>OY804579.1:64860962-67502682 GCA_963680875.1 Bathymodiolus brooksi
CCCTATTATGGCATATGGGCAGAGTCTGCCCATATATGGGTCCCTCCACCCCTCCATGGGTTTTGGGGATACCTAAAATGTGTTTCATCCTACTACTCAAATACATTGGTACAGAGAAAAATAACAACATACTAATAACATAACAAGACTTTTTACAAAATATACAGACAGGAGGGTAAATAGGTTAAGGAACAACAGTGGGTAAGCCAGGAGTACAAAAGACCTTATTGATATGTTTGATAAATATACATAATTTTCGTAACAGCGATTGTTTTTTGGTAGATAGAAGTTCAAAACAATTGACAACATTATGTCTTTTCATGAAATATTTTGGAAGAAGCTGCTTGCGTTTTTCGTTTAAAGAGGAATACTCTAAAACATAGTGGTATTTGTCAAAAATGTGGCAACATTACACTACAAATGCTGATACAACAGATTTTGGGGCTAGTAGATAAAATTCTTAGGTTACGAACAATTGTCAACCAGTAAACCAAACTCCTAACTTTTTTATAAATACAAATGAAGACATTCAAAATATCAATCCAGTCTGGTCAACAACAAAAAGCAGGGAAACAATGTTTAATAAATTACAAATATACGACTTTGTGATTCCTTCACAAGGGTCATTAATAAAAAGGTGAGTTTCAATGAGGAAAGAATACAAAAAATCTGAAGAAACATCACATTATCAATAGATTTATATCTTTTGTACAGGGTCTTCTGCTGATAGAAAACTTACAAAATGTAAAAATGCAATAATAGTTATATATGTTTTTTTCAGTTTTTATTTTTATGAAAATTTACAAATTATGTTTTGTGATTCAGCCATTTTAGAATTTTTACTAACAATAAGCTCATTAGAACTATTCTTTTCAATTTTAAAGTTTATACGAGCCATAAAAACCCCGAATTTAAGATTGTTTTCTAGAATAATAAATTATATTTCTAATGAAAAACTTACAAAAAATAATATATATAATCCGAAGTTACAGTTCATGTCGGATGATTCCTATGTGTATGTGATTTCAGGTAAAATCAATCATTGTTATTCAACTTGAAATACTTGATCAATTAAACAGCCAGTAAAAACTAGCATCAAAAACAGCCTCTGTCAACACTACCAATAAAACGACGTAGTCACTCGTTATTCTCTGCATGTCATTTCTATAACAGTATCGATATTTCAATCCTGGTCCGGTGCTTTTACGCAGATATGTCTATTGAAATGGAACTGGGTTGAATAATATTCAACAAAAATCTATATTTCAATTTAAATATATTTACTTAGGATATTTATTATCAGACAGAATTAATTAGTTACTGTGGTGTTCATATTCATAAAAAACGTGTTCATATATATTTTATTGCACGGCGCTCTTCATCATTCTGTTCCCATGACAAATTGTAGGGTTAGGGGGTTATAGTGTTTAACGCCACTTTCAACAATATTTCATTTATATTGTGGCGGTCAATTTTATTGGTGAAGGAAATCTGAGAATCCAGAGAAAACCACCGACCTGTCGTAAGTCACTGACAAACGTTATCACATAATGTTGTATCGAGTTCACCTCGTCTGAACGGGATTCGAACTTACAACATTAGTGGTGATAGCCACTGATTACATAGGTAGCTATAATTCCAACTACCATACGACCACGACCACGACAAACCCTTTGACAAAACACTGTTGTATAACCTATTTTAATAAAAATACCAGTTTTCTTTCACTTGGAAATCTCAGTATTTTACCATAATCTATGTATAGAAATAATTTACACTAGAGAACAAAAGAAACGCAAGTTGGTGGTTTTGTTTCGTTTGTTTGTTTTTGTTTCGTTTGTTTGTTTTTGTTGTTGTTGGTTTTTTTTGTTTTTGTTTTTGTTTTTGTTTTTTTTTTTTTTTTTTTTTTTTTTTTGTATTTTTTTTAGTTTTATTTTCTTGTCTACTTGAACCATTAATTATTTAAGAATACTATCTAAATTCTTAATCTTTTTTACATGTTCAGATGTAAGATTACGCAATATCTCATATACTGGCTTTGTAATTGATTAGAGATTGTTTCTATTGTTCCACAGTTTATTTATATTATCATAATTTAATATTTCAGATATATTGCGGCTATATATCTACATTTTTATTTCTATTGGAAACCAGTAATACCTGGAGAAAACAAACCGACCTTCACTAGCGAATCTCATCGTATACGGGTTTATCTACAACACCCCGTCACTGGGAAAAGTCCCACCACAAGACGATGGGCACTAAAATAATTAGGAATTAATTGACTTAAATCACAGAATACATGTATAGAGTAATAGAAAACTGGAATATTTTCATTTTTACTTTTATCATTAAAATCACTTCAAAAACACATTGCAATAACCTGTAAGTAGTATCTATAGTCTCCGTTCAATGACATGTGTAACATGTATGTATTTTTAATTATCAGAAAAAATGGGTGAAAATTACAAATATTTGACATAGCACACAATTAACACAATCTTATCACTTAATAAAAACATATTTTAATATAAATTATAAAAAAAAATATTTGTTACAATGGTTTTATTGATAGAACCTTACACATTTTATTTTAGACTTAAACCATCATTAGTATCTTTTAGATCTGTCAGTTGTTAATTCCTATTGGTATGTCAAGAAAGCTCACAACAATATCCTTAGGCGTAAATCGAATACATGTAACTTAGCAACACGTAACAGTCGATGACATTAAATTTACCCTTAAATGGTTTAATCGAATAAAGGCGTCATTACATTCCTAAATAATCCGTTATTGTATGAAAGTAGTTCTACAATTTGATAGAAATATCATTGATTGTTGGTACCTAATGTTAAAATCAATCAACAATTAAAGTCTCATTGATTAATGAAACATTTTATTGTTATCCGACTCAGGTGTATGATGTCAATATCATATATAAAAAATGTATATAGCATGTAGTCAATAAAAGTTCTTTGACTTTTGATTTTACACATACGTTTCAGATGGCATAGTGGTTACTTAAGGTTAAATTGGATACGGTGGTGCTGCTGAAGCTTGAAAATTGAAAATCACCCCATTCATAGATTGCCTCGGCATGAAAACCACACACTTTCATATATTAGAAGTACGAAAATAATACCCATTCATATATTATTCAATGAGGAAACAATATTAAATAAATCTGAATAACATCACATTATCAATAGATTTATATCCTATGCAATCAGTGCCTATCACCACTAACATTGTGAGTTCGAATCTCGCTCAGGCGAGGTGTACTCGATACAACATTATGTGATAAAGTTTGTCAGTGACTTGCGACAGGTCGGTGGTTTTCTCCGGGTACTCCGGTTTCCTCCACCAATAAAACTGACCGTCACGATATAACTGAAATATTGTTGAAAGTGGCGTTAAACACCATCAAACAAACAAACTATCAAAATTTATTTATTGATATTAAAACCCGTATTAGTTCATATTGGACAAATCTTATTACTGATTGTCAACAATTGTTTATGCTTTGTCTAACACACAAGAAATTGATTTCTTGTAGCTTCCAGTTTTTGTTTTTCTTTTCTTGTATCTTTGTTTCGACTGCTATTATGCATCTCTGTGTCTATGTTTATTAAGGTTTTTTTTTTTAGTTTAAACATATTTTTATTTGCTAAATATAACAAATAGGGATCGGACACAAGTTTTTCAAACTTATGAAGTCTTCTCCCGAATACAATAATTTACAAAATGGATTAGCATGCGCAATGAAATGATATAATATGTATATAATAGCATAGAGTTAAATATACAAAGAATGACTATATACAAAAACATAAGTTTAGACAATGTACGGGAAAAAAAAGAATAAAGAAAAAAGAAAAGAGAATAAATACTTTTGGAGATGTGTGTTGGTTCTTTAGATCATTTAGACAATTGTGAATCTTTTGGAGTCTTTAATTGAGGACGAAGTCCTTCTAACGGTAAGCTGTCCGATTTTTCCTTCTATATTGATAGCTAAAAATCTGCTCACCGGAAGTTTAAAAAATAGATCAATTGATAATTTAGAAACGCAAAAGAAATCTATTTCAATGAAAAATTCCCAATTCTTTGATTATTTACTCTATGCAAAATCGAAATAAACTTTTAATAAAATTCTAATAAAAAAATCTCTTTCTACGAAACTCCCGATGGAATAGACTGACTCAATCTGTCTCAATCTAGCAGAGGTACGAGTCAGGGGACAGAACTCGTCAGTTTACCGATGGAAGAGCGGCGTAGTTCAAATGAACGCCATAACATATCGGCTACAATTCATTCAACATAAAAGATAATATGAAACCGGCACGGCCTTGAATGCTCGCGCATCTGAAAATTATCTGGCAATTTCATCAAAAAGTGTCGATATTTTTTGGGCCGAGATATATTGGGGACGACTTTTTTTTAGGGCCGAATCTAGTCTCATTCAATCGAGCTGTCGTTCCTTTATTCGAGTTATCGTTCCTTACGAGAGAGGGTACGAGACTTCAGGATCACCTTTGCGCTTTATGCTAAGAAGATCTTCATTAGTTGAGTGTGTTAGTGTGTTACCCGGAAACCGGTGTTTACAAAACGTAGAATTTTTTTTTATTCGACAATATGTTCAGCCATGTTTGTTAAAAAATCCTAAGTACACATTTTATACCATAAATAGCTCGCTTAAGCTCGCATAATATGAAACCGGCACGGCCTTGAATGCTCGCTCATCTGAAAATTATCTGGCAATTTCATCAAAAAGTGTCGAGATTTTTTGGGCCGAGATATATTAGGGACGACTTTTTTTTAGGGCCGAATCTAGTCTCATTCAATCGAGCTGTCGTTCCTTTATTCGAGTTATCGTTCCTTACGAAATCTCAAAAGTTAACTTCCGCGTAGAAACAAAAATTCTTGTCAGTATGTCAGAAGAGATTTAATAAATAAAAAAATATCAATATAAGTAAAACAAGCTAGCAAAATGACTTTTATTACACAGGGTTCCGGGTTTAAGTGGTATCGGACGTACGAGAGAGGGTACGAGACTTCAGGATCACATTTGCGCTTTATGTTAAGAAGATCTTCATTAGTTGAGTGTGTTAGTGTGTTACCCGGAAACCGGTGTTTACAAAACGTAGAATTTTTTTTTCTTCGACAATATGTTCAACCATGTTTGTTAAAAAATCCTAAGTACACATTTTATACCATAAAGAGCTCGCTTAAGCTCGCATAATAGCCTCACCGGACGCAATTACGAACGAAATAAAAAGTATGTCCCCTAATTGTTCCTTCAAAATATGAATTAAAAAAATGCTTTTATAAATAGATACCCCGCTAAATTACTCGTGTTTTGGGAGAAAATTATTCATGCGCAGTTGTTGAATGTTGCAGACGACGGGTTTTCATATTTGTAAACAGAAAACGATCGACAATTGCACTTGGAATCTATTGCTAAAATTCATTGAGGTTCGCATATTTTGTTATCTTATGCCTGTAATTGGAAAGAATATGATCTCCTGGTTCTATGCATATGTAGAACACATTGAAATTAAAACAAAAACAGTCAATATAATACATTTTCCTTACCTTGATCTATCCCAAAATGTCAAAATCCGTGATGTACCTTATTCATTGAAGAGTCCAAGGAATTCCGAATGCAAACTGGCACACATTTATGGTATGAATAAAGGAAAGGTTTTTATGTCATGTGTATTATTATTTATATACAAATAGATATGTGAACGTAAATGAATGAATGCTCATTCAATTTTAACAGTTGTCATTAAATAATATACACTAGAAAGGTTAATATGATGTCGTTCGAAATTGTGTCCGGATCTAGGTCACAGAGTGACTAGAACGGGGTCATGAAAATCCGTTCCAAGTTAAAACCCGTAACAATGCATTGAATAATATATGGGCTATGATTCAAAAGGAATATTGATGTTTAATCTGAAATATGAACATGCAATCAGCTTCATCAATTTGGTCAAATTTATAAATTATCAAATGCCACGGTCAATATCATCGAAATTGTTCGTAATTGCGTCCGGTGGCGGTGAGGCTAACGTGTACGGATCATCGTATTATTGAAATTTTAGGACTTCGGCCTGTCTCATATTATATTTAAAAGCATGTTTAAAAATGGTTATATTTTCTTCATATGTTAGGAGATCACTTCCTTTTGTCAGTAGATTTACATCAATATTAATGTTAGAAGGTAGCCAGTTAAGACTATTAAATATTATTTCCCTATTATCTGTATATTTATCACAATCAAAAAAGAAATGGTGAGAATTTTCACATGGTGCGCCACAGATACAGGAAGCATTTGACAAAATTTTTACTTTACATAAATCGTAATTCAAGAAAGATGCATTACAGCGAAGCTGTGTTAGAATTATATTTAGTTTTCTAGGACCATAATAATAGTGTCTCGGAATTGGTATTGAGATTGAACTGCGGATTGCCTTTTTAAATTTAGATAGTGTGTCAAGATTACGCACTGAAAGATTAAGGTTATTCCATTCCCTTACTGTACACGGCTGGTAATCGGCACAAGCAGAACAGTTGGTTTTGCAAAGAAATTCGTGAGGATAACTTCCGGTTTTGGTGGAGGAGAGTTCAAGAAGACGCTTCGCAAGGTATGTACATGTCAAAAATTGAAATTTTCTTTTTTACTGCTCGAATATTGCAAAAACAGAGAATGTTATGCTGTGGCGAATGCTTTCACGATTAGAAACATGTATAGTTTATTCTTGTATATGAAGTGTAACTCTCGCAAAATTAATCGTCCCACGAAAAACATGACGAAAATTGTGACACTCTTACATTACTAAGTTGTTCTTGACAAAGATGCAAGTTAAATTTTCAATATTTTTTCATCATGGGAGTCTAAATGTAATCGGAGATAAATTCCGATTAGTCAGAAGTAAATTGAAGTCTAGATAAATCTACAAACTGTCAATTTTCTCGTTTTCCTGCTTGAGGAGATCGGTTCTGATAGAGCACATTGCGAATGCATGAGGAGATTTTCAAGTTTTGGTAATTGTTTTCTGCAAAATTGATAAATTGACACTTTTAAACACAAAACTGATAAATACTCTAATCAAAATAAACTATTCTCTGTCCACTTTAAGGAGATGCCAGGATTCAAGGGAAAGAGGAAAAGGGGACTGACATTGACTCTTTACAAAAAACCATTTCGACTATAGATTGCCTGTATCACCGCCAAGGAAACGAACAAAAACAAGTAGCTATATATAGCAGTATACCAAATTTAAAATCCCCATCAATCAGGACACCAAGTTTATTAAAAAAAAATCTCTTTCAATTTCAAAATATTTATTTCCTTTCAAACGGGTTTCCACATCTATTCGGCGCAACATTTTTACTAAAGATGACGGAAACTTCACCGCAGATCTACACAAGTTATAATATTACATGATTTCAGCACATACATAGGTCTAACGTAAATAAACATTCACTTAGTGCTAGTAGTCATGAATAAATTAAACACAAGATGTCAATTAAACTGTGGTCATATCCTTAAAATCGGTAAAGCGCTGTACATCTTGTAACCACTACTAACAGAGATCTTTTTTATTTACACGTGTGTACACATAACACACTACATAATAGAAAAACAAACCACAAATTAATATTATTCTCAACTGTATGATATTTAATTTAGAGTGTATCATTTGTATTAGAAAATATAAAGATATAATTCACATTAAGATTAATTATTCTTGATTATAAAATTATCTTACAGTGCATTTTAAATTTTTTCCAATGTAAGGGAAGTTAATGTTGTGTATCCAATACACAATGGAAGCACAGGCGCTCGTGGCACGGACCACCCCCCCCCCCCCCCCCCCCCCTTTTTCTAACTTTCTGTTTACAAATTTATTTTCAATAAAATTTCTTTATTTCTTTATTATTTCATCACTTTTCCCTTATTTTAACTTGTTCGTGTCAATATTCATACAATCTTATGTTAACATCAAATTGCATGTGTATAGATACTAATAATATTATTAGTAAATAAATTTGTAAACGGAAAGATAGAAAAAGGGGGATGGTCCGTGCCACGAGCGCCTGTGAATGGAAGTTGTCACAAACAACAAATGATCAATAATGACAAGTTAAATCATGGGAAACCGCAGTTACAATTATGAATTGATTCCTTAAATGAAATGTTTCTTTCTAGGTGGACAGCCCATAAACAATGAAATATTACTTTTATACTTTTAAAAACCAGACGGGCAGAAGGGCATCAGTTCGTGAATTTATTACCAGACAGACATGCAAAATTTGTGATTATACAGTGGATTACATGTGTCGTACCAAAACTAGCAAATCTCCTCATGCATTCGCAATGTGCTCTATCAGAACCGATCTCCTCAAGCAGGAAAACGAGAAAATTGACAGTTTGTAGATTTATCGAGACTTCAATTTACTTCTGACGAATCGGAATTTATCCCCGATTACATTTAGACTCCCATGATGAAAAAATATTGAAAATTTAACTTGCATCTTTGTCAAGAACAACTTAGAAATGCACGAGTGTCACAATTTTCGTCATGATTTTCGTGGGACGATTGATTTTGCGAGAGTTACACTTCATATACAAGAATAAACTATACATGTTTCTAATCGTGAAAGCATTCGCCACAGCATAGCATTCTCTGATTTTGCAATATTCGAGCAGTAAAAAAGAAAATTTCAATTTTTGACATGTACATACCTTGCGAAGCGTCTTCGTGAACTCTCCTCCACCAAAACCGGAAGTTATCCTCACGAATTTCTTTGCAGAACCAACTGTTCTGCTTGTGCCGATTAGCAGCCGTGCTGTAGCTGAGACGAAAGAATCTCTAGTTAAAGATAGTCTACAGAATGGAACAATAATATCGTTGCCATTTCGAAGGGGATAAATAGTCGTACTTTGGATTGTTGGAGGAATAAGATCGAGTAAATAATAGGGTGTGCTACCGTTTTGGATATTACAGGGGCGGATCCAGGATTTCAAGTTAGGGGGGGCGCACTTAAAAAAATTGCGCCGATCGGAGGGAGGCGCGAAAATTTTTGGGTTTATTTCGTGTGAAAAATCACGATTATATGCAAAAAAAATCATATTTTTACCAATTGCGGAGGGAGGCGCGAAAATTGTTGGGGTAATTCGTGTGAAAAATCACGATTTTACGCAAAAAAAATCATATTTTTCCAATTTTAGGGGGGCGCGCGCCGGGTGCGCCCCCCCCCCCCCCCCCCCTGTATCCGCCCCTGTATTATATAATAATTGGAGCTTTCTTCCAATCTCTCCCAGCCAGTTTCTCTATATAGATATTCTGTGTTGGTAAAGATTGGAAGTCCGGTGATAATTCTAGCTGTCTCCAACTGTAGCCTCTCCAATTTGCACGAATTAGAGACACCACAGTTGTCCCAGACCTCACATGCATACTCAAATATTGGTCGAATGTAAATTAAGTATAATTTCTCTAAATTCTTTCTATTTAATTTATATTTCAATTTACGCAAAACACATATGTGTTTAGAGACACTTTTTATTAAATTTTCTACATGTTTATTCCATTTTGCTTCCTCGCTAAATGTTATCCCCAAATGTTTATGGTCTGATGTAAGTGGAATTAATTTTCCATCAAAATAAAAATAAAAATTTGTTGAGTTTTCTACATTTTTAAAAAGCATGATTTCAGTTTTGTCTGGGTTGAAAGACATCAACCATCTCTTTGACCAGTCACCAAGTTCATGTAGATCATGATTTATGACATATTTTATTTGATCTCCATCTTGGCTTGCATAGCCAAGGGAAGTATCATCAGCAAACAAACGGCTTAAGGAAAGAAGCTTATCACCAATATCATTAATGTAAACCAGAAATAACAGAGGGCCAAGAACAGACCCTTGGGGGACCCCAGCAGACACAGACACATATGAGGACGACGAATCTCTGTTTACTACTTTTTGGTGTCTACAATATAAATAATTTTCAAACCATTTTAATAAATTCCCTTTTATTCCATAACAATTCATTTTATGTATCAAACCTTTGTGCCAAACTTTATCGAAAGCCTTTGAGAAATCACAGAAAACGAAGCAACATAGTTCTTTTTTTTCAAGAGAGTTTAAGATAGTATTATATAGTTCTATTAATTGGTGGACTGAGGAATGCTTAGGCAAAAAACCAGATTGGTACTGGTAGATAAGTTTGTTTTGTATTAAATGGTTATATACGTGTTTGTATATAATCCTTTCCATTACTTTTCCGACACAGCTAATCAGTGATATTGGGCGGTAATTAGAAGGTAAAGATGTATCACCTTTTTTAAAAATCGCTATGACATGCGCATTTTTCCAACTAGAGGGATATTTACATTGACGGAGAGATTTGTTAAAAATAATTTGTAGTGGGATAGCTATCTTTTCAGGGGAAATTTTTAACATTTTGTGACTAATTTTGTCGGTTCCAGAAGCTTTGTATGGATCAATAATTTTTAAAATATCTACAATTTCACTTATGGTTACAAAAATCTCATTTATTACATTATTAGTTTTTATATCAAAGTCTGGAAGAGGCACGTTCTCCTCCTCCAACTTCGATATAAGACTAAAGTATTTATTTAATAAATCACACTTGTCTTCATCTCCATACACAATATCGTCGAAGTTTCCATCATTTATAGAGTTTCTAAGAGGAGGAATACAGTTGTTTCCCTTATTTGATTTGATAAGCATTTTCATAATTTTCCAGTATGTTTTTGGATTGGACGAGTTTTCTAAAAGAATGTGATCTAAATTATTTTCAAAATTTTCTTTTGCAATTTTTTTCATGTTATTTACTTTATTTCTCTGTTTTTCATATAGTTTAATATCCCTTTCCCTGTGAAATTTCTAAACAGTTTTTCTAAATCGGTCCCTTATGCGAATTTCTTTTCGTATTTCGCTGTTAAACCACGGCCTATCATTATTCCGAATAGTTATTATTTTTGTCGGGATACATTCCTGTGCTATATGTTTATTAAGGTACTTGTGCATCTCTGTGTCTATGTTTATTAAGGTACTTGTGCATCTCAGTGTCTATGTTTATTAAGGTACTTATGCATCTCTGTGTCTATGTTTATTAAGGTACTTGTGCATCTCTGTGTCTATGTTTATTAAGGTACTTGTGCATCTCTGTGTCTATGTTTATTAAGGTACTTATGCATCTCTGTGTCTATGTTTATTAAGGTACTTGTGCATCTCTGTGTCTATGTTTATTAAGGTACTTATGCATCTCTGTGTCTATGTTTATTAAGGTACTTGTGCATCTGTGTCTATGTTTATTAAGGTACTTGTGCATCTGTGTCTATGTTTATTAAGGTACTTGTGCATCTCTGTGTCTATGTTTATTAAGGTACTTATGCATCTCTGTGTCTATGTTTATTAAGGTACTTGTGCATTTCTGTGTCTATGTTTATTAAGGTACTTGTGCATCTCTGTGTCTATGTTTATTATGTACTTGTGCATCTTTGTGTCTATGTGTATTAAGGTACTTGTGCATCTGTGTCTATGTTTATTAAGGTACTTATGCATCTCTGTGTCTATGTTTATTAAGGTACTTGTGCATCTCTGTGTCTATGTTTATTAAGGTGCTTATGCATCTGTGTCTATGTTTATTAAGGTGCTTATGCATCTCTGTGTCTATGTTTATTAAGGTACTTGTGCATCTCTGTGTCTATGTTTATTAAGGTACTTATGCGTCTGTGTCTATGTTTATTAAGGTGCTTATGCATCTCTGTCTATGTTTATTAAGGTACTTATGCATCTGTGTCTATGTTTATTAAGGTACTTGTGCATCTGTGTCTATGTTTATTAAGGTACTTATGCATCTCTGTGTCTATGTTTATTAAGGTACTTATGCATCTCTGTGTCTATGTTTATTAGGTACTTGTGCATCTCTGTGTCTATGTTTATTAAGGTACTTGTGAATCTCTGTGTACGTTTATACAATGGTTTTAGAGAATAAAGATAAGCCTATATATGGTTTTTTTATGAAGTCACTTGCTAATTAATACATAGTGATTTTCACAATAAAATCAGTATGTACATGTAAGCTTCCATTTGTTATAATGAATTTGTTCCCCATTTAGTCTGCAGACAATCTAATCAAAATTAGATGTGTGTTGTACCTATTTTTTTTCGTTGGTGATGGACTAACATCTAGCAAAACACTGTTTGGGGTCATGTCAGATAACCTTTTATTTATATTTGACTGTGCAATCATATCCATGAGGTCATGTCAGGGTTCATCTTTTCAACTTACCAATTAACGATGAGCATATCACCGAATACCCAGCAAGAGCTGAATCCGATTGGTCAATATATTTAATTTGTTGCATTTAATTGGACGGTCAATGATGAATAGAGGGCCCGGGTGGCTCAATGAGTTAGGTAGTTGGATTACCTAACAACTCATACAAGCCTATCACCAATACGGCGTGGGTTCGCGTCCGGCTTTGTAAATTACAAAAAGGGTGCACTCGACTCGCAGCCGCAAGTGATAAAGTTTACCAGTTGCTTGCCCATGGTCGGTGGTTCTCTCCGGGTACTCCGGCTTCTTCCACCTCTAAAACTGGTCGCCATGATATAGCTGAAATATTGTTGAAAGTGGTGTAAAACACCAAATATCAATCAAATCAATGATGAATAGAAGGTTGCCTGACATGAAACCGATGGGATGTTGTAAGTTACATTGATCAATTGAGGATAAACTGGTTTAATCAAAGTGAATTTGTATTCATATATTAAAAAGGGGTCTATATTATTACCATCAACAATTTACTTTATGCCTCGTTATACCTTGGTAGTGACATCGTCGTTATATGATCATTTACACTGAAAGTGAAGGCATTCTTGTATAAAAAAAAATTCATGTATTGCAAATTGAACTGTGTCAGCGTTATTCGACTTCAGCAGTGTTGGTTATTTTTTGTATCTCTCAAATGAACCTTTAGTTAAGGTTCATTATAACACTTGTCAAGTGTGTGTTCGACTTGCAAATTGATAATAGAGAAAAAACACAAATTTGTCCTAAATGAATAAAAATTGTGAAAATGCAACAGCACATATTCAAAATAGTTTACATGGGGATACTTTGTAGAACATTAAAAGAAAGAAATACAAAACGGTTTGTACAGAATTGACATTCACCATGTCCTCTTCGACAGAATGGTCATGATTTATTTTTTTTATATAGAATTTGTATTTTTTACTTTATTTGCTATGCAGTTGGATTATTGCAATATTCAAAGAGTGTTTGATCACAGGTAGGAACTCCCACTATTTATATGCTCATAAGTTGCATTTTAATGCCTGAAAATTGTATCAGAAGTGGAAAAAGTTGCAAAATGTACGCTATATGAAAAACATTGTTTACAATGTATTCAAGTTCTGAGGTATCTTGCATACATGCCAACCCTACCGATTTACGCGGTAGTCTACCGAATTTTTAAGTCTTCTACCGCCTACCGATATTAAATGTTTTCCTACCGATTTAAAAAAATAATAAATGTAAAAAATTGTTATCGTAAATTGTTCATATGTTGATTATTCTTGTAGATTTCTACGACGTATAAATGACTACAAATCCAAATTATTTAGGCCCTTTCCGTAATCGTTTCCCTCTTAATTTGTACCGGAAACTTCCATTGGTCAATTCGTTATCATTAAACCAATCAGAAACAACATTTAAAATAAAGTTTTGGAGCACTACATTTTGAACTTATGATTCCTAAACATCAACAGATCAATGTCTGAATGAATATGTCCGAAACGCCAGGAAAAAAAAGAAGGCTTGTTTACGTTATGACTCGTATATATATGTAAAATGCTAATTTCCATTTTCGATTTTTTCATGGTTTTTTCATACTATATTTAAAGATTTAACTGAACAGATTTTATCCAAAATGGAACAGAATGCGCCATTTTGCGTCCTTCTGAAAAAGAAAATTTCAGACCCCCCCCCCCCCCCCCCCTACCGCTTTTAGTCTCTCGAGGGTTGGCATGTATGTATCTTATCAACATTTTCAAATTAAAAAGCACTATATGTATGCTGGGAGTGCCTATCCTATACCATTAGCATCATGTTGTGCTATTTATGTAAAAAAAAGAAATGATTTAAAACAAAAGATCTGAATGCTATAAAAAAAAATGATGTTGAATCATGAAAAACCGGAAACTTTGCAACTTATTATTAGACGTGTATGATGTCTATGTGAAAACAGAATCTGACATAAATATCAAGTAACTGTTATTGTTTTGGATTCATTTTTGTTTTCAAGTAAAATATTGAAGGACACTAAGAAATTTTGATAAAAACAAATTGGCATATCGAGTGCACCCTTTGAGTTTGATAATCAAGAGTCACGCTTCAAGCCATCAAATCACGCTCTTCATGCTCACCCCATTATTCTCATGCTAACACAAAAATCGAAGAATTTAAAAATTTCATTAAGCATAATAAAGCTGCCTAAACAGAACTGATTCGCTAAATACGGGAATTCGGATCCGTTAGCGATTTGTTTTAAATGTATTTCTGTCACATCTGCTTACCTTTCACAAAACGGTATCAAAGAACCAGGTTAGAAGTAACAAGATAAATGGAGCGCGAATATTGTTGAAACTGCTGGTGAACCAGGCAGTCCTGCAAAATGCGGCACAAAAAGCTCAGCGAAGCTGTTGTATATAATACAAAATTGTATTCCAAGAAGAGTTTGAAGATACCAAAGGGGTAATCAAAATCCGTAAATCGATGAAGAACAGACAACACAATGGTCAAAAGAAACAGGACAAAAGGACAAATAACGATCTACGAAATATTACACATAAAACTATGGTCTATACAAATGATGTAGCAACAATCCAGTGAAGGCTTCAAGCTCTCAAATACACTTTGTATGTGTAGTTTGTTCTCAGGAATTTAGTTGTGCTCATCATGGTGAAGCTGATATAAAGCGACAATGTGATAACACAAAATCAGATACCATGGAATAAGTGTGTAGCTTTCTATGTAGATAACGCCTCTGTGAATATGGGTAAAAGAAGCTCAATTTAAGGTACATGATGTGTACTTTGTTGGCTGTCCTTGTCATATGACACATAATGCAACTTTTCTGGGGATTCTGTCAGTTCTGGATTTAATGTTGAGGATTTAGTTGTAGATCTAGATTTCTATATTACTGGTTTGACAAAGGTACAAAGCATAAAAACGAATTAAACGAGTTTTGCGTATTTTGTGACACAACATATTAACAGGTTTTGAAGCATGTATCCACACGGTGACTTAGCTCGGAAAAGGCGATTTTACGTACGTTGGAAATGTACCAGCCCTTGAAAAGTGTTTTTGTCAAGTTAAAAAAAGGAGCCAAAGTTTAAACCACTAACAAAACTGTTCTGCAGAATCACCATACTGTATCTAGCTTCTGGAGTGGGCTTCGCCTTCAAGACACACCTACTCTCACTCTGAGACATCAAAAACTCTTGACAGCTCTGCTTTCAATTTACAGAAAGCACTTAAAATATTATAAGAACAATGTACACATCATTTGTTCTCTAGGCAGATAAATAACATACTACCTTTGTAGATACCGTATATATATGTATGATAGATGTGTGTGTAGCTGTTGTTGTTTATTGTTTATATGTATGTGTCTCTGTACTATTGTAGCTGTTGTTGTTTATTGTTTATATGTATGTGTCTCTGTACTATTGTAGCTGTTGTTGTTTATTGTTTATATGTATGTGTCTCTGTACTATTGTAGCTGTTGTTGTTTATTGTTTATATGTATGTGTCTCTGTACTATTGTAGCTGTTGTTGTTTATTGTTTATATGTATGTGTCTCTGTACTATTGTAGCTGTTGTTGTTTATTGTTTATATGTATGTGTCTCTGTACTATTGTAGCTGTTGTTGTTTATTGTTTATATGTATGTGTCTCTGTACTATTGTAGCTGTTGTTTATTGTTTATATGTATGTGTCTCTGTACTATTGTAGCTGTTGTTGTTTATTGTTTATATGTATGTGTCTCTGTACTATTGTAGCTGTTGTTGTTTATTGTTTATATGTATGTGTCTCTGTACTATTGTAGCTGTTGTTGTTTATTGTTTATATGTATGTGTCTCTGTACTATTGTAGCTGTTGTTGTTTATTGTTTATATGTATGTGTCTCTGTACTATTGTAGCTGTTGTTGTTTATTGTTTATATGTATGTGTCTCTGTACTATTGTAGCTGTTGTTGTTTATTGTTTATATGTATGTGTCTCTGTACTATTGTAGCTGTTGTTGTTTATTGTTTATATGTATGTGTCTCTGTACTATTGTAGCTGTTGTTGTTTATTGTTTATATGTATGTGTCTCTGTACTATTGTAGCTGTTGTTGTTTATTGTTTATATGTATGTGTCTCTGTACTATTGTAGCATTTATTTTATGAGTTTGGATTATAAATGGTTGCCCGTTATCTATAGTTTCATATTTTTTTTTTCATATATGAATTTGATCAACAAGCTCAATGTATCCTTTATTTAAGATATAATAATCATAAAAATATCACTGATGTCAAAAGAAAATACATCCACATGTTCACATTAATGCACTAATTATGACATGTGATTTGTACAAATCCACAACTCCACTCCAAGATTTAATGAAGTTATTTCACACATCTTCCACATCAGTGACATAATTACAATACTTATAAGTACAATTGTAAATAATAAACAAAAGTTAATAAAGAAAACCCAACAAAAACAAACAACAAAATATCAATAAATCCAAAAATACAAAGAAGAAATGATATAATAATTCTACATATTAAGTAATTTGTCTATGGTATCGACTAAGTCCATTGGTAGAGTATCAGGACTATAACGTACCACGGGCCTTCCTTTCTTGTCAATAACAAATTGCTCAAAGTTCCATCTGACATCTTCGTTCTTCAGAGGTGAGTAGTGTAGCATGTCTTCAAATTTGTCTGTTACAGGGGGACAGTACTTCTACAATAATAAAATATGTGTCGGTTAAATAAAGCCTTGAATATATTGACGTTAATAATCAAAGTATTAAAAGTACTGAAGACCAGGTTTTAACTCAATTTCTTTGTTTGTTAATAATTCGTTTTCCTTTTGTGTGAGCTCTTTACTATAGAACTCGAAAAAGGTGTATAATGTCGAGTGATCTGTAAAAATATATTTAGTGTTTATTATAAGGTGCAATAAATCTACACGTGTATCTTTGATGTGTATTATATGCTGCACTAAATCTATACGTGTATCTTTGATGTGTATTATATGCTGCACTAAATCTACACGTGTATCTTTGATGTGTATTATATGCTGTACTAAATCTATACGTGTATCTTTGATGTGTATTATATGCTGCACTAAATCTACACGTGTATCTTTGATGTGTATTATATGCTGCACTAAATCTACACGTGTATCTTTGATGTTTATTATATGCTACACTAAATCTACACGTGTATCTTTATTATATGCTACACTAAATCTACATGTGCATCTTTGATGTTTATTATATTGTGCAATAAATCTACGTATGTTTCCATTGTGTTTATCACAAAGTACACTAAATATACATGTGTATCGTTTGTGTTTATTATATGACGTACTGAATCAACACTTATGTCTGATGTTTATTATATGGGGCACTAAATCTAAGTGCGTATCTTTTGTGTATGGAACACTAAATCTACAATGATATCTTTGGTGTTAATTACATCGAACACTTAATCTACATTGGTGTCTTTGGTGTTTATTACATTGGAACACTAAATCTACAATGGTATATTTGGTGTTTATTACATGGAACACTAAATCTACAATGGAATTTTTGGTGTTTATTACATGGAACACTAAATCTACAATGGAATGTTTTATGTTTATTACATGGAAAACTAAATCTACAATGGCATATTTGGTGTTTATTACATGGAACACTTAATCTACAATGGTATCTTTGGGGTTTATTACATGGAAAACCAAATCTACAATGACATATTTGGTGTTTATTACATGGAACACTAAATCTACAATGGAATATTTTGTGTTTATTACATGGAACACTTAATCTACATTGGTGCCTTTGGTGTTTATTACATGGAACACTAAATCTACAATGGAATCTTTGATTTTATTACATGGAACACTTAATCTACAATGGTATCTTTTGTTTATTACATGGAACACTAAATTTACACTGGTATATTTGGTGTTTATTACATGGAACACTAAATATACATTGGTATCTTTAGTGTTTATTACATGGAAGACTAAATCTACAATGGTATCTTTGGTGTTTATTACATGGAACACTTAATCTACATTGGTATCTTTGGTGTTTATTACATGGAACACTATTTCTACAATGGTATATTTGGTGTTTATTACATGGAACACTTAATCTACATTGGTATCTTTGGTGTTTATTACATTGGAACACTTAATCTCCAATGGTATCTTTGGTGTTTATTACATGGAACACTAAATCTGCATTGGAATTTTTTAGGTTTATTACATGGAAAACAAAATCTACAATAGCATCTTTAGTGTTTATTACATGGAGCACTAAATCTACAATGGAATGTTTTGTGTTTATTACACGGAGCACTTAATCTACATTGGTATCTTTGGTGTTTATTACATGGAACACTTAATCTACAATGGAATATTTTATGTTTATTACATGGAACACTTAATCTACAATGGAATCTTTGGTGTTTATTACATGGAACAATAATGATAATGGCCAAGCATGCGTCAGTAATGTACGTGTAATTGAGCTCTCTGAAAAATGGGGATATTATGATGGATAACTACAACATAGAATGTCAAAACCTGTCAGACTGTTACACTACTTAATATTACATATATATTGGTGCTGCAAATAGTGTTTTAGGCAATATAAAGGACTTTATTACAATTGTAAAGATTGTCAACAACTCACTGACCAGAGGTCAAAATGGAAGGTGACATGGCCGCCCCCACAGATGTAAACAATGACAACAAGTTTGAAATTTTAAATACCAGTTCTCAGCCTAATGTATCAATAACTCGTTCCTCTAATAAAAGGTCAAATCCAGACAGCCCTGATACTTTGCCAGCCACTCAAAAACAAACTTTACGACAAATACGGCGTCGGAATTCTGTCGGTGATCTGAGTGATCTTGGCACCAACAAGAAGACCCCTGTATCAAGAAAAAACATTACAGACAAAGTTCTTGAGGCTCTTACAAGTCCTGATGTCCTTAATAAAATAATTCCTGTACTATCCGAAAAAATTGGCGAAACTATTTCTACGTTAATAGAATCGGAAATTCAGGCTTGCGTTGAGACTCATATTAACCCATTAAAAGAAATAGTCCATAAGCAGGAAAAAACGATTGAAAACCACGAACAAAAGATATGTAAACAATTCATCCAAATCAACACATTAGAGAGAACCGTTAAAGATCAGTCACTAGCAATAGACGAACACGGTGCTGAACTAGAATCACTCTACAAAAAAATGAGCGAGTTGGAAATTCGATTAGAAAGCCAGGAGCAATACTCCCGCCGAACTAGTTTGCGCTTTCATAACATCAAAGTACCAGTCAACGAACGGGGTCGAATCATTCATCCAGTAAACACCGACGATTTGATATTGGATATTTGTAATAACTTGCCGGGTGTGAACTTGACCATTAATGACATTGGAAGAAGTCATGTCATTGGGAGGGCCAAATCAGGAAAGTGTCAAGTAATAGTCCGCTTTCTTTCATACCGCACCAGAAATCTAGTCTACACTAACAAGAAATCTCTCCGTGCCAACCCTGATGGAATATTTATCACAGAAAACCTAACACCTTACCGAACAAATCTTACCAAGAGACTATCACAATTAAAATTTGACAAACAAATCGCAGCTTACTGGACATCCGATGGACGCATATTTGTGAAAAGGACTGAAACCAGCAGAAAGGAAATAGTCACAAACTTTGATGACATTGCATCTCTCGAGTGTAGGTCTCATCGTCAATCCATGCGAAATAGTCAAGATAGTCCGCCTGTCTTAGCTAGGAGCCCTGAGCATCCGCGTCCCGAAACTGAATCTGTCGTTTAGACTCTGATCCAACCGATCATAACCAGGACTAACGTTTAATTGTGTTTGTGTGTTTGTGTGTGGTTCTTTTTTTTATTATGTTAAATTGTCACTGTAAAACAATCATCACTTGTGTAATGCCCATTTTTTTTTCTCTCTCGCTCTCTTACAATCATGTTAATATCCAATATATTACAGTGGAAAGTCTGGTCAAGAAATGTCGGTCTTATGGTCTAAAAAAAACCATAATTAATAAATTCGCATATGCTTCTTGTGAAAACATAAGACTTCTGATAATGTGCTTAGTTATATGAGCATTGTATGTAGTATTTGCATGTGTATATGGGGTTGTTGTGTTTATCACCACTTTCGACAATAGTTCAGTTGTATCGTGGATGTCAGTTAATTGGTGGAGGAGGCCGGAGTATCTGGAGAAATCCACCGACCAGCCGCAAGTGGCTGACAAGCTTTATATTTATACACATTTGTATATGTATGTACAATGCCCAGTATGGCCCCAGTAAATACTACCTGCCCAATAGAAATTATGTATACATGTCTAATGAGACAGTATAGGGACTTTCTCAAAGGTGTACAATCAACCCACTGCCCCTTAAGAGTTATACTTTTGTTGATATATTCTTAGATAACAAGATTATATAAATTTGATTGATGCACCCTCCAATTATAGAGGTAACCAGATGTCATATGCTAAAATGATAAATGTCTCTGATTTATTGATTGTTTTTATTATTATTACTGGTTATACATTTACATTTATGTTGAAAAACTGTTACTAATATTTTTCACATATATATTATTAACTATTATTGTTGATGTACATACTGAAATTCGTAAATACGGACAGGTCTCTTGTGTAAAATAGAAGATTTCTGGTGAAGTGTTTTGAAATAGGCATATTTTTTCTTCTTCTCCTTTAATACCATATGATGGCCTCAATAAATATCAAGGACATCATACTTAGTCAATAGAAATTGTTACATTTAGGGAAGTTCTCAAAATCGTACTTTAAATCTAGCTACTCCTAAAGGGAAACGCAATCGTTGATACATTCTATAAAAAAAAAAACGAAACTATATAAATCTCTTTATAATTTTTTTTTTCTTAATTGATGAATTTATAAAAATTTATACTTTTCCATTATGAAGATAGCTGTAGTTACATATGCCAGAATTGATCAGATTTCTTTTTTCTATATATACTGTTACGGTAGAACAATTTACCTGTCAGCTTGTTTCATTATTTTTTATAAATATGTTTCATTTGAAATTAGTTTATTATTGCTTGTGTATTTACTGGTTAATTATTTTGTTCCAAAAATGTTAATTTGTGTAATTATGAGTTTCTGTTGATGTTAGGACTGATGTCTTATCACTCCAAGGTTTATATGTAAAATTGTCAAGTCATTTTCATAGAATGAGGTTTTTATACTATAACAACAATATGATAATTGTATTATAATTATAACTCAAACTGACGATAAGACAATTCTCAATTTTAACCAAGACTTGAGTTTCCTGCGAAAATTCCATTTTTTTTTGTATTATTATTGATTTGATTTTTTTTTTTCTGATATAAATTGTAGCAGTCTACCCGAATGACATTTTCTTCCCATTTTAAACTGTAATTATGGAATAAATCCCCATTTCTGTATAAATTTCATTTATACATCACTTTTGAAAATGGCTTTTTGTTTAATGTTTATTATTTTTATAAATCTGTTTATTTGTTTTCCTTCTCTATCTTTCTCTTTCAAATTATGTATCCAATTATGTGATGATGTGTGTGCACGTGGTGTTCAAGTTGTAAATTACTCGGTGATCTGTTCCTGTAAAATGAATTGTATAATATTAAACCCTAATGGGTAATAGTATAGAAGACTACAGGGCAGCCATCGGACTATTTCATATACGCATAAAAGGAAACCGTCGACCTTTTAAGTTTAATTTTCCTGTTTATTCTTATCAAGAAATACTACTTACTAATTTTCGATGTACATTTCTCGTCGTCTCGCTCTCTCTACTTCAAAGCCTAAATCCTAATATAGACATTATTTTTCTGTTGTTTGTATTACAATATATCCTGATCATTGGTAACGTTGAAGTTAATCCAGGTCCAGAATTAATAAATCATTCAAGTGTTAGTGATAATTCCATTTCAATATGTAACATAAATATTCGTAGTGCGCGGAACAAATTAGATTTTCTTAATAATTTCACTGACGAATTTGATATCATTGCTGTAACAGAAACACATTTACATCCAAACATCAGTAATAATGATATTGAGATTGATTCCTTTTCAAAACATATAATCCGTAAAGATCGAAACAATGCAGGCGGGGGTCTTCTGATTTACTTCAAAGATTATAGTTCAGTTATCCGTAAAAATGAACTCGAAAATCACATTGATGAATCCATCTGGGTAGAAATACAAGGTAAGGGTACGACGTTTTTATTATGTAGTACATATAGACCTGAATGGACAGACGCCGACTACTGGACACGACTTAATCATGCTATAGGGATGGGTTATCAGATTAATCAAAACATAATACTAACAGGTGACCTGAATTCAGATTTATTTACTTCTCATAACAATAAATTGATTGACACAATGAATTTGTTTAATTTGACGAATGTTATTGAAAAGCCCACGAGAGTTACGGAACACAGCAGTACGCTGCTTGACCCTATTATAATAAGCGATTCTATACATTATTCTTTTTCGGATGTTTTGAAAGTCCCATCTGATATAAGTGATCATGATGCATCAATAATTTTTATAGAATGTCCTAAATTTCAAACCAGATCATTTCAAAGGGAGGTATGGTTATATGAACGAACTGACAATGAAAACATTGCAAGCAAACTAGATACCGTCGATTGGAATGCATTACTTTCTGACTCTCAGGATGTTGATGAAATGTGTAATACTTTCACAGAGACATTCCTCAGAGTCGCAAGGGAGTGCATTCCAACCAAAATTGTCACAATACGTAATAGCGATCGACCATGGTTTAATAGTGAACTCAGAAGAGAAATTAGAAAACGAGACCGTATTCGTAAGACAGTAAAAAAATATAGCAAACAATCAGATATCGACAAATACAAGAAACAGAGAAATAGAGTTAATAACTTAAAAAAGATTGCTAAAGAACATTTTGAACAAAATTTAGACAATATAATCTTAGAAAATATATCAAATCCAAAAACTTACTGGAAAATAATGAAGATGTTAATTAAATCTAATAAAGGATGTAGTAATATACCCCCTCTCCAAAATATAATTCAGGATGAAGGACTAGAGGAGATAGTTTACGGAGACAACGAGAAGTGCGAATTACTAAATAAATATTTTAGTTTTATTTCTTCATTGGAAGATGCGAACGTTCCTCTTCCAGATATTGAACTTAAGACCGATAATTTTCTACGAGATATAGTCATTATCACAGAGGAGATTGTTGATATTATTAAAATAATAAATCCTAATAAGGCATCGGGGCCAGATATAATAAGTCACAAAATGTTAAAAATCTGTCCTGAAAAAATAGCAGCCCCTCTCCAAATAATTTTTAATAAATCTCTTCTACAATGTAAATATCCAACCAGCTGGAAGATTGCACATGTGATTGCTATTTTTAAAAAAGGTGACAAGTCATTACCGTCTAATTATAGACCTATATCTCTCATAAGTTGTGTTGGAAAAATAATGGAACGAGTTATCTACAAATATGTATTTAACCATCTACAAAGAAACAAGTTAATTTATGAATATCAATCTGGTTTTCTCCCAAAATATTCAACAGTACACCAACTATTAGAAATGTATAACTGCATTTTAAATTCACTAGAAAAAAAGGAAATTAGCTGTTTTGTATTCTGTGACTTTTCTAAAGCATTTGATAAAGTTTGGCATAAAGGGTTGATACATAAAATTAAATCATACGGTGTGGATAGTAATTTATTAAAATGGTTCTCTAGTTACCTGCAAGATCGACAACAGAGAGTATTAATAAACAAGTCGTCTTCTTCACTTTGCAATGTTTCAGCTGGTGTACCCCAAGGATCAGTACTAGGCCTCTATTATTTATTGTGTATATCAACGATATTGCTGAGAAGTTAATCTCTCTTACCCGACTTTTCGCAGATGACACTTCCTTCAGCTATTCCAACCGTGATGAATTACAGATAAAAACTGTGATTGCTCACGATTTGGAAGAGCTGGATGAATGGTCAAAGAAATGGTTGATGACTTTTAACTCAGATAAAACAGAAATTATGCTATTTTCAAATACGGATATTCCAGAATTCAATTTTACATTTAATGAAAGAACTATTCCTATTACAAATTCTCACAAACATTTGGGAGTTACATTTAGCAGCGATGCTAAATGGAATATACATGTCGAAAATATATTGTTAAGTATTTACAAACACCTGAATGTTCTTCGAAAGTTAAAATATAAACTTTCTCGGAAAAATCTAGAGAAATTATATTTAGTTTATATCAGACCAATTTTTGAATATGCTTGTGAAGTATGGGATAATTGTGGGGTAGGGAATTCTAATAAGCTTGACCATTTGCAACTTGAGGCTGCTAGAATCGTTACTGGTCTTCCAATATTTGCTAGTTCAATTTTAATTTATAAAGAATTAGGCTGGGAATCATTGGCAGAAAGAAGAAAAAGGAGAAAATTACAAATGTTTTATAACATACAAAATAATAAAGCACCCATGTATCTTTGTGACTTAATTCCACCATCAATTCAAAGTACAACCGTTTATCCATTGCGTAATGGAAGTGATATTATAATGCCATTTTGTAGACTATCGAATACTTATGATTCATTTATTCCTTCAACTATACGTCAATGGAATAGCTTAGATCCATCTCTTCGAAATGTGGATTCTATTGCAAAATTTAAAGCTGAATTAAGAAAGCGGAAAGATATTAGCCAAGTTCCTAAACATTACGAAATTGGACCTCGAAAACTGAATATTATTTTAACCCAGCTTCGATGTTTTGCTTCTTTTTTGAATTACGATTTGTTCCAAGTAAATATAGTCTCAGATCCGTCTTGTCGTTGTGGTGCCTATCGCGAAGACTCCTATCATTTCTTCTTCGATTGTTCCCATTATTCAAATATAAGACATACATTGTTTCAAAATCTCAACTGGCTACCTAATTATTGTGCTTTAGACCTTACACTTTTGACCTGTGGTAATCCTACACTCCCGTATGAACAGAACGAAATTATTTTTAAGCATGTGTTTGAATATATAAAGAGGTCTGAAAGGTTTCTTATTGTCTAGTTGTTCACCAAAACAACAATCGCACACATCACCACCACTAACCCTCTCTCTCATTCCTTTCTTCATTCTCTGTTTTAGTTCAATCTACACATATTAATGTAAGAAATATTTATATACATGCATGCTCTATCAAATAATGTTGTAACTTATTATATATAGGAGAAGACTTCATAAGTTTGTTTAACTTGTGTCTTATCCTTTTTGCACATTTGAGCAAATAAAATATGTTTAAACTAAAAACAATAATTCTACAATGGAATCTTTAATGCTTATTACATGGAACACTAAATCTACATTGGTATATTTGGTGTTTATTACATGGAACAATACATCTACAATGGAATCTTTTATGTTTATTACATGGAACACTAAATCTACATTGGTATCTTTGGTCTTTATTACATGGACAATTAAATCTACAATGGTATCTTTGGTCTTTATTGCATGGAACACTACATCTACAATGGTATCTTTGGTGTTTATTACATGGAACACTACATCTACAATGGTATCTTTGGTGTTTATTACATGGAACACTTAATCTACATCTTTGGTGTTTATTACATGGAACACTTAATCTACAATGGAATCTTTGGTGTTTATTACATGGAACACTAAATCTACAATGGTATCTTTGGTGTTTATTATATGGAACACTTAATCTACAATGGAATCTTTGGTGTTTATTACATGGAACACTAAATCTACAATGGTATATATGGTGTTTATTACAGGGACAGAAATTAACGGTCGCCCACTCGCCTATGGCGACTGAAACTTCAGCTAGGCGATTAAAATAATACCTCAAAGGAGTCCAGCTGGCAACTAATAATTTTATATTTCCCTGTCACAAGTTTGACGTTTGAAGCGAGTTGTTTACAATACGACCACGTGAAAAATATAACATAAACATTTCACTGGTTCTTTCTACTTCTTGTCTACTGTTAATTTGCATAATAATTCCTGGGAACCAGTATGGAAAATAGTAAAGTGATGATTTCATTTCTTAAATTTCTTGACTAATTGAGTTTCATTGAAAGAAGGCCTTTAGCAATTTTGGGTGTTTTACAAAATAGGTACTCCTCCTCAATCCTCAATCAACGGCCTATGGCACAAATTTGTCTCTTGGTGCTGTTAAACTATCTCTTGTGTGAAATATTGTCACTACGTACTATACTCTAGGTACTTGAATGCGTTACATGTACTTTGATCGAGGTTGAGGTTATTCTATTCAAAGCGACCCGTTGCATCGATGAAATTCGCAACTGCGGCTAACTTTTCTCTAGTCTCTTCTGGATTTTTCTCCTCTAAATATTGTCTAATTTATATAAATAAGACACAAGCACTGAAAAAAGCGTAAGGTAAGTATAAATTAAATGTACCATATACAGGATTTTCCCATACATTCTCCGTTAGCGGAAAATTAATAACATTTATGAATTTCCGGATAGTTTCATCAAAATGTGGAACTTTATAAAAGGTGTGAATCCTCCTATTATAAAAAGAAAAACTGAAGATAAAACTCTATACTACAGTGAATATGAGTCTTCTAAAAGGGTGAGGTATTATTCTACAGAATGGAAAAAAGATAGACCGTCACGGCGTGGCTTAAACTCGCCGACGATGGTATGGTATGCCTGACTTGTCAAGCTCACGGCGACAAGACTGTCATGAAACAATTTATCAGTGGTTGTGTCTCTTATAAATTAGACAGTATTCAGAAACATCAGTGTGTAGTTCATGTCTTCTAAGTAAGATTTTTTCATTGTGTATTTGATTTAATGAATTACTGATTGAAAGATCAAACTTTGTCAAAAGGATTAGATGTGGGTCATATTTAGATTCAAACCACTTTTTATAAAATAAGAGTAAAAAATGCTCTCTTTTTTTAACTAGTTCTACTTTCTTCAAATATGCTCAGAATGCAGGATTCGCCTTTAAAAAATTCCAAATTTTCATGGGGGGGGGGGGGACATTTCCCAAACCCCCCTAGCATGTTCGGACCGCTTCCCGGCCCTCACCGGTGATACCTGGGCCCCTACATTTAGACCTGGGCTACCAGTTTTTAAATTTAGGGGCTCAGATGGCTACTGCCTATAAAAGTTCATTTCTTTCCCTGTATTACATGGAACACTTAATCTACAATGGTATTTTTGGTGTTTATTACAAGGAACACTTAATATACAATGGTATCTTTGGTGTTTACCACATGGAACACTTAGTCTACAATGGCATCTTTATAATTTGGTGTTTATTACATGGAACACTAAATCTACAATGGCATCTTTGGTGTTTATTATATGGAACACTAAATTTACAATGGTATCTTTCGTGTTTACTACATGGAACACTTAATCTACAATGGCATCTTTGGTGTTTATTATATGGAACACTAAATCTACAATGGCATCTTTGGTGTTTATTATATGGAACACTAAATCTACATTGGTATCTTTGGTGTTTATTACATGGAACACTTAATCTACAATGTCATCTTTATAATTTGGTGCTTACTACATGGAACACTTAATCTACAATGGCATCTTTATAATTTGGTGTTTATTACATGAAACACTAAATCTACAATGGCATCTTTGGTGTTTATTATATGAAACACTAAATCTACAATGGTATCTTTGGTGTTTACTACATGGAACACTTAATCTACAATGGCATCTTTGGTGTTTATTATATGGAACACTAAATTTACAATGGCATCTTTGGTGTTATTATATGGAACACTAAATCTACATTGGTATCTTTGGAGTTTATTACATGGAACACTAAATCTACAATGGCATCTTTGGTGTTTATTATATGAAACACTAAATCTACAATGGTATCTTTGGTGTTTACTATATGGAACACTAAATCTACAATGGCATCTTTGGTGTTTACTATATCGAACACTAAATCTACAATGGTATCTTTGGTGTTATTATATGGAACACTAAATCTACATTGGTATCTTTGGTGTTTATTACATGAAACACTAAATCTACAATGGTATCCTTGGTGTTTATTATATGGAACACTCAATCTACAATGACATCTTTGGTGTTTATTATATGGAACATTAAATCTACTATGACATCTTTGGTGTTTATTATATGGAACAATAAATCTACAATGGTATCTTTGGTGTTTATTACATGGAACACTAAATCTACAATGGCATCTTTGGTGCTTATTATATGGAACACTAAATCTACAATGGTATCTTTGGTGTTTATTACATGGAACAATAAATCTACAATGGTATCTTTGGTGTTTATTATATGGAACACTAAATCTACAATGGCATCTTTGGTGTTTATTATATGGAACACTAAATCTACAATGGTATCTTTGGTGTTTATTACATGGAACACTAAATCTACAATGGCATCTTTGGTGTTTATTACATGGAACACTAAATCTACAATGGCATCTTTGGTGTTTATTACATGGAACACTAAATCTACAATGGCATCTTTGGTGTTTATTATATGGAACACTAAATCTACAATGGTATCTTTGGTGTTTATTACATGGAACACTAAATCTACAATGGCATCTTTGGTGTTTATTACATGGAACACTAAATCTACAATGGCATCTTTGGTGTTTATTATATGGAACACTAAATCTACAATGGTATCTTTGGTGTTTATTACATGGAACACTAAATCTACAATGGCATCTTTGGTGTTTATTACATGGAACACTAAATCTACAATGGTATCTTTGGTGTTTATTATATGGAACACTAAATCTACAATGGCATCTTTGGTGTTTATTATATGGAACACTAAATCTACAATGGTATCTTTGGTGTTTATTATATGGAACACTTAATCTACAATGGTATCTTTGGTGTTTATTATAATCTACATTGGTATCTTTGGTGTTTATTACATGGAACACTTAATCTACAATGGCATCTTTGGTGTTTATTATATGGAACACTAAATCTACAATGGAATCTTTGGTGTTTATTACATGGAACACTAAATCTACATTGGTATCTTTGGTGTTTATTACATGGAACACTTAATCTGCATTGGTATCTTTGGTGACATGGAACACTAAATCTACAATGGCATCTTTGGTGTTTACTACATGGAACACTTAATCTACAATGGCATCTTTGGTGTTTATTATATGGAACACTAAATCTACAATGGCATCTTTGGTGTTTATTATATGGAACACTAAATCTACATTGGTATCTTTGGTGTTTATTACATGGAACACTACATCTACAATGGTATCTTTGGTGTTTATTACATGGAACACTTAATCTACAATGTCATCTTTATAATTTGGTGGTTACTACATGGAACACTTAATCTACAATGGCATCTTTATAATTTGGTGTTTATTACATGAAACACTAAATCTACAATGGCATCTTTGGTGTTAATTATATGAAACACTAAATCTACAATGGTATCTTTGGTGCTTACTACATGGAACATTTAATCTACAATGGCATCTTTGGTGTTTATTATATGGAACACTAAATTTACAATGGCATCTTTGGTGTTATTATATGGAACACTAAATCTACATTGGTATCTTTGGAGTTTATTACATGAAACACTAAATCTACAATGGCATCTTTGGTATTTATTATATGAAACACTAAATCTACAATGGCATCTTTGGTGTTTATTATATGGAACACTAAATCTACAATGGTATCTTTGGTGTTTATTACATGGAACACTAAATCTACGATGGCATCTTTGGTGTTTATTACATGGAACACTAAATCTACAATGGTATCTTTGGTGTTTATTATATGGAACACTAAATCTACAATGGCATCTTTGGTGTTTATTATATGGAACACTAAATCTACAATGGTATCTTTGGTGTTTATTATATGGAACACTTAATCTACAATGGTATCTTTGGTGTTTATTATAATCTACATTGGTATCTTTGGTGTTTATTACATGGAACACTTAATCTACAATGGTATCTTTGGTGTTTATTATAATCTACATTGGTATCTTTGGTGTTTATTACATGGAACACTAAATCTACATTGGTATCTTTGGTGTTTATTACATGGAACACTTAATCTGCATTGGTATCTTTGGTGACATGGAACACTAAATCTACAATGGCATCTTTGGTGTTTACTACATGGAACACTTAATCTACAATGGCATCTTTGGTGTTTATTATATGGAACACTAAATCTACAATGGCATCTTTGGTGTTTATTATATGGAACACTAAATCTACATTGGTATCTTTGGTGTTTATTACATGGAACACTACATCTACAATGGTATCTTTGGTGTTTATTACATGGAACACTTAATCTACAATGTCATCTTTATAATTTGGTGGTTACTACATGGAACACTTAATCTACAATGGCATCTTTATAATTTGGTGTTTATTACATGAACCACTAAATCTACAATGGCATCTTTGGTGTTAATTATATGAAACACTAAATCTACAATGGTATCTTTGGTGCTTACTACATGGAACATTTAATCTACAATGGCATCTTTGGTGTTTATTATATGGAACACTAAATTTACAATGGCATCTTTGGTGTTATTATATGGAACACTAAATCTACATTGGTATCTTTGGAGTTTATTACATGAAACACTAAATCTACAATGGCATCTTTGGTGTTTATTATATGAAACACTAAATCTACAATGGTATCTTTGGTGTTTACTACATGGAACACTTAATCTACAATGGCATCTTTGGTGTTTATTATATGGAACACTAAATCTACAATGGTATCTTTGGTGTTTATTATATGGAACACTAAATCTACATTGGTATCTTTGGTGTTTATTACATGAAACACTAAATCTACAATGGTATCCTTGGTGTTTATTATATGGAACATTCAATCTACAATGACATCTTTGGTGTTTATTATATGGAACACTAAATCTACTATGACATCTTTGGTGTTTATTATATGGAACAATAAATCTACAATGGTATCTTTGGTGTTTCTTACATGGAACACTAAATCTACAATGGCATCTTTGGTGTTTATTATATGAAACACTAAATCTACAATGGTATCTTTGGTGTTTATTATATGAAACACTAAATCTACAATGGCATCTTTGGTGTTTATTATATGGAACACTAAATCTACAATGGTATCTTTGGTGTTTATTACATGGAACACTAAATCTACAATGGCATTGTTGGTGTTTATTATATGGAACACTTAATCTACAATGGTATCTTTGGTGTTTATTATATGGAACACTAAATCTACAATGGTATCTTTGGTGTTTATTATATGGAACACTAAATCTACATTGGTATCTTTGGTGTTTATTACATGGAACACTTAATCTACAATGGCATCTTTGGTGTTTATTATATGGAACACTAAATCTACAATGGAATCTTTGGTGTGTATTACATGGAACACTAAATCTACATTGGTATCTTTGGTGTTTATTACATGGAACACTTAATCTGCATTGGTGTCTTTGGTGACATGGAACACTAAATCTACAATGGCATATTTGGTGTTTATTACATGGAACACTAAATCTACATTGGTATCTTTGGTGTTTATTACATTGGAACACTTAATCTACAATGGTATCTTTGGTGTTTATTACATGGAACACTAAATCTACAATGGAATCTTTGGTGTTTATTACATGGAACACTAAATCTACATTGGTATCTTTGGTGTTTATTACATGGAACACTTAATTTACATTGGTGTCTTTGGTGTTTATTTTATGGAACACTAAATCTACAATGGAATCTTTGGTGTTTATTACATGGAACACTAAATATACATTGGTGTCTTTGGTGTTTATTACATGGAATACTTAATCTACATTGGTGTTTATTACATGGAACACCAAATCTACAATGGCATCTTTGGTGTTTATTACATGGAACACTAAATCTACATTGGCATCTTTGGTGTTTATTACATTGGAACACTAAATCTACAATGGTATCTTTGGTGTTTATTACGTTGCACCCTAAATCTACATTGGTGTTTATTACATGGAACACTAAATCTACAATGGAATCTTTGGTGTTTATTACGTTGCACCCTAAATCTACATTGGTGTTTATTACATGGAACACTAAATCTACAATGGCATCTTTGGTGTTTATTACATTGGAACACTAAATCTACAATGGCATCTTTGGTGTTTATTACATTGGAACACTAAATCTACAATGGTATCTTTGGTGTTTATTACATTGGAACACTAAATCTACAATGGCATCTTTGGTGTTTATTACATTGGAACACTAAATCTACAATGGCATCTTTGGTGTTTATTACATTGGAACACTAAATCTACAATGGCATCTTTGGTGTTTATTATAGGATGCAGTCAATATCGCAAATACCAAAATTAAGACAACATGTACATTGGACGGTGTATATGGGTTTTTTTTTTAAATCATATAATAACAATATTATAACTGGTACCTTTAAGTACGTGTATAATGGGTGTTCTTTGTCTCCATTAACATCAATCTTTTCAAACATCATAAACTGGGGAACATATCCTCCACCAGGTCGGACATATTTAATCCCATTTAAAATCTCTGCACCTGTACCACCAGGTTCTTGCTGAAAAATTCAAATTTTAAAATGTTTTGCTGACAAATTGTTACAATATAATGCAATTAATCTTAATAACCAATGTAAAAATGATATACTAGTTTAAAAACGTTTTGCAACACTTGATTTTTGCATAGGTTTTATATACACAAAGAAATAAAGCAATAATTGACGATTAGAATTAAGTATATCAGTTTAAACATAAACGTTATCGTTTACCGAATTTTTTTCAAAAGATGTTTTTGAATTTGGTTCATTTCCGATTTACGTACATGTGATGTTATTATGCCTTCAATTAAAAAAAGAACCTTAAATTAACATTGTCACAAAAAACAACATAGACATGACAAACTTTACCTGTGTGTGTGTTTGTTTTGTTTGATACCTAAATTAGCATGTGCATCGTGTTTAAGCTCGTCGAGATGTCTGTTTAATATTGATTTTGAATCGTTAAATGAAATGGGTAGTTCAGACGGTCTCTGAGTAACAATGACAGAAATAGGGCTCTTGGGATGTTGCTGTCAGGTTTATCCTGTAGGAACGGTGTATGTACGTTTGGAGTAACCCCTAGCACAATTTCAAGACTTTTTAATCCCTTTAATGCCACCAATTCCGTGTGTGATAGTGCTAGGTCTGGGCGTCCAAGAGTGACAACACAACGTCAAGACAACTTCATAAGAACTCTCAATTGAAGGAATCGAACACTTAATGCCCATACATTGCCACATGAATTACGAACCGCCGCTGGTGTAAGCGTCTCAGATCAGACAATTCGTAACGGTTTACGTATTAGAAACCTCCTGCCGTACGTATCCCCCTTACTCGGCGTCATTGGAGATTACGTTTGGATTGGTGTCGACGCCATCTCCGCTGGACAACACATCAGTGGTCCACTGTTTGCTTTTCGGACGTAACACAATTCAATTTAAATTTAATGATGGTCGAATCCTTGTTTACCACCCTCCTGGGGAGAGCTACACTGATGCCATAATCAGTGAGCATGATCGATTTGGTGGGTGATCCGTGATGATATGAATAACATTTAACAGACCAACCAGCTTTAAGCTATCAACGTAAATTTGAACTCTCAGCGCTACATTGGTGAGATATTGAGGCCGATAGTTATGCCATTTTTAAGAAGAATCAGATTACGACCAATTTACCCAGACAAAACGCAATCGTGGCCGCATTGTTAATAACTTTGTGCAGCAAAACAACATTGTTAGGATGGACTGGCGTGCAAACTCCCCAGATCTAAACCCAATAGAGCATATTTGAGACGAACTTGGCAGAAGGACATATCGCATTAATCCACATTAAACACTGAACGATTTGCGCAATCGGCTGACGCAAGAATGGCAGAATATTCCCCAGGCAACCATCAGATGTTGTATTGGAAACAGGAGAGGGCGATGCCAAGCGTGCGTTAATTCTAGGGGCGTACATACGGTTTATTGAACAGCGACATTGACATTCCTTTGAAAGTTGTGAAATTCAATTTGAACCCTAGCGTACTTCAACGGCGTTGTTGGAAATGGATTTAAAAATTTAACAAAAAAGAAAATAAACAATTGAAAGAACATGTTTACCTCTTTATTTTTATATAATGTTAACATTGTTGCATTTATATTATTTGTTGAAATTCATAAAAATATAAGTGTTGCAAAACATTTTTTGGATAGTATATATTTTGAACATATGAAAAAGTTCACTTGTTGAAATAAGAATGCCTTGTATTCAACTAATATTACTTTCTAGCCGATTGTATATTTGGTTCTTCGTGATTTGGTTTTGTTGTTAAATGTGATCAGAAAACAAAATTGCATTGCATATTGTGGATTTGGCCAAGGGGTCGGGTGGCTTAATAGTTCATTATTAAGCAAATTGAATCGGTGCAGCAGTGTTCCAAAGGTCTGAGTTCGAATTCCGCTGAGGGAAGAACAATACAATAATAAATATTACCGTTAAAAATCTAACTCTAATACTGTTGTGTTGAATGTTCAGTAGATACGATAACGTAACCCTCAGTCCGCTTGTGCTCCAGCCAGTGTTACGATTCGGTCCCATTCAACGTAATGGAGCAAATTAAAATTTTCGTTCCGTGAATATTTCAACTTTCTTTTTGCATATGTGGTCATAACTTATTATTCCATACAATTTAATTTAAGTAATGGTGATACGAAATAAGTGTTACAATACCTGTTTCTACCTTCACGATCGATTTCGTATTCGAAAATTGTTTCTTGTCCGCCATGACACCTTACGTAGACTCTCGTGATGGGCGGAGCCTATCCATATATGGATCTGAATGCTAAATATGGAAAACGTTTACTACGATGTCTACGGCAATCGATCCAAATAAGGATATCTCCAAAACGAGGCAAGTGCACGTGAAATAGCAACTTGTAAACAAAATGTCGGACAGAAAGAAGATTTCATGCATTCAAATTTTAGATGGATATAAGTATACCATGGATTGATGCAGCGTTTACTTAACACCTCAAGCTTTACCTAAATATATTTATCTTTCACCCCCGTTATTTTTTCCAACCACTTCAACGGAATTAGGACAAAAAACCGCCCGGTGTGAATCACTCCGGGTGCTGCTCCATTACGTTGAATGGGACCGAATCGTAATCCTCACTGGAGCACCGGCGGACTGAGGGTTACGTTATCGTATCTAAATGTTCAGGTGTTTATATAATAATACTAAATACAGACTGGTATCCTTTGAGGTCCCGCGAGATAGATACATTACTTGGGACGATTAATACTAGCTTGTTAAACATTTTACATACACGACTGTAAATTCAATTTAATAGTGTTAACTTTTCTTTGTAATTTTATTATTTCCTCACCCCGGCCCATACCGTTGGTACTAGCCCCCAAGTCCAAAACCGCTTTATATGTGTTGCTTTAAATACTTTTCAGATGTTTAAAGTATTTATTAGTGGAAAAAAGACACTGTGCATCACTAAATGGAACATAAAATATTATCAATATATATTTCTTTCATATCAAATATAAACAAGTTTTAATCATACCGGTTGTTTGTCATATACTCGATATAACAGTATGTGATAAAGTTTGTCAGTGACTTGCAGCAGGTCGGTGGTTTTCTCCGGGCACTCCGGTTTCCTCCACCAATAAAACACGGTAAGAATATGAGAAAATGTGCATAATGTTTTGTGTTTATATCGTTGTATGTAACATGATATCTGAGTGAGCGAGTATGTGATTGCTGTTTAACGTCAACTCTGCCATTTTTCAGCTATAGCATGGCGAGAACAAGTTAATTTTTCAATGAAATGATGACGAGGTACGCTTTGTACTAGACCAACACGCTTAGTTAGATTTTGTTTAGTGCTAGCTCTAGCTCACTGAAACAACAGTCTGCGAATAGACATGTCGCCTCACTCATTATCCTGCTTCTTCGTCCATCGGTCTTTGCTCTTCTTCTTATTACTGTGTGCTTAGCGGAGAAGCAACAAATACCAATTTTAAAGTTTTTGGTAGACCCGGTCGGGGTTCGAACCCACGATCTATCGCTCTCGAGGCGAGCACCCCAACCACCGATGCGGATTTACATATTTGTATTCTATTGTACCACAAAGGTTTTCAGAATAAAGATATATATTAGATCTACACAGAACGAATTGAATTCCCATAGGCTTCAACATCGTGAATATTAATATTTTATTGTGGATCGAAATTGATTTTAGTCAAGTCTCTGCTTTTGATAACAAACCATTATGTAGACCTTACTAGACCGTGACAATATATTTGTATATGATATAAAAAATATAACATTATATAATAATTGGAAAAGATGAATACTTACGAGATTGAAGTCATTGCAAGGAAAAGCCAAAATCTCAAACGGCTTGCTATCGAACTTGCTTTTTAGTGCATTAAACCCGACATAATGGGGTGTTGTCAACCCTCAGAATGTGGCTACGTTAGTTATAACTAAGATTCGTCCTTTGTACTCGGACAAACTGACATTCATAGTCTTGTTAATATTCATTGCTGTAAAGCTGTATACACTCTCCATAGATGATGGTGGCTGTTGACATTCTGTCATCGTCCCTGCTACCACCCACAGACAGCCCAGCAGGCTAGCTGCCACAAGTGAACTTCTTGTCTCCATGTCGTTCACCACCACACTAATGAAGTGTCAACTAGATGTGATCACATGATAATCACATTTTAATTCAGTTATCATATCAATATTGTCAAGTCACGCTGTATGTTATCTATATCTGTTTATAATAATTGTACCAAGAGATGCTTTCTCGAGATATATGACACCGCTACTAGGGGAAATAACCTGTTCATTTATTATCAAAAACCAATCTAATTAAAATTATATATTTAATCGCTCCAACTACTTAGTTCATATGACCCAAAGGGTCAAGTGAGGTATTGCCATCACTTGGCATCTGTCGTCGTCCGTAAACTTTTTTATTTTAATCTTCTTCTCTGAAACCAGTATTGGGCCAATTGGAACCAAGGTGGGTAGGCATGTTCATTGGACAAAGTTTAAGTTTTTTTGTAGATCAGAAGTATGCCAAAGAAAGAAGAGGCCCAAAGGTATCAAAAAGTGTATGTCCATATCTATGGATATAAATTATTTATTGTTCATTTTTTTAATAAATTTTTTTACTGCATTCCTTCAAAAAATCACTTTCCGAGACGTAACTTTTTTTTGCAACTATTACTGTTTTTGACATCAACTGGGTCAAAAGGGGTGGGGTTGGGTAAAAAAAAACCGTCCAATTTTAATGCAGTTTTTTATGCATTGTTAATCTTAATTATTATTGATGGACCATTAAAAAAATGTTATTTTGTTTCAAAAAGGAGTCCTAATTTCGAAATTTCACATAGAATTTATATTTTTAATCCAATTTTGATTTTTTCCATTGTTGTTGAATGAATTATCGGTAGTGTGTAGACGGATTTCGTCTATTTTCTATAATTTTTTTAAGATAAACTCGTCCGAATTTGAAAGTTTTTATTTTTTCATCCAATTTTAATGCAGTTTTTGTGAAGTGTTCATCCTAATGGATTATTGATGTGCCATAAAGAAAACTTGTTATTTTATTTCGAAAAGGGGTCTAAAAGGAGACCTAAATTCCGAAATTTCACATATTTCAAAGGTATATAGAATTTTTATTTTTCATCCAATTGTAATGGTTTTTGTTGTTGTTGTTGAATAGACAACAATTGAGTGCTTTCGGTAGCATGTCAACATATTTCCTATATCAACGCCCATATTGTTTTATTAACATCCTACTTCAATGGCTTACAATAGCACATCAGATCCCATGTTAAAATGAATACAATAATTTTTCTTGAAATCTAGACTTCATTCCTCATTGACTACAAACTGCATATGAATAATCAGGTGAGCCTCTTGTCTGATATGTCACACATAAATATCGAACAGAACTCAATAAGAAGTCACATTCAGGTCACCACCTTTTAGAATATAGTCAGAACTGACCAATATAAATGTACCATAATCGTGTCATTGAAACCATAGATGGGTTGTGTGGAGTACTTGGTCTTTATCCTCATTTTCAGCAATTTTCCAGCGTTATCATGTCTACCAGGTTTATACAAAGAGAACATCTAGGACAGATATAATGATCCAAATGAACAATGAAAGGTGAAACAGACGCTCTTGGATAAGTATGTACATGTATCTGAAAACCAAAAACAATGGGGTAACCAGAAGAACCAATGGGGTAACCAGAAGAATCAATGAGGTAACCAGAAGAACCAATGAGGTAACCAGAAGAACCAATGAGGTAACCAAAAGAACCAATTGGGTAACCAAAAGAACCAATGGGGTAACCAGAAGAACCAATGGGGTAACCAGAAGAATCAATGAGGTAACCAGAAGAACCAATGAGGTAACCAGAAGAACCAATGAGGTAACCAGAAGAACCAATGGGGTAACCAAAAGAACCAATGGGGTAACCAGAAGAACCAATGGGGTAACCAGAAGAATCAATGAGGTAACCAGAAGAACCAATGGGGGTAACCAGAAGAACCAATGGGGTAACCAGAAGCCATAAATTTAAAGGACAGACAAAACAATAGCCAAAAGAAAAAGGACATCTTTAATCGGTTCTTACAATGATTTATTTTTGATATAATTTAACATTACAATTTAGGGGAAAACCTATAGTCTGATCATGCTTCAATACTCTCCTCTCATCATGAGCGTGATCAGCCCTGGATTACCAAAAATGAGGTCAACCATACATATAGAACTGTCAAGTCTCTATGCACAGTTTAAATTCAGTTTCAAATGTACCATCATAAAACACGTTGGATAGACAAATACCATGATGAAGACCTAAATTCGGTCATTCAGTTGTCAGTCCTAAATGTAGGCATGTCACCAAGAACTATTATTCTGACCAGTGTGGCGAGTTATGTCACCAAGAACTCCTATTTTGACATGCAGTCCAGTCAGTCCCAAATGTAGACATGTCACTAAGAACTGTTATTCTGACCTTCAGTCCAGTCAGTCTCAGATGTAGACATGTCACCAAGAACTCCTATTCTGCTCTGCAGTCCAGTCAGTCTCAGATGTAGACATGTCACCAAGAACTCCTATTCTGACCTGCAGTCCAGTCAGTCTCAGATGTAGACATGTCACCAAGAACTGCTATTCTGACCTGCAGTCCAGCCAGTCTCAGATGTAGACATGTCACCAAGAACTCCTATTCTGACCTGCAGTCCAGTCAGTCTCAGATGTAGACATGTCACCAAGAACTCCTATTCTGACCTGCAGTCCAGCCAGTCTCAGATGTAGACATGTCACCAAGAACTGCTATTCTGACCTGCAGTCCAGCCAGTCTCAGATGTAGACATGTCACCAAGAAATCCTATTCTGACCTGCAGTCCAGTCAGTCTCAGATGTAGACATGTCACCAAGAACTGCTATTCTGACCTGCAGTCCAGCCAGTCTCAGATGTAGACATGTCACCAAGAACTGCTAATCTGACCTGCAGTCCAGCCAGTCTCAGATGTAGACATGTCACCAAGAACTGTTATTCTGACCTGCAGTCCAGCCAGTCTCAGATGTAGACATGTCACCAAGAACTGCTAATCTGACCTGCAGTCCAGCCAGTCTCAGATGTAGACATGTCACCAAGAACTGTTATTCTGACCTGCAGTCCAGCCAGTCTCAGATGTAGACATGTCACCAAGAACTGCTATTCTGACCTGCAGTCCAGTCAGTCTCAGATGTAGACATGTCACCAAGAACTGCTATTCTGACCTGCAGTACAGTCAGTCTCAGATGTAGACATGTCACCAAGAAATCCTATTCTGACCTGCAGTCCAGCCAGTCTCAGATGTAGACATGTCACCAAGAACTGTTATTCTGACCTGCAGTCCAGCCAGTCTCAGATGTAGACATGTCACCAAGAAATCCTATTCTGACCTGCAGTCCAGTCAGTCTCAGATGTAGACATGTCACCAAGAAATCCTATTCTGACCTGCAGTCCAGCCAGTCTCAGATGTAGACATGTCACCAAGAACTGCTAATCTGACCAGCAGTCCAGCCAGTCTCAGATGCATACATGTCACCAAGAAATCCTATTCTGACCTGCAGTCCAGTCAGTCGCAGATGTAGACATGTCACCAAGAACTGCTATTCTGACCTGCAATTCAGTCAGTCAGTTAAAATGTATACATGTCATCAAGAACTGTTGACCTGCAGTATGATCAATTTAAAATGTAGATGTGTTACCAAGAACTGTTGACCAGCAGAACGGCCAGTTTAAAATGAAGATGTGTTACCAAGAACTGTTGACCTGCAGTATGGTCTGTTTAAAATGTAGATGTGTTACCAAGAACTGTTGACCTGCAGTAATGTCAGTTTAAAATGTAGATGTGTTACCAAGAACTATTGACCTGCAAAATGGTCAGTTTAAAATGCAGATGTGTTACCAAGAACTGTTGACCTGCAGAATGGTCAGTTTAAAATGTAGATGTGTTACCAAGAACTGTTGACCTGCAGTAATGTCAGTTTAAAATGAAGATGTGTTACCAAGAACTGTTGACCTGCAGAATGGTCAGTTTAAAATGTAGATGTGTTACCAAGAACTGTTGACCTGCAGAATGGTCAGTTTAAAATGTAGATGTGTTACCAAGAACTGCTGACCTGCAAAATGGTCAGTTTAAAACATAGATGTGTTACCAAGAACTGTTGACCTGCAGAATGGTCAGTTTAAAATGTAGATGTGTTACCAAGAACTGTTGACCTGCAGTATGGTCAGTTTAAAATGCATACATGTCATCAAGAACTGTTGAGCTGCAGTACAGTCAGTCTCAGATATAGAAATGTCACAAAGAAACGTTTTGGGGTCTGCAGTAGGTTCAGTTCAGGCTGTAGAAATGTCACTAAGAACTTTTATTCTGACCTGTAGTAGGTTCAGTTCAGGCTGTAGAAATGTCACTAAAAACTGTTTTTCTGACCTGGCGCCACACATGTACAAAATTCATTACACACTGTTACAGCATAGATGATGTTATTTCTATGGACAAAATGCACACATACACTATCAAAGTCACAATTAGTTACAGAGACAAGCTAGCCCCTACATGATCAACTGATTTGTCAGTCCTGTAAATAAAAGCATATTTAATAATTTTAATTTATTCAGGTTACATCGTTATTAAATAATGAGAATTCAAACACATCATTTTCTAATATGTCACATGACTTAGACATTTTGTCATGTGATTGTGTGTGGTCATGTGATGATGTTTCTATGTTGTCCTTTATATGATGAGAGCGATTCTTTTTTTCCTTCTGTTGCTTTCTTGCAGTATGTTCCGTTTCTCGTTCAACTGCAGATTTGAAACTTTCAAAAAATCTACAAGACATGTAAAAACTATTTTGTATAAATATCAAAAAGTACCAAATGCATTCATTTTTACTCAAAGAATTACACACACTGCATATGTTGAATGTGATCTCTGTCCATCCACTTAACGATTTGCACAAAATGTTTATTTTTCAATTGCTACCTATAAATTGATATTCAAAGGGCAATTGACTAACAAAATATAATAGGGTTGACAGTCAACTACTGTTTTCAATAGGTACTCATACACCTCAACTTATTACCATATCAAGAAGGAAATGATTGACAGAGTAGATAAGGTTGTTGTTAATGTCTAACCTCAAGTCTAACAACACTGTTGTGGGTTCATGCCTTAGGTGTTAAGGTTTCCAGATACCTACCCATGACCAGGAGTATGTTTCCAGATACCTAACCATGGTCAGATGTATGCTTCCAGATACCTACCCATGTCCAGGTGTATGTTTCTAGATACCTAACCATGGCCAGGTGTATGCTTCCAGATACCTACCCATGGCCAGGTGTATGTTTCCAGATACCTACCCATGGCCAGGTGTATGCTTCCAGATACCTACCCATGGCCAGGCGTATGTTTCCAGATACTTCCCTATGGCCAGGTGTATGCTTCCAGATACCTACCCATGGCCAGGTGTATGTTTCCAGAGACCTACCCATGGCAATGAATATGCTTCCAGATACCTACCCATGGCCAGGTGTTTATTTCCAGATACCTATCCATGGCCAGGTGTATGTTTCCAGATACCTACCCATGGCCAGGTGTATATTTCCAGATACCTACCCATGGTCAGGTGTATATTTCCAGATACCTACCCATGGCCAGGTGTATGTTTCCAGATACCTACCCATGGCCAGATGTATGTTTCCAGATATCTACCCATGGCCAGGTGTATATTTCCAGAAACCTACCCATGGCCAGGTGTATATTTCCAGATACCTACCCATGGCCAGGTGTATGTTTCCAGATACCTACCCATGGCCAGGTGTATATTTCCAGATACCTACCCATGGCCAGGTGTATATTTCCAGATACCTACCCATGGCCAGGTGTATATTTCCAGATACCTACCCATGGCCAGGTGTATATTTCCAGATACCTACCCATGGCCAGGAGTATGTTTCCAGATACCTACCCATGGCCAGATGTATGTTTCCAGATATCTACCCATGGCCAGGTTGTATATTTCCAGAAACCTACCCATGGCCAGGTGTGTGTTTCCAGATACCTACCCATGGCCAGGTGTATCAAAATTCTGTTGTTTATTACAATAAATTGTTAATTCAAGCATTGAATAGATACAAAATAAAACTACTACAATATGTATCAGTCTTATTTCCTCAGAATTTATTGATATCTTGTTAAAATCATGTTTTTCCAGTATTTTGTACTTTATTCAAACCTGACTTTCAATAATTTTTATAAACTTAGTTTCAGTGAAACTAAATCAGAAATGTAGTGTTTAGGGTTATGGTGTTTAAAGCCACTTTCAACAATATTTCAGCTATATCGTGGCAGTCAGTTTTATTGTGGGAGGAAACCCGAGTATCCGAAGAAAACCACCGACCTGTCGTAAGTCACTGACAAACCTTATGACATACATGTATTTCATTTTGTGTACTTTTTACAAAAAATATTCTCAGATTTTTAAACCTATTATTGTCTATTAGAATCCAATTATTCAAAATGGGTATATGTATCATTATGCATGGATTACAACTTCAAAGAGTCACTTGATGGAAATGACTTGCACAGTTAATATAATTGCCTTTTCTATGCATATATAATTAATTTGAATGAAATCCTACACAGAAACTTTTTTATATTCAAAGAAATGACATATCAAAATTAATTTCCCCTTAATGTACGAGTACGTTTGTTTTAAAAATACAAAATATACAACGGGGATGTCATTGCCGTGATCATATGGTAGTTGGATTTACAACTACCTATGCAATCAGTGCCTATCATCACTGATGTTGTGAGTTTGAATCTCAATCAGGGCGAGGTGTACAACATTATGTGATAAAGTTTGTCAGTGACTTGTGAAAGGTCGGTGGTTTTCTCACCATCAAACAAACAAACAAAATATACAAGACCTGAAAAGGGTAAAGCGGGTATAATTCAATCTTTTTGTTATTTTTCAATCTAGAGTAAGTAGTGGTAAAACATAGAGTGTGAACATTAAACAGTACCTTGGACATTAAAAATTGATATTAACACTTATATTGAGAGCAAAGTTAGGTTGTAAAATAATGGGATATCAAAAATGTAAAATATCATTAGTTGAAAGTGCATTTTATGACACAGTGTGGCCTGGTTGATAGTACCAACAGATGCTCATGATAGGGGTTAGCTGGTAGTCACCAACAAAAACAGATGCTCAGGGGCAGGCTGGTTGGATGTGATGGTGGCTACCAGCTGTGACAAATGCTCTGCAGGGTGGGGTGCTGTCACTGTTTACCAACTGTAACAGAAGCAGTCAAGTATGCTTACCTATCAATCCTTCTGAAATTTTCTTCCATTTTCTTATTTGCCAGTTTTATTAAAAAATCAACATACTGAAAAACAAAGATCTTGATTATTATGCTATTCTATTAATTATTGTCAAGTGCTTGTTACATTTACAGAATTTTAGGAATTATGTTCTGTTTGTGTTTTTTAAGTGGTAAAAGCTTTCTCTAGGAGGAACCTACTTCATGAAAGGTTCTTATATAATTGGGGTTGATAACAAAATTTGGAATTTACAATTCAAAGAGCTAGACAATAAGATACCGCAGCATTGGTCATCAAAATATAGGAACCTTAAATCTCTATCAATGCAAATCAGATGGAACAAGATGAACTGTGAGCTAATGCTCACCTATGATACCTCCGCTCTTTGGCAAACAGGAAGTAGGATTCTGACGGGTCAAAAAACGCTTCCCACGATATGGGGTATCTATATCAAGCTTGTAACCAAATATCAGATCTCTGCCATCAATAGTTGCTGAGAAAAATGCGACGAAAAATGAGCATATGTGTTCAATGTGTAGAAAAATCAACAAAGTCTGCAAACAGGAAGTAGGAATCTGATGGGTCCAAAAACGCTTCCCACGATATGAGGTACCTATATAAAGCTTGTGACCAAATATCCGATCTCTGCCATCAATAGTTGCTGAGAAAAATGCGACGAAAAATGTGCATATATGTTCAATGTGTATAAAAATCAACAAAGTCGGCAAACAGGAAGTAGTGGGTTCAAAAACGCTTCCCACGATATGGGGTACCTATATGAAGCTTGTGACCACATATCAGATTTCTGCCATCAATAGTTGCTGTGAAAAATGTGACGAAAAATGTGCATATATGTTCAATGTGTATAAAAACCAACTAAGTCGGCAAACAGGAAGTAGGAATCCGATGGGTTCAAAAACGCTTCCCACGATATGGGGTACCTATATGAAGCTTGTGACCACATATCAGATTTCTGCCATCAATAGTTGCTGAGAAAAATGTGACGAAAAATGTGCATATATGTTCAATGTGTATAAAGACCAACTAAGTCGGCAAACAGGAAGTAGGAATCTAACGGGTCCAAAAACGCTACCCACAATATGGTATACCTATATGATGCTTGTGACCAAATATCAGATTTCTGCCATCAACAGTTACTGAGAAAAATGCGACGAAAAATATCTTGGACGGACGGCCAAACGGACAGAGGTAAAACAGTATACCCCCCTCCGGGGAGTGGGGGGATAAATACAAAAATTTCCATCAACTCCAACTTTGTAAGATCAATACATGAAGTAGGTTCCAGTTGCAGCATGGATTTCATAAATATACAACTTTTTTTCATCCTGGATTTTAGATCAACAAGAAAAGCATAACTTTGTACAGAACTATCAATATAGATTTTTCTTGAACAGTTTCATTTCAATCATGTTTCTAGTTTCTGAGATAAATGTCAATTTATTTTCACATAGGATCCAATATTATAACTTTGTCTTGCAGTGGTGGCCATATTGGATTTACTATAGACAAAAACACAAACTTTACAGAGGGTCATATTAGGAACAATCTAATCTTGTTCCAATTCCATCATTCTTGGGTTAGCATCCATGTTGAATTTCTAAATGAAAAAGGAAAAAAAACTTGAGAACCATCAGCGGAACAATTCTACCAAGTTTAGTTTCATTTACTCAGTGATTTCTGAGAAAAAAAATTGAACATAGACAACGACAGACACAATATGATGACAATACCTAACAACAGACACAATGTGATGACAATACCTAACAACAGATACAATATGATGACAATACCTAACAACAGACACAATGTGATGACAATACCTAACAACAGACACAATATGATGACAATACCTAACAACAGACACAATATGATGACAATACCTAACAACAGACACAATATGATGACAATACTTAACAACAGACACAATATGATGACAATACTTAACAACAGACACAATATGATGACAATACCTAACAACAGACACAATATGATGATAATACTTAACAACAGACACAATATGATGACAATACCTAACAACAGACACAATATGATGATAATACTTAACAACAGACACAATGTGATGACAATACCTAACAACAGACACAATATGATGATAATACTTAACAACAGACACAATATGATGACAATACCTAACAACAGACACAATGTGATGACAATACCTAACAACAGACACAATATGATGACAATACCTAACAACAGACACAATGTGATGACAATACCTAACAACAGACACAATATGATGACAATACCTAACAACAGACACAATATGATGACAATACCTAACAACAGACACAATGTGATGACAATACTTAACAACAGACACAATATGATGACAATACCTAACAACAGACACAATATGATGACAATACCTAACAACAGACACAATATGATGACAATACCTAACAACAGACACAATATGATGAAAATACCTAACAACAGATACAATATGATGAAAATACCTAACAACAGACACAATGTGATGACAATACCTAACAACAGACACAATATGATGACAATACCTAACAACAGACACAATATGATGACAATACCTAACAACAGACACAATGTGATGACAATACCTAACAACAGACACAATATGATGACAATACCTAACAACAGACACAATATGATGACAATACCTAACAACAGATACAATATGATGATAATACTTAACAACAGACACAATATGATGACAATACCTAACAACAGACACAATATGATGACAATACCTAACAACAGACACAATATGATGACAATACCTAACAACAGACACAATATGATGACAATACCTAACAACAGACACAATATGATGACAATACCTAACAACAGACACAATGTGATGACAATACCTAACAACAGACACAATATGATGACAATACCTAACAACAGACACAATATGATGACAATACCTAACAACAGACACAATGTGATGACAATACCTAACAACAGACACAATATGATGACAATACCTAACAACAGACACAATGTGATGACAATACCTAACAACAGACACAATATGATGACAATACCTAACATTGACATTTGGTCTTGGTGAGCTAAATTCTACATGTACATGTAGTATATAAAATCTCATTATTGAAAACAATTTTGGCCAAAAACAAGTTCATGTGTTAACTATTCACACATGCCAAATATTGAATAATATTGGCATAATAGAAAATATACTATATGTACCTCTATAGAAACTAACAATTGACCCATATGTGACAATGGTACTTCCATAGCATGTGTACTTCTTACTGCCTGAAATAAAATATAAAGCTAAAATAATCGTCATTATATATACAAAAAATGTATCATCTTTGATATGCTTCAGCACCAATCCCTTAGTCATATGTCCAGCTTCCTAGACTACTGAACCACATCTGCTATATAAAATATAGCGTCAATAGTCAAAGAGTTTGTCTCTTGTAAGGTGAATCAAGGGATAGACATATGACAAGTGCTCAAGCATGTGTAGACATATATACAACATTCAAACCAAGAGTGTTAGAGATAGATTTTAAGCATAATGACAAACCATTTAGCCCTTTTGGCTAAATCCACTGTAAAATATAGTTTCATTAACAGAAATGATACCTTGCAACATAGGATTAAACAAAAGTTAAAATTCTAATTCTAACACTGTTGGCTTAGGGTTAGGTTTATGGTGTTTAACACCACTTTCAACAATATTTTAGCTATATTGTGGTGGTCAGGTTCATTGGTTGAGGAAACTGGAGTACCAAGTAGTCAACAAATGTCCTGTGGTGTTTGCTAACTTGGATTTCCGATCCAAATGAAAGGACAATCCAATGACTATTATTGTACAGTTTTGATTCAATCTACCAGTATTCTCTTTTTATTTTAGAAAGGTATTTGTTTTTATTTTCCCATGGGTTCTTCTTTTCAAAACTTCCCTCTGGACATAGTGGACATGTCTTGGCTTTCTGATCAATACAAAAACAGATATTTTGTAAAGGACTTTCCAAGGTTTATTCTAGCCAAGTTTACTTACTAATGATTCATTAATTTTGAAATATTTTTCCTATATGTTCGTTCCTATGTTAAATTTGGCATGCGATGGCAGCCTTCTTAGACTTTAGATCAACACAAAAAATTAAATTATATAAAGGGCCATTCATGTTTAGCAAGTTCAATCAAATTTCTAGTTTCTGTCCAAGTTTGGTCCTATTCTATTTAAACATTAACACATTTTACATTTGTCTAAAACTGGTTGAAATTATCACCTTTCCTTATATAGTCTTTTTTTCTTTTTTCCTTTAATAAATTTAACAAATATACTTTTTTTTACAGATTACAAAGTCATTTTGTATTGGTGATATAAAATTAATTTACATACATCTAAAGTATAATGAATGTATTATAAATATACTTTAATAGTGATTTCTGGTTTTATTTTCAATGATTAAAATAAGATACAGGGTGATTTTTTTTCTTCAGTAAATATTTAAATATAGGCTTGAGTTATCTTTCATTCTTCAAGTTCTATTCTTATGAAAATATACCTGTAGGTTAAAGCTATCTTTCTCTTTTTAAAAAAATATCATCAGATAATGATATGGATGTAAATGAATTAATAATTCAGCCCTTGTGACAATTCAGCTAAAATAAGGTATTCTCAATATGTGAAAGACATAGTAAGATAATTTTCAACCTAAATATATCAAAACTGGACCTGGTGTATTTAGGTTGACTATATACTACCTAAAGATCTCTAGAGAAACATTTCTGGAAACTCTGGTGACTTCATATGTAGTACTTTGAAAAAAAAGTCACCAATGTCTCGGCTAATCAGAGACATGGGCAGGCATGCTCGATTTTGAATTGCTTTGAAAAGTAACATCACTTCTTGAGGACACATAGAGGAATATTTCTGGCAAGTTTTGTCACTTCACATGTAGTAGTTCTGAAGAAGTAGAAAGTGTCTCTACCAATCGGGGTCATTGTGGTCGTGATCGTATAGTATTTTGATATACAACTACCTATGCAATTAGTGCCTATCACTACTAAAGTTGTGAGTTCAAATCCCGCTCACAATGAGGTGTACTTGATACAACATTATGTGATAAAGTTACTTGCAGCAGGTCTGTGTTTTTCTCCGGGTACATATAGTCGAAGTCATATGTGGTTTCTGATGTTGAATAATTGGTTGGTATCAAAAAGATGTTAAAAGGACCAATTAATTTAGTTCCAATTCAAAAATCTCATTTATTAGAAGACTCAATTATGAAATGTTTACTTAGATATACAAAAAATATTTCCCACAGTAGTCTCTGGTAAAATTTCTTTAAATTTCATCCATGTGGTAAGCATCTAACTGAAGACAAATGTGGCCATTTCTGGGGATCCCATAAAGTGGCCCATAATCATTGTATGATATAAAACAGTACTACTACTAGTTATGATGTATCTGTTTAATAGAAAACAACAATGATGCTTAAAAGAAATGCATTCCTTTAAAACAACAGACACTGCATAACAGAAAAACCTCACATTGCATTTTGATCAGGCAAAAAGACTCAAAACATGAGTTGCATTCTCAAACATCTCTACAATGTGAAGTGCACAAGTGCACAAGTATACAATGTGTGTATCAAGTTTGTAAAGTTATAAAATGTGAAGGGAGTTGATTATACAAAATAGGTCCCCTATTCTGAAATTTGGAAAAAGAGCCAATGGGCTACTACTATGACTATGCTCACCTGTAAAATATACTAAATGTTGTGCTTTCTTCATAAAAAATTGATTACTATTAGTATTATATATTTAGTCCACTCTTTGATCTTTAATTTAAACTAATTTGACTCATTACAATGATGCTTAATGAGTGAGTGAATGTTGTTTAACGAAAAGTGGGCAATCTTTCAGCTACATGTATATCATGGTGAGAACAAGTTACATGCCTTAATGACACCTTTATTGAAATGCATGAACAATGCTTTTAACATATTTATCTACACATATATACAAACTGTGATCCTGCTGTTAAATGTGTAGCCTTCATTTACCACTATATTAAATATACAGTAGATGTATATCAGGATGTCCTCATACATGCTAAGACAGTTTGTGACCTAGTTGTGAGGGTATTTTCATATACTTTTGGCTAATTGTGACTTTGTTGTATTTAACATATGTTTATATTCCCTATTTGAAAGTGTCTCTATCAATTTGGGACTATGACAGCATCATAAATTTGGATTTACTTCAAAAAGTTTTAACACTTGTTCAGGTCTACTCTGGCAACATTCATGACTACTTTAGTGACTTTGTATACAGTAGTTATTGATAAGAAGTCAGAAATGTTTTAGTCAATCAGAGGTCAGGTCAGCCAACTTGAATTTAAAATTGCTCTATAGGTACAGTCATAACTTTTCTGAAAGATCTTCCCATGAAAACATAACTGGCAAATTAAATGACTTGGCATGCAGTTATTCTTGTGGAAGAAGTCAATAATGTCTCAGATAATCAGAGGTTGTGGGCAGTAGAAATATTCTGAAAAGTAAGCAGTGTCAGGTGTTCATTCTTCTTCAATAGAGAGATAGGAAAAGAACAATAAGTCTGCCTAAAATGTCAGGCTTCCATTAAGACAGTTCATGTCATGTGTATCGTGTGACCAACATGTTTCAATAAATTGCTTAGGATGAATAAAACATCAATATTTTTTCAAATTGCTTGCATTGTAAACCCATATATCCATAGAAAAGAATTGATTTAGACTTTTCTTAGGAATCTATTTATGTATCAGTTTACAAAGAAAGAACTGACATTGTTTTCCTTGTCCAAAGTTATTTGTTTTTGGCTTTTTTTAATAAAGTCAGAAACAGGCTAATTTTTTTCAGTAAATATTCATATTTCAGATAGAGTTATCTTTCTTTGTTCATGAAATTAGATGTAAATGAATTTAAGATGATGAGCTGACAAAAAGGTTTTCTCTAATTTTCAACTCAAATATATAAATTAAAAATTGGACATTGTGTTTTTGGTTGACAATACTACTTAAGGATACCTAGAGGACCATATCTGCAAACTCTGGATGCAGTTTTTCCTGAAAGTCAAAAATGTGTTGCCCAATCAGAGGCAAAGACTATCATTTTGGACACTTCAAAAAGTAACAACACTTTTTCAGAAACCCTAGAGGAACTCATTCACCAAGACTGGTGACTTCATATGAAGAAATTATGGGGAAAAAAGTACAAAATGTCTCGATCAATCAGAGGCCTTGGTGGCCATCTTGAATTTCGAATCACTCTGAAAAGTAGCAACCTTTTTTGAGGACCTATAGAGGAATATTTCTGCCAGGTCTGGTGACTTTACATGCTGTAGTTCTGGAGAAGAAGTTAAAAATGTATTGCCAATCAGAGGCCAGGACAGCCATATCGGTTTTCGAATCGCTCTGAAAAGTAACAACACCTCTTCATCACCCCTAGTGGAATATTTGTGGTAAGTTTGGTAACTGGGCATGCTGTGATCTGAAGAAAAAGCTAAAATTGTATGACATACGGATGGATGCCTGTCACTTTTTAATAAAAAAAACTCAACTGAGCCTCTGGCTTATGTGAGCTAATAAAAATCAGAAGGATTTTTTTTTAAATGCTTCTATCATGTGAGCTGCCCTACCTGAATATTCATTAAAGATTCAAAGGTCTTGGTTGATAACTGTTGGGGGATTCTGATTTTCAATCAGTCTTCCAAAATTTGTAATGAAAGGAAAGTTTAAACATTGGTGGTCATCAATTCCACCAATATCTACAAAACAAACAATCACCTCTCATCTTAACTGAACTCACTGAACACAAAAAAAAGACCACAACACATATGACATTGGAAATCCAGGTCCTGGCTTAGGACAGGCACAACAAATGTGGCAGGGTTGAACTGGTTAATGGGATCCCCACCCCCCTCTTGATAACTGACTCCCAATATTTTACATACCACAATGATTTTTCCTTTCTTTCCAAGACTTATACCAGAGTTTCTAAAACCTGATTGCACTGCACACTGAAGCTGAAACATCAAAACAGAAAACATTAAAGCTTTATAAAGAACATATATATGAAACACTAATAGTCAAAAGCAATATAATATTGGTTTTACAAATTTTCCAAAATATCTTCAATTTGACTCCATCGATCAATGCTGTCATTGCATTTAATATTTACAAGATTAAATAACATAATTTAGTATCTTTATATTTTTATATCAAGAGAATATGATCATAAACTGGAGTTGTTATTGTATTCATCTGATAGATGTAATGGCAGTACAGATGCTAATGAAAGTGACTGCAAGAACAACCATATTTCCGTTGAAGATCAGTTATTGTTGACTCTGTGTCAAATTTTAAATGTATCATTTTGTAATACCTGAAATGGCATGTGTTAGACCATGTGAAGAAGCAGACAGTTAAATGTAAAGTAATTTGGCACTGATTGGTTAAGTGCTAATTAAATTAAGTCCCATCCAATCAATGTATATCCTTGTAAATCGAGCAACTGATCAGGGAAGACAACATCGGTTAGTTGTAAGCAATATAGAAAGGCATGTCAGTTTTAATGATTGTTTTAACTTTGTTTTCCCACACATTCTTTCATTTTTTCTATGTATAATACAAATTGCTTGAATGAATTAATACTTACCATTAATTGAGCATGTTTTATAGTTAAACACTGTACATGTAATACAAATGGTTCAAATTTAAACACACAATCACCAGTTATACCATTAAGGACTGGAATCTGAAACATCAAATAAAAAAAAACATCAGAGCTTTTCATTCTTCTGAAAAAGTAAAACTATGCTATGCCTATCATTTTTTTTTATTTCTATAAATTCATCTCATTTCATTGAAGGTAAAACATGCAATCAGTGCCTATCACCACGGATGTTGTGAGTTCGAATCTCGATCAGGGCGAGGTGCACAACATTATGTGATCAAGTTTGTCAGTGACTTGAGGCAGCCAAGTGGTTTTCTCTGGGTCCTCCAGTTTCCTCCTCCAATAACACTGACCGCCACAATATAACAGAAATATTGTTGAAATTGGCGTTAAACACCATCAAACAAACTTATTTCAAGAGTGATTGACAAAAGTAAAGAGAAGAATGAAATTGTATGAAATTGCTGTGGTCACTGGTGATTTTAAAATATACTGACTGGAATGCTACAAATCTTAGAAAACGTAGTTGTTGAAACATTTCTGTTAAACAGAATATGTTACAGCTTTCCATCTGTCATTCAAGAATATTGAGATTTTATTATTGATGATTTTCATCAGAATGGACTGTTATAATTTATACACATTAACAAAACATCAGTTTCTGTATGTGTATTGTGTATCACCGACATAAAATGGACAAGTCCGGGCAGTAGATAAATAATTTAGTCCAACAATGTGTCTTGACTGAGTGTCAGAAGTATGCTAGGATAAATTGCAAGATTTTTGTCAGTATGAAGACAAAAACAGAGGATAAAGTTAAACATATATTTTTTTTCAACATTAGGAACCAGAATCGATCATCGGATCGGATGCTGATGTACGACTGATTAGTCGGTGTTTCTAATGATCGGTGCACCACTACTAATTATAACTTACAACATGAGACGTTTCTACCACATCATGACTTGTAAATAGCCAATGACATTTCTGTTTGTTTGATACCTTCTCACTGTCTTCTGTCTACAAGTAGAAATCTAATAAATTCACTAATCATTTTAATTTTATTAAATTTAAAGCTGAAGAAATTTTATTTTTTTCAATAATACTGTGATCACAGTGATCTGTTGTAAATGGGGATTACTTTTTCAATACATGTATTATGCAAACTGTAGATGATTTAAACTGATTAATAGAAAGAGCAGGAATGCTCGGTTTTTAACACATACCGATAAAAGGCAAATAACTATTTTAGCTATTTACCCATTAAATTTGACAAATCTTGTTAATATTTGCCGTGGTTGTTATATATTTGACAGATTTTTTATATTTGACGTATCCAGTTATATTTTCACTGTTCTAATAAAATTTGCCCTCTCCTGGCAATATTTGCCCTGTCAAAGTTAAATCGCATGGTCATCTAGATCAGTTGCTGAGCATATACAAATGTAGATAAAGCTAGATACGGATTCTGATTGCCCCTTTGGTATCTTCAAACTCTTCTTGCAGTTGTCACTAGCTCATTGAAAATGATGATCAACTGAAGAGAAAAGCAGTATTATATCATCGCTAATTTATATGTATTTTTGTACAATTCTATAATTTGATAAATTTAGTGTATTCAATACATAATTATCTTTTAATTGTTGGATAAGAATATTCCTTATATGTCAGTGCAGATTTGATTTCCTGGTACAGTTTGTGTTGTTACTGTCCATTAATATTTCTTTTCCTTTTTCCAAAACCATGTGAATATAAAAATAATTTTGAGATGGTCCATATATATTTTGTATTTACCTATTTATGGTGTTCATGATTATCTCGAGAACAACAACTCTGATGAAAACAAAGCAAAAATTCAAGTGTGTAGTGGACATTATCAATGAACTTCTGGTTAAAACATGGATTTTGTGTATTGTACATGGTGTGAAAAAAGAAAAAAATTGAAAGCAAATACAAGGTCAGTTTCTTAGCATTTTATATTGAAATATATTTTAAAAACTACATATCTACATGTATTGTGTCTTAACATTGTGAAATTTGCAAAACTTGGCTTGACATTTTTTCTTTAAATAGGGATATTATAAAATACAATTCGTACAGCTTACAAGCATGCCACCTGACTATTTCATGGTTGACCAACATTAGGTAACGTGAATTTACCTTCTACTTCTACCAATTATTGACCTACTTCAACAGTTTGAAGTTTATTTCAAGGGAATTGTGTTGCGAAAAAGACCCCAAAAAATAATTTCATTAAGAAAATAAGTTTAAAAATATGTACAAACCGGGAGTGAATTTAAAGATTATAAAGGTAATGGCAGCCCTGAAGGACTCAACTGAGTCACTCAGCACTGCAGTATGAGGTAGATGGTTCCAATCTACAATGTTGCGATGGAAAAATTATGCCTTTCCCTGTTGGGTCCTACATAATGGGACCTGATATGATTGAGAGTGTATGTTTCTGGAGTGTCTCAGGGGGGGGGGGGGGGTGAAAGTCTAGCACTTTTACTGACTGCCACCTTGTCATGGGAGATTTTATACATCATGAGAGGGTGTGCATCTCTGTGTCGATCCTCAAGGCTGCACCATTCAAGATGTTGTAGCATCAAAACTAGATGTATTTCATTATCTGTTGGTGACATACATTTTTGTATCTCGCAGCCCTCTGTTGAACCATTTCTATTTTGTTGATGTCAGATTTAAGATGGGGATCCCATACAGAACAGGCATGAAAGTCTAGCACTTTTACTGACTGCCACCTTGTCATGGGAGATTTTATACATCATGAGAGGGTGTGCATCTCTGTGTCGATCCTCAAGGCTGCACCATTCAAGATGTTGTAGCATCAAAACTAGATGTATTTCATTATCTGTTGGTGACATACATTTTTGTATCTCGCAGCCCTCTGTTGAACCATTTCTATTTTGTTGATGTCAGATTTAAGATGGGGATCCCATGCAGAACAGGCATACTCTAGTGATGGTCTGACTAATGATTTGTATATACCTCATCCTGTTCTTTACTGACTTGGGTGCCAATATAATTTAGAAAACATATGAAAATAAAATAGGTCAGTATTTCAACAATTCTAAACGGGATTTATCACAGTTTAGGTTAGCTGCGGAACCGTAGCTCTTATAGTAGTTAGCCAGTTTTCTTATATTTGCTGACCATAGAAGAAAACTTTCCAAGGACCATAAGAGCTACGGTTCCGCAGCTAGGTTTGGGTATTTTGTTTGGCTCAAGTTCCCAAGTAAACATTACCTACATTGTATATACTGTCTTGGCACCGGTGTTCGCGCATCTGCTGAGTTCGCACATACGTATTGTACATGTCAAAATTGCAAAATCATTGGAAAAGTTAAGATGGAGACTACTGGTATGTGAGGATTAACTCTAATTATATTAAAAGATATCAAATGTTTTCAAATTTGAGCTTATTTTGAAGGAATAGGTATAAACTTCAATTTCGAAAACTTTCAAAATAAAATCTTTCCTTTATTCATTTTAAGAACCATCCAAAGTATGTATGCGCGATATCACCGGACGTTGCAACATTTGTCAAAAATCACTGAAATGTTAGAAATTGTAGCGGAATCCGGATAAAGACCATAAAGATAATACTTCAATGTATTTGAGGATGATTTAAATTATTTCAATAAAATTTTGGTAAGCTGTGAAATTAATCACTGAACCATTAGCCTAGGTGCGCGAACACACCCGACGGCTCTGTACATATTTGCTATAAATCCCGATTTGAATGAGAATGATAACGAAATGTCTTAATTGACCGATTTACAGACACATGTGGATATATGTTACAGGATATAATTAATTTTTAATAATAATATTAATGGCATTAATGCCCATTAATATTATCATCACGGTATGTGTTTTCATGCGTCATCTGTTTTCGTGGTATCAATTTTATTTTGATTTCCACAGCGCACGCATTATTTTTGACGTGTCTTCTGGTTTCTATTTATGGAACATAAAAAATACGAAAGCTGACATCTGTAACAAATGATCAAGTTTACTTTTAAAGACGTAAGTACCAAAAACAGTGAACCTACCTACTGAACCATACTTTTTGTAATGCCAAAAATGTACTTCATTTATAAAGTAGCTGGAAAAAAATCCAGAAGGGCTATATAAAATTTAACTATGTCGTCTGCCTCTTAGACACCTGCTCTTCCTGTCATGTAACTATCATGGGGTCACTGATCGTATTTGTAAACAAAAGAGCCGACTGAAATGTGCCTGTTTCTTATATAAAATACATGTCACTTTGCAGTGCATTGTGGTTTCAGCACTAAAAAAACGTCAAAAGTAAACACAATTTTGAAAGTGGTCATTTTCAAACATTCTGTTATTTTATTTAGATGTAGTATGATTTGGTAGATGGCCAGAACCATGAAATTTTAAAACCAGCCATTTCGGGATTTTATATTCGTTTCCATCCCGTATATCGGCCTTGTTTTTATTTGCCACGGAAACAGATACCGCCATTTTACTGACAACAAAAGTTGCCAGGTAATCGAGAGTATATTAAAATACAAGAATGGCTTTAAAAACAATCTTATGCACAAAGAAATATTTAACTAGCCATTCTTTGAAAATTCCAATCGTCATGTGAATGGAGGGTTAACACTGTTAATCGCTATATCTGAAAATCGATAATAGCACGAAAACCGATAACACGATGGTAATGGCAATGCAAACCTTGTCGTCAAACAAAATAATTCGTCCAGAGCACGAGCTGGTTGTAAAATAATCTTTTTCACTGTTGATAAACAACGATAAATCTACAATTTTAACATCAATTGAGCCTTTCCTACTAAAATCAACCCCTGAAGTTGCTATCCTTTTCTGTTTCTCAAAAATTTCCATTTCATCAATGTCAATTTCTATCTGTGGTTTAATACTTATTTTTCATATATAAGAAACGCTTCAACAACATCGATTAAACCAATATGTGTTGCGTTCGTGATTCTACTAAACTCACCCTGGGTTCACCAATATCGAATAAAAATATTTTCCACTCAATGTCACTTGATTTTAGCATTTGAGTCAGCCAACGATATTACTGATAAAATTGAATTTTAGCCGGACTTATGCTGAAACAAAGAATATTTGAAAAAATAAGTAGCTCATAAAAACTAGTGCAAAATTATATACGGGTCAAGAAAGTCAGGATGTCTGTAAAAAAAAAGAAAAAAAGAAAGAGTATTTGTTTTAGAAAATACAGACATAAAGGGATCTTTCTTAATACTTTTAGAAGATATGTCATATACTTGATTAAATGGAATTGGAGATCTGCAAACTGGATGACCTGCATTGAGCATGAGAAAGAAAATATTCTTTTTGGCATCGTCCCTTGATGCTCGCTGCTGGTTATCCAAAAGCTCTGATCCCTTTCCATGTTCCAAACAATATTACATGTTGTATGTCTCTCCCCTTTCCTTCCACATCAAAATTCTTCTATATCAACATGGCCGGTCTGCACTAGACACAAGTAGGACTTTATTCCTTTTAGCATCGACTCAAGGTGTCTCTTGCAGATTGGTGATGAATCACCTGATATATGTATATGTTCTCTCTCATCCCCCCCCCCCCCCCCCCCCCCCCTCATATATATGTTCGTTTATGTGCATATATCTCTTTTCCTGCCCGAGTGTGCCTGCACCACAATTATTGATATTTCACCGCGAATATTTATTTTGATGTATTGTTGTTGTGTATCAATCATAATTGTTATTTGTATATGCCCTCCTGGGGCCCTGATTTGGTTAATAAACTTATTTCTATTTCTATTATTTCTATACTTTATAGTAATAAATAGAAGTGATGAAAAGAAGGTATAATTAGAAAAATCTAAATATTTGTATCATAGCATTAATTTTCATCAATTTTAAAAGTGCAAATATAATACTAAATTTTTATTCTAAAAGTCTAATGTTAAAGATCAATACCACTGACCTAATTGACATATGAAAATAAACATTTGGCAGAGAAAATCTTGCATAACTAGAAATTTATTTTGGTTCAAACTTCTTTACTTATCATAAAATCATAGTTCAAAGAGTGGTACAAGAGGTTGGCACAATTTCGTTCGATTCATAATTAATATGAAATACTTGATAAAATATTAAAGTGTTTATTCTGTGTGAAAAATATTGACTCGGGTATAGTTTTATCTCCAGAATAAAATAATTAACATTTTCTTGACCTAGGAGGTGACCTAGAAAAAGAATGTTATATCAGAATTGTTGAAATAGAATATTACTTAATCAAAGTAATTAAATCATATTAATCTAGCAAAATGACCGACTTTACCCCTCGCCTAATATAAAAAGAAAGAATTGTTGGAAAACCCAGTGCGGTTCCAATTTCTTTTCTTTCAAGGTGAGAAAATAATTTAAAACATTTTTCATTTTCTATTTCGGAAATTACTTATATTATTTCTTTTAAATTATTTTCAATAATTAATTTTAATTCAAGTTAACGCAAAAAGATAAATAAAAAACAATGATAATTCATTTTTATGCACAATTTTATTTAAATAAATATTTAATGTTATGTTATAATATTTAGTATAGATGTAGTTATTGGTATATTTTAATAAGTAGAAAAAATTAATAAAAAGGAACTTGTTACTTGTTAAGTGTAATTTAAAGAATTAAATGGAAAAATAAATGCTCAGATTTATTTCATATCCTTGCTAAAGGTTTATTTATAATAAGAAATTTTAAAGATAAGAGAGATATTTGAGCACTTTAGAATAATAAATTTCTATTTGAAATGTTACTTTGATTTATTTTTAGAAACAGAACTATTGAAATTATGTATTTTGTAATTTGTTTTGCATTGTATTTGATATTGAATTTTATCTGTATAATAAAAGTGCGGTTCCAATTTCTTTTCTTTCAAGCCTTCAACGAAGCAGGAGTCTCCCTCGTTCCCGGCCTAGCTGTTCTCCGACCAACCTTTCCGAAGTTATCTATTAACAACACGGAACTGGTGAATTTTATCTAAGCAGTAGTTAGCACCGGTACAATAAGTGCCGGAGAAACAAAGCAAAAGAACAACATTTGTGCCAGAATTAACGGCATAATATTTGTTTCGAAATCTAAAAATATACAGTTTTTTTCAAATAAGCTTATTAGAGAAATTATTCCTTCTGTATCTGTATCTGTATCTGTATCTGTATCTGTATCTGTATCTTTACAGTGCAGGAACCGATCGCGGTTATAAATGCTCTGGAAGGAGAGCGGTTGGATTAGTCCAACTGTTGTAGGGCATTACTAAAACCCTCTACTGTCTTTGCGCACACTACGCTGTCCTCAAGGTGGTTCCAATCGACTATAGTCTTTGAAAAGAATGAATTTTTCCTGATGTCTGTCTTGCATTGGACGAGTTCGAAGAATCTAGAGTTGTTCACTGTTTGTCGATCTATTATATTTGATGCTTCAAATCCTTCGCATTGTTTGGCTTTCCTCTTTCTTCTTTTAGACAACTTGTGTGCAATTTACATAGTGTACAATGTTTTTGAGTTCGAGGATAGCTGCCGTTTGTTGACATCATTTGCTACTAATTTTATTAATTGTGATTTCTTCTTCTGGATTTGACAGTTAGGACATCACGACATGTGCTAATATAATGGGACAGGGGGTGCTAATCCTTTTCAAGCACATGGTCTCACTCTCGGTTTTTTGCTGAATTTCGTGTTGTTCATGCCTTTGTTTTAACTTTTTGCTTGTATCTTTGTAATCATATATCCGGGTTGCACCTTTACTACCTTACATTCCTTTTAAGTTGGGTATCCTGCAGTTAGTATCTCATGGCTACGACTTAGCTATCTCGTGGTCACGACTGAGATAATTACAAATTTCCGCATGGGACGTATTTTTGTAAGTAATTATAAATGTAAATTTTCAAGACTGAGAAGGAGATTAGGGTGAATTTTCATTTACCTGTGCATGTAACATAAACGACATTGTCATTCTTAAGTAAGTAAATATGCAATTTCTTTATTTCAAGAGGATAACACAGTTGGCAAAAAAAAGCTAATCTTCCCTTAGGCCCTCGGATTAACAAACAATGGGAGCACATTTCCGCCCCTCTTATGAAAAGAAGTAACTAATTACCGCGACTTTTTGAAGTATACATAACCGAGACTTTTTTCCACACGTAAACTGAAAAAAAAACCCGTTACATTGTCGCGACTATAGTTATAGGGTTAAGGGTTATAGGGTTAAGGGTTATAGTGTTTAGCACCGCTTTCAACAATATTTCAGTTATATCGTGGCTGTCAGTTTTATCGGTGGAGGAAACCGGAGAAAACCACCGCTAGTCACTGACAAACTTTATCACATAATGTTGTATCGGGTAACACCTCGCCACGAACGGGGTTCGAAATTTTGAAGGACTGCTATGACCACATTCTAATTTCTACATGTATACACATTGCATGATGTTACATTGCTTATCATTTCATAGATTTTAATAGTGCAGATGGTGGATATATCCATTAAGCGCCAGGAAACCCCAGAATTCAGGATGTTGCACCATTTTACCCCAGAGCTTCTGGGGACCTTGAGTGGCCATGTGAGCGTTTGCCATCACTTGGTGTCTGCCATCTATTAACTTCTCTGAAACCACTTTGCCAAATGAACCGCTGAAAATTGGTAGGAAGCATCTACGGAGGGTCCTCTATAAAGACTGCTCATTTCGTTCATATATAATAAACATGGCCGCCATAGACAATTATTGACCCTGGTTGGTCAATTTCTAGAAAATCTTCGCTGAAGCCGCTTGGCCAAATGAACCATATGAGCTTTTGCCATCCCTTGGCCTCTGTCGTCCGCCTTCTGTTAACTTTTCACATTTGAATCTCATCTGAAACCGCTTCGCCAAATTGGTTGGAAGGTTCGTTATTAAGATTGCTCATTTCATGCCGATCCGTTAACAACCATAGCCACCATAGGCAAATCTTGCTTCTGAGTGTTTGCGAATACTAGTGGTAGTGTATATTTGCTTTGTTTTTTCTTCGTCTTCTGTACCCTATGTTGCCAGTTTCTCTGGATTGTCCATTTTGGATTGCCCCTTCGGTATTTTCTAACGTTTACTTGAGGAAAATTTAACAGCTAGCCAAGGAAACGGAAGATAAAGGTTATAACTAAAATGAAATGTAAGCGATTTCGTACACAATATAAGATTGAATTTTCAAATGTATTCAACTCTCAATAGTAGTATACATTATCACTGAGTAAAGCTCGTGTCTATTTATTGCAACCATAGATTTCTATTTATAGACCCTAATTGATTTCTCGAGCTATCTGGAATATAATCGTGCAATAAACTATCATTTTTAATTGGTGATTTTGGACCGGTGTTCAGAGTAATGTGTTGGTTTGGTTTATGACATTTAACGCCACTTTCAACAATATTTCAATTATATCATGGCGGTCAGTTTTATTAATGGAGGAAGCCGGAGTACCCGGAGAAAACCACCGACCTGTCGCAAGTCACTCTCAAACTTTATCACATAATGTTTTATCGAGTACACTTCGCCACGAACGGGGTTCGAACTCACAACTTTAGTGGTGATAGACACTGATTGTACAGGTAGTTGTAAATCCAACTACCATACGATGACGACCATGATGGTCCCAAGTAATGTGTTAATTCCTGATCTTCTTCATGGTGTTAACCCTTGATGTGTTTGTTTCTTTGAAAATCCGGGGATAGTTGTCCTTGTAGACACTGGCCCATTGTGATCTTAGTTATCTCATGAATGTTACAAATAGCGATATTTGATCACAACTTCGTTATACAATAATACAATTAAATACAGGATTGTAAAAGAATTTAACAACACATAGTTACAGTACATACAAGGTACAGATAAATTTAACAGAATATATTATAACAATTCATATAATGTGTTGATACATATTGTTCCATATTTGATTTATCAGTTGATGTGCCTTTGTTAGTTACGTAAATCATGACTAACTGTAGGTCTAAGGTTACAGGCTAACTCAAGAGTAAAAATCCTTGATAACAATACTGTCTGAACATTGGCAATTATTTTTACCTTGTGTCGTATTAAGAGTTTTAAGTATAGTTTATCCTGTAAAGAAACACTAATCGTTATACATGTATACATGTAACGCTTAATCCCTTTTAATACAGTTTTCTCCAGTGTTTCTCCTGAATTGGTATTTAATTAAGTTTGTTTAGCAAATAATTATAGCACTATCTTGTATCGTGATCAATTGATACTGGTCAACAAGCAGAAACTGTTACAAGTTTATTTGAGAAAATGTCATTCTTAACTCCAACATCCCCACCGATAATGGCCGAATGTCGTGAATGAATCTCTTTAGGGGTTCCCGAGAGGGACCCGACTAAATTGTTTCGTTTAACTGGAAATGTCACTTGTCTGTTATGTTTACTTTTAAGATCACTAAGACTTCTTACTTTAATTTCAGTAGAATCCAAACTTTTACTTCCGCGTGCTGTGCTTGTGCTTCTCAAAGACGTGGCCGTTTTTGGACCATGACAACTCTTTTTCGGTCTTATTATGTTCGTAGATTTAATGGCACAATAAGAGCTACTGATGCTTGCTGGTTGGTCCAATCCGACTTGATTCTTCCAGAACAATAGGCCCTTGTCGTCCTCAGGAAAAGCAGGTTTCGGAAAATACCGTCCAAGCACTTGTCGACTTTGGAGAATAATTGGTCTGGGTTTTGATGATTTTTTATTGGCCATAAAATCGCTAGGACCTAAGGTTCCAATGTCTATTTGAGTACAGACGTGTGGATATTGTTCAGATTTGTTAACGTTGAAATTGCTAAAACCATCAACAACCTTCGGTGGTCCTCTGATTCTGACGAGGGTAGCCAGTGGCAGATTCCGTTTCTTAGTTGTTGCTTTTTCATTTCTATTTTTTTCAAGAAGCTCCCAATTTATTGGAATATTCCTTGTTTCTGTTGATTGAATGAAAGAATTATCCTTTTCCATAGAAATATTCATTAGTTTTTGTCAATACAATAGAAATATTATTCCATTTTTCAAACACTGTTCTTTGCTGGTTTGATGTGTTACCATACAGAACGATTTGAATTAGTTAATCCTTATTAATCCTCTTTATACCCATTCAGATTAAGTTAAACAAATTTTATTCTTTACATATTTATTTGCTACTTAAAAGTTGTTAGTATACAAGGAATAAACAACACATTTTAATTAATTTATTTGAGATTTAACATGGTGTATATTTATATATGTTCATAAACAAGCTAACAAGGTGAAACAGTCGTAGAGCTTTCTCTAACTACGTAATTAAACGTTTTGGCGTAATGAGCAATAGATTATTACTTGTTTTAAATGGAATGGGTTAAATAACATTGTCATTAATAGAAACAAAAATATTTGATGTTAGGGGTCATATTTCTATCTTTTTTTTTCTAAATTAAATAAATCGCTGGCACGTGACAAATATAATGTAACTTCTCAGAAATACAACCTAGCCCTCTATTTTCGTTTTATTTGGAAATTCAACATGACTGGTTAAACCAATTATGATTGGCTGAAATTTAAAATATGTAGCTCTTAGAAAGCACATAGGTGATGTCAATGTCCCTAATAATATCAAGATCTGGCAAAGATAATTCTGTCCACACTGTACCAAAATAAAAGGAGTAGAAAGTGTGTGTGTATGATTGACCTTTATATAATACACAGGCACTTGTTTCATTCAAAAAATATATGCCCCCCTCCTCTTCCTTACTTCAAGGTAAACATCTGCCCTTTACCCCTTCCCCACTTCGCCTCAATATTTTTCGCTTATTTGTGACCCTTTCGCTGACCCAATTATATCGTTACACTCCCGAGATATTTCTCTTTTCGACTGCCACATTTAAATATAAATACTGGGCCCCCCTCAGACGAATTGGACAAGAATATTCAGCGAAAGTCGCATTTTCTATTTATATAAGCTAAAATGTTGAAAAGAGCATACAAGCCCGTTCACACGATCAAATCAGTGTTGAAACTTCAACCAACGTGTTGGATATAATTAGGAACCTATCCAACTCTCTTCCAATATTTGATGGACCTATTAAACAATGATTATGGAATTTTCCATAAACCAGGTACTTAATTACAATTCGTTTAAAAGAAAAGTTGTGTCTAGCTCTAAACTAGTCACAGTTGTCTTGTTCAAAAATTGGTTGAAAAATCCGTGCGTGAAGTGCAATCATCATGATGGAGATTTGTACAAGTCAGCTTATGAATTTATTAAACAAACATGACATAATAACTTCATTTTTCAATATTACAACACGGCTTGTTCTCGACATAAATCTGATATTATTTTAAAATAAAGAGATTTTCTTTGGTTTTCGTTTTTCTTGTGGAGTTTTATTTCATTGTGTTGTGGACATTGCAGCAAGTAGCCAATTGCTGATTAGACACTGCTACTCCCAAAGAACAATAAAAGCAACATGTTCACTAAATAATAATTTACAGTACACTACGTTTTTTAAAGAAAGAATTTCTTCACGAAATAACACATTTTAAGGAAAGAATAATTGCACATCAGCGACAAATACCAAATATATTTTACAATTTCGGTACATCTAAATATTTTATTGTGTGGTTATTTGCATTATCTTAAGACTTCATGCACTAATTGGATAGGGTAATTCAGTGGTATATATCCTTCGTTTTACAAAGCATATTCTGATGGATATTAGCTACAAGAAACTTGCATTATTCAATTATAGTTTGCGAAATGTATCAATATATAAAGAGAAATCTTAACCGACATCCTGATGCATCCCTTGAACATTCGCTGAACACCTATCGTAATTTAGGGTACTCCACCATCAATTTCCGCTGTACGGGGATACACGGTGATCGGTGTCCATTTCGTAATAAAACATTTTCGGTGGGTGCTTTGAGAACAAAAATAACTGATTTATCTTTTCTATCTCTAACAGAACTTGTAGATCCAGAGCTTGGTTTGGGAGATGTTGCTAGATTAGTATGCAGTAGCCCAGCATTTTCAGACTCGGTTGCACAGGCACTTGTTTCATTCAAAAAATATATGCCCCCTCCTCTTCCTTACTTCAAGGTAAACATCTGCCCTTTACCCCTTCCCCACTTCGCCTCAATATTTTTCGCTTATTTGTGATCCTTTCGCTGACCCAATTATATCGTTATACTCACGAGATATTTCTCTTTTCGACTGCCACATTTAAATATAAATACCGGGACCCCCCCACCCCCCCTCAGACGAATTGGACAAGAATATTCAGCGAAAGTCGCATTTTCTATTTTTCAGTCACTGAAACGGATACAACCACTTCCGGTTTGCGCTGGATTTTTCATATGCATTCAGAATTCTCTAGACCGGCCATGTGTAGCAATGCCATCATGATCATCTCCTCTCAAATGTAAAGTAAGGCTTTAAAATACAGATAATTGTTCCAATGCAGATTATAAAAATATGTTCAACTCCAAATTACTGACATTTGATTTTTAAAACACTTTTTTTTTAGTTTCTAAATCAATTTAGAACGGACCGGAAGTGACTGTATCCGTTTCAGTGACTGAAAATTAGAAAATGCGACTTTTGCTGAATATTCTTGTCCAATTCGTCTGAGGGGGCCCCGGTATTTATATTTAAATGTGGCAGTCGAAAAGAGAAATATCTCGGGAGTGTAACGATATAATTGGGTCAGCGAAAGGATCACAAATAAGCGAAAAATATTGAGGCGAAGTGGGGAAGGGGTAAATGGCAGATGTTTACCTTGAAGTAAGGAAGAGGAGGGGGCATATATTTTTTGAATGAAACAAGTGCCTATGCTCGGATGTCGCTGATCCAGTCTGTAACGTTCAAGCCTTGAAGTTTCATATTTTTGTCTTCACGCTTGAAAACTGTTCAAGTTTGTTTCGAACCCATGATAAGAAAAAATAAGCACATCATGTGGTAAAATTTATCAGTGATTTTTCTCTAGGTACTCCAGTTTCCTCCACCAATAAAACTGACCGCCTCGATATGACTGAAATATTGTTGAAAGTGACATTAAACACTATAACCAGCGGCGGATCCAGAGGGGTGTGGAGGGGACGTTCGCCCCCCCCCCCCCCCCTAAAGAAAGAAAAGAAAAAGAGAGAGAGAGAGAGAGAGAGAGAGAGAGAGAGAGAGGGGGGGGGGAGGGGGAAGGCGGTCTTCCGTCCCTCTATTAAGCATATCAGCATTCATTCATTCGCCTGTTAAATGTAATAAATATATTTTTGCCCGTTGCATTGCCCTTTTAGTTTATCTAATTACTTTTGAACTTTTGAAGCAGTCGACGATTAATCAGAAAACAAAGTGATATTATAATCCCTTAGACATTAATTTTATCAAAATCCATCCATTCTACAAACACTTCAATACAAATTACCTCGTTTTCAACAGAGAAACATGAGTAAATTGGCTAATATAGCACGCCGGGTATTCGGAAACTCGGTGCAAGCTAGTTATTTTGAACGTTTTCATTGGTCAATTTTGAATTTTTGGGCACTACAGACCGCGGAGCATGCTGTTCCGTGTTCCGTTGCCGTCATGCTCCACGGTCTGTAGCGTCCAAAAATTCAAAATCGGCCAATGAAAACGTTCAAAATAACTAGCTTGCACCGAGTTCAAAGTGTCCGCACCTGTTCTGAGTATACGAATACCCGGCGTGATAAGGAAATCAGGGGAGTCACACACAGCTCCAGATAGATAATTTCAAGTGACATCTCCCTTTAACTTACATTCACTGCTTAGAAACTATTTGAAACTTTTTGGAGAAGATTCATGCGTTTTAATACACTTCATCACATTCACAAAATGCTTCAAAATTGTTGACGGAAAAGCTTCCTAAATACTCAAAACCCAGGAGCTCCCGGGGGAAGCCCCCCCCCCTCCCCCGGCCCCTTCCACGGCTCTGCCCTGGACCAGCTGGAGACCTTAAGCGGTCCCCAGACCCCTTGCCGACTTTCGTCCCCCCCTAACACAAAATTCGGGATCCGCCCCTGATAACCCTAACCTTTACCATAATGTCAAACAAGTTAATATTAGCTAGGAGTGGCTCTCCTTCATTTTTTATGAATTCAAAAATGGTAGTTTTTTATATTTTAGCCCTTTTCTTTCATTGATAGCACTACATAATGTTATTATTAATTGTTTAAATTATTTATCAATTTTAAAAGTTATAGATGGTAATTATAATATGTTTACATTTTTGTAAAAGGAATATTATGAATATTATGAATGTACCATTTATGGAGATATTAAAGTACAAGTAATGATAATCTAAAGCAACAATTTAATGCAAAGTGGAATCCAAAGGTGAATGTTGTTCCATTCAGGGAAACTAAGGTTTTGCTCCTCCTTTGAATATATCAATAAACGTTAATGCAGGAATGTTAGTTTCTACCTGCTCTCTCGGGTCAATTTCGTATCCTACCTTTTATGTACTTACATACAATCTTATTAAATTGTTACATATTTTTTCATAGATTTTTTTAAAGGTAATACATCACTTAAACAAGTATGTCAGTGCCTTTCAATAAAACAGTGCATGACAAATTAAGGAAAGAAGATCTCCAAAGATGTGTATTCAACAGTCTATAGAAAATTTCAAACTCAATGCTATTTCAACCTAATAATCTTAGAGAAAAGCATAATCTGCCATAATCTTATTTGTTTAAATGGGTAGGGCATTTGACTGGAAAAGACTTTCCTTTATACAAAAAAAAATGTATCATGGGAAGTGTTTGCAATTTAATTGAGCCATCCACCATCTACTCTCAGAATGGTCTTATTTTATCAAGAAAAGGAACAATAATTTAACCCAAACACTATAAAATTAGTATTTGTTGTTTTTCCCCGCTAAGAACATAGCATTAAAGAATTAGAGTAAAGACTGGCTGTCTCCGAATGGAGATAATAGAACACAGCATTAAGGAATTAGAGTAAAGACTGGCTGGCTCCGAATAGAGATAATGTATCCGAATGGAGATAATGTATCCAAGTGGAGCAACATTAGACAGTGTACCTGCGGACTGTTGTTTCTGTCAGTTAGATTAACACATACAAATCCAGCAAATGTATATGTATATATAGCCTTTCTGTTGCTTAAAAGAAACTTTATTTTAAATATGGTCAATGACAGGGTTTCTGCCACAGAAAACAAAATTGAAGTATAAACTATAATACTAATAGTATATCGAATTTCTAAGTATGGTTAATAATTGATAAACAATGTCTAATTCTCAAAATTTGAGACTTTTAAGCAAAAAGTATACTTTCTTTAAAAAAATATTACCCTGTTTAGCCTTTCTGGAAACTAATTTATAAATCTGAATTAATAGTGATTTTGCAAATTATTGAACAAACAATGTCTAATTCTCAATATCTTCAATTAACATCAAAAAAGGTTTTTTTCTAAAAACAACAAGTGCTATTTCGTTCTTATTTGAAATTATTGAAGCCACATTGCATTACCTTGATTAGTCTTTCTGTAAAATATTTGTAAAATCTTACAATTATTTTTCAAGATAGTGGATAAAAAAGAATTTGTGACAAACGGAGAGATAAACTCAAGGACATTATACTTGTATATTCCCCCCCCCCCCTCCCCCCGCCCCTCCCATCACTGGGAGGCGGTGGAGGAGTAAGGAAGGGAGTAAAATTATTAGTAATAAAACTAATCCAATGAACATTCAGTCTAATTTAAATGTAAAATATCATATTAATGTTCATTGTACAGACAGCATGCACTTGATTTCTATAAGAAAAGTGGCAGATAGAAAATTTCAGAAAAAGGGGAAATAACCCTCAAAATGTCAGTATAGTCACGTGACCTACCTCTAAAATTTGCGTATTTTGATTTCTTGTCCAAAGATCTTTACAACGATATAATATATGACTTGGGGGTACTACACAATTTTGATAATCAGACAGAGTCCCTACAATATGGTGATAATTGGTACTCGATTAGTATTATTAACAATCATATCTTTTAAACCAAGATTAGAATAGATAGAGCTAACATGTATTTATTAATTTTCTCCATTTCAGACCATTCTATAAATTCAGCATTTTCATCTTTTAGAGTTGAAATAAATTTAAATTTTAATTGTGCTAAAACATGTGATATATTTGTAAATAATTATAGCATACAACACTGTATACACATTCAGCGTTTTGGATAAAATATGAACCTATCCAACTCTCTTCCAATATTTGATGGACCTATCAAACATGTTTGATGACGTGTTCATATGGTCAAATTTGTGTTTGAAACAGATCGACAGGTAAAGTTTGAATGACAAAATTAACCGTGTAAGCGCATCTTAACTGATCAGTTACAGTAAATATTCGGTTAATTACTAAACGGTTAACCGAACATTTATTCATTCGTATTTTGGAATTAATAATTGTGTCCAGTGAACACGTTTCTCTTATAATTTTATAAATGATGTCATAAGTGAGCAATCATTTCAATTCTCCGTCGATGAACACAGAAACTTGCACTCATGTGTTCCCGTGTATTGTGAAGGAGATGATTTCGGGAAATTCAATAAAGATCTTAATCCAACTTTATAAAGTCCCTTGGGAAACATGCGTTGCTTAATACTCGTCTACTGCATATGACCAAAGAAAAAAACTGCGTTGTGTGCAATATTACAAAATAAAACTGAGGTTGCAGATAATACTTATCATTTGGTCAAGCAAGCTATATAGGGCTATACAATGTATTGCATCAACGGTGTATTTCATTGACGGCGATTAGAAATGTAAACAATTCTAACTGGCTACACGTGAAGTACACTGTTGAACAAAAAGATATTAAAAAGTCGTGAGAGATCAACTTACGTTGTATTCCATGTTTGTATAAATGGTGTGGTCATTTCACTAATTTAAAGTATGTGTTATTCTGTATGTAGATTTGTCAGCAGTTTTTGTATGGCTACACGACTCCGTTTCACTTAATGGTGACACATATAGTGTTTTACTAACCGTGACGGCCTTAGCGGGTGCTGTTGGAATGTTTCTGCATATACATTGTAAATGGAAAGTTCACTCTGGGAAAATGTATATCATCTCTCTTTTCTCTTTAGAGTTTCGTCTCGATCGGCCCTCACTGTCGATTTCTATATGTAGGAAAAGGTATGAAACAGATCTAGCTGTTTGAAAATTTAATGTTTATGTACTTATTCCCCGACGAACGATCTAACCCAATCTAATTAAAATTCGATCTTTGATTGCTCCCGGTTGTGTCGCACACTCAAGTTATGCGCGACATAGCAAAACCGGGAGCAATTAAAGATAGAATTTTAATTAGATTGGATCTAACCCCTCAGACTATATTAGAAGTTTTCTGACCCAATATATTATACATTTATGTAGGAAGAATGTTAGTATCAATAGGTTATTAGGATCAATGTCAGACGTCTAATATTGTATTTCCCTGAGGACATTATAAAACATCAAGTTTATTTTCTACATTAAATTCTCTGTGTATTCATTGATATAGGGAATGGTTTTTGTTTTGGTTCTTTTTAGGAAATGCTATGATTGCCATGGTTTTGTTCTTGCTACAATTCATGAAGACATGCATAGTTACAAGAAAAAAGTGAGTGTTAATAAAAACACAGGGACGTCGTGTAAGTCTTTATATTTTTCTCTATCCTAATTTTACGGTAGAATACTTTGAAATTTTGTGAGCTTCAGGGTAAGGCTTATGGTGTTTAACGCCACTTTCAACAATATTTCAGTTATATCGTGGGGGTCAGTTTTATTGGTGGAGGAAACTGGAGTACCCGGAGAAAACCACCGACCTGTCGCAAGTCACTGACAAACTTGATCACGTAATGTTGTATTGAATACATCTCGCTTCAGTGGTATTCGAACTCACAACTTTAGGGGTGATAGGCACTGATTGCATAACACTTGTAATAATAAAGCAGTACTTGTGAGTTTCATGTATTGTTCTACAGATAAAACTTATGATAATAAAGCAGTACTTGTGAGTTTCATGTACTGTTCTACAGATAAAACTTATAATAAAGCAGTACTTGTGAGTTTCATGTACTGTTCTACAGATAAAATTTGTGATAATAAAGCAGTACTTGTGAGTTTCATGTACTGTTCTACAGATAAAATTTGTGATAATAAAGCAGTACTTGTGAGTTTCATGTACTGTTCTACAGATAAAACTTATGATAATAAAGCAGTACTTGCGAGTTTCATGTACTGTTCTACAGATAAAACTTATAATAAAGCAGTACTTGTGAGTTTCATGTACTGTTCTACAGATAAAATTTGTGATAATAAAGCAGTACTTGTGAGTTTCATGTACTGTTCTACAGATAAAACTTGTGATAATAAAGCAGTACTTGTAAGTTTCATGTACTGTTCTACAGATAAAACTTGTGATAATAAAGCCGTACTTGTAAGTTTCATGTACTGTTCTACAGATAAAATTTGTGATAATAAAGCAGTACTTGTGAGTTTCATGTACTGCTTTCTTGTCATTAAGTTTTTTCTGTAGAACAACTAAATAATTTCTTGCCAAGTTTTAATATTATGTTACAGTTATATTACAGCTAAATGATTGGTAGACACCATTTTTCTTCTTTTTTTTTTCATCGGTTTTGTTTTAATTGGTAAACTTTATCACTTGCGGCTGCGAGTCGAGTGCACCCTTTTTGTAATTTACAAAGACGGGCGCGAACCCACGACATATCACAGGCATTTGACCGATGGACCTTAATTTCCCCGTGTTTGCCACTGAGGTACGTATTTTCAGGGCTAGTAACGATGTAGGGTCCTGGGTCCACACGAATACTAGAAAAAAAACATAGGTACCCGATGTGTGGACCCCGGTCCCCCCCCCCCCCTCTTTTATTTTATAATTCATCACTTTTGTTTTGTTTTCATTATAAACAGTGTTGAACAACTTCATACATTACCAAAAACTCAATCCGAGAACGATATAAGCCCATTTCTAAAAACACAAAATCCCTCCTCTACTCTATCCTATTAAAGGTAAGGGACCGACCATTTAACTTGCAGGGGGGGGGGGGGGGGGGGGGGGTTATGGTTTTTTGTTTCGTTCAGAAATCTTTTTTCGGACAACACGAGAGTTAGAATATTTATTTTTTTTGTCGCCCAAATTTTTTTCCAGAATGCAACATTAGGTTATATGACAAAAACTCTGAATCAGATTTTTTTTTTCCTCCACCAAAATCAGAATATTTTTTTCAGCAACATTGGGAATCAGAATATTTTTTTAGAAAAAAAACCATAATCACTCATCTCGATGTCTATACAAAAATTATATACAAATCGGTCGTCTTTTGCGCAATCGGCGAGGTTTTCGTGACCGGGTGCTTCGCCAACGTTATGCAAGAAAAGATAACTATGTACTTACCCCGCGCTACTGGTTCCCGATCCTCTTCTCTCTATCTGTCGTTCTGAAATACAAATTACATGTACCAGTATATTGATCTTAGAAACGCGCCGTTTTCAAACTGAAAAAGATTGAAATATGGAAAAATATGACTGAATCACAGGAAAAACCGTTAGCCACTTGGTTGATGGAAAATATTGTAAAAGGTGATCCAGAGAGGAGCGGAGTGGAGGGGACGTTCGCCCCCCCCCCCCCCCCCCCCACAGAGAGAGAGAGAGAGAGAGAGAGAGAGAGAGGGGGCAGGGCGGTCTTCCGTCCCTCTATTAAGCATATCAGCATTTATGCATTCACCTGTTAAATGTAATAAATCATTATATATTTTTTACCCGTTGCATTGTCCTTTTAGTTTATCTAATTACTTTTGAACTTTTGAAGCAGTCGACGATTAATCAGAAAACAAAGTGATATTATAATTCCTTAGACATTAATTTTATCAAAATCCATCCATTCTACAAACACTTCAATACAAATTACCCCGTTTTCAACAGAGAAACACGAGAAAATTGGCTAATATAGCACGCCGGGTATTCGGAAACTCGGTGCAAGCTAGTTATTTTTAACGTTTTCATTGGTCAATCTTGAATTTTTGGACACTACAGACCGCGGAGCATGCTGTTCCGTGTTCTGTTGCCGTCATGCTCCACGGTCTGTAGCGTCCAAAAATTCAAAATTGGCCAATGAAAACGTTCAAAATAACTAGCTTGCACCGAGTTCAAAGTGTCCGCACCTGTTCCGAGTATACGAATACCCAGCGTGATAAGGAAATCAGGGGAGTCACAGCTCCAAATAGATAATTTCAAGTGACATCTCCCTTTAATTTACACTCACTGCTTAGAAACTATTTGAAACTTTTTGGAGAAGATTCATGCGTTTTAATACACTTCATCACATTCACAAAATGCTTCAAAATTGTTGACGGAAAAGCTTCCTAAATACTCAAAACCCGGGAACTTCCGGGGATGGGCTTCTTCCCCGGGATCCCCTACCAGGGCTCTTCCCTGGACCAGCTGGAGACCTTAAGCGGTCCCCAGACCCCTCGCCGACTTTCGTCCCCCCTAACACAAAATCCTGGATCCGCCCCTGGTATATATAGTGTAATGCTATATAAGGCCACCCTTAAAATATTGTTTGTTTGGCATTGCCGACCCACACTATCTATCAGCAGGTGGGTAGGTAGGCAGGGATTTTATTATTTTTTATTTTTTTTTACATTTATGATTTGAAAGCTTTATATTTTCGGAAACGTTTTTTTACAGGAACACAGAGGAAGATATGACATTAAAGAATCAAATTTAATGCAACATAAAGAACAGCAAAAATCAAATTCTATTTTCATAAAAAAAAACATTTTCTGTCTGTCTGGATGCTTTCCACTGCCGGCCTTTTCGACATTATTTTCGTTTCAGCAGACCATTTTCTATTCTATGTCGTTTAAACGTTTGCTCTCAATACAGTGTACATCAAGCGCTTTTATAATCGAGATTTGAAATAAATAGAGCCCGGAACAAACTCCGCGGACACGATCGAAATTCCGGCTCGATTCCGATTTTTAAACAACATTATTAAGAAAAAACTGGTGGAACGTGCTAATCTGGGTCACGGGTCACTGTAATCGGGCGGCTGTATCGAGAAACAGATACAGTGTTGAAAAAACTGTTGATACTCATAAAATGTTGATAAATGCAATAACATTTTATGTTTATCTTCAAGAAATATGATACACAAAATCATGTGTGAAGTTTTATGACGAAATATCTCCGATTTCTATGTAAATTTACGAGTTGAAGTTGCGGCTGTATCGAGAAACAGATACGGTGTTGAAAAAACTGTTGATACTCATATAAAATATTGATAAATGCAATAACATTTTATGTTTGTCTTCAAGAAATATGATAGACAAAACCATGTGTGAAGTTTTATGACGAAATATCTCCGATTTCTATGTAAATTTACGAGTTGAAGTGGGGAAACACCCACAGGTAATTTTAGCGATGTATTTTTATCTTGAACAAAAATAATGAGCGTCCTGATTGGACGACCGATTTAAAACACACTGACTCCGCATGGTAAAAAGGTGCATGTAAAAGAAATCTATGTTATATTTATTTATTTGTTTGATTCTGGAATATTGTTGATCTTTGATTTAAACAAGAAAAAAGGAAAAAAAGGGGGGGGGGGAATTTTATTTGTGAATTTTACAGTTAAATAAATGTTATGTTTCGACAGTTTAAAGAGAAAAATAAAAATGTGTTGCGACTGAAGCTTAAATCAGCGTTAATTTATTTTAAATAGAAAATCTGAATTTATTATTTATTAATTTATTATTAATGATACAATTTTATATCCCTTGGGGGAGGGGGGCTATGATGAAAATTTGAAATAAAAGCACAGGACCGGACTTTAAGCAAAAATAATAATCCAGGATTAGTTTTTTATCAAAAAAATCCAGGACCTCTGTGTCCATGAATTATTTTTTTTTAAAGTTAATAATATGAAATATTGACATCCACACTTGCCTTTTGGATAACACATTTCTGTGTCCACACTTGTTTTAATAAAAAAAAAAATTGTCTGAAACGCAAATAAAATAATTTGGGCGGCAAGTTTTTCAGTGGGTCGGGTAGCAATGCCAAACAAATAAACTTTTATTTTAGGCTTAACTGATAGTTTGTACTATTTGTCAATGTATATTAGTTTTATCAGGCAATATTTATTATATATATATAATATATTTGACTGGTGCTCCACTATGTTGTTAGATAAAAGAATAATATGCATTTATTCGAAATATAACAAGGATACCAACAATGCACAAAGCACAAAGTACTTAATACATCATACATATGTTGCTGAGGTTCACTTAATCACATTAAACAAATGTCATAACAGCGTATTTAGCGGACTGATGATGGTCCATTGAGTTGTCCACAGGTACGAAGTAGCTGACTGGCAGAAAGCTGACCGTTCTCGTAGAGTTCCCAGACTTCGAAGAACTTGGACTGTAAGTAGCGGGATGACGACCTTTGTTGTCTGGTCAGCTTGGCTTCTGTCACCATCTTCAGTTGTGTAGGCAGAAGTGTTGCTTCTTCGTGAAGAAGTGGGACAAGGAGGTAGAATGGCTTCTTCTCGTCTGTGGCCTTTTTGTTGATGCGGCGGTGCCAACCCTCTACATCATTGTTGGTCCTTGTAGGCTGGTTGTATACGGACCATGACTCGACGGACCAGATAGTGTTGTGGGTCCAGTTGGTTTCAACGTAATCTACCAGACGCTGAAGTGGTGCTGTCTGCAGTTGTCGGAGACACCTAAGGGCAGGCTGGATGTGCTCTGCAGGCAGGAAATGTAGAGCCATCAACTTGCGTATATATTTGAAGACACTGTCTTGTTCACGGTATGCTGGCTACAAAACAAAAGCAAAATTATAAATAGCGAGTTATGATAAAGGCTAAATTTAAACGTATTGCAGAGAATACAGTAATCATATTTATAACCTATAAATGCAATAACCAATATACAATATCTAATGCTTGTACACTTTCATCTTGTTTTGTGTTATGGTACGATTTATTAATGCAATAATCAATGCGTGTACACTTTCATCTTGTTTTGTGTTATGGTACGATTTATTAATGCAATAATGAATGCTTGCACACTTTCATCTTGTTTTGTGTTATGGTACGATTTATTAATGCAATAATGAATGCTTGCACACTTTCATCTTGTTTTGTGTTATGGTACGATTTATTAATGCAATAATGAATGCTTGCACACTTTCATCTTGTTTTGTGTTATGGTACGATTTATTCATGTAAATTGATTGTTAAAACATTCTAATGTAAAAATAAGGATCTTTAATGGGAACAAGTAATAAAAACGTGATTCTTACCTGTAGGCCAAGTTCTTGAACATGTCTGAAGATAGCCTGTGTGAAATGGAACAGACAAGTTAACAATACAAATTAATATAGTATGCATCTTTATATTGTTGTTTTATTAATTTATTTCAAAACTATAACGACTCCTTTGAAGTAGTAATCAGTTCCAATCAGTAAACAATTATTACGTGATTAGGCAACCATACGTTTTCTCTATGTACAGAAATTAATTATTTTTCAAACAATTTTCAAAGCCTTCTGTTTTAAACAATTACCAAGAAGTCTGCAGTTGTGTTTACAACAATTTTATTGTTAAATTCGTTTTTCATAATAATAATAATGATCTGCAGTTGTGTTTACAACAATTTTATTGCTAAAATGGTTATTTATTGAACTTAGACTTGCAGAAATATTACAGAATATATGTGTGATTTTTCTGAAATAAAAACGTATGAGTTTACCATAAACTTCAAAAGTTTATCATATTAAAAATAGGGGACGAGTTGGTAAAAATGGGGTACGAGTTGGTAGGGAACGAGTTGGTAAAAATAGGGAATGAGTTGGTAAAAAAGGGGTACGAGTTGGAATAGAACGAGTTGGTAAAGGTACGAGTTGACCTGTACCCCTTTAAAATATTTACCCCACCCCATTCCAATACACTTAGAAAGCACTTTTCAAGTCCCCTCAAAACCATAAGATAATATGCGAGCGTCAGCGAGCTCTTTATGGTATAAAATGTGTACTTAGGATTTTTTTACAAACATGGTTGTACATATTGACGAATAAAAAAAATTCGACGCTTTGTAAACACCGGTTCCGTGTAACACACTACCACACTCAACTAATGAAGATCTTCTTAACATAAAGCGCAAAGGTGATCCTGAAGTCTCGTACCCTCTCTCGTACGTCCGATACCACTGAAACCCGGAACCCGTGTGTTATAAAAGTCATTTTGTTAGCTTGTTATCCCCTCGCCAACGAAGTTGCGAAGGGATATAGTAACGCTACCGTCCGTCCGTCCTTCCTTCCGTCCGTCCGTCCTTCCGTAACATCCTTGTGAACACTCTATGATCAACATCCTTCAATGGATTTTGACCAAACTTGGTACATACTTAGTCCTTATGAGAGTCTGGAACCCTATTGATTTTCAAGGTCATAGGTCAAAGGTCAATGTCACCGGGTCAAATTTTTACCACGTAACATCCTTGTGAACACTCTAGAATCAACATCCTTCAATGGATTTTGACCAAACTTGGTACATACTTAGTCCTTAGGAGAGTCTGAAACCTTAATGATTTTCAAGGTCAAAGGTCAAGGTCACCGGGTCAAATTTTTACCGCATAACATCCTTGTGAACACTCTAGAATCAAGATCCTTCAATGGATTTTGACCAACTTGGTACATACTTAATTCTTAGGAGAGTCTGGAACCCTATTGATTTTCAAGGTCATAGGTCAAAGGTCAATGTCACCGGGTCAAATTGTTACGATTTTGACCAAACTTGGTACATACTTAGACCTAAAGAGAATCTGGAACCCTATTGATTTTCAAGGTCTAAGGTCAAGGTCACAGGGTCTAATTTTAAGGCGAGGGGATACGCCACGCTTTGCCAGGCGCGTAGCTGCCTTTACGCAAAAAATCAATTGCTTGCACATCATTTCGGCAAAAAAAAATTGTTTTGCTTGCACTAAAAAATATTATTTCTGACATGGGAAGAATCTCACTTTTTCAGTATAATTAATAATCATTATAACGTGTTTTATATGCGATCTGGTAGAAGCGGTCAAAGAGAGGGAAGTTGTTATCAATCAGTTAACTTCGGAACGAAACGACCAAACTGTGTGGGACCCGATCGTTATTTGATATGGCCGTTTCTATTGCCGATCAGTTTGAAATTCTACCGACTATTCCAAGGAGAACGGGCCGCCAGATCAACCGAGCTGGTCATCCCGCTGATAACCCTAGCCAGTTTTGGCAGCGGTCTATGTACTACCCGTTTATGGACTATTACATAACAGAGCTTACCGCGAGATTACTTGAAAATGGCAGCAGATACCAGGCACAATACTTGATACCAATGAACTTGCCTAGACTAACACCAGACACCGTAGACGTTATATTTGACACATACAAAACCGATTTACGTTGCGACATAGTTATGTTTTAAAGCCGAAATCAAAAGGTTGGGCAAAATTGACAACCGCTAAACCATCGAATCTGAAGATCATCCTTAACGTCACAAACGAAGAGCTCTATCCTTCGATCAGCACCGTTTTGTTGATACTTTACACCATGCCTGCCAGCACAGCTACGACGGGGAGATCATTCTCTGTTCTCCGTCGCCTAAAGAAGTACTTGAGGACAACAATGCTGCAGGACCGCCTGACTTCTTTAGCTGTACTGCATGTGCACAGAGACATTGACAGTGACATCAACAGAGTCATGCGCTCATTTACTTTAGGAAAATCTCGTCATGTTGACTTTGGCTACGGACATTAATTCAAATAACGCAAACTACTATGTGTTTTGATTTTTACAGCAGGAATTCATTAACACTTATAACAAGTCGACAATATGGCAATATGAACAGACTGCGAATCAAAAGGTGCATGCAATAACGTGTTCCTATTTTTGTTTAAATATTTTTTCAGTTTTACTTTGTAACATCTCCGTTAATCAGCAAAGCTTTATAAAAAGCAAATATTTAGTATCCATCAGAACAAACATTGATGATTCGCTAGCTTTCTAAAAATAAAATTTTAATAACCAAGGCGGACGGTATATATAAAACTGAATTTATAGGAACAAGTCGCAGGTTTCAGGAATCAAGGCATTTCTTTTTTAACAGGTGGTGTACCTCATATTTCCTTTGTTCATATATATTAACTTCCTGAAGTGTTCTGTCAACCGATGAATGTTTTATGTATGAAACGTGATGGTAAAAAAAGGAGCGATTTAACAGCAGGAATTGCCCTCTCTAATTGCTAGAAACGCTGGCCTTCCGGGGGGCTTAGCCCCCCTTGTCCCCCTACCAGGGCGTCAGCCCTGGAACCGATGGGGGCCTTAGGCAGCCCCCAGACACCTCGCCGAAGTTCTTTGATTGCACATAGTTTTACTTCCAGCTACGCCCCTGTTTGCGTTGCCCTTGTTTTACTTTTATTGATATGCGAGCTTAAGCGAGCTCTTTATGGTATAAAATGTGTACTTAGGATTTTTTAACAAACATGGTTGAACATATTGTCGAAGAAAAAAAAATTCTACGTTTTGTAAACACCGGTTTCCGGGTAACACACTAACGCACTCAACTAATGAAGATCTTCTTAACATAAAGCGCAAATGTGATCCTGAAGTCTCGTACCCTCTCTCGTACGTCCGATACCACTGAAACCCGGAACCCATATGTAATAAAAGTCATTTTGCTAGCTTGTTTTACTTATATTGATATGCGAGCTTAAGCGAGCTCTTTATGGTATAAAATGTATACTTAGGATTTTTTAACAAAATGGCTGAACATATTGTCGAAGAAAAAAAAATTCTACGTTTTGTATTTGTTATTCGAGTTATCATTCCTTACGTTTTGTAAACACCGGTTTCCGGGTAACACACTAACACACTCAACTAATGGAGATCTTCTTAACATAAAGCGCTAAGGTGATCCTGAAGTCTCGTACCCTCTCTCGTAAGGAACGATAACTCGAATAAAGGAACGACAGCTCGATTGAATGAGACTAGATTCGGCCCTAAAAAAAGTCGTCCCCAATATATCTCGGCCCAAAAAATTTCTCGACACTTTTGATGAAATTGCCAGATAATTTTCAGATGCGCGAGCATTTAAGGCCGTGCCGGTTTCATATTATTTTTTAATTTATTAAATCTCTTCTGACATACTGACAAGAATTTTTGTTTCTACGCGGAAGTTAACTTTTGAGATTTCGTAAGGTACGATAACTCGAATAAAGGAACGACAGCTCGATTGAATGAGACTAGATTCGGCCCTAAAAAACGTCGTCCCTAATATGAAACCGGCACGGCCTTAAATGCTCGCGCATCTGAAAATTATCTGGCAATTTCATCAAAAGTGTCGAGATTTTTTGGGCCGAGATATATTGGGGACGACTTTTTTTAGGGCCGAATCTAGTCTCATTCAATCGAGCTGTCGTTCCTTTATTCGAGTTATCGTTCCTTACGAGAGAGGGTACGAGACTTCAGGATCACCTTAGCGCTTTATGTTAAGAAGATCTCCATTAGTTGAGTGTGTTAGTGTGTTACCCGGAAACCGGTGTTTACAAAATGTAAGGAACGATAACTCGAATAACAAATACAAAACGTAGAATTTTTTTTTCTTCGACAATATGTTCAGCCATGTTTGTTAAAAAATCCTAAGTATATATTTTATACCATAAAGAGCTCGCTTAAGCTCGCATAATATATCTCGGCCCAAAAAATCTCGACACTTTTTGATGAAATTGCCAGATAATTTTCAGATGCGCGAGCATTCAAGGCCGTGCCGGTTTCATATTATTTTTTAATTGATTAAATCTCTTCTGACATACTGACAAGAATTTGTGTTTCTACGCGGAAGTTAACTTTTGAGATTTCGTAAGGAACGATAACTCGAATAAAGGAACGACAGCTCAATGAGACTAGATTCGGCCCTAAAAAAAAGTCGTCCCCAATATATCTCGGCCCAAAAATTCTCGACACTTTTTGATGCACTGGATGAGCGTGAAATTGCCAGATGCGCGAGCATTCATGGCCATGCCGATTTCATATTAAAAATATAGAGCCACTTAAATAATTTTCACAACAGACAGTACAGACGAAAGAAGCAATCGTATCTGCAAATGTACTTGACCATTTTCGTAAAACTAAGAAGAATTGTCTCCCTTATCATACTTCCGACGAAAACAAAATGTTGTCATGCCTATTATCAAATTATTACTTTGAATACACTCGTGGTGTTTATAAACGACATGTCATTTTGTAATATAGAAACATGAAGATAGATGACTTGAACAGACATTTACTGCTGAAATATCCAGTTGTTCGAAAGGTTACGATTCATTTATGAAGTTATGTCTGATGTAAGATCACAGGGGCTTGTTACCATTTTAATTTTTTTCCGAGTACTCTAAAAACCACAAGGGAGGAATCTAAAATGTCAAATTTTCATACAACACTTTTTCAAAATAGTTTTGTATTGGTGTCTTGACCTCATTCGCCATAATATTGGTACTAAATTGAAGCTTAATAAATATATTTTTGATATTTCGATTCCTTTTTGTCATCATCTTTACCTATCTGCAACTTTAAAGCAATACTTCACAGAATGTGCACTGGCCTAATCCTCCCTCAATCATGTTTACATGTCAATACGGGCTGAATTCATACGTGCGATTTGATTGGTCGGTTATTTTTAGGTAATTTGTTAACCCCAGTTTACTGTCGCACATGAGTTGAAAGTCTGAAATTCTCATTTTTTCCTCTCATATAGTTAATACATGTATACATGATTGTTTATTTTAGATAGATTTTGATCTGATGAAAGTAATAAATACAATATATATCGTTTTAAATCCCGTTCTATGCAAACAACTTGAAATCTGGTACCGGTATTGCAAGCCAAAAAATAAAGGGGGGGGGGAGAAATTTTCGAACTTCCTGTTTATTTTTCTGGACATATCATTGACTCCTTGTGATCGTATTCATTTCACAGTCACAACAGTGTTCTAGCTAGGTAAACAATGCAAAATCACTGACCAATCAACACATTCTTTGCAATCCTTACCTAAAAATAACCGACCAATCAAATCACACGTATGAATTCAGCCCGTATTGACATGTAAACATGATTGAGGGAGGATTAGGCCAGTGCAAATTCTGTGAAGTATTGCTTTAAAGTTGCAGATAGGTAAAGATGATGACAAAAAGGAATCGAAATATCAAAAATATATTTATTAAGCTTCAATTTAGTACCAATATTATGGCGAATGAGGTCAAGACACCAATACAAAACTATTTTGAAAAAGTGTTGTATGAAAATTTGACATTTTAGATTCCTCCCTTGTGGTTTTTAGAGTACTCGGAATAAAAATAAAAATCGTAACAAGCCCCTGTGGTAAGATCGCTGGTTAACGGGAATAAACCGACTACCATGGGCCCATACATGCATCTTCCCATTGCCCAGCGATCACAACACCAAAACCCAATGGATATAATTTCAGACTCCTGTGACAAGTTCGAAATGAGAAGCGAGCGATGGATTATCTTGTCTAATTATAAACCGACATCCTGTCCATCCTGTGTCATATACAGTATGTGGCAAAACCAAAAGTATTGCCACATGTAAAAAAAAATCCCTATATAATCGACCAAAACCATATTTTTTCAAAAAATTATTGTGAAGTCATTTCTGGATAGATTTTAACAAATTTTACACCAAAACATTCAGAATTGTCTATATTTTGACTGTTTATTTGCTCATTATGTTTATATGAGTGGTTTTTATTTGTACATAATTTAGACATAACTAATAAAAATTGACTGATTTTCCTATATATTTCAACTAAAAATAAATCCTAAAAATTAACAATCCTGTTTAAATTATGTACAAATAAAAACCACTCATATAAACATAGAAAGCAAATTAACAATAAAAAAATAGACAATTCTGAATGTTTTGGTGTGAAATTTGTTAAAATCTATCCAGATATGATATCACAATGATTTTTTTTAAAAATATGGATTTGGTTGGGATTTTTTTTACATGTGGCAATACTTTTGGCCACATGCTGTATATGATATTATAATAACGTTAAAGGAAGTGAAAGTACAATGTATCGATATCGGGTCCATTCGCCCTGGGTTTGTTCACCCTAAAAGTGGTAGTTTAATGAACATAATGCATATTCTAATTCAAATTCAAATTCAAATCATTTATTGGATAAAGCATGGTTAAGTACATGTACATCATAATCACAATGTTGCGTAATCCAATACATTCACAAGCATATATATAAACATAGAGATAACACATAATATCATAATATTAAGTCTTCAAATAAGACTATAATCTTGAGGGATGAGCACATCAGTTAGATAATAATATCATGTTTATTATCATTTTGGGAGCATAATAATTAGATAAGATTAAAATTATTATTATCATTAGGAAGTTTTTGCCAGTTACTTGAGGAAAGTTAAATATTTTTAAAAGTTGAATCTCTGAGTGAGTAAGATTCTTTTAAATATAAGCAAATGTTATTTAAATCTTGAGATGAACTAGGATTGAGGAGACGGTTGATTGTCACCTCTGTAGTTTCATTAAATTTCCTATTAAACAGTGTAAAGAATTTATCTCTCACCGAATTATATATGGGACACTATTATTAAAAAATGATGTTCATCTTCAACCTTATCTTTACATGCTTTACAGAATCTCTCATTAGCTGGTATTGTGGGTTTGCAATACCTGCCAGTTTCAATAGCAAGGCTGTGTGCGCTTAATCTAAGTTTTGTTAAGAGAGAGTGCACATATTTATTAATATTAAATGTTAAATACTTTTATAGTTCAAAAGTTGTGAGGATTTTACTGAAAAATCTCAGTTTTCCTGTTTCGCTATTTCTTATATGTATTAACTGGTTCATAAGTTTACCAGAATAATAGGTACTCATTTCCTTACTAGATTGCACATGAGAGAGATCCAAAGTATCTAAATTAGATATAGTTTTTAGTTGTTTCACAAATTTCCCCCAAGAAAGACAATTTTGAGAGTATTTAAAATAAAGAAGCCAAAAGTACTAATCATATAGAAAAGTATTAATTTAAAGAAAAAATATGACTAAAGTTTTGGAAAATAATTAAGTTCTTTTCAAGCATTTATTACTAAAATGCTTAATTGAAATTAATGATTGTTGATTAAATCATTACAATTATTGATTGGGGATTATTGTTTATCTTTGATCTCTTTGTTTTCCTTAAATAGGGGCTTTGATTCGGTAATTATGCACTTTCGATGTAAGCTTGGTATGAGTAAAACAACGTTGAAACAAATTGCAAACATAAAATCAAAGAATTTCTCAATTTATTATCTATAAACCATCAAATATCATTTATACTTCATTTATTTTTAATATCCTTCATATAATTATATATATAATAATCAGGGCGAACACAGGGGCTGCTCTGCCTCCCAAAAAGTAGGAACCAGAAAAATCGCCAGGTGCCAATTTTGAAAGTCAGGAGCCAGTTTAGGAGCCAGCTAAAAATTTTACAAGGAGCCAATTTTTTCAAACCGAAACTGGATGATTGCATGTACCTGGCATGTTCAGTTTCATGTATAAATGGTCTGGATTTGTTTGTACAAATGTTAATGTCTGTATTGTACTTCTGTTTTTCATTTCGATTTCATCATCAAAAACAAAAAGATTTATATAATTTATTACAATAAATAATCAATAAATAACAACATAGACATCATCATATAACAGTTAACATACAATATGATACAGACATACATTCAGAACTGTCACTAAAAGTTATATAAGAATCCTGCGGGACTTTACTGCAGCCCACTTATCAAAGGCCTTGTTGAACTGGAATGTTGTCTCGTCACTGTCATGCAGACTGACTCTCATGAGGTTCTCCAGGATGTTGATCGCTATCTTCTTCCTAACATCTGTCTTGATGAGATTCATCCTGGAGAACCCCCTCTCACAGTCTACTGTGCTGACAGGTGACACCAACAAGTGCTCAGCAGCCGGAATGGACCCAGGGCGAATGCGTATTAGGGTGAACAGGTACTAGGGCGAACGGACCCGGAACCCAATGTATCCTCGGGATTTTACCTATATTCCTATGGAATATTTTATTTTTATAATCACAGGAATCTTAAATTTTATCAATAAAAAACATCAATCGTTGTAAATTTTACAAAAATAAAATAAAATTATACAAATTCTTTTATTTCTAATCAAGGGACAAAATGAGTAATTACAAGTAAAAAAAAAGTACATAAAGTCATTTAAAGAGGAAAAGAGTTGCCTGATTGACAAAGAGAGATATAATATACAATATAAACAGACACATAATAATAAATTTTAATAGCTTTCATAGTTTGTAAATGGACAGATCAACATGACAAAGTAAAAGTTATGTTTTCCAAAATAAATCTTGTTACTTCCTTGTCACTCAGCTCACCACTAAATATCAAAAACACAACTCACAAGTCCTATTTATGTTGTTAAATCCTTACGATATGTCGAAACCCATATATGGTTCAATTACCAAGACATTTATCTTTTCAAAATATATAATGTTCACTTTCTGATGACCATCTTTTAAAAATTGTGGTCGTATTATGTTATGGCACTGTTGTCAGCTGTCTATAGACAAAATGGTTTCCCTGCAATAACATAAGATGAAGTTGACAGATTCTTCTGAATTTTGAACACAATGATCCTTGGTACTAAATAAAGGTTGACATTGATTTTGGGTATTGTGACCCTACCCATTTTCAAATAAGAGTTTTATTCTATAAAACCGTTTTTGACATAAAAAGAAGGCCAAAAGTGGAAATTTCAAAATTTTAACTTTTTATTATTTTTCATCCAATTGCAAAATGATCATCTTTATAAGTTATTGATCGACATAAAAATGTTGCTATTTTATTTCGAAAAGTGGTCTTAAAAAGGAGCCCAATTTTTTTTTATTTTGCATATTTGGAAGGCTTTAATATTTAACTCTTGAAATTGCAAAACAAGACAACTGTCCAAGATACAATAGGTCCAGCATATTACTGTGTCCAAGACATTATTATGTCCAGCAATTTCTTGTTTCAAGCAAAATACAGTGTCCACACTTGCTTTTATTATGCACTTGTTCATCTTTCCTTTGTCGACATGGTGCAGTTGTATCATTCTTCACTCTGCGGATCTCTATCTACAGATTCTACCTTCCTAGCTAGTAGTCAGTAACTACAAACAATCTTTGACCCCTTGCTACTGTACTTTCCATGTTTATTTTGTCTTTCATTTTTGTGATAGTATGTGGTCTTTTGAATGGAAGAGAATCTGTGCAGGTTTTTTATCGTTTGTTTATATATATGTATTATCGTTGGAAACCAGTTGCATTGTATCAAGAGGGGAGTTTTGGGATCCCATTAACAGGTTTCGTTTCACCACGTCACATTTTTGTGCCTATCCCAAGGCAGGACCTGGTTTCACCACATCACATTTTTGTGCCTATCCCAAGGCAGGACCTGGTTTCACCACGTCACATTTTTGTGCCTATCCCAAGGCAGGACCTGGTTTCACCACGTCACATTTTTGTGCCTATCCCAAGGCAGGACATGGTTTCACCACGTCACATTTTTGTGCCTATCCCAAGGCAGGACCTGGTTTCACCACGTCATATGTTGTGGTCTTATTTGTGTAAATTCAGTTAAGATGAGAGATGATTGTTCGTTTTGTTGATAATGGTGGAATTGACGACTATAACTTTAAACTTTCTTTTCATAACATGTATTTATGTTTTCTTTACAGATGGAACCCTATTTTTCGATGCTGATAATGATATCATTTATGGTTTTGGCATTTATATTAATGAAAATATATAGACGATATCGCTTACAACACTATGAAATACCTGCTAGAGATGTTCGTAAAGGTCATCGCTGGTATATGGTAGATATGTTTCATGAACAAACTTATTGTAGTATTAGTCATGATCGCATCAAACATGGAGCACGCTGTGACTCATGTGGTCTGTGTGTGGACGATGGTCATATGAAAGCAGCCAATAAGAAATTTCCATGTAAACCCTTGACAGAATCAGGACCAGTAACCCATCACCACTGGATACAAGGCAATTTACCATTATATAGTAAATGTTTCGTTTGTGGAGATGATTGTGGTATATTACCACATATTTCGGATGTGAAATGTGCATGGTGTGGTAGATCGGCACATGAACATTGTGTTTATATGAAAGAGGAATGTGATATGGGCGAATACCGATCATCTATTATACCTCCACATTGTATCAAATTGACATGGGCTGGAATAAAGGGACGTAGACATTTAGTTGTAGATTCTGTTACACATCCAGGTTACAAAAACTGGTTACCTGTGATAGTAGTTGGGAACAGGAAGAGTGGTAACAATGAAGGGGAGTTAATCTTAAGAGAATTCCGGTCAATTCTTAACCCCACTCAGGTATGATGATTACTAAAATAAGTAATTAAAGGTCATAATTTCTGCTAAAAATATGACAATGAACAGAATAAGAATTTATTGTTCATTATGTTACAATATAAAATGCAGTGCTGGAAAAAGTAATTTGTCCTGGTTTCCATTCTCTTAAATTTTTTGTCCTTTAAGTGATTATTCATATCATTCAGTCTTAAAATCAGCATACATGTAGATCTCATCATTCTTCTGAAATTTTACATTTGATATGATTTTTTAAGGACTTAACTGAATTTTGATTATTTTTAGTTTGCTTCAAGTCCAGTGGCAAATGAATATTCAGGACAATTAGATTTTGAATTAGAATATTATGAAAGTTTAAACAGTCAACAATTCCACTAATATCAACAAAATAAACAAGTATCTCTCACCTTAACTCACTTTTTTATCAGAATTTCCTTAAAAGTAGGGATGATTTTCTGGAAAACTATTTCATGTTTCAGTTCACTACCAGTAATCCAGTACAAAAAATTATGTTCTCTGTCAAAGATTTTGATGTTAGCAGGACTCAAAACTGACTTGGGTATTTGCAGATAATTGACTATTGGAGGTGATTTTTATTGCCAAATTATCTAAAAATCACTTTTTATAAGTGATTTAATTTAACAGGCTTTATAACACTATTCCTAATGTATTATGTAATAACAATCTATTCTCCATCAGCTATATCATGGCGACAACAAGTTAATTTTCAATGAAATGATGATGAGGTCTGCTTTGTACTAGACCAACACACTCAGTTGGATTTTTATAGTGCTAGCTCACTGAAGCAAGTCAGTGGGTAGACGTGCCGCTTCACTTGGACACATTATTCTGATTCCGAGCCAACCAGTCTGTGCTCTTTCTCCTTAATGCTGCGTGGTTAGTGGAGAAGCAACAAATACCAATTTTATAGTCTTTGGTTTGACCCGACCAAATCACTTTGACAAGTCCTAGTGGTCCCGGAATAACATAGAATAAGACAAAATCACTTTGACAAGTGCTAGTGATCCCAGAATAACATAGAATAAGACAAAATTACTTTGACAAGTCCTAGTGATCGCAGAAAAACATAGAATAAGACAAAATCACTTTGACAAGTCCTAGTGATCCCAGAAAAACATAGAATAAGACAAAATCACTTTGACAAGTACTAGTGATCCCAGAAAAACATAGAATAAGACAAAATTACTTTGACAAGTCCTAGTGATCCCAGAATAACATAGAAAAAGACAAAATCACTTTGACAAGTACTAGTGATCCCAGAATAACATAAAATAAGACAAAATCACTTTGACAAGTACTAGTGGTCCCAGAATAACATTGAATAAGACAAAATTACTTTGACAAGTACTAGTGGTCCCAGAATAACATTGAATAAGACAAAGTTACTTTGACAAGTACTAGTGGTCCCAGAATAACATTGAATAAGACAAAATTACTTTGACAAGTACTAGTGGTCCCAGAATAACATTGAATAAGACAAAATTACTTTGACAAGTGCTAGTGATCCCAGAATAACATAGAATAAGACAAAATTACTTTGACATGTACTAGTGATCCCAGAATAAAATAGAATAAGACAAAATCACTTTGACAAGTACTAGTGGTCCCAGAATAACATAGAATAAGACAAAATCACTTTGACAAGTGCTAGTGATCCCAGAATAGCATAGAAAAAGACAAAATCACTTTGACAAGTGCTAGTGATCCCAGAATAACATAGAATAAGACAAAATTACTTTGACATGTACTAGTGATCCCAGAAAAACATAGAATAAGACAAAATCACTTTGACATGTACTAGTGATCCCAGAATAACATAGAATAAGACAAAATTACTTTGACATGTACTAGTGGTCCCAGAATAACATAGAATAAGACAAAATCACTTTGACATGTACTAGTGATCCCAGAATAAAATAGAATAAGACAAAATCACTTTGACAAGTACTAGTGGTCCCAGAATAACATAGAATAAGACAAAATCACTTTCACAAGTGCTAGTGATCCTAGAATAACATAGAATAAAACCAAATCATTTTGACAAGTACATGTACTTGTGATCCCAGAATAACATAGAATAAAACAAAATCACTTTGGCAAGTATTAGTGGTCCCAGAATAACATAGAATAAGACAAAATCACTTTGACAAATACTAGTGATCCCAGAATAACATAGAATCAGACAAAATCACTTTGACAAGTACTAGTGGTCCCAGAATAACATAGAATAAGACAAAATTACTTTGACAAGTACTAGTGGTCCCAGAATAACATAGAATAAGACAAAATCACTTTGACAAATACTAGTGGTCCCAGAATAACATAGAATCAGACAAAATCACTTTGACAAGTGCTAGTGATCCCAGAATAACATAGAATAAGACAAAATCACGTTGACAAGTGCTGGTGATCTCAGAATAACATAGAATAAGACAAAATTACTTTGACAAGTACTAGTGATCCCAGAATAACATAGAATAAGACAAAATCACTTTGACAAGTACTAGTGATCCCAGAAAAACACAGAATAAGACAAAATCACTTTGACAAGTACTAGTGATCCCAGAAAAACATAGAATAAGACAAAATCACTTTGACAAGTGCTAGTGATCCCAGAATAACATAGAATAAGACAAAATCACTTTGACAAGTACTAGTGATCCCAGAATAACATAGAATAAGACAAAATCACTTTGACAAGTGCTAGTGATCCCAGAATAGCATAGAAAAAGACAAAACCACTTTGACAGGTACTTGTGATCCCAGAATAACATAGAATAAAACAAAATCACTTTGACAAGTACTAGTAGTTCCAGAATAACATAAAATAAGACAAAATCACTTTGACAAGTACTAGTGGTCCCAGAATAACATTTAATAAAACAAAATCACTTTGACAAGTGCTAGTAATCCCAGAATAACATAGAATAAGACAAAATTACTTTGACAAGTGCTAGTGGTCCCAGAATAACATAGAATAAGACAAAATCACTTTGACATGTACTAGTGATCCCAGAATAAAATAGAATAAGACAAAATCACTTTGACAAATACTAGTGGTCCCAGAATAACATAGAATAAGACAAAATCACTTTGACAAGTGCTAGTGATCCCAGAATAACATAGAATAAGACAAATTCACTTTGACAGGTACTAGTGATCCCAGAATAACATAGAATAAGACAAAATCACTTTGACAAATACTAGTGGTCCCAGAATAACATAGAATAAGACAAAATCACTTTGACAAATACTAGTGGTCCCAGAATAACATAAAATAAGACCAAATCATTTTGACAAGTACATGTACTTGTGATTCCAGAATAACATAGAATCAGACAAAATCACTTTGACAAGTACTAGTGGTCCCAGAATAACATAGAATAAGACAAAATTACTTTGACAAGTACTAGTGGTCCCAGAATAACATAGAATAAGACAAAATCACTTTGACAAATACTAGTGGTCCCAGAATAACATAGAATCAGACCAAATCACTTTGACAAGTGCTAGTGATCCCAGAATAACATAGAATAAGACAAAATCACTTTGACAAGTGCTGGTGATCTCAGAATAACATAGAATAAGACAAAATTACTTTGACAAGTACTAGTGATCCCAGAATAACATAGAATAAGACAAAATCACTTTGACAAGTACTAGTAGTTCCAGAATAACATAGAATAAGACAAAATCACTTTGACAAGTACTAGTGATCCCAGAATAACATAGAATAAGACAAAATCACTTTGACAAGTACTAGTGATCCCAGAAAAACATAGAATCAGACAAAATCACTTTGACAAGTACTAGTGGTCCCAGAATAACATAGAATAAGACAAAATTACTTTGACAAGTACTAGTGGTCCCAGAATAACATAGAATAAGACAAAATCACTTTGACAAGTACTAGTGGTCCCAGAATAACATAGAATAAGACAAAATCACTTTGACAAATACTAGTGGTCCCAGAATAACATAGAATCAGACAAAATCACTTTGACAAGTGCTAGTGATCCCAGAATAACATAGAATAAGACAAAATCACTTTGACAAGTGCTAGTGATCCCAGAATAACATAGAATCAGACAAAATCACTTTCACAAGTGCTAGTGATCCCAGAATAACATAGAATAAGACAAAATCACTTTGACAAGTGCTAGTGATCCCAGAATAACATAGAATCAGACAATATCACTTTGACAAGTACTAGTGGTCCCAGAATAACATAGAATAAGACAAAATTACTTTGACATGTACTAGTGGTCCCAGAATAACATAGAATAAGACAAAATCACTTTGACAAGTACTAGTGGTCCCAGAATAACATAGAATAAGACAAAATCACTTTGACAAATACTAGTGGTCCCAGAATAACATAGAATCAGACAAAATCACTTTGACAAGTGCTAGTGATCCCAGAATAACATAGAATAAGACAAAATCACTTTGACAAGTACTAGTGATCCCAGAATAACATAGAATAAGACAAAATCACTTTGACAAGTACTAGTGATCCCAGAAAAACATAGAATAAGACAAAATCACTTTGACAAGTACTAGTGATCCCAGAATAACATAAAATAAGACAAAATCACTTTGACAAGTACTAGTGATCCCAGAATAACATAGAATAAAACAAAATCACTTTGACAAGTACTAGTAGTTCCAGAATAACATAAAATAAGACAAAATCACTTTGACAAGTACTAGTGGTCCCAGAATAACATTGAATAAGACAAAATCACTTTGACAAGTGCTAGTGATCCCAGAATAACATAGAATAAGACAAAATTACTTTGACAAGTGCTAGTGATCCCAGAATAAAATAGAATAAGACAAAATCACTTTGACAAGTGCTAGTGATCCCAGAATAACATAGAATAAGACAAAATCACTTTGACAAGTGCTAGTGATCCCAGAATAAAATAGAATAAGACAAAATCACTTTGACAAGTGCTAGTGATCCCAGAATAACATAGAATAAGACAAAATCACTTTGACAAGTACTAGTGATCCCAGAATAACATAGAATAAGACAAAATCACTTTGACAAGTACTAGTGATCCCAGAATAACATAGAATAAGACAAAATCACTTTGACAAGTACTAGTGATCCCAGAAAAACATAGAATAAGACAAAATCACTTTGACAAGTACTAGTGGTCCCAGAATAACATAGAATAAGACAAAATCACTTTGACAAATACTAGTGGTCCCAGAATAACATAGAATAAGACAAAATCACTTTGACAAGTGCTAGTGATCCCAGAATAAAATAGAATAAGACAAAATCACTTTGACAAATACTAGTGATCCCAGAATAACATAGAATCAGACAAAATCACTTTGACAAGTACTAGTGGTCCCAGAATAACATAGAATAAGACAAAATTACTTTGACAAGTACTAGTGATCCCAGAATAACATAGAATAAGACAAAATCACTTTGACAAATACTAGTGGTCCCAGAATAACATAGAATCAGACAAAATCACTTTGACAAGTGCTAGTGATCCCAGAATAACATAGAATAAGACAAAATAACTTTGACAAGTGCTGGTGGTCCCAGAATAACATAGAATAAGACAAAATCACTTTGACAAGTACTAGTGGTCCCAGAATAACATAGAATAAGACAAAATCACTTTGACAGGTACTAGTGATCCCAGAATAACATAGAATAAGATAAAATCACTTTGACAAGTGCTAGTGATCCCAGAATAACATAGAATAAAACAAAATCTCATTGACAAGTACTAGTGGTCCCGGAATAACATAGAATAAGACAAAATGACTTTGACAAGTAATAGTGGTCCCAGAATAACATAGAATAAGACCAAATCACTTTCACAAGTGCTAGTGATCCCAGAATAACATAGAATAAAACAAAATCACTTTGACAAGTACTAGTAGTTCCAGAATAACATAAAATAAGACAAAATCACTTTGACAAGTACTAGTGGTCCCAGAATAACATTGAATAAGACAAAATCACTTTGACAAGTGCTGGTGATCCCAGAATAACATAGAATAAGACAAAATCACTTTGACATGTACTAGTGGTCCCAGAATAACATAGAATAAGACAAAATCACTTTGACAAGTACTAGTGATCCCAGAATAACATAGAATAAGACAAAATTACTTTGACAAGTGCTAGTGATCCCAGAATAACATAGAATAAGACAAAATCACTTTGACAAGTGCTAGTGATCCCAGAAAAACATAGAATAAGACAAAATCACTTTGACAAGTACTAGTGATCCCAGAATAACATAGAATAAGACAAAATCACTTTGACAAGTACTAGTGATCCCAGAATAACATAGAATAAGACAAAATCACTTTGACAAGTACTAGTAGTTCCAGAATAACATAAAATAAGACAAAATCACTTTGACAAGTACTAGTGGTCCCAGAATAACATAGAATAAGACAAAATCACTTGTTTTAATTATCACAAATTATCACTTTCTATAGGCAATGTAAGTTGATTAACACTCGCAGAAAAATCCTACTTTTAAAATTATTTTTAAAACGTTACTTTAAAAAGTGATTAAGAAATAACTTGTTCCAGTAGCTCCCCTGATTGTCAAGACATTGAAATTGATGCCACCATTGCACTGGGATATTTGTTTGTGACTTCCTTCAAAAGTAAGACAAACATTAAATGTTTTATACTTATATTGAAAGATGTCACGACTTAAAACTTAGGCTGAAGAGTATGTGGGATTCAAGCCCTTGCTTGTGGTCCTTTAAAATGGACTAGTACTATAGTGAGAAAAATTGTCTTCAGAATCTAGAATGTAAACACAATTGTATTTTGCATGAAGCAGGATTGTGATATAAAGATTAAATTTTGTAACAATAGTCCCAGGGTCTATTTGCTTCAAGTCCTGAGTGCATCAAAATAACTACATACATACATGCTACAAAAGGAAATAAAGTGTTTAGGATCAGAGATACAGTCTAGTTATCTGAACGATTGAATATTAATTAATTATGGTCATTTTAACACACCATTAGCTTGTATGGGAATCAACCAGAGTTATCAATGCACCATTTTTTTTCTACGTTTGCAGGTTATTGATTTAAATGATGTCCCACCAGAAAATGGACTTGAATGGTGCCATCTACTGCCTGATTTAACCTTTAGAGTTCTTGTATGTGGAGGTGATGGCTCTGTAGGATGGGTATTAAATGCCATCAACCATTTAAAGTTAAAGGTACATGTATATACAGATATAAACTAACACATAGAAATTTAAATCACTATAGGTTTTTATTGATTATATACGGCTATATTTGAACTTTATCTTCTGCAAATATTGTCTGAAATTGATAAAGAAAAAAAACATCCACACAGGCAGAGATTATTGTACTGTAATATACAGTGTTGATAATGATTTCTTCAAGTTTGACATTGTCTTTTCCTCATGTTTCATCAGGATTATTACCGTATTGAAGTTAGTGGTCTTAAAATCTTTTCCTCTATGGGCTGTCTTGTATAAAAACATTAAATTATAGAATATTCTTCCTTGTTCTTGTTTATTTCTCTTTTTGTCTTTCTTACTTTCAATGAAGGCTCTATTTCTGTATTATTCATTTTTTTCTTTCTTAAATTTTTTTTAAAGGAGGTGTGGGTTTTTTGTGTGAGTTGTAGCAGTCGGTAAGATTGTTGATCATTATTTTTAGCTCACCTGACCCAAAGGGTCATGTGAGCTATTGCCATCACTTGGCGTCAGTCGTCGTCGTCCGTCATACGTCGTGAACTTTTTCAAAAATCTTCTCCTCTGAAAGTGCTAGACCAATGGAAACCAAACTTGGTCTGAATCATCACTAGGGTGTCTAGTTTCAAAATTGTGTCCGGTGATGCTGTGCACCAACCAACATGGCCGCTGTTACTAAAAATAGAACATATGGTAAAATTGCAGGTTTTGGGTAATAACTCAAAAACCGTTAATAATATCAAAAATCTGACATGGGGTAAAAATGATCAGCACATCAAGATCTACCTACCCTGCAATTTTGAAGTAAATCTGATTACCCATCTTGGAGTTATTGCCCTTTTTTCATCAAATTTGTAAATTTTAATACTTTTCGTCTTATATTTCAAAAACTATAAGAGATAAAGGTTAACTTTAAATTGCAAAAATGTGTGGCATATCAAGATCTACCCACCCTGCAATTTTGAAGTAAATCCCATCACCCATTTTGGAGTTATTTCCCTTTTTTCATCAAAATTTTAATACTTTTCGTCCTTTATTTCAAAAACTATAAGAGACAGATGGTAAGTTGAAACTGTAAACATGTTCAGCATGTCAAGATCTACATACCCTGCAATTTTGAAGTAAATTTGATTACCCATCTTGGAGTTATTGCCCTTTTTTCATCAATTTTTTGTTTTTTAATTTTAATACTTTTCGTCTTATATTTCAAAAACTATTTAGAGATAGATGTTAAGTTTAAATAGCAAAAATGTGCAGCATGTCAAGATCTACCTACCCTGCAATTTTGAAGTAAATCCCATTACCCATTTTGACCGATTGTGCAAATTAGAAAAAAGGGGGGATGAAATTTAAAAAAAATCTTCTCCTCTGAAACTACTGAGCCAATTTCAACCAAACTTTGCTGAAATGATCCTTAGGTGGTCCCCTTTCAAAATTGTGTCCGTCAGCGCCGTCCTGTATCCAAGATGGCCACCATTACTAAAAATAGAAATTTCTTCAAATGGCCAAAACTGCTCTATTTTAAGCCAGAAAGTGCCCAAATTTGAACTGCATAAGCATAATGATGAGCTTTTTAACATATATTACGGGATTTTTTATGAACTTTGAACTTTTGCCGATTTTGACCGATAATGCAAATTAGAAAAAAGGGGGGATGAAATTTTTAAAAATTCTTCTACTCTGAAACTACTGAGCCAATCTCAACCAAACTTTGCTGAAATGATCCTTGGATGGTCCCCTTTCAAAATTGTGTCCGTCAGCGCCGTCCTGTATCCAAGATGGCCGCCATTACTAAAAATAGAAATTTCTTCAAATGGCCAAAACTGCTCTATTTTAAGCCAGAAAGTGCCCAAATTTGAACTGCATAAGCATAATGATGAGCTTTTTAACATATATTACGGGATTTTTTATGAACTTTGAACTTTTGCCGATTTTGACCGATAATGCAAATTAGAAAAAAGGGGGGATGAAATTAAAAAAAATTCTTCTCCTCTGAAACTACTGAGCCAATCTCAACCAAACTTTGCTGAAATGATCCTTGGATGGTCCCCTTTCAAAATTGTGTCCGTCAGCGCCGTCCTGTATCCAAGATGACCGCCATTACTAAAAATAGAAATTTCTTCAAATGGCCAAAACTGCTCTATTTTAAGCCAGAAAATGTCCAAATTTGAACTGTATAAGCATAATGATGAGCTTTTTAACATTATTACAGGATTTTTTATGAACTTTGAACTTTTGCCGATTTTGACCGATTATGCAAATTAGAAAAAAGCGGGGATGAAATTAAAAAAAAATCTTCTCCTCTGAAACTACTGAGCCAATTTCAACCAAACTTTGCTGAAATGATCCTTGGGTGGTCCCCTTTCAAAATTGTGTCCGTCAGCGCCGTCCTGTATCCAAGATGGCCACCATTACTAAAAATAGAAATTTCTTCAAATGGCCAAAACTGCTCTATTTTAAGCCAGAAAGTGCCCAAATTTGAACTGCATAAGCATAATGATGAGCTTTTTAACATATATTACGGGATTTTTTATGAACTTTGAACTTTTGCCGATTTTGACCGATTATGGAAATTAGAAAAAAGGGGGGATGAAATTTTTAAAAAATCTTCTCCTCTGAAACTACTGAGCCAATCTCAACCAAACTTTGCTGAAATGATCCTTGGGTGGTCCCCTTTCAAAATTGTGTCCGTCAGCGCCATCCTGTATCCAAGATGGCCGCCATTACTAAAAATAGAAATTTCTTCAAATGGCCAAAACTGCTCCATTTTAAGCCAGAAAGTGCCCAAATTTGAACTGCATAAGCATAATGATGAGCTTTTTAACATATATTACGGGATTTTTTATGAACTTTGAACTTTTGCCTATTTTGACCGATTATGCAAATTAGAAAAAAGGGGGGATGAAATTAAAAAAAAATCTTCTCCTCTGAAACTACTGAGCCAATCTCAACCAAACTGTGCTGAAATGATTCTTGGGTGGTCCTCTTCCAAAATTGTGTCCGGCATTTCAGAACACCGACCAAGATGGCCGCCACAGCCGAACTTAATTTAACATAGGACCCTATGGGAAATTCCCATAAAAATCTTCTTGTCTGAAACCATTTCTCAATAAGAACAAAATTTTGATGAATTAGTCATTGGATGGTTCTCTTCCAAAATTGTGTCTGGCGGTTCGGCCCTTCGATCAAGATGGCCCCCACAGCCGAACTTAGCTTAACATAGGACCCTATGGGAAATTCACATAAAAATCTTCTCCTCAGAAACCACTGGGCCAATTGCAATCAAACTTTTGTGGAATGATCCTTGGATGGCCCCCTTCCAAAATTGTGTCCGGTGATCCCGACTTCCAACCAAGATGGCCACCAGGCTAAAAATAGAAAAAAAAGGGGGGATGAAATTATTCCTCTTGAAATGCATTTTTTTGTTGACTCACTGCTTTTGGTTACTCAAATAATCAAAGGGAAGCAACTCTATTACAAAATGTGAAGTAGGAAAAGCAAAATTTTGAGAATCATTGACATATGTTTTTTTACAGAAATTTTGATAACTTACATTAAAGGGGGAACCCCTGCCCAATCTTTTTTTGTAGAAAGAGTCTGCAATGACGAAGGCTACATTTGTTAATTTTTTTTACCGAAGTTATCAAGTTTTATTGACTGATGTTGTTATTATACCCAGGTGAGCTATACAGGCTCCTGGGAGCCTCTAGTTTAACTTCTATTTTCTTCAAAAATTGTGCAACTTTGAAGCTACAGAGGAAGCATATTTGTGAAGAAATGATAATTATTGTACTTTTACTTGTAGAATCCACCATTAGTGGCAATACTACCATTAGGAACAGGCAATGACTTGTCACGTGTTCTTGGATGGGGTGAAGGTCACACAATGAATGATGTAGCAATACCTACTATAATACACCAAATAGAGAAAGCTGAACCTGATAAATTAGACAGGTAAACAATACATGTTTATAATACACTAGACAGGTAAACAATACATGTTTATAATACACTAGACAGGTAAACAAGACATGTTTATAATACATTAGACAGGTAAACAATACATGTTTATAATACATTAGACAGGTAAACAAGACATGTTTATAATACATTAGACAGGTAAACAATACATGTTTATAATACACTAGACAGGTAAACAAGACATGTTTATAATACATTAGACAGGTAAACAATACATGTTTATAATACATTAGACAGGTAAACAATGCATGTTTATAATACACTAGACAGGTAAACAAAACATGTTTATAATACATTAGACAGGTAAACAATACATGTTTATAATACATTAGACAGGTAAACAAGACATGTTTATAATACATTAGACAGGTAAACAATACATGTTTATAATACACTAGACAGGTAAACAAGACATGTTTATAATACATTAGACAGGTAAACAATACATGTTTATAATACATTAGACAGGTAAACAATGCATGTTTATAATACACTAGACAGGTAAACAAAACATGTTTATAATACATTAGACAGGTAAACAATACATGTTTATAATACATTAGACAGGTAAACAAGACATGTTTATAATACACTAGACAGGTAAACAATACATGTTTATAATACATTAGACAGGTAAACAATACATGTTTATAATACACTAGACAGGTAAACAAGACATGTTTATAATACATTAGACAGGTAAACAATACATGTTTATAATACACTAGACAGGTAAACAAGACATGTTTATAATACATTAGACAGGTAAACAATACATGTTTATAATACATTAGACAGGTAAACAATGCATGTTTATAATACACTAGACAGGTAAACAAAACATGTTTATAATACATTAGACAGGTAGACAATACATGTTTATAATACATTAGACAGGTAAACAAGACATGTTTATAATACACTAGACAGGTAAACAATACATGTTTATAATACACTAGACAGGTAAACAAGACATGTTTATAATACATTAGACAGGTAAACAATACATGTTTATAATACACTAGACAGGTAAACAAAACATGTTTATAATACATTAGACAGGTAAACAAAACATGTTTATAATACATTAGACAGGTAAACAATACATGTTTATAATACATTAGACAGGTAAACAAAACATGTTTATAATACTGTAACCTTTTTCTCTGGTTACCCCTGAAGTGACTTTTGTACAATGTTAACAATGACACTTGGAACAGCACCTCCAACTCAGACCTCAGACTATAAAATGGTTCAATTGGAACACTCGACTAAACTGTGTCACACAAGACACACAAACACTCTTTTTCTTGGGGAAGAATGTTAGCCTTCGGGTCCTATGCTCCTCTAGATAGACTCAGCACCGTAGTGTTGAGTCGATCGAGACGATATAATTCAAGGTTATGAGGTTAATAAGGCAGCATTGATCAATTCATATAAAGTTAATTATTTAATTGATAAATATTCAGTAATGCAAATATTATCAAGCAATATTGACAATAAAATTAGATAACAATTTAGTAAGTTTCTCGTCACCAAAAGCATAGTCAATAAATACAATTCCCTTCACCAAACATGCAATTAATAAATTAGTGAATAAGCAAAGCAAGCAAGTGGAGATAACTCTGGCCAAGTTAGTGTAATAATATTGCAAATAACAATTATTACTCAATAAATAATTCTTAATCGCTAATATAATGTGTAACTTTAATGTGAAAAATGTGTCTACTGAATGTTAACTTTCACTTAATAAAACGTGGAAAGTATCTGAGTATATCTCAACTATTATTGAATACCAATATTACACAAGTTTCTCAAGTTTCTATAAAAACAACTACAGTAACTTTCCATTCTTAGTTTCCTAACTAAAATTATTGTAGGTATTAAATCTTATTAAAAGGAATATGTGAATAAAATAGCAAGGTTTCAGTTCACAAAAATACAGCAGTATGAAATGATTAAAAACTACTTTAATTATTCTATATCAATTTATAATGTAAATCAGTATATTCCTTAAACGACTGTATATGACCATACAACCCTATATAAGAGACTGTATTATCTTTAAATATCTTATGACTCAATGAGTGAAAAGACTCGAAATAAGTCTAATTACTTGTAATGGAACTATTCCTTAAACCAAAATAGTAAAGATGAGTCGAAGACTCGACTCATTTAATGCATATTTGTATTAACCTTTATCTAGAACGTATCGTCGTATGAAGAGTTCAAACTCTGTATATCTATATATATGGCTACGTTTCTGCTAGCAAAAGAAGTCAAAAATAGACTTTTGTTGGTTTTTGGCTAAAGTTACCTTGTACCAAGTGAGTCAGATCACGACTGAAGAATTAATAAGAATCGTCTCCTATATAGTGTTGAACGACTTAAAAGACTCTAATATGACGTAAAATATGACTCAAAAGACTTAAATATGATGTATAGTACGCTGAACAACAAGGATTAGACCAATTTACGGCACATATATTTTACCGAAAAATGGCTGATTTGAAGCGACAAAATGAGTCGTTAAGTATTTGACTAGGTTTGCAAAACCACTGAAAATAAGAAAATATGTGAATAATTATGGAATTCTACAATAACAGACAATTCATTTCATATATAATATAACCCTTGGAATATATTGTGTTCTGTGCAAATTGTAAGTAAACAGTGACTCGTTTCGACACATTATTGCAACACTTTTCACTTGCCGATAAACTTTTACATAAACTACTTTATCATTACTAAACTTTCAATTACCGTGGTAAATAAGATAAAAATATTAATAAATAACAACAAAAATTTATATTGAACTTTGTCTTGCATAAAAATTGTGACATTACATAAGAACAGTAACTATAGAAAAAATTGCTTATGCCGAAAAGGGGGGCATAGTTCCGTTTACAATAGGCAGGTAGCAAAACCGCTACAATACATTAGACAGGTAAACAATACATGTTTATAATACATTAGACAGGTAAACAAAACATGTTTATAATACATTAGACAGGTAAACAAAACATGTTTATAATACATTAGACAGGTAAACAAAACATGTTTATAATACATTAGACAGGTAAACAAAACATGTTTATAATACATTAGACAGGTAAACAATACATGTTTATAATACATTAGACAGGTAAACAATACATGTTTATAATACATTAGACAGGTAAACAAAACATGTTTATAATACATTAGGCAGGTAAACAAAACATGTTTATAATACATTAGACAGATAAACAAAACATGTTTATAATACATTAGACAGGTAAACAAAACATGTTTATAATACATTAGACAGGTAAACAAAACATGTTTATAATACATTAGACAGGTAAACAATACATGTTTATAATACATTAGACAGGTAAACAATACATGTTTATAATACACTAGACAGGTAAACAAAACATGTTTATAATACATTAGACAAGTAAACAATGCATGTTTATAATACATTAGACAGGTAAACAATACATGTTTATAATACACTAGACAGGTAAACAAAACATGTTTATAATACATTAGACAGGTAAACAATACATGTTTATAATACATTAGACAGGTAAACAAAACATGTTTATAATACATTAGACAGGTAAACAATACATGTTTATAATACATTAGACAGGTAAACAAAACATGTTTATAATACATTAGACAGGTAAACAATGCATGTTTATTATACATTAGACAGGTAAACAAAACATGTTTATAATACATTAGACAGGTAAACAAAACATGTTTATAATACATTAGACAGGTAAACAATACATGTTTATAATACATTAGACAGGTAAACAAAACATGTTTATAATACATTAGACAGGTAAACAATGCATGTTTATTATACATTAGACAGGTAAACAAAACATGTTTATAATACATTAGACAGGTAAACAAAACATGTTTATAATACATTAGACAGGTAAACAAAACATGTTTATAATACATTAGACAGGTAAACAAAACATGTTTATAATACATTAGACAGGTAAACAAAACATGTTTATAATACATTAGACAGGTAAACAATGCATGTTTATAATACATTAGACAGGTAAACAAAACATGTTTATAATACATTAGACAGATAAACAATACATGTTTATAATAAATTAGACAGGTAAACAATACATGTTTATAATACATTAGACAGGTAAACAAAACATGTTTATAATACATTAGACAGGTAAACAATGCATGTTTATAATACATTAGACAGGTAAACAAAACATGTTTATAATACATTAGACAGGTAAACAATACATGTTTATAATACATTAGACAGGTAAACAATACATGTTTATAATACATTAGACAGGTAAACAATACATGTTTATAATACACTAGACAGGTAAACAAAACATGTTTATAATACATTAGACAAGTAAACAATGCATGTTTATAATACATTAGACAGGTAAACAATACATGTTTATAATACACTAGACAGGTAAACAAAACATGTTTATAATACACTAGACAGGTAAACAATGCATGTTTATTATACATTAGACAGGTAAACAAAACATGTTTATAATACATTAGACAGGTAAACAATGCATGTTTATTATACATTAGACAGGTAAACAAAACATGTTTATAATACATTAGACAGGTAAACAATACATGTTTATAATACATTAGACAGGTAAACAATACATGTTTATAATACATTAGACAGGTAAACAAAACATGTTTATAATACATTAGACAGGTAAACAATGCATGTTTATTATACATTAGACAGGTAAACAAAACATGTTTATAATACATTAGACAGGTAAACAAAACATGTTTATAATACATTAGACAGGTAAACAATACATGTTTATAATACATTAGACAGGTAAACAAAACATGTTTATAATACATTAGACAGGTAAACAATGCATGTTTATTATACATTAGACAGGTAAACAAAACATGTTTATAATACATTAGACAGGTAAACAAAACATGTTTATAATACATTAGACAGGTAAACAAAACATGTTTATAATACATTAGACAGGTAAACAAAACATGTTTATAATACATTAGACAGGTAAACAAAACATGTTTATAATACATTAGACAGGTAAACAATGCATGTTTATAATACATTAGACAGGTAAACAAAACATGTTTATAATACATTAGACAGGTAAACAATACATGTTTATAATACATTAGACAGGTAAACAATACATGTTTATAATACATTAGACAGGTAAACAATACATGTTTATAATACATTAGACAGGTAAACAATACATGTTTATAATACATTAGACAGGTAAACAAAACATGTTTATAATACATTAGACAGGTAAACAATACATGTTTATAATACATTAGACAGGTAAACAAAACATGTTTATAATACATTAGACAGGTAAACAATACATGTTTATAATACATTAGACAGGTAAACAATACATGTTTATAATACATTAGACAGGTAAACAAAACATGTTTATAATACATTAGACAGGTAAACAATACATGTTTATTGTACATTAGACAGGTAAGCAAAACATGTTTATAATACATTAAGACAGGTAAACAATACATGTTTATAATACACTAGACAGGTAAACGAAACATGTTTATAATACATTAGACAGGTAAACAAAACATGTTTATAATACATTAGACAGGTAAACAATGCATGTATATAATACATTAGACAGGTAAACAAAACATGTTTATAATACACTAGACAGGTAAACAAAACATGTTTATAATACATTAGACAGGTAAACAAAACATGTTTATAATACATTAGACAGGTAAACAATACATGTTTATAATACATTAGACAGGTAAACAAAACATGTTTATAATATATTAGACAGGTAGACAAAACATGTTTATAATACATTAGACAGGTAAACAAAACATGTTTATAATACATTAGACAGGTAAACAATGCATGTTTATAATACATTAGACAGGTAAACAAAACATGTTTATAATACATTAGACAGGTAAACAATACATGTTTATAATACATTAGACAGGTAAACAATACATGTTTATAATACATTAGACAGGTAAACAATACATGTTTATAATACACTAGACAGGTAAACAAAACATGTTTATAATACATTAGACAAGTAAACAATGCATGTTTATAATATATTAGACAGGTAAACAATACATGTTTATAATACACTAGACAGGTATACAAAACATGTTTATAATACACTAGACAGGTAAACAATACATGTTTATAATACATTAGACAGGTAAACAAAACATGTTTATAATACATTAGACAGGTAAACAAAACATGTTTATAATACATTAGACAGGTAAACAATGCATGTTTATTATACATTAGACAGGTAAACAAAACATGTTTATAATACATTAGACAGGTAAACAATACATGTTTATAATACATTAGACAGGTAAACAAAACATGTTTATAATACATTAGACAGGTAAACAATGCATGTTTATTATACATTAGACAGGTAAACAAAACATGTTTATAATACATTAGACAGGTAAACAAAACATGTTTATAATACATTAGACAGGTAAACAATACATGTTTATAATACATTAGACAGGTAAACAAAACATGTTTATAATACATTAGACAGGTAAACAATGCATGTTTATTATACATTAGACAGGTAAACAAAACATGTTTATAATACATTAGACAGGTAAACAAAACATGTTTATAATACATTAGACAGGTAAACAATGCATGTTTATTATACATTAGACAGGTAAACAAAACATGTTTATAATACATTAGACAGGTAAACAAAACATGTTTATAATACATTAGACAGGTAAACAAAACATGTTTATAATACATTAGACAGGTAAACAAAACATGTTTATAATACATTAGACAGGTAAACAAAACATGTTTATAATACATTAGACAGGTAAACAATGCATGTTTATAATACATTAGACAGGTAAACAAAACATGTTTATAATACATTAGACAGGTAAACAATACATGTTTATAATACATTAGACAGGTAAACAATACATGTTTATAATACATTAGACAGGTAAACAAAACATGTTTATAATACATTAGACAGGTAAACAATACATGTTTATAATACATTAGACAGGTAAACAAAACATGTTTATAATACATTAGACAGGTAAACAAAACATGTTTATAATACATTAGACAGGTAAACAATACATGTTTATTGTACATTAGACAGGTAAGCAAAACATGTTTATAATACATTAAGACAGGTAAACAATACATGTTTATAATACACTAGACAGGTAAACAAAACATGTTTATAATACATTAGACAGGTAAACAAAACATGTTTATAATACATTAGACAGGTAAACAATGCATGTTTATAATACATTAGACAGGTAAACAAAACATGTTTATAATACACTAGACAGGTAAACAAAACATGTTTATAATACATTAGACAGGTAGACAAAACATGTTTATAATACATTAGACAGGTAAACAAAACATGTTTATAATACATTAGACAGGTAAACAAAACATGTTTTACAGACTGTGATAAATGTATTGTACACACATGAATTATTCGTTTTATAAATGAAACGTGACACACACAGCTTCACTGTTTCTTGCTGAATATTCTAGCATAAGTGAATGTTTGAATAAAATATCACTAAAGAGAATGATGTCACAATTGACACAAATGAGAAACTAAGAAGATTTCTGTATGTAAAACAACACTGATTTCTCACACACATATTCTTTTTATGATATTTATGAGTGAGTAAGTGATTGTTGAATGCCAACTCAGCAATTTTCATCTATATCATGGCGAGAACAAGTTAATTTTCAATGAGATGATGATGAGGTCCGCTATGTTCTAGACCAACATGCTTGGTCAGATTTTTTGTAGTGCTGCCTCGCTGAAACAACAGTCCGCAGATAGACATGTCACCCAACTCAAACACATTATCTTGATTCCGAGCCAACCAGTCATTGCTCTTTCTCCTTAATGTTGCATGCTTAGCGGAGAAGCAACAAATGCCAATTTTATAGTATTAGGTTTTGACCCGTCGGAGCTCGAACCCAAAATCGACCGCACTCGAGGTGAGCTTGCTAACCATTACACCACTGATGCAGTTGTATGATATTTATATGCTCTGAGAAAATCTTTTATTTCCAATATGCTTGCATCATGCATAGTCTCGTTAACTTGAATTGGAAATTTAGACAACACATGTAGCGGTCTAAAAGGTGTGAAAAATATACACTAATATAGTTGGTGGAAAGTGGTTAAATTTATATATTAAAAAAAAATTTGGTTGAATATTGATTATTTTAGTGGTTGGAAATGTCCACCATACACACTTGAAAATGACATTCTGTCCCTTGTATTGAAATGTTTAGCAGACGAAAACAAAAGTAAATGGAAAGACATTTATGTATATGAATGATGAAAATATCTCATTGGATGGTTCCTTTAAAAGTAGGAATTTATTTGTAGGAATATGAAATCCAAAATGGCTGCCACAGCAGAAGTTAGTGTTTAACATAGGACCCTATGTAATAATGAATAGAAACTTCATTTATTGTTAAATGACAAAAATATTGATGAAAATCAGGATAACAGTATAGGCTTTGTGAACCTCTGGTTTGTTTAATGGTTATATGTTATTCTGACATTAAAATTGTTGTCAGAGTAAAAAAAAAAATGTCTGATTTGCTGGAAAAAAGTCTGATTTGTGAATCACAAATTAAAGTCATTATTTAAAAGTGGTTTTAGTCATTGAGATCAAATCACTGTCGAGAAATAAGTATTATATTCCAGCAGCCTCTGCGACAATGTTAACAGTTTTTGTGATTAGGTTAGTTTCTCTATTACCATACTACCTAGGTTCATCATATTTGGTCCACACATTGATTATGGAGGGTACAGGTACATGTTCATGCATACTTCACCTTAGCTTAATTTCAGTTTCTTGGTACTTTGAATTAGTTTATGTTCTTCACATTTCACACAAATAATTTACCTTGAGCAGAAGAAATAGATTTGTGTGTACACTAACTTATTATACTTGTTTGATAATCTCATTGCAGACAATTGTTAAGTTTTATTGTCACATGCTTCATCTTTATTGTATATAATTAATCTTTAAATGAACAACAAAATGTTCAATAGATAGGACACAACGTGACTGTTTTATATCAAAACATAGTCAATTTGACTTCTATAAATTTTTAGAAAAAAAATTCTTAAAAATCCATTTATTAAATCTAGATTTATTTTTCTAGATGTACATTGTATGTTAATATATGATATTAATGAACTTGGACAATAAATTTCAAAATTTTTGGTTAATTATTTTAAAAAGGGTTAATTAGGTTGTTTTCTGAAGTGTAAACAAATTCATGGAGTGAGTACAAATAGTATAAGAGCCAACTGATCATATATATTTTTTGCTTTGAATGTCTATTCCATGTAATGATGTACAATATGACTTTAGACATTTAAATATTAAAAGGCCATGAACTTGCTAGCATTCAAACTTGGACTTCATTCAAGCATAATGTTATGAGATGAACAAATTTTATCAATATAATATTTCGTTATGTTGTGGTCTTTTTTTTTTTGTGTTCAATGGTTTTTAGTGAGAGGTAGTTGTGCATTTGTTGATATAAATGGTGGAATTGTTGACCATCATTGTCTAATCTTTCGTTCCGTCATTTATATAGTATAACTTTTGTCAATTGTAAATACACAATTGATTATCTAATAAGCATTTCTTGTAAATTTATAAAATTTCTTCCTTTTAAGGTGGAATGTCCAAATAACCAGTAAACGTAAATATCCAGTTCTAATGAAAAATAAAAATGTAAGTATATATACTAAAGAGTAGAGCCTTGTTACAAATATAAATAATTTTTTGTTTATAAACCAGTGAGTGATAGCAAGGTCATATCGTAATCATGTCCATCTATCTTTTTTCTTCCTAAATGTATCAATTATGTAGAGTTTTGAGGTAAGTTGTACAGGATAAATAGCATGATAACATGTCCAGGTGAAGCTACATGTCATGATGAAGTACTCAGGTGAAGCTACATGTCATGATGAAGTGTCCAGGTGAAGCTACATGTCATGATGAATTGTCCAGGTGAAGCTACATGTCATGATGAAGTGTTCAGGTGAAGCTACATGTCATGATGGAGTGTCCAGGTGAAGCTACATGTCATGATGAAGTATCCAGGTGAAGCTACATGTCATGATGAAGTACTCAGGTGAAGCTGCATGTCATGATGAAGTACTCAGGTGAAGCTACATGTCATGATGAAGTACTCAGGTGAGGCTACATGTCATGATGAAGTGTCCAGGTGAAGCTACATGTCATGATGGAGTGTCCAGGTGAAGCTACATGTCATGATGAAGTATCCAGGTGAAGCTACATGTCATGATGGAGTGTCCAGGTGAAGCTACATGTCATGATGGAGTGTCCAGGTGAAGCTACATGTCATGATGAAGTGTCCAGGTGAAGCTACATGTCATGATGACGTGTCCAGGTGAAGCTACATGTCATGATGAATTGTCCAGGTGAAGCTACATATCATGATGAAGTGTTCAGGTGAAGCTACATGTCATGATGGAGTGTCCAGGTGAAGCTACATGTCATGATGAAGTATCCAGGTGAAGCTACATGTCATGATGAAGTACTCAGGTGAGGCTACATGTCATGATGAAGTGTCCAGGTGAAGCTACATGTCATGATGGAGTGTCCAGGTGAAGCTACATGTCATGATGAAGTATCCAGGTGAAGCTACATGTCATGATGGAGTGTCCAGGTGAAGCTACATGTCATAATGGAGTGTCCAGGTGAAGCTACATGTCATGATGAAGTGTTCAGGTGAAGCTACATGTCATGATGACGTGTCCAGGTGAAGCTACATGTCATGATGAAGTGTCCAGGTGAAGCTACATGTCATAATGAAGTGTCCAGGTGAAGTTACATGTCATGATGAAGTGTCCAAGTGAAGCTACATGTCATGATGAAGTGTTCAGGTGAAGTTACATGTCATGATGAAGTGTCCAAGTGAAGCTACATGTCATGATGAAGTGTCCAGGTGAAGCTACATGACATGATGAAGTGTCCAGGTGAAGCTACATGTCATGATGGAGTGTCCAGGTGAAGCTACATGTCATGATGAAGTATCCAGGTGAAGCTCATGTCCTGATGAAGTACTCAGGTGAAGCTACATGTCATGATGGAGTGTCCAGGTGAAGCTACATGTCATGATGAAGTACTCAGGTGAAGCTACATGTCATGATGAAGTATCCAGGTGAAGCTACATGTCATGATGGAGTGTCCAGGTGAAGCTACATGTCATGATGAAGTATCCAGGTGAAGCTACATGTCATGATGGAGTGTCCAGGTGAAGCTACATGTCATGATGGAGTGTCCAGGTGAAGCTACATGTCATGATGAAGTGTCCAGGTGAAGCTACATGTCATGATGACGTGTCCAGGTGAAGCTACATGTCATGATGAAGTGTCCAGGTGAAGCTACATGTCATGATGAAGTGTCCAAGTGAAGCTACATGTCATGATGAAGTGTTCAGGTGAAGTTACATGTCATGATGAAGTGTCCAGGTGAAGCTACATGTCATGATGAAGTGTCCAGGTGAAGCTACATGTCATGATGAAGTGTCCAAGTGAAGTTACATGTCATGATGAAGTGTCCAGGTGAAGTTACATGTCATGATGAAGTGTCCAGGTGAAGCTACATGTCATGATGAAGTATCCAGGTGAAGCTACATGTCCTGATGAAGTTTCCAGGTGAAGCTACATGTCATGATGAAGTGTCCAGGTGAAGTTACATGTCATGATGAAGTGTCCAGGTGAAGCTATATGTCATGATGGAGTGTCCAGGTGAAGCTACATGTCCTGATGAAGTGTCCAGGTGAAGTTACATGTCATGATGAAGTGTCCAGGTGAAGCTACATGTCATGATGAAGTGTCCAAGTGAAGCTACATGTCATAATGAAGTGTCCAAGTGAAGCTACATGTCATAATGAAGGGTCCAAGTGAAGCTACATGTCATGATGAAGTGTCCAAATGAAGCTACATGTCATGATGAAGTGTTCAGGTGAAGTTACATGTCATGATGAAGTGTCCAAGTGAAGCTACATGTCATGATGAAGTGTTCAGGTGAAATTACATGTCATGATGAAGTGTCCAAGTGAAGCTACATGTCATGATGAAGTGTCCAGGTGAAGCTACATGTCCTGATGAAGTGTCCAGGTGAAGTTACATGTCATGATGAAGTGTCCAGTTGAAGCTACATGTTATGATGAAGTGTCTAAGTGAAGTTACATGTTATAATGAAGTGTCCAGGTGAAGCTACATGTCATGATGAAGTTTCCAGGTGAAGCTACATGTCATGATGAAGTGTCCAGGTGAAGCTACATGTCATGATGAAGTGTCCTGATGAAGTTTCCAGGTGTAGATACATGTCATGATGAAGTGTCCAACTGAAGCTACATGTCATGATGGAGTGTCCAGGTGAAGCTACATGTCATGATGAAGTGTCCAGGTGAAGCTACATGTCATGATGAAGTGTCCTGATGAAGTTTCCAGGTGTAGATACATGTCATGATGAAGTGTCCAACTGAAGCTACATGTCATGATGGAGTGTCCAGGTGAAGCTACATGTCATGATGAAGTGTCCAGGTGAAGCTACATGTCATGATGAAGTGTCCAGGTGAAGCTACATGTCATGATGAAGTGTCCAGGTGAAGCTACATGTCATGATGAAGTGTCCAGGTGAAGCTACATGTCATGATGAAGTATCCAGGTGAAGCTACATGTCCTGATGAAGTACTCAGGTGAAGCTACATGTCATGATGAAGTGTCCAGGTGAAGCTACATGTCATGATGAAGTGTCCAGGTGAAGCTACATGTCATGATGGAGTGTCCAGGTGAAGCTACATGTCATGATGAAGTGTCCAGGTGAAGCTACATGACATGATGGAGTGTCCAGGTGAAGCTACATGTCATGATGGCGTGTCCAAGTGAAGCTACATGTCATGATGAAGTGTCCAGGTGAAGCTACGTGTCATGATGGAGTGTCCAAGTGAAGCTACATGTCATGATGAAGTATCCAGGTGAAGCTACATGTCATGATGAAGTGTCCAGGTGAAGCTACATGACATGATGAAGTGTCCAGGTGAAGCTACATGTCCATCTGTCGATGGTTGTTACAATGAGCAAGCATTATAGAAATCTGTTTATGAGTGCTAGTCTAATACAAAACAGATGTCATAAACATTTGATCAAAAAATAACTTCTTCTGTCTAAGATATAACTAGAAAATTGTAACGATCACTTATTCACTGAATTTTCCATGTTTTGGTGGGTGATTTGTTGTTTAACGCCCACTCAGCAATTTTTCAGCTATATCAAGGTGAGCACAAGATAATGTTTAATGAGATTATGATGAGGTCCGCTTTGTTCTAGACCAACACGCTTAGTTGGATTTTTATAGTGCCTACTCACTGAAACAATAGTCCGTGGATAGACATGTTGCCCCCACTCTGACACATTATCCTGATTCCTAACCATCCAGTCTTTGCTCTTTCTCATTAATGCTGCGTACAAATACCAATTTTATAGTCTTTGGTTTGACCCGATCAGGGCTTGAACCCACGATCTACCGCACTCGAGGTGCACACGCTAACCATTACTCCACCGATGCGGTTAGTTAATTAGTCTCATGATGTACCCTATACTAGAATACTGATTTATTGTAAATTATTTTTTGGATATACAATGTAGCTAATACACTAAATTACCCTTCCGGAGCACCTGAGTTGACCCCCGGTTTTTAGTGGGGTTCGTGTTACTTAATCTTTAGTTTTATATGTATGTTTTGTAGATCGTTGTTTGTCCTTTTGTACTTTTTCATTTGGCCATTGTGTTGTCTGTTCTTCTTCGATATATAGATTCTGATTGCCCCTTTGGTATCTTCAAACTCGTCTTACACTTAATTAATGGCAATTGCTTTATTTTTCAGTTAATAATGAATAATTATGCATCAGTTGGCGTAGATGCGCTAGTTACTTTGAATTTCCACAAACAAAGAGAGAGTCGGCCATGGTTATTTACACACAGACTCATTAATAAGGTAAATACAAAGAGAGAGTCGCCCATGTTTATTTACACAAAGACTCATTAATAAGATAAATACAAAGAGAGAGTCGGCCATTGTTGTTTACACACAAACTCATCAATTATATGGTAGATACAAAGAGAGAGTTGGCCATTGTTATTTACACAGAGACTCATTAATAAGGTAAATACAAAGCGAGAGTTGGCCATTGTTATTTACACAGACTCATCAATAAGGTATAAACATAGAGAGAGTGTGCCATGTTTATTTACACACAGACTCATCAATAAAGTAAGTACAAAGAGAGAGTCGGCCATGTAAATACAAAGAGAGAGTCAGCCATGGTTATTTACACACAGACTCATCAATAAGGTAAAAACATAAAGAGAGTCGGCTATGTTTATTTACACACAGACTCATCAATAAGGTAAAAACATAGAGAGAGTCGGCCATGTTTATGTACACACAGACTCATCAATAAGGTAAAAACATAGAGAAAGTCGGCCATGTTTATTTACACACAGACTCATCAATAAAGTAAAAATATAGAGAGAATCGGCCATGTTTATTTACACACAGACTCATCAATAAAGTAAAAACATAAAGAGAGTCGGCCATGTTTATGTACACACAGACTCATCAATAAGGTAAAAACATAGAGAGAGTCTGTCATGTTTATTTACACACAGACTCATCAATAAGGTAAATACAAAGAGAGAGTCGGCCATGTTTATTTACACACAGACTCATCAATAAGGTAAATGCAAAGAGAGAGTCGGCCATGGTTATTTACACACAGACTCATCAATAAGGTAAATGCAAAGAGAGAGTCGGCCATGTTTATTTACACACAGACTCATCAGTAAGGTAAATACACAGAGAGAGTTGACCATGGTTATTTACACACAGACTCATCAATAAGGTAAATACATGGAGAGAGTGGGCCATGGTTATTTACACACAGACTCATCAATAAGGTAAATGCAAAGAGAGAGTCGGCCATGGTTATTTACACACAAGACTCATAAATAAAGTAAATACAAAGAGAGAGTCGGCCATGGTTATTTACACACAGACTCATCAATAAAGTAAAAACATAGAGAGAGTCTGTCATGTTTATTTACACACAGACTCATCAATAAGGTAAATGCAAAGAGAGAGTCGGCCATGGTTATTTGCACTCAGACTCATCAATTGTAAGGTAAATACAAAGAGAGAGTCGGCCATGTTTATTTACACACAGACTCATCAATAAAGCAAATACAAAGAGAGAGTCGGCCATGTTTATTTACACACAGACTCATCAATAAGGTAAATACAAAGAGAGTGTCGGCCATGGTTATTTACACACAGACTCATCAATAAAGTAAAAACATAGAGAGAGTCTGTCATGTTTATTTACACACAGACTCATCAATAAGGTAAATACAAAGAGAGAGTCGGCCATGTTTATTTACACTCAGACTCATCAATTATAAGGTAAATACAAAGAGAGAATCTACCATGTTTATTTACACACAGACTCATCAATAAAGTAGAAACAAAGAGAGAGTCTCGCCATGTTTATTTATGCAGAGACTCATCAATAAGGTAAATACAAAGAGAGAGTCGGCCATGTTTATTTACACACAGACTCATCAATAAGGTAAAAACAAAGAGAGAGTGGGTCATGGTTATTTACACAGAGACTCATCAATAAGGTAAATACAAAGAGAGCGTCAACCATGTTTATTTACACAGAGACTCATCAATAAGGTAAATACAAAGAGAGAGTTGGTCATGGTTATTTACACTCAGACTCATCAATTAGGTAAATACAAAGAGAGAGTCAACCATGTTTATTTACACAGAGACTCATCAATAAGGTAAAAACAAAGAGAGAGTCGGCCATGGTTATTTACACACAGACTCATCAATAAGATAAAAACATAGAGAGAGTCTGCCATGTTTATTTACACACAGACTCATCAATAAGGTAAATACAGGGAGACAGTGGGTCATTGTTATTTACACACAGACTCATCAATAAGGTAAATGCAAAGAGAGAGTCGGCCATGGTTATTTGCACTCAGACTCATCAATTGTAAGGTAAATACAAAGAGAGAGTCGGCCATGTTTATTTACACACAGACTCATCAATAAAGCAAATACAAAGAGAGAGTCGGCCATGTTTATTTACACACAGACTCATCAATAAGGTAAATACAAAGAGAGTGTCGGCCATGGTTATTTACACACAGACTCATCAATAAAGTAAAAACATAGAGAGAGTCTGTCATGTTTATTTACACACAGACTCATCAATAAGGTAAATACAAAGAGAGAGTCGGCCATGTTTATTTACACTCAGACTCATCAATTATAAGGTAAATACAAAGAGAGAATCTACCATGTTTATTTACACACAGACTCATCAATAAAGTAGAAACAAAGAGAGAGTCTCGCCATGTTTATTTATGCAGAGACTCATCAATAAGGTAAATACAAAGAGAGAGTCGGCCATGTTTATTTACACACAGACTCATCAATAAGGTAAAAACAAAGAGAGAGTGGGTCATGGTTATTTACACAGAGACTCATCAATAAGGTAAATACAAAGAGAGCGTCAACCATGTTTATTTACACAGAGACTCATCAATAAGGTAAATACATGGAGAGAGTGGGCCATGGTTATTTACACACAGACTCATCAATAAGGTAAATGCAAAGAGAGAGTCGGCCATGGTTATTTACACACAAGACTCATAAATAAAGTAAATACAAAGAGAGAGTCGGCCATGGTTATTTACACACAGACTCATCAATAAAGTAAAAACATAGAGAGAGTCTGTCATGTTTATTTACACACAGACTCATCAATAAGGTAAATGCAAAGAGAGAGTCGGCCATGGTTATTTGCACTCAGACTCATCAATTGTAAGGTAAATACAAAGAGAGAGTCGGCCATGTTTATTTACACACAGACTCATCAATAAAGCAAATACAAAGAGAGAGTCGGCCATGTTTATTTACACACAGACTCATCAATAAGGTAAATACAAAGAGAGTGTCGGCCATGGTTATTTACACACAGACTCATCAATAAAGTAAAAACATAGAGAGAGTCTGTCATGTTTATTTACACACAGACTCATCAATAAGGTAAATACAAAGAGAGAGTCGGCCATGTTTATTTACACTCAGACTCATCAATTATAAGGTAAATACAAAGAGAGAATCTACCATGTTTATTTACACACAGACTCATCAATAAAGTAGAAACAAAGAGAGAGTCTCGCCATGTTTATTTATGCAGAGACTCATCAATAAGGTAAATACAAAGAGAGAGTCGGCCATGTTTATTTACACACAGACTCATCAATAAGGTAAAAACAAAGAGAGAGTGGGTCATGGTTATTTACACAGAGACTCATCAATAAGGTAAATACAAAGAGAGCGTCAACCATGTTTATTTACACAGAGACTCATCAATAAGGTAAATACAAAGAGAGAGTTGGTCATGGTTATTTACACTCAGACTCATCAATTAGGTAAATACAAAGAGAGAGTCAACCATGTTTATTTACACAGAGACTCATCAATAAGGTAAAAACAAAGAGAGAGTCGGCCATGGTTATTTACACACAGACTCATCAATAAGATAAAAACATAGAGAGAGTCTGCCATGTTTATTTACACACAGACTCATCAATAAGGTAAATACAGGGAGACAGTGGGTCATTGTTATTTACACACAGACTCATCAATAAGGTAAATACAAAGAGAGAGTCGGCCATGTAAATACAAAGAGAGAGTCAGCCATGGTTATTTACACACAGACTCATCAATAAAGTAAATACAAAGAGAGTCAGCCATGGTTATTTCACACAGACTCATCAATAAAGTAAAAACATTGAGAGAGTCGATCATTTGTATTTACAAATTACAAAAATGTATTCTCGAAATGTGTAATTCAAAAATCCACAATGTTCATAAATTTAGTCATAAAATTGTTGAAGGATTTGTTTTATTAGCACTCTCCCTCTTTACATCACTCATTACAATAAGAGGACAAAACATCAAAGATGACATTATGACAGATTTTCTAGTTTATTTTAGAAGGATGTTTTAATCTCCAGTATCAATATAGCCACAATATTTGTTTTCAATATCTTTGTCTGCAGTTACTAATGTGTAAGATGATAGACTCACCTGAGCCTGTACTGTTCACCTGATTATTCATTAGCAGTTTGTGTTCATTGTTCAATTAAGTCTAGATTTTAATAATTATTATTAGCTCACCTGACCCAAAGGGTCATGTGAGCTATTCTCATCACTTGGCGTCCGTCGTCGTCGTACGTCGTAAACTTTTTCAAAAATCTTCTCCTCTGAAAGTACTAGACCAATGGAAACCAAACTTGGTCTGAATCATTACTAGGGTATCTAGTTTCAAAATTGTGTCCGGTGATGCCGTGCACCAACCAACATGGCCGCTGTTACTAAAAATAGAACATATGGTAAAATTGCAGGTTTTTGGTAATAACTCAAAAACCGTTAGTAATATCAAAAATCTGACATGGAGTAAAAATGATCAGCACATCAAGATCTACCTACCCTGCAATTTTGAAGTAAATCTGATTACCCATCTTGGAGTTATTGCCCTTTTTTCATCAAATTTGTAAAATTTTAATGCTTTTCGTCTTATATTTCAAAAACTATAAGAGATAAAGGTTAACTTTAAATTGCAAAAATGTGCGGCATATCAAGATCTACCTACCCTGCAATTTTGAAGTAAATCCCATTACTCATTTTGGAGTTATTTCCCTTTTTTCATTAAATTTTCAAAATTTTAATACTTTTCGTCCTTTTATTTCAAAAACTATAACAGACAGATGGTAAGTTGAAACTGCAAACATGCTCAGCATGTCAAGATCTACCTACCCTGCAATTTTGAAGTAAATTTGATTACCCATCTTGGAGTTATTGCCCTTTTTTCATCAATTTTTTTTTTTCATTTTAATACTTTTCGTCTTATATTTCAAAAACTATTTAGAGATAGATGTTAAGTTTATTGCAAAAATGTGCAGCATATCAAGATCTACCTACCCTGCAATTTTGAAGTAAATCCCATTACCCATTTTGACCGATTATGCAAATTAGAAAAAAGGGGGGATGAAATATAAAAAAAATCTTCTCCTCTGAAACTACTGAACCAATCTCAACCAAACTTTGCTGAAATGATCCTTAGGTGGTCCCCTTTCAAAATTGTGTCCGTTAGCGCCGTCCTGTATCCAAGATGGCCGCCATTACTAAAAATAGAAATTTCTTCAAATGATCAAAACTGCTCTATTTTAAGCCAGAAAGTGCCCAAATTTGAACTGTATAAGCATAATGATGAGCTTTTTAACATATATTACAGGATTTTTTATGAACTTTGAACTTTTACCGAGTTTGACCGATTATGAAATTAAAAAAGGGGGGATGAAATTAAAAAAAAATCTTCTCCTCTGAAACTACTGAGCCAATCTCAACCAAACTTTGCTGAAATGATCCTTAGGTGGTCCCCTTTCAAAATTGTGTCCGTCAGCGCCGTCCTGTATCCAAGATGGCCACCATTACTAAAAATAGAAATTTCTTCAAATGGCCAAAACTGCTCTATTTTAAGCCAGAAAGTGCCAAAATTTGAACTGTATAAGCATAATGATGAGCTTTTTAACATATATTACGGGATTTTTTATGAACTTTGAACTTTTACCGATTTTGACCGATTATGAAATTAAAAAAAAGGGGGGATGAAATTAAAAAAAAATCTTCTCCTCTGAAACTACTGAGCCAATTTCAACCAAACTTTGCTGAAATGATCCTTAGGTGGTCCCCTTTTAAAATTGTGTCCGTCAGCGCCGTCCTGTATCCAAGATGGCCGCCATTACTAAAAATAGAAATTTCTTCAAATGGCCAAAACTGCTCTATTTTAAGCCAGAAAGTGCCAAAATTTGAACTGTATAAGCATAATGATGAGCTTTTTAACATGTATTACGGGATTTTTTATGAACTTTGAACTTTTACCGATTTTGACCGATTATGAAATTAAAAAAAGGGGGGATGAAATTTAAAAAAAATCTTCTCCTCTGAAACTACTGAGCCAATCTCAACCAAACTTTGCTGAAATGATCCTTAGGTGGTCCCCTTTCAAAATTGTGTCCGTCAGCACCGTCCTGTATCCAAGATGGCCACCATTACTAAAAATAGAAATTTCTTCAAATGGCCAAAACTGCTCTATTTTAAGCCAGAAAGTGCCAAAATTTGAACTGTATAAGCATAATGATGAGCTTTTTAACATATATTACGGGATTTTTTATGAACTTTGAACTTTTACCGATTTTGACCGATTATGAAATTAAAAAAAAGGGGGGATGAAATTAAAAAAAAATCTTCTCCTCTGAAACTACTGAGCCAATTTCAACCAAACTTTGCTGAAATGATCCTTAGGTAGTCCCCTTTTAAAATTGTGTCCGTCAGCGCCGTCCTGTATCCAAGATGGCCGCCATTACTAAAAATAGAAATTTCTTCAAATGGCCAAAACTGCTCTATTTTAAGCCAGAAAGTGCCCAAATTTGAACTGTATAAGCATAATGATGAGCTTTTTAACATATATTACGGGATTTTTTATGAACTTTGAACTTTTACCGATTTTGACCGATTATGAAATTTAAAAAAAGGGGGGATGAAATTTAAAAAAATCTTCTCCTCTGAAACTACTGAGCCAATTTCAACCAAACTTTGCTGAAATGATCCTTAGGTGATCCCCTTTTAAAATTGTGTCCGTCAGCGCCGTCCTGTATCCAAGATGGCCACCATTACTTAAAATAGAAATTTCTTCAAATGGCCAAAACTGCTCTATTTTAAGCCAGAAAGTGCCCAAATTTGAACTGTATAAGCATAATGATGAGCTTTTTAACATATATTACGGGATTTTTTATGAACTTTGAACTTTTACCGATTTTGACCGATTATGAAATAAAAAAAAAAGGGGGGATGAAATTTAAAAAAAATCTTCTCCTCTGAAACTACTGAGCCAATTTCAACCAAACTTTGCTGAAATGACCTTAGGTGGTCCCCTTTTAAAATTGTGTCCGTCAGCGCCGTCCTGTATCCAAGATGGCCACCATTACTTAAAATAGAAATTTCTTCAAATGGCCAAAACTGCTCTATTTTAAGCCAGAAAGTGCCCAAATTTGAACTGTATAAGCATAATGATGAGCTTTTTAACATATATTACGGAATTTTTTATGAACTTTGAAATTTTGCCGATTTTGACCGATTATGCAAATTAGAAAAAAGGGGGGATGAAATGAAAAAAAATATCTTCTCCTCTGAAACTACTGAGCCAATCTCAACCAAACTTTGCTGAAATGATCCTTAGGTGGTCCCCTTTCAAAAATGTGTCCGTCAGCACCGTCCTGTATCCAAGATGGCCACCATTACTAAAAATAGAAATTTCTTCAAATGGCCAAAACTGCTCTATTTTAAGCCAGAAAGTGCCCAAATTTGAACTGTATAAGCATAATGATGAGCTTTTTAACATATATTACGGGATTTTTAAAGAACTTTGAACTTTTACTGATTTTAACCGATTATGCAAATTAGAAAAAAGGGGGGATGAAATTAAAAAAAAATCTTCTCTGAAACTATTGAGCCAATCTCAACCAAACTTTGCTGAAATGATCCTTAGGTGGTCCCCTTTCAAAATTGTGTCCGTCAGCGCCGTACTGTATCCAAGATGGCCACCATTACTAAAAATAGAAATTTCTTCAAATGGCCAAAACTGCTTTATTTTAAGCCAGAAAGTGCCAAAATTTGAACTGTATAAGCATAATGATGAGCTTTTTAACATATATTATGAGATTTTTTTATGAACTTTGAACTTTTGCCGATTTTGACCGATTATGCAAATTAGAAAAAAGGGGGGATGGAATTAAAAAAAAATCTTCTCCTCTGAAACTACTGAGCCAATCTCAACCAAACTTTGCTGAAATGATCCTTAGGTGGTCCCCTTTCAAAATTGTGTCCGTCAGCACCGTCCTGTATCCAAGATGGCCACCATTACTAAAAATAGAAATTTCTTCAAATGGCCAAAACTGCTCTATTTTAAGCCAGAAAGTGCCCAAATTTGAACTGTATAAGCATAATGATGAGCTTTTTAACATATATTACGGGATTTTTTATGAACTTAAAACTTTTACCGATTTTGACCAATTATGCAAATTAGAAAAAAAGGGGGGATGAAATTAAAAAAATCTTCTCCTCTGAAACTACAGAGCCAATCTCAACCAAACTTTGCTGAAATGATTCTTGGGTGGTCCTCTTCCAAAATTGTGTCCAGCATTTCAGAACACCGACCAAGATGGCCGCCACAGCCGAACTTAATTTAACATAGGACCCTATGGGAAATTCCCATAAAAATCTTTTTGTCTGAAACCATTTGCTCAATAAGAACAAAATTTTGATGAAATAGTCATTGGATGGTTCTCTTCCAAAAATGTGTCTGGCGGTTCGACCTTTCGATCAATTTTTTTTTTTACCTGCAATTTTGAAGTAAATCTGAATACCCATCTTGGAGTTCTTGCCCTTTTTTCATCAAATTTATAAAAATGACGAAGGCTACAATTGTTAATTTTTTTTACCGAAGTTATCAAGTTTTATTGACTGATGTTGTTATTATACCCAGGTGAGCTATACAGGCTCCTGGGAGGCTCTAGTTTTCATTTTTACATAGGATTTGATGTTCAGTTGTAACCCATTAAAGTAGGACATCAATATAAAATAAATGGACGTTAACAATCTGTTGACATACTACCCAAAGCACTCAACACAATCCATTCAACAACAAAAAACACATAAAAATTGGATGAAAATTAAAAACTCTATATACCTTTCAAAAAAATTGAATTTCGGAATTTTTACCCCTTTTAAACACCTTTTTGAAATAAAATTGCAAATTTTTGTTTAATTAAGAAATAATTCATGGAAGCGGGAGCCATAGTTTTAGCATGGGTAACATTATTTTTGTAAAATGATAGAGAGGGATAAAATGCAATGAAAATAATGCTACCTATGTTAAAACGTTATACAAACTATGGCTTCCATGAATTATTTAGATTCTAGTAGGAAAAATCTAACTTATTTTTTGAAGTGGTAGTCAGTAACAGAAATGCATGTCATAATAAAATCCACTAACCTTCATGGTTACAGTTGTTTTTCTTATATGGACATTGGATAACTAGACGGTGATGCATTTAAGTTACTGATAATTTCCAATTTAATTGCATTTTAAATTAAGCAACTTAAACAAGTAAAATGCTCACAAAATCATAAAATAAATCAATAACCAGCTTGTGTCAATATGCAATGTCACCAGCGTCCTTGTAAGCTAGGTCACCGTGAGACAACAATAACAAAAACCAAAATCAATAAATGGTTGTCTTAAGTATTTGTTCTTGAAATTTTTTTATGTTTTATATATGCACCACGGTCCTGTATGAATACATGAATTCACTTAGGAATTATGTTTTGATTTGTTCGTCAATACACATGTGCGAATTAAAAATATGTCGGGAGTTTTATCACGGGATTATTTATATAGCCAATGAAGGACATCATATTAGAATGGCCCATCAATAACCCATTAAGAAGAACACTTCGCAAAAAACTGTATTAAAATTGGATGAAAAATAAAAACTTTTAAATTTTGGAAATTTGCAATTTTCGGCCTCTTTCGGTCAAGTTTAACTCGGAAACCGTAAAAGATAGAGGAAATTCGTCAATATACTACCGAAAGCTCTCAACACAATCCATTCAACAAACAAAACATATCACAATTGGATGAACTATTGAAATTCTATATTCCTTTCAAATATGCGAAATTTCGGAATTTGAGCCCCTTTTCTAAATTAAATAGCAAAGTATGTTTTTATGGCCCATTAATAAGTCATAAAAATGAGCAGAACACTTTGCAAAAAACTGAATTAAAATATCCCCCTCCTCCCAGTAATAGTTACATGATAACTTTATGCATGTTTCTGAAAAGGAAATGCATTAAAAAAATCCTCATCAAAAACAAATGAACAATAATTGATATATACCCATGTATTTGGACAGACACTTTCTGACACATTTGGACCTCTTGTATCTTTTGTGTACTTCTGATCAACAAAAAAAAACATAAACTTTGTGGATCCACTGAACATTCCTACCAAGTTTGGTTCCATATGGCCCAGTGGTTTCAGAGAAGAAGATTAAAATGTAAAAGTTTATGTACAACAACAGACAAGTGATGGCAATACCTCACATGACCCTTTAGGTCAGGTGAGCTAATTAGATCTTTTGTAAGAGTATGATAAATAGGTGTTTCAATATTATTAAAATGAGGTGGAATACATTTTTGCATCTCAGGGTTGCAAAGTATTCCTTAAATATTTATAAAATCGTTTCTTGTGATGATCTGGTTTGTGTATTTTAGAAGAAAGCCGATGATATCAAAAGGCTTCAATAATCAAAGACCCTTCATGCATATTGAAGGTGTGAAATGTATAATGTAATGTCACTCAATTTAGAAAACAGTTCATGTGACCCATTGTTTCTCAAGATCGTTAACAGGTCGTGCACGTTAAGCATGTTTCCGTGTTTGAAACATATTTTACATTTTATTTGTATGCCGTGAGATCTATGTCTAATGTCTGCACAGTTTCGTTGTTGCAATAACCATAATATGTATTGATGCATTTCGTGATATGTTTCCTTGTCACATGATATTGTCTAAGAAGATATGCTGTTTGTAATTTTTTAATCAAAGAGAGTTTGCATTCCTTTCGTGGTTTAACAAATTGTATACTGGATTGTGCAGATATTTTTTCGACTTTCTATTGACTTTACAAAGTTTGTTTTGATTAAGAAGGACCATGTGATTCTTAACTCATTTTCTTCTGGAGTTATTGCCCTTTTCCCATACTTTATGTTATAATACACTTACTCATGACTGGTCTGAAAATAAAATCAAGGTTGCAGTTTGATTTCTATTTCTTTGCAATTTCTTGCACCTATTTTTAAATATTTTTTATATTAATAATTTCATACTCATAAACTATAGATATTACATACAGAGAAAATACATAAATTATCATATGATAATGTAAAAAGTCAAGAGAAAATAAAATAACATATTAATCCCACACCATGTTTTGATGTAACATTATTTTAAGATAATAATGCTATACATTACCATCTAAAAATCCAAAACCACATTGGTGGGGTAATGGTTAGTGTGCTCACAATATTTTTTCCGATACATGTATATGAATTTTTTTGGGGTTGATGTACCAATATACAGTTGAAAATGTATGATAAGCTTCTTAGAATATGTGATTTTTTTATATGAAAGTTACTCCTGGTTGTTATATCCAGTTTTGGAAACTAGAAAATCAGACTCTTTTTTTTAGTTCTCCCGTCCCGAAGAGTCATGTCAGCTTGTGCCATCATTCACATCATAGTCATTGTCTGGCATTCATCAGTAGCCTTGTTTATCCTCTGAAACAAATGAACCAAATTAAACCAAACTTGGCAAGGATTGGCCTTTCAAAGTTTTATCTGACAGCCTGGCTCTCCATCCAAGATGGCTACCATTACTATAATATAAATTTCATTGTCCATTATTGCATTCTTTTACATGATAATAAGATCAAATTTTAAGTGCAGTTGTATGTATGATAATGAGTACAATAGATTAATAGCTTCAACAAAAGTTAAGAGCCACCCAATATTTTTGGAAAGGATGAAAGAAGAATACTTTTTTGGTAATACTTTGTATTTCATTATGGATTAGATCACGGGCTACTTAGTACAATTTGAGTCGTATTTGAAGCTGATTATGAAATTGAATTGTTAGTTATTACAAGTGGAAAAAAGGGAGATAACACATACATATTAGAACTTCAAATTTTTTTTATTTAGTTATTGTTTTCCAACAGTTTAAGAAAATGGACGAGTCATAATTTTTTCAAAACTTTCAAATGAATGTATGGAGAAGCCTTATTGCACACATTTACTTAGTAGCGAATAAAACCATCACTTTTACACCAAATATCCTGCACTCCCCTATTCATTCCACGAACTAGACAACGAAGCCTATCTTGTGGAAATCACGACCATTCTTCCAGAATTGCGTTTGTTAATTCAGCAATATTTTGACATTGTGGATTATGTTGGTTCACTTTACGGCCAATAAAGTCCCATACATGCTCGATTGTGTTCATATCAAGGGACATGGCAGGCCACTGAAATGTGTCAATCGCCTCTTGCTGCCTGAATTCTCTTACAATGCAAGCTCTGTGCAGTCTGGCCTTATCGTCCATAAAGATCTGCCTGTCAGCCAATGGATGATTATCAAAATGATGTACAATGCCATGGAGGTTACCTTGTATGACATGTAAGTCTAACAATTTAAAGAAAAGCATCCCAGATGGTTACACCGCCACCACCGAACGCTGTTGTACCCATCAAGTTCCCGTCATGAAATGCAGTGTCTCTATGCCACCAGACTCGAATACATCCATCCACGTGGTGCAATAAAAATCGACTTTCTTCTGACCAATGGACTCATTTCCAATTACAAATATTCCAATGGAGATGGTCACGTAGCCAATTCCATCAAGCCCACCAATGACGTAATGACAGTTGCGGCCATTTTATGGGTCGCCTTGCGTGTAGGCGCTGCTCATTAAGCCGTCTGTTAGCAGTCCTTACAGATACATGACCCCCAAAATTCAATTAATCTGGAATACGAGCTGTTGTAGCAAAACAATTTCTCCTGGCACACCAGGCTATTAGCTTATCCTCTCTAGGTGTAGTTGTGCTGGGCCAGCCACAATACAGACGTTCATCAACCATTCCATTTGCTTGCAAGCGCCCCATAAGACGATCAATTACAGAATGGTGTACCCCCATTTTCCCTGCCACCCTTCTATTGCTAAAACCTGCATGTGACATGCCAACAGCTCTCTGCTAAAGTCAATTTTCGCCTAACCATAATTTAGCGATGAAAACACCCTATATGAAAAACTCTACAACCTCAACTTTCAAACACACTATGTATGACACCAATTGTAAATTGCTTTTAATCGACCACGACTTTATTGATCGATGACATGTTACACATTTAATTAAGACTTTACAGATATTATTTTCAGCAATCACATTTTAAAAAAGTTAATGTAAAAAAAAAGATATTTATGAAATAAATCATGTGGTGCTTTTGTCGAAGTATATATATTCGGAGCTTTTCCATCAAATTTTTTTTCAGCCAATTTACAGATTATGCAACTTAGACTTATTTTCAAAAAGAAACAAATCAAATTCAACCAAACTTAGCTGGCATGATCATTTGATGGTGCACTTTATGACAACCTTTCATCCAAGGTGTCTGCAATTACTACAAATATCTTCTTTTTTAATTGACCATTGCTTCTTTGTTTTAAGTCATAATTGAAATGCAGCTATATGAAATTGAGTAGCTTTTTCATGAAATGTTTGTACAGCTGATAGCTCGTTTCAAGCTTATTGTGATAAAAAATAAAATCACATTCAGCTCGTCTTTCAGAAATCACAGAACCAATTCTACTAAACATAGCTTGGATCATCCTGGGATGGTTCCTTTAAAGTCTGTATATAACAGGCCCGTCCACTATCCAAGATAGCTGTCATGGTTAAGAATAGAAATTTCTTTCATTACCCATGCATGGTTTTTTCCAAGTAATAATGAAATGAAATGTGAATGACAATAAGTAGATTAACATTATTCCTGGTTTTCTATGAACATTTTTCGTTCAGCCAATTTTTACCAATTACTGTAAAATATTATTGTTCAATAATTAAAATTTTCTTGGATTCTGTTTTATAGACATTTTTGTGGGCATTGTTTTTAGAGTTTTTTTTCCATTATGAATAAAATAGTTTTGGTATGGATGAGAATAAGATAAACTTATATTATCTGTGTAACATTTGAAGGTAATAAGGAATTGATATATTTATTTCATAACAGTATTCCATTACATATACTGTAATATAAAATTTTAATGTGGTACAATTAACTTGATGGTATTTTCTTCAGATTTTCTATTCTTGTATAGGTTCATAAACATGAAAAAAAACCATATAGGATAATTAACCCAGATTAAAATTACACTTCTTTGTGTTTGAGTTTTCCCAATCTCGTGTAGGTTCATATTTGTGGAGAGTTTTTTCTTGGGTATTGCTTTTTCCGGTTTCTTACTGACCTTGAAAATACTGACCTCAAAAATATTGAAAATAAAACACTGCAAATATTAATACTTCTACAGTATTTATTTTGAGTTATTTTTTATTTTTTTTAAATGCATTGAGGTTTTCTCTTTAGAAACCACAAATCATGATACATTATTATCTTAAAGAATGTCTTCTACAAGATGAAAATCTCTTGCAGGTGAGCAGTACAGAGTTATCAACCCTGTGAGCCTCTGGTTGTCATTTCTATCAATATACCTCAATACTACAATATTACAAACTGTTGTTTTAATGAATGTCAGACTGTAATAGGTTAACAACAACCTGTCATGTCTATCAGACACACTAAAACAACTGTTACACTAACAAGTAATTGACTTATTATTGTCAATCAAACTGTTTTTATTGCCCACACCTTGTAATACATCTTTCTTAATTACACTACCATGTTTTAAGTTCCTAGTCAGACACAGCAGGCTAAGCAAGGATTTACAGTTGATAAAAGAGTTTTGTTTGAATAGTAAAATCATTATAATCACAGTGTTGCTCTCCATCAATACAACACTTTATAACTGTTTATATTTGACCTAATGAAATGTAAATTTTGATCTTCCTGTCTTTGTCAGCTAGTGTCTATATATGTCTTTTTCAGCTAGTGTTTATGCATTTCTTTGTCAGCTAGTGTTTATGCATTTCTTTGTCAGCTGGTGTCTATACATTTCCTTGTCAGCTAGTGTCTATCCATGTCTTTGTCAGCTAGTGTATCCATGTCTTTGACAGCCAGTGTCTATCCATGTCTTTGTCAGCTAGTGTCTATACATTTCTTTGTCAGCTAGTGTCTATCCATATCTTTGACAGCTAGTGTCTATCCATGTCTTTTTCAGCTAGTGTCTATACATTTCTTTGGCAGCTAGTGTCTATCCATGTCTTTGTCAGCTAGTGTCTATACATTTCTTTGTCAGCTAGTGTCTATCCATGTCTTTGTCAGCTAGTGTCTATACATTTCTTTGTCAGCTAGTGTCTATCCATGTCTTTGACAGCTAGTGTCTATCCATGTCTTTTTCAGCTAGTGTCTATACATTTCTTTGGCAGCTAGTGTCTATCCATGTCTTTGTCAGCTAGTGTCTATACATGTCTTTGTCAGCTGGTGTATATGCATTTCTTTGTCAGCTAGTGTCTATACATGTCTTTGGCAACTAGTGTATATCCATGTCTTTGTCAGCTAGTGTCTATCCATGTCTTTGTCAGCTAGTGTCTATACATTTCTTTGTCAGCTGGTGTCTACCTATCCATGTCTTTGTCAGCTAGTGTCTATACATTTCTTTGTCAGCTAGTGTCTATCCATGTCTTTGTCAGCTAGTGTTTTTGCATTTCTTTCTCAGCTAGTTCCTATCCATGTCTTTGTCAGCTAGTGTCTATACATTTCTTTATCAGCTAGTGTCTATGCATTTCTTTGTCAGCTAGTGTCTATCCATGTCTTTGTCAGCTGATGTCAATGCCTATCACTGTGAAGTGAAACTTTTAATTAAAATAATGTTTATGCTTGGGAATGTGTTGGTACTGGTATATTTATCTTATATTTTATCAATAATAAATTGCAATCATAGTAATTTCTAAAGTACATCTGAAAAATTAGATTTTACATTTAGAAATCAATTGATTTGATCAGTTGATCTAAACATTTTTTAGCTCACCTGGGTGAGCTATTGTCACCACTGAGCGTCCGTCGTCCGTCCGTCCGTTAACTTTTCACATTTTAATCAACTCCTCTGAAACCACTGGGCCAATTTGAACCAAACTTTGGTGGAATGGTCCTTGGATGGCCCCCTTCCAAAATGTGTCCGGTGATCCCGATTTCCAACCAAGATGGCCGCCAAGCTAAAAATAGAAAAAAGGGGGGATGAAATTTTAATTGTTCATTGCTGCTTTAGTATAAGTCAAAATGAGCTCAAATTTTAACTGCAGCTACATGGCAAGGAGTAGTTTAACATATATTCCGGATTTTAAATCTTCTCCTCTGAAACCGCTGAACCAAATTAAACCAAACTTGGCAGGGATGGTCCCTAGGTGGGTCCCTTTCAAAATTGTGTCCGACAGCCCCACCCTCCATTCAAGATGGCTGCTGTTACTAAAAATAGAAATTTCTTCAATTGTCCATTGCTGCTTTAGTATAAGTCAAAATGAGCTCAAATTTTAACTGCAGCTACATGGTAAGGAGTAGTTTAACATATGTTCTGCGTTTTTCTGTGAAATTTTTCTTTCAGCCGATTTATCCCGATTATGCAAATTAGGCATATTTTGATAAAGGATCACATTTAAATCTTCTCCTCTGAAACCGCTGAACCAAGTTACACTAAACCTGGCAGGGATGGTCCTTGGGTGGGTCCCTTTCAAAATTGTGTCTGACAGCCCCACCTTCCATTCAAGATGGCTACTGTTACTAAAAATAGAAATTTCTTCTATTGTCCATTGCTGCTTTAGTATAAACCAAAATGAGCTCAAATTTTAACTGCAGCTACATGGCAATGAGTAGTTTAGCATATCATACCTGTTAACCCTCCCCCTTTTCGCGGGAGTCTCCCGCGTAAGAGCCTTATCTCCCGCATGGACTGGGTCTCATGTGCGGGAGACATTAATCTCCCGCACACACCTTTTCCTCCCGCACGATATCCCCACAACAAAAAAATCAAGTACAATAAAATCTTGACCTACATTTTGCGATAAATATTTCTGGAAATTGCCCATTTGGAACTCCCGCGCTGATGAAAAACGCCGAGGGATACGAATGTAAATGATATCCGGTTATTGATCTGTTTGACACCTTTACAGGTAAATTGGGTCATGGAGATTAATTAAGGTGTTGATGATTATACAACAATTATCCACTGATTGACAGTTAATTGGGGATAAGGAAGTGGGTTTGTGGCACACGCTTAGATGATTAGAAGTGTGATAGCGGCAATTAAAAATAGTTATAAACCGTTGTGCAAACAGGAGTCGGACAACCTTAGATGCCGAGGAAAACTTCTTATTTCGATCAAACGTGCAATGAATTCATCTCGGATTGAGTTGTTATGGCTTGTTTGGGACCAAAGCCGATCAAAGTATTATTTAAGGACTAAGTTCCAGGATGGAATTGATAAACCACAAAAATGCCAAAACGTATGCTATCACCCAACGCACCAGCAGCAAAGTGACTTTTTAATTTTAGTGCTCTATGACTTTATTGTTCAGAGCATTCTGTATTCATTGTTATTGCTTTGTTATAACCTTATGATTATGAATGATTATGAATAAATTATAAATACAGTTTTTATCCTTCATTCATCATATGAAACACTACTAATAAGACAGAAATGTAAACAATATATATTGAAATGGGATGCAGTTGGTTCAATACTGAAACAAACAAAAAGAAAACATCAATTAACAATAAAAACATGCACCAAATATGTCGATAAAAAATCTCCAGTTATGAGACCAAATCTCCAGCCAAAAATTTACAAATCTCCAGTTGTAGCACACCAACTCTATCACATGTATGCAACTACAAGGTACAATTTTGTGCGTTTAAAGGCGACGCACAAGATCTCCCCCTTAGAAGAGTTGGTAGGGGGGAGATCTCCCCCCTAGCAGTTCCCAGAGGTTAACAGGTATGGCATATATATATTCCGGGGTTTTCTGTGAAATTTTTCTTTCAGCCGATTTATACCGATTATGCAAATTAGGCATATTTTGATAAAAGATCACATTTAAATCTTTTCCTCTGAAACCGCTGAACCAAATTAAACTAAACCTGGCAGGGATAGTCCTTGGATAGTCCCATTTCAAAATTGTGTCCGACAGCTCCACCCTCCATTCAAGATGGCTGCTGTTACTAAGAATATAAATTTCTTCAATTGTCCATTGCTGCTTTATTATCAATCAAAATGAGCTCAAATTTTAGCTGCAGTTACATGACAATGAGTAGATTAACATATATTCTGGGTTTTTCCGTGAATTTTTTCCTTCAACCGATTTATACTGATTATACAAATTAGACATATTTTGATAAAAGATTACATTTAAATCTTTTCCTCTGAAACCGCTGAACCAAATTAAACCAAACCTGGCAGGGATAGTCCTTGGGTAGTCCCATTTCAAAATTGTGTCCGACAGCTCCACCCTCCATTCAAGATGGCTGCTGTTACTAAAAATAGAAATTTCTTTAGTTGTCAATTTCCGCTCTATTACAAATCAAAATGAACTCAAATTTTAATTGCAGCTATATGGCAATGAGTAGTTTAACATATATTCTGGGTTTTTCTGTGAGTTTTTTTCAGCCAGTTTATTTCGTTTAGGAATATTATGTGATAAAAATCACATCAAAATTTTTTGCTCAGAAATTTGAGTTGAAATGATCTTTGGGTGGCCCACTTTCAAAATTATGTGTAACACCCCCATTTTCTATCAACATTAGATGTCAAATTGAAAACCAGGTGAGCGATTACAGGCTCCTGGGAGCCTCTAGTTAAGGTCTACTTCTTAAATTCAATATAGTTTTAATTGTTATTTTGTTTTTGATGGCTAAATTTGTGTATTACCTTGACCAAAATCTTCTTACATGTCTTTTTAGCTCACCTGGCCTTTAGGCCATGTGAGCTATTGTCATCACTTTTCGTTCGTCGTCTGTTGTCCGTCTTCCGTCCGTCAACATTTCACATTTTAATCTTCTCCTCAGAAACCACTGGGCCAATTGCAACCAAACTTTGGTGGAATGGTCCTTGGATGGCCCCCTTCCAAATTTGTGTCCGGTGATCCCGACTTCCAACCAAGATGGCCGCCAAGCTAAAAATAGAAAAAAGGGGTGATGAAATTTTAATTGTCCATTGCTGCTTTGGTGTAAGTCAAAATGAGCTCAAATTTTAACTGCAGCTACATGGCAAGGAGTAGTTTAACATATATTCCGGGTTTTTCTATGAAATTTTTCTTTCAGCCGATATATACCGATTATGCAAATTAGGCATATTTTGATAAAAGATCACATTTAAATCTTCTCCTCTGAAACCGCTGAACCAAGTTACACTAAACCTGGCAGGGATGGTCCTTGGGTGGGTCCCTTTCAAAATTGTGTCTGACAGCCCCACCTTCCATTCAAGATGGCTACTGTTACTAAAAATAGAAATTTCTTCTATTGTCCATTGCTGCTTTAGTATAAACCAAAATGAGCTCAAATTTTAACTGCAGCTACATGGCAATGAGTAGTTTAGCATATCATACCTGTTAACCCTCCCCCTTTTCGCGGAGTCTCCCGCGTAAGAGCCTTATCTCCCGCATGGACTGGGTCTCATGTGCGGGAGACATTAATCTCCCGCACACACCTTTTCCTCCCGCACGATATCCCCACAACAAAAAAATCAAGTACAATAAAATCTTGACCTACATTTTGCGATAAATATTTCTGGAAATTGCCCATTTGGAACTCCCGCGCTGATGAAAAACGCCGAGGGATACGAATGTAAATGATATCCGGTTATTGATCTGTTTGACACCTTTACAGGTAAATTGGGTCATGGAGATTAATTAAGGTGTTGATGATTATACAACAATTATCCACTGATTGACAGTTAATTGGGGATAAGGAAGTGGGTTTGTGGCACACGCTTAGATGATTAGAAGTGTGATAGCGGCAATTAAAAATAGTTATAAACCGTTGTGCAAACAGGAGTCGGACAACCTTAGATGCCGAGGAAAACTTCTTATTTCGATCAAACGTGCAATGAATTCATCTCGGATTGAGTTGTTATGGCTTGTTTGGGACCAAAGCCGATCAAAGTATTATTTAAGGACTAAGTTCCAGGATGGAATTGATAAACCACAAAAATGCCAAAACGTATGCTATCACCCAACGCACCAGCAGCAAAGTGACTTTTTAATTTTAGTGCTCTATGACTTTATTGTTCAGAGCATTCTGTATTCATTGTTATTGCTTTGTTATAACCTTATGATTATGAATGATTATGAATAAATTATAAATACAGTTTTTATCCTTCATTCATCATATGAAACACTACTAATAAGACAGAAATGTAAACAATATATATTGAAATGGGATGCAGTTGGTTCAATACTGAAACAAACAAAAAGAAAACATCAATTAACAATAAAAACATGCACCAAATATGTCGATAAAAAATCTCCAGTTATGAGACCAAATCTCCAGCCAAAAATTTACAAATCTCCAGTTGTAGCACACCAACTCTATCACATGTATGCAACTACAAGGTACAATTTTGTGCGTTTAAAGGCGACGCACAAGATCTCCCCCTTAGAAGAGTTGGTAGGGGGGAGATCTCCCCCCTAGCAGTTCCCAGAGGTTAACAGGTATGGCATATATATATTCCGGGGTTTTCTGTGAAATTTTTCTTTCAGCCGATTTATACCGATTATGCAAATTAGGCATATTTTGATAAAAGATCACATTTAAATCTTTTCCTCTGAAACCGCTGAACCAAATTAAACTAAACCTGGCAGGGATAGTCCTTGGATAGTCCCATTTCAAAATTGTGTCCGACAGCTCCACCCTCCATTCAAGATGGCTGCTGTTACTAAGAATATAAATTTCTTCAATTGTCCATTGCTGCTTTATTATCAATCAAAATGAGCTCAAATTTTAGCTGCAGTTACATGACAATGAGTAGATTAACATATATTCTGGGTTTTTCCGTGAATTTTTTCCTTCAACCGATTTATACTGATTATACAAATTAGACATATTTTGATAAAAGATTACATTTAAATCTTTTCCTCTGAAACCGCTGAACCAAATTAAACCAAACCTGGCAGGGATAGTCCTTGGGTAGTCCCATTTCAAAATTGTGTCCGACAGCTCCACCCTCCATTCAAGATGGCTGCTGTTACTAAAAATAGAAATTTCTTTAGTTGTCAATTTCCGCTCTATTACAAATCAAAATGAACTCAAATTTTAATTGCAGCTATATGGCAATGAGTAGTTTAACATATATTCTGGGTTTTTCTGTGAGTTTTTTTCAGCCAGTTTATTTCGTTTAGGAATATTATGTGATAAAAATCACATCAAAATTTTTTGCTCAGAAATTTGAGTTGAAATGATCTTTGGGTGGCCCACTTTCAAAATTATGTGTAACACCCCCATTTTCTATCAACATTAGATGTCAAATTGAAAACCAGGTGAGCGATTACAGGCTCCTGGGAGCCTCTAGTTAAGGTCTACTTCTTAAATTCAATATAGTTTTAATTGTTATTTTGTTTTTGATGGCTAAATTTGTGTATTACCTTGACCAAAATCTTCTTACATGTCTTTTTAGCTCACCTGGCCTTTAGGCCATGTGAGCTATTGTCATCACTTTTCGTTCGTCGTCTGTTGTCCGTCTTCCGTCCGTCAACATTTCACATTTTAATCTTCTCCTCAGAAACCACTGGGCCAATTGCAACCAAACTTTGGTGGAATGGTCCTTGGATGGCCCCCTTCCAAATTTGTGTCCGGTGATCCCGACTTCCAACCAAGATGGCCGCCAAGCTAAAAATAGAAAAAAGGGGTGATGAAATTTTAATTGTCCATTGCTGCTTTGGTGTAAGTCAAAATGAGCTCAAATTTTAACTGCAGCTACATGGCAAGGAGTAGTTTAACATATATTCCGGGTTTTTCTATGAAATTTTTCTTTCAGCCGATATATACCGATTATGCAAATTAGGCATATTTTGATAAAAGATCACATTTAAATCTTCTCCTCTGAAACCGCTGAACCAAGTTACACTAAACCTGGCAGGGATGGTCCTTGGGTGGGTCCCTTTCAAAATTGTGTCTGACAGCCCCACCTTCCATTCAAGATGGCTACTGTTACTAAAAATAGAAATTTCTTCTATTGTCCATTGCTGCTTTAGTATAAACCAAAATGAGCTCAAATTTTAACTGCAGCTACATGGCAATGAGTAGTTTAGCATATCATACCTGTTAACCCTCCCCCTTTTCGCGGGAGTCTCCCGCGTAAGAGCCTTATCTCCCGCATGGACTGGGTCTCATGTGCGGGAGACATTAATCTCCCGCACACACCTTTTCCTCCCGCACGATATCCCCACAACAAAAAAATCAAGTACAATAAAATCTTGACCTACATTTTGCGATAAATATTTCTGGAAATTGCCCATTTGGAACTCCCGCACTGATGAAAAACGCCGAGGGATACGAATGTAAATGATATCCGGTTATTGATCTGTTTGACACCTTTACAGGTAAATTGGGTCATGGAGATTAATTAAGGTGTTGATGATTATACAACAATTATCCACTGATTGACAGTTAATTGGGGATAAGGAAGTGGGTTTGTGGCACACGCTTAGATGATTAGAAGTGTGATAGCGGCAATTAAAAATAGTTATAAACCGTTGTGCAAACAGGAGTCGGACAACCTTAGATGCCGAGGAAAACTTCTTATTTCGATCAAACGTGCAATGAATTCATCTCGGATTGAGTTGTTATGGCTTGTTTGGGACCAAAGCCGATCAAAGTATTATTTAAGGACTAAGTTCCAGGATGGAATTGATAAACCACAAAAATGCCAAAACGTATGCTATCACCCAACGCACCAGCAGCAAAGTGACTTTTTAATTTTAGTGCTCTATGACTTTATTGTTCAGAGCATTCTGTATTCATTGTTATTGCTTTGTTATAACCTTATGATTATGAATGATTATGAATAAATTATAAATACAGTTTTTATCCTTCATTCATCATATGAAACACTACTAATAAGACAGAAATGTAAACAATATATATTGAAATGGGATGCAGTTGGTTCAATACTGAAACAAACAAAAAGAAAACATCAATTAACAATAAAAACATGCACCAAATATGTCGATAAAAAATCTCCAGTTATGAGACCAAATCTCCAGCCAAAAATTTACAAATCTCCAGTTGTAGCACACCAACTCTATCACATGTATGCAACTACAAGGTACAATTTTGTGCGTTTAAAGGCGACGCACAAGATCTCCCCCTTAGAAGAGTTGGTAGGGGGGAGATCTCCCCCCTAGCAGTTCCCAGAGGTTAACAGGTATGGCATATATATATTCCGGGGTTTTCTGTGAAATTTTTCTTTCAGCCGATTTATACCGATTATGCAAATTAGGCATATTTTGATAAAAGATCACATTTAAATCTTTTCCTCTGAAACCGCTGAACCAAATTAAACTAAACCTGGCAGGGATAGTCCTTGGATAGTCCCATTTCAAAATTGTGTCCGACAGCTCCACCCTCCATTCAAGATGGCTGCTGTTACTAAGAATATAAATTTCTTCAATTGTCCATTGCTGCTTTATTATCAATCAAAATGAGCTCAAATTTTAGCTGCAGTTACATGACAATGAGTAGATTAACATATATTCTGGGTTTTTCCGTGAATTTTTTCCTTCAACCGATTTATACTGATTATACAAATTAGACATATTTTGATAAAAGATTACATTTAAATCTTTTCCTCTGAAACCGCTGAACCAAATTAAACCAAACCTGGCAGGGATAGTCCTTGGGTAGTCCCATTTCAAAATTGTGTCCGACAGCTCCACCCTCCATTCAAGATGGCTGCTGTTACTAAAAATAGAAATTTCTTTAGTTGTCAATTTCCGCTCTATTACAAATCAAAATGAACTCAAATTTTAATTGCAGCTATATGGCAATGAGTAGTTTAACATATATTCTGGGTTTTTCTGTGAGTTTTTTTCAGCCAGTTTATTTCGTTTAGGAATATTATGTGATAAAAATCACATCAAAATTTTTTGCTCAGAAATTTGAGTTGAAATGATCTTTGGGTGGCCCACTTTCAAAATTATGTGTAACACCCCCATTTTCTATCAACATTAGATGTCAAATTGAAAACCAGGTGAGCGATTACAGGCTCCTGGGAGCCTCTAGTTAAGGTCTACTTCTTAAATTCAATATAGTTTTAATTGTTATTTTGTTTTTGATGGCTAAATTTGTGTATTACCTTGACCAAAATCTTCTTACATGTCTTTTTAGCTCACCTGGCCTTTAGGCCATGTGAGCTATTGTCATCACTTTTCGTTCGTCGTCTGTTGTCCGTCTTCCGTCCGTCAACATTTCACATTTTAATCTTCTCCTCAGAAACCACTGGGCCAATTGCAACCAAACTTTGGTGGAATGGTCCTTGGATGGCCCCCTTCCAAATTTGTGTCCGGTGATCCCGACTTCCAACCAAGATGGCCGCCAAGCTAAAAATAGAAAAAAGGGGTGATGAAATTTTAATTGTCCATTGCTGCTTTGGTGTAAGTCAAAATGAGCTCAAATTTTAACTGCAGCTACATGGCAAGGAGTAGTTTAACATATATTCCGGGTTTTTCTATGAAATTTTTCTTTCAGCCGATATATACCGATTATGCAAATTAGGCATATTTTGATAAAAGATCACATTTAAATCTTCTCCTCTGAAACCGCTGAACCAAATTAAACCAAACCTGGCAGGGATGGTCCCTGGGTAGGTCCCTTTCAAAATTGTGTCCGACAGCCCCGTCCTCCATTCAAGACGGCCGCTGTTACTAACAATAGAAATTTCTTCAAATGGCCAAAACTGCTCTATTTTAAGCCAGAATGTGCCCAAATTTGAACTGTATAAGCATAATGATGAGCTTTTTAACATGTATTACAGGATTTTTTATGAACTTTGAACTTTTGCCGATTTTGACCGATTATGCAAATTAGAAAAAAGGGGGGATGAAATTTTTAAAAAATCTTCTCCTCGGAAACTACTGAGCCAATCTCAACCAAACTTTGCTGAAATGATTCTTGGATGGCCCCCTTCCAAAGTTGTGTCCAGTGATCCGGACTTCCAACCAAAATGGCCGCCAAGCTCAAAATAGAAAAAAGGGGGGATGAAATTTTAATTGTCCATTGCTGCTTTATTGCAAGTAAAAATGAGCTCAAATTTTAACTGCAGCTACATGGCAAGAAGTAGTTTAACATATATTCCGGATTTTTCTGTGAAATTTTTCTTTCAGCCGATATATACCGATTATGCAAATTAGGCATATTTTGATAAAAGATCACATTTAAATCTTCTCCTCTGAAACCGCTGAACCAAATTAAACCAAACCTGGCAGGGATGGTCCCTGGGTAGGTCCCTTTCAAAATTGTGTCCGACAGCCCCGTCCTCCATTCAAGACGGCCGCTGTTACTAAAAATAGAAATTTCTTCAAATGGCCAAAACTGCTCTATTTTAAGCCAGAATGTGCCCAAATTTGAACTGTATAAGCATAATGATGAGCTTTTTAACATGTATTACAGGATTTTTTATGAACTTTGAACTTTTGCCTATTTTGACCGATTATGCAAATTAGAAAAAAGGGGGGATGAAATTTTTAAAAAATCTTCTCCTCGGAAACTACTGAGCCAATCTCAACCAAACTTTGCTGAAATGATTCTTGGATGGCCCCCTTCCAAAGTTGTGTCCAGTGATCCGGACTTCCAACCAAAATGGCCGCCAAGCTCAAAATAGAAAAAAGGGGGGATGAAATTTTAATTGTCCATTGCTGCTTTATTGCAAGTAAAAATGAGCTCAAATTTTAACTGCAGCTACATGGCAAGAAGTAGTTTAACATATATTCCGGATTTTTCTGTGAAATTTTTCTTTCAGCCGATATATACCGATTATGCAAATTAGGCATATTTTGATAAAAGATCACATTTAAATCTTCTCCTCTGAAACCGCTGAACCAAATTAAACCAAACCTGGCAGGGATGGTCCTTGGATGGGTCCCTTTCAAAATTGTGTCCCACAGCCCCGCCCTCCATTCAAGATGGCTGCTGTTACTAAAAATAGAAATTTCTTCAATTGTCCATTGCTGCTTTAGTATAAGTCAAAATGAGCTCAAATTTTAACTGCAGCTACATGGCAAGGAGTAATTTAGCATATGTTCGGGGTTTTTTTTGAAATTTTTCTTTCAGCCGATTTATACCGATTACGCAAATTAGGCATATTTTGATAAAAGATCACATTTAAATCTTCTCCTCTGAAACCGCTGAACCAAATTAAACCAAACCTGGCAGGGATGGTCCCTGGGTGGGTCCCTCTCAAAATTGTGTCCGTCAGCGCCGTCCTGTATCCAAGATGGCCACCATTACTAAAAATATAAATATCTTCAAAAGGCCAAAACTGCTCTATTTTAAGCCAGAATGTGCCCAAATTTGAACTGTATAAGCATAATGATGAGCTTTTTAACATGTATTACAGGACTTTTTATGAACTTTGAACTTTTGCCGATTTTGACCGATTATGCAAATTAGAAAAAAGGGGGGATGAAATTTAAAAAAAAACCTCCTCTGAAACTACTGGGCTAATCTCAACCAAACTTTGCTGAAATGATTCTTGGATGGCCCCCTTCCAAAGTTGTGTCCAGTGATCCGGACTTCCAACCAAAATGGCCGCCAAGCTCAAAATAGAAAAAAGGGGGGATGAAATTTTAATTGTCCATTGCTGCTTTATTGCAAGTAAAAATGAGCTCAAATTTTAACTGCAGCTACATGGCAAGAAGTAGTTTAACATATATTCCGGATTTTTCTGTGAAATTTTTCTTTCAGCCGATATATACCGATTATGCAAATTAGGCATATTTTGATAAAAGATCACATTTAAATCTTCTCCTCTGAAACCGCTGAACCAAATTAAACCAAACCTGGCAGGGATGGTCCTTGGATGGGTCCCTTTCAAAATTGTGTCCCACAGCCCCGCCCTCCATTCAAGATGGCTGCTGTTACTAAAAATAGAAATTTCTTCAATTGTCCATTGCTGCTTTAGTATAAGTCAAAATGAGCTCAAATTTTAACTGCAGCTACATGGCAAGGAGTAATTTAGCATATGTTCGGGGTTTTTTTTGAAATTTTTCTTTCAGCCGATTTATACCGATTACGCAAATTAGGCATATTTTGATAAAAGATCACATTTAAATCTTCTCCTCTGAAACCGCTGAACCAAATTAAACCAAACCTGGCAGGGATGGTCCCTGGGTGGGTCCCTCTCAAAATTGTGTCCGTCAGCGCCGTCCTGTATCCAAGATGGCCACCATTACTAAAAATATAAATATCTTCAAAAGGCCAAAACTGCTCTATTTTAAGCCAGAATGTGCCCAAATTTGAACTGTATAAGCATAATGATGAGCTTTTTAACATGTATTACAGGACTTTTTATGAACTTTGAACTTTTGCCGATTTTGACCGATTATGCAAATTAGAAAAAAGGGGGGATGAAATTTAAAAAAAAACCTCCTCTGAAACTACTGGGCTAATCTCAACCAAACTTTGCTGAAATGATTCTTGGATGGCCCCCTTCCAAAGTTGTGTCCAGTGATCCGGACTTCCAACCAAAATGGCCGCCAAGCTCAAAATAGAAAAAAGGGGGGATGAAATTTTAATTGTCCATTGCTGCTTTATTGCAAGTAAAAATGAGCTCAAATTTTAACTGCAGCTACATGGCAAGAAGTAGTTTAACATATATTCCGGATTTTTCTGTGAAATTTTTCTTTCAGCCGATATATACCGATTATGCAAATTAGGCATATTTTGATAAAAGATCACATTTAAATCTTCTCCTCTGAAACCGCTGAACCAAATTAAACCAAACCTGGCAGGGATGGTCCCTGGGTGGGTCCCTTTCAAAATTGTGTCCCACAGCCCCGCCCTCCATTCAAGATGGCTACTGTTACTAAAAATAGAAATTTCTTCAATTGTCCATTGCTGCTTTAGTATAAGTCAAAATGAGCTCAAATTTTAACTGCAGCTACATGGCAAGGAGTAATTTAGCATATGTTCGGGGGTTTTTTTGAAATTTTTCTTTCAGCCGATTTATACCGATTATGCAAATTAGGCATATTTTGATAAAAGATCACATTTAAATCTTCTCCTCTGAAACCACTGAACCAAATTAAACCAAACCTGGCAGGGATGGTCCCTGGGTGGGTCCCTCTCAAAATTGTGTCCGTCAGCGCCGTCCTGCATCCAAGATGGCCACCATTACTAAAAATAGAAATATCTTCAAAAGGCCAAAACTGCTCTATTTTAAGCCAGAATGTGCCCAAATTTGAACTGTATAAGCATAATGATGAGCTTTTTAACATGTATTACAGGACTTTTTATGAATTTTGAACTTTTGTCGATTTTGACCGATTATGCAAATTAGAAAAAAGGGGGGATGAAATTTTAAAAAAAACCTCCTCTGAAACTACTGGGCTAATCTCAACCAAACTTTGCTGAAATGATTCTTGGGTGGTCCTTCTAAAATTGTGTCTGGTGGTCCCGCCCTCTGACCAAGATGGCTGCACAGCTGTACTTAGTTTAACATAGGACCCTATGGGAAATTCACATAAAAACCATCTTGTCTGGAACCAGTAGCTCAATTAAAACCAAACTTTGATGGAATAGTCATTGGATGGTCCTCTTCCAAAATTGTGTCAGGCAGTTGTGCTCTCCTGCCAAGATGGCAACCACAGTGCAGTTGCGTTGTTATTGAAAACAGCTTTGATCCAGGTGAGCGATTACAGGCTCCTGGGAGCCTCTGGTTTTTAAAAGTCAACACACACAAAAATATAATCAATCAATTTTTGTTTTACTTTCAGCTATGTTATTTAGCCTTTGGTACAAGAGATGTTGTAGGAAGGGAATGTTGTAATCTGCACAAGAAAATCAAGGTGGGTGTGGTTATAATTAAGAAATAAATTATCGAAGCCAGAATGTGTTTTGAGTTTTAACATGGGTTGGCAGATATTAGTAAATTTTATCCCTCTACCAATTTCCGCCAACCCATGTTAAAACTCAAAAACACATTCTGGCTTCCATGATTTATTTCGATTCTGATATGTCTAAGAGTACAAATATGGTAGTATACTTTGATTGGAAGACGGTAATTTATATTTACGTTTGCGGAAAATGTTGCACACAATTTATCCTGCCAATGGAAAGGTCAGTCACATTCACCGGCACATATGCGAATGAGATTATACCTCCGATAAATCGCTCGTTTGTCTACAAAGCGAAAGAAGGATGTCATGTTAGAATTAAGAAATAAATCATGGAAGCCAGAATGTGTTTTGAGTTTTAACATGGGTTGGCGGATATTGGGATAAAATACTAATATCCGCCAACCCATGTTAAAACTCAAAACACATTCTGGCTTCCATGAATTATTTTGATTCTGATATGTCTTAAGAGTACAAATACGGCAGTAAACTTTGATTGGAAGACAGTAATTTATATTTACGTTTGCGGAAAATGTCGCACACAATTTATGCTGCCAAATTCGAGCAGACGATAATTCATCAGCATGTACATTTACGACAGGAAAGTCAGTCACATGAAGCGGCGCATGTGCTAATAAGATTATACTAGCAATCAATCGCTCGTTTGTTTACAAAGCGAAAGAAGGACGTCATGTTAGAATTCATATTAATTTTATTTGAAATTCTGTCTGACAGAACAACAGACCTTTGCATATTCCTGATATATTTCTTTGTGCAAGTTATTTCTCTTACAACATTAAAATTTTGAATGGATTATGGGTAATATATATATGTTTTTTTCATTGAACTTATAATGAAAGGGGACACTTTTGCTCGCTTTAAAAGGAAATAACTCCTGTAGAATATATAATTTTAGATCTAGAATCAAAATTGGAAATGTGCAAAGGTCAATTAATATAGCACCGTAGACAAACTTGCAAGATTTTTTTCAGCTCATAAAGGTATGACAGAAATAAATATATACTTAGTAAAGCTAAACATCATAGACATTATACATATGTAAATATGATATTAAAACAATACTGATGACAGATACCTTATAGTCCACCTCCCCTCCCCCCATTAAATATTGACACATTCCAAGTTGTGCTCAAATCCCTGAAGGACACCTAATAAAATATGTTATCCTGCAATTGGGTTATTTTTTGTCATAATAAATGGGTTGAAATAAACTGTTGCTTTATTATGACACTTTTCACATTACAGGGTTCGACATTAACGGTTGTCTAATTGCCCGGGGCAAGTGAAATGCGTCTTCGGGCAAGTGAAAACGGCACCCAACTTGTCCGATCGGGCAAGTGAAAATGATTCTGTGATATATGTTCAATTCCTGAAGAGCAAAATGATTAATATTGAATTATTCAGTGTTGGAAGTCGCGATGAATTTTACCCAAACATCGCATCGTATGTATCGTGTATTTTACACCATTTTGTTTTATTTTGTTGACTACGGAATTCCCCTTTCTCAAATAAAGATCGTGTTATTTATATTAGCCAATCGCGAATGCCTAATTAGGCGGTAGCGCTGCATCAACATCGTATTTATTTTCGCCGGCCAATGAAAAGCTAGAGTTATTTGCAGTGTTCTAATTTTAGAAAATTATCCCTGATGTGTATTGCCTTTGCGATCAAAATATTGAAAGCTTGATAGATTACTGGAATAAAAATTCAAACAAACTATACAGTCGTTGTCAGTCTATGATAAGGAACTTTTATACTTAAATTTTCTAACAAAAATATTTCAGAAATCCTCATCAATCACCCGTATTTATAAAACTGTCATATTCCCACAAATTGATAGGTACGTCTACTCAATATCTCAGACTTAGTCCCAGAATTTGGTGCCACTATGACACAAGTAACCCTCGGGAAATTCTTCAGTGGAGTTCCTCAGAAAAGGAAATCGGATGGTGAATCTAAGAAAATATATGAACTTAAGAGGAAGAGAGGATTTATTGATTCCTGGTCAAAAGATTTTGATGGATTACAGGATTCTTCTGATGGAATGATATGCACTTATTGCAAGAAGTTTCCAAATACTGCCATTAATAAGTTTTAACTATTTTTGTTCATCTAGTTTCAATGTTTGAATTAAAACAATAATTGAATTTCAAATTTGTTGATTTGAACTGATCATAAGCATGACTATAATCATAACTTACTGCAATTATGAATAGGAGTATTTTAATTATATAGCCCAATGATGCACTAACACTATGCCCACATCACAAGGTGTAAATAATTAATATGAGGGGTTATTCTACTCTATGAACGGTCATTGTAGATTGCATAGTTCTGCACTACATGCATATATGGCACTTAACAATTTGGGCAAGAAAAATCAATATGACACTTGCCTAAATGGACAAGTTGGTCAAAAAGTTAATGTCGAACCCTGCATTAGCCTAATAAAGCTATTAAGCCACACCCCTGTCATAATAACACTTTTCACATTAGCCTAATAAAGCTATTAAGCCATGCCCCTTTCCGGAACTACTATTGAGGTATCAATTGGGGTTTCTGTTATCTTTTTTTTATTAAATTAAATAACATTTTTTTGCAAATTTTATTGCAGGATAAATACAGTATTAGTGTATTGACGGTAAATATAGAATTTATGTGGCTTGGTATGAAATGGATGGAAAGATTCGCTGTCTAAGCCTCGCCACAAATTCTATATTTACCATCAATACACCAATATTGTATATGAAATTACTTATAAATCATGAAAAAAACCATGATGACCTGTCAGGCTAAGGCACTGAATATTTTAATGATGACCTGATTTCATGTAAAACTGTGGTAATATGGGTCAGGACTGATATTTCATGTAAAACTGTGGTAATAAGGGTCAGGACTGATATTTCATGTAAAACTGTGGTAATAAGGGTCAGGACTGATATTTCATGTAAAAATGTGGTAATAAGGGTCAGGACTGATATTTCATGTAAAACTGTGGTAATAAGGGTCAGGACTGATATTTCATGTAAAAATGTGGTAATAAGGGTCAGGACTGATATTTCATGTAAAACTGTGGTAATAAGGGTCAGGACTGATATTTCATGTAAAACTGTGGTAATAAGGGTCAGGACTGATATTTCATGTAAATTTGTGGTAATAAGGGTCAGGACTGATATTTCATGTAAAACTGTGGTAATAAGGGTCAGGACTGATATTTCATGTAAAACTGTGGTAATAAGGGTCAGGACTGATATTTCATGTAAAACTGTGGTAATAAGGGTCAGGACTGATATTTCATGTAAAACTGTAACCATTTGAACTAGTTTTTTCTTTTTAGTGTAGATATACATTACAATTCATAAAAATTAATAAATTTGGCAAAAAAGTGGTTTTATTTTTTTATTTCCCCAATTTTTATAGTTTATCAATTCTTTATAATACAACAGATTGTTGTTTGTCACAAATTTATTTCCAATTTGACTTTTCATATTCAATAATAAAAGTACAGAACAAATAAAAAAATATGCAGAGAAATGATGATTTCACTGTGTCTGTTATTTCATAAACGTATATTTTAATTTCTATTGAAGTGTATTGTATTTTATTATAGTTAGAATTAGATGGAAGAGTAATACATTTACCTGATCTAGAAGGTGTGGTCATACTTAACATACCTAGCTGGGGAGGTGGATGTCTACCATGGGGCACAGAAGTGGACAATGGCAGATTAACTGTACCTAGGTATGTTTAATGTATACTTTATATTGCATGTACTTAGACAGATAATGGGTGTGTTCTAATATCTTGTCATTGTATTATAATATTTTAATGTGTTCTAATATCTTGTCATTGTATTATAATATTTTAATGTGTTCTAATATCTTGTCATTGTATTATAATATTTTAATGTGTTCTAATATCTTGTCATTGTATTATAGTATTTTAATCTTGTAGATATTTTGTATTAACTGATAGATATGTCTTTAGAATTAATAAGATGTAGAATACAGATAGGTTATTTAGAATTAATAAGATGTAGAATACAGATAGGTTATTTACTTTTTTTTTTTAAATGACAACCCAAACTAATTCTCTTGCATACAGTACACTCCAAGTGTATCAACGATCAAACACTCAGGTCCGACATATTCCACCCAAAATGTCCGACAAATTTGAGAGTCAACACTCTCTAAGTCCGACTATTTGGTCGGACATTTTGGTCGAACATTTTGGTCGGACGTGAGAGTGGATATTAAAAGATTTTTTTTTACATTTCTCGAGGTGAATATGTCAAACATTTTGTGATCGATGCGTATTTGTAAGCGTACTTTCTTTCCGGTGTGTAAAATGTGCAGGTACGTAAATACCCTAGTGTATTTTTACCTTGCACCATATTCTCGCCAGGAAAGGTAGCTCCAAGGTCAATATTTGTCACGCTCGGGCACAACAGTCGTTCGATGCATAGGAGCACCTCATAATCAAAGAATTGTACAATAATTTCGAGTTACACCGTTTGTGTTTCTTTAATCTGTTTAATTTTAATAGATCTTTCTAGTACATATAAATTTTACGATTACAATCGGATTGCTAGAAATATCGTAACTTTTCCGAAATCTAAACTTTAAAATTATATACGCCAAGTCCAGCCCTGGCTTGGATTTCTCGAAAAAAGTTTTCTTAACAAACCAAATTAAATTTGAGTAAAAACTCTACTTAAGTTTGCGTTTTGACTTTGTTTGTTTGGAGAAATCACTGACGATTTAAAAAAAAATAATCTGTTGTCATTTAAAACAGTCAATGAGGCCGGTAAGGCTGTGTACATGAATGAATAAAAAATAATTCTTTCGGAGTGTGATATCCATATAAAGGTGAAATAACGGATGTAAAAATCACCAGCTAAAGTTACACAATATTCCGTTTACAAATATTTCAAGTCCCTAAACTTGTTCATCTGTGACGGCAATATGTGTATTGGACTAGGTATTACAGCCAGCTTGATATGAATTAATTAGCTCAGGTTACAGGTCTCAATAATGGAAGGAACATCTTGTCGACACAAATTTCCAGGTGCCAGTGGGAGAACAATTATAATTAATTCTATTTAATGTTGTTGTTTTTTATTGCTATTTGTTTGTAGGTACATTTGCAATCATTGAACTAAATTTAATTTGAGAGTCAACACTCTCTAAGTCCGACGTGAGAGTGGATATTTAAAGATTTTTTTTACATTTCTCGAGGTGAACATGTCAAACATTTTGTGATCGATGCATATTTGTAAGCGTACTTTCTTTCCGGTATGTAGAATGTCCGTTTACGTAAATACCCTAGTGTATTTCTACCTTGCACCATATTCGCACCAGGAAAGGTAGCTCAAAGGTCAATATATAACTGAAATATTGTTGAAAAGTGACGTTTAAACACCCATAGCCTCGTATAAATTATTGCAATAAAATATCGATTAAGTAACGAAATTGATATAAATTATTTTCCAGTATATTTAGTATAAAAAGCTTGTTCTACACGTTCACTGTGAGATGCATTGCAACCGCCATTTTTAACTACAATCACGTGCGCATGCTCGTGTTTGATGGAAAGCTATAGCTATATTTAGATATTTTGTGATAATAATTTTATATTGTAAATCGATCCACCCTGTGATTTTTTTCAACAAGATACATTTTTTATAGTATATATTTTATTATAAAATACAATATTGAACTGGTTTTCGATAACACTTCAATCATTGAATATTGATTTTTTCGAATGTTGAATATTTTATCCCCAGAATTGCACCCCCCTGTTAGTATACTTTTATTGCTTTATTTTAAAAAAAAATAACACAAGAACATCGATGATACGAGTCTTCTTATTCAGAAATAAACCTACAGCAAAATAAAGGTATACATTTTTTGTAATGTGAACAAAATCGTCATTTTTATCTAGATTTATCGTCCGAAAAATACGGTATTCCTCTACTATACTAATTTGGATTAGGTGATTGGAATTAGGTGCCATCATCAAAATAAAGATTAAAAAATGTATTTCATGATAATGATGACTGATTAAAATTGTTTGTCATGCATTAGCAGTCAGTTGTAACCAATATACAGGAAGAGCCCCTACTGTGAAGCCATTCAATGAAAATAACAACCTGACCATATTGTTAAATAAGAATAAGAATTAGATAAGAAATTAAAATTTATAGAAGGCAAGGATTTATATAATTAACACATTAAGTCACATTTCATTTATTTAGCTTGGGTCAGTTATCAATTAAAAAGACAAAAATGGTTTTAAAAAAAATCTGTGTAATAAGTATTTACCTAAATAACGATATCATGACGTATAATAATTTCTCACCGTAAATGTATTTATTTTATTAAGATATTTATACACATATATAAGAAAAAAGATATAAATTTATTTTTTAAGTACAAATAAATTGGAAGACGGCTTGAAAATCGAAAACGTAGAATAGTTATCTATGTTTATAAGTCTTAGTAAAAAGAGTCTTGAGCAACGGTTTTTTTCACACCTGTGATAGGTGTATTTGTATATCATGAATGCACGATGCGACAACATGCTGAGATGGGTGATGTTTTGACAGGTAAACTGTAAAAAAAAAAAACGTAGAATACACTAATAAAATATTATTTCACCTATATCAGGACTCCGCAGACTGCCAATTTTCAAGAAGAAAAAAACGGGATTTATGACCCATTCGCCATGAACAAAATAAAACTTAAATTTTACTAAATAATTTTAATCCAAATTTGCCTTTAAAGAAATAAATGTATAAATTATAATTATTTACCCGGGTTCGTTCGCCCTACATTTGGCAAACACGTAAAAGAGCAAACGCACCCGATATCGTAAACCGGCAACTGTCTGCAGCAAGTGAAAGGACCTTGGCATCGATTGTCGCGAGTACATAGGGACATATTAATATTCACTTCTAGTGCACTTAAAACATGGGTACTGCATGTTAATACATTTTATTCATGGATATTATTGTATATATCGCCCGTGACAGCCGTTAGCATATCTATACTTTCCGTACCACTGTATATCACTCATTTACTTCAGCTTTACTATGATACGCATGTTTCTTTATGCACAAATTTATTGGTTAGCAGAATTTGGGGACGTTTCCTGTTTACAGTTTAACTATCTGAGAGTGGAGACTCTCACTCCGACCTGGGAGGATTTGGTCGGACATTTGTCGGACAATTTGGTCGGACAATTTGGTCGGACATTTGTCGGTGTGAAGTCCGACAAAACTCTCTGTCCGACCTGAGTGTTTGATCGTTGATACACTTGGAGGGATCTGTACCTCAAATTACAAAGCAGAACCTGAACAAATTCTTTGGCAAACCTCAAATTACAAACATTATCTAAACCAATTCTCTGACAAACCTCAAATTACAAACATTATCTAAACCAATTCTCTGACAATCCTCAAATTACAAACATTATCTAAACCAATTCTCTGACAAACCTCAAATTGCAAACATTATCTAAACCAATTCTCTGACAAACCTCAAATTACAAACATTATCTAAACCAATTCTCCGACAAACCTCAAATTACAAACATTATCTAAACCAATTCTCCGACAAACCTCAAATTACAAACATTATCTAAACCAATTCTGTGACAAACCTCAAATTACAAACATTATCTAAACCAATTCTCTGACAAACCTCAAATTACAAACATTATCTAAACCAATTCTCTGACAAACCTCAAATTACAAACATTATCTAAACCAATTCTCTGACAAACCTCAAATTACAAACATTATCTAAACTAATTCTCCGACAAACCTCAAATTACAAACATTATCTAAACCAATTCTCCGACAAACCTCAAATTACAAACATTATCTAAACCAATTCTCTGACAAACCTCAAATTACAAACATTATCTAAACCAATTCTCTGACAAACCTCAAATTACAAACATTATCTAAACCAATTCTCCGACAAACCTCAAATTACAAACATTATCTAAACCAATTCTCTGACAAACCTCAAATTACAAACATTATCTAAACCAATTCTCTGACAAACCTCAAATTACAAACATTATCTAAACCAATTCTCCGACAAACCTCAAATTACAAACATTATCTAATAAAGGTAATAACAAAATTACCGAACTCCGAACAATCTTACAAAGGGAAAGTCAAAACTCATAATTATATAAACAGACAAAATCAGTCAACAACCGGAAAACTGTGAAAACCGTAATGACCCTGACTTGGTACAGGCATTTCTAAAGAAATGGTGGGTTGAATCAGATTTTAAGGCGCCAAACCTCCCGCTCTCATTACGGTTCAAAGGTTCCGGCTGTCACTGTAACAGTATTTAAATACAGGAACAAAATAGGTAAAATAGTTGTCAAAGCAGTACCATATTCGGTGACGTAAATGTCAAAAATATTTTTACGTCACACATTGACAAAAAAAATTCTTGACATATTTGACTCTTTATCTTTATACATTTTCACTATATGAAAATGCATCGCTTACAATTTTTTCTGCAGAGACGGAATATATTTCGACAAGATATTGGTATCGGAATATAAACTTTTTAAGAGATCGAATAAGGCGAATCTTTTTATAGCCCTGGTTCAGTAGCCTGTTTCTCAGATGAAGATGACGTTTCAGGAAATCAGAATAATTGCTACTGCCCCTTGCATAGCGAATCAATTGCGAGATGTAAACACCATATGCAGGAGAAGCTGGTATATTGCTGCACATATTTGGAAAATTTATGATTTTAAAATTGAAGTCGTCCCGCTTATCATAAATTTTAGTACTGAGTTGACCACTGTCGTCAAATTCGAGGTATAAGTCCAAAAATGATGCGGACGAAGCTGTATCGGTGGTCTCTTTAACTTCCAGCTCTGGAGGATATATCAATGGAAGAAACCAATTCTCTGACAAATTCTCTGACAAATTACAAACATTATCTAAACCAATTCTCTGACAAACCTCAAATTACAAACATTATCTAAACCAATTCTCTGACAAACCTCAAATTACAAACATTATCTAAACCAATTCTCTGACAAACCTCAAATTACAAACATTATCTAAACCAATTCTCTGACAAACCTCAAATTACAAACATTATCTAAACCAATTCTCTGACAAACCTCAAATTACAAACATTATCTAAACCAATTCTCCGACAAACCTCAAATTACAAACATTATCTAAACCAATTCACCGACACACCTCAAATTACAAACATTATCTAAACCAATTCTCTGACAAACCTCAAATTACAAACATTATCTAAACCAATTCTCAGACAAACCTCAAATTACAAACATTATCTAAACCAATTCTCCGACAAACCTCAAATTACAAACATTATCTAAACCAATTCTGTGACAAACCTCAAATTACAAACATTATCTAAACCAATTCTCCGACAAACCTCAAATTACAAACATTATCTAAACCAATTCTCCGATAAACCTCAAATTACAAACATTATCTAAACCAATTCTCTGACAAACCTCAAATTACAAACATTATCTAAACCAATTCTCCGACAAACCTCAAATTACAAACATTATCTAAACCAATTCTCTGACAAACCTCAAATTACAAACATTATCTAAACCAATTCTCTGACAAACCTCAAATTACAAACATTATCTAACCAATTCTCTGACAAACCTCAAATTACAAACATTATCTAAACCAATTCTCCGACAAACCTCAAATTACAAACATTATCTAAACCAATTCTCTGACAAACCTCAAATTACAAACATTATCTAAACCAATTCTCTGACAAACCTCAAATTACAAACATTATCTAAGCCAATTCTCCGACAAACCTCAAATTACAAACATTATCTAAACCAATTCTCCGACAAACCTCAAATTACAAACATTATCTAAACCAATTCTCTGACAAACCTCAAATTACAAACATTATCTAAACCAATTCTCTGACAAACCTCAAATTACAAACATTATCTAAACCAATTCTCTGACAAACCTCAAATTACAAACATTATCTAAACCAATTCTCTGACAAACCTCAAATTACAAACATTATCTAAACCAATTCTCCGACAAACCTCAAATTACAAACATTATCTAAACCAATTCTCTGACAAACCTCAAATTACAAACATTATCTAAACCAATTCTCTGACAAACCTCAAATTACAAACATTATCTAAACCAATTCTCCGACAAACCTCAAATTGCAAACATTATCTAAACCAATTCTCTGACAAACCTCAAATTACAAAATACAACCTGAACCACTTCGCTGACAAACCTCAAATTACAAACATTACCTGAACCAATTCGCTGACACACCTCTAAATACAAACATTACCTGAAACAATTCTCTGACAAACCTCAAATTACAAACATTACCTGAACCATTTCTCTGACAAACCTGAAAATGCTGTTGTATTATGACATGGCACTGTCGTCATCATAATATGTCTGTAGACACAATGGTTATCTTGCAAAATCTTTATTTCTTGTTGACCGAACCTTCCGAATTTTTAAAACAAAGATCCTTGGCACAGAATTAAGGCTGGTATTTACTTTGGGTATTGTAGTCGTTCCCAGACAAGAAGTCCCAAGGTACAAACAATGGTGTTTATGTTTTTGAATGTGGAGAGTTTATTATTCATCAGATTTTGATGTTTTTAGCTCACCTTGCCAAAGGCAATGTGAGCTTTTGCCATCACTTGGCATCCGTTGTCTGTTAACTTTTCACCTTTTAATCTTCTCCTCTGAAACCCCTCAGCCAAATGAACTGAAACTGGGTAGGAAGCATCTATAGAAGGTCCTCTCTAACGATTGCACATTTTGTCCCGATCCATTAACAAACATGGCCACAACAGGCAATTCTTGTTTCTGATTGGCCAATTTTTTTTTAAATCTTCTTTTCTGAAACCGCTTGGTCAAATGAACTGAAACTTGGTATGAAGCATCTATGGAAGGTCCTCTATAAAGATTGCTCATTTTGTCCCAATCGGTTAACAAATATGGCCACCACAGGCAATTCTTGTTTCTGATTGGTTGATTTCTAAAAAATCTTCTCCTCTGTTAAAAAAAAGATAACTCGTGCCTAAACTGTTAAAAGAAAGATAATTCTTGTTATTATCTCCCTTAGAAATTAACTAATGCTAAAAATCTTCTCCTCTGAAACTGCTTGGCCAAATGTACCGAAACTTGGTAGGAAGCATCTATGGAAGGTCCTCTATAAAGATTGCTCATTTCGTCCCAATCTGTTAACAAACATGGCTGCCATAGGCAATTCTTGTTTCTGGTTGGTTGATTTCTAAAAATCTTCTTCCCTGAAACTGCTTAGCCAAATGAACCAAAACTTGGTGGGAAGCACCTATGGAAGGGTCTGTATTAAGTTTCCTCAAAGCAGAATGAAAGGTGAGTGATACAGGCTCAGCTCACTGAGCCTCTAAATAAATTAATTCCTTGGGAAATTCCCTTTCAGAAAAACTCATAGTATTATTATGTAACTATTACCATTCTTGACATAAAACAGGGCAAAAATGGGGGGGGGGGGGGGGTCAAAATTTTACCTTTGTAGATTTTTCATCCAAATTTGGTTCAATTTTTGCAAAATAATGATCAGGCTAATGGACAGGCCATCAAAGATTTTGCAATTTCATTTCTAAAAAGAGACAAAATTCTGAAATTCACATATTTGGAAGATATATAGAACTTTTAGTTTACATCCAATATTGATGAGGTTTTTTCCTTGAAAATGACTGTGGTGTGAGCTTTCAGATGTATGTGTCAGGTTTCCTCTATTTCTTATGCTTTCAGAGATAAACTCAACTAAAAGGGTCGAAAAAGTAAACATTCTCAAAATTGTAATGTTTTATTTTTCTATCCAATTTTAATGCAGTCAGTGCCGGATTTACCTATAGGCTCGATAGGCTGAAGCCTAGGTTCTCACAATTTAGGGGGCCTCCGTCCAGGGTGTATTATATTTTAAACACTGTTATTGGACTTTCACACTTATGCAGTCATAGCATACTGCACTTTCTAAACAACCCTTCAGTAAATTTCCTTACACAGTTGCGCTCCATTTCAGAATATTGCAGAATTTTAAACGCCCCTCATCATCTTTTCCTTTATTGAAATTAATTGAACACACTTCCATCTTCCTCCAGTCGTGAAGGTGGGGGATTGGGAGGGGCCTCACAAGTGGATTAGCCTAGGGCCTCTCTTTATCTAGATCCGGCACTAAATGCAATTATCGCAAAATGATTATCTCTATGAAATGAGCTATTTTTTTTATAGAAATGAGGCTAAATAGGGCTCAAATTCGGAATTTCACATGTATGTAAGATGAATATAGGTTATATTTTTCATTTAATTTTGGCATTTTTGATAAAAAGAAAAATTCATTGATTGTTTTAATTATTTTCAATTATATTTTTTATCACATTCCCAGACTATGTTTTTTCAATCATATTTTATCTACCTAGGTCTTACGTTTTCAAGATTAAAGGGGGATAAAAGGGACCAATGCTTAAAATAGAAAAAGAGACAAATGCCCAAAATACAATGGGTCCAGTTAAATGACTGTGTTTAACACATTATTGTGTCCATCAATTTACTGTATCTACACCTGCTTTTGATACACTTGTGCTGTCTTGTTGACATGCTGTGGTGGCATCATGCTGCACTCTGTCTTGTTGACATGCTGTGGTGGCATTATGCTGCACTCTGTCTTTTTGACATGCTGTGGTGGCATCATGCTGTGCTGTCTTGTTGACATGCTGTCGTGGCATCATGCTGCACTCTGTCTTGTTGACATGCTGTGGTGGCATTATGCTGCACTCTGTCTTTTTGACATGCTGTGGTGGCATCATGCTGTGCTGTCTTGTTGACATGCTGTCGTGGCATCATGCTGCACTCTGTCTTGTTGACATGCTGTGGTGGCATCATGTTGTGCTCTGTCTTGTTGACATGCTGTGGTGGCATCATGCTGCACTGTCTTGTTGACATGCTGTGGTGGCATTATGCTGTGCTCTGTCTTGTTGGGATGTTGTGGTGGCATCATGCTGCACTCTGTCTTGTTGACATGCTGTGATGGCATCATGTTGTGCTCTGTCTTGTTGACATGCTGTGGTGGCATCATGCTACACTCTGTCTTGTTGACTTGCTGTGGTGGCATCATGCTGCACTCTGTCTTGTTGAGATGCTGTGGTGGCATCATGCTGCACTCTGTCTTGTTGACATGCTGTGATGGCATCATGCTGTGCTCTGTCTTGTTGACATGCTGTGGTGGCATCATGCTGCTCTGTCTTGTTGACATGTTGTGGTTGCATCATGCTGTGCTTTGTATTGTTGACATGCTGTGGTGGCATCATGCTGCACTCTGTCTTGTTGACTTGCTGTGGTGGCATCATGCTGTGCTCTGTCTTGTTGAGATGCTGTGGTGGCATCATGCTGCACTCTGTCTTGTTGAGATCCTGTGGTGGCATCATGTTGCACTCTGTCTTGTTGACATGATGTGATGGCATCATGCTGTGCTCTGTCTTGTTGAGATGCTGTGGTGGCATCATGCTGCACTCTGTCTTGTTGACATGCTGTGGTGGCATCATGCTGCACTGTTTTGTTGACATGCTGTGGTGGCATCATGCTGTGCTCTGTCTTGTTGACATGCTGTGGTGGCATCATGCTGCACTGTCTTGTTGACATGCTGTGGTGGCATTATGTTGTGCTCTGTTTTGTTGACATGCTGTGGTGGCACCATGCTGTGCTTTGTCTTGTTGACATGCTGTGGTTGCATCATGATGTGCTCTGTCTTGTTGACATGCTGTGGTGGCATCATGCTGTGCTCTGTCTTGTTGACATGTTGTGGTGGCATCATGCTGTGCTCTGTCTTGTTGACATGCTGTGGTGACATCATGCTGTGCTCTGTCTTGTTGTCATGCTGTGGTGGCATCATGCTGTGTTCTGTCTTGACATGCTGTGGGGGCATCATGTGATGCTCTATCTTGTTGACATGCTGTGGTAGCATCATGCTGTGCTCTGTCTTGTTGACATGCTGTGATGGCATCATGATGTGCTCTGTCTTGTTGACATGATGTGGTGGCATCATGCTGTGATGTCTTGTTGACATGCTGTGGTGGCATCATGCTGCACTGTCTTGTTGACATGCTGTGATGGCATCATGCTGCACTTTGTCTTGTTGACATGGTGTGGTGGCATCATGCTGTACTCTGTCTTGTTGACATGCTGTGGTGGCATCATGCTGCACTCTGTGTAGTCCTTTATTTTAAACATAGATTGGACATATATTATATCTAGAATGATTACAAATATTGTAGATTTTTATGACATCAATAACCTTTTTTGTCCATAAATGTAAGAACATTGTTCCTCCAAATATTGTTCTGTGATATATCAGTTGACAAGGAATCATAATTGAATGATTCCAGTGGCTTAAATACATACTTAGTCTCATGAAAAACTGATTAGCCTTGAGGTTATACAATATGTGGTTCCAACATTTTATGCACAACTAAATCTCATGAAAAACAGTTAAGCCCTCAGGATATACAATACAGTCCATATGGTGTGTATCCAATAAGCTTCTGTAGGTTTTGTTGAAGTATCATTGATTGAACACCAGATATCTGACAATATCAATGTAAAATAGTGTTGAAAGATTAAGTAAATGTCTTCATACAAATTGTCAAAAACACATAAATGCCATGCAATGTGTTTAATTTAATGATAAACAAAATAAAATATATAAACAGTTAGCACCAAAAATCTGCTGTGAGATGTCATTTAATTCATCATATACTTTATGTTGCATTCCCATGAATATAGGGTGAGAAAATGCAATATAAACATTCTTAGTTTTTGTTATGAAGTGATCTTTTCAACATATTTTTTTACTTGAAATTTATATTTAATTGGTTTTCTTCTGGAAAATGACATTAATTACTTTAAACTGAATATTTTTTGTTTCTTTTTGAAATGTCTGATTAACATTGTTTTACATGATATACATTTAACAGGTACTGTAGTATATATTTTTATATTATGTTTAAAAAGATGCTGTATCTTTATCAATTTTTAGACAGGTCTATTTTTCCTTCAACAATAAAAAGGGTGTTGCCTGTTGGTGATATAATAGTAACATATCCTTAAATCAAGGTCATTTTGTGTAGTTTTTTTTATCAATGTTACATGATGGCTTACTTTAGCATCTAGAATGTAATTGAGATTAGATATATTTTCTCACAAAATTTTCCTCTAATTCACCTAGTCCAAGAGTCACAAAAGAATTGATATAGGTATTTCCCCCTCACCTGGGGAGACAAACAAATTTTGGTATTTTATTTTTTAAAAAGGGTATAAAAGAGATCCAAATTATGAAATTTTGCATATATATTTGGAAAGTATATAGAATTTTTATTTTTCACTTAATTTTGATGCAGTTTTTTTTGTGCTGAGAGCTTATGGTAGTATGTCAATAGATTCACTCTATCTCTTACGGTTCAGAGATAAACTGAACCAAAAGGGACACTAAGGTGCAAAAATGGATGTTTCTGTTATTTGTACACAGTATCCAGAGAACTTATTTTTCATCTGATTTTGATGTTTTTTTTTAATGAAGTCCTCAGGGAAAGGCCTTTCACAAAAATGCAAATTGGCAATATGTACCTCTTACCTTTTTGACATAAAAAGGGCCCAACACATTATTGTGTCCTGCAATTTACTGTGTCAAGCAAAATACTGTGTCTACACCTGTCTTTAATATATACTTGTTCAACTTTTCCTTGCTGTATCATGCTTTGCTCAGTGTAGCCCTTTATTTTAAATAATTTTAATAGATTTAATTTCAAATAAGTAAGGTTTGGTGATTAAGTGCAGAAAATTGTATGATTCTGGCATTTTCTATCAAAATATAGCAAGAAATATCTACCTGTGTTTGATACTGTGTAAAATCAACATTTAAAATAAAATAAAAATGTTTTTACTTTTAGTTATAATGATGGATTGTTAGAAGTCATGGGATTGTATTCATCATTCCATATAGCACAGCTACAATGTGGTCTAGCACAACCACTTAGACTGGGACAGGCTAGAAAAATAAAGGTTAGTTATATAACACAGCTACAATGTGGTCTAGCACAACCACTTAGACTGGGACAGGCTAGAAAAGTAAATGTTAGTTATATAACACAGCTACAATGTAGTCTAGCACAACCACTTAGACTGGGACAGGCTAGAAAAGTAAATGTTAGTTATATAACACAGCTACAATGTAGTCTAGCACAACCACTTAGACTGGGACAGGCTAGAAAAGTAAATGTTAGTTATATAACACAGCTACAATGTAGTCTAGCACAACCACTTAGACTGGGACAGGCTAGAAAAGTAAATGTTAGTTATATAACACAGCTACAATGTAGTCTAGCACAACCACTTAGACTGGGACAGGCTAGAAAAGTAAATGTTAGTTATATAACACAGCTACAATGTGGTCTAGCACAACCACTTAGACTGGGACAGGCTAGAAAAGTAAATGTTAGTTATATAACACAGCTACAATGTAGTCTAGCACAACCACTTAGACTGGGACAGGCTAGAAAAGTAAATGTTAGTTATATAACACAGCTACAATGTAGTCTAGCACAACCACTTAGACTGGGACAGGCTAGAAAAATAAATGTTAGTTATATAACACAGCTACAATGTGGTCTAGCATAACCACTTAGACTGGGACAGGCTAGAAAAGTAAATGTTAGTTATATAACACAGCTACAATGTGGTCTAGCACAACCACTTAGACTGGGACAGGCTAGAAAAGTAAAGGTTAGTTATATAACACAGCTACAGTGTGGTCTAGCACAACCACTTAGACTGGGACAGGCTAGAAAAGTAAAGGTGAGTTATATAACACAGCTACAATATGGTCATATAGCACAGCAAGAAAATGGTCTAGCACAACCACTGGACTTCAAGCAATTAGTTATAAGATACCCAAATTCTGAAATATATTGCATATTTGGAATGTTTACACAATTTTTATTTTTCATTTAATTTTGATGTGTCATTATTTATTTTTTAGGTTGGAAGGGGGGGGGGGGAGTCAGGTATTCCAATGTATTTCCTCTATCCGTCATGGTCAACTTGTTGCGGTTGTATCATATTGCACCCTTTTTTATGCAGTGATCCACTTACATTTAACAACATCATGTATATGTTCACTTTAAGAAGGTTTTCACTTCACAGGCCTATTTACTATTTCTAAGGTATCCTTTAAAAATTAGGGGAATATATTTTTCTGCAGTCACATTAAATTATGTGAAGCATGAGTTCTATTCCTGTGCACTTAGGGGCCATTGTGGTCGTGATCATGAGGTAGTTGGATTGTTAGTTGCCTATCACCACTAATGTTGTGAGTTCGAATCCCACTCATGGAGAGGTGTACTAGCTACAACGTTATATGATAAACTTTGTCAGTGGCTTGCTGCAAGTTGGTGATTTTCTCCAGGTACTCTTGTTTCCTCCACCAATAAAACTTATCACTACGATATGACTGTAATATTGTTGAAAGTGGCATAAAATACATGACCCTAACCCTGTGCACTTTATAATTACAGATAAGTGTATTGAATGGTAAAGTTCCAATGCAGGTGGATGGTGAACCATGGGAACAGTCTTCACCAGTAGAGATAGAAATTACACATCATAGTTTGGTTACAATTTTATCACGGTTAGGCAGGACTAATATTAATGGATAACCTTCACACAATCAATGGTAGAATGCTGCAAGACTTCAGGCAGTCGAGTGTATTAGTCATTTGTGATAACTAAGTCATAATTCAGAACAATTGTTTAAATTGAATCCTCTTCCAAGCATCTGTGATGTAAGGAGTGAGTGTTATTGTAGGAGGAAGTCAGGAGGCTTGGTGGAATATTATAAACTTTTACTACTTTCCTGCCTCATGTTAAAGTCTAGTTATTTTGAATACTCCTGTAGAATAAAACCTACTACCTCCATGTAGATGACCTATATTTCTAGATGAAGAAGCCTAAATAGCCAATTGATAAAAAAAACTATCTAAATAATAAAAGATGTCAGGTTCATGTAATCAGTGGTTTTCATACTACAAGTCTATTTCAAAATCACTTGGACTGTAGAAAATGCTCGTGCAGTGGGAAAAGTAGTCAAAGTTTATCCCATCAAGCCTTCTTCTGTTTCTGCTTCTGCCGATTAACTGCCTCCTTCGTCGTGTCGAAGATCATGCAGTGATTTAAATAGGTGCTATGCATCAAGGGAAGTCTCGCATCAGGATAAGTTAAAAACAGGTTAAAAGATAAAAGCAGTCGAGGCGGTTTATTGGACACAGATTGAAGCTTTAAGTGTGTTCAGGCTGGCTTTGTCAGGTGGCAGGGCGTTCCAATCTCGGACAGTTCTTGGGAAGAACGACATCTTCCTGATGTCAATCCTACAGCATGGTACTTGATAGGCATTGTCATGAGATTGTCGTAGTCTTCTTGTTGGTTTGTCGAGGCGATCTGTCTTGGAGATGGCGACTAGTTCGCGGTCGATCTTATAGAGCATGGTAAGTCTAGCGTCCCTTCTCCTGTCCTCCAATGACCTCCAACCAAGGCATTGAATCATGGCAGTGACGCTAGACCTATTGTGTTGGCTACTTAAGATGAACCTTGCTGCCCTTTGTTGTACACTCTCTAGCTTCCTGATGTCTGTCTGATGATGAGGATCCCATACGGGGCTGGCATACTCCACAAGTGGACAGACTAGGGTCTTGTATGCTTGCTCCTTGATCGATATTGATGAGATCTTCAGATTTCTGCATAGGAAGCCTAGAGTCCTATTCGCCTTGTTTGTGATGGAATCGATGTGTTGGCTCCAGTTCACTTTGTCGGTAACCCCCAGGTACTTGGCTGATGTCACTGCTGCAAGTAATTGTCCTCGAATGGTATACTCTGTCACGATGGGGTTCCACTTGTTGGTGATGGTGAGGACTGTACATTTTGCTGGATGGAACTGCATGAACCAGTCTTCTCCCCATTGTTCGAGTTTGTCGAGGTCTTCCTGGAGGTGTTCTGCATCATCCTCAGATGTTATAGTGAGGTAGGCGATAGTGTCGTCTGCAAATAGTCGAACAGTGGATCGTAGCCGGTCTTGGAGGTCATTGATGTAATAGATGAAGAGGGATGGTCCAAGTACTGATCCCTGTAGTATTCCGGAGTCTACATCGACCTGTGATGAGTTCACTCCCTCGACAATGACTGTCTGGTTCCTTCCGGAGAGCCAACTTTTGATCCAGCCGTTTACCTTACCCCGGATGCCATACTGGTGTATCTTGTGGACGAGGAGGCTGTGGTTGACTTTGTCAAAAGCCTTGGCGAAATCCATGATGAGCACGTCCGTTTGGAGAACCTGTCAACTGTCTGTTATACTCTTTACAATTGACTGGATAATACTGCCATTATTTATGTGTACATTGTGCAATTCTTATGGATGATCTCTTATTAATGCTAAAGTCATAATTAAACTTACATAATGCTCAAGTATATTTGTATTATAAATAATCTTATTTTAGGTGTATGTCAAGTATTGAGAATTGGTATACATTTGTATGTGTATATATTTCAATATGGACTGGGTTATACCAAAGTTAAAATGTCAATTAAATGCTGCTAATGATGAAGTGGTGTAATTTAATTGGTTAAATCCAGTTAATGATGAAGTAGTATAATTTGATTGGTTAAATGCAGTCGATGATGAAATGAAGTAATTTGATTGGTTAAATGGTGTTAATGATTAAATAGTATAATTTGATTCGTTAAATGCAGTTAATCATGAAATGGTGCAATTTGATTGGTTAAATGCTGTTAATGATGAAATGGTGTAACTTGATTTGTTAAATGCTGTTAATTACCAGTTGAATTTATTGTGATATTTTTTATATTGAAAAGACAATAATTTAATATACTCTTTCAATGATATTTTAGGATTAAAAAGTCAGTTACTTCCCTTTTATGTATTAATCATCAGCTTTTATCTCCCTTGTTCTTTTTTTGTCTGGAGAAGACATGATAGTGATATGTTTTTTTCTATCTTGAAAAGAAAATAAAGAAATAAAAAGTTTTGCGATTTAAGGAAATGCCAAGTGTTGTTAAAAGGTATATATTTGTTGTGACAGAAATAATAATGTTAGTAAACATTGTCTTTAATGTGCTGTTATGATTGTTTGCTATTTTTTATTTACATTGTATATTTATTATTTATTTTATATTAGTATAGCCATTCTTAATAAACCACATATTACTAAAACAATATTTATTATATGATAAAAATCAAAAATTGCTTCCATGTATTGGTTCCATAGTGTAGTCATGTAAGCTTCATATGTAAAATGTCAGTCTAACTTTCTGCCTGAAAAAAGCAGTTTATTAGTTCACCTGGACCAAAGGTCCAGGTGAACTATTGCCATCACTTGGCGTCCGTCGTCTGTTGTCTGTCGTCTGTAAACTTTTCACATTTCAAGCTTCTTCTCCGAAACCACTGGGCCGATTGGAACCAAACTTAGCAGGAATGTTCCTTACATGGTCCTCTACAAAGTTACTGTTTTTCGTTCCAGTCGGATATTCAATATGGCTGCCAGGGCCAATAATATGCTCTGATTGGCTGAAATTTCAAAGATCTTCTTCTCTGAAACTAATGAACTGACTGAACCCAAACTGTAAATGAAGATCATTGGAATGTCCTTTACCAAGTTACTGTTTTTTATGCCGATCGGAAATCCAAGATGGCCGCCATCGCAGGACATAGATTAACATTGGACCATATGGGAAAATGTTCAAATGCCTTCTTCTCAGAAACTACAAGTATGATTAAAGCCAAACTGTACATGCATGTTCATTGGATGGTCCTCTACAATCTTAAGGTTTTTTGTTCCGATATGAAATTCAAAATGGCGGCTACGGCAGGACTTAGTTTAACATTGGACCCTATGGGGAAAATGTTTCAAAACGCTTCTTCTCTGAAACCACTAGGACAGTTGAAACCAAACTGCCCAGGAATGATCATTGGAAGGTCCTCTACAAATTATATGTTTTTTATGCCGATCGGAAATCCAAGATGGCCACCACCGCAATACATAGATTAACATTGGACCCTATGGGAAAATGTTCAAATGCCTTCTTCTCAGAAACTACAAATATTATTAAAGCCAAACTGTATATGAATGTTCATTGGATGGTCCTCTACAAATTTTAGGTTTTTTGTTCCGATATGAAATTCAAAATGGCGGCTACGGCAGGACTTAGTTTAACATTGGACCCTATGGGAAAAATGTTTCAAAACGCTTCTTCTCTGAAACCACTTGGACAATTGAAACCAAACTGCCCAGGAATGATCATTGGAAGGTCCTCTACAAAGTTTCTGTTTTTTTATGCCGATCGAAAATTCAAGATGCCGCCACCGCAGGACATAGATTAACATTGGACCCTATGGGAAAATATTCAAATGCCTTCTTCTCAGAAACTACAAATATGATTAAAGCCAAACTGTAGATGAATGTTCATTGGATGGTCCTCTACAAACTTTACGTTTTTTGTTCTGATATGAAATTCAAAATGGCGGCTACGGCAGGACTATGGGGAAAATGTTTCAAAACGCTTCTTCTCTGAAACCACTTGGACAGTTGAAAGCAAACTGCCCAGGAATGATCATTGGAAGGTCCTCTGTTTTATATGCCGATCGGAAATCCAAGATGGCTGCCACCGCAATACATAGATTAACATTGAACCCTATGGGAAAATGTTCAAATGCCTTCTTCTCAGAAACTACAAATATGATTAAAGCCAAACTGTACATGAATGTTCATTGGATGGTCCTCTACAAACTTTACGTTTTTTGTTCCGATATGAAATTCAAAATGGCGGCTACGGCAGGACTATGGGGAAAATGTTTCAAAACGCTTCTTCTCTGAAACCACTTGGACAGTTGAAACCAAACTGCCCAGGAATAATCATTGGAAGGTCCTCTGTTTTTTATGCCAATTGGAAATCCAAGATGGCTGCCACCACAGGTCATAGGATTAACACAGGACCATATGGGGAAAATACAGAAATATATTCTTCTCTGAAGCTATTGCACTGTTTGAACCTAAACTGTGCATCAATCATTGGAAGGTCCTTTACAAACTTTGTGTTTTTTATGTTGATCGTAATTCCAAGATGACTACCACTGCAGGACATAGTTTTTACATAGGACCAATTGGTTTTTTTTATAACCAGGTGAACGAAGGCTCTTGAGAGCCTCTGGTTTAACAATACAGCATGTCTGTGTACTGGGATGACAAATACATGTATGAGATTTGTAAAGAATCAAATTGTTATCTTAGATTAAAATAGAGATTGGTGATAATCTTTGACTTGTAAATATATAACATTCCATCTGTAACAGGACTCTTAGTCTTTTATCTGATTATTTACTGTTAATGGGTAAAAATCTATCTCTAACATTTCCCAATATAACCCACTTGTCTACGATTGAATTGTCTTATATTCACCATACAGGATATGATATGGAGGAGGGGGCATATATATCCCAATGTATCTTGTAGGTAATTTTTTACAGACATTATAACTATAACTCTTGCATATTTTAACTTGATCATGACTACCCAGTTTAATGTCCTAGTTTATTAGCTGAGGAAGTTGTAAAACTGATGGAAGTGTGTTTATATAGATGGTCTTTATAAAAGGTGTTGCTTGATAGAATAGATAGCTACTACATTGTAACACTGGATGTAGTACTCTATTATCATACAACACAATAGGAAAATATTAAAACAGCTTTCTTCTTATAATCTGTTTAACTGATGCAACACAAACTGGGTTTATTTTGTAGATAATAAACCTTAGACGACTTTTATTACCAGATATACTTTAAAGAGGAAATAAACCTAATCATAATATAGTGATATAAACGGATAATTATTTATTAAATAGATAATAAACTACATTTTATGGTCAACAGAATCACAGAAAGCTATTAATTGGTTATGTTAAAAACAAATATAAACTTTCCTTCAGCAAGGCAGCTGCCATATGGACAATGGTAGTGACGTCACTCTAGTGTTAACTCGAGCATCATTTATCAACATAATACACATTATCAACCAATCAAAAAAATATACATTTACTGAGTTTGGATGAATAGGGAATCAAACAATATGTGTTTATAATTTCGAAATATTCGGTAGAGGAAATTAACAATTGTCAACATGTAATTGCCAAAACAACAGTGCAACCATCCCCCTTTTTGTGCCACTCCAGTCATTTTCAAGAACGTTAACAGCCAATCCAAAATATTGTTTTGGCTTTCTTCCAAAAATAGTTTTGTGAAAATTTTTGTTGTTTTAGAATTTTGCTCATTTTCAGCTATTTTAGAATCTGTGTCGTCAGCAAGTGTTACTTGGTATAGGTGCAAGAAAACCAGAGAGCAGACTTGTGATGTAGAATAATGCATTTTTTTTTTTTGCTCATCAATACCAAAGAGTTTCACAATGCACAGCTCCCATAAAAATAAAATCGTAATTAACAGTTTTTGTGACTATACTATTGGACATTTGAAATGATAGAAACATCTAAACTATTTTGTTACATCTATTGTTTGAAATAATCGTACATCTTATGTTGGGTTTCTTTCCCCATTTAATGTAAGATTGTTTGGCGAAAACGTCCACAAATCTTAGAATCTGATTCTCATAAATGATCAACACGGTATTATGTGCATAATATATATATTTTTTCATTCAATAATTAATACGGTGAACGATAATGGCTCCAATGAGATTCATTCTGTAAGTCAGTGACAAAACTTTATCACATAATGGAGTCTAACTCACAGACTGTAATGGTGGTAGGTAGAATTAAACCCAACTACCATTCAGTCACGCTGACCCCTTTTACAAATGTTTTTTAATTATCTTGTTTTCCCCCTGGCCGTCCGTCATTTTATATTGGATACCATATGAAGATTTGCATATTATTACAGCACTTTTATCATGCAATTTTGTAAAGAGTCATTGCCCTTTTTCACTAAGAATAGTTTGTACATTCAACTCCTTCTACATTTTAATTGCCATTACAAGGCATCTTTCTTTAAAAATGAAAGTATGGAGCGACAATTTTGTTTTGTGTTAAAAATTATCTTTATTGTCTAAATATTTTATATATTTCATTTTATTATATTTGTTTTGATTAAATCTACTTATTTAATAAAGAATGAGCAAAATAATGTATGTTTTTAGCTCACCTAACCCAACGGGTCATATCAGATATTGCCACCACTTGGCATCCATCGTATGCATCATCATCTGTAATCTTGGACATTTTTATCTTCTCTCTGTTCATTGGATGGTCCTCTAAAAAGTTCATGTTTTTATGTTGATCGGTATTCGAAGTACACAAAAGATGTGTGTTGTACGTCTGTGGCACCATCTATTGTCAGCTGTTAACTTTACCATTAATCCATTTGGAACCAAACTTGGTAGAGCTGTTACTATGTTGGTCCTGAACATCTTATATGATTTGTGTTTCATATGGGGATCCAACATTGCTGCTAACGCCAATTATGCTATCTGGTTAAAATTAAAAATTTTAAATCTTCATCTCTGTAATCACACATGGGATGGAACCAATACTGCCGTAGGAGATCCAGTTATCAAGAGGGGAGGGTTGAGATCCAGTTATCAAGAGGGGAGGGTTGGGGTCCAGTTATCAAGAGGGGAGGATTGGGATCCCATTAACTGGTTTAACCCTGCCACATTGTTGTGCCTGTTCCAGTTAAGATGAGATGTGATTGTTTCTTTTGTTGATATTGATGATCATCGCTGTTTGAACTTTTTTTCCTAATTGGTAGGAATGTTCCTTATATATCTCTCTCTAAAAAGTTTCTTTGTCGATCATCTTAGGACAAATTTAACATAGTACCTATGGGAAAAAATACCTCAAAATTATTCCAACTCGAAACCAATGAAACATTTGAAAGTAAACTTGGTTGAAATGTGCCTTGGGTGTTCCTTTGCAAAATGTGTGTTTTTGTGTTGAGAAGAAAACCAAGATGGTTGCCATTGCAGGATGTAATTTTAACATAGGACTATATGGGGAAATTAAAAAAAGTTTTTTTTCTCAGAATCTAGAAATTTGATTGAACCCAAACTGAACATGAATAATCATTGGATGGTCCCTTACACAATTTTATTTCTTTTTTGTGTCAATCGGATATCCAAAATGGCCCCCATTGCAAGAAAAATTAAACATAGGACCCTATGGGGAAAATATTTCCAAATTATTCGTCTCAAACCAATGAATCATTTGAAAGCAAACTTGGCTGGAATGTGTCTTTGATGGTCTGTTACAAAATGTGTGTTTTTGCATCGATCGGAAATCCATGATGGTTGCCATCGTAGGACATATAGTTTTAACCTTTGACTATATGGGAAAATGAAAAAACCTGTTTTCTCAGAAACTAGAAATTTAATTTAAACTGAAAATGAATAATTATTGAATGGTCCTTTATAATTTTTTCTTGTGTTGATCCGAATTCTAAAATGGCAACCAGCACAGACAAATTTAACATGGAAACCTAGGGGGAAACTATTTTGAAATAACATGTGTATTCTTATCTGAAACCACTAAACTATTAGTAAGTAAACTTAAAATGTGCCTGAGATGGTCTTATCTGTCTGTTTGTTTTTATTTTGTTGATCAGAAATCCAAGATGGCAGCCTCTATATGACAGTGTTGATATAAGAGCCTGTGGAACAGATATCTTTTTTATGATACTAGAAAATAAATTGAATTGAAATGGTAATCAAGCATACCAAATCTTGAAGCATTATGATGCTGTTGTCCGATTGGTCAATTTATTTAACTGTCTTGCATATTATTGGATGGTGAAAGATGAACAAAGGGGGTGTTGTTAGATGCTAGTGTATCACTGGAAAAAAAACGGTATAACAAACATTAAATTATAATTATAGATTGATTATGGTTTGGGTCTGTTGTCTGTCTGTAGATACTCTAGGGTTTCCAGGTAATAATTGTTGTGCTAGTTGACAGCCTTCTAATATATCAACACAATGACCCATGGCATAGAATTAAGGTTGGCATTGATTTAACCCTATCCAATTCCAAACAAGAGGCATCAAGGTGCCAAAATGGGTGTGCGTTTTTTGTATACAGAGCATTTATTTTTTCAGCTTTTCAATTTGTTTTGTTATAGTTTTGGAGTTATGCCCCTTGAAAATGTGCAAAATGACAATCATTATATTGCTGTATGATTACTGAAAATGTAGTATTGTTTACATAGCTTGAATAAATATGATTTGATTTCAAAATTGTTTAGCATGAAAATTCATTACACAATAAGTTCGATATCACACGGAAAAAGAGAATACGGTTTAATTTTGTTTTATAAAAATCTCTTTTTTATTCAAAAATAACCCTTTTTCCAATTTTGGTAAATATCCTAGCTAGGAAATTCGCAATCCTATATTTTTTTAAGTATCCAGTACATTTCAGGAACCAGAAGAACAAGAGCTGCAGCATTTCAGGAACCAGAAGAATAATAGCTACAGCATTCCAGGAACCAGAAGAACAATAGCTACATCATTTCAGGAACCAGAAAAACAATAGCTACAGCATTTCAGGAACCAGAAGAACAATAGCTACAGCATTTCAGGAACCAGAAGAACAAGAGCTACAGCTTTTCAGGAACCAGAAGAACAATAGCTACAGCATTTCAGGAACCAGAAGAACAATAGCTACAACATTTCAGGAACCAGAAGAACAATAGCTACAGCATTTCAGGAACCAGAAGAACAATAGCTACAACTTTTCAGGAACCAGAAGGACAATAGCTACAGCATTTCAGGAACCAGAAGAACAATAGCTACAGCATTTCAGGAACCAGAAGAACAATAGCTACAGCATTTCAGGAACCAGAAGAACAATAGCTGCAGCATTTCAGGAACCAGAAGAACAATAGCTACAACATTTCAGGAACCAGAAGAACAATAGCTACAGCATTTCAGGAACCAGAAGAACAATAGCTACAGCATTTCAAAATATTTGAAAACATCTCTATTGGACTCTTGGTGTTGACAGTTATTACGAAACATATTGGTAAAAAAATAGAAGAAACATCGCGACACCGTCGGCTTATCAAGAACCTATATATCACAGATTGAAAATTAAACAATATCAGGAAAGCCTTCGAAGAGTGTTATTTTTTTATCAATGCATTCGAATTTGTCATGATTAGCACCTGTTTGCAGAATAACCATGAGAAAGAAACTTTACGATAATCTTCGACTACTTTTCGTGAAGACCTTATTGCACACTCGGCGTAAAAAATGTTCCTCTGCGTCAAACATCGCTTAGTTTGCTTTTAAGTGATGTCCTCCATTTCGGAACTTTCGAAAATGATATTAAATCCAGTATTTTATATTGGGAATCATACTTTGCTTTCCTTACGAAACCCCAAAAAGTTATTTTGTAGGAAGTTTAAGAAAAGTAGTTATGGTTTAATTTCTTACTCAACTGCAACCCTAATCTTCTTCAACCATACCATCTCTCCTATGAGTAATACAATTACTTCCAGATCTCTCAAATCCTGTTCTTTGTTCAACACAGAGCAAACCCATACCGGTGATGTTTCTCCTCGTCGGTCTTTCAATGTCAAACTTTTACTCTAACGGAATTTCCCTTCATCACACTCTGAATTCTATGGATCACTCCAGTGGCTTCACGTGAACTCTCGGCTCCTTCGATTCCCATTTTCCAGCAAACAGTCTTCACTAATTAATGAAGTCGTCCCCTTGATTAACTTCCACTTATTTTTCAACCTCCATGTTCTTTCCGAATGACATATCTTCTCAGTAGCTCATTCGACCACTCCTCGTCTGCATTCAGTTTTTCAATTTGTTGGTAAGGTTAGCGTAAGTTGTTTCTAAAATATTGGGTGAGATGGAACACAATGACAGGAGCACACAATGTCGAAGAAAATACATATGATGATAACACCACAATCAGCTTAAACCGGGCGTTGTATGATATGACTGTAGAATATCGACAAGGGAGAGTTGACCAAATGTATAATAAAAGCAAGTATGGATATAGTATTTTGATGGACATAGTAACATGCTGGAAACAGTATTTTGGGCATTTATCTCGTTTTAGTTAGGTCAAATCGTATTGAAAAACTGTGATAGGTAGGGAATGTTAAAAACTGTGATAGGTAGGGAATGTTAAAAACTGTGATAGGTAGGGAATGTTAAAAAGTGTGATAGGTAGGGAATGTTAAAAACTGTGATAGGTAGGGAATGTTATAAGGAATATAATAGAAAATAATTAAACAATCAATTCAAAGAAAAACCACATCAAACATGTCAAAATTAGATATAAAATACTAATTGTGTATTCCAAATACATGTATTTTACACAGCTTTTCGAGATAAAATACCGGTAGCTAAATTTGTATGGACCATCAATAACCCATAAAGATGATCATTTTACAAAAACAAAAAAGGAATTAAAATTGGATGAAAAGTTAAAAAAAAAATGAAACCTCTCCATTATTGTCTCTTTTTAAAGGGGCATTTTCTCTACCAAAATCGTAAAAAAATAATTCCCATAAAAACTATCAGATATGATTGATGCCTTAATAAAACGTGTTTCTGTAACTTATAAATGTTATGAAATGTACGCGCATCAGGGAAAAAAGGTGCAACTGCTCGTGTTTTGAGATCGATCAAGAAATGGACTTATACCTCGAATTTGACGACAGTGGTCAAATCAGTACTAAAATTTATGATAAACGGGACGACTTCAATTTTAAAATCATAAATTTTCCAAACATGTGCAGCAATATACCAGCTTCTCCTGCATATGGTGTTTACATCTCACAATTGATTCGCTATGCAAGGGCCAGTAGCAATTATTCTGATTTCCTGGAACGTCATCTTCATCTGAGAAACAGGCTACTGGACCAGGGCTATAAAAAGATTCGCCTTATTCGATCTCTTAAAAAGTTTATATTCCGATACCAAGATCTTGTCGAAATATATTCCGTCTCTGCAGAAACGATTATAAACGATGCATTTCCATATAGTGAAAATGTATAAAGATAAGGAAGCCAAGAAAAATGTCAAACATATTTTTTTATCAATGTGTGACGTAAGAGTGTCTTTGACATTTACTTCACTGAATATGGTACTGCTTTGACGATTGTTTTACCTATTTTGTTCCTGTATTTAAATACTGTTATAGTGACAGCCGTAACCTTTGAACCGTAATGAGAGCGGGAGGTTTGGCGCTTTAAAATCTGATTCAACCCACCATTTCTTTAGAAATGCCTGTACCAAGTCAGGGTCATTACGGTTTTCACAGTTTTCCGGTTGTTGACTGATTTTGTCTGTTTATATAATTATGAGTTTTGACTTTCCCTTTGTAAGATTGTTCGGAGTTCGGTAATTTTGTTATTACCCTTATTTATTAATTATCGGCATTGTTTACGAAGTTTGCCGAATCGTCATTAAATCAGTACAACAGTGCACTTATTTCTTATTTTCTGTGAATCTGCTTTTAGTCGGCGTTAATTACGGACGAAGAACCATGCAAGTTTGCAGTTAATTAATAAGCGACAAAATACAAATTATTCGTTTTTACCTGTCACTAGTAAGGTCAGTTGCATACGGAGAAAGCGAGGTCAAATTATTTGCTTGCAAGGAAATAATAAATCGATGGTAATTTTCGTTCTCAAAAGGCGAAAAGTGGTACGATAAGCTGTTTAATGTGAAATATTTACCTTTATTTCATCATTTAAAAGCTATTTACCAATTTCAAAAACATATAATTTTTTGGTCAAAATCGTAGCCAATGCCCCTTTAAGTTAAAACGATAATAATTACATAATAAAGCTATCCATGTTCTGAAAGCGATTTTCTTAAGGAATTTATCCAAACAATAAAGATCCTCATCAAAATCCGATGAACAATGAACAAACACAAAACAGAAATATAAGTTTTTGCACCTTTGAACCTCTTGTTTGGAAACTTAGGGCTACAATGACAAAATACAATACCAGTCGCAATTCTATATCAATGAATATTCGTGTTAAAAATTCAGGATTTGTCGACTAGAAATACAGTTATCACTCGGAAATCATGGTGTCTACAGGCGCACGTCAACATCAACACCATATCATAATACGCCGTATGAAAGATAAAATATTACGGCAAATATTACAAATGGAGGAAATCATAAACAAAAAAACCTCTAGAAAAAAGACTTTCATGGTGAAAAAAAAAGTTTTGGCAAGAATCAATGACGACTACCAATGGTGAACATAAAAAACACGAGGGGGACTATCAATAGAAATAACCAAATGTCAATCTAGACAAGCCTCCAGGAAGTCTATCAATGGTGATAACAAAACGGTCAATCTCGACAAAATATGTATATGACTGGGACGAATATCAACAGAGATAACCAAGCTGTCAGTCCACACAAGACACAACAGAGTAAACTATTAAGAAGGAGACCCAAGAGGTTGGTCTCGACAAAACGTGAAGACAAATATCAATAGAGATAACAAACGGTCAGTCTAGGCAAGATTCAAGGAAGACAACAATTGGTGAAAACCAAAATGTCAGTCTCGACAAGACACAGAAAGCTCTTGTGTTGTCCGAAAAAAAAATTCTGAACGAAACAAAAAACCATAACCCCCCCCCCCCCTTCAAGTTAAATGGTCGGTCCCTAACCACCGTGTCCAATGTCACATTCGGGGACGGAGATGAACAGAGTCCGGGGACAGAGATTCGAAGCGCCGAGAACGAGGTTAGTTGGTATAATTTGGCAAATTTCTTGAGTTCTGTAATTAGGTAAGTGTAAAAATATATCCAGCGGAACACTGTGATCATCCACGAAGATATTGAACCTATTTTGCATGCACAAGTTGTCCTGGAAATAGCCAAACACTCAAACACAATGTGGGGACGGTCCTCAAAATCGGAATTCACCGGTGTTTTCTGTACGATTACGCCTTACATGCAGCACTACACAGTGGTCACTGTTGTCATATAGTGTGTCCAAAACGGGGGCAATAATGATTTATAGTCATTACGGCAGCATAATGTGTCAATAATCTTTTTCGCACAAAATTACGATGTGACGTAGGGGGACAGAGAAGACCGTGTAGCCAGGGGACAGTGATCAACTTTGCAAAAACAGTTTATTGCAGCTTTTAACGTTCACAATGGTTTACATTTAGTATTTAAACTATATCCTGTTATGTGTATTCCCTTTCCAACACGATAAGACACACCTGGGACTTTTCCATGACACCGAGTGCATACTTCCCTTTCGTCACTATGTTTTTTCATGTGTCTATTACGAGCGTATGTGTCTTTGAAGTCCTTTTTGCATGTATCGCAAAGTTTACCTGTCTTTTTGTGTTTGAAACGGATATGGGAGTTTAATCCATCAATAGAGTTGTACTCCTTCCCGCAGTGGGGACAAAGATAGCTTGTTTCATCTGTTGTGTGTCGTCTCATATAAATAGTAAGATAAAGTTTATTTGTAAACTCCTGATCACACACATCACATTTATATGAAGTGTCTGCACTGTGGATGGCCATATGGCGCCTTAAATTTTACATTGTACTGAAATGTTTTCCACATACATCACATGTGTTGCCACTAGCTACCTCCTCTTCGTGTTCAATGAAGCTACTGTCCATGATCTCTGTTAGAAAGAAAATATAAAAATAAACATGAATTCAAAACATACCACAATATAAGACTAACAAAATGCATGATTCAGGCTATTTGAAAGCTGCTTTTGTCTATTTTCATATGAGTATTTCTCAGATGGTGTTTCTTTTGAGAGAAACAATGTTCAATTTCGATTAATCTACCTGAAAGATGAATCTATACAGAGGTCCATAGGGTATCTGTAATCGCTCAGATAAATGTGTCTTTTGAACAGTTTTCTTTCCAAAGGTAACACCTGCTGATGAAGAGCTGTACAAAAAAAACGATGAAGCAGTCGGAAACGATATGTAATTCTCTCGCTCTGAAAATGTAGTTTAATTTACTATCAGCTGCTTTACTCGCTGAGACGCATCTGCTGACCAAATATCAACGTTGTACTACATTTAGTATCCTACCTCTGGATCATAACGCAAAACTTAACCAGAGTCAGTAATTCTGAAAATATAGGTCAATCTGACCCAACTATCAGCTGCAGCTGTATCACTCCCAAAGACGCATCTATTGACTAATATCATTGACGTATGACATGTAGTATCCTAGCTTTGGACCTTAACGCAAAACTAAACACAAACCTTAAAGCGTTGATCACTGTCCCCTGGCTACACGGTCTTCTCTGCCCCCCTACGTCACATCGTAATTTTGTGCGAAAAAGATTATTGACACATTATGCTGCCGTAATGACTATAAATCATTATTGCCCCCGTTTTGAACACACTATATGACAACAGTGACCACTGTGTAGTGCTGCATGTAAGGCGTAATCGTACAGAAAACACCGGTGAATTCCGATTTTGAGGACCGTCCCCACATTGTGTTTGAGTGTTTGACTATTTCCAGGACAACTTGTGCATGCAAAATAGGTTCAATATCTTCGTGGATGATCATAGTGTTCCGCTGGATATATTTTTACACTTACCTAATTACAGAACTCAAGAAATTTGCAAAATTATACCAACTAACCTCGTTCTCGGCGCTTCGGATCTCTGTCCCCGGACTCTGTTCATCTCCGTCCCCGAATGTGACATTGGACACGGTGCTAACGGAGACCTCTGAAAGAAACTAAATTTCTGTTTGAACAAAGCACGAAAGAGGTTATTATTGCATTCGAAAATGAAAGTTGATTCATGAAATCGTCGATACTATTGATGAAGCCAACCAGGACACCAGTCTGTTTAAGACGTAGGGAGGAACCATTAATGGATTTATCGGACTCTGAAAGATATTTAAATATTACCAGAGGCACTCGTGTACACTCTGTGATTTTCGTTATGTCATTAAAATTAATTTTTTTCCCTTTTAGTGCCTCTATTCTAACCTTCTCTAATAATATTTATGGAAAAAATGGGTTGTATCAAAATGGGTAAAATACGTCAAAATTAGGTGATTCTGTGTAGAGAAGGTTAGAATAGAGGCACTAAAAGGGAAAATATTTAATTTTAATGAAATGACGAAAATCACAGAGTCAGGGGCGGATCCACACGAAATACCCAAAAAATTTTCGCGCCTCCCTCCGCTCGGCGCAATTTTTTTAAGTGCGCCCCCCTCACTTAAAATCCTGGATCCGCCCCTGAGAGTGTACACGAGTGCCTGTGAATATTACCACCAGAGTAGAAAATTGTGTTAAGAACAAATATTAAACACCAAAATTGGCACCGTGTATGCAGTGTTTACTTGTTAGTGTTTTACATCCCCGACCAGCTGGGGAATAAATACTCAAATTGAAATATTCCTGGAAGTCAATATGTTCAAATGATGTATAGACAAAATACGATGATTATCCATATTTAAAAAAAAAAAGTATAAAACACAATAAATGTGCAACAAATAAGTGGTACTTGTACATTATTGTACAACTTTGTCTGAAGTCAAGCACTAGAATCTTTCCGGCAAATCTGTTTGTCACGGATCATACATTTTATGTGGAAGTTTTGTTTTCAACCTATATTTAATTTCTTTATGTTTCGTCAAAAAAAACAGACAACGTCTATAATTTGTCGATTTACAACCGTGATTTGATTTAACTTAAGAAATTAGAAACTTGTTTTTATCTGTGATGAGCCGTAACGTATCTGCTTTGATCACCAAGAACAAGTGATGTCTTTATCTGTATGTTATCACGATAAAACATGTATTCAGGGTTTAGCTTGTATCGGTTTTTTTAATTGTTAAGTATTTTATCGTAGGTGAAATCACACAGAAACATGTGGAACATTAAACGTAAGATTTGCTGTACATCATTTGACCCATTACTAGGATCACTTGCCCCTAGGCGTACGCACCAGAGTATATACAATACACAGCGCACTCTTCATGATAACTGATTGTTAAAATGTCTGTTTATAATCATTCTTTCACGACAGGTGTGCCTTGTTTTTTTTAATCTCCACTTAAACTTTATTTTACCTTGTTTACTAAAAGTAGTAAAATATACATAATGTGGTATAGTTCTTGTCTACGCTATACATTACATGAGCCTATTCCTTTTTGGGGTTTAATATCAGGTTGTATTTGTTGTCTTAATTTATAGTCTTATTCCAGAACACTTCTCTTTGAATTGATATTGTTTCTCCTTTATTTTTGGAGTGATCGACAGTTAAAATCACCTATAATTAGGTTCTACAGAGAAATCTGGACTGATTCATATAATCATTATGTCCCGTTTCATTTCATCGTGTTTCATAGTTCATGTACCAGTATTATGATTCTTTTGATGGCGTAACATTATCATTACCTTCTCCTATGTTATCCGTTATAATCGTGGACGAATTATTTCTATATATTCGAAGCTGAACTTATTGTAGATATGTTAGAGATTAATTGGTTGGAATCTGTGTATCCATTGATCTGAAAATCGAGTTTACAAATAAGTACCTCACAAAATACCTGTGGGATGGAATTCGTATTTTGACATTGTTTCGTCCTCTTCATTTTGATCTTTTACTGGTTTTGTCTATCATGATTCATACAACCATCCCCCGGATTGTGTTTTGTCTATCATGATTCATACAACCATCCCCCGGATTGTGTTTTGTCTATCATGATTCATACAACCATCCCCCGGATTGTGTTTTGTCTATCATGATTCATACAACCATCCCCCGGATTGTGTTTTGTCTATCATGATTCATACAACCATCCCCCGGATTGTGTTTCGTCTATCATGATTCATGATTCATACAACCATCCCCCGGATTGTGTTTTGTCTATCATGATTCATACAACCATCCCCCGGATTGTGTTTTGTCTATCATGATTCATACAACCATCCCCCGGATTGTGTTTTGTCTATCATGATTCATACAACCATCCCCCGGATTGTGTTTTGTCTATCATGATTCATACAACCATGCCCCGGATTGTGTTTTGTCTATCATGATTCATACAACCATCCCCCGGATTGTGTTTTGTCCATCATGATTCATACAACCATCCCCCGGATTGTGTTTTGATACTGTTCCAGCACTTTATAATGTATCACAAACAGTCCATGTGTACCATGACCTGACATTTAGACCAGTAAGTCTCAAGTCGCTCGGGAACAACAATGTATGGTATGGAAACTGAAATATGTTGAAGAAGACTAGCAACGCTATATTGACCCTTGTATGCCTATTTGGACTTCAACATTTTACTATTTTATCTCACCTTTTTAATCATTAAAAAGGGGTCGTCGTGGTCGTGATCGTGTGGTAGCTGGATTTACACTTACCAATGCAATCAGTGTCTATCACCACTAACGCTGTGAGTTCGAATGTCGCTTATGGCGAGGTGTACTCGGTACAACATTTTATATATAAATGTGATAAAGTTTGTCAGTGACTTGCAGCAGGTCGGTGATTTTCCCGGGTACTTCGAATTCCTCCACCAATAAAATTAATTGCCACAATAAAACTGAAATATTGTTGAAATTGGCGTGAAACACCATAACTCTAAACCCCAAATCATTAAAAAAAAACGCGTTATCAATATAATGGTATTTGAGTCCATTGAACACATGCGGCACTTTCCCAGTTAACTTCCATCTTACTAACAGGCCACATTGATCATACAGTAAACTATAACAATATCAACAACTTGTTTATATGAACAATTCATCATTTTTAAAGTATATTCCTGCAATAAAAATATACAACAACTAGAGCACCGACCGACAGACAAACAGGTCTCATGGGAAATTTGGGAGACTTGAAATCTTTAACTATCAACAGAACCGAAATCATCGTTTTATATTTTTCACCCATATGTATTTATCTAATTTGGCTTTCTAAACATTAAAAATATTTGTTTAAATATTTGAATAAAAATACTTTTGTAGATGGAAATGTATCAAGTATAAGAATACACCCCAACCTGTAGATTCTTAAAAAGAATTAACTCTTACTGGTCTCTAATTATTTTTCAGAAGCTACAGTCCATCAGTAGATGTGATAGTCAATGCTACAGAACAATCATTAAGAATATTAAGTATGTTATTCCCCAAAATAAACTATTGATTTACCGTATTGTGATAAACAAACATCCTAATAGCATCGGTGGTGTAATGGTTAGCATGTTCGAGTGCAGTAGATCGACTCCCGATCGGATTTAAAATTGGTATTTGTTGCTTCTACGCTAAGCACATGTAGGAGAAAGAACAAATACTTGTTGGCTCGGAATCGGGACAATGTGTCCAAGTGGAGTGACATGTCAACCCACGGACTGTTGTTTCAGCGAGCTAGCAGTATAACAATCCAATTAAGGGTGTTGGTCTAGTACAAAGTGGACCTCATCATCATCTCATTGATACTTAACTAGTTCTCGCCATGATATAGTTGAAAATTGCTGAGTTGGCGTTAGCAACAATCATTCACTCACTGAAAAAAATCCTTAACAATACTATATGGTTTGTTGATTAATCTTCTTTTATAATATTGAAGTAGACTTGTTTATTGTTAATTTTTACATAAGTTATGAAATTCAAATAGAAAAGCTAAAAAATAATATGCAAATATCTTGCATAAAATCTGCATTTTGGAGGATAAATTGTATTTGGGTAGATCGAAAAACGTGAAAACAATTTGGTAGGGATGGTCTAACCATGCAAATTTTCAAAATAAAATGGCCTTTGGGGACATAACACTTACCTCACCATTTATAATAGTGATACATGACATATACATATTGTAGTGTTATTTATATCTACATTTGTATTTCCATTATATTCATTAATTATAGATCATAAAACAAACACATTTTATATCTTGTCTTTATTTCCTATTATATATTTGAACACATAAACTGAATTTGGAGAGATCTCAGTACAAAGTTCATTTATAGTGCATAACACTTATCTGCTTCAATGAACATAATTAAAATGAAATGAGTCTTTTCAGTGTTGAATTATGGGACAACCATTTGTTTTATAGGCATGACTGAACACGTTTAGGATCCCCCCCCCCCCATTTTAATAGAATTTATCATAATATTTCGTTTCTCATACTACTAGTATATTAATTTACAATAATATTTGGTTGGAGAATAAGTGGGGGGAAAGATACAAGTACCTTCATCAGGTTGTTGTCACTCCCCCCCCCCTCCCCCCATTTAATTGTACATGATGATGTCTTGCTTATTGTTCTCCATATTTAAGGTTCAGACCATTTTATTTCATAAAAACTCCCTCCAGTCTCCGGTAAAATTCAAATAGTTGTCCACTTGTTATGATTATGCTCCTATATCATATATTACATATATATAGTTAATCAGATACATATTGTAAGACAAGATCATGATATAACCATATCTTCTACATTCCTAACCCACCCGTTACAGAACAAACCACAATGCTGGTTGGTTTGGTACACTGTCTCATTAGTAGTACAGCATTGGTATATTACACACCACAACCTTAACAGTGATTTGGTTACTATTACAATACATTTGTCTTCAGTAATATAATACTATGTGCAAAATATTTCGTTAAATTCACAGACTATAAAATTTAAGGTTATAAAATCGGTACATCCAATTATTCTATATTTTATTGTCCCATCCAACAAATACTGAAAAAAACCCTATCAAATGTCATAAATGAAGCTATATATGGTGACAATAGTGAAATGTGAGAGAGATCATGACACAATAAACTCTGAAATACAATAACAACTTAAAGCATATTTACAATTTCATTGCACCTTTAACAATATCACAGTTCAGCATAACACCTTGCACCGTCCCCCCCCCCCCCCCCCCCCCGCTCCCCATCCCCCCTTTCCCGACCACTATCTGGTAGAACATCTCATTTGATCAGTGTTTATTGCTCGTTTCAACACTAACATCCAGTCATTATAATATGGAGAACATGTCAGTTTTAGTTGTCCTAAACGCCATTTTCCAGTGAACAAAAATAGGCCTGGTCCATACCCAACATTGCATTGTCTATGTCTGGCTAGATTCTCTTTTAAATATGGACCATTTCTACTATATCCATCTAAAAGTAGTTTTCGTTGACGAATTACCTTGGAGATGTTTACACTTATATCTGTTTGAGCTACATCATCTATATGTGTTACATTAGACATGGTACCAACTATAACTGAAACAGAGAAATATAAAACATTACAAAATGCGATTAGGAATAAACTCCACATTATACACATGTTATACCTTCATTATAATATATACTTTTTAATACCTTAAAATATAGGTCTAAAATTTGACCCACTCCCATGTTTACAATGTTCTCTTTTGATAGCCAAATTACAACCTTTCCATGGTGACTATTTTTCAAGAAACTTATAAAACTGAAAAACTATATTGATATAACCCAGTCTGTAATCCACTGTAAAAATCGTGTTTAAAATATAAACACAGCCCTAAAGATTATATACCTGTATTTGTCCATTTATCAAAAAAATGCATGCAATAATTCTAAGCATATTAAAAGTGAACAGAGGTTAAATTCTAATGTTTAACATTATACATTTAGACTTTACAAAATTGCTTGTGTGATATAGCTACTATATAGCACAGATGCTTGTGACGTGGAATTACCCTCCCCCTTTTTTTACTTTCTGTTTACATAATATATTTCTTTATTTTTTCATCTTTATTTTCCTTTATTTAACTAGTTGGTATCCACATATTCATACAATCTTATGGTAACAATAGCTTGTATGTGCATGCGTTCTCCTCTTATTATATATAGTACCTGCACATGCCATGACCCAAATTTTTTATTTTTATTCTAAGTCCGATTTCGATGATGTTTTTTTTTGGAGGGGGGGGTTCCTTGTGTAATTTTCTGTCTGCATCTTTCAACCAGAATTGGACTAGCTATTGTGGTTTCGGATATAAATGTGTTAAAGGGAGCTAAAGGGAACCAACACCCCAAATGATAACTATTCTATTTTAAGTCCCACTTGTGCTAGTTTTTTTCCAATGAATTCCTTTGAAAAAATCCTTTTTGGAAGGAGCCCCTCAGATTTGTTGTAGCTTTAAAGGTTTCAGATATACGAGAAGACAAAAGTCATATTTTTATTTAATTAAAGATTAACATCGGATCCAATGTGAAATTGATAAAATATTTTTTTCTCAGAATCTAGACTTGACGATTTTTTAGTTCTTCCCTTAGTAGAAATATATAGTAGACATTTCAAGCTTCATGTTTATGAATAAGGCTACATTGTCAACATATTTCTTCAAGTATGATTGTTAAAGAGTAAATGTGCACAATATTTCTCATTTATATGAAATTTCATGATGTTTTTTTACAATATTCTCCATTAACATGAAAGGATGAAATATTTCCTTGATATGTACAGTAATATTACATCAGTAATGTAAGTTTTTCAAAGTTTCTAGTCTGATAAGTTTGAAGAAAGACATGTCGTATAAATTACTAGCACACGACATTTTCCTATCAATATACTATCTTCCGCCTCAGTTGAATGCAATCCACTTAAATTTCATTCCTGTAGTTTTTTAGTATACAGTCCTGCTTTGCACGCCATTTTAATATTTATTTAAACTTTAAACAAAATATTTATCATGTTATACAGACGCGGATGCAAGAAATTTGTTAAGGGTGAGGCATATTTTATAGACGAGAAGTCAAATGATCCCAACGGGCACAGGACACTGGCCGGTATGTGTGTGTGATTTTTTTGATTTTTTTTGGGGGGGGTCATCGCCCCAGTAAGCTCCCTGGGCGCATCCGACTCGGGACGTCTGAATAAGATGAACTTGTGACTTTCTGATAAGATATGCAGATAAAAAGGCTTTGTCAGATCAGAAAGCACATTTTCAAATTTCAAAAATAAGTCTCGGGGGGAAAATGATAACACATTTATAATTTGGGAAAATAAAAGAAAGCAATAGTTTGTATTTACAAAATGGTTTCTACATTCTTTAGTGGACAATGTTACCAGTCTGTTTTGTAATATTCGAAAATCAAAAACAAAAATTGTTTACTAGTAATATGTAGTGGTCCCCTCTAGACTAATTCGCCATGAACTAATTGAAGATTTATGACTTCTTGTATTCTTGTATTCAAATAGACTTACCAACATCATGAAAACAGTATGCATTGACCAGTTCAATGTCTGTGCACGGTCGACATTCTGAAAACAACAATAAAATTTTAGGAGAAAATGCACTACCTTTAAATAACTAACTTATTAATTAATTTTACTTATGCAAATCACGATTTTACTACCATTCATCATACCATAAAATGGATGTTATCATGGGGTTGAACAGTCAATATGAATGATATTGAAATTGAATTCACTTTGTTCAACAATGTTCATGTTCTGCAGAACTTAAAACATCACCATCAAGTCTGACTATTGGAACAGGCTATTATTGTATATGTTTGTCCGTACTTGTCTGTTATTGTACAATGTGTACAATAAGTGCCTCTTTAGAGGTAAATCCACCTACCAGAGAATTCCACGTCAGCCTCTGCTTCTACAAAACGTATAATTTTTCTGTTGCATTAATGATTTACAATTGTGCAATAGGCACGTTAATCAGTCGTGGTCACAGTAACAATATAACAATAGGAACTATTACAACATAGTCCTGTCATGGGATAACACAAATATGTCGCGTGGGATAACCCGGATAATGTGACCCCAACCCTCCTTTCTGATAACTAAATGAAACAGCCATATAATGGGTTATGGTAAGGGTGATGGTGTTTAACGCCACTTTCAACAATATTGCAGTAATATCACGGCGGGCAGTTTTATTTGAGGAGGAAACCGGAGACCTGCCACATGCCACTGGAAAACTTTCACATAACGTTGTATCGAGTACACCTCGCCATGAGTGGGATTCGAACTCACAACTTTAGTTGTGATAGGCACAGATTGCATATAGGTAGCTGTAAACCAACTCACACACGACCACGACGGCCCCACCATATACTGGAAAAAAAACTCCACAGATTTGCATCAGCTCCAAAAAAAATCGTACTTTCACAAAATTGATACCATTATAAACATGGAGAGTCGGAATGTAATAGTTTAACGCGATTTCGCTATGTAATATCAAAATGCTCGGGTCTGAAACCCGTGAAATTTATTTCAATCAATATTGATGTCAAAATGAATAAACAAGATATTTTGTTATTTTTTTTATCTGCAGATACATCTCTCCTGGATGATAGAGTAGTGATACAGTAACCAGATGAGGTAAATAGATACATGTCTCACCTGTAATTTAAATAAAGATATGACGCTTTTGTTAAATTTGTTTAATATTCAGTATCACCTAGGTCATCTTGAAATTTAAACTTATAGAAAAGAACATCGCATGCTCAGTGCATTTAAAAATTTGATTTATGACTGTGTATCTATTCTATAACTCACAGAATAATAATAATGTTGACTTTTCTACGCCTTTGAAACATTTTATGAGGTGAAATCTATGACACCATGCAAGGCTGGCCATGACAAATTATTTAAAAATTTTGTTTTCAAGTTTACATTGAATTATGATAATGACTACAATAAAAGATCCATTTGAATTCTTTATATGACATTGCTTAATGCTAATGAATAGGTTAATGGTTTACAAAAAACCCATTTTGTTTCCTTTTTTACCCTGTAAAACAGTTGTTACTCGGTATTTGACGTCCACGACAACCTAATCTCAGATTTTACAATAACGCCAGAGTGCATTTCATGTATAATTCCTTTTGCTAACAAAGAAATCGATGTTATTAACATCAGCAACATTCTTAATAGAAAAGAGGTCGTAAAAGAAATTCCACCATATTTCAAAAATCAATCTGTTCTCATTGTCTCCTATTGCTACACTAACAGCATTGGCGGTAAAATTTTCAACTACAAAGAAACATTGCAAGATATTAGCATAGAAGAGTACCTCAAGAACCCTCTGACTTGTGACTGCTCCCACTCTCCTTTTCAATACAACCCATCTGGACATGTAATCACTGGTGATCTGAATATCATTCAACATGAGTCTCCGAAAGGTGATTTCTCATGGTCCTAAATTCAGGGAACCTCAACACATCAATTGGAAACATAATTTCAAGATAATTACGGATGCTGTTGAAGATTATGCCAGAAGGTGGATAAAGAGAGAAGTAGACCAAGATCCTGAGTTAAAGTCCTTGTCAGACTGGGTTAGAACAATCAGGTCTCTAGTACAAGGTCGGATTCGCAAACTCAAAAATTGTGTTAATAGTTGACCCAAGTCTGTATTTAAAGACCAAGAAGCTATTAAGTGTCTTTCCTCTCTTCATGACAAATGTTATCGTTCCTGCGGACAAGGCTTCCAACAACATCGTGCTTGTATGTAAATCATATTACTACGAATGCCTAATCAAGGAATTAGGCATAAATAACAACACCTCTGGTAATATCACATACAAACAAACTTCGTTCGACAAAGATGAAATCCTAGCTAACCACAAATCCTTCATGACCTCTTTAAACATTCCCTCTGGTAAAAAGTCTGAGGATTTACCCTATTTGTATTGGATACCTAAACTCCATAAGACACCATACAAAGAAAAGTATATAGCGGGATCATCAACTTGTTCGACGAAAGCATTGTCTATTCACCTGACAAAGATTATGTCTGCAGTAAAAGAGGGACAACAGAAATATTGTGAAATTGTTTACTCGCGTAGTGGCATAATCACATGTGGATTTTGAAAAACTCTAAAGATCTTTTGGATAACCTGAAATCAAAATCTTTCTCTCAGGTATCCTCCATCAAAACTTTTGATTTTTCAACTCTATATACCACCCTACCGCATGACAAATTAAAAACCCGCTTAAAAGAAACAATTCATAAAGCTTTTAGTCATAGAAACTATGGCTCAAAATTTGTTGTGTTAGGCTACAATTCCACATATTTTTCAAACAAAATTCAAAAAGGTAAAACATACTACTCCGAGGAACAAGTGATCAGTATGCTGGAGTTCCTCATCGATAACATGTTTGTCTCCTTTGGAGGGACACTGTTTCAGCAGGTCGTCGGCATACCAATGGGTACGAATTGTGCCCCTCTTCTAGCCGATTTATTTTTATACTCATATGAGTTAGAGTTTCTTCAAAAGCTTGTAAAAGATAAGAAGATTCATGAGGCTAGAGCCTTTAATTTCACATACAGGTATATTGATGACGTTTTATCTATCAATAATTCTAGATTTGCAGAATTTCTTCCATTGATATATCCTCCAGAGCTGGAAGTTAAAGAGACCACAGATACAGCTTCGTCCGCATCATTTTTGGACTTATACCTCGAATTTGACGACAGTGGTCAACTCAGTACTAAAATTTATGATAAACGGGACGACTTCAATTTTAAAATCATAAATTTTCCAAACATGTGCAGCAATATACCAGCTTCTCCTGCATATGGTGTTTACATCTCGCAATTGATTCGTTATGCAAGGGCCAGTAGCAATTATTCTGATTTCTTGAAACGTCATCTTTATCTGAGAAACAGGCTACTGGACCAGGGCTATAAAAAGATCCGCCTTATTTTCGATCTCTTAAAAAGTTTATATTCCGATACCAAGATCTTGTCGAAAAATATTCTGTCTCTGCAGAGACGATAATAAACGATGGATTTTCATAAAGTAAATATGCAAAATGTATAAAGATAAGTAATCTTAAATCGTGGTTTAGACATGACGTCATTCAACATTTTATTTGAAATCAAATTGTGTAAGAAGATGACCGTTTAGTTAAACCGTTCTGCAGAGATGATAATAAACGATGGATTTTCATAAAGTACTGCGTTGACTACTATTATAGCTAATTTGCCACAGTATTGTTAAAAATGTTGTTATAGTGACAACCGGAACCTTTTAACCGTGATGAAAGCGGGAGGTTTGGCGCCGTAAAATCTGATTCAACCCACCATTTCGTTGGAAATGCCTGTACCAAGTCAGGGCCATTGCAGTTTTCCGGTTGTTGACTGATTTTGTCTGTTTGTTGATTTATGAGTTTTGCCTTTCCTTTCGGAAGATTTCTCGGTGTTCGGTAATTTTGTTATTACCCTTATTATAATCAAATTAATGTGATTCCAATAACAAATGTGTTATATACCATTTTATTACACAAAGAACATTTATTGAGAATTAAAAATACTTCACATGACTGTGGTGGTCTATAAGAATGAATTAATTTAATTGACCAAACAGAGTTTTCACCATTCTCAGTTTTTGACGGAATATAAGAGATAGTGCTATATTGTTGACAATTAATATCACCAGAGATAATTATTAATTCCATCAGTTTAAATCTGTACATGAATTAAGCCAGTAATACTGTCTCCGTACCTTCAAACAGATTAAGCAGGGTGATTATATATCGTGTGAATCTTCATAAATTTAGTGAATAATATAGCTTCATGTTCCTTGAGTTAGGTTGTAAAACATCGCTACATTAAACATTTATTATATTTTCCAGATTTAGTCGAAATCCGAGACATTTTGGCCGCCTAAAAATGAATGGAAATGATATAAAAATCCATTTATATTGCATTAAGATTTCATTTAAAGAGGAACTTCACGGAGATTGATTTTCTATTAAGGACAGAGATTGTCCATTTAATGTCAGCTGAAATTAAGCACACAACATTTTCTTGTAAAGGCGATTTAAAACCAATTGCTTGTTCTTGTTAAACATAAGGTTCAGATTATGTTAGTCTAGCTAACAATTGGGCTAGTTAAAAACTCATTGAGTGCCATCTTGTTATTGTTAGGGCAACAAGTTTAGACACATCCTTACCCCTGTCAATGGGGATTACTTCTTCACTATAAATATGTTCTACAATTTAATTAAACCCTTACTATTGACCTGTTATTATAATATATTTTTCTTTATTACCACACCTGCACGAAACACTGAACTATTCAATTTATTTACTTCAAGAAAAGTCTGTTTTATATGAATGTTTGTTAAATTTTAAACTTAAAGTTGAAGTGCAGCTACTTTAAACCATGTTAGAATATGTGTGCATGTTTCCCGTCAGTCTATACAGTGTGTAATTGTTAGAAAGTGTGTCAAGGAATCCAAGTATTTGTATAAAAGAATCATAAAAGAATTTTATGTCGGTAGAAAATAATCCAATTATTATCTAGATAATGATTGAAAATAATCGTTTAAATCCTTAATTAGTGTCTACGGAATATGTAATCGTTACCGAGCTGAGAAAAAGTCGATCTATTTCCCATTAGAAGACCTTTCTCGCTTGTATTAAAATTTTTCTCACAAAATATATAATATATATTTAAATCGGGATTGTTTAATTCCAAACCAAATTCAGTATACATACAGCCTTACAAAATACAGGATGAAATGTTTATTATATTTCCTATTCTATACATGTAGTAATTGGAGATGACAGACATATGCATGTGATCTGTTATGGTTCAACAATTAATTGAGTAATTAAACATTGGAAAGATCATCTTACTGATCAGTGTTTACAAAGAAAATTCTTATTCAAAGTAGACTGATGTTGTTTTTAATTTATTGAAATTAATTGGTGATTAGAATTAAACCTTTTTCATATGGAAGAGCCCGGGTGGCTCAATGAGTTAGGGCGGATTACTTAACAACTCATACAAGCCTATTACCAATACGGCGTGGGTTTGCGCCCGGCTTTGTACATTACAAAAAATGGTGCACTCGACTGACTCGCAGTCGCAAGTGATAAAGTTTACCAGTTGCTTGCCCATGGTCGGTGGTTCTCTCCGGGTACTCCGGCTTCTTCCACCACTAAAACTGGTCGCCATGATATAGTTGAAATATTCCTGAAAGTGGCGTTAAACACAATAAATCAAATCGATCAATTTTTCATAGGGAATTAAGAAGTAAATGTAATCATACTATTAATATATAATATGCCAAAAAGAATGTGTATATAGCTGACTATTGAATATATAGTGATGTTATGTCCTGAAAGTAGGCTGGTCATGTTTGCTTATTATATTAAATTTGATTCTATACGATTAGTAGTTCAAGTGACCAAAATGCCATTTGACACTTTATTGTAATAGAAGCCCCAAACTGTAAAGGGAATGAAACTATCAACTTGATGAAAATGTAATATATCATTGGAAAGGAGAAATCAATAGCATTAATTAAAGGTACATTGGGTACTTGAAAAAACCCAAAAGGGCCACACACACAAAAAACACATACATATTAGTAAACCAAGTGAGCGATACAGGCTACAGGGAGCCTCTGGTTTTAATTGATAACAAAAGTCAAAGATACGAACCTTCCATAGAATTGAATATCAACGCATCGTTTTTTCTCTCCATGATGTATTTCATTATTATAAAACTAAATCCTTTAGATTCTACAGTTCTCTCAGGTTCTAGAAATAAATGAATACTATCTGATGTCGACTGTATACATGTCTCTTTAGTTTTGCCATCTGCAGCTACAACTGATTTCAGGGTTGGTGGCATCGCTAGTGCCACAGGGGATGATACTTTCTCTGATTGTTCTTCAGAAACTTGTACTCGTACATTTTCAGTTTGTAGGATGAAACACAAATAAAAATCTCCGTGGAATTTTGGTTTAAAGTTTATTCTTAATGCTCCACCATATATATTATACCACTTAAAGCTGCCATCGTTACATGCTGGTTTCACATTTCTTACTGCTCTCACATCTGAAGATTCTTCACTGAAAAAGTTAAAAACGATACTTCATAAGTACATTAAAGAAAATACAAGGAAAACTTACAAACGTTCAAACTCTAGATCTAGATACGAAAAATTACAACAGGATACCATGTTACGTTTTCTGTTTCTACATTCAAATCAGTATACTTTTGTAGGTTTTCACAAAGTTTAACATCTTCAAACTCTTCTTAACATGTTTATCTTATTTGCAACACGTGTTCGTTTTAGTATTTCTGGGAAATATGGGTATGAAAAGTAATATGTCCTAACACGTAATCTGTATGCCACCCCATTGATTGATTGGTTATTGTGTGAAGTGAACAGTATTTCAGTTATATTGTTGTTTAATGTTAAGGTGCATTATTTCAGCTATATTGTTGTTTAATGTCACGTGAACATTATTTCAGCTATATTCTTGTTTAATGTCATGTGAACATTATTTCAGCTATATTCTTGTTTAATGTCATGTGAACATTATTTCAGTTATATTCTTGTTTAATGTCATGTGAACATTATTTCAGCTATATTCTTGTTTAATGTCATGTGAACATTATTTCAGCTATATTGTTGTTTAATGTCATGTGAACATTATTTCAGCTATATTGTTGTTTAATGTCATGTGAACATTATTTCAGCTATATTGTTGTTTAATGTCATGTGAACATTATTTCAGCTATATTGTTGTTTAATGTCATGTGAACATTATTTCAGCTATATTCTTGTTTAATGTCATGTGAACATTATTTCAGCTATATTCTTGTTTAATGTCATGTGAACATTATTTCAGCTATATTCTTGTTTAACGTCAATTGGGCAGTATTTCAGCTATATTATTGTTTAATGTCATTGAACATTATTTAAGCTATATTCTTTTTTAATGTCATGTGAACATTATTTCAGCTATATTCAAATTACTTGTTTAATGTCACTTGAGCAGTATTTTAACTATATTCTTGTTTAATTACATGTGAGCATTATTTCAGCTATATTCTTGTTTAATGTCACGTGAACATTATTTCAGCTATATTCTTGCTTAGTGACATGTGAACATTATTTCAACTATATTCTTGTTAATTGACATGTGAACATTATTTCAGCTATATTCTTGTTTACTGACATTTGAACATTATTTCAGCTATATTCTTGTTTAATGTCAATTGAGCAGTATTTCAACTATATTCTTGTTTAATGTCATGTGAACATTATTTCAGCTATATTCTTGTTTAATGTCATGTGAACATTATTTCAGCTATATTCTTGTTTAATGTCATGTGAACATTATTTCAGCTATATTCTTGTTTAACGTCAATTGGGCAGTATTTCAGCTATATTATTGTTTAATGTCATTGAACATTATTTAAGCTATATTCTTTTTTAATGTCATGTGAACATTATTTCAGCTATATTCAAATTACTTGTTTAATGTCACTTGAGCAGTATTTTAACTATATTCTTGTTTAATTACATGTGAGCATTATTTCAGCTATATTCTTGTTTAATGTCACGTGAACATTATTTCAGCTATATTCTTGCTTAGTGACATGTGAACATTATTTCAACTATATTCTTGTTAATTGACATGTGAACATTATTTCAGCTATATTCTTGTTTACTGACATTTGAACATTATTTCAGCTATATTCTTGTTTAATGTCAATTGAGCAGTATTTCAACTATATTCTTGTTTAATGTCATGTGAACATTATTTCAGCTATATTCTTGTTTAATTACATGTGAGCATTATTTCAGCTATATTCTTGTTTAATGTCATGTGAACATTATTTCAGCTATATTCTTGCTTAATGACATGTGAACATTATTTCAACTATATTCTTGTTAATTGACATGTGAACATTATTTCAGCTATATTCTTGTTTAATGTCATGTGAACATTATTTCAGCTATATTCTTGTTTAATGTCAATTGAGCAGTATTTCAACTATATTCTTGTTTAATGTCATGTGAACATTATTTCAGCTATATTCTTGTTTAATGTCATGTGAACATTATTTCAGCTATATTCACGACCAGAATAAGATTACAACATCTAAGACTTGCAGATGGAAAGGTGAAACTGGAATGGAGTTATATGAGCTGAAATTTAAGTTGTCACAAGATGAAGTGGATATGAAAGATAAAATTGGAAAATTTTGCTTTGAAACAGCATCGACAATACCTAACAAACTGTTGCTCATTATAGTGAGTGAGTGATTGTTGCTTAACGTCAACTTAGCAATTTTTCAGCTATATTATGGCGAGAATAAGTTAATTTTCAATGAGATGGAGATGAGGTCCGCTTTGTACTAGATCAACACGCTTAGTGGGATATTTATAGTGCTAGCTCACTGAAACAACAGTCGCCCCACTCGGGTGTCTCGGACACATTATCCCGATTCCGAATCAACCAGTCTTTGCCCTTTCTCATTAATACTGCGTGTTTAGCGGAGAAGCAACAAATACCAATATAATAGCCTTTGGCTTGACCCGATCTGGACTCGAACCCATGATCTACCGAAGTCGAGGCGAGTACGCTAACCATTACACCACCAATGCAGTTTGTTGCTCATTAGAAGCTTCCGCAAGTTGTCTTTAGCATGCAAGAAACGTGACATTGTCAATACAATTATTAAGGTATGCATTTATATCTCGCATAAAGGGTAACTTGTGTATTGGATTCCTCCTGCTCGGAGTTGTACCTTACAGAGAAATATTATTTCTATGCCCCGGGGTTCTTTCGGCGAGAGTATGCCATCTGCTCATGACACCTACGTTTGATCACTTGCAATATGAAGTACCCATTTCTGGGTGATTGCCGATTGCAAAAGAAAGCAATATTTTTAGCTACTCAGATTCATACGCAAGATCTATTTTATTATTACATCAAAATTTAAAGACAGTGACATACAATCATTTCATTACGTAAAATCTATAAAGAAAAAAATTATGATTGTACTAATAATCCAATCCAATATAAACACTGATAATATCACCCTCTACGTGGGATGCACTTAAAGGGATATAAATGATTATTTACATTTTTATGAATATTTATCTGCGACTGTTTATCAAAATTCGTGTAAACGTTGGTATCAAGTGCACTTGAACAAATCCCGGGGTGTACCAGATTCACCAGTTACTGGGGTAGTTTATACCGTAGTCACATTAGATGATAACATTCATAATAGTAAATAGAGACAAAGTTTACAAGATAACAAAATCCTATACTCGTGCTTACATTCCCTGTCGTGAAAAATAAATTAGATGTAGCCTAAGCATATAGGAGAGCGATCTAAGACTCTTATTCCTCCGTTGTCCAGGAGTTTTAAATAAATCTTTACAATTCACTATCTCTTTCTTTCTGCTGTAAATCCTAGATAACGACGGTTTTAACAAATTACATTCATATCCTGGCTTTTCTTTAATCAAACTATCCTTGAAAATAGTTCTTTTAAAATCGGATTACATTTTAAAGACCCATAACACTTTAATAGAAGAATATAGCCAGGAGCTGGGGTAATAAGGGCGTTAATATGGTTTTCCCTTGCTTACATAGAGTGTATGGCCGATTGATTGAAGCATTATTACCCAATGTGTTACCCTGGGTGGCCAAAACTCTAGAATATGATACCTTAGTCATATCTATAACAAGTATAAACTTTCGTGTTTTCTTATTATTATACGTTATCTCTAGACAATAATAGACGTGTTTTAAACTTTCTATTAAATGTCCTTCTCAATTTCATCGTAGATACCATAGTAGGTTTTTGTCTTGATTTTATATAGATCTAACCATTTTATATAGATCTAACCATTTCAAAATATCGTTTGATGTGCGTGTTTTCAAACACAAAACATGATTCATGATCATGAAGACCTTCAAATTTGACGGTTATTTTCTGTTTAACATAAACCTATACTAGAAAACGCCCGTGAAATCGCTGAACCTTTCAGAGAGGCGGCTAAGTATATTGAACACGGTCAGTGAGCTATTTTTTGACCTGCCACGAATGTTGAGGGGACATATTGAGACACTTTCGTGGAATTTGAATATGAAAGTCAATGACATAATTCTGGAAATTTATTATTTTTAAATTTGCTATCGAACTATAGTTGTAATTGAGTATTCATACGATCACTTTTGGTAAGACTGGGCTCAGGTATGACAGACACTTCTATGCATATATTCCTCGGCATGAAAACCCAAAACCACCCGTTGTAATTATATTCGCAATACGAAATCCATACACTCATATCTTTTGCAGTTACTGGTAACTCATTCATATATCAAAATTGAATTAAAAAAAAACATTTCGAGGCCATTTTTTTTTTTCGAAGTACGTATGGACACAGATTTTTTTTAAATATCCGAAAGTGAACAAAACTTGATTCGCAACATTTATAACACATTTGTTCTAATAAAATAATAATTTAGGTGGGTTTGTACTGTTCTAAAAAAAAAGGGTGATTCCTTACAGAAACGAGGAGGGGGTCATTGTTCGAGTACTTGTGGATAATGACACCACAAAAAGGTTCACCATACTCAACCAACACGGTGAAGCTTAATATTTTACAAACCTGTTTTAACCAATTTGCATCTCCCTCGATAGCATAAATTAAAATTGCCGTTGTTACTTATCTAAACTTAATGTAGCATAAATAAAAAGAGTGCGGTGATTAAAGTGTTAAATTCATCCAGGCATCATCCATTCAATTTCATGCATTACTTCTTTTCTTACAACATTATACAAGCAACAATTACCTCCAAGTAAAACCTGAGATTGGCTGTTACTAGTTCAACATTCCATATATAGACAGAATTCACAATAGAGTGTGCATTTTACCTATCTATATATCATTGAAATGTTCCTGGTTGCAAGGCCAAGTAGAGTGTGACGCACTGAATACAGTCCAGTATCATGTTTTCATGTTTGTGTTATGATGCATACGTTAATAATAAACAAAAAGCTGACGAATAACAAATGGAAATAAAATCTACTGTTCCACAGCTATGGTTACAAATACTGTAGCATAAACTTTTCAAATATTATCTTGCATGATGGTATTGGGTGTTTTATGCATTATTTTCTACACTATTTTCAATTTCATTGACGGGGAAAGTGCAGAATAGTAATTTATAATTCTCATGTAAATTACAAGGGGGGTGGTAGAGATCCCATTAACCGGTTTAACACCACCACATATTTGTAACTGACTTTCTGTCACAAGACATGACATGGATTTCTAACGTCATATGTCGTGGTCTTTTTGTTTATATTGGTGGAGTTAAGCTTGTTGATCGTCATCATCACTATTTAAACTATCTTCTTATGATGGGCTAAAGTATTACTTTGTCAATCGCCTGCATTGTACAGATCATCTATATCGATGGTGAGAATATATTTACAGCAATCTAATAAAAATTTGAATGAAATTTACAGTAAATCACTATGTATGTGAGATGGTGGTACAGTACTATGGGTATATGGCGGTTTTTTAATGAATGATCTTTATTCTCATAAACTATTCATAGTTTACAGAGAAGATATACAACATATATATACACAAATTTACATGTACATGTACAGGAACAAAATATCTTTCCTAATCAGGAGAGGGCAGAGACTTTCACAGTTATTACTTTGATAAATTTACACAATTTTTCTAGTACAACAATATTATGAGATGAAAACAATTGATTAAATTTAAGAATATTTGTATTTTTTTTTACAATAATATGGCAAGTAATATTTTCTTTCATTATTGAAAAAGAAAATATTACTTGTCATATTATTTTAATTGACAGGTATAAAAAGAGGAGGTATTAGATCGAGCAAAATAATTCATCATAAGGGAAATATAAGTAGTACAACGGGCAAATCTTTAACATTTAAACAATACTGGGATCTTGAATTAAGTTTTGTAATAAATAAAATATACTGGAAAATAAAATTGTTCTGAATTTTAAAAGAATTCGGATAACGCCCGATAATTTATAGTCATAGACCTCTCCATTACCTTGCACTCTTTGTTGTTCTTTTCTTAATTATGAAACATAATACACGTATTAGATAATACATACCATATTACACTGTATAACTAAAAGAGGTTAACCGTTTAAAGGGATATTAAAGCTCTTTTTACCATATATTTTTTCAACTCGTGACAAAGGTTGTTTCTTTTCAATTTAATTGTATAAAAACAATCCAAAAATAATTTGCACCCCCATATAATCCCTAATATCGAATATCACTTAAAAGGGTCGAAATGAATTTTTGTCCAGGAAGCAAAAATTCGATTATTGGAAAAACCCCGAGAAAACCTGAAGATATGACAGAATTATCAACGAATTATGTCACTTTTACAAAGTTTCATTGATAAAAACCGGATTAATGTTTCATAAATATCATTTATTGAACCAATTGCAAGTTTTCATGAGATACAAAAATTACCAAAATGAGCTTTAATATCCCTTTAACAACTTCAATTCATAGGTACCCGATTTGTGGACCTCCCCCCCCTTTTTTTTTTTTTTTTTTTTTTTTTAATTCATCACTTTTGTGGGACGTTTTCATCATAAACAGTGTTAAACAACTTACTTCAAACATTACCAAAAACTCAATCCGAGATCGATATAAGCCCATTTCTAAAAAACCCTCCTCTAGAATAGACTAGGGTCCACAAATCGGGTACCTGTGCTTCAATTTTGAATTTAAGGTAATAAAATAAAAACAAAAAGTGCTATTTTTGTTCAAATATTGCAGGGAAACAAATAAAAACTAACTGTATGATATATAATGTAAATAAAACCACGGAAGTACATTTAAAAACAAAAAAAGAACATGACCCCAGTATGGGATGCTATAGGGTTTTCTTTAAAAGCATTTTTATCCAATTACCTTTAATGTGAAAGGTTGTATATTGTATACGTTTTTCACATAAAATCTTTTAAAAGTTCTTTTCACTAAATATTTTATGACATTTTTACATTTAGGTATATATACGTTTATATGTACATGTATTTACTTACCCGATTGTACAATCACATTGGTCACAAATATTTTGTGTATTCACTACTAAAATTAACTGAAGAAGAAATATATTCCAGATGGTAGCCCACAAGGCCATCATTTCTAACATCTACGGTTTTTCATGGTTCTACGATAGTACACTTAAAAGAAAATCCTTGATTTTGGCATAGTAAAATGTGTTTACTCAATACGAGTGACAAGTGGTTGAACATCAACCCATGAACCAATAGCTGTCGAGAATGACACGCGTAATCACGCAAGTGTAAACAACACAGTTCACGTGACTAGATTGTCGTCTGCCAAGGAAAAGTTTCTTTTTAATATTTATGTACAACAACGGTATTCTAAACCTGCTCAAGGATATCATGGTGATTAGAAAATCTTGTCATGATATAAATAATGAATTTAATGGATTTTTCAACAGGCCTTTAAAAATGTTTGATCAAGAGTGATTATATATAACGGTTCTTACATGCTTTCAAGTGTAACGTTCGCTATTTTAAGATCAGATCCATTTAAGTGGAAATAAAACCACCAAATAAACATTATATAAATGAAATCGCTGTACGTATGAAACGGATATATATACATACATTGTCTGAGAATACAATTTATATTCAAATAGAATAAATATTCGTGTATTATACGTATAGTGTGTTTAACCAACAATCGGGACCGTGTTGACAACATTATAGGCCCCCGGGCAAAACAGTGCACTGAGGCCCCTCCCTGCACAACAACTCGCAGGAATAAAAATGTAAATGGTCTATAAAATTGAACATATATTTATTGTATTGGTACTTCCAACAAACTCAGTGTTTAAACATTAAATAACATGCCATACACAAACACAACATACCTAGATTAGCAAGGGGCGCCTATGCTCGTGGGGCCCCCGGGCAACTGCCCATCGTGCCCATGTGTTAAGACGGCACTACCAACAATGTCAAAATAGTCGTTGCATCGTCAAATTAATGGGGAAAACAAAGACACAAAAGACAACACAATTCTACACCACTCCAACACGGCTTAACGCGAACGTGGAAGAGGACATCATTCATTTAAAACAAGTCTTTTAGCCTCTACTCGACATGAGAAAAAGGTACCAGGATACTGTTGGGGGGGTATCGCGAAGCGCCGAAATAATTCTCTCAAAATACACCATTATTTGCTTAGGAAAAAATCTTGAACCAGAATATTTTTTCTTTGAATTTTCTTGCCAAAATATTTCTACTCAGAAATTCAACATACTATTTTGGGAGGAAATCATATCCCCCTTTCTGGTTAAATGGGCGGTACAGAAATATCTGCACAAAGACTTAATAATTAAGCATCTAAATATCTATGGGAATGAAAATAAGTCACAAATACAGTTGCATAGTATCTGGATGTGTTTGTGTGAGCCTGTCTATATTTTGTCTTATATTTCATACTAAAATGTGGTCGATTCTGCTGATATATAACCAGTTTTGATGAAGACAAAATGCAAAAAAAAATTCTAACTCGTTGAGTCATTTGACTGTACCGGTATTATAGGGTCTATAGACTTATCAAACCTTGTTCCAAAATATTTTTCTAAACTGCCATTAGAAAATGAAATACAGACATTAAAATCATGTTCAAGTTTAAGTTGGGAGAAATAATTTGCTGCTTGTAAAGACATGCACTCGGTTTTGCGAAGTCAATTTTGGTTATGAATATCGTCACGATTCTTAGAATTGGGTAGACCGAATATTCTGTCTTTTGTATGTCTATATTTGTCATTATATAGTTCCTTTTTATTATTTAGACATTTTTTTTTCAGTGTGTCAAAAAAAAAAAAAAAAAATGTCTAAATAATGAAAAGGAAATGTATAATGACAAAAATAGACATACAAAAGACAGATTATTCGGTCTACCCAATTCTAAGAATACAGTAGACTGGGATATTCATATTGGTGTTTAGAATCAATTTGGCGACTTTAAATTGCCACGATTCTAAAGATGCTATACTTGCATTGGAAGGCGGAATCCAAACTGCACAGCCATGAGCAATTGATGGACGCATAATAGATTTCCATAAAGCGTCACCAAAAATACGATTGAAGGAACCCGCCATGTTAAGTTTATATTAAGTTTTCTGAAATGTGTTACATACGACTGGACACGCCACACTCAGTTTCATATAATAGATAAACACATTTGATTTGTTTTATTTCCTTTTTTCTATGTGTGTTTATTGTGAAAATAAATTTTCATCTGAAGAGGAAAATCAGTAATGGAGATTAACGATTGTTTTATTGATATACCGGTAGAGTCTGGTGCCTGTGGTTTCTGTTGACATTCGTGTATTGCAATATCTTACATGGGTTATTTTATCATTTAATAGGGATAGGAGTGTTGGCACACCTCAGAACACACCGGACTTGACAGTCAGTCTAAATTCAAATTCAAAGTTTTATTTAAAGTCGATATAAAACATACATATAACACAAGCTGTAATGAGCTTTTATAATCGACTATAGTATATAACAAAACAACACATACAATCATGCATACAAACCACATATTAAATAAAAACATACATTAATTTATGCAATTCAATATACACACAAAGATACAGAAGAAGATATCAACTGAACAAAAAACAAACTAAAAATAAGAAGCTCATGCATTTAAGCAACAATAACAAATAATAAAAATATTTAGAAAAGCATAAAAATTTAGATATAAAAATTTAAAGGTCATCTGCATGCACTTCACTGGCATGAGCTGCCGTTCCATGTGTGAATTATATTTTTTAAATGTTCTAATGATGTTTTTTGTCTGAAGTGATTAGGCAGCTCATTCCAGATTTGTGCAGCATTATACCTAAAAGAATTTAAACCATACCTTGTTGTGCGTACTCTGGGTAAAACTGCTTTATCTTGATGCCTAAAATTATATTTTTGATCTTTAATTGAAATTAAATCATGAAGATAGCTTGGACTTTGTTTATGGATAATTTTGAATGTTTCAACTGCAATAGTTCTTAATCTTCGAATTTTTAAAGATGGCAAGTATTTTCATAGTCTTCATAAATGAAACGGGGAGCTCTTTCCTGGATTTTTTCAATTTTTTTAGTATTTTTTTCGCTGCAAAAGTGCCATGATACCGGACAGTAATTAAAGTTTGAAAGAATAAAGAAGTAGTAAATGGTAAGGCGTCCTAATCTGTTTAAATATTTACCTATTCGTTTAAGGATATTTAATTGTTGGGATGCTTTTTTACAAATTTCTGATATATGTTTATCAAAATTTAGCTGGGAATCAACGGTTACACCTAAAAGTTTAACATTTTCTTCACATGTATTTTTTTATTTCCTTTTAAATCAAAATATAAATTGTGTCTTTTTGTTTTTAGGACCAATGACAAAAGGAAAAAGAAGAAAAGTAGAAGAGCAGCGAAGAAAATTATTATAAAGAATCACCAAAAAGTTCTGTTCTTCACAGAGACTCGCACGCGCAATTGCTAATCGTCGGGAGAAATTTATTTAAATATATATAGTTTAATTTTTTTTTTATCAAAATGATTATTAAATCCATAATTTCATGATAAATAACACTTAAAGATTATGTAAATCATATTTTATGACTTCTATCTATTCTTCACAGGAACTTGCAATCAAAAATCGCAGCGATCGGAAAAAGAATAACAAGTCGGTGGCTGGTATATATTTCACTATTAGCTAAGAAGAGTTTGGCCATTGTGTTGTCTGTCCTTCGATTTACGGATTCTGATTACCCTTTTGATAAAAATGTATCTTCAAACTCTTCTTACTCCCAGGCGATAATACATTTTTTAAAGAAATATTATGGTAGTTAAAACGATTATTAAATACATCATTTCATTTTAAATAACACTTAAAACAACACAATTTTTTTCTTTACTGTACTTCCTCTACCTGTTACCTGTTACCTATCTTGAATCTTCATCCACTGCCTGGATAACCGTTGTTGCCAACGTATACACCACAGAATCTAGAATCATAAATGTCTGGTATGGTGTGCCCCTATCACTTATCCCTAACTTATCTCTAAAATATCCCTATCTAGTTTAAAAAAAAAACGGGATTAAAAGTATCTATTTCTATATACACGGGTCATAAAAGAGTCAGTAGTATTGATAAAAGGTAAAAAGAACCTCTTCTAGTGTGCCACTGGATGAAACGTTATTAATATATACACTGTCCATTAAAATTTCATTCTAAAACCGTTTAAAATATCCTGGCATATCCAATTAAAATTTCTAAAAAGAAAAAGTTGTTCGTTACGATATTCAGCAAGCTTTCACCCTGCTAAATCTTATATATATATATGTATATGCCTAATCTACTTCTGTCTGCTCTCTAACGGTGTCGATATCTTATTAATTCTCTGGTTTGTTAGATCCTATTACGATACCGTAGTTATTTTGTGTAATCGTTGCATGTACAGTTTATAACATAAACCTCTGGATAAGGTTTCCAAATAGCTCCTTTCCTTTAGTGGTATAAAGTCAAATTGTGTACAGTCAATTAGTAGCTGTAGCATATTTTGATCCTCCAGTAGGTCTGTGACATAAGGTGTCAGATTCTCATTTGTTTCCAGATATGATAGAATTTTATCCATGAATGGTTTTCTAACTTCCTGTAGGCTTGCACATTGCAGTATGAAATGAGCCGTGTTTTCAGTCTCCTGTTTGCATATTGGACAAAGGGAGCTGACTTCACCTTTCCTTGCGAATTTTGCTTTGTGTTCCTGTAAAGTAAGCGTTCCTGTGGCTAGTTTCACCTTGACCGCTGCCATTGTCACGGCGAATGGTTCAGTTCCACAGCTTGACCAGATATTATGGTAATGTCCGTATCTAGCTTCTGTCAAGCGTAGAAATTTCAGTGAACTTTTGTTTTCTGCATCTTTCACCATTTGATTGATATAGTATTCATTTATTGTGGTGCCAACAGATCTATTCCATGAAGATTTTGTAGGTGGATTAACTATCAAATCATGGGGCGAGTTCAGACTGTACTTTTCCGAGATTTCGTCCAATTTTGAGAACCAGCTGTCCGAATTCTGACCTATCATAGCTAGCTGCCTTAGAGCTATATCTTTTTCAATAGAGTTGTCTTTTCTTATAATATTGCCGAAAGTTTTTTAAATTCTTTGTGTAATTCTCCAACCACTGGTATACGGCCCATCATTAAGTATGTTGCCTCATTAGCTGTTCTTTCTGGAAGGTTTTGAACTTGCTTTAGTAGTTTTTTTAAGTAAATTTCCAGTTTTTGTATTTCATTATGTCTTAAGGTCGTGATTTCCAGACCGTATAGAAGTCTTGGCATGACATATATTTGGATAAGGTGTATAGCTACTTTAGGGTTCACCCCATTCAGTCCGTGTAGTCCTGCTCCCATTAAGGCAAATACTGTCCTTCTTGCAGTTGTTATACGAGTTTGGACTAGTTCTTTTCGGTTGTTGCCAGTTGAAATCCTTTCAATACCTAGATGTGTAGCTTTATTTGCTACTGACATTTCCTTATTATTTAGATACCACTTATGTTCTTTCGTACAGTTGAATGTTAGTATTAAAGACTTTTGCTCACTTATGAGATACCTTTTTGAATTAGCATGACTTGTTTGTATGTCAAGCATGGACTGTAGTTCATATGGGTCGTTTGATATTAAGGTGACATCATCTGCTACAGTTGGAGTTCCGCAGTAGTGTATTCCTAGATAGGCACCTAATTGGTTTCTTTCTAAAGTGTCTAGTAGCGGATTTATGAATATTTTATAGGCTGTTGGTGACCATACTCCGCCTTGTCGTACTCCTTGTAATTCGTTGATTGAGTCTGAAAGATTTTGTTTCCATCTAACTTTTGATGCGACGTTTTCGTACCAGTGTTTGAAGAAAAGCCAGTTATCGCCTGTTATGCCAAAGGTGTACAAGTCGCGAAACAATCCAGTGTGCCAAACCAGATCAAAGGCTTTACGAGCATCCATAAATGCCACGTATAAAGGGGACTTGTTGCTTTTTGCCTCCGCAATAAGTTCTGATAAAATGAGGGCAGCAATTATGGGCATTTCTCCTTGTGTGAATCCTTTCTGTAGTTTATTTTGTTGTTCAGTTATGGCATTACTGTTTCTAGTTAGATGGATTTTTTCTATAACTTTACCAATTAGATTTGTTATTGTGATTTTCCTATAGGAATTAGGATCATGTGCAGGTTTCTCTTTTTTTAATATTGGACAGGCTATGCCCGATTTCAGTGTTTTTGGTATTTGAAGATTTTCAAAAATCCAGTTAACCAAGACAGTCAGATATTCTAGAAGTTTTCTTCCACCATATTTTAGATGTTCTGCGGAGATATGTCTTTCGTCCGGTGATTTCCCGTTCTTCAAGGATTTAACAGTGGTTGCAATCTCGTCTATAGAGACTTTCTTTAGGGTTTCCTGTCTATCATTTGTATAGAGATTATATAAGTTTTTGACATCGTTTTCGGCTTGTTGTAGAAAAGCCTTATCAAATTCGGGCATGCTGGTTGGCGTCGCTAGGTCTTTGAAGTAGTCAGCCCATCCAAGTAGTATCTCGTCATCATTCGAGACCTGTACATTTTTAAAATTTATGATTGAGCCTTAGATACTTTTTGTGTCCCGTTGTTTGCGTATTAAAGAGTAGAAGCCGTTGTTATTGTTTTGTTGCAATTCCATTATTTCCTCATATCGATTGTATCTCAATTGTGCTTCGTGCTGTCTCTGCATAGATCGTAGTGTTTTCCTGTATTGTTTCATGTCTTGGTAAGTTGGATTGTCTGGATCCCTTGGTCTGTTTGCAGCTTTCCATTTTGCAAATTGGTTCTTGCTACGTTTCATAGCCTTATGTATTTCTGGTGTCCATTTATGCTTTCTGTTAGGTCTTCGTTTTGGGTTGTTGCTTTTAGGCTTTTGTTGTTGTTCAGTGCAGCTATATAAGATATCATGTAGTTCGTTTACTACTTTGTCAATGTTACATTTTGTTATCGGTTGGTTTATTTCTTGCAAAGTTGTTAATTTTGCCTCTACATTGTTTGTATATTCTTGTTTATCGATCTTATTCCATTTAATCCTCTTGGTATAATATATTCCTGGATTTTGGGTTTTAACCTCCAAATAACATCAGAATCGCACCAGTATTGGGTCATGAGTTGAGGTGTTTAATGCTTCTCTTTCAAAGTTGACATACTCATTGATCATTGATGTGGATTCTAGGACGTAGTCAATCTGAGAAGTGTCTTTTTCGTTAAAATGGAAAAATGTAGCCGAGTTTGTGCATTTTGGTGGTACTTTCATATCAATTTCATTTAGAAAGCATTTAAATTGACGATCTTGGGCAGAGTCTCTGCGCAGCGATGCATTCATGTCTCCACCTAATAAAATATTCGTTTTGTTCTTGTACTTTTCTATAATTTCTGATAATTCGTCCAAAGTTTCTTGAAATAGGTCTGTGTTGCTATTTCCTCTGCATAGAAGGTAGACGCATAAAATTAATATTGGTGGAGTAGTGTTCAGTCTTATCCCAACAATTCTGTTTCCGCCATCTGGTATTGGTTCAATCAAGTGTTCGTACTTATTGTGAATACAGATTGCTACACCGCCATGCCCTCTGTGGCGCATTATTGGATCCTGAACTATGCAGTCATCAAAACACTTGGTTAAACATACGTAATCTGGTAGGAAGTCATCGAGCTTGTGCTTTTCGAATGTGTGTAGCCAATGTTCTTGTAAAAGAAGGATATCGGCCCTGTTTGCTAAAGTTTGGAGATATACCTGATTGCCGTGAAATCCCTCTATATTAATTGTGACCAAAGTTAATGTTTCTGTGGATAGTTGAGTTTTGAATTTATCATTTCCTGTACTTTGAGGTTTAGTTGGGTCTAACTCCCTGTCAGTTACATTTTGTTTAGTTGGGGTAGCAGTATCCGTATTTTGATCGTTTACTGTCGGGAGAGAGATGGTATGATAGGTGGTGCCCCTGTCAGGTGTTTGTCCCGAATTTTTGGTGGCCGGGGATGGAATAAAAAATGATCCGAATTGTCTCCTGTATTCAAGAATGTTTCGTCGTTTCTTGTAGGTTGTAGAAAATCGTCCATTTGGTCGCAAAGAGTGTGGTCTCTATTATGTGTTATGTTTGGCATCCTCAGAGACGGATTTGCGTTGTTCATATATTCGTTTTTTTCGTTTCCTTTGGTTGTAATATCGAGGCATTGGTGCTTGCCTGCGGCCCTGGGGTGGCTGAGATTTCATCATTAGCAACTCTGTATTATTTCTATGTACATCGAGTTCCAATTGTCTAAGTTTTTGTTCTAAGAACCACACCTTCATGTCCGCTGCTTCATTTCTGTAAGCATTCTGGTTTTGTGGGTATTGTACATGAGGATATTCTTGTTGTGGCTTAGCATTATTTCGTTGTAATTCCATTTCTAGTTGTTCTATTCTCTGTGTGGCTATCATATTTGATCTTTGCAACTCTCTGTTTTCCCCTCTAATGTTATCGAGTATGATCTATTCGTGGATAACTGCTTTTTGAGGTGAGTGACTTCTGTTTCCAACTTGGTAGTTTGATTTTCTTTAATAATTAATAGTCTTTCTTTTTCTGACAGAGAGGTCTGTAGTATATCTGTCTCATTCTGTAAATTTTCAATGATAGCCTTTTCCGACATTTTTGTGTTCTGCGTTATACCGGTTTGTGTGGGTTGATATGGTTGTTTTGGTCGAGTTACTCTGTTAGGTGGCAGTACTCTATCCCGATTAACAGTGGGTGTCTTAATTGACTGTGAACTAGGCTGGGTAGTTTGCTTTTCTACTTGTTGTGGCCTAGACAGAATATGTTGTGCTCGAAAGTGTGGAGTAGGACGATCAGTTTTATTGTTATCAGTATCCCCCTTTTGACTGCTATGATAACTAATTGACTGGATTGCTCCTTCTTTGCCAATCATGGTATCGTGCTGATAATTACACAAAATACAGATATAGTTTGTACCGGGGTCGTCTAGTTTTGTCCCTTCTTCTGGTGTTGTATTTTCACATTCGTAATGGAGCCATGAATTACAGATATCACATGCTACCGAAGTAGGTTTGTCGTCACAGGGTCTCGAACATATTGGACATACTGGATAATCAGTTTCTGGATTGTCTGTACTGTCTATTAAGGATGGTGATATATTTTTCTCACTTATTGATTCTATTTGTCTTATTTCCGTATTGGGCATTGTGGCTGTTTTCCCAGATTCCATGTCTTTATTTCCTGCGTTTGTAAGATATTGCCCGCAGTATTCTCTAATTTTACTGTTAATGTCCTTAAATTTATCATTATGATCCAGAATTGAGAGTATGTTCACTAGGTATTGATTAACAAAGTCAAGGATATGGTGATGGTTCCCATTAAGCAAAATTTTAGATGTCGAATTGTAGAGGTTAAGTACAAACAGTTTGCTACTGTTTTGGTATACAGATACTGATTCTGAGACTACTGCTGCATGCTTGTCTGTAGTTTGGGTAGTTTTTAGTATCAGGTTTTGGCTCTTTAGGTAGTTCATTGTGACTATCTTAAACTCTTCATACGCCGCAGCTGAGAATGTTAGCACTATTCCACCCATGGTAAGTTTGACGACAACAGATAGTGGTCTTTCAGCGGCCTCAATTTTCTGTTTGATAGCCTTTGACCTGTTAAGTTCGTAATCAACTTTGTCATTATCAGTATGTATTGTGGTGGTCTGCCTTTTTGTTTTTGTCAGCGAAATTGTTTTTGCAGGAGTGAAGGGGGTACGAGTCGCCCTTTGTCTTACACTACGTCTTATCGCTATGACTCTTTCCATGGTTGGATGAATTTGGAGTTCAGCTAAGCTGTGACCCTGCTAAATTCCTTTTCGCAGGTATTTGCTATGTGACGACGGAAAATTTTGTAAATTCGGCAAGCTATGACCCTGCTAAATTTATTCAGAATGAAATGATTTGAAAACGGCGGAATAAATAGATTCGTATTTCAGCAAGCTATGACCCTGCTAAATTGATTCGGAACGGAATGGTTTGAGAAAATTCGTATTTCAGCAAGCTATGACCCTGCTAAATTCTTATTTGTAGAGACTTCTATGTGTCGGGTGTAGAGAATTTTTATATCACCGGATTTGTAGTACCGGCGTAGGAATTCATTTTGTATTTACACTACATCCTTTTGACTGGTTTCCGGATTTAGCGCTATTACACTTTTAGAACCAGATAGACTATTTTCAAAATCCCCTGAAAAGTAAAACTCACTGGTCAAAATGGCAACAGACTGTAGTTTTATTGTAAGTATGATTTTGATGTAGGTACGATTCTAGTTTATCATCTCTGTTTGATTTAGTTCTGTGCACGAAATCCAGCATTTCCTGTTCATTTTCCTGTATTTGTATAGCTTCAGCTTGTATTATAAGTTGTAAGTTGTAGCATCGTGTAATGAATTTTCTGTCTGTTCTTCATCCTCCCCTAGGATGAAGAACAGACAGAAAATTTCTTCGGAATCCTAATCTCAACGAGATTACGTGTGATGCCAGTGATGGGTTTTCGTATGGTGGCGGCACTGGTTTTCGATCACCTAACATCAAAATCTGTTTTGAGACATAAGATAAGATAAGTTTTATTTATAGTCGGCATATTTAAATAACAATACAACACAAGCCCTTGTGGGCTTTTGACCGACATGATTTAGGCATAGGCATAGAATAAAGAATTTTAATTGACCTTTTCGAGCCTTTACTTTGATATCTTATAAATAATTTTTTATGCTTGAAATGCAGTTTCGAACACATGTTTATCTATTTTGTTTATAGTTCACTGACCTCGTGATTGATGTTGTCAAAATATGTCCGACATGTGTTTTCGATCACCCCAAAGGAGTTCCAAATTTGATAAGGTTGAGGTTCAAAAGGAGCACCTGTGTGTATAATTTCGGTTTACTTCCACATTTAACCAATTTGTAGTATAACTATACATTTTTTTATTTTTTTTATTTACAGTGTAATTCTGAATGGTATATGTTCAAACTGTTGAGGACCATGAGGAGACGTTTTAATGTTTTTTTCTTCATTTTATTGTGACTTTTTACATATTACTATTTTCTAAATATATCACAAGGACATTTAACCCACATTTTTTATAGTACATTTGTATTGATTTATTCATTTTGTTTGTTTGTTATGTATTACCATTTTAAAAATAGCAACGATTTACATTTTCTAACATAAGGACCCACTCTTTTAGACCCACACTTAAAATAGACATAATGCCGTTGGCCAGTCTGATCACATGATTTCACGGTTTCAATGGAAGATCAATATTGCAGATGACAAGGAAGGACATTAAAAAGGGGTAAGGGTACGTCTGAAGAGGGTTTTAAACTTGGACTTTTTTGGGAACTAGAAAAAATGGCAACATTTTAGTACAACAAGAAAGAATAAAGTGTCTTACCTGGTTAATTCGCATTGTGTCCGATGTAAACTGCTCAAAAGATTTCTTGCGTCATCTTTGTTTGCAACCATATGCAAATTAGGGGAAATGTAGTGCACACGCTACACAAGAATGTTTGGTATGCAAAGATCGAAAACGAAAGCAACGACCATACTATTATCGATTTTCCGATATAGCGATTAACAGTGTTAACCCTTCATTCATATGACGATTGGAATTTTCAAAGAATGGCTGGTTAAATATTTCTTTGTACATAGATAAGATTGTTTTAAAAGCCATTCTTGTATTTTAATATACTCTCGATTATCTGGCAACTTTTGCTGTCAGTAAAATGGTGTCATATGTTTTCGTATGAAGTAAAAACAAGGCCGATATACGGGATGGAAACGAATATAAAATCCGGAAATGGCTGGTTTTAAAATTTCATGGTTCTGGCTTAACCCCTTTTGGGATTCGAAGCCAGAGTTGTTTTCTGATATTGCCTGCCTCCGAATCCCTTATCAACCATGCATAGTTCTATTCGGGAATTTTTTTTCAGGTACCCCCGCCTCGAACCGGCGTGATTACACCTGCACCTCAATGTCGTCCCAACCGCCGCTGGAGTATTCAAAAGTAGACATATTTTACTGCATAAATATGTAAATAGAATCATGATCACCTACCTATGACGCCAGATACAGCTCATCATTCCCAGCCGCCGCTTCAGATCCATTGAATGTCGTCATTTTGACCTGTTTTGAAAGTATGTCACGTGATCGCTTTTTCCACGAATTATGTGGTATAGTCTATTCCATACTTCTTGTTCAATCGGTATTCAACTGTCGACGTTATGTTCTACAGCCGAGTTGGTTTAATACAATATCTATATCTGTCATTTGTCAACTTGACTAACTAGTTATTTAAATATTAACAGAAGAAGTTCCTCGTGCAAAAAGAAAAGAATGCTTCAATACTGATAAATCAGATTTATAGAATAGACTATACCACATAATGGAAAAAGCGATCACATGACATACTGTCAAAATGGCGATGGATCTGAAGTGGCGGCTGGGAATGATGAGTTGTATCTGGCGTCATAGGTAAGGTGATCTTGATTCTATTTACATATTTATTCCACAAAATATGTCTACTTTTGAATACTCCAGCGCCGGTTGGCACGACATTGAGGTGCAGGCGTAATTCACGCCAGTTCGAGGCGGGATACCTGAAAAAAAAATCCTGAATAGAACTATGCATGGTTGATAAGGGATTTGGAGGCAGGCAATATCAGAAAACAACTCTGGCTTCGAATCACAAAAGGGATTAGGTTCTGGCCATCTACAAATCATACTACATCTAAATAAAATAGCAGAATGTTTGAAAATGACCACTTTCAAAATTGTGTTTACTTTTGATGTTTTTTTAGTGCTGAAACCACATGCACTGCAAGGTGACATGTATTCTATATACATGTAAGAAACAGGCACATTTCAATCAGCTCTTTTGTTTACAAGTACGATCAGTGACCCCATGACAGGAAGAGCCAGTGTCTGAGAGGCAGACGACATAGTTCAATTTTATATAGCCCTTCTGGATTTTTTTCCAGCTACATGTACTTTATAAATGAAGTAAATTTTTAGCATTACAAAAAGTATGGTTCAGTAGGTAGGTTCACTATTTTTGGTACTTACGTCCTTAAAAGCAACCTTGAACATTTTTTACAGATGTCACATTGGGGTCCTGTTTACGTTCCAGAAATAGAAACCGGAAGACACGTCAAAAATAATGTGTGCGCTGTGGAAATCAAAATAAAATGGATGATGCGAAAACATATGATACACGAAAACACATACCGTGACGATATTTTTTCTTTTTGTCTAATAATTTTTATTTTTTTCTCTTATAGTTATCTGTAATTCACCATTGCTGTTAAGATCATTACCAATCAATGTAATCAATTGTATTAAATTTTATGTTAATTGTTCTGCCTTAACAGGTGCCTATGCATATGATTGGCAATAAAAATATTTGTTTGTTTGTTTATTCGTTTTAAATACATTTTAGTCATACTATCCATTAATCTCGTTGAGATTATATGCTTCCGAAGAAATTTTCAATCTGTATCTTCATCCTAATCTCGTCACAAGCCCTATCAAAGGTATTCTAGAAATTTCAAATTTGACTCCCTGTGTATTCCGATGCATAATTTGTCATGGATAGATTGTGTCAGATTAATTGCAGGTAAGGTTTCATAGACATATTTTCTAGTTCAAATCTGCAAAAATAATGATAATCTCTTACTGTTTTAAGTACTAGTTAAAGATCCATATTTTATGTGTGTACCGTGTGATCAATTTCGGGACGTAGATTTTTTGTATTTATGCTTTTTGTCTGTTTCCCGATGTCAGAATTTATAAAGGTGTTGAATAATTTTCCCATTTATTGACATCGAGAAACGGACTATAGCTAAAAACGTCACGAAGTTGATCACATGGTACACACATAAAAAATTCAATCTAAATTTTGGATTTATGGATATTATAAAGATTATCGATAAAATCCGGCCGAACCAAGTATTAATTTGAATGGTAAAAGTATTAATTTTACGGTGTCACACTTAATCTCTCGGGGTCATCCTAATCTCCGTGATTCAGTATTAATCCCTTAGGGTCACACTGAATTTCAGCGGAAAATTATTAAAATTTAATACGTTACCCTGGAAATTAATAATGTGCCTATGAAATTAATAATTTGATGGCCCTAGTGTACATGTAAGGCTCCCAGATTACACTTCCGGTAAAACATAAATGATCTAAAAGCCAATGTTAAATTTCATATAACACTTAAATGAAGCCCCTATATATGAAATGATTAAAGAGAAGGGTAAATCATTGTTCAAATTAATTGATACCAGATTCAATTTTTTAGATGCACTTAGCTCGACACAGTGCAGTTTTCATTTCCATATTGTAGCTGATACGTTTTCACGCAGTGTAGTTCCTTCAACTCATTATGATTAGCTATGCTGCTAACTAGTTCATTGTAATGATGGAAAACATGTTGAAAGTGATATCATAAGTTTGTTTTAAACACTTTTTTATATTGTTTTATTGAATTTTTTCAGTCAGTTATAATTCCTGTCTATAATGGTTCTAAATGGATTGATGAATGTTTGCAGTCAGTTGTCAGTCAGACATTTCAAGACAAATTCCAAGTTTGCATTTACAATGATGGAAGTCAGGTAGGGAAAATAATTCATGTCTATTAAAGTTGTTCCTCTTGAGTATCTATAATTAGTCTATGTCAATCAAATGAAGTTTATCATCCATGAGGAGGGCCTATTGGGAGGCTTGAAATTGGATATTAAGTTACTCTTTCGTCTTGAATCCCAGTATCTTCATATTTGGTATTGTATTAAGACAAAGTGAAGGGAGTATCCAAGTAAACTGTACTTGTGAATTTGCTCTTAAATATCAACTTCAGATATGTTAATTTTGATATTTTGTATATTGTCCAGACCCAAGACAAGTTTGTGATAGCTTGAGTAAAAATTATTTAATTTCAAATTTTCATTGTATGAAGGCAGTGACTTTGAATATCTTGGACAAGTTCTAAGATAGAAGAGATTGAATGAATTGTTTTGAAAAAATAACTTTTGATCATTTAGTCTTGTTTACAGGATAACTTGACTTTTCTAATTTCTTTCTTCTTTTTTAGCTCACCTGGCCATAGGCCATGTGAGCTTTTGTCATGGGTAAGCGTCCATCGTCCGTCCGTCCGTTAGCTTTTCACATTTAAATCTTCTTCTCTGAAACGGCTGAACAGAAATCAGCCAAACTTGCCAGAAATGTTCACTGGATGGTCCTCTACCAGATTTGTGTTTTTGGTGCTGATTTGAAATCCAACATGGCTGCCAGGGTCCATAATGTGTTCTCATTGGCTGAAATTTTAAAAATCTTCTTGTCAGAAACCACTAAGTCAATTGAATTGTGACTTTGCAGGAATGATCATTAGGTGGTCCTGTACTAAAATTATGAATCGTTTGCCGATCGGAAATTCAAGATGGCCGCCATGACTCGACTTAGTTTAACATTGGACCCTATGGGAATTTCACATTTTCATCTTTTTTTCTGAAACCACAAAACAGATCTGAATCAAACTTGGCAGAAATGTTCATTGGATGGTCATATACAAGATTTTTGTTTTTGGTGCTGATTGGAAATCCAACATGGCTGCCAGGGCCCATAATGTGTTCTAATTGGTTGAAATTTTAAAAATCTTCTTGTTAGAAACCACTAAGCCAATTGAATTGTGACTTTGCAGGAATGATCATTGGGTGGTCCTGTACTAAACTTGGTAATCGTTTGCCGATCGGAAATTCAAGATGGCCACCATGACTCGACTTAGTTTAACATTGGACCCTATGGGAATTTCACATTTTCATCTTTTTTTCTGAAACCACAAAACAGATTTGAATCAAACTTCAGATATGTTAATTGGATGGTCATATACAAGATTTTTGTTTTTGGCACTGATCGGAAATCCAACATGGCTGCCAGGGCCCATAATGTGTTCTAATTGGTTGAAATTTTAAAAATCTTCTTGTTAGAAACCACTAAGCCAATTGAATTGTGACTTTGCAGGAATGATCATTGGGTGGTCCTGTACTAAACTTGGTAATCGTTTGCCGATCGGAAATTCAAGATGGCCACCATGACTCGACTTAGTTTAACATTGGACCCTATGGGAATTTCACATTTTCATCTTTTTTTCTGAAACCACAAAACAGATTTGAATCAAACTTCAGATATGTTAATTGGATGGTCATATACAAGATTTTTGTTTTTGGCACTGATCGGAAATCCAACATGGCTGCCAGGGCCCATAATGTGTTCTGATTGGTCGAAATTTAAAAAATCTTCTTGTTAGAAACCACTAAGCCAATTGAATTGTGACTTTGCAGGAATGATCATTGGGTGGTCCTGTACTAAACTTGTGAATCGTTTGCCAATCGGAAATTCAAGATGGCCGCCATGACTCGACTTAGTTTAACATTGGACCCTATGGGAATTTCACATTTTCATCTTTTTTTCTGAAACCACAAAACAGATTTGAACCAAACTTGGCAGAAATGTTCATTGGATGGTCATATACAAAATTTTTGTTTTTGGTGCTGATCAGAAATCCAACATGGCTGCCAGGGCCTATAATGTGTTCTGATTGGTCGAAATTTTAAAAATCTTCTTGTTAGAAACCACTAAGCCAATTGAATTGTGGCTTTGCAGGAATGATCATTGGGTGGTCCTGTACTAAACTTGTGAATCGTTTGCTGGTCGGAAATTCAAGATGGCCACCATGACTCGACTTAATTTTAACATAGGACCCTATGGAAAAAATGTTTAAAAGTCTTCTCCTCTGAAACCAGTAAGTCAGTTTAAAGCAAACATGGGAAGAATGGTCCTTAGGTGGTCAACTTTCAAAATTATGTCCTGTGACCCCGACCTCCATCCAAGATGGCAACCATCAGCGAACATAGTTTTAACATAGGACCCTATGGGAAATATATTTAAAAATCTTCTTCTCTGAAACCAGTAAGCCAATTTAAAGCAAACATGGCATGGATGGTCCTTAAGTGTTCAATTTTCAAAATTGTGTCCAGTGACCCTGACCTCCATCCAAGATGGTCACCTTCAGCAGACATACTGTAGTTTTAACATAGGACCCTATGGGAAAAAATGTTTTAAAATCTTCTCCTCTAAAACTAGTAAGCCAATATAGCAAACATGTCATCGATGGTCCTTAGGTGGTCAACTTCCAAAATTGTGTTCAGTGATCCCGATCTCGGTTCAAAATGGCCACCGTCAGCAGACATAGTTTTAACATAGGACCCTATGGGAAAATTGTTTAAAAGTCTTCTCTTCTGAAACCAGTCAGCCAATTTAAAGCAAACATGGAATGGATGGTCCCTGGGTAGTATACTTTCAAAATTGTGTCCGGTGACCACGACCTCCATCCAAGATGGCTGCCATGAGCAGACATAGTTTTAACATAGAACCCTATGGCAGTATGGGATTTGAATAGTAACTTAGATGTATTCAGCATGCAGACATTCTTAAGAGGACTTATTTATGTCAGGTGAGCGATACAGGCTCACCTGAGCCTCTAGTTTTTGCATGAAGACTCACGATTATGATTAGCCTACATGAGTTCTGGTATTGCAAATCCAATTTTGGTAAATTTTCTGAAAAATATAAAAAATGTACCTTTCACGATATATTTCTGGATCAGAAGAAGAACAGAAGTTATAACATGATTTCAAAAACTGGCTCTAAACGTGCAAAGGAAACAAGGAATGGCAATACATTGTGTATTAGGTTAGAGTCCTGGGTGAAAATAAGAATAACATTCAGGGCTCCCACTACTTTGAAATCAGAGGGAGAAGTGACTTCTCTTTCAGGTGCTGACAAAAGAGAAGTGAGAGACAACAGGGAGAAGTGGTGAGAGTACAGGGAGAAGTCAAAATATTTCTCTAATTGTACCACTTTTCACATTCGCGGGGCATTATCGTGGCATTCATATGATATAATGTACTTGTTATGCATTAAGGTATATATTCAGTAGTTGTTTAATTCCTTGTTTTTGTTAGCATATCATCTCTCTGATTTACATACATTGTATGTCCTTGTATTTGTTTTTTGTTTGTTTGTATTAAATAAACCCTTTTCAGATTCTTTGTTTAGTCTTGCAGATGATAAAGGCACATATATGATAGTCAACTATTGCCCAATAAATAATAAATAAATAAAATTGAAAAATAAATTTTATCACAAGCTGTGAAAATCGCTAATTATTTAATCAAATTTTAATGAGTGTATATTATTTACATTGCTTCTCTTTAATCACTGATTGATATTAATTAAGAAACTAATCATATCCTTAAAGTTAACAATCCCTTTGGATAGCTGCCATCAAACCCCAAATAAATGAAATGAAACAATACCGACGTTATTTTCCCGAGTACGGATCCGTAGTACAGTTTTTATATTCGTAACTGTTTCGATTACGTCCCTTTACAATGATGGTTTGAAAAACGGAAATTTTGTAGTAAAATTATACCGATGTTTTACCGTTAAAACAGTTAAAATTAGCAAAGCGACTTGGTAAAATTACAGGGCGACTTCCAGTTCTCTTTTGGCACTAGTACAAAGCGAAGTGAGCAGCCACAAGGCGACTTCTTTGCCCGAATCGCCCTCCAACGTGAGCCCTGACATTACTGGTACATGTACATGATGTATGATGTGTATAATCTTCTTTACCTGGTGAGGGATACAGGCTCATGTGAGCCTCTTATTTTTTGTATTATATTATTTATTTATATTTCTTTGTCTGCCATTGACAAACATAGTTTAAGATATAAATCTTTGGGATATGCCTAAAATACCATGGAACTGTATGTAGATGAATGATCAATGAATAGTCCTTTAAGAATTTTATGTGCAGATTGGAACCACTATTAAATATCAGTGGTCAATTACTAAAATGCAAATCGTCTCTATAAAAACATGGGGGCCGTCATGGACGTGACTGTATGGTAGTTGGATTTACAACTATCTATCACCACTAACATTGTGAGTTCGAACCTTGCAAAGACGAGGTGAACTCGAAACAATATTATGTGATAAGGTTTGTCAGTGACTTGCGGCAGGTTGGTGGATTTTTGTGAGTACTCCGGTTTCTTCCACCAATAAAACTGACCGCCACGATATAACTGAAGTATTGTTGAAAGTGGCGTTAAATCAAACCAATAAAAACACTCTTTTTTGATAACAGACTTTGTGAATATGTTTATTCATATTCCAGTTTTGAATTAGGGCACTGATGCAGCCTCTAATTTTGATAATCAAGATTTCCAAATACAGTGGAACCTGTGCAATCTGAAACCTGAGTTTTTCGACATTCTGTGACATCCGACAAAAACTTTGTGGTCCCAAAGTATTTCTTTAGCATTCTTTGTTAAAAAACCTTGTGTATTCCAAAACCTGTCACTTCCAACATCCGACACTGTTTTCCGGTCCCAGTGTTATTAGTTATACTTAATTAATCCGACCCTTTGATATTCTAATTATATAGGTTATATACAATGTAGGTATATAGGAATCACCCTGTCCGTCCTTCCATGTACCTTGTAAGCGCAACTCCTCCTAAACGACTTATTGGATTTTTATGAAACTTTACACATTTGCAATACACTACCTGCAGATGTGCATGAAGGAATATGGTTGCTGTCCAAAATTTAAAAGGGGAGATAATTCAACTTATACTTTCACGAAAAGGGGGGGGGGGGGGGGGCATGTACCTTGTAAGTGCAACTCCTACTAAACTGCTTATTGAATTTTTATGAAACTTTACACAGTTGTAGTACGCAACCTGCAGATGTGCATGAAGGAATACCGTTGCTGTCTAAAGTTTAGAAGGGGAGATAATTCAACTTATACTTTCGCGAAAAGGGGGGTCGTGTACCTTGTAAGCACAACTCCTCCTAAATGGCTTATTGGAGTTTAGTGAAACTTTACACAGTTGTAGTACACTACCTGCAGATATGCAAGAAGGAATATGGTTGCTGTCCAAAATTTAAAAGGGGAGATAATTCAACTTATACTTTCATGAAAAGGGGGGCATGCACCTTGTAAGTGCAACTCCTACCTGCTTATTGAATTTTTATGAAACTTTACACAGTTGTAGTACACAACCTGCAGATGTGCATGAAGGAATACCGTTGCTGTCTAAAATTTAGAAGGGGAGATAATTCAACTTTTATTGGATTTTTTCCTAGGTAACTTGCTAATATACCTGTATTCCAAAGTTTGAACATCATAGTATTGCAAGCTGGGGGTATCACTCAGTGAGGTCACTTACAGTTCTAGTTATTTAATTACCATCCTTCTATGTGTATCATTAAATATAAATCATTAACAAATTGACAGGCTTGTGTACACAAATAAATTATGATTGAACTTATTTTTAACCCTTATGTAATCTGCATATTTCCTTGCATTTCATTGGAAAAATCAGCAAAACTGTATCAATAATTCCATTCTGCTAAGGTGTATTTATAGGCTTGTTTCATAGTTTGGAATTTTTTTTTTAAAGCAGTATTTATTTTATCAAGTCAATTTAAAATTTAAAATGCAAAAAAAAACGTCACTCAAATAGATAACCTGCACAGTAGACTAGAAACATACCTGTAGGTACATTGTATCTGTCATTTTTAAACATTTCACACACTTTCAAGTCTGGATTAAATTTCTAAAAATGTAAATTTTCTGTTTTTCACACTTCAATTAAGACAGGAATATTATTTTTATACTGAAGTGAATGTATTTGTGAAAATAGTACCAGAATCAACATGGCGGACTATTAAGCATCGTCATTCATTGAAGTTGTTTAAAGAGTGTTATTAGGAGACAGATTTATAAAAGCAATAATTGCTTGTTTCTGAATCCTGTCTGTATTTACTATGTTTGATGTACTGTATATTCTGATTATTTTCTAAATAAATATTGTTTAAATTAAAGAGTGTTATTGTTACTCTTAAATGGAATTCTAAGATGAGTATATCAATGTGTAAACTCAGCCTTTCACTCACAAACTTTAGATCAAGTCCGTTGGATTTTATCTAGTTTGTGATTTATGCAGCCATGTTTTAATACAAAATCTTATTTAATCCAATAAATGAAACAAAAAATGTTAATATCATGGCATGTTGAGTAAACCGGTATTGTCAAAATGTTGTATGCATAAATAAAACAATCAATTGATGTGAGATGTTCTTCTGTAACCAGCATTCATGAAATTATCTATTTATCATGTATTTAAAGGATGACTCAATAAAAATTATAGAAAAATGGAGGACAGCAATGTTAGAAAGAGATATAGAATTTTGTATAAATGGACACGACCTTTCACCCAAGGGAGGTAAGTCGTACATGAAATTTGATTTTTTAGTAAATAATTATATAAGAGCTTGATACAATTAAATATAAAAAATAATGCCATAGCTAGAATCTAGCTAGGTGTGCATTGTACATACAAAGTTTTTAGATGAACTCACTACAGTGGTGATCTATATATCATTATGTATTGTCATCACTCTACATACAAAATGTATATTGCAACCGCATCGGTGGTGTAATGGTTAGCGTGCTCACCTCGAATGCGGTAGATCATAGGTTCGAGCTCCGGTCGGTTCAAACCAAAGACTATAAAATTGGTATTTGTTGCTTCTCCGCTAAGCACGCAGCACTAAGGAGAAAGACCAAAGACTGGTTGGCTCGGAATCAGAATGATGTGTCCGAGTGGAGCTACATGTCTACCCGCGGAATGTTTTTCAGTGAACTAGCACTATAAATATCCAACTCAGGGTGTTGGTCTAGTACAAAGCGGACCTCATCATCATCTCATTGAGTCATTTGAAAGATAACTTTGAAAGAATAATCTTTGGATAGTTCTTGAAAAAAATGTTCCTGTTTCTTCTGACCAGAAATCCAATATGATCCAGTGAGCATAATAATTTCTGATTTAATGAATATTATTTTAAAAAAAATCTCCTCATAAACCACTGGGTTTCTTTATTTCTTATAGAAATAACATCATATAAATATGGCCACCATAAGTAATATAATGGTTTATATAATTTGTCTTAAACATGGAGAATTGTTCATCTTTGAAAACACTTAAGCATTTGAACAGAAACCTTTCAGGAATGATGAATGTACATGTAGTGTACACTCCTGACAAAAGAAGAAGATTCCTCGTTTTGTTATGACATAAAATCTAATATTACCACCAATTGATATAATAGTTTCTATTTGACTACTATATGAAGTATTGCCTGTTAATCAGGTTAATAGTTATTACAATAGTTTATGATATTTTTTAACCAGTAATCATTATATTATATATATTGTAGTTGGTTATGCAAAAAACAGAGCAGTAGAGATGAGTGTTGGCAAGTTCTTATGTTTTCTTGATATTGTAAGTATAGTTGTAAATAATTAATGTTTCACAATTATTAGTTTGCCTGGACAATAGTTTTTTCATCAATCATAAATATTTAATGCATATTTTTTTTCCATTTTAGTTTTTGATCAGTAAAAAAGCAAAATTTGTAATGAAAAAAAACCAATGGGGTCATTAAAAAAAGATATATTTTGGGGTTAAACAGTACTTATACCTCATTAAGACACACCTGTTATTTGTTTATAAATACAGTCAATCCTGCTTTGGTGACCACCTCTATTAAGCAATAACTTGTATTATGTGATCATAATTATTATTTCCCTCCATAGTGCATTTCAAATAAATTAAACCTGTATTAACTGACCACCTTTCTTATGTGACTTTATTTCACTGTTCCCTTGGAAGGTCACATAAGACAGGTTTTACCTTTAAGAGGCATATTTTTCTATTTGGAACCAGGTGGACACAATTTTTGAGATAAGATGTTGCATACTCCATTAAACCTCTGGTTCTATTACACATGTACTTGTTCAGTTCACATATATTTACTCAAAGTGTATCAGTATTGTAAGTGTGTTATTTGAAATTCAAGTATTACAAAATAACTCTTCTAATTCTTCTCAAAATTTCTGTAAGCAAATAAAAAAATCCTTTGCTAGGTCAGAACGAACAAGAAAGACATTTATTCTATGTAGGTAAGTTAAAGTAGGTAAAAAATAAGTAAGCAAAATATACTGTTAATCTGCATGTTATAACAACATTAACAATGTAATCATGTGAGGTGAAAGAATCCTTATAATTGATATATGGAATTCAAATACTGCATTGTGCAAAATTGTAATTTACCAACAATCAGAAATTATTTACATATCATGAAAATTACTTGGTTTTCTTGATGTCTCACTTGTCTTTGATGAGTGTAGAATGATCTTCCTTATACACCTGTCATAGATGAGTGTGGAATGATCTTCCCTGTACACTTGTCATAGATGAGTGTGGAATGATCTTCCCTGTACATCTGTCATAGATGAGTGTGGAATGATCTTCCCTGTACATCTGTCATAGTTGAGTGTGGAATGATCTTCCCTATACACTTGTTATAGATGACTGTGGAATGATCTTCTCTGTACATCTGTCATAGATGAGTGTGGAATGATCTTCCCTGTACATCTGTCATAGATGAGTGTGGAATGATCTTCCCTGTACATTTGTCATAGATGAGTGTGGAATGATCTTCCCTATACACTTGTCATGGATGAGTGTGGAATGATCTTCCCTGTACACTTGTCATGAATGAATGGAATGATTTTCCCTGTACACTTGTCATGGATGAGTGTGGAATGATCTTCCCTGCACACCTGTCATAGATGAGTGTGGAATGATCTTCCCTGTACACCTGTCATAAATGAGTGTAGAATGATCTTCCCTATACATTTGTCATAAATGAGTGTAGAATGATCTTCCCTATACACTTGTCATTGATGAGTGTGGAATGATCTTCCCTGTACACTTGTCATAGATGAGTGTGGAATGATCTTCCCTATACACTTGTCATTGATGGGTGTGGAATGATCTTCTCTGTACACTTGTCATAGATGAGTGTGGAATGATCTTCCCTGTACATCTGTCATGGATGAGTGTGGAATGATCTTCCCTGTACATCTGTCATAGATGAGTGTGGAATGATCTTCCCTGTACATTTGTCATGGATGAGTGTGGAATGATCTCCCCTATACACTTTTCATGAATGAGTGTGGAATCATCTTCTCTGTACTTTTATGTTGTTTTAACACCTTACTGTAAATGTCAATGGTCTAAAATATTATTGACATTTTTTGTCAAAGAAAAATGGGATATTTTAAAAAGCAGATCTCTATTTGTTTTTTTTTTATGTAGGATGATATAATGGACAAGAACAGGCTCCAGAGACAATATCATACAGCTCTGTCACAGGAAAATGTGGTTGGTAGAAGATATTTAAAATTATAGCATCTGTCTTTGCTCATTTGTGTTTTCTGAAGTCATATTAGATTGACTGAAAGATTAAATATGCCCTCAGTGGCTGACCCAATAAACAACCATTAGATAGATCTTATATTGACTTGCTCTGCTTTCATATCATATCAGTTGTCTTATATTGACATGCTCTAGGTTCTCCATACTTGGTTCATATTTTAGCTTGATGTGTATATGTCAGCCAGGCATGTGTCACCTGATCTTGACCTTAAGCTTGTTCATGTGATCTACTGACTTGTTAAATTTACAGTCCAGTTTTCATAATTAGTTCAGTTTCCTCATTACCATGCAGCTCTGACACATCATATTTGGTCCACACAGTTGGTACATATCAGTCAGGTATATGTCACCTGACCTTGATCTCATTTTTGTAATCAACTGACTTCTTTAGTTTTATAATAGTGTTTTTGTTATTGGGACAGTTTCTCCATTACCATACAACCTAGGTTTACCGTATTTGGTCCAAACACTGATGATGTGTTTATTTATGCATATGTCACATTAAAAGTTTATTTCCAGTTTCATGTTAGTTTAATTTAGTTTATTTTCTGAAAAAATCACACACACAATTTGCAGGTGAAAACATGTCTACACTTGTTGCAGTTTTACCTAGTTTTTCAAGGAATTCTCGGTGTATATCTTTGAAACTACCTGCAATCAAGCAAAACATACCGTCATTTCTATTAGACTTTCAGTGGTAGATATTTTTTACATGCACAGAAAAACGCAAAGGAGATATTTTGCTGCGTGCAATAAAAAAAAAGATGTTTTGCTGTGTGCTCTAATGTTCAACTGAATGCATCACGACCAGGTCTCATATCTGTGTACACATCATCCCAACTGAGTAAAGGTAGCACATAGAGTTATATTTAGTAACAAGTATGACATTTTAACTGGTATTCAATTAATTCATTAGTACGTGAACATGCGCATCAACATAGTAGTTTACAGTCTGTTCATTGGATAATTGATTGTCTCAAAGGAAATTTTAAATCCATAATGTGTGAGAAAAATTGAGATGAGGAGACATGACGATTGTTGTACAGCACCATTGTCAAATGGAAATGAAAGTGCACAAAATAGACGACGACAGACCTGAAGCTCATTACATCACTTGTCATTGAATTGCAATATTCGCCATTCTTTTGGTTTGGTCAGATTTATCATTGTTTTCAGTATCACTCTCGTTTTAAGATGGTCCCTCATTTTTGCGCGTTTATTGACATTTTTATTGGATGATTCTAGTCGTTTTACAAACGTCTACATCAACGTCTGCATTGTTATTTTTTGCAATGGCTGCTTTGTTTTTTATGTTCAAAGGAAGACATAATTATCTTATGATTTCTGATTGTAAATATATTAATCGATCATCGATGATTAATTATCAATATGGGAATCCCTTCTATAATCATATAGGGAATTTGCGAGTTATGAATGACATAAATCATTACACAAACATGAGAACAGATTGTGTATGCACTTTATTTCACAAAGAGACTCAATCTATTTTTACATTACATCTTTATTGTAGTCTATATGCAAATTGCTAAATTTTCTTGCCATTCTTGCGTGCATTTTATGCCAGTGTCCGTTAGATCTGTGTGGCAATCTCAAAATTTTGTGTGAATTTCACTACCTCTGCTGATTTTAAATAAAGTGTTTTTATTATTAAAGTTTCATTGAGCATCTATTTCCCTTAATCAGAGATATCATTTTTTACAGTTTGAAAAGTTGTTATTTTACTGTCTTAAAAAAGTTGTTGTTTTAGACTGAAGTTTGTTTCTACAATCCTGCATCTTATGTCTGGTTTAAATCCTGTTAGATCTTCTACAATCCTGCATCTTATGTCTGGTTTAAATCCTGTTAGATCTTCTACAATCCTGCATCTTATGTCTGGTTTAAATCCTGTTAGATCTTCTACAATCCTGCATCTTATGTCTGGTTTAAATCCTGTTAGATCTTCTACAATCCTGCATCTTATGTCTGGTTTAAATCCTGTTAGATCTTCTACAATCCTGCATCTTATGTCTGGTTTAAATCCTGTTAGATCTTCTACAATCCTGCATCTTATGTCTGGTTTAAATCCTGTTAGATCTTCTACAATCCTGTATCTTATGTCTGGTTTAAATCCTGTTAGATCTTCTACAATCCTACATCTTATGTCTGGTTTAAATCCTGTTAGATCTTCTACAATCCTGCATCTTATGTCTGGTTTAAATACTGTTAGATCTTCTACAATCCTGCATCTTATGTCTGGTTTAAATCCTGTTAGATCTTCTACAATGCTGCATCTTATGTCTGGTTTAAATCCTGTTAGATCTTCTACAATCCTGCATCTTATGTCTGGATTAAATCCTGTTAGATCTTCTACAATCCTGCATCTTATGTCTGGTTTAAATCCTGTTAGATCTTTTACAATCCTGCATCTTATGTCTGGTTTAAATCCTGTTAGATCTTCTACAATCCTGTATCTTATGTCTGGTTTAAATCCTGTTAGATCTTCTACAATCCTGTATCTTATGTCTGGTTTAAATCCTGTTAGATCTTCTACAATCCTGCATCTTATGTCTGGTTTAAATCCTGTTAGATCTTCTACAATCCTGCATCTTATGTCTGGTTTAAATCCTGTTAGATCTTCTACAATCCTGCATCTTATGTCTGGTTTAAATCCTGTTAGATCTTCTACAATCCTGCATCTTATGTCTGGTTTAAATCCTGTTAGATCTTCTACAATCCTGCATCTTATGTCTGGTTTAAATCCTGTTAGATCTTCTACAATCCTGCATCTTATGTCTGGTTTAAATCCTGTTAGATCTTCTACAATCCTGCATCTTATGTCTGGTTTAAATCCTGTTAGATATTCTACAATCCTGCATCTTATGTCTGGTTTAAATCCTGTTAGATCTTCTACAATCCTGCATCTTATGTCTGGTTTAAATCCTGTTAGATCTTCTACAATCCTGCATCTTATGTCTGGTTTAAATCCTGTTAGATCTTCTACAATCCTGCATCTTATGTCTGGTTTAAATCCTGTTAGATCTTCTACAATCCTGCATCTTATGTCTGGTTTAAATCCTGTTAGATCTTCTATAATCCTGCATCTTATGTCTGGATTAAATCCTGTTAGATATTCTACAATCCTGCATCTTATGTCTGGTTTAAATCCTGTTAGATCTTCTACAATCCTGCATCTTATGTCTGGTTTAAATCCTGTTAGATCTTCTACAATCCTGCATCTTATGTCTGGTTTAAATCCTATTAGATCTTCTACAATCCTGCATCTTATGTCTGGTTTAAATCCTGTTAGATCTTCTACAATCCTGCATCTTATGTCTGGTTTAAATCCTGTTAGATCTTCTACAATCCTGCATCTTATGTCTGGTTTAAATCCTGTTAGATCTTCTACAATGCTGCATCTTATGTCTGGTTTAAATCCTGTTAGATCTTCTTCACTCTGTAGTATACTATATATATATACCTTGTGTTGCTTAGGGCAGTAACGTTTGTTAGTATATTTTATGTTTAACACGATTTCAGAATCTAAATGGTTTTTTTAGATAATAGGAGCACAATTTCATAGAGAACCCGAGGGATCTACAGAAAGATACACAAGATGGGCCAATAATCTGTCACAGGACAAACTTACCACTCAGGTTAATATTAAAATATATATTTGAAAAATATTGTAATATTATCAAACTTTGAATGGTATAGCAGTTCTTAACTTATTATACAACATTGTATATGAATGTTTTCTATTGGATCATTAATAGTCACATGACATTTGACAGCTATTGGGGAATTCTGTTACACCCCCAGCCTTAATTATTTTCACCTACTTGCTCGAAGCCAAATTGAGAAAAAATTTCTATCTTTAATATTCAAACAATTTTTTTCATAATTTTTACATGTCTGAATCCAGTTTTACTTGTCCTTTGCTTCCCGCAAGTGGGTCAGCGCGAAGACTGCAACCCTAAAATTTCCCCTACACTGGTAGACGACCCCAATTTTGTTTTGACAGATGTGTGACAATAGTATTTTCACCCTCAACAATCCCTGTTTTGTTTCAACGGATGTGTAACAACAGTATTATCACCTTTGACAACTCTGATTTTTATATGTCAGCAAAACGTATGCAGTTGTATTATCATCTGCTGTTGTTGTCCGTCTGTAGATACAATAGTTTCCTTGCAATAAATTTAGTTGTAGTTGACTGATCCTTTTGAATTTTAAGCACAAGGTTCTTGGCACAGAATTAAAAAAGGTATTTAATTTGTGTATTGTAACCCCTAGCTGCAAAAATAGATATTTATGTGATTTATACTTGGAGAGTTTATATTGTTTACCTGATTCTAATTTGTGAATTTTTTACATAATTTATGTAAAAATGAATAATTACTGAAATTACATGAAATTCATGAGAACAGCAAAAATTCCTAACCAAAATCTCTAAAAATATATAGTGTTGTTATGTATTACTGTTTTTGACATAAAAGGGACCAAAAAGGAGTGAATTTCAAAATTAGAATTTTTTAATTTATTCATTCAATTTTAATGCATCTTTTTCCAAAATTATCATATTTATGGGTTATTAATCGGTCATAAAATTTGCTTCGTTTTTCGAAAGGGGTCTAAAATTCCATTGTTTGGAATATTTGTAAGGTACATAGAATTTTTATCCCCTCGCCAACGAAGTTGCGAAAGGATATAGTAATGCTACCTTCCGTAACATCCTTGTGAACACTCTAGAATCAACATCCTTCAATGGATTTTGACCAAACTTGGTACATACTTAGTCCTTAAGAGAATCTGAAACCCTATTGATTTTCAAGGTCAAAGGTCAAGGTCACTGGGTCAAATTTTTTACCGTGTAACATTTTTGTGAACACTAGAATCAACATCCTTCAATGGATTTTGACCAAACTTGGTACATACCTAGTCCTTAGGTGAGTCTGGAACCTTATTGATTTTCAAGGTCATAGGTCAAGATCACAGGGTCTAATTTTTACCCTGTAACATCCTTGTGAACACTCTAGAATCAACATCCTTCAATGGATTTTGACCAAACTTAGTACATACTCAGTCCTTAAGAGAATCTGAAACCCAATTGATTTTCAAGGTCAAAGGTCAAGGTCACTGGGTTAAATTATTTACTGCATAAAATCCTTGTGAACACTCTAGAATCAACATCCTTCAATGGATTTTGACCAAACTTGGTACATACTTAGTCCTTATGTGAGTTTGGAACCCTATTGATTTTCAAGGTCAAAGGTCAAGGTCACAGGGTCTAATTTTTACCCTGTAACATCCTTGTGAACACTCTAGAATCAACATCCTTCAATGGATTTTGACCAAACTTGGTACATACCTAGTCCTTAGGTGAGTCTGGAACCTTATTGATTTTCAAGGTCATAGGTCAAGATCACAGGATCTAATTTTTACCCTGTAACATCCTTGTGAACACTCTAGAATCAACATCCTTCAATGGATTTTGACCAAACTTGGTACATACTCAGTCCTTAAGAGAATCTGAAACCCAATTGATTTTCAAGGTCAAAGGTCAAGGTCACTGGGTTAAATTATTTACTGCATAACATCCTTGTGAAAACTCTAGAATCAACATCCTTCAATGGATTTTGACCAAACTTGGTACATACTTAGTCCTTATGTGAGTTTGGAACCCTATTGATTTTCAAGGTCAAAGGTCAAGGTCACAGGGTCTAATTTTTACCCTGTAACATCCTTGTGAACACTCTAGAATCAACATCCTTCAATGGATTTTGACCAACCTTGGTACATACTTAGTCCTTAAGAGTATCTGGAACCCTATTGATTTTCAAGGTCAAAGGTCAAATTTTTAGGCGAGGGGATACGCCACGCTTTGCGTTGCCCTTGTTATTTTTCATCCAGTTTTGATGTGGAATTATTCTTTGAATTATTTGTGCTGAGCTAGAGGTTGCAGTAGTATGTTAACAAAAGGCCAACCAGTTCCAAATTCTGAAATTTTAACTTTTTAGCTCACCTGACCCAAAGGGTCAGGTGAGCTATTGCCATCACTTGGCGTCCGTCGTCTCCGTCCGTCGTACGTCGTAAACTTTTTCAAAAATCTTCTCCTCTGAAAGTACTAGACCAATGGAAACCAAACTTGGTCTGAATCATTACTAGGGTGTCTAGTTTCAAAATTGGGTCCGGTGATGCCGTGCACCAACCAACATGGCCGCTGTTACTAAAAATAGAACATATGGTAAAATTGCAGGTTTTTGGTAATAACTCAAAAACCGTTAATAATATCAAAAATCTGACATGGGGTAAAAATGATCAGCACATCAAGATCTACCTACCCTGCAATTTTGAAGTAAATCTGATTACCCATCTTGGAGTTATTGCCCTTTTTTCATCAAATTTGTAAAATTTTAATACTTTTCGTCTTATATTTCAAAAACTATAAGAGACAGATGGTAAGTTGAAACTGCAAACATGTTCAGCATGTCAAGATCTACCTACCCTGCAATTTTGAAGTAAATTTGATTACCCATCTTGGAGTTATTGCCCTTTTTTCATCAATTTTGTTTTTCATTTTAATACTTTTCGTCTTATATTTCAGAAACTATTTAGAGATATATGTTAAGTTTATTGCAAAAATGTGCAGCATATCAAGATCTACCTACCCTGCAATTTTGAAGTAAATCCCATTACCCATTTTGACCGATTATGCAAATTAGAAAAAAGGGGGGATGAAATTTAAAAAAAATCTTCTCCTCTGAAACTCTCAACCAAACTTTGCTCAAATGATCCTTAGGTGGTCCCCTTTCAAAATTGTGTCCGTCAGCGCCGTCCTGTATCCAAGATGGCCGCCATTACTAAAAATAGAAATTTCTTCAAATGGCCAAAACTGCTCTATTTTAAGCCAGAAAGTGCTTTGAACTTTGAACTTTTACCGATTTTGACCAATTATGCAAATTAGAAAAAAGGGGGGATGAAATTAAAAAAAATCTTCTCCTCTGAAACTACTGAGCCAATCTCAACCAAACTTTGCTGAAATGATCCTTAGGTGGTCCCCTTTCAAAATTGTGTCCGTCAGTGCCGTCCTGTATCCAAGATGGCCACCATTACTAAAAATAGAAATTTCTTCAAATGGCCAAAACTGCTCTATTTTAAGGCAGAAAGTGCCCAAATTTGAACTGTATAAGCATAATGATGAGCTTAACATATATTACGGGATTTTTTATCAACTTTGAACTTTTACCGATTTTGACCGATTATGCAAATTAGAAAAAAGGGGGGATGAAATTTAAAAAAATCTTCTCCTCTGAAACTACTGAGCCAATCTCAACCAAACTTTGCTGAAATGATTCTTGAGTGGTTCTCTTCCAAATTTGTGTCCGGCATTTCAGAACACCGACCAAGATGGCCGCCACAGCCGAACTTAATTTAACATAGGACCTTATGGGAAATTCCCATAAAAATCTTTTTGTCTGAAACCATTTGCTCAATAAGAACAAAATGTTGATGAAATAGTCTTTGGATGGTTCTCTTCCAAAAATGTGTCTGGCAGTTCTACCCTTCGATCCATTTTTTTTTTTACCTGCAATTTTGAAATAAATCTGATTACCCATCTTGGAGTTCTTGCCCTTTTTTCATCAAATTTATAAAAAAAAAAATAATACTTTTCGTCTTATATTTCAAAAACTATAAGAGATAAAGGTTAAGTTTAAATTGCAAAAATTTGCAGCATGTCAAGATCTTCCTACCCTGCAATTTTGAAGTAAATCCAATTACCCATTTTGGAGTTATTGCCCTTTTTTCATCAAAATGTTCTCAATTTTAATACTATCATCTTATATCTCAAAAACTATTAGAGATAGAGGGAAAGTTTAAACTGCAAAAATGTTCAGCATGTCAAGATCTACAAAAAATTTCCCACAGTTAAAAATGTGCAACAGCTGTGAAGAGTTATTCCTCTTGAAATGCATTTTTTTGTTGACTCACTGCTTTTGGTTACTCAAATAATCAAAGGGAAACAACTCTATTACAAAATGTGAAGTCGGAAAAGCTAAATTTTGAGAATCATTGACATATATGTTTTTTTACAGCAATTTTGATAACTTACATTAAAGGGGGAACCCCTGCCCACATTTTTTTGTAGAAGGGGTCTGCAATGACGAAGGCTACATTTGTTAATTTTTTTTTACCGAAGTTATCAAGTTTTATTGACTGATGTTGTTATTATACCCAGGTGAGCTATACAGGCTCCTGGGAGCCTCTAGTTTATATTTCATTCTTTTTTTTTGCAAAATGCTCATCTTTATGTGCTACACTTGAGTCAATATAGTAAATGAACTATTTTTAGTGGGGGCCTAAATTTTGAAGATATACAAAACTTGTTTTTTCATCTAATTTTGACATATTTGATGTGTTTTCTTCTTCATTTAAATTGATTGTTTAATTATTTCCCATCGTATTCCTTATAGCATTCCCTTTCTATGTTTTTCAGTCAGATTTGTCATATGATATGAAATAGTTAAATATATCGTCTTTCCCAGGAGAGAGATATTCTGTATGCTCATGTGTGAGCCCCTAATTATGTATCAGATATTATCTATTTCAGCTACTAGACACAAAATGATTTGATATTTGACAATAACAACCAGGTATATAAAGAACTCTATAATAAGTTTACTTCTAAAGTTTGACTCATTTGACTTGTATAGAGCAAGTTAAAGACCTCTCTATCTACACTTATTCAGTCATATGACTTGTATTAGATAAGTAACTATATCTCACTGTGTACACACTCATGCAGTACTTAGAACTAATGATATTTTTTTTTCTAGATATATACTTCCCATGGTCCCACAGTCATCATGCCTACATGGTTTTGTTCCAGAGAAGTTTATGATCAAGTAGGAGGTTTTGATGAGGGGGGTCAGGTAATTATTTTCCCCCATTTTTTACTCCATTAAGTTGTAGATCCATATTGATACACACCGCATCGGTGCCATAATGGATAGCGTGCTTGCCTCGAGTGCGGTAAATCGTGGGTGCGAGCCATGGTCGGGCAAACCAAAAGACTATAAAATTGATATTTGTTACTTCTCCGATAAGGACAAAGAGCAAAGACTGGTTGGCTCAGAATCAGAATGATGTGTCCAAGTGGAACGACATGTCTACCCACAAACTGTTGTTTCAGTGAGATAGCACTATAAAAATCCAACTCAGCGTGTTGGTATAGAAACGGACCTCATCATCATTTGTTCTCACCATGATATAGCTGAAAAATTGCTGAATTGGCATTAAACAACAATCACTCACCCACTCATATTGATACACTTACATCTTATCATCTTTACTGAGTCTCTGGATCTCCAAGGTAATCGTGACTGTGTTGACAAAAAATCATTCATTTGTTTAACTTTATTAATTAACATTAAACAGTAAGTTACCAAACGAAAGGGAAATTGTTAGCATTACATATTCTTGCCTACTACTGATGATACTGAATCTACCTGTTACCACTGAATACATTTTTTTATATAAAAAAATCAACATATGAGACTTTTTATTTTATTGTATAACAGGTAAAGTTCTACCAGTTTAACACACATAATGACATATCACATCCACACATGAATATAAATAAGGGTACAAATTTAAAAAAAAACTGAAAACTGAGATCATATTAACCAGTTTAACCTTAGTCAGGATCTGAATTTAGTCTTTTTTTGTGTGGTCTCTGATCTGAGGTTAGAGGTAGTTGTTCTATCTTTTCAGGGTGGATCTGTGACCAGTTGTATCTTTTCAGGGTGTCCCAGAAGATCTGATATTTTTCTATTAACATCGAGAGCTTGGTAGATCTGTGACCAGTTGTATCTTTTCAGGGTGTCCCAGAAGATCTGATATTTTTCTATAAACATCTAGAGCTTGGTAGATCTGTAACCAGTTGTATCTTTTCAGGGTGTCCCAGAAGTTCTGATATTTTTCTATAAACATCTAGAGCTTTGTGGATCTGTAACCAGTTCTATCTTTTCAGGGTGTCCCAGAAGATCTGATATTTTTCTATAAACATCTAGAGCTTGGTGGATCTGTGATGAGGATTGATGAAGATCTTCTGATGTATCGTTATCACCAAACATCAGCCACGTTCTCTGTTAAAGAGTATGTGTTAAACTTTTACTTATGTTTAACCCTGTTATCACCAAACATCAGCCACGTTCTCTGTTAAAGAGTATGTGTTAAACTTTTACTTATGTTTAATCCTGTTATCACCAAACATCAGCCACGTTCTCTGTTAAAGAGTATGTGTTCAACTTTTACTTATGTTTAACCCTGTTATCACCAAACATCAGCCACGTTCTCTGTTAGAGTATGTGTTAAACTTTTACATATGTTTAACCCTGTTGGTTTTTTTGTTTAAGCATGATACTTATTGTGACAACCAGAACTCGATGGTATTGTAGTTTTAATGATTTGTAAGTTGTCATTAATCAGGTAACATAATTTTGTCATTAATTTTATATAACACAGTTTTAAAGCAAACAAACATATATGTTATTTTTATGCCTATGGACATTTTAAGGTTCCTTGTTATTTAATTTGTATTTGCACAGAAACATTACTTTTGTGGACTTTATTCTTCTGCTTGTGTTGCATGTCTGACAATGAGGATCACATTGGATCGTGTAAGTTCACCTGACCCAAAGGGTCATGTGTGTGAGCTATTGCCATCACTTGGTGTTGATCGTCTGTCTTCCGGCAACTATCCTATCCTCTATCGTCCAACCATAAACTTTGATAATTTTGATTTCTACTGTTAACCCACTGGGCCAATTTCAACCAAACTTGACCAAAAGGGTCTTTGCATGATCATCTTTTATATTTGTGTTTGACAGTTCTGACAGCTAAAATAGAAATACCAACTTTCATCATCTCTGAAACCACTGAACCAATTTTTACCAAACTTGGCTAGAAGAATCATTGGATGGTTCTCTTTCAAAACTGTGTCTGACAGACCCAAGATGGATGATTTTATTGCAAATAGAAATTTCCTTAAAATAACAATTGCGTCTACTTTTTGTATTGGAATGAGTTATCGGTATATCGTTATGTAAACGTTTGAATCAAAGAGGGATGCAGGCATCCTTTAACAAATTCTTGTTGGAAAAGAAATTGAAGTGTAGTTTCGTCAAAATGAAAAAAAATCTGTTTTTCTTTTTATAGCTTAAAAAAATGATTTCTTGAACAGTTTTACAACACATGTTTACCTGGGTCAGTTACTGTAACTGCTTTTTGAATACACAAGGATACATAAATAATCCCCAGTGAATGAATCTATAAAGACACATTTTTATTTCCTTTAAAAACATCAATTATATTTAGATCTGTGATATTTCTGCAGGATAAACACAATATTAATGCAGTGTCTAAAAATACATAGTTTATGTGTATTCAGCGCAAAACCAGGGAAAGACTCTGTGAACCTCGACTTTATCCCAGTTGTTAAGCCTCATACACATAAACTTTATATTTTAAGACACTGTACTAATATTATCTATTTCCGACCTTTACCTTTCAATAGTACCAGTACATGTTTCTCTTAAAATTTTATATAATAAACTTATGTGGTTCAATTTATTTGCAGAGATACTATATGGAACATTAGAATGGAACGTTTTCAGAAACATGTGCTTTCTAAGTTATCATTGTTCACAATATGGAATGCTGGGAAACAAGGGAGAAAATTCTTTAGGACATTGTCACCAGAAAATCAAGCAAAGGTAAATAACTAATTGTATTTAATGATCTTTTTATATGCTGGTCTTCAGATATATTATGGCATTGTGTTGTCTGTATGCTTTGTAAGCATGGCACCTGCTAACTCTACTTACCTTGACTGATCTTCTTAAAGCTTTAAGAAATTATTCGGAATGGTGGTCTGAGATTCTGTACACTTAGTAATGATCTTCATGCCAGAGTTATAGGACGAAAATGTTCTGTTGTAAACATGTCACACACTAACCTCCACTTTGTGTTGACCAATTTACTTCAAACTATACAAGATAATTCAGAATGGTGGGTTGATGATTTTTAATATTTTACGGTGTATATTATGTTAAGACGCTGTTATCGTCGTCTTTAAATCTGTAGACAAAATTGAATCCGTGTGATAACTTTAGTTGTAGTTGACAGATCCTTTTGAATTTTGAACACAATGATCATTGTCAATGATTTGGGTATGATAACTGTGACCGTTCTCAAATAATAGGTGCAAAAATGGATGTTTCTGTTATTTGTATAACAGAGAGCTTAATTTTCCTCCGATTTTGTTGGGCGTTTTTTTTAATGTATTTTTCTTTTCAGGAAAATCCCTTTTAGAAAAAATGCATAGCATTATTATGTATCTTTTACTTTTTTGACATAAAAAGGGCCTAAAAGAGAAAAATTTCAAATTTTAACTTTTTTTCATTTTTCATCCGATTTTTTTTTTTAATCCATTTTTTAGCTCGCCTTGCCAAAGGCAAAGTGAGCTTTTGCCATCACTTGGCATCCGTCATCCGTTAACTTTTCACATTTTAATCTTCTCCTCTGAAACCGCAAAGCCAATTGATCTGAAATTTGGTACGAAGCATCTATGGAAGGTCTTCTATAAAGATTGCTCATTTTATCCCGATCCATTAACAAACATGGCCACCACAGGTAATTCTTGTTTCTGATTGGCCGATTTTTAAAGATCTTCTCCTCTTAAACCGCTTGGCCAAATGAACCGAAACTTGGTAGGAAGAATTTATGGAAGGTTCTCTATAAAGATTACTCATTTCGTCCCGATCCGTTAACAAACATGGCCACCACAGGCAATTCTTGTTTTTGATTGGTTGATTTCTAAAAAATCTTCTTCTCTGTTTAAAAGAAAGATAACTCTTGATATTATCTCCCTTAGAAATTAACTAATGCTGATATAGTGTAACATGTTTATTCTATACATTACAAGTAGGTATTCACATTTTAATATTCTTTTTAGCAAACCTTGCCAAAGGCAATATGAGCTTTTGCCATCACTTGGTGTCTGTCATCTCATCCGTTTACTTTTCACATTTTAATCTTCTCCTCTGAAAACCCTCAGCCAAATGATTTGAAACTTGGTAGGAAGCATCTATGGAAGGTCCTCTCTAAAGAATGCACATTTTGTTATGATCCATTACCAAACATGGCCACCACAGGCAATTCTTGTTTCTGATTGGGCAATTTTTTTAAATCTTCTCTGAAGAAACCACTTGGCCAAATGAACCGAAACTTGGTAGGAAGCATCTATGGAATGTCCTCTATGAAGATTGCTCATTTCGTCTCGATCGGTTAGCAAACATGGCTACCACCGAAACTTGGTAGGAATCAGATGGAATGTCCCTATGAAGATTGCTCATTTCGTTCTGATCGGTTAACAAACATGGCTACCACCGAAACTTGGTAGGAAGCATCTATGGAATGTCCTCTGAAGATTGCTCATTTCGTCGCGATCGGTTAGTAAACATGGCCACCACATGCAATTCTTGTTTCTGATTGGTCGATTTCTAAAAAGTCTTCTACTGCTTAGCTATATGAACCGAAACTTGGTAGGAAGCATCTACATGCATGGGAGATTCTGTATTAAGTTTCCTCAAAGCAGAATGAAAGATAAGCGACACAGGCTCAACCCACTGAGCCTCTAGTTTTTTTTGGTTGCAAAATGATTATCTTAATGGGTTATTTATGGACCATAAAAATATTTGGTATTATTTTTTATCCTGAAAATGATCTAAAAGGGACATTTGGAAATTTTGCATATTTGAAAGGCATATAGAATTTTTATTTTTCATCCAATTTTGATGCATTTTAAAAAAAAAATTAATTGAGTTGAGAGCTTCCAATAAAGTTCTACAGATTTCTTCTATTTCTTATGATTTCTGAGATAACGTCAAACAAAAGGGGCCAACAACTTTCAAATTCCGAAATTTTAACGTGCATATTTCTAATACTTAAAATAGTAAATGAGACAAATGTCCAAAATACGATGGGTCCAGCATATTATTGTGTCCAACACATTATTGTAACCAGCAGTTTACTGTTCACACATATTTTTTATGAGTATGGACTTTTCTATCTATTGTTTATACTGTAGGTTAAGGCATTCTGTGATGTAGATGAAAAGAAGATTACAAAGGGATTCTATACGTTTGAAGAATCAAAGGTATTATTGAAGATTAAATAATTTTAAAATAAGATGTCAGAAATTAAAGTGAAAGCAACAGAGTATTTCCAAAATCATCTTAATTTCTTAATTGGGTTTTATGATGGAAAAGTTCAGTTATTTACTATAGGTTGAGTGGGGTTATGGTGTTTAACACCACTTTCAACAATATTTCAGCTATATCGTGGTTGTCAGTTTTATTTGTGGAGGAAACCGGAGGACTCTGGGAAAACCACCAACCTGTCACGGGATTCTAACTCACAACTTTAGTGGTGATAGGCACTGATTGCTATATTATTTTTTTTCAAAGGAATCTAAAAGGGACATTTGGAAATTTTGTATATTTGAAAGGCATATAGAATTTTTATTTTTCATCCAATTTTATGCATTTTTTTTTATTATTTAATTGAGCTGATAGAGTTTCTACAGATTTCTTCTATTTTTTATGGTTTTGAGATAAAGTCAAACAAAAGGGGCCAACAACTTTCAAATTCCAAAATTTTAACTTATATATTTTTAACACTTAAAATAGTAAAAAGACAAATGTCCAGCAAATTACTTTTAACAATACATTATTGTGACCAGCAGTTTACTCTCAAGCAAAATACTGTGTACACTTGCTTTTAACATACACTTGTTCAACTTTCCTTGTTGACAGGCTGCACTCGACGCATCTCTTTATTATTTTTCAAATTTAGCCAGGTGAGTTGATATTTTCATCTTTGGGATGGTTATTCATAGAAATGTATATGTTGTACATCTTTTATGAGAATAATTTTAAATGTATTATTCATTATTTACATTTACACATAATTCTTTTACAGATCATACCTTGTTGTAAAAGGACTGGTTTTTCTCTAGACATGTGTGACTGTATTGGTGTTAACGTTTGTCTAATTACTGTCCTTTATAACTGTTATGGTATTTTATCTTACAGACCAAACCCAAACCGAAGATTCCAGTTGTTAACTACAAGAATGCCATTCCACCATTTGTCATCTGTGTAAAACTGGTATGTACATACAATTGATATCTTAATTCTTTAATATCACTGTTGTGTTAGCGGTTGACTGAAATCTTCAAGTGGCTACTTGTTATTTTGCCACCATTTGGTGTCTGTCTGTTCATCCGTTTCATCTTAAATTATTTCAAGCAAATTTCCTGAAGTTATTGCACCAATACCAACCAAAGTTTAGATTCGATTCATCCTAAGGTGTCTACTTTCAAAATTGACTGATGTTGCGATTAATAGAACATAGGGATAAAATACACTTGCCTACGCAATAAACTAAAGCCCAATTTTTCATCAAATGAGTTGAAATTTGAATGCTAGGCCCATTCTACTGAAAGGTGTGACATGTTTTATCTAAAAAAAATTTTTTTTTTTAATTTTTGACACAAATATGCATATTAGACTGATTTTGACCGTAAAAATCTTGAGGATGATGCATGGTTGGTCCCCTTACAAATTAATATCCGACAGCCCAGACCATCCAAGATGGCCACATGTAATAAAATTAGAAATTTCTTAAAATAGCCAAAACTATTATATTTTATTTTGTAGTTTTATGCTAATGAGTACCGTATTTTACGGACGATAGGTCGATATTTTTTTTCCTCAACACGCTGGCTTCGACCTATTGTCCACATCGACCTATACAAGGATGAAGTTAAAAAAATCTGGAATCCCTAAAAAAAAATCTCAATAAAAATGACGATTTTGTTTACAGTATACCTTGAATTTGCTGTAGGTTTTTTTTCTGAATAAGAAGACTGAAATCATCGATGTTCTTGGGGAATAAAAGTATACTAACAAGGGGTGCAATTCTGGGGAAAAAATGTTCAACATCCGAAAAAAATCAATAATATTCAATGATTGAAGTGTTAGCGAAAATCAGTTCAATATTGAATTGTATAATAAAATATATACTATAAAAAATGTATGTTGTTGAAAAAAAATCACAGGGTGGATCGTTTTACAATATAAAATTATTGTCACAAAATATCTAAATATAGCTATACAGGTTTTCCATCTACCACGAGCATGCGCACAGGGTTTTAGTAAAAAATGGCAGTTGCATTACATCTCACAATAATTTGAATACACGTGGAGAACAAGCTTTTTATACTTAATATACTGGAAAATAATTATCGATTTCGTTAAACTAGAATGTTCTACACTTGAATTGGTCAATTAGGAACAAATAAAATAATCACCATGAGATAATCAACACAGGTGAACATCAGTCGGCACTTAATTAACCTGATCAGCTGATTGAAAATTGACTGGACCGAGACGATCACATAATTTGTGTACTACTAATTAAACACAGTTTAAAGGTATGTCAATAAAACTGCACAAGGTGATACATTGTTTTGACAGCTTGATTATTTTATTGTATGAACATCCGTTTACCATCTATTATGACACCCACAGATGGCCTGATTTGAATGTCATCGATGTCTGGCTTTACAAACCAGACTCCCCATAAAAAACAAGTAAAAACAAAATTTTATTTAATTTAATTTTCATAATTATTTCGTTTATGACACATAAGAATAGTATTCTTGAGTTAATACTTACATATACTTACCGAAGAACATCGTTATAGAACAAATGTTTACCGATGTAAAAAAAATTGGATAGTATCTCATCTTCATTTACATCCATAGCCCTTCTTACTAAATATTGTCATGTTGATATTTTGTATGGGAACTGACATGAGAGGTTTATTAGAAAAAAACAAACTACATTGTATAAACAAATATATATGGGGGAATCAAGGTGAAAATCTTTTAGTAAGATTTCCGTAATAATATAGTACGAAAAAGAAATTCAACCAGATTTAAATGTTCTAAGTCTAGATATATTTGTTCCAAGTCCAGATTTATTCATCTTTTGTAGGACTTGACTGCTGGAAACTTTGAGAAAAATTTGACATCCATGAATCTAAATGAGGGTACAGATTATTTCCTATTCAGCTGAGAGATGTACAATTAACTTGTGGTATGACATGTTGATCTCTACAACTGCTACAGGGAACTAGCCATCCTGCAAAATCACATTGGAAAATATACCATGGCAACTGAGTGAATGGAAAACAGAGATTTATTGGAGAGAAAAAAACCAAACAAGAAACAGATATGAAAGGGATATTGATTTGTTCCAAGTTCACATTAATTCATCTTTTGTAGGACTTGACGAAGGGTTCAAACAATCAAACAAGACTTCTTTATTATACCAGGAGTCTTAAATTAATAGACCTTTTACATATTCTGGATTTGTTTCTAAAATTATATATTTTATACAAGTTATTTTCCTTATGATGGGCAAATTGTACCCTGTCTAGCAAGAGCAATGGTAAGGACATCAAATTTGAGTATTACTTTCTTATAATTTGTAGTCTGTAGATATTTGAATCGGAGGATAATTTTATAACTAAAGTATACAAAATTGACAAGCTGTTATAACATTAAAATTTTGAACAGATTATGGGAAAAAAATGGATGCTATTTTCATTTAACATTTACATGAAAGAGGACCCTTTTACCGGCCTTAAAAAAAAATAATTCCTATGTAACACATAATTTTAGAATCAAAGTAGGAAATGTGTTAATAGTCTATTAATTCATAGGTTTTCATGTGCAGTGAAACCTTCAAAATTAAGATAATTACCCCAGAAATAATGATATTACAGTGAAATCAGAAATATTTGTTATACATTGTATATCAATAAAAAGGAGAAAAGAATTAGTATGATTAGTTTTTGTACTTCTAATTTATACATGGTTTTCATACCGAGCGAATATATGAATTTGAGGTGTTTTTTAAACCCCAGAGGCACAACTGTACCCAATGTTACCTTAAGTAACCCCCTTGGAAGTTGGACTGATATAAGGAACATTTTTACTATTTAGTAATTCTATCACACGTGTGGTTTCTGAGCAGAAGATTTTTGAAATTTTAGTCAATGAGAAGGCAACCAAGTAACACTTCTACAAACTTTACGTTTGAATCATGAAAAGTTAAAAATGGATGCAGACAAAGTGGTGACAATACCTTGCATGTAATTTAGATCATGTTGAGCTGATAAGAAAATCTGCCCAAATGGTTTTCATAGAACCCAAGTTGTGTGTACATGTGTAGCATTTGGAAAATTTTGCATATATGGTTAATGTTATACATGTTCCATGGAGAATTAATTTGAGCACTTTAAAAGGGTTAGGTTTATGGTGTTTAACACCACTTTCAACAATATTTCAGTTATATCCTGGCAGTCAGCGTAATTTGTGGAGGAAACCAGAGTACCTGGAAAAAATCACTGACCTGCCGTTGGTCACTGGCAAACTTCATCACATAATGTTGTATCGAGTACACCTCGCCATGAATTGGAATCGAACTCATAACTTTAGTGGTGATAGGCACGATTGCACAGGTAGTAATAAATCCAACTACCATACGATTACGGCCACAACGGCTCCTGAGCATTAATATATATTTATTGTCAAATCAACATAATATTGAGTTGAACTTTTCAGAAATAAATACTACTTCCATATACTAAATTATGCTTCAATTATAATATTTATTGCAAAAAGAAATATACAATATGCGTACATTGTCAGAAAATATCAAATTTATTTGTACAATCTTTAGAAACAGGTAGACAAGCAAGTCTAAGGCGAGCTTTTCTAGCCTGTTTCGCAGAGAGTGCAAATCAATTTTATATTTAGCGAGAATGTACATATATTGTGTTTTATCCTGCAATATCAAAAAGTCCAAAACAACAACCCAATTGTCTGAAATAGCCGAAACAAGCATCATTCTAATCGTTTTCATTGGCATCATCTGTGACATCAGTACTTATACTGTTACAGTTTCTTTCTATCGCTCTTACATGAATCAGGTACCAGAAATGCTTTATTAGGTTCATTACCTAATAACACTGATTTGACCCCCTTTATTAGTACTAAAAATCATAGAATTGCAGGATAAATATTGATTTTTATCTGATGAAATCTTGCAATGTTACTTGATGTAAAATTATTGTATACGTTTCAAATCAATGTCCAGTCCCTAAACCTTGCCTGACACAAGAAAATAATGTGACATGTTGGATCAGTTAAACGGTTTATTTTTTCATGTATATTTACATTGAACATATTATCCTTATGACGTCTTCATATGCGAGCGAGTGATTGTTGTTGTTTAATGCCAAATAAGCAATTATTCAATTATATCATGGAAAGAACAAGTTTCATTGGATGATATGATGTCTAGCTTTGTACTAGACTAACATGCTCTGTTGGACTTTTATACAGCTAGTTTACTGAAACAAGTCTGTGTTTACATCGAAAAAACACAAACTCTGTAGAGAACCTTTCAATGAACATTCATAATAAATTTCAAATTTAGTTCTAATAGGCCCATGGTTTCAGAGAAGAAGATGATAATGTAAAACTTTACGGACAATGGCGACAACGACGATGGATGCCAAGTGACAACAATACCTCACATGACCCTTTGGTTCAGGCAAGCTAAAAGGGGGATGAATACCTTGGTTAGATTTTGATGATATACAATTTTTTGTACATACTCAAATACATTAAATGAAATTTTAATGTCCATTGGTTCAAAATGAAAGGTAAAAATAGACAAGGAAATGAGTGAAAAGGATTAAAAAGTGTGCTTTTCTATCAAGATACAAAAAATGTAACATCTTTATCTGAAGGAAATGTAACATGTTTTCATGGACTGAAACACAATTTTATTTAAGAATAACTCAGTAGAGTAGTTTTTATTTGATAATTCAGATGAACAATATTTTACATGCACATGCTCTATGATGTCCAATTTTATTTGAACTTTTTGGCAACATCAGTCAATAGACAAGAGCTTAGACAGGGGTTTGGAACCAGCCATAGATTTGAGGATTGTGGGTTTGGGACCAGCCATAGATTTGAGGATTGTGGGTTTGGGACCAGCCATAGATTTGAGGATTGTGGGTTTGGGACCAGCCATAGATTTGAGGATTGTGTATGTACTACTCTTAAGTGGGTTTTTTTATTACTAGTTTTTGAGAATTAAAGGGTTACACAAGACCACTATAAAATGTTTTTAATAAAATCCATACTTAAATACTACTTCGATTACAAAAATTGTGTAAAAACCATTTTCAGGTCCAGAAAATTATTATTGCCAATTCTAATATGACGTCTTTTATTGGCCGTATAAACATGGCATTATAAAACTTTAGATATATTTTAATTAGCACATGCATATTATCTGACTAATGAAGGACATCATTCCTAAGTGATTTCATGTATCAATACAGCACCGTTGTACATTAAAATGTTCATTTTGTGTCTTGAAATGTTCAATTAAAAAAAAAATTGAAATAAAATACACTAAAAAATAACCATCTATCAACTTGGACTTTTGTAAATTGTCTTCCAGTGATATAGTTTCCAAGGAACACTGGTAATCTTGACCCAAGCTGGTTACTGATATTTTTTTTTTTAGCATTTTATTTGTTTCTAAAATCAAAATGCCATCAAATTGAAAAATGTCAAGTACAGTCTATATAGAAAAGAGGCTGTCATAGTCGTATAGTAGTTGGATTTACAACTATCTGTGCTATCACCACTAAAGTTGGTTGTTCGAACCCCGTTCATGGTGAGGTGTACTTGATACAACATTATGTGATAAAAGTTTGTCAGTGACTTACGACAAGTTTGTAGTTTTCTCCAGGTACTCTTATGACTGACTGCTACGATACAACTGAAATACATGTAGTGCAGCAAGTGGCGTTAAACACTATAATCCTAACCTTATATAAAATAAACAACTAAACATGAAGATTAGTAAATTTTATAATGACATGCATTTTCTTTACCATGATACATACTTTCATTTCAAAAAATAAGTTTTCCTATATCAAAATAATTCATGGAAGTCATAGTTTGTTTAACGTGTAACATTTTTTTTGTTGCATTTTATCGAGAAAAAATTTACAAAAATAATGTTATCCATGTTAAAACTACATATAAATTATGGCTTCCATGAATGATTTCTTCACACTATAGCTTCATTTTATACGTACAACAAACATAAATAATAAAGCATTATTCACAAAAAAAATGTATATCTTAAATCAAAATTTAGCTTGCTATAAAAGTTCATTGATTATTATTGTTTTTTTTGTAAATCACATTAACCTAACCATACATAACAACATAAACATGATGTACATCATCTAAAGCAATTAGTAGAAATTAACATATAATATATATCTTTTATCAAAATAACAAACCATTGTCACAATATTCAACAAAACATTATTAGGACTGCTATATCCATGTACAGTGGAACTTGTGCAATCCGACACCTGAGTTTTCCGACGTCCTGTGACAACCGACAAAACTATATGGTCCTAAAGTATATCTGTTAACTAAAATAAAACCAGAGTATTCCGACATCCTGTACAATCCAACACATTTCCCTGGTCCCTTGGTGTGTCGGATTAGACAGGTTCCACTGTATATACATATGTTGATATAAACATATCATTCTAGTGATATATCACTCGTTTCCATTCGTGGTTCTTGAGAATACTATTTTTTATAATCTAGGCCTAAAGTAGACCATTATTTGATTCCTACAGCTATGACCCCATATACCCTGGCATTCTCATTGGTTCAAGATTGAATCTGTGTATCAAAATGATCAGTCATGCTATTCATACTTGCATTTCTATTATTAGATCTTAATTTTTTTTTTAATTTCCCATTAAAAAATGTGTTGCACTCTCTACCCCCAGGGCTTGCATGGGCTCATCATTTATACAAATTTCATTCTACATATAACAATGATGCTACACAGCAAACATTTTGGTAGTTCTTGAGAAGTAAAACTTTTTAAAGATTAACCTAATTTCCTTCTTTCAGATCCCATACTATTCCCTCCACAAATTATCAAATTCTTTTGTATAAATCTGAATCTCGTCTTCCCAATGATCATCTCTGATGAGTTTGGTTGAGCAGTTTCACACCGAGAATATTAAACTGTGCAGAAGTTAACGATGAAAAACAATACATAAACAACAATCTTTATAAGTGACCATCCTATTATCATTAATGTACAATATGGATTCAGACAGCAGTGATTTATAAGTTCTTATATTAAATCATATGGTGGTCATTTTTGATATACAACCAACACAACAAAATGTTTGGTTCAATTGGCTCAGAGAATCTAAGAAAAAATTTACACACAGCAGTAGTGATCAATTTGAACTTCCAATCAGCATATAAATCATTAACAAAGGGTCATCCAATGATTGTTCTCCTATAGTTTTGGGTATCTTTTTTACCATTTACCTATAGGGTGTTAAGTCAGTGGAAATTATCTTGGATTGAGTGAGTGAGTGATTATGCCAACTCGGCAATTTTTTAGCTATATCATTGCAAGAACATGTTACATTTTTGATGTGATGATGATGTCCGCTCTGTAATAGACCAACACGCTTAGTTGGATTTTTAATAGTGCTAGCTCGCTGAAACAACAGTGTCTGTGGGTAGACATGTCGCTCCACTGGGACTCGTTTTTTCTGATTCCTAGCCAACCAGTCTTTGCTATCATTCCTTAGTGCTGCATGATTACCAAGAAGCAGCAAATACAAATAGCTTTAATCAATTTTGGACCATCAAAGAAATAATTCTGACAACTGGTTTTAAATGTACAGAAAGACAATGATAATGATGATGTTGGAGGAAGAGTGATGACAATAGGAAATCTGGCCATTTAAACAAAAGATTAATGAAACAATTGTGATGTTGATTATTCTGTTATAGATGCTTGTTGCTATTGAATTCTTGTCTAGAAATATTTTCTTTCTATAGAAATTACAAATCTGAAATAGTTGCACAATTCCTTTATAGATATAAATATTAAAATGTTGCTTACTTCATACTACAGATTTTTTCTGTGCCCATGGTTTATTGTATATCACTCTTCTGCCTCTAAAACTATACTAAAACCATACTACAGATTATTTCTGTGTCAGTATGGTTTATTTTATACCACTCTTCTGTCTCTAACTACCAACCAAAAAATAACTTATTACACTGCTTTAAAACCTCTGATAAATGAGTCTTCTACCCTGTAAATATTGGAACTTCTTAATCCATTTTGACTAAAAAAACACTAATGTATTCTACAGTGACATATACATATATTGTTTGAATGTAAATTAGTATCTGAATTATTACATAAAAATACAGGAGCTGCTGCTGTTCTCTTATGTGTAAGGAGTGTGATCTTCTCACAACATAAGATGATTGATTTGATTTATTGAGTTTAATGCCACTTTTAGCAATATTTCAGCTATATCATGGCCACCAGTTTTAGTGGTGGAGGAAGCCGGAGTACCCAGAGAGAACCACCAACCATGGGCAAGCAACTGGTCAACTTTATCACTTGCGAGTCGAGTGCACCCTTTTTTGTAATTTACAAAGCTGGGTGTGAACCCAGCCATATTGGTGATAGGCTTGTATGAGTTGTTAGGTAATCCAACTACCTAACTCATTGAACCACCCTGGCCCCTCACAACATAAGACAAGTTGTGTATACCTATACAACAAACAGTTTTCTTAAAGGGATGCACAGCAGAAGAATTAAGTTCTATTTCTATACCCAAGGTTTCCTCATGAAAAAAGATAAGTTTGTTCATCCACTCTTATTTTGTCTTGCCATACCTGCACATATTTAAATAACCAAGAATGTTGTTTAAAATTCCAATACATCAAAATGTACAAACTAAATATACAATGACACTAACGACAATACACAAAAATAAACACAAACATTTAGTACTTACCCATTTACAAGTTTCCATTTGTAGTTTTTATTTTTATCCATTTCCTTCATCATTTTATTTTAAAGATTAAATGAAAAAAATATATATATAATTTAGAGATATTTCTGTTTGATTAGTTGTCTTAATAATAAAAAAAATAGACTTTACTATTGAACCAGCCAACTCTAATTACAAGTATGATATGTGGCAACTTTGGCCAAGTTTACCAGTTATTTTCAAGGGACCTAGTCTTGAAGCAATTTAAATGGTAGATTTCTTTTACATAGTATACTAACATTCTACATTTTAGACCTCTATGTACAGGTACTGTCAGAGAAAGCTAATTCAATACTAATTTTAACAAATTTCATAATATAAAGGGGAATTACTCCAGAACTTCTTAGAAGATCCCCCAAGTTCTGTATAGGAACTCCATAGGATGCTAAATTCAAAATAGATTTAGGCATTTTTTGTTATTGAATTTGAGATACATACGATATTTATCAAAAGTACAAGTGTGAACGTACTGATAAGTTAAAGGATACATGATATTTACAAGTGGGGACTTATTAAGGATACATGATACTTACAAGTGGGAACTTGTTAATGGTCAACTACTATTAGCACTAATGGATTGAAAAAAAAACAACATGCAAATTCATACTCTACATAATTATATGAGAAGTTTGCATACAAAATAAATACATTCATGAAAATAAATGAATTAACAGTTTAGTAAATTGAATATGAAATCCAGCACATTAGTTTGATATACAGATAATTAGTGATCAACCATCTAAAGGTATATCAAATCTGGCTGCCAATCTAGGTTTCCTTGGTGATTTCTTAGGAGAATCTTGGGACACATCACTCAGTGTACTGGTATCGGATCTGACAGAGCTTGTTTCAAATGGGAAATCTCTACGGAACAATGATTCATAGGAAATAGAGTCTGTACCTACACATTGTTTCTGGGTTTGTGATTCCATATTTATCCCTGCCTGTTTAAGTTGTGTATGAGCTGATTCTTCATTAGACGTTGATGAATGGGACAACATATGCTTGAATTTGTCTTTCTCTTCTGATAGATGTGTATTCATTTTACTGTCTTTTTTGTTCATAGTATTACATAGTGAATCCTGATCAGATATTTTAGATGTACATGTACCATCTTGGTCTTCAGTATGACTCTGATCTTTCTCATTAGAAGAGGTCTGCTGAGGCATTTCTATCTTTGCCATCTTCCACCAACCATTTTTAATGAAGTCAGTCAAGTTTTCAGCTTTTGGACTTTCATTTGTTTTTAGATCTGGAGGACGGTTTACCAAACATTTAGCTGCCAACTGTAAAAGTTCAGAGGTAGGTGTCATACAAAGAGGTGTTTTCTGACCTGTTTTCTCCTCTTCACTCAAACGCCATAATTGATCTGCAAGTTCTGAAAATAAAAATGAATATTAGTTTAGCAACCCCAATCTATTTGCACATTTTTTTTTATTAAAAGTACACAGGTAAGAAATTTTTAAAATCATCAAAATGTAATGCATTTGCACAATTTTTCATCCTATGAAATTGAAAATTAATTGAGGAATTTATAGTAAGGGAGATAACTCAAATATAAATAGAACTGATCTTTTTTTCAAGTAATAAAAATAAAAATTATTTCTGTTAAATAGAAAAGAAATAATTATGATGGTCATAAAATCTTCATGTTTTTACATTGGTTTAAACTTAATTTTGCTGACCTGAATAAACATACCAATTATTAGTCACTGAGGACCAACATTTTATAACATAGTACAATACAGACATCCAAAGAGTGAGCGAGTGATTGTTGCTCAACACCAAATGAGCAATATTTCAGCAATATCATAGTGAGAACAATGTATATTCAACGAGGTGATAATGATCACCACCCTTAGTTAAGATATTTATAGTGCTAGCTCACTGAAACAACAGCTACTACAGGTATAGACATGTCGTTAACCATTACACCACCATTGCAGTTCAGACATCCAAAGATAATCTAAACACAGAACAATTCAGATAACCAAAGAAAATCAAGATCCAGTATAAAAATACAAACATAGGAGGAAAATCTAAATCTTAAATAAGATCCTAATCAATAAAACAGTATGTTTGTATTTAGATATCAATACACCTCTTGTTTCAGTTATATTATTACCAATGAAATGTTTATATCGGACCACCGACCTGTCGCAAGTCATTGACAAACTTTATCACATAATATTGTATCAAGTACACTTTGCCATGAGTGGGATTCGAACTCACAGCTTTAGTAGTTATAGGCACTGATTGCACAGGTAGTTGTAAATCCAACTACCATATGATCACTACCATGACGGCCCCTAGTTAGATTTTTAAAAGTATAAAAATACAAACATAGGAAGAAAATCTAAATCTTAAATAAGATCCTAATCAATAATACAGTATGTTTATATTTAGATATCAATACATCTCTTGTATCAGTTATATTTTTACCAATGAAATGTTTATATTAGACACCTGTATTACCTGAGTATGTACTTAAATCAAATGAGATAAGATCTCTAGGTGATTCTTCTCTAGGCTGAAGGTCTGGTGATGGTACTGAGGACGGTACTGGGTCATTCAGTAGGTCTAATCTAGAAGGTAGTAACTTCTTCATGTTCTGTGAATCTGAAAAAAATCAAAATAAAGTCAAATATAATTTTATGTTTGATTGAATAGAATCTGCACAATTACTTCCAACCAAAAATCTAATAAAAAAGTCAAACTAAACTCTAAAATCTATGTAAAGCAGTTGTACTTTTGGAACTGATGTGACTAAAAAGGATAAAATTTTAGGCATGTTATTTTGATTTTTTTCATCGTATGGTCTTAATACATTAGGTAAAGAAACAGGACTTTTAAATTGGGGGTAGGAGAATAAGATAAAAATGTTTATTGACAATGAATACCTAATACAGCAAGGCTCTCAAGAACATGTATCGCTCATCTGATTCATACAGTATATAGTCCCCTTCTCATAAAGCAATGATAAAATCTACTTATAAGAGGGGTAGTTTTTCTTGATGGGAACAATTTAGTAGTATTTTACTATCTCAGTGCATCTGAAATATAGCATTATAAGAGGAGTGTGGCCTTTGGTTGGAGGGACATTATAAGAGGAGTGTGGTCTTTGGTGGGAGGGACATTATAAGAGGAGTGTGGTCTTTGGTGGGAGGGACATTATAAGAGGAGTGTGGCCTTTGGTGGGATGGACATTATAAGAGGAGTGTGGCCTTTGGTGGAATGGACATTATAACAGGAGTGTGGCCTTTGGTGGGATGGACATTATAACAGGAGTGTGGCCTTTGGTGGGAGGGACATTATAAGAGGAGTGTGGCCTTTGGTGGGAGGGACATTATAAGAGGAGTGTGGCCTTTGGTGGGACGGACATTATAAGAGGAGTGTGGCCTTTGGTGGGACGGACATTATAAGAGGAGTGTGGCCTTTGGTGGGAGGGACATTATAAGAGGAGTGTGGCCTTTGGTGGGAGGGACATTATAAGAGGAGTGTGGCCTTTGGTGGGACGGACATTATAAGAGGAGTGTGGCCTTTGGTGGGAGGGACATTATAACAGGAGTGTGGCCTTTGGTGGGATGGACATTATAAGAGGAGTGTGGCCTTTGGTGGGAGGGACATTATAAGAGGAGTGTGGCCTTTGGTGGGAGGGACATTATAAGAGGAGTGTGGTCTTTGATGGTAGGGACATTATAAGAGGAGTGTGGCCTTTGGTGGGATGGACATTATAACAGGAGTGTGGCCTTTGGTGGGACGGACATTATAAGAGGAGTGTGGCCTTTGGTGGGAGGGACATTATAAGAGGAGTGTGGCCTTTGGTGGGAGGGACATTATAACAGGAGTGTGGCCTTTGGTGGGACGGACATTATAAGAGGAGTGTGGCCTTTGGTGGGAGGGACATTATAACAGGAGTGTGGCCTTTGGTGGGATGGACATTATAAGAGGAGTGTGGCCTTTGGTGGGAGGGACATTATAACAGGAGTGTGGCCTTTGGTGGGACGGACATTATAGAGGAGTGTGGCCTTTGGTGGGAGGGACATTATAAGAGGAGTGTGGCCTTTGGTGGGAGGGACATTATAAGAGGAGTGTGGCCTTTGGTGGGAGGGACATTATAACAGGAGTGTGGCCTTTGGTGGGAGGGACATTATAACAGGAGTGTGGCCTTTGGTGGGACGGACATTATAAGAGGAGTGTGGCCTTTGGATGGAGGGACATTATAACAGGAGTGTGGCCTTTGGTGGGATGGACATTATAAGAGGAGTGTGGCCTTTGGTGGGAGGGACATTATAAGAGGAGTGTGGCCTTTGGTGGGAGGGACATTATAACAGGAGTGTGGCCTTTGGTGGAATGGACATTATAAGAGGAGTGTGGCCTTTGGTGGGAGGGACATTATAACAGGAGTGTGGCCTTTGGTGGGAGGGACATTATAAGAGGAGTGTGGCCTTTGGTTGGAGGGGCATTATAACAGGAGTGTGGCCTTTGGTGGGATGGACATTATAAGAGGAGTGTGGCCTTTGGTGGGAGGGACATTATAACAGGAGTGTGGCCTTTGGTGGGACGAACATTATAAGAGGAGTGTGGCCTTTGGTGGGAGGGACATTATAAGAGGAGTGTGGCCTTTGGTGGGATGGACATTATAACAGGAGTGTGGCCTTTGGTGGGACGGACATTATAACAGGAGTGTGGCCTTTGGTGGGATGGACATTATAACAGGAGGACTACTATATTAAACTGAAAATGATTATTGATCGGCAAATGTCATTATGAGGTAGAATCTGATAGAAAAATGCAGGAGTGCAGTTCATAAGGAAATTAGAGAAATAAAAACCCATTAAAATCAGACTTTAGATTATAAATTCAAAATTTTAAATGTTGGTTTCTTTGGGACCTTCATATATTTGAAACAGTATGGGCTACAACAAAATACTACAGAAAAGATTAGTTCAAACGAATTCAATAGAAAACAAGGGCACTGCCCACGGGTGCTGGACACTCAACTTTTTCGTATCTGATATTAATCTGCAAGCAATTTACAAAGTTATACATACTTCTAACTTGTCAACAGATTGGGGTCAACACTTTCTACAAGTGTATTGAGTTTCAAATTAATAGCTTTGATAGTTGTTGAGAAATTTTAATTATGCTAAAAAAATATCCCAAATGTCTATATACTATGTCAAAACAAGGGCAGATAACTCTGGATATACAAATCACAAGGTCACCTGCCTTGTTGTAATGGGTTTCCCATTTGATAGTGAACAGGTAGCACACCCTCTTATTTACTCGATCTTATTCCCCCAACAATCCAAAGTACGACTATTTATCCCCTTCGAAATGGCAACGATATTATTGTTCCATTCTGTAGACTATCTTTAACTAGAGATTCTTTCGTCTCAGCTACAGTAAGGGAATGGAATAACCTTAATCTTTCAGTGCGTAATCTTGACACACTATCTAAATTTAAAAAGGCAATCCGCAGTTCAATCTCAATACCAATTCCGAGACACTATTCTTATGGTCCTAGAAAACTAAATATAATTCTAACACAGCTTCGCTGCAATGCATCCTTCTTGAATTACGATTTATGTAAAGTAAAAATTTTATCAAATGCTTCCTGTAACTGTGGCGCACCATGTGAAAATTCTCACCATTTCTTTTTTGATTGTGATAAATATACAGATAATAGGGAAATAATATTTAATAGTCTTAACTGGCTACCTTCTAATATTAATATTGATGTAAATCTACTGACAAAAGGAAGTGATCTCCTAACATATGAAGAAAATATAACCATTTTTAAACATGCTTTTAAATATATTAAAGACTCCAAAAGATTTACAATTGTCTAAATGATCTAAAGAACCAACACACATCTCCAAAAGTATTTATTCTCTTTTCTTTTTTCTTTATTCGTTTTTTTTTCCTGTATATTGTCTATACTTATGTTTTTGTATATAGTCATCCTTTGTATATTTAACTCTATGCTATTATATACATATTATATCATTTCATTGCGCATGCTAATCCATATTGTAAATTATTGTATTCGGGAGAAGACTTCATAAGTTGGAAAAACTTGTGTCCGATCCCTATTTGTTATATTTAGCAAATAAAAATATGTTTAAACTAAAAACAGGTATGCTGAGTTTCATTTCAATGCCTATCATAATTGAGAAATTGTATTTTAGCTCATTCTAAGTCAAAAAGGGGGAATAACTCAAATAAAATGCTAGAAGGAGTTGTATTCTTTTGTCAACAGATTGGGGTCATCACTTTCTACAAGTGTATTGAGTTTCAAGTTAATAGCTTTGATAGTTATTGAGAAATTTTAATTATACTAAAAAAATATCCCTAATTTCAATGTACTATGTTGAAAGAAGGGCAGATAACTCTGGATATGCAAATCACAGGGTCATCTGCCTTGTTGTAATTGGTTCCTCTTTTGATAGTGAACAAGTATTCCAAGTTTCAAATGGATACCTTTGATAGTTTTTGAGAAATAGACTGACAAAAAACTTAACTGACCCAGATGCTGACGACAATAGCCTGACTTTTTTTCTTCGAAAAGTCAAGCTAAAAATGTATGCAAAAAGAACTGCTAATAAAAAACCCTTTTGGCCCCCATTGACACATTTTATGTCGGAAACCATAAGACCTAGGTCAAATCTGTTTGAAAAGCTATCAGGAAATTTTATAACAAATCTGCAGAAAAAAACCTATAAAAATCAGACTTTAAATAAAAATTGAAAAATTGGTTGTTTATCCCATTTTGACCCTTTTATATCTTGGAAACAGTAAGGGTGATACAAAAACTTGGTCTTATTCATACATTTTTGACACGTTTGGGCCTCTTGTTCCTTTTGTGGATTTCTATTCAAAAACAAAATAAACTTTTTGGAAGAACCATCAAGTGGACTGACATATTTTATGTGTGATGTAATCTAACCTACTATTGGCTGGAGTAAGAGAAGACTGACAAATTATATGTGTGATGTAATCTAACCTACCATTGGTTGGAGTAAGAGATGACTGACAAGATTTTATGTGTGATGTAATCTAACCTACCATTGGTTGGAGTAAGAGATGACTGACAAGATTTTATGTGTGATGTAATCTAACCTACCATTGGTTGGAGTAAGAGAAGACTAACAGATTGTATTTGTGATGTAATCTAACCTACCATTGGTTGGAGTAAGAGAGGACTGACAGATTTTATGTGTGATGTAATCTAACCTACCATTGGTTGGAGTAAGAGAAGACTGACAGATTTTATGTGTGATGTAATCTAACCTACCATTGGTTGGAGTAAGAGAGGACTGACAGATTTTATGTGTGATGTAATCTAACCTACCATTGGTTGGAGTAAGAGAAGACTAACAGATGTTATATGTGATGTAATCTAACCTACCATTGGCTGGAGCAACAGAGAACTGACAGATTTTATATGTGATGTAATCTAACCTACCATTGGCTGGAGTAAGAGAGGACTGACAGATTTTATGTGTGATGTAATCTAACCTACCATTGGTTGGACTGTTACTTAGTAGTAAAAGAGGACTGACAGATTTTGCATTTGATGATGCCAGAGTATTACCTGAAATAGAACAAATTATGTGATGGTAAACTTGTCTTAACTTTTTACCAATATGTACCCGATATAAAACAAATTACAATGTATGTGCATAGTCAACATTGAATTAACCTCTTCCCACCAAGTGTTAATTACCTAATAGCATTTTTATTGGTTTTCGGTAAATACACAAGCCTTTCAATAAGAGGCAGTACCAGGTACTTTTACCCACCTAAAATGGTCTTTGGTACCTCCTGATTTTGAAGAAGGTTGTATAAGATAATCATGAAAATTGTTCAAAAAAGTACTGCCTGTAACTAGTGAAGTACTGGTAGACATGAAAAATACTGAAAGCTCTGAAATACACCAGTTTTATTTTTACACTCAAGAGGGTGTAGCCAACTTAGTTTGTAAACTATGGTGTCATTTGCCGAAAACCAAACAATGCTATTTGGTAAGTAGCTTGTATCATAGTTGCTAATTAGTCATTGTCTATTAAAATGTAGACATATTACTTTCCTAAGCAGCAGATGTTTGGTTTTGGTTTATGGTATTTAATGCCACTTCCAACAATATTTCAGCTATATTGTGACAGTCGCTTTTATTGATGGAGGAAACCAGAGTACCCGGAGGAAACCACTGACCTGTCGAAAGTCACTGACAAACTTTATCACATAATGTTGAGTCGAGTTGGTTATTATGTTAGATGGCGAGCAAGCTTACTACAATGATCACAACAACAAAAGTTAGTTTTGGACAAGCAAATTTATCCCAAAAAAATTCTATCACAGCTTAATTAATCCTACAAAAGTTTTCTGGTGCAATTTTTTATGGTAAATATAAACAGTTTTATTAAGTTTTATTTTTAATGTTATACATGTAAGTAATAATATATGTTAAAGCAATTTTGATAATATGTAATTTGCCAGGTTCAATATTGATTCATGCTTTTGTTCAACAGGAACTTTGTAATTCAAATACCTCACATATAACAGAGATGTTCACCTTACTATTGTATAAATACTTGAAATAGAAAAAAAATATGTTCATTATGAACATTTTCTTAATCTCTTTTCACTAAGATATAATTTTTGCTTGAAATATACACATAATGGGATGTTAAATTTTGCAGCAGACACATTAAACATGTTAATGGGATGTTAAACTTGGCAGCAGACACATTAAACATGCTAATGTGATGTAAAATTTTGCAGCAAACACATTAAACATGTTAATGGGATGTTAAATTTTGCAGCAGACAAGACACATTAAACATGCTAATGGGATGTTAAATTTTGCAGCAGACACATTAAACATGTTAATGGGATGTTAAATTTTGCAGCAGACACATTAAACATGTTAATGGGATGTTAAATTTTGCAGCAGACACATTAAACATGCTAATGCGATGTTAAATTTTGCAGCACACATTAAACATGTTAGTTGGATGTTAAATTTTGCAGCAGACACATTAAACATGTTAATGGGATGTTAAATTTTGCAGCAGACACATTAAACATGTTAATTGGATGTTAAATTTGGCATCAAACACATTAAACATGTTAATGGGATGTTAAATTTGGCAGCAAACACATTAAACATGTTAATGGGATGTTAAATTTTGCAGCAGACACATTAAACATGTTAATGGGATGTTAAATTTTGCAGCAAACACATTAAACATGTTAATGGGATGTTAAATTTTGCAGCAGACAAGTCACATTAAACATGTTAATGGGATGTTAAATTTTGCAGCAGACACATTAAACATGTTAATGGGATGTTAAATTTTGCAGCAGAAAAGACATATTAAACATGCTAATGCAATGTTAAATTTTGCAGCAGACACATTAAACATGTTAATTGGATGTTAAATTTGGCAGCAAACACATTAAATATGTTAATGGGATGTTAAATTTTGCAGCAGACACATTAAACATGTTAATTGGATGTTAATTTTGGCAGCAAACACATTAAACATGTTAATGGGATGTTAAATTTTGCAGCACACATTAAACATGTTAATTGGATGTTAAATTTGGCAGCAAACACATTAAACATGTTAATGGGATGTTAAATTTTGCAGCAGACACATTAAACATGTTAATGGGATGTTAAATTTTGCAGCAAACACATTAAACATGTTAATGGGATGTTAAATTTTTACAGCAAACACATTAAACATGTTAATGGGCTGTTAAATTTTGCAGCAGAAAAGACACATTAAACATGTTAATGGGATGTTAAATTTTGCAGCAGACAAGACACATTAAACATGTTAATGGGATGTTAAATTTTGCAGCAGACACATTAAACATGTTAATGGGATGTTAAATTATGCAGCAGACAAGACACATTAAACATGGTAATGGGATATTAAATTTTGCAGCAGACACACATAAAATATATTATTGGGAAGTTAAAAATTTTGCAGCAGCTTAATACCCCTGATACTGAGTAAAACTACAAGTTTAATTACCAGTAACAAGTATAAATATCATATATACAAACATCCCTACTGATTAAAAATTTAGCTTTGACATGTTTTAAAACATTCTTTCTTGTGACCCTGCCTATACCACCCATTTATAAATCAACAGAAGATGAATGTTTCCTTAAAAGAAATATGTTACCATCAAGGTCGGGAGCTAGCTGTACATATCTCCTGGGAGGTTTGCCATGGAACTGAACAACATGAGGAATAGCTTCTAATAAACTTTCTACAGAGGTATGACCAAATAAAGCTGGTTTTAATTCCACACCAAAGCGATCGTTATAAACCCTCTCAAAGTCAGAAACATAGACTTGTAGACCATTCTGTAATAATATTCTTACATCTCTAGCAAATACTTGGAGGGAGGTGAGACTGATAATACCAGATTCATCATCTCCAGTGATCTGAAATATACATCATTATCATATAGATTCTGCTCTCTACATGACTGGCCATACATGTTTATTTACCATTACATAAAGGTATAAAGATTAGTCTTCTCCAGGTTATACTTACAAATAATGTGCTAAAATCATAGCTATAAAGAGAAAGCAATTTTTTTATAATTATTATTTCAATTTCTGTTCTATGGATTGTCAATTTCTGTTTGTTATAGTCGTCAATTATTGTTTACTTTATTTGTCAATTAATTTCTGCTTACTCTTGTTTTCAATTTCTGTACCCCCAAACTGTATTTGTTAATTTCTGTGTGCTGAAATTTTCAATTTTTGCTAACTGGAATTTTCAATTTCTGTTTACTGGATTTGTCATTTCTGGGTTTCCTGGATTTGTCAATTTCTGCCTATTGAATTATCAATTAATAAGGAATAAAACTACAATAAAAATATGTGTTTTGTCAGTAATTTATACATTTTTCCTTTGATCTCACTGATAGATATTGTCAGTATCAAAGAACTGCTACTGAAACTGAAAATTATCAGTCAGTGTGATCTCAAATACATTATGAAATTCCCCACAAAAACCCCCCAATAAATGTCAGTTTTGAAGGTCTAGACATACATTATCACTAGTGTCACAGCTTGTCCTATTATACTCTCTGTAATACAAGAAAACTATGTCCATCTGGACCTTTTAACTATGTTATTCTACATAATATATTTTATCTGATAAAACCCAGGAAATAAATAGTTTTACAAACCTGTACGTAATCCAATAGCTCATCTTTGAGTTGTCTAATATCACATTCTGTTCCAAATATAGATTTATATCTACTACTGAGCTCCATTAAGGGAAGTGAACCACTACTCTGGTCCATCAATAGTTGTAAAACCTGTCTAGCTAATTCTGGTGTACCTTGTCGTTCAACAAGTCTGATATATTTACACCTGTTAACCATTTCTATCTAAAATGATAAAAATAATCGTTAAATTTCAATAAATTAACTAACTACTCATCAGTTGTCTTTTTGTTGAAATTTAAATCAACTAAACAATAAAGTTTTTTTTAAACATTTTCCCTTAGGGTCTAATGTAACTATGTCATGTAGTGGTGGCAGTCATATTGGATTTTAAATCCATTCAAGCACTTTACACACTTTAAAAGTACCATGCATCCAATGATTATTCATGTACACTTTGAGCGTGAAAACCACAAAAATTGTGATATTTTATAATTTAAATTGATTATGGGGCTTGACCTCTGTATTGTGGTAAAAAATCATTGTGTACAAATTTCAGAATGTTCAGTCAAGACAGCTATAGCACAAAAACACCAATTTGTCATTTTTCAATACCATTGAGCCCACAGGGACTCGCAGATATATTTTCACATTACCAGGTATGTGTTAAAAGAAGAAGGGAGGACACTTTTTTTGCTGCCCAAAGTGAAAGTAGGATTTCTGCACCTTTTTTCGCTTCAAAAAAGGTTTAGTCTTTGTTCTTCCCATAAAATTAATGCAAATATCGTTGTTTTTTGCTGATTGACTGGTTTACAGTGGAAAAACACTCTTTTTTAAATTCCAAGCGGTCTTGACAACTTCTTATCATACTCAATTCCGGTTTATACGGACTTAATATTAAGGTGAGTTTTCATTGGTCGAAATAAAAAAATCGAAATATAATATTTCTAAAATCGGAAAGCAACAGTAAGCGGGAAATACAAATCGAAAGCAACATATGGGGTCCGACCTATAATCCGACAGTCCGATAGTCCGACAGTGCGATAGTCCGACAGTCCGATAGTCCGACAAATGCTATATTTCTTTGAAAGTTAACACTATAACATGTGTAATATGGGGCCAAAGAAAGGTCCAGAACATCGGAAACACGATATCATAGACGGACAAACAATTGGCAGGGCCACACAAGAGCTAAAAAAAACCACATATATGAACAACGCGGACTCCATAAAGACCTGGATCCAATCGTGATGAACCGGTAGTGTAAGTATCCCGTATATTTTTTAGTAGCGACTACTTCAGGCTTTAATTAAGTAGCGTGTAGCCGAGTCCAGCCAAGAAAAGTCACTATTAAAAAGAAAGATGAAATAAATGAATATACAAAAAAAAAGGAAAAGCCAAAAGGAGAGCGTACCAGTGTCCCCCGCCCTTTATCATGGAATATTTATGTTAAAAAGCAATGTCGACACACCAATAGAGCTGGATACAATAATGTGTGTGACTTGATTGATTGATTGATTGCTTAAGGTCCAGCAAGCAATATTTCAGCCATATTCAGGATGAGAAAAGTTTGTAAACAAAAAATCAGAAAGAGGGGACTCTGGGATGGGTCAACATGGGCAACGGCTTAACACGGGAACTTGTTTTTCTGTCTCTTCCGAAGACAAATTGGTTCTATTTTTATTCCCCGGGATTCCGACAGGTGACCCTGCTATAGTCGCCTTCTACGACAAACGCATATATAAAAAGTTATGATTGAAGGAATTGTCCCTAAGTGACCCCTTATATCACGGAAAGAAACAGCATCGGAATATGACAAAATAAACAACTGTGCCATGATACCCCCCCTCTTTTATGACAATTGAAGATCGGTAGCTCAGCGTGAGAACAGTAATTAATATTCTGCACTTTTTTAAACCAATTAATTAATTGTATATACATGTACCATATGAAAACTGGCGTTTTCCAAACTGACTAAAATCACACCTCTCACTTGCTCCCCCTTTTATCAATACAATGTATGTCACGACGTGACCTATCAGTAAAAGGGGGATAAGTGAGAGATGTTATCGTACGAGGCGTGGACGGACGGACGAACAGCGGTATGCCATAATAAGCCCGTATTTTGACGGGCGTATAAAAATGATTGACCTATATCCTGAAATTACGAATATATCATTTTTGGCCAAATTATTTTTCAAAACTTTCATCAGTTTAAAGCATTTGTCGGACTATCGGACTGTCGGACTATCGGACTATCGGACCGTCGGACTATCGGATTATAGCTACGGCCCCCAACATATACAAATGTACATATTCTATGAGAAGAATTTCTAGCATTTTAACCAAGGATGGCTCAAGCAAAGATTAAACACAATGTTTCATGGTAATTATACAATGTGAAGTTAAAATGTCTTAAAAATATAGTAGTATTTCCAAAAATAAGACCCTAATTTTAAATTTTCAAAAAATTCTTCAACCAATGAAAACTCGCCTTAATATTAAGTCTGTATAAACCGGAATTGAGTATGATAAGAAGTTGTCCAGACCGCTTGGAATTTAAAAACGAGTGTTATTCCACTGTAGACCAGTCAATCAGCAAAAAACAACGATATTTGCATTAATTTTATAGGAAGAACAAAGACTAAACCTTTTTTGAAGCGAAAAAAGGTGCAGAAATTCTACTGTCACTTTGGGCAGCAAAAAAAGTGTCCTCCCTTCTTCTTTTAACACATATCTGGTGATGTGAAAATATAACTGCGAGCCCCTGTGCTTGAAACATCATAAAAGCAATATTAACCAAATTCTAACTTGATTTATATATTGTGGTCAAGAACATTGTGTAAAAAATATCAAAACATTCTAGAGAAACTGAAAGACTGCAAAGGGTAACACTGGATGCCTGCTCACCTTTTAGCAGGGACATATAAAAACACAAATTTTGCAGAAAACTATTCATGGTCGATTATTGTTAAGTTTCTTCCAAGCATACATTAGTACCATAATATCCAATCAGAAATTAATAATGCTGTTTGTGCCCCTACTGGATATCATATCAGAACATATGGAATGTTTTTGGAGGATCGTCCATTGATGATTCTTGTAGGACTTCAATTAAATCAGCCTTGCGAGGTTTTCCTTAATATGATGAGTCAAGAATTATTATTTCCCATTGTGGCCATATTTAAAATAAATTCAGGAAATTCAGAACCTCTGTCTCACATACGAGAAAGGTTTTATATTATGCCCAACTAGAGGTATTGTACACAAAGCCCTTGACAAAGTATGATAAAAAATTATTATTTGACCTTGGTCAAATATTAATGTCACCATGACTTTATTCTTATATGCAACACTCCCAAATGTCCTATTGCATATATACCTACAAAACATGAAGGCACTCTGCCTTAAGAAAATAATTGGTTCCTTTTAGGTACCTTTAATCTCTTTTAATCTTGGAAACCATAAGAGCAAGCTAGGTCAGAAATGATTTAAAATCAAAGACATGGAATGTTATCAAGAATATAAAATTTTGGTTCTTACCCTAACTACATGTTTTAACTTCTTTATTAGTTCCTCCTCGGAGTCAACATGAAAATCATACAATGGAATATTGAATCCAAAATGGCAGGTAAAGGCAGACATTAAATGATGTAGAGCCATACAATTGTTTTTCTGGATTTTTAATAGTTCTACAATCTGATCAGACATGACTTTACGTAATTCTGATTCTGTCAAGTGAATCAATCTCTCCTCTCCATCTTCTTCTATCTACAACAAAATCATAATTATATAGTGAGTGAGTGAGAGATTGTTGTTTAACACCAATTCAGCAATTTTTCAGCTATATCATGGCGAGAACAAGTTAATTATCAATGAGATGGTGATGTGGTCCGCTTTGTACTAGACGAATACGCTGAGTTGGATTTTTATAGTGCTAGTTCACTGAAACAACAGTCCGTGGGTAGACTTGTCGCTCCACTCAGACACTTTATTCTGATTCCGAGTCAACCAGTCTTTGCTCTTTCTCCTTAATGCTGTGTGCTTAGCAGAGAAGCAACAAATACCAATTTTATAGTCTTTGGTTCGACCTGACCGGGGCTCGAACCCACGATCTATCGCACTTGAGGCGAGCCACTAACCATTATGCCACAGATGCAGTTAATTATATTTAGTACCTAACATATTTTACAGTACACTTGACAACGGGTGAGTATACCTAGTGACGAGAACTATACCAGTTTCAAACGATTTCCCGCTGGGACTATACCTGTGGCATAGATTTTCCCACGTAATTTTTATATATTTTTGTCAAGATTTATCTCCCCTAAAATAGACTCGCACTGTAGTCTGCTATGAACATGGCCCGGTTTGGCAATGCAAACATAATGTTACATTGTAAATTTTATTATTATTATTATATTGAATTTGAGTGTGTTTTTCTTTTATATCTGGAATAGTTATGTACTAAATATATTATTGTCTTCTCCCTCGAGAACAGTTTTCCTATAATGTTGTCTGGTGAGGTATAGGAGAACAGTTCCCTCAGGAGTAGACAATAATAGAATAATAGATATAAATCATCTAGAATCTAGTCAACAATCAATATTACAGGACGTTGGATTGCCAAAGAATATGACTATACTGCAGAAATAAAAAATAGTATTACATGACTGTAATTTAGCTTGCATATGATTAGTTTAAAACTGATTAAGAGGTTTTGAGTACTTGCGATATCAACCCTTCGGCTAAAAATAGATCCTGACAGGTGTCCGGAAAGTGATATCACCCTCACAAGGTATAAAAATAGATGTGGAAAAACAAGACTTTTACTATCCTATCAAATTAGTTCTTTCGTTGTTCAATAACCAATGAGGTCACGTTTAACATGTTTTTCGGCTGAATCATAAACACACGCTCAAAATTTTCTTTGTATGACGATGAATTAAGTTGTTAGTAGATAACAATAAAACATTTTCCTGCGGCTCAGTGAATATTACATTTTTTCAGGTTGATAAATCCAGATAGCAACCTATTCCAAGGTCAATAATTGTATAATATATACCTCTAAAAAGTTTGTGCAACAACATCAAATGCATAACTAAAGAAGTAACATAGTTACTGATTTAAAATGAGCAAATATTCATCTCCCCGAGAAACTTTTTATATGTCAAAGTTCAATGTCAAAGAATGATTGCTGCTTCCTTTTTATATAATTGAAATTTTCATGTTTTTATTTGTTTTCAAAAGATGATAATTAAATAAAACAATCAATCAATATAAACATATCACAAATTATAAAAACAAATACTTGTCACCATGGGGACCAGGACAATATTAAAGTCTCGTTGAACTTGACAACGGAGGCAATTAGTTCAAGCAGGGAGAGGAAGAAAGTAGTACCAATCCCCTGCCAGTCTACTGAAGACAAGAACCATATGGAAGAAGCAAATCTTACAATATCAAAGTCAAAACAACACATAATGGAATAATGGTAAAGCAAGACATAAAAAAGTACAGAAAGGCACATCAAATATCAAATTTAAGCCAAACAAGTTATGCCAAATAAAGGCTGTATAGCACTTGCAGTAGTGAAGAAGGATTTTTTACAAATGAACCCATGATAAACACCTCCAGAAAGTGCTCGAGAGTTGGTGCAGAAGTAATAAACCATACAATATTGTATTCAAGTGTAATATTTGTGAGAGTAGTCAATCACATTCAATAAACAAACTAACTGCAGCATGATGAGTAGAAAAATTGAGGAATGGATCAAAGATGATAGAGCACCACTCTCAACATTATTTCAGTTGTATTTTAAGAACAGGATGCCAAAACAAAAGCAGAGCTTCCATAAGTCTCAGAAAATCTTTTGTGAAGGCAACGGTAATTATCCTAAAGAAAGGAAGATATTCCAAAAGTCTATGACAAACTTTATTACACGACAATGTAATTATTGTATATCTTAACAGGCAGAAGCAAAACTCACAAACTTCATATGGATAGACACATTGATTTTGAAGATGTAATTAGCATACCTTGACGGTCAAATTACTGGTAGAAAAAACCGGAGTATTCGAAGAAAACCACCGACTTGTCGCAAGTCACTGACAAACTATCACATAATGTTGTATCGAGTATACCTCACTATGAGCGGGATTCAAACTTACAACATTAGTGAAGATAGGCACTGATTGCATAGGTAGTTGTAAATCCAACTACCATACAATTACGACCACGACGGCCCCCTTTTTCCTTTTTGAAGGGAAATGGTTAGTTCTAGCTATTCTTATTTGTATGATCACAGAAAACTAGCCTCTACATAAATTTGTTACATTAATGTATGTCAGATAAAATGTCAAACAACTTACATCTACCACATGTGGTACTGATTCAAACAAATCTAGTAACTTTGTAAATCCATAGTCAGAAACTCTACACTGTCTACCAAAATGGTGGTGATAAGAAGGTATAAACTTATTGAATGGCATTCTACACTGAGGATTATGTTTCAGTAAGTCTACAACTTCTAAACAAAACAGCTTTGTTCTCTCTATCTCCTCAGGGGTCTGATCTGTAAACCAAGAAGACATTTAAATGTTTAATGAAATTAGAAACACTTAATAGTATTTGATAATATATCTATGCCGTAAATAAGAGAGGATGTGTACGAGTTTGAACAAAAAACTAAATCCATCAAAACTCTGTCATTAAAGATCTTCAATGATGACTTTACCTAGCTCCTACCTCAAAATTAGTCATAGATGGCCCCTAGGCTTGAGATAAGCCATAGATGGCCCCTAGGCTTGAGATAAGTCAGAGATGGCCCCTACCCTGACGATAAGTCAGAGATAGCCCCTAGCCTGAAGATAAGTCAGAGATGGCCCCTAGCCTGAAGATAAGTCAGAGATGGCCCTTAGCCTGAAGATAAGTCAGAGATAGCCCCTAGCCAGGAGATACGTTAGAAATGGCCCCTAGCCTATAGATAAGCGAGACATTGTCCCCTAGCCTGAAGATAATTGAGAGATGGCCCCTATCCTGAAGATAAGCGAGATATTGCACCTAGCATGGAGTTGAGTCAGAGATGGCTAAAACCAGAAGATAAGTGAGAGATGGCCACTAGCCTGAAGATAAGTCAGATGGCCCCTAGCCTGAAGATAAGTGAGACATTGCCCCCTAGCCTGAAGATAGGAGAGAGATGGTCCTAGCCTGAAGATAAGTCAGAGATGGCCCCTAGCCTGAAGGTAAGTCAGAGATGGCCCCTAGCCTGAAGGTAAGTCAGAGATGGCCCCTAGCCTGGAGATAAGTGAGACATTGCCCCCTAACCTGTGGATAAGTGAGAGATGGCCCCTAGCCTGAAGATAAGTGAGATAGCCCCTAGCCTAGAGATAAGTGAGAGATAACCCCTAGCCTATAGATAAGTGAGACATTGCCCCCTAGTCTGAAGATAAGTGAGGGATGGCCCCTAGCCTGGAGATGAGTCAGATATGGCCAAAACCAGAAGATAAGTGAGAGATGGCCCCTAGCCTGAAGATAAGTCAGAGATGGCCCCCTAGCCTGAAGATAAGCGAGACATTTCCCCCTAGCCTGAAGATATGTGATAGATTGCCCCCTTGCCTGAAGATAAGTCAGAAATGGCCCCTAGCCTGAAAATAAGTGAGAGATGGCCCCTAGCCTGAAAATAAGTGAGAGGTGGCCCCTAGCCTGAAAATAAGCAAGAGATGGCCCACTAGCCTGGAGATAAGTCAGAAATGACCCCTAGCCTGGAGATAAGTGAGACATTGCCCCCTAGCCTGAAGATAAGTGAGACATTTCCCCCTAGCCTGAAAATAAATGAGAGATGGTCCCTAGCCTGAAGATAAGTGAGATATTGCTCCTCCCCCCTAGCCCGACGATAAGTCAGAGATGGCCCCCAGCCTGAGGATAAGTGAGACATTTCCCCCTAGCCTGAAGATCAGTGATGGATTGCCCCCTTCCCTGAAGATAAGTCAGAGATGGCCTCTAGCCTGAAAATAAATCAGAGGTGGCTCCTAGCCTGAAAATAAGTCAGAGATGGCCCCTAGCCTGAAAATAAGCGAGAGATGGTCCCTAGCCTGAAAATAAGTGAGAGATGGCCCAAGCCTGAAGATAAGTGAGAGATGGCCCCTAGCCTGAAGATAAGTGATAGATTGCCCCCTTGCCTGAAGATAAATCAGAGATGGCCCCTAGCCTGAAAATAAGTGAATGATGGCCCCTAGTCTGAAGGTAAGTGAGAGATGGCCCCCTAGCCTGAAGATAATGCAGACATTGCCCCTAGCCTGAAAATAAGTCAGATGGCCCCTATCCTGAAGATAAGTGAGAGATGGCCCCTAGCCTGAAGATAAGGCAGACATTGCCCCTAAATGTTAACCAAAAAGGTCTGAAAATTTACCAATAATTCAAAACGTTTTGTATTGCATTACATGCTTTTCTTGCTGAAATTCAAGCTGTATTTATTGTCCTCACAAAAAGGTCAAAAGTTGATGCGGATTATACACCTGAACTTGTGACGGAATATAAGTTCCACCATAATGTTTGTTCCTCGGAAATTTTATTATGTAGAAAATGTTCCATTAGGTACTATCCTTATATAATATTTCATCCAATGCCATAAGGAATCTTCCATGGAACTGGATAAAATATTATATAAGGAAAGTTCCCTCCGGAACTTTTTTAATTACACAATAAAATTTCCAACAGAGGAAAATTACATCCAAAAAGATTTTTTAACTTGACTGGAATAATTATTATGTAGTAGAGTTTCTGCGTGGAATAAATGCTATGTAATAGAGTTTCCGCGTGGAATAAATATTATGTAGTATAGTTTCCAGGTAGAAAAATTCTTATATAATGAATGATTATCATATAATGATATTTGCAAGTGGTATGTATGATTAAACAACATTATTAAGAAAAAACTGGTGAAACGAGCTAATCTGGGTCACGGGTCACTGTATTCGGGCGGCTGTATCGAGAAACAGATACGGTGTTGAAAAAACTGTTGATACTCATAAAATATTGATAAATGCAATAAAATTTTATGTTTGTCTTCAAGAAATATGATAGACAAAACCATGTGTGAAGTTTTATGACAAAATATCTCTGATTTCTATGTAAATTTACGAGTTGAAGTTGCAGCTGTATCGAGAAACAGATACAGTGTTGAAAAAACTGTTGATACTCATAAAATATTGATAAATGCAATAAAATGTTATGTTTGTCTTCAAGAAATATGATAGACAAAACCATGTGTGAAGTTTTATGACGAAATATCTCCGATTTCTATGTAAATTTAGAGTTGAAGTGGGGAAACACCCACAGGTAATTTTAGCGATGTATTTTTATCTTGGACAAGAATAATGAGTGTCCTGATTGGATGACCGATTTAAAACACACTGACAAACAAGGCATGGTAAAAAGATGAATGTAAAAGAAATCTATGTTATATTTATTCATTTGTTTGATTCTGGAATATTGTTGATCATTGATTTAAACAAGAAAAAAAGGGAAAAAGGGGGGGGGGGGGGAGGGAATTTCATTTGTGAATTTTACAGTTAAATAAATGTTGTGATCAAGAGTTTAAAGAGAAAAATAAAAATTTTATTTTATATCCCTTGGGAGGAGGAGTGGGGCTATGATGAAAATTTGAAATAAAAACACAGGATCGGACTTTAAGCAAAAATAATAATCCAGGATTCGTTTTTTACTAAAAAATCCAGGATCCCTGTGTCCACGAAGTTAATAATATGAAATATTGACATCCACACTTGCCTTTTGGACAGCACATTTCTGTGTCCACACTTGTTATAATAATAATAAAATTTCCGTGTGAAATAATATTTTACAAATTTATGACAGGAATAAATATTACATAATAGAAGTTCCAGATATTAAGGGAACACAATAACTGCTTAGATGATAATAATCTTATCAAATACTGCAATGAAACCTTACTAGCAGTAATCTTAGAATGTTTGTCAACATGGTTTTTTTTAAGTTAAATACTGGCCATTCATTGACTGACTAAAGAAATTATTATGATATTCAACATTCTTTTTTTTTAAATATTTGAACAGGAATAAAGGAACATAATACTAATATTGGTAAATAAATAGAAAGTCCTTACTTTTTATGTAAGAGCCATCTGATAAATATGAGAAAATCTTTTCATACTCATCTGCTTCCATGTTTTTAATGCATTAAAGTAAACAAGTCACAGATGGATGATTTAAAAACTGATTACATGTATCACATGACCTTAACTATACATGTACCATAATATTATTTCCATCAATAGATGGAACAAATATTATGAAGATTTATTCCTGGAAATTCTTTTATAAACGTAGAACAAATATTATATAACATTTGTTCTGGAGAACTTTTATTATGTACAGTTTGGTTCCTGTTGGAACTTATATTATGTGGAACAAATATACAGTCACAAACTGAACTATACTTTGGTACCCGATGATAGAACCCTCATAGACTCTTGTATTTCTATTTGTACATGCTTGAATCTTCATATTAGTATGATATCTGTAATAATAATGTTGCATGGTATCATCTTAATTGTTACAAGATCATTTTAAAGATATCAATTAACTTCATTATTCAGGAATCTTGAACAATAAACTGTTGAACGAGTTGTTAATAGACATTTTATAATTGATAAAGTAAACATACATGTAAATACAAATTTCTTGTTATTATTCTAGACTTGGGCAGTTTACATGTGTAATCTTACCTTTCCTAGGAATAGCTATAATGGTATCTGTGTCTTCCGGTAGTACCTAGAATGTTACATAAATATATGATATATACAGTCCGACAAAAGTTAAGCACCACCTGACTTGTTTCAATAATATTTTTTCTAATAATGAACTTATTTCAAATCGGTTTGCTGTTTTCGTTACCTGTACACACATACTTACTTATCTGTGAAACAGGTTATTGATCGATTTTTATTTATGTGTATATGACAGTGTGTGTAAAGTGCCACGTGTACTTTTCAACATTTGTGTTTGCGAACGAAAGCTTACTTTTTTGTGTAGAGTTTTAAGTTTCATTTTCTATTGGTTTGGTATGGTGCGGTGAAAATTAACCATACCAGAAAGGTGGCAAGCTGTTGGCATGCACAAGGGTGGTTTTAGCCATCATTGTACGACTGATGCAGCTTTTTCGTCAAACGGGGAATGTTACTGACCGTCCACGTGCAGGTAGACCTCGCAAAACGACGCCGAGAGAGGACCGGCTCATATCCAGATGGGCGCGGCAACGGCCGTTCAGTACAGCTGGTGCACTTTGTGGTAATTTAGCGCTTGGAGGCCACATTAGCACACACACTGTAATCAGATGTCTCCACTATCAGGGAATGCGAACGCGACGACCCATAAAATGTCCACAGTTGACATTATGTCATCGTCATGCTCGATTTGACTGGTCACATGATCATTTGGGGTGGACTATTCGCACATGGAGACGGGTCCACTGGTCTGATGAAAGTCGGTTTTTGCTATGCCCTACTGACAGTCGTGCAAGGGTTTGGCACCAACAAAACACTTCATTTCAGGACAACCACATTTTGGGCACAACTGCTTTTGGGGGTGGGGGTGTAACTGTCTGGGGTTGTTTTTCCTTTGACTGTAAGTTGGACTTGTACGTTCTTGATGGTAATCTGACAGGCCAAAAATACTGTGACAATGTGCTCGCTCCACGCGTAGTCTCCCATTTCGACAATCATGCGTTGGCTGACAGGCCAATGTTCATGGACGACAACGCTAGGCCGCATAGAGACCGAATTGTACAACATTTTTTACAGCAAGAGGCTGTTCAGACCATTCCATGGCCTGCGATGTCGCCAGACATGAACCCTATAGAGCATGTATGGGACTTTATTGGCCGAAAAATTAACCAACGCAATCCAAAATGTCAATATATTGACGAATTAAGAACTGCTATCTTACAGGAGTGGCAACAGTTCCCCCAAGAACGGCTTAGGCGTCTTGTGCGAAGCATGATGAGGCGTGTTACACCACAACTTCACAATAAACGCGGTGGATATAATCGTTATTGATTTTTATGCCTTACACATATGCACAATAGATGCATTTAAAAGTTCTTAAAATCTGAAAACTCTGCATTTTAATGCAATGTTAAAAACTTCCATCAAAGACAAACTGGCTTTATGTTTTTCCAGCGCCTGTTTTGAACCCCATTTTTGCCATGTCAAAGTCACGTCTTTCAGGATGATAAATACTTTGTAGATTGGTAATTTTAGAGCCCTTGGTGTAGTCTTTTAAGAAGTGTAAGAAAAATGGTGATATTTATTTTATTGTTTTAACTTTATTGTTTTAACAGTATTGATGTAAAAAAATATATCGATAAAAATATAGGGTGGTGCTTAACTTTTGTCGGAGTGTATATATCAACTGGCATTATAAACATCTAGTCAATCCTGCTTTAGTGACCACCTCTATTAAGTTAGTCAAACCTGCTTTAGTGACCTCTATTAAGTTACAGTCAAACCTGTTTTAGTGACCACCTCTATTAAGTTACAGTCAAACCTGCTTTAGTGACCACCTCTATTAAGTTACAGTCAAACCTGTTTTAGTGACCACCTCTATTAAGTTACAGTCAAACCTGCTTTAGTGACCACCTTTATTAAGTTAGTCAAACCTGCTTTAGTGACCACCTCTAATAAGTTACAGTCAAACCTGCTTTAGTGACCACCTCTATTAAGTTAGTCAAACCTGCTTTAGTGACCACCTCTATTAAGTTAGTCAAACCTGCTTTAGTGACCACCTCTATTAAGTTACAATCAAACCTGCTTTAGTGACCACCTCTATTAAGTTACAGTCAAACCTGCTTTAGTGACCACCTCTTTTAAGTTACAGTCAAACCTGCTTTAGTGACCACCTCTATTAAGCAATAACTTGTATTATGTGACCTTACTTTTATTTCCCTTCACAGTGCATTTTATATCAATTAAACCTGTATTAAGCGACCACCTGTCTTGTGTGACCATATTTCACTGTTCCCTTGGAAGGTCACACAAGACAGGTTTGACTGCATATATGTCAAGGTAACATTTTACAGGGTTATCTTAAAGATGAGTAACCATGTGTAACCATGTACCCAGATTATTATGAAAAAGAAAAGTATATTGTCTTACATGATGTTGTGGTGTTGTCTATCAAGAAAGTTATTTATATTCCCATTCTTTATCAATACAGAAAATAAAAACTAAGAAAGTTTTAGAAATATTGAAGTCAGCGTCCTGAACTTTGTAAATATAGATATGTGACTACATGGATCAATCATCGTCCTCTATCTCCAACAAACAAAACAGCAATAAATAAAAAAAATTGTAATTATTTTATTAAATTTAGGAACACAATGATTGTAAACAGCTAAACAAGATAATGGACAACAATGTTTTACATAATTCATAAAGAATGACTTACAATAACAGAGGATGGCGATACATCAGTTAGTAAAGAATGACTTACAATAACAGAGGATGGCGATACATCAGTTAGTAAAGAATGACTTGCAATAACAGAGGCTGGTGATACATCAGTTAGTAAAGAATGACTTACAATAACAGAGGCTGGTGATACATCAGTTAGTAAAGGATGACTTACAATAACAGAGACTGGTGATACATCAGTTAGTAAAGAATGACTTACGATAACAGAGGCTGGTGATACATCAGTTAGTAAAGAATGACTTACAATAACAGAGATTGGTGATACATCAGTTAGTAAAGAATGACTTACAATAACAGAGATTGGTGATACATCAGTTAGTAAAGAAAGACTTACAATAACAGAGGCTGGTGATACATCAGTTAGTAAAGAATGACTTACAATGACAGAGGCTTGTGATACATCAGTTAGTAAAGAATGACTTACAATAACAGAGGCTGATGATACATCAGTTAGTAAAGAATGACTTACAATGACAGAGACTGGTGATACATCAGTTAGTAAAGAATGACTTACAATGACAGAGACTGGTGATACATCAGTTAGTAAAGAATGACTTACAATAACAGAGGCTTGTGATACATCAGTTAGTAAAGAATGACTTACAATGACAGAGGCTGATGATACATCAGTTAGTAAAGAATGACTTACAATGACAGAGACTGGTGATACATCAGTTAGTAAAGAATGACTTACAATAACAGAGACTGGTGATACATCAATTAGTAAAGAATGACTTACAATGACAGAGACTGGTGATACATCAGTTAGTAAAGAATGACTTACAATAACAGAGGCTGGTAATACATCAGTTAGTAAAGAATGACATACAATAACAGAGGCTGGTGATACATCAGTTAGTAAAGAATGACTTACAATAACAGAGGCTGGTGATACATCAGTTTGTAAAGAATGACTTACAATAACAGAGGCTGGTGATACATCAGTTAGTAAAGAATGACTTACAATAACAGAGACTGGTGATACATCAGTTAGTAAAGAATGACTTACAATAACAGAGACTGGTGATACATCAGTTAGTAAAGAATGACTTACAATAACAGGCTGGTGATACATCAGTTAGTAAAGAATGACTTATAATGACAGAGACTGGTGATACATCAGTTAGTAAAGAATGACTTACAATAACAGAGGCTTGTGATACATCAGTTAGTAAAGAATGACTTACAATAACAGAGGCTTGTGATACATCACTTAGTAAAGAATGACTTACAATGACAGAGACTGGTGATACATCAGTTAGTAAAGAATGATTTACAATAACAGGCTGGTGATACATCAGTTAGTAAAGAATGACTTACAATGACTGAGACTGGTGATACATCAGTTAGTAAAGAATGACTTACAATAACAGAGGCTTGTGATACATCAGTTAGTAAAGAATGACTTACAATAACAGAGGCTTGTGATACATCAGTTAGTAAAGAATGACTTACAATGACAGAGACTGGTGATACATCAGTTAATAAAGAATGACTAACAATAACAGAGACTGGCGATACATCAGTTAGTAAAGAATGACTTACAATAACAGAGGCTTGTGATACATCAGTTAGTAAAGAATGACTTACAATGACAGAGACTGGTGATACATCAGTTAGTAAAGAATGACTTACAATAACAGAGACTGGCGATACATCAGTTAGTAAAGAATGACTTAAAATAACAGAGGCTGATGATACATCAGTTAGTAAAGAATGACTTATAATGACAGAGACTGGTGATACATCAGTTAGTAAAGAATGACTTATAATGACAGAGACTGGTGATACATCAGTTAGTAAAGAATGACTTACAATAACAGAGGCTCGTGATACATCAGTTAGTAAAGAATGACTTATAATGACAGAGACTGGTGATACATCAGTTAGTAAAGAATGACTTACAATGACAGAGACTGGTGATACATCAGTTAGTAAAGAATGACTTACAATAACAGAGACTGGTGATACATCAGTTAGTAAAGAATGACTTACAATGACAGAGACTGGTGATACATCAGTTAGTAAAGAATGACTTACAATGACAGAGACTGGTGATACATCAGTTAGTAAAGAATGACTTACAATAACAGAGGCTGGTGATACATCAGTTAGTAAAGAATGACTTACAATAACAGAGGCTGGTGATACATCAGTTAGTAAAGAATGACTTACAATAACAGAGGCTGATGATACATCAGTTAGTAAAGAATGACTTACAATAACAGAGACTGGTGATACATCAGTTAGTAAAGAATGACTTACAATAACAGAGACTGGTGATACATCAGTTAGTAAAGAATGACTTACAATAACAGGCTGGTGATACATCAGTTAGTAAAGAATGACTTATAATGACAGAGACTGGTGATACATCAGTTAGTAAAGAATGACTTACAATGACAGAGACTGGTGATACATCAGTTAGTAAAGAATGACTTACAATAACAGAGACTGGTGATACATCAGTTAGTAAAGAATGACTTACAATGACAGAGACTGGTGATACATCAGTTAGTAAAGAATGACTTACAATGACAGAGACTGGTGATACATCAGTTAGTAAAGAATGACTTACAATAACAGAGGCTGGTGATACATCAGTTAGTAAAGAATGACTTACAATAACAGAGGCTGGTGATACATCAGTTAGTAAAGAATGACTTACGATAACAGAGGCTGGTGATACATCAGTTAGTAAAGAATGACTTACAATAACAGAGATTGGTGATACATCAGTTAGTAAAGAATGACTTACAATAACAGAGATTGGTGATACACCAGTTAGTAAAGAAAGACTTACAATAACAGAGGCTGGTGATACATCAGTTAGTAAAGAATGACTTACAATGACAGAGGCTTGTGATACATCAGTTAGTAAAGAATGACTTACAATAACAGAGGCTGATGATACATCAGTTAGTAAAGAATGACTTACAATGACAGAGACTGGTGATACATCAGTTAGTAAAGAATGACTTACAATGACAGAGACTGGTGATACATCAGTTAGTAAAGAATGACTTACAATAACAGAGACTGGTGATACATCAATTAGTAAAGAATGACTTAAAATGACAGAGACTGGTGATACATCAGTTAGTAAAGAATGACTTACAATAACAGAGGCTGGTAATACATCAGTTAGTAAAGAATGACATACAATAACAGAGGCTGGTGATACATCAGTTAGTAAAGAATGACTTACAATAACAGAGGCTGGTGATACATCAGTTTGTAAAGAATGACTTACAATAACAGAGGCTGGTGATACATCAGTTAGTAAAGAATGACTTACAATAACAGAGACTGGTGATACATCAGTTAGTAAAGAATGACTTACAATAACAGAGACTGGTGATACATCAGTTAGTAAAGAATGACTTACAATAACAGAGGCTGGTGATACATCAGTTAGTAAAGAATGACTTACAATAACAGAGGCTGATGATACATCAGTTAGTAAAGAATGACTTACAATAACAGAGACTGGTGATACATCAGTTAGTAAAGAATGACTTACAATAACAGAGACTGGTGATACATCAGTTAGTAAAGAATGACTTACAATAACAGGCTGGTGATACATCAGTTAGTAAAGAATGACTTATAATGACAGAGACTGGTGATACATCAGTTAGTAAAGAATGACTTACAATGACAGAGACTGGTGATACATCAGTTAGTAAAGAATGACTTACAATAACAGAGACTGGTGATACATCAGTTAGTAAAGAATGACTTACAATGACAGAGACTGGTGATACATCAGTTAGTAAAGAATGACTTACAATGACAGAGACTGGTGATACATCAGTTAGTAAAGAATGACTTACAATAACAGAGGCTGGTGATACATCAGTTAGTAAAGAATGACTTACAATAACAGAGGCTGGTGATACATCAGTTAGTAAAGAATGACTTACGATAACAGAGGCTGGTGATACATCAGTTAGTAAAGAATGACTTACAATAACAGAGATTGGTGATACATCAGCAGTCAAGGAAATTGGCACCGGACCGACGGACCGCGTCCGATAAATTTCCCGGCGGACCGGTAGTTTTCGTTAACTCACCGGACCGACTGTCCGGTAAATTGTTTTGTCAGCCGCTGCCTTTAAGAATAGATAAATCGAGGTTCTCGGTAAATTCAACTTAAAAATATTTCTAATTCTCTTTTATTTGTTATTTTTAGATCAAGAAAAATCTAAAATAAATAATACATATCGATAAACACGAGTATTGTCGTAAAATTTTGATGTCGTAAAATATTTCGTGTGACTACAGTGATCGTGGTATTTCGGAAAAATATTATTCTCTTAGAGTTTTCTTCATTGACAATCGTCGTTAATTTGGAACATTTTATCACTTCAAAACACGGTGTTCATGGCTTTCTTGAAGTATAAGACAGGAGCCATACAAGGAAAGCCATTAAAGAGAAAAGTAACCCCAGAGGAGACGAGAGAACGGAAGAAACAGTATGAAAAAGACTGAGAACGTAAATTTATTGATTCTTGGAAGCAGGACCGACATTGGCTTCATCACAACGTTGAACAAAATGTTATGGTCTGCAACTGGTGCATCGAAGCCAATGGACCAAAAGAGCAATATATATATATTCTTTTGTAATTCTAAATCCTGGTTTCTAATTATACTTTTTCTGGTAGCATAGAGCTATTATTATCCCCTCGCCAACAAAGTTGCGAGGGGATATAGTAACGCTACCGTCCGTCCGTCCGTCACAATCCTTGTGAACACTCTAGGATCAACATCCTTCAATGGATTTTGACCAAACTTAGTACATATTTAGTCCTTAAGAGCATCTGGAACCCTATTGATTTTCAAGGTCATAGGTCAAAGGTCAAAGTCACAGGGTCAAATTTTTATCGCATAACATCCTTGTGAACACTCTAGAATCAACATCCTTCAATGGATTTTGACTAAACTTGGTACATACTTAGTCCTTAGGAGAGTCTGGAACCCTATTGATTTTCAAGGTCATAGGTCAAAGGTCAAGGTCACTGTGTAAATTTGTTGCTGTGTAACATCCTTGTGAACACTCTAGAATCAACATCCTTCAATGGATTTTGACCAAACTTGGTACATACTTAGTCCTTAGGAGAATCTGGAATCCTATTGATTTTCAAGGTCATAGGTCAAAGGTCAATGTCACCGGGTCAAATTTTTACCGCGTAACATCCTTGTGAACACTCTAGAATCAACATCCTTCAATGGATTTTGACCAAACTTGGTACATACTTAGTCCTTACGAGAGTCTGGAACCCTATTGATTTTTAAGGTCAAAGGTCAAGGTCACAGGGTCAAATTTTTATCGCATAACATCCTTGTGAACACTCTAGAATCAAGATCCTTCAATGGATTTTGACCAAACTTGGTACATACGTAGTCCTTAGGAGAGTCTGGAATCCTATTGATTTTCAAGGTCATAGGTCAAAGGTCAATGTCACCGGGGCAAATTTTTACTGCGTAACATCCTTGTGAACACTAGAATCAACATCCTTCAATGGATTTTGACCAAACTTGGTACATACTTAGACCTTAAGAGAATCTGGAACCCTATTGATTTTCAAGGTCAAAGGTCAAGGTCACAGGGTCTAATTTTTAGGCGAGGGGATATGCCACGCTTTGCGTTGCCCTTGTTTTATTCTATTTTTTTTTTACATATAAGGATTCATTTGTTTAGATAGAATGAATATTTCATTTAGTAATTTTTAATGTCGCAAATAATTTTGTAATTTTAGAGTGGAAATATACTTTAATGAATATGATCATGCTGTATACAATAATATATTTATGGACATAGTGTCAAATTGTCATCCCATTTGGACACATTATACTGATTCAGAGCCAACCAGTCTTTGCTCTTTCTCCTTAATGCTGCGTACTTAACAGAGAAGCAAAAAATACCAATTTTATAGTCTTTGGTCTGACCCGACCGGAGCACGAACCCATGAGCACTTACGCTGCTGTCTAATTGTAGATATTGCTGTTTGTGATTGTAAGTTTAATGCAATCAATATGTGACACTTGAATAAAATAAATTTATTATTTAAAAAAAAAAATCGTTATTTTATTGTCGGTCCTGTAAAATCTAGTTCTGTCCTGTAATTCCTCACAGTTCACAGGACCGGATGTCCTGTGGATTCAAATTCCTAATTTCCTTGACTGCATCAGTTAGTAAAGAATGACTTACAATAACAGAGATTGGTGATACACCAGTTAGTAAAGAAAGACTTACAATAACAGAGGCTGGTGATACATCAGTTAGTAAAGAATGACTTACAATGACAGAGGCTTGTGATACATCAGTTAGTAAAGAATGACTTACAATAACAGAGGCTGATGATACATCAGTTAGTAAAGAATGACTTACAATGACAGAGACTGGTGATACATCAGTTAGTAAAGAATGACTTACAATAACAGAGGCTTGTGATACATCAGTTAGTAAAGAATGACTTACAATGACAGAGGCTGATGATACATCAGTTAGTAAAGAATGACTTACAATGACAGAGACTGGTGATACATCAGTTAGTAAAGAATGACTTACAATAACAGAGACTGGTGATACATCAATTAGTAAAGAATGACTTAAAATGACAGAGACTGGTGATACATCAGTTAGTAAAGAATGACTTACAATAACAGAGGCTGGTAATACATCAGTTAGTAAAGAATGACATACAATAACAGAGGCTGGTGATACATCAGTTAGTAAAGAATGACTTACAATAACAGAGGCTGGTGATACATCAGTTTGTAAAGAATGACTTACAATAACAGAGGCTGGTGATACATCAGTTAGTAAAGAATGACTTACAATAACAGAGACTGGTGATACATCAGTTAGTAAAGAATGACTTACAATAACAGAGACTGGTGATACATCAGTTAGTAAAGAATGACTTACAATAACAGGCTGGTGATACATCAGTTAGTAAAGAATGACTTATAATGACAGAGACTGGTGATACATCAGTTAGTAAAGAATGATTTACAATAACAGAGGCTTGTGATACATCAGTTAGTAAAGAATGACTTACAATAACAGAGGCTTGTGATACATCACTTAGTAAAGAATGACTTACAATGACAGAGACTGGTGATACATCAGTTAGTAAAGAATGACTTACAATAACAGAGACTGGCGATACATCAGTTAGTAAAGAATGACTTACAATAACAGAGGCTTGTGATACATCAGTTAGTAAAGAATGACTTACAATAACAGAGGCTTGTGATACATCAGTTAGTAAAGAATGACTTACAATGACAGAGACTGGTGATACATCAGTTAGTAAAGGATGACTTACAATGACAGAGACTGGTGATACATCAGTTAGTAAAGAATTACTTACAATAACAGGGGCTTGTGATACATCAGTTAGTAAAGGATGACTTACAGTAACAGAGGCTGGTGATACATCAGTTAGTAAATCCTCTACACATGCCATACCATACTCCAAAACATCAAAACATTTATTCATAGCTACACCTGAAAACAAACAAAAATATACCTTCACACTTATGTTCCATAAATATTTGAACTTGTTTCCTATTGCAATTTGAAACAAATGGGTTAAGGCTATAGACCAGAATACTCTCCTGACAATCCAAGTACAAAATTGTGGCTATGCCTAAGTGGGGAGTTCCTAAGCCTCATACATATAAATCTTATATTCAAAGACAGGGTATGTCTATCCTCCTTCAAAAGATTGTATTGCCAATCCTCTGCCTTTTAAAGGTCAATAGCACACTGTTTACACATTTTCAAAATTGATTATTTTTTGCATTCAATGGTGGCTTACCATAGCAATCTGAAAAGGCACTTAATGCCAGCTGTTTACCATACTGAGCTTTCAGTACTTTCTGTAAATCTGCAGTAAATCGTCTTATCTGAGCATGGTGACTTAAAGTTAAAACTTTTCTCTCTCCTGTTCCAAGAACCTGACCAGAAAAAAAGATAACAATTATGTCAAGGATGATATATCATTCAAACAGCAAAGAAAAAATAAATTTAAACTGTAGAACATGAGGTATACCATCAAATAAATCCTTAAGTCTACTGTATCTATAATTACCTGTAGAACATGAGGTATACCATCAAATAAATCCTTAAGTCTGCTGTATCTATAATTACCTGTAGAGCATGAGGTATACCATCAAATAAATCCTTAAGTCTACTGTATCTATAATTATCTGTAGAACATGAGGTATACCATCAAATAAATCCTTAAGTCTACTGTATCTATAATTACCTGTAGAACATGAGGTATAGCATCAAATAAATCCTTAAGTCTACTGTATCCATAATCAGCCACTCTACACTGTCTGCTGAAGTAATGATGGTAGAACGGTATAAACTTGCTGAAGGGCATTCTACATTTAGGACAAGACTTTAGCAACTCTACAATCTCCCTACTGAATTGATTTAATTGTTGACTTAACAGTGGATTACTGCCACCTCTCGGAGAATCTGAAAAGAGACCGAGTGATTAGTGTTGAACGCCAAATGAGCAATTTTTCAGTTATATCATGTCGAGAACAAGGTACATTTTGAGAAGATGACAATGATTATTTAGTGTCCGCTTTGTACTAGACCAACACACTGAGTTGGATTTTTATAGTGTTAGCTCACTGAAAAATCAGTCAGCGTGTAGACATGCTCCAAGACACATTATTCTGATTCTGAGCCAACCAGTATTTCCTCTTACTCCTTAGTGCTGTGTGCTTGGCGGAGAAGCAACAAATACCAATTTCATAGTCTTATGTTTGACCCGACCGGGGCTCAAACCCAGGATCATTAAACATGTGATGTTTTCACTTGCTATAAGTTATAAATTCACAGATCATGCTGGTGTGTTTAATTTAAATTAACATACTTTATTAGAATATGTACATCTTTCTGTTTTACGTCAGAGTTACTTAATACCTGGAGGGGATAATGGTTTATTTTCTGCCCACTGTACTTTTTTCACACCAGATGGAGAAACTTGTATCTGTATACCCTGTACACAGCTAATCAGATGTTCCAATGGTATACCATTATCTCCCACTATAGGCAGACAACCAAATTCTGCACTGAAGCATATAGCAAAGCTGGAAGTATAAACAATCTTATACATGTATACTAAAATACACTAAAGGATGATCTTTATTTCATCTTCCACATTTAAGACTTCTCCACATGACCATGAAAGGATTCCAGCATTGTAACAGAAAAAAATGCATTTGCAACAATAAATTACAGATCGACATCTGTCATACCTGCCAACCTGTGCAAGTACAAAAGTTGGTGAAGAGCGAACCTTTTGAAAACAAAGAAATTTGATTTGATTTATTGTGCTTAATGCCATTTTCAGCAATATTTCAGCTATATCATGGCGACCAGTTTTAGTGGTGGAAGAAGCCGGGAGTACCCAGAGAGAACCATCGACCATGGGCAAGCAACTGGTAAACTTCATCACTTACGACTGCGAGTCGAGTGCACCCTTTTTTGTAATTTACAAAGCCGGGCGCGAAACCATGCCGTATTGGTGATAGGCTTGTACGAGTTGTTAGGTAATCCGACTACCTAACTCATTGAGCCACCCGGGCCCCCTATAGTTGGTTGACAAGATCTATTTTTGACAAAAATTGGCATAATCATTATATTTCAGAGTAAAATGTGAAATACCATTCATTTAAATGGAACTACTAATGTTCAAATTTTAGTTCATTTGGTGGAAAAATGTGGAGTTACAGGCTCTGTAGATGTTTTATCTCTATGGTCTATTAATAGTAACAGCAGTCATATTGTACAATTGGTGGGATCATTCATTATAATTTTGAAAGGATACACCAAAAGGATGATACAGGCCAACTTTGGTTGAAATTTGGTCTGAGTTTTCAAAGAAGCTTACAGCATATGACAGAATGACTACAGACGATGAGAGATGGCAAAGTCACATGACCCTTTGCGTCAGGTCAGCTAAAAATGAAATAAAACTCTTTGGATGATCTTACCTCATTAAAGGCATATTACCATCATGTGACTGTAGTAAGGAGTGTACTTGAGGACCAAACATTTTAATGGTCATCATGACATTAGGTAACATACAATTGTTGACAGCCTCTGCATACATGATACTACCTTCAGGGCAATGTATAGTACATGCTGGTTGTTCTAAAACTTCTGGTATATGGTGTATACTTAACTGAAAGAGGACAGTGAGAGAGCAACATGTATCTTTATAAAATCATATGAACATGATTGATTAGCACTATTATCACTACTTTCAACAATATTTCAGTTATATCATGGGGGTCAGTTTTATTGTTAGAGAAAATTGGAAGTACATGGAGGAAAACAACAGCAAAACAACTTGTTTATTCAGAATAGACAAGTTAAAATGTACAACAAAACATTACATTAGGAAAGTTGTCAATGCTATATATACTTTAAATATGTTTTACTGTTTTAAACATTTGATCAATGTAATAGGATTGTAAACTTATTGCCTATGTTTAAAACTTGCAATCCAACCCCCCTTTTGTATGTTTCAACTAATTTTTACATTTTCACTTACCATGTTGTGAGAACAATAAATATCATGGTCTTGATTGGTTATTATTGATGTATGCTCTATAGGGAAGCGAGTATTACAGACTAAATAGACCATCCTACCAGCCCCTCCCTGTTCTCTGATCTCCACAGTATCTCTAATTGTATATAGTTCTGAAACACTTATTGATCTGTGGTACCTATAATGATTACAAATACAAAACAAAATATTAATTCATCAATTCATGTCCTTCCTTGGCTATATAAACAATGATATATCACTAGTGATGGGAATCGGTCACATTTTCAAGATCGATGAACATTATACCAACATCGACCGATGATCGATCATCGGTGACAATTACCTACTAAATGTATTTACTGACTATAATTACTCAAATGGTCTTATTTCAAGAGTATGTTTGACAAATGCTAAGAGAAGAATGAAACTGTATTGTATAAGAACACAGATTACAATTTATTTCATTTGCTGTGTTGCTGGTGATTTTAAAATCTACTGATCAGAACACTACAAATCTTAGAAAACGTAGCAGTGACAGAATTTTTGTGAAATAGAACATGTTATAACTTTTCATCTTTTATTCAAGAATATTGAGATTTTATTACTGGTGATTGTCATTAGAACGGACTGTTACAATCTATATATATATATATATACACATTAACTTAGAACAAAACAAAACATCGGCCTGAGTAGTCTGGGGAGTAGATAAATAATAGACTAGTCCAAATACAGTCAAACCTGTATTAAGAGGTCACCTTTGGGACAAAGAAAAAGTGACCTTATAAGACAGGTGACCTCTTAAAAGAGGTTCAATTCATATGAAACTTTCTATGACAGGACAAGAAAAAGGTGACCTTTTAATACAGGCGACTGCTTAATAGAGGTGACCGTATGGACAGGTTTGACTGTATGTGTACATGTATTGACTGAGAGTTAGAAGTGTACTGGGATAAATTGCAAGATGTATGTCAGTATGAAGACAAAAACAAAGAGTAAAGTTAAACATATATTTGTTTTCAATACTAGGAATCAGAATCGATCATTGTATCAAACGCTGGTGTCCGACTGATTAGTCGATGTTTCCAATGTTCGGTGCACCACTACATATCACACACGTATATTACTGGACAAATTATGGTCATCAATACCAAGTGATTTCATGTATTTGTACGTTATTATGTATATACATTAAAAGTCTTCTATAAATGTTTGTGTTGTTTCTTGAAAATTTACTAAGATAACTAGAGTTAACTTTTGATTTTTGTAAATTGACATTGTTGAACAATTGTGACATTGACATTGTTGCAATTTACTTGTTTTAACCTCTAAAATCAAAATGCCATCAAATTGGAAAATGTAAGCAACTTAATTGCAACTTAACATGTACATATAAAAAGGCTATAAACATGAAGGTAGGGGAATTTTGTTATGAGATGCATTTCCCATACTGCCTTCAACTTCAAAATATAAGATATTTCCTACTTGAATCAAAATGATTCATGGTAACCACGACATTTAACATGGGTAACATCATTCCTATCACATTTTATCATGGCTATCACTCTAGATAAAATTTTGATGAAATTAATGCCACCTACATTGTATGTTAAAATCTTCAATAAACTATAGATTCCATTATAATTTCTTTAAAGTCCAATTTTGATGTCTACCTTTGGCAAGTCAAACATATTTTAGTTAACTATCCATGTTTAATTATTGTTCAACAAAACTAATCAACCTGGTATGTACTACAAGAGGAAATAAGATGCATTGTTGTTCATGTCAAGTGAATATTATTCATGATGGATTATTGGATATTTAGTGTTTGATTAATTGAGCTTAACACCACTTTCAGCAATATTTCAGCTATATCATTGTGACCAGTTTTAGTGGTGGAAGAAGCATGGAGTACCCGGAGAAACCACCGACCATGGGCAAGCAACTGGTAAACTTTATCATTTGTGGCTGCGAGTTGAGTGCACCCTTTCTTGTAATTTACAAAGTCGGGCACGAACCCACGCCGTATTGGTGATAGGCTTGTATGAGTTGTTAGGTAATCCAACTACCTAACTCATTGGGCCCTATATTTAGTGTTTAATGCCACCTTCAACAATATTACAGTTATATCATGTTGGTGAGTTTTGCTGGTAGAGGACACTGGCATGAAATGTTGGTGACTTTTATTGGTCTTTTAACAACAAATAATACTTCTTTATAAGCTTATACTAATAAAACAGTCAATATTACAACAAATTACCTCCCTTTAGAAATAATGATGTGTAATGTATTTATCAATTTAGAAACATGTTACCTTTTATCAAATAGCTCTATGAATTTAAACAATGGTAAAACATGATCTTTTGCCTCTGTCAGTAATGCTACAGCTTCTGCCCTGAAATATAAAACATTTATATCTGGTATATTTTGGAATTTGGATCACTTTAGACCCCTTTTGCAAATAAAAATGCATAATTTTTTTATGGTCCATTAATAACACATAAAGATGAAAACTGAATTAAAATTGGATGATAAATAAGAAAGTCCAAATTTTATAATACTGCTTTTGTTGGCAACTCTGTTGAGTGACTGAGTGTAACGCCAATGCAGCAATTTTTCAGCTATATTATGGCGAGAACAAGTTAATTTTCAATGAGATGATGATGAGGTCCACTTTGTACCAGACCACAGAGATGATAGGATTGTGACAGATGATAACAAGGCCATGACAATAATTATAAAGTTATACTTTGTGTCATAGATGCTGTACAGGTCTTACCTAGTACTGCTAGAAGGTCTTTGAGTCTCCTCTTGTTTCAGAGTTACATGAATCCTTTTATATCCAATCTTTTTCCTGTGAAACTGAGAAATAGCAAATCTAGCTTCTTCAATGTTAGGTACTTTAACCATACCAATACTGGTGTTGTCTGGTTGTGTTTTTACATATACATTCAAGACCTATAAATGAAACATGTTTTACTTTTGAGAATCTTGCCATAAACATTGTAAATAAAGTACAACATTCTTGCCTGTTCCCCTTTGTGGTTAAATTTTTGCTTAAGCAATGTGTATTGCTTGGATTCTTTCCAATAGTATCTCTCCTTTTTTATTCATTCACGAGTATTATTCATAAACACGCTTGCAACAAAATTTAATATTTTAAAATTTGAAGCACAAATACTAAATTTTTTCCCCCATACCATAAAATGAAAAACAAAAAAATACCAAGCTAAAACTGTTCCAAATCCAATAGAAAAGTCGTAGAAAAATGTGAAAAATCACGATTTTACACCAAAAAATCTTATTTTTTTCCAATTGCGGAGGGAGGCGCAAAATTTTTTGGGATATTTCGTGTGAAAAATCACGATTTTACACCAAAAATCTTATTTTTTCCAATTGCGGAGGGAGGCGCGAAAAGTTTTGGGGTATTTCGTGTGAAAAATCACGATTTTACGCCAAAAAATCATATTTTTTTCAATTTTAGGGGGGGCACGCGCCGGGTGTGCCCCCCTCTGGATCCGCCCCTGAACTATAGCTTACCTTGACATGTGGGTGAAAAGTAGTAAATAATATCTTCCTCCATTCCTTAGCACTAATATTATAATCCAGATTAGACACTAGTAATTCTACTGGACCAACTATACCATCCCATTCAACGTCCTCATCATCCATATCTGGATTATTACAGGCCCCAGGGACTGAAGATGGTTCATTAATTGGTCTAAACATGTTGACAGGGCTCTGTCTGGACATGCATGGGCCCTCGTCTACCCTATCATATGGGCGAATTCTATGAGACCATTTTTGTTGGACCACAGTAGAGCACATAGTTGTACAGTTACTGGGAGGTGGTGGAGTGGAACAAACAATTGGTCTCTGATATCTATACGGATTGTTATTTTGCTGGTTCCACGAGTTACCATGACAACCATATTGGTTATTATAGCCATTGTTCTGTCCATAAGAAAACGGCCTGTAATCGTAATTATTTCCACCAAAATGTTGATATGTGGGATAAGCACAATCAAAAGACATATCATGCTGGTGTGCAGGGTAGTCATAATTGTTCCAAGGTGTAGAGTATGGTGGAGGGCTATAACAGGGATTGTAGAAACTGTCATGATTCAATGGTTTCCTGTTTTGGTAATCTTGTTGTTGTTGATCTTCTTGGTACATTTGTTGTTGCAACATCAACACGTGTCGGCTTGACCCCTTCCCATCCTTGCTAAACTTATTGACCGTGTCATGCAGATTTGATTTCTCTTCCTGATTAGTTTGGCTTGTCTCTGTTGTAAATCCTTCACTTGTAATATCAAAGCTAGATTGGTCCATGTCACTTTGTGTGTTTGGACTGATTGTACTCTTTCGTTTTGGTCCAGTGTAATTTGGGCTATTTGATTGTCTGTTATTACTTGTAGAGCGGCTACCAGTCTTTTTAACTGTATCAGGACTAGTGTTTTTATGAAGTGTTGGACTGGTATTTTTGTTAACTGTTGGACTATTACTTCTGGAAACAGTTGGACTAGTATTTCTTAAGGTATTCTGAGTGATTTTGTTATTTTCATTTTCATTATTTTTTCTCTGTCTGTTGTTATTAGTCAAAATCTGAATCCCCGATACATTATTTTTTTGATTTTCTGTACCCTTATTTTCAACATTACTCCGATTTGAAGAGAGTTTTGAACTGAAGCTTTCGAGTGTTTTAGCATACATACTGGCAGGATTATTGTAAAATGATTGATAATATGGATTCCTACTGTAACCACCAGGGGGAGTTGGTGTCCTGTTATTACTACAGCTTTTACCATTATTAGCAGGAGTTTTAATTTGTGTGGTTTTCTCACCAGGACTTTTATTTTGTGGAGAAGAAGACTTTTTTATTTCCTGTTTTGAATTATTTTGTAATTCTGATGATGATTTGGTAGTATTTTTCTGTCCAGTATCTGACCACATCTGTTGCTGTCCAGCTGTTGTATCTTTAGGTCTTTTGAAACCTTTACAACCTGAAAGAAAAGAACACTACAGCTATATACACAATAATCACAAATATGAATCATTAAGTATATATTCTTTCTTGAGAAGATAAACATGTATCCAAGATAAATGAGTCCAAAAAGATTTAAAAATAATATTTACAAAATGTTCTTAGTGTCCTTCTATCTTTGCTTCAAAGTAGCATTGCTAAATCCTTATAGGTGGTGTCATGTGTTAATATAGCAAGGTAATTTGATATAGTCTCATGGACCTCCTGGACTTGAACAGTGTCACTCTATAAATGTAAAAGAAAATATAGAAGATCCTTCAATTCTAGCTTAGATGAGATTTCAGTCTAATTATTTTACAACCGACAATATATATTATATTAAGTGAAATGATCAAATTGAAAAATGGAAGTCCAGTGGCAAAGAGTTGTCTCCCATTTTTATCAGAATAAATTGACAGTAGGTAGTGAGAATATCCAACATTTGAATATTGTCATAAAAATATAATGAATTGGTAGCAATATCGGTGACTAGGTTGATTTTAGAATTACATAATAGTTACTGATATGGAGGGTAATATCAGGATATACAGACTGCCCAAGGGTCGTGGTAGACCAGTGGAAATGATATAACCCGCGCCGGAGGCGAGTACTATATCAGTTTCACGGTCCGTACCATGACACAATATACATTTTTAACAATATAATTTACACACTACTAAGTATGAACAGAACATTTAAAATACAACTAATTTATGCAAAATTGTTGACCATACGTTATTTTCAAATCAAATCAAATATTAACAGATTTATTATGTCCATATTTCAGAGTAAATCACAGATACTTAACTGTCAAATACATTGATATTAGAGTAGTTGTTTATATGAAATAATAGATAAATGACACTAATCAATTACAATCAAATTGTATATTTGTTATTATTTTGGTACTCCAAAGTGAAAAAAAACCTGATTTATTGCAAGTTTAACCTGTTTTTAAAAAAAACATTCCTCAAGATATTGTTTTATTGTTATCAGTTGCAATTGTTTATATTCTTAGCTTTTCATTGATTATAGCAAGTTGTGGTTTTTATTAGTCGTGAAAAAACAGACAGTGTTTTTACCAACATTAATTAAAAGACATCTCCCCTTTTTATGGAAACAATCTCCTAAATATATATATATATAAGGTGTATCTTGTATCAAATGGGTGTGGGTATTGTGAACATCTTAACAGTAAAATATCATTGCCCATGCTCAATGTAAACCCAAAATATTTTTGTGATTTACCATTTCATTGTGTTATTGGTTATCCCGAGCAACTAACAATTCAAGTACACCTGTGTAGTGGACCGTATCAATGACTTGTTGTTAATGCATGGGAGAAAATGGACAATAAATACCAGGTCAGTTTTCTTAGCAATTTTTATTAAAATATATTATGAAAAATGTGTATCTTTAAAATTCCAAACTTTCTATAGTTTTTGCTCTCCTCAGTGTAAAAATTAGGTCAAATTCAGGATCATTTTAGGCAATATATCTAGATGATTTTTACAATTATTTTTTGTTCTGAAATTAATTTCATTATACTAATCTCTTAGGTATGTTTTACCTTGTTTTTCTGATTTCTGTGAGGAACTTCTAGTTGAGAATTCTATTTTAATTTTGTTTCCAAACACATTTTCACCTTCCATTCTGATCTTGGCACTGAAAACACATGCACACTTTCATGATGTCAAGAAAGAAAGGAAGAGGTTCCACTTCACTAAATCAGGGACAAATCATTTCTCATTGGCTAACAATTGTTACACACTATAACTCATTTAAATATCAATAACAATTCATCTACAAAGACTAACTGTAACTGTCTAAAATTTAAAAACCATTCAATATACAGGTATTTAATCAATCACAAGAAAAAAGCACAAGTACTTGTGGACAGGACCCTATGTTGCTCCCTTTTTATTTTTTCTAAGATGTTGCCCCCTTTTTTTTTTTTTTTTTTTTTTAACATCGACTTTTTTTCATATAAACAACATTTTGCAACTTTCCATGTATCACTGTATGACATATATACAATAAATACAATCAAACAGTAGTTTCTATCCATTCCGGGTTTCTGACATGATATAAGTTAGAAGGTAAGTCACTCTTCTTTGTTTACATTGGGGTACTTGTTGTGCATTCATCTTAAATTTAGTGAATAAAAAAGGCCTACCTGTCTGGAAATTGGCTTATTCCTTCTCTGTATATATTATTCTCCCTGAAAACACACATCAATACTTATTTACAGCAGCTGACAACTCTCCATGGAATATTTTCCAGTCGCGATTTGCGATTTTCAGACGACATTTTTGAAAACTCGAATTAAAGCTACGGAAGTGTGATTATTAGCGACATCTGCAGGTCATTTGAAATATTGACGATACGGTAAAACGCGAGAGTTCCGGGTAAAAAGTTCGGGAATTTTTTGGCGAAAAATTTAATTTTACCCGGAACTCTCGCGTTTTACCGTATCGTCAATATTTCAAATGACCAGCAGATGTCGCTAATAATCACACTTCCGTAGCTTTAATTCGAGTTTTCAAAAATGTCGTCTGAAAATCGCAAATCGCGACTGGAAAATATTCCATGGAGAGTTGTCAGCTGCTGTAAATAAATATTGATGTGTGTTTTCAGGGAGAATAATATATACAGAGAAGGAATAAGCCAATTTCCAGACAGGTAGGCCTTTTTTATTCACTAAATTTAAGATGAATGCACAACAAGTACCCCAATGTAAACAAAGAAGAGTGACTTACCTTCTAACTTATATCATGTCAGAAACCCGGAATGGATAGAAACTACTGTTTGATTGTATTTATTGTATATATGTCATACAGTGATACATGGAAAGTTGCAAAATGTTGTTTATATGAAAAAAAGTCGATGTTAAAAAAAAAAAAAAAAAAAAAGGGGGGGCAACATCTTAGAAAAAATAAAAAGGGAGCAACATAGGGTCCTGTCCACAAGTACCTGTGGAAAAAAGTAATTAGAATAATGTTTTCCCTTTTGTTTCTATCAGGCATATATAGTCAATGATCTGTTTTGTCAGTGTCATATTTATTTTAAAAAAATTGTCATTTCCTCCAAGTTCTCTGATTTCCTCCACCAATAAAACTGACCACCATGATATTGTTGAAAGTTGTGTAAATTACGTAATGGAGAATACACTTCGATTGTAAATTCTTAAAAATAATCAACGAAACATATATTCACTTACATAATACATTTCCATCTGCAAAGGTGTTTTCATTTTATATTTTTACACTTTTAATGTTTAGACAGCCAAATAAGACAACAATTAACAAAAATAAAACGATAATATTTTTCAACAAACGTCCTTTCGATTCTCGATTATATTTAGAGAGTTCAAGGTCTTTCAAGTGTACCAAATGTTCAATGGTCTGTCTGATTTGTAATTACTTTCGGTCGGTTCGTTAGGTTTTGTTGTGTGCTTTTTGTATTGCAAGAATACATCTTAAAAGTTCTAAACACAAATCATACCAGATTAGAAATACTTTTGTATATATTGATAAATTATTCATTTAAACAAGTTATCAATGTTTTTTTTTAAATAAAGTTTACTGTCAAGAGTCATATATATTAATTATATACTTAAATTGTAGCCGCGTGGTTAGAAGGAAGTTTTGAAGCAGACTTTAAAATGCACAGCAGGGGTTCGATACCCGCAAGCCCTATTATATTCACAAGACGTTTTTAAGCATAAAATGGTAAAAGGTTAAAGTTCATATACGCAAGAACAAAAGGATAAACTAGATTCTTAAAAATAATCCACTGTCCGTACAATAGTGTGACGTCAGAGAAATGTACTATAACCTTATAATATACGAAACAACAATGAAAACGCACCACTCTTATGTTTCATTTAAAAAAATAATAAAGTGAATTTATAGGCCTGTTTTTTTAATTCTTAGCCATTAACCTGGTTTTAAACTTTTTTATGGTTGAGTGTTTTTTTACGGTGTGGTTTTACCAGGCGCGTAGCTGCCTTTACGCAAAAAATCAATTGCTTGCACATCATTTCGACAAAAAAATAATTGTTTGCTTGCACTAAAAAATATTATTACTGACATGGGAAGAATCCCACTTTTTCAGTATAATTAATAATCATTATAACGTGTTTAATATGCGATCTGGTAGATGAGAGTGAAGTTGTTATTAATCAGTTAACTTCGGAACGAAACGACCAAACTGTGTGGGACCCGATCGTTATTTGATATGGCCGTTTCTATTGCCGATTAGTTTGAAATTCTACCGACTATTCCAAGGAGAACGGGTCGACAGATCAACCGAGCTGGTCATCCCGCTGATAACCCTAGCCAGTTTTGGCAGCGGTATATGTACTACCCGTTTATGGACTATTACATAACAGAGCTTACCGCGAAATTACTTGAAAATGGCGGCAGATAGATACTAGGCACAATACTTGATACCAATGAACTTGCCTAGACTAACACCAGACACCGTAGACGTTATATTTGACACATACAAAACCGATTTACGTTGCGACATAGCTTTGTTTTAAAGCCGAAATCAAAAGGTGGAAAGCCCGTTGGGCAACATTGACAACCGCTAAACCATCGAATCTGAAGGACACCCTTAACGTCACAAAAGAAGAGCTCTATCCTTCGATCAGCACCGTTTTGTTGATACTTTACACCATGCCTGCCAGCACAGCTACGACGGAGAGATCATTCTCTGTTCTCCGTCGCCTTAAAACGTACTTGAGGACAACAATGCTGCAGGATAGCCTGACTTCTTTAGCGGTACTGTACTGCATATGCACAGAGATATTGACATTGACATCGACAGAGTCATGCGCTCATTTACTTTAGGAAAATCTCGTCATATTGACTTTGGCTACGGACTTTTAAATTCTAATAACGCAAACTACGGGCACCTATAAAGTGCGAAACGAAATAGAAACGAAACGAAATCAACGAAAACGAAACGAAACGAAATCAACAAAAACGAAACGAAACGAAACGAAATCAACGAAATGAAAACGAAATAAAACGAAACCAACGAAAGCAAAACGAAATCAACGAAAACAAAACGAAATAGAAAATGGAAGAAAAAATAATACACTGGTATTGAACTGATGTTCGTAACTTTAGTTACCTACATCCCAACATGGCGGACACGGAAAATGGTAAATTAGAATATCCTTGTTTTCTTTTTATCAGTAGTGTTTATTAGTAAGTCCATACAGTATGATTACAGGTGGGAATATTAGATACTCGAATGCATACATAAAAATGACGAAACTCTTATGAGAACATTGAGATATTAACTTGAAAAAAATTGAAGGATGTACGTAACTCTTTGAAGTGATGTTCGTAACGTTAGAAAGATATTTAAAGAGATGTCCGTAACTGCAGATTTCCATAACTGTTAAATAATAAGAACGTATTTAATTGCTCGTTAAGAAACAGTTTGAGAGATTGAATCTAGTTTCTGCATGACTGATCAAATGATGGTCTTTCATAAATGTTATTTTTAGTACTGGTTTTAAGTACATGTAGATGTTATTGGTCCTCTCTCATGATCAAATATGCAATAGTTTGTGGTGTATGTTTTAGTTTCGTTTACATCAAACCAATGTCTGTTCGTTCGATTACAAGAATATATTTTCATTATTGCAGATAGTTTCATGTGTTACCAATCTAAGAAGACTGTTGGTTTCAATTTAAAAGCAAAATTAAGCATGCAAACAACTTAAAAGTAAAAAGAACAACAAACAACGAAACGAAAGCATATAGAACGAGTATTAAGAAGAAAAAACAATTCAGGGTCGCATACATGTACAGTATTCTACCTTTCTCACATTTTTAGGATGTTGATTTGTTTTAGCGTCACATGCGACTTATTGACAGTTGAAGACTTGTTGATCCATGAAACATCGTAATCATGTCAATGTAAACAATTATAGACTTGCTACAATAAGTCCCTTTCTAACCTATTTGTATCTTGTGCGTACCCCTTTAATAAGTTTGCTGCTGAAAGCAATGTATCTGTATTACATAAATATTGTCGGTAGAGATATATTACCTATAGCAACATATTTACTAAAGTATACAAGAATATAGATAAGGGACTTGTAGGAAATCTATGTGTATAATTATATTTAACATGGCTGAAGGAAATTCATGTATGCGATCCTGATTTAAAAAAACTATTGATATTAAACTAATTCGTTTATATACCGTCAAGACTGTTCAGACTAACATCCTGTCAATTTCAATGCACATTTATAAATATATATGTATTTGTAAAACTTGAAATGGTATGATATAAAAAAATGAACTTTTCGAAAACAGCTTTACCATAGATTAATCCAATTTAAATACTTACAAATTATAGATTCGTTAAAAAGTATTATAAATCTTTATTTATCTGTATTTAGTACAATAGTCTAACAAATTAATAATAAATTAATCTGGTTTCATTTCAGCATTAAAGGGAAATAATTAGATGTGTCATTCTTAAAATACTTGATCTGGTGTGTCCATTTTTATTAAAATAAGCAAAAAACACAAAGGACAATTAATTTGGTAATAATTCACGGTATATTTACACATAAAACTGTTAATTTACATAGAAATACAGGGGCGGATCCAGGATTTCAAGTTAGGGGCGGCGCACTTAAAAAAATTGCGCCGAGCAGAGGGAGGCGCGAAAATTTTTGGGGTATTTCGTGTGAAAAATCACGATTTTACGCCAAAAAATCATATTTTTCCTATTTTAGGTGGGGCGCGCGAAATTTTTGGGGTATTTCATGTGAAAAATCACGATTTTACGCAAAAAAAATCATATTTTTACCAATTTTAGGGGGGAGGCGCGCGCCGGGTGCGCCCCCCCTGAATCCGCCCCTGAAATATACTTTGATAGAATTTATATATGAGACCCAGAATGGCCCTCATCGAATTTAATGATGATGTCGGAGGTCGCCATCCATGGGAGGTCCTAAATACCCAAAGGTCGGAAGTCAAAACGCCCTATTGCAAGGTCGTAGTTTATGAAAGACCCTTCTAGGCACACAGTCCAAGACCAAATAGAAATATCAATATAATACTTACAACTACATATGTTGAATCGACTGCCGCATCGGCCTCAGCACTATTAATTATCTGGTCATTCTCGATATCCATCGCTGTAAGATTACAAAAGATTACAGGAAACGCAAAGCCACGTGTTTATTATTGCTAATTGGAAACGAGCGTTGGGCAAGGTGTTCTTCTCCCGCTACCCTCATCTTTCGTTCATCTCACTCATTCATAACCCTCTCATCCTCCGCTCTGTATTTTTTTTCTCGTGCATTATATAATCTCTCCCACCTTTATTACCCTCTCTATCACTTCAGGGATGTTTTTCTTTGCTTTCAAATTTTATTTATTACAAAAGCGTTGTTCTTTAAATGTTTTAAACATGATTTTAGAAGCAACAAACTTTAAAGTTACCAACATCATATTTGAAAGTCACGAACATCGTTCAAAAATAATTCTACAGTTACTTACATCATTTGTATTTCTTAAAGTAGGTTTTGCGCCACATAGGAGAATTTACAGTTGATTTAAGCATATCACTACAGTTAATTGTTAAAATATCTATACATTTGAAATGACAATATTTTAAAATAAACTAAAAACAAAGAGAAAACAAGGATATTCTAATTTACCATTTTCCGTGTCCGCCATGTTGGGATGTAGGTAACTAAAGTTACGAACATCAGTTTAATACCAGTGATAATAGGGGCCTAAAAGAAATCAAACCTATTTTCACAATTACGATGCTAGACTACTTCCCACACATGTCTGTCTTTCATCAGGAGAGGACATGATCACCATTGAACAAGAATACTATGCATTTATTCAGCGGGAGTCTGTCCTTTTCACTTAGTGGCTTCTTTTAAATTTGGGAACCATAAGAGCAACGTCAAGTCTGTTGAAAGGAGAGGAATTAAAATAACAGAAGTGCAGTAGTTAAAGTTCACTAATAAATATCCCCGACCGAGCAAAATTTAAAAGTGTGTCGGAGAGACGAAAAAGTGTGACGACCGGACGGACAAACGAACGAACGGACAGCAGAAGTCCTATATACCCCAATCTTTTTTAGCGGATGTATACAAATCCTATAAAAAATTAACTTTAGAAATTTAAAAAAATCTACATATCTTGTAAAAGTAAATTTTTTCCCTTTGATCCCTTTTCATATAAAAAAAAAAAAAAAACCCAAATCACCCCCCTCCAAAAAATTTCCGGTATTAATAAAATTTGATATGGCACATATTTTTATACCCCCGCTATCCAGCTGGAGGGGGTATATAGTATATGTCCGTTTGTCCGTGAGTGCTTCCCTCACTGCCTATGCAATTCCTCCTTAACAACTTGATGGAATTGAATGAATCTTACAGAAATCTTTAATACCATATGGCAAGGTTCATTAATTTCATGAATTCTTTAGTACCAAAGGGAATTGTGCACCTTCTATTTTTGTTTTCCCATTTTAACAGTTCTTGCTAAAATTTCTTCACTTTTGGACTGTTATTTAAGGGTTTGTAATTGTCATACAGGGCTATACAATAGAGAGAGGATACTGTTGCGTTATCCATAACTCTTCCTAAACAACAGAATGGATTTCAATAAAACTTCCAGAGTTTCTTATGCTTAGTTTTTGCAAGCATTATTTTTCCAGAAGTTCTTCTGTAAGGAGGGCGCTCACTGTACGCCCTGTTATGTTGCTGTTGGGTTTTTTTTTAGTTCTTCAAAATAGAACAATATGATTTGAAATAAAATGTTTATATTGTTGGGTCTTTTTGACCTCTGTATATCTCGGAAAGAACAACAGTAAGACATTACGCCAGATCTGTTGGCACACTACCGAATAAAGGTAATAACAATGGTACCGTACTTCAAGGCGCATTCAAAAGGGAAAGTCCACAAAAACAGACAAAACCGATAAGAAGCTCAACCATCTGAGTTTTCAATCAACAGAACAACTGAAAATCAACACATTCCTGACTTGGTACAGGCATTTTTCCAGGAAAATGGTGGGTTCTGATAGCAAATAGGCAGATGCCACTCGTCTAACCCTAAGACGTTACCAAGTATAAAAACAATCGGTACATGTAAATTCTCTAATCCTAAGACATGACCAAATGTGAAACTAAAAAACAACTATCATATTCCCGACTTGGTACAGGCATTTCCCAAGAAAATGGTGGGTCAAACCTCCCACTTGTATGACAGTCGTTAATAGTTCCGTCATATTGACAAATAGTCAAATAGTGCCCAGAATCTGAAACTCAAGACCATCCTGTTTGATTTGCGAATAGGCAAATTTATGTAGAATACAAACGAAAAACGTAATAAAATCAGACGAATAATGAACCCTCAATATCCCAATCTATGAAAATACCCCCTCATATCCCCCATTTTTTTCTATATGCCCACTCCAGAAACTTTATAATTCATAAATACTGACACACACACAAACACAAATAAAAATATGACATTTGAACTTCTGAAAGTTTGTCGGCAAGCAAACCCTGCTTGGATTGAGTTGCGGGTAATGTACGTGAGTAGTACTGTAACGGACAGACATGCAAGATGGGTTATAATTAATCAAAATTATTGTATTAAAGAATCGAATTATCTTTTTTTTTTTATTTCTTTATTTCGTTTTGTCTTTTATTTTTTTCCTTCCATTTTCTTCATATCAGTCTATTTCGTTTTGCTTTCGTTGGTTTCGTTTCATTTCGGTTCCATTTCGTTGATTTCGTTTCGTTTCGTTTCGTTTCGTTTTCGTTGATTTCGTTTCGTTTCGTTTCGTTTCTATTTCGTTTCGTTTCTATTTCGTTTCGCACTTTATAGGTACCCCGCAAACTACTATGTGTTTTGATTTTTACTGCAGGAATTCATTACTTTCATCATTTTGAATTATTTTGTATTGCCAAATTTTTATTACAAATATACAAAATAACACTTAAAACAAGTGGACAATATGGCAACATGAACAGACTGCGAATTAAAAGGTGTATGCAATAACGTGTTCCTAATTTTATTTAAATAGTTGTTCAGTTGTACTTTGTAACATCTCCGTTAATCAGCAAAGCTTTTTAAAATGCAAATATTTAGTATCCATCAGAACAAACATTGATGATTCGCTAGCTTTCTAAAAATATAATTTTAATAACCAAGGCGGACGGTATATATAAAACTGAATTTATAGGAACAAGTCGCAGGTTTCAGGAATCAAGGCATTTTTTTTAACAGGTGTTTCCTTTGTTCATATATTTTGACTTCATGAAGTGTTCTGTCAACCGATGCATGTATGAAACGTGATGGTAAAAAAAGGAGCGATTTAACAACAGGAATTGCCCTCTTTAATTGCTAGAAATGCTGGCCTTCCGGGGGACTTCGCCCCCCCCCCCCCTGGTCCCCCTACCAGGGCGACAGCCCTGGACCAGATGGGGGCCTTAGGCGTCCCCCAGACCCCTCGCCGAAGTTCTTTGATTGCACATAGTTTTACTTCCAGCTACGCCCCTGTTATTATCATGCAGTTAAATGGTTAAAGAACATCTTAACCGGGATCGAAGCACGGTTGAATATGTTTGAACCTTGTTAATTACCAGTATATGTTTATAATAGGAACATCTGTGTATTATAAACCCATTTCCAAGTTGTTTATCGACATTCTGCATTGTTGTATTTGTTTATAAAGAATTAAATTATTTTATTTGTTGTTTGTTGTGTTGTTTTTGTTTTGTTTGTGTGTTTAAGAGTTGAATTGTTTTATTTGTTAATGAAGAATTAATTTTACTTTGTTAAAAAATGAGCTAGAAAATTTCTCTTAAATATTGTTCTTCAACCATTGCGTTTGTTATCTCTCTTAAACATGTTTATGGTTCATGATTTAAACATGTTTCAGGTTGTTTTCAACCATAAACAAGTTTGAGAATAAAAAAAAACAGGCCTTATTTTGTGTCAGTAATATATTTGTATAACCCCTAATAGGCTAGCTAATCAATTACAGGTAAGTTTTCGCCTGTGCTCAATCAACCGACGCGTTAGACAAACAGGTTCAAAAACTGAGTTTTTTTGCACGTGCAGTCAATGGTGATAAGTTTTTCAAAATGTTTTGACTGTTTTTATCAAGCTATTGACACCAGGCACAGAAGGAAACTTCAACTTCTGTGTTCGCTTAATTCTCAAAGATAAATTTCCAGGGCGATATATGCCACGAATCGCAGCCTAGACTGTTCGGCGTCGTCTCAGAGAAAACGGTCTCCGAGCTGGTCGTCCATTCAAAGGTCCAATACTTAACCAACGTCATCGACGTCAACGATTGGAATGGTCAAGAGGGCAGGAAGTTGGCAGGAAGTTCTGTTTTCAGACGAATCGCGCTTTATCCTGTCTCATGTTGATGGCCGTATTCGTGTGTGGAGGCGAACTGGTGAACGGTATGTTGCTTGCTGCATGCAGGAAGTCGGTCGTTGGGGCGGAGGTAGTGTTATGGTCTGGGCAAGAGTTTCATACCGATACAAGACTGCCTTGCATTTTTTTGACCGATCTCTGAATGCACTTGAAGATGTTACGCGCGCTATTGGTGATACTTTGACTAAATAGAAGATGAAATAGTAAAACGAATGTAGATTTTTTTTAAACTGATGGATTTTGATTTCCGATACATGCTTGTATAAGGAATTATACGAATAATTGTTTTATTATATTAGATTAGGTTTATTTTTGCTCTTGAAAACGAATTTATTGGAAGAAAACGTCGTTAGCGCACAATTTTCTCATGTAACGCGTTACAAAATATCCGTATGTCTTTTACATTTTTCTCAGTAAAATTACTAAAAACACGTTATTCGGACCATTTTTTTGTGGGACCGGAAGCAGAGTCGGCGTACTCTGATCTATGACCTCATTAACGATTTCTGGATAAAGCAATGCTCGAAGGAAAAAATCGGTACGTTCATGGAAAGAAAAGAATGTAACGCTGAAGGAAAAACATCTGCATGCCAAAAAAAAACAAGCTTTATTTCAGCTATGTTTTACAAAATTTTCACAAAAAAAAGTATACATATCAAATGTGATTAGAAATCTTTTCAAAAATGATTTTTTTTAAGAAAGTCAAAAAATATTCCTAAAGGTGCAAGGTCAACAAAAATGTCCAGTTGCAACTTGATGTAAAAAAATCACGAAGTATAAAACTTTACACATTCGAAACTATGTTTTTCGCTCATAATTTTCGTGCTAAATCAACATAGCAAAAATGTGCATTTTCAGTGGAAGAGAATGAACTTAAACTTAATTTCGGATAAAAATTACGATTTCTACGTAAAATTGTAGAAGTTCAACCAATTTGTCCAGTAAACGTTTTATCTTATCGACGACAAAATAACGTCGCGCTATATTTTTCAAAGTTTTCTATTAAAATGAAAACAAATAAACAACAACAACAAAAAGCGAAGCAAAAAACAAACAAACGATATCAAAACTTGAAAAACAACAAACAGAAAAGCGAAAACAAAATACAAAAATATACCAAACCTGAAAAAATAATGTCTTTCCCCTTACTCGAGCGACCCTAATTAAAAATGAATGCATGACCTTAATTTTTGTGTGCGTCATTTTTGAAAAAGCATTACAAGAAAGAATGTGTGCATTGTAGAAACTATAATTATATAATAGTTAAGCAATTCGCGAAATATAATTGATTTATATGAAAATTAAAAATGTGAACTGAATTATTTTAATTATAATTTCACTGGATTATACATACGATATTACGATAAATTTTCAAGAATACAATGTATACAATCAATCAATAAACAAACAGAACATGATAATATCATTTTAGAGTAACATATACTTTCAAAGAAAAAGTGATAAAATACAGTCACATAACATAAACAATAAATAAATACAAAAAGGATATAAAAACGAAATAAAACAACAAAACAAATAAGTAAACAAACAAACATTGAAACAAACACCGTAAAGGAAAACACCAACAACACATATATAGACAAGCAAGCGAAAATAAAATAAAAATCAATAAAAACAAAAAGTGAAATTCCGAAACGTCAAGTGTCACCAACATCGCGCGTAACGTCACAACGATACAGAGATAATATTTTGACTCCACTTGTAGCACCAATGTTTCAAACACATCCGGATTTGCGAGTGTACCAGCAAGATAACGCATGGACGCACACGGCAAGAATACCCATGGACTTTCTAAACAGTGTAAACATTCGTGTGATTCCATGGTCCGCTTCATCTCCGGACTTAGCACCAATTGAACATGTTTGGAATGAGTTTGGAAGGCGTGTCTACACTCGTCCCAATAAACATACCACTGTCAATGGTTTACGTCGCGCACTGACTGAGGAATGGAACAACATACCACAAACAGTTATTCAAAGCATTATCTTGTCAATGCGTCGTCGCTGCACTGCATGCATCAATGCTAGAGGTGGACATACCAGGTACTGACTTTTCGATTTGAGAGTACCTTTGTTGAAGTTGTTGTGTGACGTCATTATTTCAAATTGTGATACCCAATGTGACATGAATTTTTTCTACGGTTATTGTTGTTAACTTATATGTTATTAATTATATTATTGTTAAATAAATTATAAGAATATTTTCCAAAATATAAGTGGTGCATTTCTTTTGTTGTTGAGTATAGTACAGAATATATAATGCCTTTTTCTATATATTTTAAAAGAGGAAAACGACTGCTTCCAAGTATATATGCCCTGAGTATATTAAGTTTTTTTTTACATTATATCTTTTTATTTCTGCTCAAATCTCATTTTCCACTCATTGTCACTATACTTTTATTTTAACACCAATTGCACACAAAAACATTTTTTAAAGTTTTGGACAGGTGTATTATTTAATTGGTCTTGTGCAACAGAGTTTTCTTTATATTTGGCGTCTTAGGAAACATATAATGATTTTCTGCAGATTTGCATATTATAGTTAAAATCAAATATCTATATAATAGTTACTCAGGGGCCGTCGTGGTCGTGATCGTATGGGAGTTGGATTTACAACTATCTGTGCAATCAGTGTCTATCACCACTAAAGTTGTGAGTTCGAACCCTGTTCATGGCGAGGTGTACTCGATACATTATGTGATAAAGTGATAAATTTCATATTTCAGCTGTTTCCAACTTAAAAATAGCCTATTGTTGCCATTTAAAGAAGTTTAGATTTTTCCATAAAAATAGCTTTCTTGGCTGTCACACACAATTTTGATAGTTGACAAACCAAAGATCATCTCTGCCGAATTTGATTTAATTTGCAAAGTATCGAAATAAGCTTAATTTGCATAACCAGTGTAAATTGGCTGAAATAAAATTTCACACAAAAAAAACCCAGAAAATATGTTGAACTGCTCATTGATATACTGCTGATATTTAAATTTGATTTAATTTTGACTTAAAATAAAGCAATAATGGTCAATTAAAGAAATTTCTATATTTAGTAAGTGACCATCTTGGGTGGAGGACATGACTGTTGAATATAATTTTGTAAGTAGATCACCAGACTATCCCAATCCAATTTAGGTTTACGATTTCTGAGTAGAAGATTTTTATGTGATTTTTTTTTATCAAAATAAGCCTACTAAATCTAAGTTGCATAATCGACCGAAAGAAAATTTCACAGAAAATCCGAGAATATATGTTGAATAAGGCATTGTCATCCAGCTACTGTTTAAATTTGAGCTCATTTTGGCATACGATAATAAAGGTAATAACAAAATTACCGAACACCGAGCAATCTTCCAAAGGGAAAGGCAAAACTCATAAGTCAACAACTGGAAAACTGGGAAAACCGCAATGGCCCTGACTTGGTACAGGCATTTCCAAAGAAATGGTGGATTGAATCAGATTTTACGGCGCCAAACCTCCCGCTTCCATTACGGTTAAAAGGTTCCGGTTGTCACTATAACAGCATTTTTAACAATACTGGGACAAAATAGGTATAATAGTAGTCAACGCAGTACTTTATGAAAATCCATCGTTTAAAGCAGTGATTGATCAATTAAAAAAAAAATCGTTTTTTAGTATAGGTAATTTTTTTTATGTAAATAAGCATAATTTGCATAATCTGCATAAATCGAGTCGACTGAAACAAAAGATTCACAGAAAAACACAGAAGGTATGGTAAACAATTCATAAATTGTCGGCGGTCAAAACTGGACTTCAAAGTTACTGTGACACTAGCTACTCGAGGGTGGTGTGAATCAGATGTGGATTCTGAAGAACTCTAAAGTTCTGTTAGAGTATATACAATCTAGGCCCCTCTCCTCCTGCAATAGCATTAAAACATTTGACTTCTCTACCCTCTACACAACTATTCCCAGTGCCGGATTTACCTATAGGCTTAGCAGGCTGAAGCCTAGGGCCCCAATATCTAGGAGGCCTCCGGCCAAGGTGTATAATATTCTTGACATTGTCATAGATCTGTCTTACACATGCTGCCATGACTCTTCTGTGGTTTTTCTTGCACTCCATTTCAGAATAATACTGTCTGAAGCCAATAACTAGCATTGATTTCTGTATTAATTTTGTCCTTCCACGAAAGCAGTGAGATAGATAAGTTGAAAACACAAGGTGTAGTCAGACATCACACGACGTCGTGTCTTATGTCCTTAAATAGGGGAGGAATTGTGAATTGCTGAATTTAAAACACCCGTCATCATCCTCGGCTTCACTGAATTTTGCTTAAAATACTCTTCCATCTTCCTCTAGTCGCAATGGTGGGGATTGGGAGGGTCATTCTCTGACATCTTTTACAAGTGTGATGGTAAAGACTACAATTGTGTCTTATTAATATTACAGAAAAACAATAAAATTAAATTATAATAAAAGTTGATATGTCGGTTGTTCATGTTAAATTGGAGTTATTTCATTAAAAGATTTATAAAAAAACAACATGAAGTGATACGCCGAATAATGAATTTTCAAATTCTATTTTTTACCGTCACATATAGAATAATACATGTGATGGTAATGTCCCATAGCAGGGATGATTATAGAAGAAAAGAATTAAAACTTTTTAAAAATGTTGTCTCGTTATGTTTTAAATGTTTAATCATTAAAGTAATATGAAATGCCAAAATCATTATTTTCAGTTTTCTACAAATTTCTGATATATGTAAAGATTAAATATATAAAGAACGTAAACCATTCACTTTTTGAGAGCTACGATGTATAATTCAGGAGAAAACGTCATTTTATTCTGTCTTCGATAATTCTTGCTACCCGGACAATAATGCAAATCATATGCTATTGACCTCAGATTTGAACTCATTCAGTAGAGATGAAAATGTTGGAGGCAAAGAAATTGAAGCCAGGTCCGAAGCGTAAATTGAGCGATTCTGCCAGAAAAAGAAACAAAAAGCAGCGAATGCTTAAGTTAAACATGAATATGATCGTTGAATGGAAATAAAGACCGCTCTTCGTCTGGAAACGAACTCTGAAGTGGCCAAGATTCTTCTTGACAGGTAACATCATTTTCGTTTCGATTTACATTCCATTATTTTTCATTCAATCCACGATTAAAAATAATTTTCCCTTAGCGAAACGTTAAACAAGGATCTCTTTACATGGAAAATAAATATATATCACCATCTATGATCTAAATGTCTTTTAACGGCATTGTGTATAATTCAGCAAATTTCGCGGGGCCCAGCAAGGGGGCACTGCATACGCAACTTGTAATTATGTTAAAACATTGGGTTTTTTTTAATCAAAAATGAATACTGCTTTGTTTCAAATCCTTCAAATTATACAGTTAAAAGTAATTTCCTATTTAGACACGGACCGTTTGCCTTTCCTGGAAAATAAATTTATTTTTTGACCATATTCACTAGGAATTTTAAAGAAATATCTGAGAATGTAAAATACATTATGAAATTGAAGCAAAAAACAATGGGGAGGGAGGGGATGAGAATCTAAATATAAAATTTATTTGGCCTAAGAGACAAGAATGTGAAAGAAAGCACACAATTTTTATCTCATAATAGTATAGGCAAATAATTTTCAGAAATAATTTGATTCTGAGGGGGCCTGGCAAGTTTAGTCAGGTTTAGTTAGAATATTTGACAGAAAATTCATTCGGCACATAGTGCAGGACAGGTTATAACATTGTTTACTCAAGTTATGAAATGGTGTCAAAATACCGGTGACATTTAATGAACAAAATAATCGTATTTTTGGCATTTTTTTCCTTGTTGATTTTTTATTTTCTTCTCTGACAACTCCAAATGTTTTCATCGTAATGGTTTTGAAATTCTGAGATTTCTTGGTTCTGTTTCGATTTCCCCAAATGGGGCCCCGTGTCATTCATTATTACCGATTTCAATGTTTTTGTCCAGTTTTTCGAATAAAATGATTAAGTCAAGAGTGAAATTCATTGCAGTTAATAATCTTTAAGGTAAAACATACATGAAAGAATTTCTTTGCAAGGCAAGAAATGCAAGAAATTTAACTTCTTTCAAAACCAGAATGATACATGTGCTCACCTCACCTCACCTCATCGTTGTTTACGTTGGTGATGAAATTCCATGATCGGCAATCATCGGAACGGTGAATCCGAAAGTTAATTAGCCGCCATTGTCTTGAAAAAACACGTACGACATGGAATGATTTTCTGTTTTTAATCACAGATGATCGCGATTTTCGTCCTCAAACATGCACGAATGGTTTGGTTTTTAGAGAATGTAAACATATCAAGAATATTTTTGAAGATGTTTATTTCACCAAAAACTCGTTTCATATTACTTTAAAGTAAACATTAAGTAATAATATACTTAAAGATTTATATATTTTTTATGTAAGATATTGATATTATTCCCTTTAAGCTGGAATGTTTGTCCTATGAATTTCTATCTTAACCGTCAACGGAACGTTTAATGTTACAGAACGTCTATATATAGCCTGATTCTAACATGGTGTCCTTCTTTCGCTTTGTAGACAAACGAGCGATTTATCGATGGCATAATCTCATTCGCACATGCGCCGGTGAATGTGACTGACTTTTCCATTGGCAGCATAAATTGTGTGCGACATTTTCCGCAAACGTAAATATAAATTACCGTCTTCCAATCAAAGTATACTACTGTATTTGCACTCTTAGACATATCAGAATCGAACTAAATCATGGAAGCCAAAATGTGTTTTGAGTTTTAACATGGATTGGCGGATATTAGTAAATTTTGGCTCGGGATAAAATACTAATATTCGCCAATCCATGTTAAAACTCCCAACACATTCTGGCTTCCATGATTTATTTCTTAAATATACAAATGATTCTGAGACCGTAGTCACGTCGGTGCTTTCCTTTTTACGTGGATCGACTCTCAGCAGGATTCAAATAAATAAACCAGCAAAAATATATACATCCGGGATCTCAACTTTGAAATTATGACACACAAACCTTTTCAATACTTCATAGATATAAGAAAAAATATATATGTAATTCCACATAATTATATCAACAGAACAATTTATTAGTTTATACTCAGATCAGTGTTATGGTTTATGTTGAAGAAAAAGTAAGAAAATATGCGTTTAAGGTATTGTGACGGTAAAGACAAATATTTCCACCACAAGACAGTAAAAGACATAGAATTTTTTTTTTTTGATAAAGCAGCTTGCCAAACACTTAATTCAGTCTCAAGAATGATTAATTAAATAAACTGTATCAAATGAAACGTTTGCGACAAATTTTCCTTTCATATTGACACAGCTCGGCCATTGGAAAAGTTGTCGGAGAATGATCCGGGAGGGGCCTCGCGAGCGGAATAGCCTATGGTCTCTCTTCATCTAAATCCGGCCCTGGTCAGATTATTTCCATATCATTCAGTACATTCTTTTAAATTCCCAGTTAATGTCTAATGTTACCCCAAGACTAACCTCCGATGCAAACATTTAAATTTTTCTGTGCACATGCATAAAAGTGACCCTTTGTAAAGTTGTTGGTTTTTTGGCATTTAATCGGAAGGGGATTGTACCAATTATCACCGTCATATTAGATGTAGAAAATGATGTCTAAAGTAGCAGTGTAGGTAAAGGAATAAGGTCTTAAAATAAAAACTTATGGTGTCATCATCAGTTTTTATTTTAAGACCTTATTCCATTTTCCTTTCAAAGGAGACAAAAATGCAGAGATTCCAATTACCCGGTACCAGAAAAACGATAATTAATTAGATATAGAAACCACGAATCATGTGTAAGGACTTGTGCATATTCAGGATACATGTGTTAATTTACTGCTTATATTTGGAAAAGATGATTTTGAAATGTTCCTCAGATGTCAAGGTAAGGTTTCACTTCCAACATGTCCATTTTTTATTTTTAGATTTTATGTCCTATATTATATATATAATAATCGGATTTTATTTGATTTCTTTGGAATATGCAGATACAAACATATAATCTTGTGGTCTAGCTCTAAACTTGTCACAGTTGTGCTGAGTGAGGGGTCCAGAAATCAGAATACTCTGCTTGCATTAACCTGCTTTTTATATGTATATATACATCTATTGTCGCCATTTAAGAAATTATTCGCGGTGCGCAATGTTTGATTGAAGTGATACGGTCTTCCGGCGAAGAAATGTGACGCGTAGACGCATATCAAATACCGTATTACAGCCAAGGTATATACATCTATGTGTTGTAATCGGCGATGGACAATTTAGCGCTTTGGTAGGACAATTTAGCGCCAGATTTTTTACCCATTTTAGCGCAAATAGGAAAAGGCATATCTCTGACCCGCTGCTCACCACGGGGAGGTGCAAGTACGATTTTGAGCAGGATATGTTTTAATGTTATAAGGTAGTCAAGACAAGAAAGTGTTATATTCCAAAGCACTAAAATCCTTGGGAGCACTAAATACAAAGCTAAGAAACGGAGTAAAAGCTATTTACACGTAAAATCGTACCAAGATTCTAAAAAAAGGTAAACTAGATCTTTACACTTGAACCCAGATGCACGTGTATAGTGATCTCTGGACATTTCTCCGTTGACATAACTTTGGTGATATTGTATCAACTACTGTACCCTTTCCGTCTCAAATCGATACTTTGTTTCTGATTTTGATGTAACTCGCACTTTGTAATTTCAACACATTGTCAATGAATACATAAATGGACGGATGGCTGCAATAAAATTGCTCATTGAAGTGGGTGTGAACAGATTCTGGTTCATTATTGGTGCGTTTCGCGTGTGATGGTGCTTCTGCCCATAACACTGAAGGAAAGAGAGATTCCTCAGTGACATATCAATTTGTCAGATAATCAGCAAATTTTACACATGAGTCCGATACATAAGAAAATGCAGGTTAAGTAAATTGTCCTTTCTAAAATACATGTGAACGGCGCTATTTTTAATTGTCCTATGATGTCGGCGCTAAGATGTACACGCCATTTTTTTCCGCGGCGCTAAAATGTCCATCGCCGTTGTAATATGCCTAAATGTCCCTATTTTTATGTTTTATGACTGGCTTCTATCCCTCGAAAGGCACAACACATTAAGGCTCTTGCCACATATGTTCTGACTTTTGACTGATTATATTAACATTTGCATGCAGGTTTATTTTCACCATGTGTTTTTATGTATGTTTTAAACATAGTTTATTCACAACTAAATGAATAGGATTGAGCAACAGGCTATGCCTATGCAAGCTCTCTCCTTTTACATGTACAAGGCATACATTCAGTATATTTAACAATTATATCAATAATATAAGATAATTATGTTCCTTCAATACATGTAATTGTGAACACCATTAATATTTCATATATAATAAATTTACGAGTGAAGTGAAATTTGTAGACTTTCTAAATATTTTAAATAGTTTTTATGTATGTCTTACCTTTATTATTTTGTTATTCACATCGGTTTTAAAATCTCACAAGAGCTTGTGTTATTATGTAATATTGATTAATGTACCAACTATGAATAAAGCTTTGAACTTGCACGTGTTGTTGTTTTTAAACAAATTGATTGAACATTCCTAGGCGTTCACATTGGATGCGAAAAAAATTGGTCCTCAACCAGTATCTGTCGATTCTCTACCTGTATCTGTATGACTGGAGATAGAGAGTAGAAAATAGCTTCGGAAGTCAGATCTCAACAAGATTAACTATTGAATAGTGCATGTCTACAAGCTACCCAACTCGTCTATACAATATATTTTAGTCAGTTTCATGATACTGTTGAAGGGCCTTATAGTAATTGATCATCCGTAGCTCTTATGGTCTTTAATTCTTTTATTTTTTATTTTATTTATTATTATTTTTTTGTGACCATAATAGCTACAGTTCCGCTGCTAAGTAATCAACACGACGCAATTTACAAGGAACTATGTGGTTTTTAGTTATGACTCATGTTTTTTTGATAATTTCTATTTCATTTTCTTTGTCATCTATAAAAGATCGATATACTTATTTTCAATGTAAATAATTAAACCATAATGAAGACCTCACAAGAGAGCACATTCACTTAAGAAATAAATCATGGACGCCAGAATGTGTTGGGAGTTTTAACATGGATTGGCGGATATTAGTATTTTATCCCGAGCCAGAAGCGAGGGATAAAATTTACTATTATCCGCCAATCCATGTTAAAACTCAAAACACATTCTGGCTTCATGATTTAGTTCGATTCTGATATGTCTAAGAGTACAAATACGGTAGTATACTTTGATTGGAAGACGGTCATTTATATTTACGTTTGCGGAAAATGTCGCACACAATTTATGCTGCCAATGGAAAAGTCAGTCACATTCACCAGCGCATGTGCTAATGAGATTATACCGAATGGATAACTCGCGGTAGCATTCGGAACCGTGTTCGGAAGAGGTTATGACTATATGGCGGAACAAGTAACAAAGTTATGGTTTTAAATAGAAATCGCAGTATGTGTTGATGCTGTTGTTATATTATCATATTTGTTTAAAGGGATATTGTCTACTAAAATCGTAATTTTTTCATACCCAAAATTATTGTCGTTTTCCGTACTGACCTTCATAAAATGAAGATTAACACCGAGTTATGCTGCAAAAGATACGATTTTTTGACAAAAAAGACCCAAAACTATCGTTATCAGAATTATTGTCCTGGATGACAATATTCAAATCTATTCATATGGCCTTCTATGTGAATACGTCTTGAGCATGCGCACTGTTTAGAAACAATAAACAACATGTGGTTCTTGGGCAAAAGAGAAACTGTCAACGCGTGGAAGAAAGCGGACTTTGACGGATTCAGAGAGAAAGATGAATAGAAGTGAAGTATCTTCCAAATGGAACAAATGCAGGATATATGTAGGGAATCCGTTGGACCGTTGGAACGAACTCAAGGAAGTGCTACGCGTCCAAACTCGCGCTGAATTTGCAAATATTTTGTTTGATAGGTAAGCCGAACATGTTTTTTCCTTCTTTTCTCAATCGTTTTTCATATTTTATGAATTTATGATGATGCCTATGATCATTTTCGGTAGATATTATTCAATATATGTAATCTTGCACCTGGCAACAGCAAATTATTGTCAATGAATAGCATAAAACGGCCGTATTTGCGAGGTAAACAAACACGAATTTTAACATCCATGCTGCAGCATCCGGGCTACTGGCATAACAATAGATAAAAATAGATTTGGCCTCGCTCAGGTCAGTGAATAATTAATTAGCTTCCAGTAACGATGGTCAGCTTTTTTATATCGAAAAAAACAACGTTTCGTAGCGTATTCGCCAATAATTCGGTGTTTAATCTTCATTTTATGAAGGTCAGTACGGAAAACGACAATAATTTTGGGTATGAAAAAATTACGATTGTGGTAGACAATATCCCTTTAACTTATTCTTTTTAAAATTTATTTATTTATTTTTATATCATTATTATTATTTAAATTTGAATGTAACAAGAAACACATTCCTAGTATACATGTATATGGGTATACCAAATTACAGGGTCATTTCTAGTGTGATGAATTGTTACTGCACTGGTCCAAGTCTTGAAGTGGTCACCAGACTATCGGGTACTGCGTACGTACATATCTCTGCATATTTAACTTGCATTTTCTCGGCATTCGGTTATGCGATTTTAGCGGTTAAAAATTGTTAACACAGATACAGTGGAAGCATGTTCCTCCCCTTTTATCTTGATTTTTTTTTTAAAGATTTGTGTGATCCTCCCCCTTAATACATGTATATACATAAAACGTGTAGCGTATGTCATTCAGCGTGTGTAACAGAGAGGGTATCGGTGGCCAGCCTGGAATAGACATTTTCTACTTCGAACTGGCTACCAAAGTGTACCGAACACTTTTTCTCCGGGTTCATCAACAGGGATCCGAGTCTCCGTTTGCCCTTTCCCTTGGTATATAAAGTAAAAGCTAAAATAAGAACACATTTATTATGGTTAAAGTTATTTAAAACAGTAATGCAGATATATTTATAAAACATCCTATGTTTGTGTCTTACACAAGCTGTGAATAAATGTTCGTTTTTAAAAAAAAGCATCGATTTAGATGTATAGCTTATTTAATAAATGCGTACTAATGTTAACTATTGTGATAACAACAATTTGGTAGTAATAGACCTTTTTCTAAATTTAGGGTCAATGGGTCTATAAGCACTCGCACAACATCAATGTTTATAAACCCACATGTTGTTAAACACCTGTCTCACCTCCATGACAAATATGTTGTTATTCCTGCCAATAAGGCCCCTGAATATATTGTTTTTGTATGTATGTAAAAGAACTGGATCTACGGACACTCTACCGGATTCCTAAATAATACATGTGTCCTTACAAACAGCGTTATTTTACTGGGTCTGCCAAATGCTCCACGAAACGTCTTTCCAAATTATTTTACATCTATTCTATCTCTTCAATCTGTTGGGGGCACTAGATTTAATGCAGCCCTCTTTATTATCTTATAATGTTTTGAATTATCTCTTTACTAAGTACATGTTGTTGTCTTTTGATATAATAGGAGAGCAGTCATCAGCAATGCAATATTCAAACAAATGAACAAGGCAACATCCACATGTCAGACACTATCAAATGGTGGCAGTAATTAAGGTTGTGGAATACATGTATGAAAATAAAATCCGTGAAATAAGTTTTGATGATTTATCAAAGTGTTTGTTGTAAATAAATCACGATACAACATTATGTGATACATTTTGTCAGTGACTTGTGACATGTCGGTGGTTTTCTCTTGGTACTCCGGTTTCTTCCACCAATAAAACTGTTCGCCACGGTATAACTGAATTATTGTTGAAAATGGCGTTAAATATCATAACCCTAGCCATAACCCCTTAATAAATTTAAAAAATATTTTAATTTATTCTGCTCTTGTAAACTGTGATACCAAGTTTTAGCTTTGTCATTAAACTATTTATGTCTAAAACAGCTGATCTTGATAACTTAGTTTATATTCTGTCAGTTTTATGTGTAATATTTTATGTTGATCTCTATTTGTTCCTTGTATGTTGATACTTTTCAAATGAGTCGTAGATCTTTAGCCTTAGATCAAACTAAATTTAATTTTGTTACCCAACTCTATTCATACCAAAGTATCAAGAATATACATGTATGTCATGTTGCCATTTAATAGTGTGATACAGTCTTTGTTATGTTCGATGTGATTAATTCAAACCAGGGGCGGATCCAGGATTTCAAGTTAGGGGGGGGGGGGGGGGGGCGCACTTAAAAAAATTGCGCCGAGCGGAGGCAGGTGCAAAAATTTGGGGTATTTCGTGTGAAAAATCATATTTTTTCCAATTTTAGGGGGGCGCCGGATTTGCGGCGCGCCCCCCTGGATCCGCCCCTGCAAACGTCCTGTTGTGTGTTAGAGGATCGTAGTAATTTGATGTGTTCAGTTCATAGATATGGAAGGTGAATGTTGTGACATTAATGCTTTCACATTTGCAGTATAGTCATTGTACATTTGGTCGTTGTAGAAGATCGCAATTTGCAAAACATAGTTCGATACATGGTCTATGGTGCCATATATTGCGAGCATCGCAACATATTCCTTCGCAGTTCCATATGACCGGATGTTCGTATTACCCACATGGGTATATGTTTTGTTGTTTTGTTTTTCGGTTCGGGATTTTGCTCTATGTCGCCTGCTAATAGGAGGATCAGCATTGTCATTGAGGGTTTTTATTTGGTTTAATTGACAACGTCATATGTCTACACCCTGCTGATGTCCATTTGTAATTTATTAATAACTAGTAGGCTTGTTAATAAGTAACGATATATATGATGTCCCACGATTTCACACTGGTGATGAATTTTCCAATGTGGTATAGGAGTGTCACTGGTATTGTTGTAAGTGTTCTCATCTTGTGGATCAGATTCTTTGTAGTGTGGATTCAAGCTGTTTGTTTGTTGGTCCTAATTCTTGACGATTTCAGCTTTGCTCGGTAGAGGCCGTGCTGACTGAAAACGACGACAGTTATGTTCCAACAATTTATTTGTGCTATGTCCGTGATTGTCTTCAGTCACGTCTTTATCAGTAGGTTTTCTGGCCTGATTCCGTCAGCGTATAATCTGAAATTATATTGTGTTATTGTAGTAGATGTTCTATGGTCCTTTTTATATATTTTTCTAGTTTAATAATATTTTATTGTACATAAACAATAGGATTGGACAGAAAGTTATACCAACTTATATGAAATCCTCTCCTTACAAAATATACACATGTAATAATGACAGTAAAGCAAAACAATAACAATAAGCGTTTAAAATTTTGACACTGATAAGAAGAAAGTAAGAAGTATAGATGATAAACAAGTGTAAGCCGCTATACCAGGACTTGGAGACCATGATATCGTCCTAATTGACGCAAACATAGAGGCTACAAGATTGAAGACTCCAAAGCGCAAGATATTTATCTGGAAATCGGCTAACCTGGAACACTTACAACGAAAAGTGTGTATAAAGATCAATGACTTTATGACAACTAAATTTTCCACAATAAACGACATGTGGATTAACTTCAAAAACACATTATTAAATGCCATGGAAAAATCCGTACCATCCAAATTATCAAGATCAAAACCTATATATTCATGGATCCCCACTGAAGTCAGAAGATCTATTAACAGGAAAAATAATGTCCGGGAATAAAGCACGGAAAACCAACAATCAATAAGACCGTGATCGATACAGAAAGCTAAAAGCACTAGCACAAAAAAACAGATAGGAGAGCATATAACGACTATATATAAATACTATTATTAGCCCAGAACAAACGACCAACCCTTCTGGTCATTTATAAGATCCAAGAAACAGGATAACTCTGGAGTAGCACCCCTAAGAGCCAACAATGGAATTATACACAGCGACAGTAATAACAAAACTGAAATACTGAACGACCAATTTAAATCTGCATATACACAGGAGGATACTACCAAATTGCCTGATCTTGGGGAAAGCTCGATACCATTAATGCCACACATTACCATCAAAGAGAAAGAGGTCCACAAATTATTATCTAATCTGAACTATCACAAAGCATCTGGTCCCGACTCAATTCCAACTAGATTACTTAGACTTCTAGCTAGTACAATAGCGCCTCCACTTACAAAAAATTTCCAAGATTCATTAGACATGGGAATCGTTCCAAAAGACTGGAGAACAGCAAGCATTGTACCAGTATTCAAAAAAGGAGATAAATCCAACGCAGCAAATTATAGACCGGTCTCCCTAAAAGCCATCTGTTGTAAAATGCAAGAACATATGATATGTAACAACATAATGGACCATCTATCGACATATCAGATTCTATCAAACTGTCAGCATGGTTTCAGAGCACGAAGATCCTGCGAAACCCAGCTGATTACCACAATTCAAGACCTAGCAAAGATTTTGTCTGAGGGAAAGCAGATCGATGCTGTATTATTAGATTTTTCAAAAGCCTTCGACAAAGTTCCACACCAGCGACTACTCCTCAAACTAAAACTGTATGGTATACGAGACAACACACTACAGTGGATACAACACTTCTTAAAGGACCGCACTTAACAGGTACTTCTAGATGGAACTCACTCTAGCTCTGTAGACTCTGAAGTACCCCAAGGAACGGTTTTGGGTCCGCTACTGTTTCTGTTCTTCATTAATGACCTCCCAGATATTAAAAAATCCAATGCACGCTTATTTGCGGATGACTGCTTATTATATCGTGTCATTAACACCAAAACCGGCCAACTGCAGTTACAGGAAGATCTAGAAATGGGAGAGAACATGGCAAATGTCTTTCAATGCTGATAAGTGCTTCACATTACATATTACTAGAAAGCGAATAACAGTTGAATACAATTACATGCTGCATGACCATAAACTTAAAGTAACAACAGACAGCAAGTACTTGGGAGTCAGCATCAGTAATGACCTGAGCTGGGCCACTCACATCAGAAACATCTCTGCCAAAGCCAATCGTACCATCGGCTTTCTCAGGCGCAACATACATTCATGTCCCAAAGTAGTGAAGGCAGCAGCATACACAACCCTTGTTAGACCATCAATTGAATACGTTAGCGCTATATGGGACCCCTATGCCAAAAACCAGACTATGCAGCTTGATGCCATCCAGCGCAGAGCTACTAGATTTGTTAATAACAACTTCTATGACAGGGAACCTGGTTCAGTAAAAGCTATGATCTCCGACTTAAGCTGGAAATTTCTAGAACAAAGACGAGCAAAGACCAGAGCCGTATTAATGTACCAGATTGTAAACAATCTTGTTGATATACCATCAACATTACTTATACCAGCAGATGCAAGAACTAGTGGAAACACCGTATTTAAAACCATCTACACAAGGTCAGATGTATACAAGTACTCTTACTTTCCCCATACCATCATTACTTGGAGCTACATACCACAGTTACTACGTGAGGTCTCCACCATCGACCAGTTCTGTACAGGGTTGTGGACGCTTACCCTCCCTGTGCAGTCTGAGATGTAAATACTTTGTTAAATTTTAATTGTAAATATGACTGGATTTTAGCTGTACAGTTTGGACATACACGGAGTATTAACACTCGACCTAGAGTAATCTCCAGACGGGAAGAAGAAGAAGAAGAAGAAGAAGAAGAAGAAGAAGAAGAAGAAGAGTCCATTTCCATCAATGACGAACATAAACATCACCGAACACGGAGTCTACAAACTATTAAAGAACCAGAAACCACATAAGGCTACAGGCCCAGACGAAGTCCCTGCATTTATACTTATATCCGCAGCACAACAACTGGGACCTATTTTAACTCAGATCTACCGGCACTCCCTCGACATTGGAGCAGTTCCCCAAGACTGGAGAGATGCTTGGGTTGTACCCATCTTTAAAAAAGGTGAAAGACACATAGCAGCAAATTATAGACTAGTATCGCTGACATCAATAGTATGCAAAATAATGGAACATATCATACATAGTAGCATAATGAAACATTTCGATGCCAACAACATTTTATCAGACGCGCAACATGGTTTTAGATACAAGCGATCTTGTAAATCACAACTCGTCATCACCGTACAGGAAATAGCTAAACGCTTAGCAAAAGGATCACAAGTCGACATCATCTTGCTAGACTTTGCTAAGGCATTCGACAAGGTCCCACATGCCAGACTATTGCACACACTTTCGTATTATGGAGTTAACCACAACACCGTTACATGGATCAAGTCGTTCTTGGAAAACCGAAACCAAAATGTAGTGCTAGAAGGAGCAAAGTCAACATCAGCTCAAGTCCTGTCAGGAGTACCACAGGGCCCCCCTCCCGTTCTTAGCCTACATTAATGATATACCAGAGACCATCATACATTCAGAAACACGACTTATTCCGAGCCATAAATGGGACTATAGACAACCAACTGGAAAATTGGGAAAATAGATGGCAGATGAGTTTCAACCCGAGCAAATGCACCGTCATTAGAGTAGCACCTAATAAGTCCAAGACCGTTATTCATACCAACTACCAGCTTCATGGCCACACACTGGAGATAGTTGACTCCAGCAAATATCTAGGAGTCACCCTAACCAGCAAGTTATCCTGGGACAAACATGTTGACAATGTAGCTGCCAAAGGAAATAGAACTCTTGGATTTATTAGAAGGAACTTGAAAGACTACACGAGGACAGCCAAGGAGACAAGCTACACCGCGATTGTGAGACCAACCATTGAATACGCAGCGACTGTATGGGATCCAACTAGCCAAAGTAAGATCAAGGCATTGGAGAACATCCAAAGAAGAGGCGCACCTGGTTGTGTGACCAACATGATAACATCACTTGGTTAGCAAAGCTTAGAACAGAGAAGACAAAACAGTAGACTATGCATGCTATACAAGATCCAGCATAACCTGATTGACATCAACAGGGATTTATATATTAGGCATAGCGACAGCAGGACAAGAGGCCAACATCGCCTTTTCCAAGAAAGAACCAACAACGAAACATACAGGAATTCCTTCTTCCAACGAACAGTCAGAGACTGGAACCCAAAGGCGTAGCATCCATTGAGGCAGCCGAGGCAATTGCCTCAGTAAAATTATCATTTTCTTTTTTAATAATGTTAAACACAACCATTAACCGACTATTGAAACAATGACACCAGCAGAAATTGAGAGAGTCTTTGACTGGTACAGTGCCGACCTACCCCAAAATGCAACTTTTCAATGGGAAATCCACCGCTGGAGTACATTCCGTCAAGATCTTTAAGACAAGCCATCCTCCCTATTCCTTGCTTTCATTTTGGCCGACTTGGATTATTACCAAAACATTCACGAAATCTTCCACATTCTACTAACCATGCCAATAGGATCCGTACCATGTGAACGATCTTTTTCTGCTTTGAGGCGTCTAAAGCAATGGAACAGAACAGCAATGGTCGAGTACAAATTAAACGGACTAATATTATTGCACATTCACAGAAACGTAAGAAGAGTTTGAAGATACCAAAGGGTTAATCAGAATCCGTATATCTAAGAACAGACAACACAATGGCCAAAAGAAAATAAACAAAAGGACAAGCAACGATCTACAAAACATACTTCTTCTTCCTCAGGAAAGCCACCCTATGTGCAGGGTCACCGCATAATTAATGCGTTTTGAAATTTGATTTGTTTACATTAAAATTAATAGTAAAACCGCGTTAAAAAATTAGAAGATGAAAGATAAAAGAACTTGTATTTACACTATACATGTCGATCTGGCATGGTCAATTAAAATTAAAATTAAGATTTTAAAGAATTAAAAGTACCTATATCTTCCTTACTAAAGATTATGAGGCATTAAAAATGGTTTATCCATTATAAAATTAATATACATATAAAACCAAAGATCGAGTAACACGAACCCAACTAAAAACCGGGGGTGAACTCAGGTGTTCCGGAAAGGTAAGCAGTTCCTGCTCCATTAGTGACAGGGTCAAAATACTAGACAAATTCAATACGGGTAATAGAAGAATTGGCTCCCTGCACTTGTAAATTACTTTGCTGACATTCATAGTATTATGTACAGACATAAACATTTCAAATATGATTTTAAAGTTTGATTAGTGTATTTGTTAGATCTTTGCTCGTTAGTGTGACATTTGAAGTTTAATATTTTTGTGTATGTGAAGACAAAGCAAGTAACAGTTTTGTTTTAAAGTTTGTTTTCTTTTATCATTAACAGGTTTTGAGATAATGAATACTCGTCTGTACATCCGTCGTAGTTTCTATCCATTAGCACTAACCTTGGTCCGTCAATGTAACCGGCTCTCTCTATCAACTATCAATCTGTCTGAATAAGGGTTATGTTTGAACCATATATCTTATAAACATGATTGAAGATCCCCTGGTGTGTCAATCAACTCTTAAATCATGTAGGAGTGTAAGGAGCGTAATACAAATTTTACGGGGATGAACGCATAGCTTCATGTATTCTAATGTCAATAATTTAAAAAAAAAACTTACTTTTGGTTAATTTACCAAATTAGGGTAATAACTACTATCAAAATGTCAAAATTTTAACAAATAACCCCCAAAAAGTCGATAGCTTCTGGGGGACCGAGCCCCCAGTCCCCTGCCTCGGTAAAATTCCAACCCAAGCTACGCCCATGGGACCCTCCTACCAGCCAGCACAGTTGCTGCAGCTACCATCGAGGAGTTTAGGGCTAACCCTAAGGTTAGCCCCGCCAGTTGCTAGACCATGGACCCCATGTATATAGTTTTAATGGTAAAAATATCGAACATTTTAGATGTAGATAGACTAGGGGACTACATCTGTGTGTGCCTGACACGTGTAGCACCAACAGAACTTGAAACAGTCAGCAACGACTCCTGTTCTATACCGGAAGAAGAAGAAGAAGAGGAAGATGAAAATTGCTGACTTAATCCTAATTTTGATTTTATCTGTAGGTAATTTGAAAATTTTGAAATCTGAAAATTATTTATCAAAAACCTTATTAAACCGTCCATTGTAATAGTCTAGCTATAAAAAAAGAATTTAAATATCGACTTTGCCGTGGCAAACATGTAAAAAATAAAAATAAGCTCCTCCTTTATTTACAATTCTTAACATTATCAACGCGTCCTGCACAGACCCAAGCTTTCTCGTGTTCAAAATGGCAGAAGAATATGATGATTTTGAAAAACAATTAGCTGAAAATCGAACGGGTTTGGATATTTTTAATAAGCATATAGCTATGGTTTATGAAAAATATATAAATTTTATCCGATGAAAGTCTTCATGTGGAAAAAATGAAGGTCAACAGACTAGCGCTTGAGTACACATTATCATCCGCGTTTGTTTAAATCTGTATTTATTATTTAAAAAATATACTGGTCGAGAACCAATTATCGCCATTTTTTCTTGTTTTTTGTCAGATAATTTCTATGTAGTCCAATACACTCCTTCAAGCGCCTCATAAATTTGAATGTTATACGTACAATCGACTTGCCTTTGACTGAAATAAATAATTTGTATGTACATGCTCGTATCAGTAGCAATGATACACCATTTTGTATTTTCATTCAGATGCAGTTTGTTTTGGTGTAAACATAAAGAACTATGTTATTGAGTTAATATTAGCCACAATTTTCCATGGTAGCATGTTTTTTTACAGTATTTATGACATGTATTGTGCAAGAGGGGGGTGGCACCCATAAATAGCATAGGGTAGTCCGAGATTCCTCTGTCGTTTAACGGCATTTATAAAGTTGCTGTAGCCGTTCAACGTCAGAGGGTGATATATACGGAACACAGCTGATTTGCCTCACCAGCTCTAGGATCTGCACATTTCCACGTTTCGTGGCTATCGGATTTTATTTTCTATCAGAAACCCTTATATAAATCGCTTCACCAATCATTTTTCTATTCATTCAAAACCATCTTACCCTCAGAAAGTGGTGTTACACTCCATTACAGCACGATTTTGCCTTAGATCCTATTATTCCGCCATTTGACTTCCATTTTCGAATCTACAAACGTGATCTCGCGATACTAACTGAATGATAACAGTAACGCATTGCATGATGGGAGCTACTTAATTCAGCGCACCAAATTATTTGAGCATTATTTGCATACGTAAACAACATTCAAACACATGGAAGACCATACATTTAAGCGTATTCTACAGGACAAACAGTCCATCTATAGATCAAAGCAGAGCAGAAGGAAATAATACAGAATGTGTTGGAAAGAAAAGATTCAATGGCAGAGTGTTGCCAATGGGCTTCGGAAAGAGCATGTGTTACGTCCCCCTTTTTTGGACAAGGTACTACATCATTTTTTTTTCTTATGGTTATCTGTAATTCACTATTGCTGTTAAAATCATTACCAATCAATATAATCAACTGTATTAAATTTTATGTTAATTGTTCTGCCTTAACAGGCGTGTATGATTGGCAATACAAATATTTGTTTGTTTGTTTATATGCAAATCATCTCCCATGATACATTGCGGTAATCGTGGTTTTCTCGTAGTCACGTGACAAATGTTTGAAAAATGGAAGACAAATGGCGGAATCATAGGATCTAAGGCAAAATCGTGCTGTAATGGAGTGTAGCACCACTTTCTGAGGGTAAGATGGTTATGAATGAATAGAAAAATGATTGGTGAAGCGATTTATATAAGGGTTTCTGATAGAAAATAAAATCCGATAGCCACGAAACGTGGAAATGTGCTGACCCAGAGTTGGAGAAGCAAATCCGCTGTTTTACGTATGTATCACCCTCTGACGTTGAACAGCTACAGCAACTTTATAAATGCCGTTAAACGATAGAGGAATCTCGGACCAAGCATAGGGGTGATTTTCAAAAAAATGAAGACTTTTCATTTTCAGAGAATAATTTGAATATTAAATGATATGAAAGAAAGGTAAATATCTTAAAACAAGCACAATGGTAACAGTTATCTTCATGCAAAGTGTCATGGAGATTGCTCTTCCGGTTAAAAAGTTATCCTCTTAAAAACTGGTCAAATTTGTCAGGAGTGTGACGTTTTAGCATGACAAACTTTAAATTGCCTTAACTTACCTTGATGATAAAAAAAATAAAATAAAAAATATATTAAAGAAAGATGGTATTCTATAATTTCGTACCATTTTACTTCAAATATCTAGATGTTTTGTGACCCTATGATTTTGCGACAAAAAATTATTCTATTTTTTAAATTAGTGTACATGAATAAATTTAACTTGGAAAATTGTACAATTGTCAAATTAAACCTTAATAGTTTTTCATTGCTGAGACTAATTAGTTCAGAAAAGTCAAAATATGTTGTAAAAAAACATTAGTTATAATAATTTAGTAGTATTAGACTGGATGAATATGATAGTTGTAAAATTGGGCTTGCATAAGAAGAGACACAAAAAATGTCAGGAGTGTGACATTGTATCTTAGTTGTATAGTACTATGTTGTATGCTTTAATAGTTCACAATTTTCTTTATTTTCCAAAAGCTCCAGACCCAATCAAAGAAAAAAGTTGGAAATAGCTTTGATATATGACATATCATAGCTAGGAAATCAAAATAACTAATGTCAGGAGTGTGACACTTTTAATAGGCATATCTTTTAAATAAAAAAATAAAATAAACCATGCTTCTACAAACTTCCACAATGTTTTCAATTTAATTACATATAAACAATAAGTAATAATTATAGTATTTTTGTATATTGCAAGACACCTTTCTCATAATAAGTGATGATAAAGGGTTATATTTTCTTAAAACATGTCAAAATATGGATTTTTTTCTAAATGAAAAATTGATGTATGTTGCTTTAGATAAACAGAATACTTACTTTGATATATCTTGCCTTTCATAAAACATATTCATTCTGTTGATATAGCATTTTTGAAAATTCATCAATAATTTTTCTTTCAACAGTAATATGTCACACTCCTGACATAAAAACATTAAATGTCGATTGCAATTGCAGTAGGAAGTTTTTTTGCAGAGTAAATTATTGAGAAACATGGGGAAACTAATTTGAAAACCACTAAAAAGTAATTTTATACTAAGAAAAGATGATCTATTACTAGTTTTAATAAATTTCAAATCCATTTTATCCATTTTTGATGAGATAAATTCCTAAAGGGCAAATAATTAGCACACTAATCATTAGAAAAAGCCAAAACATAATTTTGAATCTTCTTTTAATATTTACTGTTAACTGTAAGAAATATAACTTTTAGTTTGGAAACAATAAGTTGGTTATATTATTTTCAGCTCGACAGGTTTATTTTCGAGAGGGAGTCAGGATTGTGACAATTTTATTTAAGAAATAGATTATTTTGTAAGCATATATCCTCCATAAAACTGCTTGTAATTGTCTCGGGGAATTATTTAATTCTCAATAAGCACTATACTCTTGAAAAGATGTATAAATGGTTGAAAATTGAGTTGTCATTTTTTATAATTATGATAGTATTATTTAGAATATGATAAAATATGATTGAAATAACATTATAACAATGCAAAAATGAAATATATTCAAGGGAAACCTTTTTTCAGTCAAAATAGATTATGTACTACTACTTAAAAAAGTTATTGTGACCAACAATGATTGCATTTAGCTTGATATTTGGTGTATTTATCTTTTAGAAAAATGTGTCAGGAGTGTGACAAAACATAAAAAAATGGACAGTATTTTCATTTGGTTACCTCTAGTTTATACCATCAATGATCAACTTAACTTAACTTTTGTTATATTTATTAGGCATATATAAATAATTGATTTACAACTATTAAGCCTCATTAGATCATATTTTTTATGCTTGTATGAAAACTTTAATTACCAGATTTTTTAAAATATACAGTAAAAATAGTGTTTCTTTGATATACTGAAACTGTTTTCTCATGATATATACAAAGTTTGGTACCAAAAGGTGCCTATTTCATATCATTATCAAATGGAAATACATTTAGGTCTTTTACCATACCCAAAAGAAAATGATACCTCTGAGGAAGTAAGTCTGTATTTGTTATCATTTTAACACTTTGTTGCTAATAAAAGTTGAAAAAAAAAATTGTCTTTATATATTGCACTGAGCAACTGAATCTGAAAAATATATCATATTGACATTATTTTACGACCAAAATTATGTCAATTTGAAATTTCACCCTCTATGTCACACAAAGTCTTCATTTTTTGGAAAAAAACATCCCCAGTCTAGAATTTTTTAATTTTATGCAAAAACATGAGTTTCTACATATCAAAAGATAGGTTATAGGATGAGCTATCATAATTCATAGCATTTTTGGAAAAATATCAAGGAAGATCTCCAATAAAAATTCTGGAAAGTCAAAAATCTGTGTTTTTCGGATACACAATCCCTATATGTACAGGGGTCGACGTAACCGCTGGCCCGTGGCCAGTATATTTACGGTCGGGCCAGTCAAACTGAACAAAGATCGGCCCGCTGGGCCAGTTGATATTCTCGGGCCACTTGGGCCAGCAACTTTCGTTTCTTCCGTGTCATTCAATATCGACTGATAACAGACTAATGAAATTTCCTGATAAAACGTTAAAATTCAACTTCAATCACTCGCCGAAAGCTATAAATAGCCTAATCACACAATCAGCATGTGTTTACCTTGATCTGTTACCGCACGTTAAACGAATATTGACAGAAATATATGCTGGGAACCAGTACTTCATAATTCAATAATTTTCAAAATCACGATTATTTATTTATAAAACTGAAAGATTAAAACGGTATTTTCTATAGTAAACAATTTTAAATATTTAATATAAATAAGAAATAAACCCAAATAAACCAAACAACAATAATAAATCATCACGTGAACATCTTACCTGTAAAAAAAATGGCGGATACACAATAACGCTAATCGTGACTTCATTTAATATGAAAAATCTATTATTATGAACTAGTAACAGGTATGGACTCAGTCAGTAGATCATGCCGATATCAGCAAGAGAGATATTGGCAACAATCGCTGCATCAGCTGGGCAAAATGGAAAATTTTCCAAAGTCGGGACTGTGTTTGTTTATTTATTATCTAACTTCCGGTTTGATAATAATCTTCTAATAGTCGTTATATGAAGGATTTTTACCCAAAGAACATGGTCGTTAGACAGTGGGTCGTTATATAATGGTCAAATGCACGGGAAAACGCTGGGGAGGAATAAATAAGATTGGCTAAAAAAGGAAGCCGTTATACAGAGGGGGTCGCTGAGACTTCTTCTTCTTTATATTTCTGGCCGTCCTTCACTACTGAAGATTATTGGCCGAGCGCCGTATTAAATTTAGTTAATACATAAGTTAACATATATACAATAAACAATGAATGAAAGGTTAAAACTATATACTTTTGATAACAAGTTTGACTATCTATATGTAGATTGTTTGATTATCTTCTAACCATACCTGTTAATTGTAATGCATGTATGGGAAAATGTCATGAACTTTACCCTTGTTTAAAACAAGTACAACATTCATTCATAGAATACAAAAACTATATGTACATGTTTAAATCACTGACAGTCAATTTAATTATTTGCGGATGCCACTAGTGGAGCAGGAACTGCTTATCCTTCCGGAGAAAATGAGTTCACCCAAGGTTTTAATGGGGTTCATATTGCTCGATCTTTAGTTTCCTGTTTCTTGGGGGGGGGGGGGGGGGGGGGGCAAATCCCCCCTTCGTGGACCGATATTTCTAGGGCCAGTGGAATTTTGAAGGGGCCAAATGTTCAATTTTTTTTCTTAAGTCGACCCCTGATGTATAGTTAAACTTCTGCTGAAATTTACACATACTCTGTAGTGAAAATTATCTTAAATCTTACCATTTTGCAGTTGATTTACACATGTTTCATTGAAATCCATTCACAGGTCAAGGAGGGATAGTGGATAAGTGATGGGTACCCCCTCAAGTATGGTATGACAAAATCCATTTTTCAATATGGGAAACCAAAACAATTGAAAATAATAAAATCTCATATAGCATTTGCATAGCCTTTGGGTGTACATCTCCAATGTATGTAGAAGAATGTCTGAAATTTTCATTGAAATCCACCCACAGATTTAGGAGGAGTTGTGGATACGAGATGGGTACCCCCTGAAGTCTAACAAAAATTTCATTGGAATAAGGGGAAAGCAAAAAAATTGAAAATAATCAAATACAAATGTATAAAATATGAGGTACATATCTGCAATATATGTAAAAGAATGCCTGAAGTTTTCATTGAAATCTAGGAACATTCAGGAGGGGTTGCAAATAAAAGATGAGACCCCCCAAGGTGTAATGGACGGACGTAAGGACATACTCATCACTATTTACCCACAACTTATTAAGCAGGGATATAATCAATAAAAACAAGAATTAATGAACAATGGCAAACACTATAGCATTTTATACAAGTTTGGCTGAAATCAATCGGAAGGTATGTACAGATAGTAATTCAAGTCATCAACTGGTGGAAAAAAATCCTCGTCACAATGTCCAAGATCCAATAGTAAAACACATATTACATTTTTGTAGCAACCAACCAATTGGATACATGCTACAGTGAATACGATACTCTTAAATCTTACATATATTGTATCTGAACCCTGCAGTCTTTGCTCATTGAAATTAAGAATGATAAGAAAGATAACATAATTTGGACCAGGTAAGGGGTATTAACTCAAGGTAAAAAAGTCAGACCCTGTGGTTCATAATGCCTTACTGGACATGTGTTGTAGCTTATTAAAAAAACTAGAATACTGACATATATATTTCCTCAATTTGAGTAAACACTGAAATAGTTTTATAACTTTATAAGTTTTTTTTTTAATCAAGTTTGGACCCATTTTCTCAAATTCTTGTTGACTGTTGTGTCACAAGATGTGAGGCCTGTAAATCAATATTTCATGCACTTAGGGTCACTGATAGACAATATAACTGTATACTAACAATGATTTTAAGTTAAAACATGACAAATTTCTACCATATATTATAATATTAATACACTACAGCTTATTTAATTAGTTATTTATCGATCTTGCAAGTTGGCGGCAAAATCAAGGGGAGCTAACTTTTGTCATTTTCCGGTAAAACATAGCCTGTAAAAAAGGCTTCAAAAACATCATTGTCGACCTCTAATCTAAATAAAAATAGGTTTTGCTTGTTCCTCTAATATTAAATTACACTGTTATATCGATATAAACAGTGACACATGTATTTTGTAGATGTACGGCTGAAATTTCCACGTCCAATTACTTAAATTTGTTACTCTCGGGGTTTAACCATACATTTCGATTATTGTCACACATTTTGACATCTCCCCTATTAAATGTGCTCTATGAAAGAGATCAGAAACGCCCACATTTCATGTATTAAGCCGTAAAAGTGAGTGGTTCCTCGGGGCACATCTCAAGACTTCTGGTAAATGTGACGCGCGCGCCACCTAGCGAGATTGGGCAATGCTAGTATCAGGGAGCCTTTGTAAAGTTGCTGATTTTTGTCACTGAATCGGGAGGGAAGAGTACCAATTATCGCCATCTTGTTAGATGTGGGAAAATATATATATAAATCAACAGTGAAGTTAAAAAGAAATTGCCTTACCACAAAAAATGAAGGTGTCACCAGTGTTTTGCGATCATTAGAACACCAATCTGCTATTTTTTTCTGTTAACAATAGCGACTGGCATCACCGCTCCTCCATTTACGTGACCCCCCGTGAGATTTATATAAAGAGGTATGGTTTCTAATGGGATTTTACCTGATTTCTTTTGAATTAGCCAAGATACAAATGTAGGATTTTGCTGTCTGCTTTGTCACCATTTATTATTGTCGTCTGCAAAAAATGGTTAGAAAATTTTCATGCTGTCGCGAGTAACGTGCAAGTTGGCGGTAATTGGTCCTCGACCAGTAATGCTTGCACGATTATGAAGCAAATAATAATACACCAATTATTATATTTTTCTATAAAAGAAAAATGACAATTAGGGGCCTATGTAAGTATGTTGTGAACTTTAAAACCATAAGTTTAAAAGAAGATTCGAAACAACATCATCATTTTATATCAGTGATTTTTCTACTCATTTGCATAGGCGTAGCACCTAAAAAAAAAGTGGTACGGCCAATTTTTTTTTGTCGGAGGGGGTTATCTCCCGTATTTTTATTAGGTATATGCACAAAGATAAATTCTTGTGCATTTTCAGCCAAATAAAGAATAACACTTACCTACCGGTGCACCTGGTCCATGCTCCCAGTTTTTGGTGGAGTCCTAGTTACTCTTTTACTTTTAAGTTTTCTGTGTGTTTTCTTTCAGTTTCTGTATGTTGTTCGTTATTTCTGTCTCCGTTTTCTTTGCTTCGTCTTTGTCTCTTGACTTTCCAACCTTTCGATGTTGAGCGTACTTGATGAAGGTTATTCCAGAAACGCGTTGTGCACACTAAATTTGATGTCTACGTTTTATTACTATCACTGGTGTTGGACTATTAGTCCCCGAGGGTATCATCCGCCCAGTAGTCAGTGCTGCGGCACTGACATGGTTTAATAGATATATGTGTTATTGAAATTTAGTTTCTAAATAATAAAAGTATTATTAAAATTAAGGTTCTCCTCCCTCGGGTATAGGTGACCTTAGCCGATTTTGGCGATCCTATTTAGGCCCTTTGGTTTACTTGCTCGCAAAACTTTTTAAATTATTTGGCTTTCCAACCTTTCGATTTTGAGCGTACCTGATGAAGGTTATTCCAGAAACGCGCACTAAAGGACTGGGAGCTATAAGGGCCAAAATCGGCCCCACCTCAGATGTCGATAAAATTTTCTCCAAAATGTATTTACAATATGTACTTTTCAGAAATAAATACAGTTAATTAATATGTGTATCTAATTCCTCACAGCGGATCGACAAATTCAGGTAATGAAAAGCAGTGAACGTCATTTTTTTCATTATATACAGAACGTACGTATCATTGTATTATAATGCATATCTATAAAAAAAACAAAAATAAAGCATAATAAAACTCAATAAACAAAGCATAAATTTGACTTAATATGCAATGTGGATTGATTTCAGGAATAAAAACATGTTCCGAAGCTGTATTATGAAATTAAAGTGAACGAATAGTAATGTCGCAACGTCACCCATTTTCGACGATCTCCTGTTTTCGACGGTTTGTTTCACGTGATAAAATCTCTCATTATTTTGATCGCTTCATTTGTCAGAGGTTATATTATGATGCTGAAATTGCATGAATGATCTCATGAAATCTGATCTGAAAATGTCATCTTTAAATGTAAGAACTACGTACCACATCTATTATTTCACGTTCAAATTGTAGTTTTTCGTAATTCATTTTTTCGTCACCTTAACAAAGCTTTAATCACTATTTTACGCCAAAAAAAAACATATTTTTTCCAATTGTAGGGTAGGGGCGCGCACCGGGGGCGCCCTGGATCCGCCCCTGGGACATCAATTCAGAAACTTATTAACATTGATCGTCGAAAACTGGTCGAAATTTTAGTATTAATCTTAAAGAAGTAATAGATAGATTTATTTGGACAATAGAACTTGGTCATATTTGAAATTTGTTTAAACACTTTTTTAACCGTACTTTATTCTTAACGACAACCAATGCGATGATATATTCCAGTACATTTTTATGGACAACCATCACAAATCTATAGAAAAAAAAATGCCAAGGTGCGGGTTGAGAGAAGTCCAATATTTAAAGATCGCTTTTTTTTATGATATGGAAATATTTTGGGAAATGGTGTGAAACAAAATGTTTAATGTGTAACGATTTTAGCTAGGACCCTGTGACAATTATTATTTTTTTTATAAACTGATAACAAGCCTTGGAATCAGATATCCCATAGAAAGTGGTTGTCGATAGATAATTGTTTTACAATCAAGTATTTCATATATATTTATGATGAGAACAAGTTTACAACCACATGATTAATCGTGTAGGTAAAATGTGTGTCGCTGCCATGAGTCTATGTATGATTGTTTTGATTGTCACTAGAAAAAGAGGAGATGGTAGATATCATTTTGCTTTGTGACAAACCAACAACAACACTCCTAATAAACTGTTGCTATCAGAATTGTCTGGTGTCCCTTTCACATAAAGTCGGCATTTTCCTAGAGGAAGCCATTTGTTATTTTATTTATGTCAAATTCGCAGTCATGTTAGGATTCTAATAATAATAGGATATTATACATTATTATACAGCTATAATTTTAATCCAATAAAAAACAATATGGTTGTGATCGTCTTCCGTAATTAGAATCGTCAAAATGAAATACAATCGAATTAATATCAAATGGTGACTTGTTTCAACCTCATTTAAAATATACCTGGACATTCTGTAATACTTGTACTCATACATCACGTTCACGATCTTTTATTACAACACTGTTTCACTCAAGTGTACATTTTGTTCCTGTTCTAGTTAAAGGACTTTATCAAACAAAATTATACAGTTTACATGTAATGCAGTAAATACGTATTTAATCCACAGAAGAATATTTCTATTTTCCACACCTTCTGGTGTGGGGTCGCTATTGTGCATGCAAAATATTAATTGCAAACCCCATTGACTGGCTATTTGCTGCCTGTCTAGAATATTTTATTTTTTTCTCGATCGACAGTTCAGAAGCTAGAAAACAATATGATGAATAGTGTCTGTCAATCATGCAAACAATAACTTATGCACATGACAGAAAGCATTTTCAATGCACTACATACACAAACTTTTGATCCATCATTTGTCCATTGGAGGTTGATTTAAGAGAATGGAACTGATAGAAGTTAAAAGTTTAATTTGGGCGCAAAAGGGGAAACTTTATATAATTTATGAAAATGTGATGTGAATTCAGTGGCCAACCATCCCAGTCTGGTGGCCAAAAAAAAGGTATTGTTCTGATATGCCTAACGTTGTGTCTGCAAATTCCATCCAATGAACCCCAACAAAAAACCTACTTTCAGCAAACCAATTATAAACAGTGATAATCATAAATTCCATCAATATCAATAAAACAATTACCTTTCATCTTAACTGAACTTGAACCGTCGTGGTCGTATGGTAGTTGAATTTACAACTACCTGTGCAATCATTGCCTGTCACCACTTAAGTTGTGAGTTTGAACCCCATTCATGGCGAGGTGTACTCGATAAAACATTATGTGATAAAGTTTGTCAGTGACTTGCGACAGGTCTGTGGATTTCTCTGGGTACTCCAATTTCCGCCACAAAAGTAGTAACTGAAATATTTTTGAAAGTGGTGTTAAACACCTAACCTCCAATGGACAAATGATGGATCAAACGTTTGTGTATGTAGTCCATAACATAAAACACCTTTGGGTCATAATGTGAGAGCTATCTGTTGGATTGTGCCCAAAAAATATCTACTCCTTTTGGATCAAACTATTTTTCTTCATTTTAGAAGTAGCATCGATAGACCATTAAACCCGTTGCCTCCGTATCCCTGTAGTAATAACTATTTCAGTATCCCGGAAGAAAATATATAATCAATAATTGGGGGCTTATGAAAAAAAAAATATTTTGGATGAAGTGATGTTTATTTTATTTCTATCTTACATTTGTATATAACTGTTACGTGCCGACATACCATCGTTTTTTACGGCAAAGATTGCTTCTCAAATATCAAAACGTCATCTAAGCGCTTGGAATATTTGAACATTTTCCCGTCATTTTTTAAGAAATTTAACACCTCGTGAAACCCAAAAAATACTTTAAAAGTATTTGTGTTTTATTTATTTTAATAATCTGGTAAAATATTTTTCTGGTGCACGACTGCGGAGGTGCTTAATTTCTTCGAAAACCGTCCAAATATCGCGGGCAAAATTCAACGAAATACAGAAAACAAATAACGCTCATGACGTCACAATGACGTCAAATACGTATCGATTTTGTTGGAAACAAGTTTTAACATCAAAAGTATGATCTCGTCTATAATATAAAACAAATCAAATTTTAATCAAGTATGTTCTGAGATAATGATTCATTAAATATGGGGCCATATATGGCACTTATAGTCCCCAGTTCTTTTTATGGCATTGACGCCGGATTACATGCACTGAGTTTTTCTCTTGGTTTTAATGTACACAAACTGTATTTAAAATAAATACAATTATTTTCAGAAACATAAGTTATTTACTGATGAATTTCATTACTTGAAATGAATCATGAAATGTACAGATTGTGTATATAATGGTCTCATATATACAATCAGAAGAGTGAAAATATTGATTTTAAGGGTCTGGCTGAGGTTATAAATAAATTAATATTTAACAACCTCCACAATCCTCCACCAACAAAATATTTTGATATAATCATTAACCCTCTATACTCAAAACAACTGCTCAATTTGGTGTTGGTGGAAGACTGTGAAGGTATATAAAATAGCTAAAATGTACATTAAATATGTCGTTTATAGTCCATTTTTAGCATTATCCGTCTAATTATGATGTCATTATGACGTCATAACGCACCCAATTTCACGGAAAGTTATATTTTTTTTAAATTTGTTTATATAACAATTAAATTAGTAAATTGTTTTTATTCTATGTCAAACATTATTTTTTAATATAATTATGTAATATTTTCACGGAGATGTGGGACAATTTCAAATGGGTTATAGTAGGGTTTTAGGAACTCCTCAGACTGGTAGTATTTCAATGCATGTTAAATTTATCGTTTTCTCCCAATCCTATCTGGTGGGATGTGATTCTTCTGATGTCTTGCAACTGTTAAGTTAGTACAGTCAATGGATATAAGTATTCCTGATTTCTGTTCGACAACAAACAAATACCAAATTATAAAAAAAAAACAAATACTTTTGACAGTGAAAATTTCATCAAAATTAATTGAAAAATGGCCTTAAAATTTATTTTTTTTAAAAGATGAAATAACATAGAAAGTAATGAGGAAATTGTTTACTAATGCTTTCTAATTTGTATTATAATTATATGGGTTTAAAGTTTCATCACATTATTTATTCAGACATCATTTTAGTACTTAAATTTAGCTTCATTTTCTCAGGAACCCGTTGCTGCATGTACCCGTAATGTTAGTCCCCCTCCTGGCATTATAGTTTCATGTTGTGCATATAATTTTATTACCTCCTATCCCCAGGGACACGGCAGTATACAAACAATTTCCGTCTCCCGTTGTTGTGATTGCCAGCAGCCTGTTAGCATGATCATCTGGTATTAAAATCTGTAATAGTTTGTCGAACCCACTGCAATATGTCATTGGAATATTTCGTAGGACAACATGCTCATTTTCGAAAAGTTGCTGTATTTTTATAGGATTATACCTTTTAATAACGTCCATCATGCTATCCATCTTCAGCCTCCAATGAGTCAGCATTTTTTCTCTCCATCAAATTACGAGTTTTAATTAGTTATGTAATATACGTATCATCCAAAACAATAGCAGATCAAGATTAATTAATAGAAATAAATAAGTAAACCGATTCCGGTGCCGATAAAGATCGGATCCCGATTTCTTGATAATACAAGAGAGGCAACTCATCTAGCTGTAACAATTTTGTAACATTTTATTGAACAGACATTTAAATTTTTTTATTACAACGACATTAACAAAGAATATCCTTTTTTCATTCTGTCCAAATTGTGGTACGGTTTGCCGTACCAACCAAAAACAGTGGTACGGTCGGAAGCGTACCGGGTGCTACGGCAGTGCATTTGTATCTGGGGCCCGGGTCTCTTATAATTGGGAAAATTAGCACGTAAATGATGTGAATTGGGAAAAGATGGGAAGGGCAATATAATATTTATTAGTTTGGATGTCCAGTAATAGAATAGCGATCATACCGTACCAAGGTTAATGCCAACAGTAACAAATTCTTGTGATGAGGAAGAATGACCACAAAACTTATATAAATACCCTTGGTGTACCACACTATCATACAGGGCTCCCACTACTTTGAAATCAGAGGGAGAAGTGACTTTTCTTTCAGGTGCTGACAAAAGAGAAGTGAGAGACAACGGAGAAGTCAAAATATTTCTCTAATTGTACCACTTTTCACATTCGCGGGGCATTATCGTGGCATTAGTATGTTATAATGTACTTGTTATGCATTAAGGTATATTCAGTAGTTGTTTAATTCCTTGTTTTTGTTAGCATATCATCTCTTTGATTTACATATGTCCTTGTATTTGTTTTTTGTTTGTTTGTATTAAGTAAGCCCTTTTCGGATTCTTTGTTTTGTCTTGCAGATGATAAAGGCACATATATGATAGTCAACTATTGTCCAATAAATATCGGCCGATGGGACGTTTTTATTGTCGTACAGAAAAAAAATCGCTGGTGCACCGTATTTTTGAAGGGGAAAAAATCAAATTTACCTCCAAATTTAAGTTGTTAAGCGTGACGCGGACGAGTTTTGACAAACATTTGAATGACTGATCAATCGAAAATGAAAGTAAAAATTCAGCATGGCTACGAGTGAAAACACTGTCCTCGTCAGTTTTAATGTACAGTTACATTCCAAACAAATAGTTCTGTGGACTTTCCTGCCTGTTGACAGAACAATGACAGTTGCAGAATTATGTAAGAGTATATTCGTGGGTGATTTTACGGACATAAAAGAGGTTGGAGAAAACAACAACCCTTTCGTTAATTTTGACCTGAAGTACGAGGTGTCTGTTGGAAAATCCAAATCTCTCCAAATAAACACTATTGTGTTGTTTGTTTGCCAAAATACTAGAATTGAACTGGTTTGTGTTATGTTTTTAACCCGCTGAAAATAAAAACAAAATATAAAAACCCTTCCCATGTTGGATTGGAAATAAAAACAAAAAATAAAAACCCTACCTACCTTGCCCTTTTTTTTAAATCCATTGTCTGAGAACCAGAACATTTTTTTTAGATGGCCTTATTTCATCTCTTTTTCCTTATTTTAACTTGTTCGTGTCAATATTCATACAATCTTATATTAACATCAAATTGCATGTGTCGACCCTATATAGATACTAATAATCCACAAGGCATGCAACTCGGCAGGTTTAAAAATCGTACCCCTGCTCGCTTCGAGTACATTTATTGCACCTTATTTCCATTATGTCATTCAAGCTAGGACATGTATCCATTCCTAAAAGATGCATCTTTTTGCCCCTGTTTTTGTTTTGTGCATACGATAGCTCAGTTCTCCAGAATTTTAAGATTTTCACACATTTATTGCCAAATTTTTCGTATAGGGACCCACAGATGACGGAAGTGACGTACCACTGCATTAACTTCAACGATAGGGTCAGAAAAGTTCCAAAGTTATATTTTTAGAACTTTTCTGACCCTATCGTTGAAAATTGCTCATTTTGTCCCGATCGGTTAACAAACATGGCCACCACAGGCCATTCTTGTTTTTGATTGGTTGATATCTATAAAATCTTCTCGAAAGTGGCGTTAAGCACAAGTATATCAATCAATAAATCAATCTCCTCTGAAACTGCCTAGTCAAATGAACTGAAACTTGGTAGGAAGCATCTACATGTATGGAAGGTTCTGTATTAAGTTTCCTCAAAGCAGAATGAAAGGTGAGCGACACAGGCTCGGCCCAATGAGCCTCTAGTATTTATGCTTATTTCGTTAGAAAATGCTTTCATGTGTCTTTTAATTTTTAGATTTTGATACAAAGGACAGAGGTACTGCTGGCAATAAAAGGAGGTCAAGGTCTCGTTCTCCAAGAAGAAGAGAGAGAAAAAGGTCAAGGTCAAAAGAAAGAAAAAGGAAATCTAAAAGGTATGACTGGAGGAGTGTTACTTAGAGTGGGAAAGTCAACTATTGACAGCAGAACATACATTTATTGCAAATAAAATACATCTAATTTTTATAGTTAAGAAACTTTTAAAGGCAATGTCGAAGTATCAAATTCAACAGTCAGATATAAAATATATGTCGTATGTAAATACATCATTTTGTGTATGTCTATTGTTTTCAAATCTGATTCATGATAAAACTTGAATTTATTCTCTTCACATTTATACATTTTCTAAAATTGGTTGAGGCTTTATTGACAATGATTTGGAACAATGCGAAAAAGGGGACATTGCTTCATGTGAAATATATATATATCAGTGCTCCAGATAAACTAATAACAATAACAGTCCAGAATAAGCGCTGTAAATTGAGAACCCCTTGGCCAATTCACTTCAAACTTCGCATAGTTATTGGAATTGATAGTCTTATGGTCTGTATACTTTTTGGTGAAATTTCAATTTTTCATTCCAGAGTTATGGGACTTTATTCATCAAATTGTAGGCGATTTTTCGTATGTCACGCTGTAAATTGAGAACTCCTTGGCCAATTCACTTCAAACTTCGCACAGTTATTGGAATTGATAGTCTTAAGGTCTGTATACTTTTTGGTGAAATTTCGATTTTTCATTCCAGAGTTATGGGACTTTATTCATCAAATTGTAGGCGATTTTTCGTATGTAGCGCTGTAAATTGAGAATCCCTTCACCAATTCACTTCAAACTTCGTACTGTTATTGGAATTGATAGTCTTTACTGATTTCTCAAAAAATGTTGTTTTCAATTGTATAAATATTGTATAAATGTTCCAATTCATGTTTATGGTGCAGCTGTTGGTGAAATTTAAATTTTTCATTCAAGAGTTATGGGAAAGAAAGTCTTTACAAATATTGTATGAATGTTGACAACAGGCGTATCATGCGCTCTTGGCGCAGCTGTTTATTGTTTTTAAAGTCATATGAAATGCCAAAATCATTATTTTCAGTTTTCTAAAAATTTCTAATATATGTAAAGATTAAATATATAAAGAACGTAAACCATTCACTTTTTGAGAGCTACAATGTATAATTCAGGAGAAAACGTCATTTTATTCTGTCTTCGATAATTCTTGCTACCCGGACAATAATGCAAATCATATGCTATTGACCTCAGATTTGAACTCATTCGGTAGAGATTGTGTGCATGCTCGGTTATAGTGTTGATGAAGAAAATATCTGAGGCAAAGAAATTGAAGCCAGGTCCGAAGCGTAAATTGAGCGATTCTGCCAGAAAATGAAACAAAAAAGCAGCGAATGCTAAGTTAAACAAAAACAGAATATATATTAGAGATGAATATGATCGTTGGATAGAAATAAAGACCGCTCTTAATACTTTTTATATAAATGTAAAAGAAATATGCAATATGGTTTTCAAAAAGAAGTAGCACGTTGGAATCGAGGTAACTAGAACATGATTGCATGTAAATGAATTGTAGTGTGTATTGTGAGGCTCTCTGCCCGGGGCATTTCCTGTCGGGTATTAAAAAAAATTCTTAGCACCTTCCCTAAAGTCTGTAGATTTTGGATGTAAGCAGAGCAGCCATTGGCCGAAAGCACAAGAAATCATGTGAAAGGACTTTACATGTGAAATGTGAATTCCAAGATGCCTCGTATGGTTTCATAATAATATACATTGTATTTTGTATACAGTTAAATGAAAGAGAAGGGATAGGATCGTCCTCGATTCAAACAATCCCAAAATTCTACCATTTCTTTTTCTCTTAAACACTCAACTCGCATGTATCTGCCGAAATATTATAAAAGATCATAAAAGAATGTAATAAATATAAAAGTGGTAAAATTTATACTGCAAATATTACAGATCATGAACATGTTGAAACTACATATTCAACGTCATGCATGTGCATATAAATTTGCACTGTTGGTATTTGCTAATAAGTCAAAGTGAAATTTGTTGCCAAACAAATAATAATAATAAAATGAATCAGGAAATAGTACAAATAATATGTGGATTAATGGCCGCTAGTACTACTTAATGTCTTAACTTATGAACTAGTATGTACATTTACGTAGAAAGAAAAAAGAAATTAACGGAAAAAAAAAATATTTTGAATATTTTAAACCATGTCTTTTACTTTGCAATACACTACCATTAAGAGACGCTTATTAATTTTAATTCAACATGCAAAATAAAGAAAATAACAGTTGTCATTTATTGCCTAAGGTAATGAAACACCCACTCCACCAAATTAACAGATGCCATGTCATATCTGTATATTGTATACCATCTACGTATTTATGATCATTTATGGCTTTGTACAAAAATGTATAGGGTTGACACATGTAACTTGCTGTTAACATAAGATTGTATAAATATGAATATGCAGAAGTTAAATTAAGGAAAATGGGATGAAATAATAAAGAAATTTTATTGAAAATAAATATGTAAACAGAAAGTTGATTAATTCATAAATTAAAATGATTTTTAATACATTTTATTAACAAATACCAATCACAATATCGTTATTTAGGTAAATACTTATTGGACAGATTTTTATGCCCCCGCGACAAAGAGTCGGGGGACATATTAATTTACTCCTGTCTGTCCGTTCATCCGTCCGGATATAGATACATGGTTTGTCCGGCTATCTCCTACAGTTTTGGAGCTACAGCTTTAATATTTTGTAGGATGTTTATACACATAATGGAGGTGTGCATGTCCACAGGATTTTGATTTTCTTCAAATATTCTCAAAATGACAGGTAGTTGGACTTAGTCATTTTGTTCGTCCGTCTGGATATAGATACATGGTTTGTCTGGCTATCTCCTCCTACAGTTTTGGAGCTACAGCTTTAATATTGTGTATGATGTTTATACACATAATGGAGGTGTGCGTGTCCACAGGATTTTGATGGTCAGGCGGGGGCATCATTTGTGTCTTACAAACACACTTCATTTTTAAAAAATCACTCCTAACAAAACAACTTTGTCCATAATTATCAAGTGCGGTGGCATACTTCTTTTCTAGTTTTAAAACTATTTTTGTCTTTTTATTTGATAACTGTCCCAAGTTATGCTAAATAAATGAAATGTGACTTAATGTGTTAATTCATTTTCAATAAAAAAAACATATACACAGAGCTCCAGATAAGCTGCGTATTTGCGTTTTTTACGCTATCAAAACGAGTAAAAACGCATGTATTGTCAGATCAGAGTGTACACATTATGCATACATATTGCTGTGTAAGCAAACTTTCAAAATTCGGAGCATACTTGTACAGTCGTGTACATAACAATACATTTTTGTCTTTGAGAAATTCCCCGTAATTACTTCCTTTTATACTTTTCAAAGGAGAGAGCGTATACATTCGAGGGGTACCAAATGCTTGCCTTTCTAAGCATCGATGTCAAAAGAGATCTGATTGGATGTTTACGATAAATCGTCCAATCGCGGTCAATATTACAAATAAATGCGGTTTACGTAATAAGTAAGAACTAAAACGAAAGTAAATTTGGGAACACGTTCGTTGAAAATGAGCAAGAACATGAATAAGCGCGCTACTAAGTTCCTGACAGTTTCATCTGTGTCTAGTGACAGTATAGTTAAAGGAATCATTGATGACATTGTCAACACGGCTGTGAAAACTGCCGAAGTCGACGAGCAAAAAACAAAATATTTACAACATTTTATTAATAAACATGACACAATCGTGTCAAATTAAACAGAGATATACATTTCACTTGCATCCTGCATTAATTGAATAACACTTGTGTCAAACATAATTTTAAAAGTGTAAATGTAAGCAATCTTTTCTGAAGTAGAGAGTACAACAGTGCAAAGGAAATATGCAAATACCTATCATATTCAAAAGTAGGGGGTAATTACCCTTTGAACTTGAAAATTATCTGGAGCTCTGTATACATGACTTTTATAAATTTTAATTTCTTATGTAACAATATGGTCAGGTTGTTATTTTCATTGAATGGCATCTCAAAATGAATTGGTACCCGATTGCCGAATACATTATTGCCGATTCCATTTTACCGAATCCCATATTGCCGACTTTTGTTAAAAATGACAAAATTTCATCATATTATTTTTTATTTAAAAAAAAAAATATTGATGATGTGTACATATTTTATTGAAAGCAGTAATTTTTCGCGCAATTTTAATTAGAAAAACCATAATCAAATGCATACTGATTGTTGAATAGGAGATGCCGATAGATACTCCTTGCTCAAACAATTGAAGAACAATGGAAAAAAAACTACAAATAAGTAAATGTTTTTTTAGAGTTTTACTAAGTGAGAAAGAAAAAAAATGCTGAAAATTGTCGTTAAATAGCAAATTATTTAGAACTGATTGATGATTTCGGTAATCTAAAAATGAACTAGTACTATACCCACAATATCCAAGCTAGGTGATTATGGTAGATTTTAATAAATGATCGGCAATTAATTAACTCCAAACAAATTTGGAGCATATTTACAAAGCAAAAAATATGTATTCTCTCATGTTTATGCTAGTTATTATTCACAGAGCATATGTTTTGAAATTATTTCTTGGCATCATTCATCTTGACAGAAATCGTGGTTGTCTGAAGGACTAATCTACCGTATATCCTTTTGAGCTCGAATACTATAATCTAAGCTCCCTGGTATGTCGGACCATTTCAAAAGAAATATTTATTTAATTATTTACAATTTTCCTTCATAAATTAGAAGCATTATTCTACTTGCAATAACAATATTTTTCATATGTCGGCAATTTGAGAATCGGCTAATTGGACTCGGCAATTTGGGATGCTACCCTCAAAATAGATGGCTTCACAGTAGGTGCTCTTCCTGTATAATCAGTAATTGGTTACATCCTGTATATTACAACTGACAGATTTACTACATGACAAACAATTTTAATCAGCCATCATCATCAGAAAATACATTTTTTTAATCTTTATTTTAAATGAAATTAAAAAATCATTTTAAGAGTGAAGTCAATTCAAGCTTTTAGCTTTTATTTACTTTACAACTTTGAAATAAAAATTGATTGGTTTTAATATTTAAAAAAATAGTAATTATTCATTTAAGTTTTATTTCATCAATGATCTGATTTAATATTTAATAATTATGATAACCTTGTTTTTCTACACGATTCCATGTTTATATCCATGCCATGATGGTCTCAGGAGTGTCAATGATTTGTAATCACATGAAATTAATTCAATAAATCGATTTCAGTAATTTCATATTTTGTGACTCAAATACAGAAGTTAAATGGGATTGACTGAACAAAATAAAGTGTACGACTTTTACGTTTGCGCTGGTGAGCAGATTTGTACTCTTTAATTGTCAAGTCAAGTAATATTTATTTTAAAAGTCGGTACATGAGTACAACAATAACATAAGCTCTAATGCGCTTTTAAAACCGACATTGAAAAATTAATACATATATCTTCATTTTTATTAACCTGAAATAGTGGAGCAATTTTCATTGCTTATTGTTTATTATCTAAAATTGTTAAGATTAATTCTACATCGCAACGGACGGATTGAATCTCAAAATCTACCACGTGCTGGATATCGTTCAGTGGTTAACACCTGTACAATAAGCACCGCCTATTTGTCAGTCAATGGTTTTAAGTAGTCGCACGTCAATTATACATCAAAAAGACCGATAAGGGGAAATTAACACATGATTGACAAGGTAAGAGAGTTGTAAAATAAACCGATTATGGATGTAGAATTCATAAAACAGAGAATACATTTCTTGTTTTGGTCACGAGAAAGAGAATTTCATTGTCATACAAATAAATACATACAAAGTAAAATTCTAAAATAATGAAGAAGAAAAAATAAAAGTAAATAATAATAATAAACAAAGATCGTTTCCGCATGACTGCAACAAAACTATTTTTTATGTGGTTTCTTTCCGCGCTTGCAGCGTTAATAGCGTGTTGTCCGTGAATGCCCTGATGGACAATTTGGCTGTCTGCGTTCAGCCGCGAGAAGAGCACGGCCTTCCTGATACAAATTATTCAATTTCCGCGCCGCGCTCGTCCCCAGACTTGGCGTAATCCATTCTAGCTGTACTGTATATATACTATTTTATTTATTTTTTGTCTTTCATTTCAGTCGTTCACCTGTTGTCAAAAAAACACGCAGAAAGAAGCCATACAAATATTGGGATGTTCCACCTACAGGATTTGAACACATGACTACCATGGAGTATAAAGCCATGCAAAGTATGTTATATAAAGTAACTAGGATGTAGGAATGTTTCCTAAATAACAATATAGAAATACAAGTTTGTGTCTAACAAATAACAATACTTTCATAAATATTTCATCAAAAAGTTTGTACATGCAAATCCTTTTACATTTTAAATAGTATGTTTTAAAAGGTTTATTTCTCAAAAGTAAAAAATGTCGGTGAAGACATTTGTTTTTCTGTCAAAAATTCCACAGACAATACCTGTTCATAAATGACATACATTATATTGTCTTTCAGGTGCAGGACAGATTCCTCAGACAATTACTGTTCCTAATGTCAATCTAACAAACACAACTGTACCATTTGCCGGCAGTGCTATAAGTCGACAAGCCAGACGTCTCTATGTTGGCAACATGCCTTTTGGTGTTACTGAAGTAAGTTTTGTTAAGTGGTAGAATGAAATAAAAATAAAATGTTTATGATTTGAAACATGGTGGGATATATAGGATAAATACCACAATACAAACAGGAGACAATTGAATAGATATAAATTTATGCAGAATAAGATATAAAAATCCTTTTTTTAATATGGTTTTGTACGCCTATCGGTTGTCATGTATCTCGCACCTACTTATATGCTGGTCTGTGATAAATCATTGAGAATCCAGGCTTCTTTTCTTTCTTTTTTTGGAAAGTGATAAATTTGCTGTAAATAAGATCATAATTGGGTTGATGTAACCTGTGTTGTTTGAAGCTTTCTGTTACTTTAACATTTCTGCTCAATCAAATCATGATTGGATTGTTCTACTCATAGCATGTGCAAATTGTGTTTCCCCAACTTTGTCATTGTCACAAATTAACGTTTCTTTTTTTTTACAAAACAATATGATTGGTTGATTGTTAGTTGTGTAACATCCAGCAGCAAATTATTATCTCATATTCAGGATGAGAACAAGTTCAACTAGCACTGGCTTCACATCCTTTAATAATCAAATTATCTATTTGCAAGAAAAGTAATAAAGCGACTTTAATTTGGCTTTTGATTCGATAGAAAATGACTTGAGCTGATAGAAGATGAGAATTTCTGCCACTATGTCTGGTTTGGTAACCCCTGATATCTTATAAAGCTTGCCAATGGTATTATCTGAGGATACTCTTGTTTCTTCTACCAATAAAATGAACATCACAATATAACTGATAATTATAGTAGTAGCTTTTAAAAACCATAACTAAGTAACGTTATTAATGATTCTATATATCAGTTTCTATTGTAAAGAAGTCATTTATATACATAAATCAAGGCAATATTGGAAGACCTAAGTGTTTTTCTTTTCTTTTGTAGGAAGCGATGATGGATTTCTTTAATCATCAGATGAAAATAACAGGTTTGGCCCAAGCTGAAGGAAATCCTGTTATTGCAGTACAGATTAACTTGGATAAAAATTTTGCATTTTTAGAGGTAAAATCTATGTTGTTTATATTTTGTTTGATTTGAATCTACATGTTATTTGTAAAGAACAATGCCTCATGTTTCTATGCCCTGTACCATTCTGCCTTTCCACATCATTACAGTATTAATCTACCTATCCACAAAATTCCACATAGTGACAGTATTAATCTACCTATCCATGGTATTATGTCGACAGATTAATTCCAACTTTTCCGGTTTCTGAGATAAATTTGACAGAAAGAGGCCAAATAGTATCAATTTCATCCAATTTTATTACTTAGTGTCACATTCATACTTTTCATGTATGGATCATTAATTGTTTTTGTTCATAGCTAATTACCTAAGTTACTAGCACTTCTATACTTACCTGTGTAATTGTATAATTACTCAGAGAGACCTCAAATACATGGACGTATAACCACAATAAATCAACAACGTGTGTACATATCAATCAATAAGGATTTAGGATGTCAGTTACGTCATCAGTTTGGACAGGATAATTATAACTGTAATTAGTGTATTAAGACCACAAATAAAGACCAGAGTTCAGAATGGGCAACATCCTGCTTATAGCGTATTTTATTACATATGATATTATGGCAAAATTTTTGGACTTGGAAATTTAACCAGAATGTAGAGGAAATCGGTTTACTCAGGTTTCATTGTATAACAAAACAATACTTAATGAGGATATCAGTTAACAACAATTTTCCTCAACCCTCACAACAAACTATTGTCCAGTGTCTGGCAACAGTCGGGTCAGTTTAAACAGAGATAGTTGTTGCCCCCCACGACAGTCAACCAATGTGTATTACAAACATTCTGTTAATGCTGTTTTGTTTATCTTTATTGATTTGTTTCTGTTTTAGCATCGTTCAGTAGAAGAAACAACACAGGCCATGGCTTTTGATGGCATTAACTTTCAAGGTCAATCACTGAAGATCAGAAGACCTCGGGATTACCAGCCTTTACCTGGAATGTCAGAAAATCCTACAGTTAATGTACCAGGTATAGTGATCTCATAGTTTACCCATCACTCATTGTGGAAACTTTAAAAAGGATCAACAGGGTACAATAAGAGTCTAAATTAGAAATTGAAATGTAGGTCAACAGTTAGATGGTTATCTGGAATTTTTCACAGTATTGCTTTTGAGGCGACAGCATTAAAAAAAAGTTAAATTGTGTGATTACCGATAGATCAGCTTCTCCATTACCATACAATATACTCACCCTATTTGGTTCACACCTTAATTGTGCATGTCAGCCATGCATCTGTCACCTGACCTTGACCTCATTTTCATTGTCTACGACTTTTATATTTACATCAAGTTTCTTGTTGTTAGGTCAGTATCTCCATTACCCTAAAAACAACCAAGACTAACCATATTTTGTCTACTTGTTGATCTGGAGCGGGTACATGTAAACCATGCATGTGTCACCAGATCTTGGAATCATGTTCATGGTCAACTAACATTCTTAAATTTACATCAAGTTTTCGTAAGTAGGACAGTTTCTCACCTAGGTTCACCATATTTGGTCCACACATTGATTATGGAGGGTACATATCTGTATTAATCTATATATAAATGTAACTTTATTTCAGTTTTGTGGTCCTTTTGTTTTGAATTAGTTTATTTTCAGGAAAAAATTAACACAAATGATTTACAGGAGGCAGTCGAGATATAGATCTGTGTCCATACTTGTTTTTATGGATGTTACAAAACCATGAAGTTCAGTGTTTTTATGGATGTTACAAAACCATGAAGTTCAGTGTATCAGGATCTACAAATTTATTTAATCATAATATTAAAACCACAAATTCAAATGTCAACAACCATGATATATCCCATCAGCCCATGTAAAAATGGTATCCACATAAATATGTTACTGAATCCACAATCAGTATAGAAGGAGTTGGAAAAATAATGAATTATAGGATATTATGAGTTATGACAGTTTGTTTTATTGGTAGAGATAACTGGAGAAAACCATACAGTCCTCGACATTAACGTTTGCACGATTGTCCTGTACCAGTGAAAACTGACGTCGTGCAAATAGATCTTGGACCACGGTTTTTCGGCGGAACAAGTAAAAATAAACAGCTGCGCCAAGAGTGCATGATACATCCGTCGTCAACATTCATACAATATTTGTAAAGACTTTCTTTCCCATAACTCTTGAATGAAAAATCGAAATTTCACCAAAAAGTATAGATACTGAAAGACTATCAATTCCAATAACTATGCGAAGTTTGAAGTGAATTGTCCAAGGGGTTCTCAATTTACAGTGCGACATACGAAAAATCGCCTACAATTTGATGAATAATGTCCCATAACTCTGGAATGAAAAATCGAAATTTTGCCAAAAAGTATACAGACCGTAAGACTATCAATTCCAATAACTGTGCAAAGTTTGAAGTGAATTGGCCAAGGGGTTCTCAATTTACAGCGTGACATATGAAAAATCGTCTACAATTTAATGAATAAAGTCCCATAACTCTGGAATGAAAAATTGAAATTTCACCAAAAAGTATACAGACCATAAGACTATCAATTCCAATAACTATGCGAAGTTTGAAGTGAATTGGCCAAGGGGTTCTCAATTTACAGCGCGACATACAAAAAATCGCCTACAATTTGATGAATGAAGTCCCATAACTCGGGAATGAAAATTCAAAATTTCACCATAAAGTATACAGACTGTAAGACCATCAATTCCAATAACTCTGTGAAATTTGAAGTGAATTGGCCAAGGGGTTCTTAAGTTAGAGCGCGACATGTGAAACGGACGGACAGTCGGATATTGGTATACCATAATACGTCCCGTCTTAAAGACGGGCTTATAAAAACGACCGTCCTACCTTTTGAAGGTTATTTTCTATAATAAAAAATTGTTACTTTGTCATTTTTGCAGACTTAAGCTTTGTAAAATAATGATTTTAATGTGTGTACAAATTTCGGTTTCCATTGACGTACACTCGCTAATTACAAGGATGAACCAAGAAATAATCCGAATATATACTTGATCCGTATCTTTTCAGCGATTTGATTAAACGACAATTGGCATTAAGTAATAATGATGAAATAGAAGTAGATTTGTTTATAGTGTTTCCTTCTCCTATACTATAATTCTCTGAAAACTTCAACGCCTTGCCCATCGTTATGAATCTATGATATCCCCTGATCTTAAATTTCGGATTTACAATAAGCAGAAATGTTAATGTATCTGATGTTTATTTCCATTGAAGGACATTCAGTAATTGCTTTTGATACACGATCTGCATTCAATAGATGGTGAGCACGGATGTCCAAACGACCAAAGCATCCTGGATTCAATCCATATTATACAATTACTGCTTAGATCGGCCTGCTATTTGAGAACCAAAGTTGGAAATTGATGATTAGACACTCATGCCATGATGGCATCATTTGATACCAATGACTTTATGTCTAAGTAATATATGAAAATTTGTTGATCAAAGATGTCATCTTCCAAATGTCTATTAATAATGACAGAATGGGATAATGTTTGTGAGACATTAACTTAAAAACATTTTGCACAAATTGCTGATAATTGTTCTCTGGTTTTTATGATTTTTATTAAAAAAAAAATTACACAACTAAAAAATTGAGTCGGACAAGTACTTTTTTAAGTAAGTTGTCCGAAGGGACAAGTTAAAAAAAATGTTAATGTAGAGGCCTGCCATAGACTGTTGACATCTAGAGGCTTATATGTAAACAATTAATATTTCATTACATATACTTTAATTCAGAATTCTGTGAAGTTACTTTATTTTTTAGCAGTATTTATTGAAACACATACATTTTAATATATAATTTAGTACTGTTTTATTTATAGGTGTGGTATCAACAGTTGTACAAGATTCACCACACAAAGTTTTTATTGGAGGTTTGCCAAACTACCTTAATGAAGATCAGGTATGAATTGTCTCCCCCTAGCTATCTGCCCTTTGTTTACAGGTTTGATGAACTGCATTAGAGGACAATACGCATAGAACCACAAAATCTGTCAGAATTTTGTTAAAATTTATTTCACAGGGTCAACTTGCCATGCAAACCAGTGTCCACCAAAATAGATGTTTTTTTGCTTACCACAACTGAAAAAAATCTTTTGTTCATTTTTGGCAATGTATGAATAGATCTGTTTCAGGCATTTTTTTCAGCCATTATACTACAGTGGAACTTTGGTAGCTAAACTCTGATTGTTCAAACACCATAGATTAGTTCTTCTACATCACAAATCTGATAAGTTTTACCATTGATTAAATTTTAGTCAATTAAATCCAGAATTCTCGAACAGTCAAATATTTTTTCGGTCAGTCAGTAATAAATTGATATAATTTACCATTTATACCTTAAAGTGTGATACCAGTTGAAATTTTAAAAACTTCATTCAATACAAAAAAGATACATTTGCACCAAAATAAAAACATGCAATTACTTGACCAATATTATATAGTTTGTAACAAAGTTCTATGAACAATTCTTGATAAGAGAATTAGTTGAATTTCCTGGAAATAAACTTAAAACTCATTTTGTCTAGTCCTTTCAAATCAGCCACTAAAGTTCTACTGTATTAAATAAAAATGTTGAGTGTAAGATCAAAATTTTTACATTTACAGCAATTCTTTTTCAGGACTTTTTTTTCAGGGAATTTATATTTTAAAAGTTTACATGAGTGAATTTATGTTTTCTGGAATATTTTTGAAAAAACATTTTGGAATGAATTGGTGGTTACAACTAAATATTTTAAGAACATTTTTCTGACAGTATATGTTTGTGAATTGTCATAATTTGTTAAAGTTTGTGTCACTTGGTTTTTAGGCTAAAAATTAGCAATCAAACAATGTTATAATATTTCTGTCTGTAGGAAATGGTTAATAGTTTGATTTAAAGTTTTATCAGAATGAAAAATAAACTTGGAAAGAAAAAATGCTGGGCTGAAAGAATTTAGGGAAAGATGTTTTGTTGTGGTCATAATGCCTGTTTAACTAAACATGATTGAGAATGATTGTAAAGTCATAATACTGTAATTGGCCATATACAATCCATAATTATGTATTATCGATGATTTGTACATTTGCCCTTTGATCTTTACATGAGATAATATCTATTATCAAGCAACTAGCATGATACTAACGTAATATGTAAGTTTTCTAATGTGAAGTTACCTTACTAATACTCTATAAACATACTATCATTTATTTGTTTTGATTGAAATGAGCTTCTCATCACATCAAAAGATTTTCTTTCGATGTGAAATTGCTCTGAGAAATCCATTCTTGCAAAACAAATCAACCATAGTATATATTTATACGTACCCCTATTTGGCTCCCAAAATCTCAGAAAATAATTATTTTAGGTATATAAATTCACATTAAGTTTTGTCCTGTGCATTAGGATGGAAATGTGTGAATAAAGCTTAAACTTCCATCAATAAAAATGAAGTTGTAATCTGTAAACATCTATCTCAAGAGAAACAGTAATGCTACAGTTTAATTAGACTGTTTTAATATGTTATGATAATTGTGATATTACATTGATTATTTTGTTAATTAAATATTTAAAAATCATTCTGTTAACTATTTAAAGGTGATTGCAAATACAAACTAATCATTAAATCAAATAAAACAATATATTTTCTGTTTTATTTCATTTATAATTAAATTAACTTACCTAAAGACTTACAATAATACACCCTACATTAGGTTATTGCAGTAAATTAAAACATGTTTGCAGATGACACCTGTGAAAATGTTATTTACAAGATTCTAGTTTATTTATTGTTCAATTTAGACAGAAATAATTTTTTTACATTAAATGAATAAATGTACTTTAGAAAATAATGTCCAAAAACAGAAACTAACCTGACTTCTTTACAACTATTGACTAAATTTGGACAGGGTAACTTCAGAGGGGTCGAGAAACAATTAAAACCAATTAACTACTCCCAGAAGTCTCCCAATTTCTTCCTCTAAGCTCTTTGAAAGAGAAGTCACTTCTCCTATTTCATTTGAAAGTAGTGATAGCTATATGTATTTAAAAAAAACCAATTACAACAGATTTGATATCCAATTAAACTTCCATGGGTAAATATATGTCAAATATCAGTCGCATCATCTCCAATGCCATTTTCAGGGTAAATTGCTGCGGATTATACATGGCCATTTATGGTACATATTTAGCTAAAAGAAACTACAAATTAGGAAAGGGTGATAGTATTTATCTTAATACCTATTTAGTTAAAAGAAAAAGAGACATAATCGTTGTTTGGTCATAATAATTTTTTTGGACTAATGGAATTGGGGAAGGATGACTTTGTATATAAAGCCTGTTAAAGCTAGTGACACTAAATACATTTATTTGGATACTATGTAAAACACATACTGATCTTTTTTCTTGTTTCTTCCCCCTTTGTTCTTAGCATAGGGGAAGAGGTTGAGTGGTAAATATGAGTAAGATACAGCCAATATAAGGCAAGTACAAATGTTGAAAAGACAATTTGTTAAAGGAAGGAGTACATCTTTATATGGTAATCAGTGATTCAATGTTAAACTTCTACAAGTTTTATGAAAAAAGTGTATGGTAACATAATAAAACGTATTCTATGGGTTTTTTTTTAAATCAAAATGATTTAAAAATCATTGATGAAAGTTGTGGAAGGTAAGACGTATGTAATAATTTTCCATTTTGAATTTAATGAGACTAGATCTGTTTATCAGTAATGACATATTAAATAATCTAAGTTTTCATGTCAGCTGACCATGATAAAATATTCATTGGACAAGAAAAGACAGGGAACATGTTAAGTGTTTACACTTGTATTTATGTTCTACATTTATATATGTTTTTCTTTCAAATTGTATACTGTAAACTTGCTCTCACATTTTTATATTTGGGGTGGGGATTAACTGGTGATCTGGGCAAATAAATATTGCTTTTGTTTACACTATATACATAGATGAACTATAAATATAATGAAAAAAGATCAAAGCAAATATACTTTTTTTAGTTGCTAAGAAGAAGTGTTCATTTTAATATGTTTTCACATTATCATTACAAACTGTAAATAGGACCAAGTTGAGATAAAACTTTTATCTAATGATCTCATTTATCTACACCTGGTTTATTAGACAGGGAGGCAACCTCTGATTCATATTTGTTAAGCAAAATAAAAGGTTAAAGTTCTAATATGATATAAATGATACAAGTAGGTATCAGACGTATACAATACCTAATATATAAGATTTTACTTTTTAAAGAAATTTTTATTCAGTTTTCTAACAAATGAAACATAGACAATGGTCGAAATAATTTGTTATATGTTTGTATTTTTTTCCCCTTGTTATGGTACAAGTTTTTGATTAATATTCCACTTCCATATTGTACCTGATATTCATTTTGAGTGGGTATACTTTTATTTAGATTATATTTTCATGTTTTTTAGGTCAAAGAACTGTTGATTTCGTTTGGACCATTGAAAGCTTTTAACTTGGTAAAGGACACTGCAACAGGATTGTCAAAAGGATATGCATTCTGTGAATATGTAGACAATAATATAACAGATCAGGTATTGTTAATAAAGTGTCAGTGTTACTTGCCTCCCTTTGATATAAAAGATTACACTTATATTCAGTTCATACAAGAAAAAGATTGTTGTAAACATGATTTTTACATAGATTATGAACACAATGGAGTAGGCCAACTTTGTCACTTGATTGTAAGTTTAATTCCATTGAGTGTTACGACTTTTCTTTGTATACCACACCTACCACATAAACATATATTCCTATTTGATTAAATGGTCATTCCGTAAATCAAGCTGTAATTACATATGCTGTAACGAAAATAAATAATTTTTAGCGATGATAAAAGAGATAAATATTGTAATAGGACTTGTGAGGACATGATCTATGCTATCAATGTTTTGCTGGACAACATTTTTGTTCATTTTGGCAATAAAAGTATTCATTAGATTTGTGGAATTCCAATGGGAATAAATCATGCTCCACTCATTGCTGATTTCTTTTTAAACTGCTATGAATCTCAATTGATGGCTTAACTCCAAGATACCCTTCTAAGTGCTCACTTGTTAATTTATTCAGCAATAACTGTAGATTCTAATTTCTTAGACGATATCTTAACTGTAAGCCATACTAATTTCCTTATGTTTGTGTAACAAATTTATCCCAAAGAATTTATGTTGAATAAGGCCAACATTAAAAGTGACTCTTTTAAATTTTTTGATTTAGACATTTCCCCTTTTCAAGTTAAATTTGATTGATTGATTTATTGTGTTTAATGCCACTTTCAGCAATATTTCAGCTATATCATGGCGACCAGTTTCAGTGGTGGAAGAAGCCGGAGTACCCAGAGAGAACCACCGACCATGGGCAAGCAACTGGTAAACTTTATCACTTGCGGTTGCGAGTCAAGTACACCCTTTTTTGTAATTTACAAAGCCGGGCACGAACCAGCGCCGTCTTGGTGATATGCTTGTATGAGTTGTTAGGTAATCAAACTACCTAACTCATTGAGCCACCGGGGCCCTAGCTAAATTTGACACATGTGACAAAAGAGACAATTTTTATTCCCCTTTTCCAGTGAAAACGAAATACCGTCGGACCGACGGACAAGTCTGGTAAAATGACCGCCAGTCCGATAAAAACTCTTGGATTTCAGGACCGATTGTCCGGTATTGCTCTGTCATTTGATTTCGTCAATTTTGTTTTAAAAAAAACTTGTTCGAGATCTTCCCTCGCGTCCATGTCTCGTTTCCGGTCACGTCGGAGAAGTTCTGTTATTTCATTGGCCATTTAAAGGGATTCTCTCTGACAGAATTTTTTTCGACATCCGATTTCGGCTATTACGATTGATTTGTCAGTTTCTGGCATAGGATTTCATAAAAATGTTCCAGTTAAAATGGAACAAAAACGCTGTTCCTGGCAAACCACTAAAAAGAAAATTACCAGGAACAGATGAAGAAGAAAAAGGCAAAAAAAATAAAAGATATGAAGAGCATCGACTGGAAAGGAAACAAAAAACGAAATGGCAAGAGGGGTGGCCATGGCTTCAATTCAACCTGGAAGAAAATTCGATGACGTGCAGCATTTGTATGGATTATTATCGGGGTAAAGAGATGCCAATTAATACCGTTAAAGGCCAGAATCGCTTCCTAAGTGGGTGTACCAACAGAAAAATAAGGAAACTATACAGGCCAGCCATCAATAATGAAATATTAAAAAAATAACGATTTTCTTTCGGTCTGGTAAAAGTTGATTCGGTCTGGTGAATCATCTTGGTTCACCAGACCGAATGTCCTGTAAAAAAAATTACAATTTCGTATTCACTGGCCTTTTCTCAATTATCCTTTTTGTTAATTTGCCCCTACATTTTCATTAACAACTCTCTGTTTATCTGAGGTTTGTTTGTGAGTTGAATATAACAGTGTTGTCTTACATCGTCTACCAATCATTTGTCCTCCTTTTTTCTTTCTGATGAATTAATTTAAGAAAAAAAATAATTCGAGGGCATCCAACCAAATGCACCCTGGTTAGAGTTTCTGTATAAACAATTGCCGAAATGTCCATGGTAAATCTTCTATGGCACGCGAATAAATATGTACATTCAAAACGATTCAAATGAATGGTATGTGATTGTGGAATTTAATCAATATTCATCTCTCAAATACACTTTAGTTTGATGCAATAATAATACCTTTATTCTCTAAACCAATGATACAAATGTTACAGAGTGAGAGTGTTCAAATCAATACAAAGTAAATACATATCATTACATCAATTATCAAGATTATGGGTGTACATTGAATACAAATTATGTACAGTAAATACAGTAAAAAGTGTTCATTTGTAACTGTTTCGACTTTCTTGAAATTGTGTGATACAGAGTATAGGCTAGTAAAAGTGGTGCAGACATGTTCAGCTTGTGACAAGATCTTATGTTTTATTTACAGGCATGTGCAGGGTTAAATGGAATGCAGCTTGGTGACAAGAAAGTCATTGTACAGAGAGCAAGTGTTGGTAAAATGAATGCACAGATAGTAAGTAACATTAATGTAGAAACCTTGAAATTGTTAGACACATGTATATTATATGGTATAGTACTAGTAGTTTAGCTTAGACTTGTGTAGAACCAACATAGTTATAATTAAATCACCTAAAATATGATACTGATCTGAATAATTTATGGAAAATTGGTTTCATTAAAATATAACTTATCCATTGCAATATTTTTGTGAAACTACACTTATTTGAAAAGTTGACATAAATAAGAAATATGAGTGAAAGGTTATAATGTTGAAAGTGCTGTGAAATGGGATTCCTTATTTATGTTGCTAATGTTAATGAATGAAAACCAGATTTAAGTTACTGTCATATTTTCATGAAAATGGCTCCATTAATTTTAGGTGATATATCGTGAAGAACCATGAAAGTAAAAAAAAAATATTATTCCTGTTTTAATGAAAAAAAAATGAACGACCGTTAGACAGGTTATCTAGGAAACACAACTTAAACACTAAAGAGTGGATCAAATGTTCAAACGATTGAAAATTGTCAGAAATGTGTCAGGTTAAGCCATCAGTTTGTATAGTAATTACTTATCTGTCCTGTGTACTATTTGAAAGTTTCATTATATATAATTTGAATTGATAAGATAAATAAATACCTGTCTGTTATTTTGGAAGAAATTACCTCTCTGTAGAACTTCTGTTTATCAATTACATCTTTTATAGTGGCAATAAGGGAAACTGAATTGAGAGTAAATACTTTTTATTTCATAACCGACAATATTTTATTGACTAGATCACTTTTAGTGCAAAAATCCCTCCAAAAAATAATTGGTAGCATGGTCCAACTATGATCTTGACATAGGAGGAAAGTTCCCATGAGTACTACACATACACTAGATATTTTCCAGAAATTAATATTGGAATAAGGGTAGCTGATAATACAACAGTGTGGGAAATAAATAATAGAATTCTGTCTACCAATATTAGTCTGTATTGGACCAAATGTTTGCTTTGGAATATGAAATATCAGTGCTTTAAAAGAATATCCAGTAACCGACAGATTTCTACTGCCTATGGAACTCCACCTACTTCAATGCTTAAAACAAATATGAGTGAAAATAAAACTTCAGTCGCTCCATAAATGAACAAGAACATTGAGGAAGAAAATCAAATGCTTAATGCTAAAAACTACTCTATATCACTGATTATGTTGGTATTTGAGGGTTCTTAATGCTAAAAACTACTCTATATCACTGATTATGTTGGTATTTGAGGGTTATAGTGCTTAACAATATTTCAGTTATATCGTGGCTCTCAGTTTTAAACTTGAAGGTTAGTGGATTTTATTATGGCATACATTTCAGAATTTTTGAGAGAGAAAAAAAATTTCAATATGCAGGACATAGTCATAGGTCCTGCACCCAATAATTTTCTGCAGGACCTACTGAAATTGTGCAGGACCGGAATTTACAAAATTCTAAAGTTTAAACGGAATCGGTGATGGGAACAATAAAAACCTGACCCGCCATGTTTTCAAATATAAACACACGAAATGGTCACGTTGATGCATCACAGCCAGTTTAAGCTATAAAAATACAATGATTAATAGAATTACCATGGAAACAGTTGCATGTTTAAGAAGTAAATGTCATTTGAAGCAGGATCTAATTCCGAGTTAACCGTGATTGTTCCGCCATACCAGTTGCATTTCCGATTTCCGGTGCAAAACAAAATACACAAACAAAAAATTTTGTCGGACACCTGGACCGGCATACTTGGCAGTATTGCCGATCCTTGTGATTTTCTGCCCGCTCGGTCCAATGAATTTAAAAAAATCTGACATTTCCACTATTGACTTCCACTTAAAAAAATTAGTTTGATTTTTCCTACTAGAATCGAAATAATTCATTTCGAACCATAGTCTGTATAACGTTTTAACATGGGTAACATTAGTTTTGTTGCATTTTATCCCAAGCAATAGTGAGGGATAATAATTTTGCAAAAATAATCTTACCCATGTTAAAATTAAGAAATAATTCATGGCAGCCATAGATTTGAGCTCATTTAACCATGGGTTGGGCATTTAATTCGATTATTTTTTCCCGAGCGCTAGCGAGGGATAAAATACGAATATAAATGCCCAACCCATGGTTAAATGTACACAAATCTATGGCTGCCATGAATTATTTCTTTTCTAATATGACAAATACGGTAATTTTTATGACACTAGGCGACCTTAGAATCCGCCACACAACGGCTGTTCCGTTTAGCCCCCTTCACATGTGAATACGAATATTGGTTGTTTACGTCGTCAAAATTTCACGTGGAAGGTGGCCGGAACATCCATCAGGGAAAAAACCCCAGATGAGTGCGTCTTCATCGCATATTTGTGTATACATGTAAACAAAGTAATATAATGTGTAGTTGTTGTGTATGACCTCACGGAAACGGCCTTGTAGGCTTTTATTCATTTCAGAAACTTTTTAAATTATGTTTTTTTTTGTTTCCAATCGATAATTTGAGTGCGCAGGTGCTAAAGGTAGATATATACCGACATATACTGGTTGACGATATATAGGCCGCCATATTAGAACTAGATACAAACTATGGCTTCCATGATGAATTATTTCTTAATTTGTTAAATATATTTACAGCCTGTACAATTACAAGTACCTGGTATGAATATTGGCCAGGGAGCAGGACCACCAACAGAAGTCTTAAGTTTAATGAACATGATAACACCAGATGAGCTGGAAGATGAAGAAGAATATGAAGGTAATATTTGATTTATTTTTATTACATCATTTCTTGTCACTAAACCAATATAAAACAAACTAATTTAAATAGTACTAGAAGTTTTACAATTTAAGCTGAAGATGTCAGCCATACAATTATATTGATCTGTTTGATGGTGACAAAATACAGATATAGCTTTTACATTATACAGTGAAATCTGTCTAAACCAAACCGAACAAAGAGTATTTTTCCTGGACCCTAGTACATATAAAATATCCATTTTAGACAGGGGACCTTCGTCTACAGAGAGAAGCTAATTCTTCTACTTTATAGAGATATATCTGCAGGATTTATTAACTCTTTTTGAAGTATGGATCAACATATTTTTGGAATTTTTTGATTTTGTTTTAAAAGCATTCATAAGTGGTATGAAGATAAGTGTTTTTGACAGATGAAATCTTATAATTTAGGACTTTGCACCCTTTACCCCAGATGCTGGCCATAAAATCAGCTCACTACGTCAGGTGTCGGACTCTATTTGCAAATCTGATTTTATCCATTCAAATTAATTTTCAGCTTGTAAGAAAAATCTAAAATCATGTCTGAATATTACTAAGTTTTGATTCATAAATCATAACACTATCCATCCTCACTCATTTAATGGCTACATTCATTTCTAAATTTAACTCCTAGTAAATATTCCCTAATTTTATGGTAGTTATTAGCTTGGTTTATCCTTTATAACATGAACACTTGGATAGAAACATTTATGACTTTATTTTTGAGAAGAATCTTAAATAAATGTTTTAGCTGCACGTTTAGTATTGTATCATATAATATTCATTTTTCAGACATTTTAGAAGATGTGAAGGAAGAATGCTCTAAGTACGGAATTGTCCGTAGTTTAGAAATCCCTCGACCAATCAAAGGTGTTGATGTACCTGGATGTGGAAAGGTAAAAATTGCTCTTTATAATTTGGTACCTTGTGTAATGCAAGGAAAGCAAATTTTACATGTAAACTACATTTACTACGAACTGCATTGGTGGTGTAATGGTTATGGTGGTCGTCTCAAGTGTGGTAGATTGTGGATTATAGCCCCGGGTCAAACCAGAGACTATCAAATTGGTCTTTGTTGGTTCTCCGCTAAGCACTGTTAAAATTCAGCTCAACTACTATGTTTTAGTCATTCAAAATGCTAAATTCAGTTTATGTAAGCCCTTTTTTTGGTGTTCAGCTTGCCCAGGAGATATCCAACAGTAACTACTTTTGATAAAGATTCAAGAACCTTGCTCCAGTTTCCTTCACCAATAAAACTGACCGCCACGATATAACTGAAATATTGTTGAAAGTGGCGTTAAACACCATCAAGCAAACAAACAATCAACTAGACCCTTACAGTAAAGAATATTTATTAGTTAAAAATTGGTTGTAATGAAACATTGCTTGAATTGGTACTACAATAAAGTTACTCAATTAAAAGACATGAATTGGTACTACAATAAAGTTACTCAATCAATTAAAAGACATGAATTGGTACTACAATAAAGTTACTCAATCAATTAAAAGACATGAATTGGTACTACAATAAAGTTACTCAATCAATTAAAAGACATGAATTGGTACTACAATAAAGTTACTCAATTAAAAGACATGAATTGGTACTACAATAAAGTTACTCAATCAATTAAAAGACATGAATTGGTACTACAATAAAGTTACTCAATCAATTAAAAGACATGAATTGGTACTACAATAAAGTTACTCAATCAATTAAAAGACATGAATTGGTACTACAATAAAGTTACTCAATCAATTAAAAGACATGAATTGGTACTACAATAAAGTTACTCAATCAATTAAAAGACATGAATTGGTACTACAATAAAGTTACTCAATCAATTAAAAGACATGAATTGGTACTACAATAAAGTTACTCAATCAATTAAAAGACATGAATTGGTACTACAATAAAGTTACTCAATCAATTAAAAAACATGAATTGGTACTACAATAAAGTTACTCAATCAATTAAAAGACATGCATGTAATATGATATAAATAATTTCTTGAAAATTGTTTTTTCAGATATTTGTGGAGTTTAATTCTATTATTGATTGTCAGAAGGCCCAGCAAGCGTTGACAGGAAGGAAGTTCTCCAACAGAGTTGTAGTAACATCATACTATGATCCAGACAAATACCATAGAAGAGAATTCTAATATTTTAATCATTAACATTTTTAGTCATCATGTCAATTAAATGAAGACATCACATTTTACTGGATTTTTTTGTTTACATTATTTAGTCTTTGCTCTACATCAGGATAGAATCAACAGGATTAACATAAATCTTCATATAATCTGCTTAGCAGTTCGTTGTAACAACTGTTTCTTGCTAAAAATAATGACAGATTCTAAAATGAGGAAATTAAAGATTAAGGAAAATATTCCATATCTAGGAGATTTTTTGGTGTGTTTCCCAGTGTCAAGTTCAGCAGAATATATAACAGATGACGAATTTCTAATACAAGTGCAAGATATTCTAAGTTTGACTTTTTTGTTTAATATACCAGTATATTTTTTCTGTAATGTACTGAGAAATGCACCATTTACTGTGGATGTTGTATTGAAGACTTAAATTTAGTAAAGAAATGTACATAATGACATTCTGTGGTTTTCTATGAGAACATTTGCCAACACCATTGAACCTGTTTGACATGATATAGCTCAAAAATGTTATCTATTGCATCAAGTCTTATATACCTTCAATGAGAACTTGTACTTTTTAACTCGCCTCACCCAAAGGCTTATGTGAGGTATTGTCATCACTTGGCGTCAGTCGTCGTCTGTATACTTTTACCTTTTAATCTTCTTCTCTGAAACCACTGGACCAATTAGAACCAAATTTGAGAGGAATGTTCTTTGGATGGTCCCTTACTGAAAGTTTATGTTTTTTTGTTTATCAGAAGAAACAAGAGGTCCAATGGTGTCCAAAAGGGGTGTATCTATATGTATGGGAATAAATTATTTATTGTTCATTTGTTTTTGATGAGTTTTTTTTAATGCATTCATCAAGAAAATCTCTTTAATAAACATGCATAATGTTATTATGTAACTATTACCGTTTTTGACATTCAAAAGGAATTCATTAAAAAAAAAACCCATCAAAATCAGGTAGGGTTACAATATCCCAAATCAATATCAACTTTTATTCAGTGACAAGGATCATTGTGTTCAAAATTCTGACGGATCCCAAATCTGCAACTCAAGTTATCACACACAAACCATTCTGTCTACAGACGGACGACAACAGCGCTATAACATAAAACAACTGCATTTCTTTTACCATCATTTGAAAACTAAATCAAAATCAAATAAACAACCGCTCTTCATGCAAAAAAACCAAAACAACCTTTTGGTGACCTTGGGACCTCTTGTATTGAAACGGACAAGGCTACAATTCTCCAAATATATCTTACCTTTATACTGTGCCCAGAATCATTGTGTTAAAATCTCAAAAGTCTGTGCATGGAATCCATTGTGTCTACAGACCATAACGCAAGACAATCGCAAAAACTTTGTGGTTGTATCAAGAGAGGTAAAGTCCTTGGTCTGTCTTTTATGGCCCCTGATCTTGTAGATAAATTTCAAATGATATACTGAAGGGGAACTTACTCTTAGGCTATTGATCGGAAACGAAATGCAGATGTATGGACATGAGTATGACTTAACACCCGTGTGGTGGGGTAAAACGGGTTCCTGTAAATGGAAAAAAAACTTCATACTTTGTTGGATTCTAAAATTTGTGGATTGGTTGGATCCAGGAAAAACAGCTACTATCATCCACATGACTTGTACAAACAATGAACAAACAAAACTGAAATTCCTCATTATACAGCGAGTTATCTTGGATTTCAAACCAGCATCAAAATTACAAGTTTGGTGGTGGTGTACCCCAATATCATTTGCGGATGAATTGGTACAATGGTTTCTGAGAAATCGTCAAAATTCTATTTCACAAATTACTTGAAATATAATAAAGAAATAATTAGCATCAAACTACAGTATAAATTTCAGTTCATTTTAGTGTTAAATGTAGCAGTAACTAAAAGACACATTAAAAGAATTAGTCCAACAGTTTCATTAAAAAGAATGACCAACATTATATACACATACCTTGTCTTAGGAAGGGACAAAACTTATTTGGTAAAAAAAACCACTTGATTCTACTGAAACTGATACAATCACAATGCTTGAGTTATTTATTGACAACATATTTGTTATGTTTGGTGGATGTGTTTTTCAACAGACAGCCGGAATTCCTATAGGTACCAACTGTGCACCTCTTTGCACTTACTTGTTCCTTTATGTACAAGGCAGACATCATTCAGGAGCTTCTTTGGAAAAACTAGCCCGATCTTTTAATTTCAGGTTCAGCTATATTAGTGTTTTATCTAGGACTGAAAAGGGGCATGGTATATTTTTTTTTTAAAAGGGCACTTTGTGTGTAGAATTTACCAAAAAGGGCACATAGTTTCTTTGCAACATTTATGTGAAACAAGGCAATATATTACACAAAGTTTAAAAATGCAGCAAGTGAAATTAGGTAAAAAAAAATATCTACATTGGACGATTGGTTGAAAAAATAGGGTAGGTAGATAGGTGAAAAAATTATTCTGATTCCCAATTTTGCTGAAAAAAATATTCTAATTTTGGTGGAGGAAAAAGAAATAATCTGATGAGTTTTTGTCATATAACCTAATGTTATATTCTGGAAAAAAAAATTCGCACTTTGTGGGGCAAAGAAAATAAATATTCTAACTCGTGTTGTCCTAAAAAAAAATTCTGAACGAAACAAAAAACCATAACCCCCCCTGCAAGTTAAATGGTCGGTCCCTTAACCAACATGTGATGACTTAGCAGCGTTTTACAAAAAATACCAATAAAATGTGCTAGGGTAGGCAGAAAAAATAGGGACGGTACTGTAGGGAAACCTTGAACAGAGATATATTTTTTTTCTGGCCTTATTCATACACACATGACACAGGTACATGTGGGGTGGGTCAAAGAGAACTGCTATCGAAACATCTACAATAATTAATGTTTATACAAATGTTGAATAGTAAAGGCCTACAGGGTTCCTTGCGGTTATGTAAAATCATCACTTTACGGTCACCACCACTTACGGAATATTATATATGTAATAAATAAATAAATAAATAAATAAGCTTTATTTAGAGTCGGCATGGTTAAAACAACATACAACATAAGCTCTGTGGAGCTTTTCAAATCGACTATACATATAACAAAAACAACATACATGCATACATACAAGGTACATAAAAATACTAGCAAAAATTAAAACATCTATATTAAAAAATAATTTAAACTAATTAATTTAAAATTTCAAGCACTAAGTAAATAAATTAAAATAAGCAGCCTAAAAAGTAACTATAATTAAAGACAAAGCACAGATTTCAAAAGCATCACAGATAAGCAAAACAAATAAATAAATAAAATTATGCTTTAAAGCTATCTACAAGCATTACAGTGGCATGAGCTACCATTCCATGAATTAATCAAGTTTTTGAATTGTTTAAAAGAATTTTCCAGTCTAAAGTGGTTTGGTAGCTCATTCCATGTTTTGGCAGCAAAATATTTAAAAGTTTTAATACCATACCTAGTTGTTCTGGTCGATGGTATACTAGCAGTATTTTGGTATCTGAAAGAATATTTACTTTGTTTAATTGTAATTAAATCATATAAGTACAAAGGACTGGTTTTATTGACAATTTTGAATGTTTCAATGGCTATAGTTCTAATTCGCCTGATTTTTAAAGTGGGTAATTTGGATTTTGTTAAAAGTTCTTCATATGTGCTGTCAGTATCATCATAGATAAATTTCAGAGCTCTAAATTGTATTTTTTCCATTTTATTTGTATTTTGTTCACTGCAAAAGTGCCATGTTACAGGGCAATAATTAAAGTTCGAGAAAATATAAGAGTAGTATATTGTAAGTCTCTTGTAAACTGTGTTGATGCAAAAGAAAGACTAAAGTCTTCGTTTGGATGCATGTTTTCATCTACTGTTTGCTCTGGCTTTTTTTCTTTGAACTTGAGCATGAACTTGCAACTAAAATCATACTGTTATGTTTGATTGAAGATGAATGAGCCTTAACACATTCAGATGAAGTGTAATCTTTTCTTAATTCCCTGCTGGTCTTGCTATATACTGGGGTGTTTAGGATCTTTCGGCAACCCATGAAATTGGAAATTGTTAAAGGGATATATTAAAGCTCGTTTTAACATATATTTTTTCAACTCGTGACGAAGGTTATTTCTTTTCAATTTAATTGTAAAAACAATCCAAAAATACTTTGCACGCCCATATAATCCCTAATACTTAAAAGCATGATCGAAATGAATTTTTGTCCAGGAAGCAAAAATTCAATTAATGGAAAAACCGCAAGATATGACAGAATTATCAACGAATTACGTCACTTTTACAAAGTTTCATTGATAAAAACCGGGTTAATGTTTCATAAATATCATTTATTGAACCAATTGCAAGTTTTCATGAGATACAAAAAATTACCAAAATGAGCTTTAATATCCCTTTAACACGAGAACGAATAACAAGTTCATTAGGATAGCCCCTGTCATTGTTGCAACATCTTATGGAACATCTATCACCTCCACCCATGAATAATAGATTAGTAAATACAAAATGTACATGCATACACGGTAATTATTTGTTAGAAGCAAGACATGTTAGTATAAAACCAGGGAGAAGCACATATAAGATGAGATTGCAGACATGCAACTAAATCTGAAAGAAAGAAAGGAACCGTCGTGATCGTATGGTAGTTGGATTTACAACTAACTATGCAATCAGTGTCTTATCAGCACTAAAGTTGTGAGTTTGAACCCCGTTCATGGCGAGGTGTAAAACATTATGTGATAAAGTTTGTCAGTGACTTGCGACAGGTCGGTGGATTTCTCTGGGTACTCCTGTTTCCTCCACCAATAAAACTGACCGCCACGATATAACTGAAATATTGTTGAAAGTGGTAATACAATTAAATATGATAAATTACCTATATAGCATCTTACTGACAAACTTGTATGCCCCTGAACCAAATCGAGGCTCACTAAAATACCCATATGGGTCCTGTATCAAGGGTGCATTACATTTTCGCGGATCTGGGAATTAACGGGTATTACACTTGGGAGGAGAGAGCGCATTACAATTCCGTGTAAAATTTACTTGAGTTTTTCTTACAATTGTGCGGATTACCTGTTATTTAGAATATATTTAATTTATTCATAATTATTCAATATTCAAGCCCACTGTCGTGTACCTGACTTGTAATTGTTAAGTAATTCAAGGTATTTAATGTATTTGTAACTAATATTTGTTTGTTTTTGTTTTATGTGATGCTGAAGCATATTATCTCATCTGTGTGAATAAAGTGCTGTAATAAAATTAAAATATAGATCCTATACAAAGTCCTACTTCAACCGCCCCGTGAGCAGAGGTAGCAGAAATTACTTGTGAATTAACCAATTTCTGGCGGACAAAGACGTTGTTGACTTTTGAAATTTAAAAAAAGAACGAACAGATAGATTTATTAATGTAAATGACAGCTTGGGTTGGCTTTAATTTGTTATGGCTTCATAGTTGACAGCTTGGGTTGTGTTCAAACAAAGTTGTGACAAATGTATGTAATTAATTACCTTAAAATAAAAATAAAAATGTATTGAATTAGTTGAATTTATTTTTATTAACTTGAGATTTTAATTTTTTTTATTCACAAAAATATTTTTCTCTTTAAAAATGTTCTTTGTGCATTATTTTGCAATGTTTGTATAATTTTTTCAGAGATATCCAATAATATTTTACCAGTCTTTATATGCTTGCAATATATGCTTGCAATACTAATTAGACCCAACACAATAATTACAATACTGGTACAATACTCGTATACAATACTCGTACATAATTTATATACGAGTATTGTGGACAATATTGTGACAATACTCGTATACGAGTATTGTTGTCGCCAAGTAAATTGATCAGTATACGTAAATAAATACAAATGAAACACGAACTACTTATAAAAACAAATGGGAGTAAAGACGAATCGAACATAGGTCTTACGCGCAAATCGTATCTGACAACACAGAACTAAAGACAAGACATGTAATTGAAGGACATGAGCAACACGAAACCCACTAAAACAGAGGTGAACTTAAGTACTTCTGAAGGGTAAGCAGTCGTTAGTGACACTCGTCTTGTTACAAACCCGGTGATATGTCATGAATGAAAAAAGGATCAGATTGTGATTGGTCACGGAACATATCTGCAGTCATTTGTGACACATAAGATAAGATAAGATAAGACAAGATAAGATAAGATAAGTTTTATTTATAGTCGGCATATTTAAATAACAATACAACACAAGCCCTAGTGGGCTTTTGACCGACATACACAATACAAGAATAAATAACAGTTAAAAACAACAAAAGCATGCACACAAATTAATAATTTAGATAAAAGCACTCATAGTAGCAAAATACAGCAAATAAGTTAAAGCACACATATAGCACAGACAAGGTAAGCATATACAAAAGTAAAAAAGTTAATCAAGCACAGTAATAAAAGCTAAAAAAATAAAATAAAGCTGGTGTTACGAGCTAAAAGCATGTTATACTGCTAAAAAATAAATAAATATAAATAATATAAACATTGAAAAGACCTTGATGATATTACATGTATACGTAAGGGATAACCAAGTCGTGGTGGCGACCGTAAAACTTTCAGTGGTGATTTCGACTTGACCACTAGCTATCAACACTTGTTTCAGTAGATTCCTTGTTTGCAGCAACCCTCTATCAAGGATATCATGATAGGAATCACAAGCTCTGGAATATTGTAATTAATGTTCAGCAGCCTACATATGCGGCATGTAGATGTACCTTATACCAAATTTCTACCGTTAACAGTGTGCTACTGCTCGTCTATACGACAATTTAAAAAGAAAAAGTGGTCTTATAATGTACAAAATCTTGCCTGTTGCAAAACCAATATTTTCTCATTACATATATTTTTTATTCTCACTTTTGACAGAAATTTTCGTCTGCTGGTTTAGATTTTTGTCAAAACTTTACCACATCCAATTGTGTTGCCCCGATACTTGCCTGGATAAGGGATTACAAAATTCTTTGCTTAACGGGGATGGAAACCTAATCATATTATTATAATGTATTGATATAAAACCATAATTACTAATTAAAAAGTAATTAGGCATATTTATGGTTAAAATGATCACGGATATCAATTAATTGTGTATGTTAAAAGACAGTAGGAATTTGCTTATCTTCAGCTATATTACTAGTAATCTGTGTTGTTAGCGCTGGAATGTTTCTTTTATATGCACGTATAAAGGAAACTGGAATAGTATGGAGGTCAGAGTATTTTTAAAGTACGAAATACTTCTTTGTAATGTGGCTAGATAAACAGGGCTGATGGAGACGACATATATACCATACAGGCTGTCAGCCATTCGAGTTTGAAAATCTGTTAAGAGGTTAAAAAGTTACATATTTTTGAAGATCGTAACTTTACTACCAAATTTGTTACAAGTATTTGAAAAAATAAATGAAATATGACCCCAGTAAAAAATAACTGTGAAAATTGGTTAAAATTCAATGAAACTACATACAGGTATTATTGTATTTAAAGTATCGGTTTAAATAGGAATTTATTCACTAGCAATTCATTCAGCAACATCTGTAGATTTAGGATAGAAGAAATTTGGTCATTATGATGCATTTCAATGGAAAATATACAAAACGACACCAAACCATATAATGGCCACAAGAAAATATCTATTGGAATATCTTAACTGCAATAATGTAGCTCCTGTGACAAACTTGTGTCTCGGCAGAGCTACAACGCGGTCCCATTCGTCACAATGGAGCAAAAAAAAAGTTGCAGTTGAAACATAAAAACTCACTATTTACGCTTCAAACATTTCATTATAACTATTACTGATGATCCCAGTCCTTGTTAAATCGTTTTGACTGAGAAATATATGCTTTTCAAAGGTAGCAACAACCTTGTTCAAATTTATCGATCGTTTTCCATAACCGGAAACTACGGAAGGCGGAGCTTTTCTAAATATGGTATTTCTTACTACACGCATTCACGCCTAAATCGCCAAATATGGTATCGACATCCAAATAGTGAGGCCGGAAATGACGAAATTCAAAATATTCAGAGAGAAGTTTTATTTTGTGGGAATTACATTCTAAAATACTGGTAGGTGATAAAAACTTGTTATAATAATGGACAAAAGGAAAGGTTATGTCTTATTATTGATAAATACAGGCGTCAGAAGCTCTGTAAGCGAGCGCAAAAAATCTCGGCGGCTGCTCCATTACGTGTAATGGCATCCCGTTATAACCCTTGCGAGTAAGCGAGCATTTAGGGTTTTATTATTAGAACTAGAATATCTCTACTAATAGTTCCCACACCCAGTTTGATTTCAGCACCCTAAGTAATGAAATGATATCTTCCTTTCTATGGTAATTGTTCAGCAACATATGTTTTTTAAAAATGGTGCCATTTCCGGAAAATTTTGAGTTTGAATCTCGGTGTAAAACAATAATTTTGGTAGGATATGTTAACTTAAATAACAAATTGGATTTTTTTATGTGATTAAAATTATATCAAAATCAAATGATAATCATTATTATATGCGAGCTTAAGCGAGCTCTTTATGGTATAAAATGTGTACTTAGGATTTTTTAACAAACATGGTTGAACATATTGTCGAAGAAAAAAAAATTCTACGTTTTGTAAACACCGGTTTCCGGGTAGCACACTAACACACTCAACTAATGAAGATCTTCTTAACATAAAGCGCAAATGTGATCCTGAAGTCTCGTACCCTCTCTCGTACGTCCGATACCACTGAAACCCGGAACCCGTGTGTAATAAAAGTCATTTTGCTAGCTTGTTTTACTTATATTGATATTTTTTAATTTATTAAATCTCTTCTGACATACTGACAAGAAATTTTGTTTCTACGCGGAAGTTAACTTTTGAGATTTCGTAAGGAACGATATCTCGAATAAAGGAACGACAGCTCGATTGAATCAATCGTAACTACTCGGCCATTCTCGCTACCCTGCAAATAAAATTATTTGCAGGGTAGCGAGAATGGCCGAGTAGTTACGATTGCGATTGAATGAGACTAGATTCGGCCCTAAAAAACGTCGTCCCTAATATATCTCGGCCCAAAAAATCTCGACACTTTTTGATGAAATGGAGACCATTCACCCATTTCCCCCCCAGGTGGCGTCGCTGTACCAACGGTCGTTAGGAAAACGTTTGTTTTCCGATAAACGCTTGTAACCAATGTAATCAAATGGCAATATCATTACCTACGCGGTGTCCTTGATCTGAAGCGTTGCGTAATATGACGGTAGGCACCAATCGTAACTACTCGGCCATTCTCGCTACCCTACAAATAACCTCGTACGTAGATAGTAGAAATTCTTCTTAAATTGTTTGCCGGAAGTTAAGTTAAGTTAAGCCGCACAGAAATATAGTCCACGAAAATCCAATATGGAAGACATACTAAGTAAAATCTAATCATGCAAAACTAATTAAAACTTTAACTTTTATCCATGAAAATAATTGAAATATAGAAAATTGCTTAACATATAACTTTATCAAACTTTCATGTAACTGACATGTGAAAAGTAGTGCGATTTATACGCCTAATGCATACGAGGTTATTTGTAGGGTAGCGATAATGGCCGAGTAGTTACGATTGGGTAGGCACGGCCTATAGAGAAGACGGAAGTGAACATAATAGATTTTAATTTGATATTTCCAATAACTTTTTTTCTAGTTTATTTAATAGTGACCGGTAACAATCATAGCCTATAGGGCCCATTGCCTGCAATGGCAATGTAAAATTGCATGTACGTGGTTTTTTTTACTTCATTTGGTGTCTAATGACGTAAAATTGCACACGAGTTTTTTTTTGCTTCATTTGTTGTCTAATGACATAAAATTGCACACGAGTTTTCAGACTAAATTGAACCCGATTGAAAATTGTACACGTATTTTTTTCACACTGTATAGGGTCTAACCTAGCTGCAATAATGTAGCTCCTGTGACAAACTTGTGTCTCGGCAGAGCTACAACGCGGTCCCATTCGTCACAATGGAGCAAAAAAAAAGTTGCAGTTGAAACATAAAAACTCACTATTTACGCTTCAAACATTTCATTATAACAATTACTGATGATCCCAGTCCTTGTTAAATCGGTTTGGCTGAGAAATATATGCTTTTCAAAGTTAGCAACAACCTTGTTCAAATTTATCGATCGTTTTCCATAACCGGAAACTACGGAAGGCGGAGCTTTTCTAAATATGGTAAACATTCCAATCGTAACTACTCGGCCATTCTCGCTACCCTGTTATTTGCAGGGTAGCGAGAATGGCCGAGTAGTTACGATTGGTAAACATTCACGCCTAAATCGCCAAATATGGTATCGACATCCAAATAGTGAGGCCGGAAATGACGAAATTCAAAATTTTCAAAGAGAAGATTTTATTTTGTGGGAATTACATTCTAAAATACTGGTAGGTGATAAAAACTTGTTATAATAATGGACAAAAGAAAAGGTTATGTCTTATTATTGATAAATGCAGGCGTCAGAAGCTCTGTAAGCGAGCGCAAAAAATCTCGGCGGCTGCTCCATTACGTGTAATGGCATCGCGTTATAACTCTTGCGAGTAAGCGAGCATTTAGGGTTTTATTATTAGAACTAGGTCTAACCATGTGAATTTGCGTACTCGCTTTTGCTTCAAAAACAATGCAAGAAGAGTTTTAAGATCCCCAAGCGCAAAGGCAGGCAATACAATGGCCAAAAGAAAAAGGACAATCACTGATCTACAAAACACTACACAGAAAACTATCATTTCCCCCACAGCGATATATTTTTTCACAGGAAACAAAAATCAGATTTTTATTTTTTGGACATAAAAAAAAATCAGTAATTTCCCTTCAAATTTTTATCATAAATTTCTCGTTGAGAACTGTAGGGCCGGATTAATGATATTTTTGCATCTTTCGTGTCAATTTATTTTGTTTCTTTAAAATTTCACCACACAATTAATATATTTTTTTTTAGAAAAAAACATCCTAAAAGTTAAATGGTCGTCCCCTTAATGACATGAATGTGTCTCGGCCGCGTCCATGCAGCTTCGTATAATACGAACCGCATCGGTGGCGTAATGGTTAAGAGTGCGGCATCGTGGGTTCGAGCCCCGGTCGGGTCATACCAAAGAATATACAAATTGATATTTTTGCTTCTCTGGTAAGCACGCAGCATTAAGGAAAAAGAGCAAAGACTGGTCGGCTCGGAATCAGGATAATGTGTCCGAGTGAGGCGACATGTCTATCCGCGGACTGTTGTTTTAGTGAGCTAACACTATAAAAATCCAACTCAATGTGTTGGTCTAGTACAAAGCGGACCTCATCATCATCTCATTGAAAATTAACTTGTTCTCGCCATGATATAGCTGAAAAATTGCTGAATTGACATTAAACAACAACAATCACTCGTATAATGCGTGTCCGGATTTCAAGAACCTTATGTAAGAAAGTTCAACAGTTTAATTATTGCTTCTGATTCGCGGATTTGTCCCGATAAGATTGATTCCTTAAAAAGTAAACCTTCAAAGAGATAAGTTGCATTTTAATGCTTAGTGCTTTAACCATTCATATGCTTTTCTTCTATCATCATATGTAGCACTATCATGTAATTTAATCAACACCGCCCAAATATATTTTGTATTTAGTGTAGGGGTTGTTAAATAGCTTGTATTACCGTTGAAATGAAACAGTACACTTCTTGTTTCGTGACGGCCAGTTTTATTCGGCCCGTTTTATTGGTGGAGGAAACCGGAGTTCCCTGAAAAACCACCGACCTGCCGCAAGTTACTGACAAACTTTATCATATAGAAATCACATTAGTATTATTACCAATCAATAATAGTTAAGCGACTGTTGATGAAAAATAAAATCCACACATGACTTTTGATTAGATTTATTATATAACTCAGGCACACATGTGCAACATAAGCAAACATAATAATATAATACAATATGTAAATGTAGAAAACATGGGGGATAGAGAAGGCATATACTTTAGACTAATACATTATATTCAATACACATTCAACATTTAAGACTTATTGGAATAAACCACTGATGCACTTTATAAATATTGATATTTTTTGTAGTAGTTCTACATTGCATAAAGATAGCATTCTAGACATTTTTTCTAAACTGGCGTTGGTTGTAAAATAAGTTGGTATATATTTGTTTCTTAGTTCTAAAATATCATGGCAATTACATACAAATAAGTAATGGAATTCATCACCTATTAAACTTAAAGAACATTTTTGACAAATTCTATCTTCTCTATTAATATTTCTCCAGCGACCGGTCTCAATAGGAAATTTTATATTATTTACTCTAAGTTTTGTTATAAATTTTCTATGGACTTCAGTGAGTCTAGTAAGGTATGGTTCCATACAAAATTCTTGTTTGAAAATAGAATAAAAGTGGCCTCTAGACGAATTAGCAATATCTCCGCGCCATCGTTGCACAAACTGGTCACAGAGTATTTGTTTGGCATGAACTTTAATCCAATTTGGGTTAATTTCTAATTGATTTGTAAATATAAAACTTAGACCAATTTCATCGAAAGTTTTCTTGATAAAATCAATCCATTTGAGACCGTTCGTACCATTTTTATACAAATTATATGTGAGATTATATATTTTACTTGATAATTTTTCAGATGATACAAGCTTACTCCAGAAACATAGCATTCTACATTTGATATTGACAATAAGGGGGTAACGGCCTAATTCACCGTATACAAGAAAATTTGGGGTAGTTATTCTCACACCTAAAAATATTTTCAGAAATTGGAGGTGGACTTTTTCGATGTTGTCATTCTTTTCAAATCCTAGTACTTCACTTCCGTAGAGTAATATCGGTGCAACTAGAGCGTCAAATATTTTCAACTGAAGATCAATAGGGATGAAAATAAAATGTACACATGACTGTTCATGAAAAAAAAATCAACATTTATATCTATAATACGACCCAGATATTCACGTTTGAATTTTATTTATCAAAATCTTCAGAATGTTTGATGCCTTTATTTGAATGGCTTAAGATAAAGCTGAAATCGTAAAATTTTTAATTTTGCTTTTTTCAATTTTCGCAAAATTAGAGCCCACGCGAACAGTTTGACTAAAAAAAGCAAAATTAACACCCCTTCGAAAATAACCACTTAAATAGTAAATTAATAAATGTAGATATTTATGTTTGAGACAGAATATGTTTTAACATCATGTTGGGGATCAGTGAGTAATTGTTGTTTACGACAATTTTTCAGCTATATCACGACGAGAACAAGTTAATTTTCAATGAGATGAAGATGAGGTCCCAACTCGCTTAGTTGCTTTTTTTTTGATAATATATATATATAATATATATATATCTTAAAAATGATATAGGGGTGCATATTTTTTATTAATAAAGTTATATGTCTTAAAGACAAGCCACTGTGGTTGGAATCCGGAACAGAACAGTACATAAAATTCGCCAAGAATAATTAATGTACGTGAAATTGATCGAAATTATTTGATTCTAACCATTAATAAACGATTATTTATCATGAAAGTAGAAAATCACGATACAACAAAACTAGGAAACCAACACGAAAATCTTTTAAAAAGGAAAATACAAAGAATGTGAACAAATATCAAACTTTGTTTAAAGGGATATTGTCTACCAGCTGCGTAATTTTTTCATACCCAAAATTATTGTCGATTTCCGTACTGACCTTCATAAAATGAAAATTAAACACCGAATTATTGATGAATACGCTCCGAAACGTTGTTTTTTCGACTAAAAAAGCTGACCATCGTTACCGGAAGCTAATTAATTATGCACTCACCTGGGCGAGGCCAACTCTATTTATTTATCTATTTTTATGTCAGTAGCCCGGATGCTGCAGCATGGATATTGAGGTAAGTTTCTATAAAAGTTAAGGAAAAAAGCTATTTGCGAACCGATTGTATCTAAAAGACGTAGAATAAATAATTTCTGTATCAGGAATAGATTTTCTTTGATGAAAACTACATGCCTTAACAGATTCAGCCGATATTTCCACGATAACCATTGAAAACATGCCAGGAGGCACCCTATGGGGACAAGCTCAACTACGTATTTTCGATCGGAAATTTTTGCCGGCGTTAAAAATAACTAAATTAGTTTTTTTCTTCTTATAAGTTATGAAGTTGTTCCCCGAGATTTTGATACACGTGTTAAATTAATTTATTTTAGCCAGTTTACCGACAATATGAAAACAGAGACATACATGTAGAACACAGTGAAATACATGTCTGATGAAAACGAATGACGTAGCCAGTGTTGTTTTATTTGTTAATTGACTGGAATGTTTCAGAGAAATTTGGGCTGGATTAGAAACAAAAGAGACCTTACTTCTAGTTCCACAAGACAGTTGCTGCAAAATAATATGGGACTGACCATTTACCTTGAAGGGGGCTATGTCACGTAGAAATGTTTTTTTCAGACGCCACAGAAATCATATTTTCTTATTTTCCGGCGAAGTGCCAATCTAATTAAAACAAGGTAAACTGTGATCTAATTCTCACTTATGATACCGCTGCCACTTCCCATGATATGGGGTACCTATTTGAAGCTTGTGACGAAATACCAGATTTCTGCCATCAATAGTTGTTGAGAAAAATGTGCATATATGTTCAATGTGGATAAAAACCAACTAAGTCGGCAAACAGGAAGTAGGAATCTGATGGTTCCAAAAACGCTTCCCACGATATGGCATACCTATGTGAAGCTTGTGACCAAATATCAGATTTCTGCCATCAATAGTTGCTGAGAAAAATGTGACGAAAAATATTTTGGAAGGACGGACGGACAGAGGTAAAACAGTATACCCCCCTCCCCCTTCGGCGTAGATCTAATTTTAATTGGATTGGCGAAGTGCTGGAATAATTTTTTTTTCTTCAAAATTTTGTATACGATTATACTGTGAAAATGGCAAGTATATGATTATACTGTGAAAATGTCAAGTCGGAATATATTTTTTTCTCCTGTCCAGCCAAATTTTTTTCTTCAAGATTCAGAATCAAAATAATTTTTAGGAAAAAAACCATAAAATTAAAATTGAATAGCTTGAGGGGTAAATTGATAAAAAAAAATTTGCAAGACCAAAATGGTTCTCCCATATACCAACAAAAAAAGGAAATAAAACTGTGGTCATAAGAAAATCCCACGAGAAAATCTTTCCTTCCAAAATAAGACTTTTTTATTTCTCTAAACTGAATTTGTGCAAACTATTTCACTTATAATGAATTATATTTCTTTTTTAAATAAAGCTCATTTTTCTAGATGAATGTAGAACCATCTGTCTTTACTCTGTTTTTATTAAATCTCGTCTTTATTACAGGACTTTGATCGGATTGTCCTTGATGAGGAAGTGTTGGGGGTTGCTAGAATGTTTCGAGAGGAACTTGTAGTAATGCCCCATGACGAGGATTACAACAGATCCAATAGGTATGCAGCCTACCGCCAGTATACCATTTGGGCACATGGCCGACTTGGAGCTGGGGTCAGACGTGTGATCCCAAGCTGTTGTACTTGGAAAATTAGGGACAAATATCCTGATCTATATGGACAATACAAGGGTTTCATTCCTAGACGATTTAATTAAAACTTGTTCATGAAATATTTTGTATTTTATCCCATATACCCTAATGATAAAGTTTACCACTTGCTTCCCTATGGTCGGTGGTTGTCTGGGTACTCTGGTTTCCTCCACCACTAAAACTGGTCGCCATGATATAGCTGAAATATTGCTGAAAGTGGCGTTAAAACACCAAAAATAAAAAATAAATCAACCCTAATGAGTTGTTAATTTCACAAGTTGGTCAGTTGGAATTGTAAATTTAATTTGAAAGTTTTGCCATCTTATTATTATTTTTTGTTCTATCAGCACTGACAACTTCTTCTAAAATGGACTGACAGTCTGTTATATAATTCAAAACCAAACTTGGCAGAGATGTTTTCTATGAGGTCCTACACAAGAGTTGTTACTTTTGTGCAGATTCGTCAAAAAACATGGCCACCATGTGACTTTGAAAATTCTGATTGGTCGATTTTCAAGAAACTTCTTCTCAAGAACCGCTGAAGGGATTGAATTGAAATCTGGTATATATGTTCCTATGAATGTCTTTAACATGTGTTGTTACTGTTTGCGCCATTTGAAAATTCAAAATAGCCACCAGCGGAGGTCAAAGTTTACATTGAAACCCTATGGGAAACAACATTTTCATCTTCTTCTTGAGAACAGCCGAACAGAATTTAACCAAACTTGGCAGAAATGTTTCTTGTGAGGTCCTAAAAAGTTGTCCTGGTTTGTACTAACTAGACCAACACACTGAGTGCTATCATTATTGTGCATTGGACAATTTGTAATGCCCATTATCCTGACTTGGGTAATTTTCTGCTCTAAATGTGCAGAACTTCTGTCAGACCAGGTAAAACAAAGAGTGACAATCTAAATTTATTTTATGCGACAATATAGTCAATTGTTTTGTCTTGGTCTTCAAATCTGGATTTCTGAGATGCTACAATATCATCCCGAGTTGGAGGTTGTGGAATTGGTGCAAGATGGACCGACATTCTTCTGGGATCATCTACTTCCAACTGCACACGTTAATTCATTCCTTCATTATCTTGCAGTCTCATACAAATGATGACCCTTAATAGTCTTGGAACATAGGAATATGACTTGTCAGCTTTAACAGGCTGCACAGACCATCTAGCTGTCTTTTTGTTGTAACTTCTCTGCCACCTGAAGTAGAAAAATACATACAATGTAATTCACAAGAATAAAACAATAGAGATTATGATCTATGGAGCCCTAACTTTCAATTCAAGATGAATATCTCGAATGTATAGTGAATGAGCAACTAAACATATCATTACAAGTCCACTTTATGAAGGATTTGAGTGATTTGTAGACAGATTTTAGGTTGTGGTCATCCCTCAAGAAATTCTATGGCAGGCATCACGAGCTGGTCAATGGTTACAGGGTGTCTGTTACCCAAATCAGACCTGATCTTCATTTGTTGTTGATGTCTTTCCCTTCATCGGATGGGACTTCTACCAGACTTGACCATGGACAACGCAGCAGGTTTGCGACTTTCGATTGACCCTTCTGAAGCCTATGATCAAATATCAGATTGCTGCCATAAATAATTACTGAGAAAAATGTTATGAACATCTTGGGACAAACGGACGGACAGAGGTAAAACAGTATACCCCCCCCTTTCCAGTGGAGCGGGGGTATAATAAAGCTCCTATGACATATGATCATTCATGGTTCTGTTATTAGGACAAAATTTCAAGTATGTAAGTTACAACTGAAACATGAAATTAACATGACAAACCTTAGAGTGAAGTTGAGGCTAGGTTCAAAATCTCCATCGTCAGAATCATCACCAACATCACTGCCCTCTTCAGTAATATCTATTGAGAGACTGTAAGAATAAAAAATAATTGTTTATTACAGTGTATGTGTATAATATCGAAACAAATTTTGCTATATGGTTCTGATGTGCAGCTGTATAACGAAAAAGCTTTTCAAAATAATATTAAATCTTTATACATCTATGCAGCACACATCTACACAACACAATATAAAGAGACAAAATTACATCAAAGTTACAGGAAAAAATTTGGTGCACCAGACGTGAGTCAATTCTGTCCCAGTTTGGTTTCATTCCCGTAAGTAGCTAAGGGGGACTGGCCATTTCAGCTTGTGGATTGATGAAAATGTAACGATGACGCAGAAGCCAACATGATCCCTATATAATATAGCTACTAGTAGTATCACTATGCAAGCCACAATAATTAATAGGAAACTGTTATACAAGTGACTGTGTTGAACAATATTGACAATGTTACCTATAAACATAATGTAGAATACATGTATGTCTAATCTTTAACAAAATGAACATACTCAAATGGGTTCACAAATGAACTCGATTTCTCCAGTTTCATCCGTTTCGTTGAAATGTGATGGCTGCTCATTTCTTCTACTCTAGAATTACCTTGGTCAGAATATCTAAATCAAAAGTACAAATATCAATCACTACAAAATCACATTTGTCTGAAATTACCAGTTTTAGTAGTAATTTGCCTAAAAAATTTAGATAATTTTACAAAAACCTGCATGATTTTAACACAGACATGGGCCATCGGTCTACTGTTAAATTCACACACTGTGAAACATGCAAATTGCTATGGATCTTCACATTATTTCTTAAAAATCTTGTTTATTAATCATACTTACAAGATCCAAACTAAACAAGGGCAAAGTGTGGCATATCCCCTCGCCTAAAAATTTGACCTGGTGACCTTGACCTTTGACTTTGAAAATCAATAGGGTTCCAGATTCTCTTAAGGACTAAGTATGTACCAAGCTTGGTCAAAATCCATTGAAGGATGTTGATTCTAGAGTGTTCACAAGGATGTTACGTGGTAAAATTTTGACCCGGTTATCTTGACCTTTGACCTATAAGGCTATGACCTTGAAAATCAATAGGGTTTCGGCTATCTTAAGGACTAAGTATGTACCAAGCTTTGTCAAAAATCCATTGAAGGATGTTGATTCTAGTGTTCACAAGGATGTTACGCGGTAAAAATTTGACCCTGTGACCTTGACCTTTGACCTTGAAAATCAATAGGGTTTCAAATTCTCTTAAGGACTAAGTATGTACCACGTTTGGTCAAAATCCATTGAAGAATGTTGATTCTAGAGTGTTCACAAGGATGTGACGGACGGACGGTAGCGTTACTATATCCCTTCGCAACTTCGTTGGCGAGGGGATAAAAAGCAGTTCAAATGACAATTCTTTAAATAGAAAGCCTTTATATGAAAAATACATATTGATTTCCCTCTATCATGTCTATGTTGATAATTCTAAGATAGTAAAGTATAATTTTGGCTCCCTGAACTAAAAATTATGTCCAAAATTGTTGAAATGTAGTAAAAAACTAGTTAATGTAATGTTTTTAGAATAGTCAAGAAATAAACTTGGTTTGCATAAGGAAATTGAAAACGATTTTCATTTAGTCATAGTCTAAAATATGCAGTTCAGGACATTTCAGTAAAATTTTATATAGAAAAGTTTCTGAAACTTGCAAATTTCTATGGATCTTCATATTATTTTTTAAAAACCTTGTTTATGTATCATACTTACAGGATCCAAACTAAAAATGGTACTGAAATGACACTTATTTAAATGGAAAGCTTTTTATATAAAAGATACATACGGATTTTCCACTATGGTAATAATTCACAGACAGGAAGATATAATTTTGGCTCCCATAACAAAGTGTTATGTTCAAACTTGTTGAAAGTACTTTTAACCTTATTTATGTAATGTATTTCCAGTACCCAAGATATGAACTTGTTTGCATAAAGGAATTAAAATGATTTTCATTTAGCCATGGTCTAAAATATGCATTTTAGGACATTTCTGAAATTTTCAGTAAAATTTTGTAGTCATATATAAAAAAAGTTCTGAAACTTGAAAATTTCAATTGATAGTCATATCATTTCTTCAAAACCTTGTTTATAATTATATATTATACTTACAGGATCCAAACTAAAAGTGCAATTGAAATGAAGCTTCTTTAAATAGAAAGCTTTTATTTGAAAAATACATACTGATTTTCCATTATAGTGATAATTCGCAGAAAGTAAGGTATATACTTTTGGTTCCCAACACTAAGTTTCTTGTCCAAGTTGTTGAAATTTGATAAAATTAAAAGCCTAATTATATGTTGTATATCAAAGAAATAAATTTGCTTGAATAAAAAGAACTTTATAGGGTTTTCATTAAGCCATGTACAGTTTTAATTCTTGCATTAAAAATGAATTGATTCGATATTTCTTTTTAAATTGATAATAATAAACTGCATTGTCATTGATATCATTTTTGCACTCCCATTTCCCCTTTGCTGGCCTCTTAAAATTTGTGTTTGTTTACCTCGCAAATACGGCCGTTTTATGCTACTCATTGACAATAATTTGCTGTTGCCAGGTGCAAAATTACATATATTGATTAATATCTACCGAAAATGATCATAGGCATCATCATAAATTCATAAAATATGAAAAACGATTGAGAAAAGAAGGCAACATGCTCGGCTTACCTATCAACAATAATCAAGCACTTCCTTGAGTTCGCTCCATCCAACGGCAACGGTCCAACTGATCCCCTACATATATCCTGCATTTGTTCCATTTGGAAGATACCTCACTTCTATTCCTCTTTATCTCTGAATCCGTCAAAGTCCGCTTTCTTCCACGCGTTGACAGTTTCTCTTTTGCCCAAGAACCACATGTTGTTTATTGTTTCTAAACAGTGCGCATGCTCAAGACGTGTTCGCATAGAAGGCCATATGAATAGATTTGAATATTGTCATCCGGACAATAATTCTTTTTTGGGTCTTTTTTGTCAATAAATCGTATCTTTTGCAACATAACTCGGTGTTAATCTTCATTTTATGAAGGTCAGTACGGAAATCGACAATAATTTTGGGTATGAAAAAATTACGCAGCTGGTAGACAATATCCCTTTAACAACGTACGTACACGTGCACTATAGTTTCCTCATTCAACAGTTATTGTACGTATGCTATGCGTATTTACTAATTACAAAATTATTGAAAATATTGATTTTTGCTCATGGAGAACATAAGAAAAAATTAATAAGAATGTATTCAATTTTATTTTATATTCGCATTCACAGTTAGTAACAGGTGCCCGTGACGCAGATATGATTGCTACGTTGTCCTTGTCTTATTTCAACGTAATGACGTGATCACTTTAGTAATTTAGTAACATGTCAGAAGATGGTTACAACTTATGATGCATTTGTTATTAACTTGAGGAATATTGTTATACAAATAAAAAATAATTATTGTTGGATAATTAGATAGAAATTGTGTGTTTGAAATAATAGTTTACATAGGTTACAAACGTCTAAGCGATAATAAAACGCTCCGCTAACCACCGTTGGTACTCGAGCGACACCTGTTGAGTAAATTTGGGTGAATGGTCTCCATTGCCAGATAATTTTCAGATGCGCGAGCATTCAAGGCCGTGCCGGTTTCATATTATATATATATTTAGAATATTTACCAATAAACTTGGGTAAAATGACAAATTTACAGCAAAACATCAAGTCAACCTAGGAATGGTTGATGTGACCTAAAATAATGCAATTTTTGCTCTCTTCACTCTAAATGAGTTTGACCAAATGGCGACTTCCAATAAAAATCAAAATCGTAATTTTCAACCGTCTATGCGACTTTACTATAGATTATTTAAAAAGATAGAAACACCAAAATTATTTTTCAACATGTATGTATATTATTATGATGATTCTTTCCCACTACAAGTTTGAGTAGGCATAAAATAGAGTTAGTGCCCCTTTCGTTCACTCTTCAGTACTGGAGTAACAAAAGGCTTAATAGTTACGGAAATTGGTGTTTCGTCTGTTCCTGTTTGTTTGATACATGTACCTTTAAAACTCATCTGGTCTGTATTTTGTGATAAGATTTGAATATATGAACAGCTAATGATGGGAAGACTCGGAAATTCTGAAAATTTAAAGAACAGGCAAACGGTGCACCCGTCAAATTCTTATTCAATTTTAGACATTGAATTCAACACGGATGCAGATTTCGACGCGTGTAGTTCAGGACTATGTGATGCTTCAGAAAGAGAAATTCCATTATACAGATATAATGAGATTCCTGATTTCTTGCAAGGAAATCCATATGTTGTCAGCGGCTACAGGGTTTCGCTCCCATTTAATTTATGTCTTAAAAGGTAATATTAAAAAAAAAATGGTGTGAGTTTATGACACGACCACAGGGGCTAGGTGTGTCCGAAACAAAAAAAAACTATATAATACTACAAGGGGGCGAACTCACTTGCTTCTATTTTTTTAAGTCGTCGTGTTAAATTGATCGTAACTTCGGAACGCCTTAATATTTTCAAAAAATGTTTCCACCAGTCGAAAGTCAAGTAATTTTCCTTTCCAAAGAGACCCCAATTGTTAGTGTAGGCCTCCGAACTGCTGAGGTATCATACACAAACCAAAACAATCTGTTTCAGCCAATCAAAAAGCCCGTTAGAACTCTCTCAATTTTCACGTCTATGGCGTTTGTCAAGGATGCAAATGGGATTTCTTTCAAAAACAGACTTAAAGGACATATAAATTGGCGTAAGGTAAGAAATTTTATCATAATTTGAATGGATGAAAGTATTTAGCTAGTCAAAATGACTCGTTTACGCATGGGAAAGTCTACACAGATGGGAAGTGGTCAACCCAACGTTTGTACGACTTCGGATTTTCACGCCGTTTTGTTTTGGTTCGTGTATGATACCTCAGCAGTTCGGAGGCCTACACTAACAATTGGGGTCTCTTTGGAAAGGAAAATTACTTGACTTTCGACTGGTGGAAACATTTTTTGAAAATATTAAGGCGTTCCGAAGTTACGATCAATTTAACACGACGACTTAAAAAAATGGATGCAAGTGAGTTCGCCCCCTTGTAGTATTATATAGTATTTTTTTTATTATTTTTTTTTTTTTCGGACGCACCTAGCCCCTGTGGACACGACATGTAATTAAAGTATGGTTGCATATTGTGTTGCCGACCATCTGGTGAAGTTGACCTATTTTATTTTGTTGTTTTCCTTCAATCCCATGACTTTGTAATGTCATGATCGGTTGCTGAATATAGTAATGTAAACAGCATGCCCATTTACCCTCTGCAGAGAGTTTTTTACCCCCAAAATTGTAGGGACTTATTATATGCAGCGGTACAAAGTTAAGGAAAAAACAGCAATTGTACCCCCAGTTTCAAAACTCAATGGGCACCCTGGTAAACAAACAGTACATGTGCATTGAACGATGTTCTATCTGAGGTTAATTAATGTAAATATCAGTAAATTTATTTCTACAATTGTTAGCTCAACTGACTCACTGCTTTTGGTTACTCAAATAATCAAAGGGAAACAACTCTATTACAAAATGTGAAGTAGCAAAAGCTAAATTTTGAGAATCATTGACATTTATGTTTTTTTACAGCAATGTTGATAACTTACATTAAAGGGGGAACGCCTGCCCAAATTTTTTTGGAGAGGGGATCTGCAATGACGAGGGCTACATTTGTTTTTTTTGACTGAAGTTATCAAGTTTTATTGACTGATGTTGTTATTATACCCAGGTGAGCTATACAGGCTCCTGGGAGCCTCTAGATCTGCAATGACGAGGCCTACTTTGGTTATTTTTTGACCTAAGTTATCAAGTTTTATTGACTGATGATGTTATTAATATTATACCCAGATGAGCTATGCAGGCTCCTAGGAGCCTCTAGTTTTTTTTATCAACTCCATGAAATTTCTGAAAGTAACTAAAGTTGTCAAACTGTATATGACATAAGTGCTATTAAAATAAACTTCACATTCAGGTCACTCCTCTGATCACGCAACTATTGTGTGGTTTCGGGATGTAAAATCTAATGTTTTCAGACAGCAAATTTTGCATGTATCTTAGGGTCTCACTAATTAAAGACAAGAAGCGTCAAGAACCAAATATATTTAGTTTATATTATAAATAAAGATAGATATATAAAATTAAAGGCATATATTAAATATTTCATATTTCAACAAATAGAATATTTATGATATGAAATTTAAGTGTTTTTTTCTTCTAGAAGTGACAAGAAGAACTAAAAGGTATATGTATTGCTTTGACTCCTCGGGCTCGGGATATAATATGCAATAAAAATATCTTTATCTTTATGTAAATATATATATTTAAAGTTAAATTTAAAGTGTTTTCTTACGAAATGAAGATGGATTATAAATATTTAAACAAATATTATTTATAAGTTGCATTTACCAGGGACATATATGTCCCTGCATTTAAATATCTCTTCCGTTCGCCAGACTTAAGTCTGCCCCCTGCCCACCACGAGGAGGTGGAAGTATGATTTTGAGCAGAATAATTTATTTTATTTATTATTCACATTATAAAGCACTATGGAAGAGATGTGGGGTCTAACTTGCGTAGGATTTTTCATAGAATTATGATCTTTCTACTGAGATAAGAAAATTGCATCGATTTAGACCCTAACCTCCTCATTGCAACATATCTGGGTGTGTGTATATACATGTAAGTACACGTTAGCACATATTGATTATATATTATATACAAGCTATATACAATGTACATGAAATTGGCACTATACTCTATAGACTATATTCTTCAATTTATTCCAGTCGGTTTTTTTTTGCATCCTTTTCTTTTTATATACCCCCGCTCCCAGAAGGGGGAGGGGGGTATACTGTTCTACCTCTGTCCGTCCGTCCGTCCAAGATATTTTTCGTCGCATTTTTCTCAGTTACTGTTGATGGCAGAAATCTGATATTTGGTCACAAGCGTCATATACAAAAAATGTATGTATACCATATTGTGGGTAGCGTTTTTGGACCCGTCAGATTCCTACTTCCTGTTTGCCGATTTAGTTGGTTTTTATGCACATTGAACATATATGCACATTTTTCGTCACATTTTTCTCAGCAACTATTGATGGCAGAAATCTGATATTTGGTCATAAGCTTCATATAGGTACCCCATATCGTGGGAAGCGTTTTTGGACCCATCAGATTCCTACTTCCTGTTTGCCGATTTTGTTGATTTTTATACACATTTAGCATACATTTGTATATGCACATTTTTCGTCGCATCATTCTAAGTAACTGACAGGAATCTGATATTTGGTCACAAGCTTTATATAGGTATGTCATATTGTGGGAAGCGTTTTTGGACCCGTCAGATTCCTACTTCCTGTTTGCCGACTTAGTTGGTTTTTATACACATTGAACATATATGCACATGTTTCGTCACATTTTTCTCAGCAACTATTGATGGCAGAGATCTGATATTTGGTCACAAGCTTCATATAGGTACCCCATATCGTGGGAAGCGTTTTTTGATCCGTCAGATTCCTACTTCCTGTTTGCCGTAGAGCGGGGGTATCATAAGTGAGCATTAGCTCACAGTTCATCTTGTTGTGACTTGTTTTGCCAAATTATTTTTGTACATTGCATGTGACAAACGACATTGTTTAATTCAAAATCCCTGTGACCATACAGGACTCCTTTTACCAGATTTTCTTGAAGTATAATCTCCTTGTGAATTTTGTTAATTAACTCCAGTAATTTTTCAGGTGCCCAATTATTATTATTATTATTATTTACCAGATTTATATAGCACTCTTTTCATACAATTCTGATTTAATTTCAAAATGTGATTAATTGATTCACAACTATTATTTTTCCATTGCAAAGGGATTCTGGGTGCTAACTTGCGTGCGCTATACATGTATTCTCTGACAGTAGGAATAATCTTTATCTGTCAAATATGCACCTACTGACGCTTCATATTTGCTTTCAATATTTGTTACCAGCTTTGTAAAATCTACAGTGGTATCTGCTTCAATTAAGCCATTTTCTCCAAAAATCTCTGAAACTATTTGCTTGGTAGCCTTTTCATTCATCCTAATTTTATTTTTCAAATATCTAGTCAAATTTTCACTTAAGTGTCTTATACAGTGAGTTTAGATTGTGGAAAACTTGATTGTATTGCTTTAACTAAAGCCTTTTCTTCATCAGAACCAATGAAGTCATTAAAGCTCAATAATGTATCTGGTATTCCAGTATCTAAAACAGAAGCCAGATGAGTGAAAAATCTTTGGTATATAGTATGAAAATCACCATCCCAATGAAGGTATACAGGTCCCAATATAATTGGGTTGGTGTTTTTACCCTTTCGTTTCAGTTTTGATTCTTGGAATACAGTTGTTACAAAAAAAGCACCAAGGTTAAAAGTTCTGTCAACACCAATAACAGAAGTTTTGCAATCACTTGAAAAATGTTTCATTTGGTAGTCAGTGTAGCATATTACATTTGGTAGTCAGTGTAGCATATTACATTTGGTAGTCATTGTAGCATATTACATTTGGTAGTCATTGTAGCATATTACATTTGGTAGTCAGTGTAGCATATTACATTTGGTAGTCAGTGTAGCATATTACATTTAGTAGTCAGTGTAGCATATTACATTTGGTAGTCAGTGTAGCATATTACATTTGGTAGTCAGTGTAGCATATTACATTTGGTAGTCAGTGTATCATATTACATTTGGTAGTCAGTGTAGCATATTACATTTGGTAGTCATTGTAGCATATTACATTTGGTAGTCAGTGTAGCATATTACATTTGGTAGTCAGTGTAGCATATTACATTTAGTAGTCAGTGTAGCATATTACATTTGGTAGTCAGTGTAGCATATTACATTTGGTAGTCAGTGTAGCATATTACATTTGGTAGTCAATGTAGCATATTACATTTGGTAGTCAGTGTAACATATTACATTTGGTAGTCAGTGTAGCATATTACATTCGGTAGTCAGTGTATCATATTACATTTGGTAGTCAGTAGCATATTACATTTGGTAGTCAGTGTATCATATTACATTTGGTAGTCAGTGTAGCATATTACATTTGGTAGTCAGTGTAGCATATTACATTTGGTAGTCAGTGTAGCATATTACATTTGGTAGTCAGTGTAGCATATTACATTTGGTAGTCAGTTATCATATTACATTTGGTAGTCAGTGTAGCATATTACATTTAGTAGTCAGTGTAGCATATTACATTTGGTAGTCAGTGTAGCATATTACATTTGGTAGTCAGTGTAGCATATTACATTTGGTAGTCAGTGTATCATATTACATTTGGTAGTCAGTAGCATATTACATTTGGTAGTCAGTGTATCATATTACATTTGGTAGTCAGTGTAGCATATTACATTTGGTATTCAGTGTATCATATTACATTTGGTAGTCAGTGTATCATATTACATTTGGTAGTCAGTAGCATATTACATTTGGTAGTCAGTGTATCATATTACATTTGGTAGTCAGTGTAGCATATTACATTTGGTAGTCAGTGTAGCATATTACATTTGGTAATCAGTGTATCATATTACATTTGGTAGTCAGTGTAGCATATTACATTTGGTAGTCAGTTATCATATTACATTTGGTAGTCAGTGTAGCATATTACATTTAGTAGTCAGTGTAGCATATTACATTTGGTAGTCAGTGTAGCATATTACATTTGGTAGTCAGTGTAGCATATTACATTTGGTAGTCAGTGTAGCATATTACATTTGGTAGTCAGTGTAGCATATTACATTTGGTAGTCAGTGTAACATATTACATTTGGTAGTCAGTGTAGCATATTACATTTGGTAGTCAGTGTATCATATTACATTTGGTAGTCAGTGTATCATATTACATTTGGTAGTCAGTGTAGCATATTACATTTGGTATTCAGTGTATCATATTACATTTGGTAGTCAGTGTATCATATTACATTTGGTAGTCAGTGTATCATATTACATTTGGTAGTCAGTGTAGCATATTACATTTGGTAGTCAGTGTAGCATATTACATTTGGTATTCAGTGTAGCATATTACATTTGGTAGTCAGTGTAGCATATTACATTTGGTATTCAGTATAGCATATTACATTTGGTAGTCAGTGTAACATATTACATTTGGTAGTCAGTGTAGCATATCACATTTGGTAGTCAGTGTAGCATATTACATTTGGTAGTCAGTGTAGCATATTACATTTGGTAGTCAGTGTAGCATATTACATTTGGTAGTCAGTGTATCATATTACATTTGGTAGTCAGTGTAGCATATTACATTTGGTAGTCAGTGTATCATATTACATTTGGTAGTCAGTGTATCATATTACATTTGGTAGTCAGTGTATCATATTACATTTGGTAGTCAGTGTAGCATATTACATTTGGTAGTCAGTGTAGCATATTACATTTGGTATTCAGTGTAGCATATTACATTTGGTAGTCAGTGTAGCATATTACATTTGGTATTCAGTATAGCATATTACATTTGGTAGTCAGTGTAACATATTACATTTGGTAGTCAGTATAGCATATCACATTTGGTAGTCAGTGTAGCATATTACATTTGGTAGTCAGTGTAGCATATTACATTTGGTAGTCAGTGTAGCATATTGCATTTGGTAGTCAGTGTAGCATATTACATTTGGTAGTCAGTGTAACATATTACATTTGGTAGTCAGTGTAGCATATTACATTTGGTAGTCAGTGTAGCATATTACATTTAGTAGTCAGTGTAGCATATTACATTTGGTAGTCAGTGTAGCATATTACATTTGGTAGTCAGTGTAGCATATTACATTTGGTAGTCAGTGTATCATATTACATTTGGTAGTCAGTGTAGCATATTACATTTGGTAGTCATTGTAGCATATTACATTTGGTAGTCAGTGTAGCATATTACATTTGGTAGTCAGTGTAGCATATTACATTTAGTAGTCAGTGTAGCATATTACATTTGGTAGTCAGTGTAGCATATTACATTTGGTAGTCAGTGTAGCATATTACATTTGGTAGTCAATGTAGCATATTACATTTGGTAGTCAGTGTAACATATTACATTTGGTAGTCAGTGTAGCATATTACATTCGGTAGTCAGTGTATCATATTACATTTGGTAGTCAGTAGCATATTACATTTGGTAGTCAGTGTATCATATTACATTTGGTAGTCAGTGTAGCATATTACATTTGGTAGTCAGTGTAGCATATTACATTTGGTAGTCAGTGTAGCATATTACATTTGGTAGTCAGTGTAGCATATTACATTTGGTAGTCAGTTATCATATTACATTTGGTAGTCAGTGTAGCATATTACATTTAGTAGTCAGTGTAGCATATTACATTTGGTAGTCAGTGTAGCATATTACATTTGGTAGTCAGTGTAGCATATTACATTTGGTAGTCAGTGTATCATATTACATTTGGTAGTCAGTAGCATATTACATTTGGTAGTCAGTGTATCATATTACATTTGGTAGTCAGTGTAGCATATTACATTTGGTATTCAGTGTATCATATTACATTTGGTAGTCAGTGTATCATATTACATTTGGTAGTCAGTAGCATATTACATTTGGTAGTCAGTGTATCATATTACATTTGGTAGTCAGTGTAGCATATTACATTTGGTAGTCAGTGTAGCATATTACATTTGGTAATCAGTGTATCATATTACATTTGGTAGTCAGTGTAGCATATTACATTTGGTAGTCAGTTATCATATTACATTTGGTAGTCAGTGTAGCATATTACATTTAGTAGTCAGTGTAGCATATTACATTTGGTAGTCAGTGTAGCATATTACATTTGGTAGTCAGTGTAGCATATTACATTTGGTAGTCAGTGTAGCATATTACATTTGGTAGTCAGTGTAGCATATTACATTTGGTAGTCAGTGTAACATATTACATTTGGTAGTCAGTGTAGCATATTACATTTGGTAGTCAGTGTATCATATTACATTTGGTAGTCAGTGTATCATATTACATTTGGTAGTCAGTGTAGCATATTACATTTGGTATTCAGTGTATCATATTACATTTGGTAGTCAGTGTATCATATTACATTTGGTAGTCAGTGTATCATATTACATTTGGTAGTCAGTGTAGCATATTACATTTGGTAGTCAGTGTAGCATATTACATTTGGTATTCAGTGTAGCATATTACATTTGGTAGTCAGTGTAGCATATTACATTTGGTATTCAGTATAGCATATTACATTTGGTAGTCAGTGTAACATATTACATTTGGTAGTCAGTGTAGCATATCACATTTGGTAGTCAGTGTAGCATATTACATTTGGTAGTCAGTGTAGCATATTACATTTGGTAGTCAGTGTAGCATATTACATTTGGTAGTCAGTGTATCATATTACATTTGGTAGTCAGTGTAGCATATTACATTTGGTAGTCAGTGTATCATATTACATTTGGTAGTCAGTGTATCATATTACATTTGGTAGTCAGTGTATCATATTACATTTGGTAGTCAGTGTAGCATATTACATTTGGTAGTCAGTGTAGCATATTACATTTGGTATTCAGTGTAGCATATTACATTTGGTAGTCAGTGTAGCATATTACATTTGGTATTCAGTATAGCATATTACATTTGGTAGTCAGTGTAACATATTACATTTGGTAGTCAGTATAGCATATCACATTTGGTAGTCAGTGTAGCATATTACATTTGGTAGTCAGTGTAGCATATTACATTTGGTAGTCAGTGTAGCATATTGCATTTGGTAGTCAGTGTAGCATATTACATTTGGTAGTCAGTGTAACATATTACATTTGGTAGTCAGTGTAGCATATTACATTTGGTAGTCAGTGTAGCATATCACATTTGGTAGTCAGTGTAACATTACATTTGGAGGTTTTCCTGTAGATTGCACAATTTCCTTCAGAAATGGATGTGACTTTGACAACATGTAAATAACATTTTGCACATCATCTGCACTGTTTTGTCTATTCCCATATGCATTTTCTTTGTTAATGGCATATTTAACATTATGAATAAACTTGGAATCACGAAGTTGATGTTCTGACTGAAATTTTTCAGAAAAAAGTTGTCTTACTGGTTTTCCAGTCTTAATTTCTGATATTATTTGATTTTTAGTTATAGCCTATAGGAGATGTTCTTATATATTCTTGCTTTGTAATTTTAGCATTTCCATGCTTATTCATATGTTCTGCCTTAAACATTCCTAAATATTCTGCTATTGCTTTAGTTTGCACCTCACATGAAAAACCAGGCATTTTTTCAAACCAACTAAAATGTTGATAGATGATATATCATTACCCATATTTATTAAAGGAACAAAATGGTTTGGGAGCCAAGTTTTGCTAAGCCCATAACTTGAACTTGTCCACATTATTACTATTGCATCTTTGGACTTTAATGAGACTGGCTGAAATTTTGTATTTAATACACCAACAGATGAATCAAGAATGCCATTTCTTGGTGGATATACAGAATGGGACACCCAACTACAGTAGATACAGCAAGCATAGACCATGCAGACGAATAAGCTCCGTTGATAGCAGCATCTTTGCATGCAGTCATACGACGGTGATACTAAAATTAGCCGTTCATATTTCTATGCATGTTAACACCCTTATCTGTGTTGCAAGCTTCTCATTACCAACCAGACTGACTGATATTGCATTGGTTTTTTATTTTCTATTGACATTTTAAAAAATTCTAATATTTGTTTTGAAGTTCTGTCTTCTGTCAGACAACTTGCTGCTGTATAGCTTTTAAAGTCATTTCTTGAGAACATTAGTTCTAAGTTTTCATTTCTAAACAAAATTTGTTCAACTCGAGAGCCCTCAAGCAATACATTAGCCTTTGCATATTTTTCTAATCTTTTTATAGAGTTATCAAAGTCAAAATAACCATCATTGGTCCTACAACATTTCAAGCAAATATAGTCACAATTTGGACTTGTTCGAAGAATACAAAACTGATCTTTTGTCAGTTTTTGACATGTGTTGTGGAACCAGGTCTCACATTGATCACATGCAACACAAAGGCATGTGCAGTTTTTTCCACAATCTCCACAAGGATATGCCATTGTTAACTAATGTTTATATATATTTAAAAGAGTATGTATATACATGTAAAGCAACAAGCCAATTAAAGAGCAGAAGATACATGTAGCTCACAAGCACTATTATAGTTTCAGTGAATGTAATGTGTACATTCAAGCACTGTAGTTTAGCGTAGCACTAGTCTGATTCTGCCCCAAAACAGACTTATATTTTGTTTCAACAAGAACTATAGTTCAGCCCAGCATATTGAACTTTGATACGTTATGCTTCAATGAATGTTTTATTGTAAAGTATAGAGTACATTCGGGCACTTTATTTTAGCGTAGCACTGAGTCTTGATTCCACGCAGAAACAGACTGGTTCAACTTTGTTTTTCTCTGAAGTTTTATAGAAATCTGACGATTGTTTGTGTAAGAAGCCGTAAATTAAGTTGTTGATTATGAAGCGTGTGTACACAGTGAGAATCCAGTTGATTGGGAAGTGTGTATAGAAGTTAATCTCTAATTAGATTATAAAGCAGGTGGATAAATTATGTACAAAGCCAGTGAAACATGTGTGTACACAGTAACACAAGCCAATTTACTTGTTGATTGGGAAGTCTGTATACAAGTTAATCTGTTAATTAGGTGCGGCGCCAGTTTGCTTGTTGATTGGGAAGTGTATAATGACTATGTATAGCGAAAAAAAACCCACTTAAATTCGAATTCTAAATACTTATATTTGTTGAATTATTTAATAAAAATATATATAACATATTTAAAGTAATATTTCATATTAGTCATGTAAAGTAACAACTACTTATTTATACCTTTTAGTTCTTCTTGTCACTTCTCGAAGAAAAAAATACTTAAATTTCATATTATAAATATTTTATTTGTTGAAATATTTAATATATGCCTTTAATTTTATATATTTATCTTTATTTATGCCATAAACTAAATATATTTGGTTCTTGATGCTTCTTGTTGGTTCTTGACGCTTCTTGTCCTTAATTAGTGAGACCGTGTATCTTATGTATTGTTTGATAAAATAGCACATTTTTTTTGTAGATTCAATACACTAAACAACATGTCTATAATTTTCTCCTAACGTCCCTTCAGAATGCATGGATAAAGGTCGTAAATAAAAATATGACTGTGTACAAACCTTCATGTCTATTATATACTCTAAATCATCATTCTGTAGTAGATCTCCAAAAGGTTTGGCACAATCGATCCACATTAAAGCAGAACCCAGATTTGCAGACCATATCTATAGGCTAAATATTCTAATGCAAAATTAGTTACTATGATACCAGCAATTTTCAGCACAACATAATACCATCCATCAAGTGAAGATGAACTAATAATTTTTTGGTACTGAACTCGATACGTTTCCGAACCGAGATTTGGTAGATCTCATATTTTACTTTTTTTTATAAAAAAATTATTGTATTAGAGATGATGGAAATAAAAAAATATTCATGAATATCAATAATTTTATTTGAGTTACATTGTATTTACAGCATATTCAAATGGAATAATGAGACAATCAATGTGTGGTCACATCTTGGTGGATTTATTATATTTCTATATTTGGTGTTACATGACAACATAATATACATACCTAAATTTGGTGGATCTTTTACAGATCATATTATTGTAACTTTAGGACTTTTATGTTATCAGGTAAGTAATACTTGTATTATCAGTCATACAAATGTCTTAGTTGTCTTACTAGTATTATCTTATTTCAGTTCAGAAAAAATGGACATGTATTTTTATTTCATGATAGTGTCGGAGCCATGCATTTCTGTGCTATATATAGCATATAATGTCAACATTTAAGAATCACCTAGGATTGTCATCTATATCTCTACTTTGTGATTACTACTTCTCCAACATTTTAAATCTGACTTCTGACTATCTTGCACTACATCTATAAAGTTGTATTCTGACTTCTTTATAAGAAAAGTTTGAAGATACCAAAAGAGTAGAAAGAAGCTGTAAAGTGAAGGATAGACAATACAGTGACTAAATTAAAAAGGACTGGTGCTCATCGTGAGGAAGGATAGACAATACAGTGACTAAATTAAAAAGGACTCATCGTGAGGACTGTGTATAAAGCAGACTTATCTGTATCTATAGTGTACTTTATTTCAAATTCAATGGAATGTGGGATAGATGTGATCTACATACTTATACTCACCACATCTGAAATTATTCAGTGAAAGGGAATCATCTTTATCAATGTACATGTAGCGTGACATTACATTACATTAAATTAAAAGAATGCACTATCTTCTTTTGGTTCTTGTTGAAAGTCATGTCCACCAAACAATAAAAAATTGGAGCATTTCTTTTAGTTTAGAGTGGGGAATAGTTGTGTAAAGGGTAGAGAAGTAAAATGTTTTAAGGGGAGTGACCTTGGTTGTATGTATTCTGTGACCTTGATTGTATGTACTCTAACAAATCTTTAAGAGTTTTTCAGAATTCATATCTGGTTTTGACTGCTGACGGAATAGCTGTTGATAATTTAGAAACAGGTTTCATGGAACATTTGTCATACCCAGCAATAATGCTGTTGTCAAGGACACTTGTGCAATTAGATATCCAGTACTGCAGTAGAGTGACAGAAGATCCAGTTCTTCATCTCTAGTTGAAATGTCAAAAGAACACAATCCTATTAATGATTGTTCAGTATTTCCTCTTTCATACTAGTAATTTAGTATACTGTATAATGATTGTTTTTGCTATCTTCGTGAGTGCAGTAAGTTTGTGAAAATTAAAAACCTACGGAAATACCCTCATTTTAGATGTTTATTTCTTGACGTGAAGACAATCATGCCATTAAAACAGGGTTGGCCGTGAAATACCAGTGGCGGGAATTCCCAGTGGTAATTACCGGGAAATACCGTCCTGGGAAATACTCTAAATATTAGCTCAAGTGGGAAATACTGGGAAATATGATTTTTAGATGTGATTAATTTCTTCAAAGTTGCTAAAAACTTAACATTTTAACTAGTGGTGTACCGATCATCGGAAACATCGAATAATCAGTCGGACGTCATCATACGATCCGATGATCGATTCTTAAACCTTGTGGTCGATTCTGATTCTATAGTGTCTAAAATATATATGCTTAACTTTGTTCTTTGGTTGTTTTTTTTTTTTTTTGTCTCCATACTGACAAAAATATTGCAGTTTTATCCCAGCTGTTTTTTTTTGCCCTCATAGTGACAAACATCTGGTAGTTTTGTCCAAAAAAGCGTATTTTTGACACTCACTGACTCGGTCAATACCCATATTTGGACTAGTCTATTATTTATCTACTTCCCAGAATAGTCCATTTTATATCAGGTGTTACACATATGGAAAACGATCTTTTGTTTTGTTCTAAGTTAATGTTTACAAATGGAAAAATTGTAGTTTGTAAATATATTATTTGATTTTATTCAAATCTTTACTTTTGTCAAACACATATTTGGACTAGTCTATTATTTATCTATCTATATCAGGTGTTACACATATGGAAAACGATCTTTTGTTTTGTTCTAAGTTAATGTTTACTAATGGAAAAATTATAGTTAAGTTTATAAATTTATGATACAATTTTATTTATATCTTTACTTTTGTCAATCATACTCTTGAGATAAAGACTACTTGATTAATTATAGTCAGTAAATACATTTAGCAGGCAATTGTCACCGATGATCGATCATCGGTAGATGTTGATGTAACGATCATCGATCTTGAAAACGTTACCGATTCCCATCACTAATTTTAACACACAGTGTTGAAAATTACATCAGTTAAATAAATATGGGTATACAGCCTAGGTGTAGGACCATTAAAAAGGACTTCAGGCAACTTTTGAAATTGTAATCTTCATATAAATATAATATTTATACAAAATACTTTTATTAAAAACATGTTAAAACTGTCGCCACAATTTTATATCTACACTTTTCAGTTCAAGCATACAGTTTCAGAGTTCACCAATCTATTTCATCTTTCCCCCTTAACATTCTGTAGCAAAAAACAAGCTTTCCTGCTTTAACAAGACCAAGTCTAATTCTTAATTTAACAATAATCACCTAACAATTAATAGCTGATTGTTTTGCCAGGTTGTATACATGTAATCTAATATCCTAAGCGCATTTCTTTTATGCTATAATAATGACTAACTTTTTTAATTTGTATTTACAAACTAATTAACACATCTTCAATAACCTTTAGAAATCAATAAGTCCAGTTTTTAAAGACAAACAATAAACATGTCAAAAGCAGTTCAGAATATGGTTTTAATCACTAAACAAAGGAGGTACAAAGTGGGGATTACAAGTAAAGAATAACTTGCTTAATATTTCTATCAAAATCAATAATTTTTTTTAACAAATAACAATTTTCCAATATCAATTTTATATATCTCTACATTAACACTATCCATTATTTTTCTTTATTTTTTTCTGTAAGGCCAATATAGTTACAAATAGATTAACTCAAGTCTATATTATATTCCAAATAAATGTTCAATTTGCTTATTTATAAGAAGATATATCACAATAATCTGGAACTCAAAGAAATTTACACTATGCGCAGTAAACAAGTGCACAATGTGTACAGGTTCATGTATCATTATATTTGCAAATTAAGAATCAATCTTATTTCCCAGTATTTCCCGCCATCCTGGGAAATATGAGTATTTCCCACTTTTTTGCCAACCCTGCATTAAAAACTAGCGAATACATTTGACCTTCATATTAGTAAAGGTTACCACCTATACAGTACTATCTTGTTTTTTGTTTATTTTTACTATTCTGCTTGTTTTACAGTGTTATTCCTCTGTTTTAGTTTTGTATGCTGTGCTCTGCTGGATTTCATATGTTCTGCTGTCACTCTGAGAAAGCTAGCAGACGATGGTTAGCAGTAGATCTAACAGGAATATCCGTTGGAGTTATTGGTTGTTATCTGCCAGCCGTACACTATGCTTTTTATTGCTTATCTGTAAGTATTAAATCACTTTCTGAGTGGTGTAACTATAAGTGTGCTCACCTGAAGGGAGGTAGATTGTAAATTTAACCAAAGACTAATCTATTCATATTTGCTACTTCTGTGCTAAGCATGCAGCATTAAGGAATAAAAGCAAAGACTGGTTGGCTCAGGGTTAGGATAATATGTCTAAGTGGAATGACATGTCTACCAATGGACTGTTGTTTCAGTTAGTTTGCACTATAAAATGTAACTTGGCATGTTGGTTTAGTACAATGAACTTGGCATGTTGGTTTAGTACAATGAACTTGGCATGTTGGTTTAGTACAATGTGTACATCATCAACATCTCATCGAAATGTAACTTGTTCTTACCAATGATATAGCTGAAAATTGCTGACTTGGCAATCACTCATTCACTATAAGTATTAAATCAATTAAATAACTTAATGCTGTAGATACAATCGTGTACTTTGAGTTGTTGATCAAATAGTGTTTTCCGCAGAAATTCAGTAAGGTGCACTCAGATGGCACTTGTGCATCATTTTATGAATTCATATGGCAAAATAAATGTTGGAATTTTTTTATTGATTGCCCAATATTACAGTGTGAGAAACCATTTATTAAAGTTGTTCGCCAATCTGGCTAGTAACTATTGAAATATACTCGCCAAATTAAATATCACTATCCAACTATGACGAGAGATCCCTCATTTGAACTCACCATATTTTTAGAACTTTTAGGATATTAACAGTGACGACCATTGGTGTATTATGTTTATCTTACAGATATGGAGAGATATCTACTTGATAACTATAACATTATTAACAGTACTGTCCATGGCAATACAATTACATCCACATTACTTCAGTCCTAGAATGTCCAGATATAGAATTCTGCTCTATATAGGACTAGTAGGATATGGCATCATACCTACAATACATTGGATATGGTTAAATGGAGGGGCATCAGCTGAAATTGTTCAGGTATATTATTTATAACTATCAATAACATGGATTTAATCTGTGGTATTAGGAAGAGAATCTGGAGTAACATTTCTAACTTAGCATCTTTTTTTAACATTGTAACTTTTTTACCAGGAAAAAAAAAGTATCTTTTTTTAACATTGTAACTTTTTTACCAGGAAAAAAAAAGTTTATACTATATGTTGACATTTAAAGTTTTATACAAAATAGGGTTAAAATTTAAAAGCTTTGGACTACATGCATGACATTAAACTTAAAACTTGTGTTTACTTTGTGCAGTTTTTTGTACCCTAGGTTATCACAGTTTATTTTTCAGAATTTCCATAGTTTATACCTGTGGTAAATTTATGTTTATATTTGTAGCTTTTTGTACCTAAGATAACTACAATGTATATACTTGGAATGGCAGCTTTACTTTTGTATTTAAGTAAATTTCCAGAAAGATTTTATCCTGGTAAGCATAATTCTTATCACAAAGAATGTTTTCATTCAAGCTAAACAAAGGATTAACCATCTGTATTTTGCTTTCTATGAGCTTATTATTCTAATGTTTTGTTCGTTTTATGACATATTTCTATAAGTTATCATAAACTGCCTTGTTGGTGCAATTGTTAGCATGCTCATCTTGGGTTCGATTCCTGGTCATGTCAAACCAAGAACTATAAAATTGGTATATGCTGCTTCTCTGCTAAGCACACAACATTAAAGAGTAAGAACAAAGATTATTTTTGAGTGGAGCATTATTTCTATCAGCGGACTGTTTCTGTTATTTTTGAGTGGAGCATTATGTCTACCAGCGGACTGTTTCTTCAATTAGATAGCATTATTAATCAAACTTAGCATGTTGGTCTAGTATTAATCAAACTTAGCATGTTGGTCTAGTATTAATCAAACTTAGCATGTTGGTCTAGTATTAATCAAACTTAGCATGTTGGTCTAGTATTAATAAAACTTAGCATGTTGGTCTAGTATTAATCAAACTTAGCATGTTGGTCTAGTATTAATCAAACTTAGCATGTTGGTCTAGTATTAATCCAACTTAGCATGTTGGTCTAGTATTAATCCAACTTAGCATGTTGGTCTAGTATTAATCCAACTTAGCATGTTGGTCTAGTATTAATCCAACTTAGCATGTTGGTCTAGTATTAATCCAACTTAGCATGTTGGTCTAGTATTAATCAAACTTAGCATGTTGGTCTAGTATTAATCAAACTTAGCATGTTGGTCTAGTATTAATCAAACTTAGCATGTTGGTCTAGTATTAATCAAACTTAGCATGTTGGTCTAGTATTAATCCAACTTAGCATGTTGGTCTAGTATTAATCCAACTTAGCATGTTGGTCTAGTATTAATCCAACTTAGCATGTTGGTCTAGTATTAATCCAACTTAGCATGTTGGTCTAGTATTAATCAAACTTAGCATGTTGGTCTAGTATTAATCAAACTTAACATGTTGGTCTAGTATTAATCAAGCTTAGCATGTTGGTCTAGTATTAATCAAACTTAGCATGTTGGTCTAGTATTAATCAAACTTAGCATGTTGGTCTAGTATTAATCAAACTTAGCATGTTGGTCTAGTATTAATCAAACTTAGCATGTTGGTCTAGTATTAATCAAACTTAGCATGTTGGTCTAGTATTAATCAAACTTAGCATGTTGGTCTAGTATTAATCAAACTTAGCATGTTGGTCTAGTATTAATCAAACTTAGCATGTTGGTCTAGTATTAATCAAACTTAGCATGTTGGTCTAGTATTAATCAAACTTAGCATGTTGGTCTAGAACAAAGGAGACATTATCATCATTTCATCAAAAGTAACTTGTTTTCATCATTAGATATCTGAAAATTGTCTTTTAAAGGGGAATTTGCGTTTGTACCTACCGCCAAAATTTGTGGGCAGAGCTTATCATCAAAAATCCCCGTTGATATGAACGGCTTACCTCAGAAATTTGAATTTTCGAAGTGATTTTTGTAGATTTTTGTAGGATTTTAGATGAAGAATATTATTTTTAATAAAACTGAAAGTTTTGTAGAGAGGAACATTAGTAACCATGCCTGTCAAATATTTTGCTCCAAAAGTAACTGTGAAACTATGTATCATTGATCATTCCTCCTCAAGATGACCATGGTCAAAATAATGAACAATCTGAATGTTTGCTCCTCCCACAGCTATTTATACCCACGGTCCCGATTTAAGCAACAATTACTTAGTTATATAGATCTGATAAGTAGGTAAACATCAGACAACATAATTTCATGTAGCAATACTTACTTATCAAACTAAAATGTTGTACATGTATATAATACAAAGTGTTTTGCATGCTGTATATTTTCATTCATTCAAAAGTAAATATTGAGAATATATTTTTTGATGCAAGCTTTTGCCATTGCTTGGCATCTGTCTTTCCTTTAAATTTTCACTTTTCATATTCTTCTGCCATAGTGCTCAACCAAATCGAACCAAACTTGGCAGGGATGGTCCTTTGGAAGAGGAGATTCGAATTTGTTATGGAGTCTTATTCTTAAAGAGGGAAATTAAGTAAATTTAAACAAAATTCTTTAAAGAACCAGCAATTTCGCTGTGCAACATCAATATGATATGTAGATATAGATTTGTACAAACGGAAGTCGCAGAGTCTATGAAGCCGTCCCCTAGGGTTCCAAAGTTAAACATGTGGAAATTTAAAAGAACACTTATTTTCTTAAGAACCAGTTTTTGAAATACATTTAGTATAAATGGCATGAATCATCATTTTGATACACAGATTCAAGCTTGCACAAATAGAGACACCAGGGCATGTGGGGTTGTAGGATTTGGGGTCCAAAGTTTTACAGGGGTTGCATTTGAATAAATTTTAAAATATAATTCTCAAGAACTATGAATGGAACTGTAATTGTAAATGGCATGAAATATCCTTTTCAAATTCAGATTAAACCTAGTACAAAAGAAGGCACCAGAATCTATAGGGTCCAAATTTAATGGGCAACTTTTGAAAATGACAGAACTTTCTTGTTTTAAGACCCAGTGCCTTCATATTTTGTATGTGAATGTACTGAGACAGGTATAAGAAAGACATCACTGTGACCTTGACCGTGTATGTTGTCCGAGCCAAAAGTATTTTGTGGTTTGTACTAGGTTCATTTTATTTGAGGGTTATACTTCAGTACATGAAGTATCAAAATATTTAAATTCCAACTACCATGACTATGATAAATTACTTGTGAGACTCCAACACCTATTATTTTTTGTTGAAAAGTATCTATCAACCATACAGTTCTGGAACCAGAAGAATAATAGCTATGACATGGTACAATGGGATTTCAAAATATTTAAATAACATTTAACAGATACCAAGATATGCAATAGTTGAATAAATCTTCTTTTCCAGGTGAGCGATTCAGGCTCATGTGAGACTCTAGTTGGTATTTGACATCATCAGAGTTAAGATATATATATACCTGTGTTTATGAAACTTGTCTGAACTGATCATCATTTCAGATCCAATATTTGTCTCGCCTATTGTGAAAGTCATGTCAGAAAAGGCAAGATATAGGAATATGTTTATCAACATTGGTAACTTATAAATTAACATGTTAACATCATGTAAGAGCTATTAACACTCTTTCACAGTATCACACAGTTAAACATGTTAGGAACCCTGCAATTTGGATCATTAGATTTTGAACATTTAAAAAAATGTATTTGTATGTAATTTTAATAGGTTTAATTATGTTTCTGTTTTAGGTGTGTTTGACTTCATAGGATCAAGTCATCAATGGTGGCATATAATTATTGTCTTAGCATTTGTATTTTGGCATTATGCTGGACAGGAAATCTTAAAGTACAGAGTGTCACACCCCTGTCATTGATGATGGTCAAATTTAGGAATATTTTAATACTGATTAAACCAGTGAAGGGACCAATTTTAAAACATGTTCACTGTGAAATTTTATATACATACATATACAATGTATCTTTTTTTTGTTATTTTATTGATGCAAACTGATCTCAATTTTTAAAGATAATGTCAAGAAAAAATATTTTAAGCAACTGTCTGTAGAAAATCTTTGGTGTACATTGTATTAGACTATTCATTGAAAGTCTTTGTTTGATCTTTTCATCATGTAAAATAAAATTTTAAAAAGTGAAAAACCATCAGTATATTACATTTTATTTAAACAAGTTATAAAATTCCAATGGCTGATTAAAACTTGCATCAACACTATTTGTTATTCAATTTCTTCTTTTTAGTTTTGAAAAAAATATTTTTCTATATGAATGAAAATTACTTTAGATCTGGTATTTATAGAATAATATTGTGTTGTCCATGTTGTATGCCGAAATATGTCCCAAGGTTAGAAGGCATAATGCACGACCCAGATGTCCCAAGGTTAGAAGTCATAATGCATGACCCGGAAGGGGAGTGCATTATGCCTTCTAACCTTGGGACATATTTTGGCATATAACATGGACAACACAATATTATTATACACCCGCTCCCCGAAGGGGGGTATACTGTTTTACCCCTGTCCGTCCTTCCTTTTCTCAGTAACTGTTGATGGCAGAGATCTGATATTTGGTCACAAGCTTCATATTGGTACCCCATATCGTGGGAAGCATTTTTGGACCCATCAGATTCCTACTTCCTGTTTGCCGACTTTGTTGATTTTTATACACATTGAACATATATGCTCATTTTTTGTCGCATTTTTCTCAGCAACTATTGATGGCAGAGATCTGATATTTGGTCACAAGCTTCATATAGGTACCCCATATCGTGGGAAGCGTTTTTGGACCAATCAGATTCCTACTTCCTGTTTGCCGACTTTGTTGATTTTTATACACATTGAAAAATATATGCCAGTGCCTGAAATGGACGGTCGCCCAGTCGCCAAATGCGACTAATATCTTATTCGGGCGACCAAAAGCTGCTCCAAATTAGGTAGTCACTGGTCCAACAAAAAACGTTTGGGCGATTGCCTAATTAGACCGTTAAAAATTGTTGTTTTTCCGAAACCCGACATAAACTGTAACGGTAGATAACTCTTCTGTTCTAGTCGAAAACAGTTTGTTACGAGCACAGCGATTGGTCCAAATACATTTTTGTAGCCAATGAATACACAGCTAATGTAATTTACTGTTCTCCCCAATTATGTATATTTATTGAGCCAATCAATACACGTTTCCTACACGTTTTCTTGTAATACACAAGTATTCACTAAATATTAGAAAAGAAACGTGTTTTTTTGTTTCTTTATGATTTAATTATTAAAATTGTTAAAATTCACGGACGAAGTGGAAAGTTGTGAACAATAAAGAGAATTCTGTCAACTTATAATGTTTGCGATCTGGTATCCACGACCACGGTTCGGAAATTTATTCATTCAATCTGCTGCAAAATGTACATCATACAACATGTACGAATTTCATTTTACAGAAATCGAAAACCTTTTTGTGTCAATCCTTAGGTAATCATTGAAAAACTTTTCCCCAACAACGGAGAGAAAATCGTTGACAGTAATGTCAAACTACGGAAACGATCTGGCCTGTCACTTCTTTTAAACTTTTCATAGTTCATGTGTACACTGCTACATTTTAATGACAATTAGGAGTGGTTTTCTTTTTTGGAACCAGAACTTTTGTTTACAAATAAAAAAAACCAGGAAAAGTTAACTGTTGTTTAATATATAACAGAAAATGACAGCACTGTTTGTTATTTCAACAAACTGGTGAGATACTTGTTTGGAATGAATAACCAACTGACGTTACCCCGTACTGAGAGGCTATTTTACTTTAGAATCACTTCTTCATAGTGGATTGAAACAAGTGATGTCACACTTGTAGTGGCATTAGTCTACTCTTTTCCGGATGTCTTTAATGTGATCATGGCATTGATCTCCCCTTACACAAACCAGCCTTCTATTGTCCCCATCCGATGGACTAGCATCGTTTCTTAAGACCACCCTAGCCAATGGCGTCAAGGTTGTCAAAAAGGTTATAACAAGTAAATTCAGGTTTCATTAGATAGCAATATATGCATTGGGGTGTTTTCGCAATTTCAGCTGCACACCTGTACCTACCAAAATTAGCATGAAGACCCCCCCCCCCCAACCCTCGTGAGACTAGTGAAAGAATTAATTTTAATGTTATTAATAAAAATTAATTAATCTGAACTGTTTATATATTGATATCTGATGTCTTTTTTTAAAAAAAAAATGTCACAAAATGATTGGGCCACCATTCTGCCATTTGGACCAGTGACTCTAATTTTTTACTGGCCCCAAAAAAAAATTTCGGGCCAGCCAAAGGCTAGCCCTCATTTCAGGCACTGTATGCTCATTTTTCGTCACATTTTTCTAAGCAACTATTGATGACAGGAATCTGATATTTGGTCACAAGCTTCATATAGGTATGCCATATTGTGGGAAGCGTTTTTGGACCCGTCAGATTCCTACTTCCTGTTTGCCAACTTAGTTGGTTTTTATACACATTGAACATATATGCACATTTTTCGTCACATTTTTCTCAGCAACTATTGATGGCAGAGATCTGATATATAGGTACGACATATCGTGGGAAACGTTTTTGGACCCATCAGATTCCTACTTCCTGTTTGTCGAAGAGCAGGGGTATCATAAGTGAGCATTAGCTCACAGTTCATCTTGTTATTACTCTTAATGTCTTTGGTGATTTTAAAAAATTGAATTTGTCTAAAATGTATTGATAGTATAAAGATTGGCAAATCATATTCATTTAAATTCAAGAAATATTTAATTTCAACAATAACAATGAACTGTCAAATATTTAATTCCCAAACCTGGAACTGGCCATTGTTTTGGCAGATGACAGCATCAACCTTAAAGAAAAACATATAATACATTGTAAATTGTACACTGTTAAAAGCGCTCAGGTGATCCCGTTTAGACCCCGCCTATTTAAATGACGTAACATTGTTCTAAGCTCCACCCATCAGCATAGAAATGACTCCAACAATAGTACTATGTGAGTGCATAGTACAACAACGCTATTTATTCTTTGTAACATTATGTTTCGATAATATCATGTCAATTATAATGAAAGTTTCTTACATGAAGAGTAAAGATTAGCATGTCCTCAATTTGTCATATGTTTACAATTACATATACATTTTTGTGTTATGTATTTTATTACAATGAATAAATTTGATTTTATAAATGTAATTTTCAGAAACTTATCAATAGAAATTAAACCACATCAGTGGTGCAATGGTTAGCATGCTCGCCTCGAGTGCTGTAGATCATGGGTTCGAACCCTGATCGGGTCAAACCAACTACTGTCAAATTGGTATTTGTTGCTTTTCCGTTATGTGGGCAGCATTAAGGAGAAAGAGCCCTGATCGGATCAAACCAACTACTGTCAAATTGGTATTTGTTGCTTTTCCGTTATGTGGGCAGCATTAAGGAGAAAGAGCCCTGATCAGATCAAACCAACTACTGTCAAATTGGTATTTGTTGCTTTTCCGTTATGTGGGCAGCATTAAGGAGAAAGAGCCCTGATCAGATCAAACCAACTACTGTCAAATTGGTATTTGTTGCTTTTCCGTTATGTGGGCAGCATTAAGGAGAAAGAGCCCTGATCGGATCAAACCAACTACTGTCAAATTGGTATTTGTTGCTTTTCCGTTAATGTACGCAGCATTAAGGAGAAAGAGCAAAGACTGGTTGGCTCGGAATCAGTATAATGTGTTCGAGTGGGGCGACATGTCTATCTGTGGACTGTTGCTTCAGTGAGGTAGCACTATAAAAATCCAACTCAGTGTGTTGGTCTAGTACAAAGCATACTCATCATCATCTCATTGAAAATTAACTTGTTCTCGCCATGATATGGCTGAAAAATTGCTGATTTGGTGTTAAACAACAATCGCTCACTCACTCAAGATGAATTGCCATATTTTACTACAAATTTGTGCAATATTTCAAATAATTCTTTAAAGATAGACATCCAGTACTGTATTTTTATATATTTTCGAGTCTTCTTAATTTCATATTAGTAATACCTTCCAGTTCGTGTATATTTAAATTTGGGATAATTTAAAACTAGACTATATCTGAAAACAGTTAATTTCTACAATAACTTGCCCTGTATATGGAACAGACTATAGCAGTAATGGTACCAGTGATTATTGTGATATACAAAATAATGTTGTCATCATTCCTATATACTAGTAGTTATCTTAACACAAACACGTGTCGATTGGGTAGAATTTAGTTTATAAAATATTTCAGTCTTGAGTATGTTATTCGATACGTTAAAACTTTGGTTGTAAGGGATCTACCCAGCTATACATCTAAACTTGTCTGACCCACGGGATGCATCTTTATTACACCGGAGAAAGCTTAAATGATAGTGTAAGAAATGAAACTTTAATTCGTGGATGGACGAAGGCTAAGATTTCAGGCATGTGTAGCTTAAAATAAGTCTTCACTTTAATATGAACTTGATTCAAGTTTTGTGTATTTTGTTGTAAATATGTTTTGTAAAAACTGAGAGTAATAAAACACAAAGTGTAATTAATTTGATTTATTTTATAATCGTATATAATTTAATCACCACTAATTATTGTCTGCTACACAGGGTTTTATAATTATACACAACAATATGATTTTTTTTAAAATCACTTCGGTGATATACATGTAACAATTTTCACAAATATAAATCATTAGTTGTGGTTAGTGTACTAGCCAGCTGGATTGTGGTGGATCTAAAGGTCCAATTTAAAAATTAGGCAAGTTTGGTATTATATAACATTCTAGTTCAAAAAGGGAAAATTTTGTTTTGTTATTTTACAAATATTTGTTCAACCAACACAAAAAAAATTATATTGTGAGGTTTAAAGGAATCAATAGCCAATATGTTGCTACTATTTCAGGGAGTCCTACATGACAAAAAAGTTTTTCATGGTATTTATTTCTTTTTATTTTAGTTTCAAATAAGAGATATTATTTTTATAAATTCTTGGTGAAACATTATCCTATTGATTTGATTTAATGATTTTTGGTGTTTAAACTTTAATGCCACTTTCAACAATATTTCAGCTATATCATAGCAACCACTTTAGTGGTGGAAGAAGCCGGAGTACCCGGAGAGAACCACCAACCATGGGCAAGAAACTGGTAAACTTTATCACTTGCGGCTGTGAGTTGAGTGCACCCTTTTGCTTCAAAAATAAATTATTGTCCAGAATGTATGATTTTACCATGATAACAGGAATGTATATTTATTTGATGTATGTAATTTAATAGTTTTTGTATGACATCAGATCATGTGATAATCTGAAATGGGACTTGTTTATAGTTCCATTTTGAACAATCTTTTTGATGCATTTATTTATGTTTTTTTCTGTGATATAAGAATTTTTAGCAAGTTTTATAACCAATAAAAATGTGTTAAATTAGTTTTGTTTTTCAGTTTGCCATACATACAACAATTAGTAATACTAGTATACATGTAGTTTATACCAATTGTCAAATCCTCATCATTTTCAGATTTTAACATTTTAAACCATATACATTTGAATTCAAATCAATAGGAATATTAGAGTGGTTTTTTTTTGGGGGGGGGGGGGGGGGGGGGGGGATCATATCGTACTGTCCTCCATCACATGGCCAGATATATGTCATTACTAAAAAAGTTTTAAGATAAATATTCATCAAATGTCAGTTGTAATTTCATCTGCCAGTACTCAGTGTGTGTTATTTTATAATCTTTTTAAAACCATTGTTAGCAGAGCTCGCATACATATGCCATTTAAAAATTCAGCTACTTTATTTTCAATTTTTTTATACCCCCGCAACGAAGTTGTAGGGGGTTATACTGGTTTCACCATGTCCGTCCGTCTGTAGATAAATCCTATGTCGTACGATAACTTGAGTTGTGTTTCTTAGAATCGTTTAAAATTTTATCAGCCGCTTACTGGTGAAGAGAGGAGGATCCCTTTCTTTTTTGACGATTTTCACTTTTGCCGTTCCAGAGTTATTGGACTTGATACGACGGAAAATATGATTTTTACCCTATGTCGTATGATAACTTGAGTAGTGTTTCTCAGAATGTTTTGAACTTTTATCAGCAGCTTACCGGTGAAGAGAGGAGGATCCCTTTCATATTTGACGATTTTCACTTTTGCCGTTCCAGAGTTATTGGACTTGATATGACGGAAAATATGATTTTTACCCTATGTCGTATGATAACTTGAGTAGTGTTTCTCAGAATGTTTTGAACTTTTATCAGCAGCTTACCGGTGAAGAGAGGAGGATCCCTTTCATATTTGACGATTTTCACTTTTGCCGTTCCAGAGTTATTGGACTTGATATGACGGAAAATATGATTTTTACCCTATGTCGTATGATAACTTGAGTAGTGTTTCTCAGAATGCTTTGAAATTTTATCAGCAGCTTACCGGTGAAGAGAGGAGGATCCCTTTCATTTTTGACGATTTTCACTTTTGCCGTTCCAGAGTTTCAATAGACTTGATATGACGGAAAATAGGATTTTTACCCTATGTCGTATGATAACTTGAGTAGTGTTTCTCAGAATGTTTTGAAATATTATCAGCAGCTTACCGGTGAAGAGAGGAGGGTTCCTTTCATTTTTAGTCAGAACAATCAGTAATGTTTTGGTTATGGAAATAGGTTGGACAGATGTGGGGAGCGGGGAGTATATCTTAGTGAGCTGTGCTCACAGTAATACTAGTTTATATTTGGAAGGTACATAGTATTTTTATTTGTCATCTCATTTTGATATTTTCTTTGAATTGATTTCGTCGAGAGCTTTCTGCCATCTTTTGATGGATTTCCTCTATCTTGTACAGTTTCTGAGATGAACTTGACCAAATGAGGCCAAAAATTATTATTTTAGGTCTATTACTTTTTGTATGCATTTTTTCCATTTAATTCCTTTTGAAAAATTCATCAGAACTGTTGTTTTAGCTTTTAAGATTTCAGAGATATGAGAAAAACAGACTAACACCCAATTTTTTATTTTAAGTCTTATTGTAATGAATCAATTTTTCTCAATATCTAAAACTTGATTGAACACAAATGTGAGGGATACAGGCTCAGGCAAGCCTCTAGTTTTGTTGGTCTCCATACTCAATAGCCTAGATACTATGCAAGTTGGATTTACATGCACCTGTATAATCAGTGCTAAGGTTTTGGAATACAACTTATATGATAAAAATTATTAGTGTGCAGGTCAGTGGTCAACAGTATAACTGAAATATTGTTAAAAGTGGTGTTAAATACATAATCTGCTTTTAGATTAATCAATTAGCTTCAAAGACGAGAGATTTCTCCTGCATAAGTTTTACTTCAAACAAGCTCAACTTGAAAACCATAACTGAGGAAATCCGGTGGAAAAAACTTACCATCTGAAGCCCTCGTCACATGTCAAAATTAGATAAAAAATAAACAATATTCAGAGTTATATTGTTCATCTGATTCTGATGAGGTTTTTTTAAAATGGATTCCTAAATTCTGAAATTGTACATATTTGGACGGTATGTAGAATTTTTATTTTTCATCAATTTTGTTGTGTTTTTCTTTGAATTGAGGTAGTTGGATTACCTAACAACTCATACAAGCATATCACCAATACGACGTGGGTTCGCGTCCAGCTTTGAAAATTACAAAAAAGGGTGCACTTGACTCGCAGCCACAAGTGATAAAGTTTACCAGTTGCTTGCCCATGGTCTGTGGTTCTCTTCAGGTACTCCGGCTTCTGCCACCACTAAAACTGGTCACCATTATATAGCTGAAATATTCCTGAAAGTGACATTAAACACAATAAATCAAATCTTTGAATTGATTGTGCTGAAGGCTTCTGGTAGTGTGTCAAAGGATTTCCTCTATCTTTTACAGTATCTGAGATAAACTTGACCCAAAGGGTGCCAAGTGCCAATCTCCAAAATTTGGACATTTTTTATTTTTCATCCAATTTTAAGTTTTTCTTGATGGGTAAAAAAAAAGAGTTATTTCTTTTCTATTTTCATATGTTTTTTTTCTTTTAATCGATTGTGCCAAGAGCTTCAGATAGTATATCGATGGATTCATGTTCAAGTTGCTTCTTGAGTGAGTTTATGTTGTCAGTGTTGATTTTTATGGGAGTTTATGTTGTCCAAGTTGATTTTTATGGAAGTTTATGTTGTCAAAGTTAATTTTGTGTGAGTTTATGTTCTTTTGAGTTGATTTTGGAGGGAGATGATGGTGTCCGAGTTGATTATGGAGGGAGTTTATGTTGTTTACGTTGATTTTAGAGGGAGTTTATCTTGTCCGAGTTAATTTTGGAGGAAGTTTATGTTGTTTTGAGTTGATTTTTGTTGGAGTTTGTTGTCCAAGTAAATTTTTGTGAGAGTTTATGTTGTCCTGAGTTGATATTTGTGAGAGTTTGTTGTCCGAGTTGATTTCTGAGGGAGGTTTTGTTGTCCGAGTTGATTTTGGAGTGAGTTTATGTTGTCCGAGTTGATTTTGGAGTGAGTTTATGTTGTTTGAGTTGATATTTGTGTGAGTTTATGTTGTCCGAGTTGATTTCTGAGGGAGGTTTTGTTGTCCGAGTTGATTTTGGAGTGAGTTTATGTTGTCCGAGTTGATTTTGACGGGAGTTTCTGTTGTCCAAGTTGATTTTGGAGTGAGTTTATGTTGTCCGAGTTGATTTTGGAGTGAGTTTATGTTGTCCAAGTTGATTTTGACAGGAGTTTATGTTGTCCAAGTTGATTTTGGAGTGAGTTTATGTTGTCCGAGTTGATTTTGATGGGAGTTTATGTTGTCCGAGTTGATTTTGGAGTGAGTTTATGTTGTCCGAGTTGATTTTGACGGGAGTTTATGTTGTCCGAGTTGATTTTGATGGGAGTTTATGTTGTCCGAGTTGATTTTGGAGTGAGTTTATGTTGTCCGAGTTGATTTTGATGGGAGTTTATGTTGTCCAAGTTGATTTTGACTGGAGTTTATGTTGTCCGAGTTGATTTTGATGGGAGTTTATGTTGTCCAAGTTGATTTTGGAGTGAGTTTATGTTGTCCGAGTTGATTTTGATGGGAGTTTATGTTGTCCGAGTTGATTTTGGAGTGAGTTTATGTTGTCCGAGTTGATTTTGATGGGAGTTTATGTTGTCCGAGTTGATTTTGACAGGAGTTTATGTTGTCCAAGTTGATTTTGACGGGAGTTTCTGTTGTCCAAGTTGATTTTGGAGTGAGTTTATGTTGTCCGAGTTGATTTTGATGGGAGTTTATGTTGTCCAAGTTGATTTTGGAGTGAGTTTATGTTGTCCGAGTTGATTTTGATGGGAGTTTATGTTGTCCGAGTTGATTTTGGAGTGAGTTTATGTTGTCCGAGTTGATTTTGATGGGAGTTTATGTTGTCCAAGTTGATTTTGACGGGAGTTTATATTGTCCGAGTTGATTTGGATGGGAGTTTATGTTGTCCAAGTTGATTTTGGAGTGAGTTTATGTTGTCCGAGTTGATTTTGACAGGAGTTTATGTTGTCCAAGTTGATTTTGACAGGAGTTTATGTTGCCCAAGTTGATTTTGGAGTGAGTTTATGTTGTCCGAGTTGATTTTGATGGGAGTTTATGTTGTCCGAGTTGATTTTGGAGTGAGTTTATGTTGTCCTAGTTGATTTTGATGGGAGTTTATGTTGTCCAAGTTGATTTTGACGGGAGTTTATGTTGTCCGAGTTGATTTTGACAGGAGTTTATGTTGTCCAAGTTGATTTTGGAGTGAGTTTATGTTGTCCGAGTTGATTTTGATGGGAGTTTATGTTGTCCGAGTTGATTTTGGAGTGAGTTTATGTTGTCCGAGTTGATTTTGATGGGAGTTTATGTTGTCCAAGTTGATTTTGACGGGAGTTTATGTTGTCCGAGTTGATTTGGATGGGAGTTTATGTTGTCCAAGTTGATTTTGGAGTGAGTTTATGTTGTCCGAGTTGATTTTGACAGGAGTTTATGTTGTCCAAGTTGATTTTGGAGTGAGTTTATGTTGTCCGAGTTGATTTTTATGGGAGTTTATGTTGTCCGAGTTGATTTTGGAGGGAGTTTATGTTGTCTTTTGAGTTTATTTATGTAGGAATTTATGTTGTCCAAGTTGATTTTGGAGTGAGTTTATGTTGTCCGAGTTGATTTTGATGGGAGTTTATGTTGTCCGAGTTGAATTTGGAGTGAGTTTATGTTGTTCGAGTTGATTTTGATGGGAGTTTATGTTGTCCGAGTTGATTTTGGAGTGAGTTTATGTTGTCAGAGTTGATTTTGATGGGAGTTTATGTTGTCCAAGTTGATTTTGACTGGAGTTTATGTTGTCCGAGTTGATTTTGATGGGAGTTTATGTTGTCCAAGTTGATTTTGGAGTGAGTTTATGTTGTCCGAGTTGATTTTGGAGTGAGTTTATGTTGTCCAAGTTGATTTTGACAGGAGTTTATGTTGTCCAAGTTGATTTTGGAGTGAGTTTATGTTGTCCGAGTTGATTTTGATGGGAGTTTATGTTGTCCAAGTTGATTTTGGAGTGAGTTTATGTTGTCCGAGTTGATTTTGATGGGAGTTTATGTTGTCCGAGTTGATTTTGGAGGGAGTTTATGTTGTCTTTGAGTTTATTTATGTAGGAATTTATGTTGTCCAAGTTGATTTTGGAGTGAGTTTATGTTGTCCGAGTTGATTTTGATGGGAGTTTATGTTGTCCGAGTTGAATTTGGAGTGAGTTTATGTTGTTCGAGTTGATTTTGATGGGAGTTTATGTTGTCCAAGTTGATTTTGGAGTGAGTTTATGTTGTCCGAGTTGATTTTGATGGGAGTTTATGTTGTCCAAGTTGATTTTGACTGGAGTTTATGTTGTCCGAGTTGTTTTGATGGGAGTTTATGTTGTCCAAGTTGATTTTGGAGTGAGTTTATGTTGTCCGAGTTGATTTTGGAGTGAGTTTATGTTGTCCAAGTTGATTTTGGAGTGAGTTTATGTTGTCCGAGTTGATTTTGATGGGAGTTTATGTTGTCCAAGTTGATTTTGACGGGAGTTTATGTTGTCCGAGTTGATTTTGACAGGAGTTTATGTTGTCCAAGTTGATTTTGGAGTGAGTTTATGTTGTCCGAGTTGATTTTGATGGGAGTTTATGTTGTCCGAGTTGATATTGGAGTGAGTTTATGTTGTCCGAGTTGATTTTGATGGGAGTTTATGTTGTCCAAGTTGATTTTGACGGGAGTTTATGTTGTCCGAGTTGATTTGGATGGGAGTTTATGTTGTCCAAGTTGATTTTGGAGTGAGTTTATGTTGTCCGAGTTGATTTTGACAGGAGTTTATGTTGTCCAAGTTGATTTTGGTGGGAGTTTATGTTGTCCGAGTTGATTTTGGAGGGAGTTTATGTTGTTTTTGAGTTTATTTATGTAGGAATTGATGTTGTCCAAGTTGATTTTGACAGGAGTTTATGTTGTCCAAGTTGATTTTGGAGTGAGTTTATGTTGTCCGAGTTGATTTTGATGGGAGTTTATGTTGTCCGAGTTGAATTTGGAGTGAGTTTATGTTGTCCGAGTTGATTTTGATGGGAGTTTATGTTGTCCAAGTTGATTTTGGAGTGAGTTTATGTTGTCCAAGTTGATTTTGACGGGAGTTTATGCTGTCCGAGTTGATTTGGATGGGAGTTTATGTTGTCCAAGTTGATTTTGGAGTGAGTTTATGTTGTCCGAGTTGATTTTGACAGGAGTTTATGTTGTCCAAGTTGATTTTGGAGTGAGTTTATGTTGTCCGAGTTGATTTTGATGGGAGTTTATGTTGTCCGAGTTGATTTTGGAGGGAGTTTATGTTGTCTTTGAGTTTATTTATGTAGGAATTTATGTTGTCCAAGTTGATTTTGGAGTGAGTTTATGTTGTCCAAGTTGATTTTGGAGTGAGTTTATGTTGTCCGAGTTGATTTTGACAGGAGTTTATGTTGTCCAAGTTGATTTTGGAGTGAGTTTATGTTGTCCGAGTTGATTTTTATGGGAGTTTATGTTGTCCGAGTTGATTTTGGAGGGAGTTTATGTTGTCTTTTGAGTTTATTTATGTAGGAATTTATGTTGTCCAAGTTGATTTTGGAGTGAGTTTATGTTGTCCGAGTTGATTTTGATGGGAGTTTATGTTGTCCGAGTTGAATTTGGAGTGAGTTTATGTTGTTCGAGTTGATTTTGATGGGAGTTTATGTTGTCCGAGTTGATTTTGGAGTGAGTTTATGTTGTCAGAGTTGATTTTGATGGGAGTTTATGTTGTCCAAGTTGATTTTGACTGGAGTTTATGTTGTCCGAGTTGATTTTGATGGGAGTTTATGTTGTCCAAGTTGATTTTGGAGTGAGTTTATGTTGTCCGAGTTGATTTTGGAGTGAGTTTATGTTGTCCAAGTTGATTTTGACAGGAGTTTATGTTGTCCAAGTTGATTTTGGAGTGAGTTTATGTTGTCCGAGTTGATTTTGATGGGAGTTTATGTTGTCCGAGTTGATTTTGGAGTGAGTTTATGTTGTCCGAGTTGATTTTGATGGGAGTTTATGTTGTCCAAGTTGATTTTGGAGTGAGTTTATGTTGTCCAAGTTGATTTTGATGGGAGTTTATGTTGTCCAAGTTGATTTTGACGGGAGTTTATGCTGTCCGAGTTGATTTGGATGGGAGTTTATGTTGTCCAAGTTGATTTTGGAGTGAGTTTATGTTGTCCGAGTTGATTTTGACAGGAGTTTATGTTGTCCAAGTTGATTTTGGAGTGAGTTTATGTTGTCCGAGTTGATTTTGATGGGAGTTTATGTTGTCCGAGTTGATTTTGGAGGGAGTTTATGTTGTCTTTGAGTTTATTTATGTAGGAATTTATGTTGTCCAAGTTGATTTTGGAGTGAGTTTATGTTGTCCGAGTTGATTTTGATGGGAGTTTATGTTGTCCGAGTTGAATTTGGAGTGAGTTTATGTTGTTCGAGTTGATTTTGATGGGAGTTTATGTTGTCCAAGTTGATTTTGGAGTGAGTTTATGTTGTCAGAGTTGATTTTGATGGGAGTTTATGTTGTCCAAGTTGATTTTGACTGGAGTTTATGTTGTCCGAGTTGATTTTGATGGGAGTTTATGTTGTCCAAGTTGATTTTGGAGTGAGTTTATGTTGTCCGAGTTGATTTTGGAGTGAATTTATGTTGTCCAAGTTGATTTTGACAGGAGTTTATGTTGTCCAAGTTGATTTTGGAGTGAGTTTATGTTGTCCGAGTTGATTTTGATGGGAGTTTATGTTGTCCGAGTTGATTTTGGAGTGAGTTTATGTTGTCCGAGTTGATTTTGATGGGAGTTTATGTTGTCCAAGTTGATTTTGACGGGAGTTTATGTTGTCCGAGTTGATTTTGACAGGAGTTTATGTTGTCCAAGTTGATTTTGGAGTGAGTTTATGTTGTCCGAGTTGATTTTGATGGGAGTTTATGTTGTCCGAGTTGATTTTGGAGTGAGTTTATGTTGTCCGAGTTGATTTTGATGGGAGTTTATGTTGTCCAAGTTGATTTTGACTGGAGTTTATGTTGTCCGAGTTGTTTTGATGGGAGTTTATGTTGTCCAAGTTGATTTTGGAGTGAGTTTATGTTGTCCGAGTTGATTTTGGAGTGAGTTTATGTTGTCCAAGTTGATTTTGGAGTGAGTTTATGTTGTCCGAGTTGATTTTGATGGGAGTTTATGTTGTCCAAGTTGATTTTGACGGGAGTTTATGTTGTCCGAGTTGATTTTGACAGGAGTTTATGTTGTCCAAGTTGATTTTGGAGTGAGTTTATGTTGTCCGAGTTGATTTTGATGGGAGTTTATGTTGTCCGAGTTGATATTGGAGTGAGTTTATGTTGTCCGAGTTGATTTTGATGGGAGTTTATGTTGTCCAAGTTGATTTTGACGGGAGTTTATGTTGTCCGAGTTGATTTGGATGGGAGTTTATGTTGTCCAAGTTGATTTTGGAGTGAGTTTATGTTGTCCGAGTTGATTTTGACAGGAGTTTATGTTGTCCAAGTTGATTTTGGTGGGAGTTTATGTTGTCCGAGTTGATTTTGGAGGGAGTTTATGTTGTTTTTGAGTTTATTTATGTAGGAATTGATGTTGTCCAAGTTGATTTTGACAGGAGTTTATGTTGTCCAAGTTGATTTTGGAGTGAGTTTATGTTGTCCGAGTTGATTTTGATGGGAGTTTATGTTGTCCGAGTTGAATTTGGAGTGAGTTTATGTTGTCCGAGTTGATTTTGATGGGAGTTTATGTTGTCCAAGTTGATTTTGACGGGAGTTTATGTTGTCCGAGTTTATTTTGACAGGAGTTTATGTTGTCCAAGTTGATTTTGGAGTGAGTTTATGTTGTCCGAGTTGATTTTGATGGGAGTTTATGTTGTCCGAGTTGATTTTGGAGTGAGTTTATGTTGTCCGAGTTGATTTTGATGGGAGTTTATGTTGTCCGAGTTGATTTTGGAGTGAGTTTAGGTTGTCCGAGTTGATTTTGGAGTGAGTTTATGTTGTCCAAGTTGTTTTTGTGGGAGTTTGTATTGTCAGAGTTGATTTTGGAGTGAGTTTATGTTGTCCGAGTTGATTTTGATGGGAGTTTATGTTGTCCAAGTTGATTTTGACGGGAGTTTATGTTGTCTGAGTTGATTTTGACAGGAGTTTATGTTGTCCAAGTTGATTTTGGAGTGAGTTTATGTTGTCCGAGTTGATTTTGATGGGAGTTTATGTTGTCCGAGTTGATTTTGGAGTGAGTTTATGTTGTCTGAGTTGATTTTGATGGGAGTTTATGTTGTCCGAGTTGATTTTGGAGTGAGTTTATGTTGTCCGAGTTGATTTTGATGGGAGTTTATGTTGTCCAAGTTGATTTTGACGGGAGTTTATGTTGTCCGAGTTGATTTTGACAGGAGTTTATGTTGTCCAAGTTGATTTTGGAGTGAGTTTATGTTGTCCGAGTTGATTTTGATGGGAGTTTATGTTGTCCGAGTTGATTTTGGAGTGAGTTTATGTTGTCCAAGTTGATTTTGATGGGAGTTTATGTTGTCCGAGTTGATTTGGATGGGAGTTTATGTTGTCCAAGTTGATTTTGGAGTGAGTTTATGTTGTCCGAGTTGATTTTGACAGGAGTTTATGTTGTCCAAATTGATTTTGGAGTGAGTTTATGTTGTCCGAGTTGATTTTGATGGGAGTTTATGTTGTCCGAGTTGATTTTGGAGTGAGTTTATGTTGTCCGAGTTGATTTTGATGGGAGTTTATGTTGTCCAAGTTGATTTTGACGGGAGTTTATGTTGTCCGAGTTGATTTTGACAGGAGTTTATGTTGTCCAATTTGATTTTGGAGTGAGTTTATGTTGTCCGAGTTGATTTTGATGGGAGTTTATGTTGTCCAAGTTGATTTTGACGGGAGTTTATGCTGTCCGAGTTGATTTGGATGGGAGTTTATGTTGTCCAAGTTGATTTTGGAGTGAGTTTATGTTGTCCGAGTTGATTTTGACAGGAGTTTATGTTGTCCAAGTTGATTTTGGAGTGAGTTTATGTTGTCCAAGTTGATTTTGGAGTGAGTTTATGTTGTCAGAGTTTATTTTGGAGTGAGTTTATGTTGTCCGAGTTGATTTTGACAGGAGTTTATGTTGTCCAAGTTGATTTTGGAGTGAGTTTATGTTGTCCGAGTTGATTTTGGAGTGAGTTTATGTTGTCCGAGTTGATTTTGACAGGAGTTTATGTTGTCCAAGTTGATTTTGGAGTGAGTTTATGTTGTCCAAGTTGATTTTGACAGGAGTTTATGTTGTCCAAGTTGATTTTGGAGTGAGTTTATGTTGTCCGAGTTGATTTTGATGGGAGTTTATGTTGTCCGAGTTGATTTTGGAGTGAGTTTATGTTGTCCGAGTTGATTTTGATGGGAGTTTATGTTGTCCAAGTTGATTTTGACGGGAGTTTATGTTGTCCGAGTTGATTTTGACAGGAGTTTAAGTTGTCCAAGTTGATTTTGGAGTGAGTTTATGTTGTCCGAGTTGATTTTGATGGGAGTTTATGTTGTCCGAGTTGATATTGGAGTGAGTTTATGTTGTCCGAGTTGATTTTGATGGGAGTTTATGTTGTCCAAGTTGATTTTGATGGGAGTTTATGTTGTCCGAGTTGATTTGGATGGGAGTTTATGTTGTCCAAGTTGATTTTGGAGTGAGTTTATGTTGTCCGAGTTGATTTTGACAGGAGTTTATGTTGTCCAAGTTGATTTTGGAGTGAGTTTATGTTGTCCGAGTTGATTTTGATGGGAGTTTATGTTGTCCGAGTTGATTTTGGAGGGAGTTTATGTTGTCTTTGAGTTTATTTATGTAGGAATTTATGTTGTCCAAGTTGATTTTGGAGTGAGTTTATGTTGTCCGAGTTGATTTTGATGGGAGTTTATGTTGTCCAAGTTGATTTTGGAGTGAGTTTATGTTGTCCGAGTTGATTTTGATGGGAGTTTATGTTGTCCAAGTTGATTTTGACGGGAGTTTATGCTGTCCGAGTTGATTTGGATGGGAGTTTATGTTGTCCAAGTTTATGTTGTCCGAGTTGATTTTGACAGGAGTTTATGTTGTCCAAGTTTATGTTGTCCGAGTTGATTTTGATGGGAGTTTATGTTGTCCGAGTTGATTTTGGAGTGAGTTTATGTTGTCCGAGTTGATTTTGATGGGAGTTTATGTTGTCCAAGTTGATTTTGATGGGAGTTTATGTTGTCCGAGTTGATTTTGACAGGAGTTTATGTTGTCAAAGTTGATTTTGGAGTGAGTTTATGTTGTCCGAGTTGATTTTGATGGGAGTTTATGTTGTCCGAGTTGATTTTGTGGGAGTTTGTATTGTCAGAGTTGATTTTGAAGGGAGTTTATGTTGTCTGGAGTTTATTTATGTTGCCCAAGTTGATTTTGGAGGGAGTTTATGTTGTCTTGTGAGTTTATTTATGTAGGAATTTATGTTGTCCAAGTTGATTTTGGGGTGAGTTAGTGTTGTCTGAGCTTTTGTTCTTCTGTTGTTGTTTTAACTATTTAATTATATTATGTGTTTTTATATCTGGAATCTCTTTTTACTAATAAATATCTTGATACTAATGTGTGTTTCATTCACCTTGAAAGTAGTTGGAGAAAGAAATAAATTCTGTGAATTATTATCAAATTCAAAATCAAAAAGTGTTTTGTTGATCACTGATGATATATCCCCTGCTGCGTACTCCATAGTACACAGGTTGATTCTCAAAAATCTTCAAATTTCAACCTAACCTGTAATATATAGTGGATCATGATATTGTGTTAAAATTTCAGAGCATTTGATGCAGGAGTATTTCAATTTTACACTAGAAATTAAAGAATGACTGATGAATGCATGGACAAGAGAATCCCAACACCCGTCCTTTTAAGGCAGGGTATAATAAATTGTGTCTTGAAAGGCATATAAATATAACAAGTTTTAATTGTAGAATTATTTATGTTGATAAACAACAGACTATCTAGCCAAATAACAAACTGTACAAAACAATCATTTATAAATTACAACAAAAACAAGATCCCTTCCTATCACCATTGTATTGGTCTCTATTATTTTAAGGTCTTTCAGTAAAAATTGTATGCAATCCAAACAGGATACATAACATGTTACATCTATTAGCATGACACAGCACATGACAAATGTACACACATCGTCAGTAACCCACGGCTGATTACCCTCTGATACTCTCCACTGGTTGGTAGGTCACGAAAATATTAACCCTTAAAATATTTTTATTTCCCCTGTTCATTTTTCAAATAAAGTATCAAAGTAACGGTAGTGTAAAATAATTTGCTGGTACAGCAAAATGCAACATAAGAGCAAATAATTCTCAATTTAAAAATGTAGTGGAGCCAATGAGATTTGAGAAGAATTATTCATGGTTACAAGGATTTTTTATTTTAATGTTGCATGTGTGTTTAGGGGAGAATATTGGAACCTGATCAGCTGTGGGTTACTAACAATGATTGGTGGATCATACATGTGTTCCAGTAAATATTGGAACCTGATCAGCTGTGGGTTACTAACAATGATTGGTGGATCATACATGTGTTCCAGTAAATATTGGAACCTGATCAGCTGTGGGTTACTAACAATGATTGGTGGATCATACATGTGTTCCAGTAAATATTGGAACCTGATCAGCTGTGGGTTACTAACAATGATTGGTGGATCATACATGTGTTCCAGTAAATATGAAAATGGCCATTTACATCTTCTTTTTCTCTTTTTAATCAACTTTAAATTCTGTTTTACACATCAACATGAGTATTAAATATATAATATACTATTTTGTTCTTTTAACATTGACAGATTTCAGTCCCCTTTTAAAACATCTATTTAATAATTAAAACTTTTTTATTTATAATCTTCTCTTGTTTAAATGTGTAGAGAATCAGAATCTTTATATTCCCACTTGACCACACACATCAGTGTAAAACTATTACAGAAATCAGTTCAAGAAAGCTAATAAAAGAAATAGTTAACCACAAAATTTTCCTTGTATAGTAAATAAATTTCAAATTCAAAAATTATTTCACTCGTCCAAAGTGAAAACTGTTTTTATAAAGGTATGGTCACAGCAAGCAGACAAAAACAAACAAGTGACCTCACATCTACTGAACAAATTTAATGACTCTGATTCTAAAGCATGGTCACTGTTGTATTGAATTCCCTGAATGTAAATTCATGTTAGTTATGAGAAGTATAAAAGTCAAACAATAGACATTAACATAGTATTATAATCAGGGGTGGATCCAGGGGGGAGGGGGGGTGCACCCAGAGCACGCCTCCCCTAAAATTGGAAAAAATATGATTTTTTTTTGCATAAAATCGTGATTTTCCACACGAAATACCCCAAAAATTTTCACGCCTCCCTCCGCTCGGCGCAATTTTTTTAAGTGCACCCTCCCTAACTTGAAATCCTGGATCCACCCCTGATAATGTTGATTCTATGTCCAACCTTTGTACTTATTGTATTACATCATAAAGACTACCGGTACATCATAAAGACTGACTAAAAATCTGACTCTTAGTACACTGGAAATGTTTTGTGTATAATATGATTATTTAACAGCCAACTTATATATCAAAACTGTATATAACTGGTATTACATCCTATTGTAACACTGAATGTGACAAGATGAAAAAAATCCTAGGTTGTAAATAGTTACCAATGTTTTATAACTCTCTATATGTTACCTATATATATATATATATACTGTACACATACTTAACCACAATCAACCAATACATTTAGGATGAAGTAATGCATACATTCTCATCACCATACATCCTCTTATGACCAATCAAAATTGTACCTCAACTTTTTTCTGCTCATGTTTGCAGTTTTTTTGTTTTTTGTTGTGGATGATACAAAAACAATAAAACATTTGAGGACTGTGTATTACATACTGTATACTGAATTGTTATATTTATTACAATATTGAAATAATAGTTTGCCAAATTTAATATCCACATTATCTCTATACATAATTTAGAGTGAATTTCAAAGTTTCAAGTTTTAAACAACATATAATATTGCTGTCACAGATTTCTTTTTAACACTTATTGTCTAAAATATGCCACGATATAGCTGAAATATTGCTAAAGTTGGTGTAAAACACCAATCAATCATTATTGTCTAAATATTGTATGTGTCAACAGTAAACAAGATCTAATACTGTATGTGTCAACAGTAAACAAGATATACTACTGCATGTGTCAACAGTAAACAAGATCAAATGCTGCATGTGTCAACAGTAAACAAGATCTAATGTTGCATGTGTCAACAGTAAACAAGATCTAATACTGCATGTGTCAACAGTAAACATGATCTAATACTGCATGTGTCAACAGTAAACATGATCTAATACTGCATGTGTCAACAGTAAACAAGATCTAATGTTGCATGTGCCAACAGTAAACAAGATCTAATACTGCATGTGTCAACAGTAAACATGATCTAATACTGCATGTGTCAACAGTAAACATGATCTAATACTGCATGTGCCAACAGTAAACAAGATCTAATACTGCATGTGTCAACAGTAAACATGATCTAATACTGCATGTGTCAACAGTAAACAAGATCTAATGTTGCATGTGTCAACAGTAAACAAGATCTAATACTGCATGTGTCAACAGTAAACATGATCTAATACTGCATGTGTCAACAGTAAACATGATCTAATACTGCATGTGTCAACAGTAAACAAGATCTAATGTTGCATGTGCCAACAGTAAACAAGATCTAATACTGCATGTGTCAACAGTAAACATGATCTAATACTGCATGTGTCAACAGTAAACATGATCTAATACTGCATGTGCCAACAGTAAACAAGATCTAATACTGCATGTGTCAACAGTAAACATGATCTAATACTGCATGTGTCAACAGTAAACATGATCTAATACTGCATGTGTCAACAGTAAACATGATCAGCTTTTATGTGTTTTATTTTTATAATTTAGATGATTTTCAGCAAAGTATTTATTCATTGGGGTTTGATGTATATCTATGGATTTCAATAAAAAAAATAATTAAATACAACCAAAGGCTCACCTGAGTCTGTATTGCTCACATGGTTATTCATGCATGTTTACGTTCAAACAAGTTTGAAGTTTTTGAGATAGAACTTTTTATTCATATTTCCATGTAAAGTCAGCTAACTTGGATTTCTGACCCACACAAAAAATGAAAAGACAACCTAAAAGACTATTTATGGACAGGTTGGATTCAATCTATTTCTGGTATCCAAGATTTTATTCATATTTCCATATGGACATATATTAAAACTAAGCCCTGTGGTGGCAACCATTTTAGATTTCCGATCAACACAAAAAAAAATCATAATCTTTTAAAGTAATCATCTAAAGATTATTTATGTACACTTTGGGATCAATAAAATTTATAGTTTTTCTTCATGTTCCTGTAGAGTCTTATGTTAAAACCATCTTCAATTTCTGATCGACACAAAAATCAGACACATTTTGAAAAGGATCATCCAAGGCATATTCCAACATTGTTTGCTGTCAAATGGCTTAGTAGATATCAATAAATATGAAATATTTTCCCATATGATCCTATACATTGTATTAAATTTGCCCTGTTAGCAACCATGTTGGATTTCCGATAAGACAATTTCAAAGATTTAAAAATTTGTATGGGACCATCTCATGATTATTCAAGTACAATTTGGGTTTAATCAAATTGATAATTTCTTTAAAAAAAATTGTCATCTTAGATTTCCTATCAACGTAAAAAAAAAAAAAAAAAAAAAACCCAACAGGGTCCTATATTCAATTTGTCTTGTGGTGGTGGCCATCTTAGATTTCCGATTGATTGACACAAAAAATACAAATTTTGTAAGTACCATCAAATGATTATTCATTTTCCAATATGTTAAATGTGGCTATCTTAAAATTCTGATCAACAACAAAAAAAAAACCTAAAGCTTTTTAGAGGGTCATTAAAGAAACAATCCTATCAAGGAACAATTTCATAAAACATGTAGTTTGGGACAAGAATACTTTGGAAATTTAAGCCAATCAGAGAGAATAATAGGCCTAGCAGCCATATTTAATTTTTAAATGAAACAAAAATCATGTAAAATGTTAACATATATACCAAGTTTGGTTTCAATTGGGCCAATGTTTTGTGAGATATAGATTGTAAATGACAGACAGACACAATGTGATGACAATACTTCACAGTGAGTTACTAAGATATTTCTTCATTCAATTTGTATATACATGTATAAACATGTTTAAATATGTGAATAGCTTTAAAAAATATTTTCATGAAGGTAAATTAATATAAATCTCTATCCTTCCAATAATTACATTCTGTCTTCACATGGTGTCATTAAAACCAGTATTAGATGTTTTATTACTCTCCTTCATATTGGATGAAACAAAATGAGATGAATTTACACATGGTTCTCTCTACACAGGGAATTGTACATAATCTATGTTTTATATTATAACTTTATATAATTTACTCGCAGCTATTTTACAAATTTCTTTATCGTTAATACAATTAGAAGATTTTAAGGTATTTTTGAGGCTGTTATGCAATTCAAAAGAAGTGGATTTTAACAAATTTGAGAACCAATATTCCTTTCTGCACTTTATGGGAAATATGCCATTTTTGTCTTCAAATCATATAAATATCAGAATATACAATTTTATAATAATTTACTGTGAGTCAAATACCTCAGAATGTGGACTATGTGACAATTTTTTTAAAGGAATAATATTCAATACCAATAATTTATTTGTTACTGAAATAGTCACTCGTAAAACAAAACAAAAAAGATATTTAATATCATATTTAGCATAAAATATTAAAGAGTTTTTGTTTAAAAAACATTTTTCTGAGATCCCTGAAGATTTCTATCAAAGACCATTTATCATGTTAAAATACCTATGAAAACAATTATTTTGCCATTTTCTCAGAAAAATCAGATATGTATCAAGTGATTTTTTGATCATTCCAATTATCACAGTAAATATTAGATAAACATACCTAGCGAAATAATTAAACAATCTATCAATCTCAAAAGATAGATGAGCAGAATCTGTAAAAAGGATTTATTAAGTTTATTTTTCCCAATTCAATTATCAGTTTGTATTGATATAATGTATTAAACCTCATAGAAGTTACTGTTGTACAGTTAGTATGCATTAAAATCAAAATTTTATAAATCCCAAAATCATTTCACAATAAAATCAAAACTAGATTTGATTTGATTTGATTTTTGGTCCACTTACAGCAATATTTCAGCTATATCATGGCGACCAGTTTTAGTGATGGAAGAAGCCAGAGTACCTGGAGAGAACCACCGACCATGGGCAAGTAACTGGTAAACTTTTATCACTTGCGGCTGCGAGTCGAGTGCACCCTTTTTTGTAATTTACAAAGCCAGGCGCAAACCCACACCACATTGGCGATAGGCTTGTATGAGTTATTAGGTAATCCAACTACCTAACTCATTGAGCCACCCGGGACCTATTAAAATTAGAGGCTCACTTCCTAGCCTGCATCTTATATCCAGTTTGGGTTCAATCAAATGTGTAATTTCTTCGAAAAAGCTTTTGTTTTTTATTCCCATAGGTTAAGCTATGTCCTGCAATGGTAGCCATTTTGGAATTTGTAGATTTCTAAGAAGAGATTTAAAATCTAATTGAAGTCAATGAAGCATTAAATGTCAGTCGTGGTGTCCTACTTTCTGTCGGAGGCTGACACTCATGTAGATTCACCACCCTGCCAAGTGACATCACTGCATGGGGAAAAAATGACCTTAGCTTTAAACCACATGTAAATGAAGTCAATGAAGCATAAAATGTGGGTCATTGTGACCTATTTTCTGTTGAAGGCTGATACTCTCTTCTAGATTCATCACTGTAGGGCATACATTATCTGGGGAAAATTGAATTAAATTTTAACCCATTGTAAATGAAGTCAATGAAGCATGAAATGTAGGTTGTGGTGACCTATTTTCTGTCAAGCTGTCACACTCTAGATATATCATCGTGCCAAGTAACATCAATTTAGGTTGTAAGGTATCTGGGGAAAAAAACACTAACCTAAGCTTAAACCAAAAGGTGAACACAGATGTGCATACAATTATTCTACTTCGTAAAGGTGAACTAAAAATCACTCAAAATACTGATGTCCATCCAAGTAGCATCTCTGTCAAGTTCAATTTGCTACAATGTTTACAGGGATAAATATTGAAATGTGAAAAATTAAAAGAATAAATAGATGCAAGGTGATGACAATACCTTACTTGGCTCTATTAACTAGGTGAGCTAAAAATACTGGTTGTCGTAATAATAAAAATCTGGGATAAAATACAAATATGTCTGCTTTACATTGGGATCTTATGAGATGGCTACACTTTGTACAAATATGTGTAAACATCAACACAAGATTTAACTGTTATAAATATGTTTTAAAATTCAGTAAAATGGAAATTTAGCAAGTGAGTGTAATCCTTTTGACGATATATGTTTAAATGACTACTGAGAATGGTATCTATATTAGACTAGATTGTACAATGATGTCCGATTATATAAGTCAGAAAGTAATGGGTAAAAGCAAAAGAAAAGCTAAAAACAAAGCAGTTGAAATTAATAAGGAAAGACAACTGAATCCATTCATAAATGTCATATAAAAAAGTCCAACTAATCTGTAATTATTAACATTAAGAAAAAGTATGTCCAATATTTTTTTTGAATTTTAAAATGTTTAGTATGATGTATATAAAAACAAAAGTAAATAAGTCTTGAATAGTGGAGAAATTTAATTGTGATTTACTGATTAATAAGTTATTTATTTACATGTTCTGTTCTATTTCCTGTAATGTTGTACTAATTAAATAACATCTCATTGAAGGTATTTTAAAAAACTAAACTTTCTCTTGTAGCATATGTCTTAATGGTATAAAGTGGAGGATGTAGTTTTCATCCAAAATAAGTGAAAAATAAATGGCAATAGTTTCTATCCTTAAAGGTCATATAAAAATGTGAAAGTTTTCTTATAGGTCATGTAAAAATGTGAAAGTTTTCTATTTTTTGTTTCAACATTTTATCTGAAGATTTACATTTACAAGTGGTCCATCTCAAAATCATTTGTCTTGGGGAAAATGAAATCATCTTTTATATAGTTCAATTGCTAAATATTTTATAAGCATGATAATCACAAAATAGCGATAAAATGTTCTTAACATTATTAACAATCTTACTGGTACCCTCCGTTACACAATATATCCTGACTGGTACCCTCAGTTACACAATATATCCTTACTGGTACCCTCAGTTACACAATATATCCTAACTGGTACCCTAACTTATAACATACCTCCATATATTTACCCTAAGTTACACAATACATTCTTACTGGTAACCTAAATAATGCCATACATCCGTCAGTTTTTTTTTCTAAAAGATCATAGTTATTGAACAATCTATAATTATTTAGACAATATATCAATTTTCTTTTTGGAACTAAATGGTTCATTAGTAGCCATGGATTTTTTATGTTTCCGTGGCCACGTAAATGTATCATAACTACCAGAGCTATTTGCTTTGATAGCTTCAGTAGATGAAATAGCCACTGCATATTTTGGTTCTTTGATAAATGCTGGATGTCGTATGCTAGATATATGTAAGGAGTTTGATGACTGGTCGGTGGAATGCTGCGGTTGTTGTCCCTCATCATCATCATCATCATTAAAACTCATGTTAGAAAATCCAACAGTTTCCCTGGGACTAGAACGACCTCTAACCTTTGACCTGGAATGCTTAGAACTTGAACTGGAATTTAATTCACAATCTTCATCATCGAAATCCTCATCTTCTTTACCACTGTCTATATTAACAATCAATGAAGCTTGTTGTTGCTGACACTTGCGTAAATAGGTAGATTCAATATGGTCATCAGAGTCACCTTCATTATCAGAAAGAGGATGATAATTTTGAGATTTCGATTTGTTTGGTTTAGCAGGGGTACTGGTAAAGGTACCAGCTTTAACTTTTTTAGAATCTTCCTTTACTGAGGAAGGTTTAGTCATCATAGTCTGAAATGGCACAGAACCAAACATATCAGATGTTGAAACAGTATTTGACAATGGCACAGACGTAGAAAATGGTACGAAGTTTGTTTCTGTTGTAACAGTTGATTCTGTATTAAGATTACTGAATATCAGATTTTGTTCGATTGAGGGCTGAGTTACAGGATTATCATAGATGTATGTCTGTTCTATTGGAGATGTAGTAGTTATTACAGAAGATACTAATTGTTTTGTATTATCATTGGATGACACAGACTTCCTGCTATATGGAGCATTTCCAAAAGGATCTTTCATATCAGGACTAGCATTGTTTGAGTCTAAAAGGGGACTTCCTATTGTATGTTGTGTTTTGGATAAATATGCTGTCTTAAATGGGGCTTTTGAAAATATATCTGTAGATTCAGGTACAAGTTTTGAAGGTCTATTTTGAACAGCACTGCTTGGTCGTTTTTTTCTTGATGGTTTTCGTCGGTATGGAGCAGAAACAAACGGATCAGATGTTGGTGACATAGCAGGACTAGATCCTGCCAGAGGTGACATTGTACTACTACTAGGTGTACTATTATCATGAATATCTCTGTCATCATGGTGATGACCTCCATGATCATCATCTTCTAATTCATCATCATCAAGGAGAGGTCGTACCCCATATTCGTGTCCAACAATAGGATCAGCATTATTAGAATTGGGAGCATTATCAGACTCTTTTCTAGCAGGAGGTCTACGATTGACTGTTTCTTGGTTTGATTTAATAGCTACTGGTCGACTACCATATTCATCATCAAGTTCTTGATAATGGAAATCTGCAGTTTTTTCAATACTTTGTCCACCAGGATGATCATCTTCAGCGTAAGATGAACTAGAATCAACTTTAACACGAGATTCAGTAATCTGAGGTTTCTTCTCTTTTTCTTCATCTGTATCCACCAATTGTTGATATTTAGATGACCTACTTAGTGCTGCTTTAACCAATGAGGTAGCACCGAAAAAATCATGTGATTCCGATTCTTGGACTTTGTCTGACTTTTTCACACTATCTACTGCAGCCTCTTCTTCATCTACAATAAATCAATGTCTATTATTAGATTGGTGATATTTTCTTTTAAGTTTTTATTGTTTCAGTATAACTTTCAACTTTCTCCAGTCAAATAAAAGAGATAAAAGTAAATAATGATATATATATAAATTTACAAAGATTTTATAAATGTAAGATTTCTGGAGAAAATTTTAAGAATCCACAAAAAATTATGAATATAATCATTAAATGTTCACTTCTGCCATTGAATAAATAATTAATTTGATAATACAATACTAGGATAAATACGTCTGTAAAATATGACTTAAGAGATTTAATAGTTTTGACGATCAACATGCATTATAAATTGAAAAAGTCCTGATCAGAAGGTGCAGTATGATTACAGTGTAACAGAATGTGATTTGTATTCAAATCTAGTACTATCTAAAGTGTAATGTGCACATAAAGAACTATAAATATATTGTACATTGTTTAACTGTAGACATGCAATTTCAGTTTGAAAAAAAATCATACTTTTCTGTATTTGTCAGCCTCTTTGAAGATAATTGTCTGTTATGGGGAAGAAGATATCTAATGTCACTGTGATATCATATCAGCATTGATTTTTTAGGTTTTGAATTTTTTATGTATTAATGACAGAAAATAATTAAATACTGTGACAACCATATCAATTTTGAACTTTTGGTTCCAGTATTGCTCTGTTGGCAAAATAGAACATACTACATATATGTTTTTCTTTCATATTCTTAATCAAAAGTCATTGCTTCTCAGGTTGCCATAGTGAATTGAATGATCCCTACATATATGTTTATAAATACAATTCTACATACAGATATCTGATCAAAAAGAGTATTTTTAATCCAGGTTTTTTATGACGACATAATCAACAAAGGTAACATGTTCTAATCTGACACGTTGAAAAATCTTATTCGCAAAGCCTATGATTAAGCAACTCTAGTAAGTAGTTGACTCTTGAGGCAGGTTTACTTTGTTAAAAATATAGACAATCTGCTGGTACAACTTGTAGATCCAGCTAGTAATTAAATCAGTACACTTAAATTTCATTCTATTTTATATTACTATTTGATGTTCAACAAATGATTCCAACAAATTGATTTATTCTGATCTCTCACAAAGACCATTGATATTAAATATGTTAGAAGTATCAGTTATAATTGTTTGTCCTAAGAGTAATGGTTTTTATAACCAACAGATTCTACCTTCCTAGATAGTAGTCAGTTAACTGGGAGCATTCATTTACCCTGCTATTGTACTGTCCATGTTTATGTTGTCATTCATTTACCCTACTATTGTACTGTCCATGTTTATGTTGTCATTCACTGACCCTGATATTGTACTGTCCATGTTTATGTTGTCATTCATTTACCCTACTATTGTACTGTCCATGTTTATGTTGTCATTCATTTACCCTGTTATTGTACTGTCCATGTTTATGTTGTCATTCATTTACCCTGCTATTGTACTGTCCATGTTTATGTTGTCATTCATTTACCTTGCTATTGTACTGTCCATGTTTATGTTGTCATTCATTTACCCTGCTATTGTACTGTCCATGTTTATGTTGTCATTCATTTACCCTGATATTGTACTGTCCATGTTTATGTTGTCATTTATCCTGCTATTGTACTGTCCATGTTTATGTTGTCATTCATTTACCCTACTATTGTACTGTCCATGTTTATGTTGTCATTCATTGACCCTGATATTGTACTGTCCATGTTTATGTTGTCATTCATTTACCCTACTATTGTACTGTCCATGTTTATGTTGTCATTCACTGACCCTGATATTGTACTGTCCATGTTTATGTTGTCATTCATTGACCCTGATATTGTACTGTCCATGTTTATGTTGTCATTCATTGACCCTGATATTGTACTGTCCATGTTTATGTTGTCATTCATTTACCCTGCTATTGTACTGTCCATGTTTATGTTGTCATTCATTTTCTGTGATAGTATGTGGTCTTTTTGAGTGGAAGTGAATCTATGCAGGTTTTGCTATCATTTGTTTATATATGTATTGCTTTTAATCAGTTATCAAGAGTGAAGGGTTGGGATACCATTAGCCAGTTTTACCCCCGCCGTTCCAAGCCAGGACCTGGATATTCCAACATCATGTCTTTTTTTTGGTTCAATGAATTGAGGTGAGATGTGGTTGTTCATTTTGTTGATATTCATAGAATTGTAGACCATCACTATTTAAATTTTCTTTTCATAATAATTTTCCTGATTTGCTGATCATATGTTTCTAATATAAACTTAGGAATCCTATTACCCTTAAGGGCCTTCTATAATCTACAGAAATTTACCCTTAAAGGGATTTTCGGGTATGTGGGGGCAGACTATATACAACGATAGGTCCTGAGAAACTTTTTTCCAAGATGTCGGAGATGATGGGACAGATATTTCAGAAGATATTGACTGGTGGAAGTTCGAGTGCATATCCAATCTGTTGTACCATTTTCAGAATAATGTCATTGTTATATCTATGTATGAATGTCTTTGTTTTGTTGTCATTGTTATATCTATGTATGAATGTTTTTGTTTTGTTGTCATTGTTATATCTATGTATGAATGTCTTTGTTTTGTTGTTATTGTTATATCTATGTATGAATGTTTTTGTTTTGTTGTTATATCTATGTATGAATGTTTTTGTTTTGTTGTCATTGTTATATCTATGTATGAATGTTTTTGTTTTGTTGTCATTGTTATATCTATGTATGAATGTTTTTGTTTTGTTGTCATTGTTATATCTATGTATGAATGTTTTTGTTTTGTTGTCATTGTTATATCTATGTATGAATGTCTTTGTTTTGTTGTCATTGTTATATCTATGTATGCATGTCTTTGTTTTGTTGTTATATCTATGTATGCATGTTTTTGTTTTGTTGTCATTGTTATATCTATGTATGAATGTCTTTGTTTTGTTGTTATATCTATGTATGAATGTTTTTGTTTTGTTGTCATTGTTATATCTATGTATGAATGTTTTTGTTTTGTTGTCATTGTTATATCTATGTATGAATGTTTTTGTTTTGTTGTTATTGTTATATCTATGTATGAATGTTTTTGTTTTGTTGTCATTGTTATATCTATGTATGAATGTCTTTGCTTTGTTGTCATTGTTATATCTATGTATGAATGTTTTTGTTTTGTTGTCATTGTTATATCTATGTATGAATGTCTTTGTTTTGTTGTTATATCTATGTATGAATGTTTTTGTTTTGTTGTCATTGTTATATCTATGTATGAATGTTTTTGTTTTGTTGTTATTGTTATATCTATGTATGAATGTTTTTGTTTTGTTGTTATTGTTATATCTATGTATGAATGTCTTTGCTTTGCTGTCATTGTTATATCTATGTATGAATGTTTTTGTTTTGTTGTTATTGTTATATCTATGTATGAATGTTTTTGTTTTGTTGTTATTGTTATATCTATGTATGAATGTTTTTGTTTTGTTGTTATTGTTATATCTAGGTATGAATGTTTTTGTTTTGTTGTTATATCTAGGTATGAATGTTTTTGTTTTGTTGTCATTGTTATATCTATGTATGAATGTCTTTGTTTTGTTGTTATATCTAGGTATGAATGTTTTTGTTTTGTTGTTATTGTTATATCTATGTATGAATGTTTTTGTTTTGTTGTTATTGTTATATCTAGGTATGAATGTCTTTGTTTTGTTGTCATTGTTATATCTATGTATGAATGTCTTTGTTTTGTTGTCATTGTTATATCTAGGTATGAATGTTTTTGTTTTGTTGTTATTGTTATATCTATGTATGAATGTTTTTGTTTTGTTGTTATTGTTATATCTATGTATGAACGTCTTTGTTTTGTTGTTATTGTTATATCTATGTATGAACATCTTTGTTTTGTTGTTATTGTTATATCTATGTATGAATGTCTTTGTTTTGTTGTCATTGTTATATCTATGTATGAATGTTTTTGTTTTGTTGTTATTGTTATATCTATGTATGAATGTTTTTGTTTTGTTGTCATTGTTATATCTATGTATGAATGTTTTTGTTTTGTTGTTATATCTATGTATGAATGTTTTGTTGTCATTGTTATATCTAGGTATGAATGTCTTTGTTTTGTTGTCATTGTTATATCTATGTATGAATGTTTTTGTTTTGTTGTTATTGTTATATCTATGTATGAATGTTTTTGTTTTGTTGTTATTGTTATATCTATGTATGAACGTCTTTGTTTTGTTGTTATTGTTATATCTATGTATGAATGTTTTTGTTTTGTTGTCATTGTTATATCTATGTATGAATGTTTTTGTTTTGTTGTTATATCTATGTATGAATGTTTTTGTTTTGTTGTCATTGTTATATCTAGGTATGAATGTCTTTGTTTTGTTGTCATTGTTATATCTAGGTATGAATGTCTTTGTTTTGTTGTTATTGTTATATCTATGTATGAATGTTTTTGTTTTGTTGTTATTGTTATATCTAGGTATGAATGTTTTTGTTTTGTTGTCATTGTTATATCTAGGTATGAATGTTTTTGTTTTGTTGTTATTGTTATATCTATGTATGAATGTTTTTGTTTTGTTGTCATTGTTATATCTATGTATGAATGTCTTTGTTTTGTTGTTATTGTTATATCTATGTATGAATGTCTTTGTTTTGTTGTTATTGTTATATCTATGTATGAATGTTTTTGTTTTGTTGTTATTGTTATATCTATGTATGAATGTTTTTGTTTTGTTGTCATTGTTATATCTATGTATGAATGTTTTTGTTTTGTTGTTATTGTTATATCTATGTATGAATGTTTTTGTTTTGTTGTCATTGTTATATCTATGTATGAATGTTTTTGTTTTGTTGTTATTGTTATATCTATGTATGAATGTTTTTGTTTTGTTGTCATTGTTATATCTATGTATGAATGTTTTTGTTTTGTTGTTATTGTTATATCTATGTATGAATGTTTTTGTTTTGTTGTCATTGTTATATCTATGTATGAATGTTTTTGTTTTGTTGTCATTGTTATATCTATGTATGAATGTTTTTGTTTTGTTGTTATTGTTATATCTATGTATGAATGTTTTTGCTTTGTTGTTATTGTTATATCTATGTATGAATGTTTTTGTTTTGTTGTCATTGTTATATCTATGTATGAATGTTTTTGTTTTGTTGTCATTGTTATATCTATGTATGAATGTTTTTGTTTTGTTGTTATATCTATGTATGAATGTTTTTGTTTTGTTGTTATTGTTATATCTATGTATGAATGTTTTTGTTTTGTTGTCATTGTTATATCTATGTATGAATGTTTTTGTTGTTATTGTTATATCTATGTATGAATATTTTTGTTTTGTTGTCATTGTTATATCTATGTATGAATGTTTTTGTTTTGTTGTCATTGTTATATCTATGTATGAATGTTTTTGTTTTGTTGTTATATCTATGTATGAATGTTTTTGTTTTGTTGTCATTGTTATATCTATGTATGAATGTTTTTGTTTTGTTGTCATTGTTATATCTAGGTATGAATGTTTTTGTTTTGTTGTTATTGTTATATCTAGGTATGAATGTCTTTGTTTTGTTGTTATTGTTATATCTAGGTATGAATGTCTTTGTTTTGTTGTCATTGTTATATCTATGTATGAATGTTTTTGTTTTGTTGTTATATCTATGTATGAATGTTTTTGTTTTGTTGTCATTGTTATATCTATGTATGAATGTTTTTGTTTTGTTGTTATTGTTATACCTATGTATGAATGTTTTTGTTTTGTTGTTATTGTTATATCTATGTATGAATGTTTTTGTTTTGTTGTTATTGTTATATCTATGTATGAATGTTTTTGTTTTGTTGTTATTGTTATATCTATGTATGAATGTCTTTGTTTTGTTGTCATTGTTATATCTATGTATGAATGTTTTTGTTTTGTTGTTATTGTTATATCTATGTATGAATGTTTTTGTTTTGTTGTTATTGTTATATCTATGTATGAATGTCTTTGTTTTGTTGTTATTGTTATATCTATGTATGAATGTTTTTGTTTTGTTGTTATTGTTATATCTATGTATGAATGTTTTTGTTTTGTTGTCATTGTTATATCTATGTATGAATGTCTTTGTTTTGTTGTCATTGTTATATCTATGTATGAATGTTTTTGTTTTGTTGTTATTGTTATATCTATGTATGAATGTTTTTGTTTTGTTGTCATTGTTATATCTATGTATGAATGTTTTTGTTTTGTTGTTATATTTATGTATGAATGTTTTTGTTTTGTTGTCATTGTTATATCTAGGTATGAATGTCTTTGTTTTGTTGTCATTGTTATATCTATGTATGAATGTCTTTGTTTTGTTGTTATTGTTATATCTATGTATGAATGTTTTTGTTTTGTTGTTATTGTTATATCTAGGTATGAATGTTTTTGTTTTGTTGTCATTGTTATATCTAGGTATGAATGTTTTTGTTTTGTTGTTATTGTTATATCTATGTATGAATGTTTTTGTTTTGTTGTCATTGTTATATCTATGTATGAATGTCTTTGTTTTGTTGTTATTGTTATATCTATGTATGAATGTCTTTGTTTTGTTGTTATTGTTATATCTATGTATGAATGTTTTTGTTTTGTTGTTATTGTTATATCTATGTATGAATGTTTTTGTTTTGTTGTTATTGTTATATCTATGTATGAATGTTTTTGTTTTGTTGTTATTGTTATATCTATGTATGAATGTTTTTGTTTTGTTGTTATTGTTATATCTATGTATGAATGTTTTTGTTTTGTTGTTATTGTTATATCTATGTATGAATGTTTTTGTTTTGTTGTCATTGTTATATCTAGGTATGAATGTCTTTGTTTTGTTGTCATTGTTATATCTATGTATGAATGTTTTTGTTTTGTTGTTATTGTTATATCTAGGTATGAATGTCTTTGTTTTGTTGTCATTGTTATATCTATGTATGAATGTCTTTGTTTTGTTGTCATTGTTATATCTATGTATGAATGTTTTTGTTTTGTTGTTATTGTTATATCTATGTATGAATGTTTTTGTTTTGTTGTTATTGTTATATCTATGTATGAATGTCTTTGTTTTGTTGTCATTGTTATATCTATGTATGAATGTTTTTGTTTTGTTGTCATTGTTATATCTATGTATGAACGTCTTTGTTTTGTTGTTACATTATGAATGTCACCAGTGTTACTATTATTTATTTCTGTTTTGCCCAGCTGATTCAGCGATTGTTGCTACTGTCTCTCTAGCATTTGAAGCTGATATTTGCATGATCTACTGACAATATTTACAGCATACCTGGTTACACTCTAATTTTCTATAGTAATTTGTCTACCAGGACAGGAGATATCAACACTTATAAGAGCACCTGATCAAAAAGTGGACCAAACAACAGCCAAACAAACCATGTATGATATTAACTGGCTTGCTGGATATAAAGGATATGCTATATGAAGTTTTGTCAAAATAATCCTGCTTTCAATTATCACCAAAATGTTCCAACTTAAAATACGGAAGTTTTTGCCATATACAGATACAGTTTTTAAAGGGAACACCTAAAAGGGTCATTCCAATAAATATTGCTGATACTGGGAAAAGGTAATAAAATGCAAACAGATGGATAGCAAGTGATGGAAAAACTTGTTCTACTGCATGCCTTTGGCAAGGTGAGCTATAAACAAATTATGTTACTATTCTGTAGCTACCAATATTCATACAACAAATGAACCTGCCCAGAAACTAAATTCTTAAATTCTGCAAAAAACCACCCCTTCAAAGATGCCAATGCAAATTGTTGTTTATAGTTGTTATTTTTCCTAGAGTACAGAAATATAAACGTCCTTTTCAAGTTGGCAGTTGACATTTTTCCATATAACATGCTGCATACAGGAGACAGAAAGGTTTGGACAGACCACAGGTCAACAAAAACTCACATGTGTCACAACTTTAATTAAAATGGAACTACTGTTCAAGTTTTAGTCCATTTGATGGGAAAATGTATGTTTATTGGCTCAGTAGGTGTGTTTTACCTTTATGATCTTTTTCTAGTAACAGCAGCTATGTTGGATGATTGCCAGGATTATCAGTAAACTCCTTAGAGATGTTTAAGACAAACTTGGATTGACCTTGGGCCAGTGGTTTCCGAGGATTTTTTTTTAGTTTAAGATAGACGACAAGATGTCAAGAGATCACATGACCCACATCAGGTAAAGTAGAAAATAGAAATGACCTCAAAAATACATTCATTCTGACAAGTAACATTTTCTGTAGTTTTAGAAGAAGATCTTCAGGAAACTTGAGTTGATAAGATTCTTCATGATAACATTGACATTGGATTTTACCATCATATAAAACATACAGAGAACATTTTTATGAAACTGCAGGATTGTAACTGATGTTTCATTAGGTACAGTATATATGTTATCTTCTTGTGTTCTATGTTTTATGATAACTGACATTTCATTAGGTACAGTATATATGTTATCTTCTTGTGTTCTATGTTTTATTATAACTGACATTTCATTAGGTACAGTATATATGTTATCATCTTGTGTTCTATGTTTTATGATAACTGATATTTCATTAGGTACAGTATATATGTTATCATCTTGTGTTCTATGTTTTATGATAACTGATATTTCATTAGGTACAGTATATATGTTATCATCTTGTGTTCTATGTTTTATTATAACTGACATTTCATTAGGTACAGTATATATGTTATCATCTTGTGTTCTATGTTTTATGATAACTGATATTTCATTAGGTACAATATATATGTTATCATCTTGTGTTCTATGTTTTATTGTAACCGACGTTTCATTAGGTACAGTATATATGTTATCTTCTTGTGTTCTATGTTTTATGATAACTGATATTTCATTAGGTACAGTATATATGTTATCATCTTGTGTTCTATGTTTTATGATAACTGATGTTTCATTAGGTACAGTATATATGTTATCATCTTGTGTTCTATGTTTTATGATAACTGACGCTTCATTAGGTACAGTATATATGTTATCATCTTGTGTTCTATGTTTTATTGTAACTGACGTTTCATTAGGTACAGTATATATGTTATCATCTTGTGTTCTATGTTTTATGATAACTGACATTTCATTAGGTACAGTATATATGTTGTCATCTTGTGTAATATGTTTTATTATAACTGATATTTCATTAGGTACAGTATATATGTTATCATCTTGTGTTCTATGTTTTATTGTAACTGACATTTCATTAGGTACAATATATATGTTATCATCTTGTGTTCTATGTTTTATTGTAACTGACGTTTCATTAGGTACAATATATATGTTATCATCTTGTGTTCTATGTTTTATTGTAACTGACATTTCATTAGGTACAATATATATGTTATCATCTTGTGTTCTATGTTTTATTATAACTGATATTTCATTAGGTACAGTATATATGTTATCATCTTGTGTTCTATGTTTTATTGTAACTGACATTTCATTAGGTACAGTATATATGTTATCATCTTGTGTTCTATGTTTTATTATAACTGACATTTCATTAGGTACAGTATATATGTTATCATCTTGTGTTCTATGTTTTATGATAACTGACATTTCATTAGGTACAGTATATATGTTGTCATCTTGTGTAATATGTTTTATTATAACTGATATTTCATTAGGTACAGTATATATGTTATCATCTTGTGTTCTATGTTTTATTGTAACTGACGTTTCATTAGGTACAGTATATATGTTATCATCTTGTGTTCTATGTTTTATGATAACTGACATTTCATTAGGTACAGTATATATGTTATCATCTTGTGTTCTATGTTTTATGATAACTGACGTTTCATTATGTACAGTATATATGTTATCATCTTGTGTTCTATGTTTTATGATAACTGATATTTCATTAGGTACAGTATATATGTTATCATCTTGTGTTCTATGTTTTATGATAACTGACGTTTCATTAGGTACAGTATATATGTTATCATCTTGTGTTCTATGTTTTATTATAACTGACATTTCATTAGGTACAGTATATATGTTATCATCTTGTGTTCTATGTTTTATTATAACTGACATTTCATTAGGTACAGTATATATGTTATCATCTTGTGTTCTATGTTTTATGATAACTGACGCTTCATTAGGTACAGTATATATGTTATCATCTTGTGTTCTATGCTTTATGATAACTGACGTTTCATTAGGTACAGTATATATGTTATCATCTTGTGTTCTATGTTTTATGATAACTGACGTTTCATTAGGTACAGTATATATGTTATCATCTTGTGTTCTATGTTTTATGATAACTGACATTTCATTAGGTACAGTATATATGTTATCATCTTGTGTTCTATGTTTTATTGTAACTGACGTTTCATTAGGTACAGTATATATGTTATCATCTTGTGTTCTATGTTTTATTGTAACTGATGTTTCATTAGGTACAGTATATATGTTATCATCTTGTGTTCTATGTTTTATTGTAACTGACGTTTCATTAGGTACAGTATATATGTTATCATCTTGTGTTCTATGTTTTATTGTAACTGACGTTTCATTAGGTACAGTATATATGTTATCATCTTGTGTTCTATGTTTTATGATAACTGACGTTTCATTAGGTACAGTATATATGTTATCATCTTGTGTTCTATGTTTTATGATAACTGACATTTCATTAGGTACAGTATATATGTTATCATCTTGTGTTCTATGTTTTATTGTAACTGACGTTTCATTAGGTACAGTATATATGTTATCATCTTGTGTTCTATGTTTTATGATAACTGATGTTTCATTAGGTACAGTATATATGTTATCATCTTGTGTTCTATGTTTTATTGTAACTGATGTTTCATTAGGTACAGTATATATGTTATCATCTTGTGTTCTATGTTTTATTGTAACTGACGTTTCATTAGGTACAGTATATATGTTATCATCTTGTGTTCTATGTTTTATTGTAACTGACGTTTCATTAGGTACAGTATATATGTTATCATCTTGTGTTCTATGTTTTATGGTAACTGACGCTTCATTAGGTACAGTATATATGTTATCATCTTGTGTTCTATGTTTTATTGTAACTGACATTTCATTAGGTACAGTATATATGTTATCATCTTGTGTTCTATGTTTTATTATAACTGACATTTCATTAGGTACAGTATATATGTTATCATCTTGTGTTCTATGTTTTATTGTAACTGACGTTTCATTAGGTACAGTATATATGTTATCATCTTGTGTTCTATGTTTTATGATAACTGACATTTCATTAGGTACAATATATATGTTATCATCTTGTGTTCTATGTTTTATGATAACTGATGTTTCATTAGGTACAGTATATATGTTATCTTCTTGTGTTCTATGTTTTATTATAACTGACATTTCATTAGGTACAGTATATATGTTATCATCTTGTGTTCTATGTTTTATGATAACTGACGCTTCATTAGGTACAGTATATATGTTATCATCTTGTGTTCTATGTTTTATTGTAACTGACGTTTCATTAGGTACAGTATATATGTTATCATCTTGTGTTCTATGTTTTATTATAACTGACATTTCATTAGGTACAGTATATATGTTATCATCTTGTGTTCTATGTTTTATTGTAACTGATATTTCATTAGGTACAATATATAAGTTATCATCTTGTGTTCTATGTTTTATGATAACTGACGCTTCATTAGGTACAGTATATATGTTATCATCTTGTGTTCTATGTTTTATTGTAACTGATATTTCATTAGGTACAGTATATATGTTATCATCTTGTGTTCTATGTTTTATGATAACTGATGTTTCATTAGGTACAGTATATATGTTATCATCTTGTGTTCTATGTTTTATGATAACTGACATTTCATTAGGTACAGTATATATGTTATCTTCTTTTGTTCTATGTTTTATTATAACTGACATTTCATTAGGTACAGTATATATGTTATCATCTTGTGTTCTATGTTTTATTATAACTGACATTTCATTAGGTACAGTATATATGTTATCATCTTGTGTTCTATGTTTTATGATAACTGATGTTTCATTAGGTACAGTATATATGTTATCATCTTGTGTTCTATGTTTTATGATAACTGATGTTTCATTAGGTACAGTATATATGTTATCTTCTTGTGTTCTATGTTTTATTATAACTGACATTTCATTAGGTACAATATATATGTTATCATTTTGTGTTCATTGTTTTATGATAACTGACGCTTCATTAGGTACAGTATATATGTTATCATCTTGTGTTCTATGTTTTATTGTAACTGATGTTTCATTAGGTACAGTATATATGTTATCATCTTGTGTTCTATGTTTTATTGTAAATGATATTTCATTAGGTACAGTATATATGTTATCTTCTTGTGTTCTGTTTTATGATAACTGACATTTCATTAGGTACAGTATATATGTTATCATCTTGTGTTCTATGTTTTATGATAACTGATGTTTCATTAGGTACAGTATATATGTTATCATCTTGTGTTCTATGTTTTATGATAACTGACATTTCATTAGGTACAGTATATATGTTATCATCTTGTGTAATATGCTTTATTACAACAACCTTCCTATAAAACAATGATTCAGGGAACCTTACTTTAAAACTGTTTTAAGGCAAATCTCCATATATACATATAAAAATTATGTTTGAAATTTAAAGATGCAAACCTGAAATCCATTACATAGATGCCAACCCCTTTTTGGTGCAATCAGTAACAAAAAGTTGAGATGTCAGTAATTTGTGATTTTTTTCAGTAATCATAATTTTTCATAAAATTTTACCATAATCGTACTACAGACTAGGCACAAAGTGATGAGTAAATGATTTCCTTTATTTGTGACAACTAGATGCAAAATTGATGAGCAACAAAAAGAAATAAAAAGTTAAGTTTTAATACATGTATGTTCACTTACAAATGTATTCCATGTTTCAACTTACTGTCAATAGAAATTAAAATTTCCTGAAGTGGCCCTCCCTCCCCTCCCATAGAATAATTAATGACTAATTCTGGAGTGCCTGATATGTTGTTGACTTGGCACTTTTCAACTGTTTTGTTGTATATGTCATTATGTGTGTTCATCCCGACCACCGTGCTAAATGGACAAGACTTGTTTGCAATTAGCATAATGTTCCTGTGTCGATTTCATAAGGCAAGAGAACTCAATACAATATTCGGGACGAAATCGTTGTCCCAATTTCCTTTTTTTCGCTGCAGAAGCTTCACTTATTCCCTCAGACATCGTGAAATTGACAAAACCATGCTGTGTTCATTAACTACTCGGGATCGAACAAGAAATGGATAGATCGTTTTCTACTATAGATAGTCCCGAGAATCCCAAAAGTATTAAATAATCGAAATCCCTCAAGCACTTATCTTTACACGATTTTAACAGACAATGAAGCGTCTAAATGATCACAATGATATTTAAATGGGGAAAGGTTCCGGGCCGGCAATAATCGGAAATCCGTAACAAGTAGACTGTTGACCGTAACACCGTAATTTTGACCCGAAATTCGTAACAATTACGGAAAAATCGTAATGGTTGGCATCTATGCCATTATAACCCAACCTTATCCATATATGTATGTACTTGTTTTCTAATGTAATGACAAACTACAGACCACATTTCAGATCTCAAATAAATGTAATTACTGAGAAGTAATGAAATAATTAAGATTTTTCCACTTATATTTTCAAGACAGCTGATGAAAAAAATATAGATGACTAGGAGTTCTTGATCTAACAATTGACTATGAAACATCTGAAGATATCATCCACCTTGAACTGTGACAATGATATAAATATATACTCAATGTACAGCTTAATGTACCTCCAACATATATGGACACCATACCACATTTAAAGACAAACAGCATTTGTTGAAACTTAATTTAGAACCTGTTAGTCGAACTATTCAGTACAGTTAAATCATACCATGACATGACATAAATGGCCACCAAATGTAAAGTCACTTCATAAACAGGGTTAAATTGACATCAAGGTTCGGAATGACAGAATGTTGGCAGTTTTAAAACAAAGTCAACACATATATATGTAATGATTTTATTTATTTATCAAAACTGACATAATGTATTTTTTTAAAGAAGAATCACAGAATTAACAAATTATACAAGTATAACACTGGAATATTGCACACATTATGACTCAACTTGAACTATCTTAAAACTGCCAACATCTGATAATAATTACACATAGAAACAATATTCTGACTTCTAATTACAAACAGGTAACAACTAAATAAAAGTTACCATTTAAGGAAATATACAATTAATAAAACAACCACTACTTGCTTTTGAAAATCAAGGCTATGATTATGGTTACCATTTTTTTAAACTTAAATGTATAGTGTCTGCAATTTGGCTTATGTTTTTTTTTACCTAAATATTTTGTCTGGCAATATATTATTAAAAACTTAAATAAACACCAAATAGACTGTTTTTTAAAGCATAAAATCAACCATTTCAAGGTTAATCTAGTAAAAACGTCACCCGAAACGTGTTCTGTCATCATGACAATATCTTGTTCATATTCATTTGATTTGCAAGACGTTTTGATGACATTCCACTGCACAGAAACACAGTTTTTATTGCTTTAGAAATGATGACGAATGCTATAGATGAACGAGAAATTTAACAGATTCCACTAGAAAAAGGGAATAGAAGAGATTTTTTGTCATTATATAATTAAAAAAAAAAAAAAAAAATCAACGTAGGAACTAGCATGACCAATGATTGAGTTCTTAAGGTTAATAAAGAAATAAACCCATTCATACCTCAGTTTATTTTTAGCAGAAGGTTTCCTTAATTATGTCATCAGTATTTATTTAGGTCAATAACAATGTAGGTCAAGCCTAATTAGTGATAAAAGCATGATTTTCAATAGATAATACCGTTTCAATGTTTATTCTATCGTTTTACTGGGAAAAAAAACCTCCAGAAAATAACAGAAATCGCAGACACCATACCTTTAATTTTATAATGCTAAAAGTAGTCTAAAAAGATTAGTAGCCACAATGTGTCTTTATTTTAACTGTACTTTATAAAGATTTGAATAATATTTCATGCAGTATTAATCTCTATCAATAATAACAATATGTCTGAACAATAACAACTCTGAAGACTGTAAAAATACAAGCCTTCAGCAATTATATTTTCTTTAAATACTGTAAATGATATTAACACTTCATGAATTCAGATGTGCATTTTTAATGCAAGTACCTATTTTTGTCATACACAAACATAAAGGTGCATACGAAATTGTATACATCTACTTTAAAGCACTTTAACATAGTAAATAAGAAATAATCAAATTAACATTATACATTGTAAAATGTAAATAATGCTTGTACCCTCTCTATTAACTAATTATATCTGTTATTTAACTATATCTAACAATATAAACTGATTCTAAACTTGAACTGAAGACAGTATATACAAAATACATTTATCAATGTATAAACTCATGCTTTGCTACTTAAATGATTAAATCTGTAGAAAACATTCGACCAATTATTACAATAAACTAAAAAAAAAACATGCAACGTCATATCTTGAAGTTAATTATCTCGCATTAAAAAAATACAAAAAAAATACAATGCATTGAGACAATTTTACTGGCACATTATATAATATGGTGTAAAAGACTATCATTTTGTAAACATGTTCACTATTAAATTTAAAGGTTATACAAGTACAATACATTTATCACACTTTTCTTTGTCCATGATCTTAATTCCATCAAAGTTTTAAAACTATTAGTATTATCATTATCCATGAGTATGTGTCATTTCTTCTATTCTTAATGTGTTAACCAGTTAGTTAAATTTTTGTGTAATATTTTTAATTACCACAGTGGTTAAATTTCGGCATGAGAATTCCTGCCAATTTCCTTTTGATGTAATTAATGATGGAACTTACTGTAACAACTTCAAAATATTTTTACGTTAGACATAAGACCAATTAAAATTAATTAATAGATTTTCATCCCCACCCACTCCTTTTTTTATTTTATCAAAATTACAATTTTCGAAATTTGTTCGTGTCAGAGTCCGGTGTGCACGTAGTCTTAATGTATTTACTGACACTTCCACTTCATTTTGAACCATGGTGTTCATTATAATACGTGTTGTTGCCGGTGTGAACGAGAAAAGGGGTTGGTTTGGTACCAATTCGAGTGACGAATGCACAATATTTGACCTATATAATAGCTTCGTTGTCGACAAAGTTGATGGGAAACTACCCCAGACTGATTTGCAGACGACGAGGATCACTGTGAGAATCGGGAAAAGTAAACATGACATGTCAACCAACATTGATCCTTCTATTAAACTTGGGGAGGCCATTCCATGTTTAGGCCCATATCTGGAATTCATTTCCTACATCTAATATGTCTTAAACTATTATTTAAAAAAAAAAAAAAATCTCCCACCTGCCCCACTTTTTTTCTGGAGGGTGGATGAAAATCTACTAATTATGCTTAGTTGGCCTAAGAGAAACAGATTCTCCTACCAACTTGGATTACAATATTTCTCCACTCTCCATTGTTATATTTAGAAGAAAAAAAATTTAAATAAAGTTCTCGCATTCAAATTTGAAAAATCGCTTGTTATGTTTGAGTTTTTATGTGTTAATCAGACAAGTTTTAGAATTATTACATAAATATCATAAAGTTTATTTTAAACGGAAAAATGATTAGTTTGTTTTCACTAAAAGTTTTGTTTGATGACATGTTAGATTGGATATGATACTTTAGGAATGATTCTTATTTTTTATTTATACCAGTTTGCTGCTCTTTATATTTTAGTTCACAATATATAATGTCGTAATTGCAGAGAATATGTCTTCTGTAGGTGTAGGGACAATCAAATTCATATGACATTTCATTACAAGTTTAAAACGTATATTTAAATTATAAATAATTAATTATGAATCTCTTTTTATGTGATTGCTTTTGCCACAAAGTATTATTGATGCATCAGAATATGGTCATCATGAAATAATTTGAAAAGTACACAAACCGGTGCTTTTATAAGCAGAGTTGCAACAAAATTTGTCTTTGCATACATTTTGATGAAAATTGGGTGGTCTGGCAGGCAAGTGTGTGTATCCTATACTTGTGTGTGCTCTTGCAAATTCATACCTTGACTGAATCTCATGAAATTTATATAAAGTATTATTGTTAAGCTTGAAAATCAGTAATATTGGAATATGTTTTATGGATTTTTTTTTTGTTTTAATGGAAAAATGGTGAATTTAGAGAATTATTGCTTATGTACGCCCTAGCAACCTCATTCTTGATGGATTTTCACCAAATTTAGATAAAATCTTCATTTCCTGAATATCTCAGATTTTTTAAATATTGCTAATTGACTGACTTCAGCTTAATAAACTTGCTTTGTAATTAAACTGATTACTAACATTTGGTGAGAACTAGTCAGGTTCCTAATTCAACATAAGCAATAAAGATTATATTTCTTTTACACAAATTATGTACATGTATAAGTAAGAACATGATGATGCCTTTCTTCGTGAAGAAAGACATTCTTATGGTCTTACAAACTTGGAGCATGGACAGTGATTACGATCCTTTGAAGTCTCAATAGTTCTTATCATTGCTTGATTAAATTAATCTTAACAGTAATCTTGAAGAAACTGATTCAGGCTTACTATAGACATCTATGGACAGTATGTAAACATTGTTTCCTTGTTAACATGAATACTATTAGGAACACTGCAATATGGAAAATTGAGATGAGAGTACAAATGATACACTTACAATCACTCTGCTATATTTTGTGAAACAGATTGTAATATTCAAGAATGGAAAATAATTTCCAATGGAATTACATGTACATGTATATGCCTTTTTATTTGTTCAGATATAAATTGATATTTAGGTTATTGAATTAACAATTTTGATTGTTTTTTTTCTTCTTTATCTCGCAATTAATAATTTAATCCCTTAGTAAGAACAAGATTTGTAATATTCTTCACGATTAAGAACAACGAAATCAAGCTCCCTGATTGGTCGAGAGCACTTTACAATATTCTTAGACATTGGTCAGGGTGAATATCAGAGTGCGAAAATGAACAGGGAGACCTTGGCAGTCATGATGAGGATTTGTTTTTGTGCAATGATAGTCATAGGAGGCTATGATAAATATCAACTTTTGTGTTCTAAGAAAACCTTGACAGCCAGGATGAATTTTAACCTTTGTGGCCATGATAAAAACACTTTTGTGTACTTTTAATGAACTTTATAGCCATAATGAACATCAGCATTTAACAGAGATAAAGACTATGGCAACCATTTTGTGCATCGATAAAATATGCAACATTTTACAGCAGTAACTTTTTTATCACTGTCAGGTGAAAACTACAAGTGTTTATTCAATATCAAATTACTGTTATTACTTAGAGAATTAAAAATATTCAGTGAAGAGTTGATTGAATTGATGTGTATATAAAGAAGCTTTAAAGCATATTTGATATAAAAGTTGAAAGTACTTTTGTTTAAATTGTGTAAACATGGTAAATTTTTTCATAAAATATTTATAATATTTAGTGTCCCTTCTTTACACATTCAATGAATCTTTAAATTAGTAAACTTCTTCATTAAAAGTATTAAATCTCTCTACAAGGTCCCTTAGTTGTCAGTTTGCAATGTCAAATAAGAAAACTCATAAACGATTGTAGAGAAAATTAAATATAACTAGGAAGAATAATTATCCATGCAGAGCAAAGTGATGAAACTTAGTGAGAACTAGGAAGAACTGTTTTAGATACCTAAAACTTATGTCTCCCCTTAATGTGGCCATCTGTACAACAATAAGTTACACATTATGAGTTGAATGATACTATTTAAAAAACAATTATTTGACTTTGAGGTCAAAGGTCAAGGTCCCACGAAGGTCATTATGGTACGGGACACACCGCCTTATGGTCATGCACCCACATACCAAATATCATTGACCTATCTCGAAAGACAAAAATGTTATGGCCCGGACAAGAAAATACTATTTAAAAAACAATTATTTGACCTTGAGGTCAAAGGTTAAGGTCCAACGAAGGTCATTACGGTACGCGACACACCGCCTTATGGTCATGCACCCACATATCAAATATCATTGACCTATCTCGAAAGACAAAAAAGTTATGGTCCGGACAAGCTTCGCTGAGAAGAAGCGGAAGAAGAGGAAAAGAAGAAAAAGCGGAAGCGGAAGAAAAAATCAGATTAAAACAATATGTCTCCCTTCGTTCGAAGGGGAGACATAACTAGCATTACTGTGAGCACAGCTCACTAAGATATACCCCCCCGCTCCCCACATCTGTCCAACCTATTTCCATAACCAAAACACTACTGATTGTTCTGACCAAAAATGAAAGGGACTCTCCTCTCTTCACCGGTAAGCTGCTGATAAAATTTCAAAACATTCTGAGAAACACTACTCAAGTTATCATACGACATAGGGTAAAAATCCTATTTTCCGTCATATCAAGTCTAATAACTCTGGAACAGCAAAAGTAAAAATCGTCAAAAATGAAAGGGATCCCCCTCTCGTTACCGGTAAGCTGCTGATAAAATTTCAAAACATTATGAGAAACACTACTCAAGTTATCATACGACATAGGGTAAAAATCCTATTTTCAGTCATATCAAACCCAATAACTCGGGAACAGCAAAAGTGAAAATCGTCAAAAATGAAAGGGATCCTCCTCTCTTTACCGGTAAGCTGCTGATAAAATTTCAAAACATTCTAAGAAACACAGCTCAAGTTATCGTACGACATAGGATTTGTCTACAGACGGACGGACGGACATGGTGAAACCAGAATACCCCCCTACAACTTCGTTGCGGGGGGTATAAAAATGAAATCCATTAGATGCAATGATATAAATAGCTAGGCTAATACTGTTTAACAACACACATAAAATGACATGATATTATGACATGATATTATACGATACTCAGCTAGTTATCTCCCATTAACACTTGTTTATTCTTTTCACATTGTCATAATTATTAAAATGGTTAAAAATATAATAAGAACTAATGTTAATGAGCTCAGATATTTTTGTTTTTGTTTTTGGGTTATTGAATTCTTCTGATGTCATGAAATAAACCTTGAAATATTATTTTCTTATGGTTCTATGAGAAAATCTTTTTTACCAAATTCTTTTTTCTTTCCCTTTCTAATTGAAGATATATTCCCCTTTCACATTCTTGAAATATACAGCTGTTGTTTTAAATTGTTTTAATCTTAATGTTAAATAAGCAACTCAGTTTATAAAGAATTTAAATTTCTGCAAATTCCTCAATTCTTAAGTCTGATACTATTAGTACATCTCAAATAAATCACCTTAACTTTATAAAAAAATCTTCATGGAAAACGTGTCATTTTAAATACATCTCCACCTTAGCGTGACAAAGGGAAAAACTGGATACAAAAAGCCAGACAAAATATATACAACCATAAAAAGTCAGAAATCATCTAAATCTAGCAACTTTAGCTAATGACATGGAGAGAAGGTTCAATAATGTCAGCAGATAACAAAATGTCTGCCTAACAACACTGTTAATACTTTTATAAAGTCAAAAATACTTTGTGTTTTAGAAACACTAATGTAAAATACTCAATGAAGGCATATAACAGAGACAAAAGTAAAGACTGCAGGACAAAAACTTATCCAAGCCATAACTTTCTGCTGCAGCAAAATAAAAAAAACACAACATAACGGAATGTTCAAAACCTGAGGTAACAAATTCAAGCTTCTTCCCAAATAGCCGCCTTGCAGATATTACTTGGCTTCCAATTTAATGAGTAACGTCTTCTGCTCCTGGGATCTGTAACATGTTATACATAAATATCGTCAATTAAAAAAAAACATATTATTGTCAGCGATGAAATTTACCTCCATAATCAGAGAGGGAGCTGTTATTACTTCTACGACCATGCTGAACTCTGTCAGGACCTTTCTCACCTGCAAGGGATAACATTCCATTTTCAGTCATGCAGAATACATGCAAACTACAAATCATTCCTAAGAGAAAGGATAATTAAAATACATGCTTAAACTAACCATCTACGACATACACCACTGTCATGCTTCAATGCTTGCATTCTATTAAAATATCAAATTTCAAGAACGAAATATAAAGCAGTATTAATGCTTCAATGAGAAAACCATATTTTTCAGACTAAATGGTGAATTTTTGTTTGTTCCTAAATGTTTTTTCTTCAATTATTAGTATGGAAGGTTCATCCATTTAAAAGTCTACTAAAACTTGTAGTCCAGAAAATATGACAAGTGGAAAAAAAGATACTTAATAAGACAAAAACAGGATTTGCTATTAATAGTAAGTATAAACATTCAAATGTCACTGGTGTAATATACACAGAAACAAACATGTAGACCTTTAAAACAATACATGCCGTTGCTTAGCAACAGAAAGAAGAAAAAAAAAAAAACAGATTAAATATATTTTCCTTAAAACAGAAAAGAAAACAGATCTGCACGAAAAGTATGCAATTGAGAGGATTATAAAAGCCATTACATAAGCTGTGGAGAGTTCTATCAGCATTTCTTATTAGTCAGTTAACATAGGGGGAATTTGTTATAACTTTGTATTTAAAAGAAATAAACTAAACTTTATAACTTTGTATTATAAAATTATCTATGTCAAGTTAAATAGTTGAATAAGCAATATCAATAAAAAAAATATATCACTATACTTTTTTAATTTAACATAAAAAGTATATAATTCTGCAACTTATTGGCTAAAGTTAAAAGAAATGTGTGATGCAAGTGTTTAACTTGTCAACTGAGCTATCCTCAAAATGATCATTAAGTGACGAACAAGTTTACATGTTATCATACAGAAAAATCTCACCAAAATAGACCCTTATTATCAACATTTAAAAAACATCCATGAAGTTTGGCAATTTGAAAAGTAACAAAGCAAAATCCGTGTTAGAGCTTGCAATTTCATAAGAACAAAAAGAACTTTTCACTACGAGTTTAAACTTGAGCAGACATCAATTAAGCTATACAGGAAAACCTTGACCTCTGTGACTCTGTTCATCAAATACATGTAGTAATGGTGCATGCTGTGTATATGTTACATGATAACATTATAGGATCAGAAAGTTGACAGTGACCATCCCTTAAATGGTGGCTTGTTATTGTAGTTTTGTTTAAGTGTTTGTAAATAATTAAGGCAGCAGTGTCAATATTCCTGTCTTTATTTATCATTCTTAAGTATAGATCGTATAATAGGAGAACTGATTGTTTAAAGAGTAGCTACATTAGATCAGTTATCTTCTAGCTCTAATTGTATATTATTATTCAGCTATAATTTTAATCCAATCAAAAACACCCATTTAAGACATGTGACCGTATATTATTTTTCCCGTATTGTACAACCGGAAGCCATATTTTTTCTGTATTGGACATCCAATATGGTTTTTTTTCTCTCGCATTGTACATTATGTAAGGGAGGTAACTCGTTGATTTTTGTTGTCTGCTAGTAAATTATTTTTAATTGTAATTTACAATCAAATTAACTTGTTCGATATTTAACAGTTTGAGGGAAAAAAAATTTTTCAGAATAATTGTTGATCAGTTATTTTGCTGTTTTTAATTCATTTTAGAGATTACGAGATCTGTATTGATACAGAACATTTTCCTAACGAAATACTGTTGTGCAGTTGTTCTATTTAGACTGTATCAAAAGTTAAACATAAAATTGTTGTTATAGTATTGACCATTTCAGCTGTATAATAAATAGGTCATTATACAGTGTTATGTACAGTATGGAAATATATTGTACTCATCCGTATTGTATTGAAAACCCGTATTGGACTCGACGCCGCAATACGGGTTTTCAATACAATACAGACTCGTACAATATCTTTCCATATTGTACATAACACTGTATAATAACCTATTATTATTGTACACTTCACACAATATATGTACTCTCTTTTCATTTTAACAAGCCTGAATACATGCTATGACTTACCTGGCTTTTTAAATGGAACATTACTGAATGGATCAGAGGAATCTGAACCAGACATTACTAAATCTTCCCTACTTTTAACATTTGATATACCTGTAAACAGTAAACAAAATAATCTTTGATAAGATTAATAGAGGAACACCACTAAAAACTTGTTCAGATCATCACAAATGATTAATTATTTCCTGCAACACATTCTTGTCTTTGTATGTTGTTGTTGTTTTTTTCAAACAAGAGGCTCCATAGACTCTGTAATCATACAACTGGTTAACAGGCATATCTGATACTACTATGCACCATCGGATGCCATTTCTAAATGAAATTAGAAAATAATTTCTGCCACAAAATTATAAGATTTCTTGTCAAAAAGTCACTAATAAATGAGATATTTGTTGTGTGCTCATTACTTTATTAGAAAACAAAACTGTCAGTGATTACAAGTAAAAATGACAGGAAATGGGAAAATATATGATGGCTGTTTGATTTCACAGTTTGTGATATTTATGTGAAGATTCTAGTCATGACTGATATTTCTTGATCACTATCTTGATCTATGTCATCCTTTGTGTAGTTCTTCTCTACCATGTATCACCTCCTAAAATCATTCATTAAAACCAACAAATGGAGACAGCCTGTCTGTTATGATTAAAACTTTATTCATTTCTGTTCTTTAAAGCATTGAAACATCTAGCAACCTCATATGGCATAATTTTAAGCTAAAAAATGTGGAATCTATACCAAAAGTGCATTTGGTAAGCAGGTCTGTCAGAGCAAGCTAAAAACTACAAATATGTAGTTCTTTCTGAATAAAAAGGCATTTTATGTCTCACTTATTGTGATAAACATAAATTTACAAAGAGTTTCTATTGATCGATTGTTGTTTATAAAGATAAAGGATATTTGTTATATGACGTCAACTCAGCAGTACGTCATGGATGTAAATGAACAACTTCTGTTAATTTAAAGGAGTAAGGTTACTAGATATCATTTTATCTCAGTCACATAAGTCTACTTACTACTATTAGAACCTCTTCTTAATTTATCAAATTCTTTCCCGAATAGCTCCTCTTCTGTATCAGCACCAAAATTATCATCAAATGGATTCCAGTCAGCAACATCTGCAGACAAAGCTCTGGTCAGATTGGGTGACCTGCTGGAATGAAAATTATATTATAAATAATTTGTCCAACTTTATAATTAAAGTGATGGCTGTTTTCCTAGATGACAATAAAAACAATTTATAAATGGTATTAAAATTATATTGTTGATTTCCATTTTTTCATGATAATATGTAATTACCATCACAGTTGTTCAGTATAAGTAGAATATGACAATGATCTTTGAAATAGAAGTATCCAACTATGTCACTGGTAATTAATACAAAATCATTCAATCAATTCATTTGTAAATTAATATTTATTTAAGATAAACAAATAATTTTCTTATTTCCTGGTGCAGAGATACTATATAACTTGACTGCCCTGATTATCATATAAAACAGATCTAATAATATTCACATTAACTCTTGATTTGAATCAATGATTTAACCAGAGGTTTACATCAATCTGTATTGTCCACCTAGTAATAAATAGTCCTTGTTTTTATGAAATAAGAAAAAGAAATAGAAAAAAGACCTGCACCCGTTTACCCTCAGGTACTCAATGGTACAAACTTGATTTTTCATATCACAGTAATGCTTACTGACAAATACAATTGGCTTTCAATTGATGGTTCTTCAGAAGTTGATTTTAAATTACCCCATTGCAGCCTATTTAAAACTTTTTTACCCCTAGAGCCCAGAGCAGCCGTCGTGGTCATGCTCATATGGTAGTTAGATTTACAACTACCTGTGCAATCAGTGCTTATTACCACTAAAGTTGTGAAATCGAATCCCATCCACGTGAGGTATACTCGATACATTATGCGATAAAGTTTGACAGTGACTTGCGACAGGTCAGCGGTTTTCTCCGTTTTCTTGCCCTAATAAAACTGACTGCCACGAGTGAAATACTGTTGAAAGTGGTGTGATAACACCACAAACCCTCCTCCCCAGTCTGGGACTTTTATGTGTGTAACCTTGAATCTACACACATCACATTGACTAGTTAGTTGTACTGTCTTCAGAAATTGGATGGTTTACAGATGCAAACAAAAACCAGTTAAAATGGCCTTTGGTCAGGTAATAAGAGCAGGTAACATATATGGATATATCTATTGACCAATTGATGTGGACTTCTCACATAAAGATGCTAGGAAAAACTAATATTACTGTGAGCACAGCTCACTAAGATATACCCCCCACTCCTCACATCTGTCCAACCTATTTCCATAACCAAAACATTACTGATTGTTCCGACCAAAAATGAAAGGGACCATCATCTCTTCACCGGTAAGCTGCTGATAAAATTTCAAAACATTCTGAGAAACACTACTCAAGTTATCATATGACATAGGGTAAAAATCCTATTTTCCGTCACATCAAGTCTAATAACTCTGGAACGACAAAAGTGAAAATCGTCAAAAATGAAAGGGATCCTCCTCTCTTCACCGGTAAGCTGCTGATAAAATTTCAAAACATTCTGAGAAACACTACTCAAGTTATCATACGACATTGAGTAAAAATCTTATTTTCCGTCATATCAAGTCCAATAACTCTGGAACGACAAAAGTGAAAATCGTCAAAAATGAAATTGATGCTCCTCTCTTCACCGGTAAGCTGGTGATAAAATTTCAAAACATTCTGAGAAACACTACTCAAGTTATCATACGACATAGGGTAAAAATCCTATTTTCCGTCATATCAAGTTCAATAACTCTGGAACGGCAAAAGTGAAAATCGTCAAAAATAAAAGGGATCCTCCTCTCTTCACCAGTAAACAGCTGATAAAATTTTAAAAGATTCTAAGAAACACAACTCAAGTTATCATACAACATAGGATTTGTCTACAGACGGACGGACATGGTGAAACCAGTATACCCCCCTACAACTTTGTTGTGGGGGGTATAAAGACCCAAATCAGAGGAAATCAAAACAACATCACTACACAAGAAAAACAATATTTGCCCATCTTCCACCAGTTTTCATTGCAGGCGAGAAAAGACATTTATCTGTATGAATTAACTAAAAATTCAAGAAAAATATCATTAGATTACATTATTAGGAAGTTAGTTTGTATATGAAGTGTATATATACAATAATGTAGAGTACTAACCTGGGAGGTGAGTGGGTGGGTGTTGTTGTTGCTGACTTTGACTTGGACTGAGATGGAGCATTCAACAGATTTGATGTGGCATGGTAGGCCCTAAAATACAACCAAAGTTCTTATACAACAAATAAACAAACATAAATAACACTGTGTCTATTAATAAACAAAATTGAAAAATGTGTCAATAGGGCATGGATGCCTACACATCCAGCTAAACAGGTGCATAACTTGGGAATTAATTGGAATATTAACCAAATTTGAACTTTTTTTGAATAATTATAATTTATCCAACCTGGTTTATACAATGACCTAAGATACCCAGGGAAGCCAACTTAGTGGCCCCTTTTTCCGTACAACTTGTTTGTCCAAGGAAAATACATGACTTAATTATCAACTCCCTGAATACACATTACAAAATACAAAAATGTAGAACATAATTTCATATCATTAATAACATTAACCAACTATATCTTCCTGTTTTGTGTTTATTTAATGCAGTTTTGACTCTTTTTTGATATTTTCAAATAACCATTTCATACACGTATGAGGGAACTAAGTTTTTCACTTTGTTCCATCTAATTAGATTCTTTAAAAATTCTATGAAAACTGAGTATTATAATTTTAATAAAATTCTTAAAAAAATTTCATTTACCTTTGGTCAGACCGAGACCAAACTTGGTTTAATTTAATTGAATCATAACAAACTTAACCAACTTATTGTTGCTGTGATGGCTTCCTGAAAGTGTGTACCGTATTTTACGGACGATAGGTCGATATTTGTTTTCCTCAACACGCTGGCTTCGACCTATCGTCCACATCGACCTATACAAGGATGAAGTTAAAAAAATCTGGAATCCCTAAAAAAAAATCTCGATAAAAATGACGATTTTGTTTACAGTATACCTTGAATTTGCTGTAGGTTTTTTTTCTGAATAAGAAGACTGAAATCATCGATGTTCTTGGGGAATAAAAGTATACTAACAAGGGGTGCAATTCCAGGGAAAAAATGTTCAACATCCGAAAAAAATCAATAATATTCAATGATTGAAGTGTTAGCGAAAATCAGTTCAATATTGAATTGCATAATAAAATATATACTATAAAAAATGTATGTTGTTGAAAAAAAATCACAGGGTGGATCGTTTTACAATATAAAATTATTGTCACAAAATAGCTATATTTTTTCCATCTACCACGAGCATGCGCACAGGGTTTTAGTAAAAAATGGCGGTTGCATTACATCTCACAATAATTTGAATACACATGGAGAACAAGCTTTTTATACTAAATATACTGGAAAATAATTATCGATTTCGTTAAACTAGAATGTTCTACACTTGAATTGGTCAATTAGGAACAAATAAAATAATCACCATGAGATAATCAACACAGGTGAACATCAGTCGGCACTTAATTATCCTGATCAGCTGATTGAAAATTTACTGGACCGAGACGATCACATAATTTGTGTACTACTAATTAAACACAGCTTAAAGGTATGTCAATAAAACTGCACAAGGTGATACATTGTTTTGACAGCTTGATTATTTTATTGTATGAACATCCGTTTACCATCTATTGTGACACCCACAGATGGCCTAATTTGAATGTCATCGATGTCTGGCTACCAGACTCCCCGTAAAAAACAAGTTTAAAAACAAAATTTTATTTAATTTAATTTTCATAATTATTTCGTTTATGACACATAAGAATAGTATTCTTGAGTTAATACTTACATATACTTACCGAAGAACATCGTTATAGGGCAAATGTTTACCGATGTAAAAAAAAAACACACAAAAAAAGTTTGATGTGACGATACTTACCCAAGTTGTCATCGGCATCCTCGACCTATGGAATGCTTCGACCTATCTTAGTATTTCCAAAAAAATTTTGCCGAAAAGCAGCAATTCGACCTATCGTCCCCATCGACCTATAGTCCGTAAATTACGGTATATGATACACATGAATTAAGACTTTTTCTCTGGTTAGAAGGAGCAAAAAGAGGGGTGTATTGAACATTAATGTATTCCATGCATACACAAAGATGGCAATATTTAGTAGTTAATGCAACAGGTGATCTGCATTGACAATTTTTAAGATTGCCATCACTATTGAATACTATTGATACTTACATAATAAATATTCTTACATGTTGTATATAATTATCGTAAGAAACATAATAGTTACCTAAATGCACTGCCTTTGCCACCCATATGTAAAGCTGATGTATCACTGGCATTACGTCTGTGAACCTTTGTTTGTCTTGATGGTGATGGTGGAGGTGTTATAGATATCAGTAGCTGTGCATCAGACTAAAACAATAACACAAATAGTTAATACATTCATGTTACAATCAGAAAGAAATTTAAAAGGAATCAGACTATAGATGTATGTAGAACAGAAGTGGTATATACTATCACTAACAATTACATCAAGGTCAAATGTACCTTCTGCAAACAATTCTTAGTCCCACAAACTGGGTCTTGACAATTTAAAATTCAACTTTCAGGAAATTCACCAAACCAAATAAAAATAAAATCAAGTTAACATAATATAAAAACAAGGGCAACGCAAAGCGTGGCGTATCCCTTGCCGTTAAACCCCTAAAAAATTCAAAGTTCAACTGTGACCTTGACCTATGACCTTGAAAATCAATAGGGTGCCAGATCTTTGTTACGGAAGGACGGACAGATGCACGGACGGACAGTAGCGTTACTATATCCCCTTCGCAACTTTGTTGGCGAGGGGATAACAATGTATAAAGTTTGGTCAAAATCCATTGAAGGATGTTGATTCTAGAGTATTCACAAGGATGTTACGGGGTAAAAATTTGACCCTGTGACCTTGATCTTTGACCTTGAAAATCGATAGGTTCCAGATTTTCTTAAGGACTAAGTATGTACCAAGTTTGGTCAAAATCCATTGAAAGATGTTGATTCTAGAGTGTTCACAAGGATGTTACAGGGTAAAAATTAGACCCTGTGACCTTGACCGTTGACCTATGACCTTGAAAATCAATAGGGTTCCAGACTCTCCTAAGGATTATGCATGTACCCAGTGTGGTCAAAATCCATTGAAGGATGTTGATTCTAGAGTGTTCACAAGGATGTTACGCGGTAAAAATTTGACCAGGTGACCTTGACCTTTGAACTTGAAAATCAATATGGTTCCAGCTCCTCTTAAGGACTAAGTATGTACCAAGTTTGGTCAAAATCCATTGAAGGATGTTGATTCTCGAGTGTTCACAAGGATGTTACGAAAGGACGGACGGATGCGTTACTATATCCCTTCGCAACTTCGTTGGTGAGGGGATAATAAATTATGTAGTTGCCATCAACGATGTACAAATGTATAGTACTACAATGTCTGGTATCACAACATTTTGGAAGCAATAAATGGTTGTCAAGGTGACAGTCTTCATTTAAAGTCAAGTGTCTACAGATAAAACTAGTGCCATTGTCATGTAGTACAGAAGAAACTGGAGGTTAAAGTGTACTTATACGTAGCTTCTACTGTGCATGCAAATACATTGTATGTGTTGTTATTACAAAGAATAGTCTGATTATATTTATTAAATGTGTTCTTTTTCATATTCTCAGTACTGAAAAAAAATTAAAATTTAAGGCTTACTAAACGGACATTTTTTTAGGATTGTATTGATTTGTACATGTGACCAGGCTTCAGTGCTTCCTACCTATAGAAAGATGGCATGGCAAATTGATCATGTACTGATGTACTGTTGTTTTAACATCAAATTTGATAAGAACTTACCCCATATTTATCACCAGACTTAGGTTTAGGAGGAACAGGAGGTTTTTTAAAGTCTCCATTATCTTGATTTATCACATAAGATTTAGCATACATATTGTCCATACTATTACTATTGGCTATTGGCTGAATAGGAGTAGATTGTCCATGAAAAGACCGAGACATAGACATCTGAGGTGCAGTCAAATATGGCTGCTGTTGTTGTTGCATATATTGAGGTTGCATATTCATTTGTTGTGTGTTGTAAGCAGAGCTTTGTTGTCCCTGTTGATAAAGCTGCTGTTGGTAGGCTTGCTGTTGTTGCAGCATTGCCTGTTGTTGCAGAACCTGCTGTTGTTGGAGAGCTTGCTGTTGTTGGAGAGCTTGCTGTTGTTGTAGAGCTTGTTGCTGTTGTAGAGCTTGTTGCTGTTGCAGGGCTTGTTGTTGTAGGTCTTGTTGTAAAGCCTGTTGTTGCAGTGTTTGCTGCTGTAATATTTGTTGCTGTTGGGAAGGAGGTTGATCTACAATTTATAAAATTGTTAAAAATCATTATTTTCCATATAACAACAAAATAATAAATCATATTTTTAGAAGGACAAGATACATTAACTGTTTTATCTTGTTCCACATCAATAAGTTGTTTACTTCAGGTTTTAATTAACACTACAATTAAATTTGAATACATCTGTTTCAATTACTGAAACATGTTTCTTCATAACATGGATAATGATTTAAGCTTGATTTTTTTACATACTGAATGCTTTTAAAAACAGAGAATATATTTAAATCAAAATAGGCTCACCACACTTAGTAAAAATAGGGTGACTTGACTTCTCTCTCGGTTGACGTAAGGGCAAAGTGAGGGAAAATCTGAGAGACTTCCCTGTATGTCCCCTTACCTTTCACATAGCAAACATAGCACATAGCACAACGATCTTAAAAAGGAATCACTCAATGGGCTTGGAATAAAATATTGAACAGAAAACCCTGTATGGGTCAAATTTCTTCAGGAACATGGGAGCTCTTTTTATGTTAATATTGAAGATAAAGTATGATTATTGGTGAAAAAAAAACAGATTAACAGGATGACTAAAACTTTGCCATTTGACAGGAATAGGGCAATTTCATTAAAACCAGGACAGAAAAAGGCACACACTTTGCCTGGTTTGGTGATCCGAGTCCAGTAGAAAATTTCTGTGAAATTGATCTTTGATTTACACTATACATTAATACTTTCATTAAAGCATTATCTACTTGTCATTTTTGCAGAATTTTGGTTTTTAATGCAAAAAAAGGTGGAATATGCTTAGTTGAGTAGTAACAATACACTTTTTGGAGAAGAACAACTAACCTTGAGTTGTGGGTCGTTTCCGTGGAGCTATAGATGATGGTAAACCTAAAGGTGCTGGTACAGCTTGACCTTTAGGTCGTGACCTTGGTGTCACCGTTGTACTTTCTATTGAAGGAGCTATTACACTTCTGAAATATAAAATATTTGAAACTGATTTATGACAAAGTATGTACACATTTTAATACAATAAAAAATCATTTATTTTGAATTCAGGTAAGCTATTTACATTGGATAATCTACAATTGACGTTTTCACTCGAACGAGAGGTTTATTAAAGGCCACAGAAAGGTATGAACAAATTTACAGTATGATGCACTGTCTACTTTGTAATTGCATTGCACATAAACATATTTAGGGATTACATTATCCTTTTAGAAACATTCAAATTCTGCTTTTGAAAATGTCAAAAGTCAACCAAAATGTCATTTCTTTTCTTAAATATTTGTAAAAAGTTCCATATTCTAATTGAACTAATTATATCCATTTTTTAAAGTATTTTACACCTCAACTAGAGGTTATTAATACATAGTTTGTCTTCAATGTTGAGATAAGTCTAGATTTTGAGAAAAAAATATTATATTCATTTGCATGTGTCCTATAAGTAACTGTAACCCATTAAAATATGACTTCAAATAAAAATTAAACAAATTGAGCATTGTTCCCTTTTTAATCCCCTCTCTGAACCAGGAAGAGCTACAAAAAAATATGTTGGCACACTCCAGACAGGTATTTTCAAATGAATTCATTCTGAAGATGGCATTTGTACATTTCATTACGGTTTCAACAAGAGTACCAGCTCCTCATTATCCTCCTACAGTTAAAATTTAAGCAGATTCTGTTTTGCAATAAGGTGGGATTTGTTGCCGGACAACAGATGCCAATTCATGGAAAAAGCTTGTCCTGACTTTTAGTCAGATGAGCTCAAAAATCAGATTGAAAATCAAAATTAAAAATTTTGGGTTTTGGCCTCCAGTATGACCACTTTATATCTTAGAAACAGTATAAGCCATTAAAAGACTGTTGCATACTACAAAAAGAGTATTTTATTTCAAACTTAAAGAAAAAACATTCATCAAAATTGGTTGAAAAAAAAATCAACATACAAAAATGGAAAACACCCTTTTTGACATTTTTGGGCCTCTTGTTTCCTTCATGGATTTCTAATCGAAAAAAAAAAACTCCAAAAGATCATAAACTTTAATTTAGAGGACCATCCAATGAATATTCCTACAAAATTTGTTCCAATTGACCAAGTGGTTTCGAAGAAGATTAAAATGTAAAAAGATTACAGACAACAGACGCTAAGTGATGTCAATACCTCACCTGACCTATTAACACTTGCACAGTAAACAACAATATTTGTTTTAAATTACAAAATGTTCAATACTTACTTGACAGAGGATGTTTTGATTTGTCTAGCTTCACTCTCTGTCATGGGAACTGATAGCTTTGTTATATCAGGTATTTCTACATTCTGAAAAAGCAACAGTTTTACATAGCATTACACTACTTTTAGCAACTACCGTTATCCGTGTCATGATAATAACACATAATGTAACACTAGATGTGTCGGAATGACACGAATGTCCCCGCCGTGAATATTAAGGAGGCTCGCAAATGTTTCACCCTTTTTTAATTCCCTCAGTAATAGGCTAAGAATAACAAACTATTGTTTAAGATCTGTATCCTCAAGACTCCTTAAATTCACATACTAAAAATCAAGTCAATATTTCAAATCATAGTGAAAAAAAAAGTGATGACAACTAAATATTTGGCCAAATTTCAAAGCCCAACGGCTGTAAGTTGGTCAAAAATCATTCAACCAGAATGAATTTCAGTTGATCTGTAACTTATGATTATACACTCTCATACCAAAAATCAAGTCAATATCTCAAATCAGTGAAATAAAGTGGTGACAACTAAATATTTGGCCAAATTTCAAAGCCCAACAGCTGTAAGTTGGCCAAAAATCATTCAACCGGAACGAATTTCAAATTTGATCTGTAACTTATGTTTATACACTCTCATACCAAAAATCAAGTCAATATCTCAAATCAGTGAAATAAAGTGGTGACAACTAAATATTTGGCCAAATTTCAAAGTCCAAGGGCCATAATTCGGCCAAAAATATTTGGACCAGAACGAAACGTAAACATAATCTGTAACTTATCATTATACACCCACATACCAAATATCAAGTCAATATCTCAAAGCATAGCGAAAAAAAGTGGTCACAACTGTTTTATTTCGGAATTACGGAGATGGGTAACACTCTATGTCCCAGCCACTCAGTGGCGGGGACATAAAAATGTTCCAAGGAGCCTGTAATCAGGTTTACAGTTAGCTTAGTGCAAAGGATAAAATATTCAAAACACATGATTTGTATTGTTTTCGTGTAAATCTAGTTTAAATTTGATCTTATTCTGACTACAAAATCCAGAATATTATCTATACTCTGTGTCACTGAGTTTCAAATCTATTAAAATGATCAGAAATGAAAACTATTTACCATGTTTCAGCAAAATAAAGTGCATATATATGAGAGATTAATTTTTGTGAAATTTAAGATTTGAACTCTTTCGGGGAGATTATCGCTCATGCGTAATGTTCAGTTGATGAAAAAAATAAAAATATATTTCGTGTGTACCACATAACAATAATTGCAAAAAAGAAATTGGTTCACACGACATGAAACAGACAGATTCCTCAATAATCATTGTCAGGAATGTGTGTGTGCTTACCTCAGCATCCATGATTGTTTACCTTTTCTTCACAAGGTCATGATCGGCAATCATCGGACCAAAACTTTTCTTCATGAGGTCATGATCGGCAATCATCGGACCAAAACTTTTCTTCACGAGGTCATGATCGGCAATCATCGGACCAAAACTTTTCTCCACGAGGTCATGATCGGCAATCATTGGAACAAAACAACCGAAAGTTAATCAGTCTCCACAACAATGGCGAAGGACGATAAACATGCACACGGATTTGCATATTTCTAGTTGTTGGGAACATATTTCAACTTGTAACATGCATGAATAGCTTAGTAAAGGTACCGCCGTATTCCAAATTGAATTTTCAGGGGAAAATTTTCTTCACCTAAAACTGGTGTAATATTACTTTAGCTTAAACAGAATGTGTTTACTGGAAATGTAGAGGCAAAACTGATGAAATGAGGTAAACACCACAGCATCTTATAAGAAACAAAGATGGCAACAATTTAATGTTAAATCTTCGTAGAGACAGTCAATGATGTATTAATTCATTCAAATTGTCAAGGGAGAATATAAAACATGGATGATTTACTTTGTGATGGAGTATAGTATTTGATTATCATACCATATTTTGGAAAAATGGGTCATGTGACCCACAAGTATAAATATATTCACTATCACATTGATAGTTTTAATTCCAGTCAATTCTGACTTAGAAATTAGAAGCTTTATACCACTTAATGAAATTTCTATTTATATTTATGGAAATCACATTGGATGGATGAACACACTATTGGATATACTATTGTCTGTGAACCAAAACTATATTGTAAATAATAGACATACATACATTCATATTAGGGAGAGTGTTTTCTCTTCCAGTAATTTTAAAAGCTAGGTATGAAACTTGAAATATATCAGGTCTCTTGTCAGGATCTACTTCCAACATATAACCTGTAAAGAAATATTTATATTGTATCAACAATCATACATGCAATTGTTTGTGAGTTAACCTATGTCATAAAATCTAATAAAATGTAAAACTAAAAATACCACACCATCAGTACAGTTCTAAAATCTATAAATAGAAAAATCATAGAAACAGAGGCAAAATCAATACCCCTAATACACATACACATAACCACTCACTTTCCTGGCTTGGTACTGGGACTTTAATAAATAAAATAAAAAGTGGCTTGGTTAAACTAGTTTCATGGGTTTTAAATATTTTTCAAATTTGTAAAAACAAAATAAGTGGTACAAGTTGGTTTTTTTTGCTTAGAAAGTCCTCAACATGTATTAAACAATTGTAGCATTAAATTAAACTTAAACAGTATATATATGTACTTACCTATTAAAGACATTAACTGATTAGAGAATTTACCATCATCTGGAATGGTAAAGTTACCAGACTGTATTGCTAATGTACTTTCTCCAAATGGAAGGGAGAAGAAACATAACTTGTACAATAAACATCCTAATGCCTGCCAAAAAAAAAACCAACAACACATCATTCAATAAAACAAATATATTTAAAACATAACATTATTGTGAAACAAATTATGTTAATCTAGTTGATACTAATATATAAAATGCAACAAGGAGAGTTGTTCTTGGCCAATGGCTGTTAGAAATTCACATAAAATAAACAAAGAATAAAGTTACAGCAGAAAGTGATGTTAACTTTGCCTAGCTTCAAGTTTATCAGCATATTTTCAGAATAATTCAAACAAAAGAATCCTAGTAGAGTTTGTCTATAATGAACAGGCTTGTAACGAAATCAGGCTTATAACGAAATAAAGATAAATCCCTGGTCCAATCGCTATTTAAACAAAGTATTTTTGAAGGCCTATTACAAATTTTTTATAACGAAAATCAGGCTTATAACGAAGAGCATTTTAAACCCAAACAACGTTTTTATTACTCAAAATTGACCTGATATAACCAAGAAAATTGCTGAACAAACAAATCCTTTACCTGTCTTCCACTACGCACAGACGATCACATATTAGAATGGCACTTGACACTTCCGTTATCGGTAATTGAAAAATCAATAATCCCACCTGTGATGTTGTTAATGATGTCAATCAAGACTTTTCTTTAAAATATTCAAACAATAAAATGGGTATTAATGATTAACAAGTTGTCAATTAATAACACACATGCTAAATTTTAATGAATGGATGCACAAGCTAAAGAAATTAAAAACAAAGTCATGTGTGAGATTAATTCATTCGCTATTGTTTATTTTTTCTTTGATGATAGACTCTTTAATTAAACAACAAAGCGGCTTTTAAATTTTAATTCTACCGTTGTTTTTCACACTGCAAGCCGAACATTGTCATAAATATGGTAACACATCCTCGTGGTGATCATTCAGTAATACGGCTAGCAGAAAGAGAAAGGCAATAGATCTTGATACAAAATATCAGATCAGATCAGTTTTATTTTAACTGCTGAATTAATCAATTTTATTCAACAATTCTTGTTTTTGTTTTTCTCTATTCAGAAAAACAATGTCATATTTTAGCAGTGTAGGTCACGTTAATTTATTCCTCAACATAGCTTGCATTATGAATGGTGTTACAAAAAAACAAAGATTCACAAAACAAAATCCGCTGAAAGTATTTTATTACAACAAAATCATCGAAGTAAAAACATTTTTATCTGTCAAAAAATAACAAAACAAAGCAAACAAAACAGTTACACATCACTTGAAATAATTTTTTTGAAATACATCATTTTGCAAAAGGGGAGGTAATTCTACATTATTTCTCTTATAACGAACGATGCCTATAACGAAATAAGATCGAGAGTCCCCTGGACTTCGCTATAAACGAACTCTACTGTAATAACAACACAATTTTGTTTTACTGTAAAGTACTACATTGTAATAGCTTTATTATTATTATTTGACTTCAAGACAATGGGTTAACTATTTACTACTAGAGGCTCATCTGTGCATGTTTCACCCACTAAGTTATAAATTATCTGTTTATTGTCTAAGATCAATACAAAATAGATTCAATAAAGCTGAGAAGTAGATAGTACAATATTTTCCTATTTGGTTCTGTTAATCATTTTTTTCAGCAAGGTGACCATCCTTAATTTCTGATAAACATAAAAAAAACATAAACTTTTTAATTGGACTATCCCATGATCATTCATGTACAATATGGGTTCAATCGAGATGGCAGTTTCTGTGTTTCCATTGGGTCTTATGATATATTCTAACATGACTTCCTTCTTTCGCTTTGTAGACAAACGAGCGATTTATCGTTTGGGTATAATCTCATAAGCACATGCGCCGGTGCATGTGACTGACTTTTCTGTCGTAAATGTACATGTTGATGAATCATCGTCTGCTCGAATTTGGCAGCATAAATTGTGTGCGACATTTTCCGCAAACGTAAATATAAATTAACGTCTTCCAATCAAAGTATACTACTGTATTTGTACTCTTAGACATATCAGAATCAAGGGATAAAATTTACTAATATGCACCAACCCATGTTAAAACTCAAAACACATTCTGGCTTCCACAGAGATGCAGCTAACCGTCGGCCCTGTCGGACCTAGGGGGCAGAATTTTAGAGGGTCCGGCAAATGACGTCTTTGTGTCAGACCTAATGACCGGCAAACATTTTTACTGCTTGGGGCTGTCAAAAATCAAATTTCTGTCGGTCCTGGTTACCTCTTAGACCCCTAAGCGAAGGATCTTTGATTATCGTTAATAAAGTCAAAAGTCGTAAACAAATCAGTAAAAATTTCTGTTCCTTTCTGTTTATGCTAAATTTCGGGAACCAGTTCCCATTCCGGATTTTATTTCGTATCCTATCGGTAATCGTTGTAAATTGTAATTTGATCATTTCCGTTATGGCTGCATGGCCAATTAAGTTTACGGAGTGGTCTAAATCTGGAAAAAAGCACCCACTACCTATCGATTTATCTACAGAGAATAAAAAAGCCAAAAGGTCGGCATATGAAAAGGAGAGGCGACCGGGGCGGTCCTTTAATCGAAAATGGAAGGACAAAATGAACAAACAAATGACGACTTGATATCAAAATTAAAGTTTGTTTTTGCTCGCAAAAACGTATGTCTCCCCCCGTCCCACAAACTGTAGCCATAGGTAAAAAATATATTTGGGTAGCAAATAAAATTAAGCTTCAATGAATAACAAAAAAAAACTGTTTTTAATCCATGAAACACAAAAAAATTTGATCAAAAATGCTAAAGCAAGGGTTACAGGTATCGTCACGGTATGCGTTTTCGTGCGTCATCTGTTTTCGTTTTATCCATTTTATTTTGATTTCCACAGCGCACGCATTATTTTTGACGTGTCTTCCGGTTTCTATTTATGGAACATAAACAAAACTACAGCGTGACATCTGTAAAAGATGTTAAAGTTTGCTTTTAAAGATGTAATTACCAAGAACTGTGAACCTACCTACTGAACCATACTTTTTGTAATGCTAAACATTTACTTCTTTATAAAGTAGCTGGAAATTTTTTTAACTATGTCATCTGCCTCTCAGACACCGGCTCTTCCTGTCATGTAACTACCATGGGGTCACTGATCGTACTTTTAAACAAAAGAGCTGACTGAAATGTGCCTGTTTCTTGTATAAAATACATGTCACTTTGCAGTGCATTGTGGTTTCAGCACTAAGAAAAACATCAAAATTAAACACAATTTTGAAAGTGGTAATTTTCAAACATTCTGTTATTTTATTTAGATGTAGTATGATTTGGTAGATGGCCAGAACCATGAAATTTTAAAACCAGCCATTTCTGGATTATATATTCGTTTCCATCCCGTATATCGGCCTTGTTTTTACTTCACACGAAAACAGATGACGCCATTTTACTGACAACAAAAGTTGCCAGATAATCGAGAATATATTAAAATACAAGAATGGCTTTAAAAACAATCTTATGTACAAAGAAATATTTAACTAGCCATTCTTTCAAAATTCCAATCGTCATATGAATGTTAATCGCTATATCGGAAAATAGATAATAGCACGAAAACCGATAACACGATGCTACTATTCCATATTGTCATGGCAAAGTTCCCCATTCCAGAAAATTGCTCAGCCCATGTTCCAATGATTTTAAAGGAGTTTTGTTCTTCTAAAATCAATGGATTGGTGATGAAAACTTTTTCAGGGAAATAGTGACATTATGATAGACTCTTGTACATATATATATACAAGTTTCAGTAAGGGATATTTGCAAATAACTTCCACAAAATTTAGGGGATCAACATTTCCTGGAGAGAGAGAGAGACATAATACTCATTAGAGGAATAATAAAATCTTACTAATATGAAGTATTGATTATTCGATGTTGCAGGGCTATCTAAATTGAATGTGGTTTCAGTCACTAACCCCCCTTAGGCAATATCCTTAATCTGATTCTGGTCGTAGTAGTCGTTAACTGTGTCAAGGCTTTAAGATTGTCCCTTTAATCATACTGTATTGAAAGTGAAATATTAAAAAATTTCTAAAAAAAAGTAGGTCTGGCAAAACTCTCTTACTTGCAGGACCCAATGTCTGACAGGATTTTTTTTTTATCTGCAACTCTGCTTCCATGATTTATTTCTTAACTATACCCTTCGGTGGCAGCATCTTGAATTGGATCGAACCTATAATCTCAAATTTAGATGAGGTCTATGAAAAAAGATTGCTGCCAAGTCTGTGTCCATTTTGTCCAGTGGGATTGTAGAGGATGCTAACATATGTTGCCAATGAAGACAGAGACAAAGTGATGACAATAGACCATATGGTCCTTTGGAGGAGATGAGCTAATAATGACATCTTACCCATATATCAGACTTTGTTGTAATAGGTTTACCATTGTATAGATCTATCATTTCAGGAGCTCTGTATGATACTGTTGTATATCTGAAATAATAAATATATTCAAATATGAACAATAGAATGATGTCCATAATTTAACCATCTACATTGTATATGCATGTGCGAAGTAAAATATATCAGGAGTTTTAAGATGGTATATTTCATATACCCAATGAAGGACATCATATTTGATTAACTTATATGCAAATGTACAACAATTAATTATTTTGCCACCCTTCTGAATATAAAGATTCTGTATAATTTACATATCCTGTATTCTATAAATATATTAATGCAATACATGTATAAAAGATGTGCTAATTCATTCATTAGTCTAATGGACATGGTTTTACATTGTTACATGTCATGGTCTTTTTTGTGTTCAATGATTTGAGGTGAGAGGTAGCTCTCCATGTATAGATATTGGTTAACTTGATTTGATTTTGATTTTTGGTGTTTAATGTCACTTTCAGCAATATTTCAGCTATATCATGGCGACCAGTTTTAGTGGTGGAAGAAGCCGTAGTACCCGGAGAGAACCACTGACCATGGGCAAGCAACTGGTAAACTTTATCACTTGTGGCTGTGAGTAGAGTGCACCCTTTTTTGTAATTTACAAAGTTGGGTGCGAACCCATGCCATGTTGGTGATAGGCTTGTATGAGTTGTAAGGTAATCCACCTAACTAACTCATTGAGTCACCCGGGCCCTATATTGCAGACTTCCCGAACCATGCTGAGAAGTTGTCAGTCATTCGGACTGACAGACATGAAAATCTTGTCAGACCGAAAAATATTTTGCCGGTCTGAAAAAAAAGTCCCAAAAAATTCACAGTCACATGCATAATGTTTAGTTTGGCCTTTTTAGAGTGATTTACCCTAGTATTAGCTATTGGGCACCTGATTTCACCTCTGGTTTTTATAGAGGTTAAAGTAATTCAATTTTCAGTTTTCAGTGTTGTTCAAAATTGTATATGTTATGTCTTTTATAGTGTGTGTCTCGAGTTTTGTTGTTTTTATGACCTTGTACTATAGGTCAATGGTTGTATGAAAGGCGTCATGTCATTGGCTAATATATATACAAATAACCAATCGTGTCGTGATCGTCTTCACAAATGGGTTTGGTTGAAACCGGAAATGTATAAAAGGGGTGAAAACAATGAAAATTATGTAATTTAAAAATAAAATTAAACACTGATCAATGCCTTTCAAACAAAATCTGAGGTAACTATTATACCAAACATTCGGTATTACAGAGTTGGCGAAAACTTTTTTTTTTTGTCTGACATTGGGTCAGACAGGAACTGGGGTTCTGTCTTACCCATGGGCTTTGTGTCTGTCCCACCATTTTTTTGTAATATTGTATATAACCTGTCAAATTTTGTTTTTTTTATACAGAGCTGAATGCAAGATTACCTATAGTCATGATCATTAAACAACTCAATTAAATGTTTTTCTGTTTTCATATTTTTATCTAAAAAGATAAGGCAGATATAGCCAACAATCCATTAAACAACTCAATTAAATGTTTTTCTGTATACATATTTTTATCTAAAAAGATAAGGCAGATATGGCCAACAATCCATATCTAATGGTCTGATCACGTTCCGAATATTATACATCAATGTCAGTTTCCGGTTTACCTACATTTTTAATTTCAGTTAAGAATATGAATCTGCTGTCATCTTCAATATATAAGCATCTCAAAACATATTTAATTAAACACAAACAATCTTTGATACTTGGGGAGTGTGGAAGTCAACTTATTTCTGTGCTCAGTAATATATTTCAGTTTTAATGTTCCACGTTTTGCAGGTGCTGGTTCCTACTAAAAGGATGTTTACATTTACGTACATTTGTATAGGAGTTTCGATTACAAAGAGGAACGTGTCGGTCTGACAGAATAAATAAACAAATTTCAAGTCTCTGTCTGACATTTTAATAAAACTGAAAACGGAATTTAATGCCATTGGCAGTGGAAACTGGGAGGGAATAAATTTCAATCGCCGGTCCTTTCAAATATCTATGTTTTACCGGACATTCGGTCCGATATATATTTTGAAATCGTCGGTCCTACTGCATTTCTGTCGGTCAGGACCGACGGTTTTCAGGAAGTCTGTATTGATATTGGTCCCATGGATTGTTGACCATCACTGCTTACATATTCTTCTCATAATAATGCATTGGTCTTACATGTACAGTTTTGTATATGATCTCAAGCATTCTGCATATCTGATAACTAAAATTTCTTCCTTTTGTATATGATCTTAAGCATATCTTATAACCTAAATTTCTTACTTTTGTATTTCTTCTTCTATCTGTGTAACATTGACTTGACTAGGATCCAGAACTCTGGCAGTAGAACTTCCAAAATCACATAACACATAATGATGACTATCTGACAATAATATATTCTCAACCTTGAAAAACAAAAATTATATTGAAAAGAACTGACAATTGTAATAATCCAATAAAATCAGGAACATGGACAATCCATGTATAGTTTGTGAAATGTAAAGTTTGTTCATAAGAGGATGAAATACAGGTGACATAACATATTTATTTAATTATGTTGTTTGGCAGATTTATCTTAAAATTAAAAATCAAAAATCAAAATTTTAAATTTTCTATTTAATTTTTTTCAATACATAACACATGAATTGTTCTTTTCCTGAAAATAAGGAACACCATTAAAATAAATACAGTCAAACTTCGGTCCCTCAAACTCGGATGGGTCGAATACCATGGATGGCTCGAACTGATTTGAAAGTCCCGTCAATTTTCCTTATATTTCTAAGTAAAAAAAACACCTTTCGCTCGAACATCGATACCATGAACAGTCGAACTCAATAAATGGTCCCGTCAATAATAAAATAACGAGTTTTATCATGCCAAACTCGAACATCACAATTTAATTGACAGATGTATGTTACGGTTGAATGTGCTTACTGCGAGGTGTGATAAATGTCAGATTACCAACAGATAATTGTCTACTTAACAATTACAGGTAGAGGAATACATTTTTCATCATTTGTGTTAATTAGTCATTAAATTCAGCTGTAGCTTGATTATTAACCATTAAATACGATATAATAAAGAACGATTATTGAACCCGAGACATGTGTCGCTGACTGTACCAAGCCGAGCCTACACTCGACAATAATTAAAACAATTAAATGTTTACAATCGTCATAAAGTTTATTAAAACTATATTTAAAATTGCTATTACATGAATTATTATTATTAATTTTTTATTTATAGTTGTTGGGATTGAATAATATCAAACTGTGTGATCTCAAGATTAATCTAAATACCCCAAAAAATAGAAATGTACTAGTATGATACTGAAATTCCGATTAACCTGAGTTTTTATGTGTATATAATACCAAGAATCAAATATAATTGCTTCAAATTCAAATTAAAAAAAAAAAGAAAAAAAAGATCATTGGCTAGAATTTGAAAAATGGCCATGAATTATATATATCTGAATTATCAAGCATTATACCGATATCGATCCAAGTGTCAATACCCGACCTCGTATTTCCTGTATATAAAATAGATCGTGAACAAAGTGAAAAAACGTTTCTAAGGAACGTTTGAAGATACCAAAGATCCAGAACCCGTAGTCTCTGAGAACTTTCCAAAGGATTAAATATTTTTTACGAGAAAGGCCCACTTTACTGCATCAGTTATCATAGCGTAATGAAACTGTCCCGTGTCAAAACCGGATTTTTTCTCTCTGAAATTACGAGACCTCTAGCTGTGGCTCGAACTTCCGATAGCTCGAACACATTTTGACAGTCCCTTCGAGTTCGAGCCAGTGAAGTTCTACTGTATATAAAATTGATCAAATACACAAAGCATCATATCAACAAAAATATTGAAACTACAATTTGTTCATATAACCACCTTACTCTATGATGCCTGTTGCCTATCAAAAACATTTAATGCAAGTGGCTCTTATTCATGGTTTACCTTCATTGAAAATGTATGTAGCTCTATAGAAAATGGCGTGAAAGATTTGATTTGATTTATTGTGTTTAACGCCACTTTCAGCAATATACTGGCGACCAGTTTTAGTGGTGGAAGAAGCCGGAGTACCCGGAGAGAACCACCAACCATGGGCCAGCAACTGGTAAACTTTATCACTGGCGGCTGCGAGTCGAGTGCACCCTTTTTTGTAAATTACAAAGCTGGGCACGAACCCACGCCATATTGGTGATAGGCTTGTATGAGTTGTTAGGTAATCCAACTACCTAACTCATTGAGCCACCCAGTCCCTTAGTGTGAAAGAAGTAGCAGATGTAAATTTTAAAAATCAAAAATATCACTTCACTAAAATAGCTAAAATTAAATTAAAAGAATATTATGAAAAGTTGTTTTTCAATAAATTACACTCCATAGATGAAAACAGCAAATTTTATCTTGATAGTAAAATGAGAAAAAATTTATTGACCCTTATATTTCACTCACAAAATATTGTGAAGACAGAAAAATCATTTATTAGAAATTGAAAGGGTGAGATACAATTTTTTTTAATTGGAAGAATGCATTGTTCTTTAAATGAAACAGAAGATGAAAATCATTTCTTTTTTAAAATTGAGCAAAATTTGTCCAGAATTCAAACATTTTAATAATTTTAATAAAATAGTTAATGTTGTCATAGAAAAGACTTGTGCAGTTTGTTGTCCATTTTGCTAAAAAGTCACTGAGGAAAGTGGACCTGACCTCTGCATACAACTTTGCTCATATTACTTTATAGTCTATGGTGAATTATTGATGTTTATTTATTGTTGCCTTTCTCTTTAACCTTATTTTTAATGTATATTTGTATTGTATACCTTCAACCCCTTTTTTGTTCAGTTTCCTACTTTCCTGATAAATCCCATTAATCCTTTTTAAATTTGTCCATCAATAAAGTCTTAATTAGTTCATAGTCACTGACAACTTGGATTTTAATATATGACTTGAATAGCTTGTTACTGCTTGGTTAGTTAAATATATGACCCCTGACATGAAAACATACAGAATATCATTAGATCTAAGGATATCACCCAAAAATATACATACATGTGATAGAGTTGCTATGCTACAACTGGAGATTTGCAAATTTTTGGCTGGAGATTTTTTATCGACGTATTTGATGCGTGTTTTTATTGTTTATTGATGTTTTCCTTTTGTTTGTTTCAGTATTGAACCAACTGCATCCCATTTCAATATATATTGTTTACATTTCTGTCTTATTAGTAGTGTTTCATATGATGAATGAAGGATAAAAACTGTATTTATAATTTATTCATAATCATTCATAATCATAAGGTTATAACAAAGCAATAACAATGAAGACAAAATGTTCTGAACAATAAAGTCATAGAGCACTAAAATTAAAAAGTCACTTTGCTGCTGGTGCGTTGGGTGATAGCATACGTTTCGGCATTTTTGTGGTTTATCAATTCCATCCTGGAACTTAGTCCTTAAATAATACTTTGATCAGCTTTGGTCCCAAACAAGCCATAACAACTCAATCCGAGATGAATTCATTGCACGTTTGATCGAAATCAAAGGTTGTCCGATTCCTGTTTGCACAACGGTTTATAACTATTTTTAATTGCCGCTATCACTTTTCTAATCATCTAAGCGTGTGCCACAAACCCACTTCCTTATCCCCAATTAACTGTCAATCAGTGGATAATTGTTGTATAATCATCAACACCTTAATTAATCACCATGACCTAATTTACCTGTAAAGGTGTCAAACAGATCAATAACCGGATATCATTAAATATGACATTCACCTTTACCAGTCATATCTCTCGGCGTTTTTCGTCAGCGCAGGAGTTCCAAATGAGGAATTTCCAGAAATATTGATCGCAAAATGTAGGTCAAGATTTTATTGTACTTTATTTTTTTCACGGGCAGAAGATTTTGAAAGTTGACGGGAGGGACCCTCAAAATCGGGAGAAAAATGCTCCCGCCGGAAGGTTCACATGTATGAATATAGCACATTCTTTATCAGAATTGACACAAAAAAAAAAGAATATGTTGTAATCTTTATCTAGATAAATGCTTCATCAAGTAACTAGAGGCTCAGTGGGCTGAGCCTGTGTCGCTCACCTTTCATTCTGCTTTGAGGAAACTTAATACAGAACCTTCCATAGGTGCTTCCCACCAAGTTTCGGTTCTTCAGTTTCAGAAAAGAAGATTTTTAAAAATCAACCAACCAGAAACAAGAATTGCCTATAGCAGTCATGTTTGTTAACAGATCGGGATGATATTAGCAATCTTTATAGAGGACCTTCCACAGATGCTTCCTACCAATTTTCGGTTCAATTGGCTAAGAAGTTTCAGGAAAGAAGATTTTTAGAAATCGACCAATCAGAAAAAAAAATTGTCTGTGGCGACCATGTTTGCCAATGAATTGGGACGAAATGATCAATATTTATAGAGGACCTTCCATAGTTGCTTTCTACCAAGTTTCAGTTCATTTGGTAAAGTGGTTTCAGAGGAGAAGATTTTTAGAAATTGACCAATCAGAAAAAAGAATTGCCCATGGCAGCCATGTTTGTTAATGAATCGGGACAAAAGGAACATTCTTTATAGAGGACCTTCCATAGATACTTTCTACCAAATTTCAGTTCATTTGGGAAAGTGGTTTCAGAGGAGAAGATTTTTCAGAAATCAACCAATCAGAAAGAAGAATTGCCTGTGGTGGCCATGTTTGTTAATGGATCGGGACAAAATGAGCAATCTTTATAGAGGACCTTCCATAGATGCTTCCTACCAAGTTTCAGTTCATTTGGCTGAGGGGTTTCAGAGGAGAAGATTAAAATGTGAAAAGTTAAACGGACGACAGACGACGGATGCCAAGTGATGACAAAAGCTCACATTGCCTTTGGCAAGGTGAGCTAAAAAAGGATTAATGGGTTGTAACAGGAAAGTAGGAAATTGAACATAAAATCTTCTTACCTTTAAATCTCTATGTATGATGGGTGTTTGGCAATGATGAAGTCTAGCAACTGCTTCACATGTATCACAGAATATTTTCAGCACTTCTTTTTCAGAAAAACCAACACTTAATCGATCATTCATTAACTGTATCACATTTGCTGTAAAACAAAAACAACAAGATTGTTGAACAACTAGATTCAAAGATTCCATGGAAATTAATATTTCATATTTAAACTTTCAACCCATCAAGGTTATGAAGGCTAGCACAAGTGAAGCAAGTCAGACTCCAAAACTTTATGACCATCCAGGAGCTAACAAAAGTGTTGTGTGGAAATATTTTGGATTCATTAATACAAAAGATGGACCTGCAACTAAAACCAATCTTGATATGACATAAGTTATATATAAATTATGTCAGAAATCATACGCTAACAAAGGAGAGCTCCTCTTCAACAATAAATATGTTTTTTTATGCTTGAATAACCATCATTTATGGTAATAACAATTATAAATACAGATTAATACATGGGCATTTCCATATTGGCCTGGTTATCATCCCGAGACCACCATATTGGCCCTCGACTCCGTCTCGGGCCAATATGGGTCAAGTTATTTTCCCGGGGTGTGAAAATATGGACAGTTTACTTCCGGTCATATTGGTCATACAAAAATGCCTTTATTTGAACTAAGTATGTAATAATAAAAAATATTTTCAGTTAACTTATTTAACAAACAACATATTACGATTATAATAGAAAATCAAATCGGTGACAGGCATCCGATTATCATGATTAATCAATTACTTTTTCTAACAGATTCCCAACATTAGTTTTTAGGGACTTCCCCATAGGGACAATATTTTATGAAATATCCTCCCATTGTTCATTACAGACTCCCTTCCCACAGAGAGATTATTTGATAATAAAATAGTTACTTCTTTTAATCATTAAATTTGATGTTATATATATATACAGTTGAATCTTGTTATGTCAAAATCAGTTGACTCGAAATTTCTAATAATTCAAAATTTTCTGAAATCCTATTTTAAAATTAGTGCTTTCAACTTAATCTACTCCTCTTATCTCAAATTTCCATGCTTCGAAATATCGGGTTTCTCAAAGCAACTGTTCAGTTCCTAATATACAAATCCATTCAAATTATGTTCGTTACATCGAAATTATAAATTCAATCAATTAACAAACCTGTCAAGGTGTCAACAGTATGGCCACTGGTGTTTACCATGTCAGATGAGATTATATTTTGATAACTGTTGGGAGTCAGATTTAAATATACATGTTTGATTGACTTACTTCTACAATACTGCATCAATATCATCACTTCATACACTCTGTTGGGAGTCAGATTTATGTATACATGATTGATTGACTTACTTCTACAATACTGCATCAATATCATCACTTCATACACTCTGTTGGGAGTCAGATTTATGTATACATGATTGATTGACTTACTTCTACAATACTGCATCAATATCATCACTTCATACACTCTGTTGGGAGTCAGATTTATGTATACATGATTGATTGACTTACTTCTACAATACTGCATCAATATCATCACTTCATACACTCTGTTGGGAGTCAGATTTATGTATACATGATTGATTGACTTACTTCTACAATACTGCATCAATATCATCACTTCATACACTCTGTTGGGAGTCAGATTTATGCTGGAATCTACAAATCTTATAATGTTCTTATGTCCTGTTAAAGTTCTCTGAAAACAAAACAATTATTCAGTTATACATTCTTTTCTACATGTATAAACAAATTCAAACTGAGCTAAATTGATAGCACTTTTTCAGCTACAATGTATACAGTGGCAGAGACTAATTATTAGTGATGGGAATCAGTAACATTTTCAAGATCGATGACCAACATCAACCGATGATCGATTATCAGTGACAGTTACCTACGAAATATATTTACTGACTATAATTACTCAGCCTTGTTTCAATAATAAGTTTGACAAAAGTGAAGAGTTGAATAAAATTGATGTTGTTGCTGGTGATTTTAAAATATACTGACCGGAACACTACAAATGTTGGAAAATGTGGTTGTTGAAACATTTTTGTTCAAAAGAATGTCATAACTTTTTATATTTTATTCAAGAATATTAGATTTTTTTAATGGTGATTGTCATCAGAATGGACTGTACTAATTTGTAAACATTAACTTAGAAAAAAAAAAAAAAAAAACACATTTGTTTTCATGTCTGGGCAGTAGATAAATACTAGTCCATAAATGTGTATTGTGTGTCAGAAGTGTCCTCTGATAAAACCGCAAGATGTTTGTCAGTACGAGGACAAAAACAAAGTTAAACATTTTTTTTTTCAACATTAGGAATCAGAATTGATCATAGGATCAGACACCAATGTCTGACTGATTAGCCGATGATCGGTGCACCACTACTAATTATATTGTGTTGATAATTTAGGTCTCCTTGTAATGAATTTAATTTTGTCGTAACAAAAGGAAAAGTCTGCAGTAGACATGTCATCATGTCTCATTAATGTGTCTCCTAAACACTGTAAACATAGAAAAGAAGCATGACGTATCAATTTTACCTAGAAAAGATATGTTTCAGCTAAGACAGGAATCTATTGTCTTTCAGTCATACACACTAACTAACTTACACATGTATCTATTGTCTTTCAGTCATACACACTAACTTATACATGTATCTTTTGTCTTTCAGTCATATACACTAACTTACACATGTATCTATTGTCTTTCATTCAAGCACTCTAACTTACACAGGAATCTATTGTCTTTCAGTCATACACACTAACTTACACAGGAATCTATTGTCTTCCATTCAAGCACACTAACTTACACAGGAATCTATTGTCTTTCATTCAAGCACACTAACTTACACATGTATCTATTGTCTTTCATTCATACACATTAACTTACACATGTATCTATTGTCTTTCAGTCATATACACTAACTTACACATGTATCTATTGTCTTTCATTCAAGCACTCTAACTTACACAGGAATCTATTGTCTTTCAGTCATACACACTAACTTACACAGGAATCTATTGTCTTTCATTCAAGCACACTAACTTACACATGTATCTATTGTCTTTCATTCAAGCACACTAACTTACACATGTATCTATTATCTTTTATTCAAGCACACTAACTTACACATGTATCTATTATCTTTTATTCAAGCACACTAACTTACACATGCATCTATTGTCTTTCTTTCAAGCACACTAACTTACACATGTATCTATTGTCTTTCATTCAAGCACACTAACTTACACATGTATCTATTGTCTTTCATTCAAGCACACTAACTTACACATGTATCTATTGTCTTTCTTTCAAGCACACTAACTTACACATGTATCTATTGTCTTTCATTCAAGCATACTAACTTGCACATGTATCTATTGTCGTTCATTCAAGCACACTAACTTACACATGTATCTATTGTCTTTCAGTCAAGCACACTAAATTACACATGTATCTATTGTCTTTCATTCAAGCACACTAACTTGCACATGTATCTATTGTCGTTCATTCAAGCACACTAACTTACACATGTATCTATTGTCTTTCATTCAAGCACACTAAATTACACATGTATCTATTGTCTTTCATTCAAGCACACTAACTTACACATGTATCTATTGTCTTTCATTCAAGCACACTAACTTACACATGCATCTATTGTCTTTCTTTCAAGCACACTAACTTACACATGTATCTATTGTCTTTCTTTCAAGCACACTAACTTACACATGTATCTATTGTCTTTCATTCAAGCACACTAACTTACACATGTATCTATTGTCTTTCATTCAAGCACACTAACTTACACATGCATCTATTGTCTTTCTTTCAAGCACACTAACTTACACATGTATCTATTGTCTTTCATTCAAGCACACTAACTTACACATGTATCTATTGTCTTTCATTCAAGCACACTAACTTACACATGTATCTATTGTCTTTCATTCAAGCACACTAACTTACACATGTATCTATTGTCTTTCATTCAAGCACACTAACTTACACATGAATCTATTGTCTTTCATTCAAGCACTCTAACTTACACAGGAATCTATTGTCTTTCATTCAAGCACACTAACTTACACAGGAATCTATTGTCTTTCAGTCATGTCCAAATTGTAGTTTGATTTTATCTAACAATATCACCAGTAAGGTTGTATGTTTGAGATTCCCCCATTAAGAGGTTTTGCATAACATAATATTTTAATTATATCATGGTAATTTTAAGAAGGAAAAAATTGGAATACCTAGATAAAATTACAGCTCTCATAACTCACTGACAAACTTTATCATAAAAGGTTGTATTTGAGTACATCTTGCCAAAGGCAACAAGCCAGATGCCACATACAGCTTGACATTTATTTAATATTAGCAACAATAAAAACTAGAAATCTAAGTTAGTGTTGCAATTAAATGAAAAGGTCACATGTGGAAACATGAATTAAAAAAAATTAGAATTCCTTGAAGTCAAAATTACTTACACCTACTACATGTGTAACATGACCTTTTGAACCTGTGATATACTTGTAAGAATTAAAGTGTGTAAATAATATAATTGTGTGACTCATCAATGATATTGTCAGTACACATAGTTGAGCAAAAAAAAACTCTTGTTGAAATTGTTAATGAACATAACATATATTGTATTATTCCATAAAAAACATGCAATGTTGTGTTTAATCAGATTTCATTACATAAAACATATCAAATTAACTTTAAACATTATTTAGAAACATAAATTAACATAATAAAAGAATTGAAACTCGATCAATAAAAACAGTATTCATTTCATGAAATATAGATGATTTAAAATTTAATATACAGGTAAACCAGGAAGTAGACAGGGGAAATAAGACATCCCTGCGGGCATCATCACTTACTGTTATATGTATTTCTCTTTTGCAGACAGACAGATCATGCTCATTGTTGACAAACAATCTTTTTAATGCATATTGGTTTCCATTTTGTGCTTTGACAAGGAAAACAATAGCAAATCCACCTGAAAATTAAAAAGATATTTTGTAAAAATAAATATCTCTTATGTTACCTGAAGTACACTATAGACATTATAAAAACCAACAATTGATGTTTTAAATCAGATTTTAGACAAACAGCTGTACTGTTTTCACTTTTTACTTGTACATTGTATTAAAACATGTTGTTAAGATTAATAAATACATGTCATTTATAATCTGACGTCTCTTGTTTGTCTAAAGGTTATTCAAGTCTTTAATTAACTTCTAATCTGAATTTTACTGAAAATGACACTCTGATATATACATGTACCACTAAAAACTAATCAAGTTGATTAATTTCTTGATTTTTGTTCTAGCTTGAAAGAGTTTACACATTTTATTACATGTACTAACTTTGACTACATATATACCATAACATATTGCATGATTTTCATTAGGAAATGAAAGTCTAAACAGTAATTGCCATCAACTCCACTAATACTGTATCAACAAACCGGTTAATGGGATCCCAACCCTCCCCTCTTGACAACTGGATCTCCAACGGCAACACATATATACAAACAAACAATAAACAAGGGCAACGCAAAGCGTGGCGTATCCCCTCGCCTAAAAATTAAACCCTGTGACCTTGAAAATCAATAGGGTTCCAGATTCTCTTAATGTCTAAGTATGTACCAAGTTTGGTCAAAATCCATTGAAGGATGTTGATTCTAGAGTGTTCACAAGGATGTTACACAGTAAAAATTTGACCCCTTGACCTTTGACCTTGAAAATCAATAGGGTTCCAGACTCTTCTAAGGACTAAGTATGTACCAAGTTTGGTCAAAATCCATTGAAGGATGTTGATTCTAGAGTGTTCTCAAGGGATGTTATGCGGTAAAAATTTGACCCCTTGACCTTTGACCTTGAAAATCAATAGGGTTCCAGACTCTCCTAAGGACTATGTATGTACCCAGTTTGGTCAAAATCCATTGAAGGATGTTGATTCTAGAGTGTTCACAAGGATGTTACGTGGTAAAAATTTGACCCGGTGACATTGACCTTTGACCTTGAAAATTAATAAGGCTCCAGACTCTCCTAAGGACTAAGTATGTACCAAGTTTAGTCAAAATCCATTGAAGAATGTTGATTCTAGAGTGTTTACAAGGATGTTATGCGGTAAAAATTTGACCTGGTGACCTAGAAAATCAATAGGGTTCCAGATTCTCATAAGGACTAAATATGTACCAAGTTTGGTCAAAATCCATTGAAGGATGTTGATCCTAGAGTGTTCACAAGGATGTGACGGACGGACGGAAGCATTACTATATCCCTTCGCAACTTCGTTGGCGAGGGGATAAAAAACCACTCAAAAAGACCACACGCAATAAAAAAATTAACAACAACACAAACAGCACAATAGCAGGGTCAATGAATGCCCAAAGTCAACTGACCACCACCCAGGAAGGTAGAATCTGTTTGTCAAAGACAATTACTCTTTAGACAAAAAAATCATAACTGATATTTCTTAAAATTTAATATCAAATAGTCATGAACATCCAATCAAATTAATAGTCTTTGTGGGAGAACAGAATAAATATGTCATCAAACTGTTGGAATCAAATATTGAACAAAAAATAGTAATACATTGTATAATACCAAATGAATTATAAATGTACTGATTTAATTGCTAGTTGGAACTCTTAGTTGTACTAGCAGATTGTCGATATTTTCCTCAAAGTAAACCTGTCTGCTTATTTTGATTCTCTGATTTATTTGACTATCTTTTATACTTTTGAATCCCAAATTAAGGTTAAACTTCAATACACAAGCAATTTAGATACAGGTACATGCCCTAATTCAGTTGACACAGCAACTGAATAATCTTATTGGGAGTCCAAAAATTGCTGATGGGTTGCCAATGAATATTTTGGGGACTGGAAAATTCAAGACGTGTGGTAAGAGATCAACTTGAAAATCAGATGTAATGCAAAATCATGTAGATGTATGAAACTTATTGAAATATTCAATGGTTAAAAACATGGATGTTAAATAAACATGATGTAATCAAATTTTCAAAAATCCATATACATGTAATAAACGTAATAACATCTCATTAAAGAAATTTTTTTCTTTTTTTTCTTCTAAACATTAATAATCACTACTTACGCACATGTAAAAATATGTACACAATACATTCAAAATGATGGACAACAGTAGTTTGCATCCACATTTGCCAAACTTCCTGAATTTCCTATCTTAATCACTTGCCCCCCTGTAGTCGAATTTAAACAGTCCCAGAAATTTGAGATAACAAGATTACACTAGTACTGTATTTAGATTGTGTCTAAAGGTTCAAACATTTTCTAGTAGGCCATTAACCCTTATCATTAGAAAGTTTATTTTAATAGTCCATTCATGATCATCTTACTAAAGTTAAAAATAACGTATTTACCTGCATTAGAAATGAATCTAGTTTCATTTCAGTCCAAAGAAAATTCCAAATGAGAAACACTGTTCCTTACCCTCCTGATCTTTCAAATGTCTAAGATTATACATTTTATTTTATAAATGAAACATGTAGAACAGAAATAATAGACCTGTTCATTTACTTTAATTTTTGAGCTCATTGTCACTTTCCAAAAATCGCAATTGGTGACATTTGAAAAGCCTACATTAGCGGTAGACATACAGACAATGTCTATGTAAAATCAAGCTGGTTTATGTAAAAACGCATGTATTATCAGATCAGTGTACACATTACGCATACATATTGCTGTGTAAGCAAGCTTTCCAAATTCGGAGCGTACTTGTACAGTCGTGTACATAACAATACATTTTTGTCTTTGAGAAATTCCCCGTAATTACTTCCCTTTATACTTTTCGAAGGAGAGAGCGTATACATCCGAGGGGTACCGAAAGCTTGCCTTTCTAAGCATCGATGTCAAAAGAGATATGATTGGAAGTTTACGATAAATCATCCAATCGCGGTCAATATTACAAATAAATGCGGTTTTACGTCACAAGTAAGAACTAAAACGAAAGTAATTTTGGGAACATGTTGTTCGTTGAAAATGAGCAAGAACATGAATAAGCGTGCTACTAAGCGCAAGAGCGCTATGGAAAATTCTATACTTAAGTTCCTGACAGTTTCATCTGTGTCTAGTGACAATATAGTTAAAGGAATCATTGTCAACACGGCTGTGAAAACTGCCAAAGTCGACGAGCAAAAAACAAAATATTTACAACATTTTATTAATAAACATGACACAATCGTTTCAAATTAAACAGAGATATACATTTCACTTGCATCCTGCATTTATTGAATAACACTTGTGTCAAACATAATTTTAAAATTGTACATGTAAGCAATCTTTTCTGAAGCAGAGAGTACAACAGTGCAAAGGAAATATGCAAATACCCATCATTTTCAAAAGTAGGGGGTAATTACCCTTTGGACTTGAAAATTATCTGGAGCTCTGGGTTAACCACTTTTTGACTTTCATGGGTTGACATAGGGAATGTAAACAAAATAAACATCAGTGTTTATCTATAGACAACATTTTATCTATGAAGGTACAAGTACAAGCAATGTCGACATTTTCTCTTATAGTAGTAATAATATGCGAGCGTTAGCGAGCTCTTTATGGTATAAAATGTGTACTTAGGATTTTTTGACAAACATGGCTGCACATACTGATGGATTAAAAAAAAATTGACGCATTGTAAACACATTCCGTGTAACACACTAACACACTCAACTAATGAAGATCTTCTTAACATAAAGTGCAAAGGTTTTGTTAGCTTGTTTTACTTATACTGATATTTTTTAATTTATTAAATCTCTTCCGACATACTGACAAGAATTTTTGTTTCTACGCGGAAGTTAACTTTTGAGATTTCGTAAGGAACGACAGTTCGATTGAATGAGACTAGATTTGGCCCTATAAAAACTTGTCTCCAATATATCTCGGCCCAAATAATCTCGACACTTTTTTGCAAGCATTCATGGCCGTGCCTGTTTCATATTATTAATAATACAATCTTACCCTCTGCAATCACATCTTCAATAGTAACAGTAAATCTACCAACTGTAAATACTTTGCCAACATACTGCTGTGCTGAAGTGTCCGTTTTAGCAAATAATTTTTTCATCTTGGACACTCTTTTGTAAACAAATCGAACATTCAATTATTGGAGTGAAGTTCTTATGATTGAAATGATGATGGAACAACATATAGTAAATAATTTATTGGTTTCGGTAGTAGGCGGTTCTCAAAAGCTGACACTACTGTAGCCTTAGAAAATAATCAACTGAACTGTTCATTGTATTTGTAATCGGTTAAGAATGACATGTTTCACTGAAACAGAAAATGACATTGAACGTGGTGTGTATTAAGTCATTTCAAGAGAGCAATAAACTGTATGGTATAACGCCTCAAACGTTCTAAATGTAACTGTGATTCATCTCGAGCACCTGCTGCCAAATTCTTGCAAATCTCGTACAAAATGTTGTAATCACGTGATATATCAGTATTAAATTTACAACTCTAAACCTCTTTCGAATACGTTAAAAACTAAATGAATACGATGAAGGCTTCATTTTCATATCAAAAGAGACTTCTAACAGATACTGGAGTACATCTTGCACTAAAAATGTTGTTATCGATTCACAAAAATATAGTTCACGCGAGAGTTTGTTTATACGGCTCTATCTGAAAACCTATAATTACCAAAAGAGCAAAAAACTTTGCTTGATATTTGGGCCGATATTTGGACTTCTTAAACTCATTTTCAAAGTAGATAAAGTATTAAGAAATTAAAGTGACAAAATAGTTACATATTGTGATATATCTAAATGAATATTCTTATATTTATGACGTGCAATGACTGTTTGGTATACAGATCATAGGCGTAGCACCTAAAAAAAAAGTGGTACGGCCAATTTGTTTTTGTCGGAGGGGGTTATCTCCCGTATTTTTATTAGGTATATGCACAAAGATAAATTCTTGTGCATTTTCAGCCAAATAAAGAATAACACTTACCTACCGGTGCACCTGGTCCATGCTCCCAGTTTTTGGTGGAGTCCTAGTTACTCTTTTACTTTTAGTTTTCTCTGTGTTTTCTTTCAGTTTCTGTATGTTGTTCGTTATTTCTGGCTCCGTTTTCTTTGCTTCGTCTTTGTCTCTTGACTTTCCAACCTTTCGATTTTGTGCACACTAAATTTGATGTCTACGTTTTATTACTATCATTGGGTCGATACCACTGGTATTGGACTATTAGTCCCCGAGGGTATCATCCGCCCAGTAGTCAGTGCTGCTTCGGCACTGACATGGTTTAATATATATATGTGTTATTGAAATTTACAGTTTCTAAATAATAAAAGTATTATTAAAATTAAGGTTCTCCTCCCTCGGGTATAGGTGACCTTAGCCGATTTTGGCGATCCTATTTAGGCCCTTTGGTTTACTTGCTCGCAAAACTTTTTAAATTATTTGGCTTTCCAACCTTTCGATTTTGAGCGTACCTGATGAAGGTTATTCCAGAAACGCGCACTAAATTTGATATCTACGTTTTATTTCGAGTTTTGGATATCGTTTTAACCGTGGTTACCCTTGAATTCACTGGTACATGATATCTTTGGCAAAATTTATTTGAATTGTCCAAAAATGTTTTGTCTATATTCTATGAAACTAAAGTCTCTTGCAAGTTCATCTCATCAGTTTTATCTTTGTGCACATGTAAAATCATTCCTTCACAATATAAATTAATTATTTTTGTCGCAGCCTAATTTAATTTTTTCAGTAATTCTTTTCATCATTTTTTTTACATATACTTTGGGTACTGTTTGTGAAATTCTTCATAAGTTTTTATTACATAAATGATAAGAACCTATGTGTGTGTTGGGGGTTAACTATACTAATATTATATAGTTATGTAATATTTTCACGGAGATGTGGGACAATTTCAAATGGGTTATAGTAGGGTTTTAGGAGCTCCTCAGACTGGTAGTATTTCAATGCATGTTAAATTTATCGTTTTCTCCCAATCCTATCTGGTGGAATGTGATTATTCTGGTGTCTTGCAACTGTTAAGTTAGTACAGTCAATGGATATAAGTATTCCTGATTTCTGATCCCCCCCTCCCCCCCCCCCCCCCATTACTTTCTATGTCATTTCATCTTTCCTCAAAAAAATATTTTGAAGCCCTTACTCCACCAATTTTCATTAAATTATTCCTTTATAAAGAAAAATATTTGGAGTTTTTATTTGTAATTCCCTTTCCGATTTTTGGTTTCTGAAACGCAATGGTACCGTTTAATTGCATAAAAATATGACATAAAAGATTTGGTTGAATATATAGGGAAAATGTGACGTAATCATTTTTATCTGTGTTTAAAATAATTCTGAATATTCAGAAACTATTCGACAACAAACAAATACCAAATTATAAAAAAAAAAATCAAATACTTTTGACAGTGAAAATTTCATCAAAATTAATTGAAAAATGGCCTTAAAATTAATTTTTTTAAAAGATGAAATAACATAGAAAGTAATGAGGAAATTGTTTACTAATGCTTTCTAATTTGTATTTAATTATATGGGTTTAAAGTTTCATCACATTATTTATTCAGACATCATTTTAGTACTTAAGTTTAGCTTCATTTTCTCAGGAACCCGTTGCTGCATGTACCCTTAATGTTAGTCCCCCTCCTGGCATTATAGTTTCATGTTGTGCATATCATTTTATTACCTCCTATCCCCAGGGACACGGCAGTATACAAACAATTGCCGTCTCCCGTTGTTGTGATTGCCAGCAGCCTGTTAGCATGATTATCTGGTATTAAAATCTGTAATAGTTTGTCTAACCCACTGCAATATGTCATTGGAATATTTCGTAGGACAACATGCTCATTTTCGAAAAGTTGCTGTATTTTTATAGGATTATACCTTTTAATAACGTACATCATGCTATTCATCTTCAGCCTCCAATGAGTCAGCGTTTTTTCTCTCCATCAAATTACGAGTTTTAGTTAGTTATGTAATATACGCATCATCCAAAACAATAGCATATCAAGATTAATTAATAGAAATAAATAAGTAAACCGATTCCGGTGCCGATAAAGATCGGATCCCGATTTCTTGATAATACAAGAGAGGCAACTCGTCTAGCTGTAACAATTTTGTAACATTTTATTGAACAGACATTTAACATTTTTTTATTACAACGACATTAACAAAGAATATCCTTTTTTCATTCTGTCCAAATTGTGGTACGGTTTGCCGTACCAACCAAAAACAGTGGTACGGTCGGAACCGTACCAACCGTACCGGGTGCTACGGCAGTGCAGATAGCGTGTAATAAGAATAGTCAAATTTGTGTATATCAATTCCGTGCTGATCTTATTCAGAGCTAGATGGTGATCTGACGTGCATACACATGGTATTTGTTTGTTTTGAAGAAAAATCTTGTGGTGATTGGGTCGTTTTAAATTTACTTTTACAATTAAGGAAAAAATAAATTGATACACAGGCGATTTAGTTGGTTGTGCAGAGACTGGTATATACTTAGTTTTGGTTTAGGCTAGGCCTAGTTGAGGACAGTGTAGAGAACAGCAGATGTGAGCTGTACTCTCAGGCGGTATCAATTGCAGCTGACAGCGCTACAGCGGTTGGTAGTAAGTTCCACTGAGAGTTGTATACGGGAGGAAGGAGTAACTATATTGAAGAATCTTTTGATGCGTTGTCAATGAGACTTGAATCGGCTGGAATTATTAGAATTGTTTCACTGAGATGGCATTGCAATTGGGTGATATGTGATCTTATATATAAATGCTAGTCTTGTGCATAGTCTGCGTACTGAAAGTAATGGCCAGTATATTGTGCTAGACATGCCGAGTCCTGGAGTTATTACCTTGTCTTTGGATCATCTCAATTTTACCGTCATTGAATCTGTCGTTTAAGGGTTCCACACTGAACAAGAGCATTAGTTTTGAAGGAACAAGTACTTGTTATGTCTGACTTTTTATATTCTAGTTCGATGTTTTTAGGTTGCGCTATAGAAAGCCAATTATCTAAATTCTTTTTGATATGACTGTCGTTAATGAGTTTGTCCCATTTTAAATTTGACTATGCTGTACTTGTGTTACCGTTACTGATTTTGGATATCCTTTTTAGGACCTTTGGTTTTATTGCTCCCAAAACTTGTAATTATTTGGCTTTCCAATCTTTCGGTTTTGTGCGTACCTCAGGGATGAATGTTATTCCAGAAACTCGTCTTGCGCACTAAGTTTGATATACTACGTTGTTTTTTGTTAACTACACGGATTGATTTAGATTTTTGGGGTTTTAACGCCACTTTCAGCAATATTTCAGCTATATCATGGCGACCACTTTTAATGGTGGAAGAAGCCGTAGTACCCGGAGAGAACCACCGACCATGGGCAAGCAACTGGTAAACTTTATCACTTGTGGCTGTGAGTCGAGTGCACCTTTTTTTGTAATTTACAAAGCCGGGCGCGAACCCACGTCGTATTGGTGATAGGCTTGTATGAGTTATTAGGTAATCCAACGATCTAACTCATTGAGCCACCCGGGTCCTTTAACTACACGGATATTTTGTAGATGATACAAACCACCAGTACTTATGTAGTACATTTGTGTATATATAATTGTGGTGAAAAGGATTTTTCTCTTGACTAATTGATAAGACGGTACGTTTGTCGGAATGAAAAGTCATCGGCAAGTATTTTCCCCATTTAGCAGCCACAATCACTCTAGCTGAGATCTGATGCGTTCGTAGATTATATTTTCGTCTGCAAACCGGCACGGAGATATGCTTATGTAGCATTTAATTGTGTCCTTTAGTTCAAAATGTCCGCCGGACACTTTTACATATGTTATAGTGTCCAGCAGACACTATTTCATATCGCAATCTCTATAAAATATTGTCCGGGAGACACTTTAACATACAATGTAGGACATAGGACACTAATATGTCTTACCGTAACCCTAACCATAACCCTAAGGGAACGACCATTTAACTTGAAGGGGGGGGGGGGGTTTTCTAAAAAAATATTCTGATTCCCAATGTTGCTGAAAAAAATATTCTGATTTTGGTGGAGGAAAAAAAAAATAATCTGATTCAGAGTTTTTGTCATATAACCTAATGTTAAATTCTGGAAAAAAATTTCTGAACGAAACAAAAAACCATAACCCCCCCCCCCCCCCCCCCTCCCCCTTCAAGTTAAATGGTCGGTCTCTAACCCTAACCTTAACCCTATACTAGGACACAATTTCATAGCACTGCACCGGACACTATTTTATGTCGCAATCTCTATAAAATATTATCGGATGTTCTCGTGGCAAGTAGAATTTTGATTGGAACATTCAGACAAAAATGTTATCAGTCTCTAGATGTTATATATCCCGTTTTAGTGGTTTTGTTAAAAGGTTCGGCTGACGCCTCACCTTTTAACAAAACCACTGCCCTTTAAAACGGGATATATAACATCTCGAGACTGATAACGTATATTGTCCGAGGGGACACTTTAACATAGGACACTATTATGTCTTACACTTGTATACTGTAAGCCAGACAGCCTGGCTGGTAAGTAGAAACAAGACTGTGACTGTTCTTTGAGGGATTTCAGATGTGATAGGTGATGATTTTCCATCCACAACTGTTTGATGGCAGATATCCGTTTAATAAGAGTTTGTCCTGTAAGGTTAATTTAAAAGTATCATATGCAGGGCTGAAATTTATCAAAGACTTTGGCGAAATCCGTCCTGTTGAGATAAGTTTGAATGCTTGTGTTGTTTGTTGATGTTACTTCTTGTAAAAATGTGCATTGTGTATAAATTATACTAGTTGGAGGTCGTATGCAATCATGGTTTATGACTTTTGTAAATGAGCAAGAACTATAAAAAAAATATTAAAACAAACAAACAAAACAACAACAAAAAACACAAAAAAACCCAACAACAATAAAAACAAAACAGAACAGTACACATATTGAAGTAAATAACAGTTCAACGCCCTTTCAGTATACTCGGGATGGGTGGGTATATGCCATGGTAGTCCGAGATTCCTCTGCCGTCCGACGGCTTTTTGTTCGACTTGCTGGAGTCGTGGGACATCAGACCGCTCTCCATAAGGAAAACAGCGGATTTGCCGCTGCTACTCTGCGTCGGCACATTTTATTTTCTATCCGAAACCCTTATATAAATCGCTTCACCAATCATTTTTCTATTCATTCATAACCATCTTACCCTCAGATAGTGGTGTTTTTAAGCACGATTTTGCCTTAGATCCTTAAAAGGCTAAGACAGGAAGCAATTAGTGATAAAGTTGAAAATACACAAAATACAAAGACATGTGATATCTCATGTATGAACGACATCAAAATGAGGATGTAAAAACTAGAAGAATCAGTAGAATCTAAGTTTACCATCATGAACATTGAATTCAGACATAAACTTGAATTACATGAAACCAAAACGAAACATGATTTGGAAACAATGAGACTAAAAACAGAAATAGACAGATTAAGACCACAGGAGAATCGAAATCACAGCTGTGAAATTCGAACACATGCACAGAAAAACTCAAAATGTAGTGCATCATACGATCAACAATTACCAGTGACAACATTAACACCACAAGTCCTACGACATGACACAAGAGTACCGGTACCAACATTACCGCCACAAGTTCAACAACATGATACAAACTGTGCTCAACCACAAGTGCCGGTACCAACATTACCGCCTCAAGTCCAACGATATGACAAAAACATTCAGCCACCGCAGTACCATTCTATGTCTAGGCCAATGCCAATAAATGTATATAATCAACTGCCAAATATGCCTATATTCAGGGTCAGCAAAGTGCTACCATCACAACAACCAGGAACACATATACAAACTGCCTTGCCACAGAGACCACAAAGTGCTATCATCACAACAACCAGTAACACATATACAAACTGCCTTGCCACAGAGACCACAATTCATACAGCAACAGGTTATACCTCCTCAAAATATTCAATTTAATCCAATGAAACATAAACCACACACGATGGTACATGGAAATTTTGACCAAGGGAGACACCAATCTACTCGACAAAGATCAAACTTGATTTCGCAGAGGCGAAACCCACCAGAGAAACATCAAAAGGAAAATGTTAATATAACAAACTCTCAAGAAAATCATCTGCAAAGATCCAAAGAAATGTGCAACAAAAGCAATGATTCTAGTCAACTAAAAGCAAAAGATAACAGCTGTGAACAAAAGTTATATATATCAAGTGATAAAGGAATAGAAACAATGGAAGTAAAAACAAATGCAGATATTCATGATACAAATATCTCAGAATGTGACAAGGAATATAGTAATGGAAGTGTTAACAAGAGTCAGCATATTTTAGGACATGGCCGTGCGACAAACCTGACTCACCGGAGAAGAAAATCGTTGTAGGAACATTTGATATACAAAACGCAAAGTCAAACCTCCTTTATCTCAAACAATGTTTAAAAAGATGTGATGTGCTCTGTATACAAGAACATTGGTATTTTTCATATGAGAAAAACGATCTGATCAATATAAGTAATGCACATTAAACACAAGCAAAATCCGTAGATGACTTTACAGAAAAGGAAAATTTTATTCATGGAAGGGGTTATGGAGGCGATATTTTGGAGGAAAGATATAGACCATGCGATTAAATCTCACGATGATGATAATGAACGAATAAACGTTATTACAGTCAACATGAAAGAGCATCCATTATGCATTATAAACGTCTACATGCCATCAGACAATTCAAATCGTGATGAACAATATAAAGATATACTATCTCAATTAGAAGAGATAATAGACAAATCGTGATGAACAATATAAAGATATACTATCTCAATTAGAAGAAATAATAGACAAATTTCAGTGTCAATATCAAATTTTGCTGTGTGGCGACTTCAATGCGTCCCTTCATAGAGACAATAGACCGAGAGACAAATGCTTACAACAGTTCATGGGGAGCAATGGCATGAAACTTGTAAATGGATATCCAACAAAATCCACATTTTACCATCATAATCAAAAGTCAACATCACTTATCGATTATATAATGCATAATTCTACAGAAAAAACCATGGAAAACAGAGTGAAAATTCTAGATCTAGTGCCGTTGAATGTGTCGGATCACACACTTGTAATAGCGGACATGTCAGGAACGGTAACAAAGAAAAAGAGAAACGAAAACGTAATAATCAAAAGACCTGATTGGCGAAAATGTGACAAACAAATCTATCAGTAAAATATAGTTGAAAATTTAACCGAACTCGATTGTAGCAAAATAGACAGTGCGTCTGAGGATGTGAATAAACTAGAACAACTCTTCCATAACGCTGGAAATGCTTCTATGCCAAATCACAGAAAAACAGTTGCTATAAAATCAAAGGGAAATGGTATATGGAAAAGTACGGGGGGGAAAAAGGACGGGGAAAAATACGGGGAAAAAATTGGAAACATCAGAGTAGTTGCCCCAACATCCGCTAATGACATCGCACTACTAGTCAGTACACAAAGTGAAGCTCAAGCCCTACTTGACATACTCAGTGACATCACAAGTAAAGACTTAGTTAAAATCAATCCAAGTAAGTCTGAACTTGTACCACTTACAAAAAGATACAGCGATTGTAGTTTGCGTATGGACACAGAAGAGATCAAACAAACAACAGAAACTAAACACCTGGGAATAAAAAGAAACAGTAAGAACAATATTGATATCGAAGATAGAATAAAACTGGCAAGGAGAACAATTTACGCACTTCTAGGACCCGGCCTTCACGCAAAAAGAAGAATGTCACCCGTTGTAGCCTATAAACTGTGGAAAACGTATGTCATACCACGAGCTTTATATGGCATTGAAGTCAAGAACCATACTGCTTCTGACATTATCCAATTAGAGAAACTTCAGCGGAAAATATATAGACAAATTCAGGGACTACCCGATAGAGTGGCAAATGTGGTTCTCTCAGCTTAAATATTTGGCATTGCCAACTTCGAAATGAAGCAAGCAGCTTAAATCACCACTTGTTTCAGTCTCATCGGTCCGACAGCTCCCAGTGTGCCTGTGGGGATGCAATTGAAAATAATTTCCATTATTTTTATGTTTGTCCATTGTTCATAAGACACAGAATACAACTTTTTAATCTCTAAGAAAGTTTCAAGATGTTTTAAATTTGGATATATTATTGAAAGGCTCACCAATCCTTACTGTAGAGGAGAATACTGAGATATTCGATGCTGTTCACCATTTCATTACTGGTAGTAGAAGATTCACATGATTCAATAGATTTTCCTTTTCTTTGTATTTGGTCATATAACATTGAAAAGTCTTCCTATATATACATGTAGCTCCAAATCTTTAAATTTTTCAGCTTAATTAATAGCTGTAAATCTTTCAATTATTCAGGTCTCCCTTCCCCCTCCCCCCCCCCCCCCCTTTTACCCAATTTGTACTTGCCTATCTCATTCACAATCACTATTTTGCTTAGATATTTACCCCCTTATTTACTTATTTGTTTCTTCTTCCTCCATCTCTCCCAAATTCCATTTATTCAACCATAAATATATATACTGAAAAAGAGTTAATTAAGTCTCCCACACAACGTTTGGAGACTTATTGTTTTTGCTCCGTTTCTTATTATTATTTTTATTATTATTATTCTTATTCTTTCTTTCCGTGAAGCATGAACTTGTCCACGGCAGATCTCAGAAACTACAGGACAGAATTTCATGAAACTTGGTGGAGTTATAGATATATGTTTCTAGTTGATCCTAAAGTTTTCAGATTTGTGGTAAAGGGGGTCAAAGCCATATTTTTGGGGGTTCAAAGGGTTACTATAGAATCCTATGGGAAACTTGAAATTTCGTACATTAATGTTGATAACTTCTAACTGGATAATGATAGAGACATAAATTTTGACATAGTGATAGGTCACCATTAGAGGAGCAATTCTGCGTTTTCAAAATTTTCAAGATGTCTGCCATTTTCAAAATGGCTGCCAAAACACGGCATAAAAATGGGGGGTAAAAATTCAACATTGTCCGATATCATCAAAATTTGATATGTGGGCAGATAGTGTCAGTGGCCGGTTTGGGAGACTTCATAATCGTTAGATTATAATCATATCTTGTTCATATTGATATGGTGGACCTCACTTAATTAGTGATTTTGATTTCATAATTTCATAATTTCAGTTTACATGTTGTATATATTGTGTGATTAAATGTAAGTTCAGTCTATCCATCATGCTATGCCAATTCATCATCATTAATATTATAAATAATAATAGCTTAAATATAAGCCATAATTTGGCTATTCCAAATTATATCATACCTATTAAAAAGGGGAAAAAAAGGAAAAACAAACTTTTTTTGTATGATCCTGCTATTAATATACATATTATATCATACCTATTAAAAAAAAAAGAAAAAAAAGGGAAAAATCTTTTTTGTTTTGTTTGTATGATTCTGCTATTAATATACATGTGTTTATGCTTGGTAATTAAGATGAATTGCATGTATACATGATGGGTAGATTGCTCTATGTCTTATGTAAATTGTGTTCAAATTGTTCCATCTTGTTATTGGAGAGGATTTGTATAAGCATAGCCTGTTATCCAATCCTATTGATTTATCAATAAAATATTTGAAATGAAAAATGATCTCTTAAAAAGTTTATATTCCGATACCAAGATCTTGTCGAAATATTTCCGTCTCTGCAGAAAAGATTATAAACGATGGATTTTCATATAGTGAAAATGTATAAAGATAAGTGGTCAAAAACAAAAATGTCAAAGATATTTTTTTTATCAATGTGTGACGTAAAAAAGTTTTTGACATTCACTTCACTGAGTTTGGTACTGTTATGACAACTGTTTTACCTGTTTGTTCAAGTATTGTTATAAATACTGTTATAGTGACAGCCGGAAACTTTGAGCCGTAATGAAAGGGGGAGATTTAGCGCTTTAAAATCTGATTCAACCCACCATTTCTTTAGAAATGCCTGTACCAAGTCAGGGTCATTACGGTTTTCACAGTTTTCCGGTTGTTGACTGATTTTGTCTGTTTATATACTTATGAGTTTTGACTTTCCCTTTGTAAGATTGCTCGGAGTTCGGTCATTTTGTTATGGCCCTTATGGACAAACCAAATGGCAAAAGTTTTGCATCATTAATTTATGACAAGCTCAGAAAGTACAAACTTCCAGATTTAATGGACCTGATGGAAAATCCAATAGAAAAACATAAATGGAAAAAACTAGTCAAACAACATATAGAGATCTACTGGAAAGAAGCTTGGATAGAAGAAAAACAAACAAAGTCAACTTTGAAATTCCTAAACTTGCAACATCCACTTTTTGGAAACTCGCACCAAGTCTGGAAAACAGAGCCAAAAAACAGCATGGAAGTAAATAAAAGCAGAGGTAAAAGCGAGATTACTGACAGGAACGTATATATGCTCAAAGAGACAAAAGCGAAATTTAGTATGAATACGTACGGATACTCCGCTCTGTGAACTATGTTGTGAAGAAACAGAAGTCGTTAAACACTTCTTACTGATTTGCCATACTCTCAATGACATAAGAGAAGAACACCTATGTACGCTCAAATGCTACCTAAACAACATCCGGGAACTCGAGGAGCTTATATGAAGCTATATATGAAAACAAACAACTAATACAACTCATCCTTGACTCTTCTATGGACATACTAAAAGGCATTGTCACTCTGACAAAAAGAAACCATATAGACATTGAACAAATCACAAGGACACTTTGCTACTGTCTGCATGTGAAAAGAACCAGGCTCAGTGCAAAATAAGTGCTACGACATTATCAGTAAAAGAAAGAAGGACACACTATTTTATCATTTTCATCCTGTATAAACTTTTTACTTGTACAGAAATGGTGGAGGAAAACCACGTGCCATATGTATATACTGAATTTGGTGAAGGTGTGACTGTAAAATTAAAAAAAAAATTATTTCCATAAATTTGATCCCGTTGGGAGTGCTCCTACGATAGGAGGAAAATTCCAGTAAATAAAGGTAATAACAAAATTACCGAACTCCGAACAATCTTATAAAGGGAAAGTCAAAACAGTAACATGCACGCCCCGGAAAATACCGGACACAAAATAGCTAGAATTTGCTTTCAATATGGACGACAAAGCGGCAAGCAACTCCGATAACCCGCTCTTTGTCGAACATAACAGGTAGGTTGCAAAAAATAAACGCACCATTTCAATTGAAAAGGCACATGGAGCAAAAAGGTAAAAAATACTTTTACTATGCGTCCGGAGAAGCAACTACCATTGTCGAAAAATCAATGAGGAACAATTCAAGGTGCATTGATATAGCAAAACATATCAATCAATACTCTTTCTCTCTCCCCACCACCCACAACAACTCTTGATTGGATTACATCAAATAGAAAACATAATATGCGAGCGTTAGCGAGCTCTTTATGGTATTAAATGTGTACTTAGGATTTTTTGACAAACATGGCTGCACATACTGACGGATAAAGAAAAAGTCTGCGCATTGTAAACACGTTCCGTGTAACACACTAACACACTCAACTAATGAAGATCTTTTTAACATAAAGCACAAAGGTGATCCTAAGTCTTGTACCCTCTCTCGTACGTCCGATACCACTGAAACCCGGAACCCGTGTGTAATAAAAGTCATTTTGTTAGCTTGTTTGACTTATATTGATATTTTTTAGTTTATTAAATCTCTTCTGACATACTCGCTGACAAGAATTTTTGTTTCTACGCGGAAGTTAACTTTTGAGATTTCCTAAGGAACGACAGTTTGATTAAATGAGACTAGATTCGGCCCTAAAAAAAAGTCGCCACCGATATATCTCGGCCCAAAAAATCTCGACACTTTTTGATGCACTGGATGAGCGTGAAATTGCCAGCTAATTTTCAGATTCGCGAGCATTCATGGCCGTGCCTGTTTCATATTATAATAATAGGTGTTGCCTAACTTGGGACGAAGTCCAATAAATATAGTATAACTAATAGTAGATTTTGAATATCAAAATAAGACCACGAGTGACCGAAGTACGCATAAGGATTAAATGAGTGGGCGGAACTTGTTCCGTCCACGAGTTTAATCATTAATGCATATTCGGTCACGAGTAGTCTTATTTTGATATTCAAAATGTATGATTTAGTTATACTGTTTATTATATAGACTTTCAAAATTTCTAATATATTATTTTTTTATTTGTATATTTCATTCCACGCGTATAAATCTACGAGTAATGATACCAAGGGGTTCAGTTGGAAGGATCTGCCATCTTGAAAATGTGAAATCCTACATGTCATATTTACATGAATACACAAAAATAATTAAAATGCTTACCTTGAAAACTTATTTTAGTTAAATTGTATCAAAATTGAAGCGTACCCGAAGCTAAATAACGTCTAATCTTTATGTTATTGAGGCCACAGTTAACCCATCCCCAAGTTGATCTGGCACCAATTTGAAAGTTGTTCGGTCCCCATATTGAAAGAAGAGATAAAAAAGAATTAACTTTATATTTGTTAGTATTAAGAGCAGGTGCGACATAAGAATCAAGCGATATATAGGCTAGTCATATCGTCATAAGACTTTCGTTTATACCAAAATAAAATGTATATTTAATGCATGGACACTGAAAGGAACATGTAAATATTTTGGTTTCCAAAATTTCTGTTAATCATGTAACAAAAAAAAAGAAGAAATAATAATAATAATAAAAAAAACTCTCATTGCCATGTATAATAAAGCATTTCATAATATTGCAAGAATTCCGTTTTCATTTTTTGAGACAAAATCTGAACAAAACTTAATCATAAAAAACTATTGGTATTAAAAAAAATTAATTGTTTCGATTGTGAAAATGACTTGATTGGTCTAGAACAAGGATAAACACAAAAACTGAAATGCATACAACATCTTTACCGTATAAACGGCACTCAATAGTAAAGACATGACGTCATAGTAAAGACAATGTACATTTCCTATTCAAATATATTTATCGATTTGCCATAATGTCAAAATACTTCAGAATGCTACAAAATTTAAATAATTTATTACAAATAATCAAGTGCAAACTTTGTTATTTTTAGATACGAAAGCAATCCTGATTTTTCTTGTGCATAACCAAAATGGCAGATACACTGTTTTTAACTTCTGTTTCCGGTGTCAACGAAGAAATTTTTATGCATAGTTATATTCAACTCTTTTTTCATATTTTTATTTTTTACCACATCTCTACCGTTAAGAGCCAACTATCGCTAGCTTATTATATTTCTAAAAAAGTTGAGATATTGACATTTAAAAATGTCGAGATACTGACCTCAGGGGTTAAAAAATTGGCTGGTCCGAGGTCCGGGAACGGTGATTTGTGGGTTCGAGTCTAACGGACTTGAATTAAATGGGTGGTTAAAAGTCAGAGTGACAGATGTTACTGCATAATTTTAATCCAACATTGATTGCCTCTTTTAATATTGTTAACATTGGATTACGTAATCTGAAATAATTCAAGATCATTATAGTGCTTGTGAAGTGTGTTTTGTTCTATATGAACCTCCGCTAATTAACAGAGCACACACATCCAGGATAGATAGTTGTAACAGAATAGCTTAAGATCAGTTTTGCCCTTACGGAAGCGGTAATTCTTTCGATGATACTCAAGCGTATTAGTGAAGCAGTTCAAACATAAAAATGGCCAGAGTCATTGACCAATTTGTTTTTTTAATGTTACATAGCGGCTTGTGATACTGATAACAATAAATTACATAATGAAAAAACACCACAACCAACAAAAGGACAAAGATACGATAGGCTAAAACGGAAGAGAATATTTCAAACATCGTGGAAGGAAAAAAATTGTTGGGTTGAGGCAAATGGTAGGCTGATAACTCTGGCAATCTAATCTCGTTGAAATTAAACTTCCGAAGAAATTTTCTGCTATATCTCCAGAGATTATACTTCCGAAGACATTTTCTGCTCTGTATCTTTGGAAATCTAATCTTAACGAGATTACCGGTGATCATACTAATGAAAATTATGAAGTAAATATGTGGGGTAAATACTGTAAAATATCCAGAATTTGCAACAACAAAAAAAGACCCAGTGCTCTCTTAAAAGGTACAACCAATATGCGAAAATTAACTATTTGATAGCCCAAGACAAAATGAAAAGCAGCATCTGATCAGGTATTAAGTTGCCAACCTAAAATAGTCATTTTAAATAAATAATATAATTATGTCACTCAGTTACTACTACCGGGAAGGGGGGGTGGAAGTTAATTTTGTGTTCAACAAATTTGATTTCCTCCATTCCGATATTCAGGACTAGTAGAAAACATTTCAGGACCAGTAGATTGCTGGTGCTCACTGGTCCTGGACCAGTGCACTTTTGAAAAAAAAATTAACCTCTGGACCTGTTTTATTTACATTACATATGTTTTCTAATGGTGCCCAAGTCACAGTTACCCAAAATCGATCAACCACAAAATTTCCACATGTCATTCTATTAGGCCATACAGATGATATTTTATAATATGCCTATTGAAAGAAAAAATGTTAAGCTAAGTTTTGTAAAACATCTGTCAAGTTAGCATGATAAAATTGCAGCTTAGATGATAATAATAAAAAATACAAAACCATGAAGCTCTACAATTTATCAGTCACTGTTATTTTTTATTATTTTTTTGGGGATATTTTCAAAAATAATATAAAGCAATGTTTTTTTTTTCATTTATTATACAAATAATGTACATGTATCAAACAAAGTAGTGTAAAATAATTTTCTAGTCTAGCAAAAGGTAAGTTAAGTGAAAATAACTGCTTTCCTCCCAAAATCATGCCGGGGTCAATCTGATTAGAGATGACACTTTTTCATGAGTACAAATGACCCACGGGTGACGAGTGGAGAGTATTGAAATATGATCACCCATCGATTAGTGATCAGTTACAGATGAAGGGTAAGACCATCCAATGATCAATTCATATACTGTTTAGGTTCATTCAGACATAAGCTTTTCTTTCCAATCAAATGTAATAAACATAATAAGTATGTTGCAAAAGGACCCACACCCACTCATTCATTAATCTGATCATTTAAGCAAGACACCACAAACACAAAAAGCTAGGGCTAATTTTTTAAGAGAAAACCACATTTTCTAATGAACCATCACAATTATAAATTGCTCTTTGTATTGTATGTTATTGAATTAAGTTTTGTGTCAAAGGATCAGAACAATCAATAAATTTTGAGAAAAACATGACAAACTTTGATTTGTTTGGTCTTTTTTCTAGTTTGTGTTGGCATTTTTGAAGTAATTGGTAGACATTTAAGGAATAGATATAAAAAAAAACAAAGATACTTTAAATTGGGGTAATCTGTGAACATAGATTCACTTACAACTTCTTTTTTCCTGTGTCCATTTTATGACATGGGGTCAGGAAAGTCCTTTGCAGAAATCCCATTTTGATTCCATGCATAATATGTACATACAGTAATGGATCAGAAGTCTTTCCACAATGAAATATTCCTCTATATACATATATTTTTTTTTATAAAACAATGATTTAAAAATAGCAATTCTTGTCAAGTAATTTCTTACTTGCAATATATCCTTCAGCATCAGAAGTAATAATAATATAATGTATTTTTTTACAGAAATGAAGAGTCAGACATGTTGACAAGGGAACAATCAACTGAAGGTAAGACTATGATAGTGTAACATGCCTTTTAACACTTTTTGGATACACATCTTAGGGGTCTAGATAAAAACAAGTACAAATTTGACATGTTACATTAACAGACATTTATCCAGTGTTCAATTTCTTGAATCATATATTTGTTATTCAGTTTAGGCAGGTATTATGTTTATTTTGTGTTCTTTTGACTAATTAGACAGGTATTATGTTTATTTTGTGTTCTAATTAGACAGGTATTATGTTTATTTTGTGTTCTAATTAGACAGGTTATACTTGATATTAAATATCATAAAACAATACAGTAAGGAATTAAGACAATTGTTTTTAGATTTTTTGAAAGTTTCAGAATTAGTAGTGCAAATGTATAAAACTAGTACAAAATGGAGAATAAATCTGCTATTCTGCCTCTTCATATTTTAAGCTAGGGATTTTAACTGCTACAAGTAAAATGTTTTCCACATTTTTTTTAGGAGAACCAAGTGATAATATGGAAGCTATGGAAACAGATGGTGTATGCTATTGGTATGTTTAGATCAATGTTACACACTTCTAAGTTATTTCTAAAGTCTTTCTTCCCCCATTAATATGAATAAATAGAAGACTTGTATATGAAAATTGATGTTATTCTTCTGGCTTATTTGATTTGACTGTTAATGAAGACATATTAAACTGAGAGAGTGTGCGTGACTTCAGTCACAAGTCACAGGAAAATGAAAATTACAATTAATGGGAAGAATCAGGAGATACAACATTATGTGATAAAAATTGTCGGTGATTTGTGGCAGGTCGGTGGTTTTCTCGGGGCACTCTGGTTTCCTCCACCAATAAAACTGACCGCCACGATATAACTGAAATATTGTTGAAAGTGGCGTTTAACACCATAAACCAATAAACTCCATGACCTATTTACTAATATTGTTACCTTTAATGACTACAACATGGTGTTTATTTCTAGTGGTAAAGGCAGAAACCTAGGAGCAGTAGAACTACAATGTGGATCTTGTCTAAAATGGTTCCATGCCGATTGTATAGGATGTTATCTTGGGTAATTATTACAAAAGATATAACCGTCTTTGGATTTTACTCCCTAATGCTGCGTACCTAGTGGAGAAGCAACAAATACCAAATTTATAGTCTTTTTGTTTGACTGCACGAACCAACAGTCTACCAAACTCGAGGCCAAAAAAATTTAAATAAAAATAAGTAGTGTCCCCCACACTGTTGATTCGGTGAGCTAGCGCTATAAAGATCAAGCTAAATGTGTTGGTTTAGTACAAGGCGGACAGACAGCATCATCCATCTCATAAAATGTAACTTGTTCTCGGCATGATATAGCTGAAATATTGCTCATTTGGTGTTTAACTACAATCACTCACTCACTTCAGGGTGCCCACTGAGTTTTGAAACTGGGGGTACAATTGCTGTTTTTTCCTTAACTTTGTACCCCTGCATATAGAAAGTCCCTACAATTTTGGGGGGTAAAAAACCCTCTGCAGAGGGTAAATGGGAATGCTGCTCACTTACTCTGATCTTGACTGATACATTTCAAAGCCTGGATGGACCATAATGTAGTTATAATAGTCATATATATATATCTAGTTAGAATAGTCAAATGTTCAAATACAAAATAGCAAAGACATAACATTATACTGATTTTGAATTTACAATTCTGAAAATAAATCAAAACCACCGGAAATTCTGGACAACATTACCCATCAGTCAAAATATTGGTTTAGGTATGATCTTATCTAACAATTATAAAACTGTTTTGTAGGCAATGTTTTCCTTTCATGACAAACTATCAATTTTCCTGTAAGATGTGTAGTCCTAATAGTCTGGAAACATTCAACAGAAAACAAGCAGGTGAGTCTTTAATGTCAATGTCTAAGTCACATCAAGTCAAAGTTTGGTTTATGGTACAGGTAGACTCCATGATAAAAACAAGAAAATTTAATTTGTAAGAGTCGAATAAATATTGACATACAATTTTATTCATTGTAATTGTGGTATTTTGAACACTTTTTTTAAACCAGATTTTTAACATGATTAACAACAAGTGCCACTAGTGCAGCAGAAATACCCTTTCCAAGAACCTGTTTAGTGGGGTCCATGTTGCTCAATATTTAGTTTTCTGTGTAGTGTTTTGTGGAACATTGTTTGTCTTTTTGTCCTTTTAGCTCACCTGACCTGATCCAATAGACTTTTCTTTAATTGAACAATTACTGCTTAATCTTGTGTCCAAATGAGCTCAAATTTAGCTGCATGTTCAACATATAACCTGTGATTTTTTGTGAAATTTATCTTTCTGCTGATTAAAAGCAATTATGCAAATTACATTTTGTAGGCTTATTATATAATATATATAACAAATATTATTTTTTTATCAAAATCTTTCAGATTATATTATAATGTGTTTGGGGTAACTTGTGAAATATTTCTTTGTCTTTAGAATGATAGGATTGTGTAGTATAAAAATAGTGAAGATGAACTAGCCTTATTAGGAGCAGGCACTGTTTGCTTTTAGCAATACCATGAAAAGTGTATTTCTAAGTGTATTTGATGAATGGTTCAATTATAGTTCATCATTGTAAATAATAAATATTGCCTGTTCTAAATTTGTACCATAAAAAAACCGACAAGAAGAAGAAAATACATCATAATTGATCTTTTATTGAACAATATTTCTATCTTTCACAGGTTTTCCACAGATATGTTGTACAGCAATAGCTAATTTAATGTGTCGGTCAAGAGTCAAGGGAGAAAACGTAGTCATTTTCTCTAAAGACAAGGTACCAGTATAATATTGTATTATAGAACACAGATCTTGATTTATGTAGATCAATATTCCATTAAGATTGTACTTGTATATATTAAATGCTACTTTCAACAATGTATATATGTTCTATAATAGTGGTCAGTTTTATTGGTAGGGAATACTTCAAGTGCTCGATGAAAACACGTGACTATCTGTAAGTCACTAACAAACTTTATTACATTAAATTGTATCAAGTTCATGAGTGTAGTCAATCTCACAAACATTAGCCGTGATTAACACTGATTATATAGGATTTTATGAGAAGATGGTATTCAATTCCACCAATATCAACAAAATTAACAACCACCTCTCAACTGAACTCACTGAACACAAAAAAGACCATGACATGACGTTGAAAATCCAGGTCCTGGCTTGGAAAAGACACAAAAATATGGCAGGGTTAAATTGGTTAATGGGATTCCAACTTCCCCTCTTGATAACTGGGTCTCCAATGGCAATACATATATAAAAAAATGATTAAAAAACCTGCACAAGGAATGTAAATTCAACTACCAAACAATATGTTCAACAGGGACCCATTGTTTATTTGAATATGAAGAGATAAAATGTACATGCCATACCATGCTCAAGTAAAAATATACTTACCAAAAACAGGCAACATACACTTACAATACCTTTCACAGGTTTTACATGTATGTGTTTAATTTTTTGTAGGAAATTATACCATATATTGATAAACAATGGGAAAACTTGACAACAATGCCCAGAAGAATTAAAATGACAAATATTGCCAAAACATTGGTAGGTCTCTATTTACATATGATAGACATGTATTATATATACCACGATTTTTATGAATTAACTTATTTAGACAAACAAATCCAAAGGATGAGTTTGTTTAAATAAGTTCATCAGTAAGACATGTGGCGTATATGTTTTGTAACATTTGCATTTGGATTCAACAAAGTTTTAATGGCTGGTTAATTGTGTATGTTACAATATCAATTCCAGATAATAGACCATGATTTTCTACAAACACATTTTTTAAGCTGAATAATTCAAAATACAGTCAACTCCGCCTATTTGCTGACAGTAAATGTCAGATTGTATTATTCATTTATCCAGAGTATTCAATTAGACGACAAACATACTTTTATCAAGGGGAGATAATGCAGTTGATGATACAACATGATTTTCAATACATTCCTTAGCTTCTCTGTCCTGGAATAAAAACAAGTTTCGAATGAGGATCATTGATACTCATTTTTATTAATGAAATAAAGAAATAAAAATGTCAAGAGTTGTTTTTTATTTCCATCTATGATCTTCCACTTTTACAATATCTACATCCTTGGCAAGTCAGAAATCATGTGATGATAGTTTATATTTAAACACATGTTCCACTGAAAAGTTGTGTATTGGCTGATGCAGTGAAAACGAAATACCGTCGGAGCGACGGACAAGTCCGGTAAAATGACCGCCGGTCCGATAAAAACCCTTGGATTTCAAGACCGATTGTCCGGTATTGCTCTGTCATTTGATTTCGTCAATTTCGGCTATTACAATTGATTTGTCAGTTTCCGGCATAGGATTTCATAAAAACTAAAGTGAAACGCCAGATCAAAACTCTTTTATTGTACATATCATTTTTCATTCTTCCATGCTATGATGAAGTTCAAGGACACTGACAAAAAAGTCACAATCTCAGAAACGCTTTAATGAATGAAAATATCAATATTTGAAATATAAGAAAAAGACTCACTCCGGACAAGACATGTAAAAATTATCGGATATCAATTTGGCACCAAATTTAAACTTGTCTTTTGTGCAAAATACGATAGAGGACTTGATTTAGTTTTTTGGGAAATATTGAAACCTTTGAAATGGACAAATATTACAAACTTTTTCCTGATTAAGACAAATGGTTGAAAAGATATCCACTAAAAAAAAAATTTTCTGTGAATTTAAATAAAATACTTTGCTTTATTTATATAAAAAAAAAAATTCTACAAATATCCACTAAAAAAAATTTTTTCTGTGAATTTAAATAAAATACTTTGCTTTATTTATATAAAAAAAAAATTCTACAAAATTTTTACTTCAAAGCAGTCTTGTTTTAACAAACAATGTTCAGAAAAATATATACATGTATACAGTAAATTTGCATTGCTAAAACGAGAAATGGAAAATTGGTAGCCCTTGCTTGAAAGCAACCACTGCAGGAAAAGCTTGATATTGACAGTGAGAAAAGTGACCTTGATGAACTGAATATTACATGTGACACAGACAAGGACAATGATGACCTTTGTGTTGATTTTATGGATGAAGAAGATAATTGGAGAGAAGTTTTCCTTCTCTCGGAGAGAGAATGTTAACAATAAAACTATTCGAAATATATATTGTTATGAAAATTTTTGTTCCCATACCATTCTTCTCCTAGTTGGCTTCATATGACATGGGTATATGAAATAAGAAAACAGCCCTAATTAAAATCAATAACAATGAAAAAGGCTTTATACAAGTAAAGGAAACTATACAGGCCAGCCATCAACAATGAAATATTAAAAAAATTACGATTTTCTTTCGGTCTGGTAAAAGTTGATTCAGTCTGGTGAATCATCTTGGTTCACCAGACCGAATGTCCTGTGAAAAAAAATTACAATTTCGTATTCACTGCTGATGTGATGCTTGTTTCTATGATAATTTTATGGTCAGCTAAAAAAACTATTTCCAACTTTGAAATAGTGTATTATGCAATATATCTGCTTTATTGTGTGTTGAACTACACAAGACTACATGACCCCCGACGATGACTAGAGTACCAAATGTTCAGACTTAACTTTAGCAAATTTTCGGCACTCATTTTTTTTTCATTCTTCAATATCATTGTCAAAAATAAACTATTAAAAAGAAAATATTATTTACTAACAAAGCATATATGAATGGATTAGAGACTATATTATGTAATCAGTCGATATCATTAAAAAAATGTCAGATGTAAACAATGAACAGTTACATATATCTGTCGAACTACTCTTTAAGATATTATCAACAACAATGAACAGTTACATATATCTGTCGAACTACTCTAAGATATTATCAACAACAATGAACAGTTACATATATCTGTCTAACTACTCTTTAGGATATTATCAACAACAATGAACAGTTACATATATCTGTCGAACTACTCTAAGATATTATCAACAACAATGAACAGTTACATATATCTGTCGAACTACTCTTTAAGATATTATCAACAACAATGAACAGTTACATATATCTGTCGAACTACTCTTTAAGATATTATCAACAACAATGAACAGTTACATATATCTGTCAAACTACTCTTTAAGATATTATCAACAACAATGAACAGTTACATATATCTGTCGAACTACTCTTTAAGATATTATCAACAACAACGAACAGTTACATATATCTGTTGAACTACTCTTTAAGATATTATCAACAACAATGAACAGTTACATATATCTGTCGAACTACTCTTTAAGATATTATCAACAACAACGAACAGTTACATATATCTGTTGAACTACTCTTTAAGATATTATCAGCAACAATGAACAGTTACATATATCTGTCGAACTACTCTTTAAGATATTATCAACAACAATGAACAGTTACATATATCTGTCTAACTACTCTTTAAGATATTATCAACAACAATGAACAGTTACATATATCTGTTGAACTACTCTTTAAGATATTATCAACAACAATGAACAGTTACATATATCTGTTGAACTACTCTTTAAGATATTATCAACAACAATGAACAGTTACATATATCTGTCGAACTACTCTTTAAGATATTATCAACAACAATGATCAGTTACATATATCTGTTGAACTACTCTTTAAGATATTATCAACAACAATGAACAGTTACATATATCTGTTAAACTACTCTTTTAAGATATTATCAACAATAATGAACTGTTACATATATCTGATGAACTACTCCTTAAGATATTATCAACAACAATGAACAGTTACATATATCTGTCGAAATACTCTTTAAGATATTATCAACAACAATGAACAGTTACATATATCTGTTGAACTACTCTTTAAGATATTATCAACAATAATGAACAGTTACATATATCTGTCGAACTACTCTTTAAGATATTATCAACAACAATGAACAGTTACATATAACTGTTGAACTACTCTTTAAGATATTATCAACAACAATGAACAGTTACATATATCTGTTGAACTAATCTTTAAGATATTATCAACAACAATGAACAGTTACATATATCTGTTGAACTACTCTTTAAGATATTATCAACAACAATGAACAGTTACATATATCTGTTGAACTACTCTTTAAGATATTATCAACAACAATGAACAGTTACATATATCTGTTGAACTACTCTTTAAGATATTATCAACAACAATGAACAGTTACATATATCTGTCTAACTACTCTTTAAGATATTATCAACAACAATGAACAGTTACATATATCTGTTGAACTACTCTTTAAGATATTATCAACAACAATGAACAGTTACATATATCTGTTGAACTACTCTTTAAGATATTATCAACAACAATGAACAGTTACATATATCTGTCGAACTACTCTTTAAGATATTATCAACAACAATGATCAGTTACATATATCTGTTGAACTACTCTTTAAGATATTATCAACAACAATGAACAGTTACATATATCTGTTAAACTACTCTTTTAAGATATTATCAACAATAATGAACAGTTACATATATCTGTTGAACTACTCTTTAAGATATTATCAACAACAATGAACAGTTACATATATCTGTCGAAATACTCTTTAAGATATTATCAACAACAATGAACAGTTACATATATCTGTTGAACTACTCTTTAAGATATTATCAACAACAATGAACTGTTACATATATCTGTTGAGCTACTCTTTAAGATATTATCAACAATAATGAACAGTTACATATATCTGTTAAACTACTCTTTTAAGATATTATCAACAATAATGAACAGTTACATATATCTGTTGAACTACTCTTTAAGATATTATCAACAACAATGAACAGTTACATATATCTGTCTAACTACTCTTTAAGATATTATCAACAACAATGAACAGTTACATATATCTGTCTAACTACTCTTTAAGATATTATCAACAACAATGAACAGTTACATATATCTGTCGAACTACTCTTTAAGATATTATCAACAACAATGAACAGTTACATATATCTATTGAACTACTCTTTAAGATATTATCAACAACAATGAACAGTTACATATATCTGTCTAACTACTCTTTAAGATATTATCAACAATACATTTTTAAGTGTTTTACTCTTACAATTCACCAAGGAAAAAAGATCATTTATGTTACTTATTTACATGCAAATACTTATTAATTTCTTTATATATAACAAATGTTTTGTTAATTCAAGGATTTGTTCATGTATATTGTAGTTGGTGCAGTTCATTACATTTTATATAAAACAGTCTGAATTTCATTTGAATTTATCTTTCTTACACTTTCAGTCAAAAGAGATAGGGTTGTTTGTTTGTACAGAAGATAATGGGACGGACCAGTTCTTTAGTCTACTATTACCTGTAAGTATTATACAGAAGATAATGCGACAGACCAGTTCTTTAGTTTAATATTACCTGTAAAAATATTGTACAGAAGATAATGGGACAGACCAATTCTTTAGTCTAATATTACCTGTAAGTACTGTACAGAAGATAATGGGACAGACCAATTCTTTAGTCTAATATTACCTGTAAGTATTATACAGAAGATAATGGGACAGACCAATTCTTTAGTCTTATATTACCTGTAAGTATTATACAGAAGATAATGGGACAGACCAATTCTTTAGTCTAATATTACCTGTAAGTATTATACAGAAGATAATGGGACAGACCAGTTCTTTGGTCTAATATTACCTGTAAGTATTGTACAGAAGATAATGGGACAGACCAGTTCTTTAGTCTAATATTACCTGTAAGTATTATATAGAAGATAATGGGACAGACCAGATCTTTAGTCTAATATTACCTGTAAGTATTGTACAGAAGATAATGGGACAGACCAGTTCTTTGGTCTAATATTACCTGTAAGTATTGTACAGAAGATAATGGGTCAGACCAATTCTTTAGTCTAATATTACCTGTAAGTATTGTACAGAAGATAATGGGACAGACCAATTCTTTAGTCTAATATTACCTGTAAGTATTATACAGAAGATAATGGGACAGACCAGTTCTTTAGTCTAATATTACCTGTAAGTATTGTACAGAAGATAATGGGACAGACCAGTTCTTTAGTCTAATATTACCTGTAAGTATTGTACAGAAGATAATGGGACAGACCAGTTCTTTAGTCTTATATTACCTGTAAGTATTGTACAGAAGATAATGGGACAGACCAGTTCTTTAGTCTTATATTACCTGTAAGTATTGTACAGAAGATAATGGGACAGACCAGTTCTTTAGTCTTATATTACCTGTAAGTATTGTACAGAAGATAATGGGACAGACCAGTTCTTTAGTCTAATATTACCTGTAAGTATTATACAGAAGATAATGGGACAGACCAGTTCTTTAGTCTAATATTACCTGTAAGTATTGTACAGAAGATAATGGGACAGACCAATTCTTTAGTCTAATATTACCTGTAAGTATTGTACAGAAGATAATGGGACAGACCAATTCTTTAGTCTAATATTACCTGTAAGTATTGTACAGAAGATAATGGGACAGACCAGTTCTTTAGTCTAATATTACCTGTAAGTATTATACAGAAGATAATGGGACAGACCAGTTCTTTAGTCTAATATTACCTGTAAGTATTGTACAGAAGATAATGGGACAGACCAATTCTTTAGTCTAATATTACCTGTAAGTATTATACAGAAGATAATGGGACAGACCAATTCTTTAGTCTTATATTACCTGTAAGTATTATACAGAAGATAATGGGACAGACCAATTCTTTAGTCTAATATTACCTGTAAGTATTATACAGAAGATAATGGGACAGACCAGTTCTTTGGTCTAATATTACCTGTAAGTATTGTACAGAAGATAATGGGACAGACCAGTTCTTTAGTCTAATATTACCTGTAAGTATTATATAGAAGATAATGGGACAGACCAGATCTTTAGTCTAATATTACCTGTAAGTATTGTACAGAAGATAATGGGACAGACCAGTTCTTTAGTCTAATATTACCTGTAAGTATTGTACAGAAGATAATGGGTCAGACCAATTCTGTAGTCTAATATTACCTGTAAGTATTGTACAGAAGATAATGGGACAGACCAATTCTTTAGTCTAATATTACCTGTAAGTATTATACAGAAGATAATGGGACAGACCAGTTCTTTAGTCTAATATTACCTGTAAGTATTGTACAGAAGATAATGGGACAGACCAGTTCTTTAGTCTAATATTACCTGTAAGTATTGTACAGAAGATAATGGGACAGACCAGTTCTTTAGTCTTATATTACCTGTAAGTATTGTACAGAAGATAATGGGACAGACCAGTTCTTTAGTCTTATATTACCTGTAAGTATTGTACAGAAGATAATGGGACAGACCAGTTCTTTAGTCTTATATTACCTGTAAGTATTGTACAGAAGATAATGGGACAGACCAGTTCTTTAGTCTTATATTACCTGTAAGTATTATACAGAAGATAATGGGACAGACCAGTTCTTTAGTCTAATATTACCTGTAAGTATTGTACAGAAGATAATGGGACAGACCAATTCTTTAGTCTAATATTACCTGTAAGTATTGTACAGAAGATAATGGGACAGACCAATTCTTTAGTCTAATATTACCTGTAAGTATTGTACAGAAGATAATGGGACAGACCAGTTCTTTAGTCTAATATTACCTGTAAGTATTATACAGAAGATAATGGGACAGACCAGTTCTTTAGTCTAATATTACCTGTAAGTATTGTACAGAAGATAATGGGACAGACCAGTTCTTTAGTCTAATATTACCTGTAAGTATTATACAGAAGATAATGGGACAGACCAGTTCTTTAGTCTAATATTACCTGTAAGTATTGTACAGAAGATAATGGGACAGACCAGTTCTTTGGTCTAATATTACCTGTAAGTATTGTACAGAAGATAATGGGACAGACCAGTTCTTTAGTCTAATATTACCTGTAAGTATTGTACAGAAGATAATGGGACAGACCAGTTCTTTAGTCTAATATTACCTGTAAGTATTGTACAGAAGATAATGGGACAGACCAGTTCTTTAGTCTAATATTACCTGTAAGTATTATACAGAAGATAATGGGACAGACCAGTTCTTTAGTCTAATATTACCTGTAAGTATTGTACAGAAGATAATGGGACAGACCAATTCTTTAGTCTTATATTACCTGTAAGTATTGTACAGAAGATAATGGGACAGACCAATTCTTTAGTCTTATATTACTTGTAAGTATTGTACAGAAGATAATGGGACAGACCAGTTCTTTAGTCTTATATTACCTGTAAGTATTGTATAGAAGATAATGGGACAGACCAGTTCTTTAGTCTTATATTACCTGTAAGTATTGTACAGAAGAGAATGGGACAGACCAATTCTTTAGTCTAATATTACCTGTAAGTATTGTACAGAAGATAATGGGACAGACCAGTTCTTTAGTCTAATATTACCTGTAAGTATTGTACAGAAGATAATGGGACAGACCAGTTCTTTAGTCTAATATTACCTGTAAGTATTATACAGAAGATAATGGGACAGACCAGTTCTTTAGTCTAATATTACCTGTAAGTATTGTACAGAAGATAATGGGACAGACCAATTCTTTAGTCTTATATTACCTGTAAGTATTGTACAGAAGATAATGGGACAGACCAATTCTTTAGTCTTATATTACCTGTAAGTATTGTACAGAAGATAATGGAACAGACCAGTTCTTTAGTCTTATATTACCTGTAAGTATTGTACAGAAGATAATGGGACAGACCAGTTCTTTAGTTTAATATTACCTGTAAGTATTGTACAGAAGATAATGGGACAGACCAGTTCTTTAGTCTAATATTACCTGTAAGTATTGTACAGAAGATAATGGGACAGACCAGTTCTTTTGTCTAATATTACCTGTAAGTATTATACAGAAGATAATGGGACAGACCAGTTCTCTAGTCTAATATTACCTGTAAGTATTGTACAGAAGATAATGGGACAGACCAGTTCTTTAGTCTAATATTATCTGTAAGTATTGTACAGAATATAATGGGACAGACCAGTTCTTTAGTCTAATATTACCTGTAAATATTGTACAGAAGATAATGGGACAGACGATAATGGGACAGACCAGTTCTCTAGTCTAATATTACCTGTAAGTATTGTACAGAAGATAATGGGACAGACCAGTTCTTTAGTCTAATATTACCTGTAAGTATTGTACAGAAGATAATGGGACAGACCAGTTTTTTAGTCTTATATTACCTGTAAGTATTATACAGAAGATAATGGGACAGACCAGTTCTTTAGTCTACTATTACCTGTAAGTATTATACAGAAGATAATGCGACAGACCAGTTCTTTAGTTTAATATTACCTGTAAAAATATTGTACAGAAGATAATGGGACAGACCAATTCTTTAGTCTAATATTACCTGTAAGTACTGTACAGAAGATAATGGGACAGACCAATTCTTTAGTCTAATATTACCTGTAAGTATTATACAGAAGATAATGGGACAGACCAATTCTTTAGTCTTATATTACCTGTAAGTATTATACAGAAGATAATGGGACAGACCAATTCTTTAGTCTAATATTACCTGTAAGTATTATACAGAAGATAATGGGACAGACCAGTTCTTTGGTCTAATATTACCTGTAAGTATTGTACAGAAGATAATGGGACAGACCAATTCTTTAGTCTAATATTACCTGTAAGTATTGTACAGAAGATAATGGGACAGACCAGTTCTTTGGTCTAATATTACCTATAAGTATTGTACAGAAGATAATGGGTCAGACCAATTCTTTAGTCTAATATTACCTGTAAGTATTGTACAGAAGATAATGGGACAGACCAATTCTTTAGTCTAATATTACCTGTAAGTATTATACAGAAGATAATGGGACAGACCAGTTCTTTAGTCTAATATTACCTGTAAGTATTGTACAGAAGATAATGGGACAGACCAGTTCTTTAGTCTAATATTACCTGTAAGTATTGTACAGAAGATAATGGGACAGACCAGTTCTTTAGTCTTATATTACCTGTAAGTATTGTACAGAAGATAATGGGACAGACCAGTTCTTTAGTCTTATATTACCTGTAAGTATTGTACAGAAGATAATGGGACAGACCAGTTCTTTAGTCTTATATTACCTGTAAGTATTGTACAGAAGATAATGGGACAGACCAGTTCTTTAGTCTAATATTACCTGTAAGTATTATACAGAAGATAATGGGACAGACCAGTTCTTTAGTCTAATATTACCTGTAAGTATTGTACAGAAGATAATGGGACAGACCAATTCTTTAGTCTAATATTACCTGTAAGTATTGTACAGAAGATAATGGGACAGACCAGTTCTTTAGTCTAATATTACCTGTAAGTATTATACAGAAGATAATGGGACAGACCAGTTCTTTAGTCTAATATTACCTGTAAGTATTGTACAGAAGATAATGGGACAGACCAGTTCTTTAGTCTAATATTACCTGTAAGTATTATACAGAAGATAATGGGACAGACCAGTTCTTTAGTCTAATATTACCTGTAAGTATTGTACAGAAGATAATGGGACAGACCAGTTCTTTAGTCTAATATTACCTATAAGTATTGTACAGAAGATAATGGGACAGACCAGTTCTTTAGTCTTATATTACCTGTAAGTATTGTACAGAAGATAATGGGACAGACCAATTCTTTAGTCTAATATTACCTGTAAGTATTGTACAAAAGATAATGGGACAGACCAGTTCTTTAGTCTAATAGTACCTGTAAGTATTGTACAGAAGATAATGGGACAGACCAGTTCTTTAGTCTAATATTACCTGTAAGTATTATACAGAAGATAATGGGACAGACCAGTTCTTTAGTCTAATATTACCTGTAAGTATTGTACAGAAGATAATGGGACAGACCAGTTCTTTAGTCTAATATTACCTGTAAGTATTGTACAGAAGATAATGGGACAGACCAGTTCTTTAGTCTAATATTACCTGTAAGTATTATACAGAAGATAATGGGACAGACCAGTTCTTTAGTCTAATATTACCTGTAAGTATTGTACAGAAGATAATGGGACAGACCAGTTCTTTAGTCTAATATTACCTGTAAGTATTATACAGAAGATAATGGGACAGACCAGTTCTTTGGTCTAATATTACCTGTAAGTATTGTACAGAAGATAATGGGACAGACCAGTTCTTTAGTCTAATATTACCTGTAAGTATTATATAGAAGATAATGGGACAGACCAGATCTTTAGTCTAATATTACCTGTAAGTATTGTACAGAAGATAATGGGACAGACCAGTTCTTTGGTCTAATATTACCTGTAAGTATTGTACAGAAGATAATGGGTCAGACCAATTCTTTAGTCTAATATTACCTGTAAGTATTGTACAGAAGATAATGGGACAGACCAATTCTTTAGTCTAATATTACCTGTAAGTATTATACAGAAGATAATGGGACAGACCAGTTCTTTAGTCTAATATTACCTGTAAGTATTGTACAGAAGATAATGGGACAGACCAGTTCTTTAGTCTAATATTACCTGTAAGTATTGTACAGAAGATAATGGGACAGACCAGTTCTTTAGTCTTATATTACCTGTAAGTATTGTACAGAAGATAATGGGACAGACCAGTTCTTTAGTCTTATATTACCTGTAAGTATTGTACAGAAGATAATGGGACAGACCAGTTCTTTAGTCTTATATTACCTGTAAGTATTGTACAGAAGATAATGGGACAGACCAGTTCTTTAGTCTAATATTACCTGTAAGTATTATACAGAAGATAATGGGACAGACCAGTTCTTTAGTCTAATATTACCTGTAAGTATTGTACAGAAGATAATGGGACAGACCAATTCTTTAGTCTAATATTAGCTGTAAGTATTGTACAGAAGATAACGGGACAGACCAATTCTTTAGTCTAATATTACCTGTAAGTATTGTACAGAAGATAATGGGACAGACCAGTTCTTTAGTCTAATATTACCTGTAAGTATTATACAGAAGATAATGGGACAGACCAGTTCTTTAGTCTAATATTACCTGTAAGTATTGTACAGAAGATAATGGGACAGACCAGTTCTTTAGTCTAATATTACCTGTAAGTATTATACAGAAGATAATGGGACAGACCAGTTCTTTAGTCTAATATTACCTGTAAGTATTGTACAGAAGATAATGGGACAGACCAGTTCTTTAGTCTAATATTACCTATAAGTATTGTACAGAAGATAATGGGACAGACCAGTTCTTTAGTCTTATATTACCTGTAAGTATTGTACAGAAGATAATGGGACAGACCAATTCTTTAGTCTAATATTACCTGTAAGTATTGTACAAAAGATAATGGGACAGACCAGTTCTTTAGTCTAATATTACCTGTAAGTATTGTACAGAAGATAATGGGACAGACCAGTTCTTTAGTCTAATATTACCTGTAAGTATTATACAGAAGATAATGGGACAGACCAGTTCTTTAGTCTAATATTACCTGTAAGTATTGTACAGAAGATAATGGGACAGATCAGTTCTTTAGTCTAATATTACCTGTAAGTATTGTACAGAAGATAATGGGACAGACCAGTTCTTTAGTCTAATATTACCTGTAAGTATTATACAGAAGATAATGGGACAGACCAGTTCTTTAGTCTAATATTACCTGTAAGTATTGTACAGAAGATAATGGGACAGACCAATTCTTTAGTCTTATATTACCTGTAAGTATTGTACAGAAGATAATGGGACAGACCAATTCTTTAGTCTTATATTACCTGTAAGTATTGTACAGAAGATAATGGGACAGACCAGTTCTTTAGTCTTATATTACCTGTAAGTATTGTATAGAAGATAATGGGACAGACCAGTTCTTTAGTCTTATATTACCTGTAAGTATTGTACAGAAGATAATGGGACAGACCAATTCTTTAGTCTAATATTACCTGTAAGTATTGTACAGAAGATAATGGGACAGACCAGTTCTTTAGTCTAATATTACCTGTAAGTATTATACAGAAGATAATGGGACAGACCAGTTCTTTAAGTCTAATATTACCTGTAAGTATTATACAGAAGATAATGGGACAGACCAGTTCTTTAGTCTAATATTACCTGTAAGTATTGTACAGAAGATAATGGGACAGACCAGTTCTTTAGTCTAATATTACCTGTAAGTATTGTACAGAAGATAATGGGACAGACCAGTTCTTTAGTCTAATATTACCTGTAAGTATTATACAGAAGATAATGGGACAGACCAGTTCTTTAGTCTAATATTACCTGTAAGTATTGTACAGAAGATAATGGGACAGACCAATTCTTTAGTCTTATATTACCTGTAAGTATTGTACAGAAGATAATGGGACAGACCAATTCTTTAGTCTTATATTACCTGTAAGTATTGTACAGAAGATAATGGAACAGACCAGTTCTTTAGTCTTATATTACCTGTAAGTATTGTATAGAAGATAATGGGACAGACCAGTTCTTTAGTCTTATATTACCTGTAAGTATTGTACAGAAGATAATGGGACAGACCAATTCTTTAGTCTTATATTACCTGTAAGTATTGTACAGAAGATAATGGAACAGACCAGTTCTTTAGTCTTATATTACCTGTAAGTATTGTACAGAAGATAATGGGACAGACCAGTTCTTTAGTCTTATATTACCTGTAAGTATTGTACAGAAGATAATGGGACAGACCAGTTCTTTAGTTTAATATTACCTGTAAGTATTGTACAGAAGATAATGGGACAGACCAGTTCTTTAGTCTAATATTACCTGTAAGTATTGTACAGAAGATAATGGGACAGACCAGTTCTTTTGTCTAATATTACCTGTAAGTATTATACAGAAGATAATGGGACAGACCAGTTCTCTAGTCTAATATTACCTGTAAGTATTGTACAGAAGATAATGGGACAGACCAGTTCTTTAGTCTAATATTATCTGTAAGTATTGTACAGAATATAATGGGACAGACCAGTTCTTTAGTCTTATATTACCTGTAAGTATTATACAGAAGATAATGGGACATACCAGTTCTTTAGTCTAATATTACCTGTAAGTATTGTACAGAAGATAATGGGACAGACCAGTTCTTTAGTCTAATATTACCTGTAAGTATTGTACAGAAGATAATGGGACAGACCAGTTCTTTAGTCTAATATTACCTGTAAGTATTGTACAGAAGATAATGGGACAGACCAGTTTTTTAGTCTTATATTACCTGTAAGTATTATACAGAAGATAATGGGACAGACCAGTTCTTTAGTCTAATATCACCTGTAAGTATTATACAGAAGATAATGGGACAGACCAGTTCTTTAGTCTAATATCACCTGTAAGTATTATACAGAAGATAATGGGACAGACCAGTTCTTTAGTCTAATATTACCTGTAAGTATTGTACAGAAGATAATGGGACAGACCAGTTCTTTAGTCTAAAATTACCTGCAAGTATTGTACAGAAGATAATGGGACAGACCAGTTCTTTAGTCTAATATTACCTGTAAGTATTGTACAGAAGATAATGGGACAGACCAGTTCTTTAGTCTAATATTACCTGTAAGTATTATACAGAAGATAATGGGACAGACCAGTTCTTTAGTCTTATATTACCTGTAAGTATTATACAGAAGATAATGGGACAGACCAGTTCTTTAGTCTAATATTACCTGTAAGTATTATACAGAAGATAATGGGACAGACCAGTTCTTTAGTCTAATATTACCTGTAAGTATTGTACAGAAGATAATGGGACAGACCAGTTCTTTAGTCTAATATCACCTGTAAGTATTATACAGAAGATAATGGGACAGACCAGTTCTTTGGTCTAATATTACCTGTAAGTATTGTACAGAAGATAATGGGACAGACCAGTTCTTTAGTCTAATATTACCTGTAAGTATTGTACAGAAGATAATGGGACAGACCAGTTCTTTAGTCTAATATTACCTGTAAGTATTATACAGAAGATAATGGGACAGACCCGTTCTTTAGTCTTATATTACCTGTAAGTATGATATGATTCACTTAATGGGTGAATAAATATGTTATTAGCAATTATATTGACAGACTTTGAAAATACAACACGGAGTGTAATTTTAATTTATTTTCTCTGTTAACAAAAAAATATTGTATCTGGTCGGTTATTCTTTACCATCAATCATTTATTTGTCATTTTAACTTCATTTGATATCACACTTTAAAATCCAAGATGTCACAAAGAAAGTATTCAGGTAAACAATATTTATGCACCTTCTGCATTGTAAAAGGCAAGTATCATTTTCTTGACTTTCATGACCGTCTCATCAAATGTTTTGCCTGTTCTCATTGAAAATGTCACCCAATTCCTAACAATTTTGATGTTTCTATTCATTCAAGTAAAACAAATTTGCAGAATATTTTTCTGGTGTCATTCTGTAAATCTGGATCTTTCACTGATGTTTTTGACAATAAATTAGTCTTATATTTAAACATAATTAAAACATTTCACTTCTACATATTCTTAATTCCGTCACACAAAGCGCAATGCAAATTTCTCATTTCATGAACCTAAGTGAAATAAACCTATTGATTGCCAACTGCACAGTAATAAATAAAACTTATTATTATTATATTGAATAGGACATTGAAAAGATTGGACCAAATTATGAACCACTGAAATCATGTCTCGCTGTTCAACCTGCAATAAAAGCAAATTTACCACCAGAAGGTTCAGGTATGTTGTTATCTCCCCTGAGAAGAAATTATGAGAAGTACATTATTGTACATTGTTATCCACCCTGAAAACAAATCTGTCTGCATCGTTATTGTCCCCTTTAAAACAAATATGTCAGATATGTTAATGCTCCATTGAAACATTTATTGTCCAGTATGTTGCTATTCCCCTGAAAAAATGTATGTCATGTTTGTTGTTATACAAGTTGATATGTCCATATCGGTCATTATTATGCTTTCTGTAAATTTCTTCTGTAATATAATTTCATACGATATTTTGGCATATATCACAAAGAGTTATATAGCGTTGATATACTATGCGAAAATAGTACATCTACTATGCCAGTTTCACGTGGGGAAGATTGGGTTTTCAGCTGTCTGTCAAGCTATATATAGCTAGTCCATGTGCAAGGGGGCAGATCCAATCTGTCAGTCTATCATAGTCGTCTAAACGTTTTTTAATACTTGTTATTGTTGTTAATTAAATTTCAAACTTCAAAAATCTTTATATTTTTAAAGCCTTAAATGAACTCACACTTTCAAGACTATCTGATCCAATATATTAGTCACCAATATCAGGACCTCCTTTATTGTAATAGTTCTCAATATATTTTGTCTACATATAACAGTCAGCATAATGATAATAATAATGTTGTGTTAGCAATGACTATGTCATATAGTGGTCAGGGTTGAAGACATAGTGCACTCCCCTTCAGGTCATGCACTATGTCTTCAACCCTGACCACTATATTGGCATAGTCATTGCTAACACAACATTATTATATAAATAGGTGTTTGGTTATCCCAGATTGTATGCTCTTACTATTCCTGTTTATAGAAAAATAATTATATCATTTGATGTATTTTATGATCTTTTCATGATAATTGGTTTAAAATTATATTATTTTCTCCAAACATCATCTCTCCTACAGAGTTTTTATTTCCCCTAGAATTTTTAATAATGAACGAATTTCATTATATTTGATTCTTAGATAAAGTTTAATAACTTCATGTTCATCATATTTTAGGGAAAGGAAGAGGAGCAAAGAGAAAAGCACCATTTGAAAGCTCACAGCCTGGTATCAAGCTGAAAAGAAGGTCAGATTATTGTATGAATTTATGTAATATCTCCTGACTACAGAGTTTCACAATGTTGATTGAAATTGATGTTTTATGTTAGAGCTGATCTGATGTTAATTTCTAATTTTTGTGACATCTACATTTTTATTGAGGAGGGAGACATAGGTATATCTTCTATGGCCATGACATTATACAACTATTGCCTTCATATGAGGTGAACATCGAAAATTATCAACACGAGGGTGGTTATTTTCTCCAAGGGCTTTAGCCCTAGCGAAAACCATCTCTCGAGGGTTGACAACTTGATGTTCACCTCATATGAAGGCAATGACTGTTTTATTATACCTAAACTGAAAAAAAAAGGATTTTCAACACACTTCCGGTTGTCAGGGATTGTAGACCGGGTGACAACCTATTGTCTCCCTCTACATTATATATGTTTGGGTTGTTCACTGGGTTGTCTCCCTCGTCTGCAAATTTTCAGTAAAACATCAAAATTGTCTTATTACTTTTATATAGTGCAAAAAATATATATGGTATAATAACAGCAGTTATCATTATGTATGATTCTTCACCAACTACAAAGGGTCCAGGTGGCTCAATGAGTTAGGTAGTTGGATTACCTAACAACTCATACAAGTCTATCACCAATACGGTGTGGGTTCGCGCCCAGCTTTGTAAATTACAAAAAAGGGTGCACTCGACTCGCAGCCGCCAGTGATAAAGCTTACCAGTTGCTTGCCCATGGTCGGTGGTTCTCTCCGGGTACTCCAGCTTCTTCCATCACTAAAACTGGTCGCCATGATATAGCTGAAATATTGCTGAAAGTGGAATTAAACACCAAAAATCAAAATCAAATCACCAACTACATGATTTAGGACAATCAGTTAGATGTCATGAGTGTTGATGACTTTTCTAATCCATTGATTTTATAAATATAGAAAATATCCTATTTCTATTTAATATAGATCTGATATAAGTAACACAGCTTTTATAGATTTTTTCATAGATTATGAATTGTTCCTAAATAAGAATAGCTTCAATTAAAATGACTTTTTATGACTTTTTCATGAATGAAATAAACCACAAATGATGTTTATTAAATAGGTTTCCTCAAATAGTATTTGATGACTTTAGCTGAGTATACAATAAAACCTTCCTGTGTCAATGTGGAAGAGACCAATAATTTTACTTCACAATGTCCCATTATTTGAGTTTTCTTGGACAAAACAAGATGTAAACTGCTATTCCAACCAACAAAATGTTTGTTTCAAGCTATCTAACGACACAGCTTATTTGAATTCAAGATAACAGAGGTTCAGATGTACATTTCTGTTGACACTAATTATTCAAGTTGTTTATGTAAAGATATAACTATTTTCTTTGTAGTGATGTTGGTCCAAGTACAAAGCTAGCTGTACATGGATATCCACTTGAACATCCTTTTAATAAAGATGGTTATAGATACATACTAGCTGAATCTGACCCTCATGCCCCAAATAGACAGGCTTTTGATGAAAGTGTAGACTGGGCAGGGAAACCTATCCCTGGATATCTATATAGAACTTATCTTGGATCAGAGGTCTTACTCTCACTAAATGACAGAGGTATGTTTGTAGTTACTGATAATATAATCTATGAAACAATTTCAAAGTTTAGAAAATAAAGATTACAATAAAAGACAATGTATGAAGTTCAAAATTTAAATCAAACCACATTATGTTTAAAATTGGTATTTGCTGCTTCTCTTTCGCTAAGTGTGGTAATGACTACTCAATTATGACTGCTTCTCTGTTTAAGTCTAGTTTTACTGCTTCCTTGTTAAGTGTGGTAGTGACTGCTTCTCTGTTTAAGTCTAGTTTTACTGCTTCCTTGTTAAGTGTGATATTGACTGCTTCTCTGTTTAGTGTAGTAATGGCTGCTTCCTTTGTAAGTGTGGTAGTGACTGCTTCTCTGTTTAGTGTAGTAATGGCTGCTTCCTTTGTAAGTGTGGTAGTGACTGCTTCTCTGTTTAGTGTAGTAATGGCTGCTTCCTTTGTAAGTGTGGTAGTGACTGCTTCTCTGTTTAGTGTAGTAATGGCTGCTTCCTTTGTAAGTGTGGTAGTGACTGCTTCTCTGTTTAGTGTAGTAATGGCTGCTTCCTTTGTAAGTGTGGTAGTGACTGCTTCTCTGTTTAGTGTAGTAATGGCTGCTTCCTTTGTAAGTGTGATAGTGACTGCTTTTTAGTTCACCTGGACCAAAAGTCCAGGTGAACTATTGCCATCACTTGGCGTCCGTCGTCCGTCGTCTGTCGTCTGTTGTCTGTCGTCTGTAAACTTTTCACATTTCAAGCTTCTTCTCCGAAACCACTGGGCCGATTGGAACCAAACTTAGCAGGAATGTTCCTTGGATGGTCCTCTACAAAGTTACTGTTTTTCGTTCCAGTCGGATATTCAATATGGCTGCCAGGGCCAATAATATGCTCTGATTGGCTGAAATTTCAAAGATCTTCTTCTCTGAAACTAATGAACTGACTGAACCCAAACTGTAAATGATTGATCATTGGAATGTCCTTTACCAAGTTTCTGTTTTTAATGCCGATCGGAAATCCAAGATGGCCGCCATCGCAGGACATAGATTAACATTGGACCCTATGGGAATATGTTCAAATGCCTTCTTCTCAGAAACTACAAATATGATTAAAGCCAAACTGTACATGAATGTTCATTGGACGGTCTTCTACAATCTCAAGGTTTTTTGTTCCGATATGAAATTCAAAATGGCGGCTACGGCAGGACTTAGTTTAACATTGGACCCTATGGGAAAAATGTTTCAAAATGCTTCTTCTCTGAAACCACTTGGACAGTTGAAATCAAACTGCCCAGGAATGATCATTGGAAGGTCCTCTACAAAATATATGTTTTTTATGCCGATCGGAAATCCAAGATGGCCACCACCGCAGGACATAGATTAACATTGGACCCTATGGAAAAATGTTCAAATGCCTTCTTCTCAGAAACTACAAATATGATTAAAGCCAAACTGTACATGAATGTTCATTGGATGGTCCTCTACAAACTTTACGTTTTTTGTTCCGATATGAAATTCAAAATGGCGGCTACGGCAGGACTTAAGTTTAACATTGGACCCTATGGGAAAAATGTTTCAAAACGCTTCTTCTCTGAAACCACTTGGACAATTGAAACCAAACTGCCCAGGAATGATCATTGGAAGGTCCTCTACAAAATTTTTGTTTTTTAAGTCGATCGGAAATCCAAGATGGCCGCCACCGCAATACATAGATTAACATTGGACCCTATGGGAAAATGTTCATATGCCTTCTTCTCAGAAACTACAAATATGATTAAAGCCAAACTGTACATGAATGTTCATTGGATGGTCCTCTACAAACTTTACGTTTTTTGTTCCGATATGAAATTCAAAATGGCGGCTACGGCAGGACTTAGTTTAACATTGGACCCTATGGGGAAAATGTTTCAAAAACGCTTCTTCTCTGAAACCACTAGGACAGTTGAAACCAAACTGCCCAGGAATGATCACTGGAAGGTCCTCTACAAAATATATGTTTTTTATGTCGATCGGAAATCCAAGATGGCCGCCACCGCAATACATAGATTAACATTGGACCCTATGGGAAAATGTTCAAATGCCTTCTTCTCAGAAACTACAAATATTATTAAAGCCAAACTGTACATGAATGTTCATTGGATGGTCCTCTACAAACTTTACGTTTTTTGTTCCGATATGAAATTCAAAATGGCGGCTACGGCAGGACTTAGTTTAACATTGGACCCTATGGAAAAATGTTTCAAAACGCTTCTTCTCTGAAACCACTTGGACAATTGAAACCAAACTGCCCAGGAATAGTCATTGGAAGGTCCTCTACAAAGTTTATGTTATTTTTATACCGATCGAAAATTCAAGATGGCCACCACCGCAGGACATAGATTAACATTGGACCCTATGGGAAAATATTCAAATGCCTTCTTCTCAGAAACTACAAATATGATTAAAGCCAAACTGTACATGAATGTTCATTGGATGGTCCTCTACAAACTTTACGTTTTTTGTTCCGGTATGAAATTCAAAATGGCGGCTACGGCATGACTTAGTTTAACATTGGACCCTATGGGAAAAATGTTTCAAAACGCTTCTTCTCTGAAACCACTTGGACAATTGAAACCAAACTGCCCAGGAATGATCATTGGAAGGTCCTCTACAATATATATGTTTTTTATGTCGATCGGAAATCCAAGATGGCCACCACCGCAATACATAGATTAACATTGGACCCTATGGGAAAATATTCAAATGCCTTCTTCTCAGAAACTACAAATATTATTAAAGCCAAACTGTACATGAATGTTCATTGGATGGTCCTCTACAAATTTTACGTTTTTTGTTCCGATATGAAATTCAAAATGGCGGCTACGGCAGGACTTAGTTTAACATTGGACCCTATGGGAAAAATGTTTCAAAACGCTTCTTCTCTGAAACCACTAGGACAGTTGAAACCAAACTGCCCAGGAATGATCATTGGAAGGTCCTCTACAAAACATATGTTTTTTATGTCGATCGGAAATCCAAGATGGCCACCACCGCAATACATAGATTAACATTGGACCCTATGGGAAAATGTTCAAATGCCTTCTTCTCAGAAACTACAAATATTATTAAAGCCAAACTGTACATGAATGTTCATTGGATGGTCCTCTACAAACTGTACATTGTTTGTTCCGATATGAAATTCAAAATGGCAGCTACGGCAAGACTTAGTTTAACATTGGACCCTATGGGAAAAATGTTTCAAAACGCTTCTTCTCTGAAACCACTTGGACAATTGAAACCAAACTGCCCAGGAATAGTCATTGGAAGGTCCTCTACAAAGTTTATGTTTTTTTTATGCCGATCGAAAATTCAAGATGGCCACCACCGCAGGACATAGATTAACATTGGACCCTATGGGAAAATATTCAAATGCCTTCTTCTCAGAAACTACAAATATGATTAAAGCCAAACTGTACATGAATGTTCATTGGATGGTCCTCTACAAACTTTACGTTTTTTGTTCCGATATGAAATTCAAAATGGCGGCTACAGCAGGACTTAGTTTAACATTGGATCCTATGGGGAAAATGTTTCAAAACGCTTCTTCTCTGAAACCACTAGGACAGTTGAAACCAAACTGCCCAGGAATGATCATTGGAAGGTCCTCTACAAATTTTATGTTTTTTATGCCGATCGGAAATTCAAGATGGCCGCCACCGTAATACATAGATTAACATTGGACCCTATGGGAAAATGTTCAAATGCCTTCTTCTCAGAAACTACAAATATTATTAAAGCCAAACTGTACATGAATGTTCATTGGATGGTCCTCTACAAACTGTACGTTTTTTGTTACGATATGAAATTCAAAATGGCGGCTACGGCAAGACTTAGTTTAACATTGGACCCTATGGGAAAAATGTTTCAAAACGCTTCTTCTCTGAAACCACTTGGACAATTGAAACCAAACTGCCCAGGAATAGTCATTGGAAGGTCCTCTACAAAGTTTATGTTATTTTTATACCGATCGAAAATTCAAGATGGCCACCACCGCAGGACATAGATTAACATTGGACCCTATGGGAAAATATTCAAATGCCTTCTTCTCAGAAACTACAAATATGATTAAAGCCAAGCTGTACATGAATGTTCATTGGATGGTCCTCTACAAACTTTACGTTTTTTGTTCCGGTATGAAATTCAAAATGGCGGCTACGGCATGACTTAGTTTAACATTGGACCCTATGGGAAAAATGTTTTAAAACGCTTCTTCTCTGAAACCACTTGGACAATTGAAACCAAACTGCTCAGGAATGATCATTGGAAGGTCCTCTACAAAATATATGTTTTTTATGTCGATCGGAAATCCAAGATGGCCGCCACCGCAATACATAGATTAACATTGGACCCTATGGGAAAATATTCAAATGCCTTCTTCTCAGAAACTACAAATATTATTAAAGCCAAACTGTACATGAATGTTCATTGGATGGTCCTCTACAAACTTTACGTTTTTTGTTCCGGTATGAAATTCAAAATGGCGGCTACAGCAGGACTTAGTTTAACATTGGACCCTATGGGAAAAATGTTTCAAAACGCTTCTTCTCTGAAACCACTGGGACAATTGAAACCAAACTGCCCAGGAATGATCATTGGAAGGTCCTCTACAAATTTTATGTTTTTTATGTCGATCGGAAATCCAAGATGGCCACCACCGCAATACATAGATTAACATTGGACCCTATGGGAAAATGTTCAAATGCCTTCTTCTCAGAAACTACAAATATTATTAAAGCCAAACTGTACATGAATGTTCATTGGATGGTCCTCTACAAATTTTACGTTTTTTGTTCCGATATGAAATTCAAAATGGCGGCTACGGCAGGACTTAGTTTAACATTGGACCCTATGGGGAAAATGTTTCAAAACGCTTCTTCTCTGAAACCACTAGGACAGTTGAAACCAAACTGCCCAGGAATGATCATTGGAAGGTTCTCTACAAATTTTATGTTTTTTATGCCGATCGGAAATCCAAGATGGCCGCCACCGCAGTACATAGATTAACATTGGACCCTATGGGAAAATGTTCAAATGCCTTCTTCTCAGAAACTACAAATATGATTAAAGCCAAACTGTACATGAATGTTCATTGGATGGTCCTCTACAAATTTTACGTTGTTTGTTCCGGTATGAAATTCAAAATGGCGGCTACGGCAGGACTTAGTTTAACATTGGACCCTATGGGAAAAATGTTTCAAAACGCTTCTTCTCTGAAACCACTTGGACAATTGAAACCAAACTGCCCAGGAATGATCATTGGAAGGTCCTCTACAAAATATATGTTTTTTATGTCGATCGGAAATCCAAGATGGCCACCACCGCAATACATAGATTAACATTGGACCCTATGGGAAAATGTTCAAATGCCTTCTTCTCAGAAACTACAAATATTATTAAAGCCAAACTGTACATGAATGTTCATTGGATGGTCCTCTACAAACTGTACGTTGTTTGTTCCGATATGAAATTCAAAATGGCAGCTACGGCAAGACTTAGTTTAACATTGGACCCTATGGGAAAAATGTTTCAAAACGCTTCTTCTCTGAAACCACTTGGACAATTGAAACCAAACTGCCCAGGAATAGTCATTGGAAGGTCCTCTACAAAGTTTATGTTTTTTTTATGCCGATCGAAAATTCAAGATGGCCACCACCGCAGGACATAGATTAACATTGGACCCTATGGGAAAATATTCAAATGCCTTCTTCTCAGAAACTACAAATATGATTAAAGCCAAACTGTACATGAATGTTCATTGGATGGTCCTCTACAAACTTTACGTTTTTTGTTCCGATATGAAATTCCAAATGGCGGCTACAGCAGGACTTAGTTTAACATTGGATCCTATGGGGAAAATGTTTCAAAACGCTTCTTCTCTGAAACCACTAGGACAGTTGAAACCAAACTGCCCAGGAATGATCATTGGAAGGTCCTCTACAAATTTTATGTTTTTTATGCCGATCGGAAATTCAGGTTGGCCGCCACCGTAATACATAGATTAACATTGGACCCTATGGGAAAATATTCAAATGCCTTCTTCTCAGAAACTACAAATATTATTAAAGCCAAACTGTACATGAATGTTCATTGGATGGTCCTCTACAAACTTTACGTTTTTTGTTCCGGTATGAAATTCAAAATGGCGGCTACAGCAGGACTTAGTTTAACATTGGACCCTATGGGAAAAATGTTTCAAAACGCTTCTTCTCTGAAACCACTGGGACAATTGAAACCAAACTGCCCAGGAATGATCATTGGAAGGTCCTCTACAAATTTTATGTTTTTTATGTCGATCGGAAATCCAAGATGGCCACCACCGCAATACATAGATTAACATTGGACCCTATGGGAAAATGTTCAAATGCCTTCTTCTCAGAAACTACAAATATTATTAAAGCCAAACTGTACATGAATGTTCATTGGATGGTCCTCTACAAATTTTACGTTTTTTGTTCCGATATGAAATTCAAAATGGCGGCTACGGCAGGACTTAGTTTAACATTGGACCCTATGGGGAAAATGTTTCAAAACGCTTCTTCTCTGAAACCACTAGGACAGTTGAAACCAAACTGCCCAGGAATGATCATTGGAAGGTTCTCTACAAATTTTATGTTTTTTATGCCGATCGGAAATCCAAGATGGCCGCCACCGCAGTACATAGATTAACATTGGACCCTATGGGAAAATGTTCAAATGCCTTCTTCTCAGAAACTACAAATATGATTAAAGCCAAACTGTACATGAATGTTCATTGGATGGTCCTCTACAAATTTTACGTTGTTTGTTCCGGTATGAAATTCAAAATGGCGGCTACGGCAGGACTTAGTTTAACATTGGACCCTATGGGAAAAATGTTTCAAAACGCTTCTTCTCTGAAACCACTTGGACAATTGAAACCAAACTGCCCAGGAATGATCATTGGAAGGTCCTCTACAAAATATATGTTTTTTATGTCGATCGGAAATCCAAGATGGCCACCACCGCAATACATAGATTAACATTGGACCCTATGGGAAAATGTTCAAATGCCTTCTTCTCAGAAACTACAAATATTATTAAAGCCAAACTGTACATGAATGTTCATTGGATGGTCCTCTACAAACTGTACGTTGTTTGTTCCGATATGAAATTCAAAATGGCAGCTACGGCAAGACTTAGTTTAACATTGGACCCTATGGGAAAAATGTTTCAAAACGCTTCTTCTCTGAAACCACTTGGACAATTGAAACCAAACTGCCCAGGAATAGTCATTGGAAGGTCCTCTACAAAGTTTATGTTTTTTTTATGCCGATCGAAAATTCAAGATGGCCACCACCGCAGGACATAGATTAACATTGGACCCTATGGGAAAATATTCAAATGCCTTCTTCTCAGAAACTACAAATATGATTAAAGCCAAACTGTACATGAATGTTCATTGGATGGTCCTCTACAAACTTTACGTTTTTTGTTCCGATATGAAATTCCAAATGGCGGCTACAGCAGGACTTAGTTTAACATTGGATCCTATGGGGAAAATGTTTCAAAACGCTTCTTCTCTGAAACCACTAGGACAGTTGAAACCAAACTGCCCAGGAATGATCATTGGAAGGTCCTCTACAAATTTTATGTTTTTTATGCCGATCGGAAATTCAGGTTGGCCGCCACCGTAATACATAGATTAACATTGGACCCTATGGGAAAATGTTCAAATGCCTTCTTCTCAGAAACTACAAATATTATTAAAGCCAAACTGTACATGAATGTTCATTGGATGGTCCTCTACAAACTGTACGTTTTTTGTTACGATATGAAATTCAAAATGGCGGCTACGGCAAGACTTAGTTTAACATTGGACCCTATGGGAAAAATGTTTCAAAACGCTTCTTCTCTGAAACCACTTGGACAATTGAAACCAAACTGCTCAGGAATGATCATTGGAAGGTCCTCTACAAAATATATGTTTTTTATGTCGATCGGAAATCCAAGATGGCCACCACCGCAATACATAGATTAACATTGGACCCTATGGGAAAATATTCAAATGCCTTCTTCTCAGAAACTACAAATATGATTAAAGCCAAACTGTACATGAATGTTCATTGGATGGTCCTCTACAAACTTTACGTTTTTTGTTCCGGTATGAAATTCAAAATGGCGGCTACAGCAGGACTTAGTTTAACATTGGACCCTATGGGAAAAATGTTTCAAAACGCTTCTTCTCTGAAACCACTTGGACAATTGAAACCAAACTGCCCAGGAATGATCATTGGAAGGTCCTCTACAAATTTTATGTTTTTTATGTCGATCAGAAATCCAAGATGGCCACCACCGCAATACATAGATTAACATTGGACCCTATGGGAAAATGTTCAAATGCCTTCTTCTCAGAAACTACAAATATTATTAAAGCCAAACTGTACATGAATGTTCATTGGATGGTCCTCTACAAATTTTACGTTTTTTGTTCCGATATGAAATTCAAAATGGCGGCTACGGCAGGACTTAGTTTAACATTGGACCCTATGGGAAAAATGTTTCAAAACGCTTCTTCTCTGAAACCACTGGGACAATTGAAACCAAACTGCCCATGAATGATCATTGGAAGGTCCTCTACAAATTTTATGTTTTTTATGTCGATCGGAAATCCAAGATGGCCACCACCGCAATACATAGATTAACATTGGACCCTATGGGAAAATGTTCAAATGCCTTCTTCTCAGAAACTACAAATATTATTAAAGCCAAACTGTACATGAATGTTCATTGGATGGTCCTCTACAAATTTTACGTTTTTTGTTCCGATATGAAATTCAAAATGGCGGCTACGGCAGGACTTAGTTTAACATTGGACCCTATGGGGAAAATGTTTCAAAACGCTTCTTCTCTGAAACCACTTGGACAGTTGAAACCAAACTGCCCAGGAATGATCATTGGAAGGTTCTCTACAAATTTTATGTTTTTTATGCCGATCGGAAATCCAAGATGGCCGCCACCGCAGGACATAGATTAACATTGGACCCTATGGGAAAATGTTCAAATGCCTTCTTCTCAGAAACTACAAATATGATTAAAGCCAAACTGTACATGAATGTTCATTGGATGGTCCTCTACAAACTTTACGTTTTTTGTTCCGGTATGAAATTCAAAATGGCGGCTACGGCAGGACTTAGTTTAACATTGGACCCTATGGGAAAAATGTTTCAAAACGCTTCTTCTCTGAAACCACTTGGACAATTGAAACCAAACTGCCCAGGAATGATCATTGGAAGTTCCTCTACAAAATATATGTTTTTTATGTCGATCGGAAATCCAAGATGGCCACCACCGCAATACATAGATTAACATTGGACCCTATGGGAAAATGTTCAAATGCCTTCTTCTCAGAAACTACAAATATTATTAAAGCCAAACTGTACATGAATGTTCATTGGATGGTCCTCTACAAACTGTACGTTGTTTGTTCCGATATGAAATTCAAAATGGCAGCTACGGCAGGACTTAGTTTAACATTGGACCCTATGGGAAAAATGTTTCAAAACGCTTCTTCTCTGAAACCACTTGGACAATTGAAACCAAACTGCCCATGAATGATCATTGGAAGGTCCTCTACAAAGTTTATGTTTTTTTTATGCCGATCGAAAATTCAAGATGGCCACCACCGCAGGACATAGATTAACATTGGACCCTATGGGAAAATATTCAAATGCCTTCTTCTCAGAAACTACAAATATGATTAAAGCCAAACTGTACATGAATGTTCATTGGATGGTCCTCTACAAACTGTACGTTTTTTGTTCCGATATGAAATTCCAAATGGCGGCTACAGCAGGACTTAGTTTAACATTGGATCCTATGGGGAAAATGTTTCAAAACACTTCTTCTCTGAAACCACTAGGACAGTTGAAACCAAACTGCCCAGGAATGATCATTGGAAGGTCCTCTACAAATTTTATGTTTTTTATGTCGATCGGAAATCCAAGATGGCCGCCACCGCAATACATAGATTAACATTGGAACCTATGGGAAAATGTTCAAATGCCTTCTTCTCAGAAACTACAAATATTATTAAAGCCAAACTGTACATGAATGTTCATTGGATGGTCCTCTACAAACTTTACGTTTTTTGTTCCGATATGAAATTCAAAATGGCGGCTACGGCAGGACTTAGTTTAACATTGGACCCTATGGGAAAAATGTTTCAAAACGCTTCTTCTCTGAAACCACTGGGACAGTTGAAACCAAACTGCCCAGGAATGATCATTGGAAGGTCCTCTACAAATTTTATGTTTTTTATGTCGATCGGAAATCCAAGATGGCCGCCACCACAATACATAGATTAACATTGGACCCTATGGGAAAATGTTCAAATGCCTTCTTCTCAGAAACTACAAATATTATTAAAGCCAAACTGTACATGAATGTTCATTGGATGGTCCTCTACAAACTTTACGTTTTTTGTTCCGATATGAAATTCAAAATGGCGGCTACGGCAGGACTTAGTTTAACATTGGACCCTATGGGGAAAATGTTTCAAAACGCTTCTTCTCTGAAACCACTTGGATAATTGAAACCAAACTCCTCAGGAATGATCATTGGAAGGTCCTCTACAAGGTGTGTGTTTTTTATGCCAATCGGATATCCAAGATGGCCACCACCGCAGGACATAGATTAGCATTGGACCCTATGGGAAAATGTTCAAATGCCTTCTTCTCAGAAACTACAAATATTATTAAAGCCAAACTGTACATGAATGTTCATTGGATGGTCCTCTACAAACTGTACGTTGTTTGTTCCGATATGAAATTCAAAATGGCAGCTACGGCAGGACTTAGTTTAACATTGGACCCTATGGGAAAAATGTTTCAAAACGCTTCTTCTCTGAAACCACTTGGACAATTGAAACCAAACTGCCCATGAATGATCATTGGAAGGTCCTCTACAAAGTTTATGTTTTTTTTATGCCGATCGAAAATTCAAGATGGCCACCACCGCAGGACATAGATTAACATTGGACCCTATGGGAAAATATTCAAATGCCTTCTTCTCAGAAACTACAAATATGATTAAAGCCAAACTGTACATGAATGTTCATTGGATGGTCCTCTACAAACTTTACGTTTTTTGTTCCGATATGAAATTCAAAATGGCGGCTACAGCAGGACTTAGTTTAACATTGGATCCTATGGGGAAAATGTTTCAAAACGCTTCTTCTCTGAAACCACTAGGACAGTTGAAACCAAACTGCCCAGGAATGATCATTGGAAGGTCCTCTACAAATTTTATGTTTTTTATGTCGATCGGAAATCCAAGATGGCCGCCACCGCAATACATAGATTAACATTGGAACCTATGGGAAAATGTTCAAATGCCTTCTTCTCAGAAACTACAAATATTATTAAAGCCAAACTGTACATGAATGTTCATTGGATGGTCCTCTACAAACTTTACGTTTTTTGTTCCGATATGAAATTCAAAATGGCGGCTACGGCAGGACTTAGTTTAACATTGGACCCTATGGGAAAAATGTTTCAAAACGCTTCTTCTCTGAAACCACTGGGACAGTTGAAACCAAACTGCCCAGGAATGATCATTGGAAGGTCCTCTACAAATTTTATGTTTTTTATGTCGATCGGAAATCCAAGATGGCCGCCACCACAATACATAGATTAACATTGGACCCTATGGGAAAATGTTCAAATGCCTTCTTCTCAGAAACTACAAATATTATTAAAGCCAAACTGTACATGAATGTTCATTGGATGGTCCTCTACAAACTTTACGTTTTTTGTTCCGATATGAAATTCAAAATGGCGGCTACGGCAGGACTTAGTTTAACATTGGACCCTATGGGGAAAATGTTTCAAAACGCTTCTTCTCTGAAACCACTTGGATAATTGAAACCAAACTCCTCAGGAATGATCATTGGAAGGTCCTCTACAAGGTGTGTGTTTTTTATGCCAATCGGATATCCAAGATGGCCACCACCGCAATACATAGATTAACATTGGACCCTATGGGAAAATATTCAAATGCCTTCTTCTCAGAAACTACAAATATGATTAAAGCCAAACTGTACATGAATGTTCATTGGATGGTCCTCTACAAACTTTACGTTTTTTGTTCCGGTATGAAATTCAAAATGGCGGCTACAGCAGGACTTAGTTTAACATTGGACCCTATGGGAAAAATGTTTCAAAACGCTTCTTCTCTGAAACCACTTGGACAATTGAAACCAAACTGCCCAGGAATGATCATTGGAAGGTCCTCTACAAATTTTATGTTTTTTATGTCGATCAGAAATCCAAGATGGCCACCACCGCAATACATAGATTAACATTGGACCCTATGGGAAAATGTTCAAATGCCTTCTTCTCAGAAACTACAAATATGATTAAAGCCAAACTGTACATGAATGTTCATTGGATGGTCCTCTACAAACTTTACGTTTTTTGTTCCGATATGAAATTCAAAATGGCGGCTACAGCAGGACTTAGTTTAACATTGGATCCTATGGGGAAAATGTTTCAAAACGCTTCTTCTCTGAAACCACTAGGACAGTTGAAACCAAACTGCCCAGGAATGATCATTGGAAGGTCCTCTACAAATTTTATGTTTTTTATGCCGATCGGAAATTCAAGATGGCCGCCACCGTAATACATAGATTAACATTGGACCCTATGGGAAAATGTTCAAATGCCTTCTTCTCAGAAACTACAAATATTATTAAAGCCAAACTGTACATGAATGTTCATTGGATGGTCCTCTACAAACTGTACGTTTTTTGTTACGATATGAAATTCAAAATGGCGGCTACGGCAAGACTTAGTTTAACATTGGACCCTATGGGAAAAATGTTTCAAAACGCTTCTTCTCTGAAACCACTTGGACAATTGAAACCAAACTGCCCAGGAATAGTCATTGGAAGGTCCTCTACAAAGTTTATGTTATTTTTATACCGATCGAAAATTCAAGATGGCCACCACCGCAGGACATAGATTAACATTGGACCCTATGGGAAAATATTCAAATGCCTTCTTCTCAGAAACTACAAATATGATTAAAGCCAAGCTGTACATGAATGTTCATTGGATGGTCCTCTACAAACTTTACGTTTTTTGTTCCGGTATGAAATTCAAAATGGCGGCTACGGCATGACTTAGTTTAACATTGGACCCTATGGGAAAAATGTTTTAAAACGCTTCTTCTCTGAAACCACTTGGACAATTGAAACCAAACTGCTCAGGAATGATCATTGGAAGGTCCTCTACAAAATATATGTTTTTTATGTCGATCGGAAATCCAAGATGGCCGCCACCGCAATACATAGATTAACATTGGACCCTATGGGAAAATATTCAAATGCCTTCTTCTCAGAAACTACAAATATTATTAAAGCCAAACTGTACATGAATGTTCATTGGATGGTCCTCTACAAACTTTACGTTTTTTGTTCCGGTATGAAATTCAAAATGGCGGCTACAGCAGGACTTAGTTTAACATTGGACCCTATGGGAAAAATGTTTCAAAACGCTTCTTCTCTGAAACCACTGGGACAATTGAAACCAAACTGCCCAGGAATGATCATTGGAAGGTCCTCTACAAATTTTATGTTTTTTATGTCGATCGGAAATCCAAGATGGCCACCACCGCAATACATAGATTAACATTGGACCCTATGGGAAAATGTTCAAATGCCTTCTTCTCAGAAACTACAAATATTATTAAAGCCAAACTGTACATGAATGTTCATTGGATGGTCCTCTACAAATTTTACGTTTTTTGTTCCGATATGAAATTCAAAATGGCGGCTACGGCAGGACTTAGTTTAACATTGGACCCTATGGGGAAAATGTTTCAAAACGCTTCTTCTCTGAAACCACTAGGACAGTTGAAACCAAACTGCCCAGGAATGATCATTGGAAGGTTCTCTACAAATTTTATGTTTTTTATGCCGATCGGAAATCCAAGATGGCCGCCACCGCAGTACATAGATTAACATTGGACCCTATGGGAAAATGTTCAAATGCCTTCTTCTCAGAAACTACAAATATGATTAAAGCCAAACTGTACATGAATGTTCATTGGATGGTCCTCTACAAATTTTACGTTGTTTGTTCCGGTATGAAATTCAAAATGGCGGCTACGGCAGGACTTAGTTTAACATTGGACCCTATGGGAAAAATGTTTCAAAACGCTTCTTCTCTGAAACCACTTGGACAATTGAAACCAAACTGCCCAGGAATGATCATTGGAAGGTCCTCTACAAAATATATGTTTTTTATGTCGATCGGAAATCCAAGATGGCCACCACCGCAATACATAGATTAACATTGGACCCTATGGGAAAATGTTCAAATGCCTTCTTCTCAGAAACTACAAATATTATTAAAGCCAAACTGTACATGAATGTTCATTGGATGGTCCTCTACAAACTGTACGTTGTTTGTTCCGATATGAAATTCAAAATGGCAGCTACGGCAAGACTTAGTTTAACATTGGACCCTATGGGAAAAATGTTTCAAAACGCTTCTTCTCTGAAACCACTTGGACAATTGAAACCAAACTGCCCAGGAATAGTCATTGGAAGGTCCTCTACAAAGTTTATGTTTTTTTTATGCCGATCGAAAATTCAAGATGGCCACCACCGCAGGACATAGATTAACATTGGACCCTATGGGAAAATATTCAAATGCCTTCTTCTCAGAAACTACAAATATGATTAAAGCCAAACTGTACATGAATGTTCATTGGATGGTCCTCTACAAACTTTACGTTTTTTGTTCCGATATGAAATTCCAAATGGCGGCTACAGCAGGACTTAGTTTAACATTGGATCCTATGGGGAAAATGTTTCAAAACGCTTCTTCTCTGAAACCACTAGGACAGTTGAAACCAAACTGCCCAGGAATGATCATTGGAAGGTCCTCTACAAATTTTATGTTTTTTATGCCGATCGGAAATTCAGGTTGGCCGCCACCGTAATACATAGATTAACATTGGACCCTATGGGAAAATGTTCAAATGCCTTCTTCTCAGAAACTACAAATATTATTAAAGCCAAACTGTACATGAATGTTCATTGGATGGTCCTCTACAAACTGTACGTTTTTTGTTACGATATGAAATTCAAAATGGCGGCTACGGCAAGACTTAGTTTAACATTGGACCCTATGGGAAAAATGTTTCAAAACGCTTCTTCTCTGAAACCACTTGGACAATTGAAACCAAACTGCTCAGGAATGATCATTGGAAGGTCCTCTACAAAATATATGTTTTTTATGTCGATCGGAAATCCAAGATGGCCACCACCGCAATACATAGATTAACATTGGACCCTATGGGAAAATATTCAAATGCCTTCTTCTCAGAAACTACAAATATGATTAAAGCCAAACTGTACATGAATGTTCATTGGATGGTCCTCTACAAACTTTACGTTTTTTGTTCCGGTATGAAATTCAAAATGGCGGCTACAGCAGGACTTAGTTTAACATTGGACCCTATGGGAAAAATGTTTCAAAACGCTTCTTCTCTGAAACCACTTGGACAATTGAAACCAAACTGCCCAGGAATGATCATTGGAAGGTCCTCTACAAATTTTATGTTTTTTATGTCGATCAGAAATCCAAGATGGCCACCACCGCAATACATAGATTAACATTGGACCCTATGGGAAAATGTTCAAATGCCTTCTTCTCAGAAACTACAAATATTATTAAAGCCAAACTGTACATGAATGTTCATTGGATGGTCCTCTACAAATTTTACGTTTTTTGTTCCGATATGAAATTCAAAATGGCGGCTACGGCAGGACTTAGTTTAACATTGGACCCTATGGGAAAAATGTTTCAAAACGCTTCTTCTCTGAAACCACTGGGACAATTGAAACCAAACTGCCCATGAATGATCATTGGAAGGTCCTCTACAAATTTTATGTTTTTTATGTCGATCGGAAATCCAAGATGGCCACCACCGCAATACATAGATTAACATTGGACCCTATGGGAAAATGTTCAAATGCCTTCTTCTCAGAAACTACAAATATTATTAAAGCCAAACTGTACATGAATGTTCATTGGATGGTCCTCTACAAATTTTACGTTTTTTGTTCCGATATGAAATTCAAAATGGCGGCTACGGCAGGACTTAGTTTAACATTGGACCCTATGGGGAAAATGTTTCAAAACGCTTCTTCTCTGAAACCACTTGGACAGTTGAAACCAAACTGCCCAGGAATGATCATTGGAAGGTTCTCTACAAATTTTATGTTTTTTATGCCGATCGGAAATCCAAGATGGCCGCCACCGCAGGACATAGATTAACATTGGACCCTATGGGAAAATGTTCAAATGCCTTCTTCTCAGAAACTACAAATATGATTAAAGCCAAACTGTACATGAATGTTCATTGGATGGTCCTCTACAAACTTTACGTTTTTTGTTCCGGTATGAAATTCAAAATGGCGGCTACGGCAGGACTTAGTTTAACATTGGACCCTATGGGAAAAATGTTTCAAAACGCTTCTTCTCTGAAACCACTTGGACAATTGAAACCAAACTGCCCAGGAATGATCATTGGAAGTTCCTCTACAAAATATATGTTTTTTATGTCGATCGGAAATCCAAGATGGCCACCACCGCAATACATAGATTAACATTGGACCCTATGGGAAAATGTTCAAATGCCTTCTTCTCAGAAACTACAAATATTATTAAAGCCAAACTGTACATGAATGTTCATTGGATGGTCCTCTACAAACTGTACGTTGTTTGTTCCGATATGAAATTCAAAATGGCAGCTACGGCAGGACTTAGTTTAACATTGGACCCTATGGGAAAAATGTTTCAAAACGCTTCTTCTCTGAAACCACTTGGACAATTGAAACCAAACTGCCCATGAATGATCATTGGAAGGTCCTCTACAAAGTTTATGTTTTTTTTATGCCGATCAAAAATTCAAGATGGCCACCACCGCAGGACATAGATTAACATTGGACCCTATGGGAAAATATTCAAATGCCTTCTTCTCAGAAACTACAAATATGATTAAAGCCAAACTGTACATGAATGTTCATTGGATGGTCCTCTACAAACTGTACGTTTTTTGTTCCGATATGAAATTCCAAATGGCGGCTACAGCAGGACTTAGTTTAACATTGGATCCTATGGGGAAAATGTTTCAAAACACTTCTTCTCTGAAACCACTAGGACAGTTGAAACCAAACTGCCCAGGAATGATCATTGGAAGGTCCTCTACAAATTTTATGTTTTTTATGTCGATCGGAAATCCAAGATGGCCGCCACCGCAATACATAGATTAACATTGGAACCTATGGGAAAATGTTCAAATGCCTTCTTCTCAGAAACTACAAATATTATTAAAGCCAAACTGTACATGAATGTTCATTGGATGGTCCTCTACAAACTTTACGTTTTTTGTTCCGATATGAAATTCAAAATGGCGGCTACGGCAGGACTTAGTTTAACATTGGACCCTATGGGAAAAATGTTTCAAAACGCTTCTTCTCTGAAACCACTGGGACAGTTGAAACCAAACTGCCCAGGAATGATCATTGGAAGGTCCTCTACAAATTTTATGTTTTTTATGTCGATCGGAAATCCAAGATGGCCGCCACCACAATACATAGATTAACATTGGACCCTATGGGAAAATGTTCAAATGCCTTCTTCTCAGAAACTACAAATATTATTAAAGCCAAACTGTACATGAATGTTCATTGGATGGTCCTCTACAAACTTTACGTTTTTTGTTCCGATATGAAATTCAAAATGGCGGCTACGGCAGGACTTAGTTTAACATTGGACCCTATGGGGAAAATGTTTCAAAACGCTTCTTCTCTGAAACCACTTGGATAATTGAAACCAAACTCCTCAGGAATGATCATTGGAAGGTCCTCTACAAGGTGTGTGTTTTTTATGCCAATCGGATATCCAAGATGGCCACCACCGCAGGACATAGATTAGCATTGGACCCTATGGGAAAATGTTCAAATGCCTTCTTCTCAGAAACTACAAATATTATTAAAGCCAAACTGTACATGAATGTTCATTGGATGGTCCTCTACAAACTGTACGTTGTTTGTTCCGATATGAAATTCAAAATGGCAGCTACGGCAGGACTTAGTTTAACATTGGACCCTATGGGAAAAATGTTTCAAAACGCTTCTTCTCTGAAACCACTTGGACAATTGAAACCAAACTGCCCATGAATGATCATTGGAAGGTCCTCTACAAAGTTTATGTTTTTTTTATGCCGATCGAAAATTCAAGATGGCCACCACCGCAGGACATAGATTAACATTGGACCCTATGGGAAAATATTCAAATGCCTTCTTCTCAGAAACTACAAATATGATTAAAGCCAAACTGTACATGAATGTTCATTGGATGGTCCTCTACAAACTTTACGTTTTTTGTTCCGATATGAAATTCAAAATGGCGGCTACAGCAGGACTTAGTTTAACATTGGATCCTATGGGGAAAATGTTTCAAAACGCTTCTTCTCTGAAACCACTAGGACAGTTGAAACCAAACTGCCCAGGAATGATCATTGGAAGGTCCTCTACAAATTTTATGTTTTTTATGTCGATCGGAAATCCAAGATGGCCGCCACCGCAATACATAGATTAACATTGGAACCTATGGGAAAATGTTCAAATGCCTTCTTCTCAGAAACTACAAATATTATTAAAGCCAAACTGTACATGAATGTTCATTGGATGGTCCTCTACAAACTTTACGTTTTTTGTTCCGATATGAAATTCAAAATGGCGGCTACGGCAGGACTTAGTTTAACATTGGACCCTATGGGAAAAATGTTTCAAAACGCTTCTTCTCTGAAACCACTGGGACAGTTGAAACCAAACTGCCCAGGAATGATCATTGGAAGGTCCTCTACAAATTTTATGTTTTTTATGTCGATCGGAAATCCAAGATGGCCGCCACCACAATACATAGATTAACATTGGACCCTATGGGAAAATGTTCAAATGCCTTCTTCTCAGAAACTACAAATATTATTAAAGCCAAACTGTACATGAATGTTCATTGGATGGTCCTCTACAAACTTTACGTTTTTTGTTCCGATATGAAATTCAAAATGGCGGCTACGGCAGGACTTAGTTTAACATTGGACCCTATGGGGAAAATGTTTCAAAACGCTTCTTCTCTGAAACCACTTGGATAATTGAAACCAAACTCCTCAGGAATGATCATTGGAAGGTCCTCTACAAGGTGTGTGTTTTTTATGCCAATCGGATATCCAAGATGGCCACCACCGCAGGACATAGATTAGCATTGGACCCTATGGGAAAATGTTCAAATGCCTTCTTCTCAGAAACTACAAATATGATTAAAGCCAAACTGTACATGAATGTTCATTGGATGGTCCTCTACAAACTGTACGTTTTTTGTTCTGATATGAAATTCAAAATGGCGGCTACGGCAGGACTTGTTTAACATTGGACCCTATGGGAAAAATGTTTCAAAACGCTTCTTCTCTGAAACCAAACTGCCCAGGAATGATCATTGGAAGGTCCTCTGTTTTTTATGCCGATCGGAAATCCAAGATGGCTGCCACCACAGTTCATAGTATTAACACAGGACCATATCGGGAAAATACAGAAATATCTTCTTCTCTGAAGCTATTGCACTGATTGAACCTAAACTATGCATCAATCATTGGAAGGTCCTTTACAAACTTTGTGTTTTTTATGTTGATCGTAATTCCAAGAAGACTACCACTGCAGGACATAGTTTTTACATAGGACCAATTGGTTTTTTTTATAACCAGGTGAACGATACAGGCTCTTGAGAGCCTCGGGTCTGTTAAATGTGACCAATGACTCCTACTCAGTTAAGTGTGATAATAGCTGCTTTTCTGCTAAGTGTGATACTTGCTACTTCTCTGTTTTGTGTACAGTGTGAAGGAGACATAGTAGAGATTGGGAAGAATAATATGCAATAATGGGAGGACATATAATGCGGTGGTCTGTTTCTTCAATGAGCTACAATGAAAAATCCAGTTCAATTTAATGTTCTAACAGAAGTGTCACTCTTTCAAAAGTAATGCAAGATACATGAGGAATTGTTTTTTATTGTAACTACTACGTTTCAGGGAACCAGTTTCATTTTGACAGATTAAATTTCCTTCAACTTAGTTCAACAAGAAATTCTCCTTCATGTCATATATTCTAACAAAAATTGAGCCGATGACATCCTTATAGAGATTTAACAGTGTATATTTCACCATTTTCTATCGTTAAGTAAATAATGTGATTCATTGTATGCATGTCATTGGTTATTCATGTTGGTCAATCAATGATGACTTTTATCATTATAGCATCAGATTCAGATCCATTTAGTATGACAAGCCCTTCAAACACGTTTTGCTGAAATTAATCTTCTATTCGAGAGTTTCTGTTTATGCTGGTAACTTAAGTGACACCTGCACTGTTTCCCAGGACTTAGATTTCCTGTAACCTCCCTTTAGGAAACATCAAAATGGTGATGAATTGACCGTTAGTCATTCAGCATGAGCATTTATGTGACATAAATAAATTATCCTTGGACACATTTCTGATGTGTACAATACTCCAGAGCTCAATTTTAAATATTTGTAACTCAACCGAAACATGATGAATAATTACTTGAGCTAGGGTACGATTTACATAGGGATAATAATATACTTAACAATTCTAATTATTTACACAAAGTATTGTACTGTCAGACATCAAAATATGCTTGTTTATATAATAGTCAAATGTTGTTTGTCAATAAGTACATAAATAAGGATTTTTGACTACAGTATTTTTACTTTGATTCAGTGATCTAATATTTATAGAATTACAATTGTATGAAAATACACGTTTAAGGTAAAAACAAAAGAAAAAGCTGTATATTTTTCATGTCTTTATTTGATAGAATCTAATTTTTTTAATGGATATATTTATGTCATATATATATATATTAATAGCACCCCAGTTAAAGATTTCTGATGACAGACTGTCTGTAATAGGAGAAAAGGGATACAGTATGGGCAGAGCTACTAATGGTAAGTTCAGTTTTAGATTTAGTAAATACAAAATTGTATGATTTGGATGTAGATCTTCAATATTAAAGTGGTTCTCAGTCATTTTTCTTTTTCTTGTATAAATGTGACGATCTGCTTTCAATAACAGACACGGTAAATTTAATGTTCATCTGCATATAATTAATTTGAAGGTGATAATGTCATCGTCAAACAAAATATGCAACTATCTAGAGTTGAGCTGTAGTACAATATAAATTTTGTGACTGGTTGTATGGGTAACAATTTGTTTTGTTTGATCAGAGGACTAAAACTGTTGTCAGATGTCAAAGGTCAACAGTTATTATGAAAGGAAAGTTTAAGCAGTGATGGTCAACAATTCCATCAATATCAACCATCACCTCAACTCATTAAACATAAAAAAGGCCACTACAAATGTCATTGGAAATCCAGGTCCTGGCCTGGGATAGGCACAACAATGTGGCAGGGTTAAACCGGTTAATGGAATTCCAACCCCCACCCTCTTGATAACTGACGACTAGTTAGGAAAGTAGAATCTGCTGGTTAATTACAGAATTAATATCAATTAGTCATAAATAAACATCTATAAAATTAATGGTCTTCATGGGAGACCAGAATAAATAGGTCATCAATTTGTTGGAATCTAATGTTTGTTGTTTAACACCAAAGGAGCAATCAGATGTATCATTGTGATGACATTTAAATATTTAACATAGAATAGTAATATAATATTGAATGAAAATATAGCTGTTTGTTGTAGGTGTTCGCAGAGGGTCATGGTATTATGAAGCTATTATTGAAGAAATGCCAGCAGATACAGCCTGTAGGATAGGGTGGTCTTTATCATTAGGTGAGCAATGTTGACAGTGAACTAATGTAGATGAAATGCATTCTTACACAGCATGTAGGGTAAAAAGGTCTTTGGAGCATAAGTAGGAGCTCTTAACGTTTCAGGCTTTTTCATCAAGTTTATTTTTTTGCTGATTACAGAATAAAATGAAGCAAAGAATCATTAAAAATCATCTTTAGTGAAACTACTCGGCCAATTTGAACCAAACTTGAATGGTCCCCATTTTAAATCATAGCTGATAGATCCGAATTCCATTCAAAATGGCCACTGTAACTAAAATTAGAAAAAAATTAAATTGACCAATCCTGCCTTATTTTTAGCCAGAATATTCTTAAATTTAACTAAGAAGATAATTAGGAACTGGTCCTTAGTCAAAACCAACTGTCATCTTTAGATAAAGGTTTGTTCAGGTTTGTTGTATCGTCTGACATTTCTGGTAAAACTCGCCCAGTCTGATGAAAATCTTATGAATTCCAAATGTCTGGAACCGGTTTCAGTGTATATATAACTTCCTTAATGTTTACAACTTCTGTTTCCTGAAAGGTTTTTAAAAGTTAAAATGAACTGAATGAAATACACACCTAGGGAAAAAAGCTGGGTAAATTACCAGACAGAATGTTCTGCAAAATTCAAATTTTATTCACGTGCAGTAGATACCTATTCATGAAAAGATTCTGATCAAGTAACTTCATTGTTATTTCTATATCAAGATGAAATAATCATGTACATGTCTTCTTGGATGATTTAATGTTTGAAAAAATTATAAGCCTTTGTTGAAAATTAGAGCATTGTGCCTTTTAAACTTTTACCATGCAGACTCCCCAAGTATCAAAGATTACTTATGTTTAATTAAATTTGTATTGAAGATGGCAATAGATTCATGTTATCAAGCTGAATTAAATAATGGATTAAACTGGATTGGACCATTAAATATGGATTTTTGTCTGAAGGGAAAAGATGTATTTTGTTTGCCTTATCTTGTTAGATAACAAAATACAGAAGAGCATTTCATTAAAAAATATTTGCATGAAGATTTAATGATACTAGTAACCCAAATTATGGTTTTTTTTTGCCGTCACTTGACGTCTGTCGTCCGTTAACTTTTCACATTTTAATCTTCTCCTCTGAAACCCCTCAGCCAAATGAACTGAAACTTGGTAGGAAGCATCTATGGAAGGTCCTCTATAAACTTTGCTCATTTTGTCCCGATCCATTAACAAATATGGCCGCCACAGGCAATTCTTGTTTCTGATTGGCCGATTTCTAAAAATCTTCTCCTCTGAAACCACTTTGCCTAATGATCCGAAACTTGGTAGGAAGCATCTATGGAAGGTCCTCTATAAAGATTGCTCATTTAGTCCCGATTCGTTAACAAATATGGCCGTCACAGGCGATTCTTGTTTCTGATTGGCTGATTTTTTAAATTCTTCTCCTCTTAAACCTTTAGGCCAAATGAACCGAAACTTGGTAGGAAGCATCTATGGAAGGTCCTTTGCTAAGATTGCTCATTTCGTCCCGATCCGTTAACAAACATGGCCACCACAGACAATTCTTGTTTCTGATTAGTTGATTTCTAAAAAATCTTCTCCTCTGAAATTGCTTTGCCAAATGCACCGAAACTTGGAAGGATGCATCTATGGGAGGTCCTCTATAAAGATTGCACATTTCGTCCCGATCCATTAATAAATATGGCCACCACAGGCAATTCTTGTTTCTGATTGGTCGATTTCTAAAAATCTTCTCCTCTGAAACTGCTTTGCCAAATGAACCGAAACTTGGTAGGAAGCATCTATGGAAGGTCCTCTATGGGAATTGCTCATTCTGTTTTCATCCGTTAACAAACATGGCCGTCATAGGTAATTTTTGTTTCTTATTGGTCGATTTCTAAAACAGCTTTTCCTCTGAAACCTCTTGGCCAAATGATATGAAACTTGGTAGGAAGCATCTATGGAAGGTCCTTTATAGACATTGCTCATTTCGTTTTGATCCATTAACAAACATGGCTGCCACAGGCAATTCTTGTTTTTAGATTGGTCGATTTCTAAAACTGCTTTGCCCAAATGAACCGAAATTTGGTAGGACGCACCAATATGTATTAAGTTTCCTCAAAGCTGGACCTAGTGTCTCATATACAATTTACTTCAACTGACAACATCTCTGGAACCTGTTTAGAAAATATGGAAGCTTATCAGTGGAATAAAACCTCCACAAAAGAGGAAGAAGGATGAAGATAAAATTTGTACTTCACAAGTATGAAAAAAAAGACCTGTATGAATTCAAAATGGACAATTTTTCATTCTTGTCTAATTGTTTTGATATTTTTTTTCACATTAACTTAAAATACTGTGCCCCTAATAATTTTGTTGGTCTCCTAGAAATTAAAAGTCAGTGCCCCAGCTGGCCTCTGGTAAAAACACAGTTTTATCCCTGCAGGACAATGTTATAGCACAGGTACCCATAGAAAAATTAATACATTATATTTGTCAGTAATTAGATTCTTGATTGAACCAAAACTGTATATGATAATCATTGGATTTTTATGTCAATTAGAAATCAAGATGGCCATCACTGCAGGACAAATTGTTAGCACTTGACCTTATAAGAAATTGAATAAATCATTTTTCTGAGAAACTGCCATTTTTGTTTGAATCCTTACAGTCCATGAAGAATTTTTGTAAGACAATCAAATTAATTATGAACATTGACAAAATTATAATTTGATGTATCATTTCTCACTTTTGAGACAGACCAGTTCCTATTTTTAGCGATGTGAGATTTTCTTATCCTGCACTAGTGCAAGACAAAAAAATCACGTGCGTTTTACCGGAAAATGCATGCTGTACAGTTTATGTCAACTACCCCCCCAATTATCCATGCTTTTCATTTTTAGCTCACCTGACCCAAAGGTCAGGTGAGCTATTGTCACCACTGAGCGTCTGTCGTCTGTCATCGTCGTCCGTCCGTCCGTTAACTCTTCACATTTTAATCAACTCCTCTGAAGCCACTGGGCCAATTTGAACCAAACTTTGGTGGAATGGTCCTTGTTGATTGCTGCTTTAGTATAAGTCAAAATGAGCTCAAATTTTAACTGCAGCTATATGGCAAATTATGTCTGACAGCCCCGCCCTCCATTCAAGATGGCTGCTGTTACTAAAAATAGAAATTTCTTCAATTGTCCATTGCTGCTTTAGTATAAGTCAAAATGAGCTCAAATTTTAACTGCAGCTACATGGCAAGGAGTAGTTTAACATATATTCCGTGTTTTTCTGTGAATTTTTTCTTTCAGCCGATTTATACCGATTATGCAAATTAGGCATATTTTGATAAAAGATCACATTTAAATCTTTTCCTCTGAAACCGCTGAACCAAATTAAACCAAACCTGGCAGGGATAGTCCTTGGGTAGTCCCCTTTCAATATTGTGTCCGACAGCCCCGCCCTCCATTCAAAATGGCTGCTGTTACTAAAAATAGAAATTTCTTTAGTTGTCAATTTCCGCTTTATTACAAATCAAAATGAACTCAAATTTTAACTGCAGCTATATGGCAATGGGTAGTTTAACATATATTCTGGGTTTTTCTGTGAGATTTTTTCAGCCAGTTTATTCCGTATAGGAATATTATGAGATAAAAATCACATCTAAATCTTTTGCTCAGAAATTTGAGTTGAAATGATCTTTGGGTGGCCCACTTTCAAAATTATGTGTAACACCCCCATTTTCTATCAACTTTAGATGTCAAATTGAAAACCAGGTGAGCGATTACAGGCTCCTGGGAGCCTCTAGTTAAAATAAACAATTAAGCACGATTCTACTACATAAATATTTTTAAATTCATTTATGTATTATATTCTGCTAGCTAACGTGCACCTTTCACAGTGTTTGATTCTTTTTTCAGGCTCTCTTCCAGTCAATGTTTGTTTACTTTGAGTGAATAATAAAGTGCTCCCCCTTGTTAGTAACTAACGTAAAGAAAGAAATTACCTCCCTTTGACCAAATTCAAATATTCTTTTACATGTATTTATCTCTGTTGTAGTAACATTTATAATATATTTATTAAATACATTGTACTTTATGATGAAATACATTTGAAATACTGCCGAGATATGGTTGCATATGGATAAATCGATTAATTACTTCAGCAATGGAAAAATAAATTGCGGGAAAACGCTCGATGGAATGTAAACAAAAACAATTAGGTGTTTAGTGAGAAATAAAATCAAACACCGGAAAAAGTACAAGATAGGGAAATCTCCGACACCCTTGGGTAAGATTACAATCGTTCTCTAACTCGGCAAGCCTCGTAAAGAGAACGATTGAAATCTTACCCTCGGGTGTCGGAGATTTCCCTATCTTGTACTCTCCCCGGTGTTAGATTCTATATATCTTTTATTTCCATTATATATTCTTAAACAAACAAAATTATTTAAAGAAAAAATTGTTTTCTTGTCTGATCCTGACTTCATCATTCAGAGTTGTTCTTTTTTATCTGTCAAAAATTGATAAAATTATTCTTTATCAAATAGGTTTAGTATTTCCTTTGATGTATCCATATAAATATTTACACATAGTTACAAATCATAGAAGCAAGGTTGTTTTGATGTCATCCATTTTTGACATTTTTTTTTTATAAAACTTGACAAAACTATCTTTCTAATACAATAACTTAAGCTTCTTATATTGACATGTGTTACATTCTGTATGCTTTAGTAGACTTCAGAACTATTAATGTTGGTTAATTTTAAATGATGATCCTTATCAACAGGAAAAAATGTTATACAAGTTTGTGTATATATACATTGCCATACCACAACCATTTTATGTGGTATGTGGGTGGAGCAATATATTGTAGAATTGTTAACTACCAGTATATGTAGTTGATAAAAATATGGAGTGGGCAGTGCAAAGTATTATAAACATTTATTCAGTGTTTAGGTACATTTGTACTGATACAGAGTTCGTGAAATTGCATATGGGTTTGGTGGTCCTAGTGAAAAAAATGTCGGTCCTCATTAATTTTCTATTGCAAAATACCAATCTTGTGTCAGTCCTTAGCAAAATCTGCCCACATTTTGCTGGTCATGTCTGACAGGACTGACACATTTCGCGAACTCTGCTGATATATGTAGTTGAGATCGGTTATTGCCCCTTTTCACTTATATATTTCATCAAAAAGTTTACTTTAACCTACATTTTTGTATTTTGTAATAAAAAAAATTAATGATTCACATTTACAGAGGTTAAAAAATAGGATATGAGATGAAATTGACATCATTTTGTTTAATATGACAGACCATAATCATAATGAACATTTTGATAATTACTCATTTTGAATTTAAATCACTTTCATTAATTATAGAATAAAAACAAGACATGACTGCTTTAAAAATATAATGTTTTTATTTTTATTTTTTTTAAATAAAGACTTTTTTTTTGGCAGTAATCATGTGTTCTATTTATTGCAGGTAACTTACAAGCTCCCTGTGGATATGATAAATTTAGCTATTCCTGGAGATCTAGAAAAGGGACTCGTTTTCATCAGAGTCGAGGTAAACATTATGCTGCAGACAGTTATGGAGAGGGTGATGTTCTTGGCTTTATGATCCATCTGCCTGAACCACATGTACCAAAGAAATTACTACCAGATACATTTAAAGACAGAGTAAGAATACTACTTTAAAAATTTTATTGGTCAAACAAACATGTATTTGTCTCACCATATAATATATTTTCCATGTTATTTTCTATGATGCAAACTTTGTCATGTTTTGGCATTTCACTAGAAAACACAAAAAATATTATCATCAAAATAAAAAAAAACATGATTTTATAATGTAATGGAAATCTGACTATGATAATAAAAATACAAAAGACAAAATATTATTTGTCGACTTGTTGAATTTTCACCTTCCAAAATTAGTTGCTACGGTATATGGTATTATATTTTGTGCGAGCTATTGCCATCACTTTGAATCTGTTGTTCATCAGTTGCATATTTCAATCTTCTCAAGAAGCTTTGAAGAGATTGAAACCAAACTTTGATGAAATGAATTTCTTACAAGGTCCTGAGTAAGTGTTGTTACTTTGGTGCCAATTGACGATCAAACATGGTTGCCAGGGCCATAAAAGGGTATAATTGGATAAAACCTTATCAACTGCTTATCAAAATGAATTGAAACTGATATGGTTGGAATAAACTAGATACTTCCCAAATGTTGTTTCTTTGGTGTTGATTGGTCAATGAATATAGCTGCCACTGAGGGACTTAAGTTAACATTTGCCAGCAATCACAAGAGGCTAGGTCAAAGGGGGATAACTCTAGGAGACTTAAAAATCAACATAGGAAGGACCGAGTGGGAAATATATTTTAAATTATTCTACTCTGAAACCACTGAACCATTTGAGTAGTTTTCTACATAATGTCTCTTTTTTTTTTTTTTTTCCAAAATTGAACTTTTGATTAAAACCAAGTTGTACATGTATAATCATGAGATGATCTCTTACAATGCTTCCATTTGTTATATGGATCGACATCCAAAATGTTAGCCACCTCAAGACAAAGTTTAACATTTCACCCTTTTGGATAAATATTTTCAAATTATTATTCTTTGAAGCCATTTAACCATTTCAAATCAAACTGGATATTTCCTGTGATAAACCTGTACAAAATGTCTGTGGTTTGTGTTGATCAGAAATCCAAAATGGTGACCACTGCAGGACATAGTTTAGCACAAGTTCAAAATCGGCAGTTAAGCCTTTTATGGTTCCAGGGTTATTGCCCCTTGGTAAATGAATTGTGTATTTTTTTTTCATTGCTCTTACTTCTGTTTCCCATCTTCAGATGTTTTTAATTCTTTACACCATGATTTAGACCACAATAAACAGTCCATTTAATTCTGGGCATTATGTTGGTTTTTTTTTTTTTACCTTTTCAGATCTATGCTCCTTAATCAATTGAAAAATGCAAATTTTATGGTTTTCATGCTCCATCAATAGTTTCCCTTGACCAAATGTTTTAAAATTTGCACCCTATATTAATAAAACAAGACAATAAACCATTTGAAGCCTAGTATTCATACCATAATAGTTGTATGTTTTGTCTATTAGAATATCAAGTACATGTAAAAATAATACACTACACTTAAAAATGTATCAAGACCAATGTTCTATTTATAGCAATTATCTCCCCTCAAGAGGACCTTAGCTGATTTTGGCTATCTTGTTTTTTAGGCCCTCTGGTTTTCTTTCTCCCAAAGACTTTTAAAGAATTTGACTTTCCAATCTTTTGATTTTGAGCATACCTGAAGCATTCCAGAAAGGTGATGTGCACACTAACTTGGATATCTATGTTTTTATTACTATCATCTGTGCTGATGGACTATTAGTCCCAATGGTATCATTGGCCCAGTAATCACTGTTTTTGGCACTGACATGGTTTATTAGATATATCTATTGTTGAGATTTACAGTTCCTAATTAAAGCAATTATTATTAAAACTAAGATTCTCCACCCTCAAGCATAGATGACCATAGCAGGTTTTAAAACTAAGATTCTCCACCCTCAAGCATAGATGACCATAGCAGGTTTTAAAACTAAGATTCTCCACCCTCAAGCATAAATGACCATAGCAGGTTTTAAAACTAAGATTTTCCACCCTCAAGCATAGATGACCATAGCAGGTTTTAAAACTAAGATTCTCCACCCTCAAGCATACATGACCATAGCAGTTTTAAAACTAAGATTCTCCACCCTCAAGCATAGATGACCATAGCAGGTTTTAAAACTAAGATTCTCCACCCTCAAGCATAGATGACCATAGCAGGTTTTAAAACTAAGATTCTCCACCCTCAAGCATAGATGACCATAGCAGGTTTTAAAACTAAGATTCTCCACCCTCAAGCATAGATGACCATAGCAGGTTTTAAAACTAAGATTCTCCACCCTCAAGCATAGATGACCATAGCAGGTTTTAAAACTAAGATTCTCCACCCTCAAGCATAGATGACCATATCAGGTTTTAAAACTAAGATTCTCCACCCTCAAGCATAGATGACCATAGCAGGTTTTAAAACTAAGATTCTCCACCCTCAAGCATAGATGACCATATCAGGTTTTAAAACTAAGATTCTCCACCCCCAAGCATAGATGACCATAGCAGGTTTTAAAACTAAGATTCTCCACCCTCAAGCATAGATGACCATAGCAGGTTTTAAAACTAAGATTCTCCACCCTCAAGCATAGATGACCATAGCAGGTTTTAAAACTAAGATTCTCCACCCTCAAGCATAGATGACCATAGCAGGTTTTAAAACTAAGATTCTCCACCCTCAAGCATAGATGACCATAGCAGGTTTTAAAACTAAGATTCTCCACTCTCAAGCATAGATGACCATAGCAGGTTTTAAAACTAAGATTCTCCACCCTCAAGCATAGATGACCATAGCAGGTTTTAAAACTAAGATTCTCCACCCTCAAGCATAGATGACCATAGCAGGTTTTAAAACTAAGATTCTCCACCCTCAAGCATAGATGACCATAGCAGGTTTTAAAACTAAGATTCTCCACTCTCAAGCATAGATGACCATAGCAGGTTTTAAAACTAAGATTCTCCACTCTCAAGCATAGATTACCATAGCAGGTTTTAAAACTAAGATTCTCCACCCTCAAGCATAGATGACCATAGCAGGTTTTAAAACTAAGATTCTCCACTCTCAAGCATAGATGACCATAGCAGGTTTTAAAACTAAGATTCTCCACCCTCAAGCATAGATGACCATAGCAGGTTTTAAAACTAAGATTCTCCACCCTCAAGCATAGATGACCATAGCAGGTTTTAAAACTAAGATTCTCCACTCTCAAGCATAGATGACCATAGCAGGTTTTAAAACTAAGATTCTCCACTCTCAAGCATAGATGACCATAGCAGGTTTTAAAACTAAGATTCTCCACCCTCAAGCATAGATGACCATAGCAGGTTTTAAAACTAAGATTCTCCACCCTCAAGCATAGATGACCATAGCAGGTTTTAAAACTAAGATTCTCCACCCTCAAGCATAGATGACTATAGCAGGTTTTAAAACTAAGATTCTCCACTCTCAAGCATAGATGACCATAGCAGGTTTTAAAACTAAGATATGGGGATATCTGTATCCTATGGAGTGCACCAGGCATAGCTTTCTGTTTGATATTAGCTAGAAATGGGGGTATCTGTATCCTATGGAGTGCACCAGGCATAGCTTTCTGTTTGATATTAGCTAGAAATGGGGGTATCTGTATCCTATGGAGTGCACCAGGCATAGCTTTCTGTTTGATATTAGCTGGCAATGGGGGGTATCTGTATCCTATGGAGTGCACCAGGCATAGCTTTCTGTTTGATATTAGCTGGCAATGGGGGTATATGTATCATATGGATACATTCTTCAATTTGTTTTCTAATATCACATCAGAACGGTTATGTTCCTTCTCATGTTAGAACATGTAAGCAGTTCAATATAGATTTATGAGCTGTGAAGAAGACCAACTACAGCAAACTTTAATTCATTTCATTTACAGTAGGTTTTGAATTATATATAGATTTCAGCCTTTCAAACCTCTTTACAGGGGAAGCTCAAATAGAGCAGCGACCAGAAGTATTACTGTTGTAGAGTTTAGGAGATTGAAAATCAGTTATTCAGTAGTGGTTGACAATATAACTAATTACATCAACAGAAACACCAAAATCAGTTATTCAGTAGTGGTTGACAATATAACTAATTACATCAACAGAAACACCAAAATCAGTTATTCAGTAGTGGTTGACAATATAACTAATTACATCAACAGAAACACCAAAATCAAATTCATTGAGTTTTGTTATATACATGTAGAACTAGTGATGATAGAACATTATACAATGGTGTCCACCATAGTGTAATATTACTGTCTTGGTATAAACTCAATCAGCTCTATTATATTGACGTGTAATATTACTGTCTTGGTATAAACTCCCACCATAGTGTAATATTACTGTCTTGGTATAAACTCGATCAGCGCTATTATATTGACGTCTATTGAAAAAAAACAGCTAAACAACTTCTAAGCACTTAAAGTTTATTTAACAAGATACAAAAATATCTTTTAACAATATAAAAATGTGAGTAAACATGTGGAAGAACATGCACAGTATCTCTGACACAAAGCTGGAACAGGACGGCCTCTGATTAAAGTACTGTAAGCTATTATACACCAGAAATATGTCACACATGATATGGAATACATTGAATCTTTTAAGTAATCTACTATATATGTATATAAGTGTTAATTGATTTATGATTGGTACATGTATTTTAATTGTCATGGGAACCTGCTAATTCACTATTTCAGGGAATAATATAGATGTATTATGGGTTTAAATCATATAATTTCTGTAGATTTCAGGATTATTTAATTAATTAATTAATCATAAACAAGCTAAAAGAAGTCTAGAATGGTTGGGGGAAATATCATATAATGTGTGACATATTCCTAGTGGACGAATGTCTATCTGTTATTTAGGTAGTGATTAGAAATGATTGAAACAATATTACATAAATCATATATCAAAAGTGATTGAAGAAATTCTAGCTATTATATCTAACTGACAACAATAAAAATAACTAATGTCCAAACCATAATACTAAAAAAAAAGATTGTAATTACATGTAAAATGAAACATAGACATATAGTCCTCACAATATGGTACTTCTGTTTTGTTTATTTTGTTGATTGAAGTATAGACATGTATTATAATACAGGACTCGATATGAGCGGTAGTCTAGTGTAGTATGATAGCTTTGGACAAGTAGAGACTACAGGACTCAACATGAGCAGTAGTCTGGTGTAGTCTGATAGCTCGGGACAAGTAAAAGTTTAGTTTGGACTACTGATTGTTGTATGTTACTTGTCTAATGAAAACAGTGAAAAAAATCTTAGTTTTACAAAATGTTATAATAAAATTCAAATATGTTGATTTGCAAGCAGAAAAGCATGTATTTCCTGTTTTTGAAAATTTGGACAAGTATTTCTTGTTTTCGAACAACTAAAATTTGGAGCTACTAGGGCCAAAATAAAAATATAGTTTGTTTGCCCAAACGCGACCGACCCAAAAAAATCCTGCTGAGTCAAATTCTTTTTTTACTGTAAAATTTCAATTTTTTTTTATTTCCGGATTTTCAACGTGTCTGCGGGTTCCGTATAAAATATTAGTTTTACAGGTTAAATCACTTTCGCGCTTACAACAACACTACAAAATCCTTGCTGGGAAGCGCTTAAGTGATACTGATGAGATTTTTTTTGATTTTTATCAGCATTTATCATATATTGAAACCATGTGAAATCGGAAATGACAGACAGTTATTTTACACTGTCTTCGTCTGTTGTAGTCAAAACTGACAATAAAGTGAAACCGATTATGTCAAACAGTCTCTACAGATTTAACAACAAAAAAACATGGAATGACGTCTTCGACGAGGTGACAGACCCCAGAGAAGTGGAAAAAGACGGATCAAATTTTAGTGACAGTCTCGGACAGAGCTGGACAAACATTTGAGCCCGACATGGAAGAATCTGGTGCTCCAAAAAAAAAAGAAAAACAAAGAATTTGCCTACCTACCTACCCATACCCAAAAGTCATGGGTTGGGTTTGGGCAAACTGAAATATTTTTAAGGATGGCCTACTTCATTCTATAATCTGAATGGACAAGTTGTCAAAAAAAGTTAATGTAAAGCCCTGTTATATGAGAATTAGTATGTTATGACATTAAATAGTCTTTACAATGACATTACACATAAAACATGATAATTGTTTAGATTGCTATAGATAAAGTTTAATATTGGCACTATATGTAAACAATGGAAGAATACTGGATTTATTTCATTTCACAAGTCAAATAATTTTATTTTCGCCATAATATTTCTTGATAATCAAAAATATTGTTCATACTAACAAATATCAGGTGTAGTGTTTGACAATGCAGCAGATCTAAGTTGTACATAAAAGACTTAATATTTGTTCACTTTGTTCACTATTATAGACATCAGCATATTTCTTTATTCATGGTACAGACAATGTATCTTTCTGCCATGAAATCATATAAAAGTAATGGTGAGATCTGACGTACTTTTAAAATGTTTCAAAAATGTATCAAAATCGTTTCAAAAAGTATTGTACATTCAGATGTCATCAAATTTCTAATGCATTGCAAAATCGTTTCAGCTGAAATATTTGATCAAAAACGCATTACATATATGTTTTAGAAACGATTCAACTTCTGAAATGGATTGGAAATGAATTCCAATGTCGTGTGGACCCAATATGTTTTTTTTTTCAAAAACGTTTCCCTAAAAGGTGTCATTATTGACATCTGAACAGTTTGGTTTCTGAAATGTTTTAGTTAAAACGTATCGAAAAGGGTTTCCTTATAAACTTAACATTAGTTAGTACTTATTAAGTTAAGTCTTGTTTCTAAAATTGACTGCTTGTAATTCATAAACTTGAACTTTAAATTAAGAAATATTAAAAGATAAATGTGAATATTTTATTTAAAAACAGGATGAAAAATCAATATCTTCATTAGTAAATTTTCTTGTTAATATTTATCAATTGATGATAAAGACTGATGGCTCGTTGAGTCATCTAAAGATTGCAGACAAAATGTGTCCATCATAAAGGACCCAATACTTCTTATGTTGTTTTTTTACAGGTGGACTATTTTTATAAATGCATTAAAAAAAACTGTTCTAAAATCAGTCATTGAAACAAATTGTTCTGTTTATTCATGTAAGTTTGACATATCTTGTGGGCGTATTACTTTGATAATGTAAATTAAAGACATACTAGAAAAAATGTCCATATTTATAGACCATGATTTTGTATAACAAATGAAATGAATAATGTCAGTATATCACAAATGAGTGTTTGATGAGAGATCTGTAGAGGAACGGTTCTTCCCTGCTGTCTTCTGTGTATTGTTCTGAAAGGGAACACAAATTTGATTATATGACAATTTAAAAAAAAAGATTATCATTAAGGAATCTGATATAAGTTTATAATGTTTTTCAGTACAAACCTGACATCTTTCTATCATTTTCATTTTATTTCTGATCAAATGTCATTGGATTTGTTCCATAAGTTGTACTTAATAAGGAAAATATGAAATAATGTTTTACTTCTTTTAAATTGCTATGATGGGTCTTGATTTTTAACCTTTTCTCTTTTCAAATTGGGGCCGTTGTGGCCATGATAGTATGGTAGTTGAATTTACAACTGCCTATTCCATTAGTGCCTATCACCACTGATGTTGCGAGTTTGAATCTCGATCAGGGAAAGGTGTACAACATTATGTGATAAAGTTTGTCAGTGACTTGCAACGGGTCGGTGGTCTTCTCCAGGCCCTCTGGCTTCTTCCTGGAGGGCTCCACCAATAAAACTGACCACCACCATATAACTGAAATATTGTTGAAAGTGGCATTAAACACCATCAAACAAACTATTCAAATTGATTACTGAATATGCTTAATTTGTTTTGATCATTTTTAATTTATAGTTTTGTCTTAATTAACATTTTTTAATGAAGGAAAAAGGTAGGAAGCCATTTGTATTTAATTGATAAAACAGTAATTACCTCTTTACTTGGAGACTTGAGTTTGCCTAGAGCTGAAAAACAAATTATTTATAAATAAGTATAGAATTATCAAGTAATGTATGCTACTTCTTCACAAGACATACAATATTAAAGAGCAAGAACTGACTGGTTAGCTCTGAGTCTAGATAATGTCTGAATAGAAAAACATGTATACATGTGAAATGATGCTTCAGTGAACTAACACTATAAAAATCCTACTAACTTACTAAGGTTGTTGGTCTAGTACAACACTGACACATCTTCATCTTATCAAAAAGTACCGGTAACTTTTAATAGTCACACATTTTAGTGATAACATTTGCTTCCTCGTAGGGAATCCTTATCTTTAAAATTGGTTGAAATTATCAATTTTGGCAAAATCTATTCTTTTGTATATGCTGCATACACAAATTAAATAGAAATTTCTCAAATTTAAAAAAATTTATTTTTTGATGTACTTGCCAAAGCTTAGATTAACACAACCGCATTGGTGGTGTAATGGTTAGCATGCTCACCTTTGAGTGCGGTAGATCTTAGGTTCGAGCCCCGGTCAGGTCAAACCAAAGACTATAAAATTGGTATTTGTTGCTTCTCCGCTAACACAGACTGGACAGAGTACAAACTGGTCAGCTCGGAATCAGAATAATGTGTCCAAGTGGAGCGACATGTCTACCCGCAGACTGTTGTTTCAGTGAGCTAGCTCTATAAAAATTCAACTCAGCGTGTTGGTTTAGTACTAAGCGGACCTCATCATCATTTCATTGAAAATTAACTTGTTCTCGCCATGATATAGCTGAAAAATTGCTGAATTGGCATTAAACAACAATCACTCGCTCACTCTTAAGTTAACAAATTGAACGTGACAATTGAAGTGTTACCTTTTTCTAGATCTTCATGACTTGATAGTAATAATGGAGTAGATTTAGCTTTCTCTTTCCTTTCTTCAACACCTGTAAAACAAATGTTAATCCTGTAGAGTCAACATGTAGTCTAATGTTGAAGGAGTAAAGCTATAAATAATGTGGTAATATCATATAATCTCAAGATTGTGCCAATTGTAGAGTTTATGAAATAACATGTGTAGTTCTCCAAAATGTATAGTTCACCAGAATCTTTATGAAATAACATATGTAGTTCACCAGAATGTTTATGAAATAACATATGTAGTTCACCAGAATGTTTATGAAATAACATGTAGTTCACCAGACTGTTTATGAAATAACATATGTAGTTCACCAGAATGTTTATGAAATAACATATGTAGTTCATCAGAATGTTTATGAAATAGCATATGTAGTTCACCAGAATGTTTATGAAATAACATATGTAGTTCATCAGAATGTTTATGAAATAACATATGTAGTTCACCAGAATGTTTATGAAATAGCATATGTAGTTCACCAGAATGTTTATGAAAAAACATATGTAGTTCACCAGAATGTTTATGAAATAACATATGTAGTTCACCAGAATGTTTATGAAATAACATATGTAGTTCACCAGAATGTTTATGAAATAACATATGTAGTTCATCAGAATGTTTATGAAATAACATATGTAGTTCATCAGAATGTTTACCCTTAGGTACTTTATACTTTACAGTCATCTATTAAAAAGAAATATATTTAAAATTGACAAATATCAGTTGTTGATGTTAATTTATCTATGTGTCTAAGTATAATGTTGGACAGTCTCATGTTCATTTACGTCCGTATCCTTTCTTACTAAATAATCTATATTTGAGAAATTATCATACAAAAATTCGAAATAATGCTACTGGAAACTGATCTGTAGGGGACATTTTTTGCATAGAGTTATCTCCCTTCAAAATGTTAAATAAATAAGAAAGTTCTTTTCTTTATATTTTGTTTACTTAGGAAAGGTAACAGTCTTTTGTATTTAGTGATAATTATGTAGTGAAAAGTCGGTTCACTTTCACAAAACTTCTTAAAACTTACACAAGTGGTTGATTATACTGACATATCAAGAGATTAAATATTATATAATATATTGCACTTCATTGAGTGCGATATGATGTGTTATGGAGCACTGAAAAGCAATATTGACCAAGGCCGAAAAAGGCCGAAGGCCGTGGTCAATATTGCTTTTCAGTGCTCCATAACACATCCTATTGCACAAAATGAAGTGCTGCAATTGTTTTATTACATTTAACATACCAAGTTTTTTTTTGTGTACCTGGATCGATTTGTAGGGATTGTTTGTTTATTTTCAAATCCAAAAACCCATGAGCTGATCCATTTAATATCATAGATACGTGTACTAATTCAGTGTGTACAAATATATATTTGCATTCTACTTGCGTTTGTAAAACTTCTGTGCCACTTTCTGTTTGTGTTTGTGTGACATCATTGCAACAGACGTAGAAAACGATTGGCTAGAAAAAAAATTAATTTTGCCGGAATTGCACCCACCACTAAATAGATCGTTCAACATGAAAACCTGCTGTGCAATATGACAATTTATCACAAAAAACGAATTATATGGTTTTATAATACTGTATAAAACTATAAATGTAATAAAATTAATTATTCACCACTGGCCCATGTCAATGTTTGTGAATGTTGGAAACATACTGATTGTGAATAATATCCCTGATTATTGACTGTCATAAGGTTGGTAAATTTTGTGGAAAAATATAGTTTATGTCAGATTGATAATGTTTTTACTTTAAAAAAGAATTGAACTTATTTAAAGTTGAAATGATGCCATGTGATAGAAGGAAATGTAGAATAAATACAGCTATTTAACTATGAATGATCATCAACACACTTGGTACTCATTCAGGTTCAGAGTATCATCTATGTAGGGTCATCTCAGAGGTCATCATGAATAAGACAGTTATCGTTCAATTTTTGCTTCCTTGATATTATTTCAATTTGTTGATATTTGAAGCGTTTTGTTTTCAAATTGGCATTAATAGAGGGGCAATAGCTTTGCTAAAAAGTTTTAATACTTTTTTTTAGCTCACCTTGCCTTTGGCAAGGTGAGCTTTTGCCATAACTTGGCGTCCGTCGTCTGTCATTCGTTAACTTTTCACATTTTAATCTTCTTCTCTGAAACATTTCATCCCGATTCGTTAACAAACATGGCTGCCACAGACCATTCTTGTTTCTGATTGGTTGATTTCTAAAAAAATATTCTCCTCTGAAACCACTTTCCCAAATGAACTGAAATTTGGTAGGAAGCTCCTATGGAAGGTCCTCTATAAATTTTGCTCATTTTGTCCCGATCCGTTAACAAACATAGCCACTACAGGCCATTCTTGTTTCTGATTGGTTGATTTCTAAAAATTCTTCTCCTCTGAAACCGCTTGGCCAAATGATACAAAACTTGGTAGAAAGCATCCTTGGAAGGTCCTCTTTAAAGATGCTGATTTAGTTCCAATCCGTTAACAAACATGGCCACCACAGGCCATTCTTTTTTCTGATTGGTTGATTTCTAAAAAATCTTCTCCTCTGAAACCCCTTTACCAAATGAACCGAAATTTGGTAGGAAGCATCTATGGAAGGTCCTTTATAAAGATTGCTAATTTCATCCCGATCTGTTAACAAATATGGCTGCCATAGATCACCCTGACTGAAGTCAGATTTGGCCTTTGCCATTCTGTCGTTTGCTTTTTTTATTTTGATCTTTTCAGTAACCACTGGACAAAACTTGGTCTTTGGGTGGCCACCATTCTAAAATAATATATCTGATATGTCCGAGACTCCATCCAAGATGGCCACCATTACTATACATAGAAAATTCTTAAATTGGCCAAAGCAGCTTTATTTGAAGTCAGAATCAGTTTAAATTTTAACTGTGCATGCTGTAAGGGAATGATATGGGGCTCTTTTACATATGTTCTGTTTTTTCCCCAACAAACTTTTACATATGTTGTGTTTTTTCTCCAACAAATATAACCATTTTTGCTGATGCTGATTACATATATGTAAATACAGCATGTTTAACGAAAACAGTATTATATTGATCTTAATTGTATATTGTCTGATATTGACAAACTTACTAAGTTGACTGCTCCGTATTCTTGTTGTAGGTGGAGTTGCAGGTTTCTTCTCTATTTTTGTACCATTCTTCTTTTTCACAGTAGGATCAATGTGCATAAATATATTCCCTCCTGTGAATACCTCGGGAGGTACCTCTTGTTTAGAAATATCTATAATATTGTCATCACTATAATCAGATGTCACTATATCTGGAGTCTCGTTTTTATCTACCTCTTTCTTGTCTTTTTGATTTTTATCTTTCTTATTTTTATTACTTTCAGAAGAATCATTTTTGTCTGATTTGTTTTTCTTCTTTTCCATGGAATCACTTTTATCTGTTTTGTTTTTGTTTTTCTCATTTGTATCACTTTTATTATGGTTTTTATTCTTATTCCTTTCTGTAGAATTACTTCCTTCAGTCTTATTGTTTTGATTGTCGGTGTACATCACTTCAAGATCGTCAGTCACATTTAAAAATGAATTGTCAGAGCTGTCATTAAAAAGCTGTAAGAAAAAAATATGTTTAAAGTCAATACATTTGAAAATAAAAAATAGAAATGTAGGTGAATGTGTAAAAATGTATAAACTATTGTAGGTCTATTTGACTATTTAGTCTGTCTCAGGCTAAAGATTTAAAAAAAACATTTATCCAGAAGAATTCCTTTATCTAAACAGTAATAGACATTGAAATAATCTACAGTGATGAACACTACAGGAAGGTCATTTTTCATTTGTCATACTTTGATACCCATGACATGAAGATGCACATATTAAAAATGGTTCATGCTGATATTTTACCCTTAGTTATGACCTTTTTTGTTACTTTTACAAGTTTTGGAAACACTACTATTGATGCACTTCTTACAGTTTAACTTGAATATTATCTCATACCAGTATGTCATACATAATGGACCCCACATTATCAACATTTATTGATGGTTGAAATTTTTTTCCTCAAGGTATACTCCCTTTTTGTTTTCTATTAAGTGACAATGGACACCATCATCAACACAAGTCATTTACAAAAGTTGCCAATAAGTTGGTACTGTATATACTTACAAGATCTGTAGTTGTCTCCCTTGCTCTTTTTCTCCTGACAGCAGCAGATGACCTATTTCTGTTCTTAGGAGGTGGTGCTTTTTTGTACTGAAATAGATTGCGTAATAACTCTTAACAACATTGTGTTTCCTTTGTACCTGTCATACTTACCTAATGTAATTTAAAGGATTTCACAATCCATTTGTAGAAATAATCAGCTTAACTCTTGAATAATTTGGTAATGTAGGCCTCTTGAATCATTTGTTAATGTACAATGTAGGCCTCTTGAATAATTGATTTATTCCAGTATAAATTGATCACTGATCCTTTTTACTTCAACAACACAAGGTTCTGACTCTACTTGATAAGAAATGGAGCTGAACAATGTTTTTACAATACCAATGTTCACAGTAAAGGAAAGGCCACAGATCTACAGTGAAACATGCTTAAACCGAAACTTGAATAAACCAGAATTTTTTGTAAATTTAAAATATTTTTTTAAGGAAATCTTTGTTAAATTAGACTGTATAAACCAAACGCCTGTCTAATCCAAACAAAAACATTTGTCCCAATATGGTTAGGTGTAGACAGGTTTGACTGTATGTATAGAAAGTTGTCTAATGAATAGAATTACAATAAGGATTGTAGGATGGTGGATGAGTAATGCCACAATCAACAATATTTCAGTTATATTGTCAGTTTTATTGGTGGAATAAACTGGAGTACCATGAGACAACCACTGCAAGTTACTGACAAATGTAAATGCATATGAATATAAAATCCTTGTTACACTCAGAAACATGAAAGTTTTATGGCTGTTCTTTAGCTACCTACAGATCTTAATACTGAGGTGTCTCTTTTAATGGCAGCAAATTCATCATCATCGATGTCTGCTATCACAACATCTGGATTCTGTGGCTGTTTGTAGCCTCTGAAAAATAGTACAATCAACTTTAAATGTCATGTGTTATGGTCCTACACAAGAAGATTTTTTGTTCATATAACAGGTTTAACACAGCCACATTGTTGTGTCTGTCCCAAGCTAGGATCTATGATCAGCTTCAGAACCCAGCCACATTGTTGTGTCTGTCCTAAGCTAGGATCTATGATCAGCTTCAGAACCCAGCCACATTATTGTGTCTGTCCCAAGCCAGGATCTATGATCAGCTTCAGAACCCAGCCACATTGTTGTGTCTGTCCAAAGCCAGGATCTATGATCAGCTTCAGAACCCAGCCACATTGTTGTGTCTGTCCCAAGCCAGGATCTATGATCAGCTTCAGAACCCAGCCACATTGTTGTGTCTGTCCCAAGCCAGGATTTATGATCAGCTTCAGAACCCAGCCACATTGTTGTGTCTGTCCCAAGCTAGGATCTATGATCAGCTTCAGAACCCAGCCACATTGTTGTGTCTGTCCCAAGCCAGGATCTATGATCAGCTTCAGAACCCAGCCACATTGTTGTGTCTGTCCCAAGCCAGGATCTATGATCAGCTTCAGAACCCAGCCACATTGTTGTGTCTGTCCCAAGCCAGGATCTATGATCAGCTTCAGAACCCAGCCACATTGTTGTGTCTGTCCCAAGCCAGGATCTATGATCAGCTTCAGAACCCAGCCACATTGTTGTGTCTGTCCCAAACTAGGATCTATGATCAGCTTCAGAACCCAGCCACATTGTTGTGTCTGTCCCAAGCTAGGATCTAGGATCAGCTTCAGAACCCAGCCACATTGTTGTGTCTGTCCCAAGCCAGGATCTATGATCAGCTTCAGTGGTTGTCTTTGTGTTGTCACATTTGGAATGAGTTGGAGAAGTGATGTATGTTGTTTTGATTGGGTAGATTGCTTGTTGACCATCATTTAGCTGTTTTGGTTTTTTTTTATCAGAATGACTAACATTAAAATTTACCCTGGTTTAAAATGTCAAACAAATGCAGTCAAATATTGTTGTATTAAAAAAGGAATTCTAACCACGTGATTTTACCATTACAACAATTTGGACTTTACATGGTTTACAAAGTCAAGATTTTTCAAATGACAATTGCTATGTTAAATGCTAGAGTCAACTTTTATATGTAATAGCAAACAATGTTATAAATAAATCAAATTACAACTAAGCAATTTAGTTTTATATTTCCACCATATATTATGGATCTTTACTAAGTTCTAAAAAGTCTTTCTATGAAGCATGATGCTATTACCCAATGTCATCATCTGGAGTGGCTTTCTCTTCTGACTTTGATACTTCCTGTGTTAATATTGCATTCTGGTTCTGGTTCTCATCCTCAGGAGTTTTTGAAAGTCTAGAAGGACTTTTTCCCTGAAAAAAACCCCAAACACAAATCAGTAATAATGAAATATCTTGCCATAAAACATCCATTTTATTTCAAATGTAGCATACTCTTAGCTAATCAGTCCTTAATCTGTTTCTCTACTCCACACTTACACACTACCCCTACTTTCAGCTATTCAGTTATTATACCCCCTGCAAACATAGTTTGGGGGGTATATAGGAATCAGCCTGTCTGTCTGTCTGTCCGTTTGGACCAACTTCCAAATCTTTCGTCCGATTTCCACCAAACTTTATGGAATTTAAGATCATGATGTGTGAACTTTGCAGTATAAAGGATTTTATTGTCCATTGAGTTTTACCCCAGTTATGCCTCTTTGGACTTAGAAATTTTGAGACAATTCAGTGTGCATTTTGTCATCGCAAATTCTCCTACATGATTAATCAGAAGTTCATGAAACTTTGTACATTGCAAGATCCTAATATGAAGATGTGCACATTAGTAGGATATCCCAGTCCATTGAGTTTTTCCAGAGTTATGCCCGTTTGGACTTGGAAATTTGGGACAATTCACCATGCACTTTGTCATAAGTCTCCCACATGCTTAATGAGATGTTTGTGAAGCTTAGTATATTGCAAGATCCTAATATGAAGATGTGCACATTAGATCCACATGTGCCAATGTTGAAAGGGTGGGTGGGTACATCAAGTTTTCCCAGAATTATGAGTCTAAAAGTTGTGTTCCAAATATGTTTTGGCTCAATTAAGATGATGGGGACACAGGGGGTATTAGTCCTGCGTAGCGGACAGTTAAGTTATTCCATTCATGTATCAAAGCGGGACTCCTGTGTCCAGCAGTACCTCTAATTATTCTATTCCCCTGTTCCATGTTGTTCTGTTTAGGCAGTAGAGTTTACAAAGACTGTGATTTGACTCTACAAGGGTTCAAATCTCCACAGACAATCATGTAATCTGGTAATTATTACACCAGGGAGGTGGCAGGTGTTAAATCAGAACATTGTATTTTTGTAATGATTCATTTTCCTGATCTGGAAAATTCAAGTTAAAAGATATATTGACTAATAGTGTCCTTCTATATTACTTATTTGTGGTATTAAACATCAAATGAAATATAATAAATATGTCAGGAATTTAAGAAATAAAATGTGAAATGCCTGTCTCTCTCTAAAGGAAAAATACAATTATAAGTATATTATAGTGTCACTATATAATAGTCAGTGATATCCTGTAAATGTCTGTGGGGGTTTAACATAGGAAATATTAATATGTAATCGTTTAAGGGTAAATATATTAGTATTCCAGTCTTATAACAGGTCAAGGTTAGATATTTTTCAAGTTGATCTCTGTGACATATGACTAATTTGATTTCTATATGAGAGTATGAATTCTGATATTTTCTTTCCTCGATACCTATATCATTTGTCATTAAATCCAGAAAAGATATAATTCTGGATAATATAAGGAAAAAGATGTGCTTCTGCACTACGTATACATAATAAATAATGCAAAAGTTGTACATCTTCACACTTTTACAATTATATATTAAATACATGTATATATTTAACACCACAATCAGTAATAACTTCAGGTATACGATGGCCGTAGATTTTATAGAATGGTGTAAATACAAAACCACGAAAAACAGTGACCCCTTTCATGTATTTGGCAATTATTCAGCCAAATGTAAAAGATGAATGTCAACTGTTTATTTTTGGTTGTAGACCCCTATGTGCCCCAGTCCCCAGGGGTTAGTATCAAGTTTATCTTTGGTTGTAGACCCCTGTGTGCCCCAGTCCCCAGGGGTTAGTATCAAGTTGTTTTTCTTTGGTTGTAGACCCCTGTGTGCCCCAGTCCCCAGTGGTCGACAACATACATGTAATGATCACTTTATATTACCCTATCCCCTGTGGTGGGTGTAATAAAAAAAAAACTGCTGCAAACCTCAAATTAACTAATATTTTATGTAGGATAAATTTATTTATTAGATTTATAGAAATAACAAGGAGATTTCTTGAGATGAAATTTACATGATAAATAACAATTGTTATGATTAACATAAGTACTGATCATGATATGATCTTGTATTACATTGAACTTTGTATCTTTTCCTCCAGAAAACAAAAACACAAGTCTGTTGATAATGTTACCATAGCAATGATAAAATAAACATATGTAATTGTATTCACACCCATTGAAAATGTGCCAAGAAATATTTAATTTTTCTGTTAACATCATCAGCACTTTGATCCTGAAGAATTCTTTGTATATTTGATTAAGTTGAAGATTATTTAGCTTTAGATGTTGATATATGTCTATCATATGTTGATTCCATTTGTATGATCTTGACATGGACTTTCTACAATGTCATGATCAGTTTGAAGGTTTTTTGGGAGTTGTCAGTGTTTCTATTGCAACAAAGCAAAATTACAAATAATAGCAATTTGACTACACTATAAGTCCTGGTATTTAGGACTAGTTGTAGTTGTCTGTAATAGAATTGGTGTTATTATGACCCATGGGTCCTATTGTTTTAATAGTTTAGAAATGCAGTGACATGATGACCCCCCCCCCCTTTTTTTTTTACATACATTTAATTAGGTCACAATGATCCTTTCCTAACCATCAGTAGTATTGTCTGGATATTAGAAATGAGGTCAGAATGACCCTCTATATACACTATTGTTGATTTGTTTTGTGAGTTTTGATTTCTCTGAGCAATATCACATCAAAAGAAAAGTCTGAGATGCATGACGCGATGAGAAATCCATTTTGAGCAAAACATATCTAAGATATGTTTATCCAGGATTTGTCAAGATGACATCATATTAGGTCACCAAGACTCAATATATATATACAAGGTATATATTGCTGAGATGCAAGAATGCAAAAAATGAACAAATGTATCCAAATTACCCTTAATTGAGTTGAGAACAATTGTGTAAAAGAATGTAAATTTGACTTTGACAAGGTAAAGGTATTTGTGGATCATTCTAAAGTATAAATAGTCTCAATTTCAGAAAATCCTACCATTCCATAGACAATCCCTTGATTTTCTAAAGCTTTGAATGCATTACTCTCTGGTCTTTTCTTGGTAGGCCTGACAGGTCCTGGAGACGGTTGTGTTGGAATCACTCCTTCAAATGCCTTGATTTTAGATCTTATTGAGACAGGTTCTTCATTTTCTGGTCTGTGTAATATAAATAATACATATGTTTTTAATGTGATAAATATTACATAACTATTTATAAAAGTTACCAGAGATTTATTTTAAGTATACATCTGTTGAAGAAAATTAATTGCAGCCTATACATTTCCTTTGAAATGAACATTAGCCTTTTATTTATTGCTAATGAGTGGAGTTGCCTCACTTTTAGATTTAACTAAAAATTTATTACTTTATCTTGAAAGTATTAATTTAGTGTATAAAATATTGACTTAATGTAGAATCCTGGCCTTGATTTCTTGAGAGAAAAAAAATCACTTAATCAAATTAAGTCCTTGCATGCAAGTTTTTATTCAGATTTAATAATTTTTTTTACTGACAACTCAGGTTTACAATATGTCTAAAAACTTTTCTAGAATTCAAGCTTGGTTAACATTATAGAAAGCATCATTAATAGTATGGTTAGGGTTATGGTGTTTAATGCCACTTTAAACAATATTTGGGTTATATATTGTGGTGGTCAGTTTTATTGGTGGAGTAAACCGTAGTACCTGGAGAAAACCACTGACCTGCCATAAGATCATTAATAGTAGTGTACACATAGATCTTTTAGCCAGGTAGTCAGTTAGTTGTATATGTGTGTCCTTGAAGCAGAATCTAGATCATAGATAGACAGTGAATGGTACTATAGGAACCTAATAGGTACAATGTATCTTATAAAAGTGGATGTGTACATGCTAGCATTGATGCTGTACATATCATATCAATAGTTTCAGGTGATGGCTACCAACTATTACAACATGACAACACCTGCCAGTATCTAATTATACTAATATTGACTTGGTACCATTTACATGTGTTATAACTGTTCACCAGATGTTATCATCAATTCACATTCAGTTTATCATGTTTATTTATACAATCATCAAGAGTAATGATTCTTTAAAAAAAAACCAAGATGGCAGACCATACTGGTTGTGTTGTAGAAGATCATTGCCATGATTCATTGAGAATTATATCAGACATAAGCTCTAATTATGTCATAATGTGACAGTTACAATAAATGTATGATTTATAGAGGTTACACCCCTAAGGTGACAAGATTATATATGTACATTAATTAATCAAGTCATAGGTTAATTATTATTTAAAAAAAATTATATATATTTTTATTAAGATTGTTCAAATTCCTTTACATATGTATGATATGAGAATGTTAGAATCCCTACAATAGACAATTTAACAGTGAAATCTGTCTTCACTAGAAACTCTATTAATGAAATAGCTGTCCATATCTAAAAGCTCATTCCCTTTCTTAATTGTATGCGAAATGATATAAAAGTGAAAACACCCCCCTTTTCTGTTTAAAATGAAAAAATGTGAAGGTTTATGTAATGAAGGTGTGTTATAAATAATGACCTACCCCTGAGTATTGTCCTGAGGCTTGTCTTCCTTCCCCACATCATTTCCTGAAGTTTTACCAGAATCGGTTGGTTTATTGTCACTAGATTTCACCTCTTCTGTATCTGATGTTTGTCGTTTTCGACAACAACATTGAAATATAGCTACTAGTAAACCCATACTGAATAAAACTGTGATAGTACCAGCTATGGGTAATACCATGTTTATAGATGATTTCTCCTCTGATTTCTGAGTCAAAGCTTCAGCCAGACTCACTTCATCTCTATGTCTATTTTTATATTCTCTTACATTTCTTGAATATTTACTTGTAGTTGCATACTTAATTTCCTGATGTACATGTGATATTTTTTTAATTTCCTGTATTACGTCACTGCCAAGTTGTACTTGTATATCTTTGATCTTGTACAAAACATATTTCAGTTTATTATTACCTTTCAGTAATATTTTCTCATGGCTCATTTTTCTTCTATTATGATTAGTGAACTCTACATGTGATGATCTCTTTTCATAAGGTAAAGCCCACGATGTGGATGATATATATATAAATATTAAAAAATAAAGACGTCCTAGGAATGAATACAACTTCATTTTCTATTGACGAGGAAATAAATACATCCTAATACACAATACCACCCTGTACACCTAAGAATTCAGCACTATTATGATCCTATCCTTGTGTGACTGCACACACATGTACATCCTTGTGTGTAGTAGTGCATTGACCCTCCAGGTATTTACAGTATTATCCCTAGGCAAAACACACATCAATTAAAAACTTGGAAAGGAACAAGATAATTACTAAGCTAGATAATGTGTATACAAGTACTTAGTTTACATTCCTAGTGCTATAATCTGACCTTTGTTGAACAGCTGGATAACAATAATATTCCACTATATTAATATATAAACTAGACTCAAAGATTTCCAGTCTCTGCAGAATTTTTTTTGATTGATTTACATCAACAAATAATATAACATAGTCTATTTTAATTGTGTTGTGATGTGTATTCCATAATTAAATCAAAGTACTTGATCAATACACAATCAATTGATGTATTTAAGTACTACATTTATATCCTTTAAATATTCTCATGTTTTGTGGAAAATCCTCATGGTAATCCAGAAAATCCAAAATTCCGAAAAACATTAATTTTAGACATGAAGAATGCACATAATAAAATCCTTTGTGACTGGTGATATTTAATAAGATCAATAGTTCTACTTGCACCAGTCTAATTGTCCCTGATTAGTCATCAAAAATGGCCTCACTCGGAAAACATTCCACTTATTTGACTCTGATAAGAAACAATATTCACAGATACATAATCTTAAGATAGACTTATTTGTTTTTAGTTCTCAAGAAATTAAAAATATATAATAGTGATGAAAATAGAGAATATTCTGTCATATTTATTAGATTCTTCATTTGGCTTGTTGTCATATTTATTTACAAAAAAATACTTAATTTCAATGGAAAGAATCCACCAGGGTTAATCTTTTATGTAAACTAATGGTATTTAATAAATGTATATTAATGTTATCAATGAAAAAAAAATTGTATTTAAATGCTTTTTTTTATTACCAACTTATACCTGTAATTTTTCAAAGTGAAGTTTTAATACTTATCTAACTATATTGTAAATTGTCAAATTGTATGGTGCTGGTGATATCAGGTATTTTCTAGACAGGTAAATAAACACACCTGAATTAGATAGGAAGTGCACCATTGATTAATTCTAGGTTTATGAATTATTCAGATCATAACTTTGATGGTGTGTTTATTTTTACATCAATTAAAATAGTATTATTTTACCTCATTAAGCATTCATTGTAAGGCATCAGGGTCAAAAAGTTTTACCTGTGTATCTGTATGTCTGTCTGTCTGTCTGTCTATCCACTGTCATTTAATTTCCATTCAATAATTTAAATTCTTCTTTAGTAAATCATTTATACAAACATACAAGAAAAAATATACATATAATTAAAAAGCAGGACATATTCAAATTTGCAATTTAACACATTTTCTGTTCTGGAGTTATGTCCCTTGATTTACGGGTAAAATAACAATTTATCGAGTTTTCACTCACTAATTGAAGTCCCCTTAAGCAAATTATACACAGGCCAGGAATCTGAAAGGCAGTCCTAGTTCTATTTGGTAATTTTTGTGATTTTCATGCTCTAACTTGTTTCCTCTTGACCACCTGAAAACTATTGTCTGCTGTACCATGCATAGCTTTTAGTTAAATATTATCTGGAAGTTATTATTATATTATTTTAGCAAGTTTCTGCCAACAGTCTTTAATATTGGAGGTCAGAATTTGATGTGAAGATATATACACTGTATGTCTTCTATAATATATTTAGAAAGTGTTCATATCAACCTCATGTGAAAGAATTGGAATCAATTAATTAAGTCAATGATGTATTATTAAAACAGATTAATTATTAATGCAGTTTTGTGGTCTCTCAAGACATTATCTGTCTTCAAATTAATTGTATTCATGAATCAATTTAAGAATTTGTATAAAGACCATGACTTTATATAGCTTCGCATGTGTAAGCTTTACAAGATACTGATGAACTGTTTGTTGTTCAGATCTGGTTAAATCCTGGTAATACATTGGTACCTGAAAGTAGCTGTAAAGACATGCATGCACCCATTAACCACATCAAGTGTTAAGATTTTTAGTGAGACTCCTACCCAAGGCCAGGGGTTTCACCTTTTAATCTGTTATATCTGTCAAGCCCCCCATAAGTCTGGTAGTTACGATTAACTGATAACTGGCTGAAAAGTGATGATAACCCAAATTAATAACTCAACCCTCTCTCTATGTGGGTATCAGTCTTTGTACAACTAACAATAATTTATTAAGACATATAATACATATGTAGATTATACAAATAAATGTCAGGGGTCGTGATCGTATGGTAGTTGGATTTATAACTACCTATCTAATCAGTGCCTGTCACCACTAATGTTGTAAATTCAAATCCAGTTCAGGCGAGGTGTACTCGATACATTATGTGATAAAGTTTGTCAGTGACTTGCGACAGGTCGGTGGTTTTCTCCAGGTAATACGGTTTCCTCCATCAATAAAACTGACTGCCACAATTTAACTGAAATATTGTTGAAAGTGGCATTAAACACCATAACCCATAACCTTAACCCACAAAAAATGTTTATTGTCTACAAGTCAGTTCACATTATTAACTACCAGACCACTTTTATAATTTTAGATAAGATTTTAGATGTGTTGTTTCTTTACACGACCAAATACTTTATATTTTCAGCCACTGGTAAAATTCAAAAGTCATCTGTACTATGAGGAGAAAGATTATGTTTCTGAGACTGAGAAGAAACTAAAACCTATTAGAGGTAGTCAGGTGAGGATGTAGGTTCTATAGGTAGTGTTAGGTGGTGGGTAGTCACAAAAAATGAAGCCAATTAGAGGTATGTGAGAACAGGGTTAATTTGCTTCCTCTGGGAGGTGAACAATGAGACAGAGAGGAAAATAATATCAAGCAGAGGAAATAAAGAAGACTAAAGTGCCATACATCTTCCCACAAGAGGGGCAGGGGATAGGGGAAGAGAGGATATTTGAAGACAAGTAGAGGTGAATCGGGTGAAACATGTGACATTGGACTGGCTGGAGCTTGGAATGGGGGACACAACAGAAGAAATCAAAAACCAAATTTAGGTAGTCATGAAAAATGGTACACACAACTTCCCTGGAGAGGGTCTATATGGGGGAAGATACTGATTGCATTAAAACAAAGCAGAGGGAAGGTTGGTAAAAAACGAATAAACATTTGCCAAATTGTCCAGTATTGTTTGTCAGAACTTTTAACTCCCAGCCCAATTCTGAAATTTCACATATTTTGAATATACATGTGTATACAAATTTTTTATTTTCCTTTTAATTTTGATGCATTTTTATCTGGAATTGATTGTGACAAAGGCTTGAGGTAGTGTTCCAGTGGATTTCCTATATCAGCTACGGCTTGGTTGCAGTAAAATTGGTGCTTGAGGAATCACTTGGCCACTTGCTGTGGTCGTATCTTGCGTTACCCTTTATTAGCTCTCAGGGCCATATGGCATGGATCTTCTTCCTCTGCAACCTTTTCATATATCAATATTTTGTAAATAGACAGAAAATACTTCTACATACCGGTAGTTTGGTAGTGATGGTGATTTGAGATCGTAAGATGTCTACCTCTAGGAACAGTTTATCATCAGAAATCCATAAGAAATTTGTTTAAAATCTTCTTGTTCCTAAAAGGATTATTGATGATTCTTTGTAAAGAGAGTATTTTATGGAGATAAAACATTGCAAGTCACCAATATAAAACCTAGTTTTATATAGAAGTCTATGAGAACTATATATGTTCTAGTTCAAATAGTTTTATATAGGAGTCTATAAGAACTATATATGTTCTAGTTCAAATAGTTTTATATAGAAGTCTATGAGAACTATATATGTTCTAGTTCAAATAGTTTTATATAGGAGTCTGTAAGAACTATATATGTTCTAGTTCAAATACAAAATGTAGTTCTATATAGAAGTCTATGAGAACTATATATATTCTAGTTCAAATAGTTTTATATAGGAGTCTATGAGAACTATATGTATGTTCTAGTTCAAATAGTTTTATATAGAAGTCTATGAAAACTATATATGTTCTAGTTCAAATAGTTTTATATGGGAGTCTATGAGAACTATATATGTTCTAGTTCAAATAGTTTTATATAGGAGTCTATGAGAACTATGTATGTTCGAGTTCAAAAAGTTTTAGATGGAAGTCTATGAGAACTATATATGTTCTAGTTCAAATAGTTTTATATAGGAGTCTATAAGAACTATGTATGTTCTAGTTCAAATAGTTTTATATAGAAGTCTATGAGAACTATGTATGTTCTAGTTCAAATAGTTTTATATAGAAGTCTATAAGAACTATATATGTTCTAGTTCAAATAGTTTTAAATAGGAGTTTATGAGAACTATGTATGTTCTAGTTCAAATAGTTTTATATAGGAGTCTATGAGAACTATGTATGTTCAAGTTCAAATAGTTTTATATAGGAGTCTATGAGAACTATATATGTTCTAGTTCAAATAGTTTTATATAGGAGTCTATGAGAACTATGTATGTTCTAGTTCAAATAGTTTTATATAGAAGTTTATAAGAACTATATATGTTCTAGTTCAAATAGTTTTATATAGGAGTCTATGAGAACTATATATGTTCTAGTTCAAATAGTTTTATATAGAAGTCTATGAGAACTCTATATGTTCTAGTTCAAATAGTTTTATATAGGAGTCTATAAGAACTATGTATGTTCGAGTTCAAAAAGTTTTATATAGAAGTCTATGAGAACTATATATGTTCTAGTTCAAATAGTTTTATGTAAGAGTCTATAAGAACTATATATGTTCTAGTTCAAATAGTTTTATATAGGAATCTATGAGAACTATGTATGTTCTAGTTCAAATAGTTTTATATAGGAGTCTATGAGAACTATGTATGTTCGAGTTCAAAAAGTTTTAGATGGAAGTCTATGAGAACTATATATGTTCTAGTTCAAATAGTTTTATATAGGAGTCTATGAGAACTATGTATGTTCTAGTTCAAATAGTTTTATATAGAAGTCTATGAGAACTATGTATGTTCTAGTTCAAATAGTTTTATATAGAAGTCTATAAGAACTATATATGTTCTAGTTCAAATAGTTTTAAATAGGAGTTTATGAGAACTATGTATGTTCTAGTTCAAATAGTTTTATATAGGAGTCTATGAGAACTATGTATGTTCTAGTTCAAATAGTTTTATATAGAAGTTTATAAGAACTATATATGTTCTAGTTCAAATAGTTTTATACAGGAGTCTATGAGAACTATATATGTTCTAGTTCAAATAGTTTTATATAGAAGTCTATGAGAACTCTATATGTTCTAGTTCAAATAGTTTTATATAGGAGTCTATAAGAACTATGTATGTTCGAGTTCAAAAAGTTTTATATAGAAGTCTATGAGAACTATATATGTTCTAGTTCAAATAGTTTTATGTAAGAGTCTATAAGAACTATATATGTTCTAGTTCAAATAGTTTTATATAGGAATCTATGAGAACTATGTATGTTCTAGTTCAAATAGTTTTATATAGGAGTCTATGAGAACTATGTATGTTCGAGTTCAAAAAGTTTTAGATGGAAGTCTATGAGAACTATATATGTTCTAGTTCAAATAGTTTTATATAGGAGTCTATGAGAACTATGTATGTTCTAGTTCAAACAGTTTTATATAGGCGTCTATGAGAACTATGTATGTTCTAGTTCAAATAGTTCTATATAGGAGTCTATGAGAACTATATATGTTCTAGTTCAAATAGTTTTATATAGGAGTCTATGAGAACTATGTATGTTTCAGTTCAAAAAGTTTTATATAGAAGTCTATGAGAACTATATATGTTCTAGTTCAAATAGTTTTATATAGGAGTCTTTGAGAACTATATATGTTCTAGTTCAAATAGTTTTATATAGAAGTCTATGAGAACTATATATGTTCTAGTTCAAATAGTTTTAAATAGGGGTCTATGAGAACTGTATGTTCTAGTTCAAATAGTTTTATATAGGAGTCTATAAGAACTATGTATGTTCTAGTTCAAATAGTTTTAAATAGGGGTCTATGAGAACTGTATGTTCTAGTTCAAATAGTTTTATATAGGAGTCTATGAGAACTATGTATGTTCTAGTTCAAATAGTTCTATATAGGAGTCTATGAGAACTATGTATGTTCTAGTTCAAATAGTTTTATATGGAAGTCTATGAGAACTATATATGTTCTAGTTCAAATAGTTTTATATAGAAGTCTATGAGAACTATATATGTTTTAGTTCAAATAGTTTTATATGGAAGTCTATGAGAACTATATATGTTCTAGTTCAAATAGTTTTATATAGAAGTCTATGAGAACTATGTATGTTCTAGTTCAAATAGTTTTATATGGAAGTCTATGAGAACTATATATGTTCTAGTTCAAATAGTTTTATAGAGAAGTCTATGAGAACTGTGTATGTTCCAGTTCAAATAGTTTTATATAGGAGTCTATGAGAACTATGTATGTTCTAGTTCAAATAGTTTTATATAGGAGTCTATAAGAACTATATATGTTCTAGTTCAAATAGTTTTATATAGGAGTCTATAAGAACTATATATGTTCTAGCTCAAATAGTTTTATATAGGAATCTATGAGAAATATGTATGTTCTAGTTCAAATAGTTTTATATAGAAGTCTATGAGAACTATATAAGTTCTAGTTCAAATAGTTCTATATAGGAGTCTATGAGAACTATATATGTTCTAGTTCAAATAGTTTTATATAGAAGTCTATGAGAACTATATATGTTCTAGTTCAAATAGTTTTATATAGAAGTCTATGAGAACTAATTATGTTCTAGTTCAAAAAGTTTTATATAGGAGTCTATAAGAACTATATATGTTCTAGTTCAAATAGTTTTATATATAGAAGTCTATGAGAACTATATATGTTCTTGTTCAAATAGTTTTATATGGAAGTCTATGAGAACTATATATGTTCTAGTTCAAATAGTTTTAAATAGAAGTCTGAGAACTATATATGTTCTAGTTCAAATAGTTTTATATAGAAGTCTATGAGAACTGTGTATGTTCCAGTTCAAATAGTTTTATATAGAAGTCTATGAGAACTATATATGTTCTAGTTCAAATAGTTTTATATAGAAGTCTATGAGAACTATATATGTTCTAGTTCAAATAGTTTTATATAGAAGTCTATGAGAACTAATTATGTTCTAGTTCAAAAAGTTTTATATAGGAGTCTATAAGAACTATATATGTTCTAGTTCAAATAGTTTTATATATAGAAGTCTATGAGAACTATATATGTTCTTGTTCAAATAGTTTTATATGGAAGTCTATGAGAACTATATATGTTCTAGTTCAAATAGTTTTAAATAGAAGTCTGAGAACTATATATGTTCTAGTTCAAATAGTTTTATATAGAAGTCTATGAGAACTGTGTATGTTCCAGTTCAAATAGTTTTATATAGAAGTCTATGAGAACTATATATGTTCTAGTTCAAATAGTTTTATAAAGGAGTTTATAAGAACTATATATATTCTAGTTCAAATAGTTTTATATAGGAGTCTATGGGAACTGTATGTTTGAGTTCAAAAAGTTTGATATAGAAGTCTATGAGAACTATATAAGTTCTAGTTCAAATAGTTCTATATAGGAGTCTATGAGAACTATATATGTTCTAGTTCAAATAGTTTTATATAGAAGTCTATGAGAACTATATATGTTCTAGTTCAAATAGTTTTATATAGAAGTCTATGAGAACTAATTATGTTCTAGTTCAAAAAGTTTTATATAGGAGTCTATAAGAACTATATATGTTCTAGTTCAAATAGTTTTATATATAGAAGTCTATGAGAACTATATATGTTCTTGTTCAAATAGTTTTATATGGAAGTCTATGAGAACTATATATGTTCTAGTTCAAATAGTTTTAAATAGAAGTATGAGAACTATATATGTTCTAGTTCAAATAGTTTTATATAGAAGTCTATGAGAACTGTGTATGTTCCAGTTCAAATAGTTTTATATAGGAGTCTATGAGAACTATATATGTTCTAGTACAAATAGTTTTATATAGGAGTCTATAAGAACTATATATGTTCTAGTTCAAATAGTTTTATATAGGAATCTATGAGAACTATGTATGTTCTAGTTCAGATAGTTTTATATAGAAGTCTATGAGAACTATATATGTTCTAGTTCAAATAGTTTTATATAGGAGTCTATAAGAACTATATATATTCTAGTTCAAATAGTTTTATATAGGAGTCTATGGGAACTGTATGTTCGAGTTCAAAAAGTTTGATATAGAAGTCTATGAGAACTATATATGTTCTAGTTCAAATAGTTCTATATAGGAGTCTATGAGAACTATATATGTTCTAGTTCAAATAGTTTTATATAGGAGTTTAAGAACTATATATGTTCTAGTTCAAATAGTTTTATATAGAAGTCTATGAGAACTATATATGTTCTAGTTCAAATAGTTTTATATAGAAGTCTATGAGAACTATATATGTTCTAGTTCAAATAGTTTTATATAGAAGTCTATGAGAACTAATTATGTTCTAGTTCAAAAGTTTTATATAGGAGTCTATAAGAACTATATATGTTCTAGTTCAAATAGTTTTATATATAGAAGTCTATGAGAACTATATATGTTCTTGTTCAAATAGTTTTATGTAGAAGTCTATGAGAACTACATATGTTCTAGTTCAAATAGTTTTATATGGAAGTCTATGAGAACTATATATGTTCTAGTTCAAATAGTTTTAAATAGAAGTCTGAGAACTATATATGTTCTAGTTCAAATACTTTTATATAGAAGTCTATGAGAACTATATACAGTATAACCTCGTTAAACTGCCACCATCTGTCCAGCCAGATTTTGGCGATAAACTGAGTAAGGACAGAAAACCGAAAGTCAACAGTTTGATTTTAAATTTGGAATGACTGACGGTTTGATTTTGACAAGTTTACCGGAAATGAGTATTATCACTAACAATTTAAATTCTAATATATAAGTTTCATATTGACAGTTGTAGAAAATTTCGGCATTTGTAAATTTAGCAGAATTTATTTTATCGAATTTGAAAAGAAAAAAAATCTACTGAAATTACATTGTTAGCACGTATACTAGCAATTTCCTTTAATATATATTAAATTCATTTTTACGTCTTACAAATATTTACTCTCCATTTTATTTTCACTTTTTGTTTATCACAACTAAAAAAAGAACAATAAAGTTTGTTTTTCTCACTCGTTGTCGTGTCACAAGATTAATTCTGTCCCCAGGGAAAATGTACAGTTAACTTATGGATAATTGATCATTAATTGTTTAAAGAAAGGTGATAAAATATGTTTATAGAAGCAAGGGTGTTATACTTTAATTGAAAAATGTTTATACAACACTTAGAAGCGTGTCACCGTCAGTGTATGGTTTGGAAGTAAATTTGATTTCTATAACCGGAAGTTGTTAAAATCTATTCACATATAAACATTTCTGTCGTTTTAACGCATGCATTCACAATCAAATAATTCACAACATGTTCACATGGATTATAACCCATTACAAGGAAGGCTTTCACTTATTTCTTCATTAATGTTCAGAAAGTCGAGGTCACTGGAGGACATCATTTGCCAATATATCGATGGATTCTTAATTTCTACAATTTCTCTTTTCTGTCGAAAATCAAGCAAATTTCTTTTACGTTTAGGCGTCGACATTTTCAACACAAATGAAAAGAACACACAAACAAATTTATTAAGCTTTATTCAGAATGAAAAGTAATCAGTTCAGGGTTGTAAAAAAAACAATTAACTGTTTTCACAGCAATATCTATTTTCCTTGACTGCTTGTTTACTTACCTTGATTGACAGGCATCCTAAAATCACCGAGGTGTGACATTATTGATTGGCATTATGATCGAGGTTTAAATAACAGTAAATTGACCGTTTGATCTTCAATTACTGTGGCGGATGGCGGTATGCGAGTTTGGCATTTTAACGGGGTTATTACTACATACGGAAAACGGGACTGCAGAAATTCTTGGCGATACGCGAGTTTGGCGGTGAATCGATGGGCAATAAAGCGGGGTTTTACTGTATGTTCTAGTTCAAATAGTTTTATATGGAAGTCTATGAGAACTATATATGTTCTAGTTCAAATAGTTTTATATAGGAGTCTATAAGAACTATACATGTTCTAGTTCAAAATCCAAGAAGTCCACCATGTATAAACATTTTAATTTATGAACATAGAACTTGACAGGAAAATAATTCAAAAGTTTTTCTTTCTGAAGAAACATTGGACTCTTTAATCCCAATTTTTTTTTGCTTGTAAAATTTTTCTCTCAGATGATTTCTATGACTATTATTATTTGATATTTTCCTGTTAATATATGTTGGTGAGGTCTTATAAATATATAAAGTAGTAGTTTGTTACACTTCCTGTCAATAATCAAATATCCTAACAAACATACTTCCTGTAGATAAGTACAATGTATCATTAGCTCACATTCTTGTTAAATAATTACATTTTCTTATGTTTTTTTTAAATAGAATTTTTGAAAATTGAAATTTTGAATAACATAACATTTCACATTATTTTGAAAATTATATACTAATTTATTAATATTATTGAAAAATTTTAACAAGGCCAGGGGATCCTCAGTATAAAACTAGTCAGATAGGAGGATCTACAATATACTCCTTTATAGCTTTATGTGATTATAGAAAGCTTTTGCTGTCAGTAAATAATGTTAAATTTTAAGCTCACCTTGGTGTGAGATATTGTCACTTTTACAGGTGAAAAATTAGATGTTTCTCTTAGCTGTACATGGATAGTATATTTTTCATCTGATTTTGATGGTTTTTTAATAGGAAAATCTATTTCAGAAAAATACATAGTGTTTTTTTTTTACATAAAAGGGACCGAATAGAAGGAAATTTCAATTTTTAAAATTTTTTTTCCCCCATTCATTTTTAATGAATTTTTTCGCAAAATGATCATTCTAAGTTCTAACGAGTTATTGATAGGCCATAGCAAAAATTTGGGTATTTTATTTTGAAAAAGGGTTCAAATTTCAAAACTTGCATACTGGTATTTGGAAGGCAAATAGAATTTGTATTTCTCATCCAATTTTGAACTGCATCTGTGGTGTAATGGTTAGTGTGCTCACCTCAAGTGCGGTAGATTGTGGTTTCGAGCCCCGGTAGGGTCAAACCAAAGGCTATGAAATTGGTATTTGTTGCTTCTCTACCAAGCACACAGTATTAAAAGGAGAAAGAGCTGAGACTGGTTGGCTCGGTAATCGGGATGTGTCCCAATGGGTCTATCAGCAGACTGTTGTTTCAGTGAACTAGCACTATGAAAATCCAACTACCGGTAAGTGTGTTGGTCTAGTACAAAGCGGACCTCATCATCATCTCATTGAAAATTAACTTGTTCTCGCCATAATATGGCTGAAAAATTGCTGAGTTGGCATTAAACAACAAACACTGACCCATTCACTCATCCAATTTTGATGGGTTTTTTTCTTTGAATTTATTGAGCTAAAAGCTTCTAGTAGTATGTCATTTGATTTTCTCTATCTCTTAATGTTTCGTCGATGAACTCAACCTAAAAGGCCCAACAACAGCCAAATTAAAAAAATTGATCCAGCATATGACTGTCCAACACATTATTATGTCCAGCAATTTACTGTGTCCACACTTTTTGTTCAACTTTCCCTTGTTGACATGCTGCATGTGTATCATGCTACGCTCTGTATAGCCATTTATTATCCCCTCGCCAACGAAGTTGCAAAGGGATATAGTAACGCTACCGTCCGTCCGTCCTTCTGTAACATCCTTGTGAACACTCTAGGATCAACATCCTTCAATGGATTTTGACCAAACTTGGTACATATTTAGTCCTTAAGAGAATCTGGAACCCTGTTGATTTTCAAGGTCAAAGGTCAAGGTCACTGGGTCAAATTTTTACCGCATAACATCCTTGTGAACACTCTAGAATCAACATCCTTCAATGGATTTTGACTAAACTTGGTACATACTTAGTCCTTAGGAGAATCTGGAACCCTATTGATTTTCAAGGTCAAAGGTCAAGGTTACTGGGTAAATGTTTTACCGTGTAACATCCTTGTAAATGCTCTAGAATCAACATCTTTCAATGGATTTTGACCAAGCTTGGTACATACTTAGTCCTTAGGAGAGTCTGAAACCCTATTGATTTTCAAGGTCAAAGGTCAATGTCACTGGGTCAAATTTTTACCACATAACATCCTTGTGAACACTCTAGAATCAACATCCTTCAATGGATTTTGACCAAACTTGGTACATACTTAGTCCTTATGAGAATCTGGAAGCCTATTGATTTTCAAGGTCAAAGGTCAAGGGGTCAAATTTTTACTGCATAACATCCTTGTGAACACTCTAAAATCAACATCCTTCAATGGATTTTGACCAAACTTGGTACATACTTAGTCCTTACGAAAATCTGGAACCCTATTGATTTTCATTGTCAAAGGTCAAGGTCACCAGGTCAAATTTTTACCACATAACATCCTTGTGAACACTCTAGAATCAACATCCTTCAATGGATTTTGACTAAACCTGGTACATACTTAGTCCTTAGGAGAGTCTGGAACCCTATTGATTTTCAAGGTCAAAGGTCAAGGTCACTGGGTAAATGTTTTACCGTGTAACATCCTTGTGAACACTCTAGAATCAACATCCTTCAATGGATTTTGACCAAACTTGGTACATACTTAGTCCTTAGGAGAATCTGGAACCCTGTTGATTTTTCAGGTCAAAGGTCAATGTCACCAGGTCAAATTTTTACTGCATAACATCCTTGTGAACAATCTAGAATCAACATCCTTCAATGGATTTTGACCAAACTTGGTACATACTTAGTCCTTAAGAGAATCTGGAACCCTATTGGTGGTCAAGGTCACAGGGTCTAATTTTTAGGCGAGGGGATATGCCACGCTTTGCGTTGCCCTTGTTTAATGTTTAAATTCTTTGAAGTTGAGATGCAGGATTTCAACTTATTCTAAATCGCATTGATGATGTAATGGTTAGCATGCTCTCCTCAAGTGTGGTAGATTGTGGGTTCAAGCCTTTGTATTGTCAAACCAAAGACTATAGAATTGTTATTTGTTACTTCTCCACTAAGCACTCAGTATTAAAGAGAAAAAGCAAATAAATTCTTGTTGGCCCAAAATGTGTTGTTTCAGTGAGCTAACACTACAAAAATTCAACGAAGCATGTTATTTAGTCTAGTAGACATCATTATCATCTCATCGAATTGAACATGTCACCATGATATTGCTGTTATATTGCTCATTTGGCATTAAGCAACAATCACTAAGTCATCCTCTGCTATTCCACAATTATATGTATTAAATTTGGATATTGTATGATTTAGTTTGATGAATGTTTTTGTTTTTACAGATGATAATGTATAAGAATGGTGTATCTCAAGGTGTTGCCTTTGAGGATGTATTTGAAGGGGTTTATTATCCTGCACTGTCACTTTATAAAAACAGCAAGGTAACATATCATCTATTACATTAGTTAAATATTATAACAAGACTTATATTTCAGGTACTGATTTGATCATGCAAATTCATATGCAAAAGTCAGGTTCTAAAATTTGTCATTGAACTACATTATATGCTTCAGTGACTTAGCATATTTTTAGCACACCTGAACCAAAGTGTCATGTGATGTATTGTCATCAATCGTAACTACTCGGCCATTCTCGCTACCCTGCAAATAACCTCGTACGTACATAGTAGAAATTCTTCTTAGATTGTTTGCCGGATGTTAAGTTAAGTTAAGCCGCACAAAAATATAGTCCACGAAAATCCAATATGGAAGACATACTAAGTAAAATCTAATCATGCAAAACTAATTAAAACTTTAATTGAAATATAGAAAATTGTTTCAAATATAACTTTATCAAACTCTCATGTAACTGACATGTGAAAAGTAGTGCGATTTATACGCCTAATGCATACGAGGTTGTTTGCAGGGTAGCGAGAATGGCCGAGTAGTTACGATTGGTATTGTCATCACTTGTCCGTCATCGTTTGTCATCGTAGTTCACATTGTCATCCATAAACTTTGACATTTTAGTCTTCTTCTCTGAAACCACTAGGCCAGTTGGAACCAAAATTGGTAGGAATGTTTATTGGATGGTTCTAGAAAAAGTTAATGTTTTTTTGTTGATCAGAAGTTACATTAAATAACAAGAGGCCCAAAGGTGTCAAAAAGGATGTTGTCTATTTTTAATCTTCTTTGAAACCATTGGGCCAATTAGAACTAAACTTGTCAGGAATGTTTATTGGTTGGTCCTCTTAAAAAGAATAGGGTTTTTTGTTGATCGGAAGTACACTAAAGAAACAAGGGGCCCAAAGGTGTCATAAATTAATATCAATGATTGACAGTTTTTTCTATTAATGGTTAAGTATGTAAAAATGGGATGTGTATATTGGTATGAAGTTATAAAGAATGGGATGTATTTAGTTGTATCGAGGTCAGTGATGATTTGACTGTTGATGCTCTATAAAGAATGGAATTTGTATAATTGTATGGAGTTAGTGAAACATTTGACTGCTATGTTTTCTATAAAGAATCGGATGTGTTTAATAGTACAGAGTCAGTCATGGAAATTAGGAATTTGAATCACAGGACATTCGGTCCTGTGAACGGTGAGGATTTACAGGACCGAACTAGATTTTACAGGACCGACAATAAAATAATGATTTTTTTTTAAATAATAAATTTCTATTTATTCATTCTCTTGAATATAAGGACAGGAGTTTAGTAATTTCTTGTTCATCAAGTTCATTGTCATCATCATCACTGTATTCATCATCATCACCATTGTCATCACTGTCATCGAACTTGGTGCACTGCTGCAGTAATCTTTCAGTCTGTAAAGTAACACAAAAATTTAAATATTGAAAGTCACACTGACACATAGAAATACGAAATTTCAATTATTCTATCATGTTTCACACTTGGACAGGACTGAGGATAAAAATCCACCTGTGATGCACTTTCTAATTTTTCACCATCAAACTGTGAGCCTGAACACTATGGTTGACAGAGTGGACATTGATATGTTTTGTTATATGTACATGATTTAGGTTGTTTTGTTTGTCATTATGGATACATTTTGCTACCCTTTTTTAGATTGTATGTATGAAATGCTTGTTATAATAATAAGTACTAGATATAAAAGAACTTTTGTTCCATAGCATGTAATAAAGTTTCTTATCGCTATTTTGTTTATTTTCCCTTTGATGTTTAAAACCAATATATTTCATATCACGTAAGCGCTGAGATGATTCCAATAATCCCTAAGCGTTGTCAAGGACGCTCGTAGTATTATCGCTGTTTTCTAATATGAAGTCACATTACCAAATCCTTCGATGAGAGATAACTGAGAAAAGTCCTCTCGTTTTGAAAAGCATCGTTAATCACTTATCATCTCAGTCTTTGTTTACTTACTGTACTAACATTGACATTAGCAGTAGTTCTGGTAGCCTGAGGTTCATCAGTGGACTCAGTGACAGACTCAGAATCAGTTGCATGCAACTCTTGGTCCTCAGTGCTAATGTTAGTTGCATCATCACCTATCACAACTTTTTCAGGAATTTTATTTCCAGGTTTTTGGTAGCCTTTAATTCTTCTGGATCTGCCAGATGGAGTCACCTGCAATAGAAATCAACATACATATGTTAAATCTCCAAGATGTCCAAAGAATAAGAATTAGAACTGCTTTAAATGATACCAGTCAGTGTGACTGCTTTAATATTAAATAACATTCAAGATACATTTAGGGGCCAAGACCAATTTGCTAGAATAAGTGAAACTAGTATGCCATAAGATAAGATGTCGACAGTAGTAACATACAAATCTATCAAATATGTATATGTTAAAAACAAATTTTAATTAGAGGTAAACTTACCAATTAAGTCTTTCATTTAATCTTAATAACAAGCCTACAGTACTTAATACAATTAGTAAACCTCTTACCAAAAAGTGGTCAATACACTCTTTTGGGTTAAACTCCTCAATGGACTGGCCCATCAGACTGATTGTCAACAAGTTGTTAAGAGTGTCAGGGTTCATTCTGGCCCTCCTCCTTCCTTTTGCCAACTTCATTATAGAGAAAGAACACTCATTTCTCACTGAAGTAGGTGGTAATGACAGGATCAGATCAATTACAGCCAGAACATTCTCAACTTCATACCCCAACACTTTTAATCTGTTAACCTCCTTCCATCTCAAAGTGCACTGCTCTAGCTTGTCTCTAAACCTAAATTAATGAGAGTTAAGACACTTGGTCAGTTCAAAATTAAATCAATTCCAATATTTTGATGGCTTTGCATGGAAGCTTTTAAATACAGTTATTGAATAAAATCTGAAATTTCAGGATCCATGTAACAAATTTTATTTACTTTATTAGATTTTCAGTTTCATTCACTCATTGTTTCATTCAATACAAAGAACTAACAAAAGTACAGGAAGAGGATATTAGGTAAACTTTACCAATTTCAGCCAATAACTAAAAGCTGAGAAGACAGAATGAAAATAATGATGCTTACTTCTCAAATACCAGGAGTTTCAACTGATCCCATTCTGTAGGCACTAAAGAAGTATCTACATCAGCTCTCTTGAGACTATCCTCAAAATGGTTGGTTAATGTGACAATGTCTTCTTTGCCATAGCCTGCAAAAGTTTTCAACATTCATATTGTGAATTTATCATTGTTGAAAAATATTATACAATTTAAAGTAAATTTGTATATTCTTAAAAGGCTATTTTTTTTATCAATTTATTGATGGGACAAAATACATATATTGTGAAAGGGCATTAAAACGGACTAGATGACAATTGCTGTTGGGTTTTTTTTGAAAATGGAAGTGTTTTTTTGTTTTTTTTAATAATTCAATGCAAATCATTCCAGTAAAATCAAAGTTTTGCAATTGTTCTTTGTGTACCAACATACAAGAGCTTAACTGCAGCAGAAATTGAGAATGAAGTAATGGCAGTGACTTTAAATCAATAATGTAGAATTATAAAATAATTAAAAATGGGAACAAATTCATTTCAAATAGTTGAATGTCCAGTATTTTCTAACAATTTTATGATTAAACAGGTTTTTAAAATATTATTTCAATAGAACTTTAGAAACAGTCAACCCCATATTAGTCAATAAGAAAATAAAAATCAAGAACATGATAAACGCAATATAATATTAATAAAAAAACAAAAGAAATGTGTCGACACACATGCCCCTGCAACAGCTTCCAAATTCTGCATTGAATGAAGTACAAATGAAGACACAAATATATAAATACATTTGACTTTGTACTTTTGGATGGACAATATATAGGCAGATGGATATAATGATTAAAATAATAAAGGCACTTGCAGGGGCATAAACAGTCAACCTCATAATTAGTCAATAAGAAAATGAATTGGGTGCAAAAATAAAAATCAAGCTTGAACATGATAAATGCAATATTTAAATAAAACAACAAAACTTCAAAAGAAATGTGTCAACACACATGCCCCTGCAACAGCTGCCAAATTCTGCATTGAATGAAGTACTTGCTGTTAAATGAAAACTCCTGTAAATCAAATTGCAAAGTCCCTTGTGTTTATGTTGGATCATACCGGTATCTTTGGACACAAATATATAAATACATTTGACTTTGTACTTTTGGATTGACAATATACAGGCAGATGGATAGAACGATTAAAATAATAAAGGCACTTGCATTGCAGGGGCAAAAAAAAATAAACTAAAAAAGCTACAACAGTTGAAAAAAACCAACAATTTATCTAAACCTGTTAGGTCTGATTGGTCACAAGGCCAGTTCCCAAAATTTGATAAACTGGTTGCTTTTATAAATGGAGATTCGGGGATCCTTTTATCAATGTACTGAATCATGCTTTGAGATAACATCTCAATCTTGTTGTCAATCTTTTGGCCACGAAACTTTACATCAAGATCCTGATACTTGCCTTCAGCTATGATTTCCTGAATTAAGTCATCCCTTTAAAAACATTTGAGCAAAATTTAGCAACAGTGACAGTCCTGAGAATAAATCAAACAATTTCACATAATGCAATGATAGATTTTCAGACTTAATTCTAAACAAGATTGTTACATGTAGCAGTATGTATCCCACCACTAAAACAGGGGTTAATGACAACAAACAGAAACTACATTGAATTCTAGTATTTAAATTGATCCATTCAAAGTGTTAGCCTAGCTGCAAGTTTTGATGTTTCATGTTAAAAACTTACTCATTTCGAAGGAGACTGAGAGCACTTTTGGATAATGACAGGGTTAAACAAGCATCCGCAAGAGTCAGGCCTTCCCTCTGCAGACCCAAGGACAGCTTCATTAATGGTGTAATCACAACCTAAAATTCAATTAATTGTTTATAAACATTTACATAATGATAATTATGATATAATCCAAATGGAAAGGTGTATCTAAAGTAAGCTTAAGTAAGTTTCTGCTCTTGAACTTTCAATCTGATTAGCATTCAAAAGTTGTGGATGTTTTTCATTATTTATATTGATAATAATATACAATTAATTACTCCCTAAGAAGTCAATAACAGGATATGAGGACCTCAAGACTTGGCACTCAAGGTGACATGACCTGACCTGATAAAGTTTGTCAGTTACTTGCGATAGGTCAGTGGTTTTCTCTGGCTCCTCCGGCTTCCTCCACCAATATAACTGACCGCCACGACATAACTGAAATATTGTTCAATGTTGAATATATTCAATGAAGTGCAATTATTCCATATTTCAATCGAAACGGGATTAATCGATCGCCATTTTAATTTTTTCAATCGGTCAATATCTACACTACAGGTCAGTGTAAGATCATGTGATAAATAATGACTTCTTTGGAAGATTTAGTGGTCATACTGTGGAAAATAAAATAAAATCCCATGACAAAGCGTAACCAATAGAAAGCGAATATATCCTTATTAATATTCATGAGGTATAATAATTTGAAATGATGATCATGAGTCATATCTTATCTATTACAATGCAACAGGTACCTTCAGCGACATCATAAACACCAGCACATTTCCATCAGCAGCTATTTTGGCTAGGCCCTCAGCCTTGGAGTTTTCATGTGAGGCAGTTTCAAGGTGGTTTCTGATGGCTTTATATCCCTTCTCAAAGTTTGAAATGGCCCTTGCAAGATGTGGCAGCCATCTTGTGCCTCCAACCCCAGTTGGTAGTACCCCGTTTCTATTCAAACTTTTAAATGAAATTTGGAGTCCTTTCTTCATTTTAGGGCTTTTTCTGTATAAGTAGTAGAGGCCTAACAGTAGGGTAATAACTTTGTCGTACAATTTGTTCTTCGCAACTACATCTTTAAAGCAAAGTTCTAGTCTATGAGCAAGACAATGTATGACTACCAACTCAGGTCTATCCTTTTTTAACAATCCAGCCAGACCAGTCTTCTTCCCTGAAAAAAGAACCCTATCATACTATATAATTTGAAAAAAAGTGGTATTCATTGGATATTTATACAGGCTTGAAGATTGAAGACAGGAGAAAACATGTACAACATTGAACAAAGTAGCTGGTATTCACTGTACAATATTACAAATGAATTATAATAATAACTTTCAATAAGTATTTGTTGAACCCAGACAAGAGTAGACGAGTATTTATATTTATTTGAAATTGGTCCATTCAGGGCTAAAACAGGCACTGCCATTTCAATTTTAGAAACAAGACTTCACTGACAGCATTATGATATTCAATGAATATTGTTAAATCTAGTTGTCACCTCAAGACATTACAAATAAGACTGAAGTTGGGGTTCAACCCTTTATTATGCAATAGCTATCATTTTCATGATATGAAGCTAGAGAAATTACCAACCTTGATCAGGTAACCCAACAAACCTTATCACTTCGAATTCACATAATTGATAAATGTACAAATCAGTCTATTTCACTTACCTTGCATATTACTTGCCCCATCTGCACAGAAGCCAATAAGTCTGTCATTAAATGCATCAAGGAGTCCAACAGATTCAAATACTGAGGAGATAAAGTTTTTTATGTCTAAACTACACCCAGACTCAGGAATTCCAATCTTGATGAACTGGTCATAAACGATACCACCACTTGCATGCCGAACATACAATGATTCATATTCGTCTCCAGTAAAATCGGTGCATCCATCACACGTGAATGACAAAAACTTTGCATTCTGAATAGAAGCCACTACAGACTTTGATGTAACGGCAGAAATTGTCTCCATAAGTAGTGCAGCACCTTTACGGTTAACATATGAGGTTCCTACATCCAAGCCTTTTGCAATGTCTAATTTACATAACTGGGTATATTCAGTAAATGGTTTGTTGTGCTTGGCAACATAGTGGGCATTGCGAAATTTTATACTGAGTTTATCAATTTCATTTTGATTTAGGAGTTTTATACACTGTACTGCCGGCGATTCTTCAACAGGTGTTGTGTATCTTGGGGCTATTTTTAAGTGGAATTTACACATCTCGTGGTCTTTTATTGCACTAATTTTGAAATTCTCACATCCTTTCACGAAGGACAGATCTTTTGGTCCACTGGCTTCAATGCACCAGTTGCAAATCATAACATTGTTTTCCCCGTTGTGGTGAAGCCAGGGTCGGTCCTGCTTCCAAGATTCTAAAAATTTGCGTTCTCGATCCTTTTCATACTTTTTTTTCCGGTCTCGCATGTCCTCTGTGGTTACCTTTCTCTTCAATGGCTTTCCTGGTATGGCTCCTGCCGTATATTGCAAGAAAGCCATTGTATCAGTTGTATTGGATGTCGTTGTAGCAGTGGTATTAGATGTCGTTGTATTATCAGTTGTTGTTGTATTTGTTTTGAAGTGATAAAATGTTCCGAATTAACGACGATTCTTAATGAAGAAAACTCTAGAGAATAATATTTTTCCGAAATACCACGATCACGTCTTACACTCGTGATTATCAATTACGGTATCTATTATTTATTTTTAGATTTTTCTTAATCTAAAAATAACAAATAAAAGAGAATTGGAAATATTTTTAAGTTGAATTTAACCGAGAACTTCGATTTATCTATTTTTAAAGACAGGCTGACAAAAAAAATTACCGGACAGTCGGTCCGGTGAGTTAATGAAAACTACCGGACCGCCGGGAAATTTATCGGACGCGGTCCGTCGGTCCGGTGCCAATTTCCATGACTGCAGAGTACAATGAGGATTTGAATGGGATGTGTATACATGTAATTATATGGAGTTAATTAAGGCTTTGACTGTTATGTGTTGTATAAGGGTTAGGAAGTTATGGTGTTTTAACACCACTTTCGACAATATTTCAGTTATATCGTGGTGGTCAGTTTTATTGGGGGAGGAAACCAGAGTACCTGGAGAAAACCACTGACCTGTTGCAAGTCAGTGACAAACTTTATCACATAATGTTGTATTGAGTACACCTTGCCATGAGTGGGATTCGAACTCACAGCGTTAGTGATGATAGCCACTGATTGCATAGTCACTTGTAAATCCAACTAAAATACGATCACGACCATGATTTTATATTTTATGACATTGCACTAATATTGTCTATATATCCTTTCCAAGTGGTGCAAAGTCATCATGTATTGTATTATTATAAATATTGTAAATAATGTGAAACCTGTCTTAGCCAAACCCTGAATCAACCTAACTTGAAATAAAATCCCATTGTAGCCACAGTAGGAAATATTTTTGCAAATTTAACCTGTACAAACCAAACACCTGCCTAATCCAAACACAAAAGTTGGTCTCAAAGAGGTTTGGTTTGGTCAGGATTCACTGTATTGTTTCTTGTTCTGTGTAGCTATTCAAATCCTCCCTAGACTAGTAATCACAAGTTTTAATATAATGAATGTTGTCTATTTGATGTTATTGTTTGTATTTCAGGTCAGAATGAATTTTGGACCAAATTTTAGATGTCCACCACAAGGTTTAAAAGATTGTAGACCAGTAAGTATCCTAAAGAATTTCACTATAATTTAATTCTTCACTTTCATCAATCTGTAAAAGTTGTTATTTTTAGTTGGAAATGGGAGGGACTTGAGAAAAAAAAAGAAGTACATTGGTTACCATATATTTTAGAGATATAGGTTAATTTTTAACCCTATTGTATATCATGTCAATTGTAAAATTATATTTTGTACATTGCAGATGTCAGAAGCAGCATCACAGACAATGATAGAATATGCTTTAGCTGACATGATTTACCATATAGAAAATGAAGGCAAACTACCTGAATTCTGATGTGTCAACAACACAAACAAAAAAAGAACTGATCTAAGAACCATATATAAACAGTTTACATTAAATATTATATTGAAGATATGTGAATCTGGACAAAATCAATCAGTTGATAATAAAATGAAGCTCACCTTGGATATTGTAATTATGTTTCAAGATGAAAGTACCAATAGATATAGAAAAATAACAAATGTCTTGTATCAATATGTTTCATAATGACAGGAACATCAGAAATATTAAAATCTCAGTAATTGTATATGTATCACTACAATTCAAAATGAAGACATCAGAAGAAATTAAAAATATCAGTAATTATACAGTCAAACCTATATTAAGAGGTCACCTTTGAGACCAAAAAAAGGTGGCCTTATATGAGGTTCAATTCATATGTGTATAAATGATGTATATTTATTGCATGTTGTGTTTAAATATGCACCCTTAGGCAAGGGGTGTACAAACATGTCGTCATGCCGCATCCGTCAACCAGTCAATGAGTGTATGTCTGTTAGCTTTTCATATTTCAATCTTCTCTAAAACCACTGGGCCAATATGCATCAAACCTGGCAGGAATAGTCCTTGGGTGGTTCCCATTTTAAATTTTATTTGATAGGTATGAACTCCATGCAAGATGGCTGCTGCTACTAAAAATAGAACATTCTTAACTGGGCCAAAGCAGCTGTATTTGAAGCCAGAATCAGCTTAAATTTTACCTGCAAAGGCATAACAAGTAGCTCTGTAACATATCGTCCATGTTTTTTCGTCAAGTTTATGCTTTTGCCAATTACAGAAATAAGGCAAAGCAAAATATCATTAAAAAATCTGTTATTATACAGACTTTTGCCTTCAAAAGTACTATCATTGTATTTTGTTTTTCGTGAAACTAATAAAAACTTAGATATCAAATTTAGTGTGCACAACACATTTCTGGAATAATCTTCATCAATATCGAAATATTAGAAAACCAATTAATTTAAGTGTTTAGGAGCAATAAAGCAAATTAAGTTTTGTGTTTAAATTGTGTATTTACAACATTTAAGATTTTGAAATTATAATTTATATGAGTAAATGTTAATTTAATTCTGTTTATTGTTGTTAACAAACTTACAATAATAAATCATACAAGAATTAACTTCAGGATATATTATTTTTTATATGTAATATATAGAGAAAATTGGAAGCATCTAAACACATTTGTGCACTATCTCTAGTTGTGCTATTAAGTTAAAAAATGTATGTAATATTTTAACAAAGTAAACATTATTTTTTACATTTATTTGTCTTGTTACAGTTGTTATTCATTATGTTTCCTCGTCTGGGGGAGAAATATTATTTTCATCCTGTCCGTCCATCACAAAAGTTTGTATGCACAACTCCTCCTACATTTTAAATGTGAATTCTTCAACACTTTGGATTCTTGCTTATTACCATATGAAGATTTATGCCGTTACAGCATTTTGATTGGAGTATTTTTAGCTCACCTGGCCATAGGCCATGTGAGCTTTTGTCATGGGTAAGCGTCCATCGTCCGTCCATTAGCTTTTCACATTTAAATCTTCTTCTCTGAAACCGTCGAACAGAAATCAGCCAAACTTGCCAGAAATGTTCACTGGATGGTCCTCTACCAGATTTGTGTTTTTGCTGCTGATTTGAAATCCAACATGGCTGCCAGGGTCCATAATGTGTTCTCATTGGCTGAAATTTTAAAAATCTTCTTGTCAGAAACCACTAAGTCAATTGAATTGTGACTTTGCAGGAATGATCATTGGGTGGTCCTGTACTAAACTTGTAAATCGTTTGCCAATCGGAAATTCAAGATGGCCGCCATGACTCGACTTAGTTTAACATTGGACCCTATGGGAATTTCACATTTTCGTCTTTTTTTCTGAAACCTCAAAACAGATTTGAACCAAACTTGGCAGAAATGTTCATTGGATGGTCATATACAAGATTTGTGTTTTTGGTGCTGATCGGAAATCCAACATGGCTGCCAGGGCCTATAATGTGTTCTGATTGGTCGAAATTTTTAAAATCTTCTTGTTAGAAACCAATTGAATTGTGGCTTTGCAGGAATGATCATTGGGTGGTCCTGTACTAAACTTGTGAATCGTTTGCTGATCGGAAATTCAAGATGGCCACCATGACTCGACTTAATTTTAACATAGGACCCTATGGAAAAAATGTTTAAAAGTCTTCTCCTCTGAAACCAGTAAGTCAGTTTAAAGCAAACATGGGATGAATGGTCCTTAGGTGGTCAACTTTCAAAATTATGTCCTGTGACCCCGACCTCCATCCAAGATGGCAACCATCAGCGAACATAGTTTTAACATAAGACCCTATGGGAAATATATTTAAAAATCTTCTTCTCTGAAACCAGTAAGCCAATTTAAAGCAAACATGGCATGGATGGTCCTTAAGTGGTCAATTTTCAAAATTGTGTCCAGTGACCCCGACCTCCATCCAAGATGACCACCTTCAGCAGACATACTGTAGTTTTAATATAGGACCCTATGGGAAAAAATGTTTTAAAATCTTCTCCTCTGAAACTAGTAAGCCAATATAGCAAACATGTCATCGATGGTCCTTAGGTGGTCAACTTCCAAAATTGTGTTCAGTGATCCCGATCTCGGTTCAAAATGGCCACCGTTAGCAGACATAGTTTTAACATAGGACCCTATGGGAAAATTGTTTAAAAGTCTTCTCTTCTGAAACCAGTCAGCCAATTTAAAGCAAACATGGCATGGATGGTCCTTGGGTAGTATACTTTCAAAATTGTGTCCGGTGACCACGACCTCCATCCAAGATGGCTGCCATGAGCAGACATAGTTTTAACATAGAACCCTATGGCAGTATGGGATTTGAATAGTAACTTAGATGTATTCAGCATGCAGACATTCTTAAGAGGGCTTATTTATGTCAGGTGAGCGATACAGGCTCACCTGAGCCTCTAGTTTTGGAGTAGTTATCACCCCTTTTACTTTGAATACTTAGAAAATTTCATAATTATTTTTTTATACTCAACTCTTCCTCCATTTAAAAAATCTGCATATCATTCTGACAGTTTAATCAAACAGTTATTGCCCTTTTTGGCTTAAATATTTCCTCAAAAATTTTGTAAATCTATGTGGTACTTTTCTCAAAATATTAAAAATATGTGATCTTAATGTTACATTTGTTAACTGGTGGTTGTTTTTTTTTTTGTCATGTACAGAAATTGTTCTTTGACAAAGGAATGTTCATTGGCCAACAGGTCTGGAAATCGATGTCAGTCCTTCTTCCATATAGTTCCAGTTCACTTGATCCAAAGGGTATTGTGAGGTATTGTCATCATCCATAAACCACTACGACAAAAGAGATGATTTCCATTTTCCCATTGTGAACTTTCCATTTATATGTGGCAACATTCCAGCAGCACCTGCATATGGTGTATATATCTCTCAGTTGATCTGATATTCCAGAACTTGTGGTTTTACTTGATAGAGGGTTGCTGCTAACAAGGACGCCACTGAACCCAGGGCTCCCACACATCCGGGAAAATGGGAAAATCCCGGGAATTTTAATTCACGTGCTTCCGGCTGAAAAATGCCCTTGAAATTTGTCTACCGGAAGTCATTAGATAACATTGAATTACTCCCCTTTGATTATTGTTCTTTTGCCTCTTTACAACTTCAGAACAGCGAGTTCTGCGGCGTATCATCCGTAAAGGGTGAAACAGATCATGAATTCTGTTTCATATGCGCGTTTTGTAAGATAGGCTTTTCAAGGGTATTTTGAATAACAACGATCACCAAAAACATGTGTGGAGGAGATATCCCGATGTCAGTGAAGAAATATGTTTAATCTAAACCAGTCATGATGTAATGTTCCATGAAATTTCCTCAAGGTTGGATTATTATAATATGAAGATTCAAATATCAAACAGCAGTTTGATTGAGGACATTTTTTAAAGGAATTATTGTCCTCTTTGAAAATCCTCCTACATTGTAATTGAGATAACAAAGCATATTTCTAAAAAAAAAGATGAAGAATGCATCGGTCACTGGTGTAATGGTTAAGCGCTCGCCTCGAGTTTGGTATATCATGGGTTCGAACCCCAGTCAGGTCAATCCAAAGATTTATAACTGAATTGGTATTTGCTGCTTCTCTGCTAAGCATGCAGTATTAAGATGTAACAGCAAAGACTGGTTGGCTCGGAAGCAGGATAATGTGTGCCAGTAGAGCGACATGTCTACCTAGCCCTGTGGACTGTTTTTTCAGTGGAGACATCAATATCATCATCATCTCATTGTAATATATATACAACCGCATCAGTGGCATAATGGTTAGGAAAGCGGGTCAAATCGGCCCCAAGTCAAAATTATTGAAGAATTAAAACTGTCTAGTAAGTACAGTTATGTTTTGTACCAGTAAATGTTTTACCATTGATACGAAAATAAACTAAATATTAGTATAATTAGCCGATTCCCAAATTGCCGACGTGTGAAAAATAATTAAAAAAATACACATTTTTTGTTTTGTAAATACGCCCCAAATTAGTTTGGAGTTAATTAATTGCCGATCATTTATCAAAATCTACCATAATCACCTAGCTTGGATATTGTGGGTATAGTACTAGTTCATTTTTAGATTACCGAAATCATCAATCAGTTCTAAATAATTTGCTATTTAACGACAATTTTTGACATTGTTTTTCTTTCTTACTTAGTAAAACTCTAAAAAAAAACATTTACTTATTTGTATTTTTTTTCAATTGTTTGAGTAATGAGTATCAGCATCTCCTATTCAACAATCAGTATGCATTTGATTATGGGTTTTCTAATTAAAATTGCGCGAAAAATTACTGCTTTCAATAAAATATGTAAACATCATCAATATTTTTTTTTAAATAAAAAATAATATGATGAAATTTTGTCATTTTTAACAAAAGTCGGCAATATGGGATTCGGCAAAATGGAATCGACAATATGGTACTAATTCATCTAGCCATGCTTAAAATAATCAATAATCTTGCCGATAAAATTTCAGTGTCTGCATATGAGACAATATCAAAAATTGTCTAAATTCCTGTCCGGCGTGTCTACCCACAATTATTTCTTAATCTAATTATCCTTTAGGCAAAATTTCTGTATACAATTTAACTTGAGTATATAATACATTAAAAATGCAAAACAACGCTCCTTTAAATATATATTTTTTTAAAAATATCGTGGTCCAAAGTTTCAAACCCCCCAAAAATCAAGTTGTCCGCTGCTGTTTTTTGATAATTATATCTGTCATAGAAAATTCAAATCAAGTTATACCTTGCTGATTTTCACAAATATGATAGATTGTATAAGAAAATTACTCTCTATAAGCCAATTTTTATTATAACTATGGTATATTCTAAAATGTTGCCTTTTAAAGGTTTGTCCACATGGGTAAATTCCCTCCTGTTACCTCTGGATTTTTTTCACTTTTCGAAACACTTGAAAGACCAAGATTTATTTACCCATAATGCATTGGATCAGCATCATTTCCTGAATCCATAACACCACAAGAAAAGTTTGGTAGGCGGCCAGTTTTAAATATCCGAGCCCATCCAAGGTAAGAATTTGTAGTAGGATACTTTTCATAGTTCTCCCCTGTTATAGTGTTTTCATATACATTCTGAGAATATTTTTGTGTGGAAATGATACTATTAAGTGTGTTTTTTAGACCGTTTTGTAAACATCATGTGTTACAGGAAATACACCTACATCTAATGTAAATAAATGGAAAAAAGTATGGCGTAATTCTTTTCTGTTACTTTCCTTCATGTTACCTGCTAAAAAGTAACAGGAAAACCATAATTGGTAACATGAATGAAATGTTTAATTAAATTTCCAATTTAAATATATTTCTGTTTAAACTATAAGCACAATATTATGTCTTTCTTAAAAATCTGAAGTAAATAACAAATATTAGAGTATAGTGTAGTGTTTGTAATTCTTAATTTCTTGAAAATAAATGAAAACGTATTTTTTTGGTAACAGTTAAGAATTGAACCAGTAACAGGAAGGATGTAAAAGAGAATTTTACTGATGTAACACTTAGTTAACCCCCTATCTGCCAAACACTTTATTTTAAATTCAGTTATCATTATCAAATATTTAAAGAATCCCTATAAAACATTATCTAGATAGGCAAGAAAAGAATTCTGACTTATGGTAACAGCAAAGAAATTATAAATAACAGCAGAGAAAATATAAAAAAAATCTTCTAGAAGATGGTAACAGGAAGGAATTTATTTGTGTATCTTTCTTGTTACAGGCAAAGGGTACATGTATCAAGGAAGAATTCAAGAAGATTATTCTCCTCTTGTTTGAGTCTAAAGGTAAGTTATTCTACTTTCTTTAGATTATCACAAAAAAGCTATTTATTAAAAAAAAGTAACAGAAAAGAACATACATGGTAACAGCAAGGAACACTGGATCTACTATGAATTCAGATAAAGGCCTGTTTTCTTTATTCTCAAACTTGTTTATGGTTGAAAACAACCTAAAACATGTTTAAATCATGAACAATAAGCATGTTTAAGATAGATAAAAACCGCAATGGTTGAAGAACAATATTTAAGAGAAATTTTCTAGTTCATTGATTATTTTTTTAACAAAGTAAAATTAATTCTTCATTAACAAATAAAACAATTCAACTCTTAAACACAGAAACAAAACAAAAACAACACAAAAAACAACAAATATTTTTTTAATTCTTTATAAACAAATACAACAATGCAGAATGTCAATAAACAACTTGGAAATGGGTCTATAATACACATATATTCCTATTACAAACATATACTGGTAATTAACAAGGTTCAAACGTATTCAACCGTGCTTCGATCCCGGTTAAGATGTTCTTTAACCATTTAACCGCATGGTTAAAACCACACCGTAAAAAAACACTCAACCATAAAAAAGTTTAAAACCAGGTTAATGGTTAAGAATTAAAAAACAGGCCTTATGTAAACATCTAACTGAAATGGCATTTGTTTAGAAACTTCAAATATATTTTAGAAGGGCAGATGCTTTACATCACATTTAGTATCTTTAAAATGAAAGAAATAGCTTATTTAACCAAAATACTATTCTTCTAAATACCATCTGTAAGCCTTTGGTTTCTATTACACAACCTACCAAATGAAATAGGAACCACACAATTTATTTATCAGGCCCATTATTTCATCCTATAGAGATCTACAAAAATGGTGTGAAATTTCCACGTGTCTCTTTTGTTGAATTAAATGTGTGGATAGCCAGTGAAAATGAAAATCACTTATAATTCTTGTGTTAACACATAAACCTTTCAACAATGTCTAATTGTCTATTTTTTGTTCACAGGCACCACAATGGCATTGAGTGCTGCAGAAAAACAGAGACGATATCGCGAGAGAAGAGATGCGGTTCTGGAAAGAAGACAAAAATATTTAGATTTAGAAAAAGCAAAATACAGACAAGATCTTGCGATTGGAAAGAGAAAAAATATAGCGCAAATGTCAAAGAGACAAAAGTGTACCATGAGGAGAAGATGGAGACAACAAAAGCAAGACCTGAAAGAGAGAAAACAGATGTTAGAAAATTTAGTCACTCCTCCTGTCTCCCCTTCTCACCCCACAGAACCTGGCACATCAAGGTTGACTAGATCATTTATAAGAAGCCCAGATGGAACAGAAAGCACACCAAGAACAAACAGAGACATTAAAATAGAGAGTGCTAAAAAAGCAAAGGTTTCTAAATGCTACAGAGATTTAGCCAGAAAGAATTTTACTATCAAGATTCTCCAGAAAAAGGTGGATTCTTTAAGAAAGGCACTAGGAAGAGAAAGAAGGAAGATATCCTCAACGATGTCCGAAGAATGCACACCTAGAAAAAGAACAAGAAATATTATGCTAAAATCAAAGAAAACAATCAGTCGTACGCTATTATTTCATCACACAATGTTAGCTCAGATGAGAAGAGACAAAAAAGAAGGACAAAGATACATGATGAAACTTTTAAGTGGTCAGTTACTTCGCAAGTACAAGCTAAGAGTCAGGGCATTCAAGAAAATAGGTTGTTGCTTTAGAAAAAAAGCCAGAAATAACAAGGGTTCTCTCAGCACTCGTTTACGGACACATGTTTTGAGATTTCTACAAAGAGATGATGTTTCAAGATTAACATCAGGAAAGAAGTCAACTGTCACCCGTAATGGAATAAAAAAACAAAAGAGATTGTTATGTGATACGATGAAAATTCTTCATGACAAGTATATAGAAGAAAATGAGCACTTCCAAATCAGTTATTCCGTGTTTTGTCGCCTGCGTCCGTTTTGGACTGTTGCTCCAACAGAAAAGGATAGAGAAACATGTCTTTGCAAAATATGTGAAAATGGCAGATATTTGGCAGAGTGCTTAAAAAACTATAATGTCTTAGACACAAACAATTTGTCAGAGCTTTGCAAAAGGGTTGTGTGCAGTACTTTGAATAAAGACTGCATGTATGGTACATGTAAGCAGTGCTGTAACAAGAAACTAGTCAGCAAGACGGTAGAAGAAACAAAACAAGTGACATGGAACCAATGGATAAGTGTGAAAGAATCTAGAACATTCAAGACAGGAGAGGAGAAAGAAATCACACTGGTGAAGAAGGAACTGAAAGTAGGAACTATACGTACAGCTGTAAGTGATCTAGAACATTTGTTAAAACCGAAAATTACAAAGCATTTGTTCAATATTCAAAACCAGTTTAAGTATTATCAACAACTTAAACAAGAACTGACTGATAATGAGTGCCTGATTCATATAGACTATGCAGAGAACTATGTAGGCAAATATCATGAAGAAATTCAAAGTGTACACTTTGGGGCTTCTCAGCCTCAAATATCTTTACACACTGGTGTTTACTTCACAAAGGATCTACCTGGTGGGTCAACCTTCTGCACTTTATCAGACTCTCTTCAGCATGGTCCCTCAGCTATTTGGACATACATCCGGCCGGTTCTTAATGACATTAAGACAAAACACCCTAATATCAACTACATTCATTTCTTCAGCGATGGACCCGTGACTCAGTATAAACAGAAAAAAACTTTGATCTACTGTCATCTGAGATTTTCAAAATGGGTTTTGAAGGTGCATGCTGGAATTTCCATGAATCCGGACATGGTAAAGGTACTCCGGATGCTGTAGGAGGGAGCCTTAAAAGAACGGCAGACACAAGAGTCAGATGCGGTGAAGATATAACATGTGCACCAAAATTTAAAGAAATTTTAGATAAGACAGGAACCACGGTCACACTCTTTGTTACAGATCCAAAAGAAGTCATGAAATCTGAGGAAGAGCATGATAAATTTTTAAAGCAGCTTAAAGCAATTCCAAATACATTGCAAATACATCAAATAAAAACTACATCTCCCTCGACCGTCTTATTTAGAGATGTCAGTTGCAACTGTGGATTCAAATCAGAAGTGATATGCAAAGGTCATAACTTCAAAGAACGAAAATTTCCTGTAGCAGCAAAACCTACAGAGCCAGTCAGATGTAAAAAGATCCCCAAAACAAAACACCAAGAACTTGATGATACGATATCTTCTTGTAGTCTAAAGGAAAAACAAGAAAATGACAAGGAAAATGCTACAAATTTCAGTATGTGTTCTGAAGAAAACTCTTATACCAGAATCCTTGAAAAACTAAGCAAGTGTAAAGACTACAATGATTTCAAAGAACAGTGCAAGGCAATTCAGATAGGAGATGTTCAAGGACAAGAACGTTCTATACTTGAATGTAAATCAACAGTTGACCAAAATGTAATGGATTTGTGTCCCGATGACATCCCTTCAAAAAAAAACATATATCCAACTATTGTAAGAGCAGATGGAGACTGTCTCCCAGGCTGTGGAAGTGTCTTTGTATATGGTGATGACAGTCATGCTACTGAATTGCGACTGAGAATCATTTTAGAACTCGTCTTACATGAGGACTATTATATGGAAAGAAAACATTTTGAAGTAGCCACCTCATCAGGCAAAATTAGGGATCTGAGAAAATCCTTGGCAATGTATTCTGAAGTTTTCGTGCCCGGTATACGTCTAGATGACCAATTAATAAAAAGAATCTATCAACAGGAAATAATGAGCATCGCAAAACCCAAAAATTACATGGGAATGTGGCAGATGTATGGACTGGCTAGTGTTCTAAAAATGAATATTTTTTCATGCTATCCAAAACGACGAAACCCTAATATACGTGAGGACTTGCATAGACTTATTAAACCAAGAATGGCAAGATCCTTACCGATAGCAACAAGCTCAGCCATTATCATGTGGAGTAGCACGCGATCAGATATGGTAGAACAACATTGGGTACCGAATCACTTTTTACCCATTTTACCTGTTGACAATGACTGCAGTGGTGTAGTAGAAATAGAGAATGGTCATGCCGACTTAAATCTACCTAAATGTGATGACATTTTTGACATGCTATTTGATTTACAGAATATTGATAGTACTGAAAATGACTTTAAGCACGTCGACATAGAAATAGGAAAGCTGACAAAAACTGAAACTAGAATGGAACAAGAGAATAATAAAATAAGAACTAAGATGAACTTTGAGGATATCCAAGTGAAAAATGAGACTGTCTTTGAGGGAAACCAGATGGAAACAGAAAATGACATGGAAAATCAGGAAATAGATATTGAGAATGATCATGAAACGACATCCGCTGCCCATAACATGGAAAATCAGCAAAGGGATATTGAGAATGATCTTGAAACGACATCCGCTGCCCCTGATGATGTTGCGTTTGCCATATAAGAATTTACTGTTGGGCAGTTCGTTTATGTAGAGTATGATGATCAGAACTATCCTGGAAAAATCCTCAAATTAAATGAATCCCTGAAGGAACTGTATGTCCAATGCATGAAAAAGGTTAATAAAAACAGCAGTCTTTACATGTGGCCCAGAAAAAAGGACTTCTGTTGGTTTCCTTTGGATGCAATAAATAAGATCATACCTCCACCAGATTTATTGATGGGACAAACCATTACACAATGGAATGATTAAAGTGACACATTTGTTTGACTATTACTTTGTTTCTTGTTCTTTTTGTGTTTTATGATGACATTTTGTTTTGATACATTGAAAACAAAGGTATTGTTTTGAAATGAAAGTTCCTTCCTGTTACCAACTTCTGTCCTGTTACTGAAGTGTTTTTCATGTTACTGGTTATATTTTACTTTATTTCTAAAATACCTTACACTTATCTAATAAAAGTTTGTATGATTTATGAAGGTCAATTAGCACCACATTGAATAAACTATTACAGTTTTGTCTTGTAATTACATAAAAGTTTTAAAATGAATTAAATTGCAATAAAAAAGATGATTTTCAGAACCAAAGAACTGTATCAATTTTAAGAGATTATTCTTAGATACTGGTTTTTAATTGTTAATCATTTTTATTGTAATGTGATAGGATATCGCAAGAAGTATCAGAAAACAGAAAATATTATCTCTAATTTTATTTCTTATTCCCTTTACAGTCTTCTAAAAAATGTTAAACTCTGGTAACAGGAATGAACTGGAAGTGTTAGTTCCATTTTAAAGTTGCCATGGTTACCATATATATAAGAATTTTGAATTACAGACAATAGTTCTGAGATCCTTAATACTTGTTCTGTGTTTTGAGTTATTAAAATACATGTTCTAAAGACACTCGTTTTGATGTTTTTACCTTGCCAAAATTTAGACAATATTTGATATTGTCTCATATATATGATGCAAATTTCCTCCATGTACATTGGCCATGAGGAGGACTTTAATTTCATTTTGTTTAATCATTTCCAGGCTAAATGTCCTTTAGGCACCAGCCCTTGATGACCTCTGTATATGAATGGCATTGCTCTCATGCATGTACGAGTGCATTGGTCATGGGGAGGATGCTGAATTTGCCTTCTGTCATTGAATTAACCCCTTGTAAATATAAAAGGGTTTATTTCTATTTCGGTGTTCAGAAGAAGTTAATTTTTATTTATTTATTCTTTTTTTATTTTTATTTTTTGGGGCCGATTTGACTTTCATTTTGAGGCCGATTTGACTGGAAATCATGGTTAGCATGCTCTCCTCAAGTGTGGTAGATCGTTGGTTGAGTCCCGGTCTGGTCAAACCAAAGACTATAAAATTGGTATTTGTTGCTTCTCCGCTAAGCATGCAGCATTAAGGAGAAAGAGCAAAGACTGGTTAGCTCGGAATCAGAATTATGTGTCCGAGTGGAGTGACATGTCTACCCACGGACTGTTGTTTTAGTGAGCTAGCACAATAAACTAGAGGCTCAGTGGGCTGAGCCTGTGTCGCTGACCTTTCATTCTGCTTTGAGGAAACTTAATACAGAACCTTCCATAGGTGCTTCCCACCAAATTTCGGTTCATTTTGGCAAAGCAGTTTCAGAGACGATTTTTAGAAATCGACCAATCTAAAGCAAGAATTGCCTGTGGCGGCCATGTTTGTTAATGATCAAAACGAAATGAGCAATCTCTATAGAGGACCTTCCATAGATGCTTCCTACCAAGTTTTATATCATTTGGCCAAGCGGTTTCAGAGGAAAAGCTGTTTTAGAAATCGACCAATGAGAAACAAGAATTGCCTATGGCGGCCATGTTTGTTAACGGATCAAAACGGAATGAGCAATTCCCATAGAGGACCTTCCATAGATGCTTCCTACCACGTTTCGGTCCATTTGCCCATGCTGTTTCAGAGTAGAAGATTTTTAGAAATCGACCAATCAGAAACAAGAATTGCCTGTGGTGGCCACGTTTGTTAATGGATCGGGACGAAATGAGCAATCTTTATAGAGGACCTTCCATAGATGCTTCCTACCAAGTTTCGGTTCATTTGGCAAAGCAGTTTCAGAGGAGAAGATTTTTTAGAAATCAACCAATCAGAAACAAGAATTGTCTGTGGTGGCCATGTTTGTTAACGGATCGGGACGAAATAAGCAATCTTAACAGAGGACCTTCCATAGATGCTTCCTACCAAGTTTCGGTTCATTTGGCCAAACGGTTTCAAAGGAGAAGAATTTTAAAAATCAGCCAATCAGAAACAAGAATCGCCTGTGGCGACCATGTTTGTTAATGGATCGGGACTAAATGAGCAGTCTTTATAGAGGGCCGCCCATAGATGCTTCCTACCAAGTTTCGGTTCATTTCGCCAAGCGGTTTCAGAGGCCAATCAGAAACAGGAATTAAAGTTTGTTTTTGCCCGCAAAAACGTATGTCTCACCCCGTCCCACAAACTAGTCAAAGGTAAAAAAATCTATTTAGGTAACAAATAAAATTAAGCTTCAATGAATAACAAAAAAAACTGTTTTTAATCCATGAAACACCAAAAAAAATTGATCAAAAGTGCTAAAGCAAGGGTTACAGGTACTATTCCATATTGTCATGGCAAAGTTCCCCATTCCAGAAAATTGCTCAGCCTATGTTCCAATGATTTTAAAGGAATTTTGTTCTTCTAAAGTTAATGGATTGGTGATGAAAAACCTTTTCAGGGAAATAGTGACATTATGATAGACTCTTGTACATATATATACAAGTTTCAGTAAGTGATATTACACTAGTGTGTTTGCAAATAACTCCCACAAAATTTAAGGGATCAAATTTTCCTGGTAATATGCACAACTACATATGGTGTCCTTACTACCTACCAAGTTTCATGAAATTCTGTTCAGTAGTTTCAGAGGAGTTGCGCTGACAAACTGCTTCAGAAGTATATTTCGGGAAATTTTAAGTTCAAAGGGGCATAACTCCCACAAATTTAGGGGATCAAAATATCCTGGTAATATGCACAACTACATACGGTGTCCTTACTACCTACCAAGTTTCATGAAATTCTGTTCAGTAGTTTCAGAGGAGTCTGACAAGCTGCTTCAGAAGTATATTTTGGGGGAAATTTTTTAGTTCAAAGGGGCATAACTCCCACAAAATTTAGGGGATCAAAATATGGTTTCTTTACTACCTACCTAGTTTCATGAAATTCTGTTCAGTAGTTGCAGAGGAGTTGCGCTGACAAGCTGCTTCAGTAGTAAATTTTGGGAAATTGTTTAGTTCAAAGGGGCATAACTCTCTTATAGAAAACATTCAGGAGATCAACATTTCCTGGTAATATGCACAACTACATATGGTGTCCTTACTACCTACCAAGTTTCATGAAATTCTGTTCAGTAGTTTCAGAGGAGTTGCGCTGACAACCTGTGTGACAGACAGACGGACAGGACAAAAACAATATGTCTCCCCACCAAAGTGGGGGGAGACATAATTGCCTGTGGCGCCCATGTTTGTAAATGGATCGGGACAAAATGTGCAATCTTTAGAGAGGACCTTCTATAGATGCTTCCTACCAAGTTTCAGTTCATTTGGTTGAGGGGTTTCAGAGGAGCAGATTAAAATGTGAAAAGTTAACGGACGCCAAGTGATGGCAAAAGCTCACGTTGCCATTGGCAAGGTGAGCTAAAAATCCAACCCAGCGTGGTGATCTAGTACAAAGTGGACCTCATCATCATCTCATTGAAAATTAACTTGATATAGCTGAACAATTGCTGAATTGGCGTTAAACAACAATCACTCACTTGTTGAAATATAACTTGTTCTTGCTATGATATAGCTGAACAATTGCTGAATTGGCGTTAAACAACAATCACTCACTTGTTGAAATATAACTTGTTCTTGCTATGATATAGCTGAACAATTGATCATTTGTCCTTAAACAATACACACACATTTACTCAAAAAGGTAAAGAATGTGGGAGGGGGTATTTTCTTTGTGTCAATAATAACATTTAAATACATTAAAAAAAAATCCAGATATTTCTCATTCATAAAACAAAAGGCTTTATCTATTGAAACTAAAAGATATAAAAATCGGATGATTTTGATAAAAATATAAAACACAATAATTAGTCATGCTGAAAACAATCCTCTCATCCTCTGTAGTTAAAACATAATGTCACAAAACTCTGAGTAAAAATATTCTGTATAAAACAAAATTCATTAGAGAGTAATTTCTGATAATGTATTCCTATACTTTTCTATAAGGATTATCATCAAGATTCTAATTTAAACCTAAGAGGACAAGTAACATTAAACATATCTCCCTTTCCTTCAATCTTTATAGAGTCTTCATACACACAACCCACAGCATAAGACTCCGGATGTTCTATAACTCCAGGCATTGTTATATGATGTATTCCATACTGGTCAACAGCAATTCCTCCATCATGATCATGTCCACTTATAAAGCATACAACACAGGATTTGAATTCAGACAAAGTGTCATGCACATCACTGTAATTCCAACACAAACACATAGCATCTGTTGCTTCTAAGTAAACAGGGTTATGGCCTACAATAAAACAAAAACAAAATAAAATATCAGTGAGAATGTGTATAAATATACCAATAATGCTACCACTCTTTATCTGTAGCCACTTTAAACAATTCAAGTGAATTAATAGAAAATTTGTATGCTTTAAAATGTACATGAACATGAACAGAAGAGAATATCCCGTTTTACAATTGCAATACACAATGTTAAAGAAAGTGGACATTGATTTCTGTGTTCTTTATTTAAACGTTGGAGAAACTGATCTTTGCAGGGAGACTAGTCATCCAATACAAGAATCGTTTACGTTTAACTCTCTTGTGTTTTTTTCTTTTTAAACAAAATTTAAAAAATCTAATTAAAAACGAAACGATTGGGGACGTACTACAAGTATTCTTTACAATTACATTGAACAATCTGATTAAAAGCACATTCTCACTACTCTTTTATGGTACACAATTGTATGCCACGACATCTGAAGATCTGAAGAAACTCTTATAACCGCATTGGTGGCGTAATGGTTGGCGTTCTCGCCTCAAGTGCGGTAGATCGTGGGTTCGAGCACCAGTCGGGTCAAACCAAAGACTTTAAAATTGGTATTTGTTGCTTCTCCGCTAAGCACGCAGCATGAAGGAGAAAGAGCACAGACTGGATGACTCGGAATCAGAATAATGTGTCTGAGTGGAGCGACATGTCTACCCGCGGACGGTTATTTCAGCGAGCTAGCACTATAAAAAATCCAACTCAGCGTGTTGGTCTAGAAAAAAGCGGACCTCATCATCATCTCATTGAAAATTAACTTGTTCTCGCCATGATATAGCCGAAAAATTGCTGAATTGGCGTTAAACAACAATCACTCACTCACTAACTCTTATAACGGGTCACATTCGAGAGTTCCAATGTAACTGAATATTTAATGGCCAATCAGATTGCTCTAAACAAACAAAGCCGTTTAATATTAAATTGCAACACTTTCAAAGTCACGAAAGCGCCATTTTCATTGGACGGCATATGTCATGGAATAAGGTTACTCGCATGTGACCCGTACTATGGGTTTCTTCAGATTTCTGATCCGCGACATAAATAAAGGAGATCAAAAGAGAGATGTAATTTTAATCAGATTGTACAGGATTATAGGTGGTCTGATGATTCACACACATATATATCTTGCAGACCAAAAACAATTTTAGGGCCCGGGTGGCTCAATGAGTTAGGTAGTTGGATAACCTAACAACTCATACAAGCCTATCACTAATACGGCGTGTGTTCGCGCCCGGCTTTGTAAATTACTATTAAAAAAAGGTGCACTCGACACACAGCCGCTAGTGATAAAGTTTACCAGTTGTTTGCTCATGGTTGGTGGTTCTCTCCAGGTACTTCAGCTTCTTCCACCACTAAAACTGGTCGCCATGATATAGCTGAAATATTGCTGAAAGTGGCGTTAAAACACAAAAAGCAAGCAAAGGCAAAGCACCAAAAACTTTATTAATGGAAAATGTAAAATAAAAAAAAACGATCACAATTCCATTACCACAAATTCTGGTCTTCAACAGTACACAAACCAAAATGGCGGGGTTAAGCAAATTTATGGGCCCCAAACTTGTATTTGAATGATGCGGTCATGTAAATATTTTCCACATGCGAGTACAAAGACAAACTTATTTTGATATCCTCACGATAATAAATACTATAATTCATTATGCAATTCTAACCCTAAAGTTTCTATTGAATGGGGGCGATGGCACTATACAACCGTGTCGAAAAAGGAGACTACAACATGTATGTACTTTATGCAAAAACACGACCGAAATCATTAGTCAAAGCAAATTGATTTCAGTTTACATATATTGTGCAAAACTGCACAATTGTATATGATTCATTGTATTTCCATGGCTGTGACCATGGGCTTGGGTTAGGGTTATGGCATTTAACGCCACTTTCAACAATATTTCAGTTATATCGTGCTGGTCCGTTTTATTGGTGGAGAAACCAGAGTACCTGGAGAAAACCACCGACCTGCCGCAAGTCACTGACAAACCTTATCACATAATGGTGTATCGACTATACCCCGCCTGAGTGTGATTCGAACTCAAAACGTTCGTGGTGATAAGCAGTTATAAATCCAACTACATATACGATCATGACCATAACCGCCCCATATCATTGGCTTGGTATATCACAATATAAATTATTGATTAGTAATGGTGATTAATTGGTGGATTGCCTATTTAAACATTTACCTATAACAATGACGTTTTGCTTCTGTTGTTTCGCTGATGATAGTTCCTCCTTCAACCAGTCAATCTGTTGTGTTGACATAGCGCCATTAAAACGTACAAATCGTCTCTCGACACCTATTAAACCCTCTGGAGCATTTTTATCATCATTGGGGTTCACTCGAAGGAATTCACTAGCCTGCTTGTATTCTGGTGTGTCTATGGTTGTTCCAAGAATAGAAATTTCGTATGTGTTCAGAGCACATATTTTTATACCAGGATGAGGTTCAACTACATAGTATGCCTTGTTTATATGCGGCAACGTTTTGAATAGACGGGATGTATACAATTTGTCTTTTGGGAAGTTATATAACTCATGATTACCAACAACATTTAAAACTGGCCAAGTTTCTTGCTCAAATATGTCTAAAACACGGTCAAGACAGACATCTGGTTTTTCAGTTTGTTTACAGAAACCATCTATTATGTCTCCTAATTGTAGTATAAATCTAACGTCATATAGTCTCCATTCCTTCATAGCTTTTTGCAAGAGACAAATGGCGTTTCTGTAGTATCGTTTCTTTGTTTTGTTCCAGTTATAACCATCATCAATATTGGCATACTGCAGATCAGCAACCAAACCAAATTTAAATACTGCTGCCATTTTACAAGAAGACGTCACCAGCACTGAAATAAACAATACAATAATTCAATAACGTAAACATTCAATGTCCCTATGAAATGCAAAATGAGGCGTTGAGGCTTTGCTTTACAATTTTGTATTAGAAGTTTAGTAAGGAATGCTGACACAATATATGTGTTACAAGAGGTCCACATAAACAGATACAATACATCTTATTTTATTTACAAATATATAAATCAATAATGAAATACAACAAATATTTATATTAGTTAGAGAATACTGACAAAATAAGATACTATTATATTATAGTCGGTTTAAGAGCACTTTAGGGCTCATGTTGATTTGTTGTCTATGTATATATATACCGACTCTAAATAAAATTTACTTACTTACTTACTTACTTATATAACTGAACATTGCAAAATGATAATAGTCCTATAAGTTTATGATCATTTAGACAAGTAGTATAGTAATGTGGTATTAATTTTTTTCCTAAAATTTGATAAATCTGGAGATTTACAGATAAATGAAAATTCACTTTCATGATTGTCGTTGCATAAATAACATAAACCATTTTATGGCGTATATTGTGCGGTTTTCTTCTTCTTCCATTAAAGTTCATCCCTCAGTGGTCCTGAGTATTATAGAACTTGGTCATGGTGATTGCGAATACATGAAACAACATTAATAAAATAATTAAAAGGAAATGATAGATACATGAAAATCCATGTAAAACTTGGGTACCATATAGGTACAATATCAACTGCTATTACATGTCGTTTAGTAATGATCTGAACGTCAACGAAATAGTCTGCTATTTGTGTGATATTTTGGTTAGTGTTCCATTGATCTGATAACAGAGTATTCCAATCACAGGCATTATACATTATATCAGTAACAATGTTTGGTTAGTGCTCCAGTGATCTGGTAACAGAGTGTTCCAACCATAGGCATTATACATTATATCAGTAGCAATGTTTGGTTAGTGCTCCAGTGATCTGGTAACAGAGTGTTCCAACCACAGGTATTATACATTATATCAGTAACAATGTTTGGTTAGTGCTCCAGAGATCTGGTAACAGCGTGCTCCAACCACAGGCATTATATATTATATCAGTAACAATGTTTGGTTAGTGCTCCAGTGATCTGGTAACAGAGTGTTCCAACCACAGGTATTATACATTATATCAGTAGCAATGCTTGGTTAGTGCTCCAGTGATCTGGTAACAGAGTGCTCCAACCACAGGCATTATACATTATATCAGTAACAATGTTTGGTTAGTGCTCCAGTGATCTGGTAACAGAGTGTTCCAACCACAGGCATTATACATTATATCCGTAACAATGTTTGGTTAGTGCTCCAGTGATCTGGTAACAGAGTGTTCTAACCACAGGCATTATACATTATATCAGTAACAATGTTTGGTTAGTGTTCCAGTGATATGGTAACAGAGTGTTCCAACCACAGGTATTATACATTATATCAGTAGCAATGCTTGGTTAGTGCTCCAGTTATCTGGTAACAGAGTGTTCCAACCACAGGCATTATACATTATATCAGTAACAATGTTTGGTTAGTGCTCCAGTGATCTGGTAACAGAGTGTTCCAACCACAGGCATTATACATTATATCAGTAACAATGTTTGGTTAGTGCTCCAGTGATCTGGTAACAGAGTGTTCCAACCACAGGTATTATACATTATATCAGTAGCAATGCTTGGTTAGTGCTCCAGTGATCTGGTAACAGAGTGCTCCAACCACAGGCATTATACATTATATCAGTAACAATGCTTGGTTAGTGCTCCAGTGATCTGGTAACAGAGTGTTCCAACCACAGGCATTATACATTATATCTATAACAATGTTTGGTTAGTGCTCCAGTGATCTGGTAACAGAGTGTTCCAACCACAGGCATTATACATTATATCAGTAACAATGTTTGGTTAGTGCTCCAGTGATCTGGTAACAGAGTGCTCCAAACACAGGCATTATACATTATATCAGTAACAATGTTTGGTTAGTGCTCCAGTGATCTGGTAACAGAGTGTTCCAACCACAGGCATTATACATTATATCCGTAACAATGTATGGTTAGTGCTCCAGTGATCTGGTAACAGAGTTTTCTAACCACAGGCATTATACATTATATCAGTAACAATGTTTGGTTAGTGCTCCAGTGATCTGGTAACAGAGTGTTCCAACCACAGGTATTATACATTATATCAGTAGCAATGCTTGGTTAGTGCTCCAGTTATCTGGTAACAGAGTGCTCCAACCACAGGCATAATACATTATATCAGTAACAATGTTTGGTTAGTGCTCCAGTGATCTGGTAACAGAGTGCTCCAAACACAGGTATTATACATTATATCAGTAACAATGTTTGGTTAGTGCTCCAGTGATCTGGTAACAGAGTGTTCCAACCACAGGCATTATACATTATATCAGTAACAATGTTTGGCTAGTGCTCCAGTGATCTGATAACAGAGTGTTCCAACCACAGGCATTATACATTATATCAGTAACAATGTTTGGTTAGTGCTCCAGTGATCTGGTAACAGAGTGCTCCAACCACAGGCATTATACATTATATCAGTAACAATGCTTGGTTAGTGCTCCAGTGATCTGGTAACAGAGTGTTCCAACCACAGGCATTATACATTATATCAGTAACAATGCTTGGCTAGTGCTCCAGTGATCTGGTAACAGAGTGTTCCAACCACAGGCATTATACATTATATCAGTAGCAATGTTTGGTTAGTGCTCCAGTGATCTGGTAACAGAGTGCTCCAACCACAGGCATTATACATTATATCAGTAACAATGTTTGGTTAGTGCTCCAGTGATCTGGTAACAGAGTGTTCCAACCACAGGCATTATACATTATATCAGTAGCAATGTTTGGTTAGTGCTCCAGTGATCTGGTAACAGAGTGCTCCAACCACAGGCATTATACATTATATCAGTAACAATGTTTGGTTAGTGCTCCAGTGATCTGGTAACAGAGTGTTCCAAACACAGGCATTATACATTATATTAGTATTATGACGGTGCTATCCCCGCCTTTTATTATATTGTGCTTTCTTGAGCATATATTATTGTCCTTTTGACTTGCTTCTCCAGCACTTATTATACTATTTCTAGCACCTATTGTGACGTTTGTACTGCTTATTATTTTTAGATAAAGTTCACCAGTTCCGTATTGTTACTATGTAACTTCGGAAAGGTCGGGAACAGCTAGGCCGGGAACGAGGGAGAATCCTGCTTCGTTGATGGCTTGAAAGAAAAGAAATTGGAACCGCACTTTTATTATATACAGATAAAATACGATATAAAATACAATGCAAAACAAATTACAAAATACATAATCTCAATAATTCAGTTTAAAAATAAATCAAAGTAACATTTCAATTAGAAATTTATCTTTATAAGTGCTCAAATATTTCTCTTGTCTTTAAAATTTCTTATTATAAATAAACCTTTAGCAAAGATATGAAATAAATCTGAACATTTCTTTTTCCATTTAATTCTTTAAATTAATTTACTTTAAATTACAATTAACAATTTCAAGTAACAAGTTCATTTTTATTTATTATTTCTACTTACTATAATATACCAATAACAACACCTATACTAAATATTATAACATAACATTGAATATTGATTTAAATAAAATTGTCCATAAAAAATGAATTATCAATGTTCTTTATTTATCTTTTTGCGTTAACTTGAATTAAAAATAATGATTGAACACAATTTAAAAGAAATAATATAAGTAATTTCCGAAATAGAAAAAGAAAAATGTTTTAAATTATTTTCTCACCTTGAAAGAAAAGAAATTGGAACCGCACTGGGTTTTCCAACAATTCTTTCTTTTTATATTAGGCGAGGGGTCAATAATTACATCCACGGGTAAAGTTGGTCATTTTGCTAGATTAATATGATTTAATTACTTTGACCAAGTAATATTCTATTTCAACAATTCTGATATAACATTTTTTTCTAGGTCACCTCCTACGGCAAGAAAATGTTAACTAGTATTACTGTGAGCACAGCTCACTAAGATATATTCCCCGCTCCCCACATCTGTCCAACCTATTTCCATAACCAAAACATTACTGATTGTTCCGACCAAAAATGAAAGGGATCCTCCTCTCTTCACCAGTAAGCTGCTGATAAAATTTCAAAACCTTCTGAGAAACACTACTCAAGTTATCATACGACATAGGGTAAAAATCTTATTTTCCGTCATTTCAAGTCCAATAACTCTGGAACGGCAAAAGTGAAAATCGTCAAAATGAAAAGGATCCTCCTCGACTCACCGGTAAGTTGCTGATAAAAGTTCAAAACATTCTGAGAAACACTACTCAAGTTATCATCCGACATAGGGTAAAAATCTTATTTTCCGTCATATCAAGTCCAATAACTCTGGAACGACAAAAGTGAAAATCGTCAAAAATGAAAGGGATTCTCCTCTCTTCACCAGTAAACAGCTGATAAAATTTTAAAAGATTCTTAGAAACACAACTCAAGTTATCGTACGACATCGTATTTGTCGACAGACAGACGGACGGACGGACGGACATGGTGAAACCAGTATACCTCCCTACAACTTCGTTGCAGGGGGTATAATTATTTTATTCAGGAGATAAAACTATACCCGAGTCAATATTTTTCACACAGAATAAACACTTTAATATTTGATCAAGTATGAATCGAACGAAATTGTGCCAACCTCTTGTAAAGTCCATTTGAATGCTATAGACCACCTAAAAAAAATAATTAAAAATCCATTTTAATGTTTTCTTTTCTTTTTTCTTCACATATATATTTTATATGTTTCTACGAACTCTGACAGTAACTTTTAGAATTTTTCATCCATAGATAAAAAAAAAGTTGCCCATTAGGTGTCTATGTTAAATATTTGTTTGTATATGTGTAATTTCTAGGGGAGTGAAAGAACAGCCTAAAACTGTAAACAAAAATAAGAACATGTGCTCCCCATGCAAATATACTATTGGCATGTGACTTGTCATTTAAATATCAGAGAAGATGACATGTAAATTGGATAACAAATCTAAATTTATTTGGTTACTTTCAAATGAAAATATAATTATTATTAATATAGTCATAAAACTGTTGATGTCATTAACAGAAACTAGAACTAAATTGTTATCTGGGAGTGAGGTTTGTCCTCCGGGCTCTCTTCCAAGTTCACATTGTATTATTACATCCAATATAGTGGTATAATATATATTATGCATATACCTATAGGTATTTACCTATCAAATTATATGCATTACATAAAAATCTAAGAAAATAATAATAATAATAATAAATTTATAAATAAATAAATGATACATACCGGTAATAATAACTATTTAATGAAAATAATTCAAGTGTAAACTTATGTGTATGGTGTATATATATTTTTTTATATAAATCCTCTGAAGTTATTTTACAACTAATGGGTCACTGTGCTTGTTATATAGCATACATTCGAATGCAACTATTACACTGTCAATGGTATGATTAAATTTTGATTTGTTTGTTTCATAATATGTTATAAAATCCACCTGTGATGTAAATCTATTGTCTAAACTCTCCATTATTTTTAAGGAATGGAGAGTTGTGAACAATATGTACAGGGGCGGAGCTAGAGTTTAAAGGTCAAAAACCTCAACCTGTTTAAAATTGCAAAAGGGAATAACAAACAATTTATTTAAAATTTTTGGTTACAAGATTAATAATTAATAAAAATTATTAAAGTACAATGGGTGGATTTTAAGTTGGAGAATGTCCTCGTATCTCTCCATTCCTTAAAACCAATGGGCCTCGGCTCCATTATTTTTAAGGAATGGAGAGTTACTCGGACATTCTCCTATACGTCATATTCCAATCAATGTAATCAATCCATAATCATTGTATTAAATTGGTGTCTTCAACCTATGCCAACATTTTGAAATATCATATTCAAGGTTAAATTCTTTGTTAATTGTTCTGCCCGAAAGTAGCCTTGTGAAATCAAGGTGAACTTTAATTACCAACAGTGCCTCTTGCTTGAATAAAAAGCATGCAAGTCAAGCTCTATGCATTCTTCAATATATATATTTAAACTAGAGAATGTGTCCATGAGAATTAAAGATCGAGTGACAATGACCTTGATACATGTGTTTTGAATTAAATGGACAACTATATTCACGCAAGCCCATTTGATATTTAAATGGTCAGTCATACCGGTATGATATATAGAAAATTGCATGTCAAGCACATGTTTTTATTTTTGTTTACAGTATGAGTGCTCTTCTTTAAAGCATGCTTACTCCACTGGAAATTACACATATAAGTGCAAATATTTAACATAGATACCTAATGGGCAACTTTTTTATCAATTGATGAAAAATTCTGAAAGTTACTGTCAGAGTTCATAGACACATTTGAAATACATACTTAAAGAAAAAAGAAGAGAAAAAATTAAAATGAATTTGTAATCTATTTTTTTTTATGTGGTCTATAGCATTCAAATGGACTATACCACTGTTTGAACTATAATTTTATGAGAAGTAAAGAACCTTGAACCAAAATAAATTTCTAGTTATGCAAGATTTTCTCTGCCAAATGTTTATTTTCATATGTCAAATAGGTCAGTGGTATTGATCTTTAACATTAGACTTTTAGAATAAAAATTAGTATTATATTTGCACTTTTAAAATTGATGAAAATTTATGCTATGATATATGCCTCTGGTGAAAGAAAAAGATTGTTCCACCAATCTTAGGTAGTACAGTAAAAACAAATATCAAAAATATATACAATGATATTTCAACATGTCATAAAAAACACAATAATAATCATAATACATTGTTAAACAACATTATTATGAAAAAACTGGTGGAACGCGCTAATCTGGGTCACGGGTCACTGTAATCGGGCGGCTGTATCGAGAAACAGATACGGTGTTGAAAAAAACTGTTGATACTCATAAAATATTGATAAATGAAATAAAATGTTATGCTTGTCTTCAAGAAATATGATAGACAACACCATGTGTGAAGTTTTATGACGAAATATCTCCGATTTCTATGTAAATTTACGAGTTGAAGTTGCGGCTGTATCGAGAAACAGATACGGTGTTGAAAAAACTGTTGATACTCATAAAATATTGTTAAATGCAATAAAATTTTATGTTTGTCTTCAAGAAATATGATAGACAAAACCATGTGTGAAGTTTTATGACGAAATATCTCCGATTTCTATGTGAATTTACGAGTTGAAGTGGGGAAACACCCACAGGTAATTTTAGCGATGTATTTTTTTTTTTTATCTTGGACAAGAATAATGAGCGTCCTGATTGGATGACCGATTTAAAACACTGACTCCGCATGGTAAAAAGATGCAGGTAAAAGAAATCTATGTTATATTTATTCGTTTGTTTGATTCTAGAATATTGTTGATCATTGATTTAAACAAAAATAAAGGGAAAAAGGGGGGGGGGGGGGGGGGGGGGGGGTTTATTGTTAAATAAATGTTATGTTTCGACAGTTTAAAGAGAAAAATAAAAATTGGTTGCGACTAAAGCTTAAATCAGCGTTAAAAATTGAACAAATATCAGTGGTTTTGTAAATGAGATTTATTTTAAATAGAAAATCTGAATTTATTATTTATTAATTTATTATTAATGATACAATTTTATATCCCTTGGGAGGGGGAGGGGGGCTATGATGAAAATTTGAAATAAAAACACAGGATCGGTCTTTAAGCAAAAATAATAATCCAGGATTAGTTTTTTTATTAAAAAAATCCAGGACCCCTGTATCCATGATTTTTTTTTTTAAAGTTAATAATATGAAACATTGACATCCACACTTGCCTTTTGGACAGCACATTTCTGTGTCCACACTTATATACCAAATAATAAATATATACATATTTACAAGTAGACTTTTCTTAAAATTTAATGAGCTTAAGTTCCATTGTTTGTTTGCGTAACTGACATTGTTGACAAACGATTATCATTATGTTATAATAATAATCTTTATTTCTCAAACTGACAGTGCATAGCACATATACAGAGAAGTTACAAATAAATGGACAGATTAAACAATATATACAAATACAGTAAATCGACAGATGGAATTAGCCGGGAGGACAAACTATCATATTTATATATCTAATAAATTTACATAGTTTTTGCAGGATTGGTTCAAACTGTGGTGTCGTTGGAATGATCAAACAAATAAACATCAAATACGACAAAAATCCAATATCAAATTCGACTTTAAATCAAAATAGGGATGTTTTTGCAACTAACTTACAAGAACTAGGAAAAACAAGTTTGTATAAACATACAATTGATACGGGAGACTCAAAATGTAGACCTTATAGAACATCACCAGCAGCTAAACAAGAAATTCAAAGACAAATAGATGAAATGTTAACAAATGGTATTATTGAACATTCCACAAGTGAATATAGCTTCCCAATTGTATTAGTCAAAAAGAAAAACGGTGAATTTAGATTCGCAATTGATTATAGAAAATTAAATGCAGTCACACAACCGGTTACATATCCCTTACCTCGTCTCGATGACGTTTTTGACGTAATTGGTCAAGCTAATGTTACCATTTACACCAATTTAGATTTGACTTCGGCATATTTTCAACTTGGCTTATATGAAAAATCAAAACAAAAAACGGCTTTCATTACACATGACAATTTATATCAATTTAAAAGAATGTCTTATGGACTTAAAAATACATGTCAAAGCTTTCAAGCATTAATGAATCAATTAATACTGCGCCCTCTATCGGCACTATCGCTGGATGAGGTTAATATAGCAAAGCGTAATATAACGACTGGATTATTCGGGTTATAATAAATCACGAATAAATAAAACATTCCTGTAATTTTAGATTTTTACCCGATATTTTAAAACCACAAATTATTAAAATTTCGGCAACTTCTGTTTTAATTTATAAAATACCCCAACTTAATGCAATGCACTAATAACACTATATAAGAATGTACAAGGATGTTCCTCTTGTATTTTCACTATTCCTTGTCACTGCTCTGATTACGAATGAAGATCATTTCCTCTTGTAATGATAAACCAACAAATTTCACTAAATTACATCCAGTAAATTTGGTATTATTACAGCATTATTTTTTTATGAATCTCGACTATCACACATTCTGGGAGACACACAACCTTTTCAAATCCAGTAAATATTTTACTGCCAAACTTTACTATTTTTAAAAATAAAAAGGATCACATAGTAGCTTCAGATTAAAAATCACATTTGAGTTTAAAGAAAATGGCGTCTTAATTTTACACTTGTGATGATTATTTATCCTACGAATTTTTGTGAAAAAGACAGCTGATGCTAATTGATATCTTAGATTAAATTATCATTTTCGATGGCATTTTATTGCAATTGAACAAAAAAAACCACAAGTTCAATTTTGGTATTTTGCCACTTATTAGGTCCCTGTCAAAAATGTAAGTATTTACATATTACAACGTAGCTGCGGAACAGTAGTTCTTAACGGTCTTTTTCTTTTTTAACAGTCACTAAAAAGAGGGTTAAGAGCTACGGTTCAATACAGATACAGGGTCGGCCTTACAAGTTGTAGGGCCTAACCTGCAGTGTGTTGTGTGTAGATCTACTTGCATTTGATTGGACAACCGAGGGTAGATAACTCCAGGGCGGAGCCCAATTGGGAGCAATTTATCCAGCTGGCTTAAGGTCGATTCTGGCTCAATATCTATACATAATAACATTATGCATTTTTCTGAAATGAATTTTCCTAAAGAATTCATTAAAAAAAACTTCTTCATAAATAGATAAACAATAAACGTCCACATTGCAAAAGAAACAACAGAAAACACCATTTGTGGAACCTTGATGCCTTTTGTTTGAAAACGGACAAGGCTACAAACCCTAAAATCGAATCCCATGTTTTTTCGGTGTCAATGATCATTGTGATAACATTTCAGAAGAATCTGTCGTGCACGAAAAACCATTGTGTGTACAGTGACAACAATTGACAACAACGACCGAACAATACCATAATACAACATACTAGTATCCCCGAATATTATTTACCAGAAAACTGTTTAAATGTTACGATCTTATCACGCCTTTGTTGATTTGAAGTTAGCGAGTGTTGGAATGTAACATTATGTTGAATTTATTTCCCTTATAACCTTTGGGGGTTGCGGAGTACTAATGTTTAAAAGGAAATATTTGTTTCTTACCTTTATTTTTTCATGATACGTGTGGACACAGATTTCAAAATAGCCGGTGTGTTTGTCCTTCTGTAGAAGAGGTAGGAGTTGTACTAAAAAGGGGGGGGGGGCAGTATTCGAGCGCCTGTGTATGATAATTAACAATATAATGATAATTAAAACAACTTAATGTCACATTTTTGACTCGTATAAATAACACATGTCACTAATTGGCCCAGCATGTCATGAGTTATTAATTGTTTATGAACCAGAAATGAAATGTAGATACAATTAACCGTACTGTCCAGGAGAAACTATCACATCCCCAGAGCTCTGTCAAGGGTTTTTGATGTCTCAGAGTAAGAGTCTTGGGGCGAGCCCCCAAAAGCTAAAGACAGTATATGGTGATTTCGAAGAATTCGTAAGAACTAAATTGACTAGTTTTTTTTTACTAATAAAATATTTAATAATATAGGATATGTCTCCCCAAGAGCACCCCTTTTTATGATTTTACATTGTTATTTGTATGTATTAAAACTTTATTTGTTTTCCGCTTTTGTCATCTTGTTTACTCCTGTAACATGATATTATTTATTAAACCTGACTGGAATCCCTCTATGATATATATTATTATAATGAATGTCCATATCGCCAGACTATCAATATGGACATGCACTATAATAATTGACCATTAGAAACCTGCTGAAAGAAAGAAAAACAAAATTCACACATGCCATTTTTTTTTGGTCATCGAAATAAATCCATATTGTTCTAACAGCTATTTACACATGAACAACATGTACTACTGGGTCTAGTAATACTGAGACCGGGTTATAATCAAGATTACTGATGTTCTTTTTTGGTCTTAATGAGAGAGCTTGATGGGTTAAAAGTGTGAGACCGATTTGGATTGACTAGTTTCACATTTAAAATTGTTAATAGGTTAAAAGTGTGAGACTGATTTGGATTGCCTAGTTTCACTTTTAAAATTGTTAATAGTGAACCATCAGTTTTAAGAGAAGCTCTAAAGTCCGTTTTATTTTTATTAACCATACTTATGTGCCTTATGGCAAGGACAGACAACAAAGTACACATTAAGGTTTTTCTCCAATACCCTACTTTTAATTGCGTTTCTTTTACCCATATTCTCATAAGCATTATCTACAGAGAAAGCTACACACTTATCCCATGATATCTGATTTTGTGTATTAACATCGAAGATATCTGCGACAGTAACACCTTTTGTTGTGCACATATCTAGAACATTGCTGGTTATTTTGCTTAAAGAGATGTCAAATATTTTTACGGTCAAATGATTCATTTTGGTGAATTCAGAATCATTACTCCCGTCTGTTGCTGAAGTATGGGCTGTTTTTCATTTTCCCGTCTGTTGCTAAAGTATGGGTTGTTTTTCATTTTAGATCAACTAGATCAACAATGTAAACTTGGTACTATAATGCTTTGTTTAGTATACAAACAAAAATAGTCTTGGCACATTGATACTGTTTTACAATTAGTTTGCGAATATGGCAACATATTTCTGAACATGGACCACATTTGTCAGCTACAGCAATGGGCAAATTGTTTTCAACAATAAAATTTGTCATGAAAACTCCTGTCCTGGAAGTTTTAAAAAATCGTTTTGTGTGAACAAAGGTTGTTGTCGTATGACAAATGTGTGTCTTTATGTGTTTTAGTCAATATATGTCGCTTTATATCAACTTCACCCTGATGAGCACAACCACCTTGATGAGCACAACTAAATTCCCGAGAAAAAAACACACAAAAATGTTTGGTTGAGTCTTCATTGAATATTTGCTACACCATTTGGAATCAAATTTTGACTTGCATGCAGCAGCTTTTTGGGCCGTTTTGCTTGCATGACTGTGCTTCACCCGCAGTTGAATGTTCACGCTCCAATCGAATTTCCGTATTTAGCTACCAGCAAGTTCTATTTTAGGCAGTTTTGTTATGTTTAATTCAATTTAATAATTCGTCGATTTTTGTGTTAGCGTGAGAATAATGGGGGCGAGCGTGAGAGCGTGATTTGACGCCTTGAAGCGGGACTCTCACGCTGCGTGTTACTTTCACTTTGGGTCCATGTTGTTCTCTACTCGGGCGAATTCCTGACAAAAACGACCGCTGCGCCTTCACAAGAGGTAGTCGAGGGGAGGTCATGATATTTTTTGAAAAGAATAAGGTCTTGGGAGTTGAACCAAACAGGGTTTTGAATATATTAGAAGGAATTTAAAAAACAAACACGACTTGAAGCGAGCGGGGGTAAAAAAAGATGTCCGCCCTTGTATATGTTTGTACATTGATAGTATATTTACCTGGATAGTGACAAGGCCCTGTGATGGGAAATTAATGTTCACAGTTCAATCATTACAACATATTTCTTGAGACGATTCTGAATAGACACCGGTTTTGATGTATGAAAATTAACTTATAAATGTGACATACCTCTTCTATTCGCAGTTTTTTTATTTTTAAATTTAAATATCAAATCAGTAACGACCCTAATAAATATTCTATAAACACGATAATGACATCATGATCATGTCTATTTTCATAACAACAACGTGTTTTCAGGTGAACAGGTAAATTTGACCTAACAAATTGTTCCTGTGTTGTGCAATCACCATTACTCCCCTTTCTGATATATATGTCGCCAGTTATGTATACACACCATCATATTACAGACGTCAAGTGCCTTGTGAAGATATAATTTATTATCTTATATAGTGTCTGTTATACCAAAAAACTAGAGAATTTAGTATACAACAATAAACTGAAATGGACAAAGATATTTTATTCTGAAACGATAATTACAGCGAAAAGTAAAATCCGTTTAGGTTCTACCATTTATACAAAAATCTACCAGAATTAAGTTAGGTAAAGTTAGTCAATAGCCTTCGTCTCAAGTCCTCTCAATCATCATCTGACTGAGTTACTCCACTAACGACCCAATTAAAATTAGATGTGTGTTAGTTCAACCCTTAAAACTGACATTTGACTTCACCACCCTTTACACAAGAATCCGGGTGGTTTCGCCCCGATTACCTGTTCGCCCCGGGTGGTTTCGCCCCGGAAAGTGAGTCGATTCGCCCCACTTAATCGCTATTATATTATAATAGATGAAGTCTTTTTCGACAATTTTTTGGTAATTATTTATTTATTAGTTGTATGCAAAAAAAATAATAATTCATTCATTGTTGGTCTACTTTAATTATTTATTTATTAGTTGTATACAAAAAAAAATAATAATTCATTCATTTTGGTCTACTTTTGTCAAAGATCTCAAGCGAAACTTTTCTTGCAAAATTTACGAAAAAACACAAGAACAGTAAAAAGGTTGGGTTTTTTTTGTACCAACGCAAAAGTGCATGAAATGACACAAAAGTGCATGAAATGACACAAATGTGCATGAACTGACTAAGCTCCTTAGTCTTTTCATGCACTTTTACGTTGGTACAAAAAAAAACCCAACCTTTTTACTGTTCTTGTGTGTTTTTTTGTGCAAAGTGCGCAAATAACCTCTTTTTTTTAATGAATTACGCATCAAATGCTAAAATAGTATATATTTTGAAAAGAGTAAAGTTTTAAATATTTAAAATTATTATTATATTTTTATTTTCACTTTTTTCTTTTTCTTTTTAACGATTTGTAATAAGTATTTGTCATTTGTTTAGATTCAAATGTGTACAGAATGGCAACAAAATACGACGAAATCTACTAACGGAGACATCAAACTCTCCTTCATTATATGCTAATTTCTCGGATATTTAACAATAATATATATCAGATTTCGTATGGTTTTACAGGGAAATTCATAGGTAAAGTACATACAATACTCTGTGGTTCTTATCTCCTTTGCAAAGGTTAAAATATGTCAATAATATGTCAAGTTGTTTTTTTCTGCTAAACCGGAAGCGATACCAAACAACCGTTGCCGTTGCTCTTACCATACATCTTCATCTTCATCATTATAGGTGCTACATCTAACGACATTATTGCACCGCCCATGTGTCAAGTGTCGGAAATTTATTCCAAACGGTCGGATCTAATAAGTTCGGCAAAAGTGGAAGTAGGATCTTTAGCGCTTGTGGATTTCTGTAGGATATTCGGATCTAGCTGGTTCCAGTCTTTTAATGTTTTTGGTATAAAGCTGTCTTTAAAAGTATCAGTACGAGCATGTGGGATTTGAAACTGATGATTGTGTCCTTTACGTTGTTTCCTCTTGTTTTGGTTGATGTCTGATATGGGGATGTTTGTATATCCATTGAGTCCTTTATGCAGTAGGATGAGTCTATTTTCCTGTCTGAGTTGTTTCAGTTGTTTCCAGCCTAATTCGTTCATTATCGATGTCATTGATCCTTCTTCGAACGAGTAATTGTTCATAACAAATCTTCCTGCACGTTTCTGAACCCTTTCTAGGTCATTTTCCAGATGTAAACAATTTGGGTCCCATACTGTTCCTGCATACTCAAGTATTGGTCTTACTAAACTTAAATAAGCTGTTTCTCTTACATCTTTAGCACAACAATACAGGTTTCTTCGCAACATTCCTAATAATTTATTTGCTTTGTTGGTAACTTCATGTACATGTTTGTTCCATCTCAGGTCATTTGCAATATGTACTCCCAAATATTTGATGTCAACAAATTCTAATTTGGATCCTTCTAGTTGGTATTCAAAGTCAATGTGGTGTTTCTTTTTTCTAGTTAGTTTCATCATGTTGCATTTTATCGGCTGAAATCTCATTCTCCATTTTCGAGCCCATACAGTGTGTATTGTTCAAAGAAATTTTACACATTTAATCAGGTGTCAAACAATGAAAGTGAATAAAGAAATTTTACACATTTAATCAGGTGTCAAACAAAGAGTGAAACAATACATAATATTAAACACGTTAAGAAGAAAGCATGTTAATTAAGAGGAAGACAAAAATAAAGTACCCATGAACAAGCCTTACAACATCCAAAATACGAATATTTGCAATGGTATTTTCCATATTTCATTTTTTAAAGCACTATAATAAATGAGGACGAAACGACCCGGGGCGAAAGGGAATCGGGGCGAACGGGAATAGGGGCGAAACGACTCAGGGGGCGAACGGGATTCGGGGCGAAACGACCCGGTACCTTTACACAACTAGCCCCACTCCAAGCTTAAAATAAAAAGAATTTATTCATATATTTGAACATAGATATATATCGCTTTTCTAACAAAAAGTAATCTGAAGCTGACATGATTATATTGAGCGAGTTTTATAGTTTGGTGGATGTGTTTTTCAATAGACCGCGGTGCTGTACCTAGACGGTTACTATCGGTGAAAACGGCGCGTCCCAAGTTGCTATCCGCAAATGCGACGGTTACTAAATGTAAAATGGATTGGAATACGGTAAGTACAGCTCGTACATTTTGGAATTTTCCACTCTATTACAAAACTCTATTACATTCTGAAGCGTTCACGGAGCTCCTCGTATATTCCTGTTAACGAATCAGGAATCAGGAATGTACATCGCTTCTGCTCTATTTTACTGTAATTCGAACAGGATAAGCCATATGAGTCGTTACATGTTTCCCAATTTTCTGTTTTGGATGTTGGTCAAACCTGATAATTCATAAAAAACAAGAAATTAAACAAATATTTTTTAACACAACGATCATTTATTGAGAATATCAATTGTTTGTAAATAAAAAAATGTCACATATTCTGTTACTCTTTTATTTTCATGGTTCATTATTGGTTCCGTGCACCGGCTACTATACATTATGTCGCCAACTAATAACATGAAAAATATGCATGTTAATGACTTCAGAAAAAACCTGCTATTCACCTAGCTGCGGGTCCGTAGCTCTTATAGGTCCGTTTGATATATTTTTTTTGCGGATCTAAGGTTCACCCCATAATAAAAAACAAAAAGTACCATAAAGAGCTATGGTTCCGCAGCTAAGTAACCATTCACCAAGCCCATCGAACAAGTGAAATAACCGTTTTGAAAAGCCAATAACTCCACTTATTTCAGAATCAAAAGACAGCTTTAGTCTCTTATTCAATAATACAGAAATGATTGCTTTGGTGTTGTTCTAACCCATTCCAAGAAGGAATGATAATTTGTTTGCCAATTTATATTAATGTTGTTCTTTTTTCTTCTTCTGTGCTTGTAAATTAATTACTTCTATCGAATACGCTCTTATATCATTTTCTTAAAGAAGGTTGGGGTTTTTTTTCAACTTTTGCTTCGTTACACGATTTTGATGAATTTCAATTTTAATTTGGTTGATAAAAATCTGGAAATCACAATTCTGATATAGATACAGTGAATATGTTTTTGCAGGTATATTCTTTTCGTTGCCAGTAAAAATCCGTTTTGTTCGGTAATTTTGTTATTGCCCTTATTTGGTTACGTTTTGCTTGAAGAGTAATAGCCGGTGCCATGAATCTGTTACTCTCAATAGTAACCATAGCCTACGAATTTTTCGTCAGTTCTCTTTAAGTTGTGTTTTTATTCTATTGTGCCAATTTTGTCATCTTAATTTTTTTGATATATTACATTACGATCTTATATTCCAACTCACGTACCAAAAGCACACATACATGAACAATAAATGGGAGAAAATCGAATTTACCCACAACCATGAACGACAATGACATTTGAAGCTGACTGTGTTACCGCTTAAAACTAAGCAACAAACCTTATCTTCAATAATGCGACCATTGCAAACGTTAGACAAACACCTTTAAAATTCCGTACAAAAGAAAGTATAATTTAATGACCTGTATTTTCTAAGCTAGGAGGGATTTTTTCAACTTGTCCTGACGAGGACGCCGACATTTTCCGCCGTTAGTAACCGTTGCATTTGCGGATAGCAACTTGGGACGCGCCGATTTCACCGATAGTAACCGTCTAGGTACAGCACCGTGTAGACATTCGACATTCCTATGGGCACCAACTGTGCTTCTCTTCTCACCGACTTGTTCATTTATTTTGATATCGATATCTTCGCAATCACTTTGAAGTTATCTTCTTTCGTTCGGGTATTAAGGACATTCTAGAAAATAATGAATAGCATCGGTAATATGTTTTGTCGACTTGAAGTAAATCATCTTATTGTCTGATTGGTCAGTAAATGTTCCACTTTCTTTGATTTGATAGAATGTTATTTGACACGACCTCATACGAGAAGTCATCGGATGTTTAACTACTGTATCGCTAAAAAAAAATCCAACAGACATCTAATTTTGATTACATTGTTTCATTATTATTTTTAATTTGATACTAAATTATAAATGTTAGTTGTTCCAAGTGTATTAGTGTACAGTCACCCGAATAAAATGAAAAGTCATAATTTTGTGACATTAATGAAGGGGCCGTCGTGGTCGTGATAGTTGGTAGTTGGATTTAGAACTACCTATACAAATAGTGCCTCTCACCACTAACGTTGTGAGTTCGAATCCCACTCATGGAGATATAGGTGTACTCAATACAACATTATGTGATAAAGTATGTCCGTGACTTACACCAGATCGGTAGTTTTCTCTGGGTAATCCGATTTCCTCCACCAATAAAACTGACCGCCACGATATATCTGAAATATTGTTGAAAGTGTCGTTAAACACCATACCATAACCATAAAAATGAGGAAGGGGTGGGCAAACCAGGACAATAACTGTTGACTGCCACTGAAGAAATATGGAAAGTTAGATAGAGATGAAAACATTAGTCGACTGTAGCTGCTACTATGTACTTACTCTTATTCAAAATCTACAAAAATGAATGTGATAAATTAGCTTGATAGGAGTATGCAATAAAGTTTTAAATGTCATAAATTAGAATGGGCCGAACATCTAATAAAACAAATACATTTGTTTAATTTCCTAAATTCAATAAATGCCGATAAACCTCGCTGATAAATTTGCTAGGTACTAGGAGCAACAGAATTTTCAATAAGGGAACTGATTAAATTGTTGAAATTAGGGTCAAAAATGCCTCTGGGATTTCCATTGAAGAACTTTCTGCAGTTGGAACCAGGAATCTGAATCGAGACATCTGGAACCGTCAAAGACTGTCCGCTACACTGTTCTGAAAAACATCAATATGTTGAGCTTTAAACTGAACATTGTTAATCAAATAGTGATCAATACAAATGGACGAATCAGCTTCATGATCAACTGTCTTTCGAAGATTGTTTGTTAACAATGCTGACAAAAGCAATATTATAAATATTAAATAGAACTTTTTTATTCTTCAAATTCTCGACCCATAGATACATAAAATATTGCTTGAAAAAGTGCCTTTTTATTTCGGTTGGGGTGATAGAAAACTAAATATTATTCATAGCAGACTTAGAAATATGTGCAATTCGCTAAATGCAGATTTGCACCTTGTCAATTTAAAGCCTAGTCCTGCATGCATCTGTGGTCATGGGTTTGAAGTCTGTATACACTTTTCCCTTGAATGTTCCTTTTACAATGAAAATAGGGCAATCTTGTTAAATAAATTAAAGAATTACGTAGTTACAATTGAATTGATATTAGCTGGTGATGAAAATTTGACTCCTAACCAAAACATTGAAATCTTCTCTGCTGTTTATTCTTTTATTAGAAGCACCCAGTGCTTTAACTAATATACTAGTTTACTCACTCCAGTCCATGTTGTTTTTTGTTGTTTTTGTTTGTTTGAACCCTTTCTTCTTCTTCTTCCTATCCTTCTTTCTATCCCTATGTTTTGAACATTTTATTTCACCTTATTTTTCTTTATATTTACTTTATTATTAACGTCTAAATATATCATGTTGTAAAATTTATTTGTATAATTATCGCCATTATGTACAATTATTTTTTGTTTATATCTTTGTAAAAGGGAAAGGACTTCACTAATGTTGTCATAACTTGTGTCCAATCCCATTTGCAACTTGTATGCAAATAAAATATGTTTAAACTAAACTAACAAACTGCCGCCAAAGCAAACAAATCATTATGTTTTATCAGAAGAAATCTAAAAGCACAATCACAAACAATAAAAGAACGAGCATATCAAACCCTAATAAGACCCAAATTAGAATACTGCTGCACTGTTTGGGATCCTCACACAAACGAAAACATAAACTCGCTAGAAAAGGTACAGCAACGGGCAGCCAGGTATACATGCAACAGACATCATAACACCAGCAGTGTGTCTGAGATGTTAAACACCAGGAATTGGCAAACTCTTCAAGAATGCTGACTAAGAACTAGGCTCGTGATGTTTCATAAAATAATAAATGAAAATATCGCTATTCCTACACATAATATATTACATTAGAGCCAGTCTATGACAAGATCTTCCCGGAAAGACTCCTACAGACAAATCCAATGCAATAAAGACAGTTATAGATTTTCTTTCTTTTGTCAAACCATTAAAGACTGGAACAAATTATCCCCCGACATAACCAAAAACACCACTACAGAATCCTTCAAGGGTACACTCACTCACGATGTGCTCCTAGCTGCGGAACCGTAGCCCTTTATGGTCCTTTATATATATATATATTTTTTTTTTGTGGACCATAGTTCCGCAACAAAATAAAAAAAATAAAAAGGACCATAAAGGGCTACGGTTCCGCAGCTAGATGTGCTCCTTGATACTTATCCACACCTTAATCATGTTTTTATCTTAATAAATGTAAAAATAAAAAATGAAAAAAAATGAAAAAATGAAAATCAAACAAAAATTGTAAAATCGAAAATTAAAAGAAAAATTGTAAAAACTCAAACTGTAATTTACTATGTTCTGAAATTTTTTTACAAATTTGGAAATATTTTACCAGGCATGCGCCGGAAAGTAATCATCAGGGCCCGGTTGTTCAACTTGTAGTTAAATTTTAACCAATGGTTAAAAATGATAACCTATGGTAAAAATTTAACCAAAGCATGCAATGCGTTGTTCAACTTATGGTTAAATTTAACTACTGGTTAAAGCATGGTTAAACTGATTAATATTTAACCACGGTATATGGGCTCTGTTAAAATATTGAACCATTGGTTATCAAAAATCAATATCGACGACAAGTCTAAGTCAATCAGAAAATACGCTTTTCGTACAATTACGTTGGAAAATCAAAATTATAAAACTTCAAAAATAGCATGAGGTACCTCTATGACATCATGGACATTCCTCATCAATTGGAGAAATTGGATAATTTACATACGAGACACCAACCATTCATTTCATACTGAAAAGGAGGTTATATTTTTTCTTAATTGTTATTCATGAAAAACTTTTTGCATGTTAATTGAAATAAAAAGAAATTCACACATTGAAATCAAAGTGAGAAACAGACTTTTGACATACATGTGTATGCATGGACCCAATTTTAATGAGATGTTAGAAACTAAAGAAAATATTCTTAGGCTAACTTACATAATGAAAATTAACAGTCCTTGAAATTGTAAGACAATGAGAAGATTTAATTAAAAGTAGTTTAATGAGTTATAAGAAGTTATCGTCACCTAAATAACACACCTTTAGTGTATTATGATGCACTAAACACGTCTTATTAACATTGCCTTTAATGTTATTAAACAACTAAGACGAGGTCCATACACGCTTCCGTACTAACTTGTACAACATATTCTTAATATAGGACAAATAACCTTTAGACAATGACATATATGTTATATTCCTCAAGTAAGATTTCACATTTTTTTTTAAATTTTAATAACTTTATTGCTTTATTAAGAAAATAATAACAAAACAAAACAGAAATTAAAAAAAAACATTCTCTGCGTTATAATGTCATTTTTTCTTTTCTTTTTTTTTCATTCAAAAATAAAACCATTTACCCACATTTTCTTTTGTTCCATTTTTCTTTGATTTCATTTGGGGTCCTAATGGCAACTCTCAGTTAGCTGGTCTTCTCAGTTATCTCAGTCTTTTTTTTCTTTTCATTTGTGATTATATTTGAGTGCTTTGAATTTATGATGGTATAATTTTTTCCCACTTCCCTCTGTATTAAGACAATCTCCTCTCTACTAAAACTGTATTTCTTCAGCCTCTTTTTGTCCTGTGAAGGGGGGGTTGAGTCAGCCATATTTTTTTTATTTATCTGCTGCTAGGATATAACAAGGAATTATGGGATACATTGGTCTTGGTTAAATATTAAATCTGCAGTTATTGGTTGGTTAAATTTTAACCAAATGGTTATTTAACCAAGTGGTTAAATGAAGTTGAAAAACTCATTTTTAACCCTTGGCTTACTAACCCATGGTTAAATCGTTAACCAATGGTTAAATATAACCATATGGTTAATTTAACAACAAGTTGAACAACCGGGCCCAGTACGTTGATGGTTTTCCGTAACCAAAGAAGAAGAAGAAGAAGAGGATGGAATGGCTTTTGTACAAAAGGACATCCACCCAGCACCAGATTCTAACTCCTTTAGAGTAATTTTACGTCAAAACAATAGTGGTTTTAAAATCAATTTCAACTTATCCAATTTGTCATGCGGAATCAAAATCATCATTCGATCAGTATCAATTGAAACTTTAAGATAATATGTATAAATGTAATATCTCTGTCACTTAGATAAGTTTGAGGACAATTGATAAGAAAGTAAATTGATGCAGTATTACATATATCATATTACATTAGAAACAGCTGATGTATCATCAACAACGAAGAAACTTTGGTTGCGTGAGAAAAAAAGGTCAACCGCAGATATTTTGTCTTTTTATATTTTCATGGCATCCCATTGTTACTTGTGCCATCCAAGGGTAATATCCAAACGCACCCATTATTTTTTTTAAACAGAATATTACTAAAAACTAAAAAGATTCGATTCAATCCGTCAATATTTGTTTTTCCATTTGGATTCTCATTTTATTCTAAATTTCATTATAATTGTATGGAATTATAATAAACAAGGGCTAATTAATGTTAAAGACAAATGAGGTAAAAATTATGAAAATGAATTCGTGACAACTCGGACCAAGAAAACTCTGACCACTGTTAAGACAACTCGGACCACTTCTTTAAGACAACAGTTACTCGGACCACTTCTTGAAGACAACTCGGACCACTTTTTGAGGACAACTCGGACCAATATTTAGGGTAAAATCAGACCACTTTTAGGTCAGCTATAACCAATTTTTAAAGACAACTCGGACCACTTTTTTAGGACAACTCGGACCAATTTAATGGCAATTCATCCCGTACTTGATACTCTTGAAGTTTCTAACACTTTGTCAGTAATACTTTTTTTTAGACCATTGATTTCTTTTTGGAACAATGTCAGACAGGTCACTTATACTTGTAGAGTTGCAGCGTCTCATTTGAAAATTCAGAACTTTACAGAAAAAAAAAGGAATATATAAACACCTAAAAACTACAGTCCAAATTTGACAACGAGCGAAACTTGATGAGGGTAATAGCTTGGATGCGAAACTACGGCTTTCCATGGCATTACAGCTTCATTCCAGTTATCGTTCACTGTGTTTTTAAAATTATTTTCATCCTCATGTTTACTATTTTCGCTGAACCGAGTCAAGGCATTTGTTAGCTGACGATTTTCGTTCATATGAATTTCGGTCGACATTTTGATTTTCGATAAAACTGGAAATGATTGTCTTAAAACTGGAACTTTCTAAATTAGTCTTTTTTGTTTTCATTGCCAATAACTTGATTGTAATGTATTATCCTTTGTCGAATATGCTGTACTTCTTACTCCTTGAAACCTAAACATAAGAAGAAATTATAGATTAGTCTTAGATATAAGAAGAACATATTTAAACGAGTCTAGAAATAACTCTTAAGCGAACATCAAACACATCATCTGTAAAGTTGATTGAGAAATACAATGTAACATCAAAACTGGAGATGTTAATGTGTGTGCGTGCGTGTATATATGCGTGTTGTCAGAGTCTGTTAACAGGGTGGTAATTGCGCATAGATGCCCGGGGACATGATACGCGACCCAATCGGATCAATTTATATCAATTGCAGGAACCATATAAGAAGTAATCTGCAGTACACAATCATCAATATCCGGTGTACGGGGGTACAAGGTGGGTGAATGGGCGGTGGTTTATGATGGGTGGGGTTATCGATAGTTTATAAGAGCAACTACCATGTCACCAATGAGGCATATGATTGCACCAAGTCACCGCGCTGTATGCAGATGATGTTGCAAAAGTGTATGTTTTTACTCTTAAATGGGGGACCAGCATTTGTTTACAAAAACCCTGATAGAACTCAACCCCACAGCTTAACATGGTTGCCATGGTGACAGACCATGAGTGCTGAAATTGATGTCAAACAAATATGTAACCAAGCTGATTCTTCAAAAAGGACCCTTTTTGGAAATGAGCTAAATTTTTCATTGGCTATCCTTGGTTTCAAACTTCGGACTTCAGAATTGGCACTTCAGACTTTAGATGTTATATTTCACTCTTTCTACTTGAGAAAATCCGGAAATAATGATTCCGAAATCTGAAGTCTGAACTACGAAGTGTGAAGTCCGAAGTCTGAAGATACCTCTCGCTTTCCGTAGAGTTGTCTTTACAAAATGGTCAGAGCTGACCTTAAAAAGTGGTCCGATTTTACACTAAATATTGGTCCGAGTTGTCCTGGAAAAGTGGTCCGAGTTGTCTTCAAAAAGTGGTCCGAGTTGTCTTTACAGAGTGGTCAGAGCTAACCTAAAAAGTGGTTTGTTTTTACACTAAATATTGGTCCGAGTTGTCCTGGAAAAGTGGTCCGAGTTGTCCTTAAAAAGTGGTCCGAGTTGTCCATAAGGTGGTCCGAGTTGTCCTGTTTCCATGAAAATGTAACGAATAACGACAATCGGCAAACCTTGGATGAGTCCGCTTCTCTCCCTCAATACCTCGGCTGTAATACGGTATTTGATATGCGTCTACGCGTCACATTTCTTCGCCGGAAGACCGTATCATTTCAATCAAACATTGCGCACCGCGAATAAGTTCTAAAATGGCGACAATAGATGAGTTTGCTTTGAAAAATATTGGTCTTTGATGAAGGTACGGAATCAGCCGACATTGCGACGAATGAAAATATATTATTATTGGACGAATATTCGAAAGTGAAATTATTTTAATACCTCCTTCATTGAAGATTTCCGAAAGTAGTTCCAATGGGAGCTATCGTAATACGGACGAGGTATGATGAAGGTACGGAATCAGCCGAAGTTGCGACGAGTGAGACGAGGTATTGAGGGAGAGAAGCGGACTCACCCGAGGTTTGCCGATTGACGGACGAGGAATGATGAAGGTACGGAATCAGACGAAGTTGCGACGAGTGGAATAACGAAAATGTATTGGTATCAGGTCGATCCGGCCCCAAACCAGTTCGGCCCAAATCGTTCCGGCCCTAAGTAGTTTCGGCCCAAGTCGTTCCGGCCCAAGTCGATCCAGCCCCAAGTCGATTCGGCCCTACTATGCATATTATGTTATATACTAGCAAACCTAAACGTCAAACAGAAAGTGTGTTCCGAATGATAAGCGGGAGATAACTAGTTTCCACAGGAGTCACACTCTAGAGCTTGCTGCCGCGATCTGACAGGTCTGGAACACACTACACATGGGTAAGACATCATGGAAGGAATGAATGAAAGCTATAGTCATAGTTCCTTTTTTATAGCCACAGCACGGCAGAACAAAGACTTTCAGATTTCTCACACCCTAAAATTAGCTTGGGTTTTGAGTTCTTGTATGCTGAGTGTCTATTCTGCACCAAGCACAAGTTGGAATAAATCTCCATTTGGTATCTTCCCTTGGTGCTTTCTGCAGATGTGACACTTGTATACATTTATTATTTATTATTATTTTAATAAGTATATATACTATATACTCAAACTGAATTATAAAACACTTGTTTACACTTATTATTTATATCAAACTGAATATAAAATTCTAAGACAATCTTGCTTGAATTACTTCCCTTTGTTCTAATCTGTGACAGACATGGTTGATGGTAATAAAATAATTATTATATTTTACTTTATTTATTGTGTATGTGCTAATTATAAATGTTGTATCATGCCCTCCAGGGGTCCTGATTTGGAAAATAAAGTATCTTGTATCTTGTATGTTTTTACTACACTTGATTTTATAAATTGTACACTAATCAGTACTAACTGCTGTATAATCATCATTTAATTGTAATACATATATTTATTTAAGGAGTACATTGATTTCTTGATTACACACAAAAAATTCTAATGTTTGAATTTTTAAAATTAAAATCGATCAAAAACATTTTGAAATGATAAACACTTGTGTATTTCAGTTCAAAAGTATTTAATTTCCAATGGGGCCGTATCGACTTGGGGCCGGATCGACTTGGGCCGGAACGATCTGGGCCGAATTGACTTGGGTCCGGAACGACCTAATGTATTTGGTATTTAGATATTTTAAAATGTCGTGTACGTGCAAAACTTGAGAGACGGAGAGGCACTGTGCAGACGATAGAAATGTTATCCTAAGATGTAGCCTGACCACCATTGATTTAGAAATGACATAATATTCTGCAAATACGACATGTTAACAAAGAAAGCAGGATGGATATTGGGAAAGGACAAATTAATAATAAATACAGTGTCACGTTTAGAGGTTACAAGACCAGCATGGTGTTTCTATGTAGGTAACTGTTACATCATTATCTTCTTCTTCCATTAAAGTGCAGGGCTGCCGCAACAGCATCTTCACACTGAGTTTAAAACAACCATGCTTGCGCAAGGGAGAGACTATGTACAATTAAAAACAAGGTCAGCGGTGTTAGAATCTGACTGCCTGGATTTCCTTTTTGAAGGATTCCAGGTCCAAGGCTGCTGCTGTCGCCTCTGGTAGTTGATTCCATAACCGGATTGTGGATGGAAAGAAGGACTCTTTGTGTACAGTTGTTCTGCTGTATGGTACTATATATTTATGCTGTTGTCCTCTAGTAGCGGCACCTAGATGGTGCATGAATGGTGGTGGTTCAATCGCTACGAGTCCATTAATTATCCGGTACATCATAATCGCCTTTGTTCTCAAACGGCGTTGCTGGAGTGTGTCCCAATTCAGGTGGTTTAGCATTGTTGTAACACTGCTGGTTGTGTTGTAGTTGCCAGTAGCAAACCTAGCTGCTCTCCGTTGGACTGATTCTAACTTGTTGATGTTACTCTGGGTATGAGGTGCCCAAACGGAACTGGCATATTCTAGTTGCGGTCGAACAAAGGTGGTGTAGCATTTAGTCTTGATGTTTGCTGGACAGCTTGACAGATTTCGACGTAGGAAGGCTGTAGTGTTGTTTGCCTTTCTACATACGTTGTCAATATGGTTGTTCCATGACAAGTTCTGACTGATGGTAATACCCAGATATTTTCCTTTAGATGTTATGTTCAATTCCTTCCCATGGATGAAGTACGATGATGGTATGATCTTACTCTTGGTGGTTATGCGTATAACTTCACATTTATCGGGATTGAAGTGCATCTGCCAGTCACGCTCCCAGTATTGTAAGTTGTTAAGGTTGTCTTGAAGAGATGTTGTGTCATCGTTGGTGTTGTGTCATTATGGTGTTTCTATGTAGGTAACTTTTACATCATCATGGTGTTTCTATGTAGGTAACTTTTAATTAACTTTTACAACTATTGTCTATATTTATTTGTTTGCCACACATTTATTTAGTCATTTTCAGCTACATAATTTTTTTTTTAACATTTGTAAAAAGTTGGCTAATGACGACACAAAGGAAAAGGGGTGTTTTTTTTCATGTCCACTTTTTAACTATCATGACTTTCATGTCGCATAAAATGGCTATTTGAGATATTAAAATTTGATGTCACTTTGACCTTGCAGTTGCACCCATTGTAGTAGATACGATAACGTAATCCTTATTCCGCTTGTGCTCCAGTTAGGGTTACGAATCGGTCCCATTCAATGTATGGGAGCAAATTAAAATTTTCGTTAAGTGAATATTTCAACTTTCTTTTTGCATATCTGGTCATAACTTATTATTCCCTACAATATTTAAGTAATGGCAATACGAAATAAGTGTTACAATACCTGTTTCTACCTTCACGATCGATTTAGTATTCGAAAATTGTTTCTTGTCCACCATGGCACCTTACGTATACTCTCGTGATGGGCAGAGCCTATCCATTTATGGATCTGAATGCCAAATATGAAAAACGTTACTACGATGTTTTACTACGATTGATCCAAATAAGGATATCTCCAAAACGAGGCAAGTGCACGTGAAATAGCAACTTGTAAACAAAATGTCGGACAGAAAGAAGATTTCATGCATTCAAATTTTCAGATGGATATAAGTCTATCATGGATTGATGCAGCGTTTACTTAACACCTCAAAGTTTACCTAAATATATTTATCTTTCACCCCTGCTAATTTTTCCAACCACTTACTACAGAATTAGGACAAAAAAACACCCGATGTGAATCACTCCGGGCGCTGCTCCCATACGTTGAATGGGACCGATTCGTAACCCTTGCTGGGAGCAAAAGTGGACTGAGGGTTACGTTATCGTATCTACCATTGTTGTTGGTCATCTGTTTCTCAGATTATTTTTACTATTCACTATTCGCAGAAATACAATGTACATGTACCTAATCTCATTGAGATTTGACTTCCGAAGAAAATTAGGCTAGGGACTGTGGTGGTCGTGATCGTTTGGTAGTTGGATTTACAACTACCTGTGCTATCACTGCCTATCACCACTAACGTTGTGAGTTCAAACCCTGTTAATGGCGAAATGTACTCAATACAACATTATGTGATGTTTATCAGTGACAGGTCGGTGGTTTTCTCCTGGTACTCCGGTTTCCTCCACCAATAAAACTGACTGCCACGATATAGCTGAAATATTGTTGAAAGTGGCGTTAAACACCATAAACCAAACCAAACTGGAGACATTTTCTGCTCTATATCTCCAGTCTAATCTCGTCAAAAACATTAAAGGTATTCTGGAAATTTAAAATCTGACCCCATTGTATTCCGATGCATAATTTGTTCATGTACAGATTGTGTCAGATTCGAAATCACATGACTGCATAGGTAGTTGTAAATCCAACTACCATACGATCATGACCACGATAGATAACTTTATTAACCGAGGTGATACCTCTTCATGTAAGGTTGAAATAGATGACGTCATTATAATGGGATACTTAATGGTCTTCAACCAACCCTGCAACAGATTCTAACTTCCTAGCTAGTAGTCAAAATGAGTCTGTTAACTACAAACATTCAGTGGCTGATATTATACTGTCCATGATTGTCATTCATTTTTGTGATAGAATGCAGTGCCTGAAATGGACGGTCGCCCAGTCGCCAAATGCGAATAATATCTTATTCGGACGACCAAAAGCTGCTCTAAATTAGGTAGTCATTGGCCCAACAAAAAACGTTTGGGCAATTGCCTAAAAGACTGTTAAAAATTGTTGTTTTACCGAAACCGGACATATTTTACTGTAACTTCAGCGGTAGATAACTCTTCTGTTCTAGTCGAAAATGGTTTGTTACGAGCACAGCGATTGGTCCAAATACATTTTTGTAGCCAATGAATACACAGCTAATGTAATTTACTGTTCTCCCCAATTATGTATTTTTACAGAAATCGGAAACCTTTTTGTGTCAATCCTTAGGTTATCATTGAAAAACTTTTCCCCAACAACGGAGAGAAAATCATTGACAGTTGACAGTTGTTAAACTACGGAAACGATCTGGCGTGTCACTTCTTTTAAACTTTTCATAGTTCATGTACACGGCTACATTTTAATGACAATTGGGAGTGGTTTTCTTTTTTGGAACCAGAACTTTTGTTTACAAATTAAAAAATAACAGGAAAAGTTAACAGTTGTCTATATAACAGAAAATGACAGTACCGTTTGTTATTTCAACAAAGTGAGATACTTATTTGGAATGAATAACCAACTAACATACTAACATTACCCTGAACTGAGAAGTTATTTTACTTTAAAATCACTTCTTCTTAGTGAATTGAAACAAGTGATGTCACTCTTCACTCTGGGGAGTGCAAGAGCGGTCCTTGTAGTGGCATTAGTCTACTCTTTTCCAGATGTCTTTAATGTGATCATGGCATTGATCTCCCCTTACACAAACCAGCCTTTTATTGCCCCCATCCGATGGACTAGCATCGTTTCTTAAGACCACCCTAGCCAATAGCGTCAAGGTTGTCAAAAAGGTTATAACAAGTATATTCAGGTTTCATTTGATAGCAATTGTGGTGTTTTTCGCAATTTCAGCTGCACACCTGTACCTACCAAAATTACCTTGAAGAGCCCCCCCAACCCTCGTGAGACAAGTGTAAGAATGAATTTGAATGTTATTGATAAAACCAGAGGCTCTCAAGAGCCTGTATCGTTCACCTGGTAATAAAAAAAAACAATTGGTCCTATGTAAAAACTATGTCCTGCGTCATCTTGGAATTACGATCAACATAAAAAACACAAAGTTTGTAAAGGACCTTCCAATGATTGATGCACAGTTTAGGTTCAATCAGTGCAATAGCTTCAGAGAAGAATATATTTCTGTATTTTCCCCATATGGTTCTGTGTTAATACTATGACCTGTGGTGGCAGCCATCTTGGATTTCCGATCGGCATAAAAAACAGAGGACCTTCCAATGATCATTCCTGGGCAGTTTGGTTTCAACTGTCCAAGTGGTTTCTGAGAAGAAGGCATTTGAACATTTTCCCATAGGGTCCAATGTTAATCTATGTATTGCGGTGGTGGCCATCTTGGATTTCCGATCGGCATAAAAAACACACACCTTGTAGAGGACCTTCCAATGATCATTCCTGGGCAGTTTGGTTTCAATTAACCAAGTGGTTTCAGAGAAGAAGCATTTTGAAACATTTTTCCCATAGGGTCCAATGTTAAACTAAGTCCTGCCGTAGCCGCCATTTTGAATTTCATATCGGAACAAAAAACGTAAAGTTTGTAGAGGACCATCCAATGTACACACATATGGACAGTTTGGCTTTAATCATATTTGTAGTTTCTGAGAAGAAGGCATTTGAACATTTTCCCATAGGGTCCAATGTTAATCTATGTCCTGCGGTGGTGGCCATCTTGAATTTTCGATCGGCATAAAAAAACAGAAACTTTGTAGAGGACCTTCCAATGATCATTCCTGGGCAGTTTGGATTCAATTGTCCAAGTGGTTTCAGAGAAGAAGCGTTTTGAAACATTTTCCCCATAGGGTCCAATGTTAAACTAAGTCCTGCCGTAGCCGCCATTTTGAATTTCATATCGGAACAAAAAACCTAAAGTTTGTAGAGGACCATCCAATGAACATTTATGTACAGTTTGGCTTTAATAATATTTGTAGTTTCTGAGAAGAAGGCATTTGAACATTTTACCATAGGGTCCAATGTTAATCTATGTATTGCGGTGGTGGCCATCTTGGATTTCCGATCGGCATAAAAAACAAAAAATTTGTAGAGGACCTTCCAATGATCATTCCTGGGCAGTTTGGTTTCAACTGTTCTAGTGGTTTCAGAGAAGAAGCGTTTTGAAACATTTTTCCCATAGGGTCCAATGTTAAACTAAGTCCTGCCGTAGCCGCCATTTTGAATTTCATATCGGAACAAAAAACGTATTGTTTGTAGAGGATCATCCAATGAACATTCATGTACAGTTTGGCTTTAATCATATTTGTAGTTTCTGAGAAGAAGGCATTTGAACATTTTCCCATAGGGTCCAATGTTAATCTATGTCCTGCGGTGGTGGCCATCTTGAATTTCAGATCGGCATAAAAAAACAGAAACTTTGTAGAGGACCTTCCAATGATCATTCCTGGGCAGTTTGGTTTCAATTATCCAAGTGGTTTCAGAGAAGAAGCATTTTGAAACATTTTTCCCATAGGGTCCAATGTTAAACTAAGTCCTGCCGTAGCCGCCATTTTGAATTTCTTATCGGAACAAAAAACGTAAAGTTTGTAGAGGACCATCCAATGAACATTCATGTACAGTTTGGCTTTAATCATATTTGTAGTTTCTGAGAAGAAGGCATTTGAATATTTTCCCATAGGGTCCAATGTTAATCTATGTATTGCGGTGGCGGCCATCTTGGATTTCCGATCAGCATAAAAAACATAGAATTTCTAGAGGACCTTCCAATGATCATTCCTAGGCAGTTTGGTTTCAATTATCCAAGTGGTTTCAGAGAAGAAGCGTTTTGAAACATTTTTCCCATAGGGTTCAATGTTAAACTAAGTCCTGCCGTAGCCGCCATTTTGAATTTCCTACCGGAACAAAAAACGTAAAGTTTGTAGAGGACCATCTAATGAACATTCATGTACAGTTTGGCTTTAATCATATTTGTAGTTTCTGAGTAGAAGGCATTTGAATATTTTTCCATAGGGTCCAATGTTAATCTATGTCCTGCGGTGGCGGCCATCTTGGATTTCCGATCGGCATAAAAAACAGAAAATTTGTAGAGGACCTTCCAATGATCATTCCTGGGCAGTTTGGTTTCAACTGTCCAAGTGGTTTCAGAGAAGAAGCATTTTGAAACATTTTTCCCATAGGGTCCAATGTTAAACTAAGTCCTGCCGTAGCTGCCATTTTGAATTTCATATCGGAACAAAAAACCTTAAGATTGTAGAGGACCATCCAATGAACATTCATGTACAGTTTGGCTTTAATAATATTTGTAGTTTCTGAGAAGAAGGCATTTGAACATTTTCCCATAGGGTCCAATGTTAATCTATGTCCTGCGGTGGCGGCCATCTTGGATTTCCGACCGGCATAAAAAACAGAAAATTTGTAGAGGACCTTCCAATGATCATTCCTGGGCAGTTTGGTTTCAACTGTCCAAGTGGTTTCAGAGAAGAAGCATTTTGAAACATTTTCCCATAGGGTCCAATGTTAAACTAAGTCCTGCCGTAGCCGCCATTTTGAATTTCATATCGGAACAAAAAATCTTAAGATTGTAGAGGACCATCCAATGAACATTCATGTACAGTTTGGCTTTAATAATATTTGTAGTTTCTGAGAAGAAGGCATTTGAACATTTTCCCATAGGGTCCAATGTTAATCTATGTCCTGCGGTGGCGGCCATCTTGGATTTCCGACCGGCATAAAAAACAGAAAATTTGTAGAGGACCTTCCAATGATCATTCCTGGGCAGTTTGGTTTCAACTGTCCAAGTGGTTTCAGAGAAGAAGCATTTTGAAACATTTTCCCATAGGGTCCAATGTTAAACTAAGTCCTGCCGTAGCCGCCATTTTGAATTTCATATCGGAACAAAAAACCTTAAGATTGTAGAGGACCATCCAATGAACATTCATGTACAGTTTGGCTTTAATCATATTTGTAGTTTCTGAGAAGAAGGCATTTGAACATTTTCCCATAGGGTCCAATGTTAATCTATGTCCTGCGATGGTGGCCATCTTGGATTTCCGATCGGCATAAAAAACAGTAACTTGGTAAAGGACATTCCAATGATCATTCCTTTACAGTTTGGGTTCAGTCAGTTCATTAGTTTCAGAGAAGAAGATCTTTGAAATTTCAGCCAATCAGAGCATATTATTGGCCCTGGCAGCCATATTGAATATCCGACTGGAACGAAAAACAGTAACTTTGTAGAGGACCATCCAAGGAACATTCCTGCTAAGTTCGGTTCCAATCGGCCAAGTGGTTTCGGAGAAGAAGCTTGAAATGTGAAAAGTTTACAGACGACGGACGCCAAGTGATGGCAATAGTTCACATGGACCTTTGGTCCAGGTGAACTAAAAAACGATTAATCTGAAAACTGTTTATATATTGATATCTGATGTCTTTTTTTCATAAAAAAATGTCACAAAATGTTTGGGCCACCATTATGCCATTTGGACCAGTGACTAATTTTTTACTGGCCCAAAAAAAAATTCGGCACTGAGAATGAGGTATTTTTGAGTGATAGCAAATCTGTGCAGGTTTTTTTTATCATTTGTTTATATATATATGTATTGCCATTGGAGAATCAATTATCAAGCGGGGAGGGTCAGGATCTCATTAACCGGTGTAACATGCTACATTTTTGTGGCCGTCTCAAGCCAGGACCTAAATTTCAAACATCATACGTTGTGGTCTTTATTTTTGATCAATTAGTTGTGGTGAGAGGTGATTGTAGGGAGGTCAGACATTTTTCAATTTTATTTACACAATGGCAAATTCTGTAATTCTGTCTTACATTTGAAGACAGCTGCAGTGACAATGCACTAGAACACTATTAATTTAAAGTGAATTATTTGAAAGGTGACATGTTGAAATAAATAAATAATGCACATGTTTGAAGAAAATTCTTCACATGTCACAATTTTTTTTTTTATTTAAACTGGACAGAAGCGACCAAAATTGAATGGAAACTGGAAATGGCACTGCTATTTTGAAACTATTTATTCTCTGCAACACATGTTGCTGACCAGTTAGACTGAAAGTAAAACTCTTCGGTAGTGGATAGTAGGCTAGGTTTTAATAATCTCATACAGTTTGATGAGAAAATTCAAAATTTTTATTCATACTTCAATTTTATGTGTAAAATTTATCCAATTTTGGTGCCGTTTTCAATTTTCCCATTGAAATGCATGGTAAAAAATAATTTTAAAAATGTGTTTGGAAACACATGTTGCTGATTAAACAAAGACTACAACTATGCAATTTCTTTTAGAACAATGTCTAAACTACATTTATCAAGTACAGTTTCATTACATTTCATTATTGTTTTCAAATAATTTTTGATATTCTATTTCTTGGTAAGGACAGATCAAATTCAAAATGGCTGCCATTATAAAATATAAGTGGTCATTTTTCGAACTTCAAATTGTCATAACTTTTGAACCGCTTCACATATATAAAAAAAACTAAACACCACTGTAAATATCTTCAGGAGATCTGATCATTGGTGTGTACTATTTTAACACATTTTCAAAAAAAGTCTGACCCTCCTAGTGATTGTTCATTTTGTTAACGTTGATATTGGTGGAATTGTTGATCATCACTGTTTAAACTTTCTTTTCATAATATATTCACCATGTAACTTCAATATCTTTTTCATTCCAGCTGGCTCATCGCTCAGCTACATCAAAAGTACAAGAAACATCAAATGAAGTCTTAGATAATGGAGATCCAAAGATTATTACCAACAGTTCATCAGAACAGGAACAATTAAAGCATAATTTAGATCTCGGGAATAATTCTGATTTAAGTCAGGGTTTTTTGTTACATCATAGACAGTCAAGTTCTGTTGTCCACATAAATAAACACTTGGAGGATGTTTCGTATTTCTTTCCTAAATCAGGAGATGTTATCACATATAAAAATGTCTTCACACCACAAACAATGGAACAGATACAGACTGCTTTGGAAAATGATAAAAAAGAAGAAAGTCCAGCACTCAGTTATGAGTCCATTGAAGATCATTGCTGGCTTGAACAGAAAATTGATACCTCCAAACTTGTACAACATTATATGATGCTGTCCAAACTACGACTGACAGGTACACATTTTGTTGTTTTCTAATACCTTTTGTTGTTAAGTTTTACAGATATGTCAAAATTTAAGCGACTTCCATTGAATTTTAGTTGCTATATGTATGTCTCACTCTTCTGGGGTATTGTATTCGTCAATCAGTCTGTCTGTTTGTCCATCACAAAAGTTTGTGCATGCAACTCCTCCTACATATTGAATGGTAATTCTTTAAAACGTAACAAGCATGCTGTATTATCATATGGAGATCCTCATACAATGTATTGTTACAGCATAATTTGCTGCATTATGATCAGATTTTCTTTGAAGGAGTTATTTCCCTTTTGACTTATAATCTATAATGAGGTTGATTTCTTTGGGTCGTCATCACGCAACACTGACAATACACACATCTTGAATTTATATCTTACAGATATCAAACCATGTTGTTGTCTAAAAATTTCACCTTTCCTAAATCCTTTGTGTTTTATTTAATTAATTATTGCAGATAATTAACAAGATCCATGTTATTTTCGTTATGAACTGATTTTTATTTTACCACAAACAGTTTTCGGTAAACCACAGACAATTGTACATGTATAAACACATTGTAAATTTTAATATATATCTAATATACAATGTATGAGTTTGCATAACGCTGATTAGAATGTGGAGAGCTTGACCCTTGCGCTAGGGGCCCTATGATCCTATTTCAAAGCCCATAATTCCTTTAACATTTTGATTGTAAATTTCTTAAAACTTTGTATACTTATTACCATACAGAGACTTGAAAGTTTATATTGCTACATGAAATAAAAGAATTATTAATGTTGTGTTTATATATATTTCAGGTTTGGTAGTATTAACTTCAATGGCAGGGTATGTGATGGCTCCTGGCATGTTTGATCCTGTCACATTTTTGTTTGCTACTGTAGGAACGGCTTTGACCTCAGCCTCAGCTAATGCCACTAATCAGGTATAGCTTTTCTGTTTTATGTCAAACTCTGTTTTTGGTTTTAACTAGGCTGTGACTAAGTCAAACTCAGTTATTGGCTTTTACCAAGCTGTGACAAAGTCAAACTCAGTTATTGGTTTTAACCAAGCTGTGACCGAGTCAAACTATGTTGTGGATTTTAACATGATGTTTGGTACTTTCGTTGTTTTTTTTCTTCAGAATGCTTGTTACATAGCTACATAAAAAGTCCAAGCTAGATATGAACTATTCATATTAACCTTTTCTTATATACAGTAATATTTAAATGGATAAAAATCAAACTTTACTTGTAAATTGAATTTTGAACTTTTTTGAAAATTTAGATTTTTTTGGAAATTTTGAAATTTTATTACCCCCATACCCATAATTATTAATATATATTGAACCCCCTCCCTACCCATGGTATTTTGACCCCCCTACCCAAGGTATATCGACCCTCCTACCCATGGTATATTGACCCCCTTAACCATGGTATATCGACCCCCCTACCCATGCTATATTGACCCCCTTTACCCATGGTATATCGACCCCCCTACCCATGGTATATTGACCCCCCTACCCATGGTATATCGACCCCCTACCCATGGTATATTGACCCCCTTATCCATGGTATATCGACCCCCCTACCCATGGTATATCGACCCCCCTACCCATGGTATATTGACCCCCCTACCCATGGTATATTGACCCCCCTTCCTATGGTATATCAAACCCTCTCTTTTGGTAGAAATGAGGGGGGGTTCAATTTACCATGAAGGGGTTCAAAATACAATGACAAAAAATTGACCCCGGGGTCAAAATACCATATGGAAAATTGAACCCGGAGTCAAAATATCATAGGTAAATCGACCCCGGGTTCAATTTACCATGGGGTTCAAAATACCATATGACACCGGGTGTAACCCCCACATGCTTGGATGATGGCCTCAACCCTGCATCTCATCCCTCCAGTTAGACGTCGGATGTCCTGTTGTGATAGCTGCTGCCATTCCCGATGCAATGCTGCTTCCAACTGACGAATGTTTTGCACAGGAGGTTGCCGAGCCTGTATACGACGGCCTAACATGTCCCAAATATGCTCTATGGGATTCAAATCCGGGCTCATGGCTGGCCAAGAAACAGAAGTCACGGCTTCGCTTTGGAGGTAGGCGGTTACTGCTCTTGAATGATAAGGCCTGGCGTTGTCATCCATATACACAGGCCTTGTAGCTAATGGGTGGTTGTCGAAATGGGGGACAACAACTGGTTGCAAGACGTCTCTGATGTACTGATCACCAGTTGGGTTGCCTTGTATGGTGACTAAATCCAGCTTGCAGTCATGAGAGATACACCCCCAAACCATTACTGAGCCTCCACCGTAAGGAACAGTTGGCTGGATGTTCCTTGGGGTATAGGCTGTATTTTTGTGTCTCCAAACCTTCATCCGGCCGTCGGTTACATGAAGCAGAAACCGGCTCTCGTCTGACCAATGGATCTTGCGCCATGTCCTTAAATTCCAACCACGTCGTGCTAAACACCATGCCAAATGTGTTCGTCGATGTCGATCTACCAACAGTGGACGTTTAATGACTCTCCTTGACTTAAGTCCCGCTGATTTCAGACGGTTTCTAACTGTTCTTGTTGACAGACATCTATTGGGCAGCCAGTGTTGTTTGAGTACGGGACTGGTTGCGATTGGCATTCGTCTAACCAAATGCTGCAATGCCCTGTCGTCACGATCAGATGTTACCCATGGTCTGCCGGATCTTGGCAAGTCTTTCACATTGTTGGTTTGTGTGTGTTTTCTCCCCAGTTGGCTGACTACAGTATAGTGGTAGCCCATCTGACGTCCAATAACTTTGAAGGATATCTCTGTTGTATGCATGCCGATTATTTGCCATCTTTGTGCTTCTGATATTCGCCTTCGTACCATGCTTACTGAGAATGAATAAAAAATTTAAAATACCGGACTTAAATACCCAAATTTGAAGCGTGAACATACTGAATTTTGAGTAATGTGTGAGAGGCATGGTTCACATGCATGACTAGTCGATATTAGACATAATGGTGACACCTGTATGAGCACATCTTTTTAATGGAACATTGTTCTTGCTATAATCAATATAAATATTAGAATCTAAACTTAGTGTATTAACTTATTATTTTTTAATATATCAGGGAGTGCTTAACTTATTTCTTTGTGTATATTATAAACTGATTAATATGCATTCAACTTTTATATTTGTAGTTTTTAGAAGTGCCATACGATTCACAGATGAACAGAACAAAAAACAGAGTACTTGTTCGTGGATATTTGACGTTAGTATTCATTTATTGAGTTACATCAGTCCTTTATAAAAGGAACCACATCAGTGGTGTAATCATCAGTAGTGGTTAGCATGCTCACATCAAGTGTGATAGGAACCGCATCAGTAGTGTAATCATCAGTAATGGTTAGCGTGATCACATCAAGTGTGATTGATCATGGATTCAAGCCCTGATCGTGTCAAACCAAAGACTATTAAATTGGTATTTATTGCTTCTCCACTAGTATGCTGTATTAAGGAGAGAGAACAAAGACTGGTTGGCTTGGAACAAGGCATGTGTCCGAGTGGAGCAACAATGTCTACTTGGGGGCCTGTTGTTTCAGTGAGATAGCACTATCAAAAAATCCAAATAAACGTGTTGATCTAGTACACCACGGATATCATTATCATCTTATTGAATGTGATTTGCTCTCGCCATGATATAGCAACAATATCGTTCATTCTGTGTTAAACAACAATCATTCACTCAATCCTTTACAAAAGGTAAGGGTTATTGATTTGTATCGTCACATTCAGCAAGCTATATCGTGACTACCAGATGTTTTGGGGGATGAAAGTCTAAAGAGTAATAATTAACTGACTAGTGAATTGCCAGAACTTGGTTAGGTTTCTGGAAACCATATAACACTAGAAGTGAGTATCTGTGTGAGCATACATAAGTGGTGTTAGGATTGAGATAATACGTCAACAGTCTTCACCTCTTGCCCAATGAGGCCCTAATCCTTTCAAGAACTTATCTCTTGACCACCCAGGCCATAATCGTTTAAAGAACTGATCTTGGGTCTATAAATTTATTGATTAAACCATTTTGGTACTGACATTAATCGATGAATTTACTTTTCCTGATCATACATGCATGCATCTGAAAATTCAACCCTTTAAATAAAGGTTTGAGTTCTATTTGATAGCCGACATTTTTGTAGTTTTGTTCTTCCTTCAGTGGGATTTGAAGCAGGGCTAAGCGACCTGGTGAACTCTCCTACCTTGTCAATGTTGTAAGGCCTCATTCCCAAAATCATTCAGTAAGGGAACCAGATATTCTGTACCTCAGACTTGTTACGTGTTGTATGAGAAAGCATGTCTATTCTAATGGAACAGCAGAAATCTATTTTAATTTTAGTCTTAGAATACCAGGAACATTGTCTGAATTTACGAAAGATGTTCTGACCTATAGACAATATTTTACCATCTCAAAGAAAGAGTTTAATATATGGGTAATGACAATCTACATTGTATCTTTATTATATTTCAGGCCAGTCCATGCTTTATCATTTGCTACTGTGACTGGAACTATTGGAGTAATTACCTTGGCATTCGGAGCAAACCCTCTGACAGCTGGACTTGGAGTTTTTAACTGGGTCTTATATACCATGTTTTATACTCCAATAAAGAGGATGAGTATATCTAACACTTGGGTGGGATCTGTCGTAGGAGCCATACCACCGATCATGGGATGGGCTGCATGTACAGGTGGAATAGAGCCAGGTAATTAATATGTTTTGTTATATTATAATTGTATAATTATGAAAAGAAACCATGATGGTAAACAATTCCACCAATATCAACAACACGAACAATCACCTCTCACACCATTGAACATAAAAAAGACCATGACATTGGAAATGAAAGTTCTGGCTTGGGCAGGCACAAAAATGTGGCAGGATCAAACCTGTTAATGGGATCCCAATCCTATACAGTTAAAAAGGATAAAAAAACCTGCAGATTCACTTCCACTCAAAAAGACCACATACTATCACAAAAATGGATAACTACATGGACAGTACAATAAGAAGATCAATGAATGCTGACTACTTGCTAGGAAGGTAGAATCTGTTGGTTAAAGACAATACATGAATGAAAAAAGATTTTAAACAATAGTAAAGGAGGTAATTGTCACAAAGTGAATCAAGAAATACAAACATGTACAAATGTAGGTATCTATTTTTAATGTGCACACCTCGTTTCTGGAATATCATTTATCAGGTACGACGCCCAAAGCTCAATGTCAAAAGATTTGAAAACCAAATAATTTAAGTCTTTGTGAGCAAGAATAAAATGGTCCTAATCTGGATGAATAAGTGACTAGTCTACACTGTAAAATATTAGACAATTTGAGTTCAAATAATTTTGCTCTTCATTTACATTGTAGGTGCTTTATTACTTGGAGCTATAATGTATGCCTGGCAATTTCCACATTTTAATGCTTTGAGTTGGAATCTGCGTTCGGACTATTCCCGTGGAGGTTACCGAATGATGTCTGTGATTAACCCTAGCCTGTGTAAGAGGGTAGCACTGCGTTACTGTGTAGGGATGATAGGACTATGTACACTAGCCCCGGTGATAGGATTGACCACATGGACATTTGCTTACAATTCATTACCTCTCAACTTGTATTTCTCCTATCTTGGATGGAGATTTTATCGTGATGGAGATAGCAATGCATCCCGCAAACTTTTTAGATTTAGTTTGGTTCATCTTCCAGCATTGTTGATTTTAATGATAATAAGCAAAAAGTCATTTAAACAAAAGATGGTGAAGAGACATTCAGAAATACCAGTGACTACTTCATGAATATATTGTTATTATGTTAAATTATTTGTAAAATCAAAACTTCAAGTTTTTTATGTGATATGACAATTGTTCAATAATGACAAACAAATAATTTGAAATCTTTCAGCATAGTTATTTATCTGTAATTTGGACATTTTCTCGTTTGATCTCCCTGAATGATATTGTCAGTATTAACAAACTGACTCTGACACTGAAAATTATCTGTCAGTGTGACTTCAAACACATTATAATGTAACTGATAAAAAACAATAACATCAGTTTTGAAGGTCTCGACATCCATTATCTCTAGTATCACAGCTCGTCATATCAGATTTGCTGTGTTACTAGTGATAATGTCTGAAAGTCTGTCTTAATCTTTATAACTACTGTTTATTCTATATATATATGTGTTATCTCCCCTCAGTGATTTACTATTGTACAAGTGGAAATGTTCAGGTGGAAGAAATTTTCGGTTATTTTGTGTTTCACCAAAATGCACAACAATAACTCCACAGAAACCAATTTCATTTTATGTGTTCAACTGGAAAATGATAATGTTTTCGCAAAATTTACCCCCTGTATAATGATGCATATACAGTATTATGTGACAAAGAAATGTTTCACAATCATATAAATGATTAATACTGAATTGTGTGATTTTTTTTTATATATATATTTTTTCACTGGGTTTTCCTGTGCAAAGTTCCTGTTACTGAATTGATGATATATGTAAGTTAAACACCAGGGGTTCATTGTTGAACTTGTGATTAAACTAACCAGATGATTAGCCAAAATTACATAATTAATTCATAATCCTATACTTGGCTTATGCAATGATTAAATTTTGTTGCTGAACTCAAATTTAATCAATGCATTAACTAATCATATTAATCATTGAATTAGCTAATTATGTGATTAGAAATGAATCATGTAATTATGGCTAATCATATGATTAGCTTAATCACAAGTTCAACAACGGACCCCCAGGGGTTCGTTGTTGAACTTGTGATTAAACTAACCAGATGATTAGCCCTAATTACATAATTAATTCCTAATCACATACTTAGCTAATTCAATGATTAAATTTTGTTGCTGAACTCTTTTTATGCCCCCGTGATGAAGAGTCGGGGGCATATTAATTTACCTCCCCCCCCACAAGTTCAACAACGGACCCCAGAATCCTTCAACATAACATGACATATCTCAAGAAAATTATAATCTTCTCCTTTAACATCACTGCTGTAATTCATATCAAACTTGGTCAGACCTGGTATCTATTCTATGCAGCGGCCTTTTTACAGAATTGTGTCATGTAGCTGGTCAAACGGCTTTCCAAGATGGCCTTCTGAGACATTTGCATCTTCTTTTGATGAAGTGCTACACCAAATGCAACCAAATTTGGTAATGACAGTCCATGATGGTTCTTTCAGATTTGAAAAAAAAGTATGGTAGAAATAGTCCCTTGGAGGTATTCATTAAATAATATATGTTGGTTGACCATGTCTGACATTCATATGATTTTTACACATGTGGTCTATATATTTATACATATTTGTATTTAAGTTTGACTTATTTCTATAAACATATGTTAGTTGAATTTAAATGTCAATGCAGCCTTCATATTAACATGTGAAATGTAATTTCAAAAAGGTTGTTAAAATGTGAACAATAAAATACATTTTTTATAGTACTTGGTCTGTGTTTTTATGTTTTAGTTTAGTTTAGTTTAAATATCTATTATTCAGATAAACATGAAAAGGATTGGGCACATATTATCACAACTTATGAAGCCCTTTCCCATAAGATATATTAGTTATGATATTACATATAGCTTTACATCACATCTGGTTTGAGCCCTGGATCAGGTCAAACTAAAAACTATAAAATTGGTATTTGTTCCTTCTCCAATAAGCATACAACACTAATTTGTATAACTTATAAGTAGAAAGAGCAGACAGACTTGCTCTGAATCTGGATAATATGTCTGAGTGGAGCAACATGTTTACCGACAGACTGTTGTTTCAGTGGGTTAGAACTTTAAAAATCAACTAAGCATGTTGGTTTAGTACAAAGCAGACCTCATCAAAATGTATCCCTATCAGTAGGACATTCGTTTGATTATAGAAAAATGTAGTTCCTAACAAGAACGTACCATAAAGTAAGAATTTAGTTTTCCTGTAATTCAAATGTGTTTGACATCAAACAATATATTAAGACTTGCAGTAACATTGTAGTAAATATATGTGTATTATCTTTGTCATATTATAATTATTGCTATTTTTTTTCATTAGATACAATATAGTAAATGGTTAGTTTATGGGTTTATCGGTGTTTAACTCACTTTCAACAATATTTAAGTTATATTAATGAGTCAGTTGTATTATTGGAGGAAATCAGTCTTCAAAGAAAATCATGGAACTACAATGAACTGCTTAGACAAACTTTTATCACATTAGGTTGTATTGAGTTCACTTGACTCGCAACTTTAGTGGTGATATGTAATAAAATGACAACCCTTAAGAACATGGGTAAGACTTGAATCATGGTATATAAACAGTCAAAATGTCGTAGACCACAGGACTACTAATAAGAGTAATCAGTCTCTCAATGTTTATTGCATTACACAGGACTGTTAATTAAATTTAGAGAAATCGGTCTCTCAAAGTTTATTGCACTACATGGGACTGTTAATTAAATCTAGAGAAATCAGTCTCTCAATGTTTATTGCATTACACAGGACTTAATTAAATTTAGAGAAATCAGTCTATCAATGTTTATTGCACTACACAGGACTGTTAATTAAATCTAGAGAAATCAGTCTCTCAATGTTTATTGCATTACGCAGGACTTAATTAAATTTAGAGAAATCAGTCTATCAATGTTTATTGCACTACACAGGACTGTTAATTAAATCTAGAGAAATCAGTCTCTCAATGTTTATTTCACAACACATGACTTAATTAAATTTAGAGAAAACAGTCTCTCAATGTTTATTGCACTACACAGGACTGTTAATTAAATCTAGAGAAATCAGTCTCTCAATGTTTATTGCATTACACAGGACTGTTAATTAAATCTAGAGTAAACAGTCTCTCAATGTTTATTGCACTACACAGGACTGTTAATTAAATCTAGAGAAATCAGTCTCTCAATGTTTATTTCACAACACATGACTTAATTAAATTTAGAGAAATCAGTCGCTCAAAGTTTATTGCACTACACAGGACTGTTAATTAAATCTAGAGTAATCAGTCTCTCAATGTTTATTGCACTACACAGGACTGTTAATTAAATCTAGAGAAATCAGTCTCAATGTTTATTTCACAACACAGGACTGTTAATTAAATCTAGAGTAAACAGTCTCTCAATGTTTATTGCACTACACAGGACTGTTAATTAAATCTAGAGTAATCAGTCTCTCAATGTTTATTGCATTACACAGGACTGTTAATTAAATCTAGAGAAATCAGTCTCTCAATGTTTATTGCACTACACAGGACTGCTAATTAAATCTAGAGTAAACAGTCTCTCAATGTTTATTGCACTACACAGGACTGCTAATTAAATCTAGAGAAATCAGTCTCTCAATGTTTATTTCACAACACAGGACTGTTAATTAAATCTAGAGTAAACAGTCTCAATGTTTATTGCACTACACGTCCTGACTGCTGATTAAATCTAGAGAAATCAGTCTCTCAATGTTTATTGCACTACACAGGACTGTTAATTAAATCTAGAGTAATCAGTCTCTCAATGTTTATTGCACTACACAGGACTGTTAATTAAATCTAGAGAAATCAGTCTCAATGTTTATTTCACAACACAGGACTGTTAATTAAATCTAGAGTAAACAGTCTCTCAATGTTTATTGCACTACACAGGACTGTTAATTAAATCTAGAGTAATCAGTCTCTCAATGTTTATTGCATTACACAGGACTGTTAATTAAATCTAGAGAAATCAGTCTCTCAATGTTTATTGCACTACACAGGACTGTTAATTAAATCTAGAGAAATCAGTCTCTCAATGTTTATTTCACAACACATGACTTAATTAAATTTAGAGAAAACAGTCTCTCAATGTTTATTGCACTACACAGGACTGTTAATTAAATCTAGAGAAATCAGTCTCTCAATGTTTATTGCATTACACAGGACTGTTAATTAAATCTAGAGTAAACAGTCTCTCAATGTTTATTGCACTACACAGGACTGTTAATTAAATCTAGAGAAATCAGTCTCTCAATGTTTATTTCACAACACATGACTTAATTAAATTTAGAGAAATCAGTCGCTCAAAGTTTATTGCACTACACAGGACTGTTAATTAAATCTAGAGTAATCAGTCTCTCAATGTTTATTGCACTACACAGGACTGTTAATTAAATCTAGAGAAATCAGTCTCAATGTTTATTTCACAACACAGGACTGTTAATTAAATCTAGAGTAAACAGTCTCTCAATGTTTATTGCACTACACAGGACTGTTAATTAAATCTAGAGTAATCAGTCTCTCAATGTTTATTGCATTACACAGGACTGTTAATTAAATCTAGAGAAATCAGTCTCTCAATGTTTATTGCACTACACAGGACTGCTAATTAAATCTAGAGTAAACAGTCTCTCAATGTTTATTGCACTACACAGGACTGCTAATTAAATCTAGAGAAATCAGTCTCTCAATGTTTATTTCACAACACAGGACTGTTAATTAAATCTAGAGTAAACAGTCTCAATGTTTATTGCACTACACGTCCTGACTGCTGATTAAATCTAGAGAAATCAGTCTCTCAATGTTTATTGCACTACACAGGACTGTTAATTAAATCTAGAGTAATCAGTCTCTCAATGTTTATTGCACTACACAGGACTGTTAATTAAATCTAGAGAAATCAGTCTCAATGTTTATTTCACAACACAGGACTGTTAATTAAATCTAGAGTAAACAGTCTCTCAATGTTTATTGCACTACACAGGACTGTTAATTAAATCTAGAGTAATCAGTCTCTCAATGTTTATTGCATTACACAGGACTGTTAATTAAATCTAGAGAAATCAGTCTCTCAATGTTTATTGCACTACACAGGACTGTTAATTAAATCTAGAGAAATCAGTCTCTCAATGTTTATTTCACAACACATGACTTAATTAAATTTAGAGAAAACAGTCTCTCAATGTTTATTGCACTACACAGGACTGTTAATTAAATCTAGAGAAATCAGTCTCTCAATGTTTATTGCATTACACAGGACTGTTAATTAAATCTAGAGTAAACAGTCTCTCAATGTTTATTGCACTACACAGGACTGTTAATTAAATCTAGAGAAATCAGTCTCTCAATGTTTATTTCACAACACATGACTTAATTAAATTTAGAGAAATCAGTCGCTCAAAGTTTATTGCACTACACAGGACTGTTAATTAAATCTAGAGTAATCAGTCTCTCAATGTTTATTGCACTACACAGGACTGTTAATTAAATCTAGAGAAATCAGTCTCAATGTTTATTTCACAACACAGGACTGTTAATTAAATCTAGAGTAAACAGTCTCTCAATGTTTATTGCACTACACAGGACTGTTAATTAAATCTAGAGTAATCAGTCTCTCAATGTTTATTGCATTACACAGGACTGTTAATTAAATCTAGAGAAATCAGTCTCTCAATGTTTATTGCACTACACAGGACTGCTAATTAAATCTAGAGTAAACAGTCTCTCAATGTTTATTGCACTACACAGGACTGCTAATTAAATCTAGAGAAATCAGTCTCTCAATGTTTATTTCACAACACAGGACTGTTAATTAAATCTAGAGTAAACAGTCTCAATGTTTATTGCACTACACGTCCTGACTGCTGATTAAATCTAGAGAAATCAGTCTCTCAATGTTCATTGCACTACACAGGACTGTTAATTAATTCTAAGAGTAATCAGTCTCAATGTTTATTGCACTACACAGGACTGTTAATTAAATCTAGAGTAATCAGTCTCAAAGTTCATTGCATTACACAGGACTGCTAAATAAATCTAGAGTAATCAGTCTCTCAATGTTTATTGCACTACACAGGACTGTTAATTAAATCTAGAGAAATCAGTCTCAATGTTTATTTCACAACACAGGACTGTTAATTAAATCTAGAGTAAACAGTCTCTCAATGTTTATTGCACTACACAGGACTGTTAATTAAATCTAGAGTAATCAGTCTCTCAATGTTTATTGCATTACACAGGACTGTTAATTAAATCTAGAGAAATCAGTCTCTCAATGTTTATTGCACTACACAGGACTGCTAATTAAATCTAGAGTAAACAGTCTCTCAATGTTTATTGCACTACACAGGACTGCTAATTAAATCTAGAGAAATCAGTCTCTCAATGTTTATTTCACAACACAGGACTGTTAATTAAATCTAGAGTAAACAGTCTCAATGTTTATTGCACTACACGTCCTGACTGCTGATTAAATCTAGAGAAATCAGTCTCTCAATGTTTATTGCACTACACAGGACTGTTAATTAATTCTAAGAGTAATCAGTCTCAATGTTTATTGCACTACACAGGACTGTTAATTAAATCTAGAGTAATCAGTCTCAAAGTTCATTGCATTACACAGGACTGCTAAATAAATCTAGAGTAATCAGTCTCAATGTTTATTGCACTACACAGGACTGTTAATTAAATCTAGAGTAATCAGTCTCAAGGTGGTCATTGCATTACACAGGACTGCTAATTAAATCTAAGCGTAATCAGTCTCAATGTTTATTGCACTACACAGGACTGTTAATTAAATCTAGAGTAATCAGTCTCAATGTTCATTGCATTACACAGGACTGCTAATTAAATCTAGAGTAATCAGTCTCTCAATGCTTATTGCAATACACAGGACTGTTAATTAAATCTAGAGTAATCAGTCTCAAAGTTTATTGCACTACACAGGACTTAATTAAATCTAGAGTAATCAGTCTCTCAATGTTCACTGCACTACGCAGGACTGCTAATTAAATCTAGAGAAAACAGTCTCTCAATGTTTATTTCACAACACAGGACTGTTAATTAAATCTAGAGTAATCAGTCTCTCAATGTGTATTGCACTCGGGGCACGAAATTAACGCTGGTCCGCTAGCCCGAGGCTAGTAAAATCAGCGTCGGGCTAGAAGAACTCTCTTAGAAGCTAGTCCGATGGGCTAGTTAAAATTTCCAATTGTCAATTATTGTTTCCACTTCATTAATTTTAATGACATAATTGAAAATCATAATTAGTCATTCATATTACTGTGTTTGTTTACGCTGTACACAATTTACCTGTGGGGAATTCCCTCGATAGCAATTAGATCCTAAAGGGTGGTATACGAATTGATCAAATTACTCGATAATCCGGTTAACTCAGTGAGCGTTCTTAACAACATAATCTAAGGTTCAAAAAATGTGGCGACACATTACCGGCGTAGAGCAACCAGCGAAAAAAAATTAAATTAGATATTAATCAGGATGATGGTGACGCTGGTGGTGATGATAATACTGACATTCTTAATTTCTTCATTATAATTTTTTCAAATAAAATAATTATTATATAATTTTTAGTAATTGTCCTCATGATGGTCGGGCTAGTAGAATATCTGGGGGGCTAGTTGATTTTTATATCTACTAGTCCTGCTGGCTAGTTGCAATTTTTGCTTAAATTCTACCCCTGATTGCACTACACAGGACTGCTAATTAAATCTAGAGAAAACAGTCTCTCAATTGCACTACACAGGACTGCTAATTAAATCTAGAGAAAACGGTCTCTCAATATGTATTGCACTACATACAAATGTAGGACTGCTAATTAAATCTAGAGAAAACGGTCTCTCAATGTTTATTGCACTACACAGGACTGTTAATTAAATCTAGAGAAAACAGTCTCTCAATGTTTATTGCATTGCACAGGACTGTTAATTAAATCTAGAGAAAACAGTCTCTCAATGTTTATTGCATTGCACAGGACTGCTGATTAAATCTAGAGAAATCGGTCACTCAATGTTTACTGCACTACACAGGACTGTTAATTAAAACTAGAGAAATCAGTCACTCACTGTTTATTGCAGTACACAGGACTGTTAATTAAAACTAGAGAAAACGGTCATGCAATGTTTATTGCACTACACATGACTGCTAATTAAATCTAAAGAAATTAGTCTCATAAAGTTTATTGCACTATTTTTGATAACAGATGATTAATATATACAGCATTAACAAAAATCTTAAATTTCGATTTGCAACAAAGAACAAAAATGTCATTTAAGTAAATTTGGGGTTTAAATCAAATGGCAAAGGGACAAAAATATAAAATACTAGTAAGTGACAAGGGGTCAAATATTATATCGACGTCTATGGTTGCAAGCGGGTGAAGGGATATTCCTGCTGGGGACAGTGATCTGAAGCGTTTAAGCGATTTGAGATGAAAATTTGCAATAAAAACAGAGAAATAAAACAATAGCCATTCAATGCCTTTCTAGGGGAGACAATCATGTAATTTGTGTACTCTCCGTCCGTTATAAAATTTTATATGGGAATTCTTCAACACCAAATGCAGGATTGGTTAATACATGTATTGTCGTAACCCACTGCTGATTACGCTCAGATACTCTCCACTTGTCATCCGTGGGTCATTTCATATGAACATAGTCGTCTCAGGTTTGTTCTATAACTGATCTGTATTTAGTAGTGTCAATAACAACATAACATCACTCAAATATTCATGTTTGATGGATTGAACAGATTGTGTAAGATATGATCTGACTAGTGGATACACCATTCATCGTCGATAACTCACAGGTAATAGCCACCTGTTCATATCCTCTTATCATTTTAATTTGTAGGAAAATCCTGCTCTTTTTAATAACTGATTTGATTGGCTGTAAATCAGTGTGTCGAACCTAATCAAAATGTTTTAAAATGATTCATAAATAATTCACTCAGTTGACCCATGTTGTGATGAGTAGAGCATGACCAGCCGTGGGTTTCTGAAGATGATTTGTATAGGGATTATGGGTATTTTAATACAAATTTTAACAATATTTCAGTTATATAATGGCGATCTGTTTTATTGTTCGAGGAAACCAGATAACAATTTCAGTGGTGATAAGTACTAAGAATAGGAAAAGCAAAAGGCCAGTTTAGCAGACCAAGAAAAATTTGGAACTCCTCGATATTTTCCATAAAGACAAAAATCAAACCTTTTAATAGTCTAGTGATATCAGTTCTAACTTGTGGCAGTGAAACTTAACTAGAGGCTCCCAGGAGCCTGTAATTGCTCACCTGGTTTTTAATTTGACATCTAAAGTTGATAGAAAATGGGGGTGTTACACATCATTTTGAAAGTGGGCCACCAAAAGATCATTTCAACTCAAATTTCTGAGCAACAGATTTTGATGTGATTTTTATCTCATAATACAATGTATTCCTAAAGGGAATAAACTGGCTGAAAAAATCTCACAGAAAAACCCATAATGTATGTTAAACTACTAATTGCCATGTAGCTGCAGTTAAAATTTCAGTTCATTTTGATGCGTAATAAAGCAGAAATTGATAACTAAAGAAATGTCTATTTTTAGTAACAGCAGCCATTTTGAATGGAGGGTGGGGCTGTCGGACACAATATAGAAAGGAGACCACCCTAGGACTATCCCAGCCAAATTTGCTTTAATTTAGTTTAGCAGTTTCAGAGGAGAAGATTTAAATGTGATCTTTTATCAAAATATGCCTAATTTGCATAATCGGTAAAAATCGGCTGAAAGAAAAATTTCACAGAAAAACCTAGAATATATGTTAAACTACTCCTCGCTATGTAGCTGCAGTCAAAAATTTGAGCTCATTTTGACTTAAACTAAAGCAGCAATGGACAATTGAAGAAATTTCTATTTTCAGTAACAACAGCCATCTTGAATGGAGAGTGGGGCTGTCGGACATAATTTTGAAATGGGACTACCCAAGGACTATCCCAGCCAAATTTGCTTTAATTTGGTTCAACGGTTTCAGAGGAGAAGATTTAAATGTGATCTTTTATCAAAATATGCCTAATTTGCATAATCAGTAAAAATCGGCTGAAAGAAAAAATTCACAGAAAAACCCTGAATATATGTTAAACTACTCCTTGCTATGTAGCTGCAGTAAAAATTTGAGCTCATTTTGACTTAAACTAAAGCAGCAATGGACAATTGAAGAAATTTCTATTTTTAGTAACAGCAGCCATCTTGAATGGAGGGCAGAGCTGTCAGACACAATTTTGAAATGGGACTACCCAAGGACTATCCCAGCCAAATTTGGTTTAATTTGGTTAAGTGGTTTCAGAGGAGAAGATTTAAATGTGATCTTTTATCAAAATATGCCTAATTTGCATAATCGGTATATATCGGCTGAAAGAAAAATTTCACATAAAAACCCGGAATGTTAAACTACTCCTTGCTATGTAGCTGCAGTAAAAATTTGAGCTCATTTTGACTTAAACTAAACCAGCAATGGACCATTGAAGAAATTTCTATTTTTAGTAACAGCAGCCATCTTGAATGGAGGGTGGAGCTGTCGGATACAATTTTGAAAGGGACCCACCCAGAGACCATCCCTGCCAGGTTAGGTTTAATTTGGTTCAGCGGTTTCAGAGGAGAAGATTTAAATGTGAAAGTTTACGACGTACGACGGACGGAAAAACCGACTAATGAGAGGGCAATCGTAACTACTCTGCCATTCTCGCTACCCTACAAATAACCTCGTAAGTAGATAGTAGAAATTCTTCTTAAATTGTTTGCCGGAAGTTAAGTTAAGTTAAGTTAAGCCACACAAAAATATAGTCCACGAAAATCCAATATGGAAGACATACTAAGTAAAATCTAATCATGCAAAACTAATTAAAACTTTAACTTTTATCCATGAAAATAATTGAAATATAGAAAATTGTTTAAAATATAACTTTATCAAACTTTCATGTAACTGACATGTGAAAAGTAGTGCGATTTATACACCTAATGCATACAAGGTTATTTGTAGGGTAGCGAGAATGGCAGAGTAGTTACGATTGATGAGAGGGTACTTGTGAGGATGAAGACTTTTGGGGTGCAAATTTGTACAGAATGGTTTTACGGGTAGCATCTTTCTTGGCCATGCAGTGGGGACATTACGTCCAAACAACTCGGAAATGACCGATTGATCACGTAGATTTGTCTGGTATCCTAATCAAGGGAGATAAAATTGAGCAAGGAACCAGACTATTAAATTGAAATTTTATGATCTTGGCCGTGTCGGTCGTACATGTCCGTTCATCCGTTACTTGTAAGCTGTATTGTTTTTATCTATTACTTATGAGCTTACAATGTCCATACTGGTGATTTTCCAATGTGATTTGTGGGATGCACCACATAAGTTGCATTTCTCCCCACAAGTCTTGTTTGTACCTTAAAATCAACTCACAAATACCCTCTCATGGGAGCGGACGGACAGACGGACGGACGACGGACGCCAAGTGATGACAAAAGCTCACATGGCCTTTGGCCAGGTGAGCTAAAAACAACAGAACAAGACAAAAAGAAACTTGACACATTCCAAAATAGATGACTTAGACAAATATTACGAATAAGATGGCTAGACACAATATCAAATGAGGAATTACACTGCATAGAGCTAAAACAACGAAAGCAAGAGAAACTAGGAAGAACTGTTTTAGATACCTAAAACTTATGTCTCCCCTTAATGCAGCCATCTGTACAACAATAAGTTACACATGAGTTGAATGATACTATTTAAAAAACAATTATTTGACCTTGAGGTCAAAGGTCAAGGTCCCACGAAGGTCATTATGATATGCAACACACCGCCGTATGGTCATGCACCCACATACCAAATATCATTGACCTATCTCAAAAGACAAAAATGTTATGGCCCGGACAAGAAAATACTATTAAAAAACCCCAATTATTTGACCTTGAGGTCAAAGGTCAACGTCCCACGAAGGTCATTATGGTACGCGACACACCACCTTATGGTCATGCACCCATATACCAAATATAATTGACCTATCTGGAAAGACAAAAAAGTTATGGTCCGGACAAGCTTCGCTGAGATGCAGAAGAAGCGGAAGAAGAAGTGGGAAAAAAAACCAATATGTCTCCCTTCGTTCGAAGGGGAGACATAATTATACAAAAAAGATGGAGATGGATAGGCCATGTCTTACGTATGGACAACAACAGGATTTGTAAAACTGCATTGACGTAGCAACCTGAAGGGAAAGGTAAAGTTGGACGACCGAAAACAAATTAGAGAAGAACGGTAGAGACAGAAAGAGACAAACTAGGGATGAACAGCTGAGCATGGACAAAGACAGAGACAAATGGAGACAGTACATCTGGGCCTTATGTCCCACTGGGCATGAAGAGGATAGGTGGTGAGGTGAGATACTAGTTACATATATAAATGTAAATCCAACTATCATATGATCATGGCTACAATGGCTCTACTTTGTGTATGGATGGGGAACTGAAACTGGAAAATAATGCATATTATTTATGTGAACATTTTGAAAAACTAACAAGTATAACAATACAATTGCAGAGGATATAAAATAAATATAATCCTGTTATATATTTTCTTCTGTAATGAGATAAAAACAAAATTTAAATTGATACGTACAAGCAGTGGAGATAGTTGTAACATATGTTAAGAATCAGTTTAGTTCAACTGTATATAACATTATACATTAACATATTGTCTGTCTATTAATATCAATTAATTAAACTGGAATGTATACAATATTCAAAATACAATTACAAGTGTTCCTGTTTCAAGGAAATAAATTCCTTGATTTTATATTCAACAATAGACAATAAAATATATATATATATATATATATGTATATACAATTAGTCATTTAGTATTCATTTTTTGTGTGGATTTCATTGGGTTTTTTCCCCCAGCAAAATAAAACCACCAAGTAAATGCAAAAACTTCAAATGATCCTAGGTGGGGAGCGTATTTATCACATACCATCAATGATTCATTGTAAGTCACAAAGACATGTATTTGTTTGGTCTAACATGTAGTACAATTCTGCAGCTAAGGGACCGACCAACTTGAAGGAGGGGGTTATGGTTTTTTGTTTCGTTCAGAATTTTTCTTTCAGACAACACAAGAGTTAGAATATTTTTTTTTGGTCGTGCAAAGCGCGTAATTTTTTTTCCAGAATTTAACATTAGATTATATGACAAAAACTCTGAATCATATTATTTTTTTTTTTCTTCCACCAAAATCAAAATATTTTTTTCAGCAACATTGGGAATCAGAATATTTTTTTAGAAAAAAACCTTAACCCCCCCCTTCAAGTTAAATGGTCGGTCCCTAACTTATAATGTATTTATAGTCAACACAATTAAAACTACTTGAATAAGAATCAGAAATATTCCCAGTTTCTAGCAAACCATGACAGCATGTGTGTATAACTCTTCATGGCAGATCGTTTAGGGTTGTCATCATCAAGCACATCATCACTTGTAGTCTGTTCTGTATTTATTCCTGATGCCAGCTTCACTATATCTCTGAATCCTCTACCAATTGTGATGATATCTGGTACATTACCTTCATGTTCAGTCTCATGTAATGACAGAATAATACGGAAATCTTCACTACTGTGACAACGGAATACTGTATAGGGTCCCAAATGAAGATTCTCTGCATCTGCCACAATGAGACATCCCCATGTTGTTCCCATGTAGAGATATTTGTCAACCACCTTCATTGATGTTATCTGATAATTCCATGCTGAAATTAGATATGAATCTGTTATTACTGCTAGATCAACCAAGGGGACTATAGAGCATTACAAGATCACAAAAAACTAGAGGCTCAGTGGGCTGAGCCTGTGTCGCTCGCCTTTCATTCTGCTTTGAGGAAACTTAACACAGAACCTTCCATACATGTAGATGCTTCTTACCAAGTTTCGGTTCATATGGCTAAGCAGTTTCAAAGGAGAAGATTTTTTTGAAATCGACCAATCAGAAACAAGAATTGCATGTGGTGGCCATGTTTGCTAACCGATCGGGATGAAATGAGCAATCATCATAAAGGATATTCCATAGATGCTTCCTACCAAGCTTCGGTGATAGCCATGTTTGTTAACCGATCGAGACGAAATGAGCAATCTTCATAGAGGACACTCCATAGATGATTCCTACCAAGTTTCGGTGGTAGCCATGTTTGCTAACTGATCGGGACGAAATGAGCAATCTTCATAGAGGACATTCCATAGATGCTTTCTACCAAGTTTCGGTTCATTTGGCCATGCGGTTTCAGAGGAGAAGATTTTTAAAAATCGGCCAATCAGAAACAAGAATTACCTGTGGTGGCCATGTTTGGTAATGGATCTTAACTAAATGTGCACTCTTTAGAGAGGACCTTCCATATATGCTTCCTACCAAGTTTCAGTTCATTTGGCTGAAGGTTTTCAGAGGAGAAGATTAAAATGTGAAAAGTAAACGGATGACAGACGACGGACACCAAGTGATGGCAAAAGCTCATATTGCCTTTGGCAAGGTTTGCTAAAAAGAATATTAAAATGTGAATACCTACTTGTAATGTATAGAATAAACATGTTACACTAATCAGCATTAGTTAATTTCTAAGGGAGATAATGGCAAGAGTTATCTTTCTTTTAACAGTCTAGGCAAGAGTTATCTTTCTTTTAACAGAGGAGAAGATTTTTTAAGAAATCAACCAATCAGAAACAAGAATTGCCTGTGGCGGCCACGTTTGTTAACCGATTGGGACAAAATTAGCAATATTTATAGAGGACCTTCCATATATGCTTCCCACCAAGTTTCGGTTCATTTGGCCAAGCGGTTTCAGAGGTGAAGATTTAACAAAATCGGCCAATCAGAAACAAGAATTGCCTGTCGCAGCCATGTTTGTTTAATGGATCGGGACACAATGAGCAATCTTCATAGAGGACCTTCCATAGATGCTTCCAACCAAGTTTCGGTTCATTTGGCCATGCCGTTTCAGAGGAGAAGATTTTGTAGAAATCAACCAATCAGAAACAATAATTACCTGTGGTGGCCATATTTGTTAACCGATCGGGATGAAATGAGAAAACTTTATAGAGGACCTTCCATAGATGCTTCCCACCAAGTTTCGGTTCATATGGCCAAGCAGTTTCAGAGGAGAAGATTTTTTTTAATCGTCCAATCAGAAACAAGAATTGCCTGTGGTGGCCATGTTTATTAATGGATCGGGACAAAATGAGCAATCTTTATAGAGGACCTTCCATAGATGCTTCCTACCAAGTTTCAGTTCATTTGGCTAAGGGGTTTCAGAAGATGATTAAAATGTGAAAAGTTAACGGACGACGGACGCCAAGTGATGGCAAAAGCTCACATTGCCTTTGGCAAAGTGAGCTAAAAACCACAATAAAGATGAACATTTAAAAAAAAATCAAAATTGAATGAAAAGTAAAAAAAATCCAAATTAGGAAATTTGGCTCCTTTGGGCGTCTTATTTTCTGTGGCAGATTTCCGATTAAAAAAAAAACATGTACACTTTGCATAGGATCATTAAATGAAAATTCCTACAACAAAAACTGTTATGAAATAAGTTTATCTCTAACAGGCTAAGTATTTAATTTTACCATCAAATAATACACAGAGAACATAATAATTAATGCCCGTTACTTAAAATTTGCTGCTTCAGGAGGTTCGTCCATGCATGTAAATGAAAGGTTTTAATTGTTTGTTTTGTTTATAAAAGCAATAGCAAATCAATATTTTCTTTAATAGAAACAGAAAGATTAACATGCCATAAGTATTTAATTATACCTTGAAAATATTAATATGTATATCGAGACTAGTTGTTTGAATAAATAAGAGTGAGTGAGTGATTGTTGTTCAATGACAACTGAGCAATTTTTCAGCTATTCCATGGCGAGGACAAATTAATTTTTAATGAGATGATGATGAAGTCTGCTTTGTTCTAGACCAACACGGTGAGTTGGATTTTTATAGTGCTAGCTCGCTGAAACAACAGTCTGTGAGTAGACATGTCGCTCCACTTGGACACATTATTCTGATTCCGAGCTGACCAGTCTTTGCTCTTACTGCTTAATGCTACAGGCTTAGCCGAGAAGCAACAAATACCAATATTACAGTCTTTGGTTTGACCCAACCGGGGCTCGAACCCATGATCTGCCGCACTTGAGGTGAGCATGCTAACCATTACACCACTGATGCGGTTGAAAGTAAATAAGAACATGGAGTAGTTATAGTCTGTTTGATAATTGTGTCTGTCCGTTTTTGTTTTTTACTTTTGTCTTATTGTATTTCATTAAAGTATAAAGAAAATGTACAAAACAATACCAGTGAAAAAGTCTGTTAAGTGAAAAAAATGAGAATTGTAATCAGTGAAAACTAATGCCTTTACAGTACATAGAGGAAAGGTTAAACTGAGTGGTATCAGATTTTTAATCACATTAAATAAGTATGTCTATTAAATCTGGGTTAAATACAGAATAACAGCAGCTTTGAAGGTCAAGAGAGACGTTGTGGCATGGAGTCCTTCAGGATAAGCTGTGATACTAGTGATAATTTATGCAGAGAACTTCAAATCTGATTTTATCCTGCAATTGGGTTATTTTTTGTCATAATAAATGGGTTGAAATAAACTGTTGCTTTATTATGACAGTGTCATAATAACACTTTTCACATTAGCCTAATAAAGATATTAAGCCACACCCCTGTCATAATAACACTTTTCACATTAGCCTAATAAAGCTAATAAGCCACACCCCTGTCATAATAACACTTTTCACACTAGCCTAACAAAGATATTAAGCCACGCTCCTTACCGGAACTACTATTGAGGTATAAATGGGGTTTCCGTTATCTTTTTTTTTATTATTAAATTAAATAACATTTTTCTGCAGGATAAATACAACATTGGTGTATTGACGGTAAATATAGAATTTATGTGGCTCGGCACGAAACGGGTGGAAAGACTCGCTAAAGCTCGTTTTTTCCCTCGTTTCTAAGCCTCGCCACATAAACTCTATATTTACCGTCAATACACCAATATTGTATATTTATTGGTTACATCATAATGTTTTTGTTTGACGTCACACATACTGATAAATTATGGATAATTTCAATTACACGTAATTTACATTATAAAATTTAGAGAAAATTTGTAAATTGACTACCAGTTTCTTATATAGGCCATTATTTCTCATCATACATACAGCTTTAGTCAATGATGTACATGACCTTTCAGTATTGCATATTAATATGAATGTCATGATCTTATAAATCTTAAATCTGAGTCAGTTACCTTATGCACCATTAGTTTATATACATCTGTAAGTTAATAAACGAGTGATAGATCTGTCTTAATAGTAGGAATTTGGTAAGAAAAATAAGAGAATAAGAGTTTTTTGTAAAAAAAAATTCATAACCGAAACCAGAAGTTCATCTACCATTTTGGTTATGAACAAAAAAGTACTAATATTGCAACCGATCCTAGAAAGAAATAAAAATAAGTAAAGTTGGTATATATATTAGTAATAAAATATTTAGTAAAATTATTTGGAGAGTTAAAAAGTATTAGTAAAGACATGACATCATATGTTTGTTTCCATTTCCAATTATACACAGAATTGATATTTTATTATAATATGAGACAGGCAACCTGTTTGAAGGACGAAGTCCTCAAATTTCAATAATACGATGATCCGTACACGTTAGCCTCACCGGACGCAATTACGAACAATTTCGATGATATTGACCGTGGCATTTGATAATAAATTTGACCAAATTGATGAAACTGATTGCATGTTCATATTTCAGATTAAACACCAATATTCCTTTTGAATCATAGCCCATATATTATTCAATGCATTGTTATGGGTTTTAAACAGATTTTCATGACCCCGTTCTAGTCACTCTGTGACCTAGATCCCGACACAATTTCGAACGACATCATAATAACCTTTCTAGTGTAAATTATTTAATGACAACTGTTAAAATTGAAAGAGCATTCATTCATTTACGTTCACATATCCATTTGTATATAATACACATGACATAAAAACCTTTCCTTTATTCATACCATAAATGTGTGCCAGTTTGCATTCGGAATTCCTTGGACTCTTCAATGAATAAGGTACATTACGGATTTTGACATTTTGGGATAGATCAAGGTAAAGAAAATGTATTATATTGACTGTTTTTGTTTTAATTTCAATGTGTTCTACATATGCATAGAGAACCAGGAGATCATATTCTTTCCAATTACAGGCATAAGATAACAAAATATGCGTAACTCAATGAATTTTAGCGATAGATTCCAAGTGCAATTGTCGATCGTTTTCTGTTTACAAATATGAAAACCTGTCGTCTGCAACATTCAACAACTGTGCATGAATAATTTTCTCCCAAAACACATGTAATTTAGCGGGGTATCTATTTATAAAAGCATTTTTTTAATTCATGTTTTGAAGGAACAATTAGGGGACATACTTTATATTTCGTTCGTAATTGTGTCTGTTTGTAATTGCGTCCGGTGAGGCTATTATCTTTTATTTTGAATGAATTGTGTAGCCGATTTGTTATGGCTACGCCGCTCTTCCATCGGGAGTTTCATAGAAAGAGATATTTTTATTAGAATTTTATTTCAAGTTTATTTCGGTTTTGCATAGAGTAAATAATCAAAGAATTGGGAATTTTTCATTGAAATAGATTTCTTTTGCATTTCTAAATTATCAATTGATCTATTTTTTAAACTTCCGGTGAGCAGATTTTTGGCTATCAATATAGAAGGAAAAATCGGACAGCTTACCGTTAGAAGGACTTCGTCCTTTATTAATCAATTCTATGTTTGAATGGGAAATTTTATCTAATATAGCACAGAAATGAGTGAACTACTATTAGTCTACTGTCATGATTTCACAGACCACTTGCTGTCTTTAATACATGTATTCAAATTCCCTGCTTCTGAGTCATGGGAATCAAACTGATTGTCCATTTAAATGAGATTGATACTTTTTGGGAATCAAACTCACGGTCTCATGTTATACTGACCTTCATATGAATGAGTAGACACATATCCTGCATCAGAGCTTGGTACTACATGGGAATCAAACTCACGGTCTCATGTTATACTGACCTTCATATGAAAGAGTAGACAGATATCCTGCATCAGAGCTTGGTACTACATGGGAATCAAACTCACGGTCTCATGTTATACTGACCTTCATATGAATGAGTAGACAGATATCCTGCATCAGAGCTTGGTACTACATGGGAATCAAACTCACGGTTTCATGTTATACTGACCTTCATATGAATGAGTAGACACATATCCTGCATCAGAGCTTGGTACTACATGGGAATCAAACTCACGGTCTCATGTTATACTGACCTTCATATGAATGAGTAGACACATATCCTGCATCAGAGCTTGGTACTACATGGGAATCAAACTCACGGTCTCATGTTATACTGACCTTCATATGAATGAGTAGACAGATATCCTGCATCAGAGCTTGGTACTACATGGGAATCAAACTGACTGTCTCATGTTATACTGACCTTCATATGAATGAGTAGACAGATATCCTGCATCAGAGCTTGGTACTACATGGGAATCAAACTGACTGTCTATGGTCATTTTCTCTGCATTCCATTTATACACAACTGTACCTATAATAAATAAATAGGTGAAATAAATAATACTTATTTAAGATGTAAATATTCTTAAATTTATATCCCTATGACGATCAAATGACCTCTACAATTTGAATTATTTCTCTAATAGAAATAGAACCAAAATAAGCACTTGTTTAAAACAAGACTTGTCTAAATATCAGTACATATGAGCTGCAAGTTTCTAAAATCTTCAATATGTAAATACACATGTACAAATGTCCTTCACTTTCTTGTGATGTTCAATTAAATATGGAGCTTGATAGGATATCTAATTGTTCTCTCACAATTAAAAACCTCACATCTAGTCTGATATCTGATGATATAAGTTAATATAATTTATCCTATTCTCAGCGTCACGCTTCGTTTTAAAACAGTTGGTTGAAATTTCATAATATTTTAATCACCATGGTCATTAAATTTCTGCATCAGAATTCCCGCCAATTTCCTTTGGATGACCATTAAGGTGGTAGGCCTGGGGTATGGGAGATAACTCTATTTTCAGTGTCTTCTCAAACTTATGATCATCTGTGCGTTTGAAAATTCCCCCTCAATTCCAAGCTTCTTGGTGACAAAGATTGTTTACATTGGATATGGCCAGTTAAAAAAATGACTCCTTTTCCTTTTACCTGTCCATAGCTGTGCTCACCAAACCAGGCGAAGTGGGCGAAATTCTCGCCCTATATCGGCTGAAGTCGCTCTCCCTCGACTACAAAGCGAAATTAAAGTCGCCTTGAAGCCTTGTTTCTTTTTGCAAGTCACTCTTTTCTTGCAAATAATCTTCGTTTTATGGTAAAGCTGATTGTCAAAACAATTGTAATCAATCGGAAGATACATAAGAATAAGAGGAAAAGGTTTTATTCAAGCAATAAAGAAGGTTTAATTTGTTGATACAAAAGTATCACGGCAAACTTCTGCAAATTTGTACTGACGAAATTCCAGGTGAATATTAAATCCCAAATCTTGAAATATACAAACAGACGCTTCCTTTACCAAATTGGCCGTTGAATTGTGTTATATTCTAATTATTTTCACAAAACTTAAGTTATTTGTAGCTTTTTAAAAGCAATCAACATGTCTAAGTTTTAAACACGGCAATCATGGGGACGTAGGAAATCGGGGAAGGAAAACGAACATTTTGATGTCATTGACAGATTTCAAGGCAAAAATGAATAAATCTAAAATCAATAAATATAAGATCAATAATAATAATAAAACAAATACAAAACATGAATTTAATGTTAAATATGAAAGATATAAACAAGATATTAGCAAAGATAGAAAGCTATGTTTGGGAAAAAAATTGTAATATCTGACCCTCTGTTATACCGCCACCCCCCTTCTTCTAAGACAACTAAAGAATAACTAGAATCAAACGAATACAACTGGAGCACAGAATTTTAAGGAATTTAACAATACAGCTGGGTGGGCTGTCTGTGTTTTTTGTGTTTTTTTTTTGTAATGGATTAATAAAGTAGAGTCACCCTCAAACCCCCTCCCCCCCAGCCGACTTGAAAATAAAAAAGACAAATGCAGTCATTTGGTAATTTGGACATCCACTTTGTCAATTATAAGAATTGAAAAGCTTTTTGTTATGGGTAACTAGTTATTTGTTAACTCACAAGCAAAGAAACTAGCAAAGGATGGGTGTGTGATAACTTTCCTCGACAATTTCATTTTTTTCTGGGTACCTTCCATGAAAAACATAAATTTAAATATTTTAAAAATCTGACGGTGAAAGTTTGTAAAATTTGGTGCAATGATGTCTATATGTCTATTCTTCAGTGTGACATTTTTTGGTGGAAATTAATTGACAGGAATTTTTTTAATCCGATTTTTAATACCAAGGTGGTCCTCAGGGCATCCCCCCTTTTTTGCAGTTTCCACTGTTTTGCATGTGATTATCTCCAAACAGGATATTCAGATATGCTGGATATTTCATATTTATTCAACAACAACACTCTCAAGTGTATTAAAGCCAAAATATTCCCTTTCAATCAGAAATAAATGTGCATATCTATTAGAATCTTCCGAAACTAGTATTACCATCTGGCGTCAAGAATACCCCCAAAATTGCTATATTTAGGATGTGCTATGGAGAAAACGGCACGGTGAAATTTTTTGAAACTTTGGCAGATAATGTATTTAGATATAACTATTCCATGATGCAAATTTAAAAAAAATTGAATGATGGGAAAATTTTAGGGTAACCCAGGTCTACTACCTTAAGTATGGTAATTAACAACTTAAAAAATACTTTTGAGGTTTTGGAAAAAAAAAGAAACAGATTCTCCTTCTGTTACCAGAGGATCTTGATGAATTGAATTAAATTGGATACCAGTCTGCCTTTAAAAAACAAATACTACCAAATATTATACAGAAACCCAAACAGTAAGGTTTAAATTTAAGAAAATGATTCTCTGTTATTGTTTCATCCAAAAGAGAACAATCTATACAAACATGTAGCTACCTCAACTATTAATTTATAACAACACACAACTTAAACCTGCCATTTCCTCATATTTACTATGTGTTACTATGTAATACTTTTATTTAACTTCTAACAAAGAAGGATACCATTCAATTGTAAATAATTTTAGACTCAACTGAAGATTTCTGTTTGTGCTTGTAAAAGTAGATTCTGAGGATGACAACTAGTTTTATAAAAAATCAAAATGTCAAAGACCCCAGCACTGTAACTGAACTCTATTATAGCATTCAAAACTATCAAATTGCTTATGTTTAATTTAATCCTCATTTGTAATATTAATATATTACTAGTAATAGCCTATTTGTAACGTTGGACCCCAGGATCTTTGTTTGTACCCATCTAAATCTACATATTACAATGATGCTACATAACAAATATTGTAGCATTTCTATTGCTGGTTCTTGAGAAGAACATTTTTTACTAGTAATTAATTTCTCCCTTTTAGGCCTGTACTACATACAGCTCCTCCCATAGAGGATCAACTTCATTGTACAACTCTAAATATCCTCTTCCTCCTCCCATAGAGGATCAACTTCATTGTACAACTCTAAATATCCTCTTCCTCCTCCCATAGAGGATCAATTTCATTGTACAACTCTAAATATCCTCTTCCTAACGACCATCCCTGGCAAGTTAAGTTTCGATAAGTTGAGAGATACCAAGTGATACAAAAAGTTCATGTGAATTAAAAATGGTAGCCTATAACATAGATAAGATTGCTGTGTATTTGGTTACCTGGGTAAATGTAACTCCAGACAGAGTTATCTAACTTGTTGGAAATCTCTAGGAATCTACACTGAATGGTTTGGTTTCCAATATTAGATATCTCCAGATAATTTTCAGCCTTAGTATCCAGATCTATCACAAGAATTTTCCCATAACACTGACCGAGCCATACAGTATTCCTATTAAAAACATACATGTGTTAACACAACATAAATTTTCAACAAAATGATGTTAAAACAAAATAACAGATCTTTAATTACCTTGAAATATGCATACATTAAAGAAAGAAAAACTACTTTAAACCAATCAAAAGTGGATCATGACAACCCTCGTCAATTTTTAAACATCACAATAATATGGATCTTATAGACTTTCAAATGTAATAAAATAATTACATTTCAACATTATATCAACAGGGAAGCACATCGGTGATGTAATGGTTCACATGCTCGCCTCAAGAGTGGTAGATTGTGAGTTTGCATACCGGTCGGGTCAAACCAAAGACTATAAATTGTATTTGCTGTTTCTCTGCTAAGCACACAAGATCTTCTGGAAAAGTTTGATTCTCATCCCTTTAAAAACGACTGGTGCAACTAGTGGAGCAGGAACTGCTTATACTTCCGGAGCACCTGAGTTTGTCCCTGTTTTCATTATATGTATTAGTGGGCTTCGTGTCAAATTACATGTCTTCACAATTTTAGTTCCGTGTTGTGATATACGCTACGATTTCCACGTAAAAAATTAAGATACAACAAATATCTAGTCAAACCTGTATTCAGAGGTCACCTTTGGGACAAAGAAAAGGTGACCTCCTAAAAGAGGTTCAATTCATATGAAAATTTCTATGACAGGACAAGAAAAAGGTGACCTTTTAATGGAGGTGACTGCTTAATAGAGGTGACCACGTGAACATGCTTGACTGTAATTCTAATTAGATAATGAGTATACATTAACCTCCATTACTAATTTTTTGGGGGAATTTTGAAATAATCGGTAAACATACTGCAAAATTTTGCTTCATAATTAAATATGAGCAAGAGTAGGTATCACAAGAATGATAAGATAACATACCTATGAAAGACAGCACAAAAACATTTGCCATTGACTGTCAGTTCTTTATGTTCCATTCCATTGCCTGTAAGACATCCAAAATTATCCTTGGTTCCAATGGTATGAATCGTGTTACATATAGTATACACATTCAAGATGTCAGCTGTTTTTTTCCCAATTTCTCGTTTAACAACAATCTTCACATTACCTTTCCATTTTCTGAATCCTAAAACTTTTATTTCTGTCTGTGGAGGTCCAAGTTTAAAATTCCATACTGATTCATAGGAAGGTGTACTACAATTAAGATAAACTTATCATAGCACAAAAATATTACAATTTAACAATATCTCCATGCAACATGATTATCAGTTCATTTTTTGTTCCTTACAGCATACATCTGTGAACGACTACAGGAGTAAACATGATACACTTAATTATATTATATATACCACACAGATACAAGATCATACAAGTTCTGTACCTCATTTCACTTAATGGATATTACCACAGGCCCAACAACCCAGGCCTTTTAACCATTGGGCCTGTAATAATATCTACAGGCAAAAAATTCTCAAAAAGTTTCAGGCCTGTGGGGAAAAAGCTTGACTGTTACAGACTGTTAAGTAGTATATTATGTATTTCCTTGAGATATATCAAGTATGGGTTTGGGTTATGGTGTTTAATGCCACTTTCAACAATAATTCAGTTATATCATGGCGGTCAGTTTTATTGGTGGAGGAAACCGGAGTACCTGGTAAAAACCACCGACCTATCGCAAGTCACTGACAAACTTTATTACATAATGTTGTATCTAGTACACCTCGCCATGAGCGGGATTCGAACTCACAACTTATTGATGATAGGCACTGATTGCATAGGTAGTTGTAAATGCAACTAACATATGATCATGACCAAGACGGCCCCTATATGAAGTATGTAATTTTACAACATTTGATAAAATGCAAAGAAACTTTCTAAAATTCTAATCTATGGATTTGTTGTTGCAGTAAATGCTGCCATTCCTGCTGCATTGCATTTTTCTATTCATCAAATGTTTAATCCAGATATGTCTTTTCACATATTTTTCTACCAATGATGTCCCCATTGAAATTCACCCCTTTTTGGCTGCTTTAATGTAAAAAGCAGTCATAGTTACATAAGAATGCTATGCATTTTCTGAAAGGGATTTTCCTAAGGAATTCATCAAAATCAGATGAACAATAAACTCTCCACATACAAATAACAGCAACACCCCAAGCTAGCACATTGGGGCCTCTTGTTTGGTAATGGGTGGGCTATAATACCCCAAATCAACACCTTTATTCTGTGCCAAGAATCTTTGTGTTAAAAATTCAGAAGGATCAATCTACTAGAACTAAAGTTATCTCACATAAACCATTGTGTCTACAGAGAAGGATCAATCTACTAGAACTAAAGTTATCTCACATAAACCATTGTGTCTACAGAGAAGGATCAATCTACTAGAACTAAAGTTATCTCACATAAACCATTGTGTCTACAGAGAAGGATCAATCTACTAGAACTAAAGTTATCTCACATAAACCATTGTGTCTACAGAGAAGGATCAATCTACTAGAACTAAAGTTATCTCACATAAACCATTGTGTCTACAGAGAAGGATCAATCTACTAGAACTAAAGTTATCTCACATAAACCATTGTGTCTACAGAGAAGGATCAATCTACTAGAACTAAAGTTATCTCACATAAACCATTGTGTCTACAGACAGACAACAATGACAACAAAGCCATACCATAATAAAAAAAAAAGTGTGGAAAAAAAATTAGCATCAAAGCTAATGTCTCCATTGTTTGTGGGTACACTAATTTCATTGCAGAATTAAGCTTATCAAGCAGACTTTCATTTATTGAATACAAGTAAGTAGGATCTACTAGGTACACTCTTTCTATTGCAGTTGAATTCATGATATAAAATTCTATTACTTTTTTTAATTTAATTTTTAACTTGGTATTGCAATGCTTGTTTCTACTATTAATATCCTTGGCAACTAAATAAATTATCATTAATATCCTTGGTAACTAAATAAATTATCATTAATATCCTTGGCAACTAAATAAATGAAAATGGCGACCGGTAGAAATTTTTCAATGTCGGGAATCAATTCAGGACGTTGAATTTGTGCGGTATTGTGGTGGCCATTTTGAAAACGGCGACCGGTAGACATTTTTCGATGTCAGGAATCATTTCGGGACATCATGATCTACCCACATATGAAATGTCGTTGAAATCGGACAATGTTGAATTTGTGCGGTATTGTGGTGGCCATTTTTAAAATGGCGACCGGTAGAAATTTTTCGATGTCAGGAATCATTTCGGGACATCATGATCTACCCACATATGAAATGTCGTTGAAATCGGACAATGTTGAATGTGTGCGGTATTGTGGTGGCCATTTTGAAAATGGCGACCGGTAGAAATTTTTCAATTTCGGGACATCATTATCTACCCACATATCAAATTTTGATGATATCGGACAATGTTGAATATTTGCGGTATTGTGGTGGCCATTTTGAAAATGGTGGCTGCTGGAAATTTTTCAATGTCGGCAATTAATTCGGGACATCATTATCTACCCACATATCAAATTTTGATGATATCGGACAATGTTGAATTTTTGCGGTATTGTGGTGGCCATTTTGAAAATGGCGACCGGTCGAAATTTTTCGAGGTTGGGAATCAATTCGGAACATCATTATCTACCCACATATCAAATTTTGATGATATTGGGCAATGTTGAATTTTTACCGCCCATTTTTTATACCGCGTTTTAGCAGCCATTTTGAAAATGGCAGACATCTCGAAAATTTTGAAAACGCAGAATTGCTCCTCTAATGGTGACCTATCACTATGTCAAATTTTATGTCTCTATCATTATTCATTTAGAAGTTATCAACATTAATGTACGAAATTTCAACTTTCCCATAGGATTCTATAGTAACCCCACCCCCTTTGAACCCCTCAAAATATGACTTTGTCCCCCTTTACCACAAAGCTGAAAACTTTAGGGCCAACTAGAAACATATATCTATAACTCCACAAAGTTTCATGAAATTCTGTCCAGTAGTTCCTGAGATCTGCCGTGGACAAGTTCATGGTCCGCGGAAAGAAAGGAGAAAGAGGAGAAAGAGAATAATAATAATAATAATAATAATAAGAAACGGAGCAAAAACAATAAGTCTCCCAAACTTTGTTTGGGAGACTTAATAATTATCATTAATATCTTTGGTAACTAAATAAATTATCATTAATATCCTTGGTAACTAAATAAATTATCATTAATATCCTTAGCAACTAAATAAATTATCATTAATATCCTTGGTAACTAAATAAATTATCATTAATATCCTTGGCAATTAAATAAATTATCATTAATATCCTTGGTAACTAAATAGACTATCATTAATATCCTTGGTAACTAAATAGATTATCATTAATATCCTTGGCAATTAAATAAATTATCATTAATATCCTTGGCAATTAAATAAATTATCATTAATATCCTTGGCAATTAAATAAATTATCATTAATATCCTTGGTAACTAAATAGACTATCATTAATATCCTTGGTAATTAAATAGACTATTATTAATATCCTTGGTATGTACTATTTTTCATTACTTACTGATATACAGTAACAGTTCCCTCTTTATCTATACACCACACATGGGATGGAGAAACACTAATTAAAGCTTCAATAGAATGACCAGGCTCATATTCTATTGTCTAAAAAGAAATAAAACAATCAAATAAACCATGCAGTTGAATATAAGACAAAGACATAAAGCATAAATAGTTTCTCCCTTTGCTTATTTCCTGTTTCATGACGTGCAGATGACAAAAACAAAAGTGATCCAGAAACTTATATACAGCCGAAAAGGTATGTGCAATTAGTATAATGTATAAATTTCATGTCTGTGGTGTACTTCTCACTACTTCTTTTTTGTTTAGAATTGAACAAAATATAAAAATATTCAATACATTACATTTGCTATTCCTCACAGGATATATATAAAATATAGCTAGGGAGAAATTATTTTCATTTTATTAAGTAGTCACCTGTATTAAAAGGTCACCTTTTGTTCGCCTTGTCATAGAAAATTTCCTATGCATTGAACCTCTTTTAAGAGGTCACCTGTCTAAGTGGACCACTTTTTCTTTGTCCCAAGGAGTGACCTCTTAATACAGGTTTGACTGTACAACTTTTCCTGTATTTTTTATTGGAAACTTTATCGTCTAATTTTCTGCACCAAAATTTTCCCCATAACACCATACCACCAAAAATATCTCCCTGCATTTTTTCAGATACCTCTGAAAGTTCTCCCTCCCCACTCCATAGAAGTATATCTGTATATGTACTGTGAAATCATTATTAATCATGGGGTTCTAATTATCGTGGATTTCGTGGTTCACTTAAACCACGAAGATCAAAATCCAACGAATACAATTTTCTCATTCATTGTTGCATGTAATGTTAGAAACCACGAATTCAAGAACCCATGGATCATTTCATTTTGTAGAAACCACGAATATTGGTGCCAACGAATAAAAGTATTTTCACAGTATATACCCTATTTGCTGTACATCTTAGTCCTGAATCATACGAGAAGACTTCAATCCTAGATGCATAGTGTTTTGGGTAGGTACTTAACCAAATTTCTGTAGACAATGGAGTGGTACTTTCATCTGTAATAATAAACAAAATTAAACATATATCTATAGATGACATAGTTTGATCATACATAATGTAATGTTAAACTTCTAAACTATAATAAATATAAAGATTTCATCTGTAATGTAAGTTGTCTACATGGACATGATCATATGAAATATGGATTTAGATCTATCTATACGATCAGTGTAGGGGCCGTCATGGACATGATCATATGATATATGGATTTAGATCTATCTATACAATCAGTGTAGGGGCCATCGTGGACATGATCATATGATATATGGAATTAGATCTATCTATACAATCAGTGTAGGGGCCGTCGTGGACATGATCATATGATATATGGAATTAGATCTATCTATACGATCAGTGTAGGGGCCATCGTGGACATGATCATATGATATATGGATTTAGATCTATCTATACAATCAGTGTAGGGGCCGTCGTGGACATGATCATATGAAATATAGATTTAGATCTATCTATACAATCAGTGTAGGGGCCATCGTGGACATGATCATATGATATATGGATTTAGATCTATCTATACAATCAGTGTAGGGGCTGTCATGGACATGATCATATGATATATGGATTTAGATCTATCTATACAATCAGTGTAGGGGCCGTCGTGGACATGATCATATGATATATGGATTTAGATCTATCTATACAATCAATGTAGGGGCCGTCGTGGACATGATCATATGATATATGGATTTAGATCTATCTATACGATCAGTGTAGGGGCCGTCGTGGACATGATCATATGAAATATGGAATTAGATCTATCTATACAATCAGTGTAGGGGCCGTCGTGGACATGATCATATGAAATATGGATTTAGATCTATCTATACAATCAGTGTAGGGGCCGTCGTGGACATGATCATATGATATATGGATTTAGATCTATCTATACAATCAGTGTAGGGGCCGTCGTGGACATGATCATACGAGATACACATATAAATGACATTAAAATGAATATGCTATTATTTTGAGCATTGGTTCCATCAATCTGATTAAGATCAGATCTCTCCCCTTTACTGATATTTCGTGGCAAAAGAGATCTGAGGAAACCACATTATGTGTCACATGTGAGTAACCCTATGCATCAGCCAATGAAAATGGTGATTGCAAAAATATGAAAAATGTAACTTAATTGCTTTGAATGCTATTGAGCAATCCGATTTGCCAAGTACATATTTATTATATCATTATATATTCATGACATAAGGTCACTCAAATGTGACCTGTAACAAGGTTTCCTCAGATCTCCCACGCCGTGACATATCAGTAAAGGGGAGCAAGTGAGAGACCAAAATATGTTGGTCAAATTTCAAAAGGAATCTAATGAAATTAACTATTAAATCAGATTTAAAGTAAAAACTTAAAATTTTGATGTTGACCTCATCTTGACTCCCCTTATATCTTGAAAATAGTAAAATCCATACAAAATATGTTGGCATATTATATAAAGAGAATCATGTAAGGAACGTATGTAAGGAACGTAAACAAAAAAATTATCAAAATTGGTTGAAAAATAAATGTACCACATACAAAAAAATGCTCTTTTTGACACACTGGGGGCTCTTGTTTCTGCACTTTAGATTTCCTATGGAGAAAATAATATACACTTTTGTAAAGGACCACCAAATGTGCATTCTTACTAACCTTACTTTGAATTGGCCCAGTGTTGTCAAAGATGAAGATTGAAATATAAAAGTTGAAGGATGATGACATAAGTCATTGTTATCGCATTGCGTCCTTTGTCGAACCCTTTCAGTCAGGGGAGCTAAAAATGTATAACAGTACAATGATATTAAAGTGACAGTGTCCACGATTTTTCATAATTTTTAAGTTTGACAACAACTTCAAAATAAGATAGATAGATCAATAAAATGACAAAATAACCATGTCAGATAAACAGAAATTTGTTTAATTAGATGTAATTAAACATCGTCTGCTGGCCAAGCTCATGAATTATTCATGACCCATTGAACCAGATTTATCAAAACAAACACATGCATGATGTTGTAAGCAGTTTATTAAACCTATCTTTAGACTAAAATGTATAATTCATACATGTTTAAGGATAAATTAGTCATACTTACCTATAAGAACACAATTTATCAATCAAAACTCAAATTATTAGCCATTTTGGTAACAATTTTAGTTTGTAAACAACATACGCTGTTTCAAACCGATTCTGCGTGTGCGCAGTTCATCATACAGAGGCAAAGTTATCTTGATTGACTTGAATTAGAGTAGCCCAGACACAAATTGCTTGTTAACACATTTCCCCCAAAATATTTCGTGAAAACCACTTTTCAGTGTTTTTGGCTGTTTTATATGAATTTTTACTCACATCTGTTCAAGTTTGGGAGAAAAAATCTGATTTAAAAAATCTGACAAAATCGTAGACACTGTCACTTTAAATATAAAAAGTATGTCAAGCTTATCAAGAGTATTACCAATATCTTCATCATCTCCATTCCTATCAGAAATGATCACAGAGCATCCATTCAGAATCCCTACACTGGAGTTCAGAGATACAGCATCAGCAAGGTGGCAAAACTGGTGGCTATTGGCAATCAGGCAAATCTGTTCTGCTGTAGGTCTACTCTCTGGATCATGTGACCAGCAAATACACATAAGATCAAGAAAATGTGATGGATACTGTTTTTCCTGTTAAAATAATATATAATTTGTTCTTCCTGGTTATGGAATGAGTAAGTGATTTTTGTTAAATGTCAAATGAGCCATTTATCTATGGAGTGAGTGAGTGATTTTTGATTAATGCAATGAATGAGCAATTTATCAGCCATATCATGATGAGAACAAGTTACATTCAACGAGATGATGTCCACTTTGTACTAGACCAACATACCTAATTGGATTTTTGTGGTGTCTCTTGTCTTATAAATAGAAGACTTACCCTGAGAGTTATGTGTAGTGATGCTTGTGAGTGAGTGATTGTTGTTTAACACCAATTCAGCAGTTTTTCAGATATATCATGGCACAAAGAAGTTAATTTTCAATGATATGATGATGACGCCCGCTTTGTACTAGACCAACACGCTAAGTTGGATTTTTATATAATAGAAGACTTACCCTGGGAGTTATGTGTGGTCGCCCCTGCTGACAGATGTACAGAGATGGATTGGTTATTTCCTCTAATGGTTGTTTACATGTAATCAACTCATATAAAAACATTCCAAAGGAGAATATGTCCACCTTAAAATAAATTTATCAATTATTACTGTTGTAGATTGGATGGACACTAAATACTATGCTCGCTGCCGACTATTCATATCATACACAAATTTACATGTATTGTCTTGAACAACAAGATATATCTACCTGATACAAAACAAAAATTACAAAGGCACAAAAATTCTTTAGTAATAGCTTGATTCATGCATGTTCGCAGCATTGGGTTTTTGGCAATATAAGGTTGCCTGTCAGTATAACATAGACCATTAAGAATGATATATAAACATGTACAAGATATCAGAGGAAGGAATATAAGGTAGAGCTTTCTTAATTCCATTCTCTCTTTTTTAATACAATGTATATACACAAAAATATATATATATTTCAATTTCTTTCAAATTTTTTCTTGAATTTGGATTTTACCTGAGTTTGTCCCTTAAAGGGGCATTATCTGACAAAATCGTAAATTTTTGTTACCCATAAAAACTATCAGATATGATTGATGCCTTAATAAAACGTGTTTCTGTAACTTATAAATGTTATGAAATGTACGCGCATCAGGGAAAAAAGGTGCAACTGCTCGTGTTTTGAGATCGATCAAGAAATGGATGCCATCTTATTAATTATCGGCATTGTTTACGGAGTTTGCCGAATCGTCATTAAATCAGTACAACAATGCACTTATTTCTTATTTTTTGAGAATCTGCTTTCAGTCGACGTTAATTACGGACAAAGAACCATGCAAGTATGCAGTTAATAAGCAACAAAATACAAATTATTCGTTTTTACCTGTCACTAGTAAGGTCAGTTGCATACGGAGAAAGCGAGGTCAAATTATTTGCTTGCAGGAAATAATAAATCGATGGTAATTTTCGTTCTCAAAATGCGAAAAGTGGTACGATAAGCTGTTTATTAATGTGAAATATTTACCTTTATTTCATCATTTTAAAGCTATTTACCAATTTCTAAAACATAATTTTTTTGGTCAAAATCGTAGCTAATGCCTCTTTAACATTTGATTTTTAAATATATTTTTCATTTACACTTAAAACCACAATTTTTAATTAGTTTTACACAGGTGACTATCTGTACCCTTAAAGAGAAATTATAATTCATTTCTCATTTTATTTAACCTTTAATCTTGGCTTTGTATACTTAGGTATTCTTTTATCGTGTTTCCTCATTTAATCTTCAATAACACAGAAAGTGAATTTAGTTACCTTTTCAGTGTAAGTACTGGTTCCACAATGTTGAAGTATTTCTGGAGCAATGAATGGTGGAGTTCCACCAAATCCTTTTGTACCAGTAGTTGTACTTAAGACTGATCTACTGATTCCATAATCAGCTACCTTGACTGTCACAGGTTCCATAATGTCATCAATATTGTCAGCAGAAGGCATATCCCATATTAAGACATTGTCAGATTTCAAATCTCTGTAGATTATTTTCTCTGAGTGCAAATAGGATAAAGCATCAGCCACCTGCAAATTACACAAAAAATATAACCTAAAAATATCCAAATCCATTTTTGATTACAATAAACATAGTATCTTGTTTCCAAATCTTAAAATATGCAATTTTATATATGTGTCTATTCCAACAAAAACAATCCACACTTTATCTATAACATTAGTATTCCTGGAATATAAACAATCAACACTACTATTTAAAACAACATGCATTATGAAACAAAATTAGGCTACTACTTAAAACAACATGAATAATGTAACAAAATTAGGTTACTATTCAAAACAACATGAATAATGGAACAAAATTAGGTTAGGGTAAAACAGGGGATGCTTGGACACCCTTATTAAACAGTACTTTCTTTGTATACACATTGTGTATTTATAGAAATTTGTATTGTTGTGAACAGAAATAAGTTAAACATATAAATTCAGAATATTTTTAGTTATCGGTCATGCATATTTTCTGCTACGACCAGATGAAGAGCACTCAAAAATATCAACTTTGGCTACTATTTAAAACAACATGTATTGTGTAGCACTGAACCTGATTGTTATAATATCAGTGACAAGCTTATATAAGTAGCATAAAGAAAATGACAGTTGATAGTATTATAGTATCATGTATCAATGTTCAGGAGGGAATGATAAATCATAATCAAGACAAACACCTACATCAACATGATAGCTACACAGCAACACCTTAAGTACAAATTTGTTACCGGTATTTAAAAAAATTCAATCTGTGAAATGTATTATTCAAACCTGTATGACAATCTGTTTGATAATAAAGACAGATAATCTTTGCTTGTTTTTCTTCCGTAAATCCAGTTCATTTCTCAGTGATCCTTTTGGTGCAAGACTAAGAACTAATGCCAATGGTTGACGTGCTGATAACCCTAACAGAGGGACAATGTGATCGTGTCTGATGCTACGTAGTATTGACACTTCCTGTCTGGCTGTTAGATAAGCTGATACTGCCATCTCTAGGAAAAGCTGGTGTTGATCAGGACGTGGCTGTTCAACCAGTAATAAAAAAAATATTTCTGGTCAATACAATTGTTAATATAGGTTTGATTGTATTTGATGAATGAAGAGTTTTGGTTGGCTTAGGTTGGTTTATGGTGTTTTATGCCACTTTCAACAATATTTCAGTTATATCGTGGCAGTCAGTTTTATTGGTGAAGGATACAGGAGTCCCTGAGAAAACCACAGACCTATCGCAAGTCACTGACAAACTTTATCACATAATGTTGTATCGAGTACACCTAGCCATGAACAAGATTCAAACTCACAACTTTAGTGGTGATAGGGACTGATTACACAGGTAGTTCTAAATCCAATTACCAAACGATCACGACCATGACCGCACCTTGAAGAGTTTTGATAGTGATCTAAATGACATGTCATCCAATGATTCTTTTAATACAGTCAAATTTGTGTTTGACTGTAACCCTTGGGACACAGGAAATTTTACCCCTTAAGACAAATGACCACTTATTCAAGATAATTTGATCCGGAATTTCAGTTCCAGTCCACAGTGATTCAAGTATTACTGTTACTGGAAGGCAATTTATTGTTAATATGGTGGTCGCCTTGTGATGCTCTGGTATTTTTGTAATGATTTACAGTTCATTAGTTCATTATTCAATGATTTGAAAATTTAATTGGTACATTAATGAGCTGATGATTTTATAACTAGAATGAAGAGTGACAGTTAAATACTGGTAAACTGATATGATGGGATAAAGTTTGAGTGACCGTTTTTGACTGTGTTAGTGAGGTAATTATAACCCCTTATTTGAGTAAAAAAAAAATAACACGTAAATCTCGTCTGGATGGTTTTATACTAGACATTTACACCAGGTGACCGCCAGGGCAATTTTGACTGTATTTTACTTGATAGTTATTTAAATGACATTTAAATCTTTTATGTTGTCTACATAATTAACAAACAATACTATCATTTTATAAATACCTTGACAGAAGGATATTCAAACAGTATTTTCACAGCAACATCTTTGGGTCTTTCTTCAATCTATAACAAGTATAGAAAAAAAATGATTTTCAGATTTCTAAAAAAAAAAAAACAAACAAAAAGAATATACAGGTTCTATATCAAGGTACATCATTCATACATGTGAACCTTCCGGCGGGAGAATTTTTCTCCTGATTTTGAGGGTCCCTTCCGTCAACTTTCAAAATCTTCCGCCAGTGAAAAAAATCAAGTACAAAAAAATCTTGACCTACATTTTGCGATCAATATTTTTGGAAATTCCCCATTTGGAACTCCCGCGCTGACGAAAAACACAGAGAGATACAAATGGTAAAGGTGAATGTCATATTTAATGATATCCGGTTATTGATCTGTTTGACACCTTTACAGGTAAATTGGGTCATGGTGATTAATTAAGGTGTTGATGATTATACAACAATTATCCACTGATTGACAGTTAATTGGGGATAAGGAAGTGTGCTTGTGGCACACGCTTAGATGATTAGAAGTGTGATAGCGGCAATTAAAAATAGTTATAAACCGTTGTGCAAACACGAGTCGGACAACCTTTGATGCCGAGGAAAACTTCTTATTTCAATCAAACGTGCAATGAATTCATCTCGGATTGAGTTGTTATGGCTTGTTTGGGACCAAAGCCAATCAAAGTACAGTGCTCCCTCGTTAAACCGCCACCTTCTGTGCAGTCGGTAGTTTGGCGGTATAACGAGTTTGGCGATAAACTGAGGGACATTGAAAACCGGAAGTTAAGTGATCATATGAAAAGATAAACTTTCAACTCGACTGACATGCATTTTGCACTTGTACAAATACATAAGTATAAATAATACATGGTTTAATAAATAAATAAATTAGACCGAGGGAGCACTGTATTATTTAAGGACTAAGTTCCAGGATGGAATTGATAAACCACAAAAATGCTTAAACGTATGCTAAAGACCAAGTACTTTGCCAAGTTCCAGAATGCCTGGAAGTCCGAATTCAAGTGGTGCCAGGCTAGCAGTAAAGGTCCAGTCTTCTCAGTGTTAAGATCAGTCTTCTCAGTGTTAAGATAAACAATACAACAGAGTGTCACCAGTACAAACCTGATACAGATGTGGTGAAAGCAGCAAAGAAGGCTTGTACCTCCTACTTGAACCAGTGTGCCAGTGCCAAGTAGACTGATGCTTAATGACTTTTATATATGTTCAATTTTGTGACTTCTCTAAGTTTACTTTCTTTCACTTACTGTGATTATATCTGTGACTTTTTAAGGGTAAATTCAGTGACTACATGTGATGAATAGTGACTTTTTAATTTTAGTGCTCTATGACTTTATTGTTCAGAACATTCTGTCTTCATTGTTATTGCTTTGTTATAACCTTATGATTATGAATGATTATGAATAAATTATAAATACAGTTTTTATCCTTCATTCATCATATGAAACACTACTTAAGACAGAAATGTAAACAATACATATTGAAATGGGATGCAGTTGGTTCAATACTGAAACAAACAAAAGGAAAACATCAATAAACAATAAAAGCACGCATCAAATACGTCGATAAAAAATCTCCAGTTATGAGACCAAATCTCCAGCCAAAAATTTACAAATCTCCAGTTGTAGCATAGCAACTCTATCACATGTATGATCATTTCTGTATGGATACAACACAATTTACACTGCAGCAAGCTTAATCTAAAGAAAAGATATATGATTCTTACTGAACTTCATATGACATAAGACAATGTACTTTATAAATTGTAGCAAGATCCCCCCACATCCTCAGGCTTAAGTGATAGATCTGTGATAAAAACACTACCATATTCTCATGCTTAACTGATAGAATTGTGATCCGAACACTCCCACTCTTTCAGCCTTAACAGATAGAAATGCTATCAGGCTTAATTGATAGAACTGTGATAAGGACCCTCCCACAACCTCAGGTATAAATGATGGCATTGTGATTAGGAAGGATCCTCCTAAACCTCAGGATCAATTGATAGAATTGTGATCAGGACCCTCCCAAACCCTAAGGTGCCATTGATAGAATTGTGATCAAGACCCTCCCAAACCCTAAGGTGCTATTGATAGAATTGTGATCAAGACCCTCCCAAACCGTAAAGAGTCTTTGACAGAATTGTGATAAGTAAACTTACCCTTCTGAGTTTTCCTGAATAAACATCACCAAACCCTCCTCTTCCAAGTTTCTTCTCTAATGTTAAAGTATCAGTTTGTCCAATGACTACACTCCTGTCTAGGTCATTGAAAACCTACAAACATCAAGATAATGTCAGGGTACCTTATATAAATTATCTAATTACTTCAGAGTACATGTATTAATTTTGATGTTTTGTTGTTACCCCAAATAACATTGGTCTACAACTATCTGATTCTATCTTCTTACCCATCAGACAGTAGGCCATCCCTCATTTACTGACTGTCTTATCATACAATCCAAGTTATTGTCTAAATTTCTGTGTTAGAATGTGGACCCTTGATTGTAAACTTTGTGCTGTTTGTTTATCATTGATTTGCAGTAATTACCACATTTTGTGAATGGCCCAAGTCAGGATATAGATTCCATGAGCTTTCACGATGGTCTTCTTTGTGTAATGACAGTTAACAGTGGATTGGTAAGGTTGATGCTTATGTAAAAGTATCATTTGTTAATACAAATAAACAATTTATAGTTATGCTACTGAATATGGATTCTATTCTAATTAATAACTTTGGGTTTTACAAACAATAACAAATGTCAATATACAAGTATATATTAACAGTTGTGGTGGATTCCTGTAATTGTTTAACATACTGTATAGTGTCTATATTTGGCGGCAATTTAATTTTGGCGCTATTGGCGGACTTGACCAAATGTGCCAAATATAAACACCACCAATATTTCACAAGTTAGGAGATATCGCAACATAATATCCACTAGTATTTATAGGTATTTATATTACAAATAAATCAAAGCATTTACAGTATTAAAATTGGCAGTAAAGTTATTTGTTTTATTGTTAAAGTAACTTTGCTTATAAAATTACATGTATCAGCATTCAAATTGACATTCAACAATCATCTGTTTTATTGTTAAAATAACATTAGAATCTGAACAAAGGCGGATTAATCAGGAAGACAATTATTCGGCATACTTACTGCATCTGGAGCTATGTACAAGGTTCTAGCAAAACCCTCCATTGATAACATGTACAAAGGAGACACACTAAAATGATTGGGACATATCTCATCATGATTTCTCTGAAAATTCATAATACACCTCTCCACCAGAAAGCAATGTAAAACATCTTCCTGTCTTCTACAATCAAATAAAACACTAAGTTATCACTCCATTAAAATTTATAAGATTCTAAATATTTATCTTCAGCATATATCACTTGGCTTGTATTCTTATTAAACTGGCTGATTATTGGATAAAATAATAAAAGAACCAACTTTAAAAATTAGCTATGTAGTTCTGGATTCTAAATTAGAAAAACAGGAATATTACATAGAAGACCATACAAAGACCATTACATCCATGTTTGCTTTCACATGTTTTAGTAATTTCGGAGAAGCATACTTTTAATATATTTTTCTCATAGTGTTCTCAGTTAAATTTTATACTGAAGTGGCAGCATTGTTGAATTTCTGATCCATATAAAAAAAAAAGTAAAGTAAAACTAGTAGATTTAACTTGTTATTAAAACAATACATTTATAATTTATTACTATTTTATATTTAATATCTAACTCTGACAAATTGATAATCTATCTATTCTAGTCTCCAGAGAAAACCATTAATTTCTTCAAATATTTATGATTTTTTCATATTAAATCTGTTAAAAGTATCAGTTATGATTTTTTTTTGTCCTCAGAGTAACGGTCTTTAACTAACAGATTATTTGATAGTAGTCAGTTAACTACGAGCAAATTGCGACTCTGCTATTATAATGTCCATGTTTATGTCGTCATTCATTATTGAGATAGTCTTCTTGAGTAGAATGATATCTGTGTTAGAAGAAGATCAAAGGAGCACTACTTCTATGTAGAAATTCTAAGTCATGTAAATTCAAAGAAGATTGTTGTTATTGTTTGCTAATCATAAAGAACCTTTAAAAGAAGACCATGCCGGGAATATTCCAACAAAATTTCGTTTAATTTAACCGATTGCTTTTGAGAAGAAAAAATGTGAAATGTTTATAGAAAACAGATACACACTGATGAGAATCTATTCATATGCCACTGTAACAAGTGACCGTAAAATGTGATTTCAAACTTTAGAGGGCCAGGGTGGCTCAATGAGTTAGGTAGTTGGATTACCCAACAACTCATACAAGCCTATCACCAATGTGGCGTTGGTTCGCACCCGACTTTGTAAATTACAAAAAAGGGTGCACTCGACTCACAGCCGCAAGTGATTAAGTCTACCAGTTGCTTGCCCATGGTTGGTGGTTCTCTACAGGTACTCCGGCTTCTTCCACCACTAAAACTGGTCGCCATGATATAGCTGCAATATTGCTGAAAGTGGTGTTAAAACACCAAAAATCAATAAAATAAAATCAATTGCTGGTGACTCTCTGGTAATCAAAGTCACCATGTCAATAAGAATGACTTACTCTTCTTTATCTTCACTATCATCTTCAACAACTAACGCTGACGAGACATCAATGGAGTGTTTACTAACAAGCTGCCACTGCATACTGGTGTCTTTCCCATGTTCTTTCTTCACTATATTCTGTAAGCAGTATGGACAAGGAATTACTCTTGTTATCAGGTACCGTCCAAAGCAATTTTGTTCAAACCGGGAACCTGCAATATCTGGATACCAGTCGTGTAGAAGATTGTCAACATGCTCTGTTATCTTTGCTAGAAATGAAGCTATTGACTTTTCCTCTAAAAATATTTGCTCCTTTCTTGAAGAGACAAGTGTTTGATATGGTTTATTTTCCATGTATTCAGCAAAGCTGAATGTGATGGAATCAGAAGGGAAACACATTTCCAAGACAACACTGTTTTCCATGTCTAAGGGTAGCCATTGATCTTCTAGGTAACATTTAAGGCTGTGTCTGCTGTACGTACATAGCCCTGGTTTTCCAGTGTGAATCTCCTTGATACGGAAAATAACTGTGCCATAGTGAATCAATAGTAGTCCTGTCTGCCATGGTTGCCAAAATGGCTTATCATTCCTCAAACTAGGACACATATCTAATACTTCAGTGGGTAAAGGAACAAGGTTTAAAACAACTGATAAGAACTTTTGATCTGCCAATATCCTTGTAATAAGTCTAGGCCAAAATCCACTTGGAAAGTAAGTCATAATATAAAGACGACAACACGCAAATGTAACATTGTTGGTAGGTATGGTATTCAGTAGTATCAATGGTGATGTCGTTGATTCAACCGCTCGTTGGGATAAAACTGATTCATTTGATAATACTGATTCTTTATGTACTGACGATCTTGATCTTCTTTGACCTTCTAGTTGTTCTTTTAGATAAATCTGAAAATAATCAAAATTATGAAGAAAAAAAAGTTTCAACAGTGACCTATGACAACGGCTATACATAGCATATGACCACACAATATATGCTGATGGAAATCAAGGTCTTCTATTGGGACAGGCATAAAACTGTGGTGGTGTTATATACAGTTGACTCTCATTGTCTTGAACTCGGTCGACTCGAATTTCTGGTTGAGTCGAATTTTTATCGAAGTCCCGAACTTCATTGTGGATAAATATATATAATTTGACTCCCGTTGAGTCGAATTTGGATGAGTCGAAACAAGATGTTGCACGCTACGTCGTGCTAAGAATACCCCCACTCGTTCATTTGTAAGCCGCACGGTAAACAGGAAGTAGATGTGCGGTAAACCTGGAAAGGGGAGACACGGTACAAGTCACCATGCTAAAGCCATAGATCAAATATAAAATCATTTCTTCCAGTAGAAGCTGAGATAACTGTTACGAAAGTTTTCATTACAGCAAACATGAAAAATTCTAAGTCGCACTGTAAACAGGAAGTAGATGTGCGGTAAACCTGGAAAGGGGAGACACGGTACAAGTCACCATGCCAAAGCCATATATCAAATATAAAATCATTTCTTCCAGTAGAAGCTGAGATATCTGTTATGAAAGTGTGAACGGACGGACGAACGGACGGACAAGGTGATTGCAATATAGCCCCCACTCTATGAGTGGGCATATAATTTCGGTTGTCTCGAATAAAAGTTTGGTCCCGAGATGTAGAAAGCCATATTATTTACATTCGCTAAGTCGAATTTACCTGTCAAAACATGTGTATTACCTTGGGATTAAAATCGGATCACAGGTGAAACATCCAGTCATTGACTTTGACATTTTTATCTTAGGCTATTTCACATGTTTATTTCACAATCTGTCAAATTAATAAGTGATAATATTTGAACTGGCTTGGTATTATAACACAGGTTAGATGTGTACAATCAAAAATTATCGATTCATAATAAGTGCGCTTGGGTCGGCATACATCAATGATTATGAAAAGTACACAAAGGAAGCGTTTTATCTATTGAATTATTTGTCGGAAATTAATTTTGATTAAAGAAGAATAGTTTTCTTCTACACTTTATTGAATAATAAAAACACACAATTTATTGTAAATAAACAGTATTGCACAAAGAAAAATATGTCATGATGGGTAAAGTTTAATGACAATGCAACAGCTGAAAAACATAAACAAAACAGATAAACATATTCATACACACAAAAAAAGATATCTAGAAGTTATCAGTCGTTCCACAAGATTCAAAGAATTTAACAGAGAGAAAAAAACAGCAACAAAAACATTGAATATGTTTAAAATCGTTCCGAGAATAGGGACATGCGATGCTGGTTTTAGCTCTTCAAAATTTCGCTCGAGTTGTCTCCCTTTTGTCGTTAAACAAACTACACTTCCGGTATTTTCGTAGCTCCTCTTGAGTCGAACTATGGTTGACTCGAATTTTTTCCATGGTCCCATCGAATTCGAGATAACGAGAGTCAACTGTATCTCATTCTACACATTTCATCAACTGTACCTTTATTCATCCTAATATCAACTGTACATATTTTATTAGAATTGTCACCAAATGAAACATTTCTTCAATACATTTTTACTATTTATAAATAAAGATCTACATACTTGTGGCACCTTTATTGTACAGCAACAAGTCAAGATTGAAATGTTAAACCTTTGGGTTTCTTGTTTAAAAACAGGTAATGCTAGAATCACCAAAATCAATCATAATCTTTATTATGTGCCAAGGGTCATAGTGTTAAAATTTCAACAGAATCAGTCAAACATAACCTAATTTATTGTGGAACTAGAGGCCCACCTGAGCCTGCATCACTCACTTGGTTTTTCGTGCACGTTTCTGTTCAAACAAATTTGACATAAAAACTTTTTATTCATATTCCTATAGTTAAACAATGTCCTATGAAGTCAGCCAACTTGGATTTCCGATCCAAACAAAAAATGAAACTGAAAATGAAAATCAAATGACCAATTTATGTACTGTTTAGATTCAATCCATTTTTAGTATCTGAGATTTTTTCATTTTCCATCACGGTCCTGTGTTGAAATTATGCTCTGCAGTGACAGTATTAGTTAAATACCTTGACATCCATGTTAGTTTTAATGACGTGCTCCATGTCATTCTCTGTTGGCAGTAGTGATGGAATCAACAACTTATCATTGTCAAACTGTAAAGCTACTTCAAATTTTTCTAACAGTCCACAGATGTAGCGTAGTAAATCTTCTGGTTGGAAGGCAGATTTGTTAAAAAGAACCTGTAAATCCTTTGTTTTCATCACACCTATAGAAAAATATATCAAAAAGCCACACAAGAGATTAAAAATTTATAATTCATAAATGAATAAAATTTATTGAAATTTCCATACCATTTAATTAAATGTTGATAAATTGCCAATCAGGGATAACCCATGAAAGCCTTTCAGCTTATTTCCAATGGGGTCAAGAAAATATTATACAATTTGCATTATGCAAATATCAAAATACTGTGAAAAACGTTTTATTCGTTGCGAACCAATTTTCTGGATTTTGGGGGTCAACCAAATGACGAATTTATGAATCCAATGAAGTATATTTTCATTTTCAATTACACCACAACATTCTGATATCCATGAATTTAGGAACCCATGATTATCTCTTTTGTGAACAATCCACGAAAATTGTGATGCACAAATTCAAATTATATCACAGTAACAAATAATATATCGTAATTAAAATGTATCTCTGCTAAATTACTGAAGTGTTTTATTTAAGGACAATAACAGTAATGTCAAAGCATTTTATCTGAAAAAAATTTATTCAAAACAGCAATGCTAATGTTTTCCTTGCCTGAGACTATAGACTATAATGTCCCAAAACCAAAACTTATTCCAAGGATTTAAACATGCTTTAACAAGAAATGTGTGCATCACAAAATACGCCCGTCTATATAAATTATCAAAAGGTACAAAATTCTATTTATAGTAACGGTGACCTTGACCTTTGACCTAATGACCCCAAAATAAATAGGGTTCTTCCCCTTCCACAGGGCAATCATGTGGTCAAGTTTGGTCAATATCCAATATACAGAACTAAAGTTATCATGGGGAAACGACCCTGTTGCCAAAAATTCTATTTATAGTAATGGTGACCATGACCTTTGACCTAATGACCCCAAAATAAAATGGTTCTTCCACAGGGGAATCATGTGGCCAAGTTTGGTCAATATCCAATATACAGAACTAAAGTTATCGTGCAGAAACGATCCTGTTGTCAAAAATTCTATTCATAGTAACAGTGACCTTGCCCTTTGACCTAATGACCCCAAAATAAATAGGGTTCTTCCCCTTCCACAGTGTAATTATGTGGCCAAGTTTGGTCAAGATCCAATATACAGAACTAAAGTTATCGTGTGGAAACGATCCTGTTGTCAAAAATTATATTTATAGTAAGTGACCTTGACCTTTGACCCCAAATAAATAGGGTTCTTTCCCTTCCACAGTGTAATTATGTGGCCAAGTTTGGTCAGGATCCAATATACAGAACTAAAGTTATCGTGCGGAAACGATCCTGTTGTCAAAAATTATATTTATAGTAACAGTGACCTTGACCTTTGACCTAATGACCCAAAAATAAATAGGGTTCTTCCCCTTCCACAGGGGAATCATGTGGTCAAGTTTGGTAAAGATCCGATATACAGAACTCAAGTTATCGTGCGGAAACCTGTGTGGACGCCCACCGCCTCCATACCCAATCACATAATACGGCCCGTCTCGAAACGGGCGTATAAAATGTAAAACACAAACAGCAACAATGTCATGTGTAAGATGAATACAAGATTATACAATACAAGAATTATGAGGAAACACTGTCTTTCCAAAATACATGACAGGAAAAATTCCAAAAATGTGTGACTGATCGAATGATTTTTATCTGTTAAATATTAATAAAGGGCTATTTATTTCAGACACAGCATAGTCTTCAATAGCTTCCACCTGCACCAGAGTTTAACTCAAAAACCATCACCGATGGAAGAAATACACTCAAATACTACCTGAAGATCTTTTTAAAAACAATAAAATCAAAGAAAAAAAGCATCATACGTGTAAAATTCAGATAAAAAATATCTATGAAAATACAAGATTTCATAATTTTAGCTCCATTTAGCTCCCTTTCCATAAAAAAATATAATTTTCTATATTGACTCAAAAAAGGTCACTTATAGAGATGAACATTTTTCAATCTCGGTTGAGTTTATCTTGAAAAGTATACCAGAGGCTCTCAAGAGCCTGTATCGTTCACCTGGTTATAAAAAGAAGCAATTGGTCCTATGTAAATCTATGTCCTGCAGTGGTAGTCATCTTGGAATTTCAATCAATATAAAAAACACAAAGTTTGTAAAGGACCTTCAAATGATTGATGCACAGTTTAGGTTCAATCAGTGCAATAGCTTCAGAGAAGAACATATTTCTGTATTTTCACCATATGGTCCGGTATTAATACTATGACCTGTGGTGGCAGTCATCTTGGATTTCCGATCGGCATAAAAAACAGAAACTTTGTAGAGGACCTTCCAATGAACATTCATGTACAGTTTGGCTTTAATCATATTTGTAGTTTCTGAGAAGAAGGCATTTGAACATTTTCCCATAGGGTCCAATGTTAATCTATGTCCTGCGGTGGTGGCCATCTTGGATTTCCGATCGGCATAAAAAAATAGAAACTTTGTAGAGGACCTTCCAATGATCATTCCTGGGCAGTTTGGTTTCAATTGTCCAAGTGGTTTCAGAGAAGAAGCGTTTTGAAACATTTTTCCCAGAGGGTCCAATGTTAAACTAAGTCATGACGTAGCTGCCATTTTGAATTTCATATCGGAACAAAAAACGTAGAGTTTGTTGAGGACCATCCAATGAACATTCCTGGGCAGTTTGGTTTCAATTGTCCAAGTGGTTTCAGAGAAGAAGCGTTTTGAAACATTTTCCCCATAGGGATCAATGTTAAACTAAGTCCTGCCGTAGCCACCATTTTGAATTTCATATCAGAACAAAAAACGTAAATTTGTAGAGGACCATCCAATGAACATTCATGTACAGTTTAGCTTTAATCATATTTGTAGTTTCTGAGAAGAAGGCATTTGAACATTTTCCCATAGGGTCCAATGTTAATCTATGTCCTGCGGTGGCGGCCATCTTGGATTTCCGATCGGCATAAAAAACAGAGACTTTGTAGAGGACCTTCCAATGATCATTCCTGGGCAGTTTGGTTTCAATTGTCCAAGTGGTTTCAGAGAAGAAGCGTTTTTAAACATTTTTCCAAGAGGGTCCAATGTTAAACTAAGTCCAGCTGTAGCCTCCATTTTGAATTTCATATCGGAACAAAAAACATAAAGTTTGTAGAGGACCATCCAATGAACATTCCTGGGCAGTTTGGTTTCAATGGTCCAAAAGGTTTCAGAGAAGAAGTGTTTTGAAACTTTTCCCCCATAGGGTTCAATGTTAAAATAAGTCCTGCCGTAGCCGCCATTTTGAATTTCATATCAGAACAAAAAACGTAAAGTTTGTAGAGGACCATCTAGCTGCAATAATGTAGCTCCTGTGACAAACTTGTGTCTCGGCAGAGCTACAACGCGGCCCCATTCGTCACAATGGAGCAAAAAAATTTGCAGTTGAAACATAAAAACTCACTATTTACACTTCAAACATTTCATTATAACTATTACTGATGATCCCAGTCCTTGTTAAATCGGTTTGGCGGAGAAATATATGCTTTTCAAAGGTAGCAACAACCTTGTTCAAATTTTTCGAGCGTTTGCCATAACCAGAAACTACGGAAGGCGGGGCTTTTCTAAATATGGTATTTCTTACTACACGTAGTAAACGGCTGATGTAAACATTCATGCCTCAAATCGCCAAATATGGTATCGACATCCAAATAGTGAGACCGGAAATGACGAAATTCAAAATGTTCAGAGAGATAGTAAACATGGATTTTTATTTTGTGGGAATTACATTCTAAAATACTGGTAGGTGATAAAAACTTGTTATAATAATGGACAAAAGGAAAGGTTATGTCTTATTATTGATAAATGCAGGCGTCAGAAACTCGGTAAGCGAGTGCAAAAAATCTCGGTGGCTGCTCCATTACGTGTAATGGCATCCCGTTATAACCCCCCTTGCGAGTAAGCGAGCATTTAGGGTTTTCTTATTAGAACTAGAGGACCATCCTATGAACATTCATGTACAGTTTGGCTTTAATCATATTGGTAGTTTCTGAGAAGAAGGCATTTGAACATTTTCCCATAGGGTCCAATGTTAATCTATGTCCTGCGGTGGCGGTCATCTTGGATTTCCGATCGGCATAAAAAACAGAAAATTTGTAGAGGACCTTCCAATGATCATTCCTGGGAAGTTTGGTTTCAATTGTCCAAGTGGTTTCAGAGAAGAAGCGTTTTGGAACATTTTTCCCATAGGGTTCAATGTTAAACTAAATCATGCCGTAGCCGCCATTTTGAATTTCATATCGGAACAAAAAACGTAGAGTTTGTAGAGGACCATCCAATGAACATTCATGTACAGTTTGGCTTTAATCATATTTGTAGTTTCTGAGAAGAAGGCATTTGAACATTTTCCCATAGGTTCCAATGTTAATCTATGTCCTGCAGTGGTGGCCATCTTGGATTTCCGATCGGCATAAAAAAACAGAAAATTTGTAGAGGACCTTCCAATGATCATTCCTGGGCAGTTTGGTTTCAATTGTCCAAGTGGTTTCAGAGAAGAAGCGTTTTGAAACATTTTTCCCATAGGGTTCAATGTTAAACTAAATCCTGCTGTAGCCACCATTTTGAATTTCATATCGGAACAAAAAACGTAAAGTTAGTAGAGGACCATCCAATGAACATTCATGTACAGTTTGGCTTTAATCATATTTGTAGTTTCTGAGAAGAAGGCATTTGAACATTTTCCCATAGGGTCCAATGTTAATCTATGTCCTGCGGTGGCAGCCATCTTGGATTTCCGATCGGCATAAAAAACAGAAAATTTGTAGAGGACCATCCAATGATCATTCCTGGGCTGTTTGGTTTCAATTGTCCAAGTGGTTTCAGAGAAGAAGCGTTTTGAAACATTTTTCCCATAGGGTCCAATGTTAAACTAAGTCATGCCGTAGCTGCCATTTTGAATTTCATATTGGAACAAAAAACATAGAGTTTGTAGAGGACCTTCCGATGATCATTCCTGGGCAGTTTGGTTTCAATTGTCCAAGTGGTTTCAGAGAAGAAGCGTTTTGAAACATTTTTCCCATAGGGTCCAATGTTAAACTAAATCCTGCTGTAGCCGCCATTTTGAATTTCATATCGGAACAAAAAACGTAATATTAGTAGAGGACCATCCAATGAACATTCATATACAGTTTGGCTTTAATCATATTTGTAGTTTCTGAGAAGAAGGCATTTGAACATTTTCCCATAGGGTCCAATGTTAATCTATGTCCTGCGGTGGCGGCCATCTTGGATTTCCGATCGGCATAAAAAACAGAAAGTTTGTAGAGGACCTTCCAATGATCATTCCTGGGCAGTTTGGTTTCAATTGTCCAAGTGGTTTCAGAGAAGAAGTATTTTGAAACATTTTTCCCATAGGGTCCAATGTTAAACTAAGTCCTGCCATAGCCACCATTTTGAATTTCATATCGGAACAAAAAACCTTAAGATTGTTGAGGACCATCCAATGAACATTGATGTACAATTTGGCTTTAATCATATTTGTAGTTTCTGAGAAGAAGGCATTTGAACATTTTCCCATAGGGTCCAATGTTAATCTATGTCCTGCGATGGTGGCCATCTTGGATTTTCGATCGGCATAAAAAACATAAACTTGGTAAAGGACATTCCAATGATCATTCATTTACAGATTGGGTTCAGTCAGTTCATTAGTTTCAGAGAAGATCTTTGAAATTTCAGCCAATCAGAGCATATTATTGGCCCTGGCAGCCATGTTAAATATCAGACTGGAACGAAAAACAGAAACTTTGTAGAGAACCATCCAAGGAACATTCCTGCTAAGTTTGGTTCCAATTGGCCCAATGGTTTCGGAGAAGAAGCTTGAAATGTGAAAAGTTTACAGACGATTTTCAATCGGTCCAAAAAGTAACAACACTTGGTTAGCAGCTTGCAATGATCATTCATGACAATTTCAATTCCATCCTTCATGTAGTATCGGAGAAGAAGATCTTTGAAATTTCAGCCAATCAGAGGCTATTATGGCCCCTGGCAGCCATATTGGATAACCGATCAGAACAAAAAGTAACAATTGATCAGAACCTTGTCAGGAACATTTCTGCCATGTATGGTTCCAATCCATCCAGTGGTTCTTGAGAAGAAGTTTGTTTTACATACTTCCCATAGGGTCGCTATGTTAAATTATGTCCCCTGCTGGTGGCCATCTTGGATTTTCAATCGGTCCAAAAAGTAACAACACTTGGTTAGCAGCTTGCAATGATCATTCATGACAATTTTCAATTCCATCCTCCATGTAGTATCGGAGAAGAAGATCTTTGAAATTTCAGCCAATCAGAGGCTATTATGGCCCCTGGCAGCCATATTGGATAACCGATCGGAATAAAAAGTAACAATTGATCAGAACCTTGTCAGGAACATTTCTGCCATGTATGGTTCCAATCCATCCAGTGGTTCTTGAGAAGAAGTTTGTTTTACATACTTCCCATAGGGTCGCTATGTTAAATTATGTCCCCTGCTGGTGGCCATCTTGGATTTTCAATCGGTCCAAAAAGTAACAACACTTGGTTAGCAGCTTGCAATGATCATTCATGACAATTTTCAATTCCATCCTCCATGTAGTATCGGAGAAGAAGATCATTAAAAATTTCAGCCAATCAGAGGCTTTTATGGCCCCTGGCAGTCATGTTGGATAACTGATCGTAATGAAAGTAACAACACTTGGTTAGACCATGCAAATAAACATTCCTGCCATGTTTGGTCCCATTTGCTTCAGTGGTTCTCTAGAAGAAGATTGAAATGTTTACGGACGGACGACAAGTGATGGCAATAGCTCACCTGACCCTTTGGGTCAGGTGAGCTAAATATGACTGGGGGCCGTTGTGATCATGGTCATATGGTAGTTGGATTTACAACTACCTCTGCAATCAGTGTATATCATCACTAACCTTGTGAGTTCCAATTGCACTTTATACAACATTATGTGATAAAGTTTGTCAGTGACTTGCAGCAGGTCTGTGTTTTTCTCCGGGTACTCAGGTTTCCTCTACCAATAAAACTGATTTTTTTATCAACTGCATCGTATGCCCATTGGTTTTGTAAGCTAATTTCATACACTGCCCATGACATTACATACTAACCATTTCTACAGAAGTTGTTTACTTGATCCACAGTAACCACCTGTGCAAGCTGATCACACAACCACTGTGGGTCTAGAAAGTAACGATCCTTCAACCCAATCCCTTCATAGTGAAACAAAGTTCCTACAAACATAATCATTCATACATTACAAACAGCTTTCTATTCTTTAATGACACATACATACTGAGACTGATGTGAGTGAGTGAATGATTGTTGTTTAATGCCAATTCAGCAATTTTTCAGCTATTTCATGGCGAGAACAAGTTAGTTTTCAATGAGATGATGATGAGGTCCGCTTTGTACTAGACCAATGCGCTGAGTTGGATTTTTATAGTGCTAGTTCACTGAAACAACAGTCCGCGGGTAGACATGTCACTCCACTCGAACACATTATTCTGATTCCGAACCAAACAGTCTTTGCTCTTTCGCCTGCGTGCTTAGCGGAGAAGCAACAAATACCAATTTTATAGTCTTTGGTTTTACCCAACCGGGGCTCGAACCCACGATCTACCGCACTCGAGGCGAGCATGCTAACCATTACGCCACCAATGCAGTTGTGAGACTGATGTAATGACACATAAATACTGAGACTGATGTAATGACACATACATACTGAAACTAAAGTAATGACACACACATACAAAGAATGGTGTAATGACACATACATGCTAAAACTGATGTAATGACACATACATACAAAGAATGGTGTAATGACACATACATACTAAAACTGATGTAATGACACATACATACAAAGAATGGTGTAATGACACATACATACTAAAACTGATGTAATGACACATACATACTAAAACTGATGTAATGACACATACATACTAAAACTGATGTAATGACACATACATACTGAGACTGATGTAATGACACATACATACTGAGACTGGTGTAATGACACATACATAGTGAAACTGGTGTAATGACACATACATACTGAGACTGATGCAATGACACATACATACTAAGACTGATGTAATGACACAGACATACTGAGACTGATGTAATGACACATACATACTGAAACTGATGTAATGACACATAAATACTGTGACTGATGTAATGACACATACATACTGACACTGATGTAATGACACAGACATACTGAGACTGATGTAATGACACATACATACTGAGACTGATGTAAGGACACATACATACTGAGACTGATGTAATTACACAGACATACTGACACTGATGTAATGACACATACATACTGAGACTGATGTAATGACACATACATACTGAGACTGATGTAAGGACACATACATACTGAGACTGATGTAATGACACATACATACTGAGACTGATGTAATGACACATACATACTGACACTGATGTAATGACACATACATACTGACACTGATGTAATGACACATACATACTGAGACTGATGTAAGGACACAGATATACTGAGACTGATGTAATGACACATACATACTGAGACTGATGTAATGACACATACATACCGACACTGATGTAATGACACATACATACTGAGACTGATGTAATGACACATACATACTGACACTGATGTAATGACACATACATACTGACACTGATGTAATGACACATACATACTAAAACTGATGTAATGACACATGCATACTGAGACTGATGTAATGACACATACATACTGAGACTGATGTAATGGCACATAGATACTGAGACTGATGTAATGACACATACATACTGACACTGATGTAATGACACATACATACTGAGACTGATGTAATGACACATACATACTGAGACTGATGTAATGACACATACATACTGAGACTGGTGTAATGAAAACATACATAGTGAGACTGGTGTAATGACACATACATAGTGAGACTGGTGCAATGACACATACATAGTGAGACTGGTGTAATGACACATACATACTGAGACTGATGTAATGGCACATACATACTGACACTGATGTAATGACACATACATACTGACACTGATGTAATGACACATACATACTGACACTGATGTAATGACACATACATACTGAGACTGATGTAATGACACAGACATACTGACACTGATGTAATGACACATACATACTGACACTGATGTAATGACACATACATACCGAGACTGGTGTAATGACACATACATACTGAGACTGATGTAATGACACATACATACTGAGACTGGTGTAATGACACATACATAGTGAGACTGGTGTAATGACACATACATAGTGAGACTGGTGTAATGACACATACATAGTGAGACTGGTGTAATGACACATACATACTGACACTGATGTAATGACACATACATACCGACACTGATGTAATGACACATACATACTAAAACTGATGTAATGACACATACATACTGAGACTGATGTAAGGACACATACATAATGAGACTGGTGTAATGACACATACATACTGAGACTGATGTAATGACACATACATACTGAGACTGATGTAATGACACATACATACTGACACTGATGTAATGACACATACATACAAAGAATTGTGTAATGACACATGCATACTAAAACTGATGTAATGACACATACATACTGACACTGATGTAATGACACATACATACTGACACTGATGTAATGACACATACATACTGACACTGATGTAATGACACATACATACCGACACTGATGTAATGACACATACATACTAAAACTGATGTAATGACACATACATACTGAGACTGATGTAAGGACACATACATGAGACTGGTGTAATGACACATACATACTGAGACTGATGTAATGACACATACATACTGAGACTGATGTAATGACACATACACACTGACACTGATGTAATGACACATACATACAAAGAATTGTGTAATGACACATGCATACTAAAACTGATGTAATGACACATACATACTGAGACTGATGTAATGACACATACATACTGACACTGATGTAATGACACATACATACTGACACTGATGTAATGACACATACATACTGACACTGATGTAATGACACATACATACTGAGACTGATGTAATGGCACATACATACTGACACTGATGTAATGACACATACATACTGACACTGATGTAATGACACCTACATACTGAGACTGGTGTAATGACACACACCTAAACAGGTGTAATTACACATGTATATTGAGACAGATGTAATGAGGTATACATATTAATTGTACTTTCAAGTGAAAATGTAGGGGTCAAAGTTTGGAATATAATAACACAACATACCATTTTCATGTAAAAATCTAGTAGCCTGATCTAAATCATCAGCATCCCTGAATATAGATTGAGATAAGCTGTTCATTTTTTCCATTGTCTTCAATCTAAGAAAAAAAATATTTAAAAAAATTGTGAGTTGACATATATATCCTACATATCTTCTAACAGATAAAAAAAAAAGCAGCACAGAAACCAATTTTCTATATACAGATGAATTCAGTGTCAAAAATCAATATTTTATACACTTCTTTTAAAGACCTAAAATAAAATCCTTATAATAGTACTGAAACTGACTTCCACAATACAACTACTTTTTAAAAATACTGTTAACATCAATAGTCTTTAACATAATCCTAAAAGTACTGTTAACAAACATTGCTATTACCCTAACTCACAAAGTGCCATTAACACACATTGCCATTACCCTAACCCTCAAAGTACTGTTAACACACATTGCCATTACCCTAACCCACAAAGTACCGTTAACACACATAGCCATTATCCTAATTCACAAAGTACCATTAACACACATTGCCATTACCCTAACCTATAAAGTGCTGTTAACACACATTGCCATTACCCCAACCCACAAAGTACCGTTAACAAACATTGCCATTACCCTAACCCACAAAGTGCCGTTAACACTCATAATGTGACAGAATATATGTTCCACCATAATGTTTGTTCCTCGGAAATTTTATTATGTAGAAAAAGTTCCATTAGGTACTATCCTTATATAATATTTCATCCAATGCCATAAGGAATCTTCCATGGAACAGGATAAAATATTATATAAGGAAAGTTCTCTCCGGAACTTTTATAATTACACAATAAAATTTCCAACAGAGGAAAAATACATCCAAAGAGATTTTTTAACTTGACTGATAAACTTGTGCAAGCAAAGCATAATTATTATGTAGTAGATTTTCTGGGTGGAATAATTATTATGTAATAGAGTTTCCAAGTGGAATAAATACTATGTAATAGAGTTTCCGAGTGGAATAAATATTATGTAGTATAGTTTCCAGGTAGAAAAATTCTTATATAATGAATTATTATCATATAATTTTTATATTATTTACATAATAAGAAATCCTATACTCTGATTGGGTATAAGCGCTTATGGAGGCGGGGCTTTGTCAGTTTATTTTTCGATAGACGATGTTCACCAGACTACTTTTTTCGTAATGTAAATAAAATGGCGGCTTGGATTCCCGATAATAAAAAAAGATAAAAGAAACAATGTTTATTGTTAATAATCGACAATTATTGCTAGATATGAAATAAAAAAATAAATGCCAATGAAAAAAAAAGCTTGTATTGTTGACATAAAAAAAAAATTCCGAAAAAAATACTTAAGACAACCATATATCGATTTTGATGTTTGTAATATATCGTCATCCTGTGACGTTGTTTACAAGGAACACTGATTGACACAAGCTGGTTACTGATTTATTTTACGATTTTGTGAGCATTTTACTTGTTTGAGTAGCTAAATGCCAAATGCCATCAAATTGGAAAACATCAATAACTTAATTACATCACCGTCTAGTTTAAAGTAGGAAAACAAGCAGGTTAGCTCATTTTGTTATTCATGGCCGACACACATCAATGCCAATGGAATGTATCTATGTGTGCGTACTGGGGATCCCCAAGGGTAAATTTTCAAAACAAATGAAAAAAAAAACTTAGAAAAAAAAAAACTCCGGAAAAAATGTGTTTAATCCTATAATAATGATATTTGCAAGTGGTATGTATGATTATAATAATAATAAAATTTCCGTGTGAAATAATTACTTTACAAATTTATGACAGGAATAAATATTACATAATAGAAGTTCTAGATATTAAGGGAACACAATAACTGTTTAGATGATAATAATCTTATCAAATACTGCAATGAATCCTTACTTGCAGTAATCTTAGAATGTTTGTCAATATGTTTTTTTAAGTTAAATGCTGGCCATTCATTGACTGACTGTAAAGAAATTATTATAATATTCAACATTCTTTTTTTAAATATTTGAACAGGAAGATAGGAACATAATACTAATATTGGTAAATAAATAGACCTTTTATGTAAGAGCCATCTGATAAATATGAGAAAATCTTTTCATACCCCTCTGCTTCCATGTTTTCATGTATTAAAGTAAACAAGTCACAGGTGGATGATTTAAAAACTGATTACATGTATCACATGACCTTACCTATACATGTACCATAATATTATTTCCATCAATAGATGGAACAAATATTATGAAGATTTATTCCTGGAAATTCTTTTATAAACGTAGAACAAATAATATGAGGCAGGTGCAACCTGAAACGCTCCCGAAGAACAGTAATTTTTCTTCCTGTTTACAAAATATCAAGCTTAAAAATAACACCCCCTAAAACTCCAAACTCCGGACAGTTTTCGTATCCGCTACCGAACAATGTTTCATTTTTATTTCGACTAGAGTTCCGGTTTAGGTCACATGATTTTTCTTTTAATTTATTTCCGGTTTAGCAGCCATATTGTTGAAGATTTTGAAGTGCCACAGTACCTATTCATACTTCTACCATTAGTTCGGGAGTGTATTATATAACATTTGTTCTGGAGAACTTTTATTATACACAGTTTGGTTCCTGTTGGAACTTATATTATGTGGAACAAATATACAGTCACAATAATACTTAATTTTGATTCACAATAGTATTAACCCAAGCCACACCCCATTAAAAATCTCATAAAATGTGAATGTGATGTATCATGAGACCTAAGAATACATACATGATGTGTATCAAAAGTAGAACAAAATGAAACTTTCACTGAGGTTGTACTGTAAGAACTATGCTGACCAACCAATGAGGATGCCCAATCATCCAGAAAATACTCAGAAATATTCTAATTAAACAACAGAAAAACATAAGTAAGTGATAAACAACTGACAATACCAGAAGAAAACCTGAGCAAGTTAAATAAATCTTATTGATAAATAACTGACAGTACAAGAAGAAAACCTGAGCAAGTTAAATAAACCTTAATGATAAATAACTGACAGCACAAGAAGAAAACCTGAGCAAGTTAAATAAACCTTATTGATAAATAACTGACAGTACAAGAAGAAAACCTGAGCAAGTTAAATAAACCTTAATGATAAATAACTGACAGCACAAGAAGAAAACCTGAGCAAGTTAAATAAACCTTATTGATAAATAACTGACAGCACAAGAAGAAAACCTGAGTAAGTTAAATAAACCTTATTGATAAATAACTGACAGTACAAGAAGAAAACCTGAGCAAGTTAAGTAAACCTTACTGATAAATAACTGACAGTACAAGAAGAAAACCTGAGCAAGTTAAGTAAACCTTACTGATAAATAACTGACAGCACAAGAAGAAAACCTGAGCAAGTTAAATAAACCTTAATGATAAATAACTGACAGCACAAGAAGAAAACCTGAGTAAGTTAAATAAACCTTATTGATAAATAACTGACAGCACAAGAAGAAAACCTGAGCAAGTTAAATAAACCTTATTGATAAATAACTGACAGTACAAGAAGAAAACATGAATAAGTTAAATAAACCTTACTGATAAATAACTGACAGTACAAGAAGAAAACATGAATAAGTTAAATAAACCTTAATGATAAATAACTGACAGTACAAGAAGAAAACATGAATAAATTAAATAAACCTTATTGATAAATAACTGACAGTACAAGAAGAAAACCTGAGCAAGTTAAATAAATTTATCGATAGACTAATAGGTTCTTACACGAGTCTTTATTGAAGATCTGGGATTTCTTTCACGGGTGTGAGAAATTCCGTCTTTTCACGAGTGGAGCGTAGCAAAATGAGTGAAAAGACGTAGAATTTCTCACACGAGTGGAAGAAATCCCAGATCTTCAATAGAGACGAGTGTAAGAACCTATTTCTTCCGTTTTTAACAATGTTTACATTTCGGCCCCGAAACTAGATCACCACATGCTAGGAGAGAAGGACGCATATGTAAAGTTTGTGAGTGCATCGACCCCGTGTACACATAGTCACATGCATGAACTCCTGAAAAGAACCGCTTAATCATTATAATTCTTCAATGCAATACTGAACATAAAAATGTCAACAGGTCTGACTTACACATAAGAACTTTTATCTAGAACAGGATCTTTCCTACATTTAATTCTCTCATCAGATAAATCTTGTATGATATCCTTCAGTTGTATGTACTTCTTGGGTACTTTATGATTTAGTAACTTCTCATGTTTTCTCCCTATAAACAACAATAAATCTATATATTAGTATCTCCTGTCAATATACATTGTTTTTTTTTCAAGCCAAGTTGTGATGCTTAAATGTTTACTTTCAACCACTGTACAGACCTCCTATTGTTCATTAGTATATGTCTTATAATATCGCTGAATGGGACAAATGTTTATGAATTTGGTGACTTAATATGCTACAACCTCCAAAAATTTAGCAGAGATTTAACTTTCCTAGTTTTAAATGAGTCTGTACATAAATGTGTTTCTTCATAATTATTCTACTACATGCAGACATTTCATTGTCAATGTGAATTAACATAAGAAAGAGAGATAATCATTACTTCAAAGGGAGATAATTATTCCAAAAGATAAAACTAGATCAGCTGCAAGTTACATTAAATATATATATTTTTTTGGATTTCTTAATTAAAGTGACACAACATAAAGTTTAGCAACATAAGATTAAAAAAAATCAATCAAGCTTGAGGCATATTAACTGATTTATGAAAGAAAATGACCTGATTTCAATTCCTAGCTGAAACTAACATGAAATTAGCAAGAATTCCTTGTTCTGAAGTAAGATTCATGTGTAGTTTCTGGTGAGGCATATATCACCATAACTTTAATGCAAGTGTTTCCACATAATTTAAAATGGCCATGAAAATAAGCAAGAAAAATAGACTTAACATAAATTCATGAGAAGAATTTGTTTTTTTATTTCAGACACTAAAATATTTTTGTATGCACAAGCTGCATTTAATTACTGCTATTCTGGACATTTTTAAACAACAAAGTTTACTTACTAGGATGTTTTAGTTCAAAGACAAGATTATAAATCTTATCCACAAGATCCTTACAATCAGAGCTATCCTTGCAGTTTATATTCAAACGACCTATAACATTAGGAAGGCCACATTTCTCTGGTTCATCTACTTTAACAAAGAGGCTGTCAATTAAGTTATTCATGGCCTGTTCAAAGTTTGCAGGAAAATTTTTCTTTGTTGCCCTAGCTGTAAGTTCATCTTTATGTGTTCCAACAATAAGAACGGGTGCTCCATGAGCTCGGGCCTGTAAAATATAAGTTATCTTTAATTAATTAATTCATATTTATGTATTCAAACAACAATACATTCTTGATACCTGGAGATAACAGTGAGTGATTGAGTGATTGTTGATTAGCATAAACATTTGTCACCTATATCATGGAGAGAACAAATTAATTTTTGATGAGAAGATAATGTCTGTTTTGTACTAGACCAACTGAAACACAGGTAGACATGTCACTCTTACTGAAACACAGGTAGACATGTCACTCTTACTGAGACACAATATCCTGACACCACTGCTTTGTACTAGACCAACTGAAACACAGGTAGACATGTCACTCTTACTGAGACACAATATCCTGACACCACTGCTTTGTACTAGACCAACTGAAACACAGGTAGACATGTCACTCTTACTGAGACACAGGTAGACATGTTACTCTTACTGAAACACAGGTAGACATGTCACTCTTACTGAGACACAATATCCTGACACCACTGCTTTGTACTAGACCAACTGAAACACAGGTAGACATGTCACTCTTACTGAGACACAATATCCTGACAGCAAGTCAACCTATAGTTGTTCATATTCCATATTACTGCATGCTCAGCTGAGAAGAAGCAAATATCTATTAAATATACTTTGGTTTGACCTGACCAAGTATCTTACCAATAGTACATCTATTTTGCATGTTTGTTTAAATGTACTGTAATTGCTATTATTTTATGTAGTGCTTGACATAAGTTGTTATGTTTATATCTGTATAGTTGGTTTAAGAGCACTTTAGGGTTCATGTTGATTTGTTGTCTATGTATATATATATACCGACTCTAAATAAAATTTAATTACTTACTTACTTACTTACCTACGATCTTCTGCTAACCATTACAACATTGGGGGCAGTCCAGATATTAATACATTGTATTATGTATTGTTATTGTTACTTATTTTTCAAATGTATTGAAATAAAGGAGAGCAACTTTAAAATGAGAAAGGAGAAGGGTAAAAGTAATCCAAAATGACAGGTATCTTTTTGGGATCATTATATATTTGTAAAATAGAAAATTTTGAAACACCATTTTAAATTTTAAATAGGTATATTACCATAATACATCCCTCAAATTAACGGGAATATATTAACAGGAGCCATGTTTGATCTAGTCTATAATAAAGTAATTTTAAATGTTAGGTAAATATTTGCTGAGAAGTCATCTCTAATGGTTAGGTTCCTACAACCAGAATAAATGTCCCACATGTTCTGATCTATAATACGATAACAAAGTTTGTAGCTTAAGAGTTGACTTTTGATTGATTGATTTGATTTGATTTTTGGTGTTTAATGCCACTTTCAGCAATATTTCAGCTATATCATGGCAACCAGTTTTAGTGGTGGAAGAAGCTGGAGTACCCGGAGAGAACCACCGACCATGGGCAAGCAACTAGTAAGCTTTATCACTTGTGGCTGCGAGTCAAGTGCACCCTTTTTTGGAATTTAAAAAGCCAGGCGCGAACACACGCCGTATTGGTGATAGGCTTGTATGAGTTGTTAGGTAATCCAACTACCTAACACATTGAGCAACCCGGGCCCCCTTGACTTTTGAAGTTGTGTCAGACAAACATGTAGTAAGTATATGAACTGTTCTAATTACTTGATTCAAGGTAGGCTATCATTTGTGTACAAACAATAAACTAATTGTTCTTCAGGAGAAGTTGTGTCATAATTGTGTCTAGCGGGACTGAGAATTATCAATAATATCTTCAAGTAGATCTTGCCATGTCTAAACAGTCAATAACAAATAGACTACTGGTACCTCGATTGCTTCAACCTTACTTTCCTTAGACAAATGTATAAAACAGTAGACTAACCTGTATATTAACCAACCACTGCCAGATTCCAAATACTCCATTTTCTCCTGACGTAAGTTTCCACATAACAAGGTATAATGATCTTGGTGACAGGAAGTACTGGTGTGTAGCATAATACTCCTTCTATAAATAGATTAAGTTCAACATTTAGTACATCTTGGATCTTGGTGGTACAAATTACTAATGGTGTGTATATAATTAATAGGTAACTGTTCATTTTGTTGATATGGGTGGTATTGTTGACCATCACTGTTGAAACTTTATTTCACAAGTTCAGTATTTCAATTCAAAAGTACCGGTACTACTAAATATAGAAAATTGTTCAAAATCTGTAATATTCATTTGATAAGTTACAATTAGTACATAATGGAGTCAGTGTCAGTGATTGTTGTTTTATGTCAAGTAAGCTATTCCAACTGTATAATGGTAAGTACTAGTTACTTTTTGATAAAATAACAATGATATTTTATTTGTACTAAACCAACTGAGTTTGATTTTTATATATACTACATCACTATAACAACAGTCTACAGACAGACATGTGGCTCCACTCTGACATCCTGGATCTGAGCCAATCAGTCTTTGTCCTTACTCTTTAATGCTGCCTTCCTAGTGAATGGGCAACAAATACCACTCTTTAATGCTGCCTTCCTAGTGAATGGACAACAAATACCACTCTTTAATGCTGCCTTCCTAGTGAATGGACAACAAATACCACTATTTAATGCTGCCTTCCTAGTGAATGGACAACAAATACCACTCTTTAATGCTGCCTTCCTAGTGAATGGGCAACAAATACCAATTTTATAGTCTTTGATTTGACCCATCCAGAATCTACCACAATGCATATGAGCATGCTAACCATTATGTCACTTATTGCAGTCCAAAAAAATGGATAAAAATATATGATAAATTTTACAGTTATGTTATTATAAATGTAATATTGCATCTGGTGAATAAATTTGATGTTACAAGCCAGAATCTCCCAAATTATTTGTGCAAGCTTGATTCTACATATCACAATGATGATTGAAACAGTTTACAATTGCTTTTCCCTAAATAAAAGCTATTTTGTAAAAGATTTCCCTTTGTACACTATGCTAAACTTTGGACTCCAGAACTTACACCATATAGACCCTCAGTTTTTCATTTGTACATATTTGATTCTGTGTATCACAATGATGATTCATGCCATTTACAATAGTACTTCCATAAATGGTTCTCAATAAAAAAAATTTTTTTTTATATTTTCCGCACTGCAGTCTAAGTTAAATCTTGGACCTCATGTGCTCAGAACCTTATAGAACCTTAGGGTTCCATATGCATACAAGATTGAATCTCTATTTCATAAATACAATTCATGTCAATTACAATTACATTTCTAGTTCTGGTTCTTGAGAATATTTTTTTTTCATTACAGCCTAAAATGTTGGACACCAAGGTTCAGACCACATAGATCATAGGGACTTCCTTTGTGCAAGCTTGAATCTGTGTTAAAAATGATTATTTCCTTAACCGTTTCTTAAAAAAATCCTCTTTTTTTTTCACCATGTCAAACTTTGAACCCCTAGAGTTCAGGTCCCTTTAACCTTGAAACCTGTCATGTCTGGTTCTATTTGGTAGAGTAATTTTGTAGGAATTAAAATGTGAAAAAGTAAACAACTATATATGAAATACGACTGACGGAGGAACGCCAAGTAATGCTAAAAGCTCACTTTGCCCTTTTACCATGTGAGCTAAAAATTGTAAAATATGGTTCCAAAATAATTACCGTACCTGTCCACCAAAATCCCACGTTTTAAATACCACAGCACCCTTTGATTTTTTCTCTCCAATATTTAACTCATTGATATCAATTCCCACAGTAGATAAAATTTCACCATTTGGCCCAGAGCTGGCTTGACTGACATTCTTCCTTTGATTCCAGTGCTAGGGATGGAAACACACAATCAATTTATGACATAAAATAGACTGTAAACTACAGAGGCTGTTTGTCTTACACTGTTTTTAATCATGTAAATACATGCAATATGACAAGAAATTCAACATAGAGACAAAAATTATCAATGTTTCAAAACTACAGGTTCACCTGATCACCTGGTTATTCATGCACCCTTTGAGCTCAAACAAATATAGATCTGAAGAAAAAATATGTTTATTCATTTTCAACTATGGTCCTATGTTAAACTTTCATCCATTAAAACTGGACTTAAAATAAAAATAAAATCCTGTTTGGATCCCATATATCCCAGAAACGGTAACAGGAAAACCTAATCTGTTGAATTATTTCATACAGGATTTTTTTTCTGAAAAACTTGAGGGAATTTTTTTTTTTAAATTGAACTTAAAAAATTAAAAAAAATCATTTTGGGCATTGGTCACTTTTACCTCCCTTAGACCCTTTGCAACTCTGAAACTACAAGAGCCAGGTCAAATCTGTTCAAGAAATCAATGCAGGAAATTTCATAAAGGAATCTAAAGAACAAACTGAATCAAAATCAGACTCAAAATAAAATTTAAAATTTTTAGGTGTCGCCCCATTTTGATCCTCAGATCTTGAAAAAAGAAGAAGGTAGAATCTGTTGGTTAGAGACCATTACTCTTATGACAAATAAATCATAACTGATACTTTTATTAACAGAAATAATATCAATTAAACACAAATATCTATTGAAATAAATAAACTTCGTGAGAGACCAGTATAAATAGGTTGTCATCAATTTGTTGGAATTAAACATTGAATATAGAGTAGTAATATAAAATTTAATGAAATATAAATGTACAAATTTAACTGCTAGTTCCATCAGCACATTGTCTATATTCTTAGCAAAGAAAACCTGGCTCATACAGTCAACTACAAGAATAAATAATTTTTTGCAAACATAGAAACATAGATGCGATCTTTATAGCTGTTATAAAATAAATGTACTGAAAGTTTCTAATAATTTATGAAGACAGATATTTTATTGCACCGTTTAATGTATATGTGAAGTCTGTCTATTATATAATAATATTACGAATTTAGTTTGTTACACATATTTTCATTGTTTTTCAGCCCTGAATGTCAGCATATATTCGGAAAACAGACGGGGTATATATTTCAGTCCCCAAAAATGATAAAAACATGGACGACAAAACATTACGCTTCACTGAATCAATGGTATAATACGGAATAATAAACGTATTTTTACCAAATTAAATGCTGTTTTTATACTCAAAACGGCTGTATGAACAAAAATATATTACAACGGTTAATTCCGTCAAAAATACCTGATCGATTCAGCAAACTCCTATGTTCCACGGCTGTACCATAACAAATAAACAAAACGTTGAACCCTGAAAACTTTCGCCGTCATGGGGCCACATCAAGGTTTTATTTACATGTTGTTAACATTTAAATTATTGTAACTGTTTCGCAAACCCGTTGTTTTGTTATGTGATATATTAATGTTATATTTATAAAGTTTTAAAAAATTACTACATATGAAATTGTATTGATTTAGAAATTTAGTACAGTATTTTCCTTCATGAGACACCCTATAGATGAAATATGACGTGACACATATTTTGACGTCATTGAAGAATGATGTCAAAGGTACGGAAACGGACATCTAGAAATACGAAAAATGAAAATAAAAGATGCAAATTTATTTAATACAGTTGGATTTTGTATTTAAAAAAAACCAATGGTTAAATCCGTAATATATCTGTTATTCAGCTATCAGACAGGGTATATAATGTGATATTCCCGGCTTATGATATATATTCCCTTTGGCTGCGCCTCAGGGAATATAGATCCTAAGCTGGGAATGTCACATTATATACCCTGTTTGATAGCTGAATAACATATACTATCACGTTAGACTAATTTTACCATCCTGTCGTCTTCCCATCTTACTAGTGACAATTCTGTTTACATTTTTGTTTATCAATGCCTACCGTTGCCTTTTTAGATGATTTCTGTGTGCGGCATATTTCACTTAGTAAAGTTGTTTTTCCTATTTTCTCTGCTCCAACCAACATCAAATTCATACAATTATACTCCACTGATCTATAAAATGAAATATGATTGAGTCTTGTGATTAGTTGAAAGCAAATTTATAAAAAATAAATTGTTTAAGATAATGTAACTTGACAAATGTTTAATTATCTCCCCTGGGAATGGACACTACATGTGGTTTAATCTTTTGACCATGTACAAAAAATTCTTTAGTCCTGCCCACGAGTCCGAAATACTTGGTCCCATTTTATTTCCATATTTCACAATATTTTATTCTGTTTGAAATTCACATTTTAATTACAGGTTAAATTATGATTTAATGCAGGGAAAACAATTATGTGACCATTATAGACAGGAGGATCTACATTTTAATATTTTTGCCTAAAATTGTGAATTTCTAGCTTATAATATTACTCATATAATTCACTTACTCTTACACTATACTAAATTTGAATGTGCATTTACTAAATTACATTTTTAGCTTAGGGGTCGTTGTGTTCGTGATCGTATGACAGTTGTATTGACAACTACCTGTGTTCGTGATCGTATGACAGTTGTATTGACAACTACCTGTGTTCGTGATCGTATGACAGTTGTATTGACAACTACCTGTGTTCGTGATCGTATGACAGTTGTATTGACAACTACCTGTGTTCGTGATCGTATGACAGTTGTATTGACAACTACCTGTGTTCGTGATCGTATGACAGTTGTATTGACAACTACCTGTGTTCGTGATCGTATGACAGTTGTATTGACAACTACCTGTGCAATCAGTTCCTATAACCACTAAAGTTGTGAGTTCGAACCACGTTCATGGTAAGGTGTACTCGATACAATACTATGTGATAAAGTTTGTCAGTGACTTGCGACAGGTCGGTGGTTTTCTTCAGGTACTCCGCTTTCCTCCACTAATAAACCTGACCACCACGATATAACTGAAATATTGTTGGAAGCGTTAAACACCATAAACCATCAAACCATTTTTAGTTTCATATATTTATTTTCACTTAAAATAAGAAAACTTACTCTTCTAAAACTGACATTAGGAATCCTAATATGTCTCTGGTTCTAAAATTCTTCTTACTTATAATGTCCTGGATATGACCTTCCAAGGGACATAACTCTATCTCTAGTGTCAACAAATGTTTTAAACGACCCAACTGGGGTGGTAACTGTAAAGTAGAATTATTTATATGTAATAAGAATGTAATTCTACATTAGATGTCATACAAAGGATTTTGATTTTCCCAAATCTTTTTTAATAAGACTTTAATTACGATATTTATGAATTAACTGCCAAACTTTCAAAAGAAATGCACCATGTGAAATAATCTATGTTAACTGACAATTAATTGTCCATGAACATCAATAATATACATATACAGTAGTAACTATTACATGTTTACACAAGGACAAGGAATGATAAATGAACTTTTTCAGTACAAGTTTTGTTATATTATGAAGAAAATTGCTAAAAATCTCAATAACATTATATCTTGTAAAACTAGAGGTTAGCCTGTTTATTCATGCACAGTTTCGATTAAATCAAATTTACAGTTTCTGAGAAAAAAAATTCATTCATATTTCCATAGTGTTGCATGTTAAACAATGTTCTGTGGCATCTTGGAGTTCTCATCCACTTTTCATTTAAACATTTTTTTAAATATTCTATTCATGTACAGCTTGCATTGGGTTCAATCAAATGTCTAGTTTTTTTTCCATTTTCCTCAAGAGGTAGTATCAGAGGTGTTTACCCCAAGTGAAGGCTATCAGTAGTATTGGCCAGTTTTATCAGTAGTTTTAGACCTCTTTCAGTAGTATCACCATTGAGCATAGCAAATCGACACAAACTTTCTAGGAAATTAAAAAAAAAAATAGATGCCATTTCCTGCATTCTGACAGTATCTGAGTCATGTTTTGAAGATACTAAAGAAAGAAATTTTATAGGATTTATTACCTTTGTTTCTGAAATAAATGACAGGGAAATTTGTTAAACTCACTTTAATACTGAAACTAACATTTTAATGCCATCTTTCAACAGTAGATCTCCTGTCTCTTATAAATAACCTACCTCCCTTATAGCAGACTTGGACAGACATAATCTCTTTAGAATACTGAGATCTCCCAATTCCACTGGTAGCTGTGTTAGATGTCTGTTGTAACTGAGATCTAGACTTGTCAAATTTGGAAACAATAATCTCTTTGTTTTCTCTTCTTGAGCTACCGTCAACGATTTCATCTAGAAAAAAATAAAATGAATATATTAAAAAATCACGTTCTAATGAAATAGCCATAGATTTGTTTACGCCATATAAATTTGTATGCTAATGACTGTTTATACCATCTATTCGATAATTATTGGTATATCTTGTATTTCACAAAGAAAGGAGTTATGATATTGAAAATGCAAGAGTTCATAGGACATAAATGTACCCCTCTTTGTTATTCTGAAACTACCAGATATTAACACTGTTATTCCTACTCCTTATTGATATTCTCTACTCCTTACTGATCTTCTCAGACTACCAGATATTAACACTATTATTCCTACTCCTTACTGATCTTCTCAATTTACCAGATATTAACATTATTATTCCTACTCCTTACTGATATTCTCAATCTACCAGATATTAACACTATTATTCCCACTCCTTACTGATATTCTCAGTCTACAAGATATTAACACTATTATTCCTACTCCTTACTGATCTTCTTAATCTACCAGATATTAACACTATTATTCCTACTCCTTACTGATATTCTCAATCTACCAGATATTAACACTATTATTCCTACTCCTTACTGATATTCTCAGTCTACAAGATATTAACACTATTATTCCTACTCCTTACTGATCTTCTCAATCTACCAGATATTAACATTATTATTCCTACTTCTTACTGATATTCTCAAACTACCAGATATTAACACTATTATTCCTACTCCTTACTGATATTCCCAGTCTACCAGATATTAACACTGTTATTCCTACTCCTTACTGATATTCTCAGTCTACCAGATATCAACACTATTATTTCTACTCCTTACTGATATTCTCAGTCTACCAGATATTAACACTTTTATTCCAACTCCTTACTGATATTCTCAGTCTACCAGATATTAACATTATTATTCCTACTACTTACTGATATTCTCATTAGACCAGATATTAACACTATTATTTCTACTCCTTACTGATATTCTCATTAGATCAGATATTAACACTATTATTCCTACTCCTTACTGATATTCTCATTAGACCAGATATTAACACTGTTATTCCTACTCCTTACTGATATTCTCAGTCTACCAGATATTAACACTATTATTCCTACTCCTTACTGATATTCTCAGTCTACCAGATATTAACACTATTATTTCTACTCCTTACTGATATTCTCATTAGATCAGATATTAACACTATTATTCCTACTCCTTACTGATATTCTCATTAGACCAGATATTAACACTGTTATTCCTACTCCTTACTGATATTCTCAGTCTACCAGATATTAACACTATTATTCCTACTCCTTACTGATATTCTCAGTCTACCAGATATTAACACTATTATTCCTACTCCTTACTGATATTCTCAGTCTACCAGATATTAACACTATTATTCCTACTCCTTACTGATATTCTCAGTCTACCAGATATTAACAATGTTATTCCTACTCTTTACTGATATTCTCAGTCTACCAGATATTAACACTATTATTCCTACTCCTTACCAATATTCTCAGTTTACCAGATATTAACACTGTTATACCTACTTCTTACTGATATTATCAGTCTACCAGATATTAACACTGTTATTCCTACACCTTACTGATATTCTGAGTCTACCAGATATTAACACTGTTATTCCTACTCCTTACTGATATTCTCAGTCTACCAGATATTAACACTTATTCCTACTCCTTACTGATATTCTCAGTCTACCAGATATTAACACTATTATTCCTATGTGTTACTGATATTCTCAGTCTACCAGATATTAACACTATTATTCCTACTCCTTACTGATATTCTCAGACTACCAGATATTAACACTGTTATTCCTACTCCTTACTGATAAAAAAAGTGATATTCTCAGTCTACCAGATATTAACACTGTTATTCCTAATCCTTACTGATATTCTCAGACAACAAGATATTAACACTGTTATTCCTACTCCTTATTGAAATTCTCAGTCTACCAGATATTAACACTGTTATTCCTACTCCTTACTGATATTCTCAGACTACAAGATATTAACACTGTTATTCCTACTCCTTACTGATACTCTCAGTCTACAAGATATTAACACTTTTATTCCAACTCCTTACTGATATTCTCAGTCTACCAGATATTAACACTATTATTCCTACTCCTTATTGGTATTCTCAGTCTACCAGATATTAACACTATTATTCCTACTCCTTACTGATATTCTCAGACTACCAGATATTAACACTGTTATTCCTACTCCTTATTGATATTCTCAGTCTACCAGATATCAACACTGTTATTCCTACTCCTTACTGATATTCTCAGTCTACCAGATATCAACACTGTTATTCCTACTCCTTACTGATATTCTCAGACTACCAGATATTAACACTGTTATTCCTACTCCTTACTGATATTCTCAGACTACAAGATATTAACATTGTTATTCCTACTCCTTACTGATATTCTCAGACTACAAGATATTAACACTGTTATTCCTACTCCTTACTGATATTCTCAGTCTACCAGATATTAACACTGTTATTCCTACTCCTTACTGATATTCTCATTAGACCAGATATTAACACTGTTATTCCTACTCCTTATTGATATTCTCATTAGACCAGATATTAACACTATTATTCCTACTCCTTATTGATATTGTCAGTCGACCAGATATTAACACTGTTATTCCTACTCCTTATTGATATTCTCATTAGACCAGATATTAACACTGTTATTCCTACCCCTTACTGATATTCTCAGACTACCAGATATTAACACTGTTATTCCTACCCCTTACTGATATTCTCAGACTATTGAAAATATATGACCTTCAGAATAACAATTTCTTTTTCTATCTCAATGTAACATATTTATGTTTACATACACTACTTGTTGATTCAGTGGGTCCCTGTGACAATGATGATTCCCTTTCAGACGATGATGACCCTTCATTGTTTTCCATCTTGGTGACAATAAATGATTTAAGGAATTCATTAGAGCTAAGGTTTAATGTATCCAGCTGTTCTAGTATATTGTGCATCTGGTGCTGGCATCCATTTAATGAGTGGTATGTATAAGTAGTTATTGATCGATTCCCAGGACTTCCTCTCGATGGTGGACGAGATCTACAATCAGTAATATTTTCTCAGTATTGAAAACAAAGCAGTTTGCATAAGGATAATTCTATATATTTGAATATTATTTGCATATAAGGATAATTCTATATATTTGAATGTTATTTGCATTGTTAATGAATGACAAACAATTTCTTTTATTGTTAAATTTTCTTTTTTCCAATTGTAAATAAAAATCTTTAGACAGACTAATCTTTATCACATGTTTCCATAAGAGGTTAAATTTGGGTGCATTTTCCTTGAATTCAAACTTTTATTTCCATATGGTTTATATATTAGGATTGAGAATGTAAGTGGCAGTACCATGGAGACCATATATAATATGCTGGAGCACATAATCACCAACACATATAGCTCTACACATAACTAGTAGCTCACCTGGTTATTCATGCACAGGTTTAATTTAAAACAGATTTTTATTCATAATACTATAAGTAAGTCGTAAGATGTCAAATGGTAATTAGAGATCATAGATCAAATTATAGATCAAAGAACAGACAACACAATGTTCTTACATGATTTGGACTTATGATCAAAATGAAACACATGCAATAAACATTCCGCCAAGAAATTCAGTCATTCAAAAAATGCTTTATCCCCTGACAGCCATATTGGATGTCGAATAGGAATTAAATGAGCAGCATTCACGCTACAGGGCGATTCGGGCAAAGAAGCCTAATTACATGCAGATGGGTGTGAATGTTAGTACCTCTGCAATTAAAAAAATTAAACTTTGAAATACAGTAGTTTTATTGCATTGTTGCAAATTGATTTGAGGTCTGAGAAATAATAATTACAGTCTTTAATTTACTTGCTTCAGTTTTTGACTGTCAGTGTCAATATAAATTTGTGCTATATATTCCTTCCCTAGATATACATAGTTGGACCTTTGAGCAAATTGGCAGATACATCTTTCTTCTGTTGAAGACTACACAAATATGACTCATAACAATTTGTGTGTGGTGTTTAGACACAAATAAATATCTGACATTGAATAGATGTGCTTTGGGCAAATATGAATGGAAAACAGAACAAATCAAACTAGTATTATTGTGAGCACAGCTCACTAAGATATACCCCCCACTCCCCACATCTGTCCAACATATTTCCATAACCAAAACATTACTGATTGTTCCGACCAAAAATGAAAGGGACCCTCCTCTCTTCACCGGTAAGCTGCTGATAAAATTTCAAAACATTCTGAGAAACACTACTCAAGTTATTATACGACATAGGGTAAAAATCCTATTTTCCATCATATCAAGTCCAATAACTCTGGAACGACAAAAGTGAAAATTGTCAAAACAAGATGAACTGTGAGCTAATGCTCACCTATGATACCCCCGCTCTTCGACAAACAGGAAGTACGAATCTGACGGGTCAAAAAACGCTTCCCACAATATGGGGTACCTATATGAAGCTTGTGACCAAACATCAGATTTCTGCCATCAATAGTTGCTGAGAAAAATGCGACGAAAAATGAGCATATATGTTCAATGTGTATAAACATCAACAAAGTCGGCAAACAGGAAGTAAGAATCCGATGGGTTCAAAAACGCTTCCCACGATATGGGGTACCTATATGAAGCTTGTGACCAAATATCAGATCTCTGTCATCAATAGTTGCTGAGAAAAATGTGACGAAAAATGTGCATATATGTTCAATGTGTATAAAAACCAACTAAGTCGGCAAACAGGAAGTAGGAATCTGACGGGTCCAAAAACGCTACCCACAATATGGTATACCTATATGATGATTGTGACCAAATATCAGATTTCTGCCATCAACAGTTACTGAGAAAAATGCGACGAAAAAAATCTTGGACGGAAGGACAGACGGAAGGACGGACGGACAGACGGACAGAGGTAAAACAGTATACCCCCCCTCCCGCTTCGGGGAGCAGGGGTGTAAAAAGAAAGGGATCCTCCTCTCTTCACCAGTAAACAGCTGATTCTAAGAAACACAACTCAAGTTATCGTACGACATAGGATTTGTCTACAGACGGACGGACATGGTGAAACCAGTATACCCCCCTACAACTTCGTTGTGGGGGGTATAATCAGACAGCTTTAAAACTATTTACTAACTTTGGGCAGGGTAACTTCAGAGGGGTCACAAAACAATGTCTCAATTAATCGCCGTTAATTTCTCCCAGAAGTCTCCCCACTTCTCTCTGTTGTCTTCCACTTCTCGCTATCAGCTCCCTCTAATCAGAAAGTAGTGAGAGCCTTGAAAAGAGGAATTTCTTTGGGGACTTCACATAGACCATTTCTACAAAGATTTTGTCCGATCAAAATCAAACAAGAATTTGTGTCGAGGACCTCATAAACATCATTCCTGTAAAGTTTGGTTCCAATTGGTACAGTAGTTTTAGAGGAGAAGAATTATTTGTATATTAGCCAATCAGAAATAAAAATGCCTATATCGGCCATGTTTTTTTGTCAGATAAAAAGGAAATGAGGAAGTTTTGTAGAGGACCTTCTGAATATCATTCATGCAAAGTTTGGTTCCAATTGGCCAAGTATTTTCTGAGGAGAAGATTAAAATGTGAAAAGATTACAGACAACAGACAGATGACGGACGCAAAGTGATGGCAAAACCTCATATGACCTTTTGGATCAGGTGAACTAAAAATGAGCACCAGTTCTTATTACATTGTGTATATACATCCTTTCATATTTACCCAGTTGATATCTTTGGACTGTAACATGCTGTAGGATCATCTGTGAAATACTGAAACTGTTTGTTATCAGTAATTCTATTATGACTCATATCTAATGTCTTTAGATATTGAGGATAAATCTTGATCATTCCAACACCTTTAATCCAGTTGTTAGACAAATTCAGATTTTCTAAAAATGGAGCCACACAGGCAAGCCATGGTGGAACATCCTGAAGTTCATTATATGAGAGATTAACATCCTGTAGTCCTGAGTTTTGACGATCTGAATCATTAATAAGGTCAAACTCTGTCTCAAGAACATTTAGTTGAGTTAACCAAACTGTTGAATGCTGAATATCATTTTCTGAGACAAAACTTCTTGTGTCTCTGATAGGTTTCTGAAGTTTGGATTGTTCTGGTTTCACACAAGGTTTCCCTGTACTAGGGGGAGATAACTCAGCTAGTTTGTTTTCAGACAAATTTAATACTATTAAAGATTGCATGACCCAAACTTCTGGTGAGATTTTTTTGAGAAAGTTGTGTGCTACTGATAGTACCTTCAAATTCTTAAATTCAAATATGTACGAAGGTAGATCAGTTATTTGATTATTGTCCAATCGTAATTCTTGTAAAAGGTCATATTCAGTTTTAAAACCAGTTCCAAATGTACTTATACTATTTCTAGATACATCTAAAACATGTAAAGATGGCAATTTTAATAAATTTTCTGGAAACAAAATTCCCAGATTATTTCCTGACACATCTATCTTTGTAATGGCATACAGAGCAAATCTACTGTTTATTGTCTCCATCAATGGGTTATGATGGTAGCCAATATTCTTCAGGTCTTCATCTTCAATTGATGATATGTGCTTCAAATCCTGCCATTTAATATGAACTCCAGAGGATGGAAATGTTTTCTTGTAATCGACATTCATAGATGAAAGACTATCAAAACTATCTGTTTTGACATTCATAGATGAAAGACTATCAAAACTATCTGTTTCTCCAAATACTTTTTCTAAATATTCTTTTCTCATTCCTGACTTGTTGATGGGAAATTCATTATCTCTGGACGTACGATACTTCAACAATATAGATAATAATGTTGGCTTATTATCCTTGGCATAATTAAATACTTTTCTGTCATAGTCAGTAGCATTATATTGTAATAATATATCCATTATATAACTCTCACCCAGTATACAAGCTAACATTAATGCTGTGCTCTCCTTACCATTTTCCTTCACCACTGAATTCACATCAGCTTTGGCCTCTAATAACTCTTTAATGATTTGACCAAAGCCATTCTTTATTGCAATGTGTAGTGGCATTACTCTTGAATTATTTACAGTGTTAACCTTCAATGGATAGTAAAGTTCATCCTCTGATAGACTAGCATTCAATGGATTGCTTTTCCTTGAAGATTTTCGAGTTCTCAGTTTGTTAGGCTTCCATTTGGGCTTAATTTTAAATTTTACCAGAAACTCAACAATGCCTACTTCTCCCTGTTCACAAGCAACATGTAATACAGTCTGACCATCCATGTCTATCCCGTTTATGTCTAAGGCAAGGTTATAACGGCAATCATCATCTACAAATTCTTTGAGGACATCAGAAGGATATTCATATTCTAGAATAGTTTTAATGGCCTGTACTTGTCCTGACTGAGCACATATATGAAGAATAGATTTGCCATCAGGAATCTTTATGGTAACAACATCTGGACAACGCTGAAACATTATAATACATGTATTATAGAAAATATAGATGCTACACAAATGTACCTTGACAATTCTCAGGCAGACCTTAACTTAAAAATTTGTGTACATGTATTGAACTGAAATTGACAACATGGTAGGAATTGTATCATGGCAAGAACTACTGGTTGACCAGTACAGTATCTCTGATCTCTAATAATTGAAAAGGGGTCGCCGTGGCCGTGATCGTATGGTAGTTGGATTTACAACTACCTATGCAATCAGTGCCAATCACCATTAAAGTTGTGAGTTTGAATCCCACTCAGGCGAGGTGTACTTGATACAACATTTTGTGATAATTTTTGAGAGTGACTTGAGGCATGACGGTGGTTTTCCCCGGGTACTCTGGTTTCCTCCACCAATAAAACTGACTGCCACAGTATAACTGAAATATTGTTGAAAGTGGCACTAAACACCATAACACTAACCCTAACCCCTTATAATTGAAGGTATCTCATATCACTAAAATAAACAGTGTAAATATCTTGTATCCTCAAAAACTGTTAAAGCTCAACAAGGTTCTATAAAAATTCTTTCACAGAATAATGTTATTGGATCTGTTATTCCTTCAATACATGTGTTCTCTGTGGTTTGTACATTACACTTTATGTCTGGTGTGTCTCCAAAAAAATTACATCCTAAGAAATATTTTTTCAAATGCAATTTATCATGTTAGACAGCAGTTTCTAGATTTACCTTTACAGTAACCCTCAAATCCAAAATAATTTAAAACTTTTAGGTATTCTAGATCATTTTAGAATGAACATTTACTATCAATACCACAGGAATTTGGGATGGGTCAATTAATTTCACAGGAAATTAGGATGAGACCCCTCCTACCCTGATCCTTTCATTTAGCCATCATTACTATTTTCATTATTAAACAATTACTGTGAAATCACTTTTATTCGTGGGGTACCAATTTTCGTGGTTTTCATGGGTAGGCTGATCCACGAAATTAAGAATCCAACAAACAATGAAACTTGGGAAGCAGTTTGACATCGATATATAGCCATGCTGTCGTCGAGTAACCTTGACTTTCTGGACCAGCTGCATAGGGGACAGTTGACAATTTTAATGACGAAATAAGTACGAGTATACCTTTTAATGGGTTATAATCCACATGAACATGTTTGTGAATGATTTGATTTTGAATGCATGTGTAAAAACGACAGAAATGTTTATTTGTGGAAAGATTTTAACAACTTCCGGTAATAAAATTTACTTCCAAACCATGCACTAACGGTGACAAAATTTTAAGTGTTGTATAAAATTTTCTCTGTTAAATCATAACACCCTTCAACTAACATATTTGATCACCTTTCTTTAAACAATTCAATTAAGATAACTGTACATTTGCCCCGGGGTCAGGATTAATCTTGTGACCCTATTACGAGTGGTTTCACACTCCGAGATAAGGGTAATGAAAGATCGAACATGTTGAAGTAATTTTACAAGTACAATCTGTCATTGGAATCAAAATAATGAGATAAAACAAACTTTATTGTTCTTTTTTTAGTGGTGAAAAACAAAAATTGAAAATAAAATGGAGATTAAATATTTGTAAAACATAAAAACAAATCTACATTTTGTAATATATATTGATGGAAATTGCTAATGTACGTGCTCATAAAATAATTTCAGATGATTTTTTTAAATTTTCGAATTCGATAAAATAACACTGATTTGCACTTATCTATAATTATGAAATTCAAAAGCAGATTTTGTTCCGATTCTAAGTTGATATATGCTAAAAAAATAATTGAGAAAATGAATACGTTAATATGCACGTTCCACTTCCAATTACATAATTCTACGGCTCATTTGTCTAATGTATTGAAGCTTTCTCGAAGCTTTGAAACCCAGTGAAACTTATTATGTTGAAAATATAAAATCAACGACTTTTATTTTGGGTACACCAGAGTTGGCGAAAACTTTTTTTTCTGTCTGACATTGGGTCAGACAGGAACTGGGGTCCTGTCTGACCCATGACCTTTGTGTCTGTCCCACCATTTTTTTGTAATATTGTATATAACCTGTCAAAATTTATTTTTTTATACAGAACTGAATGCAAGATTATCTATAGTCATGATCATTAAACAACTCAATTAAATGTTTTTCTGTATACATATTTTAATCTAAAAAGATAAGGCAGATATAGCCAACAATCCATATCTAATGGTCCGATCACGTTCCGAATTTTATACATCAATGTCAGTTTCCAGTATACCTACATTTTTAATTTCAGTTAAGAATATGAATCTGTTGTCATCATCAATATATAAACATCTCAAAACATATTTAATTAAACAAACAATCTTTGATACTTGGAGAGTGTGGAAGTCAACTTATTTCTGTGCTCAGTAATATATTTCAGTTTTAATGTTCCACATTTTGCAGGTGCTCGTTCCTACTAAAAGGATGCTTACATTTACGTATAAGGAGTTTCGATTACAAATAGGAACGTGTCGGTCTGACAGAATAAATAAACAAATTTCAAGTCTCTGTCTGACATTTTAATAAAACTGAAAACAGAATTTAATGCCATTGGCAGTGGAAACTGGGAGTGAATAAATTTCAATCGCCAACTGGACGACCACAAAATAATATTTTCGTGACGGACATTGGGACAGACACGGTTCATTAATTAATCGCACCGACCGTTATTCTGCTGGTCAGGTCAGACGATTTTCGCCAACTCTGGTACACACACAAAATCCACGAATCTACGAATCCTTGAACTTGTAATTTTTAACCAAACCATGAATATTGATACCCACGAAGAAAAGTACTTTCACAGTACCTACAAATATTATACAATAGATTTTTGTATACCTGTTGGAAGTGTTGTATGATGTCAATACAACCAGCTTCACACGCTCTGTGTATTGGAGCATAACCATTGTCTGCTATCATATTAGGATTAGCCTCTTCATCCAACAACCACTTCACCATTTCAAAATTCTTCTTTTCCGTTGCCCTACAAACAATCTCATGAATAAGAAATGTTACTGTTAAAAATCATATTTCCAAATTAAATCAATAGTAAATAATATTTTCTGAGATGGAAGTGATATGATAGTTCATAAAATTATAAATTGGATATCTCTACTGAGTTGGTTGTAAATGAGATGATGATGATGGTGTGCATCTGGTACTAGACACTTAGTGCTGGATTTCTATAGGTATAGCTTACCGACACTACAGTTCACTGGTAGACATGTTGCTCAACACAGACACATTATCCTTATTATAAATCCATCTTTTCTCTTTTTCCTTAAAATGCTACAAGTTAAGCTGAAAATCAGTTAATACCAATTTTATGGTCTTGCTTTGACATGACTGGGCTAGAACTTATGACCTACATCAATCAATAAGAAGTTCTTCCAAGGTCATTATTGGTTTGAAATGTCAAAGCAATGTCAGAAATCTTATCCAATTAGAGGCTCTTATATTAAATCAGAATTCTCCTTCAATTCCGTTGAATTAATTGACTGGGTACAGTAAAAAGAAGACTATTCAGTCACAAAATAATCCTCATTTGAAACTTGTTAGCGTAACATTGTCTAAAAAAAAGTTCACAAGTGACAAAATTACTGAAATAAATTTTAATATACACTGATTGAATTCAGTAAAGATGAGAATCTACTGTGTGTTTTCTAGTGTTACTTACAAATACAATGGAGTTATCCCACCCTCCATCACCTGGTTGACTAGATATTTAGCACAACTGTTACTGTTCATTAACGAAGTTTTCATGGCTGTTAGGTCTTCTTCTTGACAAGCTTCTAGGAAATCTGTAAATATAAACCACTTCTTAATTAAACATCTTGTTTTCTAGTAATCATATATTAAACTGATCAAATCTATTAGATTCTGAATAAAAAACTTCATACTGCAAACTTTTATCTCGAATATGGGAGCACACTGAATGGAGGGGCCGTTATGGTTGTGGTCATGATCGCAATGATGTATGGTAGTTGGATTTACAACTACCTGTGCAATCAGTGCCTATCACCACTAAAGTTGTAAGATCAAACCCCCTTCATGGCGAGGTGTACTCGATTAACTTAAAAATTTGTGTACATATATTGAATTGAAATTGACAAGATGGTAGGAATTGTATCATGGCAAGAACTACTGGCTGACCAGTATCTCTGATCTCTAATAATTAAATAAGGGTCGCCGTGGCCGTGATCATATGGTAGTTGGATTTACAACTACCTATGCAATCAGTGTCAATCACCATTAAAGTTGTGAGTTTGAATCCCACTCAGGCAAGGTGTACTTGATACAACATTATGTGATAAAGTTTGTCAGTGACCTGCGACAAGTCGGTGGTTTTCTCCGGGTACTGCGGTATCCTTCATCAATAAAACTGACTGCCACGATATAACTGAAGGGCGTTAAACACCATAAACCAAACCACACTAAATGGACAGTGATCCCTAAATATATATTATATAGGCCTCACAAACATGCTAACTTATTAATAGAGTAAATCTAATAACATTCTACCTTGTCCTACAGTATCTAATAACATTTTACCTTGTCCTACAGTATCTAATAACATTTTATCTTGTCCTACAGTATCTAATAACATTTTACCTAGTCCTACAGTATCTAATAACATTTTACCTTGTCCTACAGTATCTAATAACATTCTACCTAGTCCTACAGTATCTAATAACATTCTACCTTATCTTACAGTATCTAATAACATTTTACCTTGTCCTACAGTATCTAATAACATTTTACCTTGTCCTACAGTATCTAATAACATTTTACCTTGTCCTACAGTATCTAATAACATTCTACCTAGTTCTACAGTATCTAATAACATTTTACCTTGTCCTACAGTATCTAATAACATTTTACCTTGTCCTACAGTATCTAATAACATTTTACCTTGTCCTACAGTATCTAATAACATTTTACCTTGTCCTACAGTATCTAATAACATTTTACCTTGTCCTACAGTATCTAATAACATTTTACCTTGTCCTACAGTATCTAATAACATTTTTCCTTGTCCTACAGTATCTAATAACATTTTACCTTGTCCTACAGTATCTAATAACATTTTACCTAGTTCTACAGTATCTAATAACATTTTACCTTGTCCTACAGTATCAAATAACATTTTATCTTGTCCTACAGTATCTAATAACATTTTACCTAGTCCTACAGTATCTAATAACATTCTACCTAGTCCTACAGTATCTAATAACATTCTACCTTATCTTACAGTATCTAATAACATTTTACCTTGTCCTACAGTATCTAATAACATTTTACCTTGTCCTACAGTATCTAATAACATTCTACCTAGTCCTACAGTATCTAATAACATTTTACCTTGTCCTACAGTATCTAATAACATTCTACCTAGTCCTACAGTATCTAATAACATTTTACCTTGTCCTACAGTATCTAATAACATTCTACCTAGTCCTACAGTATCTAATAACATTTTACCTTGTCCTACAGTATCTAATAACATTTTACCTAGTCCTACAGTATCTAATAACATTTTACCTTGTCCTACAGTATCTAATAACATTTTACCTTATCTTACAGTATCTAATAACATTTTACCTTGTCTTACAGTATCTAATAACATTTTACCTTGTCCTACAGTATCTAATAACATTCTACCTAGTCCTACAGTATCTAATAACATTTTACCTTGTCCTACAGTATCTAATAACATTCTACCTAGTCCTACAGTATCTAATAACATTTTACCTAGTCCTACAGTATCTAATAACATTCTACCTAGTCCTACAGTATCTAATAACATTTTACCTTGTCCTACAGTATCTAATAACATTTTACCTAGTCCTACAGTATCTAATAACATTTTACCTTGTCCTACAGTATCTAATAACATTTTACCTTGTCCTACAGTATCTAATAACATTTTACCTTGTCCTACAGTATCTAATAACATTTTACCTTGTCCTACAGTATCTAATAACATTCTACCTTGTCCTACAGTATCTAATAACATTCTACCTAGTCCTACAGTATCTAATAACATTCTACCTAGTCCTACAGTATCTAATAACATTCTACCTAGTCCTACAGTATCTAATAACATTTTACCTTGTCCTACAGTATCTAATAACATTTTACCTTGTCCTACAGTATCTAATAACATTTTACCTTGTCCTACAGTATCTAATAACATTCTACCTTGTCCTACAGTATCTAATAACATTCTACCTAGTCCTACAGTATCTAATAACATTCTACCTAGTCCTACAGTATCTAATAACATTCTACCTAGTCCTACAGTATCTAATAACATTCTACCTAGTCCTACAGTATCTAATAACATTTTACCTTGTCCTACAGTATCTAATAACATTCTACCTAGTCCTACAGTATCTAATAACATTTTACCTTGTCCTACAGTATCTAATAACATTCTACCTTGTCCTACAGTATCTAATAACATTCTACCTAGTCCTACAGTATCTAATAACATTTTACCTTGTCCTACAGTATCTAATAACATTTTACCTAGTCCTACAGTATCTAATAACATTCTACCTAGTCCTACAGTATCTAATAACATTTTACCTTGTCCTACAGTATCTAATAACATTCTACCTAGTCCTACAGTATCTAATAACATTCTACCTAGTCCTACAGTATCTAATAACATTCTACCTAGTCCTACAGTATCTAATAACATTTAACCTTGTCCTACAGTATCTAATAACATTCTACCTAGTCCTACAGTATGCAATAACATTCTACCTAGTCCTACAGTATCTAATAACATTTTACCTTGTCCTACAGTATCTAATAACATTTTACCTTGTCCTACAGTATCTAATAACATTTTACCTTGTCCTACAGTATCTAATAACATTCTACCTAGTTCTACAGTATCTAATAACATTCTACCTAGTCCTACAGTATCTAATAACATTTTACCTTATCTTACAGTATCTAATAACATTTTACCTTATCTTACAGTATCTAATAACATTCTACCTAGTCCTACAGTATCTATATAACATTCTACCTTGTCCTGCAGTATCTAATAACATTTTACCTTGTCCTACAGTTTCTAATAACATTTTACCTTGTCCTACAGTATCTAATAACATTTTACCTTGTCCTACAGTATCTAATAACATTCTACCTAGTCCTACAGTATCTATATAACATTCTACCTTGTCCTACAGTATCTAATAACATTCTACCTAGTTCTACAGTATCTAATAACATTTTACCTTATCTTACAGTATCTAATAACATTCTACCTAGTCCTACAGTATCTAATAACATTTTACCTTATCTTACAGTATCTAATAACATTTTTACCTTGTCCTACAGTATCTAATAACATTCTACCTTGTCCTACAGTATCTAATAACATTTTACCTTGTCCTACAGTATCTAATAACAGTCTACCTTGTCCTACAATATCTAATAACATTTTACCTTGTCCTACAGCATCAAATAACATTCTACCTAGTCCTACAGTATGTAATAACATTCTACCTAGTCCTACAGTATCTAATAACATTTTACCTTGTCCTACAGTATCTAATAACATTTTACCTTGTCCTACAGTATCTAATAACATTTTACCTTGTCCTACAGTATCTAATAACATTCTACCTTGTCATACAGTATCTAATAACATTCTACCTAGTCCTACAGTATCTAATAACATTTTACCTTGTCCTACAGTATCTAATAACATTTTACCTTGTCCTACAGTATCTAATAACATTTTACCTTGTCCTACAGTATCTAATAACATTTTACCTTGTCCTACAGTATCTAATAACATTTTACCTAGTCCTACAGTATCTAATAACATTCTACCTTGTCCTACAGTATCTAATAACATTTTACCTTGTCCTACAGTATCTAATAACATTTTATCTTGTCCTACAGTATCTAATAACATTTTACCTAGTCCTACAGTATCTAATAACATTTTACCTTGTCCTACAGTATCTAATAACATTCTACCTAGTCCTACAGTATCTAATAACATTCTACCTTATCTTACAGTATCTAATAACATTTTACCTTGTCCTACAGTATCTAATAACATTTTACCTTGTCCTACAGTATCTAATAACATTTTACCTTGTCCTACAGTATCTAATAACATTCTACCTAGTTCTACAGTATCTAATAACATTCTACCTTGTCCTACAGTATCTAATAACATTTTACCTTGTCCTACAGTATCTAATAACATTTTACCTTGTCCTACAGTATCTAATAACATTTTACCTTGTCCTACAGTATCTAATAACATTTTACCTTGTCCTACAGTATCTAATAACATTTTACCTTGTCCTACAGTATCTAATAACATTTTACCTTGTCCTACAGTATATAATAACATTTTTCCTTGTCCTACAGTATCTAATAACATTTTACCTTGTCCTACAGTATCTAATAACATTTTACCTAGTTCTACAGTATCTAATAACATTTTACCTTGTCCTACAGTATCAAATAACATTTTATCTTGTCCTACAGTATCTAATAACATTTTACCTAGTCCTACAGTATCTAATAACATTTTACCTTGTCCTACAGTATCTAATAACATTCTACCTAGTCCTACAGTATCTAATAACATTCTACCTTATCTTACAGTATCTAATAACATTTTACCTTGTCCTACAGTATCTAATAACATTTTACCTTGTCCTACAGTATCTAATAACATTCTACCTAGTCCTACAGTATCTAATAACATTTTATCTTGTCCTACAGTATCTAATAACATTCTACCTAGTCCTACAGTATCTAATAACATTTTACCTTGTCCTACAGTATCTAATAACATTTTACCTAGTCCTACAGTATCTAATAACATTTTACCTTGTCCTACAGTATCTAATAACATTTTACCTTATCTTACAGTATCTAATAACATTTTACCTTGTCCTACAGTATCTAATAACATTTTACCTTGTCCTACAGTATCTAATAACATTCTACCTTGTCCTACAGTATCTAATAACATTCTACCTTGTCCTACAGTATCTAATAACATTCTACCTAGTCCTACAGTATCTAATAACATTTTACCTAGTCCTACAGTATCTAATAACATTCTACCTAGTCCTACAGTATCTAATAACATTTTACCTTGTCCTACAGTATCTAATAACATTTTACCTTGTCCTACAGTATCTAATAACATTTTACCTTGTCCTACAGTATCTAATAACATTCTACCTTGTCCTACAGTATCTAATAACATTCTACCTAGTCCTACAGTATCTAATAACATTCTACCTTGTCCTACAGTATCTAATAACATTCTACCTTATCTTACAGTATCTAATAACATTTTACCTTGTCCTACAGTATCTAATAACATTTTACCTTGTCCTACAGTATCTAATAACATTCTACCTAGTCCTACAGTATCTAATAACATTTTATCTTGTCCTACAGTATCTAATAACATTCTACCTAGTCCTACAGTATCTAATAACATTTTACCTTGTCCTACAGTATCTAATAACATTTTACCTAGTCCTACAGTATCTAATAACATTTTACCTTGTCCTACAGTATCTAATAACATTTTACCTTATCTTACAGTATCTAATAACATTTTACCTTGTCCTACAGTATCTAATAACATTTTACCTTGTCCTACAGTATCTAATAACATTCTACCTTGTCCTACAGTATCTAATAACATTCTACCTTGTCCTACAGTATCTAATAACATTCTACCTAGTCCTACAGTATCTAATAACATTTTACCTAGTCCTACAGTATCTAATAACATTCTACCTAGTCCTACAGTATCTAATAACATTTTACCTTGTCCTACAGTATCTAATAACATTTTACCTTGTCCTACAGTATCTAATAACATTTTACCTTGTCCTACAGTATCTAATAACATTCTACCTTGTCCTACAGTATCTAATAACATTCTACCTAGTCCTACAGTATCTAATAACATTCTACCTTGTCCTACAGTATCTAATAACATTCTACCTAGTCCTACAGTATCTAATAACATTTTACCTTGTCCTACAGTATCTAATAACATTCTACCTAGTCCTACAGTATCTAATAACATTTTACCTTGTCCTACAGTATCTAATAACATTTTACCTTGTCCTACAGTATCTAATAACATTCTACCTTGTCATACAGTATCTAATAACATTCTACCTAGTCCTACAGTATCTAATAACATTTTACCTTGTCCTACAGTATCTAATAACATTTTACCTTGTCCTACAGTATCTAATAACATTTTACCTTGTCCTACAGTATCTAATAACATTTTACCTTGTCCTACAGTATCTAATAACATTTTACCTATTCCTACAGTATCTAATAACATTCTACCTTGTCCTACAGTATCTAATAACATTTTACCTTGTCCTACAGTATCTAATAACATTTTATCTTGTCCTACAGTATCTAATAACATTTTACCTAGTCCTACAGTATCTAATAACATTTTACCTTGTCCTACAGTATCTAATAACATTCTACCTAGTCCTACAGTATCTAATAACATTCTACCTTATCTTACAGTATCTAATAACATTTTACCTTGTCCTACAGTATCTAATAACATTTTACCTTGTCCTACAGTATCTAATAACATTTTACCTTGTCCTACAGTATCTAATAACATTCTACCTAGTTCTACAGTATCTAATAACATTTTACCTTGTCCTACAGTATCTAATAACATTTTACCTTGTCCTACAGTATCTAATAACATTTTACCTTGTCCTACAGTATCTAATAACATTTTACCTTGTCCTACAGTATCTAATAACATTTTACCTTGTCCTACAGTATCTAATAACATTTTACCTTGTCCTACAGTATCTAATAACATTTTACCTTGTCCTACAGTATCTAATAACATTTTACCTTGTCCTACAGTATCTAATAACATTTTACCTAGTTCTACAGTATCTAATAACATTTTACCTTGTCCTACAGTATCAAATAACATTTTATCTTGTCCTACAGTATCTAATAACATTTTACCTAGTCCTACAGTATCTAATAACATTTTACCTTGTCCTACAGTATCTAATAACATTCTACCTTATCTTACAGTATCTAATAACATTTTACCTTGTCCTACAGTATCTAATAACATTTTACCTTGTCCTACAGTATCTAATAACATTCTACCTAGTCCTACAGTATCTAATAACATTTTACCTTGTCCTACAGTATCTAATAACATTCTACCTAGTCCTACAGTATCTAATAACATTTTACCTTGTCCTACAGTATCTAATAACATTTTACCTAGTCCTACAGTATCTAATAACATTTTACCTTCTCCTCCAGTATCTAATAACATTTTACCTTATCTTACAGTATCTAATAACATTTTACCTTGTCCTACAGTATCTAATAACATTTTACCTTGTCCTACAGTATCTAATAACATTCTACCTTGTCCTACAGTATCTAATAACATTTTACCTTGTCCTACAGTATCTAATAACATTCTACCTAGTCCTACAGTATCTAATAACATTTTACCTAGTCCTACAGTATCTAATAACATTCTACCTAGTCCTACAGTATCTAATAACATTTTACCTTGTCCTACAGTATCTAATAACATTTTACCTTGTCCTACAGTATCTAATAACATTTTACCTTGTCCTACAGTATCTAATAACATTTTACCTTATCTTACAGTATCTAATAACATTTTACCTTGTCCTACAGTATCTAATAACATTTTACCTTGTCCTACAGTATCTAATAACATTTTACCTTGTCCTACAGTATCTAATAACATTCTACCTTGTCCTACAGTATCTAATAACATTCTACCTAGTCCTACAGTATCTAATAACATTCTACCTAGTCCTACAGTATCTAATAACATTCTACCTAGTCCTACAGTATCTAATAACATTTTACCTTGTCCTACAGTATCTAATAACATTTTACCTTGTCCTACAGTATCTAATAACATTTTACCTTGTCCTACAGTATCTAATAACATTCTACCTAGTCCTACAGTATCTAATAACATTTTACCTTGTCCTACAGTATTTAATAACATTTTACCTAGTCCTACAGTATCTAATAACATTCTACCTAGTCCTACAGTATCTAATAACATTTTACCTTGTCCTACAGTATCTAATAACATTCTACCTAGTCCTACAGTATCTAATAACATTCTACCTAGTCCTACAGTATCTAATAACATTCTACCTAGTCCTACAGTATCTAATAACATTTTACCTTGTCCTACAGTATCTAATAACATTCTACCTAGTCCTACAGTATGTAATAACATTCTACCTAGTCCTACAGTATCTAATAACATTCTACCTTGTCCTACAGTATCTAATAACATTTTACCTTGTCCTACAGTATCTAATAACATTTTACCTTGTCCTACAGTATCTAATAACATTCTACCTAGTTCTACAGTATCTAATAACATTCTACCTAGTCCTACAGTATCTAATAACATTTTCCCTTATCTTACAGTATCTAATAACATTTTACCTTATCTTACAGTATCTAATAACATTCTACCTTGTCCTACAGTATCTAATAACATTTTACCTTGTCCTACAGTATCTAATAACATTCTACCTAGTCCTACAGTATCTATATAACATTCTACCTTGTCCTGCAGTATCTAATAACATTTTACCTTGTCCTACAGTTTCTAATAACATTTTACCTTGTCCTACAGTATCTAATAACATTTTACCTTGTCCTAAAGTATCTAATAACATTCTACCTAGTCCTACAGTATCTATATAACATTCTACCTTGTCCTACAGTATCTAATAACATTCTACCTAGTTCTACAGTATCTAATAACATTTTACCTTATCTTACAGTATCTAATAACATTCTACCTAGTCATACAGTATCTAATAACATTTTACCTTATCTTACAGTATCTAATAACATTTTTACCTTGTCCTACAGTATCTAATAACATTCTACCTTGTCCTACAGTATCTAATAACATTTTACCTTGTCCTACAGTATCTAATAACAGTCTACCTTGTCCTACAGTATCTAATAACATTTTACCTTGTCCTACAGTATCTAATAACATTTTACCTTGTCCTACAGTATCTAATAACATTTTACCTAGTCCTACAGTATCTAATAACATTTTACCTTCTCCTACAGTATCTAATAACATTTTACCTTATCTTACAGTATCTAATAACATTTTACCTTGTCCTACAGTATCTAATAACATTTTACCTTGTCCTACAGTATCTAATAACATTTTACCTTGTCCTACAGTATCTAATAACATTCTACCTAGTTCTACAGTATCTAATAACATTTTACCTTGTCCTACAGTATCTAATAACATTTTACCTTGTCCTACAGTATCTAATAACATTTTACCTTGTCCTACAGTATCTAATAACATTTTACCTTGTCCTACAGTATCTAATAACATTTTACCTTGTCCTACAGTATCTAATAACATTTTACCTTGTCCTACAGTATCTAATAACATTTTACCTTGTCCTACAGTATATAATAACATTTTTCCTTGTCCTACAGTATCTAATAACATTTTACCTTGTCCTACAGTATCTAATAACATTTTACCTAGTTCTACAGTATCTAATAACATTTTACCTTGTCCTACAGTATCAAATAACATTTTATCTTGTCCTACAGTATCTAATAACATTTTACCTAGTCCTACAGTATCTAATAACATTTTACCTTGTCCTACAGTATCTAATAACATTCTACCTTATCTTACAGTATCTAATAACATTTTACCTTGTCCTACAGTATCTAATAACATTTTACCTTGTCCTACAGTATCTAATAACATTCTACCTAGTCCTACAGTATCTAATAACATTTTACCTTGTCCTACAGTATCTAATAACATTCTACCTAGTCCTACAGTATCTAATAACATTTTACCTTGTCCTACAGTATCTAATAACATTTTACCTAGTCCTACAGTATCTAATAACATTTTACCTTCTCCTACAGTATCTAATAACATTCTACCTTATCTTACAGTATCTAATAACATTTTACCTTGTCCTACAGTATCTAATAACATTTTACCTTGTCCTACAGTATCTAATAACATTCTACCTTGTCCTACAGTATCTAATAACATTTTACCTTGTCCTACAGTATCTAATAACATTCTACCTAGTCCTACAGTATCTAATAACATTTTACCTAGTCCTACAGTATCTAATAACATTCTACCTAGTCCTACAGTATCTAATAACATTTTACCTTGTCCTACAGTATCTAATAACATTTTACCTTGTCCTACAGTATCTAATAACATTTTACCTTGTCCTACAGTATCTAATAACATTTTACCTTATCTTACAGTATCTAATAACATTTTACCTTGTCCTACAGTATCTAATAACATTTTACCTTGTCCTACAGTATCTAATAACATTTTACCTTGTCCTACAGTATCTAATAACATTCTACCTTGTCCTACAGTATCTAATAACATTCTACCTAGTCCTACAGTATCTAATAACATTCTACCTAGTCCTACAGTATCTAATAACATTCTACCTAGTCCTACAGTATCTAATAACATTTTACCTTGTCCTACAGTATCTAATAACATTTTACCTTGTCCTACAGTATCTAATAACATTTTACCTTGTCCTACAGTATCTAATAACATTCTACCTAGTCCTACAGTATCTAATAACATTTTACCTTGTCCTACAGTATTTAATAACATTTTACCTAGTCCTACAGTATCTAATAACATTCTACCTAGTCCTACAGTATCTAATAACATTTTACCTTGTCCTACAGTATCTAATAACATTCTACCTAGTCCTACAGTATCTAATAACATTCTACCTAGTCCTACAGTATCTAATAACATTCTACCTAGTCCTACAGTATCTAATAACATTTTACCTTGTCCTACAGTATCTAATAACATTCTACCTAGTCCTACAGTATGTAATAACATTCTACCTAGTCCTACAGTATCTAATAACATTTTACCTTGTCCTACAGTATCTAATAACATTTTACCTTGTCCTACAGTATCTAATAACATTTTACCTTGTCCTACAGTATCTAATAACATTCTACCTAGTTCTACAGTATCTAATAACATTCTACCTAGTCCTACAGTATCTAATAACATTTTCCCTTATCTTACAGTATCTAATAACATTTTACCTTATCTTACAGTATCTAATAACATTCTACCTTGTCCTACAGTATCTAATAACATTTTACCTTGTCCTACAGTATCTAATAACATTCTACCTAGTCCTACAGTATCTATATAACATTCTACCTTGTCCTGCAGTATCTAATAACATTTTACCTTGTCCTACAGTTTCTAATAACATTTTACCTTGTCCTACAGTATCTAATAACATTTTACCTTGTCCTAAAGTATCTAATAACATTCTACCTAGTCCTACAGTATCTATATAACATTCTACCTTGTCCTACAGTATCTAATAACATTCTACCTAGTTCTACAGTATCTAATAACATTTTACCTTATCTTACAGTATCTAATAACATTCTACCTAGTCATACAGTATCTAATAACATTTTACCTTATCTTACAGTATCTAATAACATTTTTACCTTGTCCTACAGTATCTAATAACATTCTACCTTGTCCTACAGTATCTAATAACATTTTACCTTGTCCTACAGTATCTAATAACAGTCTACCTTGTCCTACAGTATCTAATAACATTTTACCTTGTCCTACAGTATCTAATAACATTTTACCTTGTCCTACAGTATCTAATAACATTTTACCTAGTCCTACAGTATCTAATAACATTTTACCTTCTCCTACAGTATCTAATAACATTTTACCTTATCTTACAGTATCTAATAACATTTTACCTTGTCCTACAGTATCTAATAACATTTTACCTTGTCCTACAGTATCTAATAACATTCTACCTTGTCCTACAGTATCTAATAACATTTTACCTTGTCCTACAGTATCTAATAACATTCTACCTAGTCCTACAGTATCTAATAACATTTTACCTAGTCCTACAGTATCTAATAACATTCTACCTAGTCCTACAGTATCTAATAACATTTTACCTTGTCCTACAGTATCTAATAACATTTTACCTTGTCCTACAGTATCTAATAACATTTTACCTTGTCCTACAGTATCTAATAACATTTTACCTTATCTTACAGTATCTAATAACATTTTACCTTGTCCTACAGTATCTAATAACATTTTACCTTGTCCTACAGTATCTAATAACATTTTACCTTGTCCTACAGTATCTAATAACATTCTACCTTGTCCTACAGTATCTAATAACATTCTACCTAGTCCTACAGTATCTAATAACATTCTACCTAGTCCTACAGTATCTAATAACATTCTACCTAGTCCTACAGTATCTAATAACATTTTACCTTGTCCTACAGTATCTAATAACATTTTACCTTGTCCTACAGTATCTAATAACATTTTACCTTGTCCTACAGTATCTAATAACATTCTACCTAGTCCTACAGTATCTAATAACATTTTACCTTGTCCTACAGTATTTAATAACATTTTACCTAGTCCTACAGTATCTAATAACATTCTACCTAGTCCTACAGTATCTAATAACATTTTACCTTGTCCTACAGTATCTAATAACATTCTACCTAGTCCTACAGTATCTAATAACATTCTACCTAGTCCTACAGTATCTAATAACATTCTACCTAGTCCTACAGTATCTAATAACATTTTACCTTGTCCTACAGTATCTAATAACATTCTACCTAGTCCTACAGTATGTAATAACATTCTACCTAGTCCTACAGTATCTAATAACATTTTACCTTGTCCTACAGTATCTAATAACATTTTACCTTGTCCTACAGTATCTAATAACATTTTACCTTGTCCTACAGTATCTAATAACATTCTACCTAGTTCTACAGTATCTAATAACATTCTACCTAGTCCTACAGTATCTAATAACATTTTCCCTTATCTTACAGTATCTAATAACATTTTACCTTATCTTACAGTATCTAATAACATTCTACCTTGTCCTACAGTATCTAATAACATTTTACCTTGTCCTACAGTATCTAATAACATTCTACCTAGTCCTACAGTATCTATATAACATTCTACCTTGTCCTGCAGTATCTAATAACATTTTACCTTGTCCTACAGTTTCTAATAACATTTTACCTTGTCCTACAGTATCTAATAACATTTTACCTTGTCCTAAAGTATCTAATAACATTCTACCTAGTCCTACAGTATCTATATAACATTCTACCTTGTCCTACAGTATCTAATAACATTATACCTAGTTCTACAGTATCTAATAACATTTTACCTTATCTTACAGTATCTAATAACATTCTACCTAGTCATACAGTATCTAATAACATTTTACCTTATCTTACAGTATCTAATAACATTTTTACCTTGTCCTACAGTATCTAATAACATTCTACCTTGTCCTACAGTATCTAATAACATTTTACCTTGTCCTACAGTATCTAATAACAGTCTACCTTGTCCTACAGTATCTAATAACATTTTACCTTGTCCTACAGTATCTAATAACATTTTACCTTGTCCTACAGTATCTAATAACATTTTACCTAGTCCTACAGTATCTAATAACATTTTACCTTCTCCTACAGTATCTAATAACATTTTACCTTATCTTACAGTATCTAATAACATTTTACCTTGTCCTACAGTATCTAATAACATTTTACCTTGTCCTACAGTATCTAATAACATTCTACCTTGTCCTACAGTATCTAATAACATTTTACCTTGTCCTACAGTATCTAATAACATTCTACCTAGTCCTACAGTATCTAATAACATTTTACCTAGTCCTACAGTATCTAATAACATTCTACCTAGTCCTACAGTATCTAATAACATTTTACCTTGTCCTACAGTATCTAATAACATTTTACCTTGTCCTACAGTATCTAATAACATTTTACCTTGTCCTACAGTATCTAATAACATTTTACCTTATCTTACAGTATCTAATAACATTTTACCTTGTCCTACAGTATCTAATAACATTTTACCTTGTCCTACAGTATCTAATAACATTTTACCTTGTCCTACAGTATCTAATAACATTCTACCTTGTCCTACAGTATCTAATAACATTCTACCTAGTCCTACAGTATCTAATAACATTCTACCTAGTCCTACAGTATCTAATAACATTCTACCTAGTCCTACAGTATCTAATAACATTTTACCTTGTCCTACAGTATCTAATAACATTTTACCTTGTCCTACAGTATCTAATAACATTTTACCTTGTCCTACAGTATCTAATAACATTCTACCTAGTCCTACAGTATCTAATAACATTTTACCTTGTCCTACAGTATTTAATAACATTTTACCTAGTCCTACAGTATCTAATAACATTCTACCTAGTCCTACAGTATCTAATAACATTTTACCTTGTCCTACAGTATCTAATAACATTCTACCTAGTCCTACAGTATCTAATAACATTCTACCTAGTCCTACAGTATCTAATAACATTCTACCTAGTCCTACAGTATCTAATAACATTTTACCTTGTCCTACAGTATCTAATAACATTCTACCTAGTCCTACAGTATGTAATAACATTCTACCTAGTCCTACAGTATCTAATAACATTCTACCTAGTCATACAGTATCTAATAACATTTTACCTTATCTTACAGTATCTAATAACATTTTTACCTTGTCCTACAGTATCTAATAACATTCTACCTTGTCCTACAGTATCTAATAACATTTTACCTTGTCCTACAGTATCTAATAACAGTCTACCTTGTCCTACAGTATCTAATAACATTTTACCTTGTCCTACAGCATCAAATAACATTCTACCTAGTCCTACAGTATCTAATAACATTCTACCTTGTCCTTCAGTATCTAATAACATTTTACCTTGTCCTACAGTATCTAATAACATTTTACCTTGTCCTACAGTATCTAATAACATTTTACCTTGTCCTACAGTATCTAATAACATTCTACCTTGTCATACAGTATCTAATAACATTCTACCTAGTCCTACAGTATCTAATAACATTTTACCTTGTCCTACAGTATCTAATAACATTCTACCTTGTCCTACAGTATCTAATAACATTTTACCTTGTCCTACAGTATCTAATAACATTTTACCTTGTCCTACAGTATCTAATAACATTTTACCTAGTCCTACAGTATCTAATAACATTCTACCTTGTCCTACAGTATCTAATAACATTTTTCCTTGTCCTACAGTATCTAATAACATTCTACCTTGTCCTACAGTATCTAATAACATTTTACCTTGTTCTACAGTATCTAATAACATTTTACCTTTTACCTAGTCCTACAGTATCAAATAACATTTTACCTTGTCCTACAGTATCTAATAACATTCTATCTAGTCCTACAGTATCTAATAACATTCTACCTTGTCCTACAGTATCTAATAACATTTCACCTTGTCTGACAGTATCTAATAACATTCTATCTAGTCCTACAGTATCTAATAACATTCTACCTTGTCCTACAGTATCTAATAACATTTTACCTTGTCTTACAGTATCTAATATCATTTTACCTTGTCCTACAGTATCTAATAACATTTTACCTTGTCCTACAGTATCTAATAACATTCTACCTTGTCCTACAGTATCTAATAACATTTTACCTAGTCCTACAGTATCTAATAACATTTTTCCTTGTCCTACAGTATCTAATAACATTTTACCTTGTCCTACAGTATCTAATAACATTCTACCTTGTCCTACAGTATCTAATAACATTCTACCTTGTCCTACAGTATCTAATAACATTTTACCTTGTCCTACAGTATCTAATAACATTTTACCTTGTCCTACAGTATCTAATAACATTTTACCTAGTCCTACAGTATCTAATAACATTCTACCTTGTCCTACAGTATCTAATAACATTTTACCTTGTCCTACAGTATCTAATAACATTCTACCTTGTCCTACAGTATCTAATAACATTTTACCTTGTTCTACAGTATCTAATAACATTCTACCTAGTCCTATAGTATCTAATAACATTTTACCTTGTCCTACAGTATCTAATAACATTCTACCTTGTCCTACAGTATCTAATAACATTTTACCTTATCTTACAGTATCTAATAACATTTTACCTTGTCCTACAGTATCTAATAACATTTTACCTAGTCCTACAGTATCTAATAACATTCTACCTAGTCCTACAGTATCTAATAACATTCTACCTTGTCCTACAGTATCTAATAACATTTTACCTAGTCCTACAGTATCTAATAACATTTTTCCTTGTCCTACAGTATCTAATAACATTTTACCTTGTCCTACAGTATCTAATAACATTTTACCTTGTCCTACAGTATCTAATAACATTTTACCTAGTCCTACAGTATCTAATAACATTCTACCTTGTCCTACAGTATCTAATAACATTTTACCTTGTCCTACAGTATCTAATAACATTATATCTTGTCCTACAGTATCTAATAACATTTTACCTAGTCCTACAGTATCTAATAACATTCTACCTTGTCCTACAGTATCTAATAACATTCTACCTAGTCCTACAGTATCTAATAACATTCTACCTTATCTTACAGTATCTAATAACATTTTACCTTGTCCTACAGTATCTAATAACATTTTACCTTGTCCTACAGTATCTAATAACATTTTACCTTGTCCTACAGTATCTAATAACATTCTACCTAGTTCTACAGTATCTAATAACATTTTACCTTGTCCTACAGTATCTAATAACATTTTATCTTGTCCTACAGTATCTAATAACATTTTACCTTGTCCTACAGTATCTAATAACATTTTACCTTGTCCTACAGTATCTAATAGCATTTTACCTTGTCCTACAGTATCTAATAACATTTTACCTTGTCCTACAGTATCTAATAACATTTTACCTTGTCCTACAGTATCTAATAACATTTTTCCTTGTCCTACAGTATCTAATAACATTTTACCTTGTCCTACAGTATCTAATAACATTTTACCTAGTTCTACAGTATCTAATAACATTTTACCTTGTCCTACAGTATCAAATAACATTTTATCTTGTCCTACAGTATCTAATAACATTTTACCTAGTCCTACAGTATCTAATAACATTTTACCTTGTCCTACAGTATCTAATAACATTCTACCTAGTCCTACAGTATCTAATAACATTCTACCTTATCTTACAGTATCTAATAACATTTTACCTTGTCCTACAGTATCTAATAACATTTTACCTTGTCCTACAGTATCTAATAATATTCTACCTAGTCCTACAGTATCTAATAACATTCTACCTTGTCCTACAGTATCTAATAACATTCTACCTAGTCCTACAGTATCTAATAACATTTTACCTTGTCCTACAGTATCTAATAACATTCTACCTAGTCCTACAGTATCTAATAACATTTTACCTTGTCCTACAGTATCTAATAACATTTTACCTACTCCTACAGTATCTAATAACATTTTACCTTGTCCTACAGTATCAAATAACATTTTACCTTATCTTACAGTATCTAATAACATTTTACCTTGTCCTACAGTATCTAATAACATTTTACCTTGTCCTACAGTATCTAATAACATTCTACCTAGTCCTACAGTATCTAATAACATTTTACCTTGTCCTACAGTATCTAATAACATTCTACCTAGTCCTACAGTATCTAATAACATGTTACCTTGTCCTACAGTATCTAATAACATTCTACCTAGTCCTACAGTATCTAATAACATTTTACCTTGTCCTACAGTATCTAATAACATTCTACCTAGTCCTACAGTATCTAATAACATTCTACCTAGTCCTACAGTATCTAATAACATTTTACCTTGTCCTACAGTAACTAATAACATTTTACCTAGTCCTACAGTATCTAATAACATTTTACCTTGTCCTACAGTATCTAATAACATTTTACCTTATCTTACAGTATCTAATAACATTTTACCTTGTCCTACAGTATCTAATAACATTTTACCTTGTCCTACAGTATCTAATAACATTTTACCTTGTCCTACAGTATCTAATAACATTCTACCTTGTCCTACAGTATCTAATAACATTCTACCTAGTCCTACAGTATCTAATAACATTCTACCTAGTCCTACAGTATCTAATAACATTCTACCTAGTCCTACAGTATCTAATAACATTCTACCTAGTCCTACAGTATCTAATAACATTCTACCTAGTCCTACAGTATCTAATAACATTTTACCTTGTCCTACAGTATCTAATAACATTCTACCTAGTCCTACAGTATCTAATAACATTTTACCTTGTCCTACAGTATCTAATAACATTTTACCTTGTCCTACAGTATCTAATAACATTTTACCTTGTCCTACAGTATCTAATAACATTTTACCTTGTCCTACAGTATCTAATAACATTCTACCTTGTCCTACAGTATCTAATAACATTCTACCTAGTCCTACAGTATCTAATAACATTCTACCTAGTCCTACAGTATCTAATAACATTCTACCTAGTCCTACAGTATCTAATAACATTCTACCTAGTCCTACAGTATCTAATAACATTCTACCTAGTCCTACAGTATCTAATAACATTTTACCTTGTCCTACAGTATCTAATAACATTTTACCTTGTCCTACAGTATCTAATAACATTTTACCTTGTCCTACAGTATCTAATAACATTCTACCTAGTCCTACAGTATCTAATAACATTTTACCTTGTCCTACAGTATCTAATAACATTTTACCTAGTCCTACAGTATCTAATAACATTCTACCTAGTCCTACAGTATCTAATAACATTTTACCTTGTCCTACAGTATCTAATAACATTCTGCCTAGTCCTACAGTATCTAATAACATTCTACCTAGTCCTACAGTATCTAATAACATTCTACCTAGTCCTACAGTATCTAATAACATTTTACCTTGTCCTACAGTATCTAATAACATTCTACCTAGTCCTACAGTATGTAATAACATTCTACCTAGTCCTACAGTATCTAATAACATTTTACCTTGTCCTACAGTATCTAATAACATTTTACCTTGTCCTACAGTATCTAATAACATTTTACCTTGTCCTACAGTATCTAATAACATTCTACCTAGTTCTACAGTATCTAATAACATTCTACCTAGTCCTACAGTATCTAATAACATTTTACCTTATCTTACAGTATCTAATAACATTTTACCTTATCTTACAGTATCTAATAACATTCTACCTTGTCCTACAGTATCTAATAACATTTTACCTTGTCCTACAGTATCTAATAACATTCTACCTAGTCCTACAGTATCTATATAACATTCTACCTTGTCCTGCAGTATCTAATAACATTTTACCTTGTCCTACAGTTTCTAATAACATTTTACCTTGTCCTACAGTATCTAATAACATTTTACCTTGTCCTACAGTATCTAATAACATTCTACCTAGTCCTACAGTATCTATATAACATTCTACCTTGTCCTACAGTATCTAATAACATTCTACCTAGTTCTACAGTATCTAATAACATTTTACCTTATCTTACAGTATCTAATAACATTCTACCTAGTCCTACAGTATCTAATAACATTTTACCTTATCTTACAGTATCTAATAACATTTTTACCTTGTCCTACAGTATCTAATAACATTCTACCTTGTCCTACAGTATCTAATAACATTTTACCTTGTCCTACAGTATCTAATAACAGTCTACCTTGTCCTACAGTATCTAATAACATTTTACCTTGTCCTACAGCATCAAATAACATTCTACCTAGTCCTACAGTATGTAATAACATTCTACCTTGTCCTACAGTATCTAATAACATTTTACCTTGTCCTACAGTATCTAATAACATTTTACCTTGTCCTACAGTATCTAATAACATTTTACCTTGTCCTACAGTATCTAATAACATTCTACCTTGTCATACAGTATCTAATAACATTCTACCTAGTCCTACAGTATCTAATAACATTTTACCTTGTCCTACAGTATCTAATAACATTTTACCTTGTCCTACAGTATCTAATAACATTTTACCTTGTCCTACAGTATCTAATAACATTTTACCTTGTCCTACAGTATCTAATAACATTTTATCTTGTCCTACAGTATCTAATAACATTCTACCTTGTCCTACAGTATCTAATAACATTTTACCTTGTCCTACAGTATCTAATAACATTCTACCTTGTCCTACAGTATCTAATAACATTTTACCTTGTTCTACAGTATCTAATAACATTTTACCTTTTACCTAGTCCTACAGTATCAAATAACATTTTACCTTGTCCTACAGTATCTAATAACATTCTATCTAGTCCTACAGTATCTAATAACATTCTACCTTGTCCTACAGTATCTAATAACATTTCACCTTGTCCTACAGTATCTAATAACATTCTATCTAGTCCTACAGTATCTAATAACATTCTACCTTGTCCTACAGTATCTAATAACATTTTACCTTGTCTTACAGTATCTAATATCATTTTACCTTGTCCTACAGTATCTAATAACATTTTACCTTGTCCTACAGTATCTAATAACATTCTACCTTGTCCTACAGTATCTAATAACATTTTACCTAGTCCTACAGTATCTAATAACATTTTTCCTTGTCCTACAGTATCTAATAACATTTTACCTTGTCCTACAGTATCTAATAACATTCTACCTTGTCCTACAGTATCTAATAACATTCTACCTTGTCCTACAGTATCTAATAACATTTTACCTTGTCCTACAGTATCTAATAACATTTTACCTTGTCCTACAGTATCTAATAACATTTTACCTAGTCCTACAGTATCTAATAACATTCTACCTTGTCCTACAGTATCTAATAACATTTTACCTTGTCCTACAGTATCTAATAACATTCTACCTTGTCCTACAGTATCTAATAACATTTTACCTTGTTCTACAGTATCTAATAACATTCTACCTAGTCCTATAGTATCTAATAACATTTTACCTTGTCCTACAGTATCTAATAACATTTTACCTAGTCCTACAGTATCTAATAACATTTTACCTTGTCCTACAGTATCTAATAACATTCTACCTTGTCCTACAGTATCTAATAACATTTTACCTTGTCCTACAGTATCTAATAACATTTTACATAGTCCTACAGTATCTAATAACATTCTACCTTGTCCTACAGTATCTAATAACATTTTACCTAGTCCTACAGTATCTAATAACATTTTTCCTTGTCCTACAGTATCTAATAACATTTTACCTTGTCCTACAGTATCTAATAAAATTCTACCTTGTCCTACAGTATCTAATAACATTCTACCTTGTCCTACAGTATCTAATAACATTTTACCTTGTCCTACAGTATCTAATAACATTTTACCTTGTCCTACAGTATCTAATAACATTTTACCTTGTCCTACAGTATCCTAATAACATTCTACCTTGTCCTACAGTATCTAATAACATTCTACCTAGTCCTACAGTATATAATAACATTTTTACCTTATCTTACAGTATCTAATAACATTTTACCTTGTCCTACAGTATCTAATAACAGTTCACCTTGTCCTACAGTATCTAATGACATTGTATCTTGTCCTACAGTATCTAATAACATTTTACCTTGTCCTACAGTATCTAATAACATTTTACCTTGTCCTACAGTATCTAATAACATTTTACCTTGTCCTACAGTATCTAATAACATTTTATCTAGTCCTACAGTATCTAATAACATTCTACCTTGTCCTACAGTATCTAATAACATTTTACCTTGTCCTACAGTATCTAATAACATTCTACCTTGTCCTACAGTATCTAATAACATTTTACCTTGTTCTACAGTATCTAATAACATTTTACCTTTTACCTAGTCCTACAGTATCAAATAACATTTTACCTTGTCCTACAGTATCTAATAACATTCTATCTAGTCCTACAGTATCTAATAACATTCTACCTTGTCCTACAGTATCAAATAACATTTCACCTTGTCTTACAGTATCTAATAACATTCTATCTAGTCCTACAGTATCTAATAACATTCTACCTTGTCCTACAGTATCTAATAACATTTTACCTTGTCTTACAGTATCTAATATCATTTTACCTTGTCCTACAGTATCTAATAACATTTTACCTTGTCCTACAGTATCTAATAACATTCTACCTTGTCCTACAGTATCTAATAACATTTTACCTAGTCCTACAGTATCTAATAACATTTTTCCTTGTCCTACAGTATCTAATAACATTTTACCTTGTCCTACAGTATCTAATAACATTCTACCTTGTCCTACAGTATCTAATAACATTCTACCTTGTCCTACAGTATCTAATAACATTTTACCTTGTCCTACAGTATCTAATAACATTTTACCTTGTCCTACAGTATCTAATAACATTTTACCTAGTCCTACAGTATCTAATAACATTCTACCTTGTCCTACAGTATCTAATAACATTTTACCTTGTCCTACAGTATCTAATAACATTCTACCTTGTCCTACAGTATCTAATAACATTTTACCTTGTTCTACAATATCTAATAACATTCTACCTAGTCCTATAGTATCTAATAACATTTTACCTTGTCCTACAGTATCTAATAACATTCTACCTTGTCCTACAGTATCTAATAACATTTTACCTTATCTTACAGTATCTAATAACATTCTACCTTGTCCTACAGTATCTAATAACATTCTACCTTGTCCTACAGTATCTAATAACATTCTACCTTGTCCTATAGTATCTAATAACATTTTACCTTGTCCTACAGTATCTAATAACATTTTACCTTGTCCTACAGTATCCTAATAACATTCTACCTTGTCCTACAGTATCTAATAACATTCTACCTAGTCCTACAGTATATAATAACATTTTACCTTATCTTACAGTATCTAATAACATTTTACCTTGTCCTACAGTATCTAATAACAGTTCACCTTGTCCTACAGTATCTAATGACATTGTATCTTGTCCTACAGTATCTAATAACATTTTACCTTGTCCTACAGTATCTAATAACATTCTACCTAGTCCTACAGTATCTAATAACATTCTACCTTATCTAACAGTATCTAATAACATTTTACCTTATCTTACAGTATCTAATAACATTTTACCTTGTCCTACAGTATCTAATAACATTCTACCTAGTCCTACAGTATCTAATAACATTTTACCTTATCTTACAGTATCTAATAACATTTTACCTTGTCTTACAGTATCTAATAACAGTTCACCTTGTCCTACAGTATCTAATAACATTCTACCTTGTCCTACAGTATCTAATAACATTCTACCTTGTCCTACAGTATCTAATAACATTTTACCTTGTCCTACAGTATCTAATAACAGCTTACCTTGTCCTACAGTATCTATGTCTTTGTTTCTTCTCGCTAACAAAACAAATAACAATAATAAGTCAGAAACATAAAACTCTTTAATTGTAATGACAATATGACAATAAATAGCAGGATTTCTTTTGTGAAATAGAAAGGGATTTTTCATGTATAAAATTAATAATCATAAATGTTTCCATAGAACTGACCATACTAACAAGGTGGTCACAAATCTTGGTCAAGTTGGTGGAAAATCATTAAAGGACAGAAAACATAATTAGTTCTGCCAGCCATCAGGGATATTGATTTACTCAAGTTCTGACAGCCATCTGGAATATTGATTCACTCAAGATACGGCAGCTATCTTGAATATTGATTTACTCAAGTGCTGATAGCCATCTTGAATATTGATTTACTCAAGTGCTGACAGCCATCTGGAATATTGATTCACTTAAGATATGGCAGCCATCTTGAATACTGATTTACTCAAGTTCTGACAGCCATCTGGAATATTGATTCACTCAAGATATGGCAGCCATCTTGAATATTGATTTACTCAAGTTCTGACAGCCATCTAGGATATTGATTCACTCAAGTCTCTGGCAGTCATCTTGAATATTTATTTATTTCATGAACAAAATATTTAACTTTTATTAGCATTATTCATTTTTCCTATAACCAACAATCAGATATTTCACTATCAAATATTTTTATTGCTACTACAAGCAAGTCAAAACAATATTTCTTACCCATTTCTGTTTCAACCATAAATATTACTTTTTGAACTTCAATATGCTTTGCTAATTCTAAGGGAGACAAGCCTGCAGCATCTTTGACATTGATATCAACACCATGGTCCAACAACAGTTGAACTATATTCTCTTTCCCATCCAAAATAGCCAAATGAAGAGGTGTCTGAATATATAAACAGAAATTCCTTATCAATTTTATAGTTATGGTTGATGAATAACAAAAATATTTGTTACAATTTGTTTCAATTCTCTTTAATACACAAGAGATTAAATGTGTGTTTTTGTCTTACTTTGTAAATGTGATGATGTAATTCAATTGTCGTGTATATAATTTGTTGTAAGACTGCAGGGAGTGGGGTTTCATGCCATTGTTGTATAAACTTGTAATTTTCATTAATTTAAGTAAACTGAATAATCATTTTATAACATCTAATATTGCACAACTAGGTGTAGATCAATTATGTAATATACATGTATAATTATTCTTTTCAGAACTTCTTTATTGCTTGAAAAAACAACCTGTTGTTCTTATTCTTATGTATTTTCCCATTGATTACCATTGCTTTATCAATCAGCTTTACCATAAAATGAAGATTATTTGTAAGAAAGGAGTGACTTGCAAAAAGAAACAAGGCAACTTTAATTTCCCTTAGGCGTCAAGGGAGGGAATCTTCAGCCCCGATATAGGTCGAGAATTTCACCCACTTCGCCAGGCTTTGTGAAACCAGCAGTAGAAAAGGTTCTTAAGATGACTGTGTTTATTGTCTTATTTATCAGTTGAATTCATTTGACATTTTAATAGTTTACAAGTAAACATTATGAATCTGAAAACACAAATGCCTGATTCTTGTTGATATTGTTTGTAATATGGTATGCTTTATGTGCTTTCTTTTCATAACTCACTGACAAAACCTGAATCATTTAAAACAATAGCAACCTTCATTTATTTTAGGGTTCAATAAATTTGACACTTAGTATTTCTATTTTAAGGTTCAGTAAATTTGACACTTAGTATTTCTATTTTAAGGTTCAGTAAATTTGACACCTAGTATTTCTATTTTAAGGTTCAGTAAATTTGACATCTAGAATTTTTATTTTAAGGTTCAGTAAATTTGACACCTAATATTTCTATTTTAAGGTTCAGTAAATTTGACACCTAATATTTCTATTTTAAGGTTCAGTAAATTTGACATCTAGTATTTCTATTTTAAGGTTCAGTAAATTTGACATCTAGTATTTCTATTTTCAGAAAATTTTGGTTGTCTTTTCCAGAAGACAGTTTCTTCTGTTAATACGTACCATACAACTAAACTGTTGATTGGCAGGGATATCAGCGTCAGCTGTAAAATATTTAAAATGCTTTTATAATACAGAGCTCCAGATAATTTTCAAGTCCAAAGGGTAATTACCCCCTACTTTTGAAAATGATGGGTATTTGCATATTTCCTTTGCACTGTTGTACTCTCTACTTCAGAAAAGATTGCATACATGTACACTTTTAAAATTATGTTTGACACAAGTGTTATTCGATAAATGCAGGATGCAAGTGAAATGTATATCTCTGTTTAATTTGACACGATTGTGTCATGTTTATTAATAAAATGTTGTAAATATTTTGTTTTTTGCTTGTCGACTTCGGTAGTTTTCACAGCCGTGTTGATAATGTCATCAATGATTCCTTTAACCATACTGTCACTAGACACAGATGAAACTGTCAGGAACTTAAGCATAGAATTTTCCGTAGCACTCTTGTGCTTAGTAGCGCACTTATTCATGTTCTTGCTCATTTTCAACGAACAACGTGTTCCCAAATTTACTTTCGTTTTAGTTCTTACTTATTACGTAAACCGCATTTATTTGTAATATTGGCCGCGATTGGATGATTTATCATAATCATCCAATCAGATCTCTTTTGACATCGATGCTTAGAAAGGTACCGTCACATACAATAGATGCATATATTGAACTTGTACATAAGGATCCCTTTTTTAGATTTTAAAGGCTGAACTTCTCAGCGACCCATTAACTGTATATATATATAGGATATTCAATACTACCACACTAGTTTTTACCTTTTATCCGAAATTTTAAATTATTCGATACTGTGGGTGTAAATAAGGTGCATATAGTGCAACTCTTAAATTTTAAAGAGTGAAAATAAAGATTAATACAAGTTTATACTTGGTGGTTCAGTCCTGGACACAAATACGGAAGAAAGAAGGAGGCAAGCATTCGGTACCCCTCGGAAGTATACGCTCTCTCCTTCGAAAAGTATAAAGGGAAGTAATTACGGGGATTTTCTCAAAGACAAAAATGTATTGTTATGTACACGACTGTACAAGTACGCTCCAAATTTGGAAAGTTTGCTTACACAGCAATATGTATGCGTAATGTGTACACTCTGATCTGATAATACATGCATTTTTACTCGTTTTCATAGCGTAAAAAACGCAAATACGCAGCTTATCTGGAGCTCTGATAATATATATAAAATAATGGCATTTTTGAAGGTCGAGACAGACATTACCACTTATGGAAGAGACTTCAGTAGGCCGAGCTGAGATACTAGTGATAATGTATGTCAAGATCTTCAAAACTGATGTTATTGTTTTTATCTGTAACGTCAGTATCAGAGTTAGTATGTTGATACTGACAATATCACTCAGTGAGATCAAAGGTCATTATCAGAGTTAGAATGTTGATACTGACAATATCACTCAGTGAGATCAAAGGTCATTATCAGAGTTAGTATGTTGATACTGACAATATCACTCAGTGAGATCAAAGGTCATTATCAGAGTTAGTATGTTGATACTGACAATATCACTCAGTGAGATCAAAGGTCATTATCAGAGTTAGTATGTTGATACTGACAATATCACTCAGTGAGATCAAAGGTCATTATCAGAGTTAGTATGTTGATACTGACAATATCACTCAGTGAGATCAAAGGTCATTATCAGAGTTAGTATGTTGATACTGACAATATCACTCAGTGAGATCAAAGGTCATTATCAGAGTTAGTATGTTGATACTGACAATATCACTCAGTGAGATCAAAGGTCATTATCAGAGTTAGTATGTTGATACTGACAATATCACTCATTGAGATCAAAGGTCAGTATCAGAGTTAGTATGTTGATACTGACAATATCACTCAGTGAGATCAAAGGTCATTATCAGAGTTAGTATGTTGATACTGACAATATCACTCAGTGAGATCAAAGGTCATTATCAGAGTTAGAATGTTGATACTGACAATATCACTCAGTGAGATCAAAGGTCATTATCAGAGTTAGTATGTTGATACTGACAATATCACTCATTGAGATCAAAGGTCAGTATCAGAGTTAGTATGTTGATACTGACAATATCACTCAGTGAGATCAAAGGTCATTATCAGAGTTAGTATGTTGATACTGACAATATCACTCAGTGAGATCAAAGGAATAATATAGGGGCCTTCGTGGCCATGATAATATGGTAGTTGGATTTACAACTACCTATGCAATCAGTGACTATCACCACTGATGTTCTGAGTTCGAATCTGACCACCACAATATAACTGAAATATTGTTGAAAGTGGCATTAAACACCATCAAACAAACAACCAACCCATGAATAATACACATACATGTAGATTTCAAACCATCTTTATATATACACGTAAATAGAGAATATTATATGACTCTTTCCGTATCACATCCTGAATCAACCCGAGACACCAATATCATCCTGAGAGCTTTAGCTCGAGGGATGATATTGGTCGAGGGTTGATACGGGATATGATACGGAAAGAGCCATATCATATTATGTTTATCATATACTTAAACATGAGAAAGTCTTGTTCTGTATTATGAACCTTTAGTCAAATGATCAATATCATTTTAAGGGGTATGATAAAGGGGTGATGATATTGATATCAGTCACGGCAGACAAATACAGTTGTATACTTAGTACTAAATAAAGGAAATTTGCATATATAATACTGAAAGAACATTACGACTGTATTTGTCTGCCGTGACTGATATCGATATACATCATCCCTTTATCATACCCCTTAAAATGATATTGATCACGTGATTAAAGGTTCATAATACAGAACAAGACTTTCTCATGTTTAAGTATATGATAAACATAATATGATATGGCTCTTTCCGTATCACATCCTGCATCAACCCTCGACCAATATCATCCCTTGAGTTATAGCTCTCGGGATGATATTGGTGTCTCAGGTTGATACGGGATGTGATACGGAAAGAGCCATATAATATTCTCTATTTATTTTCTTTGGTTTTAGGTAAAGTATTGTTTACTTAATGTGTACATATAATTAATCATTTTCAGACCTATTTTACTAATCAATTTGTGCTATGCTTGAGTCCCATTTTTAAGAAAATATGAATTACGGGTAGGCCTCGCTTATTTAAAAAAAAATTATAATATGTATTCACATGCTGTACAAAACAATGTACATGTTTTAATTGTTGTACATGTCCTTTTTATTTACTGGTACATATAGTGGCATTTATTCACAATTTTTATATTAAAAATCCCATCAAAGTATATAGAAATGCTAAGTTGTAATAAAAATTCCAAACTCCAATAGAAGAATGATAGAAACAGAGGAAACATTGATATCCCTAGCTAACACATATGGAATAGTGTTCAACAACACAGACAAGAAATTCAACAAGTGCAAAATCTTAATACAAGTTTTCAACGCAAGTTGATAATGTTAGGTACATATCTTCAATGTCTGTGATAATGTTAGGTACATATCTTCAATATGTGTGAGGGGCCATCGTGGTCGTGATCATATGGTAGTTGGATTTACAACTACCTGTGCAATCAGTTCCTGTCACCACTAAAGTTGTGAGTTCGTACCCTGTTCACAGTGAGGTGTACTCGATACAACATCATGTGATATTGTCAGTGACTTGCGACCGGTCTGTGTTTTTCTCAGGGTACTCCGGATTCCTCTACTAATAAAACTGACCTCCACGATATTACTGAAATATTGTTAAAAGTGGTGTTAAACAACATAAACCTAAAGCTCAATATGTGTGTAACACACATATTGAGGTACACACATATTGAGGTTTAGGTTTATGTAACACACATATTGAGGTTTAGGTTTATGTAACACACATATTGAGGTACACACATATTGAGGTTTAGGTTTAGGTTTATGTAACACACATATTGAGGTACACACATATTGAGGTTTAGGTTTATGTAACACACATATTGAGGTACACACATATTGAGGTTTAGGTTTAGGTTTATGTAACACACATATTGAGGTACACACATATTGAGGTTTAGGTTTATGTAACACACATATTGAGGTACACACATATTGAGGTTTAGGTTTAGGTAACACACATATTGAGGTTTAGGTTTATGTAACACACATATTGAGGTTTAGGTTTATGTAACACACATATTGAGGTACACACATATTGAGGTTTAGGTTTATGTAACACACATATTGAGGTTTAGGTTTATGTAACACACATATTGAGGTTTAGGTTTATGTAACACACATATTGAGGTACACACATATTGAGGTTTAGGTTTATGTTGATTAACACCACTTTTAACAATATTTGTAAACAATAAACATTCTGTCAGATTTCGAAGAGCTGTTTTGAAAACTATAGAAGGAGTACAAAATAGGTATTATCTACTGAAAATGTTGTTGAAAAATGACTAAATTCAAATAGTCATAATTCCTGTAAAAATTTGATTATCAGCATTAAAAAGTCATACATATATCTTCTATAACTGTGCATAGGTTAAAATCATTTGGTTGTAAACTGTATGAGAAGTTCAATTACACAAATTAGTTACCCTTATTTCCCATCCACCCTCCTGCTATTTCACCGTACTTCAAACCCAATTTGCACTATGTTCAACCTCGCAAAAATTTTGCAACATTTGTATAAGGATGTTTTATATACATGAAATTATTAAATAATAGCGTAAGAGTAAAAATTGACGAGAAATTAACGTTTACCTCCATGTTCTAAGAGTATTTGTAAACATTTGTAGCTATTGTTAGAAACACTAGTATAAATGGCTGTTCTGTGACAACGATCTGTCTTGTTCAGATAATCTTTACACTCTCCCTCCAACAGACAGGTCAACAGGTCATACTGATTATAGATGGCAGCTTGTATCAACTCTTCTCCAGTAAATTCTGACATTGATTCCTATAAATGAAGTTCATCATCTGATGATCACAGAAGCCAACAAATAGCAGACAATTACACATGGAAAGTATGTTCTGTATTAAGGTCAACCATATATATGAAACATAACATCAATATCCCTCTTCTTTATAAGATTTTTATATACACATTTATCCAACTTTTGAAAATCAGGTATTCTCATTTTTCCATCATTAATTTTTTACCTGTAGGATTGCATATTTAACATTAATTAGGTGTGAATTTGACCAAAATACCTGATAAATTGTTTCAGTATATGTATGTATATATGTAACGGTTTAAATAAATGAAAAGGAAAAAAGTTATAATTTATATGTAAATAAATGTGAAATTTTGAAAACTTTTATTTACATGTATGCAAAGTGAGTTTTAGGATAAATTTAAAGTGCAATGTACATAATCTGATCAGTTTGAATAAATATTTTTAATTTCAATTTTACATCCACATCCTAATAATCAGCTTATATAATATATCATTAAACATTATTTACTGATGAAAATGATTTCTAGTCATGCAACAAATATGATGACCATTAACAAAATCTGAGCCGAAGCTTATCTCTGTAATTTCTCAAATACTGGACCAACTTAAGCATAGACTGCAACAATGGGAATTGACATCAACCGCTACACAGATGCGGTATCACATCTGTTGAAGCTTGGTTGACAGATTATGAACATTACGATATTGTGCTGACTTTCTTATGAATACTGTATCAATTATTATAGTGCTTTAATGTTATATGTGATATTATAATTGTTTTAGTAAAATAAATAATATCAGTTTACCTTTTATTTGTTTTCGTGTATTCACAATCAGAGATCAAGGTCTTTAAAGGAAATGCTGTACTTTCCTCTCCACGTTTGTACACTTTACAAGATTATGGTTTAGGTTTATTGTGTTTAATGCCACCTTCAACAATATTTCAGTTATATCGTGACGGTCAGTTTAATTGTTGGAGGAAACCACCAATATGTCGCAAGTCACTGACAAACTTTATCACATAATGTTGTATGGAGTACACATCGCCATGAACGAGGTTAGAACTCACAACTTTAGTGGTGATACACATGTAGGTACTGATTGCACTGGTAGTTGTAAATTCTGTTACATGATATGATCACGACCATGACGGTCCCAACATCAATGATGCTATGACGTAACTAATTCACTAGTTTTTGTTATATTTCATTGGTTTTTGATTTTTATTGGGGGTTTTTTTGGTTACTTTTGCTGAAAAATAAATAAATAAAATGCAAAATTAATCCAATAAAACAAAAAATTATAGTTAATACATTGTATGTTCTAAATCAAAGGGTACAGGTGTATCAGGCTGGATGGTCCGGCCGCCAGATGTTCCGGACAGCCAAAATTGCCTAGGCAATTTGTTCCGCTTTGGAACTTTGAGCCTAGGCTATTTGTTCCGATGCCAGGCAAAATGGGCCGACCTGCTTTTACATTTATAAACCTATATATATTTTGTAATTTACAACGTATTATCAATAAAAATCGAAAATGTTGGTCAACGGTTTGATAAAATAGCCACGAGTGTCCCATGCGTAATACTATATATATGAACGTGAACACTTGTCATCTCAGTTCCACATTATTAAATTCATTTGTACAATATTTCACTGCACGTTAACATTAGTTCTAATAATAAAACCCTAAATGCTCGCTTACTCGCAAGGGTTATAACGGGATGCCATTACACGTAATGGAGCAGCCGCCGAGATTTTTTGCGCTCGCTTACAGAGTTTCTAACGCCTGCATTTATCAATAATAAGACATAACCTTTCCTTTTGTCCATTATTATAACAAGTTTTTATCACCTACCAGTATTTTAGAATGTAATTCCCACAAAATAAAAATCCATGTTTCTGAACATTTTGAATTTCGTCATTTCTGGCCTCACTATTTGGATGTCGATACCATATTTGGCGATTTGAGGCGTGAATGTTTACATCAGCGTGTAGTAAGAAATACCATATTTAGAAAAGCTCCGCCTTCTGTAGTTTCCGGTTATGGAAAACGATCGATAAATTTGAACAAGGTTGTTGCTACCTTTGAAAAGCATATATTTCTCCGCCAAACCGATTTAACAAGGACTGGGATCATCAGTAATAGTTATAATGAAATGTTTGAAGCATAAATAGTGAGTTTTTATGTTTCAACTGCAACTTTTATTTTGCTCTATTGTGACGAATGGGACCGCGTTGTAGCTCTGCCGAGACACAAGTTTGTCACAGGAGCTACATTATTGCAGCTAGTTAACATGGACAAGAGTACGTACTCGACACTGTTGAAATACTTTGAAAATACAGAATATACTGAAAATTTAACAGAAAGTGAAAAAAAGGAAGTTAAGGAAGCAAGCAAAACATTATGTCTCAAAGGATAACCTTTTATACTAAGTTAGTGCAAAGGGAGAAACTAGACGAGTGGTTAGAGAAACAGAAAAGCATAGGATCCTTCGTGCTTGCCATTCCGATAGTAACGCTGGTAAATATATCTTCCATGCCCTACCTTGAGTCTGAGCAACAGGATGAAACCAGGAATGTAACAGAATATGATAACAAAAAGGCTGCACTAACAGACGCACAAGAAACCACAGCTAATGAACAGACTAAGCCGAGGACAAAAAGGCTTCGCCTAGACAGTAAAATAAAAGGTAAGAATATCAAACTGCTTAACAAATCACTAGTTTACAGCTTATTATCCAGGCATAATTTCTCTGGATAATAATGAAAATTATTAGACCAATGTTGTTTGGTCAATTGCAACCTTTAGGATCAGGATCAATTGTTCTCTTATTTATCATTCTTAGTACACACTATAAACACATTCATTTTTTATGAAGATAAAAAGTTGACTTTCAAATTCAGATTAAAAAAAACCGAGAAGGTTTAAGTCCGAGGCGAAAAAAGACCGAAGCGTTAATCTAAATGGATAATCCAATAGACAGATGGCCCGAATGGGACAACATAGAAAGATGAAGACGCACAAAGGACAAAACGAACAATAAAAAATCTTACAACGTTATCTACATCAGTTAACAAATCAATATACATGTATGTTTGGTATCTTCCAGAGTTTTTGCTCATGATAGCAGAGGAAGACGTAGTTAACACATTGGTAAAAACACGAAGACTCATTCAGGAACAAGACATTGAAACAATTCCCAGCAAACTCCCAGGGAAAGTAATAAAATTAAAAATTGACGAGGTCAGGCCATATTTGGACGAAGACGCGCTTGCAGCCCTACAGGCAACTAATAAGTATTTATTTGTGCGGAATATATAGCTGCGTATTTTATACATTATTTATATTAAATCAAGTTTATCTTATCCTTAGCAAAAGTTCGGCAGGATGATAATCAAACACACATACACACACTATCCACAAACAGGGTTGAAAACCTCAACATGAGACCACGAAGAACATCAATCATTACACACTGGTGCTATTGTTTATTGAAAGTTGTTCATTTTGTGGAATCACCTTTTTCTCAATGTAATCACATAATATAGCTTTCTATTTAAAATAGATATATGAACACATATCCACAAATATATATGGATAAAAAAATGGCATAATTCCAACATATGTATTTTTCAGTTCAAATGAAATTAAATGACGTTGAAGGCACACACCATTGTTCATTGTGCAACAAACCATCAGTTCAAGATGCGGTGAGTCTAATTGAAGAATAATGAAGAAAAGAACCCAAAACTACTATTTGTGTTGTTTTATGTGTTATTTATAACAATATTATGCATTTAATAATCATTTTGAATGCAAAAATAATAATAAAAATTAAGAAAAACGATATAGTCTAACAAATATTATCACTGTTCTTCTTTTCCCAATCGCGGCGATTTGCAGGTCCACATGACACCATCATGAGGAAAAGAAGCCATAACATACGATCTACATAGTTTTAATTGTTATTTATATGAAAATCTGGATTTAATAATCATTTTCATTACTTTATTACAAAAAAAAATATTTAAAACGATATATTTTAGCAAATATTATCATTGTTCTTCTTTTCCCAATCGCGGCGATTTGCAGATCGACATGAAGAAAAGAATTCATAATCTACATTTTACATAGTTTTAAGTGTTATTTACATGAAAATCTGGATTTAATCATCATTTTCTTTACTTTATTACAAAAAAAATTATTTAAAACGATATATTTTAGCAAATATTATCATTGTTCTTCTTTTCGACTTTTCTGATATTTTTGTTTTTCTGGTGTATAAGTAACGAAGTGAAATCGGTAAACGTATGAATATTATCCGGGGTTATCTATTGTGGCGATAACGTGGTTCTGCTATTTATGTCGTTTTAAATGCTACCTATAGTAGAATTATGTATTTAATCATCATTTTGACTATAGAAATAAATAATAATAATAATAATAATAAAAACGATATAGTTTGGATAATATTATCATTGTTCTTTTCCCAATCGCAGCGATGTGCAGATCGACATGTAGAAAAGAAGTCATAATCTACGTTTTAGATAGTTATTAGTGTTATTTATGTGATTATATGAAAATCTGGATTTAATAATCATTTTCTGTACGTTATTACAAAAAAAAATTGTCTAAAACGATGTATTTTAGCAAATATTATCATTCAAATCAAATAAGTTTTATTTAAAGTCGGCAAGTTAAATAACAATATAACATAAGCTCTTAATTTCGAAGTAAAAATAAAAAAATGCATAAATAGACACTGACATAAACAGAAATGGAATTTCCAGCTTTAAGTAAACTCAGTAAACTTTTACATGCCTGAATCGTAACCCTCCTCCTTTTCCACCCGGGCTTGGGACCGGCGTTGGCGGAATTAAAAGTTTTTTTTTTTTTTTTTTAAATGTTCATTATTTACAACACGTTTGTTCATTCTCTTTCAGTCACTGGTCATAACTGGTAACTGGATGACGTGATAAAGACTGCCATACTTATACTGGCATAAAGCCTGATTTTTCAATTGAAAAATCCTGGTAAATTTAATAGAGATGCCAACTCCAGTGAAAAATGTCGGCCATTTTGTTTCCTTTTTTAAATTTCTGACAAAATGGAGATTTTTGTAAGACCAGATTTGATATCTAAAGTAAATTAATTCTAAACAATAATATTATATTTGGTTACCATAAACATTAATTTGTATGGAAAACAAATAAAAAATATTACAGTATGATATATTTCTATAAAATTTATGGGTTTTGTGGTACAGCGTCACCACTAATTTTGAGTTATGGCACCAGTTTTATTAAAAAATGACTGACATTCGAACCTAAACGTGTAGATGTTCCTGGTTTAATATGCTTCCTAATTTAGTATAGAATAAAAGTTAAGACAATAATTAAACTTATGTACTAAGAGAAATTTTAATATCATCAGTTATTTGATGGCAAATGGCATTTTATTATGGGAACCCTGAGCAATGCAAGTTCAATTAGTGGCATATTGCAAGTTTTAAAAAATCCAAAATATTCCTATTGTTCTATACATAATTGTCTTTTTAAAATAAATTAAATAAAAAACTGAAGTAAAAGCCATCTTTTTTAAAAATAGATTGTCCATTTTAAAAATATTTCTATGACAATATTGTTATATTTGGTTATCTTTAAGTCATAAATTACGGGTTTTTGGCAATAATCTACTGAAAAAATCCTTTTCAATGAAAAGGGGTAGATGTTCCTGATATACCAGGTTGCTAAATTTTGGTTTTTATAAGGGATAGTGACCTACTCCAACTTGTGTACAAAGATAAATTTTTAATTTCTACATTAAAAAATCATAAGATTCAAAAACGTTAATTTTCAATGGTGCCATCATAGGAAAGGGCTGAAAAGTGCCTTGGGGCCAAATTCATACTTATATTTCTTGTATACCATACCATCTATACTCTTAATATTTGGTAATCCCTTAATTTGGGACTCATTTTCCAATAATTCATGTATTTAAACATATTGTATTGTCCTAGGTATAGAGAAAAATGGGAACAAATATGGTCGATCGTGCCATTTTGCCCAGATACACATGCAAATTGCACAAAATCCAAAGACTGAAAAAAGAAGTGTATAATGATTTTTATTTAAAATCCTTGAGCCTCTATGGTAATTGCAGTACAGTCTTTAAATTAAAGTAAAATGCAATAGCTTGGAATGTACAATTTTGAAAAAAAAGTCCCACAAATGTGAAAATCTCATTTTGACACATTTCTGTTCACGGCGGCCATATTGGAAAAACAAATTATATAATTACTAAATTAGACAACTTTAACTTCTCATATCTTATGAACGGTACCACCGATTTTAACAGTTGATGGCTCAAAATGTTTCTTTATGGAAGATCTATGAGATGAAAGTACTTTAAACAGTTTTACAGCAATTTCAAAAATCACCTGTCATCGTGGTATAAGCATGAACAAGTCTCTTATAATGAACTTTAAGGGAAGTAATATTAGCCAAACTATATCGTTTTTATTATTATCATTATTTATTTCTATAGTCAAAATGATGATAAAATACATAATTCTACTATGGGTAGCATTTAAAACGACATAAATAGCAGAACCACGTTATCGCAGTGGTGTCTGGCCACAATAGTTAACCCCGGATAATATTCATACGTTTACCGATTTCACTTCGTTATTTATACACCAGAAAAACAAAAATATCAGAAAAGTCGAAAAGAAGAACAATGATAATATTTGCTAAAATACATCGTTTTACAGTTAAATAAAAAAAATTGTAATAAAGTAAAGAAAATGATGATTAAATCCAGATTTTCATGTAAATAACACTTAAAACTATGTAAAACGTAGATTATGACTTCTTTTTTTCATGTCGATCTGCACATCGCTGCCGATTGGGAAAAGAAGAACAATGATAATATTAGCCAAACTATATCGTTTTTATTATTATCATTATTTATTTCTATAGTCAAAATGATGATTAAATACATAATTCTACTATAGGTAGCATTTAAAACGACATAAATAGCAGAACCACGTTATCGCAGTGGTGTCTGGCCACAATAGTTAACCCCGGATAATATTCATACGTTTACCGATTTCACTTCGTTACTTATACACCAGAAAAACAAAAATATCAGAAAAGTCGAAAAGAAGAACAATGATAATATTTGCTAAAATACATCGTTTTAAATAAAAAAAAATTGTAATAAAGTAAAGAAAATGATGATTAAATCCAGATTTTCATGTAAATAACACTTAAAACTATGCAAAATGTAGATTATGACTTCTTTTCTTCATGTCAATCTGCAAATCGCCGCGATTGGGAAAAGAAGAACAATGATAATATTTGCTAAAATATATCATTTTAGACAATTTGTTTTTGTAATAAAGTAATGAAAATGATTATTAAATCCAGATTTTCATATAAATAACAATTAAAACTATGTAAATCTTTTCCTCATGACGGTGTCATGTGGACCTGCAAATCGCCGCGATTGGGAAAAGAAGAAGTGATAATATTTGCTATACTATATCGTTTTTCTTATTTTTGTATTCAAAATGATTATTAAATGCATAATATTGTTATAAATAACACATAAAACAACACAAAGAGTAGTTTGAGGTTCTTTTCTTCATTATTCTTCAATTAGACTCAAGATGTCGTTGGATGTGATAATTGCATGAAGTGGTATCACTTTAAGTGTCTGTGCCTAACCAAGGATCCAAAGTCAAAAACGTGGTTTTGTGGCTATTGTGACTCTTAAAACCATACAAGAATGTTGAAGAGTTTGTAATAAAAGTTATTTCTTCTTGTGCCTTAATTTACATCAGTATGATACTTTTGTTGCATTAGCTATTGCATTCAACTTGGGTCGGACAAATTGCCTAGACTCGGACCATTCAGCCTAGGCTATTCATTCCGACCGGCCCTTTTAGCCTAGTCTATGTATTCCGGCCGGCTCATCTGACGGGTCAGAACAAATTGCCTGCTACACCGGGTCGTTTCACCCCGAATCCCGTTCGCCCCCCGAGTCATTTTGCCCCTATTCCCGTTCACCCTGGGTCGTTTCGCCCTTATTTATTAATAGTGCTTTAAAAAATGAAATATGGAAAATACCATTGCAAATATTTGTATTTTGGATGTTGTAAGGCTTGTTCATGGGTACTTTATTTTTGTCTTCTTCATAATTAACATGCTTTCTTGACGTGTACAGTGTTTAATATTATATATTGCTTCACTCTTTGTTTGACATCTGATTAAATTTATACCATTTTAGCATTTGATGCGTAATACATTAAAAAAGAGGTTATTTGCGCACTTGTACAGCATCTTAGTCATTTCATGCACTTTTGGGTTGGTACAAAAAAAAACCAACCTTTTTACTGTTCTTGTGTGGTTTTTTGTTAATTTTGCAAGAAATGTTTCGCTTGAGATCTTTGACAAAAGTAGACCAAAATGAATGAATTATTATTTTTTTGCATACAACTAATAAATAAATAATTATCAAAAAATTGTCGAAAAAGACTTCATCTATTATAACATAATAGCGATTAAGTGGGGTGAATCGACTCGCTTTCCGGGGCGAATCGACCCGGATTCAATCGAAGCAAAAGAATTTGGTCTAATTTTGTAGGTTATATTATTCTTCTTCTTTTTTGGGGGGCTTGCTTGCCTGATAGTTTTTTGTTGATGTTGTTTTTTTTTAAATTAATTTCAGTAGGAATATGTGAAAAGGGAGTAACAACAGTATTTGTACCTTGTGCTATGTCCTAAGTCTAAGAAGTCCTCATTTAAGATATTTTAATATATCAGTAAACCTGCATATCCCAAACACTGTTGTCACTCCTTTTCCACAAAGACTCCAATAGGGAAAAAAATATTTTAAAAAAAATGGCACAACAGAGACATAAATCTCAAATCTACAGTAGAATACTTTATAATAGTAAGTGTAATCAAAGTTTAAGGAAACGGTTGCCTAAATACATATTTAGAGCATTAGAGTATCTTTGATCACTGTACGAACATAACAGTCTGTCACAGTCTGAGCAAATGCTACTGTTCGAGGACCAATTATCGCCAAATTACATTCATGCACAAGTTTATATGAATTGCTTAATAAATTTTTGAAGAAGACAACTGTGACAAGTTTAGAGCTAGACAACAAAATTATAAGTTTGTATCTTTGCATATTCCAAAGAAATCAAATAAAATCCAATAAAACCATTGACTATATATATATATAAAGAACATGGTGGGTCACATGGACATAAAATCTAAAGATAAAAAAATGACATTTTGAAGGTAAAACATTACCTTGACACCTGAGGAATTATATTTTCAAAATATTATCAATTATTCAATACGTGCATCCTAAATGTGCACAAGTCCTCATGTTTGATTCATGGTTTCTATATCTAATTATTTTTGTTTTGTCACCATTGGTCTCTCTGTATTTTTGCCTCTGAAAGGAAAAAATAGCAAATGGGTGTACTAAAGATCGCTTTGGAGAAGACTTCATAAGTTTGTTTAACTTGTATCTAATCCATTTTGTCTGTTTAATTGGCAAATAAAATATGCTTAAACTAAAGATCGCTGAAAAATTATGACACTATAATGTTTTTGCTTTAAGATGATTTTCTTCCATTTCACTACTGTTTTAGACCTCATTTTTCATATCTACTAAGATGGCGATAATTGGTACAGTTCCCTCCCGATTATGTGCCAAAAATCAACAAATTTACAAAGGGTCCCTGATATGTGCATGTAGAGAAAAATTAAAAATATATTTCAATCGATGAATAGTCTATCATGGGTAACATTTAATATAACTGGGCATTTAAACTGATGTACTGTGTGACTACTGAACGATAAAGAAATAATCCTTCAAAAACAAGTAAAAAGTGGCGATAATTGGTCCTCGACCAGCACAGCAGCAATTTTTTTCATGACACCTATAAGAAATAGTATGAATTAAGAGGGTACTTGTTGACTTGGATAATTAACATTTTTTTACGCTCTCATACCAGAGCCTAGTCCGAGATTCCTCTGCCGTCCGACGGCTTTTTGTTCAACTTGCTGGAGCCGTGGGACGTCAGAGTGCTCTCCATAAGGAAAACAGCGGATTTGCCATTTCACTTTCACTTTCGAACCTACAAATGTGATCTCGCGATACTAACTGAATGATGACAGCAATGCATTGCATGATGGGAGCTACTTAATGCAGCATGCCAAATTATTTGCATACATGTTTCAGCGCAATCTCCAATTGGAGAGAGTGTAAGGACCAACAACTCTGGGTAGAGATTGGTTTCAGCGATGTTCATCTGGGAAATCACGATCATATATGCAAATCATCTCCCATGATACATAGCGGTAATCGTAGTTTTCTCGAAGTCATGACGACATGACAAATGTTTGAAAGTGAAAGTGAAATGGCGAAATGAGAGGTTCTAAGGGAAAATCGTGCAGTAATCGAGTGTAACACCACTTTCTGAGGGCAAGATGGTTATGAATGAATAGAAAAATGATTGGTGAAGCGATTTATATAAGGGTTTCGGATAGTCCGAGATTCCTCTGTCGTTTAACGGCATTGATAAAGTTGCTTGTAGCCGTTCAACGACAGAGCGTGCTATATACGGAAAACAGCGGATTTGCTTCTCCAACTCTGGGTCAGCACATTTCCACGTTTCGTGGCTATCGGATTTTATTTTCTATCATAAACCTTATATAAATCGCTTCACCAATCATTTTTCTATTCATTCATAAACATCTTACCCTCAGAAAGTGGTGTTACACTCCATTACAGCACGATTTTGCCTTAGATCCTATGATTTCGACATTTGTCTTCCATTTTTCAAACATTTGTCACGTGACTACGAGAAAACTACCATTACCGCAATGTATCATGGGAGATGATTTGCATATAAACAAACAAACAAATATTTTTATTGCCAATCATAGGCGCCTGTTAAGGCAGAACAATTAACATAAAATTTAATACAGTTGATTATATTGATTGGTAATGATTTTAACAGCAAATTTAGTGAATTACAGATAACCATAAGAAAAAAAAATGTAGTACCTTGTCCAAAAACAAAAAGGGGTAACGTAACACATGCTCTTTCCGAAGCCCGTTGCTAACACTCTGCCATTGAATCTTTTCTTTCCAACACATTCTGTATTATTTCCTTCTGCTCTGCTTTGATCTGTAGATGGACTGTTTGTCCTGCAGAATACGCTTAAATGTATCGTCTTCCATGTGATTTGAATGTTGTTTACGTATGCAAATAATTCTCCAAATAATTTGGCACGCTGCATTAATTAGCTCCCCAGTCTTCGAAATTAGTCGGTGGTCCGGTGCCCGAGGCCAGTAAAATCGGTCTCGGGCTTGTAAAAATCCCAAAACTAGAAGTCCGACTGGCTTGTGCATTTTTTGTCTGAGAAGTGGTAAGTATTGTTGTTTCAGCTGTTGAAAGTTTTGTGAAGTTGCTGTTTCAATTATTTTTTAAATAAAGATAAACAATTTTGCCCTCTCGAGAAAGGAAAATTTGCAGTCGTAAATATCTCCATGTTTTGGAGAACTGCATATGCTATTGAATTGTACAGGTAAGTCCCGAGTCATCCGACAGAGAGGTTCAGAAATATTTACTTGGTCTTTGAAACGTTTGATGACACATGCGTTTTTTGTTGATATATGAATATCCGATTTGATATTGAATAATTATTTTAACTAGGACAAACATCGGTTATGGCTTTTTCCATAAAATATACCGAAGGTGTCCGCCCAGGTAAAAAGCTGCAGATGCTAAAGAGATCGGCAGAAGAAATGTATGATGCCAGTGCGGCGGTATTAACAAAAGGACTATTAAATTTCAAACCAGCTGGATGAAGCACAGGCGCTTGTGTAGAGTCAAAAATATGCTCGCTATGTATAGCGAGCATATTTTTGACTCTACACAAGCGCCTGTGGATGAAGGATCATCCCTGGTTATTTCATGACGAGGAAACAGACAGATAGATTGATTTTTTACGGTAGTGTCACACATGTTCGTGGACATACGATTATTCAACCTGAATGCGGTAAAACTAGAAACCTGGAAATTGTCTTCAATGCCTACATTGTTTCTATTAAACTTCATTAAAATAATAAAGTTGTTTTGATTATAAGAGCTTTGTCATTCACTAGTAATATTTGTGACATTTGTTTTTGTGCATACAAATCAGCAGAACATGTGAAGTAGGTCACAAAATTTCGTGGAAATAGTTTGTTCTAAAAATAACTTTAAAAGGTAAGTAGCAGTATGGAAGCCCAATGGTGACCACAAAATTATGATTTACTATAAGTATATTTTTTAAGCTTTTTACATTCATTTTAACTGATCATATTGCTTTAAATGATACCTGGAATCTATAAATGAAATACACATATAATGCAATTGCATTTTTTAAAACTAATAATTGTATAATTTAATATTGTACACTTCCCTATCTCTTTATTCAAGATAGTGCTTCAATTCATATTTTGAATTATACTTGTGTACATGAAACCAACTTACACATTTTATTTTCTTCGACATTGCTTAAAAACTCCAAAAACATAAGATTATGGCACTCATTGTGTTTCATTTTTTTTTATATTTTGATCGGGAATTTCCAAGAAATTAACGTGACTAATCACAGTCTTCGAAATTAGGCGATAGTCCGATGCCCGTGGGGTGTAAAATTGTACACGGGCGTATAAAATGAGTAGTTCCACAAGTCCGACGGGCCTGTGAACAAAAAGTCATATAGTTTCAAAAGTTGATTTCATAAGATATTGTGTGTATATATTTAGTTTATTGTTCTCCGTTTTCAGTTGCTGCCGAGTCAATGCAATAAATGGGTAGGCAAACAAGTCGTTTTAAGAATTTCCGATATTCGAAATAGATTTAGGTGTGTCTGTTTTTTGAAATTTGATTGGTTGATATTTTTACCCTCATGTAGGTTTTAAAAAAGGACGAGAAGCAGGACTCACGTTAGAGGGCGAAGTAGTTGCCTTGTGAAGGTTGACTTCGATTTCTCGTTGGTCAAAAGCGAAGTTCAAGTAGCCTTGTAATTTTGAAGAGTCACCCTATGTTTCCCGCGTATTTTTGAATACATGCCAACCCGCGAGAGACTAAAAGCGGTAGGGGATCTAGGGTTTGCCACCCCTCCCCCAGAACATTGTTTTTCAGAAGGACGCAAAATGGTGCATTCTGTTGCATTTTGGATATAAAATCTGTTCAGTCAAATCTTTAAATATAGTATGAAAAAAACATGAAAAAATGGAAATTAGCATTTTACATATATACAAGTCAAACCTCGGTCCCTCGAACTCGGATGGGTCGAATACCATGGATGGCTCGAACTTATTTGAAAGTCCCGTCAATTTTCCATATATTTTTAAGCTAAAAAAATATTTCCCTCGAACACTGATACCTCGAACAGTCGAACTAAATAAATGGTCCCATCAATAATAAAATCACGAGTTTTACCATATCAAACTCGAACATCGCAATTTAATTGATAGATGTACGTTGAATGTGCTTACATACAAATGTACATATATACATGATTAATCAATCTACTGGCTTGATAAATACACTTCAATATAAAATAGCAGGGTTATGTTACTTAAAATCATTTAATCCATGTCATCTCTTGTGTGTGTTACAATAATATATCATTAATCATAAGTGCCTATTGTCAAGTATGTTTTACTATTAAAGCGGAAAAAAACATTTCATGGTTTAATGTTGAAAACAAGGAAGATTTACTAATATATTTGAGACTAAAATAACTTATTTTACACAATTTGTTCACATTCACAGCTAAGATGATAAAAAAACATGCTAATATTCACATATGAAATTGTAAAGATGAAACTGAGTTTTTAACTCCAATATTAAATGTCTTTAAAACTATGTATATATTATGTAATATATTGATTGATATTTATCATTGCTCTGACTGCCCATTGTTGCTATATTATAATAAAAATGAAACTGAGTTTTTAGCTCCACAATGGAAAATAATTTAACTTTTTTATATTATAAAACCCAACGTTAATTTAATTATACCGAATTAGTTTAAGAAATAAATCATGGAAGTCAGAATGTGTTTTGAGTTTTAACATGGATTGGCAGATATGGGTATGCTATACCGAATCAGAAGTGAGGGGTATACAACATTTACTAATATCTGCCAAAAGTTGAGGGTGGCAAAATTAATTTATCCCCCTTTTTCGCATTATATTTATGAAAAAATCTTGTTTACTTATTAGTATGTAAGCATACATATTGTCCAATTAGCTAAAGGTATACGGATATTTGGATAAGGTATGCTTTGAAATCATAGTGACTATTTTTTATTGCTGCACAGTTTTGAAAATTTACCAGGTAAATAAGGAATACATTTGGTTTGTATATTTTTCATAAATATGTAAACCGAATGTAATGAGCACCCATTTAAATTATCATAATCCAAGCTATCATTAATTGACAGATGTATGGTTGAATGTGCTTACTGCAAGGTGTGATAAATGTCAGATTACCAACAGATATTACATTTCTCTGACGTCACACTATTGTTCGAACACCGGATTATTTTGAAGAATCTACAGTTTATTCTTTTATTTTTGAATATATGAACACAACCTTTTACTATGTTAGGCTTAAAAACGTGTTTTACTTATATTGGGACTTTCGTGTCTTGAACCATTGCTGGACTTTTCAAAGTCACTTTGACTTTCAAAACTTCCATCTTATCATTCGGCTAAGTTGACCACTTTAATAAATTCTATAATTAGTATATATAACTCTTGATAGTAAGCTTTTTTTTTTAAGATATGAACAATTTGCTTTAAAAAAGCAATTGATCAATAGATATACAAGACACGATACAAGTAGATGAGTTCTGACATAACCGACCGCAACTTAACAAATCAGACAGACTACAGGTGAACACCTGGGACACTTGAAAGACCTTGAAATATCTAAATATAAACGATTCTATTCACTTGAAAGACCTTGAAATATCTAAATATAAACGAGAATCGAAAACACGGATGCCGGAAAAAATGTGTTATTTGTGGATTATTTAGCTTTCTGAACTTTAAAAAGGTAAACATATAAAATGAAAACACTGTTGCAGATAGAAATGTATTATGTAAGAGAATACATTCCAACTTGTAGAATCAATCAATCAACCAACTTGTAGATTCTTAAAAATAATCAACTCGACCCTGATGAGTCTCGTTGATTATTTTTAAGAATCAATTTGATGTTAACATAAGATTGTATGAATATTGACACGAACAAGTTAAAATAAGGAAAAAGAGATGAAATAATAAAGAAATAAAGAAATTTTATTGAAAATAAATTTGTAAACAGAAAGTTAGAAAAAAAGGGGGGTAATAAGTCCGTGCCATGAGCGCCTGTGGTCTTACCTAATGCATAATTGACATGTCCACATAATATTTGGTACATCATCATGTTTTGAGTTTTGGTGGTTTGAATTAATGGTCAATAATGTAATTTTCAAATTCGTGCCTGTAGAATTGATGGTGGGCCTGTAAATATTTGAACTTACAGGCCCGGTGGACTTTTAAGGTAAAAAGTTGAGCGTGAAGACTGTAATCACTTTGTTTACCAGAAAATGGAGAAGCCAAACGACACTTGAGTTTGGGATTGCAGCTTAGGGTCAAATATATTCAGGCCGGTGTAAATTGCAAGAATTAGGGAATAAGAAAAATACGCCATTTTGTAAAACATATACCGGTAATTAAAGAATAAATCTGACCCTCAGGGGCTGCTAGAAATGACTAGATTCATATTGCAGGTTATAGCGTACTAGAGAAATCCTCAAGTTGTTAAAACATGCAAGTGATGACGTCAGACAACAAAGCGCATGCAGGATATTTACTTTTCCCGAAAGCCCATGAACTTATGTATCCACAATGTGTGTGGCTAGAGGGATAAATAGTGTTTGAAATAATAAAAAAAACAATGAAAGAAGAATAACAAACAAGCTCGCCCCCAAATTTGAAAAATTACGTATTTTTTTCGGGCCAGCAAAATAAAATTTGGGCTTGTGGATTTTGATGGTTTACTGGCCCGGTTGGCTTGTGATCTGAAAAGTTTTTCGTGAAGACTGGCTCCCATCATGCAATGCGTTGCTGTCATCATTCAGTTAGTATCGCGAGATCACGTGTGTAGATTCGAAAATGGAAGTCAAATGGCGGAATAATAGGATCTAAGGCAAAATCGTGCTGTAATGGAGTGTAACACCACTTTCTGAGGGTATGATGGTTATGAATGAATAGAAAAATGATTGGTGAAGCGATTTATATAAGGTTTATGATAGAAAATAAAATCCGATAGCCACGAAACGTGGAAATGTGCCGATCCTATGGCCGGTGAGGCAAATTCGATGGTTTCCGTATATAGCACCCTCTGTCGTTGAACGGCTACAAGCAACTTTATCAATGCCGTTAAACGACAGAGGAATCTCGGACTAGGTTTCGGATAGAAAATAAAATCCGATAGCCACGAAACGTGGAAATGTGCCGACCCGGAGTTGGAGTGGCAAATCCGCTGTTTTCCTTACGGAGAGCACTCTGACGTCCCACGGCTCCAGCATGTCGAACAAAAAACCGTCGGACGGCAGAGGAATCTCGGACTAACCAGAGCCTAGAAGAAGCGCCTTCGGAATCCTAAGGCTAATATCAACGAGATTAAGCTAACCAGAGGCTGGATTTCAATGGCTTATGTAGTTATCATTTGTTGGCAGTTTGAGGATTGTCAGATTGATTAGGCTAGTGTTGTTGTGGGTGACCATTATTTTCAAAATTCTACTTTTTATTTTTACTATTCAGGAAATCGATTATCAAAATGATTCATGTCATGAAAATGAAATGGTTGAAAAATTACCCATTATCAAACTTTAAAACGGTTGAGATTAATGTTGTGCGCAACCGAAATGCACTTTCTTTGGCAAAATAAAGGTACACAACAAAAAAACAACTTACTTTCTGTTCGTGTTCATGTTACAAGTAATTATAAACAATCTTGTGACTTGTACTTTCGTTTCTATTTAATATTAGGAAAAACCCCAACGTGTTCCGATAGAAAACATCGCAGATGTACAACTTGTTCGCTCTAGAATTTCCTGAAGAATCCTTGATAAATGTGAGTTACAAGAATACAACTAAAATTGGAACTCTTCAGCGAGGTTATAAAAACATAACGGTACAATATCTAGAGAGAAAAATTCATGGTCATGATCATAACATTCCCTATGGGAATCATATTTATATTTATTGTACCTCAGTATATGAACATCACTACAAAATTTTCTACATTAAAATTGCTATTTTTCTCCTTTTCCAGTTGTTTGACTATTGAGCGGTCCATACACTACAAAGTCAAGAGATTCTGAATAGACCAGTTTGTGTGCTAGAAATTCTGAAAAGTGTCTGAAAATTCTGAAAATTACTCAAAATTCTGAAAAGATTCTGAACAGATTCTGAACATTGCTGAAAATTCTGAACAGATTCTGAACAAATTCTGAAAATTGCTGAAAATTCTGAAAATTACTGAAAATTCTGAACAGATTCTGAACATTGCTGAAAATTCTGAACAGATTCTGAAAATTCTGAAAATTGCTGAAAATTCTGAACAGATTCTGAACATTACTGAAAATTCTGAACAGATTCTGAACATTGCTGAAAATTCTGAACAGATTCTTAAACAGATTCTGAGCATTACTGAAAATTCTGAACAGATTCTGAACAATATCTTTCTTCTTAAATCAATATATTTTACTTCATTTTCATTAGATTTTAACTAAATATAGAATGTGATATTTCATTAATTAATTATTTAAAAAAAATTTAGAACAGCTATATTATTTCATTTCTCATTAAATTTGACATTTTCTTTATTTCAATCTTTCTTCTTAAATCAATATATTTTATTTCATTTTCATTAGATTTTAACTAATTATGGAAAGGGATCAGAGAAAGGATATTTTACTAATTAATTTTTTTTAAATTAAATTACAACAACTATATTATTTCATTTCTTATTAGATTGGTCATTTTCTTTATTTCAAATTTTTCTTCTTAAATCAATATATTTTACTTCAGTTTCATTAGATTTTTACTAAATATAGCATGTGATATTTCACTAATTAATTATTTAAGAAAAATTAAATTTAAGCAACTATATTATTTCATTTTTTATTAAATTTGTCATTTTTCAGAGGGATCAACAACGCGACTATTCGCTGACGACTGTGCCTTGTATAGCGATATTAAGACCACCGAAGATGCCAGAAAGCTCCAAGATGACCTGGAACAACTACAGAAGTGGGAAAGAGACTGGTTCATGGAGTTCCATCCCAAGAAGTGCCAAGTAACTAACATCACAAGCAAGAGAAACATCATCAGCCATAAGTATAACATCCATGGCCATACCCTCGAAGTGGTAGACTCTGCAAAGTATTTAGGACTAAGCATACACAAGAGCCTGAAGTGGAACGACCATATCAATCAGGTGACTAAAAAGGCAAACAGTACCTTAGCCTTTTTGCGGCGCAACCTCCATCATTGCCCGAGACCAACCAAGTCACTGTGCTATCTGACACTGATACGACCACTAACAGAGTATTCAGCAGTCATATGGGATCCTCATACAGCAGAGAACATCAGAAAACTGGAGATGATTCAACGTAGAGCTGCCCGGATGGTCTACGTTGACTACCAAACAACCAGCAGTGTTTCAACTATGCTGAATCAACTCCAATGGACAACTCTACAAGAACGCAGGGCCCAAGCGAAAGCGTGCATGATGTACCGTGTTGTGAACCAGCTGATCGATATTCCATCTCAGATCCTGGTACCTACCATCTCGCCCAGAGGCAATAACATAACTTTCCTGGTGCCATACGCAAGGACCATCATCTATCAGAAATCCTTCTTCCCGGATGGCATTCGTATCTGGAACTCTTTATCATCACAAGCAGTCATAGCTCCCTCTATCGACTGCTTCAAGTCCCAGATCCAGGCCACCACCATCAGACACTAGATCTACTGGATGTTTTTAATCGCACCTTGTATATAAAATTACTTCACCTGTACATAGTTTTCCTTGCACCACATGCGCCAGTACGATAATCCACAACAGTGGCCTGTACTTTATTGGAAGAAGAAGAAGAAGAGGCGAAGCCGAGGTCAATAGTCAGGGTCGAGGGGACAACAAACTCGCTATTCCCGAATACACAGTCTATAAGTATTTTATTATACCGAAAAACGTTACTCATAGTTGAATGATCACCTCAAAATGATAAAGACCAATAAAATCACACATCTTTTGCCAGTATTTTGCATTATAAATCTGAATATTGTCTCATGGACATGTTTATGCTATTTCCCCAGTCATTCATAATGATTCTTTTGAGAAAGTAGACTTCAACATAAATTTAATTGGTGACTACAAGTCTTATGAAAATTTTGAATTTTTTTCAATTTTTCAAATTTTCAAATTTTATGAAAAATTTTGAAATTATGAACTTTTAAAAAATAAAATTTTAATTTTAGAATTTTTCAAAAAATTTCAAATTTTCAAATTTTATGAATGAAAACTGAAATTTTTCAATTTTTTTTTGAAATTTTGAAATCTTATGAAAATTTTTAATTTTTTTGAAATTTTTATAAAACTTTAATCCAATCCAGTCGCGAAACTGAAAGTCCGCGAAAACGATTCACATTTGCCAGTCCATAGTCTTAAAAACTATCACTACAAAGTCAAGAGATTCTGAATAAACCAGTTTTTGTGCTAGAAATTCTGAAAAGTGTCTGAAAATTCTGAAAATTACTCAAAATTCTGAAAAGATTCTGAACATTGCTGAAAATTCTGAACAGATTCTGAAAATTACTGAAAATTCTGAACAGATTCTGAACATTGCTGAAAATTCTGAACAGATTCTGAACATTGCTGAAAATTCTGAACAGATTCTGAAAATTCTGAACATTGCTGAAAATCAATATATTTTACTTCATTTTCATTAGATTTTAACTAAATATAGAATGTGATATTTCATTAATTAATTATTTTAAAAAAAATTAGAACAGCTATATTATTTCATTTCTCATTAAATTTGACATTTTCTTTATTTTAATCTTTCTTCTTAGATCAATATATTTTATTTCATTTTCATTAGATTTTAACTAATTATGGAAAGAGATCAGAGAAAGGATATTTTACTAATTAATTTTTTTAAATTAAATTACAACAACTATATTATTTCATTTCTTATTAGATTGGTCATTTTCTTTATTTCAAATTTTTCATCTTAAATCAATATATTTTACTTCATTTTCATTAGAATTTTACTAAATATAGCATGTGATATTTCACTAATTAATTATTTAAGAAAAATTAAATTTAAGCAACTATATTATTTCATTTTTTATTAAATTTGTCATTTTTATATCAATTTTTTTCTTCTTAATTCAATGTATTTTACTTCATTTTTATAAATTAATTAAAAACTTTGAAGTGGCCCCAACTTAAGTGCTAAAACAACAATCTACACTATAAGTATGTAAGTAAGAGCAAAACAATTTTTTTGACCTGTATATCATAAAACAGTATGGTATCAATTGCCAATTGATAAACCTGTATCCAGTTTAAATATATTAGAGAGGTGTCATATCCCTGCATGGATTCTGCTGAAAATTCTGAACAGATTATGAACATTTTAACTAAATATATCATGTAATATTTCACTGATTAATTACATTTTAAAATTAAATTACAACAAATATATTATTTCATTTCTCATTAAATTTGACATTTTCATTATTTCATTTTCATTAGATCTTAACTAAATATAGAAAGGGATATTTCACTAATTATTTTTTTAAATTAGATTACAATAGCTATATTATTTCATTTCTTATTAAATTTGTCATTTTCTTTATTTCAAATTTTTCTTCTTAAATCAATATATTTTACTTCATTTTCATTAGATTTTTACTACATATATAGATTTACTAAGAGAAGAGAATCTTTATTCTCAAATAAACCATACATTACAATGGTATAGAGAAGTTACATATAAGAATACAACACAACACATACATGACAAATAAATAACAGATACACAAATACATATACATACAATATTTACATTACAACAGTAGGAGTTAAGTATTAGCCAAGAGAATATCTGATCTGTTGATTTTTCTTATTAATCTACATAACTTTTCTAGTTTTATTTTTTCAGAAGTACACATTATTTGTTTAAATTTTAATATATTTGGCCTTTGAGTAAGATATCTACTTATTAGTTGGGTTCGATTTTCAGTAAAAAAATGACATTCCATAATATAGTGGAATTCGTCACCAATAGATCTGTTATTACATTTTAAACACTGTCTATTTTCTCTGTCGATACCATTCCACCGTCCAGTTTCTATCGGTAATTTTTGGTTTGTGGTTCGAAATTTACATAGTGTATATATATCTTTGTCTTCCAAAATATTGAAATAATTTTCGAATTCAAAGTTGTCTTTAAATAATCTATAATTGATAGCTTTTGGTGAGTTTTGTATCAGAGAATGCCACTCCTGTGTAAACTGCTCATGGAGACGGTTCCTAATTAAAGCTAAAAGCAGGTCGGAATTTTGAAAGAATTGTTGAGACCAAATGTATGAATAGCCTGTATCATCAAAAATGTGTTTAGCATGTTTAATCCACGAAAAATCCAGATTTTCATCAATAAAAAGGTTATACAAAATTTTATAAGATAAATATGAGAGTTTTGTTTCTTTACCGGTTAACAGTCTTGCTCAATATGATATCATTCTTAATTTTACATCAATTTCAATAGGAAACAATCCAAGTTCACCATATATCATATAACTAGGTGTCGATGTTTTTAATTTCAATAACAGCTTGCAAAATCTAAGTTGTACTTTTTCAAGACATTGAATATTTTTACTAAAACCCCATATTTCTGAACCATATAGTAATATTGGTTTTACCATTTTGTTAAAAAGTTCAAGCTGGCATTCAATTGATAAGTTGTGTGTTCTACCTCTTTTCAAAACTTCAAACATTGCTTTTGTAGCTTTTTCAGCTTGCTTTTTAATAGCTTTGTTAAAGTTTCCTGTCCTGTTAAACAATATTCCAAGATAATTAAATTCATTAACAATTTCTAATTCAGACCCGTTCAATGTAAATTTTAAATTGGTTGATTGTCTCCCCCTGGAAAAAACTATAACTTTAGTTTTATCAGTGTTTGCTTTTAATCTCCAAGTATTGCAATATTCACCGAATTTATTCAAAATATTTTGTAAATCATCGTGGGTTTCAGCCAGTAGGACAGTATCGTCAGCATATAAAAGTGCAAAAAGCTTTAAATAAATATTCAACTTATCTTCTATGCAGTTTGAAACTGTTTCTAAACCATTAAGACTTGCATTTTCAAAAAACATTTGTAGATCGTTTAGGAACATAGCAAATAGAAAAGGGATACATTTTCCCCTTGCCTCACTCCCATATCACAGTTAAAATAATCAGATTTACAATAATTATAGGTTATACATGATTTAACATCTGTGTACATATTTAGAATAATAGTATACATTTTGCCATTTATGTGATTCAATAGTAATTTGTACCATAATGCATCTCTCCATACCGTGTCAAAAGCCTTTTCGAAGTCGACAAAGGCACAAAACAGTTTTTTCTTTTTTCTTTTTAAGATCTCAAAAAACGAAAATATTGTGAAAAAACTGTCCGTCGTCGAGTAAGATTTTCGGAAGCCAAATTGGTTTTCGTTCATCAAGAGAGCTTCTTCCGAGAAACGACATAGTCTTTCAATTAATATAGCTGTGAATAATTTACCAAGGCAGCTAAGGATAGTAATCGGGCGAAAGTTTTTTTGGATCAAGTGGATTGCCTTTATTTTTGTATATTGGTTTTATATTACCTACAAGCCAAATGTCAGGCATTACACCGGAGTTAAAAATTGCATTAAATATCTTCTCATAAGTAGGGAGAAACAGTTCTGATGTAGATTTTATATATTCGTTTACAACATAATCTTCTCCACAAGCTTTATTATTTTTTAACTTCTTAATACAGCGAAGTATTTCCTCTTGCGTTATACTGAAATTAATTTCTTCATTTAGGGGACCAATATTAACATTATCAAGGAGATCTGTATCAAAATTCTCTTGTTGTACAAGAAGTTCATCGGGAGCTTTATTCAGGTTTTTGAAAAACTTGAATAAGTCTCCCAAAGGGATGTTGGGTTGTTTTCTATCCCTATCCTTATTCAACAGTTTCCAGTATTCTTTTGGGTCTGATGTTTTTAATTTTTTTATCTTCTTACGCATATCTGCACGATAAATTTTACTATGTTTGTCAAGCGTCTTTTTGTATCGTTTCTCGGCTTCAGCGACATCTTGTTTCAACGCTTCTGTTCGTTTTATTTTTAATTTCCGTTTTAGTTTACGATAATTTTGTCGAGCAGCTTTACACTCATAATTGAACCAGGGTTTATCTCCCTTAGGTTTTTTATTACATGTATCAGGTCTGGTTTTATATTTGTGAGTTCCGAAGGTTGTTTTCGCACTGTCAATTAAAAGATTACAAAGTTCACTGACAAACGAATTGACTTTATCTTTATCTATATCATCGATTAATGTGTTCACAATTTCATTATATAATCCATTTAACTTTTCTTTATCTATATTTTTATTGAAAGCCGTATGTTTCGACGCGTCCCATTTCTTAGCTCTATTATCGGCGAGAATATCATTACTATTATTACTAGTCGATTGATCATTCCCCGCGGCAAGTTTAAATTTGAGATTTGTAATAGTTGGAGAGTGAACATCAGAATACAAACGACAAAAATCTAGTACTTTAAAATTGTAAACAAATTGTAAAAAACTACATGTACAAATACAATAATCAACAATACTTGAGTTTTTACATGTTAATTTTCCTGATTCGGTTTTATCATCACCAATACGGCCATTTACAATAAATAAATTGTTTGCTTTACAAATGTCTAACAAATTGTTATCAGATCTGCTTTTAATTTTGTCCACATTTTTTCTATTTTTATCTATATTTAATTCATTAAGAGTAGCCAAATCATTTTGTAAAAATTCAGTAAAGTCTTCTTCATGTTCATTTATCTCAAAATCAATAAAGTCTGGTTCTTCTGCAGTTCTGCTGTTAAAATCACCAAATAAAGAGATGTATTTATAATTTTGCGAAAAAGTTCGAATTTCATTTTCTATTTGATCAAAAGTATCTGGTTGAAAATAAGGTGAACCTTCTGGGGGAATATACACATTACCAAAAATGACGTCTTCGTTAAGGTTTACTAATTTTGATGAAACTTTGAACCATAAAACATACTTTGATTCTATATCTAACAATTCAATATAATTTTCTAACGATTCTTTATATGCTAATATCATTCCACCAGATTTTCTGCCAATTTTTTTTCTATTTTTCATTTTAAATATGTAACCTGGTAGTTCAATTGTATCCAAATCATCAGTTTTTGTTTCTTGTAAACATATAATGTCCTGATTACATACAAGTTGACAAAATTCAGGATATTGCAGACGTAATTTAACACCACAACAGTTAAGACTTAAAATATTGAGATTACATGTATTTTCATAATGACAATTCCTACTAACATTACCTATATCTGTTACATCAGTATCTACAAGTAATGAAGAGTCATTGTTAACATTAGTGTCACTAATCTGATTAGTACTACTAGTATTTAATACATTAAACGATTTATTTACAACACAATCATTTTCAGACAATTCAAGGTCATCAATTTCAATATTATTAGGTATTTTATTAAAGTCAAAATAACTAGCATCACTATCATCAGTCCCAAAACAGTTTTCTCTTTGGCGTCCCTTATCCCGGTTTGGTGTTGATGAGCTAACACGTTGGCGCTTAGGTGGTCGTCGGCCTCCTGTGGTAGCTGGGGTCGCTAATACGTTTTCCGCGGGACGTGTCGGCTCAATGTCGTCCATTTGATCGTATTCATGCGGAGCAACATAAAGTTCGTTGTCAATGTAGAGACGGTCTCGGACAAGTACAACATGTTTTCCCTGCCTTTTCGCTTCTTTCTGAATAGGATATAATTTCCTTCTGTTGTCTTCAATTTCTTTCGGAAATTGTTGTCGTATTCCATAAGGGGTGTTACGCAGTTGATACGCATTGTTCAATACATATTGCAAGTCACTGTGGTATAAAAACCGTGCTACTATAGGTCGCTTTCCCCTTGGTTTGTGGCTGAATCTGTGCACGTTCCCAAATTCGATACGATAATCTACTCCTATTTCTTTGTACAAAAAAGTTCTCAATAGTTCTTCTGTATTCCCGTCACGAACCTCATGTAAGCCAGTAAAGTTGATGTTGTTCTTCATCGATCTACACTGTAAGTCGAGTATCGAACTTCTCAGATGATGAATGTTCTCCTGGCAGTCACATTGTGACCCTAAGCCATTATTACTATTATTTACGATATCAACTTTCTCAGAGAGCTTTTTAATGTCTGACTTATTCTTATTGCATTTTACGCTTAGTACTTCGTACTGGTCCTCAGTCTTTGCAACTGCGTTTTTGTTTTTCTCACAAACGGTTTTTAAATTATCAAACAAGTTTCCTACGCCCTGGATACCGCTTTCAACTTCCGTGATTTTACGTTGACTTTCCTTGATATCTTTCTCGGTCGGCACTACCCGGCTAGTAAGTGAGGTTATAATATTTTTTATTTCGTCAACTTTTCCAACACTTTTTTCAACACTTTGTAGTCTTTTGTCTATGCTAGAAACAAGATTTAATATCATGTTAAGAATAGAGGTTACGCTTGTATTTTCATCTGCTTCTTCAACAACTTTTCTACTTTGTTGTAGTAGCTTGCGGGTTTCACTGAGCGACATAACTATAACGGTACAACAATAGAGTAATGATGAATGATAATTGAATAAATCGAGTTCGAAGTTTAAAGTTCAAAGGTCAACTTCGCCAACGGCGTCAAGGATTCACTAAGTAATGGACATTTTCGGACTTAGTGAGTTGTAATCATAGGTGTTTGTGTATGTGTATATTTAGGTGCTGGTATAAAAATATACTACAAAGTGCATATAATATAACATGTCTAAAACGACGAACCTATTACGTTTCCTTGCGAAATACGGTTCCTTGTGGAATATCAAAACTAATAGTCTCTCTCATTTTTTCCAAAAAAACGGTTTGAATCGTCGAAAATTTAGAATTATTTCCTGAGCGAAAAGGACTCCGTCCATATTGGTCAAGGGCAGACTACATTATATCATGTGATATTTCACTTATTAATTATTTTTAAAAGATTAAATTACAACAACTATATTATTTCATTTTTGATTAAATTTGTTATTTTTTATATAAAGAGGGAGAGGCGTTAAGGTGCAAAATTGGCCCCACATTATATAAAAAAATAATGCTCGACATAGAATAAAAACAATTTACTAATTTAATTGCTAGATAAACAAATTTTCAAAAAATATAACTTTCCGTGAAATTGGGTGCGTTATGACGTCATAATGACATCATAATTAGACGGATAATGCTAAAAATGGACTACAAACGACATATTTAATGTACATTTTAGCTATTTTATATACCTCCACAGTCTTCCACCAACACCAAATTGAGCAGCTGTTTTGAGTATAGAGGGTTAATGATTATATCAAAATATTTTGTTGGTGGAGGATTGTGGAGGTTGTTAAATATTAATTTATTCATAACCTCAGCCAGACCCTTAAAATCTATATTTTCACTCTTCTGATTGTATATACGAGACCATTATATACACAATCGGTACATTTCATGATTCATTTCAATTAATGAAATTCATCAGTAAATAACTTAATGTTTCTGTAAATAATTGTATTTATTTTAAATACAGTTTGTGTACATTGAAACCAAGAGAAAAACTCAGTGCATGCAATCCGTTGTCAATGCCATAAAAAGAACTGGGGACTATAAGTACCATATATGGCCCCATGTTTAATGAATCATTATCTTAGAAAATACTTGATTAAAATTTGATGTATTATAGACGAGATCATACTTTTGATGTTAAAACTTGTTTCCAACAAACTCGATACGTATTTGACGTCATTGTGACGTCATGAGCGTTATTTGTTTTCTGTATTTCGTGGAATTTTTCCCGCGATATTTGGACGGTTTTCGAAGAAATTAAGCACCTCCGCAGTCGTGCACCAGAAAAATATTTTACCAGATTGTTAAAATAAATAAAACACAAATACTGTTAAAGTATTTTTTTGGTTTCACGAGGTGTTAAATTTCTTGAAAAATGACGGGAAAATGTTCAAATATTCCAAGCACTTAGATGACGTTTTGATATTTGAGAAACAATCTTTGCCGTAAAAAACGATGGTATGTCGGCACGTAACAGTTATATACAAATGTAAGATAAAAATAAAATAAACACCACTTCATCCAAAATGGGTTTTTTTCATCAGCCCCCCAATTATTGATTATATATTTTCTTCCGGGATACTGAAATAGTTATTACTACAGGGATACGGAGGTAGCCGTTTAATGGTCTATTGATGCTACTTCTAAAATGAAGTAAAATAGTTTGATCCAAAAGGAGTAGATATTTTTTGGGCACAATCCAACAGATAGCTCTCACATTATGACCCAAAGGTGTTTTATGTTATTCACTACATACACAAACGTTTGATCCATCATTTGTCCATTGGAGGTTAGGTGTTTAACACCACTTTCAAAAATATTTCAGTTACTACTTTTGTGGCGGAAATTGGAGTACCCAGAGAAATCCACAGATCTGTCGCAGGTCACTGACAAACTTTATCACATAATGTTTTATCGAGTACACCTCGCCATGAATGGGGTTCAAACTCACTACTTAAGTGGTGATAGGCAGCGATTGCACATGCAGTTGTAAATTCAACTACCATACGACCACGGCGGCTCAAGTTCAGTTAAGATGAAAGGTAATTGTTTTATCGATATTGAAGAAGAAAGACAAAAAATTAAAGATTTGTTATTTATTTTGGAAAAATTTAATGTTAGCGAGAGCGCTTATAGGGAACTGACAGTATTTTTTGATGGGCTACCACGAACATATCTGGTTTCATCAATGCCAGGAAGATATTAACAGTTTAGTCATTTTGAAAGAATTCCGGGAAATATCCCTGACGCATATGTTAGTCTAGAAAGCGAAATTATCCGGTACATCAAGTATCATGTAAATCCTGAAACACAAGAAAAAAATAAAAATTTCGGGGGACGGGTCAAAAGTTAGTAGAATTTCAAACTTTGTCGTGTTGTCCTTTTCTGTAATTACCGATGATTTGACATTATCATCAAAAGATCAAAATGTTTTTTGCATTGTTAACTGCAAAGAAGATTATGATCATTTAAAACTTGCTTGCAAACCCATTTTTCAGAAAATAAACACATTATGCGAAAAAGCCAGTATTGAAGTTGAGGGGAAACATTTTGATTTAGATATTTTGATGGGTGGCGATATGAAATTTTTGCAGCTTGGATTGGGTGGATCTATATGTTATTATTCCTGTCCATGGTATAGGGTCCATTAAAACCACAAGAGGGCAGATAACATGTTATTGCCCTCGTAAAATGTCATTGCCCCGGAGGCAAATAACACGCCGCAAATTATGCTTTTATTACACATGCAAATTCGGGCGTTATTTCAATAAAATATGTGATAAGATGCAGTAAACACTGAAACATAATTTTGAGATCATGGAGATAATTTAATATAATTGTTAATAAAAAAATTGAAAGTGAAGTTGTTACTTTTTCAGTACATTGTTTAATGACATGATATGTGTATAACAGTTCCCATAATTGTGTAGGAAACAATATTGTTGTAGTATTATTGGTACTTGTAAAGATATGCCACATTATGACCCAAAGGTGTTTTATGTTATGCATTACATACACAAACGTTTGATCCATCATTTGTCCATTGGAGGTTAGGTGTTTAACACCACTTTCAAAAATATTTCAGTTACTACTTTTGTGGCGGAAATTGAAGTACCCAGAGAAATCCACAGACCTGTCGCAAGTCACTGACAAACTTTATCACAATGTTTTATCGAGTACACCTCGCCATGAATGGGGTTCAAACTCACAACTTAAATGGTGATAGGCAACGATTGCACAGGTAGTTGTAAATTCAACTACCATACGACCACGACGGCTCAAGTTCAGTTAAGATGAAAGGTAATTGTTTTATTGATATTGATGGAATTTATGATTATCACTGTTTATAAACTTTCTTTTCATATCAATCAATGTTTCAGTGGTTTGCTGAAAGTATGTTTTTTGTTGGGGTTCATTGGATGGAATTTGTATCTCATGTGAAGTTCCGTCAATAGTGCAGACACAACGTTAGGCATATCAGAACAATACCTTTTCTTTTGCCACCAGACTGGGATGGTTGGCCACTGAATTCACATCACATTTTCATAAATTATATAAAGTTTCCCCTTTTGCGCCCAAATTAAACTTTTAACTTCTATCAGTTCCATTCTCTTAAATCAACCTCCAATGGACAAATGATGGATCAAAAGTTTGTGTATTTAGTGCATTGAACATGCGTTCTGTCATGTGCATAAGTTATTGTTTGCATGATTGACAGACAATATTCATCATATTGTTTTCTAGCTTCTGAACTGTCGATCGAGAAAAAAATAAAATGTTCTAGACAGGCAGCAAATAGTGAGTCAATGGGGTTTGCAATTAATATTTCGCATGCACAATAGCGACCCCACACCACAAGGTGTGGAAAATAGAAATATTCTTCTGTGGTTTAAATGCGTATTAACTGCATTATATGTAAACTGTATGATTTTGTTTGATAAAGTCCTTTGAGTGAAATAGTGTTGTAATAAAAGATCGTGAACGTGATGTACAAGTATTAAAGAATGTCAAGGTATATTTTAAATGAGGTTGAAACAAGTCACCATTTGATATTAATTCGGTTGTATTTCATTTTGACGATTCTAATTACGGAAGACGATCACAACCATATTGTTTTTGATTGGATTAAAATTATAGCTGTATAATAATGTATAATATCCTATTATTATTAGAATCCTAACATGACTGCGAATTTGACATAAATGAAATAACAAATGGCTTTCTCTAGGAAAACGCCGACTTTATGTGAAAGGGACACCAGACAGCTATGAGGAACGAATTTAATACATCCCCTAGCGCGGGATTTAAAGGACACACTCCTTACACGTAAAAGACAACTTTCAGCAGATTCTGATAGCAACAGTTTATTAGGAGTGTTGTTGTTGGTTTGTCACAAAGCAAAATAATATCTACCATCTCCTCTTTTTCTAGTGACAATCAAAGCAATCATACATAGACTCATGGCAGCGACACACATTTTACCTACACGATTAATCATATGGTTGTAAACTTGTTCTCATCATAAATATATATGAAATACTTGATTGTAAAACAATTATCTATCGACAACCACTTTCTATGGGATATCTGATTCCAAGGCTTGTTATCAGTTTATCAAAAAAACAAAAATAATTCTCACAGGGTCCTAGCTAAAATCGTTACACATTAAACATTTTGCTTCACACCATTTCCCAAAATATTTCCATATTATAAAAAAAAAGCGGTCTTTAAATATTGGACATTTTTTTTTTATAGATTTGTGATGGTTGTCCGTAAAAATGTACTGGAATATATCATCACATTGGTTGTCGCTAAGAATAAAGTACGGTTAAAAAAGTATTTAAAAAAATTTCAAATATGACAAAGTTCTATTGTCTAAATAAATCTATCTATTACTTCTTTAAGATTAATACCAAAATTTCGACCAGCTTTCGACGATCAATGTTAATAAGTTTCTGAATTGATGTCTCAGGGGCGGATCCAAATAAAATCTATTAGAATCTTCCGAAACTAGTATTACCATCTGGCGTCAAGAATACCCCCAAAATTGCTATATTTAGGATGTGCTATGGAGAAAACGGCACGGTGAAATTTTTTGAAACTTTGGCAGATAATGTATTTAGACATAACTATTCCATGATGCAAATTTAAAAAATTAAGCGATCAAAATAATGAGAAATTTTATCACGTGAAACAAACTGTCGAAAACAGGAGACCGTCGAAAATGGGTGACGTTGCGACATTACTATTCGTTCACTTTAATTTCACAATACAGCTTCGGAACATGTTTTTATTCCTGAAATCAATCCACATTGCATATTAAGTCAAATTTATGCTTTGTTTATTGAGTTTTATTATGCTTTGTTTTTATTTTTGTTTTTTAAAGATATGCATTATAATACAATGATACGTACGTTCTGTATAATGAAAACAATGACGTTCACTGCTTTTCATTACCTGAATTTGTCGATCCGCTGTGAGAAATTAGATACACATATTAAATAACTGTATTTATTTCTGAAAAGCACATATTGTGAATACATTTTGGAGAAAATTTTATCGACATCTGAGGTGGGGCCGATTTTGGCCCTTATAGCTCCCAGTCCTTTGTTCTTCTTAAATCAATATGTTTTACTTCATTTTTTAAAATTGATTAAAAGCCTTTAAGTGCTAAAACAACAATCTACACTCACTATAAGTAAGTATGTTTGTGAGAGCAAAATAATTTTATTGACCTGTATATCATAAAAACAGTATGGTATCAATTTCCAATTGATAAAACCTGCATCCAGTGAAATATTACATGATATATTTAGTTAAAATGTGCATACTCTGTTCAGAATTTTCAGCAGAATCCATGCAGGGATATGACACCTCTCTAATATATTTAAACTGGATACAGGTTTATCAATTGGCAATTGATACCATACTGTTTTATGATATACAGGTCAAAAAAATTGCTTTGCTCTTACTTACATACTTATAGTGTAGATTGTTGTTTTAGCACTTAAGTTGGGGCCACTTCAAAGTTTTTGATTAATTTATAAAAATGAAGTAAAATACATTGAATTAAGAAGAAAAAAATTGATATAAAAATGACAAATTTAATAAAAAATGAAATAATATAGTTGCTTAAATTTAATTTTTCTTAAATAATTAATTAGTGAAATATCACATGCTATATTTAGTAAAATTCTAATGAAAATGAAGTAAAATATATTGATTTAAGAAGAAAAATTTGAAATAAAGAAAATGACCAATCTAATAAGAAATGAAATAATATAGTTGTTGTAATTTAATTTAAAAAAATTAATTAGTAAAATATCCTTTCTCTGATCTCTTTCCATAATTAGTTAAAATCTAATGAAAATGAAATAAAATATATTGATTTAAGAAGAAAGATTGAAATAAAGAAAATGTCAAATTTAATGAGAAATGAAATAATATAGCTGTTCTAATTTTTTTTTAAATAATTAATTAATGAAATATCACATTCTATATTTAGTTAAAATCTAATGAAAATGAAGTAAAATATATTGATTTTCAGCAATGTTCAGAATTTTCAGAATCTGTTCAGAATTTTCAGCAATGTTCAGAATCTGTTCAGAATTTTCAGTAATTTTCAGAATCTGTTCAGAATTTTCAGCAATTTTCAGAATCTGTTCCGAATTTTCAGCAATGTTCAGAATCTTTTCAGAATCTGTTCAGAATTTTCAGCAATGTTCAGAATCTTTTCAGAATTTTGAGTAATTTTCAGAATTTTCAGACACTTTTCAGAATTTCTAGCACAAAAACTGGTTTGTTCAGAATCTCTTGACTTTGTGGTGATAGTTTTTAAGACTATGGACCGGCAAATGTGAATCGTTTTCGCGGACTTTCAGTTTCGCGACTGGATTGGATTAAAGTTTTATATTTATTCGGAACATTCGGGCTTCATCGTCTATTAACGAAAACTCTGAAATTTTTGAAAAATTTAAAAAAAAATCAAAATTTTCATAAGATTTCAAAATTTCAAAAAAGATTTGAAAAATTTCAGTTTTTATTCATAAAATTTCAAAATTTGAAATTTTTTGAAAAATTCTAAAATTAAAATTTTATTTTTTAAAAGTTCATAATTTCAAAATTTTTCATAAAATTTGAAAATTTGAAAAATTTGAAAAAAATTCAAAATTTTCATAAGACTTGTAGTCACCAATTAAATTTATGTTGAAGTCTACTTTCTCAAAAGAATCATTATGAATGACTGGGGAAATAGCATAAACATGTCCATGAGACAATATTCAGATTTATAATGCAAAATACTGGCAAAAGATGTGTGATTTTATTGGTCTTTATCATTTTGAGGTGATCATTCAACTATGAGTAACGTTTTTCGGTATAATAAAATACTTATAGACTGTGTATTCGGGAATAGCGAGTTTGTTGTCCCCTCGACCCTGACTATTGACCTCGGCTTCGCCTCTTCTTCTTCTTCTTCTTCCAATAAAGTACAGGCCACTGTTGTGGATTATCGTACTGGCGCATGTGGTGCAAGGAAAACTGTGTACAGGTGAAGTAATTTTATATACAAGGTGCGATTAAAAACATCCAGTAGATCTAGTGTCTGATGGTGGTGGCCTGGATCTGGGACTTGAAGCAGTCGATAGAGGGAGCTATGACTGCTTGTGATGATAAAGAGTTCCAGATACGAATGCCATCCGGGAAGAAGGATTTCTGATAGATGATGGTCCTTGCGTATGGCACCAGGAAAGTTATGTTATTGCCTCTGGGCGAGATGGTAGGTACCAGGATCTGAGATGGAATATCGATCAGCTGGTTCACAACACGGTACATCATGCACGCTTTCGCTTGGGCCCTGCGTTCTTGTAGAGTTGTCCATTGGAGTTGATTCAGCATAGTTGAAACACTGCTGGTTGTTTGGTAGTCAACGTAGACCATCCGGGCAGCTCTACGTTGAATCATCTCCAGTTTTCTGATGTGCTCTGCTGTATGAGGATCCCATATGACTGCTGAATACTCTGTTAGTGGTCGTATCAGTGTCAGATAGCACAGTGACTTGGTTGGTCTCGGGCAATGATGGAGGTTGCGCCGCAAAAAGGCTAAGGTACTGTTTGCCTTTTTAGTCACCTGATTGATATGGTCGTTCCACTTCAGGCTCTTGTGTATGCTTAGTCCTAAATACTTTGCCGAGTCTACCACTTCGAGGGTATGGCCATGGATGTTATACTTATGGCTGATGATGTTTCCCTTGCTTGTGATGTTAGTTACTTGGCACTTCTTGGGATGGAACTCCATGAACCAGTCTCTTTCCCACTTCTGTAGTTGTTCCAGGTCATCTTGGAGCTTTCTGGCATCTTCGGTGGTCTTAATATCGCTATGCAAGGCACAGTCGTCAGCGAATAGTCGCGTTGTTGATCCCTCTGAAACTGCATCAGGTAAGTCATTAATATAGAGCAGGAACAACAACGGATCCAGGACACTGCCTTGGGGCACACCAGAATGGACAGGAGCAGTGGTGGATTTCACTCCTTCCACAAGAACTTGCTGTGTGCGGCCTTCAAGGAAATTGGCTATCCACTGGTTAGTGCTATGTCTGATACCATAATAGTTAATCTTGTATAACAGACGCTTGTGCGGAACCTTGTCGAAAGCCTTGGAGAAGTCTAATAATATCAAGTCAGTTTGGCCTCGGTTGTCGATGTTCTTGGCTAAATCCTGGATTGTAAGGATAAGCTGACTTTCACAAGAGCGTCGCTTCCGAAAGCCATGTTGAGCATCGTGTAGGATTTTATGTTTGTCAAGATGTTCCATAATGCTGCTGCAGATGATGTGTTCCATCATTTTACAGACCACTGATGTCAGGCTTACGGGACGATAGTTCTCTGCTTTGCTTTTGTCTCCCTTTTTAAATATTGGCACCACATTGGCAGTTTTCCAATCTGTCGGTAGTATGCCTTGGTTGATAGAGGCTTGGAAAAAGAGATGAAGGATGGGTGCTACTTCTGCGGCCATCTCCTTTAAAATACGACAAGATATTTTGTCTGGCCCTGTGGCCTGGTGAATTTGAAATCGGTTGAGTATCTTATAGACTCCTTCCAATCCAATTTTGATGGCTGGCATATCATTAAATGGACTGGGACCCTTGTTTGGAATTGAGTCACATTGCTCGATGAAAATTGGCAATTCAAGATGTCCGCCTTCTTACTACCGTCTGATTGTGTCATTCCTGTGCTGTCCTTCAGGGGAGCAATTCCAGTATTTTCAGTTGGTAGTCCCTTGATAAAACCCCAGAATCTTTTAGGGTTTTCTGTAGAATCTGGGCTAATAATGTTTGTGATGTAGTTGTTGTAGGCTCTTCTACATGCCTCGGTGGATAGCTGTTTCAGGTGTTTATAACGTCTAAAGTCTTTTGCAATGCCTGTTCGCCTTGCTTTATCGTAGCTACGCTTTTTCTTCATAGATAAACTTTTTACTTCCCTGTTTATCCATGACTGGGAATATCTTGTTGAGGACTGCTTAGATGGTACGTGTTGGTCTTGGAGTTTAAGTAGATGAGTCTTAATGAAGGTCCACACATCTTGAATTGGACTTGTTGCATTGAAAGTTTGGCAGAATGTGGTGGCTAGTTCGGTGCAACCTCTCCTCAATGCATCCATATCTGCCCTCTTCCACAAGTGAATTTTACGACTTATAGACTTGTTTCTCCTGGCAGTTGCACTGGTTATGATGTGTACCATGTCATGGTCTGCAACTCCAGGGGCTGGTATTAAGCATTTATCTACAAGTGATGGTCGGTTTGTGAAGAATATGTCTAGTGTAGCCCTGTCTAGTAATAATAAATGATAAGATTGGAAAATTGATCATTTGTTCAAGGCCACAGTTCTGAGTACAATCGAGTAGTCTATGATTAATTGCTACTGCATTAGAGTTTCCATCAATTACTTGGGTGGTCCAGTTGATGTCAGGAAGGTTGAGATCCCCTCCTACCCAAAAAATCGCTTTCTTGTGTCTTGTTGTGCACATGTTGTCCATGTATTCTATCGATGAGCTTGGTGGTCTATATAGTGCTCCTACTATTAGTTGTTTCCCCTTTTCTAGTGCGATTGAAGTGTAGACCGATTCTGTATTGATCTCAACATCGAGGTGGTCACTCACTATGTCTGCCTTCACTTCAACAAGTACCCCTCCAAAACCATCCCTCCGGTCCCTCCTGTATATATTGTAATTTGGAGGGAATATCTCAGAGTTGTGTACTGAATCGTTCAACCATGTTTCGGTGCCGATTATTATATCTGGGTTGTAACTATCTATGATGTTCAGTGTCTCGGCTTTTTTGTTCTTTATACTCTGGAAGTTTAAATTAAGTATGGTGGATTTATTCCATGATTGAGTGACTTTTTGCTTGCCCCGTTGGTGTGCTGCTTTCGGTGATGAGCAGGCATCTGGGGGGCCAATTGAGTCTTCGCTTGCTATGCTGCTAAAAGAATTTTGCGTGTGTATGTCCAGACTGTCAAAGAAACTCGAAGTGAACTGAGGCATCCCACATGTTACACAGTTCCATGATATATTGTTCAGACAGTTGTAGATATGCGATGGCATGTGCATGCATTCGGCATGATACCATAAATTATAGTCATCACAACTAACGCCCTTTTGACCCCATGTTACAGCCCTGTGGCATATTTGGCACGGGTATTTCGGTGTTCTAGGTCCTGGGGTTAGCTCAACATCAGATGCTAAAGTGACGATGATAAAGCTCATATAAAGGTATGTGTGTAGTGTACCTCGTTTTATATTTGGATAAGTGCATAAAGGTTTTAAGCCTTTATAACCTCTGTTTACTGATATACTTTTAATACCAAGTTTCCAAAGCTGTTCCTTTTGGGGTGTTTTTATATAACAGCCTGTTTCAGAGTCTGATACAGTTCTTGTAAAGAAGTAAGTTCTTTGGATTGTCAGGTGGCCAATGTCATATAAAACTATATTAAACATATAAATTTAATGAACAAAACAAGAAAAATAAACACAAAACAAATGATATATGGAATGAAATGTACACAATATTACAAGATTCACAACACTGAACATAAAACGATATTCATTCAAAACACTGAACAAATATAATGCATATATAAACGATATGCATTTTACAGCCGGAGACATACCATCCTGCACGCACGCATTCCTGGTACTGTAGAAATTCACTAATTGGACTGGGTTGTTCCCCTTGGATAATTTATAAATACGGACGGATTAATTTCACATAAATGTAGATTCTAAATTGATGACGAGGACACTAGATGATTAATATATCGCTTCACTATTGCATCCAGCGAACCGTGACTACTATGACTGCATAAATATAATGTGTTCAGCACGGACTTCTCGGGTTGTAATTACGGACTCTAAAACTCCAAATTTATGACGGCATTTAATGATAATACTATCACCGATGCTGGGCGTTGTGACATCAGTTTATGTACACCAAAACCGGTACCATTTCAACACAGACACCATTTACACCGACAGCAAACTTTACTACACGCACACCAAAAACCAGACATAAAAACCCCTGTAAAATAGATATTGAACCCACGCATTACTTACATTGTATAAACATTTGCATAATATGTTAATTTTCCGGATATTCTGGACCGCGAGCAAGAAATAACATCTCGACAGCAAAATTTACCATAATTAACCATAAATAAAGCAAAAAGACTTACCTGAGTGTAATGAACCTTCGCCTATGAATATCCATGTCCTGTATTTAACAATTGTAATACTCAAACTACCTGTTCCTCACTTTACTTAAGCACAAAGCGTGTGCTCCACTCAAAATACATGTGCCGACTGACTTTTAACTCACCTTGTTTAAATCTCATGGGTAACCGTACTACGTGATAAACTATCGGTCTGTTTGACTTTTCTATCGGTGTTAGTGGAAAATATAACCATATTAAATTATCCAATATATAATATATTAATACATAATGCAAGTTCGTTACAAACGTCCCTTTTCTAAAGACTAAAGACCATTTAGTCCGACCAGCCAAACGAACTTCAAAAAAATATCTGAAACTACAAAGTAAATAAGGTTAAAATAAAACTCTGTAAACATATCATCACACTCAAATGTGAAAATATAAACAACTGTAAATGTAACACTCAGGGGATAACTAAATATCATCACATCTAGATAATACATCTGCAACAATGTTCGTCTTGCCTGCAATGTAAGAAATAGTAAAACTGAATTATTGAAGTATCAAACTCCAACGCAGTAACCGGTGATTACTGGTTTTCATCTTATGTAGCCACTGTAAAGGGGCATGATCAGTGTTAATAGTGAACTCTTTACCCTCAAGAAAATTTCTCAGTGTTTTTACCGCCCAAACAATGGCAAAACACTCCTTTTCTACCACTGCATAGTTGCATTCAGCTCCGGACAGCTTCTTACTGATAAACAAAATCGGATGTCGCCCATCGTCGAACTCTTGCTCAAGCACAGCTCACATACCCTTTCCTGATGCATCAGTCTGCAAAATAAACTTTTTTAGAAAAATCTGGACTCCGTAAAACAGGGTCACTACAAATACAATCCTTCAATTTGTCAAATGCTTTCTGTGTTGTATCTGACCACTTAACTTTGTTTGGTACGTTTTTCTTTGTGAGGTCAGTTAAAGGTACTGATATGTCTGAAAACTGTGGTATGAACTTTCTATAAAAACCTATAAGACCTAGAAATGACCGGATTTGTTTCTTTGTAACAGGAACCGGAAACTGTTGAATAGCAGAAACCTTGTCTTGAACAGGTTTAATGTTACCACTTCCTGCAATGTGACCTAAACATTCTAGCTCTCCGTATCCGACAAAACACTTACTTGGTTTGGCAACGAGCTTTGCCTCTCTTAAGGATTGAAATACTGCTCTCAGGTGTTCAACATGAAACTCCCATGTATCGCTAAAAATACCTATGTCATCAATAAATGAATCTGCAAATTCATCGAACCCTTCTAAGACTTTGTCCATCATACGGACGAAAGTGGCTCCGGAATTGATCATTCCAAATGGCATCACAGTGAACTGATGGTGCCCAAAAGGAGTAATAAATGCACTTTTCCGTCTACTTTCTAAATCGAGAGGGACCTGCCAGTACTCTTTTGTTAAGTCCAGCTTACTTATGTATCTCGCTTTACTAACCTTATTTAGTACCTCATCCATGCGAGGCATCAATACAGGATCGAAAATAGTCTTTTGTTTAAATCACGGAAATCTAAACATATGCGTAATATTTGTTACCTGAGGTACATCACTAAATATGTCATCGTATTCTACCACGAGTTCTTTGAGCTGTTTTCTCTCATCAGACGTCAACTCGGTGATATATGGACGTCATCTACACTTTCTTTTCTTTGTAAAGCAGGAGAAATAGCTGGATTCATCTCACTGTCGTCTGTACCTTCATCTGTGCTAAGACCTGAAATTACGCTTAAGCACGCAGCAATATCTGTTTGAACATCATTATCCTTATCCTGTTCTACCCTTTCATGCCATACCTTTAGCATGTTAACATGAAAAACTTTTTCTTTTCCTCCTCTAACTTTGACTTTGTAGTCAACTGGACTAACTTTGTCGGTTACAACAAACGGTCCTTTCCAACTAGCTAATAGTTTGAATGTATGTGTAGGCAGTAATATAAGTACTGTTTGACCAACTTCTAACTTCCTATCTCTTGCTTTTCTATCATAGTACAGTTTTTGTTTCTGTTTTGCTTGTGTCTCATTTTCAGTGGCAAGCTCTGCCATTGTTTTCATCTTTTCTCTTGTGTCTAATAAATGACTTAATACAGAATTTTGACATGTACTCGGTTCTTCCCATTCCTCTTTAAGAACTGCTAGAGGACCTCTAATATGCCTGCCATATAATAGTTCAAATGGCGAAAATCCGGTGCTCTAATTAGGCACTTCTCTGTATGCGAATAGCAAGTACGGAATATATTCGTCCCATGTTTTAGGCTTCGATCTTGCATATGCTTTCAACATTTTCTTCAGTACACCATTAAACTTTTCACAAAGTCCATTGCACATAGCATGGTAAGGACTGGTGCGTAACCTAGTTATTTGTAATAATCTACATACCTCCCGCATTAACTCCGACATGAAGTTGCTCCCTTGGTCAGTCAGCATTTCTTTAGGTATTCCCACCCTAGAAAATAAACTAATCAAAGCATTTGAAACTGTGCTAGCTTCTTGGTCTCTCAATGCAATTGTTTCTGGATATTTAGTAGCATAATCGACACAAACCAAAATGAAACGATTTTTACTGTCTGTCATAGGCAAAGGGCCAACAAAATCTAAAGCAATGCGCTGAAATGGCTCGTCCATAGGTGGTATACTAATCAGTGGACCTCGGGGTACTCTCCCCTTTGCTGAACCTATCTGGCAATCAGGACAAGATCTACAGTACTCTGATATATCATTAAATATACCTGGCCAAAAAAAATGTTACATAATTCTATCTCGTCTTTTTATTTCCAAGATGACCAGCTAACGGAATGTCATGCCCTAACTTAAGTATCATGTCTCTTAATTGCCTTGGCAACACAATCTGGTGAATACTTTCACCACTTGGCTTACTGTACACTCTATATAGTAAATCGGACAAATAAACAAAGTATGATGACTGATTTGCATTGTGTTCTTCACTAACATGCGATCTTACCTTATCTAAAGTTGTGTCTGTCTTCTGTAAGTCTATCAGCTGTTTTCTGTCACAAATCTTGAATTCTTGAGATATATCTGAAAAATCTATAGGACGAGTTATGGATGTATCATTACTAAACCTTTCTGTGGTCTCGTCTATTTTCTTATCTGCTTCATCTTGCTTCTTCTTTCTAGATCGAGTCTCAACTGCATTAAAAGGAACTGTCTCTTCTGAAACAAAAATATCTCTACCTCCAGTTACAGGAACCTCTTCAATACTATGTGGCACAGATGTATTCACATAGTTACCTACTACAAGATCTGCAAACGGTGTATCTAAAATTAGTGCTTCAATGTCACCTGAAATAAAAGGAGTAGATACATTAATGTACAGCTCAGGACACTGCTTTACTGTACCATCCGCTAAACATATATCTCTACTATGACCTGTCAAATGATCAGTGTTAGTAAACTTACTGTGAACAAATACAGTAGAACATCCTGTATCTCTTAAAACAGATACATCATCGTTATTAATCTTACCTTCAACAATATCAAGTCCATGCACTTGTACTTTATTGCCATTACACGAGATACCTGGTAGTTTTACAGTTACACCACTATTATAGCCATCAACAGTATGTTCATGCCGAGTTTGTATACATAAGCCAAACTTACCTTGTTTATGTCCACTCTCTGCTGGCTTCTTTGGCTTTGAAGGACAATTCGTTGCAATATGTCCTGCTTTCTGACAAATAAAACAAGTTCTAGTCTCTGCTTGTCTTTCTTTGTACTGAAAACTCTTACCTGGATGTTTTGGTTGGTCTGGTTTACTTACATGTTCATTCTTGTGAGCTTGCTGAAACGCTTCTGCTTTTTCAATCAGTTCATCAACAGTTTTTGGCTTCTGTTCTTTTATCCAAAGTTTTAACTCTTTACTACAACTTACCATTAACTGTTCTCTTGCAACTAAATCAGCAAACTTTGCAAAATCATTAGTTATCTCTTCGCGTTCTAACCAATGCCTTAGAAAACCAACTAATCGAACAGCAAATTCCTTAAATGATTCATCTGAAAGCTAACTGGAGTTTCTGAACTTTTCCCTATATGCCTCAGCAGTAAGCTCATATCTAGACAAAATAGCAGTTTTAATTTCGTCATAATTTCTACTGTCCTCGTCTGGCAATCTAGAAAATGCTTCTAAAGCTTTCCCACAAAGTAAAGGGACTAATCTAAGGGCCCACTCAAGCTTCGGTATTTTATGAAGTGCTGCTAATTTTTCAAAAGACTTCAAAAACACATCTGGGTCTTGACCTTCATGAAATTTGGGAAGTTTTGACTTCAAATTGGGAGTAGAATAAGGTTGAACATTACCATGAGCTAATTCTTTCTCTCTAAGTTCTAACTCTCTTAATTTTACCTCTCTTTCCATCTCTATTTTTCTCATCTCTCTCTCAGCTGCTCTGTCTTCCCTCTCTGTAGCCTGCATATTCTTTAACAATTCTAGGCATACCTCTAACTTTTCACCCTTGTCTAACAACTTTGATACCCACTTTGGCAATCCACTAGCCATGTTATACAATGCAAAATATAAATACACAAAAATAAATAAATAAATAGGAATGACAAATAATCATCAATAATATATGTCAAAATAACTGTTCTCGTCAACCTTGACAACTGTCTAATATAACTATTGGCACAATGACAATCCCACCGCTGCCACCACTGTAAGAAGTAAGTTCGTTGGATTGTCAGGTGGCCAATGTCATATAAAACTATATTAAACATATAAATTTAATGAACAAAACAAGAAAAATAAACACAAAACAAATGATATATGGAATGAAATGTACACAATATTACAAGATTCACAACACTGAACATAAAACGATATTCATTCAAAACACTGAACAAATATAATGCATATATAAACGATATGCATTTTACAGCCGGAGACATACCATCCTGCACGCACGCATTTCTGGTACTGTAGAAATTCACTAATTGGACTGGGTTGTTCCCCTTGGATAATTTATAAATACGGACGAATTAATTTCACATACATGTAGATTCTAAATTGATGACGAGGACATTAGATGATTAATATATCGCTTCACTATTGCATTCAGCGAACCGTGACTAATATGACTGCATAAATATAATGTGTTCAGCACGAACTTCTCGGGTTGTAATTACGGACTCTAAAACTCCAAATTTATGACGGCATTTAATTAACCCGAATAATCCAGTTGCTATATTACTCTCCCGCTAGTCGCTGCATTAGCGCCTGGATGCATTCATTGAAAAAATCCGTCAAACCGGAAATAGTAAATCGCTATGACTGATGGGTATTACGACATAAAATAGGAGGAGCTATAAAGTGTTTGTAAATAATGTCCAATGGAGCGATCAGATGATGTAATGTTGTATGCAATACACATATCCGAATAAATACAACCAAACATGAAATAAAACTTAAATGAATAATTACTATTTTTTAAATATTAAAACATAATGATTTTTATTTCAAAGTTGGAAAGTAAATAAAAGCTTGAATTGAATTCACTCTTATAATGATTTTTTAATTTCATTTAAAATAAAGATTTAAAAAAAATGTATTTTATGATACTGATGGCTGATTAAAATTGTTTGTCATGCATTAGCCGTCAGTTGTAATATACAGGATGTAACCAATATACAGGAAGAGCTCCTACTGTGAAGCCATCTATTTTGAGTGGCCATTCAATGAAAATAACAACCTGACCATATTGTTACATAATAAGAATAAGAATTAGATAAGAAATTAAAATTGATAGAAGGCAAGGATTTATATAATTAGCACATTAAGTCACATTTCATTTATTTAGGCTAAGTTGGGTCAGTTATCAATTAAAGACAAAAATGGGTTTACAAAAATCAGTCTAATAAGTATTTACCTAAATAACGATATGTGTATTGCGACATTTTAGAAGCAAATTTAGATTAAAACATAAAAACTTCAAAAAATGATTACACGGTGTTTTATTTTTGTAAATCTTAAAGATTTGTGAATCTATGGCAATTTAAATCATAATTATGAGAATAAAGGTGCAAGTTAGTTTTCTAAATATGCAAAGGCACGTGCACAATCATTCTCCGTGTTTGCTTTGTCAATATTTACAAACGGAAGTAAAGGGAGTCACTAATGCGTATACTTGCTAATATCTGACATTTGATTGGTCGGCTGTACCAGCCAGCAGCCTGACGGATTTTTACCACTAAGAGTGTTCAAGCCCTCGTCCAGCGAAAGTGCCGATAGAGGGCGCAGTATTATTCAAGTTACATTTAATGATAATACTATCACCGATGCTAGGCGTTGTGACATCAGTTTATGTACACCAAAACCGGTATCATTTCAACACAGACACCATTTACACCGACAGCAAACTTTGCTACATGCACACCAAAAACCAGGCATAAAAACCCTTGTAAAATAGATATTGAACCCACGCATTACTTACATTGTATAAACATTTGCATAATATGTTAATTTTCTGGATATTCTGGACCGCGAGCAAGTAATAACATCTCGACAGCAAAATTTACCATATATAAAGCAAAAAGACTTACCTGAGTGTAATGAACCTTCGCCTAAGAATATCCATGTCCTGTATTTGACCATTGTAATACTCAAACTGCCTGTTCCTCACTTTACTTAAACACAAAGCGTGTGCTCCACTCAAAATACATGTGCCGACTGACTTTCAACTCACCTTGTTTAAATCTCATGGGTAACCGTACTACGTGATAAACTATCGGTCTGTTTGATTTTTCTATCGGCGTTAGTGGAAAATATAACCATATTAAATTATCCAATATATAATATATTAATACATAATGCAAGTTCGTTACAGCGTCAAGGTTGTCAAAAAGGTTATAACAAGTAAATTCAGGTTTCATTTGATAGCACCTGTACCTACCAAAATTATCTAGAAATCGGAAACCTTTTTGTGTCAATCCTTAGGTAATCATTGAAAAACTTTTCCCCAACAACGGAGAGAAAATCATTGACAGTTGACAGTTGTTAAACTACGGAAACGATCTGGCGTGTCACTTCTTTTAAACTTTTCATAGTTCATGTACACGGCTACGTTTTAATGACAATTGGGAGTGGTTTTCTTTTTTGGAACCAGAACTTTTGTTTACAAATTAAAAAATAACAGGAAAAGTTAACAGTTGTCTATATAACAGAAAATGACAGCACCGTTTGTTATTTCAACAAAGTGAGATACTTATTTGGAATGAATAACCAACTAACATACTAACATTACCCTGAACTGAGAAGTTATTTTACTTTAAAATCACTTCTTCATAGTGAATTGAAACAAGTGATGTCACTCTTCACTCTGGGGAGTGCAAGAGCGGTCCTTGTAGTGGCATTAGTCTACTCTTTTCCAGATGTCTTTAATGTGATCATGGCATTGATCTCCCCTTGCACAAACCAGCCTTTTATTGTCCCCATCCGATGGACTAGCATCGTTTCTTAAGACCACCCTAGCCAATAACGTCAAGGTTGTCAAAAAGGTTATAACAAGTAAATTCAGGTTTCATTTGATAGCAATTGTGGTGTTTTCGCAATTTCAGCTGCACACCTGTACCTACCAAAATTACCTTGAAGGGCCACCATTATGACATTTGGACCAGTGACTAATTTTTTACTGGCCCAAAAAAAAATTCGGCACTGAGAATGAGGTATTTTTGAGTGATAGCAAATCTGTGAAGGTTTTTTTTATCATTTGTTTATATATATATGTATTGCCATTGGAGAATCAATTATCAAGCGGGGAGGGTCAGGATCTCATTAACCGGTGTAACATGCTACATTTTTGTGGCCGTCTCAAGCCAGGACCTAAATTTCAAACATCATACGTTGTGGTCTTTATTTTTGATCAATTAGTTGTGGTGAGAGGTGATTGTTCATTTTGTTAACGTTGATATTGGTGGAATTGTTAATCATCACTGTTTAAACTTTCTTTTCATAATATATTCACCATGTAACTTCAATATCTTTTTCATTCCAGCTGGCTCATCGCTCAGCTACATCAAAAGTACAAGAAACATCAAATGAAGTCTTAGATAATGGAGATCCAAAGATTATTACCAACAGTTCATCAGAACAGGAACAATTAAAACATAATTTAGATCTCGGGAATAATTCTGATTTAAGTCAGGGTTTTTTGTTACATCATAGACAGTCAAGTTCTGTTGTCCACATAAATAAACACTTGGAGGATGTTTCGTATTTCTTTCCTAAATCAGGAGATGTTATCACATATAAAAATGTCTTCACACCACAAACAATGGAACAGATACAGATTGCTTTGGAAAATGATAAAAAAGAAGAAAGTCCAGCACTCAGTTATGAGTCCATTGAAGATCATTACTGGCTTGAACAGAAAATTGATACCTCCAAACTTGTACAACATTATATGATGCTGTCCAAACTACGACTGACAGGTACACATTTTGTTGTTTTCTAATACCTTTTGTTGTTAAGTTTTACAGATATGTCAAAATTTAAGAGACTTCCATTGAATTTTAGTTGCTATATGTATGTCTCGCTCTTCTGGGGTATTGTTTTCGTCAATCAGTCTGTCTGTTTGTCCATCACAAAAGTTTGTACATGCAACTCCTCCTACATTTTGAATGGTAATTCTTTAAAACGTAACAAGCATGCTGTATTATCATATGGAGATCCTCATACAATGTATTGTTACAGCATAATTTGCTGCATTATGATCAGATTTTCTTTGAATGAGTTATTTCCCTTTTGACTTATTATCTATAATGAGGTTGATTTCTTTGGGTCGTCATCACGCAACACTGACAATACACACATCTTGAATTTATATCTTACAGATATCAAACCATGTTGTTGTCTAAAAATTTCACCTTTCCTAAATCCTTCGTGTTTTATTTAAATAATTATTGCAGATAATTAACAAGATCCATGTTATTTTCGTTATGAACTGATTTTTATTTTACCACAAACAGTTTTCAGTAAACCACAGACAATTGTACATGTATAACCACATTGTAAATTTTAATATATATCTAATATACAATGTATGAGTTTGCATAACGCTGATTAGAATGTGGAGAGCTTGACCCTTGCGCTAGGAGCCCTATGATCCTATTTCAAAGCCCATAATTCCTTTAACATTTTGATTGTAAATTTCTTAAAACTTTGTATACTTCCTTATTATCATACAGAGACTTGTAAGTTTATATTGCCACATGAAATAAAAGAATTATTAATGTTGTGTTTATATATATTTCAGGTTTGGTAGTATTAACTTCAATGGCAGGGTATGTGATGGCTCCTGGCATGTTTGATCCTGTCACATTTTTGTTTGCTACTGTAGGAACGGCTTTGACCTCAGCCTCAGCTAATGCCACTAATCAGGTATAGCTTTTCTGTTTTATGTCAAACTCTGTTTTTGGTTTTAACTAAGCTGTGACTGAGTCAAACTCAGTTATTAGTTTTATCTAGGCTGTGACTGAGTCAAACTCAGTTATTGGTTTTATCTAGGCTGTGACTGAGTCAAACTATATTGTGGATTTTAACATGATGTTTGGTACTTTCGTTGTTTTTTTTCCTTCAAAATGCTTGTTGCATAGCTACATAAAAAGTCCAAGCTAGATATGAACTATTAACCTTTTCTTATATACAGTAATATTTAAATGGATACCAATCAAACTTTACTTGTAAATTGAATTTGCTTTCTTATATTTCAATATTTTGCTTTATTTTCAATACCACTTTACAATTCTGAAATTTTCCCCCTGGTGTATTCTGTTAACATATATTCTTTCACAAATAAAGAATATACAGTATGTTTACTTGTTTTGTCTTTTGTTCAGATACATAATATGCTTTGAATATACAAAGTACCAAAATTGTTGAAAAATAGTTAAAATCAAAATAATCTTGATCAAACATCTGATATTTTTATTTGTTTTCTTCTATATATAATAATAGATAATGTAAAAAATCAGTTGACCCATGTAGTTTTTTTTCATTCAAAGATCAATACATTTAACAATCATTTATACCAACTAGTTTCACAAATTTTACATTAATGCATTCATTATAAAGATATCTGCTAGACAGTTCTATCAATTTATATCTTTGAAAATGTACCATGTTTTTGTTTATTAAGTTTTGAGCTGGTAATTATATATATAATGTGTCATATCATTCTGAAGGTATTGTTTTTCTTCAGGCAAGCAAATTCAGTTACCCAATTAGCTTTGTGGTTTATTTTCCTTAAAATGAAATTCTGACCTATTCCCCCATTTTTCACTTAACTTATCATTGTGGAATTTTATGACAAATTTGGTGATGGTATTTCTGGATACAGAAAATCGAAGCTAAACAAGAATCTCAAACTAAATCCACTTTATTACTTCATGTACTTATAAATTTTCTCTTCATTTTTTCCATGAAGACAAATTCCATGGTGACATAGTGTTATATTAGTTTAGTTATTAATTATATTGCCATTTAAAAAATATTATAGAATTTCATAAGAAAGTGATACCTGTCTATAACAATCTGGAAACCTGTGTAAACTGAATATCTAATTTAGTTCAAATGTATGAAAACTTAATGTTAAATGAATCTGTATTATCTGACTATGTGTAAACTAAAAAAAAAATTGTTTTGAAGGTTTTGTTGAATACTAGAATAATAAACTTATTGCACATATACACAAAGAAAAAAGTTAAGCACCCCTGTGTTTTTGAAATGACAAATGATACGACAAGTATCACGAGATTACTGACCAGATAAATTCAAGAACGCAATGGTGACCTGTTAGGACATTACATTGGCTGTAAGAAACCACAAAAAAAATAAAGAAAAATGTTAATTTAATGAATATTTAATCACAATATCACAAGACCAGGTTTTGCAGTAAAACATGTCCATTTTAAGTATTGACCTTCACAGTTCAAAAAGCACGATAAGATTGTCATTTCACTTTCTAAACGTCACTTATGAATCACTTGACGACATCTATTGTTCAAAGTTCAGTACCGGGTGTAACCCCCACATGCTTGGATGATGGCCTCAACCCTGCGTCTCATCCCTCCAGTTAGACGTCGGATGTCCTCTTGTGATAGCTACTGCCATTCCCGATGCAATGCTGCTTCCAACTGACGAATGTTTTGCACAGGAGGTTGCCGACCCTGTATACGTCGGCCTAACATGTCCCAAATATGCTCTATGGGATTCAAATCCGGGCTCATGGCTGGCCAAGGAACAGAAGTCACGGCTTCGCTTTGGAGGTAGGCGGTTACTGCTCTTGAACGATAAGGCCTGGCGTTGTCATCCATATACACAGGCTTTGTAGCTAGTGGGAGGTTGTCGAAATGGGGGACAACAACTGGTTGCAAGACGTCTCTGATGTACTGATCACCAGTTAGGTTGCCTTGTATGGTGACTAAATCCAGCTTGCAGTCATGAGAGATACACCCCCAAACCATTACTGAGCCTCCACCGTAAGGAACAGTTGGCTGGATGTTCCTTGGGGTATAGGCTGTATTTTTGTGTCTCCATGAAGCAGAAACCGGCTCTCGTCTGACCAATGGATCTTGCGCCATGTCCTTAAATTCCAACCACGTCGTGCTAAACACCATGCCAAACGTGTTCGTCGATGTCGATCTACCAACAGTGGACGTTTAATGACCCCTTGACCTAAGTCCCGCTGATTTCAGACGGTTTCTAACTGTTCTTGTTGACAGACGACTATTGGGCAGCCAGTGTTGTTTGAGTATGGGACTGGTTGCGAATGGCATTCGTCTAACCAAATGCTGCAATGCCCTGTCGTCACGATCAGATGTTACCCATGGTCTGCCGGATCTTGGCAAGTCTTTCACATTGTTGGTTTGTGTGTGTTTTCTCCCCAGTCGGCTGACTACAGTATAGTGGTAGCCCATCTGACGTCCAATAGCTTTGAAGGACATCCCTGTTGTATGCATGCCGATTATTTGCCATCTTTGTGCTTCTGATATTCGCCTTCGTACCATGCTTACTGAGAATGAATAAAAAATTTAAAATACCGGACTTAAATAACCAAATTTGAAGCGTGAACATACTGAATTTTGAGTAATGTGTGAGAGGCATGGTTCACATGCATGACTAGTCGATATTAGACATAATGGTGACATCTGTATGAGCACATCTTTTTAATGGAACATTGTTCTTGCTATAATCAATATAAATATTAGAATCTAAGCTTAGTGTATTAACTTATTATTTTTTAATATATCAGGGGGTGCTTAACTTTTTTCTTTGTGTATATTATAAACTGATTAATATGCATTCAACTTTTATATTTGTAGTTTTTAGAAGTGCCATACGATTCGCAGATGAACAGAACAAAAACAGAGTACTTGTTCGTGGATATTTGACGTTAGTATTCATTTATCAGTCCTTTATAAAAGGAACCACATCAGTGGTGTAATCATCAGTAGTGGATAGCGTGCTCACATCAAGTGTGATAGGAACCGCATCAGTAGTGTAATCATCAGAAGTGGTTAGCGTGCTCACATCAAGTGTGATAGGAACCACATCAGTAGTGTAATCATCAGAAGTGGTTAGCGTGATCACATCAAGTGTGATAGGAACCGCATCAGTAGTGTAATCATCAGTAATGGTTAGCGTGCTCACATCAAGTGTGATAGGAACCACATCAGTAGTGTAATCATCAGTAGTGGTTAGCGTGCTCACATCAAGTGTGATAGGAACCACATCAGTAGTGTAATCATCAGTAATGGTTAGCGTGATCACATCAAGTGTGATAGGAACCACATCAGTGGTGTAATCATCAGTAATGGTTAGCGTGATCACATCAAGTGTGATTGATCATGGATTCAAGCCCTGATCGTGTCAAACCAAAGACTATTAAATTGGTATTTATTGCTTCTCCACTAGTATGCTGCATTAAGGAGAGAGAACAAAGACTGGTTGGCTTGGAACAAGGCATGTGTCCGAGTGGAGCAACATGTCTACTTGGGGGCCTGTTGTTTCAGTGGGATAGCACTATCAAAAAATCCAAATAAACGTGTTGATCTAGTACACCACGGATATCATTATCATCTTATTGAATGTGACTTGCTCTCGCCATGATATAGCAACAATATCGTTCATACTGTGTTAAACAACAATCATTCACTCAATCCTTTACAAAAAGTTAGGGTTATTGATTTGTATCGTCACATTCAGCAAGCTATATCGTGACTACCAGATGTTTTGGGGGATGAAAGTCTAGAGAGTAATAATTAACTGACTAGTGAATTGCCAGAACTTGGTTAGGTTTCTGGAAACCATATAACACTAGAAGTGAGTATCTGTGTGAGCATACATAAGTGGTGTTAGGATTGAGATAATACGTAAACAGTCTTCACCTCTTACCCAATGAGGCCCTAATCCTTTCAAGAACTTATCTCTTGACCACCCAGGCCATAATCGTTTAAAGAACTGATCTTGGGTCTATAAATTTATTGATTAAACCATTTTGGTGCTGACATTAATCGATGAATTTACTTTTCCTGATCATACATGCATGCATCTGAAAATTCAACCCTTTAAATAAAGGTTTGAGTTCTATTTGATAGGCGACAGTTTTGTAGTTTTGTTCTTCCTTCAGTGGGATTTGAAGCAGGGCTAAGCGACCTGGTGAACTCTCCTACCTTGTCAATGTTGTAAGGCCTCATTCCCAAAATTATTCAGTAAGGGAACCAGATATTCTGTACCTCTTGAACAGACTTGTTACATGATGTATGAGAAAGCATGTCTATTCTAATGGAACAGCAGAAATCTATTTTAATTTTAGTCTTAGAATACCAGGAACATTGTCTGAATTTACGAAAGATGTTCTGGCCTATAGACAATATTTTACCATCTCAAGAAAGAGTTTAATATATGGGTAATGACAATCTACATTGTATCTTTATTATATTTCAGGCCAGTCCATGCTTTATCATTTGCTACTGTGACTGGAACTATTGGAGTAATTGCCTTGGCATTCGGAGCAAACCCTCTGACAGCTGGACTTGGAGTTTTTAACTGGGTCTTATATACCATGTTTTATACTCCAATAAAGAGGATGAGTATATCTAACACTTGGGTGGGATCTGTCGTAGGAGCCATACCACCGATCATGGGATGGGCTGCATGTACAGGTGGAATAGAGCCAGGTAATTAATATGTTTTGTTATATTATTATTGTATAATTATGAAAAGAAACCATGATGGTAAACAATTCCACCAATATCAACAACACGAACAATCACCTCTCACGCCATTGAACATAAAAAAGACCATGACATTGGAAATGAAAGTTCTGGCTTGGGCAGGCACAAAAATGTGGCAGGATCAAACCTGTTAATGGGATCCCAATCCTATACAGTTAAAAAGGATAAAAAAACCTGCAGATTCACTTCCACTCAATAAGACCACATACTATCACAAAAATGGATAACTACATGGACAGTACAATAAGAAGATCAATGAATGCTGACTACTTGCTAGGAAGGTAGAATCTGTTGGTTAAAGACAATACATGAATGAAAAAAGATTTTAAACAATAGTAAAGGAGGTAATTGTCACAAAGTGAATCAAGAAATACAAACATGTACAAATGTAGGTATCTATTTTTAATGTGCACAACTCGTTTCTGGAATATCATTTATCAGGTACGACGCCCAAAGCTCAATGTCAAAAGATTAGAAAACCAAATAATTTAAGTCTTTGTGAGCAAGAATAAAATGGTCCTAATCTGGATGAATAAGTGACTAAAGTCTACACTGTAAAATATTAGACATTTTGAGTTCAAATAATGTTGCTCTTCATTTACATTGTAGGTGCTTTATTACTTGGAGCTATAATGTATGCCTGGCAATTTCCACATTTTAATGCTTTGAGTTGGAATCTGCGTCCGGACTATTCCCGTGGAGGTTACCGAATGATGTCTGTGATTAACCCTAGCCTGTGTAAGAGGGTAGCACTGCGTTACTGTGTAGGGATGATAGGACTATGTACACTAGCCCCGGTGATAGGATTGACCACATGGACATTTGCTTACAATTCATTACCTCTCAACTTGTATTTCTCCTATCTTGGATGGAGATTTTATCATGATGGAGATAGCAATGCATCCCGCAAACTTTTTAGATTTAGTTTGGTTCATCTTCCAGCATTGTTGATTTTAATGATAATAAGCAAAAAGTCATTTAAACAAAAGATGGTGAAGAGACATTCAGAAATACCAGTGACTACTTCATGAATATATTGTTATGTTAAATTATTTGTAAAATCAAAACTTCAAGTTTTTTATTTTTGTTTATGTGATATGACAATTGTTCAATAATGACAAACAAGTAATTTGAAATCTTTCAGAATAGTTATTTATCTGTAATTTGGACATTTTCTCCTTTGATCTCCCCGAATGATATTGTCAGTATTAACAAACTGACAATTATCTGTCAGTGTGACTTCAAACACATTATGGTGTAACTGATAAAAAACAATAACATCAGTTTTGAAGGTCTCGACATTCATTATCTCTAGTATCACAGCTCGTCATATCAGATTTGCTGTGTTACTAGTGATAATGTCTGAAAGTCTGTCTTAATCTTTATAACTACTGTTTATTCTATATATATGTGTTATCTCCCCTCAGTGATTTACTATTGTATAAGTATTATATATACCATGGATCTTACGAATTAACTTATTTAAACCAACGAATCCGAAGGATGAGTTGGTTTAAATAAGTTCATGAGTAAGATCCATGGTATATATAGTTTGTAACAGAAATTACATGATTGACAGATCTATTACGTCAAAATCATGGAATAACAGATTCTATGACGTCAAAATCATGGAATAACAGACCCTATGACGTCAAAATCATGGAATAACATCAAGATCTTCATGTTAGACCATGGTTTGTAAAAGTTCACTATTTTTAAGTTGATTATTGGATAAAAACATCAAAGGAAAAATGCGTATTTATGTTACAAGTGGAGGAAATTTTCGGTTAATTTGTGTTTCACCAAATTGCACAACAATAACTCCACAGAAACCAATTTCATTTTATGTGTTCAACTGGAAAATGATGTTTTCGCAAAATTTACCCCCTGTCAAATTAATGATGCATATACATTATTATGTGACAAAGAAATGTTTCACAATCATATAAATGATTAATACTGAATTGTGTGATTTTTTATATATATATATATGTTTTTTTCACTGGGTTTTCCTGTGCAAAGTTCCTGTTACTGAATTGATGATATATGTACCGGTAAGTTAAACACCAGGGGTTCGTTGTTGAACTTGTGATTAAACTAACCAGATGATTAGCCCTAATTACATAATTCATTCCTAATCACATACTTAGCTAATTCAATGATTAAATTTTGTTGCTGAACTCATTTTATGCCCCCGCAACGAAGAGTCGGGGGGCATATTAATTTACCCCCTGTCTGTCCATTCGTCCGTTCGTCCATCCGGATATAGATACATGGTTTGTCCGGCTATCTCCTCCTACAGTTTTGGAGCTACAGTTTTAATAATTTGTAGGATGTTTATACACATAATGGAGGTGTGCATGTCCACAGGATTTTGATGGTCGGGCGGGGGCATCATTTGTGTCTTACAGACACACTTCATTTTCTAAAAATCACTTCTAACGAAACAACTTTGTCCATAATTATCAAGTGCGGGAGCATACTTCTTTTCTAGTTTAATCAATGTATTAGCTAATCATATTTAATCATTGAATTAGCTAATTATGTGATTAGGAATGAATCATGTAATTAGGGCTAATCATATGATTAGCTTAATCACAAGTTCAACAATGGACCCCAGAATCCTTCAACATAACATGACATATCTCAAGAAAACTATAATCTTCTCCTTTAACATCACTGCTGTAATTCATATCAAACTTGGTCAGACCTGGTATCTATTCTATGCAGCGGCCTTTTTCAGAATTGTGTCATGTAGCTGGTCAAACGGCTTTCCAAGATGGCCTTCTGAGACATTTGCATCTTCTTTTGATGAAGTGCTGCACCAAATGCAACCAAATTTGGTAATGACAGTCCATGATAGTTCTTTCAGATTTGAAAAAAATATATGGTAGAAATAGTCCCTCAGAGGTATTCATTAAATAATATATGTTGGTTGACCATGTCTGACATTCATATGATTTTTACACATGTGGTCTATATATTTATACATATTTGTATTTAAGTTTGACTTGTTTCTATAAACATATGTTAGTTGAATTTAAATGTCAATGCAGCCTTCATATTAACATGTGAAATGTAATTTCAAAAAGGTTGTTTTAAATGTTGAACAATCAAATACATTTTTTATTGTACTTGTCTGTGTTTTTATGTTTTAGTTTAGTTTAGTTTAAATATCTATTATTCAGATAAACATGAAAAGGATTGGGCACATATTATCACAACTTATGAAGCCCTTTCCCATAAGATATATTAGTTATATATAGCTTTACATCACATCTGGTTTGAGCCCTGGATCAGGTCAAACTAAAAACTATAAAATTGGTATTTGTGAAATGAAAGGGATCCTCATCTCTTCACCGGTAAACTGCTGATAAAATTTCAAAACATTCTGAGAAACACTACTCAAGTTATCATACGACATAGGGTAAAAATCCTATTTTCCGTCGGATCAAGTCCAATAACTCTGGAACAGCAAAAGCGAAAATCGTCAAAAATGAAAGGGATCCTCCTGTCTTCACCGGTAAGCTGCTGATAAAATTTCAAAACATTCTGAGAAACACTACTCAAGTTATCATACGACATAGGGTAAAAATCTTTTTTTCCGTCATATCAAGTCCAATAACTTTGGAACGGCAAAAGTGAAAATCGTCAAAAATGAAAGGGATATTCCTCTCTTCACCGGTAAGCTGCTGATAAAATTTCAAAACAATCTGAGAAACACTACTCAAGTTATCATACGACATAGTGTAAAAATCCTATTTTCCGTCATATCAAGTCCAATAACTCTCCTTCTTCTTTTGGTATACAGCTATCCATCCACTGGATGATCACTAGCTGTTGCGCATGCGTGGGAATAAGAAATAATAATAAATTCAGTCAGTTTATAACATATTTACAAGTGGTGCCAACAGAAACAAATTTTGTGGTTAAAACTATTTACAATTTCATTTTTATTTAAATTTGTGATTGTAGATGGCTGAGAACAGTTGGTGTTAGCTGTTCTCTAAACGTGTTGACTGTTGGGCATAGAACTATAGTTTGAGGTAGTAAATTCCAGTGAATGATTGTGTTCGGAAAGAATGAGTACTTGTACGGATCTTTGAATGCATGAAGATGTCTGTATGTAAATGGATGAAATTGTCTGATTCTTGGGTCTGTAGGTATTAATATTGTTGTAGGAACTGCAACTATATGGTGAACAATCTTGTAGAACATGATAAGTTTTGTTTTGAGTCGACGTTGTTGTAATGAAGGCCAGGTGAGGGTTTGTAGCATGTCTGTGACGCTGCTAGTATTATGTTATCTGTTGCAGGCATACCTAGCTGCCCGTCGTTGGACCATCTCAATTTTATTGCAATGTTCTGCAGTGTGAGGGTTCCAAACTGAGCATGCATACTCTAATTTTGGACGGACAAGAGATAGGTATGCCTGCGACTTTATATTTGTGTTGGAGGTTTTAAGGTTTCTTTTCAAGAATCCAAGACTTTTATTTGCATTGGCTACTATGTTGTTAGCATGCTGTGTCCATTTCAAGTCGGATTGAAGAGTGATTCCAAGATATTTTGCTGAAGAAACTGATTCCAAAGTATGATTGTGTAGCAAGTAGTTATGTTTTACAGGATTTTTCTTGTTTGTTATTGCAAGGACTGAGCATTTGTCTGGGTGGAAAGCCATCAGCCAGTCACTTTCCCATCGTGCGGCAGCATCAAGGTCTTCTTGGAGACTATCACAATCTTTTTGGGATTTGATAGTTTTGTAGATGATGCTGTCGTCGGCGAACAGTCTGAGTTGGCTGGATTTCATATATTCTGATAAGTCATTAATATATACCAGAAAAAGAACAGGACCCAGAACTGTTCCCTGAGGGACACCAGAAGTGACCGGAGCAATATCTGATGACTCTCCATCCAGAACCACTGTTTGTGTACGGTTTGATAAAAAGGCAGAGATCCAGCAAAAGTGAAAATCGTCAAAAATGAAAGGGATCCTCCTCTCTTCACCGGTAAGCTAGCTGATATAATTTCAAAACATTCTGAAAAACACTACTCAAGTTATCATGCGACATAGGGTAAAAATCCTATTTTTCGTCATATCAAGTCTAATAACTCTGGAACGGCAAAATTGAAAATCGTCAAAAAAGAAAGGGATCCTCCTCTCTTCACCAGTAAACAGCTTTAAAAGATTCTAAGAAACACAACTCAAGTTATCGTACGACATAGGATTTGTCTACAGACGTACGGACGGACATGGTGAAACCAGTATACCCCCCTACAACTTTGTTGCAGGGGGTATAATGACAACCCTTAAGAACATGGGCAAGACTTGAATCATGGTATATAAACAGTCAAAATGTCGTAGACCACAGGACTACTAATTATACCCCCACTCGCAGAGTGGTGGGTATACTGTAATACCCTTGTCCGTCCGTTCATCCGTCCCTAAACCTTGTGTACGCAACTAGTCATTTGTCTTTTGTTGGATTTTATTCATATTTGGTATCTTGGTTGGCCATGATCTGAGCATGCGCATATCATACCGATTTCACGGATGGTTGATTTTTGTGAGAGTTATAGCCTTTTTCATGTTTGTTTGACCATACGTCCGTCCGCACATCTTGTGTACGCAACTAGTCATTTGTCTTTTGTCGCATTTTATTCATATTTAATATCTTGGTTGGCCATGATCTGAGCATGCACCTAATATACCGATTTCACGGATGGTTGATTTTTGTGAGAGTTGTAGCCCTTTTCATGTTTGTTTGACCATATGTCCGTTTGTACATCTTGTGTACGCAACTAGTCATTTGTCTTTTGTCGCATTTTATTCATATTTGGTATCTTGGTTGGCCATGATCTGAGCATGCGCATATTATACCAATTTCACAGATGGTTGATTTTTGCGAGAGTTATAGCCCTTTTCATGTTTGTTTGACCATATGTCCGTCCACACATCTTGTGTATGCAACTAGTCATTTGTCTTTTGTCGCATTTTATTCATATTTGGTATCTTGGTTGGCCATGATCTGAGCATGCGCATATTATATCGATTTCACGGATGGCTGATTATTGCGAGAGTTATAGCCCTTTTCATGTTTGTTTGACCATACGTCCGTCTGCATATCTTGTGTACGCAACTAGTCATTTGTCGCATTTTATTCATATTTGGTATCTTGGTTGGCCATGATCTGAGCATGCGCATATTATACCGATTTCACGGATGGTTGATTTTTGCGAGAGTTATAGCCCTTTTCATGTTTGTTTGACCATATGTCCGTTCGCACATCTTGTGTACGCAACTAGTCATTTATCTTTTGTCGCATTTTATTCATATTTGGTATTTTGATTGGCCATGATCTGAGCATGCGCATATTATACCGATTTCACGGATGGTTGATTTTTGCGAGAGTTATAGCCTTTTTCATGTTTGTTTGACCATACGTCCGTCCGCACATCTTGTGTACACAACTAGTCATTTGTCTTTTGTCGCATTTTATTCATATTTGATATCTTGGTTGGCCATGATCTGGGCATGCACATATTATACCGATTTCACGGATGGTTGATTTTTGCGAGAGTTATAGCCCTTTCCATGTTTGTTTGACCATACATCCGTTCGCACACATTGTGTACGTAACTAGTCATGTCTTTTGTCGCATTTTATTCACATTTGGTATCTTGATTGGCCATGATCTGAGCATGCACATATTATACCGATTTCACGGATGGTTGAGTTATAGCCCTTTTCATGTTCCCTTACGAGCTGCTGCTATAAATTATTTCCTTGATTAGCTATGTATAATATTTATATCTAATAATCTGTAATACATCATTTTTCATCAATTCCAAACGTTTACTAGCCAACTGCCCTGGGAGGATACACATCTCTTGATTCCAACACTCTTTACACTCCTTTATGCCTCTCCACCACGTTAAGTCCCACTATAATCTAATACTTTACTACACATCAACTTATGTAGAGCGAGTGGGGGTATCACAGCACGACAACGCGTGCAGTTTCATTAAATCTAGAGTAATCAGTCTCTCAATGTTTATTGCATTACACAGGACTGTTAATTAAATCTAGAGAAATCAGTCTCTCAATGTTTATTTCACAACACAGGACTGTTAATTAAATCTAGAGTAAACAGTCTATCAATGTTTATTGCACTACACAGGACTGTTAATTAAATCTAGAGAAATCAGTCTCTCAATGTTTATTTCACAACACAGGACTGTTAATTAAATCTAGAGTAAACAGTCTCTCAATGTTTATTTCACAACACAGGACTGTTAATTAAATCTAGAGTAATCAGTCTCTCAATGTTTATTGCACTACACAGGAATGCTAATTAAATCTAGAGAAAACGGTCTCTCAATTGCACTACACAGGACTGCTAATTAAATCTAGAGAAAACGGTCTCTCAATGTTTATTGCACTACACAGGACTGGTAATTAAATCTAGAGAAAACCGTCTCTCAATGTTTATTGCACTACACAGGACTGCTGATTAAATCTAGAATAATCAGTCTCTCAATGTTTATTGTATTACACAGGACTGCTGATTAAATCTAGAGAAATCGGTCACTCAATGTTTACTGCACTACACAGGACTGTTAATTAAAACTAGAGAAAACAATCACTCACACTCACTCTCAATGTGTATTGCACTACATACAAATGTAGGACTGCTAATTAAATCTAGAGAAAACGGTCTCTCAATGTTTATTGCACTACACATGACTGCTAATTAAATCTAGAGAAATCGGTCACTCAATGTTTACTGCACTACACAGGACTGTTAATTAAATCTAGAGTAATCAGTCTCTCAATGTTTATTGCATTACACAGGACTGCTAATTAAATCTAGAGAAAACAGTCTTTCAATGTTTATTGCACTACACAGGACTGTTAATTAAATCTAGAGAAATCAGTCTCTCAATGTTTATTTCACAACACAGGACTGTTAATTAAATCTAGAGTAAACAGTCTCTCAATGTTTATTTCACAACACAGGACTGTTAATTAAATCTAAAGTAATCAGTCTCTCAATGTTTATTGCACTACACAGGAATGCTAATTAAATCTAGAGAAATCAGTCTCTCAATATTTATTGCACTACACAGGACTGTTAACTAAATCTAGAGTAAACAATCTATCAATGTTTATTGCACTACACAGGACTGTTAATTAAATCTAGAGAAATCAGTCTCTCAATGTTTATTTCACAACACAGGACTGTTAATTAAATCTAGAGTAAACAGTCTCTCAATGTTTATTTCACAACACAGGACTGTTAATTAAATCTAGAGTAATCAGTCTCTCAATGTTTATTGCACTACACAGGAATGCTAATTAAATCTAGAGAAAACGGTCTCTCAATTGCACTACACAGGACTGCTAATTAAATCTAGAGAAAACGGTCTCTCAATGTTTATTGCACTACACAGGACTGGTAATTAAATCTAGAGAAAACCGTCTCTCAATGTTTATTGCACTACACAGGACTGCTGATTAAATCTAGAATAATCAGTCTCTCAATGTTTATTGTATTACACAGGACTGCTGATTAAATCTAGAGAAATCGGTCACTCAATGTTTACTGCACTACACAGGACTGTTAATTAAAACTAGAGAAAACAATCACTCACACTCACTCTCAATGTGTATTGCACTACATACAAATGTAGGACTGCTAATTAAATCTAGAGAAAACGGTCTCTCAATGTTTATTGCACTACACATGACTGCTAATTAAATCTAGAGTAATCAGTCTCTCAATGTTTATTGCATTACACAGGACTGCTAATTAAATCTAGAGAAAACAGTCTCTCAATGTTTATTGCACTACACAGGACTGTTAATTAAATCTAGAGAAAACAGTCTCTCAATATTCATTGCATTACACAGGACTGCTAATTAAATCTAGAGAAAACAGTCTCTCAATGTTTATTGCATTGCACATGACTGCTAATTAAAACTAGAGAAATCAGTCACTCACTGTTTATTGCAGTACACAGGACTGTTAATTAAATCTAGAGTAAACAGTCTCTCAATGTTTATTTCACAACACAGGACTGCTAATTAAATCTAGAGAAAACAGTCTCTCAATGTTCATTGCATTGCACATGACTGCTAATTAAAACTAGAGAAATCAGTCACTCACTGTTTATTGCACTACACAGGACTGTTAATTAAAACTAGAGAAAACGGTCATGCAATGTTTATTGCACTACACATGACTGCTAATTAAATCTAAAGAAATTAGTCTCATAAAGTTTATTGCACTATTTTTGATAACAGAGTATTAATAGAAACAGCATTAACAAAACATTTAAATTTCGATTTGCAACAAAGAACAAAAATGTCATTTAAGTAAATTTGGGGTTTAAATCAAATGGCAAAGGGACAAAAATATAAAATACTAGTAAGTGACAAGGGGTCAAATATTATATCGACGTCTATGGTTGCAAGCAGGTGAAGGGATGTTCCTGCTGGGGACGGTGATCTGAAGCATTTAAGCGATTTGAGATGAAAATTTGCAATAAAAACAGAGAAATAAAACAATAGCCATTCAATGCCTTTCTGGGGGAGACAATCATGTAATTTGTGTACTCTCTGTCCGTTATAAAATTTTATATGGGAATTCTTCAACACCAAATGCAGGATTGGTTAATACATGTATTGTCGTAACCCACTGCTGATTACGCTCAGATACTCTCCACTTGTCATCCGTGGGTCATTTCATATGAACATAGTCGTCTCAGGTTTGTTCTATAACTGATCTGTATTTAGTTGTGTCAATAACAACATAACATCACTCAAATATTCATGTTTGATGGATTGAACAGATTGTGTAAGATATGATCTGACTAGTGGATACACCATTCATCGTCGATAACTCACAGGTAATAGCCACCTGTTCATATCCTCTTATCATTTTAATTTGTAGGAAAATCCTGCTCTTTTTAATAACTGATTTGATTGGCTGTAAATCAGTGTGTCGAACCTAATCAAAATGTTTTAAAATGATTCATAAATAATTCACTCAGTTGACCCATGTTGTGATGAGTAGAGCATGACCAGCCGTGGGTTTCTGAAGATGATTTGTATAGGGATTATGGGTATTTTAATACAAATTTTAACAATATTTCAGTTATATAATGGTGATCTGTTTTATTGTTCGAGGAAACCAGATAACAATTTCAGTGGTGATAAGTACTAAGAATAGGAAAAGCAAAAGGCCAGTTTAGCAGACTAAGAAAAATTTGGAACTCCTCGATATTTTCCATAAAGACAAAAATCAAACCTTTTAATAGTCTAGTGATATCAATTCTAACTTGCATCAGTGAAACTTAACTAGAGGCTCCCAGGAGCCTGTAATAGCTCACCTGGTTTTTAATTTGACATCTAAAGTTGATAGAAAATGGGGGTGTTACACATCATTTTGAAAGTGGGCCACCAAAAGATCATTTCAACTCAAATTTCTGAGCAACAGATTTTGATGTGATGTTTTTTCTCATAATACAATGTATTCCTAAAGGGAATAAACTGGCTGAAAAAATCTCACAGAAAAACCCATAATGTATGTTAAATTACTAATTGCCATGTAGCTGCAGTTAAAATTTCAGTTCATTTTGATGTGTAATAAAGCAGAAATTGATAACTAAAGAAATGTCTATTTTTAGTAACAGCAGCCATTTTGAATGGAGGGTGGGGCTGTCGGATACAATATAGAAAGGAGACCACCCTAGGACTATCCCAGCCAAATTTGCTTTAATTTAGTTTAGCAGTTTCAGAGGAGAAGATTTAAATGTGATCTTTTATCAAAATATGCCTAATTTGCATAATAGATATAAATCGGTTGAAAGAAAAATTTCACAGAAAAACCCAGACTATTTGTTAATCTACTCATTGTCATGTAGCTGCAGTTAAAATTTGAGCTCATTTTAATTTATAATAAAGCAGCAATGGACAATTGAAGAAATTTCTATTTTTAGTAACAGCAGCCATCTTGAATGGAGAGCGGAGCTGTCGGACACAATTTTGAAATGGGACTACCCAAGGACTATCCCAGCCAAATCTGGTTTAATTTGGTACAGCGGTTTCAGAGGAGAAGATTTAAATGTGATCTTTTATCAAAATATGCCTAATTTGCATAATCGGTAAAAATCGGCGGAAAGAAAAATTTCACAGAAAAACCCAGAATATAAGTTAAACTACTCCTTGCTATGTAGCTGCAGTCAAAAATTTGAGCTCATTTTGACTTGAACTAAAGCAGCAATGGACAATTGAAGAAATTTCTATTTTTAGTAACAGTGGCCATCTTGAATGGAGGGCGGGGCTGTCGGACACAATTTTGAAATGGGACTACCCAAGGACTATCCCAGCCAAATTTGCTTTAATTTGGTTCAGCGGTTTCAGAGGAGAAGATTTAAATGTGATCTTTTATCAAAATATGCCTAATTTGCATAATCGGTAAAAATCGGCTGAAAGAAAAATTTCACAGAAAAACCCAGAATATATGTTAAACTACTCCTCGCTATGTAGCTGCAGTAAAAAATTTGAGCTCATTTTGACTTAAACTAAAGCAGCAATGGACAATTAAAGAAATTTCTATTTTTAGTAACAGCAGCCATTTTGAATGGAGGGTGGGGCTGTCAGACACAATTTTGAAATGGGACTACCCAAGGACTATCCCAGCCAAATTTGCTTTAATTTGGTTCAGCGGTTTCAGAGGAGAAGATTTAAATGTGATCTTTTATCAAAATATGCCTAATTTGCATAATCGGTAAAAATCGTGGAGCTGTCAAGACACAATTTTGAAAGGAACCCACCCAGGGACCATCCCTGCCAAGTTAGGTTTAATTTGGTCCAGCGGTTTCAGAGGAGAAGATTTAAATGTGAAAGTTTATGACGTACGAAGGACGGAAAGACGGACTAATGAGAGGGGAATCGTAACTACTCAGCCATTCTCGCTACCCTACAAATAACCTCGTAAGTAGATAATAGAAATTCTTCTTAAATTGTTTGCCGGAAGTTAAGTTAAGTTAAGCCGCACAAAAATATAGTCCACGAAAATCCAATATGGAAGACATACTAAGTAAAATCTAATCATGCAAAACTAATTAACACTTTAACTTTTATCCATGAAAATAATTGAAATATAGAAATTTTTTTAAAATATAACTTTATCAAATTTTCATGTAACTCAGACATGTGAAAAGTAGTGCGATTTATACGCCTAATGCATACAAGGTTATTTGTAGGGTAGCGATAATGGCCGAGTAGTTACGATTGATGAGAGGGTACTTGTGAGGATGAAGACTTTTGGGGTGCAAATTTGTACAGAATGGTTTTACGGGTAGCATCTTTCTTGGCCATGCAGTGGGGACATTACGTCCAAACAACTCGGAAATGACCGATTGATCACGTAGATTTGTCTGGTATCCTAATCAAGGGAGATAAAATTGAGCAAGGAACCAGACTATTAAATTGAAATTTTACGATCTTGGCCGTGTCGGTCGTACATGTCCGCTCATGTTACTTGTGAGCTGTATTGTTTTTATCTATTACTTATGAGCTTACAATGTCCATACTGGTGATTTTCCAATGTGATTTGTGGGATGCACCACATAAGTTGCATTTCTCCCCACAAGTCTTGTTTGTACCTTAAAATCAACTCACAAGTACCCTCTCATGGGGGCGGACGGACAGACGGACGGACGATGGACGCCAAGTGATGACAAAAGCTCACATGGCCTTTGGCCAGGAGAGCTAAAAACAACAGAACAAGACAAAAAGAAACTTGACACATTCCAAAATAGATGACTTAGACAAATATTACGAATAAGATGGCTACACAATATCAAATGAGGAATTACTGCATAGAGCTAAAACAACGAAAGCAAGAGAAACTAGGAAGAACTGTTTTAGATACCTAAAACTTATGTCTCCCCTTAATGCGGCCATCTGTACAACAATAAGTTACACATGAGTTGAATGATACTATTTAAAAAACAATTATTTGACCTTAAGGTCAAAGGTCAAGGTCCCACGAAGGTCATTATGGTACGCGACACACCGCCGTATGGTCATGCAACCACATACCAAATATCATTGACCTATCTCAAAAGACAAAAATGTTATGGACCGGACAAGAAAATACTATTTAAAAAAAAATCAATTATTTGACCTTCAGGTCAAAGGTCAACGTCCCACGAAGGTCATTACGGTACGCGACACGCCACCTTATGGTCATGCACCCACATACCAAATATAATTGACCTATCTGGAAAGACAAAAAAGTTATGGTCCGGACAAGCTTCGCTGAGAGGCAGAAGAAGTGGAAGAAAAAATCAGACTAAAACAATATGTCTCCCTTCGTTCGAAGGGGAGACATAATTATACAAAAAAGATGGAGATGGATAGGCCATGTCTTACGTATGGACAACAACAGGATTTGTAAAACTGCATTGACGTAGCAACCTGAAGGGAAAGGTAAAGTTGGACGACCGAAAACAAATTAGAGAAGAACGGTAGAGACAGAAAGAGACAAACTAGGGATGAACAGCTGAGCATGGACAAAGACAGAGACAAATGGAGACAGTACATCTGGGCCTTATGTCCCACTGGGCATGAAGAGGATAGGTGGTGAGGTGAGATACTAGTTACATATATAAATGTAAATCCAACTATCATATGATCATGGCTACAATGGCTCTACTTTGTGTATGGATGGGGAACTGAAACTGGAAAATAATGCATATTATTTATGTGAACATTTTGAAAAACTAACAAGTATAACAATACAATTGCAGAGGATATAAAATAAATATAATCCTGTTATATATTTTCTTCTGTAATGAGATAAAAACAAAATTTAAATTGATACGTACAAGCAGTGGAGATAGTTGTAACATATGTTAAGAATCAGTTTAGTTCAACTGTATATAACATTATACATTAACATATTGTCTGTCTATTAACATCAATTAATTAAACTGGAATGTATACAATATTCAAAATACAATTACAAGTGTTCCTGTTTCAAGGAAATAAATTCCTTGATTTTATATTCAACAATAGACAATAAAATATATATATATATATATATATATACAATTAGTCATTTAGTATTCATTTTTTGTGTGGATTTCATTGGGTTTTTTCCCCCAGCAAAATAAAACCACCAAGTAAATGCAAAAACTTCAAATGATCCTAGGTGGGGAGCGTATTTATCACATACCATCAATGATTCATTGTAAGTCACAAAGACATGTATTTGTTTGGTCTAACATGTAGTACAATTCTGCAGCTAAGGGACCGACCAACTTGAAGGAGGGGGTTATGGTTTTTTGTTTCGTTCAGAATTTTTCTTTCAGACAACACAAGAGTTAGAATTTTTTTTTTTGGTCGTGCAAAGCGCGTAATTTTTTTTCCAGAATTTAACATTAGATTATATGACAAAAACTCTGAATCATATTATTTTTTTTTTCTTCCACCAAAATCAAAATATTTTTTTCAGCAACATTGGGAATCAGAATATTTTTTTAGAAAAAAACCTTAACCCCCCCCTTCAAGTTAAATGGTCGGTCCCTAACTTATAATGTATTTATAGTCAACACAATTAAAACTACTTGAATAAGAATCAGAAATATTCCCAGTTTCTAGCAAACCATGACAGCATGTGTGTATAACTCTTCATGGCAGATCGTTTAGGGTTGTCATCATCAAGCACATCATCACTTGTAGTCTGTTCTGTATTTATTCCTGATGCCAGCTTCACTATATCTCTGAATCCTCTACCAATCGTGATGATATCTGGTACATTACCTTCATGTTCAGTCTCATGTAATGACAGAATAATACGGAAATCTTCACTACTGTGACAACGGAATACTGTATAGGGTCCCAAATGAAGATTCTCTGCATCTGCCACAATGAGAGATCCCCATGTTGTTCCCATGTAGAGATATTTGTCAACCACCTTCATTGATGTTATCTGATAATTCCATGCTGAAATTAGATATGAATCTGTTATTACTGCTAGATCAACCAAGGGGACTATAGAGCATTACAAGATCACAAAAAACTAGAGGCTCAGTGGGCTGAGCCTGTGTCGCTCGCCTTTCATTCTGCTTTGAGGAAACTTAACACAGAACCTTCCATACATGTAGATGCTTCTTACCAAGTTTCGGTTCATATGGCTAAGCAGTTTCAAAGGAGAAGATTTTTTCGAAATCGACCAATCAGAAACAAGAATTGCATGTGGTGGCCATGTTTGCTAACCGATCGGGATGAAATGAGCAATCATCATAAAGGATATTCCATAGATGCTTCCTACCAAGCTTCGGTGATAGCCATGTTTGTTAACCGATCGAGACGAAATGAGCAATCTTCATAGAGGACATTCCATAGATGATTCCTACCAAGTTTCGGTGGTAGCCATGTTTGCTAACTGATCGGGACGAAATGAGCAATCTTCATAGAGGACATTCCATAGATGCTTTCTACCAAGTTTCGGTTCATTTGGCCATGCGGTTTCAGAGGAGAAGATTTTTAAAAATCGGCCAATCAGAAACAAGAATTGCCTGTGGTGGCCATGTTTGGTAATGGATCTTAACTAAATGTGCACTCTTTAGAGAGGACCTTCCATATATGCTTCCTACCAAGTTTCAGTTCATTTGGCTGAAGGTTTTCAGAGGAGAAGATTAAAATGTGAAAAGTAAACGGATGACAGACGACGGACACCAAGTGATGGCAAAAGCTCATATTGCCTTTGGCAAGGTTTGCTAAAAAGAATATTAAAATGTGAATACCTACTTGTAATGTATAGAATAAACATGTTACACTAATCAGCATTAGTTAATTTCTAAGGGAGATAATGGCAAGAGTTATCTTTCTTTTAACAGTCTAGGCAAGAGTTATCTTTCTTTTAACAGAGGAGAAGATTTTTTAAGAAATCAACCAATCAGAAACAAGAATTGCCTGTGGCGGCCACGTTTGTTAACCGATTGGGACAAAATTAGCAATATTTATAGAGGACCTTCCATATATGCTTCCCACCAAGTTTCGGTTCATTTGGCCAAGCGGTTTCAGAGGAGAAGATTAAAAAAAATCGGCCAATCAGAAACAAGAATTGCCTGTCGCAGCCATGTTTGTTTAATGGATCGGGACACAATGAGCAATCTTCATAGAGGACCTTCCATAGATGCTTCCAACCAAGTTTCGGTTCATTTGGCCATGCCGTTTCAGAGGAGAAGATTTTGTAGAAATCAACCAATCAGAAACAAGAATTACCTGTGGTGGCCATGTTTGTTAACCGATCGGGATGAAATGAGAAAACTTTATAGAGGACCTTCCATAGATGCTTCCCACCAAGTTTCGGTGGATATGGCCAAGCAGTTTCAGAGGAGAAGATTTTTTTAAATCGTCCAATCAGAAACAAGAATTGCCTGTGGTGGCCATGTTTATTAACGGATCGGGACAAAATGAGCAATCTTTATAGAGGACCTTCCATAGATGCTTCCTACCAAGTTTCAGTTCATTTGGCTAAGGGGTTTCAGAAGATGATTAAAATGTGAAAAGTTAACGGACGACGGACGCCAAGTGATGGCAAAGCTCACATTGCCTTTGGCAAAGTGAGCTAAAAACCACAATAAAGATGAACATTTAAAAAAAAATCTAAATTGAATGAAAAGTAAAAAAAATCCAAATTAGGAAATTTGGCTCCTTTGGGCGTCTTATTTTCTGTGGCAGATTTCCGATTAAAAAAAAAACATGTACACTTTGCATAGGATCATTAAATGAAAATTCCTACAACAAAAACTGTTATGAAATAAGTTTATCTCTAACAGGCTAAGTATTTAATTTTACCATCAAATATTACACAGAGAACATAATAATTAATGCCCGTTACTTAAAATTTGCTGCTTCAGGAGGTTCGTCCATGCATGTAAATGAAAGGTTTTAATTGTTTGTTTTGTTTATAAAAGCAATAGCAAATCAACATTTTCTTTAATAGAAACAGAAAGATTAACATGCCATAAGTATTTAATTATACCTTGAAAATATTAATATGTATATCGAGACTAGTTTGAATAAATAAGAGTGAGTGAGTGATTGTTGTTCAATGACAACTGAGCAATTTTTCAGCTATTCCATGGCGAGGACAAGTTAATTTTTAATGAGATGATGATGAAGTCTGCTTTGTTCTAGACCAACACGGTGAGTTGGATTTTTATAGTGCTAGCTCGCTGAAACAACAGTCTGTGAGTAGACATGTCGCTCCACTTGGACACATTATTCTGATTCCGAGCTGACCAGTCTTTGCTCTTACTGCTTAATGCTACAGGCTTAGCCGAGAAGCAACAAATACCAATATTACAGTCTTTGGTTTGACCCAACCGGGGCTCGAACCCATGATCTGCCGCACTTGAGGTGAGCATGCTAACCATTACACCACTGATGCGGTTGAAAGTAAATAAGAACATGGAGTAGTTATAGTCTGTTTGATAATTGTGTCTGTTCGTTTTTGTTTTTTACTTTTGTCTTATTGTATTTCATTAAAGTATAAAGAAAATGTACAAAACAATACCAGTGAAAAAGTCTGTTAAGTGAAAAAAATGAGAATTGTAATCAGTGAAAACTAATGCCTTTACAGTACATAGAGGAAAGGTTAAACTGAGTGGTATCAGATTTTTAATCACATTAAATAAGTATGTCTATTAAATCTGGGTTAAATACAGAATAACAGTAGCTTTGAAGGTCAAGAGAGACGTTGTGGCATGGAGTCCTTCAGGATAAGCTGTGATACTAGTGATAATTTATGCAGAGAACTTCAAATCTGATTTTATCCTGCAATTGGGTTATTTTTTGTCATAATAAATGGGTTGAAATAAACTGTTGCTTTATTATGACAGTGTCATAATAACACTTTTCACATTAGCCTAATAAAGATATTAAGCCACACCCCTGTCATAATAACACTTTTCACATTAGCCTAATAAAGCTAATAAGCCACACCCCTGTCATAATAACACTTTTCACACTAGCCTAACAAAGATATTAAGCCACGCTCCTTACCGGAACTACTATTGAGGTATAAATGGGGTTTCCGTTATCTTTTTTTTTATTATTAAATTAAATAACATTTTTCTGCAGGATAAATACAACATTGGTGTATTGACGGTAAATATAGAATTTATGTGGCTCGGCACGAAACGGGTGGAAAGACTCGCTAAAGCTCGTTTTTTCCCTCGTTTCTAAGCCTCGCCACATAAACTCTATATTTACCGTCAATACACCAATATTGTATATTTATTGGTTACATCATAATGTTTTTGTTTGACGTCACACATACTGATAAATTATGGATAATTTCAATTACACGTAATTTACATTATAAAATTTAGAGAAAATTTGTAAATTGACTACCAGTTTCTTATATAGGCCGTTATTTCTCATCATACTTACAGCTTTAGTCAATGATGTACATGACCTTTCAATATTGCATATTAATATGAATGTCATGATCTTATAAATCTTAAATCTGAGTCAGTTACCTTATGCACCATTAGTTTATATACATCTGTAAGTTAATAAACGAGTGATAGATCTGTCTTAATAGTAGGAATTTGGTAAGAAAAATAAGAGAATAAGAGTTTTTTGTAAAAAAAAATTCATAACTGGAAACCAGAAGTTCATCTACCATTTTGGTTATGTACAAAAAAGTACTAATATTGCAACCGATCCTAGAAAGAAATAAAAATAAGTAAAGTTGGTATATATATTAGTAATAAAATATTTAGTAAAATTATTTGGAGAGTTAAAAAGTATTAGTAAAGACATGACATCATATGTTTGTTTCCATTTCCAATTATACACAGAATTGATATTTTTTTATAATATGAGACAGGCAACCTGTTTGAAGGACGAAGTCCTCAAATTTCAATAATACGATGATCCGTACACGTTAGCCTCACCGGACGCAATTACGAACAATTTCGATGATATTGACCGTGGCATTTGATAATAAATTTGACCAAATTGATGAAACTGATTGCATGTTCATATTTCAGATTAAACACCAATATTCCTTTTGAATCATAGCCCATATATTATTCAATGCATTGTTATGGGTTTTAAACAGATTTTCATGACCCCGTTCTAGTCACTCTGTGACCTAGATCCCGACACAATTTCGAACGACATCATAATAACCTTTCTAGTGTAAATTATTTAATGACAACTGTTAAAATTGAAAGAGCATTCATTCATTTACGTTCACATATCCATTTGTATATAATACACATGACATAAAAACCTTTCCTTTATTCATACCATAAATGTGTGCCAGTTTGCATTCGGAATTCCTTGGACTCTTCAATGAATAAGGTACATTACGGATTTTGACATTTTGGGATAGATCAAGGTAAAGAAAATGTATTACATTGACTGTTTTTGTTTTAATTTCAATGTGTTCTACATATGCATAGAGAACCAGGAGACCATATTCTTTCCAATTACAGGCATAAGATAACAAAATATGCGTAACTCAATGAATTTTAGCGATAGATTCCAAGTGCAATTGTCGATCGTTTTCTGTTTACAAATATGAAAACCTGTCGTCTGCAACATTCAACAACTGTGCATGAATAATTTTCTCCCAAAACACGTGTAATTTAGCGGGGTATCTATTTATAAAAGCATTTTTTTAATTCATGTTTTGAAGGAACAATTAGGGGACATACTTTATATTTCGTTCGTAATTGTGTCTGTTTGTAATTGCGTCCGGTGAGGCTATTATCTTTTATTTTGAATGAATTGTGTAGCCGATTTGTTATGGCTACGCCGCTCTTCCATCGGGAGTTTCATAGAAAGAGATATTTTTATTAGAATTTTATTTCAAGTTTATTTCGGTTTTGCATAGAGTAAATAATCAAAGAATTGGGAATTTTTCATTGAAATAGATTTCTTTTGCATTTCTAAATTATCAATTGATCTATTTTTTAAACTTCCGGTGAGCAGATTTTTGGCTATCAATATAGAAGGAAAAATCGGACAGCTTACCGTTAGAAGGACTTTGTCCTTTATTAATCAATTCTATGTTTGAATGGGAAATTTTATCTAATATAGCACAGAAATGAGTGAACTACTATTAGTCTACTGTCATAATTTCACAGACCACTTGCTGTCTTTAATACATGTATTCAAATTCCCTGCTTCTGAGTCATGGGAATCAAACTGATTGTCCATTTAAATGAGATTGATACTTTTTGGGAATCAAACTCACGGTCTCATGTTATACTGACCTTCATATGAATGAGTAGACACATATCCTGCATCAGAGCTTGGTACTACATGGGAATCAAACTCACGGTCTCATGTTATACTGACCTTCATATGAATGAGTAGACAGATATCCTGCATCAGAGCTTGGTACTACATGGGAATCAAACTCACGGTCTCATGTTATACTGACCTTCATATGAATGAGTAGACAGATATCCTGCATCAGAGCTTGGTACTACATGGGAATCAAACTCACGGTTTCATGTTATACTGACCTTCATATGAATGAGTAGACACATATCCTGCATCAGAGCTTGGTACTACATGGGAATCAAACTCACGGTCTCATGTTATACTGACCTTCATATGAATGAGTAGACACATATCCTGCATCAGAGCTTGGTACTACATGGGAATCAAACTCACGGTCTCATGTTATACTGACCTTCATATGAATGAGTAGACACATATCCTGCATCAGAGCTTGGTACTACATGGGAATCAAACTCACGGTCTCATGTTATACTGACCTTTATATGAATGAGTAGACAGATATCCTGCATCAGAGCTTGGTACTACATGGGAATCAAACTGACTGTCTATGGTCATTTTCTCTGCATTCCATTTATACACAACTGTACCTATAATAAATAAATAGGTGAAATAAATAATACTTATTTAAGATGTAAATATTCTTAAATTTATATCCCTATGACGATCAAATGACCTCTACAATTTGAATTATTTCTCTAATAGAAATAGAACCAAAATAAGCACTTGTTTAAAACTAGACTTGTCTAAATATCAGTACATATGAGCTGCAAGTTTCTAAAATCTTCAATATGTAAATACACATGTACAAATGTCCTTCACTTTCTTGTGATGTTCAATTAAATATGGAGCTTGATAGGATATCTAATTGTTCTCTCACAATTAAAAACCTCACATCTAGTCTGATATCTGATGATATAAGTTATTATAATTTATCCTATTCTCAGCGTCACGGTTCGTGTTAAAACAGTTGGTTGAAATTTCATAATATTTTAATCACCATGGTCATTAAATTTCTGCATCAGAATTCCCGCCAATTTCCTTTGGATGACCATTAAGGTGGTAGGCCTGGGGTATGGGAGATAACTCTATTTTCAGTGTCTTCTCAAACATATGATCATCTGTGCGTTTGAAAATTCCCCCTCAATTCCAAGCTTCTTGGTGACAAAGATTGTTTACATTGGATATGGCCAGTTAAAAAAATGACTCCTTTTCCTTTTACCTGTCCATAGCTGTGCTCCTTGCTGGGCTCACCAAACCAGGCGAAGTGGGCGAAATTCTCGCCCTATATCGGCTGAAGTCGCTCTCCCTCGACTACAAAGCGAAATTAAAGTCGCCTTGTTTCTTTTTGCAAGTCACTCTATTCTTGCAAATAATCTTCGTTTTATGGTAAAGCTGATTGTCAAAACAATTGTAATCAATCGGAAGATACATAAGAATAAGAGGAAAAGGTTTTATTCAAGCAATAAAGAAGGTTTAATTTGTTGATACAAAAGTATCACGGCAAACTTCTGCAAATTTGTACTGACGAAATTCCAGGTGAATATTAAATCCCAAATCTTGAAATATACAAACAGACGCTTCCTTTACCAAATTGGCCGTTGAATTGTGTTATATTCTAATTATTTTCACAAAACGTAAGTTATTTGTAGCTTTTTAAAAGCTAAGCAATCAACATGTCTAAGTTTTAAACACGGCGATCATGGGGACGTAGGAAATCGGGGAAGGAAACGAACATTTTGATGTCATTGACATATTTCAACGCAAAAATGAATAAATCTAAAATCAATAAATATAAGATCAATAATAATAATAAAACAAATACAAAACATGAATTTAATGTTAAATATGAAAGATATAAACAAGATATTAGCAAAGATAGAAAGCTATGTTTGGGAAAAAAATTGTAATATCTGACCCTCTGTTATACCGCCACCCCCCTTCTTCTAAGACAACTAAAGAATAACTAGAATCAAACGAATACAACTGGAGCACAGAATTTTAAGGAATTTAACAATACAGGTGGGTGGGCTGTCTGTGTTTTTTGTGTTTTTTTTTTGTAATGGATTAATAAAGTAGAGTCACCCTCAAACCCCCTCCCCCCCAGCCGACTTGAAAATAAAAAAGACAAATGCAGTCATTTGGTAATTTGGACATCCACTTTGTCAATTATAAGAATTGAAAAGCTTTTTGTTATGGGTAACTAGTTATTTGTTAACTCACAAGCAAAGAAACTAGCAAAGGATGGGTGTGTGATAACTTTCCTCGACAATTTCATTTTTTTCTGGGTACCTTCCATGAAAAACATAAATTTAAATATTTTAAAAATCTGACGGTGAAAGTTTGTAAAATTTGGTGCAATGATGTCTATATGTCTATTCTTCAGTGTGACATTTTTTGGTGGAAATTAATTGACAGGAATTTTTTTAATCCGATTTTTAATACCAAGGTGGTCCTCAGGGCATCCCCCCTTTTTTGCAGTTTCCACTGTTTTGCATGTGATTATCTCCAAACAGGATATTCAGATATGCTGGATATTTCATATTTATTCAACAACAACACTCTCAAGTGTATTAAAGCCAAAATATTCCCTTTCAATCAGAAATAAATGTGCATATCTATTAGAATCTTCCGAAACTAGTATTACCATCTGGCGTCAAGAATACCCCCAAAATTGCTATATTTAGGATGTGCTATGGAGAAAACGGCACGGTGAAATTTTTTGAAACTTTGGCAGATAATGTATTTAGATATAACTATTCCATGATGCAAATTTTAAAAAAATTGAATGATGGGAAAATTTTAGGGTAACCCAGGTCTACTACCTTAAGTATGGTAATTAACAACTTAAAAAATACTTTTGAGGTTTTGGAAAAAAGAAGAAACAGATTCTCCTTCTGTTACCAGAGGATCTCGATGAATTGAATTAAATTGGATACCAGTCTGACTTTAAATAACAAATACTACCAAATATTATACAGAAACCCAAACAGTAAGGTTTAAATTTAAGAAAATGATTCTCTGTTATTGTTTCATCCAAAAGAGAACAATCTATACAAACATGTAGCTACCTCAACTATTAATTTATAACAACACACAACTTAAACCTGCCATTTCCTCATATTTACTATGTGTTACTATGTAATACTTTTATTTAACTTCTAACAAAGAAGGATACCATTCAATTGTAAATAATTTTAGACTCAACTGAAGATTTCTGTTTGTGCTTGTAAAAGTAGATTCTGAGGATGACAACTAGTTTTATAAAAAATCAAAATGTCAAAGACCCCAGCACTGTAACTGAACTCTATTATAGCATTCAAAACTATCAAATTGCTTATGTTTAATTTAATCCTCATTTGTAATATTAATATATTACTAGTAATAGCCTATTTGTAACGTTGGACCCCAGGATCTTTGTTTGTACCCATCTAAATCTACATATTACAATGATGCTATATAACAAATATTGTAGCATTTCTATTGCTGGTTCTTGAGAAGAACATTTTTTACTAGTAATTAATTTCTCTCTTTTAGGCCTGTACTACATACAGCTCCTCCCATAGAGGATCAACTTCATTGTACAACTCTAAATATCCTCTTCCTCCCCCCATAGAGGATCAATTTCATTGTACAACTCTAAATATCCTCTTCCTAACGACCATCCCTGGCAAGTCAAGTTTCGATAAGTTGAGAGATACCAAGTGATACAAAAAGTTCATGTGAATTAAAAATGGTAGCCTATAACATAGATAAGATTGCTGTGTACTTGGTTACCTGGGTAAATGTAACTCCAGACAGAGTTATCTAACTTGTTGGAAATCTCTAGGAATCTACACTGAATGGTTTGGTTTCCAATATTAGATATCTCCAGATAATTTTCAGCCTTAGTATCCAGATCTATCACAAGAATTTTCCCATAACACTGACCGAGCCATACAGTATTCCTATTAAAAACATACATGTGTTAACACAACATAAATTTTCAACAAAATGATGTTAAAACAAAATAACAGATCTTTAATTACCTTGAAATATGCATACATTAAAGAAAGAAAAACTACTTTAAACCAATCAAAAGTGGATCATGACAACCCTCGTCAATTTTTAAACATCACAATAATATGGATCTTTTAGACTTTCAAATGTAATAAAATAATTACATTTCAACATTATATCAACAGGGAAGCACATCGGTGATGTAATGGTTCACATGCTCGCCTCAAGAGTGGTAGATTGTGAGTTTGCATACCGGTCGGGTCAAACCAAAGACTATAAATTGTATTTGCTGTTTCTCTGCTAAGCACACAAGATCTTCTGGAAAAGTTTGATTCTCATCCCTTTAAAAACGACTGGTGCAACTAGTGGAGCAGGAACTGCTTATACTTCCAGAGCACCTGAGTTTGTCCCTGTTTTCATTATATGTATTAGTGGGCTTCGTGTCAAATTACATGTCTTCACAATTTTAGTTCCGTGTTGTGATATACGCTACGATTTCCACGTAAAAAATTAAGATACAACAAATATCTAGTCAAACCTGTATTCAGAGGTCACCTTTGGGACAAAGAAAAGGTGACCTCCTAAAAGAGGTTCAATTCATATGAAAATTTCTATGACAGGACAAGAAAAAGGTGACCTTTTAATGGAGGTGACTGCTTAATAGAGGTGACCACGTGAACATGCTTGACTGTAATTCTAATTAGATAATGAGTATACATTAACCTCCATTACTAATTTTTTGGGGGAATTTTGAAATAATCGGTAAACATACTGCAAAATTTTGCTTCATAATTAAATATGAGCAAGAGTAGGTATCACAAGAATGATAAGATAACATACCTATGAAAGACAGCACAAAAACATTTGCCATTGACTGTCAGTTCTTTATGTTCCATTCCATTGCCTGTAAGACATCCAAAATTATCCTTGGTTCCATTGGTATGAATCGTGTTACATATAGTATACACATTCAAGATGTCACCTGTTTTTTCCCCAATTTCTCGTTTAACAACAATCTTCACATCAAATTTCAGTTTTCTGAATCCTAAAACTTTTATTTCTTTCTGTGGAGGTCCAAGTTTAAAATTCCATACTGATTTATAGGAAGGTGTACTACAATTAAGATAAACTTATCATAGCACAAAAATATTACAATTTAACAATATCTCCATGCAACATGATTATCAGTTCATTTTTTGTTCCTTACAGCATACATCTGTGAACGACTACAGGAGTAAACATGATACACTTAATTATATTATATATACCACACAGATACAAGATCATACAAGTTCTGTACCTCATTTCACTTAATGGATATTACCACAGGCCCAACAACCCAGGCCTTTTAACCATTGGGCCTGTAATAATATCTACAGGCAAAAAATTCTCAAAAAGTTTCAGGCCTGTGGGGAAAAAGCTTGACTGTTACAGACTGTTAAGTAGTATATTATGTATTTCCTTGAGATATATCAAGTATGGGTTTGGGTTATGGTGTTTAATGCCACTTTCAACAATAATTCAGTTATATCATGGCGGTCAGTTTTATTGGTGGAGGAAATCGGAGTACCTGGTAAAAACCACCAACCTATCGCAAGTCACTGACAAACTTTATTACATAATGTTGTATCTAGTACACCTCGCCATGAGCGGGATTCAAACTCACAACTTATTGATGATAGGCACTGATTGCATAGGTAGTTGTAAATGCAACTAACATATGATCATGACCAAGACGGCCCCTATATGAAGTATGTAATTTTACAACATTTGATAAAATGCAAAGAAACTTTCTAAAATTCTAATCTATGGATTTGTTGTTGCAGTAAATGCTGCCATTCCTGCTGCATTGCATTTTTCTATTCATCAAATGTTTAATCCAGATATGTCTTTTCACATATTTTTCTACCAATGATGTCCCCATTGAAATTCACCCCTTTTTGGCTGCTTTAATGTAAAAAGCAGTCATAGTTACATAAGAATGCTATGCATTTTCTGAAAGGGATTTTCCTAAGGAATTCATCAAAATCAGATGAACAATAAACTCTCCACATACAAATAACAGCAACACCCCAAGCTAGCACATTGGGGCCTCTTGTTTGGTAATGGGTGGGCTATAATACCCCAAATCAACACCTTTATTCTGTGCCAAGAATCTTTGTGTTAAAAATTCAGAAGGATCAATCTACTAGAACTAAAGTTATCTCACATAAACCATTGTGTCTACAGAGAAGGATCAATCTACTAGAACTAAAGTTATCTCACATAAACCATTGTGTCTACAGAGAAGGATCAATCTACTAGAACTAAAGTTATCTCACATAAACCATTGTGTCTACAGAGAAGGATCAATCTACTAGAACTAAAGTTATCTCACATAAACCATTGTGTCTACAGAGAAGGATCAATCTACTAGAACTAAAGTTATCTCACATAAACGATTGTGTCTACAGAGAAGGATCAATCTACTAGAACTAAAGTTATCTCACATAAACCATTGTGTCTACAGAGAAGGATCAATCTACTAGAACTAAAGTTATCTCACATAAACCATTGTGTCTACAGAGAAGGATCAATCTACTAGAACTAAAGTTATCTCACATAAACCATTGTGTCTACAGAGAAGGATCAATCTACTAGAACTAAAGTTATCTCACATAAACGATTGTGTCTACAGAGAAGGATCAATCTACTAGAACTAAAGTTATCTCACATAAACCATTGTGTCTACAGAGAAGGATCAATCTACTAGAACTAAAGTTATCTCACATAAACCATTGTGTCTACAGACAGACAACAATGACAACAAAGCCATACCATAATAAAAAAAAAGTGTGGAAAAAAATTTAACATCAAAGCTAATGTCTCCATTGTTTGTGGGTACACTAATTACATTGCAGAATTAAGCTTATCAAGCAGACTTTCATTTATTGAATACAAGTAAGTAGGATCTACTAGGTACACTCTTTCTATTGCAGTTGAATTCATGATATAAAATTCTATTACTTTTTTTAATTTAATTTTTAACTTGGTATTGCAATGCTTGTTTCTACTATTAATATCTTTGGCAACTAAATAAATTATCATTAATATCCTTGGTAAATAAATAAATCATCATTAATATCCTTGGTAACTAAATAAATTATCATTAATATCCTTGGCAACTAAATAAATGAAAATGGCGACAGGTAGAAATTTTTCAATGTCGGGAATCAATTCAGGACGTTGAAATCGAACAATGTTGAATTTGTGTGGTATTATGGTGGCAATTTTGAAAACGGCGACCGGTAGACATATTTCGATGTCAGGAATCATTTCGGGACATCATAATCTACCCACATATGAAATGTCGTTGAAATTGGACAATGTTGAATTTGTGCGGTATTGTGGCGGCCATTTTGAAAATGGCGACCGGTAGAAATTGTTCGATGTCAGGAATCATTTCGGGACATCATGATCTACCCACATATGAAATGTCGTTGAAATCGGACAATGTTGAATGTGTGCGGTATTGTGGTGGCCATTTTGAAAATGGCGACCGGTAGAAATTTTTCGATGTCAGGAATCAATTCGGGACATCATAATCTACCCACATATGAAATGGCGTTGAAATCGAACAATGTTGAATTTGTGCGGTATTGTGGTGGCCATTTTGAAAATGGCGACCGGTAGAAATTTTTCAATGTCGGGAATCAATTCAGGACATCATTATCTACCCACATATCAAATTTTGATGATATCGGACAATGTTGAATTTTTGCGGTATTGTGGCAGCCATTTTGAAAATGGTGGCCGGTAGAAATTTTTCAATGTCGGCTATTAATTCGGGACATCATTATCTACCCACATATCAAATTTTGATGATATCGGACAATGTTGAATTTTTGCGGTATTGTGGTGGCCATTTTGAAAATGGCGACCGGTAGAAATTTTTCAATGTTGGGAATCAATTCGGAACATCATTATCTACCCACATATCAAATTTTGATGATATTGGGCAATGTTGAATTTTTACCGCCCATTTTTTATACCGTGTTTTGGCAGCCATTTTGAAAATGGCAGACATCTCGAAAATTTTGAAAACACAGAATTGCTCCTCTAATGGTGACCTATCACTATGTAAAGTTTTATGTCTCTATCATTATTCATTTAGAAGTTATCAACATTAATGTACGAAATTTCAACTTTCCCATAGGATTCTATAGTAACCCCCACCCCCTTTGAACCCCTCAAAATATGACTTTGTCCCCCTTTACCACAAAGCTGAAAACTTTAGGACCAACTAGAACATATATCTATAACTCCACAAAGTTTCATGAAATTCTGTCCAGTAGTTCCTGAGATCTGCCGTGGACAAGTTCATGGTCCGCGGAAAGAAAGGAGAAAGAGGAGAAAGAGGAGAAAGAGAATAATAATAATAATAAGAAACGGAGCAAAAACAATAAGTCTCCCAAACTTTGTTTGGGAGACTTAATAATTATCATTAATATCCTTGGTAACTAAATAAATTATCATTAATATCTTTGGTAACTAAATAAATTATCATTAATATCCTTAGCAACTAAATAAATTATCATTAATATCCTTGGTAACTAAATAAATTATCATTAATATCCTTGGCAATTAAATAAATTATCATTAATATTCTTGGCAACTAAATAGACTATCATTAATATCCTTGGTAACTAAATAGATTATCATTAATATCCTTGGCAATTAAATAAATTATCATTAATATCCTTGGCAATTAAATAAATTATCATTAATATCCTTGGCAATTAAATAAATTATCATTAATATCCTTGGTAACTAAATAGACTATCATTAATATCCTTGGTAATTAAATAGACTATCATTAATATCCTTGGTATGTACTATTTTTCATTACTTACTGATATACAGTAACAGTTCCCTCTTTATCTATACACCACACATGGGATGGAGAAACACTAATTAAAGCTTCAATAGAATGACCAGACTCATATTTTATTGTCTAAAAAGAAATAAAACAATCAAATAAACCATGCAGTTGAATATAAGACAAAGACATAAAGCATAAATAGTTTCTCCCTTTGCTTTTTCCTGTTTCATGACGTGCAGATGACAAAAACAAAAGTGATCCAGAAACTTATATACAGCCGAAAAGGTATGTGCAATTAGTATAATGTATAAATTTCATGTCTGTGGTGTACTTCTCACTACTTCTTTTTTGTTTAGAATTGAACAAAATATAAAAATATTCAATACATTACATTTGCTATTCTTCACAGGATATATATAAAATATAGCTAGGGAGAAATTATTTTCATTTTATTAAGTAGTTACCTGTATCAAAAGGTCACCTTTTGTTCGCCTTGTCATAGAAAATGTCCTATGCATTGAACCTCTTTTAAGAGGTCACCTGTCTAAGAGGACCACTTTTTCTTTGTCCCAAGGAGTGACCTCTTAATACAGGTTTGACTGTACAACTTTTCCTGTATTTTTTATTGGAAACTTTATCGTCTAATTTTCTGCATCAAAATTTTCCCCATAACACCATACCACCAAAAATATCTCCCTGCATTTTTACAGATACCTCTGAAAGTTCTCCCTCCCCACTCCATAGAAGTATATCTGTATATGTACTGTGAAATCATTATTAATCGTGGGGTTCTAATTATCGTGGATTTCGTGGTTCACTTAAACCACGAAGATTAAAATCCAACGAATACAATTTTCTCATTCATTGTTGCATATAATGTTAGAAACCATAAATTCAAGAACCCATGGATCATTTCATTTTGTAGAAACCATGAATATTGGTGCCAACGAATAAAAGTATTTTCACAGTATATACCCTATTTGCTGTACATCTTAGTCCTGAATCATATGAGAAGACTTCAATCCTAGATGCATCGTTTTCTGGGTAGGTACTTAACCAAATTTCTGTAGACAATGGAGTGGTACTTTCATCTGTAATAATAAACAAAATTAAACATATATCTATAGATGACATAGTTTGATCATACATAATGTAATGTTAAACTTCTAAACTATAATAAATATAAAGATTTCATCTGTAATGTAAGTTGTCTACATGGACATGATCATATGATATATGGATTTAGATCTATCTATACAATCAGTGTAGGGGCCATTGTGGACATGATCATATGATATATGGATTTAGATCTATCTATACGATCAGTGTAGGGGCCGTCGTGGACATGATCATATGATATATGGATTTAGATCTATCTATACAATCAGTGTAGGGGCCGTCGTGGACATGATCATATGATATATGGATTTAGATCTATCTATACAATCAGTGTAGGGGCCATCGTGGACATGATCATATGAAATATGGATTTAGATCTATCTATACAATCAGTGTAGGGGCCATCGTGGACATGATCATATGATATATGGATTTAGATCTATCTATGCAATCAGTGTAGGGGCCGTCGTGGACATGATTATATGAAATATGGAATTAGATCTATCTATACAATCAGTGTAGGGGCCATCGTGGACATGATGATATGAAATATGGATTTAGATCTATCTATACAATCAGTGTAGGGGCCGTCGTGGACATGATCATATGATATATGGATTTAGATCTATCTATACAATCAGTGTAGGGGCCATCGTGGACATGATCATATGATATATGGATTTAGATCTATCTATACAATCAGTGTAGGGGCCGTCATCGACATGATCATATGATATATGGATTTAGATCTATCTATACAATCAGTGTAGGGGCCGTCGTGGACATGATCATATGAAATATGGATTTAGATCTATCTATACAATCAGTGTAGGGGCCGTCGTGGACATGATCATATGAAATATGGATTTAGATCTATCTATACAATCAGTGTAGGGGCCGTCGTGGACATGATCATATGAAATATGGAATTAGATCTATCTATACAATCAGTGTAGGGGCCGTCGTGGACATGATCATATGAAATATGGATTTAGATCTATCTATACAATCAGTGTAGGGGCCGTCGTGGACATGATCATATGAAATATGGATTTAGATCTATCTATACAATCAGTGTAGGGGCCATCGTGGACATGATCATATGATATATGGATTTAGATTTATCTATACAATCAGTGTAGGGGCCATCGTGGACATGATCATATGATATATGGATTTAGATCTATCTATACAATCAGTGTAGGGGCCATCGTGGACATGATCATATGATATATGGAATTAGATCTATCTATACAATCAGTGTAGGGGTCATCGTGGACATGATCATATGATATATGGAATTAGATCTATCTATACGATCAGTGCCTATTGCTGTTGTGTCAATTCTATACTCACCTGTTGTAAAGCTTACTCAATACAACTTTACAAAGATAAACTTACTCAATGACTCAATAAACTCCCATAATCTCTGTTATTTAAGGGAATAATTCATATTCATATCAAAATCAACCGAATTATTGATAATAGAATGGTTTTGCCTGAAACATTTAAAAGATAATTGTTACAATCAACACTACTTCTACTTGGTTAATAATGTTACACACAAGAAAGTGTCTAGTGTGCATGTGGAACAAGTACATTTTAAATTTTGATTTAGATCATATTAACATGAAGCATGGTTGGAATACATCAGACAGAAATCTTTCTGAGGAATTCATTGGGGGGGGGGGAGGAGGGAGGGGGAGGAGAGATACACATATAAATGACATTAAAATGAATATGCTATTATTTTGAGCATTGGTTCCATCAATCTGATTAAGATCAAATCTCTCCCCTTTACTGATATTTCGTGGCACAAGAGATCTGAGGAAACCACATTATGTGTCACATGTGAGTAACCCTATGCATCAGCCAATGAAAATGGTGATTGCAAAAATATGAAAATGTAACTTAATTGCATTGAATGCTATTGAGCAATCCGATTTGCCAAGTACATATTTATTATATCATTATATATTCATGATATAAGGTCACTCAAATGTGACCTGTAACAAGGTTTCCTCAGATCTCCCACGCCGTGACATATCAGTAAAGGGGAGCAAGTGAGAGACCAAAATATGTTGGTCAAATTTCAAAAGGAATCTAATGAAATTAACTCTATTAAATCAGATTTAAAGTACTAGAGGCTCCCAGGAGCCTGTATAGCTCACCTGGGTATAATAATAACATCAGTCAATAAAACTTGATAACTTCGGTAAAAAAAATTAACAATTGTAGCCTTCGTCATTTTTATAAATTTGATGAAAAAAGGGCAAGAACTCCAAGATGGGTAATCGGATTTACTTCAAAATTGCAGGTAAATAAAAATTGATCGAAGGGTCGAACCGCCAGACACATTTTTGGAAGAGAACCATTCAATGACTATTTCATCAAAATTTTGTTCTTATTGAGCAAATGGTTTCAGACAAAAAGATTTTTATGGGAATTTCCCATAGGGTCCTATGTTAAATTAAGTTCGGCTGTGGCGGCCATCTTGGTCGGTGTTCTGAAATGCTGGACACAATTTTGGAAGAGGACCACCCAAGAATCATTTCAGCAAAGTTTGGTTGAGATTGGCTCTGTAGTTTCAGAGAAGAAGATTTTTTTAATTTCATCCCCCCTTTTTTCTAATTTGCATAATCGGTCAAACTCGGTAAAAGTTCAAAGTTCATAAAAAATCCCGTAATATATGTTAAAAAGCTCATCATTATGCTTATACAGTTCAAATTTGGGCACTTTCTGGCTTAAAATAGAGCAGTTTTGGCCATTTGAAGAAATTTCTATTTTTAGTAATGGTGGCCATCTTGGATACAGGACGGCGCTGACGGACACAATTTTGAAAGGGGACCACCTAAGGATCATTTCAGCAAAGTTTGGTTGAGATTGACTCAGTAGTTTCAGAGGAGAAGATTTTTTTTTAATTCCATCCCCCCTTTTTCTAATTTGCATAATCGGTCAAAATCAGTAAAAGTTCAAAGTTCATAAAAAATCCGTAATATATGTTAAAAAGATCATCATTATGCTTATACAGTTCAAATTTGAGCACTTTCTGGCTTAAAATAGAGCAGTTTTGGCCATTTGAAGAAATTTCTATTTTTAATAATGGTGGCCATCTTGGATATAGGACGGCGCTGACGGACACAATTTTAAAAGGGGACCACCTAAGGATCATCTCAGCAAAGTTTGGTTGAAATTGGCTCAGTAGTTTCAGAGGAGAAGATTTTTTTTTAATTTCATACCCCCTTTTTTTAAATTTCATAATCGGTCAAAATCGGTAAAAGTTCAAAGTTCATAAAAAATCCGTAATATATGTTAAAAAGCTCATCATTATGCTTATACAGTTCAAATTTGGGCACTTTCTGGCTTAAAATAGAACAGTTTTGGCCATTTGAAGAAATTTCTATTTTTAGTAATGGTGGCCATCTTGGATACAGGACGGCGCTGACGGACACAATTTTGAAAGGGGACCACCTAAGGATCATCTCAGCAAAGTTTGGTTGAGATTGGCTCAGTAGTTTCAGAGGAGAAGATTTTTTTTTTAATTTCATCCCCCCTTTTTTTAAATTTCATAATCGGTCAAAATCGGTAAAAGTTCAAAGTTCATAAAAAAATCCCATAATATATGTTAAAAAGTTCATCATTATGCTTATACAGTTCAAATTTGGGCACTTTCTGGCTTAAAATAGAGCAGTTTTGACCATTTGAAGAAATTTCTATTTTTAGTAATGGCGGCCATCTTGGATACAGGACGGGGCTAATGGACACAATTTTGAAAGGGGACCACCTAAGGATCATTTCAGCAAAGTTTGGTTGAGATTGGTTCAGTAGTTTCAGAGGAGAAGATTTTTTTTTAATTTCATCCCCCCTTTTTTCTAATTTGCATAATCGGTCAAAATGGGTAATGGGATTTACTTCAAAATTGCAGGGTAGGTAGATCTTGATATGCTGCACATTTTTGCAATAAACTTAACATCTATCTCTAAATAGTTTTTGAAATATAAGACGAAAAGTATTAAAAGGAAAAAAAAAAATTGATGAAAAAGGGGCAATAACTCCAAGATGGGTAATCAAATTTACTTCAAAATTGCAGGGTAGGTAGATCTTGACATGCTGAGCATGTTTGCAGTTTCAACTTACCATCTGTCTGTTATAGTTTTTGAAATAAAGGACGAAAAGTATTAAAATTTTGAAAATTTGATGAAAAAAGGGAAATAACTCCAAAATGAGTAATGGGATTTACTTCAAAATTGCAGGGTAGGTAGATCTTAATATGCCGCACATTTTTGCAATTTAAAGTTAACCTTTATCTCTTATAGTTTTTGAAATATAAGACGAAAAGCATTAAAATTTTACAAATTTGATGAAAAAAGGGCAATAACTCCAAGATGGGTAATCAGATTTACTTCAAAATTGCAGGGTAGGTAGATCTTGATGTGCTGATCATTTTTATCCCATGTCAGATTTTTGATATTACTAACGGTTTTTGAGATATTACCAAAAACCTGCAATTTTACCATATGTTCTATTTTTAGTAACAGCGGCCATGTTGGTTGGTGCACGGCATCACCGGACACAATTTTGAAACTAGATACCCTAGTAATGATTCAGACCAAGTTTGGTTTCCATTGGTCTAGTACTTTCAGAGGAGAAGATTTTTGAAAAAGTTTACGACGTACGACGGACGACGGACGGACGACGGACGACGGACGACGACGACGGACGCCAAGTGATGAGAATAGCTCACCTGACCCTTTGGGTCAGGTGAGCTAAAAAAGTTAAAATTTTGACCTCATCTTGACTCCCCTTATATCTTGAAAATAGTAAGATCCATACAAAATATGTTGGCATATTATATAAAGAGAATCATGTAAGGAACGTATGTAAGGAACGTAAACAAAAAAATTATCAAAATTGGTTGAAAAATAAATGTACCACATACAAAAAATGCTCTTTTTGACACACTGGGGGCTCTTGTTTCTGCACTTTAGATTTCCTATGGAGAAAATAATATACAGTTTTGTAAAGGACCACCAAATGTGCATTCTTACTAACCTTACTTTGAATTGGCCCAGTGTTGTCAAAGATGAAGATTGAAATATAAAAGTTGAAGGATGATGACATAAGTCATTGTTATCGCATTGCGTCCTTTGTCAAACCCTTTCAGTCAGGGGAGCTAAAAATGTATAACAATACAATGATATTAAAGTGACAGTGTCCACGATTTTTCATAATTTTTAAGTTTGACAACAACTTGAAAATAAGATAGATAGATCAATAAAATGACAAAATAACCATGTCAGATAAACAGAAATTTGTTTAATTAGATGTAATTAAACATCGTCTGCTGGCCAAGCTCATGAATTATTCATGACCCATTGAACCAGATTTATCAAAACAAACACATGCATGATGTTGTAAGCAGTTTATTAAACCTATCTTTAGACTAAAATGTATAATTCATACATGTTTAAGGATAAATTAGTCATACTTACCAATAAGAACACAATTTATCAATCAAAACTCAAATTATTAGCCATTTTTGTAACAATTTTAGTTTGTAAACAACATACGCTGTTTCAAACCGATTCTGCGTGTGCTCAGTTCATCATACAGAGGCAAAGTTATCTTGATTGACTTGAATTAGAGTAGCCCAGACACAAATTGCTTGCTAACACATTTCCCCGGAAATAGTTCGTGAAAACCACTTTTCGGTGTTTTTGGCTGTTTTATATGAATTTTTACTCACATCTGTTCAAGTTTGGGAGAAAAAATCCGATTTAAAAAATCTGACAAAATCGTAGACACTGTCACTTTAAATATAAAAAGTATGTCAAGCTTAACAAGAGTATTACCAATATCTTCATCATCTCCATTCCTATCAGAAATGATCACAGAGCATCCATTCAGAATCCCTACACTGGAGTTCAGAGATACAGCATCAGCAAGGTGGCAAAACTGGTGGCTAGTGGCAATCAGGCAAATCTGTTCTGCTGTAGGTCTACTCTCTGGATCATGTGACCAGCAAATACACATAAGATCAAGAAAATGTGATGGATACTGTTTTTCCTGTTAAAATAATATATAATTTGTTCTTCCTGGTTATGGAATGAGTAAGTGATTTTTGTTAAATGTCAAATGAGCCATTTATCTATGGAGTGAGTGAGTGATTTTTGATTAATGCAATGAATGAGCAATTTATCAGCCATATCATGACGAGAACAAGTTACATTCAACGAGATGATGTCCACTTTGTACTAGACCAACATACCTAATTGGATTTTTGTGGTGTCTCTTGTCTTATAAATAGAAGACTTACCCTGAGAGTTATGTGTAGTTATGCTTGTGAGTGAGTGATTGTTGTTTAACACCAATTCAGCAGTTTTTCAGATATATCATGGCACAAACAAGTTAATTTTCAATGATATGATGATGACGCCCACTTTGTACTAGACCAACACGCTAAGTTGGATTTTTATATAATAGAAGACTTACCCTGGGAGTTATGTGTGGTCGCCCCTGCTTACAGATGTACAGAGATGGATTGGTCATTTTCTCTAATGGTTGTTTACATGTAATCAACTCATATAAAAACATTCCAAAGGAGAATATGTCCACCTTAAAATAAATTTATCAATTATTACTGTTGTAGATTGGATGGACACTAAATACTATGCTCGCTGCCGACTATTCATATCATACACAAATTTACATGTATTGTCTTGAACAACAAGATATATCTACCTGATACAAAAAAAAAAATTACAAAGGCACAAAGATTCTTTAGTAATAGCTTGATTCATGCATGTTCGCAGCATTGGGTTTTTGGCAATATAAGGTTGCCTGTCAGTATAACATAGACCATTAAGAATGATATATAAACATGTACAAGATATCAGAGGAAGGAATATAAGGTAGAGCTTTCTTAATTCCATTCTCTCTTTTTTAATACAATGTATATACACAAATATATATATATATTTCAATTTCTTTCAATTTTTTTCTTGAATTTGGATTTTACCTGAGTTTGTCCCTTAAAGGGGCATTATCTGACAAAATCGTAAATTTTTGTTACCCATAAAAACTATCAGATATGATTGATGCCTTAATAAAACGTGTTTCTGTAACTTATAAATGTTATGAAATGTACGCGCATCAGGGAAAAAAGGTGCAACTGCTCGTGTTTTGAGATCGATCAAGAAATGGACGCCATCTTATTAATTATCGGCATTGTTTACGGAGTTTGCCGAATCGTCATTAAATCAGTACAACAATGCACTTATTTCTTATTTTTTGAGAATCTGCTTTCAGTCGACGTTAATTACGGACAAAGAACCATGCAAGTATGCAGTTAATAAGCGACAAAATACAAATTATTCGTTTTTACCTGTCACTAGTAAGGTCAGTTGCATACGGAGAAAGCGAGGTCAAATTATTTGCTTGCAGGAAATAATAAATCGATGGTAATTTTCGTTCTCAAAATGCGAAAAGTGGTACGATAAGCTGTTTATTAATGTGAAATATTTACCTTTATTTCATCATTTTAAAGCTATTTACCAATTTCTAAAACATAATTTTTTTGGTCAAAATCGTAGCTAATGCCTCTTTAACATTTGATTTTTAAATATATTTTTCATTTACACTGAAAACCACAATTTTTAATTAGTTTTACACAGGTGACTATCTGTACCCTTAAAGAGAAATTATAATTCATTTCTCATTTTGTTTAACCTTTAATCTTGGCTTTGTATACTTAGGTATTCTTTTATCATGTTTCCTCATTTAATCTTCAATAACACAGAAAGTGAATTTAGTTACCTTTTCAGTGTAAGTACTGGTTCCAAAATGTTGAAGTATTTCTGGAGCAATGAATGGTGGAGTTCCACCAAATCCTTTTGTACCAGTAGTTGTACTTAAGACTGATCTACTGATTCCATAATCAGCTACCTTGACTGTCACAGGTTCCATGATGTCATCAATAGTGTCAGCAGAAGGCATATCCCATATTAAGACATTGTCAGATTTCAAATCTCTGTAGATTATTTTCTCTGAGTGCAAATAGGATAAAGCATCAGCCACCTGCAAATTACACAAAAAATATAACCTAAAAATATCCAAATCCATTTTTGATTACAATAAACATAGTATCTTGTTTCCAAATCTTAAAATATGCAATTTTATATATGTGTCTATTCCAACAAAAACAATCCACACTTTATCTATAACATTAGTATTCCTGGAATATAAACAATCAACACTTTACTATTTAAAACAACATGCATTATGAAACAAAATTAGGCTACTACTTAAAACAACATGAATAATGTAACAAAATTAGGTTACTATTTAAAACAACATGAATAATGGAACAAAATTAGGTTAGGGTAAAACAGGGGATGCTTGGACACCCTTATTAAACAGTACTTTCTTTGTATACACATTGTGTATTTATAGAAATTTGTATTGTTGTGAACAGAAATAAGTTAAACATATAAATTCAGAATATTTTTAGTTATCGGTCATGCATATTTTCTGCTACGACCAGATGAAGAGCACTCAAAAACATCAACTTTGGCTACTATTTAAAACAACATGTATTGTGTAGCACTGAACCTGATTGTTATAATATCAGTGATAAGCTTATATAAGTAGCATAAAGAAAATGACAGTTGATAGTATTATAGTATCATGTATCAATGTTCAGGAGGGAATGATAAATCATAATCAAGACAAACACTTACATCAACATGATAGCTACACAGCAACACCTTAAGTACAAATTTGTTACCGGTATTTAAAAAAATTCAATCTGTGAAATGTATTATTCAAACCTGTATGACAATCTGTTTGATAATAAAGACAGATAATCTTTGCTTGTTTTTCTTCCGTAAATCCAGTTCATTTCTCAGTGATCCTTTTGGTGCAAGACTAAGAACTAATGCCAATGGTTGACGTGCTGATAACCCTAACAGAGGGACAATGTGATCGTGTCTGATGCTACGTAGTATTGACACTTCCTGTCTGGCTGTTAGATAAGCTGATACTGCCATCTCTAGGAAAAACTGTTGTTGATCAGGACGTGGCTGTTCAACCAGTAATAAAAAAAATATTTCTGGTCAATACAATTGTTAATATGTCAGTATTCATTTAGAACGTTTTGTTCTCACATCTGGAAATGTAGGTTTGATTGTATTTGATGAATGAAGAGTTTTGGTTGGCTTAGGTTGGTTTATGGTGTTTTATGCCACTTTCAACAATATTTCAGTTATATCGTGGCAGTCAGTTTTATTGGTGAAGGATACAGGAGTCCCTGAGAAAACCACAGACCTATCGCAAGTCACTGACAAACTTTATCACATAATGTTGTATCGAGTACACCTAGCCATGAACAAGATTCAAACTCACAACTTTAGTGGTGATAGGGACTGATTACACAGGTAGTTCTAAATCCAATTACCAAACGATCACGACCATGACCGCACCTTGAAGAGTTTTGATAGTGATCTAAATGACATGTCATCCAATGATTCTTTTAATACAGTCAAATTTGTGTTTGACTGTAACCCTTGGGACACAGGAAATTTTACCCCTTAAGACAAATGACCACTTATTCAAGATAATTTGATCCGGAATTTCAGTTCCAGTCCACAGTGATTCAAGTATTACTGTTACTGGAAGGCAATTTATTGTTAATATGGTGGTCGCCTTGTGATGCTCTGGTATTTTTGTAATGATTTACAGTTCATTAGTTCATTATTCAATGATTTGAAAATTTAATTGGTACATTAATGAGCTGATGATTTTATTACTAGAATGAAGAGTGACAGTTAAATACTGGTAAACTGATATGATGGGATAAAGTTTGAGTGACCGTTGACTGTGTTAGTGAGGTAATTATAACCCCTTATTTGAGTAAAAAAAAAATAACACGTAAATCTCGTCTGGATGGTTTTATACTAGACATTTACACCAGGTGACCACCAGGGCAATTTTGACTGTATTTTACTTGATAGTTATTTAAATGACATTTAAATCTTTTATGTTGTCTACATAATTAACAAACAATACTATCATTTTATACATACCTTGACAGAAGGATATTCAAACAGTATTTTCACAGCAACATCTTTGGGTCTTTCTTCAATCTATAACAAGTATAGAAAAAAAAATGATTTTCAGGTTTCTAAAAAAAAAAAAAACAAACAAAAAGAATATAGACATTGCTAGTGAGTCTGATTTGTTCAAAATCAAAATAAAAAAACCTATATCATATATAACACAAATACAGGTTCTATATCAAGGTACATCATTCATACATGTGAACCTTCCGCGGGAGCATTTTTCTCCCGATTTTGCGATCAATATTTCTTGAAATTCCCCATTTGGAACTCCCATGCTGACGAAAAACGCCGAGAGATACGAATGGTAAAGGTGAATGTCATATTTAATGATATCCGGTTATTGATCTGTTTGACACCTTTACAGGTAAATTGGGTCATGGTGATTAATTACTGATTGACAGTTAATTGGGGATAAGGAAGTGTGTTTGTGGCACACGCTTAGATGATTAGAAGTGTGATAGCGGCAATTAAAAATAGTTATAAACCGTTGTGCAAACATGAGTCGAACAACCTTTGATGCTGAGGAAAACTTCTTATTTCGATCAAACGTGCAATGAATTCATCTCGGATTGAGTTGTTATGGCTTGTTTGGGACCAAAGCCGATCAAAGTATTATTTAAGGACTAAGTTCCAGGATGGAATTGATAAACCACAAAAATGCCGAAACGTATGCTATCACCCAATGCACCAGCAGCAAAGAAGACCAAGTACTTTGCCAAGTTCCAGAATGCCTGGAAGTCCGAATTCAAGTGGTGCCAGGCTAGCAGTAAAGGTCCAGTCTTCTCAGTGTTAAGATAAACAATACAACAGAGTGTCACCAGTACAAACCTGATACAGATGTGGTGAAAGCAGCAAAGAAGGCTTGTACCTCCTACTTGAACCAGTGTGCCAGTGCCAAGTAGACTGATGCTTAATGACTTTTATATATGTTCAATTTTGTGACTTCTCAAAGTTTACTTTCTTTCACTGACTGTGATTATATCTGTGACTTTTTAAGGGTAAATTCAGTGACTACATGTGATGAATAGTGACTTTTTAATTTTAGTGCTCTATGACTTTATTGTTCAGAACATTCTGTCTTCATTGTTATTGCTTTGTTATAACCTTATGATTCTGAATGATTATGAATAAATTATAAATAGTTTTTATCCTTCATTCATCATATGAAACACTACTTAAGACAGAAATGTAAACAATACATATTGAAATGGGATGCAGTTGGTTCAATACTGAAACAAACAAAAGGAAAACATCAATAAACAATAAAAACACGCATCAAATACGTCGATAAAAAGTCTCCAGTTATGAGACCAAATCTCCAGCCAAAAATTTGCAAATCTCCAGTTGTAGCATAGCAACTCTATCACATGTATGATCATTTCTGTATGGATACAACGCAATTTACACTGCAGCAAGTTTAATCTAAAGAAAAGATATATGATTCTTACTGAACTTCATATGACATAAGACAATGTACTTCATAAATTGTAGCAGGATCCCCCCACATCCTCAGGCTTAAGGCTTAAAGACACTACCATATTCTCATGCTTAACTGATAGAATTGTGATCCGAACCCTCCCACTCTTTCAGCCTTAACAGACAGAAATGTTATCAGGCTTAATTGATAGAACTGTGATAAGGACCCTCCCACAACCTCAGGTATAAATGATGGCATTGTGATTAGGAAAGATCCTCCTAAACCTCAGGATCAATTGATAGAATTGTAATAAGAACCCTCCCAAACCCTAAGGTGCCATTGATAGAATTGTGATCAAGACCCTCCCAAACCGTAAAGAGTCTTTGACTGAATTGTGATAAGTAAACTTACCCTTCTGAGTTTTCCTGAATAAACATCACCAAACCCTCCTCTTCCAAGTTTCTCCTCTAATGTTAAAGTATCAGTTTGTCCAATGACTACACTCCTGTCTAGGTCATTGAAAACCTACAAACATCAAGATAATGTCAGGGTACCTTATATAAATTATCTAATTACTTCAGAGTACATGTATTAATTTTGATGTTTTGTTGTTACCCCAAATAACATTGGTCTACAACTATCTGATTCTATCTTCTTACCCGTCAGACAGTAAGCCATCCCTCATTTACTGATTCTATCTTCTTACCCATCAGACAGTAAGCAATCCCTCATTTACTGACTGTCTTATCATACAATCCAAGTTATTGTCTAAATTTCTGTGTTAGAATGTGGACCCTTGATTGTAAACTTTGTGCTGTTTGTTTATCATTGATTTGCAGTAATTACAACATTTTGTGAATGGCCCAAGTCAGGATATAGATTCCATGAGCTTTCACGATGGTCTTCTTTGTGTAATGACAGTTAACAGTGGATTGGTAAGGTTGATGCTTATGTAAAAGTATCATTTGTAAATACAAATAAACAATTTATAGTTATGCTACTGAATATGGATTCTATTCTAATTAATAACTTTGGGTTTTACAAACAATAACAAATGTTAATATACAAGTATATATTAACAGTTGTGGTGGATTCCTGTAATTGTTTAACATACTGTATAGTGTCTATATTTGGCGGCGATTTAATTTTGGCGCTATTGGCGGACTTGACCAAATGCGCCAAATATAAACACCACCAATATTTCACAAGTTAGGAGATATCGCAACATAATATCCACTAGTATTTATAGGAATTTATATTACAAATAAATCAAAGAATTTACAGTGTTAAAATTGGCAATAAAGTTATTTGTTTTATTGTTAAAGTAACTTTGCTTAAAAAATGACATGTATCGCCATTCAAATTGACATTCAACAATCATCTGTTTTATTGTTAAAATAACATTAGAATCTGAACAAAGGCGGATTAATCAGGAAGACAATTATTCAGCATACTTACTGCATCTGGAGCTATGTACAAGGTTCTAGCAAAACCCTCCATTGATAACATGTACAAAGGAGACACACTAAAATGATTGGGACATATCTCATCATGATTTCTCTGAAAATTCATAATACACCTCTCCACCAGAAAGCAATGTAAAACATCTTTCTGTCTTCTACAATCAAATAAAACACTAAGTTATCACTCCATTAAAATTTATAAGATTCTAAATATTTATCTTCAGCATATATCACTTGGCTTGTATTCTTATTAAACTGGCTGATTATTGGATAAAATAATAAAAGAACCAACTTTAAAAATTAGCTATGTAGTTCTGGATTCTAAATTAGAAAAACAGGAATATTACATAGAAGACCATACAAAGACCATTACATCCATGTTTGCTTTCACATGTTTTAGTAATTTCGGAGAAGCATACTTTTAATATATTTTTCTCATAGTGTTCTCAGTTAAATTTTATACTGAAGTGGCAGCATTGTTGAATTTCTGATCCATATAAAAAAAAAGTAAAGTAAAACTAGTAGATTTAACTTGTTATTAAAACAATACATTTATAATTTATTACTATTTTATATTTAATATCTAACTCTGACAAATTGATAATCTATCTATTCTAGTCTCCAGAGAAAACCATTAATTTCTTCAAATATTTATGATTTTTTCATATTAAATCTGTTAAAAGTATCAGTTATGATTTTTTTTTGTCCTCAGAGTAACGGTCTTTAACTAACAGATTATTTGATAGTAGTCAGTTAACTACGAGCAAATTGCGACTCTGCTATTATAATGTCCATGTTTATGTCGTCATTCATTATTGAGATTCTTGAGTGGAATGATATCTGTGTTAGAAGAAGATCAAAGGAGCACTACTTCTATGTAGAAATTCTAAGTCATGTAAATTCAAAGAAGATTGTTGTTATTGTTTGCTAATCATAAAGAACCTTTAAAAGAGGACCATGCCGGGAATATTCCAACAAAATTTCGTTTAATTTAACCCGATTGCTTTTGAGAAGTAAAAATGTGAAATGTTTATAGAAAACAGATACACACTGATGAGAATCTATTCATATGTCACTGTAACAAGTGACCGTAAAATGTGATTTCAAACTTTAGAGGGCCAGGGTGGCTCAATGAGTTAGGTAGTTGGATTACCCAACAACTCATACAAGCCTATCACCAATGTGGCGTTGGTTCGCACCCGACTTTGTAAATTACAAAAAAGGGTGCACTCGACTCGCAGCCGCAAGTGATAAAGTCTACCAGTTGCTTGCCCATGGTTGGTGGTTCTCTACAGGTACTCCGGCTTCTTCCACCACTAAAACTGGTCGCCATGATATAGCTGAAATATTGCTGAAAGTGGTGTTAAAACACCAAAAATCAAAAAAATCAAATCAATTGCTGGTGACTCTCTGGTAATCAAAGTCACCATGTCAATAAGAATGACTTACTCTTCTTTATCTTCACTATCATCTTCAACAACTAACGCTGACGAGACATCAATGGAGTGTTTACCAACAAGCATCAACTCCATACTGGTGTCTTTCCCATGTTCTTTCTTCACTATATTCTGTAAGCAGTATGGACAAGGAATTACTCTTGTTATCAGGTACCGTCCAAAGCAATTTTGTTCAAACCGGGAACCTGCAATATCTGGATACCAGTCGTGTAGAAGATTGTCAACATGCTCCGTTATCTTTGCTAGAAATGAAGCTGTTGACTTTTCCTCTAAAAATATTTGCTCCTTTCTTGAAGAGACAAGTGTTTGATATGGTTTATTTTCCATGTATTCAGCAAAGCTGAATGTGATGGAATCAGAAGGGAAACACATTTCCAAGACAACACTGTTTTCCATGTCTAAGGGTAGCCATTGATCTTCTAGGTAACATTTAAGGCTGTGTCTGCTGTACGTACATAGCCCTGGTTTTCCAGTGTGAATCTCCTTGATACGGAAAATAACTGTGCCATAGTGAATCAATAGTAGTCCTGTCTGCCATGGTTGCCAAAATGGTTTATCATTCCTCAAACTAGGACACATATCTAATACTTCAGTGGGTAAAGGAACAAGGTTTAAAACAACTGATAAGAACTTTTGATCTGCCAATATCCTTGTAATAAGTCTAGGCCAAAATCCACTTGGAAAGTAAGTCATAATATAAAGACGACAACACGCAAATGTAACATTGTTGGTAGGTATGGTATTCAGTAGTATCAATGGTGATGTCGTTGATTCAACCGCTCGTTGGGATAAAACTGATTCATTTGATAATACTGATTCTTTATGTACTGACGATCTTGATCTTCTTTGACCTTCTAGTTGTTCTTTTAGATAAATCTGAAAATAATCAAAATTATGAAGAAAAAAAAGTTTCAACAGTGACCTATGACAACGGCTATACATAGCATATGACCACACAATATATGCTGATGGAAATCAAGGTCTTCTATTGGGACAGGCATAAAACTGTGGTGGTGTTATATACAGTTGACTCTCATTGTCTTGAACTCGGTCGACTCGAATTTCTGGTTGAGTCGAATTTTTATCGAAGTCCCGAACTTCATTGTGGATAAATATATATAATTTGACTCCCGTTGAGTCGAATTTGGATGAGTCGAAACAAGATGTTGCACGCTACGTCGTGCTAAGAATACCCCCACTCGTTCATTTGTAAGTCGCACGGTAAACAGGAAGTAGATGTGCAGTAAACCTGGAAAGGGGAGACACGGTACAAGTCACCATGCTAAAGCCATAGATCAAATATAAAATCATTTCTTCCAGTAGAAGCTGAGATAACTGTTACGAAAGTTTTCATTACAGCAAACATGAAAAATTCTAAGTCGCACTGTAAACAGGAAGTAGATGTGCGGTAAACCTGGAAAGGGGAGACACGGTACAAGTCACCATGCCAAAGCCATATATCAAATATAAAATCATTTCTTCCAGTAGAAGCTGAGATAACTGTTACGAAAATTTTCATTACAGCAAACATGAAAAATTCTAAGTCGCACTGTAAACAGGAAGTAGATGTGCGGTAAATCTGGAAAGGGGAGACACGGTACAAGTCACCATGCCAAAGCCATATATCAAATATAAAATCATTTCTTCCAGTAGAAGCTGAGATATCTGTTATGAAAGTGTGAACGGACGGACGGACGGACGGACAAGGTGATTGCAATATAGCCCCCACTCTATGAGTGGGCGTATAATTTCGGTTGTCTCGAATAAAAGTTTGGTCCCGAGATGTAGAAAGCCATATTATTTACATTCGCTAAGTCGAATTTACCTGTCAAAACATGTGTATTACCTTGGGATTAAAATCGGATCACAGGTGAAACATCCAGTCATTGACTTTGACATTTTTATCTTAGGCTATTTCACATGTTTATTTCACAATCTGTCAAATTAATAAGTGATAATATTTGAACTGGCTTGGTATTATAACACAGGTTAGATGTGTACAATCAAATATTATCGATTCATAATAAGTGCGCTTGGGTCGGCATACATCAATGATTATGAAAAGTACACAAAGGAAGCGTTTTATCTATTGAATTATTTGTCGGAAATTAATTTTGATTAAAGAAGAATAGTTTTCTTCTACACTTTATTGAATAATAAAAACACACAATTTATTGTAAATAAACAGTATTGCACAAAGAAAAATATGTCATGATGGGTGAAGTTTAATGACAATGCAACAGCTGAAAAACATAAACAAAACAGATAAACATATTCATACACACAAAAAAAGATATCTAGAAGTTATCAGTCGTTCCACAAGATTCAAAGAATTTAACAGAGAGAAAAAAACAGCAACAAAAACATTGAATATGTTTAAAATCGTTCCGAGAATAGGGACATGCGATGCTGGTTTTAGCTCTTCAAAATTTCGCTCGAGTTGTCTCCCTTTTGTCGTTAAACAAACTACACTTCCGGTATTTTCGTAGCTCCTCTTGAGTCGAACTATGGTTGACTCGAATTTTTTCCATGGTCCCATCGAATTCGAGATAACGAGAGTCAACTGTATCTCATTCTACTCATTTCATCAACTGTACCTTTATTCATCCTAATATCAACTGTACATATTTTATTAGAATTGTCACCAAATGAAACATTTCTTCAATACATTTTTACTATTTATAAATAAAGATCTACATACTTGTGGCACCTTTATTGTACAGCAACAAGTCAAGATTGAAATGTTAAACCTTTGGGTTTCTTGTTTAAAAACAGGTAATGCTAGAATCACCAAAATCAATCATAATCTTTATTATGTGCCAAAGGTCATAGTGTTAAAATTTCAACAGAATCAGTCAAACATAACCTAATTTATTGTGGAACTAGAGGCCCACCTGAGCCTGCATCACTCACTTGGTTTTTCGTGCACGTTTCTGTTCAAACAAATTTGACATAAAAACTTTTTATTCATATTCCTATAGTTAAACAATGTCCTATGAAGTCAGCCAACTTGGATTTCCGATCCAAACAAAAAATGAAACTGAAAATGAAAATCAAATGACCAATTTATGTACTGTTTAGATTCAATCCATTTTTAGTATCTGAGATTTTTTCATTTTCCATCACGGTCCTGTGCTCTGCAGTGACAGTATTAGTTAAATACCTTGACATCCATGTTAGGTTTAATGACGTGCTCCATGTCATTCTCTGTTGGCAGTAGTGATGGAATCAACAACTTATCATTGTCAAACTGTAAAGCTACTTCAAATTTTTCTAACAGTCCACAGATGTAGCGTAGTAAATCTTCTGGTTGGAAGGCAGATTTGTTAAAAAGAACCTGTAAATCCTTTGTTTTCATCACACCTATAGAAAAATATATCAAAAAGCCACACAAGAGATTAAAAATTTATAATTCATAAATGAATAAAATTTATTGAAATTTCCATACCATTTAATTAAATGTTGATAAATTGCCAATCAGGGATAACCCATGAAAGCCTTTCAGCTTATTTCCAATGGGGTCAAGAAAATATTATACAATTTGCATTATGCAAATATCAAAATACTGTGAAAAACGTTTTATTCGTTGCGAACCAATTTTCTGGATTTTGGGGGTCAACCAAATGACGAATTTATGAATCCAATGAAGTATATTTTCATTTTCAATTACACCACAACATTCTGATATCCATGAATTTAGGAACCCATGATTATCTCTTTTGTGAACAATCCACGAAAATTGTGATGCGCAAATTCAAATTATATCACAGTAACAAATAATATATCGTAATTAAAATGTATCTCTGCTAAATTACTGAAGTGTTTTATTTAAGGACAATAACAGTAATGTCAAAGCATTTTATCTGAAAAAATTTTATTCAAAACAGCAATGCTAATGCTTTCCTTGCCTGAGACTATAGACTATAATGTCCCAAAACAAAACTTATTCCAAGGATTTAAACATGCTTTAACAAGAAATGTGTGCATCACAAAATACGCCCGTCTATATAAATTATCAAACGGTACAAAATTCTATTTATAGTAACGGTGACCTTGACCTTTGACCTAATGACCCCAAAATAAATAGGGTTCTTCCCCTTCCACAGGGCAATCATGTGGTCAAGTTTGGTCAATATCCAATATACAGAACTAAAGTTATCATGGGGAAACGACCCTGTTGCCAAAAATTCTATTTATAGTAATGGTGACCTTGACCTTTGACCTAATGACCCCAAAATAAAATGGTTCTTCCACAGGGGAATCATGTGGCCAAGTTTGGTCAATATCCAATATACAGAACTAAAGTTATTGTGCGGAAACGATCCTGTTGTCAAAAATTCTATTCATAGTAACAGTGACCTTGCCCTTTGACCCCAAAATAAATAGGGTTCTTCCCCTTCCACAGTGTAATTATGTGGCCAAGTTTGGTCAAGATCCAATATACAGAACTAAAGTTATCGTGTGGAAACGATCCTGTTGTCAAAAATTATATTTATAGTAAGTGACCTTGAACTTTGACCCCAAATAAATAGAGTTCTTTCCCTTCCACAGTGTAATTATGTGGCCAAGTTTGGTCAGGATCCAATATACAGAACTAAAGTTATCGTGCGGAAACGATCCTGTTGTCAAAAATTATATTTATAGTAACAGTGACCTTGACCTTTGACCTAATGACCCAAAAATAAATAGGGTTCTTCCCCTTCCACAGGGCAATCATGTGGTCAAGTTTGGTCAATATCCAATATACAGAACTAAAGTTATCATGGGGAAACGACCCTGTTGCCAAAAATTCTATTTATAGTAATGGTGACCTTGACCGTTGACCTAATGACCCCAAAATAAAATGGTTCTTCCACAGGGGAATCATGTGGCCAAGTTTGGTCAATATCCAATATACAGAACTAAAGTTATTGTGCGGAAACGATCCTGTTGTCAAAAATTCTATTCATAGTAACAGTGACCTTGCCCTTTGACCTAATGACCCCAAAATAAATAGGGTTCTTCCCCTTCCACAGTGTAATTATGTGGCCAAGTTTGGTCAAGATCCAATATACAGAACTAAAGTTATCGTGTGGAAACGATCCTGTTGTCAAAAATTATATTTATAGTAAGTGACCTTGAACTTTGACCCCAAATAAATAGAGTTCTTTCCCTTCCACAGTGTAATTATGTGGCCAAGTTTGGTCAGGATCCAATATACAGAACTAAAGTTATCGTGCGGAAACGATCCTGTTGTCAAAAATTATATTTATAGTAACAGTGACCTTGACCTTTGACCTAATGACCCAAAAATAAATAGGGTTCTTCCCCTTCCACAGGGGAATCATGTGGTCAAGTTTGGTAAAGATCCGATATACAGAACTCAAGTTATCGTGCGAAAACCTGTGTGGACGCCCGCAGCCTCCATACCCAATCACATAATACGGCCTGTCTCGAAACGGGCGTATAAAAAGTAAAACACAAACAGCAACAATGTCATGTGTAAGATGAATACAAGATTATACAATACAAGAATTATGAGGAAACACTGTCTTTCCAAAATACATGACAGGAAAAATTCCAAAAATGTGTGACTGATCGAATGATTTTTATCTGTCAAATATTAATAAAGGGCTATTTATTTCAGACACAGCATAGTCTTCAATAGCTTCCACCTGCACCAGAGTTTAACTCAAAAACCATCACCGATGGAAGAAATACACTCAAATACTACCTGAAGATCTTTTTAAAAACAATAAAATCAAAGAAAAAAAGCATCATACGTGTAAAATTCAGATAAAAAATATCTATGAAAATACAAGATTTCATAATTTTGGCTCCATTTAGCTCCCTTTCCATAAAAAAATATAATTTTCTATATTGACTCAAAAAAGGTCACTTATAGAGATGAATATTTTTCAATCTCGGTTGAGTTTATCTTGAAAAGTGTACCAGAGGCTCTCAAGAGCCTGTATCGTTCACCTGGTTATAAAAAGAAGCAATTGGTCCTATGTAAATCTATGTCCTGCAGTGGTAGTCATCTTGGAATTCCGATCAATATAAAAAACACAAAGTTTGTAAAGGACCTTCAAATGATTGATGCACAGTTTAGGTTCAATCAGTGCAATAGCTTCAGAGAAGAACATATTTCTGTATTTTCCCCATATGGTCCGGTATTAATACTATGACCTGTGGTGGCAGTCATCTTGGATTTCCGATCGGCATAAAAAACAGAAACTTTGTAGAGGACCTTCCAATGAACATTCATGTACAGTTTGGCTTTAATCATATTTGTAGTTTCTGAGAAGAAGGCATTTGAACATTTTCCCATAGGGTCCAATGTTAATCTATGTCCTGCGGTGGTGGCCATCTTGGATTTCCGATCGGCATAAAAAAATAGAAACTTTGTAGAGGACCTTCCAATGATCATTCCTGGGCAGTTTGGTTTCAATTGTCCAAGTGGTTTCAGAGAAGAAGCGTTTTGAAACATTTTTCCCAGACGGTCCAATGTTAAACTAAGTCATGACGTAGCTGCCATTTTGAATTTCATATCGGAACAAAAAACGTAGAGTTTGTTGAGGACCATCCAATGAACATTCCTGGGCAGTTTGGTTTCAATTGTCCAAGTGGTTTCAGAGAAGAAGCGTTTTGAAACATTTTCCCCATAGGGTTCAATGTTAAACTAAGTCCTGCCGTAGCCACCATTTTGAATTTCATATCAGAACAAAAAACGTAAATTTGTAGAGGACCATCCAATGAACATTCATGTACAGTTTAGCTTTAATCATATTTGTAGTTTCTGAGAAGAAGGCATTTGAACATTTTCCCATAGGGTCCAATGTTAATCTATGTCCTGCGGTGGCGGCCATCTTGGATTTCCGATCGGCATAAAAAACAGAGACTTTGTAGAGGACCTTCCAATGATCATTCCTGGGCAGTTTGGTTTCAATTGTCCAAGTGGTTTCAGAGAAGAAGCGTTTTTAAACATTTTTCCAAGAGGGTCAAATGTTAAACTAAGTCCAGCTGTAGCCGCCATTTTGAATTTCATATCGGAACAAAAAACATAAAGTTTGTAGAGGACCATCCAATGAACATTCCTGGGCAGTTTGGTTTCAATGGTCCAAAAGGTTTCAGAGAAGAAGTGTTTTGAAACTTTTTCCCCATAGGGTTCAATGTTAAAATAAGTCCTGCCGTAGCCGCCATTTTGAATTTCATATCAGAACAAAAAACGTAAAGTTTGTAGAGGACCATCTAGCTGCAATAATGTAGCTCCTGTGACAAACTTGTGTCTCGGCAGAGCTACAACGCGGCCCCATTCGTCACAATGGAGCAAAAAAAAAGTTGCAGTTGAAACATAAAAACTCACTATTTACGCTTCAAACATTTCATTATAACTATTACTGATGATCCCAGTCCTTGTTAAATCGGTTTGGCGGAGAAATATATGCTTTTCAAAGGTAGCAACAACCTTGTTCAAATTTTTCGATCGTTTGCCATAACCAGAAACTACAGAAGGCGGGGCTTTTCTAAATATGGTATTTCTTACTACACGTAGTAAACGGCTGATGTAAACATTCATGCCTCAAATCGCCAAATATGGTATCGACATCCAAATAGTGAGACCGGAAATGACGAAATTCAAAATGTTCAGAGAGATAGTAAACATGGATTTTTATTTTGTGGGAATTACATTCTAAAATACTGGTAGGTGATAAAAACTTGTTATAATAATGGACAAAAGGAAAGGTTATGTCTTATTATTGATAAATGCAGGCATCAGAAACTCGGTAAGCGAGCGCAAAAAATCTCGGTGGCTGCTCCATTACGTGCAATGGCATCCCGTTATAACCCCCCTTGTGAGTAAGCGAGCATTTAGGGTTTTCTTATTAGAACTAGAAGACCATCCAATGAACATTCATGTACAGTTTGGCTTTAATCATATTGGTAGTTTCTGAGAAGAAGGCATTTGAACATTTTCCCATAGGGTCCAACGTTAATCTATGTCCTGCGGTGGCGGTCATCTTGGATTTCCGATCGGCATAAAAAACAGAAAATTTGTAGAGGACCTTCCAATGATCATTCCTGGGAAGTTTGGTTTCAATTGTCCAAGTGGTTTCAGAGAAGAAGCGTTTTGAAACATTTTTCCCAGAGGGTCCAATGTTAAACTAAGTCATGACGTAGCTGCCATTTTGAATTTCATATCGGAACAAAAAACGTAAAGTTAGTAGAGGACCATCCAATGAACATTCATGTACAGTTTGGCTTTAATCATATTTGTAGTTTCTGAGAAGAAGGCATTTGAACATTTTCCCATAGGGTCCAATGTTAATCTATGTCCTGCGGTGGTGGCCATCTTGGATTTCCGATCGGCATAAAAAACATAAAATTTGTAGAGGACCATCCAATGATCATTCCTGGGCTGTTTGGTTTCAATTGTCCAAGTGGTTTCAGAGAAGAAGCGTTTTGAAACATTTTTCCCATAGGGTCCAATGTTAAACTAAGTCATGCCGTAGCTGCCATTTTGAATTTCATATTGGAACAAAAAACATAGAGTTTGTAGAGGACCATCCAATGAACATTCATGTACAGTTTGGTTTTAATCATATTTATAGTTTCTGAGAAGAAGGCATTTGAACATTTTCCCATAGGGTCCAATGTTAATATATGTCCTGCGGTGGTGGCCATCTTGGATTTCCGATCGGCATAAAAAACAAAAAATTTGTAGAGGACCTTCCAATGATCATTCCTGGGCAGTTTGGTTTCAATTGTCCAAGTGGTTTCAGAGAAGAAGCGTTTTGAAACATTTTTCCCATAGGGTCCAATGTTAAACTAAATCCTGCTGTAGCCGCCATTTTGAATTTCATATTGGAACAAAAAACGCAAAGTTAGTAGAGGACCATCCAATGAACATTCATGTACAGTTTGGCTTTAATCATATTTGTAGTTTCTGAGAAGAAGGCATTTGAACATTTTCCCATAGGGTCCAATGTTAATATATGTCCTGCGGTGGTGGCCATCTTGGATTTCTGATCGGCATAAAAAACAGAGAGTTTGTAGAGGACCTTCCAATGATCATTCCTGGGCAGTTTGGTTTCAATTGTCCAAGTGGTTTCAGAGAAGAAGCGTTTTGAAACATTTTTCCCATAGGGTCCAATGTTAAACTAAATCCTGCTGTAGCCGGCCTCGTTAACATTAGTAAAGCACATATCATATAAAGATGTTAGTATTTGTTAGTAATTTACATACAGAATGGCATACTATTTCTATTAGAATAACATGACAGAAAATACCAAATAATGTGATTCCACATATAGATGAGTTTTTCAATCATAATAAACCAAATTAACAAATATACAGATAATCAAAAAATAGGGTTTTAAGTAGCTATAGAAGTAAAAGAAAAAAAATGGAAAAAGTTTAATTTATTGAGTTTTTTTAGGCATAAAAATAATTTTTAAAGAGAAAGAAAAAGTTTTTTAATTTGCTTTGATGAATAGGTAATTTTAGCATTCATAAAAACAAAAGGCTATTTCTTTTCTATCATGTTATATACAGAATGAATACTTGTATAAATCTTTATATCTAATTAAACAGTAAAATGAAAGCATTCCATATCTGGTTGAAAAAATCCATTTTTTTATTTTTAATAGCAGTAGATTTCTCAATGTTATATAGTGACTGTATTTTCCTCTGCATTGTGACCAATGATAATTTTTTCTGAAAATATTTACAGTTAAAAATATACTGCTTTATTTGTAATAAAATGAGGTTGATAGCATCTCCTTGAGACGATTTTGAAGTATCACCAAAAAGAAAAAATTGCATAGTAAATGGAATACTAACACCATTTGACAATAACCAAGAATCAATTTCATCAATAAAAGCTTGTACAATCTCACAGTTCCAAAATAAATGTTCTATAGTTTCCTCATCTTCCTGACAAAAAGTACAAAAGGCATTGTCTTTTACTTTAATTTTATACAGCAATTTATTTGTTCCTAGGATACGTTGGTTAATTCTGTACTGTAACCATTGTAGTTTGGTATTTTGTGTGACTATAAAAGGTAGTTTGAATATTTCTCTCCATTTCGTTTCATCTAAACCTAAAGCTAAAATTTCCTCCCACTTTTTCTGACCCTTTGACACTATGTTATTCCTTATTAGTAACAAATACATATCTTTAGTTCCCTTTTTACTCTTCAAAATGGTCTTAACAAACGAAGGAATAAATGGGGTAAGTAGCTTATAACTATTATACCGGTACTTTATGTATTCAATTAACAAATGTACAGATTTCAATAAAAATATCACACTTTAAAAAAAAAAAAAAATCCTGCTGTAGCCGCCATTTTGAATTTCATATCGGAACAAAAAACGTAAAGTTAGTGGAGGACCATCCAATGAACATTCATGTACAGTTTGGCTTTAATCATATTTGTAGTTTCTGAGAAGAAGGCATTTGAACATTTTCCCATAGGGTCCAATGTTAATCTATGTCCTGCGGTGGCGGCCATCTTGGATTTCCGATCGGCATAAAAAACAGAAACTTTGTAGAGGACTATCCAATGATCATTCCTGGGCTGTTTGGTTTCAATTGTCCAAGTGGTTTCAGAGAAGAAGCGTTTTGAAACATTTTTCCCATAGGGTCCAATGTTAAACTAAGTCATGCCGTAGCTGCCATTTTGAATTTCATATTGGAACAAAAAACATAGAGTTTGTAGAGGACCATCCAATGAACATTCATGTACAGTTTGGTTTTAATCATATTTATAGTTTCTGAGAAGAAGGCATTTGAACATTTTCCCATAGGGTCCAATGTTAATCTATGTCCTGCGATGGTGGCCATCTTGGATTTCCGATCGGCATAAAAAACATAAACAATGATCATCCATTTACAGATTGGGTTCAGTCAGTTCATTAGTTTCAGAGAAGAAGATCTTTGAAATTTCAGCCAATCAGAGCATATTATTGGCCCTGGCAGCCATGTTAAATATCAGACTGGAACGAAAAACAGAAACTTTGTAGAGAACCATCCAAGGAACATTCCTGCTAAGTTTGGTTCCAATTGGCCCAATGGTTTCGGAGAAGAATCTTGAAATGTGAAAAGTTTACAGACGATTTTCAATCGGTCCAAAAAGTAACAACACTTGGTTAGCAGCTTGCAATGATCATTCATGACAATTTCAATTCCATCCTTCATGTAGTATCGGAGAAGAAGATCTTTGAAATTTCAGCCAATCAGAGGCTATTATGGCCCCTGGCAGCCATATTGGATAACCGATCGGAACAAAAAGTAACAACAATTGATCAGAACCTTGTCAGGAACATTTCTGCCATGTATGGTTCCAATCCATCCAGTGGTTCTTGAGAAGAAGTTTGTTTTACATACTTCCCATAGGGTCGCTATGTTAAATTATGTCCCCTGCTGGTGGCCATCTTGGATTTTCAATCGGTCCAAAAAGTAACAACACTTGGTTAGCAGCTTGCAATGATCATTCATGACAATTTTCAATTCCATCCTCCATGTAGTATCGGAGAAGAAGATCATTAAAAATTTCAGCCAATCAGAGGCTTTTATGGCCCCTGGCAGTCATGTTGGATAACTGATCGTAACGAAAGTAACAACACTTGGTTAGACCATGCAAATAAACATTCCTGCCATGTTTGGTCCCATTTGCTTCAGTGGTTCTCTAGAAGAAGATTGAAATGTTTACGGACGGACGACAAGTGATGGCTGGGGGCCGTTGTGATCATGGTCATATGGTAGTTGGATTTACAACTACCTCTGCAATCAGTGTATATCATCACTAACCTTGTGAGTTCCAATTGCACTTTATACAACATTATGTGATAAAGTTTGTCAGTGACTTGCAGCAGGTCTGTGTTTTTCTCCGGGTACTCAGGTTTCCTCTACCAATAAAACTGATTTTTTTATCAACTGCATCGTATGCCCATTGGTTTTGTAAGCTAATTTCATACACTGCCCATGACATTACATACTAACCATTTCTAACGAAGTTGTTTACTTGATCCACAGTAACCACCTGTGCAAGCTGATCACACAACCACTGTGGGTCTAGAAAGTAACAATCCTTCAACCCAATCCCTTCATAGTGAAACAAAATTCCTACAAACATAATTATTCATACATTACAAACAGCTTTCTATTCTTTAATGACACATACATACTGAGACTGATGTGAGTGAGTGAATGATTGTTGTTTAATGCAAATTCAGCAATTTTTCAGCTATTTCATGGCGAGAACAAGTTAGTTTTCAATGAGATGATGATGAGGTCCGCTTTGTACTAGACCAATGCGCTGAGTTGGATTTTTATAGTGCTAGTTCACTGAAACAACAGTCCGCGGGTAGACATGTCACTCCACTCGGACACATTATTCTGATTCCGAACCAAACAGTCTTTGCTCTTTCGCCTGCGTGCTTAGCGGAGAAGCAACAAATACCAATTTTATAGTCTTTGGTTTTACCCAACCGGGGCTCGAACCCACGATCTACCGCACTCGAGGCGAGCATGCTAACCATTACGCAACCAATGCAGTTGTGAGACTGATGTAATGACACATAAATACTGAGACTGATGTAATGACACATACATACTGAAACTAATGTAATGACACACACATACAAAGAATGGTGTAATGACACATACATGCTAAAACTGATGTAATGACACATACATACAAAGAATGGTGTAATGACACATACATACTAAAACTGATGTAATGACACATACATACTAAAACTGATGTAATGACACATACATACTGTGACTGATGTAATGGCACATACACACTGAAATTGATGTAATGACACATACATACTAAAACTGATGTAATGACACATACATACTAAAACTGATGTAATGACAAATAAATACTGTGACTGATGTAATGGCACATACACACTGAAATTGATGTAATGACATATACACACTGTGACTGATGCAATGACACATACATACTGAGACTGATGTAATGACACATACATACAAAGAATGGTGTAATGATACATACATACTAAAACTGATGTAATGACACATAAATACTGTGACTGATGTAATGGCACATACACACTGAAATTGATGTAATGACACATACACACTGTGACTGATGTAATGACACATACATACTGAGACTGATGTAATGACACATACATACTGAAACTAATGTAATGACACACACATACAAAGAATGGTGTAATGACACATACATGCTAAAACTGATGTAATGACACATACATACAAAGAATGGTGTAATGACATATACATACTAAAACTGATGTAATGACACATACATACTAAAACTGATGTAATGACACATACATACTAAAACTGATGTAATGACACATACATACTAAAACTGATGTAATGACACATACATACAAAGAATGGTGTAATGATACATACATACTAAAACTGATGTAATGACACATACATACTAAAACTGATGTAATGACACATACATACTAAAACTGATGTAATGACATACATACAAAGAATGATGTAATGACACATACATACTAAAACTGATGTAATGACACATACATACAAAGAATGATGTAGTGACACATACATGCTAAAACTGATGTAATGACACATACATACTAAAACTGATGTAATGACACATACATACAAAGAATGGTGTAATGACACATACATACTAAAACTGATGTAATGACAAATAAATACTGTGACTGATGTAATGGCACATACACACTGAAATTGATGTAATGACACATACACACTGACTGATGTAATGACAGACATACTGAGACTGATGTAATGACAAATAAATACTGTGACTGACGTAATGGCACATACATACTGACACTGATGTAATGACACATACACACTGTGACTGATGTAATGACAGACATACTGAGACTGATGTAATGACAAATAAATACTGTGACTGATGTAATGGCACATACATACTGACACTGATGTAATGACACATACACACTGAAATTGATGTAATGACACATACATACTAAAACTGATGTAATGACACATACATACTGAGACTGATGTAATGACAAATAAATACTGTGACTGATGTAATGGCACATACATACTGACACTGATGTAATGACACATACACACTGAAATTGATGTAATGACACATACATACTGAGACTGATGTAATGACAAATAAATACTGTGACTGATGTAATGGCATATACATACTGACACTGATGTAATGACACATACACACTGAAATTGATGTAATGACACATACATACTGACACTGATGTAATGACACATACATACTGAAATTGATGTAATGACACATACATATTAAAACTGATGTAATGACACATACATACTGAGACTGATGTAATGACAAATAAATACTGTGACTGATGTAATGGCACATACATACTGAAACTAATGTAATGACACACACATACAAAGAATGGTGTAATGACACATACATGCTAAAACTGATGTAATGACACATACATACAAAGAATGGTGTAATGACACATACATACTAAAACTGATGTAATGACACACACATACTAAAACTGATGTAATGACACATACATACTGTGACTGATGTAATGGCACATACACACTGAAATTGATGTAATGACATATACATACTAAAACTGATGTAATGACACATACATACTAAAACTGATGTAATGACAAATAAATACTGTGACTGATGTAATGGCACATACACACTGAAATTGATGTAATGACATATACACACTGTGACTGATGCAATGACACATACATACTGAGACTGATGTAATGACACATACATACAAAGAATGGTGTAATGATACATACATACTAAAACTGATGTAATGACACATAAATACTGTGACTGATGTAATGGCACATACACACTGAAATTGATGTAATGACACATACACACTGTGACTGATGTAATGAAACATACATACTGAGACTGATGTAATGACACATACATACTGAAACTAATGTAATGACACACACATACAAAGAATGGTGTAATGACACATACATGCTAAAACTGATGTAATGACACATACATACAAAGAATGGTGTAATGACACATACATACTAAAACTGATGTAATGACACATACATACTAAAACTGATGTAATGACACATACATACTAAAACTGATGTAATGACACATACATACTAAAACTGATGTAATGACACATACATACAAAGAATGGTGTAATGATACATACATACTAAAACTGATGTAATGACACATACATACTAAAACTGATGTAATGACACATACATACTAAAACTGATGTAATGACACATACATACTAAAACTGATGTAATGACACATACATACAAAGAATGATGTAATGACACATACATACTAAAACTGATGTAATGACACATACATACAAAGAATGATGTAATGACACATACATGCTAAAATTGATGTAATGACACATACATACTAAAACTGAAGTAATGACACATACATACAAAGAATGGTGTAATGACACATACATACTAAAACTGATGTAATGACAAATAAATACTGTGACTGATGTAATGGCACATACACACTGAAATTGATGTAATGACACATACACACTGACTGATGTAATGACAGACATACTGAGACTGATGTAATGACAAATAAATACTGTGACTGATGTAATGACACATACATACTAAAACTGATGTAATGACACATACATACTAAAACTGATGTAATGACACATACATACTAAAACTGATGTAATGACACATACATACAAAGAATGGTGTAATGATACATACATACTAAAACTGATGTAATGACACATACATACTAAAACTGATGTAATGACACATACATACTAAAACTGATGTAATGACCCATACATACAAAGAATGATGTAATGACACATACATACTAAAACTGATGTAATGACACATACATACAAAGAATGATGTAATGACACATACATGCTAAAACTGATGTAATGACATATACATACTAAAACTGATGTAATGACACATACATACAAAGAATGGTGTAATGATACATACATACTAAAACTGATGTAATGACACATACATACTAAAACTGATGTAATGACACATACATACTAAAACTGATGTAATGACACATACATACTAAAACTGATGTAATGACACATACATACAAAGAATGATGTAATGACATACATACTAAAACTGATGTAATGACACATACATACAAAGAATGATGTAATGACACATACATGCTAAAATTGATGTAATGACACATACATACTAAAACTGAAGTAATGACACATACATACAAAGAATGGTGTAATGACACATACATACTAAAACTGATGTAATGACAAATAAATACTGTGACTGATGTAATGGCACATACACACTGAAATTGATGTAATGACACATACACACTGACTGATGTAATGACAGACATACTGAGACTGATGTAATGACACATACACACTGTGACTGATGTAATGACAGACATACTGAGACTGATGTAATGACAAATAAATACTGTGACTGATGTAATGGCACATACATACTGACACTGATGTAATGACACATACACACTGAAATTGATGTAATGACACATACATACTGAGACTGATGTAATGACAAATAAATACTGTGACTGATGTAATGGCACATACATACTGACACTGATGTAATGACACATACACACTGAAATTGATGTAATGACACATACATACTGACACTGATGTAATGACACATACACACTGAAATTGATGTAATGACACATACACACTGAAATTGATGTAATGACACATACATACTGAGACTGATGTAATGACAAATAAATACTGTGACTGATGTAATGGCACATACATACTGACACTGATGTAATGACACATACACACTGAAATTGATGTAATGACACATACATACTGACACTGATGTAATGACACATACACACTGAAATTGATGTAATGACACATACATACTAAAACTGATGTAATGACACATACATACTGAGACTGATGTAATGACACATAAATACTGTGATTGATGTAATGGCACATACACACTGAAATTGATGTAATGACACATACACACTGTGACTGATGTAATGACACATACATACTGAGACTGATGTAATGACACATACATACTGAAACTAATGTAATGACACACACATACAAAGAATGGTGTAATGACACATACATGCTAAAACTGATGTAATGACACATACATACAAATAATGGTGTAATGACACATACATACTAAAACTGATGTAATGACACATACATACTAAAACTGATGTAATGACACATACATACTAAAACTGATGTAATGACACATACATACAAAGAATGGTGTAATGATACATACATACTAAAACTGATGTAATGACACATACATACTAAAACTGATGTAATGACACATACATACTAAAACTGATGTAATGACATATACATACTAAAACTGATGTAATGACACATACATACAAAGAATGATGTAATGACACATACATACTAAAACTGATGTAATGACACATACATACAAAGAATGATGTATTGACACATACATGCTAAAATTGATGTAATGACACATACATACTAAAACTGATGTAATGACACATACATACAAAGAATGGTGTAATGACACATACATACTAAAACTGATGTATTGACAAATAAATACTGTGACTGATGTAATGGCACATACACACTGAAATTGATGTAATGACACATACACACTGACTGATGTAATGACAGACATACTGAGACTGATGTAATGACAAATAAATACTGTGACTGATGTAATGACACATACATACTAAAACTGATGAAATGACACATACATACTAAAACTGATGTAATGACACATACATACGAAAACTGATGTAATGACACATACATACAAAGAATGGTGTAATGATACATACATACTAAAACTGATGTAATGACACATACATGCTAAAACTGATGTAATGACACATACATACAAAGAATGGTGTAATGACACATACATACTAAAACTGATGTAATGACACATACATACTAAAACTGATGTAATGACACATACATACTAAAACTGATGTAATGACACATACATACAAAGAATGGTGTAATGATACATACATACTAAAACTGATGTAATGACACATACATACTAAAACTGATGTAATGACACATACATACTAAAACTGATGTAATGACATATACATACTAAAACTGATGTAATGACACATACATACAAAGAATGATGTAATGACACATACATACTAAAACTGATGTAATGACACATACATACAAAGAATGATGTATTGACACATACATGCTAAAATTGATGTAATGACACATACATACTAAAACTGATGTAATGACACATACATACAAAGAATGGTGTAATGACACATACATACTAAAACTGATGTAATGACAAATAAATACTGTGACTGATGTAATGGCACATACACACTGAAATTGATGTAATGACACATACACACTGACTGATGTAATGACAGACATACTGAGACTGATGTAATGACAAATAAATACTGTGACTGATGTAATGACACATACATACTAAAACTGATGTAATGACACATACATACTAAAACTGATGTAATGACACATACATACGAAAACTGATGTAATGACACATACATACAAAGAATGGTGTAATGATACATACATACTAAAACTGATGTAATGACACATACATACTAAAACTGATGTAATGACACATACATACAAAGAATGATGTAATGACACATACATACTAAAACTGATGTAATGACACATACATACAAAGAATGATGCAATGACACATACATGCTAAAACTGATGTAATGACACATACATACTAAAACTGATGTAATGACACATACATACAAAGAATGTTGTAATGACACATACATACTAAAACTGATGTAATGACAAATAAATACTGTGACTGATGTAATGGCACATACACACTGAAATTGATGTAATGACACATACACACTGACTGATGTAATGACAGACATACTGAGACTGATGTAATGACAAATAAATACTGTGACTGATGTAATGGCACATACATACTGACACTGATGTAATGACACATACACACTGTGACTGATGTAATGACAGACATACTGAGACTGATGTAATGACAAATAAATACTGTGACTGATGTAATGGCATATACATACTGACACTGATGTAATGACACATACACACTGAAATTGATGTAATGACACATACATACTAAAACTGATGTAATGACACATACATACTGAGACTGATGTAATGACAAATAAATACTGTGACTGATGTAATGGCATATACATACTGACACTGATGTAATGACACATACACACTGAAATTGATGTAATGACACATACATACTGAGACTGATGTAATGACAAATAAATACTGTGACTGATGTAATGGCACATACATACTGACACTGATGTAATGACACATACACACTGAAATTGATGTAATGACACTGATGTAATGACACATACACACTGAAATTGATGTACTGACACATACATACTAAAACTGATGTAATGACACATACATACTGAGACTGATGTAATGACAAATAAATACTGTGACTGATGTAATGGCACATACATACTGACACTGATGTAATGACACATACACACTGAAATTGATGTAATGACACATACATACTAAAACTGATGTAATGACACATACATACTGAGACTGATGTAATGACAAATAAATACTGTGACTGATGTAATGACACATACATACTAAAACTGATGTAATGACACATACATACAAAGAATAATGTAATGATACATACATACTAAAACTGATGTAATGACACAGACATACTAAAACTGATGTAATGACACATACACACTGAAATTGATGTAATGACACATACACACTGTGACTGATGTAATGACACATAAATACTGAGACTGATGTAATGACACATACATACAAAGAATGGTGTAATGATACATACATACTAAAACTGATGTAATGACAAATAAATACTGTGACTGATGTAATGGCACATACACACTGAAATTGATGTAATGACACATACACACTGTGACTGATGCAATGACACATACATACTGAGACTGATGTAATGACACATACATACAAAGAATGGTGTAATGATACATACATACTAAAACTGATGTAATGACACATAAATACTGTGACTGATGTAATGGCACATACACACTGAAATTGATGTAATGACACATACACACTGTGACTGATGCAATGACACATACATACTGAGACTGATGTAATGACACATACATACAAAGAATGGTGTAATGATACATACATACTAAAACTGATGTAATGACACATAAATACTGTGACTGATGTAATGGCACATACACACTGAAATTGATGTAATGGCACATACACACTGTGACTGATGCAATGACACATACATACTGAGACTGATGTAATGACACATACATACAAAGAATGGTGTAATGATACATACATACTAAAACTGATGTAATGACACATAAATACTGTGACTGATGTAATGGCACATACACACTGAAATTGATGTAATGACACATACACACTGTGACTGATGCAATGACACATACATACTGAGACTAATGTAATGACAGACATACTGAGACTGATGTAATGACACATAAATACTGTGACTGATGTAATGACACATACATACTGACACTGATGTAATGACACATACATACTGAGACTGGTGTAATGACACATACATAGTGAAACTGGTGTAATGACACATACATACTGAGACTGATGCAATGACACATACATACTAAAACTGATGTAATGACACATACATACAAAGAATGGTGTAATGATACATACATACTAAAACTGATGTAATGACACATAAATACTGTGACTGATGTAATGGCACATACACACTGAAATTGATGTAATGACACATACACACTGTGACTGATGCAATGACACATACTTACTGAGACTGATGTAATGACACATACATACAAAGAATGGTGTAATGATACATACATACTAAAACTGATGTAATGACACATAAATACTGTGACTGATGTAATGGCACATACATACTGAAATTGATGTAATGACACATACACACTGTGACTGATGTAATGACACATAAATACTGTGACTGATGTAATGACACATACATACTGAGACTGATGTAATGACACATACATAGTGAGACTGGTGTAATGACACATACACACTGTGACTGATGCAATGACACATAAATACTGTGATTGATGTAATGGCACATACACACTGAAATTGATGTAATGACACATACACACTGTGACTGATGCAATGACACATACATACTGAGACTGATGTAATGACAAATACATACAGAGAATGGTGTAATGATACATACATACTAAAACTGATGTAATGACACATAAATACTGTGACTGATGTAATGGCACATACACACTGAAATTGATGTAATGACACATACACACTGTGACTGATGCAATGACACATACATACTGAGACTAATGTAATGACAGACATACTGAGACTGATGTAATGACACATAAATACTGTGACTGATGTAATGACACATACATACTGACACTGATGTAATGACACATACATACTGTGACTGATGTAATGACACATACATACTGACACTGATGTAATGACACATACATACTGAGACTGATGCAATGACACATACATACTAAGACTGATGTAATGACACAGACATACTGAGACTGATGTAATGACACATAAATACTGTGACTGATGTAATGACACATACATACTGACACTGATGTAATGACACATACATACTGAAACTGATGTAATGACACATAAATACTGTGACTGATGTAATGACACATACATACTGACACTGATGTAATGACACAGACATACTGAGACTGATGTAATGACACATACATACTGAGACTGATGTAAGGACACATAAATACTGAGACTGATGTAATGACACAGACATACTGAGACTGATGTAATGACACATACATACTGAGACTGATGTAATGACACATACATACTGAGATTGATGTAATGACACATACATACTGAGACTGGTGTAATGACACATACATAGTGAGACTGGTGTAATGACACATACATAGTGAGACTGGTGTAATGACACATACATAGTGAGACTGGTGTAATGACACATACATACTGAGACTGATGTAATGGCACATACATACTAAAACTGATGTAATGACACATACATACTGACACTGATGTAATGACACATACATACTGACACTGATGTAATGACACATACATACTGAGACTGATGTAATGACACAGACATACTGACACTGATGTAATGACACATACATACTGACACTGATGTAATGACACATACATACCGAGACTGATGTAATGACACATACATACTAAGACTGATGTAATGACACATACATACTGAGACTGGTGTAATGACACATACATAGTGAGACTGGTGTAATGACACATACATAGTGAGACTGGTGTAATGACACATACATACTGAGACTGGTGTAATGACACATACATACCGAGACTGATGTAATGACACATACATACTGAGACTGATGTAATGACACATACATACTGAGACTGGTGTAATGACACATACATAGTGAGACTGGTGTAATGACACATACATAGTGAGACTGGTGTAATGACACATACATAGTGAAACTGGTGTAATGACACATACATACTGAGACTGGTGTAATGACACATACATACTGAGACTGGTGTAATGACACATACATACTGAGACTGGTGTAATGACACATACATACTGAGACTGGTGTAATGAAACATACATACTGACACTGATGTAATGACACATACATACCGACACTGATGTAATGACACATACATACTAAAACTGATGTAATGACACATACATACTGAGACTGATGTAAGGACACATACATACTGAGACTGGTGTAATGACACATACATACTGACACTGATGTAATGACACATACATACTGAGACTGATGTAATGACACATACATACTGACACTGATGTAATGACACATACATACAAAGAATGATGTAATGACACATACATACTAAAACTGATGTAATGACACATACATACAAAGAATGATGTAATGACACATACATGCTAAAATTGATGTAATGACACATACATACTAAAACTGAAGTAATGACACATACATACAAAGAATGGTGTAATGACACATACATACTAAAACTGATGTAATGACAAATAAATACTGTGACTGATGTAATGGCACATACACACTGAAATTGATGTAATGACACATACACACTGACTGATGTAATGACAGACATACTGAGACTGATGTAATGACAAATAAATACTGTGACTGATGTAATGACACATACATACTAAAACTGATGTAATGACACATACATACTAAAACTGATGTAATGACACATACATACTAAAACTGATGTAATGACACATACATACAAAGAATGGTGTAATGATACATACATACTAAAACTGATGTAATGACACATAAATACTGTGACTGATGTAATGGCACATACACACTGAAATTGATGTAATGACACATACACACTGTGACTGATGTAATGACACATACATACTGAGACTGATGTAATGACACATACATACTGAAACTAATGTAATGACACACACATACAAAGAATGGTGTAATGACACATACATGCTAAAACTGATGTAATGACACATACATACAAAGAATGGTGTAATGACACATACATACTAAAACTGATGTAATGACACATACATACTAAAACTGATGTAATGACACATACATACTAAAACTGATGTAATGACACATACATACTAAAACTGATGTAATGACACATACATACAAAGAATGGTGTAATGATACATACATACTAAAACTGATGTAATGACACATACATACTAAAACTGATGTAATGACACATACATACTAAAACTGATGTAATGACACATACATACTAAAACTGATGTAATGACACATACATACAAAGAATGATGTAATGACACATACATACTAAAACTGATGTAATGACACATACATACAAAGAATGATGTAATGACACATACATGCTAAAATTGATGTAATGACACATACATACTAAAACTGAAGTAATGACACATACATACAAAGAATGGTGTAATGACACATACATACTAAAACTGATGTAATGACACATACATACTAAAACTGATGTAATGACACATACATGCTAAAACTGATGTAATGACACATACATACAAAGAATGGTGTAATGACACATACATACTAAAACTGATGTAATGACACATACATACTAAAACTGATGTAATGACACATACATACTAAAACTGATGTAATGACACATACATACAAAGAATGGTGTAATGATACATACATACTAAAACTGATGTAATGACACATACATACTAAAACTGATGTAATGACACATACATACTAAAACTGATGTAATGACATATACATACTAAAACTGATGTAATGACACATACATACAAAGAATGATGTAATGACACATACATACTAAAACTGATGTAATGACACATACATACAAAGAATGATGTATTGACACATACATGCTAAAATTGATGTAATGACACATACATACTAAAACTGATGTAATGACACATACATACAAAGAATGGTGTAATGACACATACATACTAAAACTGATGTAATGACAAATAAATACTGTGACTGATGTAATGGCACATACACACTGAAATTGATGTAATGACACATACACACTGACTGATGTAATGACAGACATACTGAGACTGATGTAATGACAAATAAATACTGTGACTGATGTAATGACACATACATACTAAAACTGATGTAATGACACATACATACTAAAACTGATGTAATGACACATACATACGAAAACTGATGTAATGACACATACATACAAAGAATGGTGTAATGATACATACATACTAAAACTGATGTAATGACACATACATACTAAAACTGATGTAATGACACATACATACAAAGAATGATGTAATGACACATACATACTAAAACTGATGTAATGACACATACATACAAAGAATGATGCAATGACACATACATGCTAAAACTGATGTAATGACACATACATACTAAAACTGATGTAATGACACATACATACAAAGAATGTTGTAATGACACATACATACTAAAACTGATGTAATGACAAATAAATACTGTGACTGATGTAATGGCACATACACACTGAAATTGATGTAATGACACATACACACTGACTGATGTAATGACAGACATACTGAGACTGATGTAATGACAAATAAATACTGTGACTGATGTAATGGCACATACATACTGACACTGATGTAATGACACATACACACTGTGACTGATGTAATGACAGACATACTGAGACTGATGTAATGACAAATAAATACTGTGACTGATGTAATGGCATATACATACTGACACTGATGTAATGACACATACACACTGAAATTGATGTAATGACACATACATACTAAAACTGATGTAATGACACATACATACTGAGACTGATGTAATGACAAATAAATACTGTGACTGATGTAATGGCATATACATACTGACACTGATGTAATGACACATACACACTGAAATTGATGTAATGACACATACATACTGAGACTGATGTAATGACAAATAAATACTGTGACTGATGTAATGGCACATACATACTGACACTGATGTAATGACACATACACACTGAAATTGATGTAATGACACTGATGTAATGACACATACACACTGAAATTGATGTACTGACACATACATACTAAAACTGATGTAATGACACATACATACTGAGACTGATGTAATGACAAATAAATACTGTGACTGATGTAATGGCACATACATACTGACACTGATGTAATGACACATACACACTGAAATTGATGTAATGACACATACATACTAAAACTGATGTAATGACACATACATACTGAGACTGATGTAATGACAAATAAATACTGTGACTGATGTAATGACACATACATACTAAAACTGATGTAATGACACATACATACAAAGAATAATGTAATGATACATACATACTAAAACTGATGTAATGACACAGACATACTAAAACTGATGTAATGACACATACACACTGAAATTGATGTAATGACACATACACACTGTGACTGATGTAATGACACATAAATACTGAGACTGATGTAATGACACATACATACAAAGAATGGTGTAATGATACATACATACTAAAACTGATGTAATGACAAATAAATACTGTGACTGATGTAATGGCACATACACACTGAAATTGATGTAATGACACATACACACTGTGACTGATGCAATGACACATACATACTGAGACTGATGTAATGACACATACATACAAAGAATGGTGTAATGATACATACATACTAAAACTGATGTAATGACACATAAATACTGTGACTGATGTAATGGCACATACACACTGAAATTGATGTAATGACACATACACACTGTGACTGATGCAATGACACATACATACTGAGACTGATGTAATGACACATACATACAAAGAATGGTGTAATGATACATACATACTAAAACTGATGTAATGACACATAAATACTGTGACTGATGTAATGGCACATACACACTGAAATTGATGTAATGGCACATACACACTGTGACTGATGCAATGACACATACATACTGAGACTGATGTAATGACACATACATACAAAGAATGGTGTAATGATACATACATACTAAAACTGATGTAATGACACATAAATACTGTGACTGATGTAATGGCACATACACACTGAAATTGATGTAATGACACATACACACTGTGACTGATGCAATGACACATACATACTGAGACTAATGTAATGACAGACATACTGAGACTGATGTAATGACACATAAATACTGTGACTGATGTAATGACACATACATACTGACACTGATGTAATGACACATACATACTGAGACTGGTGTAATGACACATACATAGTGAAACTGGTGTAATGACACATACATACTGAGACTGATGCAATGACACATACATACTAAAACTGATGTAATGACACATACATACAAAGAATGGTGTAATGATACATACATACTAAAACTGATGTAATGACACATAAATACTGTGACTGATGTAATGGCACATACACACTGAAATTGATGTAATGACACATACACACTGTGACTGATGCAATGACACATACATACTGAGACTGATGTAATGACACATACATACAAAGAATGGTGTAATGATACATACATACTAAAACTGATGTAATGACACATAAATACTGTGACTGATGTAATGGCACATACATACTGAAATTGATGTAATGACACATACACACTGTGACTGATGTAATGACACATAAATACTGTGACTGATGTAATGACACATACATACTGAGACTGATGTAATGACACATACATAGTGAGACTGGTGTAATGACACATACACACTGTGACTGATGCAATGACACATAAATACTGTGATTGATGTAATGGCACATACACACTGAAATTGATGTAATGACACATACACACTGTGACTGATGCAATGACACATACATACTGAGACTGATGTAATGACAAATACATACAGAGAATGGTGTAATGATACATACATACTAAAACTGATGTAATGACACATAAATACTGTGACTGATGTAATGGCACATACACACTGAAATTGATGTAATGACACATACACACTGTGACTGATGCAATGACACATACATACTGAGACTAATGTAATGACAGACATACTGAGACTGATGTAATGACACATAAATACTGTGACTGATGTAATGACACATACATACTGACACTGATGTAATGACACATACATACTGTGACTGATGTAATGACACATACATACTGACACTGATGTAATGACACATACATACTGAGACTGATGCAATGACACATACATACTAAGACTGATGTAATGACACAGACATACTGAGACTGATGTAATGACACATAAATACTGTGACTGATGTAATGACACATACATACTGACACTGATGTAATGACACATACATACTGAAACTGATGTAATGACACATAAATACTGTGACTGATGTAATGACACATACATACTGACACTGATGTAATGACACAGACATACTGAGACTGATGTAATGACACATACATACTGAGACTGATGTAAGGACACATACATACTGAGACTGATGTAATGACACAGACATACTGAGACTGATGTAATGACACATACATACTGAGACTGATGTAATGACACATACATACTGAGATTGATGTAATGACACATACATACTGAGACTGGTGTAATGACACATACATAGTGAGACTGGTGTAATGACACATACATAGTGAGACTGGTGTAATGACACATACATAGTGAGACTGGTGTAATGACACATACATACTGAGACTGATGTAATGGCACATACATACTAAAACTGATGTAATGACACATACATACTGACACTGATGTAATGACACATACATACTGACACTGATGTAATGACACATACATACTGAGACTGATGTAATGACACAGACATACTGACACTGATGTAATGACACATACATACTGACACTGATGTAATGACACATACATACCGAGACTGATGTAATGACACATACATACTAAGACTGATGTAATGACACATACATACTGAGACTGGTGTAATGACACATACATAGTGAGACTGGTGTAATGACACATACATAGTGAGACTGGTGTAATGACACATACATACTGAGACTGGTGTAATGACACATACATACCGAGACTGATGTAATGACACATACATACTGAGACTGATGTAATGACACATACATACTGAGACTGGTGTAATGACACATACATAGTGAGACTGGTGTAATGACACATACATAGTGAGACTGGTGTAATGACACATACATAGTGAAACTGGTGTAATGACACATACATACTGAGACTGGTGTAATGACACATACATACTGAGACTGGTGTAATGACACATACATACTGAGACTGGTGTAATGACACATACATACTGAGACTGGTGTAATGAAACATACATACTGACACTGATGTAATGACACATACATACCGACACTGATGTAATGACACATACATACTAAAACTGATGTAATGACACATACATACTGAGACTGATGTAAGGACACATACATACTGAGACTGGTGTAATGACACATACATACTGACACTGATGTAATGACACATACATACTGAGACTGATGTAATGACACATACATACTGACACTGATGTAATGACACATACATACAAAGAATGATGTAATGACACATACATACTAAAACTGATGTAATGACACATACATACAAAGAATGATGTAATGACACATACATGCTAAAATTGATGTAATGACACATACATACTAAAACTGAAGTAATGACACATACATACAAAGAATGGTGTAATGACACATACATACTAAAACTGATGTAATGACAAATAAATACTGTGACTGATGTAATGGCACATACACACTGAAATTGATGTAATGACACATACACACTGACTGATGTAATGACAGACATACTGAGACTGATGTAATGACAAATAAATACTGTGACTGATGTAATGACACATACATACTAAAACTGATGTAATGACACATACATACTAAAACTGATGTAATGACACATACATACTAAAACTGATGTAATGACACATACATACAAAGAATGGTGTAATGATACATACATACTAAAACTGATGTAATGACACATAAATACTGTGACTGATGTAATGGCACATACACACTGAAATTGATGTAATGACACATACACACTGTGACTGATGTAATGACACATACATACTGAGACTGATGTAATGACACATACATACTGAAACTAATGTAATGACACACACATACAAAGAATGGTGTAATGACACATACATGCTAAAACTGATGTAATGACACATACATACAAAGAATGGTGTAATGACACATACATACTAAAACTGATGTAATGACACATACATACTAAAACTGATGTAATGACACATACATACTAAAACTGATGTAATGACACATACATACTAAAACTGATGTAATGACACATACATACTAAAACTGATGTAATGACACATACATACAAAGAATGGTGTAATGATACATACATACTAAAACTGATGTAATGACACATACATACTAAAACTGATGTAATGACACATACATACTAAAACTGATGTAATGACACATACATACTAAAACTGATGTAATGACACATACATACAAAGAATGATGTAATGACACATACATACTAAAACTGATGTAATGACACATACATACAAAGAATGATGTAATGACACATACATGCTAAAATTGATGTAATGACACATACATACTAAAACTGAAGTAATGACACATACATACAAAGAATGGTGTAATGACACATACATACTAAAACTGATGTAATGACAAATAAATACTGTGACTGATGTAATGGCACATACACACTGAAATTGATGTAATGACACATACACACTGACTGATGTAATGACAGACATACTGAGACTGATGTAATGACAAATAAATACTGTGACTGATGTAATGACACATACATACTAAAACTGATGTAATGACACATACATACTAAAACTGATGTAATGACACATACATACTAAAACTGATGTAATGACACATACATACTAAAACTGATGTAATGACACATACATACAAAGAATGGTGTAATGATACATACATACTAAAACTGATGTAATGACACATACATACTAAAACTGATGTAATGACACATACATACTAAAACTGATGTAATGACACATACATACAAAGAATGATGTAATGACACATACATACTAAAACTGATGTAATGACACATACATACAAAGAATGATGTAATGACACATACATGCTAAAACTGATGTAATGACATATACATACTAAAACTGATGTAATGACACATACATACAAAGAATGGTGTAATGATACATACATACTAAAACTGATGTAATGACACATACACACTAAAACTGATGTAATGACACATACATACTAAAACTGATGTAATGACACATACATACTAAAACTGATGTAATGACACATACATACAAAGAATGATGTAATGACACATACATACTAAAACTGATGTAATGACACATACATACAAAGAATGATGTAATGACACATACATGCTAAAATTGATGTAATGACACATACATACTAAAACTGAAGTAATGACACATACATACAAAGAATGGTGTAATGACACATACATACTAAAACTGATGTAATGACAAATAAATACTGTGACTGATGTAATGGCACATACACACTGAAATTGATGTAATGACACATACACACTGACTGATGTAATGACAGACATACTGAGACTGATGTAATGACACATACACACTGTGACTGATGTAATGACAGACATACTGAGACTGATGTAATGACAAATAAATACTGTGACTGATGTAATGGCACATACATACTGACACTGATGTAATGACACATACACACTGTGACTGATGTAATGACAGACATACTGAGACTGATGTAATGACAAATAAATACTGTGACTGATGTAATGGCACATACATACTGACACTGATGCAATGACACATACACACTGAAATTGATGTAATGACACATACATACTAAAACTGATGTAATGACACATACATACTGAGACTGATGTAATGACAAATAAATACTGTGACTGATGTAATGGCACATACATACTGACACTGATGTAATGACACATACACACTGAAATTGATGTAATGACACATACATACTGAGACTGATGTAATGACAAATAAATACTGTGACTGATGTAATGGCACATACATACTGACACTGATGTAATGACACATACACACTGAAATTGATGTAATGACACATACATACTGACACTGATGTAATGACACATACACACTGAAATTGATGTAATGACACATACACACTGAAATTGATGTAATGACACATACATACTGAGACTGATGTGATGACAAATAAATACTGTGACTGATGTAATGGCACATACATACTGACACTGATGTAATGACACATACACACTGAAATTGATGTAATGACACATACATACTGACACTGATGTAATGACACATACACACTGAAATTGATGTAATGACACATACATACTAAAACTGATGTAATGACACATACATACTGAGACTGATGTAATGACACATAAATACTGTGATTGATGTAATGGCACATACACACTGAAATTGATGTAATGACACATACACACTGTGACTGATGTAATGACACATACATACTGAGACTGATGTAATGACACATACATACTGAAACTAATGTAATGACACACACATACAAAGAATGGTGTAATGACACATACATGCTAAAACTGATGTAATGACACATACATACAAAGAATGGTGTAATGACACATACATACTAAAACTGATGTAATGACACATACATACTAAAACTGATGTAATGACACATACATACTAAAACTGATGTAATGACACATACATACAAAGAATGGTGTAATGATACATACATACTAAAACTGATGTAATGACACATACATACTAAAACTGATGTAATGACACATACATACTAAAACTGATGTAATGACATATACATACTAAAACTGATGTAATGACACATACATACAAAGAATGATGTAATGACACATACATACTAAAACTGATGTAATGACACATACATACAAAGAATGATGTATTGACACATACATGCTAAAATTGATGTAATGACACATACATACTAAAACTGATGTAATGACACATACATACAAAGAATGGTGTAATGACACATACATACTAAAACTGATGTAATGACAAATAAATACTGTGACTGATGTAATGGCACATACACACTGAAATTGATGTAATGACACATACACACTGACTGATGTAATGACAGACATACTGAGACTGATGTAATGACAAATAAATACTGTGACTGATGTAATGACACATACATACTAAAACTGATGTAATGACACATACATACTAAAACTGATGTAATGACACATACATACGAAAACTGATGTAATGACACATACATACAAAGAATGGTGTAATGATACATACATACTAAAACTGATGTAATGACACATACATACTAAAACTGATGTAATGACACATACATACTAAAACTGATGTAATGACACATACATACTAAAACTGATGTAATGACACATACATACAAAGAATGATGTAATGACACATACATACTAAAACTGATGTAATGACACATACATACAAAGAATGATGCAATGACACATACATGCTAAAACTGATGTAATGACACATACATACTAAAACTGATGTAATGACACATACATACAAAGAATGTTGTAATGACACATACATACTAAAACTGATGTAATGACAAATAAATACTGTGACTGATGTAATGGCACATACACACTGAAATTGATGTAATGACACATACACACTGACTGATGTAATGACAGACATACTGAGACTGATGTAATGACAAATAAATACTGTGACTGATGTAATGGCACATACATACTGACACTGATGTAATGACACATACACACTGTGACTGATGTAATGACAGACATACTGAGACTGATGTAATGACAAATAAATACTGTGACTGATGTAATGGCATATACATACTGACACTGATGTAATGACACATACACACTGAAATTGATGTAATGACACATACATACTAAAACTGATGTAATGACACATACATACTGAGACTGATGTAATGACAAATAAATACTGTGACTGATGTAATGGCACATACATACTGACACTGATGTAATGACACATACACACTGAAATTGATGTAATGACACATACATACTGAGACTGATGTAATGACAAATAAATACTGTGACTGATGTAATGGCACATACATACTGACACTGATGTAATGACACATACACACTGAAATTGATGTAATGACACATACATACTGACACTGATGTAATGACACATACACACTGAAATTGATGTACTGACACATACATACTAAAACTGATGTAATGACACATACATACTGAGACTGATGTAATGACAAATAAATACTGTGACTGATGTAATGGCACATACATACTGACACTGATGTAATGACACATACACACTGAAATTGATGTAATGACACATACATACTAAAACTGATGTAATGACACATACATACTGAGACTGATGTAATGACAAATAAATACTGTGACTGATGTAATGACACATACATACTAAAACTGATGTAATGACACATACATACAAAGAATAATGTAATGATACATACATACTAAAACTGATGTAATGACACAGACATACTAAAACTGATGTAATGACACATACACACTGAAATTGATGTAATGACACATACACACTGTGACTGATGTAATGACACATAAATACTGAGACTGATGTAATGACACATACATACAAAGAATGGTGTAATGATACATACATACTAAAACTGATGTAATGACAAATAAATACTGTGACTGATGTAATGGCACATACACACTGAAATTGATGTAATGACACATACACACTGTGACTGATGCAATGACACATACATACTGAGACTGATGTAATGACACATACATACAAAGAATGGTGTAATGATACATACATACTAAAACTGATGTAATGACACATAAATACTGTGACTGATGTAATGGCACATACACACTGAAATTGATGTAATGACACATACACACTGTGACTGATGTAATGACACATACATACTGACACTGATGTAATGACACATACATACTGAGACTGATGCAATGACACATACATACTAAGACTGATGTAATGACACAGACATACTGAGACTGATGTAATGACACATAAATACTGTGACTGATGTAATGACACATACATACTGACACTGATGTAATGACACATACATACTGAAACTGATGTAATGACACATAAATACTGTGACTGATGTAATGACACATACATACTGACACTGATGTAATGACACAGACATACTGAGACTGATGTAATGACACATACATACTGAGACTGATGTAAGGACACATACATACTGAGACTGATGTAATGACACAGACATACTGAGACTGATGTAATGACACATACATACTGAGACTGATGTAATGACACATACATACTGAGACTGATGTAATGACACATACATACTGAGACTGGTGTAATGACACATACATAGTGAGACTGGTGTAATGACACATACATAGTGAGACTGGTGTAATGACACATACATAGTGAGACTGGTGTAATGACACATACATACTGAGACTGATGTAATGACACATACATACTGAGACTGGTGTAATGACACACACCTAAACAGGTGTAATTACACATGTATATTGAGACAGATGTAATGAGGTATACATATTAATTGTACTTTCAAGTGAAAATGTAGGGGTCAAAGTTTGGAATATAATAACACAACATACCATTTTCATGTAAAAATCTAGTAGCCTGATCTAAATCATCAGCATCCCTGAATATAGATTGAGATAAGCTTTTCATTTTTTTCTTTGTCTTCAATCTAAGAAAAAAAATATTTAAAAAAATTGTGAGTTGACATATATATCCTACATATCTTCTAACAGATAAAAAAAAAGCAGCACAGAAACCAATTTTCTATATACAGATGAATTTAGTGTCAAAAATCAATATTTTATACACTTCTTTTAAAGACCTAAAATAAAATCCTTATAATAGTACTGAAACTGACTTCCACAATACAACTACTTTTTAAAAATACTGTTAACATCAATAGTCTTTAACATAATCCTAAAAGTACTGTTAACAAACATTGCTATTACCCTAACTCACAAAGTGCCATTAACACACATTGCCATTACCCTAACCCTCAAAGTACTGTTAACACACATTGCCATCACGCCTAACCCACAAAGTACCGTTAACACACATAGCCATTATCCTAATTCACAAAGTACCATTAACACACATTGCCATTACCCTAACCTATAAAGTGCTGTTAACACACATTGCCATTACCCCAACCCACAAAGTACCGTTAACAAACATTGCCATTACCCTAACCCACAAAGTGCCGTTAACACTCATAATGTGACAGAATATATGTTCCACCATAAGTTTGTTCCTCGGAAATTTTATTATGTAGAAAAAGTTCCATTAGGTACTATCCTTATATAATATTTCATCCAATGCCATAAGGAATCTTCCATGGAACAGGATAAAATATTATATAAGGAAAGTTCTCTCCGGAACTTTTATAATTACACAATAAAATTTCCAACAGAGGAAAAATACATCCAAAGAGATTTTTTAACTTGACTGATAAACTTGTGCAAGCAAAGCATAATTATTATGTAGTAGATTTTCTGGGTGGAATAATTATTATGTAATAGAGTTTCCAAGTGGAATAAATACTATGTAATAGAGTTTCCGAGTGGAATAAATATTATGTAGTATAGTTTCCAGGTAGAAAAATTCTTATATAATGAATTATTATCATATAATTTTTTTATTATTTACATAATAAGAAATCCTATACTCTGATTGGGTATAAGCGCTTATGGAGGCGGGGCTTTGTCAGTTTATTTTTCGATAGACGATGTTCACCGGACTACTTTTTTCGTAATGTAAATAAAATGGCGGCTTGGATTCCCGATAATAAAAAAAGATAAAAGAAACAATGTTTATTGTTAATAATCGACAATTATTGTTAGATATGAAATAAAAAAATAAATGGCTAATGAAAAAAAAAGCTTGTATTGTTGACATAAAAAAAAAATTCCGGAAAAAATACTTAAGACAACCATATATCGACTTTGACGTTTGTAATATATCGTCATCCTGTGACGTTGTTTACAAGGAACACTGATTGACACAAGCTGGTTACTGATTTATTTTACGATTTTGTGGACATTTTACTTGTTTGAGTAGCTAAATGCAAAATGCCATCAAATTGGAAAACATCAATAACTTAATTACATCACCGTCTAGAAAACAAGCAGGTTAGCTCATTTTGTTATTCAATGCCGACACACATCAATGCCAATGGAATGTATCTATGTGTGCGTACTGGGGATCCCCAAAGGTAAATTTTCAAAACAAATGAAAAAAAAAACTTAGAAAAAAAAAAACTCCGGAAAAAATGTGTTTAATCCTATAATAATGATATTTGCAAGTGGTATGTATGATTATAATAATAATAAAATTTCCGTGTGAAATAATTACTTTACAAATTTATGACAGGAATAAATATTACATAATAGAAGTTCCAGATATTAAGGGAACACAATAACTGTTTAGATGATAATAATCTTATCAAATACTGCAATGAATCCTTACTTGTAGTAATCTTAGAATGTTTGTCAATATGTTTTTTTAAGTTAAATGCTGGCCATTCATTGACTGACTGTAAAGAAATTATTATAATATTCAACATTCTTTTTTTAAATATTTGAACAGGAAGATAGGAACGTAATAGAATCTACTAATATTGGTAAATAAATAGAAAGTCCTTACCTTTTATGTAAGAGCCATCTGATAAATATGAGAAAATCTTTTCATACCCCTCTGCTTCCATGTTTTTCATGTATTAAAGTAAACAAGTCACAGGTGGATGATTTAAAAACTGATTACATGTATCACATGACCTTACCTATACATGTACCATAATATTATTTCCATCAATAGATGGAACAAATATTATGAAGATTTATTCCTGGAAATTCTTTTATAAACGTAGAACAAATAATATGAGGCAGGTGCAACCTGAAACGCTCCCGAAGAACAGTAATTTTTCTTCCTGTTTACAAAATATCAAGCTTAAAAATAACACCACCTAAAACTCCAAACTCCGGAGAGTTTTCGTATCCGCTACCGAACAATGTTTCATTTTTATTTCGACTAGAGTTCCGGTTTAGGTCACGTGATTTTTCTTTTAATTTATTTCCGGTTTGGCAGCCATATTGTTGAAGATTTTGAAGTGCCACAGTACCTATTCATACTTCTACCATTAGTTCGGGAGTGTATTATATAACATTTGTTCTGGAGAACATTTATTATACACAGTTTGGTTCCTGTTGGAACTTATATTATGTGGAACAAATATACAGTCACAATAATACTTAATTTTTATTCACAATAGTATTAACCCAAGCCACACCCCATTAAAAATCTCATAAAATGTGAATGTGATGTATCATGAGACCTAAGAATACATACATGATGTGTATCAAAAGTAGAACAAAATGAAACTCTCACTGAGGTTGTACTGTAAAAACTATGCTGACCAACCACTGAGGATGCCCAATCATCCAGAAAATACTCAGAAATATTCTAATTAAACAACAGAAAAACATAAGTAAGTGATAAACAACTGACAATACCAGAAGAAAACCTGAGTAAGTTAAATAAATCTTATTGATAAATAACTGACAGTACAAGAAGAAAACATGAATAAATTAAATAAACCTTAATGATAAATAACTGACAGTACAAGAAGAAAACATGAATAAGTTAAATAAACCTTACTGATAAATAACTGACAGTACAAGAAGAAAACATGAATAAGTTAAATAAACCTTACTGATAAATAACTGACAGTACAAGAAGAAAACACAAACAAGTTAATTGAACCTTACTGATAAATAACTGACAGTACAAGAAGAAAACACAAATAAGTTAAATAAACCTTATTGATAAATAACTGACAGTACAAGAAGAAAACATGAAAAAATTAAATAAACCTTACTGATAAACAACTGACAGCACAAGAAGAAAACATGAATAAGTTAAATAAACCTTACTGATAAATAACTGACAGTACAAGAAGAAAACATGAATAAGTTAAATAAACCTTACTGATAAATAACTGACAGTACAAGAAGAAAACACAAATAAGTTAATTGAACCTTACTGATAAATAACTGACAGTACAAGAAGAAAACACAAATAAGTTAATTGAACCTTACTGATAAATAACTACCAGTACAAGAAGAAAACACAAATAAGTTAATTGAACCTTACTGATAAATAACTGACAGTACAAGAAGAAAACACAAATAAGTTAAATAAACCTTACTGATAAATAACTGACAGTACAAGAAGAAAACACAAATAAGTTAATTGAACCTTACTGATAAATAACTACCAGTACAAGAAGAAAACACAAATAAGTTAAATAAACCTTATTGATAAATAACTGACAGTACAAGAAGAAAACATGAAAAAATTAAATAAACCTTACTGATAAACAACTGACAGCACAAGAAGAAAACCTGAATAACTTAAATAAACCTTACTGATAAATAACTGGCAGTACAAGAAGAAAACCTGAGTAAGTTAAATAAACCTTACTGATAAACAACTGACAGCACAAGAAGAAAACATGAATAACTTAAATAAACCTTACTGATAAATAACTGACAGCACAAGAAGAAAACCTGAGTAAGTTAAATAAATTTATCGATAGACTAATAGGTTCTTACATGAGTCTTTATTGAAGATCTGGGATTTCTTTCACGGGTGTGAGAAATTCCGTCTTTTCACGAGTGGAGCGTAGCAAAATGAGTGAAAAGACGTAGAATTTCTCACACGAGTGGAAGAAATCCCAGATCTTCAATAGAGACGAGTGTAAGAACCTATTTCTTCCGTTTTTAACAATGTTTACATTTCGGCCCCGAAACTAGATCACCACATGCTAGGAGAGAAGGACGCATATGTAAAGTTTGTGAGTGCATCGACCCCGTGTACACATAGTCATATGCATGAACTCCTGAAAAGAACCGCTTAATCATTATAATTCTTCAATGCAATACTGAACATAAAAATGTCAACAGGTCTGACTTACACATAAGAACTTTTATCTAGAACAGGATCTTTCCTACATTTAATTCTCTCATCAGATAAATTTTGTATGATATCCTTCAGTTGTATGTACTTCTTGGGTACTTTATGATTTAGTAACTTCTCATGTTTTCTCCCTATAAACAACAATAAATCTATATATTAGTATCTCCTGTCAATATACATTGGTTTTTTTTCAAGCCAAGTTGTGATGCTTAAATGTTTACTTTCAACCACTGTACAGACCTCCTATTGTTCATTAGTATATGTCTTATAATATCGCTGAATGGGACAAATGTTTATGAATTTGGTGACTTAATATGCTACAACCTCCAAAAATTTAGCAGAGATTTAACTTTCCTAGTTTTAAATGAGTCTGTACATAAATGTGTTTCTTCATAATTATTCTACTACATGCAGACATTTCATTGTCATTGTGAATTAACATAAGAAAGAGAGATAATCGTTACTTCAAAGGGAGATAATTATTCCAAAAGGTAAAACTAGATCAGCTGCAAGTTACATTATATATATATTTTTTTTAGATTTCTTAATTAAAGTGACACAACATAAAGTTTAGCAACATAAGATTAAAAAAAATCAATCAAGCATGAGGCATATTAACTGATTTATTAAAGAAAATGACCTGATTTCAATTCCTAGCTGAAACTAACATGAAATTAGCAAGAATTCCTTGTTCTGAAGTAGGATTCATGTGTAGTTTCTGGTGAGGCATATATCACCATAACTTTAATGCAAGTGTTTCCACATAATTTAAAATGGCCATGAAAATAAGCAAGAAAAATAGACTTAACATAAATTCATGAGAAGAATTTGTTTTTTATTTCAGACACTAAAATATTTTTGTATGCACAAGCTGCATTTAATTACTGCTATTCTGGACATTTTTAAACAACAAAGTTTACTTACTAGGATGTTTTAGTTCAAAGACAAGATTATAAATCTTATCCACAAGATCCTTACAATCAGAGGTATTCTTGCAGTCTATATTCAAACGACCTATAACATTAGGAAGGCCACATTTCTCTGGTTCATCTACTTTAATAAAGAGGCTGTCAATTAAGTTATTCATGGCCTGTTCAAAGTTTGCAGGAAAAGTTTTCTTTGTTGTCATATCTGCAAGTTCATCTTTATGTGTTCCAACAATAAGAACAGGTGCTCCATGAGCTCGGGCCTGTAAAATATAAGTTATCTTTAATTAATTAATTCATATTTATGTATTCAAACAACAACACATTCTTGATACCTGGAGATAACAGTGAGTAATTGAGTGATTGTTGATTAGCAAAAACATTTGTCACCTATATAATGGAGAGAACAAATTAATTTTTGATGAGAAGATAATGTCTGCTTTGTACTAGACCACCTGAAACACAGGTAGACATGTCACTCTTACTGAAACACAGGTAGACATGTCACTCTTACTGAGACACAGGTAGACATGTCACTCTTACTGAGACACAGGTAGACATGTCACTCTTACTGAAACACAGGTAGACATGTTACTCTTACTGAGACACAGGTAGACATGTCACTCTTACTGAAACACAGGTAGACATGTCACTCTTACTGAGACACAGGTAGACATGTCACTCTTACTGAGACACAGGTAGACATGTCACTCTTACTGAAACACAGGTAGACATGTCACTCTTACTGAAACACAGGTAGACATGTTACTCTTACTGAAACACAGGTAGACATGTCACTCTTACTGAAACACAGGTAGACATGTCACTCTTACTGAGACACAGGTAGACATGTCACTCTTACTGAAACACAGGTAGACATGTTACTCTTACTGAAACACAGGTAGACATGTCACTCTTACTGAAACACAGGTAGACATGTCACTCTTACTGAGACACAGGTAGACATGTCACTCTTACTGAAACACAGGTAGACATGTTACTCTTACTGAAACACAGGTAGACATGTCACTCTTACTGAAACACAGGTAGACATGTCACTCTTACTGAGACACAGGTAGACATGTCACTCTTACTGAAACACAGGTAGACATGTTACTCTTACTGAAACACAGGTAGACATGTCACTCTTACTGAAACACAGGTAGACATGTCACTCTTACTGAAACACAGGTAGACATGTTACTCTTACTGAGACACAGGTAGACATGTCACTCTTACTGAAACACAGGTAGACATGTCACTCTTACTGAGACACAGGTAGACATGTCACTCTTACTGAGACACCGGTAGACATGTCACTCTTACTGAAACACAGGTAGACATGTCACTCTTACTGAAACACAGGTAGACATGTTACTCTTACTGAAACACAGGTAGACATGTCACTCTTACTGAAACACAGGTAGACATGTCACTCTTACTGAGACACAGGTAGACATGTCACTCTTACTGAAACACAGGTAGACATGTTACTCTTACTGAAACACAGGTAGACATGTCACTCTTACTGAAACACAGGTAGACATGTCACTCTTACTGAGACACAGGTAGACATGTCACTCTTACTGAAACACAGGTAGACATGTTACTCTTACTGAAACACAGGTAGACATGTCACTCTTACTGAAACACAGGTAGACATGTCACTCTTACTGAGACACAGGTAGACATGTCACTCTTACTGAAACACAGGTAGACATGTTACTCTTACTGAAACACAGGTAGACATGTCACTCTTACTGAAACACAGGTAGACATGTCACTCTTACTGAGACACAGGTAGACATGTTACTCTTACTGAAACACAGGTAGACATGTCACTCTTACTGAGACACAGGTAGACATGTTACTCTTACTGAGACACAGGTAGACATGTCACTCTTACTGAGACACAGGTAGACATGTCACTCTTACTGAGACACAGGTAGACATGTTACTCTTACTGAGACACAGGTAGACATGTCACTCTTACTGAGACACAGGTAGACATGTCACTCTTACTGAGACACAGGTAGACATGTCACTCTTACTGAGACACAGGTAGACATGTCACTCTTACTGAGACACAGGTAGACATGTTACTCTTACTGAGACACAGGTAGACATGTCACTCTTACTGAGACACAGAGAGACATGTCACTCTTACTGAAACACAGGTAGACATGTCACTCTTACTGAGACACAGGTAGACATGTCACTCTTACTGAGACACATGTAGACATGTTACTCTTACTGAGACACAGGTAGACATGTTACTCTTACTGAAACACAGGTAGACATATCACTCTTACTGAGACACAGGTAGACATGTCACTCTTACTGAAACACAGGTAGACATGTCACTCTTACTGAGACACAGGTAGACATGTTACTCTTACTGAAACACAGGTAGACATGTCACTCTTACTGAGACACAGGTAGACATGTCACTCTTACTGAGACACAGGTAGACATGTTACTCTTACTGAGACACAGGTAGACATGTCACTCTTACTGCAACACAGGTAGACATGTCACTCTTACTGAGACACAGGTAGACATGTTACTCTTACTGAGACACAGGTAGACATGCCACTCTTACTGAGACACAGGTAGACATGTCACTCTTACTGAGACACAGGTAGACATGTCACTCTTACTGAGACACAGGTAGACATGTTACTCTTACTGAGACACAGTTAGACATGTCACTCTTACTGAGACACAGGTAGACATGTTACTCTTACTGAGACACAGGTAGACATGTCACTCTTACTGAGACACAGGTAGACATGTCACTCTTACTGAGACACAGGTAGACATGTCACTCTTACTGAGACACAGGTAGACATGTCACTCTTATTGAGACACAGGTAGACATGTCACTCTTACTGAGACACAGGTAGACATGTCACTCTTACTGAAACACAGGTAGACATGTCACTCTTACTGAAACACAGGTAGACATGTTACTCTTACTGAAACACAGGTAGACATATTACTCTTACTGAAACACATGTAGACATGTCACTCTTACTGAGACACAGGTAGACATGTTACTCTTACTGAAACACAGGTAGACATGTTACTCTTACTGAAACACAGGTAGACATGTCACTCTTACTGAGACACAGGTAGACATGTCACTCTTACTGAGACACAGGTAGACATGTTACTCTTACTGAAACACAGGTAGACATGTCACTCTTACTGAGACACAGGTAGACATGTTACTCTTACTGAGACACAGGTAGACATGTTACTCTTACTGAAACACAGGTAAACATGTCACTCTTACTGAGACACAGGTAGACATGTCACTCTTACTGAGACACAGGTAGACATGTTACTCTTACTGAAACACAGGTAGACATGTTACTCTTACTGAAACACAGGTAGACATGTCACTCTTACTGAGACACAGGTAGACATGTCACTCTTACTGAGACACAGGTAGACATGTTACTCTTACTGAAACACAGGTAGACATGTCACTCTTACTGAGACACAGGTAGACATGTTACTCTTACTGAGACACAGGTAGACATGTTACTCTTACTGAAACACAGGTAAACATGTCACTCTTACTGAGACACAGGTAGACATGTTACTCTTACTGAGACACAGGTAGACATGTCACTCTTACTGAGACACAGGTAGACATGTTACTCTTACTGAGACACAGGTAGACATGTCACTCTTACTGAGACACAGGTAGACATGTCACTCTTACTGAGACACAGGTAGACATGTTACTCTTACTGAGACACAGGTAGACATGTCACTCTTACTGAGACACAGATAGACATGTCACTCTTACTGAAACACAGGTAGACATGTCACTCTAACTGAGACACAGGTAGACATGTCACTCTTACTGAGACACAGGTAGACATGTTACTCTTACTGAGACACAGGTAGACATGTTACTCTTACTGAAACACAGGTAGACATATCGCTCTTACTGAGACACAGGTAGACATGTCACTCTTACTGAGACACAGGTAGACATGTTACTCTTACTGAGACACAGGTAGACATGTTACTCTTACTGAAACACAGGTAGACATGTCACTCTTACTGAGACACAGGTAGACATGTCACTCTTACTGAGACACAGGTAGACATGTTACTTTTACTGAGACACAGGTAGACATGTCACTCTTACTGAGACACAGAGAGACATGTCACTCTTACTGAAACACAGGTAGACATGTCACTCTTACTGAGACACAGGTAGACATGTCACTCTTACTGAGACACAGGTAGACATGTTACTCTTACTGAGACACAGGTAGACATGTCACTCTTACTGAGACACAGGTAGACATGTTACTCTTACTGAGACACAGGTAGACATGCCACTCTTACTGAGACACAGGTAGACATGTCACTCTTACTGAGACACAGGTAGACATGTTACTCTTACTGAGACACAGTTAGACATGTCACTCTTATTGAAACACAGGTAGACATGTCACTCTTACTGAGACACAGGTAGACATGTCATTCTTACTGAGACACAGGTAGACATGTCACTCTTACTGAAACACAGGTAGACATGTCACTCTTACTGAGACACAGGTAGACATGTCACTCTTACTGAAACACAGGTAGACATGTCACTCTTACTGAGACACAGGTAGACATGTCACTCTTACTGAAACACAGGTAGACATGTCACTCTTACTGAGACACAGGTAGACATGTCACTCTTACTGAGACACAGGTAGACATGTTACTCTTACTGAAACACAGGTAGACATGTTACTCTTACTGAAACACAGGTAGACATATTACTCTTACTGAAACACAGGTAGACATGTCACTCTTACTGAGACACAGGTAGACATGTTACTCTTACTGAGACACAGGTACACATTTTACTCTTACTGAGACACAGGTAGACATGTTACTCTTACTGAAACACAGGTAGACATGTCACTCTTACTGAGACACAGGTAGACATGTCACTCTTACTGAGACACAGGTAGATATGTCACTCTTACTGAGACACAGGTAGACATGTTACTCTTACTGAAACACAGGTAGACATGTCACTCTTACTGAGACACAGGTAGACATGTTACTCTTACTGAGACACAGGTAGACATGTTACTCTTACTGAGACACAGGTAGACATGTCACTCTTACTGAGACACAGGTAGACATGTTACTCTTACTGAAACACAGGTAGACATATCACTCTTACTGAGACACAGGTAGACATGTCACTCTTACTGAGACACAGGTAGACATGTTACTCTTACTGAGACACAGGTAGACATGTTACTCTTACTGAAACACAGGTAGACATGTCACTCTTACTGAGACACAGGTAGACATGTCACTGTTACTGAGACACAGGTAGACATGTTACTCTTACTGAGACACAGGTAGACATGTCACTCTTACTGAGACACAGAGAGACATGTCACTCTTACTGAAACACAGGTAGACATGTCACTCTTACTGAGACACAGGTAGACATGTCACTACTACTGAGACACAGGTAGACATGTCACTCTTACTGAAACACAGGTAGACATGTCACTCTTACTGAGACACAGGTAGACATGTCACTCTTACTGAAACACAGGTAGACATGTTACTCTTACTGAGACACAGGTAGACATGTCACTCTTACTGAGACACAGGTAGACATGTCACTCTTACTGAAACACAGGTAGACATGTCACTATTACTGAAACACAGGTAGACATGTCACTCTTACTGAGACACAGGTAGACATGTCACTCTTACTGAAACACAGGTAGACATGTCACTCTTACTGAGACACAGGTAGACATGTCATTCTTACTGAGACACAGGTAGACATGTAACTCTTACTGAGACACAATATCCTGACACCACTGCTTTGTACTAGACCAACTGAAACACAGGTAGACATGTCACTCTTACTGAAACACAGGTAGACATGTCACTCTTACTGAAACACAGGTAGACATGTCACTCTTACTGAAACACAGGTAGACATGTTACTCTTACTGAGACACAATATCCTGACACCACTGCTTTGCACTAGACCAACTGAAACACAGGTAGACATGTTACTCTTACTGAAACACAGGTAGACATGTCACTCTTACTGAGACACAATATCCTGACACCACTGCTTTGTACTAGACCAACTGAAACACAGGTAGACATGTCACTCTTACTGAAACACAGGTAGACATGTTACTCTTACTGAGACACAATATCCTGACACCACTGCTTTGTACTAGACCAACTGAAACACAGGTAGACATGGCACTCTTACTGAAACACAGGTAGACATGTCACTCTTACTGAGACACAATATCCTGACACCACTGCTTTGTACTAGACCAACTGAAACACAGGTAGACATGTCACTCTTACTGAAACACAGGTAGACATGTCACTCTTACTGAGACACAATATCCTGACACCACTGCTTTGTACTAGACCAACTGAAACACAGGTAGACATGTCACTCTTACTGAAACACAGGTAGACATGTTACTCTTACTGAGACACAATATCCTGACACCACTGCTTTGTACTAGACCAACTGAAATACAGGTAGACATGTCACTCTTACTGAAACACAGGTAGACATGTCACTCTTACTGAGACACAATATCCTGACACCACTGCTTTGTACTAGACCAACTGAAACACAGGTAGACATGTCACTCTTACTGAGACACAATATCCTGACACCACTGCTTTGTACTAGACCAACTGAAACACAGGTAGACATGTTACTCTTACTGAGACACAGGTAGACATGTCATTCTTACTGAGACACAATATCCTGACACCAAGTCAATCTATAGTTGTTCATATTCCATATTACTGCATGCTCAGCTGAGAAGAAGCAAATATCTATTAAATAGACTTTGGTTTGACCTGACCCAGTATCTTACCAATAGTACATCTATTTTGCATGTTTGTTTAAATGTATTGTAATTGCTATTATTTTATGTAGTGCTTGACATAAGTTGTTATGTTTATATCTGTATAGTTGGTTTAAGAGCACTTTAGGGCTCATGTTGATTTGTTGTCTATGTATTTATATATACCAACTCTAAATAAAATTTACTTACTTACTTACTTACTTACCTATGATCTTCTGCTAACCATTACAACATTGGGGGCAGTCCAGATATTAATACATTGTATTATGTATTGTTAATGTTACTTATTTTTCAAATGTATTGAAATAAAGGAGAGCAACTTTAAAATGAGAAAGGAGAAGGGTAAAAGTAATCCAAAATGACAGGTATCTTTTTGGGATCATTATATATTTGCAAAATAGAAAATTTTGAAACACCATTTTAAATTTTAAATAGGTATATTACCATAATACATCCCTCAAATTAACGGGAATATATAAACAGGAGCCATGTTTGATCTAGTCTATAATAAAGTAAGTTTAAATGTTAGGTAAATATTTGCTGAGAAGTCCTCTCTAATGGTTAGGTTCCTTCAACCAGAATAAATGTCCCACATGTTCTGATCTATAATACGATAACAAAGTTTGTAGCTTAAGAGTTGACTTTTGATTGATTGATTTGATTTGATTTTTGGTGTTTAATGCCACTTTCAGCAATATTTCAGCTATATCATGGCAACCAGTTTTAGTGGTGGAAGAAGCTGGAGTACCCGGAGAGAACCACCGACCATGGGCAAGCAACTAGTAAGCTTTATCACTTGTGGCTGCGAGTCGAGTGCACCCTTTTTTGGAATTTAAAAAGCCAGGCGCGAACACACGCCGTATTGGTGATAGGCTTGTATGAGTTGTTAGGTAATCCAACTACCATACCTAACACATTGAGCAACCCGGGCCCCCTTGACTTTTGAAGTTGTGTCAGACAAACATGTAGTAAGTATATGAACTGTTCTAATTACTTGATTCAAGGTAGGCTATCATTTGTGTACAAACAATAAACTAATTGTTCTTCAGGAGAAGTTGTGTCATAATTGTGTCTAGCGGGACTGAGAATTATCAATAATATCTTCAAGTAGATCTTGCCATGTCTAAACAGTCAATAACAAATAGACTACAGGTACCTCGATTGCTTCAACCTTACTTTCCTTAGACAAATGTATAAAACAGTAGACTAACCTGTATATTAACCAACCACTGCCCGATTCCAAATACTCCATTTTCTCCTGACGTAAGTTTCCACATAACAAGGTATAATGATCTTGGTGACAGGAAGTACTGGTGTGTAGCATAATACTCCTTCTATAAATAGATTAAGTTCAACATTTAGTACATCTTGGATCTTGGTGGTACAAATTACTAATGGTGTGTATATAATTAATAGGTAACTGTTCATATTGTTGATATGGGTGGTATTGTTGACCATCACTGTTGAAACTTTATTTCACAAGTTCAGTATTTCAATTCAAAAGTACTACTAAATATAGAAAATTGTTCAAAATCTGTAATATTCATTTGATAAGTTACAATTAGTACATAATGGAGTCAGTGTCAGTGATTGTTGTTTTATGTCAAGTAAGCTATTCCAACTGTATAATGGTAAGTACTAGTTACTTTTTGATAAAATAACAATGATATTTTATTTGTACTAAACCAACTGAGTTTGATTTTTATATATACTACATCACTATAACAACAGTCTACAGACAGACATGTGGCTCCACTCTGACATCCTGGATCTGAGCCAATCAGTCTTTGTCCTTACTCTTTAATGCTGCCTTCCTAGTGAATGGGCAACAAATACCACTCTTTAATGCTGCCTTCCTAGTGAATGGACAACAAATACCACTCTTTAATGCTGCCTTCCTAGTGAATGGACAACAAATACCACTATTTAATGCTGCCTTCCTAGTGAATGGACAACAAATACCACTCTTTAATGCTGCCTTCCTAGTGAATGGGCAACAAATACCACTCTTTAATGCTGCCTTCCTAATGAATGGACAACAAATACCACTCTTTAATGCTGCCTTCCTAGTGAATGGGCAACAAATACCACTCTTTAATGCTGCCTTCCTAGTGAATGGGCAACAAATACCACTCTTTAATGCTGCCTTCCTAGTGAATGGGCAACACATACCACTCTTTAATGCTGCCTTCCTAGTGAATGGGCAACAAATACCACTCTTTAATGCTGCCTTCCTAGTGAATGGGCAACAAATACCACTCTTTAATGCTGCCTTCCTAGTGAATGGGCAACAAATATCACTCTTTAATGCTGCCTTCCTAGTGAATGGGCAACAAATACCACTCTTTAATGTTGCCTTCCTAGTGAATGGGCAACAAATACCACTCTTTAATGCTGCCTTCCTAGTGAATGGGCAACAAATATCACTTTTTAATGCTGCCTTCCTAGTGAATGGGCAACAAATACCACTTTTTAATGCTGCCTTCCTAGTGAATGGGCAACAAATACCACTCTGTAATGCTACCTTCCTAGTGAATGGGCAACAAATACCACTCTTTAATGCTGCCTTCCTAGTGAATGGGCAACAAATACCACTCTTTAATGCTGCCTTCCTAGTGAATGGGCAACAAATACCACTCTTTAATGCTGCCTTCCTAGTGAGTGGGCAACAAATACCACTATTTAATGCTGCCTTCCTAGTGAATGGGCAACAAATACCACTCTTTAATGCTGCCTTCCTAGTGAATGGGCAACAAATACCAATTGTATAGTCTTTGATTTGACCCATCCAGAATCTACCACAATGAATATGAGCATGCTAACCATTATGTCACTTATTGCAGTCCAAAAAATGGATAAAAATATATGATAAATTTTACAGTTATGTTATTATAAATGTAATATTGCATCTGGTGAACAAATTTGATGTTACAAGCCAGAATCTCCCAAATTATTCGTGCAAGCTTTGATTCTACATATCACAATGATGATTGAAACAGTTTACAATTGCTTTTCCCTAAATAAAAGCTATTTTGTAAAAGATTTCCCTTTGTACACTATGCTAAACTTTGGACTCCAGAACTTACACCATATAGACCCTCAGTTTTTCATTTGTACATATTTGATTCTGTGTATCACAATAGTACTTCCATAAATGGTTCTCAATAAAAATGTTTTGTTTTTTTTTATATTTTCCATACTGCAGTCTAAGTTCAATCTTGGACCTCATGTGCTCAGAACCTTATAGAACCTTAGGGTTCCATATGCATACAAGATTGAATCTCTATTTCATAAACACAATTCATGTCAATTACAATTACATTTCTAGTTATGGTTCTTGAGAATATTTTTTTTTCATTACAGCCTAAAATGTTGGACACTAAGGTTCAGACCACATAGATCATAGGGACTTCCTTTGTGCAAGCTTGAATCTGTGTTAAAAATGATTATTTCCTTAACCGTTTCTTAAGAAAATCCTCTTTTTTTTTTTTTTCACCATGTCAAACTTTGGACCCCTAGAGTTCAGGTCCCTTTAACCTTGAAACCTGTCATGTCTGGTTCTATTTGGTAGAGTAATTTTGTAGGAATTAAAATGTGAAAAAGTAAACAACTATATATGAAATATGACGGACGGAGGAATGCCAAGTAATGCTAAAAGCTCACTTTGCCCTTTTACCATGTGAGCTAAAAATTGTAAAATATGGTTCCAAAATAATTACCTGTCCACCAAAATCCCACGTTTTAAATACCACAGCACCCTTTGATTTTTTCTCAATATTTAACTCATTGATATCAATTCCCACAGTAGATAAAATTTCACCATTTGGCCCAGAGCTGGCTTGACTGACATTGTTCCTTTGATTCCAGTGCTAGGGATGGAAACACACAATCAATTTATGACATAAATTAGACTGTTAACTACAGAGGCTGTTTGTCTTAGACTGTTTTTAATCATGTAAATACATGCAATATAACAAGAAATTCAACATAGAGACAAAAATTATCAATGTTTCAAAACTACAGGTTCACCTGATCACCTGGTTATTCATGCACCCTTTGAGCTCAACCAAATATAGATCTGAAAAAAAAATATGTTTATTCATTTTTAACTATGGTCCTATGTTAAACTTTAATCCATTAAAACTGGACTTAAAATAAAAATAAAATCCTGTTTGGATCCCATATATCCCAGAAACCATAACAGGAAAACCTAATCTGTTGAATTATTTCATACAGGATTTTTTTTCTGAAAAACTCGATGGAATTTTTTTTTTTAAATTGGACTAAAAAAATTAAAAAAAATCATTTTGGGCATTGGTCAATTTTACCTCCATTAGACCCTTTGCAACTCTGAAACTACAAGAGCCAGGTCAAATCTGTTCAAGAAATCAATGCAGGAAATTTCATAAAGGAATCTAAAGAACAAACTGAATCAAAATCAGACTCAAAATAAAATTTAAAATTTTTAGGTGTGGCCCCATTTTGATCCTCAGATCTTGAAAAAAAAGAAGGTAGAATCTGTTGGTTAGAGACCATTACTCTTATGACAAATAAATCATAACTGATACTTTTATTAACAGAAATAATATCAATTAAACACAAATATCTATTGAAATAAATAAATTTCATGAGAAACCAGTATAAATAGGTTGTCATCAATTTGTTGGAATTAAACATTGAATATAGAGTAGTAATATAAAATTTAATGAAATATAAATGTACAAATTTAATTGCTAGTTCCATCAGCACATTGTCTATATTCTTAGCAAAGAAAACCTGGCTCATACAGTCAACTACAAGAAAAAATAATTTTTATGCAAACATAGAAACATAGATGCGATCTTTATAGCTGTTATAAAATATATGTACTGAAAGTTTCTAATAATTTATGAAGACAGATATTTTATTGAACCGTCTAATGTGTATGTGAAATCTGTCCATTATATAATACTATCACGTTAGACTAATTTTACCACCCTGTCATCTTCCTATCTTACTAGTGACAATTCTGTTTACATTTTTGTTTATCAATGCCTACCGTTGCCTTTTTAGGACATTTCTGTGTGCGGCATATTTCACTTAGTAAAGTTGTTTTTCCTATTTTCTCTGCTCCAACCAACATCAAATTCATACAATTATACTCCACTGATCTATAAAATGAAATATGATTGAGTCTTGTGATTAGTTGAAAGCAAATTTATAAAAAATAAATTGTTTAAGATAATGTAACTTGGCTTGACAAATGTTTAATTATCTCCCCTGGGAATGGACACTACATCTTTTGACCATGTACAAAAAATTCTTTAGTCCTGCCCACGAGTCCGAAATACTTGGTCTCATTTTATTTCCATATTTCACAATATTTTATTCTGTTTAAAATTCACATTTTAATTACAGGTTAAATTATGATTTAATGCAGGGAAAACAATTATGTGACCATTATAGACAGGAGGATCTACATTTTAATATTTTTGCCTAAAATTGTGAATTTCTAGCTTATAATATTACTCATATAATTCGCTTACTCTTACACTATACTAAATTTGAATGTGCATTTACTAAATTACATTTTTAGCTTAGGGGTCGTTGTGTTCGTGATCGTATGACAGTTGTATTGACAACTACCTGTGTTCGTGATCGTATGACAGTTGTATTGACAACTACCTGTGTTCGTGATCGTATGACAGTTGTATTGACAACTACCTGTGTTCGTGATCGTATGACAGTTGTATTGACAACTACCTGTGTTCGTGATCGTATGACAGTTGTATTGACAACTACCTGTGTTCGTGATCGTATGACAGTTGTATTGACAACTACCTGTGTTCGTGATCGTATGACAGTTGTATTGACAACTACCTGTGTTCGTGATCGTATGACAGTTGTATTGACAACTACCTGTGTTCGTGATCGTATGACAGTTGTATTGACAACTACCTGTGTTCGTGATCGTATGACAGTTGTATTGACAACTACCTGTGTTCGTGATCGTATGACAGTTGTATTGACAACTACCTGTGTTCGTGATCGTATGACAGTTGTATTGACAACTACCTGTGTTCGTGATCGTATGACAGTTGTATTGACAACTACCTGTGTTCGTGATCGTATGACAGTTGTATTGACAACTACCTGTGTTCGTGATCGTATGACAGTTGTATTGACAACTACCTGTGTTCGTGATCGTATGACAGTTGTATTGACAACTACCTGTGTTCGTGATCGTATGACAGTTGTATTGACAACTACCTGTGTTCGTGATCGTATGACAGTTGTATTGACAACTACCTGTGTTCGTGATCGTATGACAGTTGTATTGACAACTACCTGTGTTCGTGATCGTATGACAGTTGTATTGACAACTACCTGTGTTCGTGATCGTATGACAGTTGTATTGACAACTACCTGTGTTCGTGATCGTATGACAGTTGTATTGACAACTACCTGTGTTCGTGATCGTATGACAGTTGTATTGACAACTACCTGTGTTCGTGATCGTATGACAGTTGTATTGACAACTACCTGTGTTCGTGATCGTATGACAGTTGTATTGACAACTACCTGTGTTCGTGATCGTATGACAGTTGTATTGACAACTACCTGTGTTCGTGATCGTATGACAGTTGTATTGACAACTACCTGTGTTCGTGATCGTATGACAGTTGTATTGACAACTACCTGTGTTCGTGATCGTATGACAGTTGTATTGACAACTACCTGTGTTCGTGATCGTATGACAGTTGTATTGACAACTACCTGTGTTCGTGATCGTATGACAGTTGTATTGACAACTACCTGTGTTCGTGACCGTATGACAGTTGTATTGACAACTACCTGTGTTCGTGACCGTATGACAGTTGTATTGACAACTACCTGTGTTCGTGACCGTATGACAGTTGTATTGACAACTACCTGTGTTCGTGACCGTATGACAGTTGTATTGACAACTACCTGTGTTCGTGACCGTATGACAGTTGTATTGACAACTACCTGTGTTCGTGATCGTATGACAGTTGTATTGACAACTACCTGTGTTCGTGATCGTATGACAGTTGTATTGACAACTACCTGTGTTCGTGATCGTATGACAGTTGTATTGACAACTACCTGTGTTCGTGATCGTATGACAGTTGTATTGACAACTACCTGTGTTCGTGATCGTATGACAGTTGTATTGACAACTACCTGTGTTCGTGATCGTATGACAGTTGTATTGACAACTACCTGTGTTCGTGATCGTATGACAGTTGTATTGACAACTACCTGTGTTCGTGATCGTATGACAGTTGTATTGACAACTACCTGTGTTCGTGATCGTATGACAGTTGTATTGACAACTACCTGTGTTCGTGATCGTATGACAGTTGTATTGACAACTACCTGTGTTCGTGATCGTATGACAGTTGTATTGACAACTACCTGTGTTCGTGATCGTATGACAGTTGTATTGACAACTACCTGTGTTCGTGATCGTATGACAGTTGTATTGACAACTACCTGTGTTCGTGATCGTATGACAGTTGTATTGACAACTACCTGTGTTCGTGACCGTATGACAGTTGTATTGACAACTACCTGTGTTCGTGACCGTATGACAGTTGTATTGACAACTACCTGTGTTCGTGACCGTATGACAGTTGTATTGACAACTACCTGTGTTCGTGACCGTATGACAGTTGTATTGACAACTACCTGTGTTCGTGACCGTATGACAGTTGTATTGACAACTACCTGTGTTCGTGATCGTATGACAGTTGTATTGACAACTACCTGTGTTCGTGATCGTATGACAGTTGTATTGACAACTACCTGTGTTCGTGATCGTATGACAGTTGTATTGACAACTACCTGTGTTCGTGATCGTATGACAGTTGTATTGACAACTACCTGTGTTCGTGATCGTATGACAGTTGTATTGACAACTACCTGTGTTCGTGATCGTATGACAGTTGTATTGACAACTACCTGTGTTCGTGATCGTATGACAGTTGTATTGACAACTACCTGTGTTCGTGATCGTATGACAGTTGTATTGACAACTACCTGTGTTCGTGATCGTATGACAGTTGTATTGACAACTACCTGTGTTCGTGATCGTATGACAGTTGTATTGACAACTACCTGTGTTCGTGATCGTATGACAGTTGTATTGACAACTACCTGTGTTCGTGATCGTATGACAGTTGTATTGACAACTACCTGTGTTCGTGATCGTATGACAGTTGTATTGACAACTACCTGTGTTCGTGATCGTATGACAGTTGTATTGACAACTACCTGTGTTCGTGATCGTATGACAGTTGTATTGACAACTACCTGTGTTCGTGATCGTATGACAGTTGTATTGACAACTACCTGTGTTCGTGATCGTATGACAGTTGTATTGACAACTACCTGTGTTCGTGATCGTATGACAGTTGTATTGACAACTACCTGTGTTCGTGATCGTATGACAGTTGTATTGACAACTACCTGTGTTCGTGATCGTATGACAGTTGTATTGACAACTACCTGTGTTCGTGATCGTATGACAGTTGTATTGACAACTACCTGTGTTCGTGATCGTATGACAGTTGTATTGACAACTACCTGTGTTCGTGATCGTATGACAGTTGTATTGACAACTACCTGTGTTCGTGACCGTATGACAGTTGTATTGACAACTACCTGTGTTCGTGACCGTATGACAGTTGTATTGACAACTACCTGTGTTCGTGACCGTATGACAGTTGTATTGACAACTACCTGTGTTCGTGACCGTATGACAGTTGTATTGACAACTACCTGTGTTCGTGACCGTATGACAGTTGTATTGACAACTACCTGTGTTCGTGACCGTATGACAGTTGTATTGACAACTACCTGTGTTCGTGACCGTATGACAGTTGTATTGACAACTACCTGTGTTCGTGACCGTATGACAGTTGTATTGACAACTACCTGTGTTCGTGACCGTATGACAGTTGTATTGACAACTACCTGTGTTCGTGATCGTATGACAGTTGTATTGACAACTACCTGTGTTCGTGATCGTATGACAGTTGTATTGACAACTACCTGTGTTCGTGATCGTATGACAGTTGTATTGACAACTACCTGTGTTCGTGATCGTATGACAGTTGTATTGACAACTACCTGTGTTCGTGATCGTATGACAGTTGTATTGACAACTACCTGTGTTCGTGATCGTATGACAGTTGTATTGACAACTACCTGTGTTCGTGATCGTATGACAGTTGTATTGACAACTACCTGTGTTCGTGATCGTATGACAGTTGTATTGACAACTACCTGTGTTCGTGATCGTATGACAGTTGTATTGACAACTACCTGTGTTCGTGATCGTATGACAGTTGTATTGACAACTACCTGTGTTCGTGATCGTATGACAGTTGTATTGACAACTACCTGTGTTCGTGATCGTATGACAGTTGTATTGACAACTACCTGTGTTCGTGATCGTATGACAGTTGTATTGACAACTACCTGTGTTCGTGACCGTATGACAGTTGTATTGACAACTACCTGTGTTCGTGACCGTATGACAGTTGTATTGACAACTACCTGTGTTCGTGACCGTATGACAGTTGTATTGACAACTACCTGTGTTCGTGACCGTATGACAGTTGTATTGACAACTACCTGTGTTCGTGACCGTATGACAGTTGTATTGACAACTACCTGTGTTCGTGATCGTATGACAGTTGTATTGACAACTACCTGTGTTCGTGATCGTATGACAGTTGTATTGACAACTACCTGTGTTCGTGATCGTATGACAGTTGTATTGACAACTACCTGTGTTCGTGATCGTATGACAGTTGTATTGACAACTACCTGTGTTCGTGATCGTATGACAGTTGTATTGACAACTACCTGTGTTCGTGATCGTATGACAGTTGTATTGACAACTACCTGTGTTCGTGATCGTATGACAGTTGTATTGACAACTACCTGTGTTCGTGATCGTATGACAGTTGTATTGACAACTACCTGTGTTCGTGATCGTATGACAGTTGTATTGACAACTACCTGTGTTCGTGATCGTATGACAGTTGTATTGTCAACTACCTGTGTTCGTGATCGTATGACAGTTGTATTGACAACTACCTGTGTTCGTGATCGTATGACAGTTGTATTGACAACTACCTGTGTTCGTGATCGTATGACAGTTGTATTGACAACTACCTGTGTTCGTGATCGTATGACAGTTGTATTGACAACTACCTGTGTTCGTGATCGTATGACAGTTGTATTGACAACTACCTGTGTTCGTGATCGTATGACAGTTGTATTGACAACTACCTGTGTTCGTGATCGTATGACAGTTGTATTGTCAACTACCTGTGTTCGTGATCGTATGACAGTTGTATTGACAACTACCTGTGTTCGTGATCGTATGACAGTTGTATTGACAACTACCTGTGTTCGTGATCGTATGACAGTTGTATTGACAACTACCTGTGTTCGTGATCGTATGACAGTTGTATTGACAACTACCTGTGTTCGTGATCGTATGACAGTTGTATTGACAACTACCTGTGTTCGTGACTGTATGACAGTTGTATTGACAACTACCTGTGTTCGTGACCGTATGACAGTTGTATTGACAACTACCTGTGTTCGTGATCGTATGACAGTTGTATTGACAACTACCTGTGTTCGTGATCGTATGACAGTTGTATTGACAACTACCTGTGCAATCAGTTCCTATAACCACTAAAGTTGTGAGTTCGAACCACATGAGGTGTACTCGATACAATACTATGTGATAAAGTTTGTCAGTGACTTGCGACAGGTCGGTGGTTTTCTTCAGGTACTCCGCTTTCCTCCACTAATAAAACTGACCACCACGATATAACTGAAATATTGTTGGAAGTGTTAAACACCATAAACCATCAAACCATTTTTAGTTTCATATATTTATTTTCACTTAAAAATAAGGAAACTTACTCTTCTAAAACTGACATTAGGAATCCTAATATGTCTCTGGTTCTAAAATTCTTCTTACTTATAATGTCCTGGATATGACCTTCCAAGGGACATAACTCTATCTCTAGTGTCAACAAATGTTTCAAACGACCCAACTGTGGTGGTAACTGTAAAGTAGAATTATCTATATGTAATAAGAATGTAATTCTACATTAGATGTCATACAACGGATTTTGATTTTCCCAAATCTTTTTTAATAAGACTTTAATTTCGATATTTATGAATTAACTGCCAAACTTTCAAAAGAAATGCACCATGTGAAATAATCTATGTTAACTGACAATTAATTGTCCATGAACATCAATAATATACATATACAGTAGTAACTATTACATGTTTACACAAGGACAAGGAATGGTAAATGAACTTTTTCAGTACAAGTTTTGTTATATTATGAAGAAAATAATTGCTAAAAATCTCAATAACATTATATCTTGTAAAATTAGAGGTTAGCCTGTTTATTCATGCACAGTTTCGATTAAATCAATTTACACAGTTTCTGAGAAAAAATATTTCATTCATATTTCCATAGTGTTGCATGTTAAACAATGTTCTGTGGCCATCTTGGAGTTCTCACCCACTTTTCATTTAAATATTTTTTTAATATTTTATTCATCTACAGCTTGCATTGGGTTCAATCAAATGTCTAGTTTTTTTTTCCATTTTCCTCAAGAGGTAGTATCAGAGGTGTTTACCCCAAGTGAAGGCTATCAGTAGTATTGGCCAGTTTTATCAGTAGTTTTAGACCTCTGTCAGTAGTATCACCATTGAGCATCGCAAAGCGACACGAACTTTCTAGGAAATTAAAAAAAAAAAAAATAGATGCCATTTCCTGCATTCTGACAGTATCTGAGTCATGTTTTGAAGATACTAAAGAAAGAAATTTTATAGGATTTATTACCTTTGTTTCTGAAATAAATGACAGGGAAATTTGTTAAACTCACTTTAATACTGAAACTAACATTTTAATGCCATCTTTCAACAGTAGATCTCCTGTCTCTTATAAATAACCTACCTCCCTTATAGCAGACTTGGACAGACATAATCTCTCTAGAATACTGAGATCTCCCAATTCCACTGGTAGCTGTGTTAGATGTCTGTTGTAACTGAGATCTAGACTTGTCAAATTTGGAAACAATAATCTCTTTGTTTTCTCTTCTTGAGCTACCGTCAACGATTTCATCTAGAAAAAAATAAAATGAATATATTAAAAAATCATGTTCTAATGAAATAGCCATAGATTTGTTTACGCCATATAAATTTGTATGCTAATGACTGTTTATACCATCTATTCCATAATTATTGGTATATCTTGTATTTCACAAAGAAAGGAGTTATGATATTGAAAATGCAAGAGTTCATAGGACATAAATGTACCCCTCTTTGTTATTCTGAAACTACCAGATATTAACACTGTTATTCCTACTCCTTATTGATATTCTCAGTCTACCAGATATTAACACTATTATTCCTACTCCTTACTGATATTCTCAGTCTACCAGATATTAACAGTTATTCCTACTCCTTACTGATATTCTCAGACTACAAGATATTAACACTGTTATTCCTACTCCTTACTGATATTCTCAGTCTACCAGATATTAACACTGACAGTCTGTTATTCCTACTCCTTACTGATATTCTCAGACTACAAGATATTAACACTGTTATTCCTACTCCTTATTGATATTCTCAGTCTACCAGATATTAACACTGTTATTTCTACTCCTTATTGATATTCTCTGTCTACCAGATATTAACACTATTATTCCTACTCCTTATTGATATTCTCAGTCTACCAGATATTAAAACTGTTATTCCTACCCCTTACTAATATTCTCATTAGATCAGATATTAACACTATTAGTCCTACTCCTTACTGATATTCTCATTAGACCAGATATTAACACTATTATTCCTACTCCTTATTGATATTCTCATTAGACCAGATATTAACACCGTTATTCCTATTCCTTACTGATATTCTCATTAGATCAGATATTAACACTATTATTCCTACTCTTTACTGATATTCTCATTAGACCAGATATTAACACTGTTATTCCTACTCCTTACTGATATTCTCATTAAATCAGATATTAACACTATTATTCCTACTCCTTACTGATATTCTCATTAGACCAGATATTAACACTATTATTCCTACCCCTTACTGATATTCTCATTAGATCAGATATTAACACTATTATTCCTACTCCTTAGTGATATTCTCAGTCTACCAGATATTAACACTGTTATTTCTACTCCTTACTGATATTCTCATTAGACCAGATATTAACACTATTATTCCTACTCCTTATTGATATTCTCAGTCTACCAGATATTAACACTGTTATTCCTACTCCTTACTGATATTCTCAGTCTACCAGATATTAACACTATTATTCCTACTCCTTATTGATATTCTCAGTCTACCAGATATTAACACTGTAATTCCTACCCCTTAGTGATATTCTCAGTCTACCAGATATTAACACTGTTATTCCTATTCCTTACTAATATTCTCATTAGACCAGATATTAACACTGTTATTCCTACTCCTTACTGATATTCTCAGTCTACCAGATATTAACACTGTTATTCCTATTTCTTACTGATATTCTCATTAGACCAGATATTAACACTATTATTCCTACTCCTTATTGATATTCTCAGTCTACCAGATATTAACACTGTTATTCCTACCCCTTACTAATATTCTCATTAAATCAGATATTAACACTATTATTCCTACTCCTTACTGATATTCTCATTAAATCAGATATTAACACTATTATTCCTACTCCTTACTGATATTCTCATTAGACCAGATATTAACACTATTATTCCTACCCCTTACTGATATTCTCATTAGATCAGATATTAACACTATTATTCCTACTCCTTACTGATATTCTCATTAGATCAGATATTAACACTATTATTCCTACTCCTTACTGATATTCTCATTAAACCAGATATTAACACTTGTATTCCTACTCCTTACTGATATTCTCATTAGATCAGATATTAACACTATTATTCCTACTCCTTACTGATATTCTCATTAGACCAGATATTAACACTATTATTCCTACCCCTTACTGATATTCTCATTAGATCAGATATTAACACTATTATTCCTACTCCTTATTGATATTCTCAGTCTACCAGATATTAACACTGTTATTTCTACTCCTTACTGATATTCTCATTAGACCAGATATTAACACTATTATTCCTACTCCTTATTGATATTCTCAGTCTACCAGCTATTAACATTGTTATTCCAACTCCTTACTGATATTCTCATTAGATCAGATATTAACACTATTATTCTTACTCCTTACTGATATTCTCATTAGACCAGATATTAACACTGTTATTCCTACTCCTTACTGATATTCTCATTAAATCAGATATTAACACTATTATTCCTACTCCTTACTGATATTCTCATTAGACCAGATATTAACACTATTATTCCTACCCCTTACTGATATTCTCATTAGATCAGATATTAACACTATTATTCCTACTCCTTAGTGATATTCTCAGTCTACCAGATATTAACACTGTTATTTCTACTCCTTACTGATATTCTCATTAGACCAGATATTAACACTATTATTCCTACTCCTTATTGATATTCTCAGTCTACCAGATATTAACACTGTTATTCCTACTCCTTACTGATATTCTCAGTCTACCAGATATTAACACTATTATTCCTACTCCTTATTGATATTCTCAGTCTACCAGATATTAACACTGTAATTCCTACCCCTTAGTGATATTCTCAGTCTACCAGATATTAACACTGTTATTCCTATTCCTTACTAATATTCTCATTAGACCAGATATTAACACTGTTATTCCTACTCCTTACTGATATTCTCAGTCTACCAGATATTAACACTGTTATTCCTATTTCTTACTGATATTCTCATTAGACCAGATATTAACACTATTATTCCTACTCCTTATTGATATTCTCAGTCTACCAGATATTAACACTGTTATTCCTACCCCTTACTAATATTCTCATTAAATCAGATATTAACACTATTATTCCTACTCCTTACTGATATTCTCATTAAATCAGATATTAACACTATTATTCCTACTCCTTACTGATATTCTCATTAGACCAGATATTAACACTATTATTCCTACCCCTTACTGATATTCTCATTAGATCAGATATTAACACTATTATTCCTACTCCTTACTGATATTCTCATTAGATCAGATATTAACACTATTATTCCTACTCCTTACTGATATTCTCATTAAACCAGATATTAACACTTGTATTCCTACTCCTTACTGATATTCTCATTAGATCAGATATTAACACTATTATTCCTACTCCTTACTGATATTCTCATTAGACCAGATATTAACACTATTATTCCTACCCCTTACTGATATTCTCATTAGATCAGATATTAACACTATTATTCCTACTCCTTATTGATATTCTCAGTCTACCAGATATTAACACTGTTATTTCTACTCCTTACTGATATTCTCATTAGACCAGATATTAACACTATTATTCCTACTCCTTATTGATATTCTCAGTCTACCAGCTATTAACATTGTTATTCCAACTCCTTACTGATATTCTCATTAGATCAGATATTAACACTATTATTCTTACTCCTTACTGATATTCTCATTAGACCAGATATTAACACTGTTATTCCTACTCCTTACTGATATTCTCATTAAATCAGATATTAACACTATTATTCCTACTCCTTACTGATATTCTCATTAGACCAGATATTAACACTATTATTCCTACCCCTTACTGATATTCTCATTAGATCAGATATTAACACTATTATTCCTACTCCTTAGTGATATTCTCAGTCTACCAGATATTAACACTGTTATTTCTACTCCTTACTGATATTCTCATTAGACCAGATATTAACACTATTATTCCTACTCCTTATTGATATTCTCAGTCTACCAGATATTAACACTGTTATTCCTACTCCTTACTGATATTCTCAGTCTACCAGATATTAACACTATTATTCCTACTCCTTATTGATATTCTCAGTCTACCAGATATTAACACTGTAATTCCTACCCCTTAGTGATATTCTCAGTCTACCAGATATTAACACTGTTATTCCTATTCCTTACTAATATTCTCATTAGACCAGATATTAACACTGTTATTCCTACTCCTTACTGATATTCTCAGTCTACCAGATATTAACACTGTTATTCCTATTTCTTACTGATATTCTCATTAGACCAGATATTAACACTATTATTCCTACTCCTTATTGATATTCTCAGTCTACCAGATATTAACACTGTTATTCCTACCCCTTACTAATATTCTCATTAAATCAGATATTAACACTATTATTCCTACTCCTTACTGATATTCTCATTAAATCAGATATTAACACTATTATTCCTACTCCTTACTGATATTCTCATTAGACCAGATATTAACACTATTATTCCTACCCCTTACTGATATTCTCATTAGATCAGATATTAACACTATTATTCCTACTCCTTACTGATATTCTCATTAGATCAGATATTAACACTATTATTCCTACTCCTTACTGATATTCTCATTAAACCAGATATTAACACTTGTATTCCTACTCCTTACTGATATTCTCATTAGATCAGATATTAACACTATTATTCCTACTCCTTACTGATATTCTCATTAGACCAGATATTAACACTATTATTCCTACCCCTTACTGATATTCTCATTAGATCAGATATTAACACTATTATTCCTACTCCTTATTGATATTCTCAGTCTACCAGATATTAACACTGTTATTTCTACTCCTTACTGATATTCTCATTAGACCAGATATTAACACTATTATTCCTACTCCTTATTGATATTCTCAGTCTACCAGCTATTAACATTGTTATTCCAACTCCTTACTGATATTCTCATTAGATCAGATATTAACACTATTATTCTTACTCCTTACTGATATTCTCATTAGACCAGATATTAACACTGTTATTCCTACTCCTTACTGATATTCTCATTAAATCAGATATTAACACTATTATTCCTACTCCTTACTGATATTCTCATTAGACCAGATATTAACACTATTATTCCTACCCCTTACTGATATTCTCATTAGATCAGATATTAACACTATTATTCCTACTCCTTAGTGATATTCTCAGTCTACCAGATATTAACACTGTTATTTCTACTCCTTACTGATATTCTCATTAGACCAGATATTAACACTATTATTCCTACTCCTTATTGATATTCTCAGTCTACCAGATATTAACACTGTTATTCCTACCCCTTACTGATATTCTCAGTCTACCAGATATTAACACTATTATTCCTACTCCTTATTGATATTCTCAGTCTACCATATATTAACAGTTATTCCTACCCCTTACTGATATTCTCAGACTATTGAAAATATATGACCTTCAGAATAACAATTTCTTTTTCTATCTCAATGTAACATATTTATGTTTACATACACTACTTGTTGATTCAGTGAGTCCCTGTGACAATGATGATTCCCTTTCAGATGATGATGACCCTTCATTGTTTTCCATCTTGGTGACAATAAATGATTTAAGGTATTCATTAGAGCTAAGGTTTAATGTATCCAGCTGTTCTAGTATATTGTGCATCTGGTGCTGGCATCTATTTAATGAGTGGTATGTATCAGTAGTTAATGATTCATGCCCAGGACTTCCTCTCGATGGTGGACGAGATCTACAATCAGTAATATTCTCTCAGTATTGAAAACAAAGCAGTTTGCATAAGGATAATTCTATATATTTGAATATTATTTGCATATAAGGATAATTCTATATATTTGAATGTTATTTGCATTGTTAATGAATGACAAATAATTTCTTTTATTGTTAAATTTTCTTTTTTCCAATTGTAAATAAAATCTTTAGACAGACTAATCTTTATCACATGTTTCCATAAGAGGTTAAATTTGGGTGCATTTTCCTTGAATTCAAACTTTTATTTCCATATGGTTTATATATTAGGATTGAGAATGTAAGTGGCAGTACCATGGAGACCATATATAATATGCTGGAGCACATAATCACCAACACATATAGCTCTACACATAACTAGTAGCTCACCTGGTTATTCATACACAGGTTTAATTTAAAACAGATTTTTATTCATAATACTATAAGTAAGTCGTAAGATGTCAAATGGTAATTAGAGATCATAGATCAAATCATAGCTCAAAGAACAGACAACACAATGTTCTTACATGATTTGGACTTATGATCAAAATGAAACACATGCAATGAACATTCCACCAAGAAATTCAGTCATTCAAAAAATGCTTTATCCCCTGACAGCCATATTGGATGTCGAATAGGAATTAAATGAGCAGCGTTCACGCTACAGGGCGATTCGGGCGAAGAAGCCTAATTACATGCAGATGGGTGTGAATGTTAGTACCTCTGCAATTAAAACAAGATATGATTATAATCTAACGATTATGAAGTCTCCCAAACCGGCCACTGACACTATCTACCCACATATCAAATTTTGATGATATCGGACAATGTTGAATTTTTACCCCCCATTTTTATGCTGTGTTTTGGCAGCCATTTTGAAAATGGCAGACATTTTGAAAATTTTGAAAACGCAGAATTGCTCCGCTAATGGTGACCTATCACTATGTCAAATTTTATGTCTCTATCATTATCCAGTTAGAAGTTATCAACATTAATGTACAAAATTTCAAGTCTCCCATAGGATTCTATAGTAACCCCCACCCTCTTTGAACCCCCAAAAATATGGCTTTGACCCCCCTTTACCACAAATCTGAAAACTTTAGGATCAACTAGAAACATATATCTATAACTCCACCAAGTTTCATGAAATTCTGTGCTGTAGTTCCTGAGATCTGCCATGGACAAGTTCATGGTGCACGGAAAGAAAGAAGAAGAATAAGAAGAATAAGAATAATAATAATAATAATAAGAAACGGAGCAAAAACAATAAGTCCCCCAAACTTTGTTTTGGGAGACTTAAAAATTAAACTTTGAAATACAGTAGTTTTATTGCATTGTTGCAAATTGATTTGAGGTCTGAGAAATAATAATTAGTCTTTAATTTACTTGCTTCAGTTTTTGACTGTCAGTGTCAATATAAATTTGTGCTATATATTCATTCCCTAGATATACATAGTTGGACCTTTGAGCAAATTGACAGATACATCTTTCTTCTGTTGAAGACTACACAAATATGACTCATAGCAATTTGTGTGTGGGGTTTAGACACAAATAAATATCTGACATTGAATAGATGTGCTTTGGGCAAATATGAATGGAAAACAGAACAAATCAAACTAGTATTACTGTGAGCGCAGCTCACTAAGATATACCCCCCACTCCCCACATCTGTCCAACATATTTCCATAACCAAAACATTACTGATTGTTCCAACCAAAAATGAAAGGGACCCTCCTCTCTTCACCGGTAAGCTGCTGATAAAATTTCAAAACATTCTGAGAAACACTACTCAAGTTATCATACCACATAGGGTAAAAATCCTATTTTCCATCATATCAAGTCCAATAACTCTGGAACGGCAAAAGTGAAAATCGTCAAAAATGAAAGGATCCTCCTCTCTTCACCAGTAAGCTCATGATAAAATTTCAAAACATTCTGAGAAACGCTACTCAAGTTATCATACGACATAGGTTAAAAATCCTATTTTCCGTCATATCAAGTCCAATAACTCTGGAACGACAAAAGTGAAAATTGTCAAAAAAGAAAGGGATCCTCCTCTCTTCACCAGTAAACAGCTGATAAAATTTTAAAAGATTCTAAGAAACACAACTCAAGTTATCGTACGACATAGGATTTGTCTACAGACGGACGGACATGGTGAAACCAGTATACCCCCCTACAACTTCGTTGTGGGGGGTATAATCAGACAGCTTTGAAACTATTTACTAACTTTGGGCAGGGTAACTTCAGAGGGGTCACAAAACAATGTCTCAATTAATCGCCGTTAACTTCTCCCAGAAGTCTCCCCACTTCTCTCTGTTGTCTTCCACTTCTCGCTATCAGCTCCCTGAAAGAGAAATCACTTCTCCCTCTAATCAGAAAGTAGTGAGAGCCTTGAAAAGAGGAATTTCTTTGGGGACTTCACATAGACCATTTCTACAAAGATTTTGTCCGATCAAAATCAAATGAAAAATTTGTGTCGAGGACCTCATAAACATCATTCCTGTAAAGTTTGGTTCCAATTGGTACAGTAGTTTTAGAGGAGAAGAATTATTTGTATATTAGCCAATCAGAAATAAAAATGCCTATATCGGCCATGTTTTTTTGTCAGATAAAAAGGAAATGAGGAAGTTTTGTAGAGGACCTTCTGAATATCATTCATGCAAAGTTTGGTTCCAATTGGCCAAGTATTTTCTGAGGAGAAGATTAAAATGTGAAAAGATTACAGACAACAGACAGATGACGGACGCAAAGTGATGGCAAAACCTCATATGACCTTTTGGATCAGGTGAACTAAAAATGAGCACCAGTTCTTATTACATTGTGTATATACATCCTTTCATATTTACCCAGTTGATATCTTTGGACTGTAACATGCTGTAGGATCATCTGTGAAATACTGAAACTGTTTGTTATCAGTAATTCTATTATGACTCATATCTAATGTCTTTAGATATTGAGGATAAATCTTGATCATTCCAACACCTTTAATCCAGTTGTTAGACAAATTCATATGTTCTAAAAATGGAGCCACACAGGCAAGCCATGGTGGAACATCCTGAAGTTCATTATATGAGAGATTAACATCCTGTAGTCCTGAGTTTTGACGATCTGAATCATTAATAAGGTCAAACTCTGTCTCAAGAACATTTAGTTGAGTTAACCAAACTGTTGAATGCTGAATATCATTTTCTGAGACAAAACTTTCTGTGTCTCTGATAGGTTTCTGAAGTTTGGATTGTTCTGGTTTCACACAAGGTTTCCCTGTACTAGGGGGAGATAACTCAGCTAGTTTGTTTTCAGACAAATTTAATACTATTAAAGATTGCATGACCCAAACTTCTGGTGAGATTTTTTTGAGAAAGTTGTGTGCTACTGATAGTACCTTCAAATTCTTAAATTCAAATATGTACGAAGGTAGATCAGTTATTTGATTATTGTCCAATCGTAATTCTTGTAAAAGGTCACATTCAGTTTTAAAACCAGTTCCAAATGTACTTATACTATTTCTAGATACATCTAAAACATGTAAAGATGGCAATTTTAATAAATTTTCTGGAAACAAAATTCCCAGATTATTTCCTGACACATCTATCTTTGTAATGGCATACAGAGCAAATCTACTGTTTATTGTATCCATCGATGGGTTATGATGGTAGCCAATATTCTTCAGGTCTTCATCTTCAATTGATGATATGTGCTTCAAATCCTGCACTTTAATATGAACTCCAGAGGATGGAAATGTTTTCTTGTAATAGACATTCATAGATGAAAAACTATCAAAACTATCTGTTTCTCCAAATACTTTTTCTAAATATTCTTTTCTCATTCCTGACTCGTTGATGGGAAATTCATTATCTCTGGACGTACGATACTTCAACAATATAGATAATAATGTTGGCTTATTATCCTTGGCATAATTAAATACTTTTCTGTCATAGTCAGTAGCATTATATTGTAATAATATATCCATTATATAACTGTCACCCAGCATACAAGCTAACATTAATGCTGTGCTCTCCTTACCATTTTCCTTCACCACTGAATTCACATCAGCTTTGACCTCTAATAACTTTTTAATGATTTGACCAAAGCCATTCTTTATTGCAATGTGTAGTGGCATTACTCTTGCATTATTTACAGCGTTAACCTTCAATGGATAGTAAAGTTCATCCTCTGATAGACTAGCATTCAATGGATTGCTTTTCCTTGAAGATTTTCGAGTTCTCAGTTTGTTAGGCTTCCATTTGGGCTTAATTTTAAATTTTACCAGAAACTCAACAATGCCTACTTCTCCCTGTTCACAAGCAACATGTAATACAGTCTGACCATCCATGTCTATCCCGTTTATGTCCAAGGCAAGGTTATAACGGCAATCATCATCTACAAATTCTTTGAGGACATCAGAAGGATATTCATATTCTAGAATAGTTTTAATGGCCTGTACTTGTCCTGACTGAGCACATATATGAAGGATAGATTTGCCATCAGGAATCTTTATGGTAACAACATCTGGACAACGCTGAAACATTATAATACATGTATTATAGAAAATATAGATGCTACACAAATGTACCTTGACAATTCTCAGGCAGACCTTAACTTAAAAATTTGTGTACATGTATTGAATTGAAATTGACAACATGGTAGGAATTGTATCATGGCAAGAACTACTGGTTGACCAGTATCTCTGATCTCTAATAATGGAAAAGGGGTCACCGTGGCCATGATCGTTTGGTAGTTGGATTTACAACTACCTATGCAATCAGTGCCAATCACCATTAAAGTTGTGAGTCTGAATCCCACTCAGGCGAGGTGTACTTGATACAACATTTTGTGATAATGTTTGAGAGTGACTTGAGGCAGGACGGTGGTTTTCTCCAGGTACTCTGGTTTCCTCCACCAATAAAACTGACTGCCACAGTATAACTGAAATATTGTTGAAAGTGGCACTAAACACCATAACACTAACCCTAACCCCTTATAATTGAAGGTATCTCATATCACTAAAATAAACAGTGTAAATATCTTGTATCCTCAAAAACTGTTAAAGCTCAACAAGGTTCTATAAAAATTCTTTCACAGAATAATGTTATTGGATCTGTTATTCCTTCAATACATGTGTTCTCTGTGGTTTGTACATTACACTTTATGTCTGGTGTGTCTCCAAAAAAATTACATCCTAAGAAATATTTTTTCAAATGCAATTTATCATGTTAGACAGCAGTTTCTAGATTTACCTTTACAGTAACCCTCAAATCCAAAATAATTTAAAACTTATAGGTATTCTAGATCATTTTAGAATGAAAATTTACTATCAATACCACAGGAATTTGGGATGGGTCAATTAATTTCACAGGAAATTGGGATGAGACCCCTCCTACCCCGATCCTTTCATTTAGCCATCATTACTATTTTCATTATTAAACAATTACTGTGAAATCACTTTTATTCGTGGGGTACCAATTTTCGTGGTTTTCATGGGTAGGCTGATCCACGAAATTAAGAATCCAACAAACAATGAAACTTGGGAAGCAGTTTGACATCGATATATAGCCATGCTGTCGTCGAGTAACCTCGACTTTCTGGACCAGCTGCATAGGGGACAGTTGACAATTTTAATGACGAAATAAGTACGAGTATACCTTTTAATGGGTTATAATCCACATGAACATGTTTGTGAATGATTTGATTTTGAATGCATGTGTAAAAACGACAGAAATGTTTATTTGTGGAAAGATTTTAACAACTTCCGGTAATAAAATTTACTTCCAAACCATGCACTAACGGTGACAAAATTTTAAGTGTTGTATAAACATTTCTCTGTTAAATCATAACACCCTTCAACTAACATATTTGATCACCTTTCTTTAAACAATTCAATTAAGATAACTGTACATTTGCCCCGGGGTCAGGATTAATCTTGTGACCCGATTACGAGTGGTTTCACACTCCGAGATAAGGGTAATGAAAGATCGAACATGTTGAAGTAATTTTACAAGTACAATCTGTCATTGGAATCAAAATAATGAGATAAAACAAACTTTATTGTTCTTTTTTTAGTTGTGAAAAAAAATAATTGAAAACAAGATATGATTATAACCTAACGATTATGAAGTCTCCCAAACCGACCACTGACAACCGGTTTAAAAAATTAATTAAAAGCTACCTTGAATTTTGTGGTATTGTGTCAGCCAATTTGAAAATGGAGACCGGTAGAAATTTTTCAATGTCAGGAATCAATTCAGGACGTTGAAATCGAACAATGTTGAATTTGTGCGGTATTGTGGCGGTCATTTGAAAATGATGACCGGTAGAAATTTTTCAATGTTGGGAATCAATTCGGGACATCATTATCTACCCACATATCAAATTTCGATGATATCGGAGAATGTTGAATTTTTGCGGTATTGTGGCGGCCATTTTGAAAATGGCGACCGGTAGAAATTTTTCAATGTCGGGAATCAATTCGGGACATCATTATCTACCCACATATCAAATTTTGATGATATTGGACAATGTTGAATTTTTACCCCCCATTTTTTATACCGTATTTTGGCAGCCATTTTGAAAATGGCAGACATCTCGAAATTTTGAAAACGCAGAATTGCTCCTCTAATGGTGACCTATCACTATGTCAAATTTTATGTCTCTATCATTATACATTTAGAAGTTATCAACATTAATGTACGAAATTTCAACTTTCCCATAGGATTCTATAGTAACCCCCACCCCCTTTGAACCCCTCAAAATATGACTTTGACCCCCTTTACCACAAAGCTGAAAACTGTAGGACCAACTAGAAACATATATCTATAACTCCACCAAGTTTCATGAAATTCTGTCCTGTACTTCCTGAGATCTGCCGTGGACAAGTTCATGGTCCGCGGAAAGAAAGGAGAAGAAGAATAAGAATAAGAATAATAATAATAATAAAAATAAAAATAATAATAAGAAACAGAGCAAAAACAATAAGTCTCCCAAACTTTGTTTGGGAGACTTAATAAATTAATAAAATGGAGATTAAATATTTGTAAAACATAAAAACAAATTTAATATATATTGATGGAAATTGCTAATGTACATGCTCATAAAATAATTTCAGATGATTTTTTTTAATTTTCGAATTCGATAAAATAACACTGATTTGCACTTATCTATAATTATGAAATTCAAAAGCAGATCTTGTTCCGATTCTAAGTTGATATATGTTAAAAAAAATAATTGAGAAAATGAACACGTTAATATGCACGTTCCACTTCCGATTACATAATTCTACGGCTCATTTGTCTAATGTATTGAAGCTTTCTCGAAGCTTTGAAACCCAGTGAAACTTATTATGTTGAAAATATAAAATCAACAACTTTTATTTTGGGTACACCAGAGTTGGCGAAAACTTTTTTTTTCTGTCTGACATTGGGTCAGACAGGAACTGGGGTCCTGTCTGACCAATGACCTTTGTGTCTGTCCCACCATTTTTTTGTAATATTGTATATAACCTGTCAAATTTTATTTTTTTTTATACAAAACTGAATGCATGATCATTAAATAACTCAATTAAATGTTTTTCTGTATACATATTTTAATCTAAAAAGATAAGGCAGATATAGCCAACAATCCGTATCTAATGGTCCGATCACGTTCCGAATATTATACATCAATGTCAGTTTCCAGTTTACCTACATTTTTAATTTCAGTTAAGAATATGAATCTGTTGTCATGATCAATATATAAGCATCTCAAAACATATTTAATTAAACACAAACAATCTTTGATACTTGGAGAGTGTGGAAGTCAACTTATTTCTGTGCTCAGTAATATATTTCAGTCTTAATGTTCCACGTTTTGCAGGTGCTCGTTCCTACTAAAAGGATGTTTACATTTATGTATAAGGAGTTTCGATTACAAATAGGAACGTGTCGGTCTGACAGAATAAATAAACAATTTTTCAAGTCTCTTGTCTGACATTTTAATAAAATTGAAAATGGAATTTAATGCCATTGGCAGTGGAAACTGGGAGTGAATAAATTTCAATCGCCAACTGGACGACCACAAAGTAATATTTTCGTGACGGACATTGGGACAGACACGGTTCATTAATTAATCGCACCGACCGTTATTCTGCTGGTCAGGTCCGACAATTTTCGCCAACTCTGGTACACACACAAAATCCACGAATCTACGAATCCTTGAACTTGTAATTTTTAACCAAACCATGAATATTGATACCCATGAAGAAAAGTACTTTCACAGTACCTACAAATATTATACAATAGATTTTTGTATACCTGTTGGAAGTGTTGTATGATGTCAATACAACCATCTTCACATGCTCTGTGTATTGGAGCATAACCATTGTCTGCTGTCATATTAGGATTAGCCTCTTCATCCAACAACCACTTCACCATTTCAAAATTCTTCTTTTCCGTTGCCCTACAAACAATCTCATGAATAAGAAATGTTACTGTTAAAAATCATATTTCCAAATTAGATCAATACTAAATAATATTTTCTGAGATGGAAGTGATATGATAGTTCATAAAATTATAAATTGGATATCTCTACTGAGTTGGTTGTAAATGAGATGATGATGATGGTGTGCATCTGGTACTAGACACTTAGTGCTGGATTTCTATAGGTATAGCTTAACGACACTACAGTTCACTGGTAGACATGTTGCTCAACACAGACACATTATCCTTATTATAAATCCATCTTTTCTCTTTTTCCTTAAAATGCTACAAGTTAAGCTGAAAATCAGTTAATACTAATTTTATGGTCTTTGCTTTGACATGACTGGGCTAGAACTTATGACCTACATCAATCAATAAGAAGTTCTTCCAAGGTCATTATTGGTTTGAAATGTCAAAGCAATGTCAGAAATCTTATCCAATTAGAGGCTCTTATATTAAATCAGAATTCTCCTTCAATTCCGTTGAATTAATTGACTGGGTACAGTAAAAAGAAGACTATTCAGTCACAAAATAATCCTCATTTGAAACTTGTTAGCGTAACATTGTCTAAAAAATAGTTCACAAGTGACAAAATTACTGAAATAAATTTTAATATACACTGATTGAATTCAGTAAAGATGAGAATCTACTGTGTGTTTTCTAGTGTTACTTACAAATACAATGGAGTTATCCCACCCTCCATCACCTGGTTGACTAGATATTTAGTACAACTGTTACTGTTCATTAACGAAGTTTTCATGGCTGTTAGGTCTTCTTCTTGACAAGCTTCTAGGAAATCTGTAAATATAAACCACTTCTTAATTAAACATCTTGTCTTCTAGTAATCATATATTAAACTGATCAAATCTATTAGATTCTGAATAAAAAACTTCATACTGCAACTTTTATCTCGAATATGGGAGCACACTGAATGGAGGGGCTGCTATGGTTGTGGTCATGATCGCAATGATGTATGGTAGTTGGATTTACAACTACCTGTGCAATCAGTGCCTATCACCACTAAAGTTGTAAGATCAAACCCCGTTCATGGCGAGGTGTACTCGATTAACTTAAAAATTTATGTACATGTATTGAACTGAAATTGACAAGATGGTAGGAATTGTATCATGGCAAGAACTACTGGCTGACCAGTATCTCTGATCTCTAATAATTAAAAAAGGGTCGCCGTGGCCGTGATCATATGGTAGTTCGATTTACAACTACCAATGCAATCAGTGCCAATCACCATTAAAGTTGTGAGTTTGAATCCCACTCAGGCAAGGTGTACTTGATACAACATTATGTGATAAAGTTTGTCAGTGACCTGCGACAAGTCGGTGGTTTTCTCCGGGTACTGCGGTATCCTTCATCAATAAAACTGACTGCCACGATATAACTGAAATATTGCTGAAAGGGCGTTAAACACCATAAACCAAACCACACTGAATGGACAGTGATCCCTAAATATATATTATATAGGCCTCACAAACATGCTAACTTAATAATAGAGTAAATCTAATAACATTTTACCTTGTCCTACAGTATCTAATAACATTTTACCTAGTCCTACAGTATCTAATAACATTTTACCTTGTCCTACAGTATCTAATAACATTTTACCTTGTCCTACAGTATCTAATAACATTTTACCTTATCTTACAGTATCTAATAACATTCTACCTTGTCCTACAGTATCTAATAACATTTTATCTTGTCCTACAGTATCTAATAACATTTTACCTTGTCCTACAGTATCTAATAACATTTTACCTAGTCCTACAGTATCTATTAACATTATACCTTGTCCTACAGTATCTAATAACATTTTACCTTATCTTACAGTATCTAATAACATTTTACCTTGTCCTACAGTATCAAATAACATTTTATCTTGTCCTACAGTATCTAATAACATTTTACCTAGTCCTACAGTATCTAATAACATTTTACATTGTCCTACAGTATCTATTCAAATAACATTTTACCTAGTCCTACAGTATCTAATAACATTCTACCTAGTCCTACAGTATCTAATAACATTTTACCTAGTCCTACAGTATCTAATAACATTTTTACCTTGTCCTACAGTATCTATTCTAATAACATTTTACCTTGTCCTACAGTATCTAATAACATTTTACCTTGTCCTACAGTATCTAATAACATTTTACCTTGTCCTACAGTATCTAATAACATTCTACCTTGTCCTACAGTATCTAATAACATTTTACCTTGTCCTACAGTATCTAATAACATTCTACCTTGTCCTACAGTATCTAATAACATTCTACCTTGTACTACAGTATCAAATAACATTTTACCTTGTCCTACAGTATCTAATAACATTCTACCTAGTCCTACAGTATCAAATAACATTTTACCTTGTCCTACAGTATCTAATAACATTCTACCTAGTCCTACAGTATCTAATAACATTTTACCTAGTCCTACAGTATCTAATAACATTTTACCTTGTCCTACAGTATCTAATAACATTTTACCTTGTCCTACAGTATCTAATAACATTCTACCTTGTCCTACAGTATCTAATAACATTTTACCTTGTCCTATAGTATCGAATAACATTTTACCTTGTCCTACAGTATCTAATAACATTCTACCTAGTCCTACAGTATCTAATAACATTTTACCTTGTCCTATAGTATCCAATAACATTTTACCTTGTCCTACAGTATCTAATAACATTCTACCTAGTCCTATAGTATCTAATAACATTTTACCTTGACCTATAGTATCCAATAACATTTTACCTTGTCCTACAGTATCTAATAACATTCTATCTAGTCCTATAGTATCTAATAACATTTTATCTTGTCCTACAGTATCTAATAACATTTTACCTTGTCCTACAGTATCTAATAACATTTTATCTAGTCCTACAGTATCTAATAACATTCTACCTAGTCCTACAGTATCTAATAACATTTTACCTTGTCCTACAGTATCTAATAACATTTTACCTTGTACTACAGTATCTAATAACATTCTACCTAGTCCTACAGTATCTAATAACATTTTACCTTGTCCTACAGTATCTAATAACATTCTAACTAGTCCTACAGTATCTAATAACATTTTACCTTGTCCTACAGTATCTAATAACATTTTCCCTTGTCCTACAGTATCTAATAACATTTTACCTTGTCCTATAGTATCTAATAACATTTTACCTTATCTTACAGTATCTATATAACATTCTACATTGTCCTAAAGTATCTAATAACATTCTACCTTGTCCTACAGTATCTAATAACATTTTACCTTGTCCTACAGTATCTAATAACATTCTACCTAGTCCTACAGTATCTAATAACATTTTACCTTGTCCTACAGTATCTAATAACATTTTACCTTGTCCTACAGTATCTAATAACATTCTACCTAGTCCTACAGTATCTAATAACATTTTACCTTGTCCTACAGTATCTAATAACATTTTACCTTGTCCTACAGTATCTAATAACATTTTACCTTGTCCTATAGTATCTAATAACATTTTACCTAGTCCTACAGTATCTAATAACATTTTACCTTGTCCTACAGTATCTAATAACATTTTCCCTTGTCCTACAGTATCTAATAACATTTTACCTTGTCCTACAGTATCTATTTTAATAACATTTGACCTTGTCCTATAGTATCTAATAACATTTTACCTTGTCCTACAGTATCTAATAACATTCTACCTAGTCCTACAGTATCTATATAACATTCTACCTTGTCCTACAGTATCTAATAACATTTTACCTTGTCCTACAGTATCTAATAACATTTTACATTGTCCTACAGTATCTAATAACATTCTACCTAGTCCTATAGTATCTAATAACATTTTACCTTATCTTACAGTATCTATATAACATTCTACCTAGTCCTACAGTATCTAATAACATTTTACCTTGTCCTACAGTATCTATTTTAATAACATTTTACCTTGTCCTATAGTATCTAATAACATTTTACCTTGTCCTACAGTATCTAATAACATTCTACCTAGTCCTATAGTATCTAATAACATTCTACCTAGTCCTACAGTATCTAATAACATTTTACCTTGTCCTATAGTATCTAATAACATTTTACCTTGTCCTACAGTATCTAATAACATTTTACCTTGTCCTATAGTATCTAATAACATTCTACCTAGTCCTATAGTATCTAATAACATTTTACCTTGTCCTACAGTATCTAATAACATTTTACCTTGTCCTATAGTATCTAATAACATTTTACCTAGTCCTATAGTATCTAATAACATTCTACCTAGTCCTACAGTATCTAATAACATTTTACCTTGTCCTATAGTATCTAATAACATTTTACCTAGTCCTACAGTATCTAATAACATTTTACCTTGTCCTACAGTATCTAATAACATTTTCCCTTGTCCTACAGTATCTAATAACATTTTACCTTGTCCTACAGTATCTAATAACATTCTACCTAGTCCTACAGTATCTATATAACATTCTACCTTGTCCTACAGTATCTAATAACATTTTACCTTGTCCTACAGTATCTAATAACATTTTACATTGTCCTACAGTATCTAATAACATTCTACCTAGTCCTATAGTATCTAATAACATTTTACCTTATCTTACAGTATCTATATAACATTCTACCTAGTCCTACAGTATCTAATAACATTTTACCTTGTCCTACAGTATCTATTTTAATAACATTTTACCTTGTCCTATAGTATCTAATAACATTTTACCTTGTCCTACAGTATCTAATAACATTCTACCTAGTCCTATAGTATCTAATAACATTCTACCTAGTCCTACAGTATCTAATAACATTTTACCTTGTCCTATAGTATCTAATAACATTTTACCTTGTCCTACAGTATCTAATAACATTTTACCTTGTCCTATAGTATCTAATAACATTCTACCTAGTCCTATAGTATCTAATAACATTTTACCTTGTCCTACAGTATCTAATAACATTTTACCTTGTCCTATAGTATCTAATAACATTGTACCTAGTCCTATAGTATCTAATAACATTCTACCTAGTCCTACAGTATCTAATAACATTTTACCTTGTCCTACAGTATCTAATAACATTTTACCTTGTCCTACAGTATCTAATAACATTTTACCTTGTCCTACAGTATCTAATAACATTTTACCTAGTCCTACAGTATCTAATAACAGCTTACCTTGTCCTACAGTATCTAATAACAGCTTACCTTGTCCTACAGTATCTATGTCTTTCTTTCTTCTCGCTAACAAAACAAATAACAATAATAAATCAGAAACATAAAACTCTTTAATTGTAATGACAATATGACAATAAATAGCAGGATTTCTTTTGTGAAATAGAAAGGGATTTTTCATGTATAAAATTAATAATCATAAATGTTTCCATAGAACTGACCATACTAAAAAGGTGGTCACAAATCTTGGTCAAGCTGATGGAAAATCATTAAAGGACAGAAAACATAATTAGTTCTGCCAGCCATCAGGGATATTGATTTACTCAAGTTCTGACAGCCATCTGGAATATTGATTCACTCAAGATACGGCAGCTATCTTGAATATTGATTTACTCAAGTGCTGATAGCCATCTTGAATATTGATTTACTCAAGTGCTGACAGCCATCTGGAATATTGATTCACTTAAGATATGGCAGCCATCTTGAATACTGATTTACTCAAGTTCTGACAGCCATCTGGAATATTGATTCACTCAAGATATGGCAGCCATCTTGAATATTGATTTACTCAAGTTCTGACAGCCATCTAGGATATTGATTCACTCAAGTCTCTGGCAGTCATCTTGAATATTTATTTATTTCATGAACAAAATATTTAACTTTTATTAGCATTATTAATTTTTCCTATAACCAACAATCAGATATTTCACTATCAAATATTTTTATTGCTACTACAAGCAAGTCAAAACAATATTTCTTACCCATTTCTGTTTCAACCATAAATATTACTTTTTGAACTTCAATATGTTTTGCTAATTCTAAGGGAGACAAGCCTGCAGCATCTTTGACATTGATATCAACACCATGGTCCAACAACAGTTGAACTATATTCTCTTTCCCATCCAAAATAGCCAAATGAAGAGGTGTCTGAATATATAACCAGAAATTCCTTATCAATTTTATAGTTATGGTTGATGAATAACAAAAATATTTGTTACAATTTGTTTCAATTCTCTTTAATACACAAGAGATTAAATGTGTGTTTTTGTCTTACTTTGTAAATGTGATGATGTAATTCAATTGTCGTGCATATAATTTGTTGTAAGACTGCAGGGAGTGGGGTTTCATGCCATTGTTGTATAAACTTGTAATTTTCGTTAATTTAAGTAAACTGAATAATCATTTTATAACATCTAATATTGCACAACTAGGTGTAGATCAATTATGTAATATACATGTATAATTATTCTTTTCAGAACTTCTTTATTGCTTGAAAAAAAAACCTGTTGTTCTTATTCTTATGTATTTTCCCATTGATTACCATTGCTTTATCAATCAGCTTTACCATAAAATGAAGATTATTTGTAAGAAAGGAGTGACTTGCAAAAAGAAACAAGGCAACTTTAATTTCCCTTAGGCGTCAAGGGAGGGAAACTTCAGCCGATATAGGGCGAGAATTTCACCCACTTCGCCAGGCTTTGTGAAACCAGCAGAAGAAAAGGTTCTTAAGATGACTGTGTTTATTGTCTTATTTATCAGTTGAATTCATTTGACATTTTAATAGTTTACAAGTAAACATTATGAATCTGAAAACACAAATGCCCGATTCTTGTTGATATTGTTTGTAATATGGTATGCTTTATGTGCTTTTTTTTCATAACTCACTGACAAAACCTGAATCATTTAAAACAATAGCAACCTTCATTTATTTTAGGGTTCAATAAATTTGACACTTAGTATTTCTATTTTAAGGTTCAGTAAATTTGACACTTAGTATTTCTATTTTAAGGTTCAGTAAATTTGACACCTAGTATTTCTATTTTAAGGTTCAGTAAATTTGACACTTAGTATTTCTATTTTAAGGTTCAGTAAATTTGACATCTAGTATTTCTATTTTAAGGTTCAGTAAATTTGACATCTAGTATTTCTATTTTAAGGTTCAGTAAATTTGACATCTAGTATTTCTATTTTAAGGTTCAGCAAATTTGACATCTAGTATTTCTATTTTAAGGTTCAGTAAATTTGACACTTAGTATTTCTATTTTAAGGTTCAGTAAATTTGACACCTAGTATTTCTATTTTAAGGTTCAGTAAATTTGACATCTAGTATTTCTATTTTAAGGTTCAGTAAATTTGACACCTAGTATTTCTATTTTAAGGTTTAGTAAATTTGACACCTAGTATTTCTATTTTAAGGTTCAGTAAATTTGACATCTAGTATTTCTATTTTAAGGTTCAGTAAATTTGACATCTAGTATTTCTATTTTAAGGTTCAGTAAATTTGACACCTAGTATTTCTATTTTAAGGTTCAGTAAATTTGACATCTAGTATTTCTATTTTAAGGTTCAGTAAATTTGACACCTAGTATTTCTATTTTAAGGTTCAGTAAATTTGACACTTAGTATTTCTATTTTAAGGTTCAGTAAATTTGACATCTAGTATTTCTATTTTAAGGTTCAGTAAATTTGACACTTAGTATTTCTATATTCAGGTTTAGTAAATTTGACACCTAGTATTTCTATTTTAAGGTTCAGTAAATTTGACATCTAATATTTCTATTTTAAGGTTCAGTAAATTTGACACTTAGTATTTCTATTTTAAGGTTTAGTAAATTTGACACCTAGTATTTCTATTTTAAGGTTCAGTAAATTTGACACCTAGTATTTCTATTTTAAGGTTTAGTAAATTTGACACCTAGTATTTCTATTTTAAGGTTCAGTAAATTTGACATCTAGTATTTCTATTTTAAGGTTCAGTAAATTTGACACCTAGTATTTCTATTTTAAGGTTCAGTAAATTTGACATCTAGTATTTCTATTTTAAGGTTCAGTAAATTTGACACTTAGTATTTCTATTTTATGGTTCAGTAAATTTGACATCTAGTATTTCTATTTTAAGGTTCAGTAAATTTGACACCTAGTATTTCTATTTTAAGGTTCAGTAAATTTGACATCTAGTATTTCTATTTTAAGGTTCAGTAAATTTGACACTTAGTATTTCTATTTTAAGGTTCAGTAAATTTGACATCTAGTATTTCTATTTTAAGGTTCAGTAAATTTGACACTTAGTATTTCTATTTTAAGGTTTAGTAAATTTGACACCTAGTATTTCTATTTTAAGGTTCAGTTAATTTGACATCTAGTATTTCTATTTTAAGGTTCAGTAAATTTGACACCTAGTATTTCTATTTTAAGGTTCAGTAAATTTGACATCTAGTATTTCTATTTTAAGGTTCAGTAAATTTGACACTTAGTATTTCTATTTTAAGGTTCAGTAAATTTGACACTTAGTATTTCTATTTTAAGGTTCAGTAAATTTGACATCTAGTATTTCTATTTTAAGGTTCAGTAAATTTGACACTTAGTATTTCTATTTTAAGGTTCAGTAAATTTGACATCTAGTATTTCTATTTTAAGGTTCAGTAAATTTGACATCTAGTATTTCTATTTTAAGGTTCAGTAAATTTGACATCTAGTATTTCTATTTTAAGGTTCAGTAAATTTGACATCTAGTATTTCTATTTTAAGGTTCAGTAAATTTGACACTTAGTATTTCTATTTTAAGGTTCAGTAAATTTGACACCTAGTATTTCTATTTTAAGGTTCAGTAAATTTGACACCTAGTATTTCTATTTTAAGGTTCAGTAAATTTGACATCTAGTATTTCTATTTTAAGGTTCAGTAAATTTGACACTTAGTATTTCTATTTTAAGGTTCAGTAAATTTGACATCTAGTATTTCTATTTTAAGGTTCAGTAAATTTGACACTTAGTATTTCTATTTTAAGGTTCAGTAAATTTGACACCTAATATTCCTATTTTAAGGTTCAGTAAATTTGACACCTAATATTTCTATTTTAAGGTTCAGTAAATTTGACACCTAGTATTTCTATTTTAAGGTTCAGTAAATTTGACACCTAGTATTTCTATTTTAAGGTTCAGTAAATTTGACACCTAATATTTCTATTTTAAGGTTCAGTAAATTTGACACCTAATATTTCTATTTTAAGGTTCAGTAAATTTGACATCTAGTATTTCTATTTTAAGGTTCAGTAAATTTGACACTTAGTATTTCTATTTTAAGGTTCAGTAAATTTGATATCTAGTATTTCTATTTTCCGAAAATTTTGGTTGTCTTTTCCAGAAGACAGTTTTTCTGTTAATACGTACCGTACAACTAAACTGTTGATTGGCAGGGATATCAGCGTCAGCTGTAAAATATTTAAAATGCTTTAATAATACAGAGCTCCAGATAATTTCCAAGTCCAAAGGGTAATTACCCCCTACTTTTGAAAATGATGGGTATTTGCATATTTCCTTTGCACTGTTGTACTCTCTACTTCAGAAAAGATTGCATACATGTACACTTTTAAAATTATGTTTGACACAAGTGTTATTCAATAAACGCAGGATGCAAGTGAAATGTATATCTCTGTTTAATTTGACACGATTGTGTCATGTTTATTAATAAAATGTTGTCAATATTTTGTTTTTTGCTTGTCGACTTCGGTAGTTTTCACAGCCGTGTTGATAATGTCATCAATGATTCCTTTAACCATACTGTCACTAGACACAGATGAAACTGTCAGGAACTTAAGCATAGAATTTTCCGTAGCGCTCTTGTGCTTAGTAGCGCGCTTATTCATGTTCTTGCTCATTTTCAACGAACAACGTGTTCCCAAATTTACTTTCGTTTTTGTTCTTACTTATTACGTAAACCGCATTTATTTGTAATATTGACCGCGATTGGATGATTTATCGTAATCATCCAATCAGATCTCTTTTGACATCGATGCTTAGAAAGGTACCGTCACATACAATAGATGTATATATTGAACTTGTACATAAGGATCCCTTTTTTAGATTTTAAAGGCTGAACTTCTCAGCGACCCATTAACTGTATATATATATAGGATATTGAATACTATCGCACTAGTTTTTACCTTTTATCTGAAATTTTTAATTATTCGATACTGTGGGTGTAAATAAGGTGCATATAGTGCAACTCTTAAATTTTAAAGAGTGAAAATAAAGATTAATACAAGTTTATACTTGGTGGTTCAGTCCTGGATGCAAATACGGAAGAAAGAAGAAGGAGGCAAGCATTCGGTACCCCTCGGAAGTATACGCTCTCTCCTTCGAAAAGTATAAAGGGAAGTAATTACGGGGATTTTCTCAAAGACAAAAATGTATTGTTATGTACACGACTGTACAAGTACGCTCCGAATTAGGAAAGTTTGCTTACACAGCAATATGTATGCGTAATGTGTACACTCTGATCTGATAATACATGCGTTTTTACTCGTTTTCGTAGCGTAAAAAATGCAAATACGCAGCTTATCTAGAGCTCTGATAATATATATAAAATAATGGCATTTTTGAAGGTCGAGACAGACATTACCACTTATGGAAGAGACTTCAGTAGGCCGAGCTGAGATACTAGTGATAATGTATGTCAAGATCTTCAAAACTGATGTTATTGTTTTTATCTGTAACGTCAGTATCAGAGTTAGTATGTTGATACTGACAATATCACTCAGTGAGATCAAAGGTCATTATCAGAGTTAGTATGTTGATACTGACAATATCACTCAGTGAGATCAAAGGTCATTATCAGAGTTAGTATGTTGATACTGACAATATCACTCATTGAGATCAAAGGTCAGTATCAGAGTTAGTATGTTGATACTGACAATATCACTCAGTGAGATCAAAGGTCATTATCAGAGTTAGTATGTTGATACTGACAATATCACTCAGTGAGATCAAAGGTCATTATCAGAGTTAGTATGTTGATACTGACAATATCACTCAGTGAGATCAAAGGAATAATATAGGGGCCATCGTGGCCATGATAATATGGTAGTTGGATTTACAACTACCTATGCAATCAGTGACTATCACCACTGATGTTCTGAGTTCGAATCTGACCACCACAATATAACTGAAATATTGTTGAAAGTGGCATTAAACACCATCAAACAAACAAACAAACAAACAACCCATGAATAATACACATACATGTAGATTTCAAACCATCTTTATATATACACGTAAATAGAGAATATTATATGACTCTTTCCGTATCACATCCTGAATCAACCCGAGACATCAATATCATCCCGAGAGCTTTAGCTCGAGGGATGATATTGGTCGAGGGTTGATACGGGATATGATACAGAAAGAGCCATATCATATTATGTTAATCATATACTTAAACATGAGAAATTCTTGTTCTGTATTATGAACCTTTAGTCACATGATCAATATCATTTTAAGGGGTATGATAAAGGGGTGATGATATCAGTCACGGCAGACAAATACAGTCGTATACTTAGTACTAAATAAAGGAAATTTGCATATATAATACTGAAAGAACATTACGACTGTATTTGTCTGCCGTGACTGATATCGATATACATCATCCCTTTATCATACCCCTTAAAATGATATTGATCACGTGATTAAAGGTTCATAATACAGAACAAGACTTTCTCATGTTTAAGTATATGATAAACATAATATGATATGGCTCTTTCCGTATCACATCCTGAATCAACCCGAGACATCAATATCATCCCGAGAGCTTTAGCTCGAGGGTTGATACGGGATATGATACGGAAAGAGCCATATCATATTATGTTAATCATATACTTAAACACGAGAAAGTCTTGTTCTGTATTATGAACCTTTAGTCACATGATCAATATCATTTTAAGGGGTATGATAAAGGGGTGATGATATTGATATCAGTCACGGCAGACAAATACAGTCGTATACTTAGTACTAAATAAAGGAAATTTGCATATATAATACTGAAAGAACATTACGACTGTATTTGTCTGCCGTGACTGATATCGATATACATCATCCCTTTATCATACCCCTTAAAATGATATTGATCACGTGATTAAAGGTTCATAATACAGAACAAGACTTTCTCATGTTTAAGTATATGATAAACATAATATGATATGGCTCTTTCCGTATCACATCCTGCATCAACCCTCGACCAATATCATCCCTTGAGTTATAGCTCTCGGGATGATATTGGTGTCTCGGGTTGATACGGGATGTGATACGGAAAGAGCCATATAATATTCTCTATTTATTTTCTTTGGTTTTAGGTAAAGAAGTATTGTTTACTTAATGTGTACATATAATTAATCATTTTCAGACCTATTTAACTAATCAATTTGTGCTATGCTTGAGTCCCATTTTTAAGAAAATATGAATTACGGGTAGGCCTCGTTTATTTAAAAAAAAATTATAATATGTATTCACATGCTGTACAAAACAATGTACATGTATTAATTGTTGTACATGTCCTTTTTATTTACTGGTACATATATTGGCATTTATTCACAATTTTTATATTAAAAATCCCATCAAAGTATATAGAAATGCTAAGTTGTAATAAAAATTCCAAACTCCAATAGAAGAATGATAGAAACAGAGGAAACATTGATATCCCTAGCTAACACATATGGAATAGTGTTCAACAACACAGACAAGAAATTCAACAAGTGCAAAATCTTAATACAAGTTTTCAACGCAAGTTGATAATGTTAGGTACATATCTTCAATGTCTGTGATAATGTTAGGTACGTATCTTCAATATGTGTGAGGGGCCATCGTGGTCGTGATCATATGGTAGTTAGATTTACAACTACCTGTGCAATCAGTTCCTGTCACCACTAAAGTTGTGAGTTCGTACCCTGTTCACAGTGAGGTGTACTCGATACAACATCATGTGATATTGTCAGTGACTTGCGACCGGTCTGTGTTTTTCTCAGGGTACTCCGGATTCCTCTACTAATAAAACTGACCTCCACGATATAACTGAAATATTGTTAAAAGTGGTGTTAAACAACATAAATCTAAACCTCAATATGTGTGTAACACACATATTGAGGTACACACATATTGAGGTTTAGGTTTATGTAACACACATATTGAGGTTTAGGTTTATGTAACACACATATTGAGGTACACACATATTGAGGTTTAGGTTTATGTAACACACATATTGAGGTACACACATATTGAGGTTTAGGTTTATGTAACACACATATTGAGGTACACACATATTGAGGTTTAGGTTTATGTAACACACATATTGAGGTTTAGGTTTAGGTTTATGTAACACACATATTGAGGTTTAGGTTTAGGTTTATGTAACACACATATTGAGGTACACACATATTTAGGTTTAGGTTTAGGTAACACACATATTGAGGTTTAGGTTTATGTTGATTAACACCACTTTTAACAATATTTGTAAACAATAAACATTCTGTCAGATTTCGAAGAGCTGTTTTGAAACCTATAGAAGGAGGACAAAATAGGTATTATCTACTGAAAATGTTGTTGAAAAATGACTAAATTCAAATAGTCATAATTTCTGTAAAAATTTGATTATCAGCATTAAAAAGTCATACATATATCTTCTATAACTGTGCATAGGTTAAAATCATTTGGTTGTAAACTGTATGAGAAGTTCAATTACACAAATTAGTTACCCTTATTTCCCATCCACCCTCCTGCTATTTCACCGTACTTCAAACCCAATTTGCACTATGTTCAACCTCGCCAAAAATTTTGCAACATTTGTATAAGGATGTTTTATATACATGAAATTATTAAATAATAGCGTAAGAGTAAAAATTGACGAGAAATTAATGTTTACCTCCATGTTCTAAGAGTATTTGTAAACATTTGTAGCTATTGTTAGAAACACTAGTATAAATGGCTGTTCTGTGACAACGATCTGTCTTGTTCAGATAATCTTTACACTCTCCCTCCAACAGACAGGTCAACAGGTCATACTGATTATAGATGGCAGCTTGTATCAACTCTTCTCCAGTAAAGTCTGACATTGATTCCTATAAATGAAGTTCATCATCTGATGATCACAGAAGCCAACAAATAGCAGACAATTACACATGGAAAGTATGTTCTGTATTAAGGTCAACCATATATACGAAACATAACATCAATATCCCTCTTCTTTATAAGATTTTTATATACACATTTATCCAACTTTTGAAAATCAGGTATTCTCATTTATCCATCATTAATTTTTTACCTGTAGGATTGCATATTTAACATTAATTAGGTGTGAATTTGACCAAAATACCTGATAAATTGTTTCAGTATATGTATGTATATATGTAACGGTTTAAATAAATGAAAAGGAAAAAAAAGTTATAATTTATATGTAAATAAATGTGAAATTTTGAAAACTTTTATTTACATGTATGCAAAGTGAGTTTTAGGATAAATTTAAAGTGCAATGTACATAATCTGATCAGTTTGAATAAATATTTTTAATTTCAATTTTACATCCACATCCTAATAATCAGCTTATATAATATATCATTAAACATTATTTACTGATGAAAATGATTTCTAGTCATGCAACAAATATGATGACCATTAACAAAATCTGAGCCGAAGCTTATCTCTGTAATTTCTCAAATACTGGACCAACTTAAGCATAGACTGCAACAATGGGAATTGACATCAACCGCTACACAGATGCGGTATCACATCTGTTGAAGCTTGGTCGACAGATTATGAACATTACGATATTGTGCTGACTTTCTTATGAATATTGTATCAATTACTATAGTGCTTTAATGTTATATGTGATATTATAATTGTTTTAGTAAAATAAATAATATCAGTTTACCTTTTATTTGTTTTCCTGTATTCACAATCAGAGATCAAGGTCTTTAAAGGAAATGCTGTACTTTCCTCTCCACGTTTGTACACTTTACAAGATTATGGTTTAGGTTTATTGTGTTTAATGCCACCTTCAACAATATTTCAGTTATATCGTGACGGTCAGTTTAATTGTTGGAGGAAACCACCAATATGTCGCAAGTCACGGACAAACTTTATCACATAATGTTGTATGGAGTACACATCGCCATGAACGAGGTTAGAACTCACAACTTTAGTGGTGATACACATGTAGGTACTGATTGCACTGGTAGTTGTAAATTCTGTTACATGATATGATCACGACCATGACGGTCCCAACATCAATGATGCTATGACGTAACTAATTCACTAGTTTTTGTTATATTTCATTGATTTTTGATTTTTATTGGGGGTTTTTTTGGTTACTTTTGCTGAAAAATAAATAAATAAAATGCAAAATTAATCAAGTAAAACAAAAAATTATTGTTAATACATTGTATGTTCTAAATCGAAGCAAAAGAATTTGGTCTAATTTTGTAGGTTATATTATTCTTCTTCTTTTTTGGGGGGGCTTGCTTGCCTGATAGTTTTTTGTTGATGTAGTTTTTTTTTAAATTAATTTCAGTAGGAATATGTGAAAAGGGAGTAACAACAGTATTTGTACCTTGTGCTATGTCCTAAGTCTAAGAAGTCCTCATTTAAGATATTTTAACATATCAGTAAACCTGCATATCCCAAACACTGTTGTCACTCCTTTTCCACAAAGACTCCAATAGGGAAAAAAATATTTTAAAAAAAATGGCACAACAGAGACATAAATCTCAAATCTACAGTAGAATACTTTATAATAGTATGTGTAATCAAAGTTTAAGGAAACGGTTGCCTAAATACATATTTAGAGCATTAGAGTATCTTTGATCACTGTACGAACATACAATGTAACAGTCTGTCACAGTCTGAGCAAATGCTACTGTTCGAGGACCAATTATCGCCAAATTACATTCATGCACAAGCATATATATATGAATTGCTTAATAAATTTTTGAAGAAGACAACTGTGACAAGTTTAGAGCTAGACAACAAAATTATAAGTTTGTATCTTTGCATATTCCAAAGAAATCAAATAAAATCCAATAAAACCATTGACTATATATATATATATAAAGAACATGGTGGGTCACATGGACATAAAATCTAAAGATAAAAAAATGACATTTTGAAGGTACATTGTAAAACATTACCTTGACACCTGAGGAATATTCCATAATTATATTTTCAAAATATTATCAATTATTCAATAGTGCATCCTAAATGTGCACAAGTCCTCATGTTTGATTCATGGTTTCTATATCTAATTATTTTTGTTTTGTCACCATGGGTCTGTCTGTATTTTTGCCACTGAAAGGAAAAAATAGCAAATGGGTGTACTAAAGATCGCTTTGGAGAAGACTTCATAAGTTTGCTTAACTTGTGTCTAATCCATTTTGTCTGTTTAATTGGCAAATAAAATATGCTTAAACTAAAGATCGCTGAAAAATTATGACACTATAATGTTTTTGTTTTAAGATGATTTTCTTCAATTTCACTACTGATTTAGACCTCATTTTTCATATCTACTAAGATGGTGATAATTGGTACAGTTCCCTCCCGATTATGTGCCAAAAATTTACAAAGGGTCCCTGATATGTGCATGTAGAGAATAATTAAAAATATATTTCAATCGATGAATAGTCTATCATGGGTAACATTTAATATAACTGGGCATTTAAACTGATGTACTGTGTGACTACTGAACGATAAAGAAATAATCCTTCAAAAACAAGTCAAAAGTGGCGATAATTGGTCCTCGACCAGCATGGCAGAAATTTTGTTCATGACACCTATAAGAAATAGTATGAATTAAGAGGGTACTTATTGACTTGGATAATTAACATTTTTTAACGCTCTCATACCAGAGCCTAGTCCGAGATTCCTCTGCCGTCCGACGGCTTTTTGTTCGACTTGCTGGAGCCGTGGGACGTCAGAGTGCTCTCCATAAGGAAAACAGTGGATTTGCCATTTCACTTTCACTTTCGAACCTACAAAAGTGATCTCACGATACTAACTGAATGCAATCGGCAAACCTCGGGTGAGTCTGCTTCTCTCCCTCAATACCTCGGCTGTAATACAGTATTTGATATGCGTCTACGCGTCACATTTCTTCGCCGGAAGACCGTATCACTTCAATCAAACATTGCGCACCGCGAATAAGTTCTAAAATGGCGACAATATTAGATGAGTTTGTTTTGAAAAACATTGATCTTTGATGAAGGTACGGAATCAGCCGACATTGCGACGAATGAAAATATATTATTATTGGACGAATATTCGAAAGTAAAATTATTTTAATACCTCCTTCATTGAAGATTTCCGAAAGTAGTTCAATGGGAGCTATCGTAATACGGACGAGGTATGATGAAGGTACGGAATCAGCTGAAGTTGCGACGAGTGTAATTGAATGATGACAGCAACGCATTGCATGATGGGAGTTACTTAATGCAGCATGCAAAATTATTTGCATACATGTTTCAGTGCAATCTCTACCCAGAGTCATCGGTCCCTACACTCTATCCAATTGGAGAGAGTGTAAGGACCGACAACTCTGGGTAGAGATTGGTTTCAGCGATGTTCATCCGGGAAATCACGATCATATATGTAAATCATCTCCCATGATACATTGCGGTAATCGTAGTTTTCTCAAAGTCACGACGACGTGACAAATGTTTGAAAGTGAAAGTGAAATGGCGAAATGAGAGTCTAAGGGAAAATCCTGCAGTAATTAAGTGTAACACCACTTTCTGAGGGTAAGATGGTTATGAATGAATAGAAAAATGATTGGTGAAGCGATTTATATAAGGGTTTCGGATAGAAAATAAAATCCGATAGCCACGATACGTGGAAATGTGATGACCCAGAGTACTCTGATGTCCCACGGCTCCAGCAAGTCGAACGGCAGAGGAATCTTGGACTAACCAGAGCCTAGAAGAAGCGCCTTCGGAATCCTAAGACTAATATCAACGAGATTAAGCTAACCAGAGGCTGGATTTCAATGGCTTATGTAGTTATCATTTGTTGGCAGTTTGAGGATTGTCAGATTAATTAGGCTAGTGTTGTTGTGGGTGACCATTATTTTCAAAATTCTACTTTTTATTTTTACTATTCAGGAAATCGATTATCAAAATGATTCATGTCATGAAAATGAAATGGTTGAAAAATTACCCATTATCAAACTTTAAAACGGTTGAGATTAATGTTGTGCGCAACCGAAATGCACTTTCTTTGGCAAAATAAAGGTACACAACAAAAAAACAACTTACTTTCTGTTCGTGTTCATGTTACAAGTAATTATAAACAATCTTGTGACTTGTACTTTCGTTTCTATTTAATATTAGGAAAAACCCCAACGTGTTCCGATAGAAAACATCGCAGATGTACAACTTGTTCGCTCTAGAATTTCCTGAAGAATCCTTGATAAATGTGAGTTACAAGAATACAACTAAAATTGGAACTCTTCAGCGAGGTTATAAAAACATAACGGTACAATATCTAGAGAGAAAAATTCATGGTCATGATCATAACATTCCCTATGGGAATCATATTTATATTTATATAATCAGATTCTCTATGGGAACCTTAACATATATTTTCCATTAATATCGAATGATAAGATTGCCCAGGGGAACAATGGGATAAGATTTCCTGTGGGAACCATATAATAATAATAATAATAATAATAATAATAATATGATTGATTGATTGGTTGGTGTTTAACGTCCAGCGAGCAATTTTTCAGCTATATTCAGGACGAGAACATTTAAAAATTTAAACGCCACGGGACTCGAAACAAGGAAAGGTGATGGGTATGGACGGATAATTTTGCCAGTGCAACAGGTCTCTTATGGACCACTCATCATGAGCTGTAACACTGGGTTCTTTAACGTGCGGAGAGGGTGGCAATCTCTCAACACGGGACCTCGGTTTTATTTACGTCTCATCCGCAGGACGGGTTGGTTGTGAATTTCTACATCCCGCACAACCGACGGACGCCCCTTCAAGCCGAAGAAGCTCTCGGTCCCATTTCTATACCCCGGGGTTCCCGCGGGGTTGACCCCTTTTAGAGGACTAGTGCCTCTAGGGTGGAGAAACCTGGTGCCTATTCTACCCCCGGCACACCCTCTATGAGGGGGGTTTATTATTAAAAAAGTAATGGTAATAATAAATACTTTGTTTTAAGAGAGTAACACACTTAACATAACCACATTAGTGGTACAATATGGTTAGCGCGCTCTCCTCGACTACAGTAGATCGTGGGTTCGATCCCCGATAGGGTCAAACCCACGCTCTCCTCGACTACAGTAGATCGCGGGTTCGATCCCCGATAGGGTCAAACCCACGCTCTCCTCGACTACAGTAGATCGCGGGTTCGATCCCCGATAGGGTCAAACCCACGCTCTCCTCGACTACAGTAGATCGCGGGTTCGATCCCCGATAGGGTCAAACCCACACTCTCCTCCACTACAGTAGATCGTGGGTTCGATCCCCGATAGGGTCAAAACCACGCTCTCCTCGACTACAATAGATCGTGGGTTCGATCCCCGGTAGGGTCAAACCAAAGACTAAAATTGGTACTTATTGCAGTTATCCGCTAAGTAAGCAGCATTACGGAGAAGGAACAAAGACTGGTTTGCTCGGAATCATGATAATGTCTGAGTGGAGCGACATGTATTAATTTTGTTTCGGCAGTGAGCAGGCACTATTAAAATCCAACTGAGTGTGTTGGTCTAGTACAAAGCCTCATCAACATCTCATTGAACATTAACTTGTTCTCGACATGATATAGCTGGACAATTTCTGAATTGGCGTTAAGCAACAATCACTCATTCACACTTAGCATAAAAGCTAATCTTCACTGAGGTCCTCGGAGAATGAAAACAAATAAGTACAAAATGTGTACCTGGTAATATAAATTGCATTCAAACTACACACACACGACATGTAGTCTACTAAAATATATTTAATCCTGTTCTTGTTGCAATAGGAAATATTCATAATATTTCTTTTTTTAAATTGTTCATATTTTTACTGTCTCTAAGTTTGAAGGTAATGCATTCGATAAAATAGTACCTGAATAATGCAATGTTCTTTTCATAAACGTTGAATTTGGCCTGTGTATGCTCACTGTGTAACATTGACACCGGAAATTGTGTACCAGGCAAGCGGGAGAACAATGACGGATCGCACACACGAGGTAGGAATTTCATAATTTATTCCTGTTTATTCTTGTATTATGTTGTCAAGGCGTTATATACCAATTTGTAAGAAATGTAGCAATGAATCGCAGCATATATAACCATGCAGAATGTTTTATGCGTCGTTTTAAGCTCAAAATAAGTGCATCTGGTACCTGTCAAAACAATCATGCGACGCTTTAAATCGACTCGAGCGTCATTGTTTGGACGCATATCGCGTATTTTACGGAAAAAATAGCAACTATTGGTCATTATAACTTAGTGTCAATTCCACATTTTTGTAGAAATAGCTTATTCTGGACGATTTTAGTCAAAATATGTTCATTGCGTTGTACAGCGAATTGTTCAGTACTTAGTCCGAGATTCCTCTGTCGTTTAACGGCATTTATAAAGTTGCTGTAGCCGTTCAACGCCAGAGGGTGATACATAGGGAAAACAGCGGATTTGCTTCTCCAACTCTGGGTCAGCACATTTCCACGTTTCGTGGCTATCGGATTGTATTTTCTATCAGAAACCCTTATATAAATCGCTTCACCAATCATTTTTCTATTCATTCATAACCATCTTACCCTCAGAAAGTGGTGCTACACTCCATTACAGCACGATTTTGCCTTAGATCCTATGATTCCGCCATTTGTCTTCCATTTTTCAAACATTTGTCACGTGACTACGAGAAAACCACGATTACCGCAATGTATCATGGGAGATGATTTGCATATAAACAAACAAACAAATATTTGTATTGCCAATCATACACGCCTGTTAAGGCAGAACAATTAACATAAAATTTAATACAGTTGATTATATTGATTGGTAATGATTTTAACAGCAATAGTGAATTACAGATAACCATAAGAAAAAAAAATGATGTAGTACCTTGTCCAAAAAAGGGGGACGTAACACATGCTCTTTCCGAAGCCCATTGGCAACACTCTGCCATTGAATCTTTTCTTTCCAACACATTCTGTATTATTTCCTTCTGCTCTGCTTTGATCTATAGATGGACTGTTTGTCCTGTAGAATACGCTTAAATGTATGGTCTTCCATGTGATTTGAATGTTGTTTACGTATGCAAATAATGCTCAAATAATTTGGTGCGCTGAATTAAGTAGCTCCCATCATGCAATGCGTTACTGTTATCATTCAGTTAGTATCGCGAGATCACGTTTGTAGATTCGAAAATGGAAGTCAAATGGCGGAATAATAGGATCTAAGGCAAAATCGTGCTGTAATGGAGTGTAACACCACTTTCTGAGGGTAAGATGGTTTTGAATGAATAGAAAAATGATTGGTGAAGCGATTTATATAAGGGTTTCTGATAGAAAATAAAATCCGATAGCCACGAAACGTGGAAATGTGCCGATCCTAGAGCTGGTGAGGCAAATCCGCTGTGTTCCGTATATATCACCCTCTGGCGTTGAACGGCTACAGCAACTTTATAAATGCCGTTAAACGACAGAGGAATCTCGGACTATTCAGTACTGTACGGTGAATTGCCTAAAATAACATTCGTACTGTACGGCAGCTTGTTGGGTCGACTTGAATATAAAGTGCAAAAAAAAGCATGAAACTGAGCAAATACAGGATCGCCACTTAAGCAATACGTTTTCATGAAAATTCCTATAATCGAATTGTTTGAATTAGCTTTAGACATGTTAATTTGGCATTTGTTTTTTGTTTTTTTCAGAAATCATATCTTCGACCTGAAGGCAAGATCCAAAAAGCACATAGCAAAGTGGCCACGATTTCAGATCCTGACGATGCTGCGGCAAGAGGTGTGGCACCCATAAGACAGTTTCACAAGTGCGATGAAAGCAAGATACTACCACACAAGAGACTCGGATTAGATCTGATCTAATGAAATTACCTGAGCTTTCATTCACTTGGCTAGATATGTTTGATAGGAATACTGGTAACTGTTTCATAACTGACAGTAACGACCAGTTAACTGCAGAGACATTAGCCTTTTCCAGTTATAAAACAAATCAAAATAATTTATAATCTATGAAAAAATGATTTTTTTCTAAGACATTTGTTGTTTATTTTTTATTTATATTTTCTTCTTGCTATTGTTGTCCAAAGCTTGACCTAGTGAGATGAACTAGTTTCAAATATTCTTTTGTTTGTAGCACTTCTTTGGATATTACAACAGGTAATTGGGAGATAGTGCGTTCACACATGTTTAACTTAATGGGCATGCTTTTTTCTATTTGTTAATCCAACGTTAGGTATGAATAAGAATGGATATGGAGTATATTTCAAGGAGACATCATCCAATCTCCAAAGTGACTGGCTTATCAAAAAAGAAGACCAAAGTCTTGTCTTGACCCGAGTCGCCGACATATTAACTGAAATCTGCTCAAAATAGGAGGTGCACATCTTCAGTGCATGTGTAATCAATGTGCAAAGTTTGAATGATGAGGAATGAAAACTGTTGGGAGTTTCAGATTACGCAAACTAGGTATCCCCCTAGTGGAACGGTTCATAGACCTACTTTCGGCGGTTCCGACACCGGTAATAAACATCTAGAGGTAGCCACATGTTCTTCAAATCAACAGGGTGTTTACTTTAATTGTGGATAGCTTTCTCAATGACAGTCACACCACATCACCTTACTTTTATCTTCAATAGTTTTAATATGTGTCCTTTTTGTCAATCGACCGAAAAGTTAAAGGGAATAAAAACAGCTAAGGGCAAAGCAATGCATAAGGGAGACACAAAAGCAAAAAATAAATAAAGAGTTTCAAATTAACTTTATTAAAGATTTTTATAAAAATACAAACAAGAAATAATAAACAAAACTTATGAAAGCATTATCTTTTTGCTTTGGAAAAACCAATAAAATATAAATAAAATTAACAAACATTCACTAACAGCTGATAGACAATCTTTGGCACAATATAAAACATAACAACATGTATGTATGTAGAATACTTGTACAAGCCAAATACATGTAAATCATAGATCCATGTCAACCTCACTGGCTTCTTAAAAATGAATACTGCTTAGGACAAACATACAAGTTACTTTTATCAGCAGTGGAATAAGAGCAGTGGCCACAGACATGATGAAGATGTCGACTTTCCTCCAATGGAGATATCTCAAAAGATTGATCTAGTTCCATCTGAAAAACACAAAACACGTTGTACTTTTAAAATGAATTGCAAAACTAAAACTTGGCAGCAATTTTAGAAATTTACAGAATATACGGAGGTTTCAGCCATGTACAATGTAATTTCTGAGAAAAATGCTATTAGGTCAGAATATTCGAAGAACAGATGGAGAAGTGAGAGATATGTAAAGGCACAGTCTACGATTACGTAATCCACGTAATCCCAGTGAGTACCATATGAAAACGTGTCACAAAGGAAAACTTAGCAACAAAAATGTTGGTAGTAAGGAACAAGGAGCTGTAACAAAAATATATGCAAAATTCACGTCTATGCCATATGCGTGTAAGGAACATATACAGGTATACGTAGTTGCCAAATATGAATTTGATGAGTAGAGAAAATTGAAGATTGATCACATAGTACACGTATAAGCTTAGTTCTAATAATAAAACCCTAAATGCTCGCTTACTCGCAAGGGTTATAACGGGATGCCATTACACGTAATGGAGCAGCCGCCGAGATTTTTGCGCTCGCTTACAGAGTTTCTGACGCCTGCATTTATCAATAATAAGACATAACCTTTCCTTTTGTCCATTATTATAACAAGTTTTTATCACCTACCAGTATTTTAGAATGTAATTCCCACAAAATAAAAATCCATGTTTACTTTCACTCTGAACATTTTGAATTTCGTCATTTCCGGCCTCACTATTTGGATGTCGATACCATATTTGGCGATTAAGGCGTGAATGTTTACATCAGCCGTCGTAAGCATCGTAGTAAGAAATACAATATTTAGAAAAGCTCCGCCTTCCGTAGTTTCCGGTTATGACAAACGATCGATAAATTTGAACAAGGTTGTTGCTACCTTTGAAAAGCATATATTTCTCAGCCAAACCGATATAACAAGGACTGGGATCATCAGTAATAGCTATAATGAAATGTTTGAAGCGTAATTAGTGAGTTTTTATGTTTCAACTGCAACTTTTTTTTTGCTCCATTGTGACGAATGGGACCGCGTTGTAGCTCTGCCGAGACACAAGTTTGTCACAGGAGCTACATTATTGCAGCTAGTATAAGCTTAACAATACAAAACATGATGCCAAAGGAGTAGGTATGATAAGGGCAGAAATTGGCCTAAAAAATAGACAAATTATAAATGAAACGTATAGCTTTCGTTGTTTCTTGATTTTATAAGACCTTTACCCCAACTACTATTTTGGTAACAGTTTTCCATATTTGCACGTGCGATGACGTCACACTAGTCAATGAAAAGTCTATCGTTTCGTGAAAATATATGAAATCTAACAAGAAATGTGTATTTAATGTCAATTTTCAGTATAACCACAAGCGGCATATTTTAATATGATGTTTAATATACATAAACACATATCTCATTTAATTTTTTTGTTGGTACCCGAGTGTGGAGAGTATGAAATCTGCAATCAAAAAATAATTTTAAGGTCGATTTCTCGTCAGCGGCCATTTTTTATTGACCGTTTTCATCCGTAATAGACAGAAATAGAAATCGACCTTTTAATCTCATCCAAAATAAAGTTGGTTATCGTAGTTGTTTTGCTACGGGAGTAAAGCTTGAACAATTTTTATGAAACAGTTTTGACGTTAAATAAATTTTGGAGGTGCTTTACTGCCGACGTGGTTTTTTTCTCACCCTCAGTGGAATTTCATGTGCTACTATATTAAAGTATACTTTAATATTATCCCCACAATTCACAAAAAGTACAGAAAGCAAAACAAGTAACCAAAAAGAAAATTAGTACGTCAGATTATCTTAGAAATTAATTCATTGGACATGTAAACACGTCATCGGAACTTTCTATTTTTAGTAGTCCCTTTATTTTTGTTATTGTTTCTTTAAAGTAATATGAAACGAGTTTTGGTGAAATAAACATCTTCAAAAATATTCTTGATATGTTTACATTCCCTAAAAACTAAACCATTCGTGCATGTTTGAGGACGAAAATCGCGATCATCTGTGATTAAGAACAGAAAATCATTCCATCTCGTACGTGTTTTGTCAAGACAATGGCGGCTAATTAACTTTCGGATGCACCGTTCCGATGATTGCCGATCATGAAATTTCATCACCAACGTAAACAGGCGAGCACATGTATCATTCTGGTTTGAAAGAAGTTAAATTTCTTGCATTTCTTGCCTTGCAAAGAAATTATTTCATGTATGTTTTACCTTAAAGATTATCAACTGCAATGAATTTCATTCTGACTTAATCAGTTTATCCGAAAAACTGGACAAAAACATTGAAATCGGTAATAATGAATGACACGGGGCCCCATTTGGGGAAATCGAAACAGAACCAAGAAATCTCAGAATTTTCACATTCTTGTCTCTTAGGCCAAATAAATTTTAAATAGATTTGAAACAAAGTAGTATTCATTTTTAATAAAAAAAAACACTAATGTTTTAACATAATTACAAGTTGCGTATGCAGTGTTCCCTTACTGGGCCCAGCGAAATTTGCTGAATTATACCAAGGACTTATATAAGATTCTATATACGTCCTTGATTATACACAAAAGACATTTACGGCGGTTTAGATCATAGATGGTGATATATATTTATTTTCCAGGTAAAGAGATCCTTGTTTAACGTTTCGATAAGGGAAAATTATTTTTAATCGTGGATTGAATGGAAAGTAATGGAATGTAAATCCAAACGAAAATGATGTTACCTGTCAAGACTATAACGGACCATGCGCACAATCTCTACCGAATGAGTTCAAATCTGAGGTCAATAGCATATGATTTGCATTATTGTCCGGGTAGCAAGAATTATCGAAGACAGAATAAAATGACGTTTTTTCCTGAATTATACATCGTAGCTCTCAAAAAGTGAATGGTTTACGTTCTTTATATATTTAATCTTTACATATATCAGAAATTTTTAGAAAACTGAAAATAATGATTTTGGCATTTCATATTACTTTAACAAATATATTTTATTTAGCTCTTTCGCAAAGTGAATTGCCGATGAATAATTGTATTAACGTAAATTTGAGTTATATATAGCTTAATATTAACGTTGCGGTGGCGTAATGGTTTAGCACACATGACTGCCGATAACAACATCGTGAGATCAATATTTTATTCTTACTTATTTCAATAAAGTATGGAAAAATAAACAATATATTTGATAATTCATAATTCATCTAATACAGTACATATAACGATATAACATGCATGTTTTAACATAGTACACGGATGTCAGGTTTTATTTACATATTCGGTGTTTTGTTTATAATGGTCCTTTTGTTATCCTTACTAAGAATGTCATTGATATAGTATATCGTTTATGAGTCAGTGCTAAATGTGTAGTATTACTTGGAATTTTAGTGGTATGATTTTACTTTAATAGGCCATGACCGATAATAAAGTATTACCAAGCATTCTATTTATATAATCTATCACGTTTTACTTTTCTCAACAAAAAAAGTTTAAAGATACAGTAAATATAAATTACCGTCTTCCAATCGAAGTATACTACCGTATTTGTACTCTTAGACATATCAGAATCGAAATAAATCATGGAAGCCAGAATGTGTTTTGAGTTTTAACATGGATTGGCGGATATTAGTAAATTTTATCCCTCGCTTCTGGCTCGGGATAAAATACTATTCTCTGATGTTCTCGTGGCAAGTAGAATTGTTATTGGCTAAAAAGGTACTTTTAAAACTTCAGGGAAGCCGTGCGGTGACAGAAAATCAATAATCGCTCTCACCTATGTGCTGTCCATTTACATTGTGCACAGCAGACGACACACATTTCACAAGATGACAGAAAATCAATAATCGATCTCTGTGATCTTTGTCCAAAGATTTTTCCTATAATAAGGACATACCTATTAATGTTGGAACATTCAGATAAAAATGTTATCAGTCTCTAGATGTTATATATCCCGTTTTAAAGGGCAGTGGTTTTATTAAAAGGTTCGACCTTTTAGCAAAACCACTGCCCTTTAAAACGGGATATATAACATCTCGAGACTAATATATCCGCCAATCCATGTTAAAACTCCCAACACATTCTGGCTTCCATGATTTATTTCTTAATTATTCAACATGGATTATATCCTCTCCTGCCGCTGTTGCGCTGCTTTACCATGTTATGCAGTTGACTTGGTTCCTTTGACATTCTAATTACTGAGAATAATTTCCTTTCATGATTTAAAAAATAAAAAGATCAACATTCGGTTATCAAAAGATTAAAAAAAAGCAATTTACAGAGCTCAGCATTGACGAGTTTCTGCGGTTGCTAGGGATAATATTTGGTTACTAGGGACATTGTAAGGTTTAAGGAATTCTTATAATATATACTGGTTAGTAAATGATAAGATGTCTCTAGATCTGCTAAGGTGCTGTTGTAGAATTTGTTTTCTTGATTAAATAAAAGGTCCATGAGATCTACAGGAAAATACTGTGCATAGGGAAACCTGTTGCTATGGACGGGGCACAACTATAAATACAAATATCAAAATGTATTTTTGAAATATGAAATGACATTTGTAGTGTGTATAACTTGACAAAAAAGATCGTAGATGTCAAAATTCAACCATTAATTGCAATAATATAGGCTAATTTAATGTTTGCAAAACCGTTGCTAGGGTGACAAAACTACACAAAAATATTATATGCTACCATAGAGAATTGGAATATTATTTTTAAGAGTGTACATACACAGAATATAACATTTTGTCGAAAAGACTATGCAAGATATGTAAAATAAAACCACCATATTTGAATTTCCAATGATTAATTGGACCCTCCTCCATTTACGTTGCTAAGCAACAAAGGACAAAGTGAAATCATAAAAAAAAAAATTCTTACCTTTCGATGATTGTGTTTAATATTATATCTATATAAACAGTTTCTGAGATTGGGCCAAAATCTACCCTTATCATACTCACTCCTTTGAAAACGCTCCGATATGTAATTGCTAAGGCACAGACCATTTAAGGGGGGCTATGTTTTTTTCTAAGCAAATTGTTTCTTGATTATGAAGGAAAAGAATGTGTTTAAGAAAATGAAATGTTTTGTTTCTGCAGTTTTCAGCACTGATGCTAAATTCCCCCTCCCCCCAAAATAAGTTTTTGCGTGTTAAAAAATATTTTCCGTTCGCGAGAAAAAAACATAACCCCTCCACTTAAAGTTAAACGGTATAGCGGTCTAAGAAAAATGTTACAGAACTTAGAGTGACGGAGTCATTATACACTCTTCATCGGAGTGGGAGTGTCATTATGTTAATATATGAAAAAGTCAAGGAAACAACAGTCCATCTCCCAAGTGACAGGCCCATAAAAAATAGACATCTAGAGGTCACCATATGATCTTCAATGAAGAATGTGATTTTCACCTCCCCCAATCGTAACTACATCGGCCATTCTCGCTACCCTGCGAGTATGGTCGAGTAGTTACGATTGTCACCTCCCCTATTCCCCTATACTCTTGGGTTCCCATACTTACGTGTGCATGTATATGTTGTGTGATCAATGAAAAATCTAAATTTTACACAAAAAATACACTAGACTGAGAAAAAAAGAAACATCTCAGATTGAACATCCCGTTTTCAGGATTTTCGTATGGCAATTCGCTGTACATAACATTTGCAAGCCGCCGTGCTGTCACATGGTTTCAGCTCTCAATTCGCTGTACAACGCAATGAACATATTTTGACTAAAATCGTCCAGAATAAGCTATTTCTACAAAAATGTGGAATTAACACTAAGTTATAATGACCAATAGTTGCTATTTTTTCCGTAAAATACGCGATATGCGTCCAAACAATGAAGCTCGAGTCGATTTAAAGCGTCGCATGATTGTTTTGACAGGTACCAGATGCACTTATTTTGAGTTTAAAACGACGCATAAAACATTCTGCATGGTTATATATGCTGCGATTCATTGCTACATTTCTTACAAATTGGTATATAACTCCTTGACAACATAATACAAGTATAAACCGGAATAAATTATGAAATTCCTACCTCGTGTGTGCGATCCGTTATTGTTCTCCCGCTTGCCTGGTACACAATTTCCGGTGTCAATGGTACACAGTGATGCTAGTATTGGTAGATCTTAAGTTGATTGCATGCAAGAAGTAAATAGATTGCATATAAGTATTCCGTGGCACACTTATGGATACATTTACACCAGCACATCATTATGGTATTGCATGCTGATTTCGATGGATAGCTAACCTAATATTTTAAATAATTGTTTAGGTGTATCAAAAGTAGAATCTAAAATTAAGCGTGCATACTTTTTTTTAGCAATTTACATCGTTTATCAATATTATTGCTAGTGGTTTCACTCCATATTGTACAACAATAATCACAAAGGAGTAAAATATATCCATTAGAGTACATTTTCACCCATCCTGTGGTAGATAGGTTTTTAGACATGATAATAATCCAATTCTAGAAGAAATTATCTATATAGAGGACATCTTATTTATATAACATGTCAGAAACCCGGCATGGGTAGAAACTACTGTTTGATTGTATTTATTGTATATATGTCATAAAGTGATACATAGAAAGTTGCAAAATGTTGTTTATATGAAAAAAAAATCGATGTTAAAAAAAAAAAGAAAAAACAAGGGGGGCAACATAGGGTCCTGTCCACAAGTACCTGTGGATGTAGTGGGATATCTTTTATAGATAATAGGGAAAGTAAAGGACCTAAAATACTTCCCTGTGGTATTCGGGAGAGGAGCTATAGTCCGACAGCCCGCTGGTCCGACAGTTCGACAGAGATGGGTTATTTTTCATTTTCATCGTTCAAGTAAGAACCAAGAACAGCAACAAAGTAAAATAGTGGAATACATAAGAAGGATAAGGGACGACCATACGATTTTCAGAGGGGAGGGATATTTTTGGATCAAATTAAATCTGTTCGTCTTCTTCATCGTTAAATTATTTTTTTCGACAGAGCCGACGTAGCAGGCAATTTAGTCCGGACTGAAAAGACTTTCTTGGCTAAATGACCCTACCGGAACAATGGACAAAGACTACGCATTCCGGGTCTAGGCAATATATTCATACATTTTTTCTTTTAATTCTCTAAGGGCAATGTATTGAATATTAACCTAAAAGAATGAAGAAATACGCTAAAGCGAAGAAATACTCACAAGAAAATGTTAGTCAAAAACTTAAAACACTGGTTCAAATGCAGACAACAGTCTAGACTATATGAAAAGGGGGAGTTGCAGTTTTGACTTTTTTTTAAAGTTTAAATAAAATCAGGTCTGTCAAAATCACCTAGCACTGGTGTTTAAATCCGTTATGGATGAGGACCTTCCCTTCCCGGTTACCGACTATAACCCTGACGGCCATACTACAACTGCCCTTAAAACTTCACTCCCAACTTTATATATATACCCAAACCCGATTGACATTCATGCGACACATGTCAATTATACGTGCAAGTACCTAGAATCACTATTTGTTTACACGCACAAAAAACGTTGAACGCGGTCAAGGTCGCATGTCATTCTATTTTTTGGACAAACAATGATTTTAAATAAAATCAGGTCTGTCAAAATCACCTAGCACTGGTATTTAAATCCGTTATGGATGAGGACTTTCCCTCCCCGGTTACCGACTATAACCCTGTCGGCCATACTACACGATGCCCGGCTTAAAACTTCACACCCAACTTTAAACCCGATTGGCATTCATGCGACACATATCAATTACACGTGCAAGTACCCATAATCACTATTTGTTTACACGCGCAAAAAAACGTTGAACGCAGTCAAGTTTGCATGTCAATCTATTTTTTTGGACAAACATTGACTGAAGAAATTTAAAGTGTCGGAAATGCACTGTAAAGTGACATGTATGAGACCGGATGCAAGTTAATATATTTGCGTACACGGTCAAGGTAGTAATTACGGTAGTTTGGAATATTAATTCTAAGGTGATGATCTTGAACTTTGTATGGTGATGGGGGTATATTATAAGTTATTTACGTTCCTATCCGTAGATAAGGAGATTTTAACACCCTGAAGTAGCCAAGTGCATCCTGGGGAGCAGCCGAAGTATGTACAGGCTACTTAAGGGTATTAAAATCTCCATATCTACGGATAGGAACGTAAATAACGAATTTATCCCCGGTTATGGTCAAAAATAAGACATTTTGGACCCCGGTGAACCACGTAAAAGTGACGTTTTCTTTGTTTTTGGAAAGAATAAGCCAAAAATATGAAAATTTCGAGTGTTTTTTTACCCGGTGTGGGGTACTAAAGGTAGAACCCTACAGTTGATCAAATTAACAGCTTTATATTCAATATATGACCAAAATCATCTAAATTTGATTTAGGCGCGCAACGTCGCGAGCTTCAACGTCATGTATTTTCCCTATCTTGAAATATATAACAACTTTTGATTGGTTAATTGGCTAGGTACACCCGGTAATATGGCCTAGCAACAACCAGGAATATGGGTTTTTTATGCCCGAGTTTTTAACCAATCAAAAGTTGTTATAATTTTCAAGCCGGGGATAAATAATAAATATTACTGGGAACGGACGGACACATTACAAAACAAGCATGCATTTAAAGGGAACGCCCCTTCTAAAATACAATGTATGGGTTAATATGACTTTTTGAAATAAAAGAAAGTCATGGATAACTAACGATATATGCTATTAAAATCTTTGTAAGCCTCACTCCGCTTCAATATCCTCCCTTGTGAAAACAAAAGACAAAGTTAAGTGATGTTTTCTTGGGAGCGTAGCTATAATCCGACAGTCCGATAGTCCGACAGAGATGTACTTGTTTTTTACTTTCACCGTTCAAGTAAGAACAGCAACAAAGTAAAAATTAGCAGGAATACATCTAAAGATCTAAAGCTTTAGTTTGACCAATTTTCTTGAATATTTGTTTGAATTTGTACTTGTATGACGGAATTTTTTCATTCACTTACATGAAGAAATAGAAAACTTCTTTAACCCTTTGGATGCCAAGCCCTTTTCACTGATCAGTGCCAAGGGATTTTTAGTCAAATTTGTTTACCGTGAAGTTATGACGTTATCAGTGTAAAACGTCACAATACATGACCTAATGTAAAATTGCACACAGTTTTTTTTATAGACTTTGTGGGGTGTAATGTAAAAAAAATTTTAGACCTTAAAATGTAAAACAGAAAATTACTGCCGTATTTTAAAAAAAATTGCATGCGCGTTTATCACACGTTTAAAGAATAAATGTTAAATTTGACGCTTTTTCCCTTAAAAACAATGCAGATATTAATGTATCCTCAAATATATGTGAAAATATGTACAGTGGTCGCGATAGTATGGTAGTTGGATTTATAACTATCTATGCAATCAGTGCATAGCACCACTAACGTTGTGAGTTCGAATCTGACACAGGCAAGGTGTACTCGATACAACATTATGTGATGAATTTGTCAGTGACTTGCGACAGGTCGGTGGTTTTCCCGGGCTACTCTGGTTTACACTATCAATAAAACTGACCGCCACAATATAACTGAAATATTGCTGAAAGTGGCGTTTAACACCATAACTCCCTGTTTTATATAGCAACATTAAGTAACAAATACTACGGAGGAAGCATGATAAATATTCACATGTAAATTTGAAATAATCTACTTGCCCATGGTCGGTGGTTCTCTCCTGGTACTCCAGCCTCTTCCACCACTAAAACTGGTCGCCATGATATAGCTGGAATATTGCTGAAAGTGGCGTTAAAACACCAAAAATCAAGAATCAAAATAATTGATATAAATGACATCTGTTTAGTCCACCTCTGAGTGATGTGCCTTATATTTTAACCTTATATGAGAAAGTTCAACAAAGATATATATATTTACTCATAACAGTTTAATTATTTCCTGTGATCTGTGTTTTTTTAACCGGTAAGTTGTGTTCCTTTCACACGTTAAACTATCCATCAACAGTTATATAATGACAAAGGCGATGAATCAGGAATTGTCAATATATTTAATTTGTTTCCTAAAGTTCAATATCGCAGTTATGCCTGTACATACACATGACATGAACCCCTTTATTACATCTATTACATATAGTGCTCGCTCTCGACCGTATGTTTGGTCTTGTACACACAATGCAGTTTCGTTGTTTTCCCCTTTCCAAATGTACAAGTCTATTTCTGTTTCTGTTAACTTGTTGATCTCGCCTTCTAACACGATCGCCAGATAATTCTTCTACAATAACCTGAATAAATTTTATTCTGGATAAAATGCGATCTCCGTCCGTGTTTTGTTGATACAAGATATACGCATTTAACATCATTCTATGTAGAATGTTGTAAGCCACCCGTTTCCACATACATGTCGATTTTCTACCATCATCATATGTTGAAGTCATCATATCATTTAAGTCAACTCCGCCCATGTATTTGTTGTATGTGGTCGCAACTATTGGTTTATCGTGAGGTATGTGAATAGCTGGCATTGCCGTTGAAATGAAGCGAACAGTTCTTCTATTTCGTCTTTCCTTGTATGCACACCCGAGTAATGGTCCCTGTCGCAGAAACACCGACTCGTTTTCACCAAGAGTGACATTGTGCATAAGTCGTGGCATAATTCTGTTAGCCCGTAATGTTCCAGTAATGTACGTTTTTAATGTATAAAGACGGTTCGCAAGAGTAATAGATGTAAAAAAGTTATCACAGAATATATGATGCCATTTATTCAAAAGATTAGCTGATTCCATTAAAGTAATAATAACCTGACTCCCTTGGGTTTCTCCTACCGAGACCGGGTCATATCTCCTTCCCCTGTACGGCAAGATATGTAAAATATACCCGGTAGACGCCTCAACCAACAGCCAAAGTTTTATACCAAATTTGTGACTTTTGGTTGGTATATATTGTGTCATAACTGACCTTGCCTTAGTTCCGACCAAAGATTCATCAATGGAGAGTTCTTGTTGAGGGACATAGAATTGCTTAAATCGCATGTTACCATGGTCAATTAGAGGCTTAAACCAAGCTGCAGGGTTGTAATGTTGAGTATTTCTTTGCGGAGTTTTTGTATTGTCTACCAAATGAAAAAATCGGAGAATTAATTGAAATCTATTGCGTGAAAACATTTTGGAAAACCAGGGTGTTGACTGACTGACGTCCTTCTTATTCCAGTATTCCTTTATACTTGATTTTTTAACCAATCCCATGTTGAAAATTACTGCCAGATATCTCTTAAATTCATTAACAGTAAGTTTTCCTTGCTTATACCAATTTCGATATCTGGATGAAGGACTGAGTCTGTTTGTTTGTCTTTTTCTATTTAATAACTGTTTAGCATATCTGAAATTTAAATTACGCTAGATAAAATTACCGTAAATGTTTTTCGACAGTAATGGATTTTTTTTCCATTTTATTAAAGCACAAGTGTTTTCTATTTTTTTTTTTTACACTAGTCAGATACAGTACTTTGATGACAAAAGAATTGAAGTACAATTAAACTTTATAGACTTGTTTTCCGGACTGGCCCCGTCGTGGGTGATCATCCGGAAAGCAAGCCTCTAATGTTCAATACACGCTACTTTTTTGTTATCAAAGTACTGTGCATTTGTATCTATTGCTTGTTGTCTGTCGTTTGTATGTATTTCTTATTGAGGTGGGCGTTCGTTCATCTTATTATATATATTCTGTCAACAGATGCAGGCCAACCACCTCTTTTTATTTTTATTTTGCCTTTTTGTTGTTCAAAATATCAAATAATCAGATTGAATCACACTTAATAAATAAGACCAATGTGAAAGCAAGCCGACTTTACTATCTGAAAATAACCGGTAGCGTACAATAAAAACCCAAACTCAAACTAGCGACCACTAAGGATTATTTTCAGCCCAAATTTGGTTACATTTAGTTGTATTGGAATCCTTTATGTAGGTCTTGATGTATGACCTATAAATACGGAAATTCCGCGAATAACGTTGCTATTTGTAGAGTATAGGTAATAATAATATCCCTGAGCATGGTATTTCACTGCATATCAAAGTTGATATTTGACACCCTGCTGTGGGCTTGAGGTGCAGAAACCCACCCAGGCACTTACGTCAGTTAAAGGCCCGGGCAATACCTTTGATTTAAACCCCAAGTGGGCAAGAACTTTGCCGTCTGGAATATATTGTTCATGTGATATTTATAGAGACCACCTCCTCCAATTTTTTTTTTCAAATATCAAAGTTGATATATAATTTGACACCCTACTGTGGGCTTACAACAAAGCAAAAGGAACTTTTTTCTTTAAAAAGGACTACTTTTGTGTATGTTCTAAGCTCTGATTGGTGAATTCAATTGGTGAATTGACACCTTTAAATAGACAATTTAAAAATAAATGCATGTAGATAAAACATAATAATATTATTTTAAATAAATGTGACACGCACATGCGGGATTTAGATTTTGCTTATTTTTTCATAAAACTTATAGTTCTATTTTTCTAATGTTCTATAATTACACTATTTTTAAATAAAATTTAAAATAGAATGGTTTCAAATATAAAATAAGAAGTGTAATGTCAATTAATGTCAAAAACAATAAAATGGACACCGGACACAGTAGACCACCGACCTCCCCAAAATTGTGAATTTGCAACAAATGTTATGCATTTTTGTTTAAAATATGTTTAAATTAAATGAAAGGACTGGGAGCTATAAGGGCCAAAATCGGCCCCACCTCAGATGTCGATAGAATTTTCTCCAAAATGTATTCACAATATGTGCTTTTCAAAAATAAATACAGTTAGTTAATATGTGTATCTAATTCCTCACAGCGGATCGACAAATTCAGGTAATGAAAAGCACTGAACGTCATTTTTTTCATTATACAGAACGTACGTATCATTGTATTATAATGCATATCTTTAAAAAAGCAAAAACAAAAACAAAGCATAATAAAACTCAATAAACAAAGCATAAATTTGACTTAATATGCAATGTGGATTGATTTCAGGAATAAAAACATGTTCCGAAGCTGTATTATGAAATTAAAGTGAACGAATAGTAATGTCGCAACGTCACCCATTTTCGACGGTCTCCTGTTTTCGACGGTTTGCTTCACGTGATAAAATCTCTCATTATTTTGATCGCTTAATTTGTCAGAGGTTATATTATGATGCTGAAATTGCATGAATGATCTCATGAAATCTGATCTAAAAATGTCATCTTTAAATGTAAGAACTACGTACCTGGCACATCCATTATTTCACGTTCAAATTGTTGTTTTTCGTAATTCATTTTTTCGTCACCTTAATAAAGCTTTAATCATTTAAAAAATATATCTAATACAGACCAATTTTGGTTTCATCGTCTGCTATGACATTGATAATGTACATATTGAGGTCATATCAATTCAGAAACTTATTAACATTGATCGTCGAAAACTGGTCGAAATTTTGGTATTAATCTTAAAGAAGTAATAGATAGATTTATTTTGGACAATAGAACTTTGTCATATTTGAAATTTTTTTAAACACTTTTTTAACCGTACTTTATTCTTAACGACAACCAATGCGATGATATATTCCAGTACATTTTTACGGATAACCATCACAAATCTATAAAAAAAAAATGCCAAGGTGCGGGTTGAGAGAAGTCCAATATTTAAAGATCGCTTTTTTTTTTATAATATGGAAATATCTTAGGAAATGGTGTGAAGCAAAATGTTTAATGTGTAACGATTTTAGCTAGGAACCTGTGAGAATTATTTTTGTTTTTTTGATAAACTGATAACAAGCCTTGGAATCAGATATCCCATAGAAAGTGGTTGTCGATAGATGATTGTTTTACAATCAAGTATTTCATATATATTTATGATGAGAACAAGCTTACAACCATATGATTAATCGTGTAGGTAAAATGTGTGTCGCTGCCATGAGTCTATGTATGCTTGTTTTGATTGTCACTAGAAAAAGAGGAGATGGTAGATATTATTTTGCTTTGTGACAAACCAACAACAACACTCATAATAAAGTTTTCCTAGAGGAAGCCATTTGTTATTTTATTTATACCAAATTCGCAGTCATGTTAGGATTCTAATAATAATAGGTTATTATACATTATTATACAGCTATAATTTTAATCCAATAAAAAACAATATGGTTGTGATCGTCTTCCGTAATTAGAATCGTCAAAATGAAATACAACCGAATTAATATCAAATGGTGACTTATTTCAACCTCATTTAAAATATACCTTGACATTCTTTCAAACTAGTACATCACGTTCACGATCTTTTATTACAATACTATTTCACTCAAGTGAACATTTTGTTCCTGTTCTAGTTAAAGGACTTTATCAAACAGAATCATACAGTTTACATGTAATGCAGTTAATACGCATTTAAACCACAGAAGAATATATCTATTTTCCACACCTTGTGGTGTGGGGTCGCTATTGTGCATGCGAAATATTAATTGCAAACCCCATTGACTGGCTATTTGCTCCCTGTCTAGAATATTTATTTTTTTCTCGATCGACAGTTCAGAAGCTAGAAAACAATATGATGAATAGTGTCTGTCAATCATGCAAACAATAACTTATGCACATGACAGAACGCATTTTCAATGCACTACATACACAAACGTTTGATCCATCATTTGTCCATTGGAGGTTGATTTAAGAGAATGGAACTGATAGAGGTTAAACGTTTAATTTGGGCGCAAAAGGGGAAACTTTATATAATTTATGAAAATGTGATGTGAATTTTAGGGATCCTCAGATTCAAATCCATTCATTTACTTTTCTACACTTTTATACATATTATATATGTGTATACTCGTTATTTTAAAATATTTCCACTTTGTTTTACTTGTCGTTTTCTTTTAAGAGCCCCAGCTTTATACTGCTCATGCTCAGCAACGGACCACCTTCATCAATTGTTTTAGCTCATCGATGATCATGAGATTCACTAAGATAAATAGCACGGTCCGTGCAATATTTATTTATTTATTTATTTATTTATGCTTTGGTGTCAGTGTTTCAACTGTTGACTGAGTTTTAAATTCAACATGGGTAGACTTATAGAAAGTGTGTAATCGTAAAATTCAGTGGCCAACCATCCCAGTCTGGTGGCAAACGAAAAGGTATTGTTCTGATATGCCTAACGTTGTATCTGCAATTGATTGAACTTCACATGAGATACAAATTCCATCCAATGAACCCCAACAAAAAAACATACTTTCAGCAAACCAATTCTTTTCATTGATTGATATGAAAAGAAAGTTTATAAACAGTGATAATCATAAATTCCATCAATATCAATAAAACAATTACCTTTCATCTTAACTGAACTTGAGCCGTCGTGGTCGTATGGTAGTTGAATTTACAAATACCTGTGCAATCGTTGCCTATCACCACTTAAGTTGTGAGTTTGAACTCCATTCATGGCGAGGTGTACTCGATAAAACATTATGTGATAAAATTTGTCAGTGACTTGCGACAGGTCTGTGGATTCCTCTGAGTACTCCAATTTCCGCCACAAAAGTAGTAGCTGAAATATTTTTGAAAGTGGTGTTAAACACCTAACCTCCAATGGAAAAATGATGGTTCAAAGTTTGTGTATGTAGTGCATAACACGAAACACCTTTGGGTCATAATGTGGCATATCTTTACAAATACCAATAATACTACAACAATATTGTTTCCCACACAATTATTGGAACTGTTATACACATATCATGTCATTAAACAATGTACTGAAAAAGAAACAACTTAACTTTCATACCATCGTTTTTTACGGCAAAGATTGCTTCTGGGGCTCTATCCCATGGATCTAACACACTCAAGGCGAGAATGCTAACCATTACACCACCGATGAAATAGGAAACCATTTTGTCTACAGACCATTGAGACCAATAACATAATACCACCACAACAAAATTTCTGTGGTCGTATAAAAATCACACTGAAAAAGGAGCAGTCCTTCAAAACTTTCATTAAGCAAGGGACTTGTGCCCAAGTTGCTTAGTTGAAGTTAGTTAACACAGTCAATATCATCAAACACACATTAAAAGATCATAGATTAGCTTCCAGTCAGATTTGAACTGACATCTTTTCAACTTTATTGAAATGTACTACCTTGTACTATAGAAGCCATAATGATTGTAATATTACACAAAGTACACATACAGATAAATAAACCACTCAAACAAGTACTTCAAAAGCATCTTGTACAAAGGACTGTATTTAAGACATATTATTACCTACAGATGTACATGTATTTTAATCTTCACCATATGATTGTTAAATGTTTAAATTGTGTATTTATTGACACTGATTACATCAGGTTATAATATTCATTAAAAAGTTGTTAATGTTTTTGTGATTCATGAAACCTTTTTTTCTCTCTAGCTACTGTTAGTAGCGACTAGCCCCTTCGCTTAAATAATCTTAAACTTAAAGGGTCAATATATTACTTTAATAACAATATATGATATAAGTATACAAATATAACATGACAAAAAGACAAATATTTAATGGCTGACAAAAAATTAGGAATACCCAGAAAACTGAAGACTGAGACGCACAAACAACTAAAAATCCGGACCGACATGAACTCAGATGCTCCATATGAGTCTGCAGTTCGAACTTCACTAATACCACTTCATGGGTGAAAGAGCTGGGGGCAATTGCCCTCCCTACTTTTAAAAATTGAGGGAGGGATAGTTTCTATTGAAAATATTCCCCGTTTTTTCACATTCTGAATGATGACATGTATATGATGCTTTCAGTGTGTTGTTTTTGAATATTTAATAAAAAGAAAAGGAGTGTAAAAAGTTGGGTAAGTTTTTTTTAATAAAAAGGATTTTTTTCCTAACCTATGCCTGGATATGAATCCCATCTGGTTTTATAAAGGCAGTTAACTTTAAAATCTTCTTTTTCAATTGTAATGGATAGCATAAATATGACCTGTCACGAAAGCACATTCAAACTGATCCGTCATAATTTTAATGATGTTTTATTTTCAGTCGGGGCAACTTGGACATTCAACAAATACAATAATATTGAAAAGTAACGAACATAAATCGTATGATTGGGTTTTCAGTGTAATATGTACCTTTCAATCAAGTAAGTTTTTCGAACGTTTGTCGATGCATTCCGGCGTAGTATATCATATTCGAGCTTCGGCACTGACCTCCCAGCTGATCGCCGTCCGCCATCTTGGAATCGAATAACTGATAGTACACATGTGCCACCTGTCGGGAATGGGATAGGTGAACCCCATTGATTCCGTTCAGATGACCCTTTATTTTTTATCTATTTATTAATTGCACTTCGTCAGTCACCACATTGTCATTGTCAAACATTGCAACATACAAATTAAACAAATTATAATCAAGGTATGCTGAGCGGGTTGGTACAAAAGATGTCGAGAGAGAGACGGAGAGAAATAAAAAAAAGGATGACATCTCGGACAAGCACAAGTCAACTAACCAAAGTAGGCCTACAGTAGTTGTTGGTATCAAAAGTAGTTTCTACCAAATTTTGGTATATTGACTTCAGTTTGACTTTAAACTGATTAATATTCTTATGAAGAAAAGTGGGTAAAACGAGGCACGAGGGTTCCTCTTGGTAATTTTTTCCAAAGCCTCGGAATCCTATCTGAATAACAATGTTCTGCTGAAATTTTTTACCCTATGCTTTTTCAAATAAAAATGTTGTAGACTTAGACTAAAACATGTACTTATTCAGCTGCCTAGGGCATTAAATTAGTGAAGATATGTTTTATATTTGGTTGTCGATAAAATAATTTGACTATTATTTTTAGTTTATAAAAATACATCTATTAATAAATGTACCAGCTCATTATAATTAATGGTCCAGACAAATAAACAAGTAGAAAGCTGTTTTCTAAATCACAATTCATCAATTCATTTTTGCTGTACTGATTCCTTCCTTATGACACACCGTGGTGGACTTAGTTGGAGAATTGTAGGAGGGGGGCCAAGTTTCCTTTTTCCCTGGGGCCCAAAAATTATCTTAGCGGCCCTGCCTAGACCTTTAAATTAGACACAAGTTTATAACTCCTAATCCTGAACGGAAAGTTGGGGCCATTTCAGAGGGTACCCTACAGTACCCTATATATATATACATATAATCGTTATTAAAATGTCGAATGCGGTAGGTCGTGGGTTCGATCCCCGATCGGGTTAAAATTGGTATTTGTTGCTTCTCCACTAAGTACGTAGCATTAAGGAAAAAGAGCAATGACTGGTTGGCTGGGAATCAGGATATTGTATCCGAGTGGGGTGACATGTCTATCTAACTATAATACCGGAAATAATGCACTTCTCCGTAAATGAATTGAAGAGATGTTTGATTACTTTACACCTACCTCTCTTTAAATGATTTGTTACGCCGTTCAGTTGATTTGATGCGCAGTGCATATATACCAATCATTATCAGACAAGAACTATTCGAAGAAATAGAAACAGTAATAAAATCGTTTTATCCGGATCTTGCGTTTTCAGAGCTACGTCCTTTCAAAAGCTGCGGTGACTTTTGTCTTAGTTTTAGTTTTAACAGTGAGCTTGGTTTCTTTCTCGACCAGTTCAGTAAAAAGACTAATTATGTAAAATGATGAAAGAGCGAACTATTTTAATTGAGTCATGTGTCGATGATCAGGAACTCGCTTAATATTGTGTTTCTTTCATTTTATATGTCATTCTTATATTTTATTTATAATTAAGTGCAATTAAAAATATACAATGTATATAATTTTGTTTTAATGAGGAATGACACAATTGTTTCTGTGATAATATGTTATGACATTTATGACAATGACAATGATGTTTTTTTATTCTTTGATGATTTCAAATGTGTTATATTCAATGTCCGTGTATGATTAATACTCATTTTAATATAGTTGTATAATTTATTATTATTAGACGTACACATTGGTACGTTGATGCTTGCCACCGTTGTAAAGGGGTAGGTTCTGAATAAAAAAAAAATAAAAAAAATATATATTATAGAACGGCACTATCATTGAACTTGTGACGTCATGTTTACTGTGACGTCATCGATGAATGACGTTTTACGCAAAGCCTACAAATAGGCCGTTGGCACTCGAGGAGTGGTTTGAAAAGCCTAAAAAATAGGCTCTTTGGACATGTAAGGGTTAATTCAACGATAATCTCAAAGTGACTACCATACGATTTTCGGACTGAGTGAGTGATTGTTGTTTAACGCCAATTCATCAATTTTTCAGCTATATCATGGGGAGAACAAGTAAATTTTCAATAAGATGATGATGAGGTCCTCTTTGTGCTAGACCAACACGCTGATTTGGATTGTTATAGTGTTAGCTCACTGAAACAACATTCCGCGGATAGACATGTCGCTCCACTCGGACACATTATTCTGATTCCGAGTCAACCGGTCTTTGCTCTTTCTCTTTAATGCTGCGTTCTTAGCAGAGAAACTACAAATACCAATTTTTTAGTCTTTGGTTTGACCCGACCCGGGCTCGAACCCACGATCTACCGCACCCGAGACGAGCACGCTAACCATTACTCCACCGATGCGATTTGTTCCGGACTGAAAAGACTGTCTTGGCTAGATGAGCCAACCGGAACAAAAGGCAAAGGCTACGTATTCCAGATCTAGACAATATATTCGGACCTGTTTTCTTTAATTCTCTAAAGTAAATGTCTTGAAAATTAATTTGATGAAAATATTTTTAATATATGCTTCAGTAAACCTTATAAGAATCTTTCAACACCAGTTTTTAATATATACATCAGTAAACCACAATAAGAATATGAGAGTTTGACGACGGACCATGCTTTCACACACAAGACTTGACTAAGCGAACATTTCTCATAAAGAACATGTATTTTATTTTCATAGAATAGCTATTAAATGTACTTAGTCTGTCGGACTATCGGACTACTGGCCCATCGAACTATCGGGTGGTCGGATTATAGGTATGACCCCCACTGAAACGAATTGCATAGACAAAAATCTTATGACCCTGCAACCTTCAGCCGAGACAATATGATCCGATCCGACCCTGAGATTGACTGACACAAATGAAAGCAGTACATATGATCCTCCAGTCTTGTATTTGTAGGGGAAATTGACCGACACAAATGAAAGCAGTACATATGATCCTCCAGTCTTGTATTTGTAGGGGAAATTGAATGACATAAATGAAAGCAGTACATATGCTCCTCCAGTCTTGTGTTTGTAGGGGAGATTGACTGACACAAGTACATATGACCCTCCAGTCTTGTGTTGGTAGGAGAGATTGACTGACACAATTGAAAGTAGTACATATGATCCTCCAGTCATGTTTGTAGGGGAGATTGACTGACACAAATGAGAGCAGTATATATGATCATAGTCTTGTGTTTGTATGGGAGATTGACTGACACAAATGAAAGCAGTACATATGATTCTCCAGTCTTGTATTTGTAGGAGAGATTGACTGACACAAATGAAAGTACAACAAAATGTAGTACATAATGATCATCCAGTTTTTGTATTTGTAGGGGAGATTGACTGACACAAATGCAAGTAGTATAGATGATTCTGCAGTCTTGTGTTTGTAGGGGAGATTGACTGACACAAATGAAAGTAGTACATATGATCCTCCAGTCTTGTGTTTGTAGGGGAGATTGACTGACACAAATAAAAGCAGTACATATGATCCTCCAGTCTTGTGTTTGTAGGAGAGATAGACGGACACAAATGAAAGCAGTACATATGATCCTCCAGTCTTGCGTTTGTAGGGGAGATTGACTGACACAATTGAAAGTAGTACATATGATCCTCCAGTCATGTTTGTAGGGGAGATTGACTGACACAAATGAGAGCAGTATATATGATCATAGTCTTGTGTTTGTATGGGAGATTGACTGACACAAATGAAAGCAGTACATATGATTCTCCAGTCTTGTATTTGTAGGAGAGATTGACTGACACAAATGAAAGTACAACAAAATGTAGTACATAATGATCATCCAGTTTTTGTATTTGTAGGGGAGATTGACTGACACAAATGCAAGTAGTATAGATGATTCTGCAGTCTTGTGTTTGTAGGGGAGATTGACTGACACAAATGAAAGTAGTACATATGATCCTCCAGCCTTGTGTTTGTAGGGGAGATTGACTGACACAAATAAAAGCAGTACATATGATCCTCCAGTCTTGTGTTTGTAGGAGAGATAGACGGACACAAATGAAAGCAGTACATATGATCCTCCAGTCTTGCGTTTGTAGGGGAGATTGACTGACACAAATGAAGGCAGTACATATGATCCTCCAGTCTTGTGTTTGTAGGGGAGATTGACTGACACAAATAAAAGCAGTATATCTGATCCTCCAGTCTTGTGTTTGTAGGGGAGATTGACTGACACAAATAAAGGTAGTACATATGATCCTCCAGTCTTGTGTTTGTAGGAGAGATTGACTGACACAATTGAAAGTAGTACATATGATCCTCCAGTCATGTTTGTAGGGGAGATTGACTGACACAAATGAGAGCAGTATATATGATCATAGTCTTGTGTTTGTATGGGAGATTGACTGACACAAATGAAAGCAGTACATATGATTCTCCAGTCTTGTATTTGTAGGAGAGATTGACTGACACAAATGAAAGTACAACAAAATGTAGTACATAATGATCATCCAGTTTTTGTATTTGTAGGGGAGATTGACTGACACAAATGCAAGTAGTATAGATGATTCTGCAGTCTTGTGTTTGTAGGGGAGATTGACTGACACAAATGAAAGTAGTACATATGATCCTCCAGTCTTGTGTTTGTAGGGGAGATTGACTGACACAAATAAAAGCAGTACATATGATCCTCCAGTCTTGTGTTTGTAGGAGAGATAGACGGACACAAATGAAAGCAGTACATATGATCCTCCAGTCTTGCGTTTGTAGGGGAGATTGACTGACACAAATGAAAGCAGTACATATGATCCTCCAGTCTTGTGTTTGTAGGGGAGATTGACTGACACAAATAAAAGTAGTACATATGATCCTCCAGTCTTGTGTTTGTAGGAGAGATTGACTGACACAAATGAAAGTAGTACATATGATCCTCCAGTCATGTTTGTAGGGGAGATTGACTGACACAAATGAGAGCAGTATATATGATCATAGTCTTGTGTTTGTATGGGAGATTGACTGACACAAATGAAAGTAGTACATATGATCCTCCAGTCATGTTTGTAGGGGAGATTGACTGACACAAATGAGAGCAGTATATATGATCATAGTCTTGTGTTTGTATGGGAGATTGACTGACACAAATGAAAGCAGTACATATGATTCTCCAGTCTTGTATTTGTAGGAGAGATTGACTGACACAAATGAAAGTACAACAAAATGTAGTACATAATGATCATCCAGTTTTTGTATTTGTAGGGGAGATTGACTGACACAAATGCAAGTAGTATAGATGATTCTGCAGTCTTGTGTTTGTAGGGGAGATTGACTGACACAAATGAAAGTAGTACATATGATCCTCCAGTCTTGTGTTTGTAGGGGAGATTGACTGACACAAATAAAAGCAGTACATATGATCCTCCAGTCTTGTGTTTGTAGGAGAGATAGACGGACACAAATGAAAGCAGTACATATGATCCTCCAGTCTTGCGTTTGTAGGGGAGATTGACTGACACAAATAAAAGTAGTACATATGATCCTCCAGTCTTGTGTTTGTAGGAGAGATTGACTGACACAAATGAAAGTAGTACATATGATCCTCCAGTCATGTTTGTAGGGGAGATTGACTGACACAAATGAGAGCAGTATATATGATCATAGTCTTGTGTTTGTAGGGGAGATTGACTGACACAAATGAAAGCAGTACATATGATTCTCCAGTCTTGTATTTGTAGGAGAGATTGACTGACACAAATGAAAGTACAACAAAATGTAGTACATTATGATCATCCAGTTTTTGTATTTGTAGGGGAGATTGACTGACACAAATGAAAGCAGTACATATGATCCTCCAGTTTTTTGTATTTGTAGGGGAGATTGACTGACACAAATGAAAGTAGTACATATGATCCTCCAGTCTTGTGTTTGTAGGGGAGATTGACCGACACAAATAAAAGCATTACATATGATCCTCCAGTCTTGTGTTTGTAGGAGAGATAGACAGACACAAATGAAAGCAGTACATATGATACTCCAGTCTTGTTTGTAGGGGAGATTGACCGACAAATGAAAGTAGTACATATGATCCTCCAGTCTTGTGTTTGTAGGGGAAATTGAATGACATAAATGAAAGTAGTATATATGATCATAGTCTTGTGTTTGTAGGGGAGATTGACTGACACAAATGAAAGTAGTACATATGATCCTCCAGTCTTGTTTGTAGGGGAGATTGACTGACACAAATGAAAGCAGTTCCAGTCTTGCGTTTGTAGGGGAGATTGACTGACACAAATGAAAGCAGTACATATGATTCTCCAGTCTTGTATTTGTAGGGGAAATTGAATGACATAAATGAAAGCAGTACATAAGATCCTCCAGTCTTGTGTTTGTAGGGGAGATTGACCGACACAAATGAAAGCAGTACATATGATCCTCCAGTCTTGTATTTGTAGGGGAAATTGAATGACATAAATGAAAGCAGTACATATGATCCTCCAGTCTTGTTTGTAGGGGAGATTGACTGACACAAGTACATATGACCCTCCAGTCTTGTGTTTGTAGGAGAGATTGACTGACACAAATGAAAGTATTACATATGATCCTCCTGTCTTGTTTGTAGGAGAGATTGACTGACACAAATGAAAGCAGTACATATGATTGTCCAGTCGTGTGTGTAGGGGAAATTGACTGACACAAATGAAAGCAGTACATTGATCCTCCAGTCTTGTGTTTGTAGGGGAGATTGAATGACACAAATGAAAGCAGTACATATGATCCTCCAGTCTTGTTTGTAGGGGAGATTGACTGACACAAATGAAAGCAGTACATATGATCCTCCTGTCTTGTTTGTAGGGGAGATTGACTGACACAAATGAAAGCAGTACATATGATACTCCAGTCTTGTTTGTAGGGGAGATTGACCGACAAATGAAAGTAGTACATATGATCCTCCAGTCTTGTGTTTGTAGGGGAAATTGAATGACATAAATGAAAGTAGTATATATGATCATAGTCTTGTGTTTGTAGGGGAGATTGACTGACACAAATAAAAGTAGTGCATATGATTCTCCAGTCTTGTGTTTGTAGGGGAGATTGACTGACACAAATGAAAGTAGTACGTATGATCCTCCAGTCTTGTTTGTAGGGGAGATTGACTGACACAAATGAAAGTAGTGCATATGATCCTCCAGTCTTGTGTTTGTAGGGGAGATTGACAGACAATCAGTACATATGATCCTCCTGTCTTGTTTGTAGGGGAGATTGACAGACAATCAGTACATATGATCCTCCTGTCTTGTTTGTAGGGGAGATTGACAGACAATCAGTACATATGATCCTCCAGTCTTGTGTTTGTAGGGGAGATTGACTGACACAAATGAAAGTAGTATGTATGATCCTCCAGTCTTGTTTGTAGGGGAGATTGACTGACACAAATGAAAGTAGTGCATATGATCCTCCAGTCTTGTGTTTGTAGGGGAGATTGACAGACAATCAGTACATATGATCCTCCTGTCTTGTTTGTAGGGGAGATTGACAGACAATCAGTACATATGATCCTCCAGTCTTGTATTTGTAGGGGAAATTGAATGACATAAATGAAAGTAGTATATATGATCATAGTCTTGTGTTTGTAGGGGAGATTGACTGACACAAATAAAAGTAGTGCATATGATTCTCCAGTCTTGTGTTTGTAGGGGAGATTGACTGACACAAATAAAAGTAGTGCATATGATCCTCCAGTCTTGTGTTTGTAGGGGAGACTGAATGACACAAATGAAAGTAGTATATATGATCCTCCAGTCTTGTTTGTAGGGGAGATTGACTGACACAAATAAAAGTAGTGCATATGATCCTCCAGTCTTGTTTGTAGGGGAGATTGACCGACACAAATGAAAGTAGTGCATATGATCCTCCAGTCTTGTGTTTGTAGGGGAGATTGACAGACAATCAGTACATATGATCCTCCTGTCTTGTTTGTAGGGGAGATTGACAGACAATCAGTACATATGATCCTCCTGTCTTGTTTGTAGGGGAGATTGACAGACAATCAGTACATATGATCCTCCTGTCTTGTTTGTAGGAGAGACTGACTGACACAAATGAAAGCAGTACGTATGATCCACCAGTCTTGTTTGTAGGGGAGATTGACTGACACAAATGAAAGCAGTACAAACAATATTTATTTCTGTGAATACAAACAATAAATCATGTGCAGGAGACAATCGGACAGTTGTTTAGGAGACGATCTGGATTTCATTATATAGTACACAAACCATTCATATTAATGTCAACATTATAATGTGTATCTTAAGAATTATTAGCTTGAATGTTTGCATACCAGAAGTTATTTTTAAATATCTAATGTTGAAAATATATCTATCTCTATATACCACTATAACAACAATACGAAGAATATATTATAAACCTGAATAAAATACGTAATTATATTAACGTAAAATGACAAATCAAAAGAAACACATTAAAACACAAAATAAATGTACAATGAACAAACAGGAAGCGATGCATCAATCACAAATATAAAGACAAAATCTGTATGAACTACAGGTACATATTTCTGTATCAACTACAGGTAAATATTACCTTCATAATCATTAGTAAGTAAATTGTAGATATAAACCTTTCTTGTCAGCAAAAGCAAAGCAAAAATCATTTACATAAATTTGGAACAAAAATTCACATGAAGTTCAAAAGGCATGGGCAAAAAATTAATTCATAGATATCGTAAATACATGAAAAGCACTAGAACAATTTCATTCGATTTCATTGAATAGTTTCATAGGCTTAGTTTATTTGGGAATAACAAAGCTGAAGATCATCAAATTTCTATGTCATAATCTATAATTATAGAAGGATATGAATATATTAATTGGGCAAACAAACAAAATAAAATGAAAACTAAATAATAATAATTGTTCTGTCTTAATCTACTACAAAACCAAACTGATTTGTGTGGCATTCAATATTCAAGTTAGTGGTGGACAGTATTCCTCATTATTGGACTTCTCCTATTTAAAGTTTTCAAATACTACTCAACGATTTGCAACAAAACAAATAAAGTAGACAGCTTAGTTTAATAATACAACTTACGACATTTTTAAAGCAATAAAAATAAAAAAAATACAACAAATATATGCAACATACTCCTTATTTACATAATAACTAGTATAATATTATAACAGTCAATAGATCTCAGTCAATTATATCATGTCATTTCTATCAAATTAGATCATCTTGAGGAAATCAACGCATGGTATTATTTGTCCCTGCGTCTGTAGTTTGTTAATGATGGTCTTCCACAATGGACAAACCTGTAATACCTCATCATTACCTGTAAAATACACAACATTCCAGTTAACTGGTGAATTTTAAGATGTGAGAAAAATCGGATTAAAAGCTTTGCATGAAATTTAATATCTACATATCGTAACTAATGGTTCTACTTTAAATGATTGGTTGTTTTATGGTATTTAACGTAATTTTCAACAATATTTCAGTTATATCGTGGTGGTCAGTTTTATTGGTGGAGGAAACCAGAGTACCTGGAAAAAACCACCGACCTGTCGCAAGTCACTGACAAACTTTATCACATAAAGATGTATCGTTACTTTAAATGAGCCGTCATACTGAATTCTTAAAACCCAACATGTTGACAAGTAAATTATTATAACAGAATATTTGAATATTGCTTACACCAAGAACTAGGTTAATAATGACATTTTAATCACTTTTAAAACATAAGGGAGCAGTACCAAAAAGTCCAATGTTTACGTTTTACTCTGGAACCAAACATGTCTTTACTATGATGTTAATGTGGTAAACATATCAAAAACATTTTTTTATGTATTGTATTAGAATTAAGACAACTGTATTGTATTTTAAGCTTTGCCAAGGTCAATCTTAGTTTAAGTGGAACAAATATCCATTTATAGCTGACAATGGTGATTGTTCATTTACTCGTTGTCCGGCAATTATTAAAGAGAACGGAATTTCAAAGAAAAGAAAAGTAGCTCTGACAGAACATTATGCCCATACAAACCTGATAACTAATCATTAATTTAGAGCAACTTTAAACACAGTTTAACTATCAAATTGTTCTCATAGTGGTTGAGAGATGTTAAAATGGATGAAAGTCAAGAGAATATAATGTGGATCAGAGTTGACCTACCTATTAGAACTAATCCACACCTTGCTCTAGTTAACATCAGAGTTGACCTACCTATTAGAACTAATCCACATCTTGCTCTAGTTAACATCAGAGTTGACCTACCTATTAGAACTAATCCACATCTTGCTCTAGTTAACATCAGAGTTGACCTACCTATTAGAACTAATCCACATCTTGCTCTAGTTAACATCAGGTTAATCTGGTTTATATCCGACATCTCACCAACATGTCTCTGTATCCAGTCAGTATCTGGATTCTTTTCTATCTTGTTACTAGGTAAAGTACGGACCAGTGATATCATTACATAATCCCATTCTCTACCTGTTATATAAGATAGTATTAACATATTACTATTAAGGAGGTTGGATCATATTATTCCTGGCCATCTTTTTCGTGCATGGCTATCGCGAGTATTTCATCATAACAACTATGCTTTTAAGTGCAAAATGTAATGGAAAAGTAAGAGTTGAAAACAAATTATACAAAAACCCTGTGAACACTTTAATAAAAATCAGTAAATGATTGTAAATTATCTCCCTTTAATACTTGTTATGCTACTTGTCTGCCTTCAAATCAAAATATTGACAAAACAACCTTAGTGACCCTATTTTTTTAAAAGCTTGTTTCGTTCTAGATACAACTGAGCACATTATATACAAAAATGGGGAACTTGGTATTTCTTGCAACATAGTTATGAGCAAAAGAGTGTTGTATGGAGGAACAAAACTCTACGGCCAGGGTGAAAATCTGTTATTTTTTATTATTATTTTTTTTTTTAAGTTTTCCGATCTCAGATATTGCAAAAATACTTCAGAGTATTTCTATTAGCATTGTCTTTTGAGATTATGCAAGATATTTGCAGAAGACCTGTATGAAATGCATCATTTGTAGAGATCCAAAGTTGGTACCTCATCCACCGCCACACAAAGATGGGCGACTAGCAAAAAAGTTAGTTTGGTGACCTATGCTAATTTTTTTTTTTCAGCCCAGAACATAACCTATCATCAGGCAAAAAATTGAGAACTTGGTATTTCTTTTTTAAATTTGATCCAACCTCCTTAAGTAGCCTGTAACTGCTCACCATGTTATCAATGGGCTGCAAATTTTATAAGTGGGTTCAAACAATACATGCAATATGCACATTCTGGAAAAGCTATGATTTCACAGAAACAGTATGGATCTTTCCAGCAAATATGCTATGATAGAATTGGACCAATTCACAAATTTGGCAAAATGACTAATTTCTTAAAAAAAAAATTTGAATGCATGTTATAAAAGTTACTTTTGACACAAAAACATATGTTCCCCACATTCTTCATCTTTTTAGAAAGAAACACTGTAAATTTGAAAATAAAAATTGTCATAAAAATAAGTTATGTTGCAATTTATTTGACACTGTAAAACGTGTGTGACCTCTACACTTATAAATTGTTGTTGAAACAGACCTTTAGTTATGTTACATAGTACAATGTTCTGTCACTAACCTTGACTTTGAAGAACAGTGGTGACCTCTATACCAGTCAATCCTTGTTGTAACAGACCTTTAGTTATTAGTTCACAATGAGCTTGATAAGAGGACAATATAACTACATTACTTTCTGGTACTTTATGATGACGAACCAAATTTGATACAGCCGACACCTGAAAATAATGAAAAGTTGATAAAACTGTTGTTTGTAAGCTAAATTAATGAAGTCATATAGATACCAATACAGATAAGAATTTTTTTTATTCATATTAAGGGTCAAATGATTAAAATGAAACATTGTTTTAAGACTTAAGATCTGTCATGCAAAAGCAGTAACCATAGAAACATTGTATCTATTTCTTCCCAAACATTCTCTGAAATGTTGATACAATACAGTTCCGCCATTTTAAATCCAGTTGAGATGATGAAACAAATCCATTCTACAAGTACAGCAATGCATCTCTTATCCATTAGGCAATTAGAGGCTCAGCCCACTGAGCCTGTGTCGCTCACCTTTCATTCTGCTTTGAGGAAACTTAATACAGAACCTCCCATAGGTGCTTCCCACCAAGTTTTGGTCATTTGGCTAAGCAGTTACAGAGAAGAAGATATTTAGAAGTCGACCAATCAGAAACAAAAATGGCCTGTGGTGGCCATGTTTATTAATGGATCGGAACTATATGAGCAATCTTTATAGATGACCTTCCAAGGATGCTTTCTACCAAGTTTCGATTCATTTGGCCAAGTGGTTTCAGAGGAGACAATTTATTTTAGAAATCAACCAATCAGAAACAAGAATTGCCTGTGGTGGCCATGTTTGTTATCGGATTGGAACAAAATGAGCAATCTTTATAAAGGACCTTCCAAGGATGCTTCCTACCAAGTTTCGATTCATTTGGCCAAGCGGTTTCAAAGGAAAAGATTTTTTAGAAATCAACCAATCAGAAAAATGAATTGCCTGTGGTAGCCATGTTTGTTAATGGATCGGGACGAAATGAGCAATCTTTATAGAAGACATGATATAGATGCTTCCTACCAAGTTTTGGTTCATTTGGCCAAGTGGTTTCAGAGGAGAAGATTTTTTTTAAATCGGCCAATCAGAAACAAGAATTGCCTATGGCGGCCATGTTTGTTAATGGATCGGGACAACATGAGCAAACTTTAGAGAGGACCTTCCATAGATGCTTCCTACCAAGTTTCACTTCATTTGGCTGAGGGGTTTCAGAGGAGAAGATTAAAATGTGAAAAGTTAACGGACGACAGACGACGGACGCCAAGTGATGGCAAAAGCTCACATTGCCTTTGGCAAGGTGAGCTAATAAGGGGGGTAGTTAAGTAATCTGACCTGATAAGAGGGGTAAACTTCAGTGGAAGTGGCCTCATAAGAGGGGGACTACTGTATCATTTTATGTCTTCAGATCAATTCTATAACAAAGGCTATGTGTGTGCAAGTTCAACAAACAACAATAATTTTTGGTAAATTAAATAAAATATTTGCTTCATAACATGCACATCTTGACATGTATACATCCAGCAAAGCAAAAAAGTAAATGGTGACAGTTTTCTACAAATTTGATCGGTTGTCAAGGGACACAACATCTGGTGTCTTTTTTCACATATATGTTGCCTTCCATATTTTATGTATTCATAAATTGTACACCAACTGTTGATTCCTTACTGGTGGAAACTGTCCCCCCTTTTAAAGTTTTTGGGATAAAAATTCCTTAACTCTTTAAATGTATTAACTGATCAATATTTATGTATCAATGAATTTCTGATTTTCTAACAGTATATTACTTTATACCTATACAAACAGTATATTATTAGTTACACAGTGTGTTAGTGACCTAATGCGATATATATGATGTCAGTAAATTCCATATGGGGCGAGAGCATAGCTTGAGCCCCATATTGAATTCATTGACCCCGTATATATCGTATTAGGTCACTAGCACACTGTGTAACGAATATACAAATGTATCTTACTGATTACCTTTGAATGAAGGATTTAGATGTAACTGCATCAAAACTAATAGATATGAAATCTTTGTGTGTGTGTGTGTAAGTGATCAGGTGCAGTGATCAATATGTGACGTCATCTTTGCTTTGAAAGAAAAAGGGGAGATAATTCTACTACTAACCGTGTATTAAAAACTACTGACTGTGTATTGAATATACAGTTTCCATGTGTTCACTTTTAACCAATGATATTCCTAGAAGTTTGTAAGAAGTAAGATATTACTTTATACCTATATCTATGATAAGTTCAAACCCCATTCATTGCTAGGTGTACTCGATACAACATCATGTGATAAAGTTTGTCAGTGACTTGCGACAGGTCGGTGGTTTTCTCCGGGTACTCAGGTTTCCCCCAACAATAAAACTGACCGCCAGGATATAACTGCAATATTGTTGAATGTGGTGTTAAACACCATAACCCTAGCCAAACCTTAACTATGATATCAACATTATCTCTTAACCTGTAAACATAAATTATCTGGCACACTTACTGTAACATTAGCATCTGTCCTGTTACATAAACTTGTGTCTACCGAGTCAGGATCTTTGATCCATTCTTCCTGACCATTAACCTTACAGAAAACAACTGCCTTATTAGGCCAAAAGGTCAAGGTCGGAGTACTTTTTTGCTTAAAAGTTCCACTAACTAACGAGTTATTATAGAAAAGTTCTACAGGCAGCTCAGCAATGCCATCATGCTGAAATATAAAATAATATAAAACTGTCTTACAAGTATACTGGTATGGTCATCATGGTAACATGTAAATCATACCACAAACATACATGTACATGATAACAGAAAATATAATAATTAGAGAAGTATTATCATGCTTAAATAATATAATCTAAAAATATACTATTTCAACAATTAAAGACTTCTACTAATTGTAAACAAACAAATAAAGACTTTTACTAATTGTAAACAAACTATAATTCTGCTCATAAAGCTAAACAAAATATCTGTGTCAATTGGAAAATTAATCATGACTTTCTAGAAAAGGAAAATTATATTACCATGGCAATCATCTAGATTCACTCGACTGCAATATGATAGATAGATATATTTGTATACAATTTGATTGCCTGTAGTTCAATATAACCAAAGAAATGTCTTTCTGCCATTTTTGTTTTCTTTTGTCTGGTGCATTGGATGTTGACTTATTTTACAAATAATTTATTTATGTTTGGGATTTATTAAATAGTCAGAATTAAATTATGTCTCTCCTTTCTGGGGAAGACATATTGTTTTTATCCTGTCTCTCCGTCGTTTACAAATTCCTCCTACATTTTAAATGGGAATTCTCAAAAACTTTGCATGCTTGTTTAGTTTATTACCAAATGAAGATTCACATATCATCACTGCATGTTGATCCTACTATTTTTTAAAGAATTTTTTTTTTTTTTCACGAATGTTTCGTCTAGAAGTTTATACTCACAACTCCTTAATTTTAAATGTGAAATCCTCAAAACATTGCATGCTTGTTTATCACCATATGAAGATTCTCATATTGCTACAGCAGTCTGTTCTGACCATCTTTGAAGGAGTTATTGCCCTTTTTGTCTTTTAATTAGTAATAAAAGATTGTATAAATGGCAACTTTTGTGGTGACTAACTTTTAATACTCTCCTTTCATAAAAACAATATATTTAGCCTCAACAGCATAGTTTTTACATTAAACAACGCATATATTAGATCATCAGAAGATAATAATTTTGTTGGTGATATACAGATCCTTCCAAGTGTATCAACGATCAAACACTCAGGTCGGACACAGAGTTTTGTCGGACTTCACTCTTAAAATTGTCCGACCAAATTGTCTGACCTAATCCTCCCAGGTCGGAGTGAGAGTCTCCACTCTCAGATAGTTAAACTGTAAACAGGAAACGTCCCCAAATTCTGCTAACCAATAAATTTGTACATAAAGAAACATGCGTATCTTAGTAAAGCTGAAGTAAATGAGTGATATACAGTGGTACGGAAAGTATAGATATGTTAACGGCTGTCACGGGTGATATATATACAATAATATCCATGAATAAAATGTATTAACATGCAGTACCCATGTTTTAAGTGCACTAGAAGTGAATATTTAATATATCCCTATGTACTCGCGACAATCGATGCCAAGGCCTTTCACTTGTTGCAGACAGTTGCCGGTTTACGATATCGGGTGCGTTTGCTCTTTTACGTGTTTGCCAAATGTAGGGCGAACGAACCCGGGTAAATAATTCTAATTTATACATTTATTTCTTTAAAGGCTTTGGATTAAAATTAACCAGTAAAATTTAAGTTTTATTTTGTTTATGGCGAATGGGTCATAAATCCGTAAATCCCGTTTTTTTCTCTTGAAAATTGGCAGTCTGCGGAGTCCTGATATAGGTGAAATAATATTTTATTAGTGTATTCTACGTTTTTTTTTTTTTACAGTTTACCTGTCAAAACATCACACATCTCAGCATGTTGTCGCATCGTGCATTCATGATATACAAATACACCTATCACAGGTGCTCAAGACTCTTTTCACTAAGACTTATAAACATAGATAACTATTCTGCGTTTTCGATTTTCAAGCCGTCTTCCAATTTATTTGTACTTAAAAAAATTAATTTATATCTTTTTTCTTATATATGTGTATAAATATCTTAATAAAATAAATACATTTACGGTGAGAAATTATTTTACGTCATGATATTGTTATTTAGGTAAATACTTATTAGACATATTTTTTTAAAACCATTTTTGTCTTTTTAATTGATAACTGACCCAAGCTAAATAAATGAAATGTGACTTAATGTGTTAATTATATAAATCCTTGCCTTCTACAAATTTTAATTTCTTATCTAATTCTTATTCTTATTTAACAATATGGTCAGGTTGTTATTTTCATTGAATGGCTTCACAGTAGGGGCTCTTCCTGTATATTGGTTACATCCTGTATATTACAACTGACAGCTAATGCATGACAAACAATTTTAATCAGCCATCATTATCACGAAATACATTTTTTAATCTATATTTTGATGATGGCACCTAATTCCCATCACCTAATCCAAATTAGTATAGTAGAGGAGTACCGTATTTTTCGGACGATAAATCTAGATAAAAATGACGATTTTGTTCACAGTACAAAAAATGTATACCTTTTTTTGCTGTAGGTTTATTTCTGAATAAGAAGACTCGTATCATCGATGTTCTTGGTGTTATTTTTTTTTAAAAATAAAGCAATAAAAGTATACTAACAGGGGGTGCAATTCTGGAGATAAAATATTCAACATCAGTTCAATATTGTATTTTATAATCAAATATATACTATAAAAAATGTATCTTGTTGAAAAAAATCACAGGGTGGATCGATTTACAATATAAAATTATTATCACAAAATATCTAAATATAGCTATAGCTTTCCATCAAACAGGAGCATGCACACGCGATTGTAGTAAAAAATGGAGGTTGCAATACATCTCACAGTAAACAAGCTTTTTATACTAAATATACTGGAAAATAATGTATATCAATTTCGTTACTTGATCGATATTTTATTGCAATAATTTATATGAGGCTATGGGTGTTTAAACGTCACTTTTCAACAATATTTCAATTATATATTGACCTTTGAGCTACCTTTCCTGGCGCGAATATGGTGCAAGGTAGAAATACACTAGGGTATTTACGTAACCGGACATTCTACATACCGGAAAGAAAGTACGCTTACTAATATGCATCGATCACAAAATGTTTGATATGTTCACCTCGAGAAATGAAAAAAAAATCTTTAAATATCCACTCTCACGTCCGACCAAATTGTCGGACTTAGAGAGTGTTGACTCTCAATTTAAATTTACTTCAATGATTGCAAATGTACCTACAAACAAATAGTAATAAAAAACAACAACATTAAATAGAATTAATTATAATTGTTCTCCCCCTGGCACCTGAAAATTTGTGTCAACAAGATGTTCCTTCCATTATTGACAGCTGGCTGTAATACCTAGTCCAATACACATATTGCCGTCACAGATGAACAAGTATAGGGACTTGAAATATTTGTAAACGGAATATTGTGTAACTTTAGCCAGTGATTTTTGCATCCGTTATTTCACCTTTATATGGATATCACACTCCGAAAGAATTATCTCTTATTCATTCATGTACACAGCCGTACCGGCCTCACTGACTCTGTTTTAAGTGGCAACAGATTTTTTTTTTTAAATCGTCAGTGATTTCTCCAAACAAAGTCAAAACGCAAACTTAAGTCGAGTTTTTACTCAAATTTAATTTGGTTTGTAAAGAAAACTTTTTTCGAGAAATCCAAGCCAGGCTGGACTCGGCGTATATAATTTTAAAGTTTAGATTTCGGAAAAGTTACGATATTTCTAGCATTCCGATTGTAATCGTAAAATTTAAATGTACTAGAAAGATCTATTAAAATTAAACAGATTAAAGAAACACAAACGGTGTAACTCGAAATTATTGTACAATTCTTTGATTATGAGGTGCTCCTATGCATCGAACGACTGTTGTTCCCAAGCGTGACAAATATTGACCTTGGAGCTACCTTTCTTTGCGCGAATATGGTGCAAGGTAAAAATACACTAGGGTATTTACGTACCCGCACATTCTACACACCGGAAATAAAGTACGCTTACAAATACGCATCGATCACAAAATGTTTGACATATTCACCTCGAGAAATGTAAAAAAAAATCTTTTAATATCCACTCTCACGTCTGACCAAAATGTCCGACCAAATAGTCGGACTTAGAGAGTGTTGACTCTCAAATTTGTCGGACATTTTGGGAGGAATATGTCGGACCTGAGAGTATGATCGTTGATACACTTGGAGTGTACTGTATTGCTCTAGTGGTGTAGAACTTGTGTATATCTGTCTCACATAACTACTATTTCTGACTTATTATATACAGCTATCAACATACCATTCTGTATTGTACTTTAAGATCCAGTGTTTTATCAACATAGGCTTCCATTAATGATCTCTGTAGTCCAAGAAGTCTAGCTGTTTTACTGTATACACATGGTTTTAGACCCTGACTATCACCAAGCAGTGTGACCTGTTGTAGATTTTTGTTCAGTATTATAGGGGTCATACTTTCTGGTTCACTACACATCCCACAATCATCTATTATAACCTAAAACAACAATCAAAATAATATCAAAATCACATCAACAATATTTATTAAATCAGTCTTTAAAAAAAGCTGGCTAACATATAAACAGTGATCTCAGAATTGTTGCTTTCAAAATGTCAACACAAGACTACAAACAAACTATTGAAACATATTGATACTGTTAATTAACACAAATTACAGTCTTTAGTCATTAGAACTTGTTGCTATAGTTATAGGCTCATCCATCTGACCTTGAATCTCCAAAACTGAGTCAGTTACTGTAAATGTTTTTAGTATTTAACACATTAATGTATATTACATGCCTATCCCTTCTTTGACTTTTCAATTATGAATGGTATATAGTTTCAAAACTCACCCAGACATTTTTCTGAGTAAATAAGTGGGTTAGGGTTATGGTGTTTAATGTCATTTTCAACAATATTTCAGCTATATCGTGGCAGTCAGTTTTATTGGTGGAAAGTAAACAAGTGGATACCAGAATTATAGATAACCAATTATAGTAATGATTTTGTTAAAATGTATCCCTTGGTCTGGTTACACTGGCTTCATATAATTATATCAGTCTTACCTGACATATGTTAGTATTATGATGTAGCTTAGCCTTGGCACTTGTCACACAGGTACACATAATTATGTCAGCCTCTTGCAGTTCTGACACTTCTGCCTTCATTACTGTTGCCATATATTCATCCATTTGATCCTGTCCAATATCGTCAGGGTACAACTGTAACAACATATCTTGTTCCTGTATACTGTCACTGAACTGATTGGCTGATCCACGGATCTTGTGGTGTAGGGCAATATCAATCATTACAGCAGACGGCATCTTACTTCCTGTCACATGACTTCTATATGTAGGAAAATCTTTTTGTTCAACTTCATCACTGTAAACTCTAACAATCTTAGGACAAGAAGTTCTAAACATCAGCAGATAATCTAAACAAGAAATTATAACTAATAGTGTCAACGAAAATTACAGACATCTACTTCCTGTCATATGACTTTTATATGCGAGAAAAACCTTCTGTTCAACCTCTGCAATGTTCAACTACTGCTGTATAAGTTCCTGCGTTTTTCCTCTAAAAATCATCCAGGGCCATACAGAAATATGGGAACCATTCATGTATTGTTTGGATTCAATCATGCATTATTTTCTAAGAAAAAACTTTTATTTATTTTCCAATAGGGTCCTATGTTAAAAACAAAGCATTAGTGTGAGGTCCATCTTGGTTACCACAGTAACAACACATGGGAAATATCTAGCAAGGATCATCCTCCTACATAATATTAGGTTTCAATTGGTTAATTTCCTCAGAAGATCTTTAAAACAACTACTAAATCAGAAGCTTTTAAGGTCTATAGCAGCCATGCTTGATTATTAATTGGCACCAAAGTAACAACACTTAGTCAGAACATTTCAGACAAGTTAGATTTCAATCCTTCCAGTTATGAAAAGAAAGTTTAAAGTGATGGTCAACAATTCTAAAAAATATCAAAAAAACAAACAATCGCCTGAGAAGAAGATTGAAATATAAAAAGTTTACGGAAGCAGACGACAAGTGATAGCAATAACTCACATGACACCTTAGATTGAGCTAAAAACTCAAAAATCAAAACATCTAATTTCTTGATAACCTTTATGATACATGAATAATTTAATGAGTTTCCAATTTTATCAAATGAGTATTGAATAATAAAAATAAAATTTCATATGGATCTTGGGAGATGAAATCAACTTACTAGCCACAGCATCCAAGGACTGTTCTGTTGGTCCACACACCATAACTTGAGGTTTTATATCAGTTCTTGTTGTCTTCCTATTATTTTCTATAAACGAAAGAATGAGACAAGCAGCCAACATAGACTTTCCTGTGCCAGCCCCACCACGGATCACTGTAAATGGTTTAGTTATAGCCATATTTAAAGCTTCTTCTTGACTCTGATCTGGTTTAGGAAACTGAGTAATTTTTGTATTTATATTCTGTGTTTTACTACCATCTGCAAAGAAATAATATGAATGTATGATAATTTACTGTTTTTTTAAATACTTGTACACAATAATAAAATGTTATCTGCTTACATAAAAATCATCTCATTTTATGGCTAACAGAACTTTTTTTTATCTAGTTTGAAAACTTATAATATAAACTGTATGTGTAAAACACACACACACACATTACATGGTAACTAAAGTATAAGATAAGAGTGAAACTGTAACATTATAGACGAAATTCTCATCACAGAACAAGACATACAAATATTTTTTAAAGACTTGTGGTAAAAATGTCCACATTTTTTCTATCCCGATTTCTAATTGCCTAATTATTGAGATTATACCAGTCATGCATGGTATTTCAGTCCTTCTCAAACAATACAGAGGAGGATCATGGGAACACAGAACAAGAGGCTAACATGAGCCAGATTCCCTTAAATAGTCATTTGTGCACTATTTGGGTTCAACAAAATTTGTTGTTTCTGCGACAAGAATTACACATTGCTGTCATTTTTATTCATAGTAAACATGATTAATGAGGAATCTTTGTTCAAGACTTAGCATATCCCATTTGTACTCAATCACAAATTATTTGTAGTTTAGTTTCAGAGTAGAAGCATTTTAAAAGAGAAACAAGATTTAACCATGGCAGCCATGTTTTTTCCATCAAGACAAATGAGGACTTGTACTAGTTGTAGAGGGCCTTAAAAATATCATATTTACAAATTTTGGTCCACAATGGCCAATAAGTTTCAGAGGAAATAATCAAACAACAACGGATGACTGACGCAAAGTGATAGCAAAACCTCACATGATGTTTGAAAATATATATACTGTACACTAGATTGAGAAGTATTACATTTCTGTATTAAATGTATACAAGAAGAGTTGCTGATTAGAGATGTGTATCTTTCTCCTTACCACACTAAAAATTCCTGATCGGCTCTGGAAAACAACTAATATAAGTATGTTTTAAGTTATTTCATGGCAGCACAGAACTAGAGGCAAACTTGAGCCAGATTCACTTAAATAGTTAATCATGCACTATTTGGGTTCAACCAAATTTGTTGTTTTTGAGACAAGAAATACCCATTGCTGCCATCTCTTTCAATGACAATACAAGTTCTTTTACAAGAATTATATCACTAAAAAGTATTAAGTGTACTTGTGATAAGTCATCACATATAAAGTTTATAAAGGATTATATGTAAATTTCAAAACAAATCAACGTTACTATATAGCAAATAGTTCATGGCACTGAGGGTCATATGGCAGTATATGGACCGGTCCGTCACCAAAAAAATATTATATGGACCGAAGCTTCTGAGGTCCATATAATCTTTTTTTGGTGACGGGCCGGTCCATATACTGCCATATGACCCGAAGTGACATGAACTATTAGCTATATTATACTTTTTATCTAAAATAATGATGCAGGTACCGTTCCTGAACCGAATCAAAAACGAGGCAGTCCAGTCCCAGTCCATATAACGTTTTATTGTACCTCAGTATATGAACATCACTACAAAATTTTCTACATTAAAATTGTTATTTTTCTCCTTTTCCAGTTGTTTGACTATTGAGCGGTCCATAGTTTTTAGGACTATGGACCGGCAATGTGAATCGTTTTCGCAGATTTTTAGTTCTGCGACCGGATTGGATAAAAGGTTTATATTTCGGAACACTTGGACTTCATCGTCTATTAACGAAAACTCTGAAATTTTCAAAAAAATTCAAAATTTCATAAAATTTCAAAATTTTCTTAAAACTTGTAGTCACCATGAACATTTATGTTGAAGTCTACTTTCTCAAAAGAATCAAACTCTTATGAATGACTGGGGAAATAGCATAACAATGTCCATGAGACAATATTCAGATTTATAATGCAAAATACTGGCAAAAGATGCGTGATTTCATTGGTCTGTATCATTTTGAGGTGATCATTCAACTATGAGTCGATGTTTTTCGGTATAATAAAATACTTATAGACTGTGTATTCGGGAATAGCAAGCTTGTTGTCCCCTCGACCCTGACTATTGACCTTGGCTTCGCCTCAGTCAATAGTCAGTGTCTCGGGGACAACAAACTTGCTATTCCCTCATACCCATTGACCGGCTGCGCTAACAAAGACAAATAGGGAAAATAAAAACGTAAAGTATAATATATATACAGTTGACTCTCGTTATCTCGAATTCGATGGGACCATGGAAAAAATTTGAGTCAACCGTAGTTCAACTCAAGAGGAGCTATGAAAATACCAGAAGTGTAGTTTGTTTAACGATGAAAGGGAGACAACTCTAGCAAAATTTTGAAGAGCTAAAACCAGCATCGCATGTCTCGATTCTCGGAACGATTTAAAACTTATTCGATGTTTTTGTTGCTGTTTTTTTTTCTGTTAAATTCTTTGAATCTTGTGGAATGACTGAAAACTGCTAGACATCTTTTTTTTGTGTGTGTATGATTATGTTTATCTGTTGTGTTGCATTGATTCAATAAAGTGTAAAAGAAAACTTTTCTCGACCGAAAATAACGCCAATTCTGAGAAATAGCGTGATTTCCCCTTTTATTACAACAGTTAATTAAGAGTAACATTTTTTTCAAATCTCTCAAAATTGAGAAATTATACATCTTTAATGAAAATTAATTTCTGACAAATAAATCAATAGATAAAACGCTTCTGTTGTGTACTTTTCACAATCATTGATGTATGCCGATCCAAGCGCACTTATTATAAATCGATAATTTGTTATTGTACACATTTAACCTGTGTCATAATAGATTATACCAAGCCAATTCAAATATTATCGCTAATTAATTTGACAGATTGTTAAAATAAACATGTGAAATAGCCTAAGGTAAAAATGTCAAAGTCAATGACCGGATGTTTCACCTGTGATCCGATTTTAATCCCAAGGTAATACACATGTTTTGACAGATAAATTTGACTTAATGAATGTAAATAATATGGTTTTCTACATCTCGGGACCAAAACTTTTATTCGAGACAACCGAAATTTCGACTCATCCGAATTCGACTCAACAGGAGTCAAATTATATATTTTTATACACAACGAAGTTCGGGACTTCGATAAAAATTCGACTCAACCGGAAATTCGAGTCAACCGAGTTCGAGACAACGAGAGTCAACTGTATATATATTACACATAGCATATGAATGCACAATTATTACTGAATTCCTACGGACCTAAAATCAATGTGTAAGGACATTTTTTCCATATTCACACCCTGATTTCTCATCTTTAGTCCTCACAATGACAACCATTTACACCAGAGGCCCACTCTATATACTCTTACCTAAAGGAACAGGATTTCTGTGTCTGGCAATGTCCCGGGCCAACTGTGAACTATCTGTTAACATGAGTAGAGCCTCTTCAATAAACCTACAACAAAATATCTTTGTAATACCACAATGTTTGTGATGCCAAGTGAAAACTAGAGGCTCACATGAGCTTGTTACACTTGCCTGCTAATGAATATTTATTGTACTATAGCCTATTGTAGCGTATCCCTCAGGACTTGAACCAATAGTCTCTGATGCCTAAATTTGTGCTAATTTTAATCTACATATCACAACGCTGCATGCCATTTTCCCAATTGTGTCTATGTTAATCTTTTGACCCTAGGACTTTTATTTCATAGACCCTAAGTCTGTATTTGTACCACACTAAATCTGCATTTCATCAAACTTATTGGATTTTTCCCCTTTTAATTGATAGTGACAATGTCTTCAGGAAGTAATCTAGCAGATTTCATCTATTACTATCAATTATGGTTTTCGAATTAAACTCGACTGCAGTAAAACTGGTGCTGGAGAATGCCCTTGTCGAATTGCTGTTGTCATATAATGCTGCACATGGTGTAGCTCTTCATTAGTTTATAGATTTTCTTTATACATTACAAAAAAGTCTACATGACTTTAATTGGCAATTTTTTTTAAATTATTATTATTTGCAAACCATGATATTTTGTAATTGATTATTTAGAAGTGTTTTTTTTATATTTCTAATAGAACACAAATGTCAATGTCAGTTAAATTAAATCTAGTAATTTCTTGTAGAAATATTACTTACCTATCTGTGTTACATTTAGGAATCCATTCTACAGTACAAGGCAATGACTTAGTCAACAACTGTAATGGAAACGTGACACAACTCCCAGTCAACTGTATCTGTACTGTAATACAGTCCACTTGTTGAATCTTACGTAACAATATTCCATGTCCAACCCATGTGACTGGTACACCATTGTTAACAACCAATGAAACTCTCTCATTTAATGTTGGATCATGTGGGATATCTAATCCTTTATACCGTACACAGAAGTATCCATGACAACTGAAATTTAAATGTCTTTGTTTGCAATATTCCAACGGAAGAGAAAAAGATGCAGAATAAGTACTAGACATCTCCTGCCAGGTCATCATAATGTTATGAATAATCACGGAATCACCTGCAGAAACAGCCTGTTCTGATGCTTCTAAATTTAGAACAGAGAGCCATGCATTTTTATAACTTTCTTCATCACTGTATTTTGTGATTGGTTCACAATCTCTTGATATAGCAAAACAAGAGATTGGGTTAGACCTGTGTTCTAAACAGATATCTAACTGTGGGGTTAAGTTAATAAGTTGTATTATTGGTGTTGGAATTCCTAATAATTTCTGACTTGTTAGCTGTACCTGAAGGACATTTCCTACTGAGAATTTCCTCTCAAATGATACAATTTGCTGAGCTTTATTATCTCTAACTAACTGCTCTGAAGAAATTTCTGTAGAATAAAGACCATTACCATTGTTGAGGGAAGATGTTTTCAACGTTGAAGCAACAGTTTGAAGCTTTTCAGCATTTTCTTCTCTGACTGCAATTATTAGTTTTTGCCACTGGATAGATGGTATTTTACACACAAACTGATCTGGATTGATAATTAAACTGGAGTTACCCCCCATTGTGGGTATTCTACCAGTGACATCATAGATACAGCCGTGCATGTTTACGTTAATTACATCATGTTTTTCACACATTATATTTTGTGGGCTAAGTAGATCTAATGGAACTCGTATTGCAGGAATACTATCTACTGAGGGAAAGCACAGTTTTATTTCCGACTTGTTTACAGATTCGATTATTGGATATACAGTTAAAGGGCGGGCTTGCAACGCTAGACACAGATGAACTCTGTCAACTGCTTCTTCATACATTTCTTTACTCTTTAAGGATCCATTTAAGATGGCACATAAATTACAGATTTCCTCCAGCTTATATGACGGACCCTGTTGTTCAAGTGTGGATTTTATTAGACGGTGTACAACAATGTCCATATAATTATCTGTTGGACTTGTCATATGAACAAAGTTAGTGATGTTCAGAGAGTAGACACTGCGATCAGAATGATTAATTACTCCTGAACACTGATATCTGAGGTGATCAAGTAACTGTTTAAGTTTCTGTAGCGCTAAAGCCAGTTGGGGGTGGGATTCTGCCGATACAACAATTTTCTGGATAGTATGGACGTCATTCACTTCTGCCGCTCGACAAATTTCTTCAAATAATACTGTGTACATGTTAAAAGTGTCATTTATTCTGATGTTATTTTGCCGTAGGTAACTGACAATACATGTACAAGCCACTTTACACCTACACACATGTCCTATGTCTAAGAATGGCTGTGTTAATGCAACACTATTTAATGCATCAGCAGCAAATTGCTTCTTCCACAGCTGTAATACAGATTCTCTAGGGGGGAGCTGACAGAGAAGAGGGGTTAAATCTGGTACCTTACTCAAAAGATACTGTGCAATGTGATAGTTAGTCGTTATCAGTAATTCTAGTACAAGTATATGAGCTTCTGGAGTTGTCTTTTCTTGGATGTCCAAGTCGAAATACAAACCAGCATTACCTAGGCGCTTCTGACGCCACATACCACACACATAAACCAAGACCAGAATGCAACTTTTAAGATAATCACTAGATGCTGCCAATTCATTTAGAATTTCTTCTACTTCTTGATAGTTGAAGCTCTGTTTAGAATTAACAACCGTTGTTTTTGTTTCCACTGCAATTATGTCCCCTGTCTTCTTAACGGTCAGGAAGACAGATAAAGAAACACAATCCGCTCCTGTTCTAAAACTGCAGACATTCTGTAACAACTTTGATGGTATAATAGATATGGCTGTATTATGTGAAGTTTTACGCTGTTTGGCAGCTATATCTATAGGACTGTCTTTACTAACGTAATAAGAAAGATCAGACGTATGAACTCCTATTACATAATGACCATCACTTGTTTCTTCTATACTGTAGGCATTGATAACTTCCTCTGTAGGTGATGATATTGAGAAAGTCCACTTGTCTCTCATGTCAGCATGGGAAGAGTAAACATCAGATGGTAGTGTGTAATCATCATGATAAAGGTGCTCCATATCAGAATTATCTACAGAAGACTGTATATTATAATCAATGTTCAAAACTTCTACGATCGAGTCAACGGAGATATTAACTGGACATACACCAACAACAATACATAATGCAACATCTAAGTCACGATCCCACTGTAGAAACTTAACAATAAACAACTTCTCACCAGGATCTAAAATATTGACTTTCTCATAATTATTGAAACTGATTTGACCATTTTTATTCAAAGTATAAACACACACATATCCTTTGTTAACTCGGTTTATATGAGACGATGTTATCACATTGTACATTTTACAAACGCCTTCATCTACTGGTATTAGTAAACCAGTATTTTCTGGCTCCACACGACAAGCAAATGCTCTTTCTGATGGATTAAATCCTTCTTTAAGAACACCAATTACGATTCCACTTTCTCCGTCATCTGACATTTCAAATACAACTTCGTCCCCAAGAAACGCTCCACGACAATCTTTCTGACTAATAAACGTTACATTTGGTAATTTTGTATCCATGACATGTCCATACATTTTACTATCACTATACTTCAATATGCACTGTCTATATTTATATGGATTAGATGCCACAAGTGAATTAAGATCTTCTATAGGTGGCATGTTTGGTGGCGTGGATTTTCTTCCACAACATAATACAGCAAAGTTGTCAACCAACTGGACATTAAACTGATCGCTTAATGACGGATCCATCCCTGCTAACTGTCTCATGGCTCCCTCTGGTGAAATGTTATAATTATATACAGTACCATTTGTATCAGACGAAACATTATTAATATCACCGTTCATCACGGAAGAGGTATTACCAGCACCCACTTTCCACGGGGGAAGTTTTTGTGGGCGTGATAATGGTGGTGGCTGATTGACAGGTTTACGCCTATCTGCTATTTTCACCATTTTATCTTTAGCCGATGGTGAATTCATCATGTTAGTTACTTGTTGTTTTATTGATTCCAAGGTCATTGATGAAGGTCGAATACTCTTCATGTTACGACAATGTTGTAGGTAAGTTTTCCATACATTGATACATTCTCCTATAGCACACAAGGCCACAGGATCTCCAATTACTGCAACAAAAGACTGAGCTCTTGTTAAAGCTGTATTCAATAACTTAGAATCTGAGAGAAAGCCAAAATCTCCCATCTCATCTTCAGATTGTTGTACTGTATCTATCAGACTTCTAGTTCTTACTGTAGATATAAACAAGGCCCTGAACTCTTTACCTATAACAAGAAAATAATATAACATCTCTGCATCTATAGTGAGTGATTGTTACACCAAATGAGCTTCAGTTATATCATTAAGTTATATTCTATGACATGATGATGATATCCACTTTGTACTAGACCAATATGCTCAGTTGTATTTTTATAGTGCAAGCTCACAGAAACAAGTCCATAGGTAGGCATGTCGCCCTACTGGGACAAATTTTGCTGGTTCTGAGACAACCGGTCTTTGCTCTTACTCCTTAATGCTTTATGCTAACCACAGAAGCAGCAAATACCAATTCCATAGTCTTCGGTTTGATCTGACTGGCACTGTAACCCACAATCTACCACACTAGAGTAAAGCATGCTAACCATTATATGCCTGATGCTATTCTATCTACAAGTAGTATATAGTGATTAAATGAACAAAACATTAAAATATATATAATCAATTCTTTAATGGTAACTTACATGTTTCAAAACTTAAGCATTATGCAGAATATGCTCATTTACTACCCCCCCCCACCCCCCAAAATTCTCATTTTTAATGGCCTAACGACTCTTCTATTTGTACCAATATTTAATACCACATAAATCACTACTTTTTTGTAATACTTTACACAACCTCTTTCTTTTGGCTCTAGGATGGTACAGTCCACTGCATATATTTTCTATACTGATGTTGCACTACACATGTATATTTTTTTGAATTTGTAACAATGTTTTTTTTAATTAAAATGACTAACTATTTACCTTGGACATTATTTACTCTCTCAACAGTTACTGTCCCCAAGTCAGGATGTCTTTTCCTTAAGGATTTACGAATTAGCTGTACCTGGAAAATAATATATTAAACATGAAATAGGTGGGATATTTTTTTTACAGTATAAGTAAGTGTAGGATACTAATTACTCATTAATATCAAGGCTGATTTTAACTCCAGGTAAACTAACTCTATCATCGACAACTCCAAGTAAACTAACCCTATCATCATCCTTATGTGATAAAGATTGCTAAAAACATATCAATTAAGGGCAGTGATTTCCTTCCTTTACCAATTAATTAAATGGTTGGTTGGTGTATAATTATTATCTTTATTCCTGGTTAGTTGGTGTATAATTATTATCTTTATTCCTGGTTGGTTGGTGCATAATTATTATCTTTAATCTTGGTTGGTCGGTGTATAATTATTATCTTTATTCTTGGTTGGTTGGTGTATAATTATTATCTTTATTCTTGGTTGATCGGTGTATAATTATTATCTTTATTCCTGATTGGTCGGTGTATAATTATTATCTTTATTCCTGGTTGGTTGGTGTATAATTATTATCTTTATTCCTGGTTGGTTGGTGTTTAATTATTATCTTTATTCCTGTTTGGTTGGTGTATAATTATTATCTTTATTCCTGGTTGGTCGGTGTATAATTATTATCTCTATTGTTGGTTTGGTATATTATTATTATCATCTTCATTCTTGGTTGGTTGGTGTATAATTATTACCTTTCTTCTTTATTGGTTGGTGCATGATAATAACATTTTCATATTTATTCAGTATATTATAATTCATCTTAACTTTGATGAGAACATACCTGATCATAATATGGTGTAACTACACCTATATCTTTAGCCTGTCTCGGTCCCCACTGAGGTGGCCAGCCATCATACAATTCTTTTACACGCTCAACAACTTCCTGTACTTCTGACGTGTTATAAAACGAAACTCTATCTGTATCCTGTATCTCTACACCTTGTACACCGTAGAACATCAACGGCGTGATCTCCAACACCGATGGTAAGTTGGCCTGTGATATAAGTCTGTCAGGTCCTCCATAAAACACAGATGATATAAATCTTAGAATCTCCATCTTTGTCCTATAGTTAATACTAAGAAGTAGATTTAGTGGACTGGTCTTGTCTATTCTGTTAGAGTAAGAATCATAATACAGGTGAAGTCTTTCTAACAGAGACATGTTAAATTTCTGTTGAGTAGCCTCTTGACTATAAACTTTAGGACTTATCTGTTGATGATCTCCAGCTAAAATGATACAAGTTTTTTCTGAAGCCAGAGTCAGTGGCATTACCGTTTCTGCCTCCAATGCTTGGGCAGCTTCGTCTACAAATATGTGTGTGAAATAACCTTGAATTCCTAAATTTGTCAAGGCCAAAGAAGTTGATAAAGTTACAATTACAATACGACGTTTCTCAATGTCTTCCTTCGATGGAATGACAAACATAGATTTATCATTGGAGAGCAGACAATATTTCTGGACACTATCAGCTACTGTATTAACACGTCTTTCAGTAAAGTACACACGACGTAATAAATCTGTCTGGTTTGTCTTCTTAAGATATGGATCTAAATGCTTGGTTATGTACAGATCTGCAGCGCTAAAAATATATTAAAAAAATTTAATAATTAATATCATTTTTAGGAAATTACTTTGTGTCAATTATTAGAAACAATAAAAAGACTGATTTTGATTATGTGATTTATATAATAGGAAAATGTAACTGGTACAAATAAGTTAGTATACGTAGAATACAGACTCATTGAATAATAATCAACAAATACAGACTCATTGAATAATAATCAACAATAAATATACATTCAGTGTGTCTAAAGTAGAATTATACTGAGTCATATCTACCCGACACCATTAGCACAACATAACAGCATAGTTGTGAACAAAAAAATCTTTGATTTACACAAACTGAACTACAGAGGTTAATAGGCAGCACATAATTTTAGAACAAAACATAAGTGCAGGGCTATTATATGAATCAAGTTAACATTATGTTCATGTGAAAAATACATGTATTGTACAGTTTGAAAAAGAGCACGATTAAGACATTAAAATCATATGATTCTCATGAGACTATTGAAAGTATATTTTCTGAGTATATATAGCAGATGTGGCTGAGTGGTCTAGGGTGCTGGACATAAGGCAAAGCGATTGGAGCTACAGCATATCAATGATGTGAGTTCAAAACTCACAGAGGGGGAACAAAAACTAGAGCAGGGGTCGACGCAACCGCTGGCCCGTGGCCAGTATATTTACGGTCGGGCCAGTCAAACTGAACAAAGATCGGCCGGCTGGGCCAGTTGATATTCTCGGGCCACTTGGGCCAGCAACTTTCGTTTCTTCCGTGTCATTCAATATCGACTGATAACAGACTAATGAAATTTCCAGATAAAACGTTAAAATTCAACTTCAATCACTCGCCGAAAGCTATAAATAGCCTAATCACACAATCAGCATGTGTTTACCTTGATCTGTTACCGCACGTTAAACGAATATTGACAGAAATATATGCTGGGAACCAGTACTTCATAATTCAATAATTTTCAAAATCACGATTATTTATTTATAAAACTGAAAGATTAAAATGGTATTTTCTATAGTAAGCAATTTTAAATATTTAATATAAATAAGAAATAAACCCAAATAAACCAAACAACAATAATAAATCATCACGTGAACATCTTACCTGTAAAAATAAATGGCGGATACACAATAACGCTAATCGTGACTTCATTTAATATGAAAAATCTATTATTATGAACTAGTAAAAGGTATGGACTCAGTCAGTAGATCATGCCGATATCAGCAAGAGGGATATTGGCAACAATCGCTGTATCAGCTGGGCAAAACGGAAAATTTTCCAAAGTCGGGACTGTGTTTGTTTATTTATTATCTAACTTCTGGTTTGATAATAATCTTCTAATAGTCGTTATATGAAGGATTTTTACCCAAAGAACATGGTCGTTAGTCGCGTTAGACAGTGGGTCGTTATATAATGGTCGAATGCACGGGAAAACGGTGGGGAGGAATAAATAAGATTGGCTAAAAAAGGAAGCCGTTATACAGAGACTTCTTCTTCTTCGCTGAGACTTCTTCTTCTTCTTTATATTTCTGGCCGTCCTTCACTACTGAAGATTATTGGCCGAGCGCCGTATTAAATTTAGTTAATACATAAGTTAACATATATACAATAAACAATGAATCAAAGGTTAAAACTATATACTTTTGATAACAAGTTTGACTATCTATATGTAGATTGTTTGATTATCTTCTAACCATACCTGTTAATTGTAATGCATTAAAAACACTGCATGTATGGGAAAATGTCATGAACTTTACCCTTGTTTAAAGCAAGTACAACATTCATTCATAGAATACAAAAACTATATGTACATGTTTTAATCAGACAGTCAATTTAATTATTTGCGGATGCCACTAGTGGAGCAGGAACTGCTTATCCTTCCTGAGAAAATGAGTTCACCCAAGGCTTTAATGGGGGTTCATATTGCTCGATCTTTAGTTTCCTGTTTCTTGGGAGGGGGGGCAAATCCCCCCTTTTATATCGGTCCGCTTCGTGGAACGATATTTCTCGGGCCAGTGGAATTTTGAAGGTGCCAGTTGTTCAAAAATTTTACTGGCCCTATGGGCCAGTTAATTTTTTTTATTAAGTCGACCCCTGTAGAGGCTCAGTGGGCTGAGCCTGTGTCGCTCACCTTTCATTCTGCTTTGAGGAAACTTAATACAGAACCTTCCATACATGTAAATGCTTCCCACCAAGTTTCGATTCATATGGCTAAGCAGTTTCAAAGGAGAAGATTTTTTAGAAATCGACCAATCAGAAACAAGAATTGCATGTGGTCATGTTTGCTAACCGATCGGGACGAAATGAGCAATCTTCATAGAGGACATTCCATAGATGCTTCCTACCAAGTTTCGGTTAATTTGGCCAAGCGGTTTCAGAGGAGAAGATTTTTTTAAATCGGCCAATCAGAAACAAGAATTGCCTGTGGCGGCCATGTTTGGTAATGGATCATAACAAAATGTGCACTCTTTAGAGAGGACCTTCCATATATGCTTCCTACCAAGTTTCGGTAGTAGCCATGTTTGTTAACCGATCGGGACAAAATGAGCAATATTCATAGAGGACATTCCATAGATGCTTCCTACCAAGTTTCGGTTAATTTGGCCAAGCGGTTTCAGAGGAGAAGATATTTTTAAATCGGCCAATCAGAAACAAGAATTGCCTGTGGCGGCCATGTTTGGTAATGGATCATAACAAAATGTGCACTCTTTAGAGAGGACCTTCCATAGATGCTTCCTACCAAGTTTCAGTTCATTTGGCTGAGGGTTAGAGGAGAAGATTAAAATGTGAAAAATAAATGGATGACAGACGACGGACACCAAGTGATGGCAAAAGCTCATATTGCCTTTGGCAAGGTTTGCTAAAAAGAATATTAAAATGTGAATACCTACTTGTAATGTATAGAATAAACATATTACACTGTATCAGCATTAGTTAATTTCTAAGGGAGATAATGGCAAGAGTTATCTTTCTTTTAACAGCTTAGGCAAGAGTTATCTTTCTTTTAACCGAGATTTTTAAAAAAATCAACCAATCAGAAACAAGAATTGCCTGTGGCGGCCATGTTTGTTAACCGATTGGGACGAAATGAGCAATCTTTATAGAGGACCTTCCATAGATGATTCCTACCAAGTTTCGGTTCATTTGGCTAAGCGGTTTCAGAGGAGAAGATTGTTTTTAATCGGCCAATCAGAAACAAGAATTGCCTGTGACGGCCATGTTTGTTAATGAATCGGGACAAAATGTGCACACTTTAGAGAGAACCTTCTATAGATGCTTCCTACCAAGTTTCAGTTCATTTGTCTGAGGAGAAGATTAAAATGTGAAAAGTTAACAGATGACAGACGACGGACGGCAAGTGATGGCAAAAGCTCACATTGCCTTTGGCAGGGTGAGCTAAAAATTGTCAACTCAAAAATCCAATTCTAACACTATTGGGTTAAATTTTCAATTTCAAATTAAAAAATATCCCTTAAATCATTTCTTTTTCTTATAATTACAAGATGAGTGAAATATTTACCTGTTTGACTGAGCACAGATTAGAATTTTTGCAGTAGGTCGTTCCTTTAGTAGGACCATTGAAGCTTGGCCAATAGTTTCCGTTTTACCAGTACCAAACGCACCATAAATAACAAATGGTGGAGTATATCCCAGCCTTTCAGCTACTATATGTTGTACTGCCTGAACTTGGTCTCCATTCAGTATACCAGAACTGAAAACAATAAAATATCAATTGTAAACTGTCATTATATAATGTTCTTACTTATGTATCTGTTCCATGTCATACCAAGTTGTAGAGGTGATGGAGAAGACATTCTGATATACATAGTGCCATTCACCATTCTATTATAGCGCTATGTGTCATTTATATATCTCTGTATAGGAGTGAGTGAGTGGTTGTTGTTTAACGCCAAATTAGCAATTTTTCAGCTATATCAAGGCGAGAACAACTTACATTTGATGAGATGTCGATGATGACGATGTCCGCTTTGTACTAGATCAACACGCTTAGTTGGATTTTTATAGAGCTAGCTCACTGAAATAAGTCGGCGCATAGATATGTCACTCCATTCTGACACATTATTCCGATTCCAGTTTATGCTCTTTCTCCTTAGTATGCTTAGTGGTGAAGCAACAAATACCAATTTCATAATCTTTGATTTGACCTGACCGGGACTTGAACCCTGGATCTACCCCACTATATTTCTATATAATGTTTGTAATTACCAGTTAAAGATTTTTTTAACACTTCTTATGTCAGCTAAGTATCATTCTTTGTCCATCATTTTAATATTGATAAAGGATTTCTAACATTATAAATATTTTTTGTTTTATTTGTGTAAAGTAAAAATTGTTCCGTTCATGACGGACAATTTTCAGTCATTTTACAAGGTAACTCACATATCTCCTGTTGTTAACAGTTTTAGTTATTTAAGGATAACTTGAGTCATCTGATAGGGTGTAGTACACTTACCTGACTTTAATTACATGTTTCTCATTCCACTGTGGATTTATCTTAGAAATATCAGGAAAAACAATATCAGACGACTTGAGACAGTCAATAGCATGGTGCATCATACAGAACAGACCTCTATCCATCTGGAATTGTATTTCCACCTCCACATCTGATCCTGTCTTATATCCCAGACCATCCAAAGCCTGAACACACTGGGGAGACAAAGCCATATAAATGTGTTCCTTCCCTCGACCATCAAAGTCATAATTCTCTTTACCGACGAGGACAGCTTCGTATACAATGTTATCATGTTGTTCTGAAGGAGCTATAAGTACAGTTCGTACACTAGTTAGAATAAGCTTTCCTGCATCTGTGTCCTCGGTTAAGTAATCAATTAACGGAACTTTAGCAAATAATTCTCCACTCTGGGCAAATAGATAGGTGGTACCTTGAATAGCATTCTTTAACTCTATTGTCGTACACAAGTTGTAGCTGGAAAAAAAACAAAAAAAAACATGAGGACAAAATCAGCAATTTATTGTCAATATTGTAACTCTAACAAAAACATACATGTGGACAAAATCAACAATGTACTGTCAGGGAACATAACACAATTTACAATACAGTGGAACTTGTGCAATCAGACATCTGAGTTTTCTGACATCTGACAAAATTTTACGATCCCGAAGTAGTTATGTTAACTAAGATAAAACCTGAGTATTCCGACATCCTGTACAATCCTACACATTTCCCTGGTCCCTTGGTGTGTCGGATTATATGTATATCATTCAAATTTAGACTTTAAACTAGGAAGAACTGTTTTAGATACCTAAAACTTATGTCTCCCCTTAATGCAGCCATCTGTACAACAATAAGTTACACATTATGAGTTGAATGATACTATTTAAAAAACCATTATTTAACCTTGAGGTCAAAGGTCAAATGAATGTCATTACGGTATGAAACACACCGCCTTATGGTCATGCACCCACATACCAAATATCATTGACCTATCTGGAAAGACAAAAAAGTTATGTCCCGGACAAGAAAATACTATTTAAAAAACCATTATTTGACCTTGAGGTCAAAGGTCAAGGTCCCACAAAGGTTATTATGGTGCGCGACACACCACCTTATGGTCATGCACCCACATACCAAATATAATTTACCTATTTGGTAAGACAAAAAAGTTATGGTCCGGACAAGCTTCACTGAGAAGAAGCAGAAGAAAAAAATCAGACTAAATCAATATGTCTCCCTTCATTTGAAGGGGAGACATAATTATGTAACAAGACACAAAACATGTGATTAATGTCGGGATACGTTTGAAGTCCAACAATTAGTGAATTAAGTAAAGTATTGTTTACACCAACTGAGTAACTAGTTGAATTTATCCTAGAACCAGAGGATTCATGGAGCCTGCAGTCACTCACCAAGGTTAATGATTGCATTATATTTGTTCAAATCAGTATTAAGATATAGTTACAAATTATACTGTGAATTGTATATTTACTATTTCAGCAATCTGAATAAAATCTATATTATTGAAGTAACATGACATCATTTTATTTCATAGTGTTGAATGCTAGTCCTATTATGTGTATTTATGTTCCGAGTTCTGTGTTGTGATGTTCGTTACAATTTCCGCATAAAAACAATGTTCAGTTCGTTTTTACCTCCAGTTGTTTGTAGGAGGGCTGATCTCCTATTTACGTTATTTGAGTTTGCTTGCACGTAGTGATGTCCAACACATATTGCATTGTCTTTTTTGCTTTGTTTTTCTTCGTCTTGTGTACCCTATGTTGCCAGTTTCTCTGGATTGTCCATTTTTGTTTGCCCCTTCAGTGTTCTCTAACATTTATTGACTTCAAATGCCAGTGTAATATAATGGTTAGCATCCTTGACATGTCATACAGGTGTGTACAACAACAGGTCAGGTAAGACTTTATCTTATACTTGATATTGCTATTTCTCTGTCTTTAACATTCTTCATTTAGTTTTGTGCGTTACCGTTTTGATATGGTGTGAAAGTAGATTTCCAATTACAAGTATTACCAAGTTTAAGTTTGGATTACATACCATTGTGGTATAGTCATGGTTGGAATGAGTCAGTGATTGCTGTTTAACACTAAGTGAGCCAATTTTTCAGCTATTCATTACACAACTGAGTAGGTTCAATATTGTTTTATTATAGCTGTTTAATGAGTCCAATCTGATTAAAATAAGATCACTCACTTGGTCCCCTTTACTGATATGTTGCAGCGTGGGAGATCTGAAGAAACCTTATTACAGTTCACGTTATCCTATGTACCATCCAATGAAAATGGTGATTGTGTGACTATGAAAGTGTTACTAAACTGATTTGCATGCTACAAGCAATCCGATTGGCCAAAAAATGTCAATAACCCAAATTTATAATATCATATATTCATGACATAAGGTCACTCGCAAGTGAACCCATAACAAATTTCCTCATATGTCTCAGCATATGTAGCATATCATTAAAGGGGAGCAAATGAGAGATCCATTTGAATCAAATTGTAATGAGTTTTATCTTTATTGAATATTTAAAATAGAACTAATGATTGTTTTACCTAGATATTATTTGATGTCTGGTAATTTCCTCTAACTCTAAAAGTTTGTGCATCATATGATGATAATTATTACGATTGAGTTCTGTAGCCACTGTGTGCTGTGTAATAACACTCTCTGATGAAGATGGTGCTTTATACTGACGTTTTAACTTCTCTCCCAGCTCATCCACAAATTTTGTTTCATATCTGATGATTTCTCTGTTTTCACTAGTCCATCTATCAAACTGCAGTTTTTGACGTAATGATTTCACTTTTTCGTGAGTTGACTTTGTTCCAACTTCAACAGATAATTTACGTACAAGTACTGGTTGTGTGCTGAAGTCAAATACAACCCACTGACTGAAGGATCCAAACATTGTACCATTGAAATTAACTCTGACAATAAAACAAGGACTGCCATTGTTATCTACATCTTCAAACATTGTTCCTGGAGAAATCTGACAGCCTTTGTCTAAGTTTCCACCTTGTATGGTAAAATGGAGACGATCTCTGTTATATAGTAATGCTACTCTTTCCAAAGGCATCTACAATATATATAATTCATTCTTTTGTTATAACCAAATAGAAAATTGACATGTGCATTGTGATTAAAAACATTGTTTCATAGACTTCAAATTATTTGCAAACAAAAATTGTTCCTATTTTATTTCAAAAAGGGGTATAATTCCTAAATTTTGCATACTTGGATGGTACAAAGAATTTTAATCCAATTTAGATGCAGCTTTTGTCTATGAATTGATTGCACTGGGTGCTTCTGGTAGTATGCTGACAGATTTCCTCTATCTATTGTATTGCGGTTTCAGGATAGACTCCACAGAAAAGGGTAAAAAAAATTTGAATTTGATTACAGTTCATCCAATTTTAATAGGATTTTTTTGGGTTGAATACTCATCTTTTACGAGTTTCCTTTAAGTCATTACAGAAAATGAGCTATTCTCCATGGAAAAAGAGTCAAAATCTCACAATCATGGAAGATATACATGTGTACACAATTTTGACATGTTTGAAGCATTTTTTATCTTTGAATTGATTGTTTAATTATTTTCAGTTATATTACATATAACATTCCCTGCCTATTTTTGTTTTTCAATCAGATTTGACTTAGCTAGAACTTACAGTTTCCAAGATTAAAGGGGTTAAAGGGAGATAACGCTTGAAATCGTAAAATGAGACAAATACTCAAATTACAATGGGTCAAAGCAAATCATAGTGTCCAACACATTAATGTGTCAAGCAAAATACTGTGTCCACACTTGCTCTTAATATTCACTTGTTCTCTTGTCAACATACTGTGGCCGTACCATGCTTCACTCTTGTCAACATACTGTGGCCGTACCATGCTTCACTCTTGTCAACATACTGTGGCCGTACCATGCTTCACTCTTGTCAACATACTGTGGCCGTACCATGCTTCACTCTTGTCAACATACTGTGGCCGTACCATGCTTCACTCTTGTCAACATACTGTGGCCGTACCATGCTTCACTCTTGTCAACATACTGTGGCCGTACCATGCTTCACTCTTGTCAACATACTGTGGCCGTACCATGCTTCACTCTTGTCAACATACTGTGGCCGTACCATGCTTCACTCTTGTCAACATACTGTGGCCGTACCATGCTTCACTCTTGTCAACATACTGTAGCCGTACCATGCTTCACTCTTGGAAGCCCTTTATTTTAATTATGTTTTCTATGCACAGTAGTGACAAAACAAATCTCCCTATAACATAATTTCCAATCTTAATGAATTGATAATATCATTACAGTTTCTACAATCACTTTTCTTTTATTATGACCAACAAAATAATCTGCCCAGTAAAAATGTTACTGGCCAACATTGTATGTGTATATGGATCTGACCAAGTCAATAAATTACATGATATAACTGAAATATTGTTGAAAGTGGCGTTAAACACCATAATCCTAACCCCCAACAAATTACACACCCTGGCTTTAACGGTAAATGTCCATGTAAAGTTAGCATTTTTCTCCTCTTCATAGATATGCATGGTCTCAGCACATTTTACAGACACACCAGGTAACGATTCAGCTATCTGTTAAAAAAATAATGCAATGTATTAAATTGTTTTGATGACTTTCAAATGATATTACCAAATAATGGTCAGTTAAGAAGTAAAACTTAACTCAAATTACATATAGTTTTCAACAGAGAGGACACCCTGTGTCTGCCACCTGGTCACACACTGAGCAGCTCTGTGTGTTTGAGATCAGGGAAACTTCATTAGTCTTTATCTAACAGTACAAGTTTATAATAAACTAGAATAACAATTAAAAGTTAAAGTGGGAAAAACTTAAATAACAAAAGATTAAAAGATAAGGGGAGATAACTTTATTGTTGTAACATAGTAACACTTAGTAGGTAGACATACCACTCTGACACTTGAATCTTCATTTTCATATTGTTCTACCAACTGATCCATGAAAGAGAAGACCTGTTCCTGTCTGGCCATGTCACGCTTCATCTGTCGCCATTCAGATCGTTCTCTCCACTCATCCAATTCTTCCTGACTGTGAGCTGACTGACATAAATTATACATGTCTGGGGCATTTGAGTATGGACATTTGTTTCCATTATTATGTCTGAAATAAGTAAAAAAAAAATGTTTCAAGTCCTTATGTTACATTTTAGAATTGGTAGCATCATGCAACAAGAATAGGAGCTTGCCAATTCAGAATAAAGACATCTTGTCCACATCAATGGTAATCTGGAGTAAAATCATGATGTCGAAAACAAGAGGCTCACCTGATCATGTAATTGTTCACCTGATTTACAATTGGTTTAAAATTTGCTTGTATAATAATATCTAATAATCATCATATAATGTCAGTTAAAAAGGGTGGAGCTATAGGGCAATAAGTCAAAGGCAATAGAAGATTTTAATATGACTTTTTTGGGACAAAATAAACATCAATTTCAACCTTCAAAAGCTCATAATAATCTAAGAAAATTTGGAATGTTTGTTAATTTCTCCTTAATTTTGGTCAATTTTAGATTAAAATACAGAAGTTACTATCATTTACAGAAATGATTCTCTGTCTAAATAGAACTAGTGTGCATATAATTTGTCAAAAATCACCATATAAATTACTTTCATTAAAAGATACCATACTGTACATGTACACAGACTGAGAGGTTATAGCCATTCCCCCATGGTGGCTACTTGTAATACATACTGTATACAGAGGCTATAGTCAGTCGACTGAAGACAACCCTCACCCCACCCCCCCCCACCCACGGTGGCTACTCGTAATATACATACTGTATACAGAGGCTATAGTTGACTGAAGCCAACCCCCCTCCCCCCCTCACGGTGGCTACTCGTAATATACATACTGTATACAGAGGCTATAGTTGACTGAAGCCAATCCCCATGGTGGCTGTCTGTAATTCCATTGATGTTCCTTGTCAGAATTAACATTAAAGTTATGTTTCTCTGAAGCACAATGTTCATCCCATTGTTTCTGACTGTTATATTGTACACCACAGTAAGGACAGTAGTGCGTGCTGCACTTGAGGTGGGTTGGTAGAGCTACTTTATTGTGAGTGATGGTAACTACTGATTCTCCTCCAGCAATTCTACTCTTTTCAGTTGATGCTCTGCTCTCCAGGGCTTCTTTACTACGCTCATATAACTCATCAGGAGCCTTAACTGAAATATAGAAAATAATAAAGTAAAATACTCTCTTGTGGCCCTACTTTCTGGGGACTTCCTGTCATGTAACTCACTAGGTGTCCCTGCTGTGGCCTTACTTTCTGGGGACTTCCTATCATGTAACTCACCGGGTGTCCCTGCTGTGGCCCTACTTTCTAATACTTCCTATCATGTAACTCATCGGGTGTCCCTGCTGTGGCCCTACTTTCTGGGGACTTCCCGTCATGTAACTCACCGGGTGTCCCTGCTGTGGCTCTACTTTCTGGGGACTTCCTGTCATGTAACTCACCAGGTGTCCTTGCTGAAGTCATACTTTCTGGGGACTTCCTGTCATGTAACTCACCAGGTGTCCTTGCTGAAGTCATACTTTCTGGGGACTTCCTGTCATGTAACTCACCAGATGTCCCTATTGAAGCCCTGCTTTCTAGAGACTTCCTGTCATGTGACTCACCATGCTAGCTAACAGCTAGCAGTTGTTGTGAAAGGGTTTAGACATCCCAATTAGTCATATAAGTTATACATATAAATACATAAAATAAAATAATAATAAAAGCGTTAATTACTTGATAATGGCACTTCAAACTTTTCCATTTACGTATCTCATGAGTTATCCATCGATAACATAATTATCTTTTCGATGTGTCTCTAGATTTTTCAATTGATATATCTCTATCATTTAAACGTTTAATCAAACATCAAATGATAATAAGTTAAGCGTAGAATTGACACCGATCAATGATAAATTCTGATAAATTCGTTTCATTCCCCTAGTTTTAGATAACCCCTGACAAATGCATTGCTATCGATCCTGAAATGCATTATTTTTTGTATAATTGTGGATTTTAAAAATCTTTAAGATGAAAGAGTGAATAAATATTGTATATTTATTTTATTTAATGAAAAAATATTTTAGTTTTAAGTCGAACCGGTGACATATTGCCGGGTGCCGGCCGTTATTGAAATCCCTGATAATCTACAAACAATCATTGTCAAAACCCTCCAAAATATAAACTATGTATTCAGTAACATCCTACCATCCTGGTCACATTATCCATTGCCCCACCCTGGAAGAAAATAACAATATTTAGTGACAACCTACCATTATGTGTACACATCTACTGCCCCACCCTGGTGAAGATAACAACATTTACAGTGGCAACCTACCATCATGCGTACACATCTACTGCCCCACCATGGGGAAAATAACAATATTTACAGTGACAACCTACCATCATGTGTACACATCAACTGCCCCACCCTGGGGAAGATAACAATATTTACAGTGACAACCTACCATCATGTGCAAACATCTACTGCCCCACCCTGGTGAAGATAACAATATTTACAGTGGAAATCTGCCATCATGCGTACAAATCTACTACCCCACCCTGGGGAAGATAACAATATTTACAGTGGCAACCTACCATCATGTGCACACATCCATTGCCATATTTTAAGTTCTTCCTCACTGTGAGCAAAGGAACAATGTCCTGTCCCATTATATGCACATTTGTTTCTCTCCTTTATTCCTTTACACATCAAGAAACGGAATCCTGTTGGGATTTTCTTGGGTAACGTCCTAATTTCTTTGTTATTAGTAGCCAACAGTAACATTTTATTGGCTGACCAGTTAGAATGTCCTTTAGCACAACGATCTCTATCTCCATTCCGGATACTTTTCATCCCGTTCTTCCAACACGTTGAACAGATCTGTAAAATAACCCACGGACATGCATCCTCATCAAATTCTACCTCTGTCTTTTTCTGTTCTTTCATCTGTAATGGCTGGTTAGCTGTCGATTTTAATGTAGATGCTTAAGTTGGTGTTGACGGCGCTACAGAAGCAGGCTGGTGTCGGTTCTGTTGTTTGTCCTTTCCAGACAATATCCTATTGACCTCATTTACAATTTCCTCCTGTGATAATCCTGAGTCTCTCTCAAGCATCCAAATATCCCTCTCTACAAAGCTGTGAGCAAAGCGACAATCTCCAGTACGACTGTTCCTACAAAATTTCAACCACTTGCACAATTTAAAGAACGCTGTTTTGTGTAGAAATGTCTATTTTTAGTAACAGCAGCCATTTTGAATGGAGGGTGGGGCTGTCGGATACAATATAGAAAGGAGACCACCCTAGGACTATCCCAGCCAAATTTGCTTTAATTTAGTTTAGCAGTTTCAGAGGAGAAGATTTAAATGTGATCTTTTATCAAAATATGCCTAATTTGCATAATAGATATAAATCGGTTGAAAGAAAAATTTCACAGAAAAACCCAGACTATTTGTTAATCTACTCATTGTCATGTAGCTGCAGTTAAAATTTGAGCTCATTTTAATTTATAATAAAGCAGCAATGGACAATTGAAGAAATTTCTATTTTTAGTAACAGCAGCCATCTTGAATGGAGAGCGGAGCTGTCGGACACAATTTTGAAATGGGACTACCCAAGGACTATCCCAACCAAATCTGGTTTAATTTGGTACAGCGGTTTCAGAGGAGAAGATTTAAATGTGATCTTTTATCAAAATATGCCTAATTTGCATAATCGGTAAAAATCGGCTGAAAGAAAAATTTCACAGAAAAACCCAGAATATAAGTTAAACTACTCCTTGCTATGTAGCTGCAGTCAAAAATTTGAGCTCATTTTGACTTGAACTAAAGCAGCAATGGACAATTGAAGAAATTTCTATTTTTAGTAACAGTGGCCATCTTGAATGGAGGGCGGGGCTGTCGGACACAATTTTGAAATGGGACTACCCAAGGACTATCCCAGCCAAATTTGCTTTAATTTGGTTCAGCGGTTTCAGAGGAGAAGATTTAAATGTGATCTTTTATCAAAATATGCCTAATTTGCATAATTGGTAAAAATCGGCTGAAAGAAAAATTTCACAGAAGAACCCAGAATATATGTTAAACTACTCCTTGCTATGTAGCTGCAGTAAAATTTTAGCTCATTTTGACTTAAACTAAAGCAGCAATGGACACTTGAAGAAATTTCTATTTTTAGTAACAGCAGCCATCTTGAATGGAGGGCAGAGCTGTCGGACACAATTTTGAAATGGGACTACCCAAGGACTATCCCAGCCAAATTTGCTTTAATTTGGTTCAGCGGTTTCAGAGGAGAAGATTTAAATGTGATCTTTTATCAAAATATGCCTAATTTGCATAATCGGTAAAAATCGGCTGAAAGAAAAATTTCACAGAAAAACCCAGAATATATGTTAAACTACTCCTCGCTATGTAGCTGCAGTAAAAAATTTGAGCTCATTTTGACTTAAACTAAAGCAGCAATGGACAATTAAAGAAATTTCTATTTTTAGTAACAGCAGCCATTTTGAATGGAGGGTGGGGCTGTCAGACACAATTTTGAAATGGGACTACCCAAGGACTATCCCAGCCAAATTTGCTTTAATTTGGTTCAGCGGTTTCAGAGGAGAAGATTTAAATGTGATCTTTTATCAAAATATGCCTAATTTGCATAATCGGTAAAAATCGTGGAGCTGTCAAGACACAATTTTGAAAGGAACTCACCCAGGGACCATCCCTGCCAAGTTAGGTTTAATTTGGTCCAGCGGTTTCAGAGGAGAAGATTTAAATGTGAAAGTTTACGACGTACGAAGGACGGAAAGACGGACTAATGAGAGGGGAATCGTAACTACTCAGCCATTCTCGCTACCCTACAAATAACCTCGTAAGTAGATAATAGAAATTCTTCTTAAATTGTTTGCCGGAAGTTAAGTTAAGTTAAGCCGCACAAAAATATAGTCCACGAAAATCCAATATGGAAGACATACTAAGTAAAATCTAATCATGCAAAACTAATTAACACTTTAACTTTTATCCATGAAAATAATTGAAATATAGAAATTTTTTTAAAATATAACTTTATCAAATTTTCATGTAACTCAGACATGTGAAAAGTAGTGCGATTTATACGCCTAATGCATACAAGGTTATTTGTAGGGTAGCGATAATGGCCGAGTAGTTACGATTGATGAGAGGGTACTTGTGAGGATGAAGACTTGGGGTGCAAATTTGTACAGAATGGTTTTACGGGTAGCATCTTTCTTGGCCATGCAGTGGGGACATTACGTCCAAACAACTCGGAAATGACCGATTGATCACGTAGATTTGTCTGGTATCCTAATCAAGGGAGATAAAATTGAGCAAGGAACCAGACTATTAAATTGAAATTTTACGATCTTGGCCGTGTCGGTCGTACATGTCCGCTCATGTTACTTGTGAGCTGTGTTGTTTTTATCTATTACTTATGAGCTTACAATGTCCATACTGGTGATTTTCCAATGTGATTTGTGGGATGCACCACATAAGTTGCATTTCTCCCCACAAGTCTTGTTTGTACCTTAAAATCAACTCACAAGTACCCTCTCATGGGAGCGGACGGACGATGGACGCCAAGTGATGACAAAAGCTCACATGGCCTTTGGCCAGGAGAGCTAAAAACAACAGAACAAGACAAAAAGAAACTTGACACATTCCAAAATAGATGACTTAGACAAATATTACGAATAAGATGGCTACACAATATCAAATGAGGAATTACAGCATAGAGCTAAAACAACGAAAGCAAGAGAAACTAGGAAGAACTGTTTTAGATACCTAAAACTTATGTCTCCCCTTAATGCGGCCATCTGTACAACAATAAGTTACACATGAGTTGAATGATACTATTTAAAAAACAATTATTTGACCTTGAGGTCAAAGGTCAACGTCCCACGAAAGTCATTACGGTACGCGACACGCCACCTTATGGTCATGCACCCACATACCAAATATAATTGACCTATCTGGAAAGACAAAAAAGTTATGGTCCGGACAAGCTTCGCTGAGAGGCAGAAGAAGTGGAAGAAAAAATCAGACTAAAACAATATGTCTCCCTTCGTTCGAAGGGGAGACATAATTATACAAAAAAGATGGAGATGGATAGGCCATGTCTTACGTATGGACAACAACAGGATTTGTAAAACTGCATTGACGTAGCAACCTGAAGGGAAAGGTAAAGTTGGACGACCGAAAACAAATTAGAGAAGAACGGTAGAGACAGAAAGAGACAAACTAGGGATGAACAGCTGAGCATGGACAAAGACAGAGACAAATGGAGACAGTACATCTGGGCCTTATGTCCCACTGGGCATGAAGAGGATAGGTGGTGAAGTGAGATACTAGTTACATATATAAATGTAAATCCAACTATCATATGATCATGGCTACAATGGCTCTACTTTGTGTATGGATGGGGAACTGAAACTGGAAAATAATGCATATTATTTATGTGAACATTTTGAAAAACTAACAAGTATAACAATACAATTGCAGAGGATATAAAATAAATATAATCCTGTTATATATTTTCTTCTGTAATGAGATAAAAACAAAATTTAAATTGATACGTACAAGCAGTGGAGATAGTTGTAACATATGTTAAGAATCAGTTTAGTTCAACTGTATATAACATTATACATTAACATATTGTCTGTCTATTAACATCAATTAATTAAACTGGAATGTATACAATATTCAAAATACAATTACAAGTGTTCCTGTTTCAAGGAAATAAATTCCTTGATTTTATATTCAACAATAGACAATAAAATATATATATATATATATATATATATATATATACAATTAGTCATTTAGTATTCATTTTTTGTGTGGATTTCATTGGGTTTTTCCCCCCAGCAAAATAAAACCACCAAGTAAATGCAAAAACTTCAAATGATCCTAGGTGGGGAGCGTATTTATTTTTTTTTCTTTTATTTATTTTTCAATAGTCAGGATTTTACAATCCCCTGTACATTACATACCATCAATGATTCATTGTAAGTCACAAAGACATGTATTTGTTTGGTCTAACATGTAGTACAATTCTGCAGCTAAGGGACTGACCATTTAACTTGAAGGAGGGGGTTATGGTTTTTTGTTTCGTTCAGAATTTTTCTTTCGGACAACACAAGAGTTAGAATATTTTTTTTTGGTCGCGCAAAGCGTGTAATTTTTTTCCAGAATTTAACATTAAATTATATGACAAAAACTCTGAATCATATTATTTTTTTTTTCTTCCACCAAAATCAAAATATTTTTTTCAGCAACATTGGGAAACAGAATATTTTTTTAGAAAAAAACCTTAACCCCCCCTTCAAGTTAAATGGTCGGTCCCTAACTTATAATGTATTTATAGTCAACACAATTAAAACTACTTGAATAAGAATCAGAAATATTCCCAGTTTCTATCAAACCATGACAGCATGTGTGTATAACTCTTCATGGCAGATCGTTTAGGATTGTCATCATCAAACACATCATCACTTGTAGTCTGTTCTGTATTTATTCCTGATGCCAGCTTCACTATATCTCTGAATCCTCTACCAATCGTGATGATACCTGGTACAATACCTTCATGTTCAGTCTCATGTAATGACAGAATAATACGGAAATCTTCACTACTGTGACAACGGAATACTGTATAGGGTCCCAAATGAAGATTCTCTGCATCTGCCACAATGAGACATCCCCATGTTGTTCCCATGTAGAGATATTTGTCAACCACCTTCATTGATGTTATCTGATAATTCCATGCTGAAATTAGATATGAATCTGTTATTACTGCTAGATCAACCAAGGGGACTATAGAGCATTACAAGATCACAAAAAACTAGAGGCTCAGTGGCTCACCTTTCATTCTGCCTTGAGGAAACTTAATACAGAACCTTCCATACATGTAGATGCTTCTTACCAAGTTTCGGTTCATATGGCTAAGCAGTTTCAAAGGAGAAATTTTTTTAAAAATCGACCAATCAGAAACAAGAATTGCATGTGGTGGCCATGTTTGCTAACCGATTGGGACGAAATGAGCAATCTTCATAAAGGACATTCCATAGATGCTTCCTACCAAGCTTCGGTGATAGCCATGTTTGTTAACCGATCGGGACGAAATGAGCAATCTTCATAGAGGACATTCCATAGATGATTCCTACCAAGTTTCGGTGGTAGCCATGTTTGTTAACCGATCGGGACGAAATGAGCCATCTTCATAGAGGACATTCCATAGATGCTTCCTACCAAGTTTCGGTTGATTTGGCCATGCGGTTTCAGAAGAGAAGATTTTTTAAAATCGTCCAATCAGAAACAAGAATTGCCTGTGGTGGCCATGTTTGGTAATTGATCTTAACTAAATGTGCACTCTTTAGAGAGGACCTTCCATAGATGCTTCCTACCAATTTTTAGTTCATTTGGCTGAGGGTTTTCAGAGGAGAAGATTAAAATGTGAAAAGTAAACGGATGACAGACGACGGACACCAAGTGATGGCAAAAGCTCATATTGCCTTTGGCAAGGTTTGCTAAAAAGAATATTAAAATGTGAATACCTACTTGTAATGTATAGAATAAACATGCTACACTAATCAGCATTAGTTAATTTCTAAGGGAGATAATGGCAAGAGTTATCTTTCTTTTAACAGAGGAGAAGATTTTTTAGAAATCAACCAATCAGAAACAAGAATTGCCTGTGGCGGCCATGTTTGTTAACCGATTGGGACAAAATTAGCAATCTTTATAGAGGACCTTCCATAGATGCTTCCCACCAAGTTTCAGTTCATTTGGCCAAGCGGTTTCAGAGGAGAACATTTTTTAGAAATCAACCAATCAGAAACAAGAATTACCTGTGGCGGCCATGTTTGTTAACGGATCGGGACGAAATGAGAAAACTTTATAGAGGACATTCCATAGATGCTTCCCACCAAGTTTCGGTTCATATGGCCAAGCGGTGTCAGAGGAGAAGATTTTTTTATATTGTCCAATCAGAAACAAGAATTGCCTGTGGTGGCCATGTTTATTAATGGATCAGGACAAAATGAGCAATCTTTATAGAGGACCTTCCATAGATGCTTCCTACCAAGTTTCAGTTCATTTGGCTATTTTCAGAGGAGAAGATTAAAATGTGAAAAGTTAACGGACGACGGACGCCAAGTGATGGCAAAAGCTCACATTGCCTTTGGCAAAGTGAGCTAAAAACCACAATAAAGATGAACATTTAAAAAAAAATCAAAATTGAATGAAAAGTAAAAAAAATCCAAATTAGGAAATTTGGCTCCTTTGGGCGTCTTATTTTCTGTGGCAGATTTCCGATTAAAAAAAAAACATGTACACTTTGCATAGGATCATTAAATGAAAATTCCTACAACAAAAACTGTTATGAAATAAGTTTATCTATAACAGGCTAAGTATTTAATTTTACCATCAAATATTACACAGAGAACATAATAATTAATGCCCGTTACTTAAAATTTGCTGCTTCAGGAGGTTCGTCCATGCATGTAAATGAAAGGTTTTAATTGTTTGTTTTGTTTATAAAAGCAATAGCAAATCAATATTTTCTTTAATAGAAACAGAAAGATTAACATGCCATAAGTATTTAATTATACCTTGAAAATATTAATATGTAAATCGAGACTAGTTGTTTGAATAAATAAGAGTGAGTGAGTGATTGTTGTTCAATGACAACTGAGCAATTTTTCAGCTATTCCATGGCGAGGACAAGTTAATTTTTAATGAGATGATGATGAAGTCTGCTTTGTTCTAGACCAACACGGTGAGTTGGATTTTTATAGTGCTAGCTCGCTGAAACAACAGTCTGCGAGTAGACATGTCGCTCCACTTGGACACATTATTCTGATTCCGAGCTGACCAGTCTTTGCTCTTACTGCTTAATGCTACAGGCTTAGCCGAGAAGCAACAAATACCAATATTACAGTCTTTGATTTGACCCAACCGGGGCTTGAACCCATGATCTGCCGCACTTGAGGTGAGCACGCTAACCATTACACCACTGATGCGGTTGAAAGTAAATAAGAACATGGAGTAGTTATAGTCTGTTTGATAATTGTGTCTGTCCGTTTTTGTTTTTTACTTTTGTCTTATTGTATTTCATTAAAGCATAAAGAAAATGTACAAAACAATACCAGTGAAAAAGTCTGTTAAGTGAAAAAAAATGAGAATTGTAATCAGTGAAAACTAATGCCTTTACAGTACATAGAGGAAAGGTTAAACTGAGTGGTATCAGATTTTTAATCACATTAAATAAGTATGTCTATTAAATCTGGGTTAAATACAGAATAACAGCAGCTTTGAAGGTCAAGAGAGACGTTGTGGCATGGAGTCCTTCAGGATAAGCTGTGATACTAGTGATAATTTATGCAGAGAACTTCAAATCTGATTTTATCTTGCAATTGGGTTATTTTTTGTCATAATAAATGGGTTGAAATAAACTGTTGCTTTATTATGACAGTGTCATAATAACACTTTTCACATTAGCCTAATAAAGATATTAAGCCACACCCCTGTCATAATAACACTTTTCACATTAGCCTAATAAAGCTAATAAGCCACACCCCTGTCATAATAACACTTTTCACACTAGCCTAACAAAGATATTAAGCCACTCTCCTTACCGGAACTACTATTGAGGTATAAATGGGGTTTCCGTTATCTTTTTTTTTATTATTAAATTAAATAACATTTTTCTGCAAATTTTATTGCAGGATAAATACAACATTGGTGTATTGACGGTAAATATAGAATTCATGTGGCTCGGCACGAAACGGGTGGAAAGACTCGCTAAAGCTCGTTTTTTCCCTCGTTTCTAAGCCTCGCCACATAAACTCTATATTTACCGTCAATACACCAATATTGTATATTTATTGGTTACATCATAATGTTTTTGTTTGACGTCACACATACTGATAAATTATGGATAATTTCAATTACACGTAATTTACATTATAAAATTTAGAGAAAATTTGTAAATTGACTACCAGTTTCTTATATAGGCCGTTATTTCTCATCATATTTACAGCTTTAGTCAATGATGTACATGACCTTTCAGTATTGCATATTAATATGAATGTCATGATCTTATAAATCTTAAATCTGAGTCAGTTACCTTATGCACCATTAGTTTATATACATCTGTAAGTTAATAAACGAGTGATAGATCTGTCTTAATAGTAGGAATTTGGTAAGAAAAATAAGAGAATAAGAGTTTTTTGTAAAAAAAAATTCATAACCGGAAACTAGAAGTTCATCTACCATTTTGGTTTTGTACAAAAAAGTACTAATATTGCAACCGATCCTAGAAAGAAATAAAAATAAGTAAAGTTGGTATATATATTAGTAATAAAATATTTAGTAAAATTATTTGGAGAGTTAAAAAGTATTAGTAAAGACATGACATCATATGTTTGTTTCCATTTCCAATTATACACAGAATTGATATTTTTTTATAATATGAGACAGGCAACCTGTTTGAAGGGCGAGTTCCTCAAATTTCAATAATACGATGATCCGTACACGTTAGCCTCACCGGACGCAATTACGAACAATTTCGATGATATTGACCGTGGCATTTGATAATAAATTTGACCAAATTGATGAAACTTATTGCATGTTCATATTTCAGATTAAACACCAATATTCCTTTTGAATCATAGCCCATATATTATTCAATGCATTGTTATGGGTTTTAAACAGATTTTCATGACCCCGTTCTAGTCACTCTGTGACCTAGATCCCGACACAATTTCGAACGACATCATAATAACCTTTCTAGTGTAAATTATTTAATGACAACTGTTAAAATTGAAAGAGCATTCATTCATTTACGTTCACATATCCATTTGTATATAATACACATGACATAAAAACCTTTCCTTTATTCATACCATAAATGTGTGCCAGTTTGCATTCGGAATTCCTTGGACTCTTCAATGAATAAGGTACATTACGGATTTTGACATTTTGGGATAGATCAAGGTAAAGAAAATGTATTATATTGACTGTTTTTGTTTTAATTTCAATGTGTTCTACATATGCATAGAGAACCAGGAGATCATATTCTTTCCAATTACAGGCATAAGATAACAAAATATGCGTAACTCAATGAATTTTAGCGATAGATTCCAAGTGCAATTGTCGATCGTTTTCTGTTTACAAATATGAAAACCTGTCATCTGCAACATTCAACAACTGTGCATGAATAATTTTCTCCCAAAACACGTGTAATTTAGCGGGGTATCTATTTATAAAAGCATTTTTTTAATTCATGTTTTGAAGGAACAATTAGGGGACATACTTTATATTTCGTTCGTAATTGTGTCTGTTTGTAATTGCGTCCGGTGAGGCTATTATCTTTTATTTTGAATGAATTGTGTAGCCGATTTGTTATGGCTACGCCGCTCTTCCATCGGGAGTTTCATAGAAAGAGATATTTTTATTAGAATTTTATTTCAAGTTTATTTCGGTTTTGCATAGAGTAAATAATCAAAGAATTGGGAATTTTTCATTGAAATAGATTTCTTTTGCGTTTCTAAATTATCAATTGATCTATTTTTTAAACTTCCGGTGAGCAGATTTTTGGCTATCAATATAGAAGGAAAAATCGGACAGCTTACCGTTAGAAGGACTTTGTCCTTTATTAATCAATTCTATGTTTGAATGGGAAATTTTATCTAATATAGCACAGAAATGAGTGAACTACTATTAGTCTACTGTCATGATTTCACAGACCACTTGCTGTCTTTAATACATGTATTCAAATTCCCTGCTTCTGAGTCATGGGAATCAAACTGATTGTCCATTTAAATGAGATTGATACTTTTTGGGAATCAAACTCATGGTCTCGTGTTATACTGACCTTCATATGAATGAGTAGACACATATCCTGCATCAGAGCTTGGTACTACATGGGAATCAAACTCACGGTCTCATGTTATACTGACCTTCATATGAATGAGTAGACAGATATCCTGCATCAGAGCTTGGTACTACATGGGAATCAAACTCACGGTCTCATGTTATACTGACCTTCATATGAATGAGTAGACAGATATCCTGCATCAGAGCTTGGTACTACATGGGAATCAAACTCACGGTCTCATGTTATACTGACCTTCATATGAATGAGTAGACACATATCCTGCATCAGAGCTTGGTACTACATGGGAATCAAACTCACGGTCTCATGTTATACTGACCTTCATATGAATGAGTAGACACATATCCTGCATCAGAGCTTGGTACTACATGGGAATCAAACTCACGGTCTCATGTTATACTGACCTTTATATGAATGAGTAGACAGATATCCTGCATCAGAGCTTGGTACTACATGGGAATCAAACTGACTGTCTATGGTCATTTTCTCTGCATTCCATTTATACACAACTGTACCTATAATAAATAAATAGGTGAAATAAATAATACTTATTTAAGATGTAAATATTCTTAAATTTATATCCCTAATAGAAATAGAACCAAAATAAGCACTTGTTTAAAACTAGACTTGTCTAAATATCAGTACATATGAGCTGCAAGTTTCTAAAATCTTCAATATGTAAATACACATGTACAAATGTCCTTCACTTTCTTGTGATGTTCAATTAAATATGGAGCTTGATAGGATATCTAATTGTTCTCTCACAATTAAAAACCTCACATCTAGTCTGATATCTGATGATATAAGTTATTATAATTTATCCTATTCTCAGCGTCACGGTTCGTGTTAAAACAGTTGGTTGAAATTTCATAATATTTTAATCACCATGGTCATTAAATTTCTGCATCAGAATTCCCGCCAATTTCCTTTGGATGACCATTAAGGTGGTAGGCCTGGGGTATGGGAGATAACTCTATTTTCAGTGTCTTCTCAAACATATGATCATCTGTGCGTTTGAAAATTCCCCCTCAATTCCAAGCTTCTTGGTGACAAATATTGTTTACATTGGATATGGCCAGTTAAAAAAATGACTCCTTTTCCTTTTACCTGTCCATAGCTGTGCTCCTTGCTGGGCTCACCAAACCAGGCGAAGTGGGCGAAATTCTCGCCCTATATCGGCTGAAGTCGCTCTCCCTCGACTACAAAGCGAAATTAAAGTCGCCTTGTTTCTTTTTGCAAGTCACTCTATTCTTGCAAATAATCTTCGTTTTATGGTAAAGCTGATTGTCAAAACAATTGTAATCAATCGGAAGATACATAAGAATAAGAGGAAAAGGTTTTATTCAAGCAATAAAGAAGGTTTAATTTGTTGATACAAAAGTATCACGGCAAACTTCTGCAAATTTGTACTGACGAAATTCCAGGTGAATATTAAATCCCAAATCTTGAAATATACAAACAGACGCTTCCTTTACCAAATTGGCCGTTGAATTGTGTTATATTCTAATTATTTTCACAAAACGTAAGTTATTTGTAGCTTTTTAAAAGCTAAGCAATCAACATGTCTAAGTTTTAAACACGGCGATCATGGGGACGTAGGAAATCGGGGAAGGAAACGAACATTTTGATGTCATTGACATATTTCAACGCAAAAATGAATAAATCTAAAATCAATAAATATAAGATCAATAATAATAATAAAACAAATACAAAACATGAATTTAATGTTAAATATGAAAGATATAAACAAGATATTAGCAAAGATAGAAAGCTATGTTTGGGAAAAAAATTGTAATATCTGACCCTCTGTTATACCGCCACCCCCCTTCTTCTAAGACAACTAAAGAATAACTAGAATCAAACGAATACAACTGGAGCACAGAATTTTAAGGAATTTAACAATACAGCTGGGTGGGCTGTCTGGTTTTTTTTTGTAATGGATTAATAAAGTAGAGTCACCCTCAAACCCCCCACTCCCCAGCCGACTTGAAAATAAAAAAGACAAATGCAGTCATTTGGTAATTTGGACATCCACTTTGTCAATTATAAGAATTGAAAAGCTTTTTTGTTATGGGTAACTAGTTATTTGTTAACTCACAAGCAAAGAAACTAGCAAAGGATGGGTGTGTGATAACTTTCCTCGACAATTTCATTTTTTTCTGGGTACCTTCCATGAAAAACATAAATTTAAATATTTTAAAAATCTGACGGTGAAAGTTTGTAAAATTTGGTGCAATGATGTCTATATGTCTATTCTTCAGTGTGACATTTTTTGGTGGAAATTAATTGACAGGAATTTTTTTAATCCGATTTTTAATACCAAGGTGGTCCTCAGGGCATCCCCCCTTTTTTGCAGTTTCCACTGTTTTGCATGTGATTATCTCCAAACAGGATATTCAGATATGCTGGATATTTCATATTTATTCAACAACAACACTCTCAAGTGTATTAAAGCCAAAATATTCCCTTTCAATCAGAAATAAATGTGCATATCTATTAGAATCTTCCGAAACTAGTATTACCATCTGGCGTCAAGAATACCCCCAAAATTGCTATATTTAGGATGTGCTATGGAGAAAACGGCACGGTGAAATTTTTTGAAACTTTGGCAGATAATGTATTTAGATATAACTATTCCATGATGCAAATTTTAAAAAAATTGAATGATGGGAAAATTTTAGGGTAACCCAGGTCTACTACCTTAAGTATGGTAATTAACAACTTAAAAAATACTTTTGAGGTTTTGGAAAAAAGAAGAAACAGATTCTCCTTCTGTTACCAGAGGATCTCGATGAATTGAATTAAATTGGATACCAGTCTGACTTTAAATAACAAATACTACCAAATATTATACAGAAACCCAAACAGTAAGGTTTAAATTTAAGAAAATGATTCTCTGTTATTGTTTCATCCAAAAGAGAACAATCTATACAAACATGTAGCTACCTCAACTATTAATTTATAACAACACACAACTTAAACCTGCCATTTCCTCATATTTACTATGTGTTACTATGTAATACTTTTATTCAACTTCTAACAAAGAAGGATACCATTCAATTGTAAATAATTTTAGACTCAACTGAAGATTTCTGTTTGTGCTTGTAAAAGTAGATTCTGAGGATGACAACTAGTTTTATAAAAAATCAAAATGTCAAAGACCCCAGCACTGTAACTGAACTCTATTATAGCATTCAAAACTATCAAATTGCTTATGTTTAATTGAATCCTCATTTGTAATATTAATATATTACTAGTAATAGCCTATTTGTAACGTTGGACCCCAGGATCTTTGTTTGTACCCATCTAAATCTACATATTACAATGATGCTATATAACAAATATTGTAGCATTTCTATTGCTGGTTCTTGAGAAGAACATTTTTTACTAGTAATTAATTTCTCTCTTTTAGGCCTGTACTACATACAGCTCCTCCCATAGAGGATCAACTTCATTGTACAACTCTAAATATCCTCTTCCTCCCCCCATAGAGGATCAATTTCATTGTACAACTCTAAATATCCTCTTCCTAACGACCATCCCTGGCAAGTTAAGTTTCGATAAGTTGAGAGATACCAAGTGATACAAAAAGTTCATGTGAATTAAAAATGGTAGCCTATAACATAGATAAGATTGCTGTGTACTTGGTTACCTGGGTAAATGTAACTCCAGACAGAGTTATCTAACTTGTTGGAAATCTCTAGGAATCTACACTGAATGGTTTGGTTTCCAATATTAGATATCTCCAGATAATTTTCAGCCTTAGTATCCAGATCTATCACAAGAATTTTCCCATAACACTGACCGAGCCATACAGTATTCCTATTAAAAACATACATGTGTTAACACAACATAAATTTTCAACCAAATGATGTTAAAACAAAATAACAGATCTTTAATTACCTTGAAATATGCATACATTAAAGAAAGAAAAACTACTTTAAACCAATCAAAAGTGGATCATGACAACCCTCGTCAATTTTTAAACATCACAATAATATGGATCTTTTAGACTTTCAAATGTAATAAAATAATTACATTTCAACATTATATCAACAGGGAAGCACATCGGTGATGTAATGGTTCACATGCTCGCCTCAAGAGTGGTAGATTGTGAGTTTGCATACCGGTCGGGTCAAACCAAAGACTATAAATTGTATTTGCTGTTTCTCTGCTAAGCACACAAGATCTTCTGGAAAAGTTTGATTCTCATCCCTTTAAAAACGACTGGTGCAACTAGTGGAGCAGGAACTGCTTATACTTCCAGAGCACCTGAGTTTGTCCCTGTTTTCATTATATGTATTAGTGGGCTTCGTGTCAAATTACATGTCTTCACAATTTTAGTTCCGTGTTGTGATATACGCTACGATTTCCACGTAAAAAATTAAGATACAACAAATATCTAGTCAAACCTGTATTCAGAGGTCACCTTTGGGACAAAGAAAAGGTGACCTCCTAAAAGAGGTTCAATTCATATGAAAATTTCTATGACAGGACAAGAAAAAGGTGACCTTTTAATGGAGGTGACTGCTTAATAGAGGTGACCACGTGAACATGCTTGACTGTAATTCTAATTAGATAATGAGTATACATTAACCTCCATTACTAATTTTTTGGGGGAATTTTGAAATAATCGGTAAACATACTGCAAAATTTTGCTTCATAATTAAATATGAGCAAGAGTAGGTATCACAAGAATGATAAGATAACATACCTATGAAAGACAGCACAAAAACATTTGCCATTGACTGTCAGTTCTTTATGTTCCATTCCATTGCCTGTAAGACATCCAAAATTATCCTTGGTTCCATTGGTATGAATCGTGTTACATATAGTATACACATTCAAGATGTCACCTGTTTTTTCCCCAATTTCTCGTTTAACAACAATCTTCACATCAAATTTCAGTTTTCTGAATCCTAAAACTTTTATTTCTTTCTGTGGAGGTCCAAGTTTAAAATTCCATACTGATTTATAGGAAGGTGTACTACAATTAAGATAAACTTATCATAGCACAAAAATATTACAATTTAACAATATCTCCATGCAACATGATTATCAGTTCATTTTTTGTTCCTTACAGCATACATCTGTGAACGACTACAGGAGTAAACATGATACACTTAATTATATTATATATACCACACAGATACAAGATCATACAAGTTCTGTACCTCATTTCACTTAATGGATATTACCACAGGCCCAACAACCCAGGCCTTTTAACCATTGGGCCTGTAATAATATCTACAGGCAAAAAATTCTCAAAAAGTTTCAGGCCTGTGGGGAAAAAGCTTGACTGTTACAGACTGTTAAGTAGTATATTATGTATTTCCTTGAGATATATCAAGTATGGGTTTGGGTTATGGTGTTTAATGCCACTTTCAACAATAATTCAGTTATATCATGGCGGTCAGTTTTATTGGTGGAGGAAACCGGAGTACCTGGTAAAAACCACCAACCTATCGCAAGTCACTGACAAACTTTATTACATAATGTTGTATCTAGTACACCTCGCCATGAGCGGGATTCAAACTCACAACTTATTGATGATAGGCACTGATTGCATAGGTAGTTGTAAATGCAACTAACATATGATCATGACCAAGACGGCCCCTATATGAAGTATGTAATTTTACAACATTTGATAAAATGCAAAGAAACTTTCTAAAATTCTAATCTATGGATTTGTTGTTGCAGTAAATGCTGCCATTCCTGCTGCATTGCATTTTTCTATTCATCAAATGTTTAATCCAGATATGTCTTTTCACATATTTTTCTACCAATGATGTCCCCATTGAAATTCACCCCTTTTTGGCTGCTTTAATGTAAAAAGCAGTCATAGTTACATAAGAATGCTATGCATTTTCTGAAAGGGATTTTCCTAAGGAATTCATCAAAATCAGATGAACAATAAACTCTCCACATACAAATAACAGCAACACCCCAAGCTAGCACATTGGGGCCTCTTGTTTGGTAATGGGTGGGCTATAATACCCCAAATCAACACCTTTATTCTGTGCCAAGAATCTTTGTGTTAAAAATTCAGAAGGATCAATCTACTAGAACTAAAGTTATCTCACATAAACCATTGTGTCTACAGAGAAGGATCAATCTACTAGAACTAAAGTTATCTCACATAAACCATTGTGTCTACAGAGAAGGATCAATCTACTAGAACTAAAGTTATCTCACATAAACCATTGTGTCTACAGAGAAGGATCAATCTACTAGAACTAAAGTTATCTCACATAAACCATTGTGTCTACAGAGAAGGATCAATCTACTAGAACTAAAGTTATCTCACATAAACCATTGTGTCTACAGAGAAGGATCAATCTACTAGAACTAAAGTTATCTCACATAAACCATTGTGTCTACAGACAGACAACAATGACAACAAAGCCATACCATAATAAAAAAAAAAGTGTGGAAAAAAATTTAGCATCAAAGCTAATGTCTCCATTGTTTGTGGGTACACTAATTACATTGCAGAATTAAGCTTATCAAGCAGACTTTCATTTATTGAATACAAGTAAGTAGGATCTACTAGGTACACTCTTTCTATTGCAGTTGAATTCATGATATAAAATTCTATTACTTTTTTTTCTTTAATTTTTAACTTGGTATTGCAATGCTTGTTTCTACTATTAATATCTTTGGCAACTAAATAAATTATCATTAATATCCTTGGTAAATAAATAAATTATCATTAATATCCTTGGTAACTAAATAAATTATCATTAATATCCTTGGCAACTAAATAAATGAAAATGGCGACAGGTAGAAATTTTTCAATGTCGGGAATCAATTCAGGACGTTGAAATCGAACAATGTTGAATTTGTGTGGTATTATGGTGGCAATTTTGAAAACGGCGACCGGTAGACATATTTCGATGTCAGGAATCATTTCGGGACATCATAATCTACCCACATATGAAATGTCGTTGAAATTGGACAATGTTGAATTTGTGCGGTATTGTGGCGGCCATTTTGAAAATGGCGACCGGTAGAAATTGTTCGATGTCAGGAATCATTTCGGGACATCATGATCTACCCACATATGAAATGTCGTTGAAATCGGACAATGTTGAATGTGTGCGGTATTGTGGTGGCCATTTTGAAAATGGCGACCGGTAGAAATTTTTCGATGTCAGGAATCAATTCGGGACATCATAATCTACCCACATATGAAATGGCGTTGAAATCGAACAATGTTGAATTTGTGCGGTATTGTGGTGGCCATTTTGAAAATGGCGACCGGTAGAAATTTTTCAATGTCGGGAATCAATTCAGGACATCATTATCTACCCACATATCAAATTTTGATGATATCGGACAATGTTGAATTTTTGCGGTATTGTGGCAGCCATTTTGAAAATGGTGGCTGGTAGAAATTTTTCAATGTCGGCTATTAATTCGGGACATCATTATCTACCCACATATCAAATTTTGATGATATCGGACAATGTTGAATTTTTGCGGTATTGTGGTGGCCATTTTGAAAATGGCGACCGGTAGAAATTTTTCAATGTTGGGAATCAATTCGGAACATCATTATCTACCCACATATCAAATTTTGATGATATTGGGCAATGTTGAATTTTTACCGCCCATTTTTTATACCGTGTTTTGGCAGCCATTTTGAAAATGGCAGACATCTCGAAAATTTTGAAAACACAGAATTGCTCCTCTAATGGTGACCTATCACTATGTAAAGTTTTATGTCTCTATCATTATTCATTTAGAAGTTATCAACATTAATGTACGAAATTTCAACTTTCCCATAGGATTCTATAGTAACCCCCACCCCCTTTGAACCCCTCAAAATATGACTTTGTCCCCCTTTACCACAAAGCTGAAAACTTTAGGACCAACTAGAACATATATCTATAACTCCACAAAGTTTCATGAAATTCTGTCCAGTAGTTCCTGAGATCTGCCGTGGACAAGTTCATGGTCCGCGGAAAGAAAGGAGAAAGAGGAGAAAGAGGAGAAAGAGAATAATAATAATAATAAGAAACGGAGCAAAAACAATAAGTCTCCCAAACTTTGTTTGGGAGACTTAATAATTATCATTAATATCCTTGGTAACTAAATAAATTATCATTAATATCTTTGGTAACTAAATAAATTATCATTAATATCCTTAGCAACTAAATAAATTATCATTAATATCCTTGGTAACTAAATAAATTATCATTAATATCCTTGGCAATTAAATAAATTATCATTAATATTCTTGGCAACTAAATAGACTATCATTAATATCCTTGGTAACTAAATAGATTATCATTAATATCCTTGGCAATTAAATAAATTATCATTAATATCCTTGGCAATTAAATAAATTATCATTAATATCCTTGGCAATTAAATAAATTATCATTAATATCCTTGGTAACTAAATAGACTATCATTAATATCCTTGGTAATTAAATAGACTATCATTAATATCCTTGGTATGTACTATTTTTCATTACTTACTGATATACAGTAACAGTTCCCTCTTTATCTATACACCACACATGGGATGGAGAAACACTAATTAAAGCTTCAATAGAATGACCAGACTCATATTTTATTGTCTAAAAAGAAATAAAACAATCAAATAAACCATGCAGTTGAATATAAGACAAAGACATAAAGCATAAATAGTTTCTCCCTTTGCTTTTTCCTGTTTCATGACGTGCAGATGACAAAAACAAAAGTGATCCAGAAACTTATATACAGCCGAAAAGGTATGTGCAATTAGTATAATGTATAAATTTCATGTCTGTGGTGTACTTCTCACTACTTCTTTTTTGTTTAGAATTGAACAAAATATAAAAATATTCAATACATTACATTTGCTATTCTTCACAGGATATATATAAAATATAGCTAGGGAGAAATTATTTTCATTTTATTAAGTAGTTACCTGTATCAAAAGGTCACCTTTTGTTCGCCTTGTCATAGAAAATGTCCTATGCATTGAACCTCTTTTAAGAGGTCACCTGTCTAAGAGGACCACTTTTTCTTTGTCCCAAGGAGTGACCTCTTAATACAGGTTTGACTGTACAACTTTTCCTGTATTTTTTATTGGAAACTTTATCGTCTAATTTTCTGCATCAAAATTTTCCCCATAACACCATACCACCAAAAATATCTCCCTGCATTTTTACAGATACCTCTGAAAGTTCTCCCTCCCCACTCCATAGAAGTATATCTGTATATGTACTGTGAAATCATTATTAATCGTGGGGTTCTAATTATCGTGGATTTCGTGGTTCACTTAAACCACGAAGATTAAAATCCAACGAATACAATTTTCTCATTCATTGTTGCATATAATGTTAGAAACCATAAATTCAAGAACCCATGGATCATTTCATTTTGTAGAAACCATGAATATTGGTGCCAACGAATAAAAGTATTTTCACAGTATATACCCTATTTGCTGTACATCTTAGTCCTGAATCATATGAGAAGACTTCAATCCTAGATGCATCGTTTTCTGGGTAGGTACTTAACCAAATTTCTGTAGACAATGGAGTGGTACTTTCATCTGTAATAATAAACAAAATTAAACATATATCTATAGATGACATAGTTTGATCATACATAATGTAATGTTAAACTTCTAAACTATAATAAATATAAAGATTTCATCTGTAATGTAAGTTGTCTACATGGACATGATCATATGATATATGGATTTAGATCTATCTATACAATCAGTGTAGGGGTCATTGTGGACATGATCATATGATATATGGATTTAGATCTATCTATACGATCAGTGTAGGGGCCGTCGTGGACATGATCATATGATATATGGATTTAGATCTATCTATACAATCAGTGTAGGGGCCGTCGTGGACATGATCATATGATATATGGATTTAGATCTATCTATACAATCAGTGTAGGGGCCATCGTGGACATGATCATATGAAATATGGATTTAGATCTATCTATACAATCAGTGTAGGGGCCATCGTGGACATGATCATATGATATATGGATTTAGATCTATCTATGCAATCAGTGTAGGGGCCGTCGTGGACATGATTATATGAAATATGGAATTAGATCTATCTATACAATCAGTGTAGGGGCCATCGTGGACATGATGATATGAAATATGGATTTAGATCTATCTATACAATCAGTGTAGGGGCCGTCGTGGACATGATCATATGATATATGGATTTAGATCTATCTATACAATCAGTGTAGGGGCCGTCATCGACATGATCATATGATATATGGATTTAGATCTATCTATACAATCAGTGTAGGGGCCGTCGTGGACATGATCATATGAAATATGGATTTAGATCTATCTATACAATCAGTGTAGGGGCCGTCGTGGACATGATCATATGAAATATGGAATTAGATCTATCTATACAATCAGTGTAGGGGCCGTCGTGGACATGATCATATGAAATATGGATTTAGATCTATCTATACAATCAGTGTAGGGGCCGTCGTGGACATGATCATATGAAATATGGATTTAGATCTATCTATACAATCAGTGTAGGGGCCAACGTGGACATGATCATATGATATATGGATTTAGATTTATCTATACAATCAGTGTAGGGGCCATCGTGGACATGATCATATGATATATGGATTTAGATCTATCTATACAATCAGTGTAGGGGCCATCGTGGACATGATCATATGATATATGGAATTAGATCTATCTATACAATCAGTGTAGGGGTCATCGTGGACATGATCATATGATATATGGAATTAGATCTATCTATACGATCAGTGCCTATTGCTGTTGTGTCAATTCTATACTCACCTGTTGTAAAGCTTACTCAATACAACTTTACAAAGATAAACTTACTCAATGACTCAATAAACTCCCATAATCTCTGTTATTTAAGGGAATAATTCATATTCATATCAAAATCAACCGAATTATTGATAATAGAATGGTTTTGCCTGAAACATTTCAAAAGATAATTGTTACAATCAACACTACTTCTACTTGGTTAATAATGTTACACACAAGAAAGTGTCTAGTGTGCATGTGGAACAAGTACATTTTAAATTTTGATTTAGATCATATTAACATGAAGCATGGTTGGAATACATCAGACAGAAATCTTTCTGAGGAATTCATTGGGGGGGAGGAGGGAGGGGGAGGAGAGATACACATATAAATGACATTAAAATGAATATGCTATTATTTTGAGCATTGGTTCCATCAATCTGATTAAGATCAAATCTCTCCCCTTTACTGATATTTCGTGGCACAAGAGATCTGAGGAAACCACATTATGTGTCACATGTGAGTAACCCTATGCATCAGCCAATGAAAATGGTGATTGCAAAAATATGAAAATGTAACTTAATTGCATTGAATGCTATTGAGCAATCCGATTTGCCAAGTACATATTTATTATATCATTATATATTCATGATATAAGGTCACTCAAATGTGACCTGTAACAAGGTTTCCTCAGATCTCCCACGCCGTGACATATCAGTAAAGGGGAGCAAGTGAGAGACCAAAATATGTTGGTCAAATTTCAAAAGGAATCTAATGAAATTAACTCTATTAAATCAGATTTAAAGTAAAAAGTTAAAATTTTGATATTGACCTCATCTTGACTCCCCTTATATCTTGAAAATAGTAAGATCCATACAAAATATGTTGGCATATTATATAAAGAGAATCATGTAAGGAACGTATGTAAGGAACGTAAACAAAAAAATTATCAAAATTGGTTGAAAAATAAATGTACCACATACAAAAAATGCTCTTTTTGACACACTGGGGGCTCTTGTTTCTGCACTTTAGATTTCCTATGGAGAAAATAATATACAGTTTTGTAAAGGACCACCAAATGTGCATTCTTACTAACCTTACTTTGAATTGGCCCAGTGTTGTCAAAGATGAAGATTGAAATATAAAAGTTGAAGGATGATGACATAAGTCATTGTTATCGCATTGCGTCCTTTGTCGAACCCTTTCAGTCAGGGGAGCTAAAAATGTATAACAATACAATGATATTAAAGTGACAGTGTCCACGATTTTTCATAATTTTTAAGTTTGACAACAACTTGAAAATAAGATAGATAGATCAATAAAATGACAAAATAACCATGTCAGATAAACAGAAATTTGTTTAATTAGATGTAATTAAACATCGTCTGCTGGCCAAGCTCATGAATTATTCATGACCCATTGAACCAGATTTATCAAAACAAACACATGCATGATGTTGTAAGCAGTTTATTAAACCTATCTTTAGACTAAAATGTATAATTCATACATGTTTAAGGATAAATTAGTCATACTTACCAATAAGAACACAATTTATCAATCAAAACTCAAATTATTAGCCATTTTTGTAACAATTTTAGTTTGTAAACAACATACGCTGTTTCAAACCGATTCTGCGTGTGCTCAGTTCATCATACAGAGGCAAAGTTATCTTGATTGACTTGAATTAGAGTAGCCCAGACACAAATTGCTTGCTAACACATTTCCCCGGAAATAGTTCGTGAAAACCACTTTTCGGTGTTTTTGGCTGTTTTATATGAATTTTTACTCACATCTGTTCAAGTTTGGGAGAAAAAATCCGATTTAAAAAATCTGACAAAATCGTAGACACTGTCACTTTAAATATAAAAAGTATGTCAAGCTTAACAAGAGTATTACCAATATCTTCATCATCTCCATTCCTATCAGAAATGATCACAGAGCATCCATTCAGAATCCCTACACTGGAGTTCAGAGATACAGCATCAGCAAGGTGGCAAAACTGGTGGCTAGTGGCAATCAGGCAAATCTGTTCTGCTGTAGGTCTACTCTCTGGATCATGTGACCAGCAAATACACATAAGATCAAGAAAATGTGATGGATACTGTTTTTCCTGTTAAAATAATATATAATTTGTTCTTCCTGGTTATGGAATGAGTAAGTGATTTTTGTTAAATGTCAAATGAGCCATTTATCTATGGAGTGAGTGAGTGATTTTTGATTAATGCAATGAATGAGCAATTTATCAGCCATATCATGACGAGAACAAGTGACATTCAACGAGATGATGTCCACTTTGTACTAGACCAACATACCTAATTGGATTTTTGTGGTGTCTCTTGTCTTATAAATAGAAGACTTACCCTGAGAGTTATGTGTAGTGATGCTTGTGAGTGAGTGATTGTTGTTTAACACCAATTCAGCAGTTTTTCAGATATATCATGGCACAAACAAGTTAATTTTCAATGATATGATGATGATGCCCGCTTTGTACTAGACCAACACGCTAAGTTGGATTTTTATATAATAGAAGACTTACCCTGGGAGTTATGTGTGGTCGCCCCTGCTGACAGATGTACAGAGATGGATTGGTCATTTCCTCTAATGGTTGTTTACATGTAATCAACTCATATAAAAACATTCCAAAGGAGAATATGTCCACCTTAAAATAAATTTATCAATTATTACTGTTGTAGATTGGATGGACACTAAATACTATGCTCGCTGTCGACTATTCATATCATACACAAATTTACATGTATTGTCTTGAACAACAAGATATATCTACCTGATACAAAAAAAAAATTACAAAGGCACAAAGATTCTTTAGTAATAGCTTGATTCATGCATGTTCGCAGCATTGGGTTTTTGGCAATATAAGGTTGCCTGTCAGTATAACATAGACCATTAAGAATGATATATAAACATGTACAAGATATCAGAGGAAGGAATATAAGGTAGAGCTTTCTTAATTCCATTCTCTCTTTTTTAATACAATGTATATACACAAATATATATATATATTTCAATTTCTTTCAATTTTTTTCTTGAATTTGGATTTTACCTGAGTTTGTCCCTTAAAGGGGCATTATCTGACAAAATCGTAAATTTTTGTTACCCATAAAAACTATCAGATATGATTGATGCCTTAATAAAACGTGTTTCTGTAACTTATAAATGTTATGAAATGTACGCGCATCAGGGAAAAAAGGTGCAACTGCTCGTGTTTTGAGATCGATCAAGAAATGGACGCCATCTTATTAATTATCGGCATTGTTTACGGAGTTTGCCCAATCGTCATTAAATCAGTACAACAATGCACTTATTTCTTATTTTTTGAGAATCTGCTTTCAGTCGACGTTAATTACGGACAAAGAACCATGCAAGTATGCAGTTAATAAGCGACAAAATACAAATTATTCGTTTTTACCTGTCACTAGTAAGGTCAGTTGCATACGGAGAAAGCGAGGTCAAATTATTTGCTTGCAGGAAATAATAAATCGATGGTAATTTTCGTTCTCAAAATGCGAAAAGTGGTACGATAAGCTGTTTATTAATGTGAAATATTTACCTTTATTTCATCATTTTAAAGCTATTTACCAATTTCTAAAACATAATTTTTTTGGTCAAAATCGTAGCTAATGCCTCTTTAACATTTGATTTTTAAATATATTTTTCATTTACACTGAAAACCACAATTTTTAATTAGTTTTACACAGGTGACTATCTGTACCCTTAAAGAGAAATTATAATTCATTTCTCATTTTATTTAACCTTTAATCTTGGCTTTGTATACTTAGGTATTCTTTTATCATGTTTCCTCATTTAATCTTCAATAACACAGAAAGTGAATTTAGTTACCTTTTCAGTGTAAGTACTGGTTCCAAAATGTTGAAGTATTTCTGGAGCAATGAATGGTGGAGTTCCACCAAATCCTTTTGTACCAGTAGTTGTACTTAAGACTGATCTACTGATTCCATAATCAGCTACCTTGACTGTCACAGGTTCCATGATGTCATCAATAGTGTCAGCAGAAGGCATATCCCATATTAAGACATTGTCAGATTTCAAATCTCTGTAGATTATTTTCTCTGAGTGCAAATAGGATAAAGCATCAGCCACCTGCAAATTACACAAAAAATATAACCTAAAAATATCCAAATCCATTTTTGATTACAATAAACATAGTATCTTGTTTCCAAATCTTAAAATATGCAATTTTATATATGTGTCTATTCCAACAAAAACAATCCACACTTTATCTATAACATTAGTATTCCTGGAATATAAACAATCAACACTTTACTATTTAAAACAACATGCATTATGAAACAAAATTAGGCTACTACTTAAAACAACATGAATAATGTAACAAAATTAGGTTACTATTTAAAACAACATGAATAATGGAACAAAATTAGGTTAGGGTAAAACAGGGGATGCTTGGACACCCTTATTAAACAGTACTTTCTTTGTATACACATTGTGTATTTATAGAAATTTGTATTGTTGTGAACAGAAATAAGTTAAACATATAAATTCAGAATATTTTTAGTTATCGGTCATGCATATTTTCTGCTACGACCAGATGAAGAGCACTCAAAAACATCAACTTTGGCTACTATTTAAAACAACATGTATTGTGTAGCACTGAACCTGATTGTTATAATATCAGTGATAAGCTTATATAAGTAGCATAAAGAAAATGACAGTTGATAGTATTATAGTATCATGTATCAATGTTCAGGAGGGAACGATAAATCATAATCAAGACAAACACTTACATCAACATGATAGCTACACAGCAACACATTAAGTACAAATTTGTTACCGGTATTTAAAAAAATTCAATCTGTGAAATGTATTATTCAAACCTGTATGACAATCTGTTTGATAATAAAGACAGATAATCTTTGCTTGTTTTTCTTCCGTAAATCCAGTTCATTTCTCAGTGATCCTTTTGGTGCAAGACTAAGAACTAATGCCAATGGTTGACGTGCTGATAACCCTAACAGAGGGACAATGTGATCGTGTCTGATGCTACGTAGTATTGACACTTCCTGTCTGGCTGTTAGATAAGCTGATACTGCCATCTCTAGGAAAAACTGTTGTTGATCAGGACGTGGCTGTTCAACCAGTAATAAAAAAAATATTTCTGGTCAATACAATTGTTAATATGTCAGTATTCATTTAGAACGTTTTGTTCTCACATCTGGAAATGTAGGTTTGATTGTATTTGATGAATGAAGAGTTTTGGTTGGCTTAGGTTGGTTTATGGTGTTTTATGCCACTTTCAACAATATTTCAGTTATATCGTGGCAGTCAGTTTTATTGGTGAAGGATACAGGAGTCCCTGAGAAAACCACAGACCTATCGCAAGTCACTGACAAACTTTATCACATAATGTTGTATCGAGTACACCTAGCCATGAACAAGATTCAAACTCACAACTTTAGTGGTGATAGGGACTGATTACACAGGTAGTTCTAAATCCAATTACCAAACGATCACGACCATGACCGCACCTTGAAGAGTTTTGATAGTGATCTAAATGACATGTCATCCAATGATTCTTTTAATACAGTCAAATTTGTGTTTGACTGTAACCCTTGGGACACAGGAAATTTTACCCCTTAAGACAAATGACCACTTATTCAAGATAATTTGATCCGGAATTTCAGTTCCAGTCCACAGTGATTCAAGTATTACTGTTACTGGAAGGCAATTTATTGTTAATATGGTGGTCGCCTTGTGATGCTCTGGTATTTTTGTAATGATTTACAGTTCATTAGTTCATTATTCAATGATTTGAAAATTTAATTGGTACATTAATGAGCTGATGATTTTATTACTAGAATGAAGAGTGACAGTTAAATACTGGTAAACTGATATGATGGGATAAAGTTTGAGTGACCGTTGACTGTGTTAGTGAGGTAATTATAACCCCTTATTTGAGTAAAAAAAAAATAACACGTAAATCTCGTTTGGATGGTTTTATACTAGACATTTACACCAGGTGACCACCAGGGCAATTTTGACTGTATTTTACTTGATAGTTATTTAAATGACATTTAAATCTTTTATGTTGTCTACATAATTAACAAACAATACTATCATTTTATACATACCTTGACAGAAGGATATTCAAACAGTATTTTCACAGCAACATCTTTGGGTCTTTCTTCAATCTATAACAAGTATAGAAAAAAAAATGATTTTCAGGTTTCTAAAAAAAAAAAAAACAAACAAAAAGAATATAGACATTGCTAGTGAGTCTGATTTGTTCAAAATCAAAATAAAAAAACCTATATCATATATAACACAAATACAGGTTCTATATCAAGGTACATCATTCATACATGTGAACCTTCCGCGGGAGCATTTTTCTCCCGATTTTGCAATCAATATTTCTTGAAATTCCCCATTTGGAACTCCCGTGCTGACGAAAAACGCCGAGAGATACGAATGGTAAAGGTGAATGTCATATTTAATGATATCCGGTTATTGATCTGTTTGACACCTTTACAGGTAAATTGGGTCATGGTGATTAATTACTGATTGACAGTTAATTGGGGATAAGGAAGTGTGTTTGTGGCACATGCTTAGATGATTAGAAGTGTGATAGCGGCAATTAAAAATAGTTATAAACCGTTGTGCAAACATGAGTCGAACAACCTTTGATGCTGAGGAAAACTTCTTATTTCGATCAAACGTGCAATGAATTCATCTCGGATTGAGTTGTTATGGCTTGTTTGGGACCAAAGCCGATCAAAGTATTATTTAAGGACTAAGTTCCAGGATGGAATTGATAAACCACAAAAATGCCGAAACGTATGCTATCACCCAACGCACCAGCAGCAAAGAAGACCAAGTACTTTGCCAAGTTCCAGAATGCCTGGAAGTCCGAATTCAAGTGGTGCCAGGCTAGCAGTAAAGGTCCAGTCTTCTCAGTGTTAAGATAAACAATACAACAGAGTGTCACCAGTACAAACCTGATACAGATGTGGTGAAAGCAGCAAAGAAGGCTTGTACCTCCTACTTGAACCAGTGTGCCAGTGCCAAGTAGACTGATGCTTAATGACTTTTATATATGTTCAATTTTGTGACTTCTCTAAGTTTACTTTCTTTCACTTACTGTGATTATATCTGTGACTTTTTAAGGGTAAATTCAGTGACTACATGTGATGAATAGTGACTTTTTAATTTTAGTGCTCTATGACTTTATTGTTCAGAACATTCTGTCTTCATTGTTATTGCTTTGTTATAACCTTATGATTATGAATGATTATGAATAAATTATAAATACAGTTTTTATCCTTCATTCATCATATGAAACACTACTTAAGACAGAAATGTAAACAATACATATTGAAATGGGATGCAGTTGGTTCAATACTGAAACAAACAAAAGGAAAACATCAATAAACAATAAAAGCACGCATCAAATACGTCGATTAAAAATCTCCAGTTATGAGACCAAATCTCCAGCCAAAAATTTACAAATCTCCAGTTGTAGCATAGCAACTCTATCACATGTATGATCATTTCTGTATGGATACAACACAATTTACACTGCAGCAAGCTTAATCTAAAGAAAAGATATATGATTCTTACTGAACTTCATATGACATAAGACAATGTACTTTATAAATTGTAGCAAGATCCCCCCACATCCTCAGGCTTAAGTGATAGATCTGTGATAAAAACACTACCATATTCTCATGCTTAACTGATAGAATTGTGATCCGAACTCTCCCACTCTTTCAGCCTTAACAGACAGAAATGCTATCAGGCTTAATTGATAGAACTGTGATAAGGACCCTCCCACAACCTCAGGTATAAATAATGGCATTGTGATTAGGAAGGATCCTCCTAAACCTCAGGATCAATTGATAGAATTGTGATCAGGACCCTCCCAAACCCTAAGGTGCCATTGATAGAATTGTGATCAAGACCCTCCCAAACCCTAAGGTGCTATTGATAGAATTGTGATCAAGACCCTCCCAAACCGTAAAGAGTCTTTGACAGAATTGTGATAAGTAAACTTACCCTTCTGAGTTTTCCTGAATAAACATCACCAAACCCTCCTCTTCCAAGTTTCTTCTCTAATGTTAAAGTATCAGTTTGTCCAATGACTACACTCCTGTCTAGGTCATTGAAAACCTACAAACATCAAGATAATGTCAGGGTACCTTATATAAATTATCTAATTACTTCAGAGTACATGTATTAATTTTGATGTTTTGTTGTTACCCCAAATAACATTGGTCTACAACTATCTGATTCTATCTTCTTACCCATCAGACAGTAGGCCATCCCTCATTTACTGACTGTCTTATCATACAATCCAAGTTATTGTCTAAATTTCTGTGTTAGAATGTGGACCCTTGATTGTAAACTTTGTGCTGTTTGTTTATCATTGATTTGCAGTAATTACCACATTTTGTGAATGGCCCAAGTCAGGATATAGATTCCATGAGCTTTCACGATGGTCTTCTTTGTGTAATGACAGTTAACAGTGGATTGGTAAGGTTGATGCTTATGTAAAAGTATCATTTGTTAATACAAATAAACAATTTATAGTTATGCTACTGAATATGGATTCTATTCTAATTAATAACTTTGGGTTTTACAAACAATAACAAATGTCAATATACAAGTATATATTAACAGTTGTGGTGGATTCCTGTAATTGTTTAACATACTGTATAGTGTCTATATTTGGTGGCAATTTAATTTTGGCGCTATTGGCGGACTTGACCAAATGTGCCAAATATAAACACCACCAATATTTCACAAGTTAGGAGATATCGCAACATAATATCCACTAGTATTTATAGGTATTTATATTACAAATAAATCAAAGCATTTACAGTATTAAAATTGGCAGTAAAGTTATTTGTTTTATTGTTAAAGTAACTTTGCTTATAAAATTACATGTATCAGCATTCAAATTGACATTCAACAATCATCTGTTTTATTGTTAAAATAACATTAGAATCTGAACAAAGGCGGATTAATCAGGAAGACAATTATTCGGCATACTTACTGCATCTGGAGCTATGTACAAGGTTCTAGCAAAACCCTCCATTGATAACATGTACAAAGGAGACACACTAAAATGATTGGGACATATCTCATCATGATTTCTCTGAAAATTCATAATACACCTCTCCACCAGAAAGCAATGTAAAACATCTTCCTGTCTTCTACAATCAAATAAAACACTAAGTTATCACTCCATTAAAATTTATAAGATTCTAAATATTTATCTTCAGCATATATCACTTGGCTTGTATTCTTATTAAACTGGCTGATTATTGGATAAAATAATAAAAGAACCAACTTTAAAAATTAGCTATGTAGTTCTGGATTCTAAATTAGAAAAACAGGAATATTACATAGAAGACCATACAAAGACCATTACATCCATGTTTGCTTTCACATGTTTTAGTAATTTCGGAGAAGCATACTTTTAATATATTTTTCTCATAGTGTTCTCAGTTAAATTTTATACTGAAGTGGCAGCATTGTTGAATTTCTGATCCATATAAAAAAAAAGTAAAGTAAAACTAGTAGATTTAACTTGTTATTAAAACAATACATTTATAATTTATTACTATTTTATATTTAATATCTAACTCTGACAAATTGATAATCTATCTATTCTAGTCTCCAGAGAAAACCATTAATTTCTTCAAATATTTATGATTTTTTCATATTAAATCTGTTAAAAGTATCAGTTATGATTTTTTTTTGTCCTCAGAGTAACGGTCTTTAACTAACAGATTATTTGATAGTAGTCAGTTAACTACGAGCAAATTGCGACTCTGCTATTATAATGTCCATGTTTATGTCGTCATTCATTATTGAGATAGTCTTCTTGAGTGGAATGATATCTGTGTTAGAAGAAGATCAAAGGAGCACTACTTCTATGTAGAAATTCTAAGTCATGTAAATTCAAAGAAGATTGTTGTTATTGTTTGCTAATCATAAAGAACCTTTAAAAGAAGACCATGCCGGGAATATTCCAACAAAATTTCGTTTAATTTAACCGATTGCTTTTGAGAAGAAAAAATGTGAAATGTTTATAGAAAACAGATACACACTGATGAGAATCTATTCATATGCCACTGTAACAATTGACCGTAAAATGTGATTTCAAACTTTAGAGGGCCAGGGTGGCTCAATGAGTTAGGTAGTTGGATTACCCAACAACTCATACAAGCCTATCACCAATGTGGCGTTGGTTCGCACCCGACTTTGTAAATTACAAAAAAGGGTGCACTCGACTCACAGCCGCAAGTGATAAAGTCTACCAGTTGCTTGCCCATGGTTGGTGGTTCTCTACAGGTACTCCGGCTTCTTCCACCACTAAAACTGGTCGCCATGATATAGCTGCAATATTGCTGAAAGTGGTGTTAAAACACCAAAAATCAAAAAAATCAAATCAATTGCTGGTGACTCTCTGGTAATCAAAGTCACCATGTCAATAAGAATGACTTACTCTTCTTTATCTTCAATATCATCTTCAACAACTAACGCTGACGAGACATCAATGGAGTGTTTACTAACAAGCATCCACTGCATACTGGTGTCTTTCCCATGTTCTTTCTTCACTATATTCTGTAAGCAGTATGGACAAGGAATTACTCTTGTTATCAGGTACCGTCCAAAGCAATTTTGTTCAAACCGGGAACCTGCAATATCTGGATACCAGTCGTGTAGAAGATTGTCAACATGCTCTGTTATCTTTGCTAGAAATGAAGCTATTGACTTTTCCTCTAAAAATATTTGCTCCTTTCTTGAAGAGACAAGTGTTTGATGCATGTATTCAGCAAAGCTGAATGTGATGGAATCAGAAGGGAAACACATTTCCAAGACAACACTGTTTTCCATGTCTAAGGGTAGCCATTGATCTTCTAGGTAACATTTAAGGCTGTGTCTGCTGTACGTACATAGCCCTGGTTTTCCAGTGTGAATCTCCTTGATACGGAAAATAACTGTGCCATAGTGAATCAATAGTAGTCCTGTCTGCCATGGTTGCCAAAATGGCTTATCATTCCTCAAACTAGGACACATATCTAATACTTCAGTGGGTAAAGGAACAAGGTTTAAAACAACTGATAAGAACTTTTGATCTGCCAATATCCTTGTAATAAGTCTAGGCCAAAATCCACTTGGAAAGTAAGTCATAATATAAAGACGACAACACGCAAATGTAACATTGTTGGTAGGTATGGTATTCAGTAGTATCAATGGTGATGTCGTTGATTCAACCGCTCGTTGGTATAAAACTGATTCATTTGATAATACTGATTCTTTATGTACTGACGATCTTGATCTTCTTTGACCTTCTAGTTGTTCTTTTAGATAAATCTGAAAATAATCAAAATTATGAAGAAAAAAAAGTTTCAACAGTGACCTATATGACAACGGCTATACATAGCATATGACCACACAATATATGCTGATGGAAATCAAGGTCTTCTATTGGGACAGGCATAAAACTGTGGTGGTGTTATATACAGTTGACTCTCATTGTCTTGAACTCGGTCGACTCGAATTTCTGGTTGAGTCAAATTTTTATCGAAGTCCCGAACTTCATTGTGTATAAATATATATAATTTGACTCCTGTTGAGTCGAATTTGGATGAGTCGAAACAAGATGTTGCACGCTATGTCGTGCTAAGAATACCCCCACTCGTTCATTTGTAAGTCGGACGGTAAACAGGAAGTAGATGTGCGGTAAACCTGGAAAGGGGAGACACGGTACAAGTCACCATGCTAAAGCCATAGATCAAATATAAAATCATTTCTTCCAGTAGAAGCTGAGATAACTGTTACGAAAGTTTTCATTACAGCAAACATGAAAAATTCTAAGTCGCACTGTAAACAGGAAGTAGATGTGCGGTAAACCTGGAAAGGGGAGACACGGTACAAGTCACCATGCCAAAGCCATATATCAAATATAAAATCATTTCTTCCAGTAGAAGCTGAGATATCTGTTATGAAAGTGTGAACGGACGGACGGACGGACGGACAAGGTGATCGCAATATAGCCCCCACTCTATGAGTGGGCGTATAATTTCGGTTGTCTCGAATAAAAGTTTGGTCCCGAGATGTAGAAAGCCATATTATTTACATTCGTTAAGTCGAATTTACCTGTCAAAACATGTGTATTACCTTGGGATTAAAATCGGATCACAGGTGAAACATCCAGTCATTGACTTTGACATTTTTATCTTAGGCTATTTCACATGTTTATTTCACAATCTGTCAAATTAATTAGTGATAATATTTGAATTGGCTTGGTATTATAACACAGGTTAGATGTGTACAATCAAAAATTATCGATTCATAATAAGTGCGCTTGGGTCGGCATACATCAATGATTATGAAAAGTACACAAAGGAAGCGTTTTATCTATTGAATTATTTGTCGGAAATTAATTTTGATTAAAGAAGAATAGTTTTCTTCTACACTTTATTGAGTAATAAAAACACACAATTTATTGTAAATAAACAGTATTGTACAAAGAAAAATATGTCATGATGGGTGAAGTTTAATGACAATGCAACAGCTGAAAAACATAAACAAAACAGATAAACATATTCATACACACAAAAAAAGATATCTAGAAGTTATCAGTCGTTCCACAAGATTCAAAGAATTTAACAGAGAGAAAAAAACAGCAACAAAAACATTGAATATGTTTAAAATCGTTCCGAGAATAGGGACATGCGATGCTGGTTTTAGCTCTTCAAAATTTCACTCGAGTTGTCTCCCTTTTGTCGTTAAACAAACTACTCTTCCGGTATTTTCGTAGCTCCTCTTGAGTCGAACTACGGTTGACTCGAATTTTTTCCATGGTCCCATCGAATTCGAGATAACGAGAGTCAACTGTATCTCATTCTACTCATTTCATCAACTGTACCTTTATTCATCCTAATATCAACTGTACATATTTTATTAGAATTGTCACCAAATGAAACATTTCTTCAATACATTTTTACTATTTATAAATAAAGATCTACATACTTGTGGCACCTTTATTGTACAGCAACAAGTCAAGATTGAAATGTTAAACCTTTGGGTTTCTTGTTTAAAAACAGGTAATGCTAGAATCACCAAAATCAATCATAATCTTTATTATGTGCCAAGGGTCATAGTGTTAAAATTTCAACAGAATCAGTCAAACATAACCTAATTTATTGTGGAACTAGAGGCCCACCTGAGCCTGCATCACTCACTTGGTTTTTCATGCACGTTTCTGTTCAAACAAATTTGACATAAAAACTTTTTATTCATATTCCTATAGTTAAACAATGTCCTATGAAGTCAGCCAACTTGGATTTCCGATCCAAACAAAAAATGAAACTGAAAATGAAAATCAAATGACCAATTTATGTACTGTTTAGATTCAATCCATTTTTAGTATCTGAGATTTTTTCGTTTTCCATCACGGTCCTGTGTTGAAATTATGCTCTGCAGTGACAGTATTAGTTAAATACCTTGACATCCATGTTAGTTTTAATGACGTGCTCCATGTCATTCTCTGTTGGCAGTAGTGATGGAATCAACAACTTATCATTGTCAAACTGTAAAGCTACTTCAAATTTTTCTAACAGTCCACAGATGTAGCATAGTAAATCTTCTGGTTGGAAGGCAGATTTGTTAAAAAGAACCTGTAAATCCTTTGTTTTCATCACACCTATAGAAAAATATATCAAAAAGCCACACAAGAGATTAAAAATTTATAATTCATAAATGAATAAAATTTATTGAAATTTCCATACCATTTAATTAAATGTTGATAAATTGCCAATCAGGGATAACCCATGAAAGCCTTTCAGCTTATTTCCAATGGGGTCAAGAAAATATTATACAATTTGCATTATGCAAATATCAAAATACTGTGAAAAACGTTTTATTCGTTGCGAACCAATTTTCTGGATTTTGTGGGTCAACCAAATGACGAATTTATGAATCCAATGAAGTATATTTTCATTTTCAATTACACCACAACATTCTGATATCCATGAATTTAGGAACCCATGATTATCTCTTTTGTGAACAATCCACGAAAATTGTGATGCACAAATTCAAATTATATCACAGTAACAAATAATATATCGTAATTAAAATGTATCTCTGCTAAATTACTGAAGTGTTTTATTTAAGGACAATAACAGTAATGTCAAAGCATTTTATCTGAAAAAAAATTATTCAAAACAGCAATGCTAATGCTTTCCTTGACTGAGACTATAGACTATAATGTCCCAAAACCAAAACTTATTCCAAGGATTTAAACATGCTTTAACAAGAAATGTGTGCATCACAAAATACGCCTGTCTATATAAATTATCAAACGGTACAAAATTCTATTTATAGTAATGGTGACCTTGACCTTTGACCTAATGACCCCAAAATAAATAGGGTTTTTCCCCTTCCACAGGGCAATCATGTGGTCAAGTTTGGTCAATATCCAATATACAGAACTAAAGTTATCATGGGGAAACGACCCTGTTGCCAAAAATTCTATTTATAGTAATGGTGACCTTGACCTTTGACCTAATGACCCCAAAATAAAATGGTTCTTCCACAGGGGAATCATGTGGCCAAGTTTGGTCAATATCCAATATACAGAACTAAAGTTATCGTGCGGAAACGATCCTGTTGTCAAAAATTCTATTCATAGTAACAGTGACCTTGCCCTTTGACCTAATGACCCCAAAATAAATAGGGTTCTTCCCCTTCCACATTGTAATTATGTGGCCAAGTTTGGTCAAGATCCAATATACAGAACTAAAGTTATCGTGTGGAAACGATCCTGTTGTCAAAAATTATATTTATAGTAAGTGACCTTGACCTTTGACCCCAAAATAAATAGGGTTCTTTCCCTTCCACAGTGTAATTATGTGGCCAAGTTTGGTCAGGATCCAATATACAGAACTAAAGTTATCGTGCGGAAACGATCCTGTTGTCAAAAATTATATTTATAGTAACAGTGACCTTGACCTTTGACCTAATGACCCAAACATAAATAGGGTTCTTCCCCTTCCACAGGGGAATCATGTGGTCAAGTTTGGTAAAGATCCGATATACAGAACTCAAGTTATCGTGCGAAAACCTGTGTGGACGCCCGCCGCCTCCATACCCAATCACATAATACGGCCTGTCTCGAAACGGGCGTATAAAAAGTAAAACACAAACAGCAACAATGTCATGTGTAAGATGAATACAAGATTATACAATACAAGAATTATGAGGAAACACTGTCTTTCCAAAATACATGACAGGAAAAATTCCAAAAAGATGTGACTGATCGAATGATTTTTATCTGTCAAATATTAATAAAGGGCTATTTATTTCAGACACAGCATAGTCTTCAATAGCTTCCACCTGCACCAGAGTTTAACTCAAAAACCATCACCGATGGAAGAAATACACTCAAATACTACCTGAAGATCTTTTTAAAAACAATAAAATCAAAGAAAAAAAGCATCATACGTGTAAAATTCAGATAAAAAATATCTATGAAAATACAAGATTTCATAATTTTGGCTCCATTTAGCTCCCTTTCCATAAAAAAATATAATTTTCTATATTGACTCAAAAAAGGTCACTTATAGAGATGAACATTTTTCAATCTCGGTTGAGTTTATCTTGAAAAGTATACCAGAGGCTCTCAAGAGCCTGTATCGTTCACCTGGTTATAAAAAGAAGCAATTGGTCCTATGTAAATCTATGTCCTGCAGTGGTAGTCATCTTGGAATTCCGATCAATATAAAAAACACAAAGTTTGTAAAGGACCTTCAAATGATTGATGCACAGTTTAGGTTCAATCAGTGCAATAGCTTCAGAGAAGAACATATTTCTGTATTTTCCCCATATGGTCCGGTATTAATACTATGACCTGTGGTGGCAGTCATCTTGGATTTCCGATCAGCATAAAAAACAGAAACTTTGTAGAGGACCTTCCAATGAACATTCATGTACAGTTTGGCTTTAATCATATTTGTAGTTTCTGAGAAGAAGGCATTTGAACATTTTCCCATAGGGTCCAATGTTAATCTATGTCCTGCGGTGGTGGCCATCTTGGATTTCCGATCGGCATAAAAAAATAGAAACTTTGTAGAGGACCTTCCAATGATCATTCCTGGGCAGTTTGGTTTCAATTGTCCAAGTGGTTTCAGAGAAGAAGCGTTTTGAAACATTTTTCCCAGAGGGTCCAATGTTAAACTAAGTCATGACGTAGCTGCCATTTTGAATTTCATATCGAAACAAAAAACATAGAGTTTGTTGAGGACCATCCAATGAACATTCCTGGGCAGTTTGGTTTCAATTGTCCAAGTGGTTTCAGAGAAGAAGCGTTTTGAAACATTTTCCCCATAGGGTTCAATGTTAAACTAAGTCCTGCCGTAGCCACCATTTTGAATTTCATATCAGAACAAAAAACGTAAATTTGTAGAGGACCATCCAATGAACATTCATGTACAGTTTAGCTTTAATCATATTTGTAGTTTCTGAGAAGAAGGCATTTGAACATTTTCCCATAGGGTCCAATGTTAATCTATGTCCTGCGGTGGCGGCCATCTTGGATTTCCGATCGGCATAAAAAACAGAGACTTTGTAGAGGACCTTCCAATGATCATTCCTGGGCAGTTTGGTTTCAATTGTCCAAGTGGTTTCAGAGAAGAAGCGTTTTTAAACATTTTTCCAAGAGGGTCCAATGTTAAACTAAGTCCAGCTGTAGCCGCCATTTTGAATTTCATATCGGAACAAAAAACATAAAGTTTGTAGAGGACCATCCAATGAACATTCCTGGGCAGTTTGGTTTCAATGGTCCAAAAGGTTTCAGAGAAGAAGTGTTTTGAAACTTTTTCCCCATAGGGTTCAATGTTAAAATAAGTCCTGCCGTAGCCACCATTTTGAATTTCATATCAGAACAAAAAACGTAAAGTTTGTAGAGGACCATCTAGCTGCAATAATGTAGCTCCCGTGACAAACTTGTGTCTCGGCAGAGCTACAACGCTGTCCCATTCGTCACAATGGAGCAAAAAAAAAGTTGCAGTTGAAACATAAAAACTCACTATTTACGCTTCAAACATTTCATTATAACTATTACTGATGATCCCAGTCCTTGTTAAATCGGTTTGGCGGAGAAATATATGCTTTTCAAAGGTAGCAACAACCTTGTTCAAATTTTTCGATCGTTTGCCATAACCAGAAACTACGGAAGGCGGGGCTTTTCTAAATATGGTATTTCTTACTACACGTAGTAAACGGCTGATGTAAACATTCATGCCTCAAATCGCCAAATATGGTATCGACATCCAAATAGTGAGACCGGAAATGACGAAATTCAAAATGTTCAGAGAGATAGTAAACATGGATTTTTATTTTGTGGGAATTACATTCTAAAATACTGGTAGGTGATAAAAACTTGTTATAATAATGGACAAAAGGAAAGGTTATGTCTTATTATTGATAAATGCAGGCGTCAGAAACTCGGTAAGCGAGCGCAAAAAATCTCGGTGGCTGCTCCATTACGTGTAATGGCATCCCGTTATAACCCCCCTTGCGAGTAAGCGAGCATTTAGGGTTTTCTTATTAGAACTAGAGGACCATCCTATGAACATTCATGTACAGTTTGGCTTTAATCATATTGGTAGTTTCTGAGAAGAAGGCATTTGAACATTTTCACATAGGGTCCAATGTTAATATATGTCCTGCGGTGGTGGCCATCTTGGATTTCCGATCGACATAAAAAACAGAAAATTTGTAGAGGACCTTCCAATGATCATTCCTGGGAAGTTTGGTTTCAATTGTCCAAGTGGTTTCAGAGAAGAAGCGTTTTGAAACATTTTTCCCATAGGGTCCAATGTTAAACTAAATCCTGCTGTAGCCGCTATTTTGAATTTCATATCGGAACAAAAAACGTAAAGTTAGTAGAGGACCATCCAATGAACATTCATGTACAGTTTGGCTTTATTCATATTTGTAGTTTCTGAGAAGAAGGCATTTGAACATTTTCCCATAGGGTCCAATGTTAATCTATGTCCTGCGGTGGCAGCCATCTTGGATTTCCGATCGGCATAAAAAACAGAAACTTTGTAGAGGACCTTCCAATGATCATTCCTGGGCAGTTTGGTTTCAATTGTCCAAGTGGTTTCAGAGAAGAAGTATTTTGAAACATTTTTCCCATAGGGTCCAATGTTAAACTAAGTCCTGCCATAGCCGCCATTTTGAATTTCATATCGGAACATAAAACCTTAAGATTGTAGAGGACCATCCAATGAACATTCATGTACAGTTTGGCTTTAATCATATTTGTAGTTTCTGAGAAGAAGGCATTTGAACATTTTCCCATAGGGTCCAATGTTAATCTATGTCCTGCGATGGTGGCCATCTTGGATTTCCGATCGGCATAAAAAACATAAACTTGGTAAAGGACATTCCAATGATCATTCATTTACAGATTGGGTTCAGTCAGTTCATTAGTTTCAGAGAAGAAGATCTTTGAAATTTCAGCCAATCAGAGCATATTATTGGCCCTGGCAGCCATGTTAAATATCAGACTGGAACGAAAAACAGAAACTTTGTAGAGAACCATCCAAGGAACATTCCTGCTAAGTTTGGTTCCAATTGGCCCAATGGTTTCGGAGAAGAAGCTTGAAATGTGAAAAGTTTACAGGCGATTTTCAATCGGTCCAAAAAGTAACAACACTTGGTTAGCAGCTTGCAATGATCATTCATGACAATTTCAATTCCATCCTTCATGTAGTATCGGAGAAGAAGATCTTTGAAATTTCAGCCAATCAGAGGCTATTATGGCCCCTGGCAGCCATATTGGATAACCGATCGGAACAAAAAGTAACAACAATTGATCAGAACCTTGTCAGGAACATTTCTGCCATGTATGGTTCCAATCCATCCAGTGGTTCTTGAGAAGAAGTTTGTTTTACATACTTCCCATAGGGTCGCTATATTAAATTATGTCCCCTGCTGGTGGCCATCTTGGATTTTCAATCGGTCCAAAAAGTAACAACACTTGGTTAGCAGCTTGCAATGATCATTCATGACAATTTTCAATTCCATCCTCCATGTAGTATCGGAGAAGAAGATCATTAAATATTTCAGCCAATCAGAGGCTTTTATGGCCCCTGGCAGTCATGTTGGATAACTGATTGTAACGAAAGTAACAACACTTGGTTAGACCATGCAAATAAACATTCCTGCCATGTTTGGTCCCATTTGCTTCAGTGGTTCTCTAGAAGAAGATTGAAATGTTTACGGACGGACGACAAGTGATGGCAATAGCTCACCTGACCCTTTGGGTCAGGTGAGCTAAATATGACTGGGGGCCGTTGTGATCATGGTCATATGGTAGTTGGATTTACAACTACCTCTGCAATCAGTGTATATCATCACTAACCTTGTGAGTTCCAATTGCACTTTATACAACATTATGTGATAAAGTTTGTCAGTGACTTGCAGCAGGTCTGTGTTTTTCTCCGGGTACTCAGGTTTCCTCTACCAATAAAACTGATTTTTTATCAACTGCATCGTATGCCCATTGGTTTTGTAAGCTAATTTCATACACTGCCCATGACATTACATACTAACCATTTCTACAGAAGTTGTTTACTTGATCCACAGTAACTACCTGTGTAAGCTGATCACACAACCACTGTGGGTCTAGAAAGTAACGATCCTTCAACCCAATCCCTTCATAGTGAAACAAAATTCCTACAAACATAATTATTCATACATTACAAACAGCTTTCTATTCTTTAATGACACATACATACTGAGACTGATGTGAGTGAGTGAATGATTGTTGTTTAATGCCAATTCAGCAATTTTTCAGCTATTTCATGGCGAGAACAAGTTAGTTTTCAATGAGATGATGATGAGGTCCGCTTTGTACTAGACCAATGCGCTGAGTTGGATTTTTATAGTGCTAGTTCACTGAAACAACAGTCCGCGGGTAGACATGTCACTCCACTCGGACACATTATTCTGATTCCGAACCAAACAGTCTTTGCTCTTTCGCCTGCGTGCTTAGCGGAGAAGCAACAAATACCAATTTTATAGTCTTTGGTTTTACCCAACCGGGGCTCGAACCCACGATCTACCGCACTTGAGGCGAGCATGCTAACCATTACGCCACCAATGCAGTTGTGAGACTGATGTAATGACACATAAGTACTGAGACTGATGTAATGACACATACATACTGAAACTAATGTAATGACACACACATACAAAGAATGGTGTAATGACACAAACATGCTAAAACTGATGTAATGACACATACATACAAAGAATGGTGTAATGACACATACATGCTAAAACTGATGTAATGACACATACATACAAAGAATGGTGTAATGACACATACATACTAAAACTGATGTAATGACACATACATACAAAGAATGGTGTAATGACACTTACATACTAAAACTGATGTAATGACACATACATACAAAGAATGGTGTAGTGACACATACATACTAAAACTGATGTAATGACACATACATACAAAGAATGGTGTAATGACACATACATACTAAAACTGATGTAATGACACATACATACAAAGAATGGTGTAATGATACATACATACTAAAACTGATGTAATGATACATACATACTAAAACTGATGTAATGACACATACATACAAAGAATTGTGTAATGACACATGCATACTAAAACTGGTGTAATGACACATACATACTGAGACTGATGTAATGACACATACATACTGACACTGATGTAATGACACATACATACAAAGAATTGTGTAATGACACATGCATACTAAAACTGATGTAATGACACATACATACTGAGACTGATGTAATGACACATACATACTGACACTGATGTAATGATAGACATACTGACACTGATGTAATGACACATACATACTGACACTGATGTAATGACACATACATACTGACACTGATGTAATGACACCTACATACTGAGACTGGTGTAATGACACACACCTAAACAGGTGTAATTACACATGTATATTGAGACAGATGTAATGAGGTATACATATTAATTGTACTTTCAAGTGAAAATGTAGGGGTCAAAGTTTGGAATATAATAACACAACATACCATTTTCATGTAAAAATCTAGTAGCCTGATCTAAATCATCAGCATCCCTGAATATAGATTGAGATAAGCTGTTCATTTTTTCCATTGTCTTCAATCTAAGAAAAAAAATATTTAAAAAAATTGTGAGTTGACATATATATCCTACATATCTTCTAACAGATAAAAAAAAAAGCAGCACAGAAACCAATTTTCTATATACAGATGAATTCAGTGTCAAAAATCAATATTTTATACACTTCTTTTAAAGACCTAAAATAAAATCCTTATAATAGTACTGAAACTGACTTCCACAATACAACTACTTTTTAAAAATACTGTTAACATCAATAGTCTTTAACATAATCCTAAAAGTACTGTTAACAAACATTGCTATTACCCTAACTCACAAAGTGCCATTAACACACATTGCCATTACCCTAACCCTCAAAGTACTGTTAACACACATTGCCATTACCCTAACCCACAAAGTACCGTTAACACACATAGCCATTATCCTAATTCACAAAGTACCATTAACACACATTGCCATTACCCTAACCTATAAAGTGCTGTTAACACACATTGCCATTACCCCAACCCACAAAGAACCGTTAACAAACATTGCCATTACCCTAACCCACAAAGTGCCGTTAACACTCATAATGTGACAGAATATATGTTCCACCATAATGTTTGTTCCTCGGAAATTTTATTATGTAGAAAAAGTTCCATTAGGTACTATCCTTATATAATATTTCATCCAATGCCATAAGGAATCTTCCATGGAACAGGATAAAATATTATATAAGGAAAGTTCTCTCCGGAACTTTTATAATTACACAATAAAATTTCCAACAGAGGAAAAATACATCCAAAGAGATTTTTTAACTTGACTGATAAACTTGTGCAAGCAAAGCATAATTATTATGTAGTAGATTTTCTGGGTGGAATAATTATTATGTAATAGAGTTTCCAAGTGGAATAAATACTATGTAATAGAATTTCCGAGTGGAATAAATATTATGTAGTATAGTTTCCAGGTAGAAAAATTCTTATATAATGAATTATTATCATATAATTTTTATATTATTTACATAATAAGAAATCCTATACTCTGATTGGGTATAAGCGCTTATGGAGGCGGGGCTTTGTCAGTTTATTTTTCGATAGACGATGTTCACCGGACTACTTTTTCGTAATGTAAATAAAATGGCGGCTTGGATTCCCGATAATAAAAAAAGATAAAAGAAACAATGTTTATTGTTAATAATCGACAATTATTGCTAATAATGAAATAAAAAAATAAATGCCAATGAAAAAAAAAGCTTGTATTGTTGACATAAAAAAAAAATTCCGGAAAAAATACTTAAGACAACCATATATCGACTTTGATGTTTGTAATATATCGTCATCCTGTGACGTTGTTTACAAGGAACACTGATTGACACAAGCTGGTTACTGATTTATTTAACGATTTTGTGGGCATTTTACTTGTTTGAGTAGCTAAATGCCAAATGCTATCAAATTGGAAAACATCAATAACTTAATTACATCACCGTCTAGTTTAAAGTAGGAAAACAAGCAGGTTAGCTCATTTTGTTATTCATGGCCGACACACATCAATGCCAATGGAATGTATCTATGTGTGCGTACTGGGGATCCCCAAAGGTAAATTTTCAAAACAAATGAAAAAAAACTCTTAGAAAAAAAAAAACTCCGGAAAAAATGTGTTTAATCCTATAATAATGATATTTGCAAGTGGTATGTATGATTATAATAATAATAAAATTTCCATGTGAAATAATTACTTTACAAATTTATGACAGGAATAAATATTACATAATAGAAGTTCCAGATAATAGGGGAACACAATAACTGTTTAGATGATAATAATCTTATCAAATACTGCAATGAATCCTTACTTGCAGTAATCTTAGAATGTTTGTCAATATGTTTTTTTAAGTTAAATGCTGGCCATTCATTGACTGACTGTAAAGAAATTATTATAATATTCAACATTCTTTTTTTAAATATTTGAACAGGAAGATAGGAACATAATACTAATATTGGTAAATAAATAGACCTTTTATGTAAGAGCCATCTGATAAATATGAGAAAATCTTTGCATACCCCTCTGCTTCAATGTTTTTCATGTATTAAAGTAAACAAGTCACAGGTGGATGATTTAAAAACTGATTACATGTATCACATGACCTTACCTATACATGTACCATAATATTATTTCCATCAATAGATGGAACAAATATTATGAAGATTTATTCCTGGAAATTCTTTTATAAACGTAGAACAAATAATATGAGGCAGGTGCAACCTGAAACGCTCCCGAAGAACAGTAATTTTTCTTCCTGTTTACAAAATATCAAGCTTAAAAATAACACCACCTAAAACTCCAAACTCCGGACAGTTTTCGTATTCGCTACCGAACAATGTTTCATTTTTATTTCGACTAGAGTTCCGGTTTAGGTCACATGATTTTTCTTTTAATTTATTTCCGGTTTAGCAGCCATATTGTTGAAGATTTTGAAGTGCCACAGTACCTATTCATACTTCTACCATTAGTTCGGGAGTGTATTATATAACATTTGTTCTGGAGAACTTTTATTATACACAGTTTGGTTCCTGTTGGAACTTATATTATGTGGAACAAATATACAGTCACAATAATACTTAATTTTGATTCACAATAGTATTAACCCAAGCCACACCCAATTAAAAATCTCATAAAATGTGAATGTGATGTATCATGAGACCTAAGAATACATACATGATGTGTATCAAAAGTAGAACAAAATGAAACTTTCACTGAGGTTGTACTGTAAGAACTATGCTGACCAACCACTGAGGATGCCCAATCATCCAGAAAATACTCAGAAATATTCTAATTAAACAACAGAAAAACATAAGTAAGTGATAAACAACTGACAATACCAGAAGAAAACCTGAGTAAGTTAAATAAATCTTATTGATAAATAACTGACAGTACAAGAAGAAAACCTGAGCAAGTTAAATAAACCTTACTGATAAATAACTGACAGTACAAGAAGAAAACATGAAAAAGTTAAATAAACCTTATTGATAAATAACTGACAGTACAAGAAGAAAACATGAATAAATTAAATAAACCTTAATGATAAATAACTGACAGCACAAGAAGAAAACCTGAGTAAGTTAAATAAACCTTACTGATAAATAACTGACAGTACAAGAAGAAAACCTGAGTAAGTTAAATAAACCTTACTGATAAATAACTGACAGTACAAGAAGAAAACCTGAGTAAGTTAAATAAACCTTACTGATAAATAACTGACAGTACAAGAAGAAAACCTGAGTAAGTTAAATAAACCTTACTGATAAATAACTGACAGTACAAGAAGAAAACATGAATAAGTTAAATAAACCTTATTGATAAATAACTGACAGTACAAGAAGAAAACATGAATAAGCTAAATAAACCTTATTGATAAATAACTGACAGTACAAGAGGAAAACATGAATAAGCTAAATAAACCTTATTGATAAATAACTGACAGTACAAGAAGAAAACATGAATAAGCTAAATAAACCTTATTGATAAATAACTGACAGTACAAGAAGAAAACATGAAAAAGTTAAATAAACCTTACTGATAAACAACTGACAGCACAAGAAGAAAACATGAATAAGTTAAATAAACCTTGCTGATAAATAACTGACAGCACAAGAAGAAAACACGAATAAGTTAAATAAACCTTACTGATAAATAACTGACAGTACAAGAAGAAAACACGAATAAGTTAAATAAACCTTACTGATAAATAACTGACAGTACAAGAAGAAAACATGAATAAGTTAAATAAACCTTACTGATAAATAACTGACAGTACAAGAAGAAAACATGAATAAGTTAAATAAACCTTACTGATAAATAACTGACAGTACAAGAAGAAAACACAAATAAGTTAATTGAACCTTACTGATAAATAACTGACAGTACAAGAAGAAAACACAAATAAGTTAAATAAACCTTATTGATAAATAACTGACAGTACAAGAAGAAAACATGAAAAAATTAAATAAACCTTACTGATAAACAACTGACAGCACAAGAAGAAAACATGAATAAGTTAAATAAACCTTACTGATAAATAACTGACAGCACAAGAAGAAAACCTGAGTAAGTTAAATAAATTTATCGATAGACTAATAGGTTCTTACACGAGTCTTTATTGAAGATCTGGGATTTCTTTCACGGGTGTGAGAAATTCCGTCTTTTCACGAGTGGAGCGTAGCAAAATGAGTGAAAAGATGTAGAATTTCTCACACGAGTGGAAGAAATCCCAGATCTTCAATAGAGACGAGTGTAAGAACCTATTTCTTCCGTTTTTAACAATGTTTACATTTCGGCCCCGAAACTAGATCACCACATGCTAGGAGAGAAGGACGCCTATGTAAAGTTTGTGAGTGCATCGACCCCATGTACACATGCATGAACTCCTGAAAAGAACCGCTTAATCATTATAATTCTTCAATGCAATACTGAACATAAAAATGTCAACAGGTCTGACTTACACATAAGAACTTTTATCTAGAACAGGATCTTTCCTACATTTAATTCTCTCATCAGATAAATCTTGTATGATATCCTTCAGTTGTATGTACTTCTTGGGTACTTTATGATTTAGTAACTTCTCATGTTTTCTCCCTATAAACAACAATAAATCTATATATTAGTATCTCCTGTCAATATACATTGGTTTTTTTTCAAGCCAAGTTGTGATGCTTAAATGTTTACTTTCAACCACTGTACAGACCTCCTATTGTTCATTAGTATATGTCTTATAATATCGCTGAATGGGACAAATGTTTATGAATTTGGTGACTTAATATGCTACAACCTCCAAAAATTTAGCAGAGATTTAACTTTCCTAGTTTTAAATGAGTCTGTACATATATGTGTTTCTTCATAATTATTCTACTACATGCAGACATTTCATTGTCAATGTGAATTAACATAAGAAAGAGAGATAATCATTACTTCAAAGGGAGATAATTATTCCAAAAGATAAAACTAGATCAGCTGCAAGTTACATTAAATATATATTTTTTTTAGATTTCTTAATTAAAGTGACACAACATAAAGTTTAGCAACATAAGATTAAAAAAAATCAATCAAGCTTGAGGCATATTAACTGATTTATGAAAGAAAATGACCTGATTTCAATTCCTAGCTGAAACTAACATGAAATTAGCAAGAATTCCTTGTTCTGAAGTAAGATTCATGTGTAGTTTCTGGTGAGGCATATATCACCATAACTTTAATGCAAGTGTTTCCACATAATTTAAAATGGCCATGAAAATAAGCAAGAAAAATAGACTTAACATAAATTCATGAGAAGAATTTGTTTTTTATTTCAGACACTAAAATATTTTTGTATGCACAAGCTGCATTTAATTACTGCTATTCTGGACATTTTTAAACAACAAAGTTTACTTACTAGGATGTTTTAGTTCAAAGACAAGATTATAAATCTTATCCACAAGATCCTTACAATCAGAGCTATCCTTGCAGTTTATATTCAAACGACCTATAACATTAGGAAGGCCACATTTCTCTGGTTCATCTACTTTAACAAAGAGGCTGTCAATTAAGTTATTCATGGCCTGTTCAAAGTTTGCAGGAAAATTTTTCTTTGTTGCCCTAGCTGTAAGTTCATCTTTATGTGTTCCAACAATAAGAACGGGTGCTCCATGAGCTCGGGCCTGTAAAATATAAGTTATCTTTAATTAATTAATTCATATTTATGTATTCAAACAACAATACATTCTTGATACCTGGAGATAACAGTGAGTGATTGTTGATTAGCATAAACATTTGTCACCTATATCATGGAGAGAACAAATTAATTTTTGATGAGAAGATAATGTCTGTTTTGTACTAGACCAACTGAAACACAGGTAGACATGTCACTCTTACTGAAACACAGGTAGACATGTCACTCTTACTGAGACACAATATCCTGACACCACTGCTTTGTACTAGACCAACTGAAACACAGGTAGACATGTCACTCTTACTGAAACACAGGTAGACATGTTACTCTTACTGAAACACAGGTAGACATGTCACTCTTACTGAGACACAATATCCTGACACCACTGCTTTGTACTAGACCAACTGAAACACAGGTAGACATGTCACTCTTACTGAGACACAATATCCTGACACCACTGCTTTGTACTAGACCAACTGAAACACAGGTAGACATGTTACTCTTACTGAGACACAGGTAGACATGTCATTCTTACTGAGACACAATATCCTGACAGCAAGTCAACCTATAGTTGTTCATATTCCATATTACTGCATGCTCAGCTGAGAAGAAGCAAATATCTTTTAAATAGACTTTGGTTTGATCTGACCCAGTATCTTACCAATAGTACATCTATTTTGCATGTTTGTTTAAATGTACTGTAATTGCTATTATTTTATGTAGTGCTTGACATAAGTTGTTATGTTTATATCTGTATAGTCGGTTTAAGAGCACTTTAGGGCTCATGTTGATTTGTTGTCTATGTATATATATATACCGACTCTAAATAAAATTTACTTACTTACTTACTTACGATCTTCTGCTAACCATTACAACATTGGGGGCAGTCCAGATATTAATACATTGTATTATGTATTGTTATTGTTACTTATTTTTCAAATGTATTGAAATAAAGGAGAGCAACTTTAAAATGAGAAAGGAGAAGGGTAAAAGTAATCCAAAATGACAGGTATCTTTTTGGGATCATTATATATTTGCAAAATAGAAAATTTTGAAACACCATTTTAAATTTTAAATAGGTATATTACCATAATACATCCCTCAAATTAACGGGAATATATAAACAGGAGCCATGTTTGATCTAGTCTATAATAAAGTAAGTTTAAATGTTAGGTAAATATTTGCTGAGAAGTCCTCTCTAATGGTTAGGTTCCTACAACCAGAATAAATGTCCCACATGTTCTGATCTATAATACGATAACAAAGTTTGTAGCTTAAGAGTTGACTTTTGATTTATTGATTTGATTTGATTTTTGGTGTTTAATGCCACTTTCAGCAATATTTCAGCTATATCATGGCAACCAGTTTTAGTGGTGGAAGAAGCTGGAGTACCCGGAGAGAACCACCGACCATGGGCAAGCAACTAGTAAGCTTTATCACTTGTGGCTGCGAGTCGAGTGCACCCTTTTTTGGAATTTAAAAAGCCAGGCGCGAACACACGCCGTATTGGTGATAGGCTTGTATGAGTTGTTAGGTAATCCAACTACCTAACACATTGAGCAACCCGGGCCCCCTTGACTTTTGAAGTTGTGTCAGACAAACATGTAGTAAGTATATGAACTGTTCTAATTACTTGATTCAAGGTAGGCTATCATTTGTGTACAAACAATAAACTAATTGTTCTTCAGGAGAAGTTGTGTCATAATTGTGTCTAGCGGGACTGAGAATTATCAATAATATCTTCAAGTAGATCTTGCCATGTCTAAACAGTCAATAACAAATAGACTACTGGTACCTCGATTGCTTCAACCTTACTTTCCTTAGACAAATGTATAAAACAGTAGACTAACCTGTATATTAACCAACCACTGCCCGATTCCAAATACTCCATTTTCTCCTGACGTAAGTTTCCACATAACAAGGTATAATGATCTTGGTGACAGGAAGTACTGGTATGTAGCATAATACCTCTTCTATAAATAGATTAAGTTCAACATTTAGTACATCTTGGATCTTGGTGGTACAAATTACTAATGGTGTGTATATAATTAATAGGTAACTGTTCATATTGTTGATATGGGTGGTATTGTTGACCATCACTGTTGAAACTTTATTTCACAAGTTCAGTATTTCAATTCAAAAGTACTACTAAATATAGAAAATTGTTCAAAATCTGTAATATTCATTTGATAAGTTACAATTAGTACATAATGGAGTCAGTGTCAGTGATTGTTGTTTTATGTCAAGTAAGCTATTCCAACTGTATAATGGTAAGTACTAGTTACTTTTTGATAAATTAACAATGATATTTTATTTGTACTAAACCAACTGAGTTTGATTTTTATATATACTACATCACTATAACAACAGTCTACAGACAGACATGTGGCTCCACTCTGACATCCTGGATCTGAGCCAATCAGTCTTTGTCCTTACTCTTTAATGCTGCCTTCCTAGTGAATGGGCAACAAATACCACTCTTTAATGCTGCCTTCCTAGTGAATGGACAACAAATACCACTCTTTAATGCTGCCTTCCTAGTGAATGGACAACAAATACCACTCTTTAATGCTGCCTTCCTAGTGAATGGGCAACAAATACCACTCTTTAATGCTGCCTTCCTAATGAATGGACAACAAATACCACTCTTTAATGCTGCCTTCCTAGTGAATGGGCAACAAATACCACTCTTTAATGCTGCCTTCCTAGTGAATGGGCAACAAATACCACTCTTTAATGCTGCCTTCCTAGTGAATGGGCAACACATACCACTCTTTAATGCTGCCTTCCTAGTGAATGGGCAACAAATACCACTCTTTAATGCTGCCTTCCTAGTGAATGGGCAACAAATACCACTCTTTAATGCTGCCTTCCTAGTGAATGGGCAACAAATATCACTCTTTAATGCTGCCTTCCTAGTGAATGGGCAACAAATATCACTCTTTAATGCTGCCTTCCTAGTGAATGGGCAACAAATACCACACTTTAATGCTGCCTTCCTAGTGAATGGGCAACAAATATCACTTTTTAATGCTGCCTTCCTAGTGAATGGGCAACAAATACCACTTTTTAATGCTGCCTTCCTAGTGAATGGGCAACAAATACCACTCTGTAATGCTGCCTTCCTAGTGAATGGGCAACAAATACCACTCTTTAATGCTGCCTTCCTAGTGAATGGGCAACAAATACCACTCTTTAATGCTGCCTTCCTAGTGAATGGGCAACAAATACCACTCTTTAATGCTGCCTTCCTAGTGAGTGGGCAACAAATACCACTATTTAATGCTGCCTTCCTAGTGAATGGGCAACAAATACCACTCTTTAATGCTGCCTTCCTAGTGAATGGGCAACAAATACCAATTGTATAGTCTTTGATTTGACCCATCCAGAATCTACCACAATGAATATGAGCATGCTAACCATTATGTCACTTATTGCAGTCCAAAAAATGGATAAAAATATATGATAAATTTTACAGTTATGTTATTATAAATGTAATATTGCATCTGGTGAACAAATTTGATGTTACAAGCCAGAATCTCCCAAATTATTCGTGCAAGCTTGATTCTACATATCACAATGATGATTGAAACAGTTTACAATTGCTTTTCCCTAAATAAAAGCTATTTTGTAAAAGATTTCCCTTTGTACACTATGCTAAACTTTGGACTCCAGAACTTACACCATATAGACCCTCAGTTTTTCATTTGTACATATTTGATTCTGTGTATCACAATGATGATTCATGCCATTTACAATAGTACTTCCATAAATGGTTCTCAATAAAAATGTTTTTTTTTTTTTTATATTTTCCATACTGCAGTCTAAGTTCAATCTTGGACCTCATGTGCTCAGAACCTTATAGAACCTTAGGGTTCCATATGCATACAAGATTGAATCTCTATTTCATAAACACAATTCATGTCAATTACAATTACATTTCTAGTTATGGTTCTTGAGAATATTTTTTTTTCATTACAGCCTAAAATGTTGGACACTAAGGTTCAGACCACATAGATCATAGGGACTTCCTTTGTGCAAGCTTGAATCTGTGTTAAAAATGATTATTTCCTTAACCGTTTCTTAAGAAAATCCTCTTTTTTTTTTTTTTCACCATGTCAAACTTTGGACCCCTAGAGTTCAGGTCCCTTTAACCTTGAAACCTGTCATGTCTGGTTCTATTTGGTAGAGTAATTTTGTAGGAATTAAAATGTGAAAAAGTAAACAACTATATATGAAATATGACGGACGGAGGAATGCCAAGTAATGCTAAAAGCTCACTTTGCCCTTTTACCATGTGAGCTAAAAATTGTAAAATATGGTTCCAAAATAATTACCTGTCCACCAAAATCCCACGTTTTAAATACCACAGCACCCTTTGATTTTTTCTCAATATTTAACTCATTGATATCAATTCCCACAGTAGATAAAATTTCACCATTTGGCCCAGAGCTGGCTTGACTGACATTGTTCCTTTGATTCCAGTGCTAGGGATGGAAACACACAATCAATTTATGACATAAATTAGACTGTTAACTACAGAGGCTGTTTGTCTTAGACTGTTTTTAATCATGTAAATACATGCAATATAACAAGAAATTCAACATAGAGACAAAAATTATCAATGTTTCAAAACTACAGGTTCACCTGATCACCTGGTTATTCATGCACCCTTTGAGCTCAACCAAATATAGATCTGAAGAAAAAATATGTTTATTCATTTTCAACTATGGTCCTATGTTAAACTTTAATCCATTAAAACTGGACTTAAAATAAAAATAAAATCCTGTTTGGATCCCATATATCCCAGAAACCATAACAGGAAAACCTAATCTGTTGAATTATTTCATACAGGATTTTTTTTCTGAAAAACTCGATGGAAATTTTTTTTTTAAATTGGACTAAAAAAATTAAAAAAAATCATTTTGGGCATTGGTCAATTTTACCTCCATTAGACCCTTTGCAACTCTGAAACTACAAGAGCCAGGTCAAATCTGTTCAAGAAATCAATGCAGGAAATTTCATAAAGGAATCTAAAGAACAAACTGAATCAAAATCAGACTCAAAATAAAATTAAAATTTTTTAGGTGTGGCCACATTTTGATCCTCAGATCTTGAAAAAAAAGAAGGTAGAATCTGTTGGTTAGAGACCATTACTCTTATGACAAATTAATCATAACTGATACTTTTATTAACAGGAATAATATCAATTAAACACAAATATCTATTGAAATAAATAAACTTCGTGAGAGACCAGTATAAATAGGTTGTCATCAATTTGTTGGAATTAAACATTGAATATAGAGTAGTAATATAAAATTTAATGAAATATAAATGTACAAATTTAATTGCTAGTTCCATCAGCACATTGTCTATATTCTTAGCAAAGAAAACCTGGCTCATACAGTCAACTACAAGAAAAAATATTTTTTTTGCAAACATAGAAACATAGATGCGATCTTTATAGCTGTTATAAAATATATGTACTGAAAGTTTCTAATAATTTATGAAGACAGATATTTTATTGAACCTTCTAATGTGTATGTGAAATCTGTCCATTATATAATACTATCACGTTAGACTAATTTTACCACCCTGTCGTCTTCCTATCTTACTAGTGACAATTCTGTTTACATTTTTGTTTATCAATGCCTACCGTTGCCTTTTTAAGACATTTATGTGTGCGGCATATTTCCCTTAGTAAAGTTGTTTTTCCTATTTTCTCTGCTCCAACCAACATCAAATTCATACAATTATACTCCACTGATCTATAAAATGAAATATGATTGAGTCTTGTGATTAGTTGAAAGCAAATTTATAAAAAATAAATTGTTTAAGATAATGTAACTTGGCTTGACAAATGTTTAATTATCTCCCCTGGGAATGTACACTACATCTTTTGATCATGTACAAAAAATTCTTTAGTCCTGCCCACGAGTCCGAAATACTTGGTCTCATTTTATTTCCATATTTCACAATATTTAATTCTGTTTAAAATTCACATTTTAATTACAGGTTAAATTATGATTTAATGCAGGGAAAACAATTATGTGACCATTATAGACAGGAGGATCTACATTTTAATATTTTTGCCTAAAATTGTGAATTTCTAGCTTATAATATTACTCATATAATTCGCTTACTCTTACACTATACTAAATTTGAATGTGCATTTACTAAATTACATTTTTAGCTTAGGGGTCGTTGTGTTCGTGATCGTATGACAGTTGTATTGACAACTACCTGTGTTCGTGATCGTATGACAGTTGTATTGACAACTACCTGTGTTCGTGATCGTATGACAGTTGTATTGACAACTACCTGTGTTCGTGATCGTATGACAGTTGTATTGACAACTACCTGTGTTCGTGATCGTATGACAGTTGTATTGACAACTACCTGTGTTCGTGATCGTATGACAGTTGTATTGACAACTACCTGTGTTCGTGATCGTATGACAGTTGTATTGACAACTACCTGTGTTCGTGATCGTATGACAGTTGTATTGACAACTACCTGTGTTCGTGATCGTATGACAGTTGTATTGACAACTACCTGTGTTCGTGATCGTATGACAGTTGTATTGACAACTACCTGTGTTCGTGATCGTATGACAGTTGTATTGACAACTACCTGTGTTCGTGATCGTATGACAGTTGTATTGACAACTACCTGTGTTCGTGATCGTATGACAGTTGTATTGACAACTACCTGTGTTCGTGACCGTATGACAGTTGTATTGACAACTACCTGTGTTCGTGACCGTATGACAGTTGTATTGACAACTACCTGTGTTCGTGACCGTATGACAGTTGTATTGACAACTACCTGTGTTCGTGACCGTATGACAGTTGTATTGACAACTACCTGTGTTCGTGACCGTATGACAGTTGTATTGACAACTACCTGTGTTCGTGACCGTATGACAGTTGTATTGACAACTACCTGTGTTCGTGACCGTATGACAGTTGTATTGACAACTACCTGTGTTCGTGACCGTATGACAGTTGTATTGACAACTACCTGTGTTCGTGATCGTATGACAGTTGTATTGACAACTACCTGTGTTCGTGATCGTATGACAGTTGTATTGACAACTACCTGTGTTCGTGATCGTATGACAGTTGTATTGACAACTACCTGTGTTCGTGATCGTATGACAGTTGTATTGACAACTACCTGTGTTCGTGATCGTATGACAGTTGTATTGACAACTACCTGTGTTCGTGATCGTATGACAGTTGTATTGACAACTACCTGTGTTCGTGATCGTATGACAGTTGTATTGACAACTACCTGTGTTCGTGATCGTATGACAGTTGTATTGACAACTACCTGTGTTCGTGATCGTATGACAGTTGTATTGACAACTACCTGTGTTCGTGATCGTATGACAGTTGTATTGACAACTACCTGTGTTCGTGATCGTATGACAGTTGTATTGACAACTACCTGTGTTCGTGATCGTATGACAGTTGTATTGACAACTACCTGTGTTCGTGATCGTATGACAGTTGTATTGACAACTACCTGTGTTCGTGATCGTATGACAGTTGTATTGACAACTACCTGTGTTCGTGATCGTATGACAGTTGTATTGACAACTACCTGTGTTCGTGATCGTATGACAGTTGTATTGACAACTACCTGTGTTCGTGATCGTATGACAGTTGTATTGACAACTACCTGTGTTCGTGATCGTATGACAGTTGTATTGACAACTACCTGTGTTCGTGATCGTATGACAGTTGTATTGACAACTACCTGTGTTCGTGATCGTATGACAGTTGTATTGACAACTACCTGTGTTCGTGATCGTATGACAGTTGTATTGACAACTACCTGTGTTCGTGATCGTATGACAGTTGTATTGACAACTACCTGTGTTCGTGATCGTATGACAGTTGTATTGACAACTACCTGTGTTCGTGATCGTATGACAGTTGTATTGACAACTACCTGTGTTCGTGATCGTATGACAGTTGTATTGACAACTACCTGTGTTCGTGATCGTATGACAGTTGTATTGACAACTACCTGTGTTCGTGATCGTATGACAGTTGTATTGACAACTACCTGTGTTCGTGATCGTATGACAGTTGTATTGACAACTACCTGTGTTCGTGATCGTATGACAGTTGTATTGACAACTACCTGTGTTCGTGACCGTATGACAGTTGTATTGACAACTACCTGTGTTCGTGATCGTATGACAGTTGTATTGACAACTACCTGTGTTCGTGACCGTATGACAGTTGTATTGACAACTACCTGTGTTCGTGATCGTATGACAGTTGTATTGACAACTACCTGTGTTCGTGATCGTATGACAGTTGTATTGACAACTACCTGTGTTCGTGATCGTATGACAGTTGTATTGACAACTACCTGTGTTCGTGATCGTATGACAGTTGTATTGACAACTACCTGTGTTCGTGATCGTATGACAGTTGTATTGACAACTACCTGTGTTCGTGATCGTATGACAGTTGTATTGACAACTACCTGTGTTCGTGATCGTATGACAGTTGTATTGACAACTACCTGTGTTCGTGATCGTATGACAGTTGTATTGACAACTACCTGTGTTCGTGATCGTATGACAGTTGTATTGACAACTACCTGTGTTCGTGATCGTATGACAGTTGTATTGACAACTACCTGTGTTCGTGATCGTATGACAGTTGTATTGACAACTACCTGTGTTCGTGATCGTATGACAGTTGTATTGACAACTACCTGTGTTCGTGATCGTATGACAGTTGTATTGACAACTACCTGTGTTCGTGATCGTATGACAGTTGTATTGACAACTACCTGTGTTCGTGACCGTATGACAGTTGTATTGACAACTACCTGTGTTCGTGACCGTATGACAGTTGTATTGACAACTACCTGTGTTCGTGATCGTATGACAGTTGTATTGACAACTACCTGTGTTCGTGACCGTATGACAGTTGTATTGACAACTACCTGTGTTCGTGATCGTATGACAGTTGTATTGACAACTACCTGTGTTCGTGATCGTATGACAGTTGTATTGACAACTACCTGTGTTCGTGATCGTATGACAGTTGTATTGACAACTACCTGTGTTCGTGATCGTATGACAGTTGTATTGACAACTACCTGTGTTCGTGATCGTATGACAGTTGTATTGACAACTACCTGTGTTCGTGATCGTATGACAGTTGTATTGACAACTACCTGTGTTCGTGATCGTATGACAGTTGTATTGACAACTACCTGTGTTCGTGATCGTATGACAGTTGTATTGACAACTACCTGTGTTCGTGATCGTATGACAGTTGTATTGACAACTACCTGTGTTCGTGATCGTATGACAGTTGTATTGACAACTACCTGTGTTCGTGATCGTATGACAGTTGTATTGACAACTACCTGTGTTCGTGATCGTATGACAGTTGTATTGACAACTACCTGTGTTCGTGATCGTATGACAGTTGTATTGACAACTACCTGTGTTCGTGACCGTATGACAGTTGTATTGACAACTACCTGTGTTCGTGATCGTATGACAGTTGTATTGACAACTACCTGTGTTCGTGATCGTATGACAGTTGTATTGACAACTACCTGTGTTCGTGATCGTATGACAGTTGTATTGACAACTACCTGTGTTCGTGATCGTATGACAGTTGTATTGACAACTACCTGTGTTCGTGATCGTATGACAGTTGTATTGACAACTACCTGTGTTCGTGATCGTATGACAGTTGTATTGACAACTACCTGTGTTCGTGATCGTATGACAGTTGTATTGACAACTACCTGTGTTCGTGATCGTATGACAGTTGTATTGACAACTACCTGTGTTCGTGATCGTATGACAGTTGTATTGACAACTACCTGTGTTCGTGATCGTATGACAGTTGTATTGACAACTACCTGTGCAATCAGTTCCTATAACCACTAAAGTTGTGAGTTCGAACCACATGAGGTGTACTCGATACAATACTATGTGATAAAGTTTGTCAGTGACTTGCGACAGGTCGGTGGTTTTCTTCAGGTACTCCGCTTTCCTCCACTAATAAAACTGACCACCACGATATAACTGAAATATTGTTGGAAGCGTTAAACACCATAAACCATCAAACCATTTTTAGTTTCATATATTTATTTTCACTTAAAAATAAGGAAACTTACTCTTCTAAAACTGACATTAGGAATCCTAATATGTCTCTGGTTCTAAAATTCTTCTTACTTATAATGTCCTGGATATGACCTTCCAAGGGACATAACTCTATCTCTAGTGTCAACAAATGTTTCAAACGACCCAACTGTGGTGGTAACTGTAAAGTAGAATTATTTATATGTAATAAGAATGTAATTCTACATTAGATGTCATACAACGGATTTTGATTTTCCCAAATCTTTTTTAATAAGACTTTAATTTCGATATTTATGAATTAACTGCCAAACTTTCAAAAGAAATGCACCATGTGAAATAATCTATGTTAACTGACAATTAATTGTCCATGAACATCAATAATATACATATACAGTAGTAACTATTACATGTTTACACAAGGACAAGGAATGGTAAATGAACTTTTTCAGTACAAGTTTTGTTATATTATGAAGAAAATAATTGCTAAAAATCTCAATAACATTATATCTTGTAAAATTAGAGGTTAGCCTGTTTATTCATGCACAGTTTCGATTAAATCAATTTACACAGTTTCTGAGAAAAAATATTTCATTCATATTTCCATAGTGTTGCATGTTAAACAATGTTCTGTGGCCATCTTGGAGTTCTCACCCACTTTTCATTTAAATATTTTTTTAATATTTTATTCATGTACAGCTTGCATTGGGTTCAATCAAATGTCTAGGTTTTTTTTCCATTTTCCTCAAGAGGTAGTATCAGAGGTGTTTACCCCAAGTGAAGGCTATCAGTAGTATTGGCCAGTTTTATCAGTAGTTTTAGACCTCTGTCAGTAGTATCACCATTGAGCATCGCAAAGCGACACGAACTTTCTAGGAAATTTAAAAAAAAAAAATAGATGCCATTTCCTGCATTCTGACAGTATCTGAGTCATGTTTTGAAGATACTAAAGAAAGAAATTTTATAGGATTTATTACCTTTGTTTCTGAAATAAATGACAGGGAAATTTGTTAAACTCACTTTAATACTGAAACTAACATTTTAATGCCATCTTTCAACAGTAGATCTCCTGTCTCTTATAAATAACCTACCTCCCTTATAGCAGACTTGGACAGACATAATCTCTTTAGAATACTGAGATCTCCCAATTCCACTGGTAGCTGTGTTAGATGTCTGTTGTAACTGAGATCTAGACTTGTCAAATTTGGAAACAATAATCTCTTTGTTTTCTCTTCTTGAGCTACCGTCAACGATTTCATCTAGAAAAAAATAAAATGAATATATTAAAAAATCACGTTCTAATGAAATAGCCATAGATTTGTTTACGCCATATAAATTTGTATGCTAATGACTGTTTATACCATCTATTCGATAATTATTGGTATATCTTGTATTTCACAAAGAAAGGAGTTATGATATTGAAAATGCAAGAGTTCATAGGACATAAATGTACCCCTCTTTGTTATTCTGAAACTACCAGATATTAACACTGTTATTCCTACTCCTTATTGATATTCTCAGTCTACCAGATATTAACACTATTATTCCTACTCCTTACTGATATTCTCAGTCTACCAGATATTAACAGCTATTCCTACTCCTTACTGATATTCTCAGACTACAAGATATTAACACTGTTATTCCTACTCCTTACTGATATTCTCAGTCTACCAGATATTAACACTGACAGTCTGTTATTCCTACTCCTTACTGATATTCTCAGACTACAAGATATTAACACTGTTATTCCTACTCCTTATTGATATTCTCAGTCTACCAGATATTAACAGTTATTTCTACTCCTTATTGATATTCTCTGTCTACCAGATATTAACACTATTATTCCTACTCCTTATTGATATTCTCAGTCTACCAGATATTAAAACTGTTATTCCTACCCCTTCCTAATATTCTCATTAGATCAGATATTAACACTATTAGTCCTACTCCTTACTGATATTCTCATTAGACCAGATATTAACACTATTATTCCTACTCCTTATTGATATTCTCATTAGACCAGATATTAACACTGTTATTCCTATTCCTTACTGATATTCTCATTAGATCAGATATTAACACTATTATTCCTACTCTTTACTGATATTCTCATTAGACCAGATATTAACACTGTTATTCCTACTCCTTACTGATATTCTCATTAAATCAGATATTAACACTATTATTCCTACTCCTTACTGATATTCTCATTAGACCAGATATTAACACTATTATTCCTACCCCTTACTGATATTCTCATTAGATCAGATATTAACACTATTATTCCTACTCCTTACTGATATTCTCAGTCTACCAGATATTAACACTGTTATTTCTACTCCTTACTGATATTCTCATTAGACCAGATATTAACACTATTATTCCTACTCCTTATTGATATTCTCAGTCTACCAGATATTAACACTGTTATTCCTACCCCTTACTGATATTCTCAGTCTACCAGATATTAACACTATTATTCCTACTCCTTATTGATATTCTCAGTCTACCAGATATTAACACTGTAATTCCTACCCCTTACTGATATTCTCAGTCTACCAGATATTAACACTGTTATTCCTATTCCTTACTAATATTCTCATTAGACCAGATATTAACACTGTTATTCCTACTCCTTACTGATATTCTCAGTCTACCAGATATTAACACTGTTATTCCTATTCCTTACTGATATTCTCATTAGACCAGATATTAACACTATTATTCCTACTCCTTATTGATATTCTGAAACTACCAGATATTAACACTGTTATTCCTACCCCTTACTAATATTCTCATTAAATCAGATATTAACACTATTATTCCTACTCCTTACTGATATTCTCATTAAATCAGATATTAACACTATTATTCCTACTCCTTACTGATATTCTCATTAGACCAGATATTAACACTATTATTCCTACCCCTTACTGATATTCTCATTAGATCAGATATTAACACTATTATTCCTACTCCTTACTGATATTCTCATTAGATCAGATATTAACACTGTTATTCCTACTCCTTATTGATATTCTCATTAAACCAGATATTAACACTTGTATTCCTACTCCTTACTGATATTCTCATTAGATCAGATATTAACACTATTATTCCTACTCCTTACTGATATTCTCATTAGACCAGATATTAACACTATTATTCCTACCCCTTACTGATATTCTCATTAGATCAGATATTAACACTATTATTCCTACTCCTTATTGATATTCTCAGTCTACCAGATATTAACACTGTTATTTCTACACCTTACTGATATTCTCATTAGACCAGATATTAACACTATTATTCCTACTCCTTATTGATATTCTCAGTCTACCAGCTATTAACACTGTTATTCCAACTCCTTACTGATATTCTCATTAGATCAGATATTAACACTATTATTCTTACTCCTTACTGATATTCTCATTAGACCAGATATTAACACTGTTATTCCTACTCCTTACTGATATTCTCATTAAATCAGATATTAACACTATTATTCCTACTCCTTACTGATATTCTCATTAGACCAGATATTAACACTATTATTCCTACCCCTTACTGATATTCTCATTAGACCAGATATTAACACTATTATTCCTACTCCTTACTGATATTCTCAGTCTACCAGATATTAACACTGTTATTTCTACTCCTTACTGATATTCTCATTAGACCTAATATTAACACTATTATTCCTACTCCTTATTGATATTCTCAGTCTACCAGATATTAACACTGTTATTCCTACCCCTTACTGATATTCTCAGTCTACCAGATATTAACACTATTATTCCTACTCCTTATTGATATTCTCAGTCTACCAGATATTAACAGTTATTCCTACCCCTTACTGATATTCTCAGACTATTGAAAATATATGACCTTCAGAATAACAATTTCTTTTTCTATCTCAATGTAACATATTTATGTTTACATACACTACTTGTTGATTCAGTGAGTCCCTGTGACAATGATGATTCCCTTTCAGATGATGATGACCCTTCATTGTTTTCCATCTTGGTGACAATAAATGATTTAAGGTATTCATTAGAGCTAAGGTTTAATGTATCCAGCTGTTCTAGTATATTGTGCATCTGGTGCTGGCATCTATTTAATGAGTGGTATGTATCAGTAGTTAATGATTCATGCCCAGGACTTCCTCTCGATGGTGGACGAGATCTACAATCAGTAATATTCTCTCAGTATTGAAAACAAAGCAGTTTGCATAAGGATAATTCTATATATTTAAATATTATTTGCATATAAGGATAATTCTATATATTTGAATGTTATTTGCATTGTTAATGAATGACAAACAATTTCTTTTATTGTTAAATTTTCTTTTTTCCAATTGTAAATAAAATCTTTAGACAGACTAATCTTTATCACATGTTTCCATAAGAGGTTAAATTTGGGTGCATTTTCCTTGAATTCAAACTTTTATTTCCATATGGTTTATATATTAGGATTGAGAATGTAAGTGGCAGTACCATGGAGACCATATATAATATGCTGGAGCACATAATCACCAACACATATAGCTCTACACATAACTAGTAGCTCACCTGGTTATTCATACACAGGTTTAATTTAAAACAGATTTTTATTCATAATACTATAAGTAAGTCGTAAGATGTCAAATGGTAATTAGAGATCATAGATCAAATCATAGCTCAAAGAACAGACAACACAATGTTCTTACATGATTTGGACTTATGATCAAAATGAAACACATGCAATGAACATTCCACCAAGAAATTCAGTCATTCAAAAAATGCTTTATCCCCTGACAGCCATATTGGATGTCGAATAGGAATTAAATGAGCAGCGTTCACGCTACAGGGCGATTCGGGCGAAGAAGCCTAATTACATGCAGATGGGTGTGAATGTTAGTACCTCTGCAATTAAAACAAGATATGATTATAATCTAACGATTATGAAGTCTCCCAAACCGGCCACTGACACTATCTACCCACATATCAAATTTTGATGATATCGGACAATGTTGAATTTTTACCCCCCATTTTTATGCTGTGTTTTGGCAGCCATTTTGAAAATGGCAGACATTTTGAAAATTTTGAAAACGCAGAATTGCTCCGCTAATGGTGACCTATCACTATGTCAAATTTTATGTCTCTATCATTATCCAGTTAGAAGTTATCAACATTAATGTACAAAATTTCAAGTCTCCCATAGGATTCTATAGTAACCCCCACCCTCTTTGAACCCCCAAAAATATGGCTTTGACCCCCCTTTACCACAAATCTGAAAACTTTAGGATCAACTAGAAACATATATCTATAACTCCACCAAGTTTCATGAAATTCTGTGCTGTAGTTCCTGAGATCTGCCATGGACAAGTTCATGGTGCACGGAAAGAAAGAAGAAGAATAAGAAGAATAAGAATAATAATAATAATAATAAGAAACGGAGCAAAAACAATAAGTCCCCCAAACTTTGTTTTGGGAGACTTAAAAATTAAACTTTGAAATACAGTAGTTTTATTGCATTGTTGCAAATTGATTTGAGGTCTGAGAAATAATAATTAGTCTTTAATTTACTTGCTTCAGTTTTTGACTGTCAGTGTCAATATAAATTTGTGCTATATATTCATTCCCTAGATATACATAGTTGGACCTTTGAGCAAATTGACAGATACATCTTTCTTCTGTTGAAGACTACACAAATATGACTCATAGCAATTTGTGTGTGGGGTTTAGACACAAATAAATATCTGACATTGAATAGATGTGCTTTGGGCAAATATGAATGGAAAACAGAACAAATCAAACTAGTATTACTGTGAGCGCAGCTCACTAAGATATACCCCCCACTCCCCACATCTGTCCAACATATTTCCATAACCAAAACATTACTGATTGTTCCAACCAAAAATGAAAGGGACCCTCCTCTCTTCACCGGTAAGCTGCTGATAAAATTTCAAAACATTCTGAGAAACACTACTCAAGTTATCATACCACATAGGGTAAAAATCCTATTTTCCATCATATCAAGTCCAATAACTCTGGAACGGCAAAAGTGAAAATCGTCAAAAATGAAAGGATCCTCCTCTCTTCACCAGTAAGCTCATGATAAAATTTCAAAACATTCTGAGAAACGCTACTCAAGTTATCATACGACATAGGTTAAAAATCCTATTTTCCGTCATATCAAGTCCAATAACTCTGGAACGACAAAAGTGAAAATTGTCAAAAAAGAAAGGGATCCTCCTCTCTTCACCAGTAAACAGCTGATAAAATTTTAAAAGATTCTAAGAAACACAACTCAAGTTATCGTACGACATAGGATTTGTCTACAGACGGACGGACATGGTGAAACCAGTATACCCCCCTACAACTTCGTTGTGGGGGGTATAATCAGACAGCTTTGAAACTATTTACTAACTTTGGGCAGGGTAACTTCAGAGGGGTCACAAAACAATGTCTCAATTAATCGCCGTTAACTTCTCCCAGAAGTCTCCCCACTTCTCTCTGTTGTCTTCCACTTCTCGCTATCAGCTCCCTGAAAGAGAAATCACTTCTCCCTCTAATCAGAAAGTAGTGAGAGCCTTGAAAAGAGGAATTTCTTTGGGGACTTCACATAGACCATTTCTACAAAGATTTTGTCCGATCAAAATCAAATGAGAAATTTGTGTCGAGGACCTCATAAACATCATTCCTGTAAAGTTTGGTTCCAATTGGTACAGTAGTTTTAGAGGAGAAGAATTATTTGTATATTAGCCAATCAGAAATAAAAATGCCTATATCGGCCATGTTTTTTTGTCAGATAAAAAGGAAATGAGAAAGTTTTGTAGAGGACCTTCTGAATATCATTCATGCAAAGTTTGGTTCCAATTGGCCAAGTATTTTCTGAGGAGAAGATTAAAATGTGAAAAGATTACAGACAACAGACAGATGACGGACGCAAAGTGATGACAAAACCTCAAATGACCTTTTGGATCAGGTGAACTAAAAATGAGCACCAGTTCTTATTACATTGTGTATATACATCCTTTCATATTTACCCAGTTGATATCTTTGGACTGTAACATGCTGTAGGATCATCTGTGAAATACTGAAACTGTTTGTTATCAGTAATTCTATTATGACTCATATCTAATGTCTTTAGATATTGAGGATAAATCTTGATCATTCCAACACCTTTAATCCAGTTGTTAGACAAATTCAGATTTTCTAAAAATGGAGCCACACAGGCAAGCCATGGTGGAACATCCTGAAGTTCATTATATGAGAGATTAACATCCTGTAGTCCTGAGTTTTGACGATCTGAATCATTAATAAGGTCAAACTCTGTCTCAAGAACATTTAGATGAGTTGACCAAACTGTTGAATGCTGAATATCATTTTCTGAGACAAAAATTCCTGTGTCTCTGATAGGTTTCTGAAGTTTGGATTGTTCTGGTTTCACACAAGGTTTCCCTGTACTAGGGGGAGATAACTCAGCTAGTTTGTTTTCAGACAAATTTAATACTATTAAAGATTGCATGACCCAAACTTCTGGTGAGATTTTTTTGAGAAAGTTGTGTGCTACTGATAGTACCTTCAAATTCTTAAATTCAAATATGTACGAAGGTAGATCAGTTATTTGATTATTGTCCAATCGTAATTCTTGTAAAAGGTCACATTCAGTTTTAAAACCAGTTCCAAATGTACTTATACTATTTCTAGATACATCTAAAACATGTAAAGATGGCAATTCTAATAAATTTTCAGGAAACAAAATTCCCAGATTATTTCCTGACACATCTATCTTTGTAATGGCATACAGAGCAAATCTACTGTTTATTGTCTGCATCGATGGGTTATGATGGTAGCCAATATTCTTCAGGTCTGCATCTTCAATTGATGATATGTGCTTCAAATCCTGCCATTTAATATGAACTCCAGAGGATGGAAATGTTTTCTTGTAATTGACATTCTTAGATGAAAGACTATTAAAACTATCTGTTTCTCCAAATTTTTCTAAATATTCTTTTCTCATTCCTGACTCGTTGATGGGAAATTCATTATCTCTGGACGTATGATACTTCAACAATATAGATAATAATGTTGGCTTATTATCCTTGGCATAATTAAATACTTTTCTGTCATAGTCAGTAGCATTATATTGTAATAATATATCCATTATATAACTGTCACCCAGCATACAAGCTAACAGTAATGCTGTGCTCTCCTTACCATTTTCCTTCACCACTGAATTCACATCAGCTTTGACCTCTAATAACTTTTTAATGATTTGACCAAAGCCATTCTTTATTGCAATGTGTAGTGGCATTACTCTTGCATTATTTACAGCGTTAACCTTCAATGGATAGTAAACTTCATCCTCTGATAGACTAGCATTCGATGGATTGCTTTTCCTTGAAGATTTTTGAGTTCTCAGTTTGTTAGGCTTCCATTTGGGCTTAATTTTAAATTTTACCAGAAACTCAACAATGCCTACTTCTCCCTGTTCACAAGCAACATGTAATACAGTCTGACCATCCATGTCTATCCCGTTTATGTCTAAGGCAAGGTTATAACGGCAATCATCATCTACAAATTCTTTGAGGACATCAGAAGGATATTCATATTCTAGAATAGTTTTAATGGCCTGTACTTGTCCTGACTGAGCACATATATGAAGAATAGATTTGCCATCAGGAATCTTTATGGTAACAACATCTGGACAATGCTGAAACATTATAATACATGTATTATAGAAAATATAGATGCTACACAAATGTACCTTGACAATTCTCAGGCAGACCTTAACTTAAAAATTTGTGTACATGTATTGAATTGAAATTGACAACATGGTAGGAATTGTATCATGGCAAGAACTACTGGTTGACCAGTATCTCTGATCTCTAATAATGGAAAAGGGGTCACCGTGGCCATGATCGTATGGTAGTTGGATTTACAACTACCTATGCAATCAGTGCCAATCACCATTAAAGTTGTGAGTTTGAATCCCACTCAGGCGAGGTGTACTTGATACAACATTTTGTGATAATGTTTGAGAGTGACTTGAGGCAGGACGGTGGTTTTCTCCAGGTACTCTGGTTTCCTCCACCAATAAAACTGACTGCCACAGTATAACTGAAATATTGTTGAAAGTGGCACTAAACACCATAACACTAACCCTAACCCCTTATAATTGAAGGTATCTCATATCACTAAAATAAACAGTGTAAATATCTTGTATCCTCAAAAACTGTTAAAGCTCAACAAGGTTCTATAAAAATTCTTTCACAGAATAATGTTATTGGATCTGTTATTCCTTCAATACATGTGTTCTCTGTGGTTTGTACATTACACTTTATGTCTGGTGTGTCTCCAAAAAAATTACATCCTAAGAAATATTTTTTCAAATGCAATTTATCATGTTAGACAGCAGTTTCTAGATTTATCTTTACAGTAACCCTCAAATCCAAAATAATTTAAAACTTATAGGTATTCTAGATCATTTTAGAATGAAAATTTACTATCAATACCACAGGAATTTGGGATGGGTCAATTAATTTCACAGGAAATTGGGATGAGACCCCTCCTACCCCGATCCTTTCATTTAGCCATCATTACTATTTTCATTATTAAACAATTACTGTGAAATCACTTTTATTCGTGGGGTACCAATTTTCGTGGTTTTCATGGGTAGGCTGATCCACGAAATTAAGAATCCAACAAACAATGAAACTTGGGAAGCAGTTTGACATCGATATATAGCCATGCTGTCGTCGAGTAACCTCGACTTTCTGGACCAGCTGTATAGGGGACAGTTGACAATTTTAATGACGAAATAAGTACGAGTATACCTTTTAATGGGTTATAATCCACATGAACATGTTTGTGAATGATTTGATTTTGAATGCATGTGTAAAAACGACAGAAATGTTTATTTGTGGAAAGATTTTAACAACTTCCGGTAATAAAATTTACTTCCAAACCATGCACTAACGGTGACAAAATTTTAAGTGTTGTATAAACATTTCTCTGTTAAATCATAACACCCTTCAACTAACATATTTGATCACCTTTCTTTAAACAATTCAATTAAGATAACTGTACATTTGCCCCGGGGTCAGGATTAATCTTGTGACCCGATTACGAGTGGTTTCACACTCCGAGATAAGGGTAATGAAAGATCGAACATGTTGAAGTAATTTTACAAGTACAATCTGTCATTGGAATCAAAATAATGAGATAAAACAAACTTTATTGTTCTTTTTTTAGTTGTGAAAAAAAATAATTGAAAACAAGATATGATTATAACCTAACGATTATGAAGTCTCCCAAACCGACCACTGACAACCGGTTTAAAAAATTAATTAAAAGCTACCTTGAATTTTTGTGGTATTGTGTCAGCCAATTTGAAAATGGAGACCGGTAGAAATTTTTCAATGTCAGCAATCAATTCAGGACGTTGAAATCGAACAATGTTGAATTTGTGCGGTATTGTGGCGGTCATTTGAAAATGACGACCGGTAGAAATTTTTCAATGTCGGGAATCAATTCGGGACATCATTATCTACCCACATATCAAATTTCGATGATATCGGAGAATGTTGAATTTTTGCGGTATTGTGGTGGCCATTTTGAAAATGGCGACCGGTAGAAATTTTTCAATGTCGGGAATCAATTCGGGACATCATTATCTACCCACATATCAAATTTTGATGATATTGGACAATGTTGAATTTTTACCCCCCATTTTTTATACCGTATTTTGGCAGCCATTTTGAAAATGGCAGACATCTCGAAATTTTGAAAATGCAGAATTGCTCCTCTAATGGTGACCTATCACTATGTCAAATTTTATGTCTCTATCATTATACATTTAGAAGTTATCAACATTAATGTACGAAATTTCAACTTTCCCATAGGATTCTATAGTAACCCCCACCCCCTTTGAACCCCTCAAAATATGACTTTGACCCCCTTTACCACAAAGCTGAAAACTGTAGGACCAACTAGAAACATATATCTATAACTCCACCAAGTTTCATGAAATTCTGTCTGTACTTCCTGAGATCTGCCGTGGACAAGTTCATGGTCCGCGGAAAGAAAGGAGAAGAAGAATAAGAATAAGAATAATAATAATAAAAATAAAAATAATAATAAGAAACAGAGCAAAAACAATAAGTCTCCCAAACTTTGTTTGGGAGACTTAATAAATTAATAAAATGGAGATTAAATATTTGTAAAACATAAAAACAAATTTAATATATATTGATGGAAATTGCTAATGTACATGCTCATAAAATAATTTCAGATGATTTTTTTTATTTTCGAATTCGATAAAATAACACTGATTTGCACTTATCTATAATTATGAAATTCAAAAGCAGATCTTGTTCCGATTCTAAGTTGATATATGTTAAAAAAAATAATTGAGAAAATGAACACGTTAATATGCACGTTCCACTTCCGATTACATAATTCTACGGCTCATTTGTCTAATGTATTGAAGCTTTCTCGAAGCTTTGAAACCCAGTGAAACTTATTATGTTGAAAATATAAAATCAACAACTTTTATTTTGGGTACACCAGAGTTGGCGAAAACTTTTTTTTTCTGTCTGACATTGGGTCAGACAGGAACTGGGGTCCTGTCTGACCAATGACCTTTGTGTCTGTCCCACCATTTTTTTGTAATATTGTATATAACCTGTCAAATTTTATTTTTTTATACAAAACTGAATGCATGATCATTAAATAACTCAATTAAATGTTTTTCTGTATACATATTTTAATCTAAAAAGATAAGGCAGATATAGCCAACAATCCGTATCTAATGGTCCGATCACGTTCCGAATATTATACATCAATGTCAGTTTCCAGTTTACCTACATTTTTAATTTCAGTTAAGAATATGAATCTGTTGTCATGATCAATATATAAGCATCTCAAAACATATTTAATTAAACACAAACAATCTTTGATACTTGGAGAGTGTGGAAGTCAACTTATTTCTGTGCTCAGTAATATATTTCAGTCTTAATGTTCCACGTTTTGCAGGTGCTCGTTCCTACTAAAAGGATGTTTACATTTATGTATAAGGAGTTTCGATTACAAATAGGAACGTGTCGGTCTGACAGAATAAATAAACAATTTTTCAAGTCTCTTGTCTGACATTTTAATAAAACTGAAAACGGAATTTAATGCCATTGGCAGTGGAAACTGGGAGTGAATAAATTTCAATCGCCAACTGGACGACCACAAAGTAATATTTTCGTGACGGACATTGGGACAGACACGGTTCATTAATTAATCGCACCGACCGTTATTCTGCTGGTCAGGTCCGACAATTTTCCCCAACTCTGGTACACACACAAAATCCACGAATCTACGAATCCTTGAACTTGTAATTTTTAACCAAACCATGAATATTGATACCCATGAAGAAAAGTACTTTCACAGTACCTACAAATATTATACAATAGATTTTTGTATACCTGTTGGAAGTGTTGTATGATGTCAATACAACCATCTTCACATGCTCTGTGTATTGGAGCATAACCATTGTCTGCTGTCATATTAGGATTAGCCTCTTCATCCAACAACCACTTCACCATTTCAAAATTCTTCTTTTCCGTTGCCCTACAAACAATCTCATGAATAAGAAATGTTACTGTTAAAAATCATATTTCCAAATTAGATCAATACTAAATAATATTTTCTGAGATGGAAGTGATATGATAGTTCATAAAATTATAAATTGGATATCTCTACTGAGTTGGTTGTAAATGAGATGATGATGATGGTGTGCATCTGGTACTAGACACTTAGTGCTGGATTTCTATAGGTATAGCTTACCGACACTACAGTTCACTGGTAGACATGTTGCTCAACACAGACACATTATCCTTATTATAAATCCATCTTTTCTCTTTTTCCTTAAAATGCTACAAGTTAAGCTGAAAATCAGTTAATACTAATTTTATGGTCTTTGCTTTGATATGACTGGGCTAGAACTTATGACCTACATCAATCAATAAGAAGTTCTTCCAAGGTCATTATTGGTTTGAAACGTCAAAGCAATGTCAGAAATCTTATCCAATTAGAGGCTCTTATATTAAATCAGAATTCTCCTTCAATTCCGTTGAATTAATTGACTGGGTACAGTAAAAAGAAGACTATCCAGTCACAAAATAATCCTCATTTGAAACTTGTTAGCGTAACATTGTCTAAAAAAAAGTTCACAAGTGACAAAATTACTGAAATAAATTTTAATATACACTGATTGAATTCAGTAAAGATGAGAATCTACTGTGTGTTTTCTAGTGTTACTTACAAATACAATGGAGTTATCCCACCCTCCATCACCTGGTTGACTAGATATTTAGCACAACTGTTACTGTTCATTAACGAAGTTTTCATGGCTGTTAGGTCTTCTTCTTGACAAGCTTCTAGGAAATCTGTAAATATAAACCACTTCTTAATTAAACATCTTGTCTTCTAGTAATCATATATTAAACTGATCAAATCTATTAGATTCTGAATAAAAAACTTCATACTGCAACTTTTATCTCGAATATGGGAGCACACTGAATGGAGGGGCTGCTATGGTTGTGGTCATGATCGCAATGATGTATGGTAGTTGGATTTACAACTACCTGTGCAATCAGTGCCCATCACCACTAAAGTTGTAAGATCAAACCCCGTTCATGGCGAGGTGTACTCGATTAACTTAAAAATTTATGTACATGTATTGAACTGAAATTGACAAGATGGTAGGAATTGTATCATGGCAAGAACTACTGGCTGACCAGTATCTCTGATCTCTAATAATTAAAAAAGGGTCGCCGTGGCCGTGATCATATGGTAGTTGGATTTACAACTACCAATGCAATCAGTGCCAATCACCATTAAAGTTGTGAGTTTGAATCCCACTCAGGCAAGGTGTACTTGATACAACATTATGTGATAAAGTTTGTCAGTGACCTGCGACAAGTCGGTGGTTTTCTCCGGGTACTGCGGTATCCTTCATCAATAAAACTGACTGCCACGATATAACTGAAATATTGCTGAAAGGGCGTTAAACACCATAAACCAAACCACACTGAATGGACAGTGATCCCTAAATATATATTATATAGGCCTCACAAACATGCTAACTTAATAATAGAGTAAATCTAATAACATTTTACCTTGTCCTACAGTATCTAATAACATTTTACCTAGTCCTACAGTATCTAATAACATTTTACCTTGTCCTACAGTATCTAATAACATTTTACCTTGTCCTACAGTATCTAATAACATTTTACCTTATCTTACAGTATCTAATAACATTCTACCTTGTCCTACAGTATCTAATAACATTTTATCTTGTCCTACAGTATCTAATAACATTTTACCTTGTCCTACAGTATCTAATAACATTTTACCTAGTCCTACAGTATCTATTAACATTTTACCTTGTCCTACAGTATCTAATAACATTTTACCTTATCTTACAGTATCTAATAACATTTTACCTTGTCCTACAGTATCAAATAACATTTTATCTTGTCCTACAGTATCTAATAACATTCTACCTAGTCCTACAGTATCTAATAACATTTTACCTTGTCCTACAGTATCTAATAACATTTTACCTAGTCCTACAGTATCTAATAACATTTTACCTTGTCCTACAGTATCTAATAACATTTTACCTAGTCCTACAGTATCTAATAACATTTTACCTAGTCCTACAGTATCTAATAACATTTTACCTTGTCCTACAGTATCTAATAACATTCTACCTAGTCCTACAGTATCTAATAACATTTTACCTAGTCCTACAGTATCTAATAACATTTTTACCTTGTCCTACAGTATCTATTCTAATAACATTTTACCTTGTCCTACAGTATCTAATAACATTTTACCTTGTCCTACAGTATCTAATAACATTTTACCTTGTCCTACAGTATCTAATAACATTCTACCTTGTCCTACAGTATCTAATAACATTTTACCTTGTCCTACAGTATCTAATAACATTCTACCTTGTCCTACAGTATCTAATAACATTTTACCTTGTACTACAGTATCTAATAACATTTTACCTTGTCCTACAGTATCTAATAACATTCTACCTAGTCCTACAGTATCAAATAACATTTTACCTTGTCCTACAGTATCTAATAACATTCTACCTAGTCCTACAGTATCTAATAACATTTTACCTAGTCCTACAGTATCTAATAACATTTTACCTTGTCCTACAGTATCTAATAACATTTTACCTTGTCCTACAGTATCTAATAACATTCTACCTTGTCCTACAGTATCTAATAACATTTTACCTTGTCCTATAGTATTGAATAACATTTTACCTTGTCCTACAGTATCTAATAACATTCTACCTAGTCCTATAGTATCTAATAACATTTTACCTTGTCGTACAGTATCTAATAACATTCTACCTTGTCCTACAGTATCTAATAACATTTTACCTTGTCCTACAGTATCTAATAACATTCTACCTTGTCCTATAGTATCAAATAACATTTTACCTTGTCCTACAGTATCTAATAACATTCTACCTAGTCCTATAGTATCTAATAACATTTTACCTAGTCTTACAGTAGCTAATAACATTTTTTCTTGTCCTACAGTATCTAATAACATTTTACCTTGTCCTACAGTATCTAATAACATTCTACCTTGTCCTACAGTATCTAATAACATTCTACCTTGTCCTACAGTATCTAATAACAGTTTACCTTGTCCTACAGTATCTAATGACATTTTATCTTGTCCTACAGTATCTAATAACATTTTACCTTGTCCTACAGTATCTAATAACATTTTCCCTTGTCCTACAGTATCTAATAACATTTTACCTTGTCCTACAGTATCTAATAACATTTTACCTTGTCCTACAGTATCTATTTTAATAACATTTTACCTTGTCCTATAGTATCTAATAACATTTTACCTTGTCCTACAGTATCTAATAACATTCTACCTTGTCCTACAGTATCTAATAACATTCTACCTAGTCCTACAGTATCTAATAACATTTTACCTTGTCCTACAGTATCTATTTTAATAACATTTTACCTTGTCCTATAGTATCTAATAACATTTTACCTTGTCCTACAGTATCTAATAACATTCTACCTTGTCCTACAGTATCTAATAACATTCTATCTAGTCCTACAGTATCTATATAACATTCTACCTTGTCCTACAGTATCTAATAACATTTTACCTTGTCCTACAGTATCTAATAACATTTTACATTGTCCTACAGTATCTAATAACATTCTACATAGTCCTATAGTATCTAATAACATTTTACCTTATCTTACAGTATCTAATAACATTCTACCTAGTCCTACAGTATCTAATAACATTTTACCTTGTCCTACAGTATCTAATAACATTCTACCTAGTCCTACAGTATCTAATAACATTTTACCTTGTCCTACAGTATCTAATAACATTTTACCTTGTCCTACAGTATCTAATAACATTCTACCTAGTCCTACAGTATCTAATAACATTTTACCTTGTCCTACAGTATCTAATAACATTTTACCTTGTCCTATAGTATCTAATAACATTTTACCTAGTCCTACAGTATCTAATAGCATTTTACCTTGTCCTACAGTATCTAATAACATTTTCCCTAGTCCTACAGTATCTAATAACATTTTACCTTGTCCTACAGTATCTAATAACATTTTCCCTAGTCCTACAGTATCTAATAACATTCTACCTTGTCCTACAGTATCTAATAACATTTTACCTTGTCCTACAGTATCTATTTTAATAACATTTTACCTTGTCCTATAGTATCTAATAACATTTTACCTTGTCCTACAGTATCTAATAACATTCTACCTAGTCCTACAGTATCTATATAACATTCTACCTTGTCCTACAGTATCTAATAACAGTTTACCTTGTCCTACAGTATCTAATAACATTTTACCTTGTCCTACAGTATCTAATAACATTCTACCTAGTCCTACAGTATCTAATAACATTTTACCTTGTCCTACAGTATCTAATAACATTCTAACTAGTCCTACAGTATCTAATAACATTTTACCTTGTCCTACAGTATCTAATAACATTTTACCTTGTCCTACAGTATCTAATAACATTCTACCTAGTCCTACAGTATCTAATAACATTTTACCTTGTCCTACAGTATCTAATAACATTTTCCCTTGTCCTACAGTATCTAATAACATTTTACCTTGTCCTATAGTATCTAATAACATTTTACCTTATCTTACAGTATCTATATAACATTCTACATTGTCCTAAAGTATCTAATAACATTCTACCTTGTCCTACAGTATCTAATAACATTTTACCTTGTCCTACAGTATCTAATAACATTCTACCTAGTCCTACAGTATCTAATAACATTTTACCTTGTCCTACAGTATCTAATAACATTTTACCTTGTCCTACAGTATCTAATAACATTTTACCTTGTCCTATAGTATCTAATAACATTTTACCTAGTCCTACAGTATCTAATAACATTTTACCTTGTCCTACAGTATCTAATAACATTTTACCTTGTCCTACAGTATCTATTTTAATAACATTTGACCTTGTCCTATAGTATCTAATAACATTTTACCTTGTCCTACAGTATCTAATAACATTCTACCTTGTCCTACAGTATCTATATAACATTCTACCTTGTCCTACAGTATCTAATAACATTTTACCTTGTCCTACAGTATCTAATAACATTTTACCTTGTCCTACAGTATCTAATAACATTTTACCTAGTCCTACAGTATCTAATAACAGCTTACCTTGTCCTACAGTATCTAATAACAGCTTACCTTGTCCTACAGTATCTAATAACATTTTACCTTGTCTTACAGTATCTAATAACAGTTCACCTTGTCCTACAGTATCTAATAACATTCTACCTTGTCCTACAGTATATAATAACATTCTACCTTGTCCTACAGTATCTAATAACATTTTACCTTGTCCTACAGTATCTAATAACAGCTTACCTTGTCCTACAGTATCTATGTCTTTTTTTCTTCTCGCTAACAAAACAAATAACAATAATAAGTCAGAAACATAAAACTCTTTAATTGTAATGACAATATGACAATAAATAGCAGGATTTCTTTTGTGAAATAGAAAGGGATTTTTCATGTATAAAATTAATAATCATAAATGTTTCCATAGAACTGACCATACTAAAAAGGTGGTCACAAATCTTGGTCAAGCTGGTGGAAAATCATTAAAGGACAGAAAACATAATTAGTTCTGCCAGCCATCAGGGATATTGATTTACTCAAGTTCTGACAGCCATCTGGAATATTGATTCACTCAAGATACGGCAGCTATCTTGAATATTGATTTACTCAAGTGCTGATAGCCATCTTGAATATTGATTTACTCAAGTGCTGACAGCCATCTGGAATATTGATTCACTTAAGATATGGCAGCCATCTTGAATACTGATTTACTCAAGTTCTGACAGCCATCTGGAATATTGATTCACTCAAGATATGGCAGCCATCTTGAATATTGATTTACTCAAGTTCTGACAGCCATCTAGGATATTGATTCACTCAAGTCTCTGGCAGTCATCTTGAATATTTATTTATTTCATGAACAAAATATTTAACTTTTATTAGCATTATTCATTTTTCCTATAACCAACAATCAGATATTTCACTATCAAATATTTTTATTGCTACTACAAGCAAGTCAAAACAATATTTCTTACCCATTTCTGTTTCAACCATAAATATTACTTTTTGAACTTTAATATGTTTTGCTAATTCTAAGGGAGACAAGCCTGCAGCATCTTTGACATTGATATCAACACCATGGTCCAACAACAGTTGAACTATATTCTCTTTCCCATCCAAAATAGCCAAATGAAGAGGTGTCTGAATATATAACCAGAAATTCCTTATCAATTTTATAGTTATGGTTGATGAATAACAAAAATATTTGTTACAATTTGTTTCAATTCTCTTTAATACACAAGAGATTAAATGTGTGTTTTTGTCTTACTTTGTAAATGTGATGATGTAATTCAATTGTCGTGCATATAATTTGTTGTAAGACTGCAGGGAGTGGGGTTTCATGCCATTGTTGTATAAACTTGTAATTTTCGTTAATTTAAGTAAACTGAATAATCATTTTATAACATCTAATATTGCACAACTAGGTGTAGATCAATTATGTAATATACATGTATAATTATTCTTTTCAGAACTTCTTTATTGCTTGAAAAAAAAACCTGTTGTTCTTATTCTTATGTATTTTCCCATTGATTACCATTGCTTTATCAATCAGCTTTACCATAAAATGAAGATTATTTGTAAGAAAGGAGTGACTTGCAAAAAGAAACAAGGCAACTTTAATTTCCCTTAGGCGTCAAGGGAGGGAAACTTCAGCCGATATAGGGCGAGAATTTCACCCACTTCGCCAGGCTTTGTGAAACCAGCAGAAGAAAAGGTTCTTAAGATGACTGTGTTTATTGTCTTATTTATCAGTTGAATTCATTTGACATTTTAATAGTTTACAAGTAAACATTATGAATCTGAAAACACAAATGCCCGATTCTTGTTGATATTGTTTATAATATGGTATGCTTTATGTGCTTTTTTTTCATAACTCACTGACAAAACCTGAATCATTTAAAACAATAGCAACCTTCATTTATTTTAGGGTTCAATAAATTTGACACTTAGTATTTCTATTTTAAGGTTCAGTAAATTTGACACTTAGTATTTCTATTTTAAGGTTCAGTAAATTTGACACTTAGTATTTCTATTTTAAGGTTCAGTAAATTTGACACTTAGTATTTCTATTTTAAGGTTCAGTAAATTTGACATCTAGTATTTCTATTTTAAGGTTCAGTAAATTTGACACTTAGTATTTCTATTTTAAGGTTCAGTAAATTTGACATCTAGTATTTCTATTTTAAGGTTCAGTAAATTTGACACCTAATATTTCTATTTTAAGGTTCAGTAAATTTGACACTTAGTATTTCTATTTTAAGGTTTAGTAAATTTGACACCTAGTATTTCTATTTTAAGGTTCAGTAAATTTGACATCTAGTATTTCTATTTTAAGGTTCAGTAAATTTGACATCTAGTATTTCTATTTTAAGGTTTAGTAAATTTGACACCTAGTATTTCTATTTTAAGGTTCAGTAAATTTGACATCTAGTATTTCTATTTTAAGGTTCAGTAAATTTGACACCTAGTATTTCTATTTTAAGGTTCAGTAAATTTGACACCTAGTATTTCTATTTTAAGGTTCAGTAAATTTGACACTTAGTATTTCTATTTTAAGGTTCAGTAAATTTGACACCTAGTATTTCTATTTTAAGGTTCAGTAAATTTGACACCTAGTATTTCTATTTTAAGGTTCAGTAAATTTGACATCTAGTATTTCTATTTTAAGGTTCAGTAAATTTGACACTTAGTATTTCTATTTTAAGGTTCAGTAAATTTGACATCTAGTATTTCTATTTTAAGGTTCAGTAAATTTGACACTTAGTATTTCTATTTTAAGGTTTAGTAAATTTGACATCTAGTATTTCTATTTTAAGGTTCAGTTAATTTGACATCTAGTATTTCTATTTTAAGGTTCAGTAAATTTGACACCTAGTATTTCTATTTTAAGGTTCAGTAAATTTGACATCTAGTATTTCTATTTTAAGGTTCAGTAAATTTGACACTTAGTATTTCTATTTTAAGGTTCAGTAAATTTGACACTTAGTATTTCTATTTTAAGGTTCAGTAAATTTGACACTTAGTATTTCTATTTTAAGGTTCAGTAAATTTGACACCTAGTATTTCTATTTTAAGGTTCAGTAAATTTGACATCTAGTATTTCTATTTTAAGGTTCAGTAAATTTGACATCTAGTATTTCTATTTTAAGGTTCAGTAAATTTGACACCTAGTATTTCTATTTTAAGGTTTAGTAAATTTGACACATAGTATTTCTATTTTAAGGTTCAGTAAATTTGACATCTAGTATTTCTATTTTAAGGTTCAGTAAATTTGACACCTAGTATTTCTATTTTAAGGTTCAGTAAATTTGACATCTAGTATTTCTATTTTAAGGTTCAGTAAATTTGACACTTAGTATTTCTATTTTAAGGTTCAGTAAATTTGACACCTAGTATTTCTATTTTAAGGTTCAGTAAATTTGACACCTAGTATTTCTATTTTAAGGTTCAGTAAATTTGACATCTAGTATTTCTATTTTAAGGTTCAGTAAATTTGACACTTAGTATTTCTATTTTAAGGTTCAGTAAATTTGACATCTAGTATTTCTATTTTAAGGTTCAGTAAATTTGACATCTAGTATTTCTATTTTAAGGTTCAGTAAATTTGACACCTAATATTCCTATTTTAAGGTTCAGTAAATTTGACACCTAATATTTCTATTTTAAGGTTCAGTAAATTTGACATCTAGTATTTCTATTTTAAGGTTCAGTAAATTTGACACTTAGTATTTCTAATTTAAGGTTCAGTAAATTTGACACCTAGTATTTCTATTTTAAGGTTCAGTAAATTTGACACCTAATATTTCTATTTTAAGGTTCAGTAAATTTGACACCTAATATTTCTATTTTAAGGTTCAGTAAATTTGACATCTAGTATTTCTATTTTAAGGTTCAGTAAATTTGACATCTAGTATTTTCTATTTTAAGGTTCAGTAAATTTGATATCTAGTATTTCTATTTTCCGAAAATTTTGGTTGTCTTTTCCAGAAGACAGTTTTTCTGTTAATACGTACCGTACAACTAAACTGTTGATTGGCAGGGATATCAGCGTCAGCTGTAAAATATTTAAAATGCTTTAATAATACAGAGCTCCAGATAATTTCCAAGTCCAAAGGGTAATTACCCCTTACTTTTGAAAATGATGGGTATTTGCATATTTCCTTTGCACTGTTGTACTCTCTACTTCAGAAAAGATTGCATACATGTACACTTTTAAAATTATGTTTGACACAAGTGTTATTCAATAAACGCAGGATGCAAGTGAAATGTATATCTCTGTTTAATTTGACACGATTGTGTCATGTTTATTAATAAAATGTTGTCAATATTTTGTTTTTTGCTTGTCGACTTCGGTAGTTTTCACAGCCGTGTTGATAATGTCATCAATGATTCCTTTAACCATACTGTCACTAGACACAGATGAAACTGTCAGGAACTTAAGCATAGAATTTTCCGTAGCGCTCTTGTGCTTAGTAGCGCGCTTATTCATGTTCTTGCTCATTTTCAACGAACAACGTGTTCCCAAATTTACTTTCGTTTTAGTTCTTACTTATTACGTAAACCGCATTTATTTGTAATATTGACCGCGATTGGATGATTTATCGTAATCATCCAATCAGATCTCTTTTGACATCGATGCTTAGAAAGGTACCGTCACATACAATAGATGTATATATTGAACTTGTACATAAGGATCCCTTTTTTAGATTTTAAAGGCTGAACTTCTCAGCGACCCATTAACTGTATATATATATAGGATATTGAATACTATCTCACTAGTTTTTACCTTTTATCTGAAATTTTTAATTATTCGATACTGTGGGTGTAAATAAGGTGCATATAGTGCAACTCTTAAATTTTAAAGAGTGAAAATAAAGATTAATACAAGTTTATACTTGGTGGTTCAGTCCTGGACGCAAATACGGAAGAAAGAAGAAGGAGGCAAGCATTCGGTATCCCTCGGAAGTATACGCTCTCTCCTTCGAAAAGTATAAAGGGAAGTAATTACGGGGATTTTCTCAAAGACAAAAATGTATTGTTATGTACACGACTGTACAAGTACGCTCCGAATTAGGAAAGTTTGCTTACACAGCAATATGTATGCGTAATGTGTACACTCTGATCTGATAATACATGCGTTTTTACTCGTTTTCATAGCGTAAAAAAGGCAAATACGCAGCTTATCTAGAGCTCTGATAATATATATAAAATAATGGCATTTTTGAAGGTCGAGACAGACATTACCACTTATGGAAGAGACTTCAGTAGGCCGAGCTGAGATACTAGTGATAATGTATGTCAAGATCTTCAAAACTGATGTTATTGTTTTTATCTGTAACGTCAGTATCAGAGTTAGTATGTTGATACTGACAATATCACTCAGTGAGATCAAAGGTCATTATCAGAGTTAGTATGTTGATACTGACAATATCACTCAGTGAGATCAAAGGTCATTATCAGAGTTAGTATGTTGATACTGACAATATCACTCAGTGAGATCAAAGGTCATTATAAGAGTTAGTATGTTGATACTGACAATATCACTCATTGAGATCAAAGGTCAGTATCAGAGTTAGTATGTTGATACTGACAATATCACTCAGTGAGATCAAAGGTCATTATCAGAGTTAGTATGTTGATACTGACAATATCACTCAGTGAGATCAAAGGTCATTATCAGAGTTAGTATGTTGATACTGACAATATCACTCAGTGAGATCAAAGGAATAATATAGGGGCCATCGTGGCCATGATAATATGGTAGTTGGATTTACAACTACCTATGCAATCAGTGACTATCACCACTGATGTTCTGAGTTCGAATCTGACCACCACAATATAACTGAAATATTGTTGAAAGTGGCATTAAACACCATCAAACAAACAAACAAACAAACAACCCATGAATAATACACATACATGTAGATTTCAAACCATCTTTATATATACACGTAAATAGAGAATATTATATGACTCTTTCCGTATCACATCCTGAATCAACCCGAGACATCAATATCATCCCGAGAGCTTTAGCTCGAGGGATGATATTGGTCGAGGGTTGATACGGGATATGATACAGAAAGAGCCATATCATATTATGTTAATCATATACTTAAACATGAGAAAGTCTTGTTCTGTATTATGAACCTATAGTCACATGATCAATATCATTTTAAGGGGTATGATAAAGGGGTGATGATATTGATATCAGTCACGGCAGACAAATACAGTCGTATACTTAGTACTAAATAAAGGAAATTTGCATATATAATACTGAAAGAACATTACGACTGTATTTGTCTGCCGTGACTGATATCGATATACATCATCCCTTTATCATACCCCTTAAAATGATATTGATCACGTGATTAAAGGTTCATAATACAGAACAAGACTTTCTCATGTTTAAGTATATGATAAACATAATATGATATGGCTCTTTCCGTATCACATCCTGAATCAACCCGAGACATCAATATCATCCCGAGAGCTTTAGCTCGAGGGTTGATACGGGATATGATACGGAAAGAGCCATATCATATTATGTTAATCATATACTTAAACACGAGAAAGTCTTGTTCTGTATTATGAACCTTTAGTCACATGATCAATATCATTTTAAGGGGTATGATAAAGGGGTGATGATATTGATATCAGTCACGGCAGACAAATACAGTCGTATACTTAGTACTAAATAAAGGAAATTTGCATATATAATACTGAAAGAACATTACGACTGTATTTGTCTGCCGTGACTGATATCGATATACATCATCCCTTTATCATACCCCTTAAAATGATATTGATCACGTGATTAAAGGTTCATAATACAGAACAAGACTTTCTCATGTTTAAGTATATGATAAACATAATATGATATGGCTCTTTCCGTATCACATCCTGCATCAACCCTCGACCAATATCATCCCTTGAGTTATAGCTCTCGGGATGATATTGGTGTCTCGGGTTGATACGGGATGTGATACGGAAAGAGCCATATAATATTCTCTATTTATTTTCTTTGGTTTTAGGTAAAGAAGTATTGTTTACTTAATGTGTACATATAATTAATCATTTTCAGACCTATTTTACTAATCAATTTGTGCTATGCTTGAGTCCCATTTTTAAGAAAATATGAATTACGGGTAGGCCTCGTTTATTTAAAAAAAAATTATAATATGTATTCACATGCTGTACAAAACAATGTACATGTATTAATTGTTGTACATGTCCTTTTTATTTACTGGTACATATATTGGCATTTATTCACAATTTTTATATTAAAAATCCCATCAAAGTATATAGAAATGCTAAGTTGTAATAAAAATTCCAAACTCCAATAGAAGAATGATAGAAACAGAGGAAACATTGATATCCCTAGCTAACACATATGGAATAGTGTTCAACAACACAGACAAGAAATTCAACAAGTGCAAAATCTTAATACAAGTTTTCAACGCAAGTTGATAATGTTAGGTACATATCTTCAATGTCTGTGATAATGTTAGGTACGTATCTTCAATATGTGTGAGGGGCCATCGTGGTCGTGATCATATGGTAGTTAGATTTACAACTACCTGTGCAATCAGTTCCTGTCACCACTAAAGTTGTGAGTTCGTACCCTGTTCACAGTGAGGTGTACTCGATACAACATCATGTGATATTGTCAGTGACTTGCGACCGGTCTGTGTTTTTCTCAGGGTACTCCGGATTCCTCTACTAATAAAACTGACCTCCACGATATAACTGAAATATTGTTAAAAGTGGTGTTAAACAACATAAATCTAAACCTCAATATGTGTGTAACACACATATTGAGGTACACACATATTGAGGTTTAGGTTTATGTAACACACATATTGAGGTTTAGGTTTATGTAACACACATATTGAGGTTTAGGTTTATGTAACACACATATTGAGGTACACACATATTGAGGTTTAGGTTTATGTAACACACATATTGAGGTACACACATATTGAGGTTTAGGTTTATGTAACACACATATTGAGGTACACACATATTGAGGTTTAGGTTTATGTAACACACATATTGAGGTACACACATATTGAGGTTTAGGTTTATGTAACACACATATTGAGGTTTAGGTTTAGGTTTATGTAACACACATATTGAGGTACACACATATTTAGGTTTAGGCTTAGGTAACACACATATTGAGGTTTAGGTTTATGTAACACACATATTGAGGTACACACATATTGAGGTTTAGGTTTATGTAACACACATATTGAGGTACACACATATTGAGGTTTAGGTTTATGTAACACACATATTGAGGTTTAGGTTTAGGTTTATGTAACACACATATTGAGGTACACACATATTTAGGTTTAGGTTTAGGTAACACACATATTGAGGTTTAGGTTTATGTAACACACATATTGAGGTTTAGGTTTATGTAACACACATATTGAGGTACACACATATTGAGGTTTAGATTTATGTAACACACATATTGAGGTACACACATATTGAGGTACACACATATTGAGGTTTAGGTTTATGTAACACACATATTGAGGTACACACATATTGAGGTTTAGGTTTATGTAACACACATACTGAGGTACACACATATTGAGGTTTAGGTTTATGTAACACATATTGAGGTACACACATATTGAGGTTTAGGTTTATGTAACACACATATTGACGTTTAGGTTTAGGTTTATGTAACACACATATTGAGGTACACACATATTGAGGTTTAGGTTTATGTAACACACATATTGAGGTTTAGGTTTATGTAACACACATATTGAGGTACACACATATTGAGGTTTAGGTTTATGTTGATTAACACCACTTTTAACAATATTTGTAAACAATAAACATTCTGTCAGATTTCGAAGAGCTGTTTTGAAACCTATAGAAGGAGTACAAAATAGGTATTATCTACTGAAAATGTTGTTGAAAAATGACTAAATTCAAATAGTCATAATTCCTGTAAAAATTTGATTATCAGCATTAAAAAGTCATACATATATCTTCTATAACTGTGCATAGGTTAAAATCATTTGGTTGTAAACTGTATGAGAAGTTCAATTACACAAATTAGTTACCCTTATTTCCCATCCACCCTCCTGCTATTTCACCGTACTTCAAACCCAATTTGCACTATGTTCAACCTCGCCAAAAATTTTGCAACATTTGTATAAGGATGTTTTATATACATGAAATTATTAAATAATAGCGTAAGAGTAAAAATTGACGAGAAATTAATGTTTACCTCCATGTTCTAAGAGTATTTGTAAACATTTGTAGCTATTGTTAGAAACACTAGTATAAATGGCTGTTCTGTGACAACGATCTGTCTTGTTCAGATAATCTTTACACTCTCCCTCCAACAGACAGGTCAACAGGTCATACTGATTATAGATGGCAGCTTGTATCAACTCTTCTCCAGTAAAGTCTGACATTGATTCCTATAAATGAAGTTCATCATCTGATGATCACAGAAGCCAACAAATAGCAGACAATTACACATGGAAAGTATGTTCTGTATTAAGGTCAACCATATATACGAAACATAACATCAATATCCCTCTTCTTTATAAGATTTTTATATACACATTTATCCAACTTTTGAAAATCAGGTATTCTCATTTATCCATCATTAATTTTTTACCTGTAGGATTGCATATTTAACATTAATTAGGTGTGAATTTGACCAAAATACCTGATAAATTGTTTCAGTATATGTATGTATATATGTAACGGTTTAAATAAATGAAAAGGAAAAAAAAGTTATAATTTATATGTAAATAAATGTGAAATTTTGAAAACTTTTATTTACATGTATGCAAAGTGAGTTTTAGGATAAATTTAAAGTGCAATGTACATAATCTGATCAGTTTGAATAAATATTTTTAATTTCAATTTTACATCCACATCCTAATAATCAGCTTATATAATATATCATTAAACATTATTTACTGATGAAAATGATTTCTAGTCATGCAACAAATATGATGACCATTAACAAAATCTGAGCCGAAGCTTATCTCTGTAATTTCTCAAATACTGGACCAACTTAAGCATAGACTGCAACAATGGGAATTGACATCAACCGCTACACAGATGCGGTATCACATCTGTTGAAGCTTGGTCGACAGATTATGAACATTACGATATTGTGCTGACTTTCTTATGAATATTGTATCAATTACTATAGTGCTTTAATGTTATATGTGATATTATAATTGTTTTAGTAAAATAAATAATATCAGTTTACCTTTTATTTGTTTTCCTGTATTCACAATCAGAGATCAAGGTCTTTAAAGGAAATGCTGTACTTTCCTCTCCACGTTTGTACACTTTACAAGATTATGGTTTAGGTTTATTGTGTTTAATGCCACCTTCAACAATATTTCAGTTATATCGTGACGGTCAGTTTAATTGTTGGAGGAAACCACCAATATGTCGCAAGTCACGGACAAACTTTATCACATAATGTTGTATGGAGTACACATCGCCATGAACGAGGTTAGAACTCACAACTTTAGTGGTGATACACATGTAGGTACTGATTGCACTGGTAGTTGTAAATTCTGTTACATGATATGATCACGACCATGACGGTCCCAACATCAATGATGCTATGACGTAACTAATTCACTAGTTTTTGTTATATTTCATTGATTTTTGATTTTTATTGGGGGTTTTTTTGGTTACTTTTGCTGAAAAATAAATAAATAAAATGCAAAATTAATCAAGTAAAACAAAAAATTATTGTTAATACATTGTATGTTCTAAATCGAAGCAAAAGAATTTGGTCTAATTTTGTAGGTTATATTATTCTTCTTCTTTTTTGGGGGGGCTTGCTTGCCTGATAGTTTTTTGTTGATGTAGTTTTTTTTTAAATTAATTTCAGTAGGAATATGTGAAGAGGGAGTAACAACAGTATTTGTACCTTGTGCTATGTCCTAAGTCTAAGAAGTCCTCATTTAAGATATTTTAACATATCAGTAAACCTGCATATCCCAAACACTGTTGTCACTCCTTTTCCACAAAGACTCCAATAGGGAAAAAAATATTTTAAAAAAAATGGCACAACAGAGACATAAATCTCAAATCTACAGTAGAATACTTTATAATAGTATGTGTAATCAAAGTTTAAGGAAACGGTTGCCTAAATACATATTTAGAGCATTAGAGTATCTTTGATCACTGTACGAACATACAATGTAACAGTCTGTCACAGTCTGAGCAAATGCTACTGTTCGAGGACCAATTATCGCCAAATTACATTCATGCACAAGCATATATATATGAATTGCTTAATAAATTTTTGAAGAAGACAACTGTGACAGTTTAGAGGTAGACAACAAAATTATAAGTTTGTATCTTTGCATATTCCAAAGAAATCAAATAAAATCCAATAAAACCATTGACTATATATATATATATAAAGAACATGGTGGGTCACATGGACATAAAATCTAAAGATAAAAAAATGACATTTTGAAGGTACATTGTAAAACATTACCTTGACACCTGAGGAATATTCCATAATTATATTTTCAAAATATTATCAATTATTCAATAGTGCATCCTAAATGTGCACAAGTCCTCATGTTTGATTCATGGTTTCTATATCTAATTATTTTTGTTTTGTCACCATGGGTCTGTCTGTATTTTTGCCACTGAAAGGAAAAAATAGCAAATGGGTGTACTAAAGATCGCTTTGGAGAAGACTTCATAAGTTTGCTTAACTTGTGTCTAATCCATTTTGTCTGTTTAATTGGCAAATAAAATATGCTTAAACTAAAGATCGCTGAAAAATTATGACACTATAATGTTTTTGTTTTAAGATGATTTTCTTCAATTTCACTACTGATTTAGACCTCATTTTTCATATCTACTAAGATGGTGATAATTGGTACAGTTCCCTCCCGATTATGTGCCAAAAATTTACAAAGGGTCCCTGATATGTGCATGTAGAGAAAAATTAAAAATATATTTCAATCGATGAATAGTCTATCATGGGTAACATTTAATATAACTGGGCATTTAAACTGATGTACTGTGTGACTACTGAACGATAAAGAAATAATCCTTCAAAAACAAGTCAAAAGTGGCGATAATTGGTCCTCGACCAGCATGGCAGAAATTTTGTTCATGACACCTATAAGAAATAGTATGAATTAAGAGGGTACTTATTGACTTGGATAATTAACATTTTTTAACGCTCTCATACCAGAGCCTAGTCCGAGATTCCTCTGCCGTCCGACGGCTTTTTGTTCGACTTGCTGGAGCCGTGGGACGTCAGAGTGCTCTCCATAAGGAAAACAGTGGATTTGCCATTTCACTTTCACTTTCGAACCTACAAAAGTGATCTCACGATACTAACTGAATGCAATCGGCAAACCTCGGGTGAGTCTGCTTCTCTCCCTCAATACCTCGGCTGTAATACAGTATTTGATATGCGTCTACGCGTCACATTTCTTCGCCGGAAGACCGTATCACTTCAATCAAACATTGCGCACCGCGAATAAGTTCTAAAATGGCGACAATATTAGATGAGTTTGTTTTGAAAAACATTGATCTTTGATGAAGGTACGGAATCAGCCGACATTGCGACGAATGAAAATATATTATTATTGGACGAATATTCGAAAGTAAAATTATTTTAATACCTCCTTCATTGAAGATTTCCGAAAGTAGTTCAATGGGAGCTATCGTAATACGGACGAGGTATGATGAAGGTACGGAATCAGCTGAAGTTGCGACGAGTGTAATTGAATGATGACAGCAACGCATTGCATGATGGGAGTTACTTAATGCAGCATGCAAAATTATTTGCATACATGTTTCAGCGCAATCTCTACCCAGAGTCATCGGTCCTTACACTCTATCCAATTGGAGAGAGTGTAAGGACCGACAACTCTGGGTAGAGATTGGTTTCAGCGATGTTCATCCGGGAAATCACGATCATATATGTAAATCATCTCCCATGATACATTGCGGTAATCGTAGTTTTCTCAAAGTCACGACGACGTGACAAATGTTTGAAAGTGAAAGTGAAATGGCGAAATGAGAGTCTAAGGGAAAATCCTGCAGTAATTAAGTGTAACACCACTTTCTGAGGGTAAGATGGTTATGAATGAATAGAAAAATGATTGGTGAAGCGATTTATATAAGGGTTTCGGAGAGAAAATAAAATCCGATAGCCACGATACGTGGAAATTTGATGACCCAGAGTACTCTGACGTCCCACGGCTCCAGCAAGTCGAACGGCAGAGGAATCTTGGACTAACCAGAGCCTAGAAGAAGCGCCTTCGGAATCCTAAGACTAATATCAACGAGATTAAGCTAACCAGAGGCTGGATTTCAATGGCTTATGTAGTTATCATTTGTTGGCAGTTTGAGGATTGTCAGATTAATTAGGCTAGTGTTGTTGTGGGTGACCATTATTTTCAAAATTCTACTTTTTATTTTTACTATTCAGGAAATCGATTATCAAAATGATTCATGTCATGAAAATGAAATGGTTGAAAAATTACCCATTATCAAACTTTAAAACGGTTGAGATTAATGTTGTGCGCAACCGAAATGCACTTTCTTTGGCAAAATAAAGGTACACAACAAAAAAACAACTTACTTTCTGTTCGTGTTCATGTTACAAGTAATTATAAACAATCTTGTGACTTGTACTTTCGTTTCTATTTAATATTAGGAAAAACCCCAACGTGTTCCGATAGAAAACATCGCAGATGTACAACTTGTTCGCTCTAGAATTTCCTGAAGAATCCTTGATAAATGTGAGTTACAAGAATACAACTAAAATTGGAACTCTTCAGCGAGGTTATAAAAACATAACGGTACAATATCTAGAGAGAAAAATTCATGGTCATGATCATAACATTCCCTATGGGAATCATATTTATATTTATATAATCAGATTCTCTATGGGAACCTTAACATATATTTTCCATTAATATCGAATGATAAGATTGCCCAGTGGAACAATGGGATAAGATTTCCTGTGGGAACCATATAATAATAATAATAATAATAATAATAATATGATTGATTGATTGGTTGGTGTTTAACGTCCAGCGAGCAATTTTTCAGCTATATTCAGGACGAGAACATTTAAAAATTTAAACGCCACGGGACTCGAAACAAGGAAAGGTGATGGGTATGGACGGATAATTTTGCCAGTGCAACAGGTCTCTTATGGACCACTCATCATGAGCTGTAACACTGGGTTCTTTAACGTGCGGAGAGGGTGGCAATCTCTCAACACGGGACCTCGGTTTTATTTACGTCTCATCCGCAGGACGGGTTGGTTGTGAATTTCTACATCCCGCACAACCGACGGACGCCCCTTCAAGCCGAAGAAGCTCTCGGTCCCATTTCTATACCCCGGGGTTCCCGCGGAGTTGACCCCTTTTAGAGGACTAGTGCCTCTAGGGCGGAGAAACCTGGTGCCTATTCTACCCCCGGCACACCCTCTATGAGGGGGGTTTATTATTAAAAAAGTAATGGTAATAATAAATACTTTGTTTTAAGAGAGTAACACACTTAACATAACCACATTAGTGGTACAATATGGTTAGCGCGCTCTCCTCGACTACAGTAGATCGTGGGTTCGATCCCCGATAGGGTCAAACCCACGCTCTCCTCGACTACAGTAGATCGCGGGTTCGATCCCCGATAGGGTCAAACCCACGCTCTCCTCGACTACAGTAGATCGCGGGTTCGATCCCCGATAGGGTCAAACCCACGCTCTCCTCGACTACAGTAGATCGCGGGTTCGATCCCCGATAGGGTCAAACCCACACTCTCCTCGACTACAGTAGATCGTGGGTTCGATCCCCGATAGGGTCAAAACCACGCTCTCCTCGACTACAATAGATCGTGGGTTCGATCCCCGGTAGGGTCAAACCAAAGACTAAAATTGGTACTTATTGCAGTTATCCGCTAAGTAAGCAGCATTACGGAGAAGGAACAAAGACTGGTTTGCTCGGAATCATGATAATGTCTGAGTGGAGCGACATGTATTAATTTTGTTTCGGCAGTGAGCAGGCACTATTAAAATCCAACTGAGTGTGTTGGTCTAGTACAAAGCCTCATCAACATCTCATTGAACATTAACTTGTTCTCGACATGATATAGCTGGACAATTTCTGAATTGGCGTTAAGCAACAATCACTCATTCACACTTAGCATAAAAGCTAATCTTCACTGAGGTCCTCGGAGAATGAAAACAAATAAGTACAAAATGTGTACCTGGTAATATAAATTGCATTCAAACTACACACACACGACATGTAGTCTACTAAAATATATTTAATCCTGTTCTTGTTGCAATAGGAAATATTCATAATATTTCTTATTTTAAATTGTTCATATTTTTACTGTCTCTAAGTTTGAAGGTAATGCATTCGATAAAATAGTACCTGAATAATGCAATGTTCTTTTCATAAACGTTGAATTTGGCCTGTGTATGCTCACTGTGTACCATTGACACCGGAAATTGTGTACCAGGCAAGCGGGAGAACAATGACGGATCGCACACACGAGGTAGGAATTTCATAATTTATTCCTGTTTATTCTTGTATTATGTTGTCAAGGAGTTATATACCAATTTGTAAGAAATGTAGCAATGAATCGCAGCATATATAACCATGCAGAATGTTTTATGCGTCGTTTTAAGCTCAAAATAAGTGCATCTGGTACCTGTCAAAACAATCATGCGACGCTTTAAATCGACTCGAGCGTCATTGTTTGGACGCATATCGCGTATTTTACGGAAAAAGTAGCAACTATTGGTCATTATAACTTAGTGTCAATTCCACATTTTTGTAGAAATAGCTTATTCTGGACGATTTTAGTCAAAATATGTTCATTGCGTTGTACAGCGAATTGTTCAGTACTTAGTCCGAGATTCCTCTGTCGTTTAACGGCATTTATAAAGTTGCTGTAGCCGTTCAACGCCAGAGGGTGATACATAGGGAAAACAGCGGATTTGCTTCTCCAACTCTGGGTCAGCACATTTCCACGTTTCGTGGCTATCGGATTGTATTTTCTATCAGAAACCCTTATATAAATCGCTTCACCAATCATTTTTCTATTCATTCATAACCATCTTACCCTCAGAAAGTGGTGCTACACTCCATTACAGCACGATTTTGCCTTAGATCCTATGATTCCGCCATTTGTCTTCCATTTTTCAAACATTTGTCACGTGACTACGAGAAAACCACGATTACCGCAATGTATCATGGGAGATGATTTGCATATAAACAAACAAACAAATATTTGTATTGCCAATCATACACGCCTGTTAAGGCAGAACAATTAACATAAAATTTAATACAGTTGATTATATTGATTGGTAATGATTTTAACAGCAATAGTGAATTACAGATAACCATAAGAAAATAAAATGATGTAGTACCTTGTCCAAAAAAGGGGGACGTAACACATGCTCTTTCCGAAGCCCATTGGCAACACTCTGCCATTGAATCTTTTCTTTCCAACACATTCTGTATTATTTCCTTCTGCTCTGCTTTGATCTATAGATGGACTGTTTGTCCTGTAGAATACGCTTAAATGTATGGTCTTCCATGTGATTTGAATGTTGTTTACGTATGCAAATAATGCTCAAATAATTTGGTGCGCTGAATTAAGTAGCTCCCATCATGCAATGCGTTACTGTTATCATTCAGTTAGTATCGCGAGATCACGTTTGTAGATTCGAAAATGGAAGTCAAATGGCGGAATAATAGGATCTAAGGCAAAATCGTGCTGTAATGGAGTGTAACACCACTTTCTGAGGGTAAGATGGTTTTGAATGAATAGAAAAATGATTGGTGAAGCGATTTATATAAGGGTTTCTGATAGAAAATAAAATCCGATAGCCACGAAACGTGGAAATGTGCCGATCCTAGAGCTGGTGAGGCAAATCCGCTGTGTTCCGTATATATCACCCTCTGGCGTTGAACGGCTACAGCAACTTTATAAATGCCGTTAAACGACAGAGGAATCTCGGACTATTCAGTACTGTACGGTGAATTGCCTAAAATAACATTCGTACTGTACGGCAGCTTGTTGGGTCGACTTGAATATAAAGTGCAAAAAAAAGCATGAAACTGAGCAAATACAGGATCGCCACTTAAGCAATACGTTTTCATGAAAATTCCTATAATCGAATTGTTTGAATTAGCTTTAGACATGTTAATTTGGCATTTGTTTTTTGTTTTTTTCAGAAATCATATCTTCGACCTGAAGGCAAGATCCAAAAAGCACATAGCAAAGTGGCCACGATTTCAGATCCTGACGATGCTGCGGCAAGAGGTGTGGCACCCATAAGACAGTTTCACAAGTGCGATGAAAGCAAGATAATACCACACAAGAGACTCGGATTAGATCTGATCTAATGAAATTACCTGAGCTTTCATTCACTTGGCTAGATATGTTTGATAGGAATACTGGTAACTGTTTCATAACTGACAGTAACGACCAGTTAACTGCAGAGACATTAGCCTTTTCCAGTTATAAAACAAATCAAAATAATTTATAATCTATGAAAAAATGATTTTTTTCTAAGACATTTGTTGTTTATTTTTTATTTATATTTTCTTCTTGCTATTGTTGTCCAAAGCTTGACCTAGTGAGATGAACTAGTTTCAAATATTCTTTTGTTTGTAGCACTTCTTTGGATATTACAACAGGTAATTGGGAGATAGTGCGTTCACACATGTTTAACTTAATGGGCATGCTTTTTTCTATTTGTTAATCCAACGTTAGGTATGAATAAGAATGGATATGGAGTATATTTCAAGGAGACATCATCCAATCTCCAAAGTGACTGGCTTATCAAAAAAGAAGACCAATGTCTTGTCTTGACCCGAGTCGCCGACATATTAACTGAAATCTGCTCAAAATAGGAGGTGCACATCTTCAGTGCATGTGTAATCAATGTGCAAAGTTTGAATGATGAGGAATGAAAACTGTTGGGAGTTTCAGATTACGCAAACTAGGTATCCCCCTAGTGGAACGGTTCATAGACCTACTTTCGGCGGTTCCGACACCGGTAATAAACATCTAGAGGTAGCCACATGTTCTTCAAATCAACAGGGTGTTTACTTTAATTGTGGATAGCTTTCTCAATGACAGTCACACCACATCACCTTACTTTTATCTTCAATAGTTTTAATATGTGTCCTTTTTGTCAATCGACCGAAAAGTTAAAGGGAATAAAAACAGCTAAGGGCAAAGCAATGCATAAGGGAGACACAAAAGCAAAAAATAAATAAAGAGTTTCAAATTAACTTTATTAAAGATTTTTATAAAAATACAAACAAGAAATAATAAACAAAACTTATGAAAGCATTATCTTTTTGCTTTGGAAAAACCAATAAAATATAAATAAAATTAACAAACATTCACTAACAGCTGATAGACAATCTTTGGCACAATATAAAACATAACAACATGTATGTATGTAGAATACTTGTACAAGCCAAATACATGTAAATCATAGATCCATGTCAACCTCACTGGCTTCTTAAAAATGAATACTGCTTAGGACAAACATACAAGTTACTTTTATCAGCAGTGGAATAAGAGCAGTGGCCACAGACATGATGAAGATGTCGACTTTCCTCCAATGGAGATATCTCAAAAGATTGATCTAGTTCCATCTGAGAAACACAAAACACGTTGTACTTTTAAAATGAATTGCAAAACTAAAACTTGGCAGCAATTTTAGAAATTTACAGAATATACGGAGGTTTCAGCCATGTACAATGTAATTTCTGAGAAAAATGCTATTAGGTCAGAATATTCGAAGAACAGATGGAGAAGTGAGAGATATGTAAAGGCACAGTCTACGATTACGTAATCCACGTAATCCCAGTGAGTACCATATGAAAACGTGTCACAAAGGAAAACTTAGCAACAGAAATGTTGGTAGTAAGGAACAAGGAGCTGTAACAAAAATATATGCAAAATTCACGTCTATGCCATATGCGTGTAAGGAACATATACAGGTATACGTAGTTGCCAAATATGAATTTGATGAGTAGAGAAAATTGAAGATTGATCACATAGTACACGTATAAGCTTAGTTCTAATAATAAAACCCTAAATGCTCGCTTACTCGCAAGGGTTATAATGGGATGCCATTACACGTAATGGAGCAGCCGCCGAGATTTTTGCGCTCGCTTACAGAGTTTCTGACGCCTGCATTTATCAATAATAAGACATAACCTTTCCTTTTGTCCATTATTATAACAAGTTTTTATCACCTACCAGTATTTTAGAATGTAATTCCCACAAAATAAAAATCCATGTTTACTTTCACTCTGAACATTTTGAATTTCGTCATTTCCGGCCTCACTATTTGGATGTCGATACCATATTTGGCGATTAAGGCGTGAATGTTTACATCAGCCGTCGTAAGCATCGTAGTAAGAAATACAATATTTAGAAAAGCTCCGCCTTCCGTAGTTTCCGGTTATGACAAACGATCGATAAATTTGAACAAGGTTGTTGCTACCTTTGAAAAGCATATATTTCTCAGCCAAACCGATATAACAAGGACTGGGATCATCAGTAATAGTTATAATGAAATGTTTGAAGCGTAATTAGTGAGTTTTTATGTTTCAACTGCAACTTTTTTTTTGCTCCATTGTGACGAATGGGACCGCGTTGTAGCTCTGCCGAGACACAAGTTTGTCACAGGAGCTACATTATTGCAGCTAGTATAAGCTTAACAATACAAAACATGATGCCAAAGGAGTAGGTATGATAAGGGCAGAAATTGGCCTAAAAAATAGACAAATTATAAATGAAACGTATAGCTTTCGTTGTTTCTTGATTTTATAAGACCTTTACCCCAACTACTATTTTGGTAACAGTTTTCCATATTTGCACGTGCGATGACGTCACACTAGTCAATGAAAAGTCTATCGTTTCGTGAAAATATATGAAATCTAACAAGAAATGTGTATTTAATGTCAATTTTCAGTATAACCACAAGCGGCATATTTTAATATGATGTTTAATATACATAAACACATATCTCATTTAATTTTTTTGTTGGTACCCGAGTGTGGAGAGTATGAAATCTGCAATCAAAAAATAATTTTAAGGTCGATTTCTCGTCAGCGGCCATTTTTTATTGACCGTTTTCATCCGTAATAGACAGAAATAGAAATCGACCTTTTAATCTCATCCAAAATAAAGTTGGTTATCGTAGTTGTTTTGCTACGGGAGTAAAGCTTGAACAATTTTTATGAAACAGTTTTGACGTTAAATAAATTTTGGAGGTGCTTTACTGCCGACGTGGTTTTTTTCTCACCCTCAGTGGAATTTCATGTGCTACTATATTAAAGTATACTTTAATATTATCCCCACAATTCACAAAAAGTACAGAAAGCAAAACAAGTAACCAAAAAGAAAATTAGTACGTCAGATTATCTTAGAAATTAATTCATTGGACATGTAAACACGTCATCGGAACTTTCTATTTTTAGTAGTCCCTTTATTTTTGTTATTGTTTCTTTAAAGTAATATGAAACGAGTTTTGGTGAAATAAACATCTTCAAAAATATTCTTGATATGTTTACATTCCCTAAAAACTAAACCATTCGTGCATGTTTGAGGACGAAAATCGCGATCATCTGTGATTAAGAACAGAAAATCATTCCATCTCGTACGTGTTTTGTCAAGACAATGGCGGCTAATTAACTTTCGGATGCACCGTTCCGATGATTGCCGATCATGAAATTTCATCACCAACGTAAACAGGCGAGCACATGTATCATTCTGGTTTGAAAGAAGTTAAATTTCTTGCATTTCTTGCCTTGCAAAGAAATTATTTCATGTATGTTTTACCTTAAAGATTATCAACTGCAATGAATTTCATTCTGACTTAATCAGTTTATCCGAAAAACTGGACAAAAACATTGAAATCGGTAATAATGAATGACACGGGGCCCCATTTGGGGAAATCGAAACAGAACCAAGAAATCTCAGAATTTAAAATCCTCGTCGAAACTAACGTATCGCATGTGCAAACTGTGTAAATTATTATTAGTATGTACATTTCAAAACCATTACGATGAAAACATTTGGAGTTGTCGGAGAAGAAAATAAAAAATCAACAAGAAAAAAAATGCCAAAAATACGACTTACTTTGTCCATAATTCGTCACCGTTATTTTGACACCAACCATTTCATAACTTGGTTCGTTTATTTCCTGGTTTGTTTTCGGGACAACCAATTGATTCCGGGGGGGGGGGGGGAGGGGCCTGGCAGTTTTTGTAAATTTAAAAAAAAATCTGGCCACCCAAAGTTGGAAAATAATTCTGGCCTTTGCTTCATAGAAAATGAAAAAAAAATCTGGCCTGAACTGAGTAAACAATGTTATAACCTGTCCTGCACTATGTGTCGAATGAATTTTCTGTCAAATATTCTAACCTGACTAACCTTGCCAGGCCCCCTCAGAATCAAATTATTTGCCTATATATTATTATGAGATCAAGAATGTGTGCTTTCTTTCACATTCTTGTCTCTTAGGCCAAATAAATTTTAAATAGATTTGAAACAAAGTAGTATTCATTTTTAATAAAAAAAAAACACTAATGTTTTAACATAATTATAAGTTGCGTATGCAGTGTTCCCTTACTGGGCCCAGCGAAATTTGCTGAATTATACCAAGGACGTATATAAGATTCTATATACGTCCTTGATTATACACAAAAGACATTTACGGCGGTTTAGATCATAGATGGTGATATATATTTATTTTCCAGGTAAAGAGATCCTTGTTTAACGTTTCGATAAGGGAAAATTATTTTTAATCGTGGATTGAATGGAAAGTAATGGAATGTAAATCCAAACGAAAATGATGTTACCTGTCAAGACTATAACGGAGCATGCGCACAATCTCTACCGAATGAGTTCAAATCTGAGGTCAATAGCATATGATTTGCATTATTGTCCGGGTAGCAAGAATTATCGAAGACAGAATAAAATGACGTTTTTTCCTGAATTATACATCGTAGCTCTCAAAAAGTGAATGGTTTACGTTCTTTATATATTTAATCTTTACATATATCAGAAATTTTTAGAAAACTGAAAATAATGATTTTGGCATTTCATATTACTTTAACAAATATTTTTTATTTAGCTCTTTCGCAAAGTGAATTGCCGATGAATAATTGTATTAACGTAAATTTGAGTTATATATAGCTTAATATTAACGTTGCGGTGGCGTAATGGTTTAGCACACATGACTGCCGATAACAACATCGTGAGATCAATATTTTATTCTTACTTATTTCAATAAAGTATGGAAAAATAAACAATATATTTGATAATTCATAATTCATCTAATACAGTACATATAACGATATAACATGCATGTTTTAACATAGTACACGGATGTCAGGTTTTATTTACATATTCGGTGTTTTGTTTATAATGGTCCTTTTGTTATCCTTACTAAGAATGTCATTGATATAGTATATCGTTTATGAGTCAGTGCTAAATGTGTAGTATTACTTGGAATTTTAGTGGTATGATTTTACTTTAATAGGCCATGACCGATAATAAAGTATTACCAAGCATTCTATTTATATAATCTATCACGTTTTACTTTTCTCAACAAAAAAAGTTTAAAGATACAGTAAATATAAATTACCGTCTTCCAATCAAAGTATACTACCGTATTTGTACTCTTAGACATATCAGAATCGAAATAAATCATGGAAGCCAGTATGTGTTTTGAGTTTTAACATGGATTGGCGGATATTAGTAAATTTTATCCCTCGCTTCTGGCTCGGGATAAAATACTATTCTCTGATGTTCTCGTGGCAAGTAGAATTGTTATTGGCTAAAAAGGTACTTTTAAAACTTCAGGGAAGCCGTGCAGTGACAGAAAATCAATAATCGCTCTCACCTATGTGCTGTCCATTTACATTGTGCACAGCAGACGACACACATTTCACAAGATGACAGAAAATCAATAATCGCTCTCTGTGATCTTTGTCCAAAGATTTTTCCTATAATAAGGACATACCTATTAATGTTGGAACATTCAGATAAAAATGTTATCAGTCTCTAGATGTTATATATCCCGTTTTAAAGGGCAGCGGTTTTATTAAAAGGTTCGACCTTTTAACAAAACCACTGCCCTTTAAAACGGGATATATAACATCTCGAGACTAATATATCCGCCAATCCATGTTAAAACTCCCAACACATTCTGGCTTCCATGATTTATTTCTTAATTATTCAACATGGATTATATCCTCTCCTGCCGCTGTTGCGCTGCATTACCATGTTATGCAGTTGACTTGGTTCCTTTGACATTCTAATTACTGAGAATAATTTCCTTTCATGATTTAAAAAATAAAAAGATCAACATTCGGTTATCAAAAGATTAAAAAAAAGCAATTTACAGAGCTCAGCATTGACGAGTTTCTGCGGTTGCTAGGGATAATATTTGGTTACTAGGGACATTGTAAGGTTTAAGGAATTCTTATAATATATACTGGTTAGTAAATGATAAGATGTCTCTAGATCTGCTAAGGTGCTGTTGTAGAATTTGTTTTCTTGATTAAATAAAAGGTCCATGAGATCTACAGGAAAATACTGTGCATAGGGAAACCTGTTGCTATGGACGGGGCATAACTATAAATACAAATATCAAAATGTATTTTTGAAATATGAAATGACATTTGTAGTGTGTATAACTTGACAAAAAAGATCGTTGATGTCAAAATTCAACCATTAATTGCAATAACATAGGCTAATTTAATGTTTGCAAAACCGTTGCTAGGGTGACAAAACTACACAAAAATATTATATGCTACCATAGAGAATTGGAATATTATTTTTAAGAGTGTACATACACAGAATATAACATTTTGTCGAAAAGACTATGCAAGATATGTAAAATAAAACCACCATATTTGAATTTCCAATGATTAATTGGACCCTCCTCCATTTACGTTGCTAAGCAACAAAGGACAAAGTGAAATCATAAAAAAAAAGTATTCTTACCTTTCAATGATTGTGTTTAATATTATATCTATATAAACAGTTTCTGAGATTGGGCCAAAATCTACCCTTATCATACTCACTCCTTTGAAAACGCTCCGATATGTAATTGCTAAGGCACAGACCATTTAAGGGGGGCTATGTTTTTTTCTAAGCAAATTGTTTCTTGATTATGAAGGAAAAGAATGTGTTTAAGAAAATGAAATGTTTTGTTTCTGCAGTTTTCAGCACTGATGCTAAATTCCCCCTCCCCCCAAAATAAGTTTTTGCGTGTTAAAAAATATTTTCCGTTCGCGAGAAAAAAACATAACCCCTCCACTTAAAGTTAAACGGTATAGCGGTCTAAGAAAAATGTTACAGAACTTAGAGTGACGGAGTCATTATACACTCTTCATCGGAGTGGGAGTGTCATTATGTTAATATATGAAAAAGTCAAGGAAACAACAGTCCATCTCCCAAGTGACAGGCCCATAAAAAATAGACATCTAGAGGTCACCATATGATCTTCAATGAAGAATGTGATTTTCACCTCCCCCAATCGTAACTACATCGGCCATTCTCGCTACCCTGCGAGTATGGTCGAGTAGTTACGATTGTCACCTCCCCTATTCCCCTATACTCTTGGGTTCCCATACTTACGTGTGCATGTATATGTTGTGTGATCAATGAAAAATCTAAATTTTACACAAAAAATACACTAGACTGAGAAAAAAAGAAACATCTCAGATTGAACATCCCGTTTTCAGGATTTTCGTATGGCAATTCGCTGTACATAACATTTGCAAGCCGCCGTGCTGTCACATGGTTTCAGCTCTCAATTCGCTGTACAACGCAATGAACATATTTTGACTAAAATCGTCCAGAATAAGCTATTTCTACAAAAATGTGGAATTAACACTAAGTTATAATGACCAATAGTTGCTATTTTTTCCGTAAAATACGCGATATGCGTCCAAACAATGAAGCTCGAGTCGATTTAAAGCGTCGCATGATTGTTTTGACAGGTACCAGATGCACTTATTTTGAGTTTAAAACGACGCATAAAACATTCTGCATGGTTATATATGCTGCGATTCATTGCTACATTTCTTACAAATTGGTATATAACTCCTTGACAACATAATACAAGTATAAACCGGAATACATTATGAAATTCCTACCTCGTGTGTGCGATCCGTTATTGTTCTCCCGCTTGCCTGGTACACAATTTCCGGTGTCAATGGTACACAGTGATGCTAGTATTGGTAGATCTTAAGTTGATTGCATGCAAGAAGTAAATAGATTGCATATAAGTATTCCGTGGCACACTTATGGATACATTTACACCAGCACATCATTATGGTATTGCATGCTGATTTCGATGGATAGCTAACCTAATATTTTAAATAATTGTTTAGGTGTATCAAAAGTAGAATCTAAAATTAAGCGTGCATACTTTTTTTTAGCAATTTACATCGTTTATCAATATTATTGCTAGTGGTTTCACTCCATATTGTACAACAATAATCACAAAGGAGTAAAATATATCCATTAGAGTACATTTTCACCCATCCTGTGGTAGATAGGTTTTTAGACATGATAATAATCCAATTCTAGAAGAAATTATCTATATAGAGGACATCTTATTTATATATCATGTCAGAAACCCGGCATGGATAGAAACTACTGTTTGATTGTATTTATTGTATATATGTCATACAGTGATACATAGAAAGTTGCAAAATGTTGTTTATATGAAAAAAAATCGATGTTAAACAAAAAAAAGAAAAAACAAGGGGGGCAACATAGGGTCCTGTCCACAAGTACCTGTGGATGTAGTGGGATATCTTTTATAGATAATAGGGAAAGTAAAGGACCTAAAATACTTCCCTGTGGTATTCGGGAGAGTAGCTATAGTCCGACAGCCCGCTGGTCCGACAGTTCGACAGAGATGGGTTATTTTTCATTTTCATCGTTCAAGTAAGAACCAAGAACAGCAACAAAGTAAAATAGTGGAATACATAAGAAGGATAAGGGACGACCATACGATTTTCAGAGGGGAGGGATATTTTTGGATCAAATTAAATCTGTTCGTCTTCTTCATCGTTAAATTATTTTTTTCGACAGAGCCGACGTAGCAGGCAATTTAGTCAGGACTGAAAAGACTTTCTTGGCTAAATGACCCTACCGGAACAATGGACAAAGACTACGCATTCCGGGTCTAGGCAATATATTCATACATTTTTTCTTTTAATTCTCTAAGGGCAATGTATTGAATATTAACCTAAAAGAATGAAGAAATACGCTAAAGCGAAGAAATACTCACAAGAAAATGTTAGTCAAAAACTTAAAACACTGGTTCAAATGCAGACAAAAGTCTAGACTATATGAAAAGGGGGAGTTGCAGTTTTGACTTTTTTTTAAAGTTTAAATAAAATCAGGTCTGTCAAAATCACCTAGCACTGGTGTTTAAATCCGTTATGGATGAGGACCTTCCCTTCCCGGTTACCGACTATAACCCTGACGGCCATACTACAACTGCCCTTAAAACTTCACTCCCAACTTTATATATATACCCAAACCCGATTGACATTCATGCGACACATGTCAATTATACGTGCAAGTACCTAGAATCACTATTTGTTTACACGCACAAAAAACGTTGAACGCGGTCAAGGTCGCATGTCATTCTATTTTTTGGACAAACAATGATTTTAAATAAAATCAGGTCTGTCAAAATCACCTAGCACTGGTATTTAAATCCGTTATGGATGAGGACTTTCCCTCCCCGGTTACCGACTATAACCCTGTCGGCCATACTACACGATGCCCGGCTTAAAACTTCACACCCAACTTTAAACCCGATTGGCATTCATGCGACACATATCAATTACACGTGCAAGTACCCATAATCACTATTTGTTTACACGCGCAAAAAAACGTTGAACGCAGTCAAGTTTGCATGTCAATCTATTTTTTTGGACAAACATTGACTGAAGAAATTTAAAGTGTCGGAAATGCACTGTAAAGTGACATGTATGAGACCGGATGCAAGTTAATATATTTGCGTACACGGTCAAGGTAGTAATTACGGTAGTTTGGAATATTAATTCTAAGGTGATGATCTTGAACTTTGTATGGTGATGGGGGTATATTATAAGTTATTTACGTTCCTATCCGTAGATAAGGAGATTTTAACACCCTGAAGTAGCCAAGTGCATCCTGGGGAGCAGCCGAAGTATGTACAGGCTACTTAAGGGTATTAAAATCTCCATATCTACGGATAGGAACGTAAATAACGAATTTATCCCCGGTTATGGTCAAAAATAAGACATTTTGGACCCCGGTGGACCACGTAAAAGTGACGTTTTCTTTGTTTTTGGAAAGAATAAGCCAAAAATATGAAAATTTCGAGTGTTTTTTTACCCGGTGTGGGGTACTAAAGGTAGAACCCTACAGTTGATCAAATTAACAGCTTTATATTCAATATATGACCAAAATCATCTAAATTTGATTTAGGCGCGCAACGTCGCGAGCTTCAACGTCATGTATTTTCCCTATCTTGAAATATATAACAACTTTTGATTGGTTAATTGGCTAGGTACACCCGGTAATATGGCCTAGCAACACCCAGGAATATGGGTTTTTTATGCCCGAGTTTTTAACCAATCAAAAGTTGTTATAATTTTCAAGCCGGGGATAAATAATAAATATTACTGGGAACGGACGGACACATTACAAAACAAGCATGCATTTAAAGGGAACGCCCCTTCTAAAATACAATGTATGGGTTAATATGACTTTTTGAAATAAAAGAAAGTCATGGATAACTAACGATATATGCTATTAAAATCTTTGTAAGCCTCACTCCGCTTCAATATCCTCCCTTGTGAAAACAAAAGACAAAGTTAAGTGATGTTTTCTTGGGAGCGTAGCTATAATCCGACAGTCCGATAGTCCGACAGAGATGTACTTGTTTTTTACTTTCACCGTTCAAGTAAGAACAGCAACAAAGTAAAAATTAGCAGGAATACATCTAAAGATCTAAAGCTTTAGTTTGACCAATTTTCTTGAATATTTGTTTGAATTTGTACTTGTATGACGGAATTTGTTCATTCACTTACATGAAGAAATAGAAAACTTCTTTAACCCTTTGGATGCCAAGCCCTTTTCACTGATCAGTGCCAAGGGATTTTTAGTCAAATTTGTTTACCGTGAAGTTATGACGTTATCAGTGTAAAACGTCACAATACATGACCTAATGTAAAATTGCACACAGTTTTTTTTATAGACTTTGTGGGGTGTAATGTAAAAAAAATTTTAGACCTTAAAATGTAAAACAGAAAATTACTGCCGTATTTTAAAAAAAATTGCATGCGCGTTTATCACACGTTTAAAGAATAAATGTTAAATTTGACGCTTTTTCCCTTAAAAACAATGCAGATATTAATGTATCCTCAAATATATGTGAAAATATGTACAGTGGTCGCGATAGTATGGTAGTTGGATTTATAACTATCTATGCAATCAGTGCATAGCACCACTAACGTTGTGAGTTCGAATCTGACACAGGCAAGGTGTACTCGATACAACATTATGTGATGAATTTGTCAGTGACTTGCGACAGGTCGGTGGTTTTCCCGGGCTACTCTGGTTTACACTATCAATAAAACTGACCGCCACAATATAACTGAAATATTGCTGAAAGTGGCGTTTAACACCATAACTCCCTGTTTTATATAGCAACATTAAGTAACAAATACTACGGAGGAAGCATGATAAATATTCACATGTAAATTTGAAATAATCTACTTGCCCATGGTCGGTGGTTCTCTCCTGGTACTCCAGCCTCTTCCACCACTAAAACTGGTCGCCATGATATAGCTGGAATATTGCTGAAAGTGGCGTTAAAACATCAAATATCAAGAATCAAAATAATTGATATAAATGACATCTGTTTAGTCCACCTCTGAGTGATGTGCCTTATATTTTAACCTTATATGAGAAAGTTCAACAAAGATATATATATTTACTCATAACAGTTTAATTATTGCCTGTGATCTGTGTTTTTTTAACCGGTAAGTTGTGTTCCTTTCACACGTTAAACTATCCATCAACAGTTATATAATGACAAAGGCGATGAATCAGGAATTGTCAATATATTTAATTTGTTTCCTAAAGTTCAATATCGCAGTTATGCCTGTACATACACATGACATGAACCCCTTTATTACATCTATTACATATAGTGCTCGCTCTCGACCGTATGTTTGGTCTTGTACACACAATGCAGTTTCGTTGTTTTCCCCTTTCCAAATGTACAAGTCTATTTCTGTTTCTGTTAACTTGTTGATCTCGCCTTCTAACACGATCGCCAGATAATTCTTCTACAATAACCTGAATAAATTTTATTCTGGATAAAATGCGATCTCCGTCCGTGTTTTCTTGATACAAGATATACGCATTTAACATCATTCTATGTAGAATGTTGTAAGCCACCCGTTTCCACATACATGTCGATTTTCTACCATCATCATATGTTGAAGTCATCATATCATTTAAGTCAACTCCGCCCATGTATTTGTTGTATGTGGTCGCACCTATTGGTTTATCGTGAGGTATGTGAATAGCTGGCATTGCCGTTGAAATGAAGCGAACAGTTCTTCTATTTCGTCTTTCCTTGTATGCACACCCGAGTAATGGTCCCTGTCGCAGAAACACCGACTCGTTTTCACCAAGAGTGACATTGTGCATAAGTCGTGGCATAATTCTGTTAGCCCGTAATGTTCCAGTAATGTACGTTTTTAATGTATAAAGACGGTTCGCAAGAGTAATAGATGTAAAAAAGTTATCACAGAATATATGATGCCATTTATTCAAAAGATTAGCTGATTCCATTAAAGTAATAATAACCTGACTCCCTTGGGTTTCTCCTACCGAGACCGGGTCATATCTCCTTCCCCTGTACGGCAAGATATGTAAAATATACCCGGTAGACGCCTCAACCAACAGCCAAAGTTTTATACCAAATTTGTGACTTTTGGTTGGTATATATTGTGTCATAACTGACCTTGCCTTAGTTCCGACCAAAGATTCATCAATGGAGAGTTCTTGTTGAGGGACATAGAATTGCTTAAATCGCATGTTACCATGGTCAATTAGAGGCTTAAACCAAGCTGCAGGGTTGTAATGTTGAGTATTTCTTTGCGGAGTTTTTGTATTGTCTACCAAATGAAAAAATCGGAGAATTAATTGAAATCTATTGCGTGAAAACATTTTGGAAAACCAGGGTGTTGACTGACTGACGTCCTTCTTATTCCAGTATTCCTTTATACTTGATTTTTTAACCAATCCCATGTTGAAAATTACTGCCAGATATCTCTTAAATTCATTAACAGTAAGTTTTCCTTGCTTATACCAATTTCGATATCTGGATGAAGGACTGAGTCTGTTTGTTTGTCTTTTTCTATTTAATAACTGTTTAGCATATCTGAAATTTAAATTACGCTAGATAAAATTACCGTAAATGTTTTTCGACAGTAATGGATTTTTTTTCCATTTTATTAAAGCACAAGTGTTTTCTATTTTTTTTTTTTACACTAGTCAGATACAGTACTTTGATGACAAAAGAATTGAAGTACAATTAAACTTTATAGACTTGTTTTCCGGACTGGCCCCGTCGTGGGTGATCATCCGGAAAGCAAGCCTCTAATGTTCAATACACGCTACTTTTTTGTTATCAAAGTACTGTGCATTTGTATCTATTGCTTGTTGTCTGTCGTTTGTATGTATTTCTTATTGAGGTGGGCGTTCGTTCATCTTATTATATATATTCTGTCAACAGATGCAGGCCAACCACCTCTTTTTATTTTTATTTTGCCTTTTTGTTGTTCAAAATATCAAATAATCAGATTGAATCACACTTAATAAATAAGACCAATGTGAAAGCAAGCCGACTTTACTATCTGAAAATAACCGGTAGCGTACAATAAAAACCCAAACTCAAACTAGCGACCACTAAGGATTATTTTCAGCCCAAATTTGGTTACATTTAGTTGTATTGGAATCCTTTATGTAGGTCTTGATGTATGACCTATAAATACGGAAATTCCGCGAATAACGTTGCTATTTGTAGAGTATAGGTAATAATAATATCCCTGAGCATGGTATTTCACTGCATATCAAAGTTGATATTTGACACCCTGCTGTGGGCTTGAGGTGCAGAAACCCACCCAGGCACTTACGTCAGTTAAAGGCCCGGGCAATACCTTTGATTTAAACCCCAAGTGGGCAAGAACTTTGCCGTCTGGAATATATTGTTCATGTGATATTTATAGAGACCACCTCCTCCAATTTTTTTTTTCAAATATCAAAGTTGATATATAATTTGACACCCTACTGTGGGCTTACAACAAAGCAAAAGGAACTTTTTTCTTTAAAAAGGACTACTTTTGTGTATGTTCTAAGCTCTGATTGGTGAATTCAATTGGTGAATTGACACCTTTAAATAGACAATTTAAAAATAAATGCATGTAGATAAAACATAATAATATTATTTTAAATAAATGTGACACGCACATGCGGGATTTAGATTTTGCTTATTTTTTCATAAAACTTATAGTTCTATTTTTCTAATGTTCTATAATTACACTATTTTTAAATAAAATTTAAAATAGAATGGTTTCAAATATAAAATAAGAAGTGTAATGTCAATTAATGTCAAAAACAATAAAATGGACACCGGACACAGTAGACCACCGACCTCCCCAAAATTGTGAATTTGCAACAAATGTTATGCATTTTTGTTTAAAATATGTTTAAATTAAATGAAAGGACTGGGAGCTATAAGGGCCAAAATCGGCCCCACCTCAGATGTCGATAGAATTTTCTCCAAAATGTATTCACAATATGTGCTTTTCAAAAATAAATACAGTTAGTTAATATGTGTATCTAATTCCTCACAGCGGATCGACAAATTCAGGTAATGAAAAGCACTGAACGTCATTTTTTTCATTATACAGAACGTACGTATCATTGTATTATAATGCATATCTTTAAAAAAGCAAAAACAAAAACAAAGCATAATAAAACTCAATAAACAAAGCATAAATTTGACTTAATATGCAATGTGGATTGATTTCAGGAATAAAAACATGTTCCGAAGCTGTATTATGAAATTAAAGTGAACGAATAGTAATGTCGCAACGTCACCCATTTTCGACGGTCTCCTGTTTTCGACGGTTTGCTTCACGTGATAAAATCTCTCATTATTTTGATCGCTTAATTTGTCAGAGGTTATATTATGATGCTGAAATTGCATGAATGATCTCATGAAATCTGATCTAAAAATGTCATCTTTAAATGTAAGAACTACGTACCTGGCACATCCATTATTTCACGTTCAAATTGTTGTTTTTCGTAATTCATTTTTTCGTCACCTTAATAAAGCTTTAATCATTTAAAAAATATATCTAATACAGACCAATTTTGGTTTCATCGTCTGCTATGACATTGATAATGTACATATTGAGGTCATATCAATTCAGAAACTTATTAACATTGATCGTCGAAAACTGGTCGAAATTTTGGTATTAATCTTAAAGAAGTAATAGATAGATTTATTTTGGACAATAGAACTTTGTCATATTTGAAATTTTTTTAAACACTTTTTTAACCGTACTTTATTCTTAACGACAACCAATGCGATGATATATTCCAGTACATTTTTACGGATAACCATCACAAATCTATAAAAAAAAAATGCCAAGGTGCGGGTTGAGAGAAGTCCAATATTTAAAGATCGCTTTTTTTTTTATAATATGGAAATATCTTAGGAAATGGTGTGAAGCAAAATGTTTAATGTGTAACGATTTTAGCTAGGAACCTGTGAGAATTATTTTTGTTTTTTTGATAAACTGATAACAAGCCTTGGAATCAGATATCCCATAGAAAGTGGTTGTCGATAGATGATTGTTTTACAATCAAGTATTTCATATATATTTATGATGAGAACAAGCTTACAACCATATGATTAATCGTGTAGGTAAAATGTGTGTCGCTGCCATGAGTCTATGTATGCTTGTTTTGATTGTCACTAGAAAAAGAGGAGATGGTAGATATTATTTTGCTTTGTGACAAACCAACAACAACACTCATAATAAAGTTTTCCTAGAGGAAGCCATTTGTTATTTTATTTATACCAAATTCGCAGTCATGTTAGGATTCTAATAATAATAGGTTATTATACATTATTATACAGCTATAATTTTAATCCAATAAAAAACAATATGGTTGTGATCGTCTTCCGTAATTAGAATCGTCAAAATGAAATACAACCGAATTAATATCAAATGGTGACTTATTTCAACCTCATTTAAAATATACCTTGACATTCTTTCAAACTAGTACATCACGTTCACGATCTTTTATTACAATACTATTTCACTCAAGTGAACATTTTGTTCCTGTTCTAGTTAAAGGACTTTATCAAACAGAATCATACAGTTTACATGTAATGCAGTTAATACGCATTTAAACCACAGAAGAATATATCTATTTTCCACACCTTGTGGTGTGGGGTCGCTATTGTGCATGCGAAATATTAATTGCAAACCCCATTGACTGGCTATTTGCTCCCTGTCTAGAATATTTATTTTTTTCTCGATCGACAGTTCAGAAGCTAGAAAACAATATGATGAATAGTGTCTGTCAATCATGCAAACAATAACTTATGCACATGACAGAACGCATTTTCAATGCACTACATACACAAACGTTTGATCCATCATTTGTCCATTGAAGGTTGATTTAAGAGAATGGAACTGATAGAGGTTAAACGTTTAATTTGGGCGCAAAAGGGGAAACTTTATATAATTTATGAAAATGTGATGTGAATTTTAGGGATCCTCAGATTCAAATCCATTCATTTACTTTTCTACACTTTTATACATATTATATATGTGTATACTCGTTATTTTAAAATATTTCCACTTTGTTTTACTTGTCGTTTTCTTTTAAGAGCCCCAGCTTTATACTGCTCATGCTCAGCAACGGACCACCTTCGTCAATTGTTTTAGCTCATCGATGATCATGAGATTCACTAAGATAAATAGCACGGTCCGTGCAATATTTATTTATTTATTTATTTATTTATGCTTTGGTGTCAGTGTTTCAACTGTTGACCGAGTTTTAAATTCAACATGGATAGACTTATAGAAAGTGTGTAATCGTAAAATTCAGTGGCCAACCATCCCAGTCTGGTGGCAAACGAAAAGGTATTGTTCTGATATGCCTAACGTTGTATCTGCAATTGATTGAACTTCACATGAGATACAAATTCCATCCAATGAACCCCAACAAAAAAACATACTTTCAGCAAACCAATTCTTTTCATTGATTGATATGAAAAGAAAGTTTATAAACAGTGATAATCATAAATTCCATCAATATCAATAAAACAATTACCTTTCATCTTAACTGAACTTGAGCCGTCGTGGTCGTATGGTAGTTGAATTTACAAATACCTGTGCAATCGTTGCCTATCACCACTTAAGTTGTGAGTTTGAACTCCATTCATGGCGAGGTGTACTCGATAAAACATTATGTGATAAAATTTGTCAGTGACTTGCGACAGGTCTGTGGATTCCTCTGAGTACTCCAATTTCCGCCACAAAAGTAGTAGCTGAAATATTTTTGAAAGTGGTGTTAAACACCTAACCTCCAATGGAAAAATGATGGTTCAAAGTTTGTGTATGTAGTGCATAACACGAAACACCTTTGGGTCATAATGTGGCATATCTTTACAAATACCAATAATACTACAACAATATTGTTTCCCACACAATTATTGGAACTGTTATACACATATCATGTCATTAAACAATGTACTGAAAAAGAAACAACTTAACTTTCATACCATCGTTTTTTAAGGCAAAGATTGCTTCTGGGGCTCTATCCCATGGATCTAACACACTCAAGGCGAGAATGCTAACCATTACACCACCGATGAAATAGGAAACCATTTTGTCTACAGACCATTGAGACCAATAACATAATACCACCACAACAAAATTTCTGTGGTCGTATAAAAATCACACTGAAAAAGGAGCAGTCCTTCAAAACTTTCATTAAGCAAGGGACTTGTGCCCAAGTTGCTTAGTTGAAGTTAGTTAATACAGTCAATATCATCAAACACACATTAAAAAGATCATAGATTAGCTTCCAGTCAGATTTGAACTGACATCTTTTCAACTTTATTGAAATGTACTACCTTGTACTATAGAAGCCATAATGATTGTAATATTACACAAAGTACACATACAGATAAATAAACCACTCAAACAAGTACTTCAAAAGCATCTTGTACAAAGGACTGTATTTAAGACATATTATTACCTACAGATGTACATGTATTTTAATCTTCACCATATGATTGTTAACTGTTTAAATTGTGTATTTATTGACACTGATTACATCAGGTTATAATATTCATTAAAAAGTTGTTAATGTTTTTGTGATTCATGAAACCTTTTTTTCTCTCTAGCTACTGTTAGTAGCGACTAGCCCCTTCGCTTAAATAATCTTAAACTTAAAGGGTCAATATATTACTTTAATAACAATATATGATATAAGTATACAAATATAACATGACAAAAAGACAAATATTTAATGGCTGACAAAAAATTAGGAATACCCAGAAAACTGAAGACTGAGACGCACAAACAACTAAAAATCCGGACCGACATGAACTCAGATGCTCCATATGAGTCTGCAGTTCGAACTTCACTAATACCACTTCATGGGTGAAAGAGCTGGGGGCAATTGCCCTCCCTACTTTTAAAAATTGAGGGAGGGATAGTTTCTATTGAAAATATGCCCCGTTTTTTCACATTCTGAATGATGACATGTATATGATGCTTTCAGTGTGTTGTTTTTGAATATTTAATAAAAAGAAAAGGAGTGTAAAAAGTTGGGTAAGTTTTTTTTAATAAAAAGGATTTTTTTCCTAACCTATGCCTGGATATGAATCCCATCTGGTTTTATAAAGGCAGTTAACTTTAAAAATCTTCTTTTCAATTGTAATGGATAGCATAAATATGACCTGTCACGAAAGCACATTCAAACTGATCCGTCATAATTTTAATGATGTTTTATTTTCAGTCGGGGCAACTTGGACATTCAACAAATACAATAATATTGAAAAGTAACGAACATAAATCGTATGATTGGGTTTTCAGTGTAATATGTACCTTTCAATCAAGTAAGTTTTTCGAACGTTTGTCGATGCATTCCGGCGTAGTATATCATATTCGAGCTTCGGCACTGACCTCCCAGCTGATCGCCGTCCGCCATCTTGGAATCGAATAACTGATAGTACACATGTGCCACCTGTCGGGAATGGGATAGGTGAACCCCATTGATTCCGTTCAGATGACCCTTTATTTTTTATCTATTTATTAATTGCACTTCGTCAGTCACCACATTGTCATTGTCAAACATTGCAACATACAAATTAAACAAATTATAATCAAGGTATGCTGAGCGGGTTGGTACAAAAGATGTCGAGAGAGAGACGGAGAGAAATAAAAAAAAGGATGACATCTCGGACAAGCACAAGTCAACTAACCAAAGTAGGCCTACAGTAGTTGTTGGTATCAAAAGTAGTTTCTACCAAATTTTGGTATATTGACTTCAGTTTGACTTTAAACTGATTAATATTCTTATGAAGGAAAGTGGGTAAAACGAGGCACGAGGGTTCCTCTTGGTAATTTTTTCCAAAGCCTCGGAATCCTATCTGAATAACAATGTTCTGCTGAAATTTTTTACCCTATGCTTTTTCAAATAAAAATGTTGTAGACTTAGACTAAAACATGTACTTATTCAGCTGCCTAGGGCATTAAATTAGTGAAGATATGTTTTATATTTGGTTGTCGATAAAATAATTTGACTATTATTTTTAGTTTATAAAAATACATCTATTAATAAATGTACCAGCTCATTATAATTAATGGTCCAGACAAATAAACAAGTAGAAAGCTGTTTTCTAAATCACAATTCATCAATTCATTTTTGCTGTACTGATTCCTTCCTTATGACACACCGTGGTGGACTTAGTTGGAGAATTGTAGGAGGGGGGCCAAGTTTCCTTTTTCCCTGGGGCCCAAAAATTATCTTAGCGGCCCTGCCTAGACCTTTAAATTAGACACAAGTTTATAACTCCTAATCCTGAACGGAAAGTTGGGGCCATTTCAGAGGGTACCCTACAGTACCCTATATATATATACATATAATCGTTATTAAAATGTCGAATGCGGTAGGTCGTGGGTTCGATCCCCGATCGGGTTAAAATTGGTATTTGTTGCTTCTCCACTAAGTACGTAGCATTAAGGAAAAAGAGCAATGACTGGTTGGCTGGGAATCAGGATATTGTATCCGAGTGGGGTGACATGTCTATCTAACTATAATACCGGAAATAATGCACTTCTCCGTAAATGAATTGAAGAGATGTTTGATTACTTTACACCTACCTCTCTTTAAATGATTTGTTACGCCGTTCAGTTGATTTGATGCGCAGTGCATATATACCAATCATTATCAGACAAGAACTATTCGAAGAAATAGAAACAGTAATAAAATCGTTTTATCCGGATCTTGCGTTTTCAGAGCTACGTCCTTTCAAAAGCTGCGGTGACTTTTGTCTTAGTTTTAGTTTTAAAAGTGAGCTTGGTTTCTTTCTCGACCAGTTCAGTAAAAAGACTAATTATGTAAAATGATGAAAGAGCGAACTATTTTAATTGAGTCATGTGTCGATGATCAGGAACTCGCTTAATATTGTGTTTCTTTCATTTTATATGTCATTCTTATATTTTATTTATAATTAAGTGCAATTAAAAATATACAATGTATATAATTTTGTTTTAATGAGGAATGACACAATTGTTTCTGTGATAATATGTTATGACTTTTATGACAATGACAATGATGTTTTTTTATTCTTTGATGATTTCAAATGTGTTATATTCAATGTCCGTGTATGATTAATACTCATTTTAATATAGTTGTATAATTTATTATTAGACGTACACATTGGTACGTTGATGCTTGCCACCGTTGTAAAGGGGTAGGTTCTGAATAAAAAATAAATAAAAAAAATATATATTATAGAACGGCACTATCATTGAACTTGTGACGTCATGTTTACTGTGACGTCATCGATGAATGACGTTTTACGCAAAGCCTACAAATAGGCCGTTGGCACTCGAGGGGTGGTTTGAAAAGCCTAAAAATAGGCTCTTTGGACATGTAAGGGTTAATTCAACGATAATCTCAAAGTGACTACCATACGATTTTCGGACTGAGTGAGTGATTGTTGTTTAACGCCAATTCATCAATTTTTCAGCTATATCATGGGGAGAACAAGTAAATTTTCAATAAGATGATGATGAGGTCCTCTTTGTGCTAGACCAACACGCTGATTTGGATTGTTATAGTGTTAGCTCACTGAAACAACATTCCGCGGATAGACATGTCGCTCCACTCGGACACATTATTCTGATTCCGAGTCAACCGGTCTTTGCTCTTTCTCTTTAATGCTGCGTTCTTAGCAGAGAAACAACAAATACCAATTTTTTAGTCTTTGGTTTGACCCGACCCGGGCTCGAACCCACGATCTACCGCACCCGAGACGAGCACGCTAACCATTACTCCACCGATGCGATTTGTTCCGGACTGAAAAGACTGTCTTGGCTAGATGAGCCAACCGGAACAAAAGGCAAAGGCTACATATTCCGGATCTAGACAATATATTCGGACCTGTTTTCTTTAATTCTCTAAAGTAAATGTCTTGAAAATTAATTTGATGAAAATATTTTTAATATATGCTTCAGTAAACCTTATAAGAATCTTTCAACACCAGTTTTTAATATATACATCAGTAAACCACAATAAGAATATGAGAGTTTGACGACGGACCATGCTTTCACACACAAGACTTGACTAAGCGAACATTTCTCATAAAGAACATGTATTTTATTTTCATAGAATAGCTATTAAATGTACTTAGTCTGTCGGACTATCGGACTACTGGCCCATCGAACTATCGGGTGGTCGGATTATAGGTATAACCCCCACTGAAACGAATTGCATAGACAAAAATCTTATGACCCTGCAACCTTCAGCCGAGACAATATGATCCGATCCGACCCTGAGATTGAATGACACAAATGAAAGCAGTACATATGATCCTCCAGTCTTGTATTGTTAGGGGAAATTGACCGACATAAATGAAAGCAGTACATATGATCCTCCAGTCTTGTATTTGTAGGGGAAATTGAATGACATAAATGAAAGCAGTACATATGATCCTCCAGTCTTGTGTTTGTAGGGGAGATTGACCGACACAAATGAAAGCAGTACATATGATCCTCCAGTCTTGTATTTGTAGGGGAAATTGAATGACATAAATGAAAGCAGTACATATGATCCTCCAGTCTTGTGTTTGTAGGGGAGATTGACTGACACAAGTACATATGACCCTCCAGTCTTGTGTTGGTAGGAGAGATTGACTGACACAATTGAAAGTAGTACATATGATCCTCCAGTCATGTTTGTAGGGGAGATTGGCTGACACAAATGAGAGCAGTATATATGATCATAGTCTTGTGTTTGTATGGGAGATTGACTGACACAAATGAAAGCAGTACATATGATTCTCCAGTCTTGTATTTGTAGGAGAGATTGACTGACACAAATGAAAGTACAACAAAATGTAGTACATAATGATCATCCAGTTTTTGTATTTGTAGGGGAGATTGACTGACACAAATGCAAGTAGTATAGATGATTCTGCAGTCTTGTGTTTGTAGGGGAGATTGACTGACACAAATAAAAGCAGTACATATGATCCTCCAGTCTTGTGTTTGTAGGAGAGATAGACGGACACAAATGAAAGCAGTACATATGATCCTCCAGTCTTGCGTTTGTAGGGGAGATTGACTGACACAAATGAAAGCAGTACATGATCCTCCAGTTTTGTGTTTGTAGGGGAGATTGACTGACACAAATAAAAGTAGTACATATGATCCTCCAGTCTTGTGTTTGTAGGAGAGATTGACTGACACAATTGAAAGTAGTACATATGATCCTCCAGTCATGTGTGTAGGGGAGATTGACTGACACAAATGAGAGCAGTATATATGATCATAGTCTTGTGTTTGTATGGGAGATTGACTGACACAAATGAAAGCAGTACATATGATTCTCCAGTCTTGTATTTGTAGGAGAGATTGACTGACACAAATGAAAGTACAACAAAATGTAGTACATAATGATCATCCAGTTTTTGTATTTGTAGGGGAGATTGACTGACACAAATGCAAGTAGTATAGATGATTCTGCAGTCTTGTGTTTGTAGGGGAGATTGACTGACACAAATGAAAGTAGTACATATGATCCTCCAGTCTTGTGTTTGTAGGGGAGATTGACTGACACAAATAAAAGCAGTACATATGATCCTCCAGTCTTGTGTTTGTAGGAGAGATAGACGGACACAAATGAAAGCAGTACATATGATCCTCCAGTCTTGCGTTTGTAGGGGAGATTGACTGACACAAATGAAAGCAGTACATGATCCTCCAGTCTTGTGTTTGTAGGGGAGATTGACTGACACAAATAAAAGCAGTATATCTGATCCTCCAGTCTTGTGTTTGTAGGGGAGATTGACTGACACAAATAAAAGTAGTACATATGATCCTCCAGTCTTGTGTTTGTAGGAGAGATTGACTGACACAAATGAAAGTAGTACATATGATCCTCCAGTCATGTTTGTAGGGGAGATTGACTGACACAAATGAGAGCAGTATATATGATCATAGTCTTGTGTTTGTAGGGGAGATTGACTGACACAAATGAAAGCAGTACATATGATTCTCCAGTCTTGTATTTGTAGGAGAGATTGACTGACACAAATGAAAGTACAACAAAATGTAGTACATTATGATCATCCAGTTTTTGTATTTGTAGGGGAGATTGACTGACACAAATGAAAGCAGTACATATGATCCTCCAGTTTTTTGTATTTGTAGGGGAGATTGACTGACACAAATGCAAGTAGTATAGATGATTCTGCAGTCTTGTGTTTGTAGGGGAGATTGACTAACACAAATGAAAGTAGTACATATGATCCTCCAGTCTTGTGTTTGTAGGGGAGATTGACTGACACAAATAAAAGCAGTACATATGATCCTCCAGTCTTGTGTTTGTAGGAGAGACAGACGGACACAAATGAAAGCAGTACATATGATCCTCCAGTCATCTTTGTAGGGGAGATCGACTGACACAAAGGAAAGCAGTATATATGATCATAGTCTTGTTTTTGTAGGGGAGATTGACTGACACAATTAAAAGCAGTACATATGATTCTCCAGTCTTGTGTTTGTAGGAGAGATTGACTGACACAAATGAAAGTAGTACATATGATCCTCCAGTCTTGTTTGTAGGGGAGATTGACCGACACAAATGAAAGCAGTTCCAGTCTTGCATTTGTAGGGGAGATTGACTGACACAAATGAAAGCAGTACATATGATTCTCCAGTCTTGTATTTGTAGGGGAAATTGAATGACATAAATGAAAGCAGTACATAAGATCCCCCAGTCTTGTGTTTGTAGGGGAGATTGACCGACACAAATGAAAGCAGTACATATGATCCTCCAGTCTTGTATTTGTAGGGGAAATTGAATGACATAAATGAAAGCAGTACATATGATCCTCCAGTCTTGTGTTTGTAGGGGAGATTGACTGACACAAGTACATATGACCCTCCAGTCTTGTGTTTGTAGGAGAGATTGACTGACACAAATGAAAGTATTACATATGATCCTCCTGTCTTGTTTGTAGGAGAGATTGACTGACACAAATGAAAGCAGTACATATGATTGTCCAGTCGTGTGTGTAGGGGAAATTGACTGACACAAATGAAAGCAGTACATTGATCCTCCAGTCTTGTGTTTGTAGGGGAGATTGAATGACACAAATGAAAGCAGTACATATGATCCTCCAGTCTTGTTTGTAGGGGAGATTGACTGACACAAATGAAAGCAGTACATATGATCCTCCAGTCTTGTTTGTAGGGGAGATTGACTGACACAAATGAAAGCAGTACATATGATACTCCAGTCTTGTTTGTAGGGGAGATTGACCGACAAATGAAAGTAGTACATATGATCCTCCAGTCTTGTGTTTGTAGGGGAAATTGAATGACATAAATGAAAGTAGTATATATGATCATAGTCTTGTGTTTGTAGGGGAGATTGACTGACACAAATAAAAGTAGTGCATATGATTCTCCAGTCTTGTGTTTGTAGGGGAGATTGACTGACACAAATGAAAGTAGTACGTATGATCCTCCAGTCTTGTTTGTAGGGGAGATTGACCGACACAAATGAAAGTAGTGCATGTGATCCTCCAGTCTTGTGTTTGTAGGGGAGATTGACAGACAATCAGTACATATGATCCTCCTGTCTTGTTTGTAGGGGAGATTGACAGACAATCAGTACATATGATCCTCCTGTCTTGTTTGTAGGGGAGATTGACAGACAATCAGTACATATGATCCTCCAGTCTTGTGTTTGTAGGGGAGATTGACTGACACAAATGAAAGTAGTATGTATGATCCTCCAGTCTTGTTTGTAGGGGAGATTGACTGACACAAATGAAAGTAGTGCATATGATCCTCCAGTCTTGTGTTTGTAGGGGAGATTGACAGACAATCAGTACATATGATCCTCCTGTCTTGTTTGTAGGGGAGATTGACAGACAATCAGTACATATGATCCTCCAGTCTTGTATTTGTAGGGGAAATTGAATGACATATATGAAAGTAGTATATATGATCATAGTCTTGTGTTTGTAGGGGAGATTGACTGACACAAATAAAAGTAGTGCATATGATTCTCCAGTCTTGTGTTTGTAGGAGAGATTGACTGACACAAATGAAAGTAGTGCATATGATCCTCCAGTCTTGTGTTTGTAGGGGAGATTGACTGACACAAATAAAAGTAGTGCATATGATCCTCCAGACTTGTGTTTGTAGGGGAGACTGAATGACACAAATGAAAGCAGTACATATGATCCTCCAGTCTTGTTTGTAGGGGAGATTGACTGACACAAATAAAAGTAGTGCATATGATTCTCCAGTCTTGTGTTTGTAGGGGAGATTGACTGACACAAATGAAAGTAGTGCATATGATCCTCCAGTCTTGTGTTTGTAGGGGAGATTGACAGACAATCAGTACATATGATCCTCCTGTCTTGTTTGTAGGAGAGATTGACAGACAATCAGTACATATGATCCTCCTGTCTTGTTTGTAGGGGAGATTGACAGACAATCAGTACATATGATCCTCCTGTCTTGTTTGTAGGAGAGACTGACTGACACAAATGAAAGCAGTACGTATGATCCACCAGTCTTGTTTGTAGGGGAGATTGACTGACACAAATGAAAGCAGTACAAACAATATTTATTTCTGTGAATACAAACAATAAATCATGTGCAGGAGACAATCGGACAGTTGTTTAGGAGACGATCTGGATTTCATTATATAGTACACAAACCATTCATATTAATGTCAACATTATAATGTGTATCTTAAGAATTATTAGCTTGAATGTTTGCATACCAGAAGTTATTTTTAAATATCTAATGTTGAAAATATATCTATCTCTATATACCACTATAACAACAATACGAAGAATATAATATAAACCTGAATAAAATACGTAATTATATTAACGTAAAATGACAAATCAAAAGAAACACATTAAAACACAAAATAAATGTACAATGAACAAACAGGAAGCGATGCATCAATCACAAATATAAAGACAAAATCTGTATGAACTACAGGTACATATTTCTGTATCAACTACAGGTAAATATTACCTTCATAATCATTAGTAAGTAAATTGTAGATATAAACCTTTCTTGTCAGCAAAAGCAAAGCAAAAATACAAAACTCATTTACATAAATTTGGAACAAAAATTCACATGAAGTTCAAAAGGCATGGGCAAAAAATTAATTCATAGATATCGTATATACATGAAAAGCACTAGAACAATTTCATTCGATTTCATTGAATAGTTTCATAGGCTTAGTTTATTTGGGAATAACAAAGCTGAAGATCATCAAATTTCTATGTCATAATCTATAATTATAGAAGGATATGAATATATTAATTGGGCAAACAAACAAAATAAAATGAAAACTAAATAATAATAATTGTTCTGTCTTAATCTACTACAAAACCAAACTGATTTGTGTGGCATTCAATATTCAAGTTAGTGGTGGACAGTATTCCTCATTATTGGACTTCTCCTATTTAAAGTTTTCAAATACTACTCAACGATTTGCAACAAAACAAATAAAGTAGACAGCTTAGTTTAATAATACAACTTACGACATTTTTAAAGCAATAAAAATAAAAAAAATACAACAAATATATGCAACATACTCCTTATTTACATAATAACTAGTATAATATTATAACAGTCAATAGATCTCAGTCAATTATATCATGTCATTTCTATCAAATTAGATCATCTTGAGGAAATCAACGCATGGTATTATTTGTCCCTGCGTCTGTAGTTTGTTAATGATGGTCTTCCACAATGGACAAACCTGTAATACCTCATCATTACCTGTAAAATACACAACATTCCAGTTAACTGGTGAATTTTAAGATGTGAGAAAAATCGGATTAAAAGCTTTGCATGAAATTTAATATCTACATATCGTAACTAATGGTTCTACTTTAAATGATTGGTTGTTTTATGGTATTTAACGTAATTTTCAACAATATTTCAGTTATATCGTGGTGGTCAGTTTTATTGGTGGAGGAAACCAGAGTACCTGGAAAAAACCACCGACCTGTCGCAAGTCACTGACAAACTTTATCACATAAAGATGTATCGTTACTTTAAATGAGCCGTCATACTGAATTCTTAAAACCCAACATGTTGACAAGTAAATTATTATAACAGAATATTTGAATATTGCTTACACCAAGAACTAGGTTAATAATGACATTTTAATCACTTTTAAAACATAAGGGAGCAGTACCAAAAAGTCCAATGTTTACGTTTTACTCTGGAACCAAACATGTCTTTACTATGATGTTAATGTGGTAAACATATCAAAAACATTTTTTTATGTATTGTATTAGAATTAAGACAACTGTATTGTATTTTAAGCTTTGCCAAGGTCAATCTTAGTTTAAGTGGAACAAATATCCATTTATAGCTGACAATGGTGATTGTTCATTTACTCGTTGTCCGGCAATTATTAAAGAGAACGGAATTTCAAAGAAAAGAAAAGTAGCTCTGACAGAACATTATGCCCATACAAACCTGATAACTAATCATTAATTTAGAGCAACTTTAAACACAGTTTAACTATCAAATTGTTCTCATAGTGGTTGAGAGATGTTAAAATGGATGAAAGTCAAGAGAATATAATGTGGATCAGAGTTGACCTACCTATTAGAACTAATCCACACCTTGCTCTAGTTAACATCAGAGTTGACCTACCTATTAGAACTAATCCACATCTTGCTCTAGTTAACATCAGAGTTGACCTACCTATTAGAACTAATCCACATCTTGCTCTAGTTAACATCAGAGTTGACCTACCTATTAGAACTAATCCACATCTTGCTCTAGTTAACATCAGGTTAATCTGGTTTATATCCGACATCTCACCAACATGTCTCTGTATCCAGTCAGTATCTGGATTCTTTTCTATCTTGTTACTAGGTAAAGTACGGACCAGTGATATCATTACATAATCCCATTCTCTACCTGTTATATAAGATAGTATTAACATATTACTATTAAGGAGGTTGGATCATATTATTCCTGGCCATCTTTTTCGTGCATGGCTATCGCGAGTATTTCATCATAACAACTATGCTTTTAAGTGCAAAATGTAATGGAAAAGTAAGAGTTGAAAACAAATTATAGAAAAACCCTGTGAACACTTTAATAAAAATCAGTAAATGATTGTAAATTATCTTCCTTTAATACTTGTTATGCTACTTGTCTGCCTTCAAATCAAAATATTGACAAAACAACCTTAGTGACCCTATTTTTTTAAAAGCTTGTTTCGTTCTAGATACAACTGAGCACATTATATACAAAAATGGGGAACTTGGTATTTCTTGCAACATAGTTATGAGCAAAAGAGTGTTGTATGGAGGAACAAAACTCTACGGCCAGGGTGAAAATCTGTTATTTTTTATTATTATTTTTTTTTAAGTTTTCCGATCTCAGATATTGCAAAAATACTTCAGAGTATTTCTATTAGCATTGTCTTTTGAGATTATGCAAGATATTTGCAGAAGACCTGTATGAAATGCATCATTTGTAGAGATCCAAAGTTGGTACCTCATCCACCACCACACAAAGATGGGCGACTAGCAAAAAAGTTAGTTTGGTGACCTATGCTAATTTTTTTTTTTCAGCCCAGAACATAACCTATCATCAGGCAAAAAATTGAGAACTTGGTATTTCTTTTTTAAATTTGATCCAACCTCCTTAAGTAGCCTGTAACTGCTCACCATGTTATCAATGGGCTGCAAATTTTATAAGTGGGTTCAAACAATACATGCAATATGCACATTCTAGAAAAGCTATGATTTCACAGAAACAGTATGGATCTTTCCAGCAAATATGCTATGATAGAATTGGACCAATTCACAAATTTGGCAAAATGACTAATTTCTTAAAAAAAAAATTTGAATGCATGTTATAAAAGTTACTTTTGACACAAAAACATATGTTCCCCACATTCTTCATCTTTTTAGAAAGAAACACTGTAAATTTGAAAATAAAAATTGTCATAAAAATAAGTTATGTTGCAATTTATTTGACACTGTAAAACGTGTGTGACCTCTACACTTATAAATTGTTGTTGAAACAGACCTTTAGTTATGTTACATAGTACAATGTTCTGTCACTAACCTTGACTTTGAAGAACAGTGGTGACCTCTATACCAGTCAATCCTTGTTGTAACAGACCTTTAGTTATTAGTTCACAATGAGCTTGATAAGAGGACAATATAACTACATTACTTTCTGGTACTTTATGATGACGAACCAAATTTGATACAGCCGACACCTGAAAATAATGAAAAGTTGATAAAACTGTTGTTTGTAAGCTAAATTAATGAAGTCATATAGATACCAATACAGATAAGAATTTTTTTAATTCATATTAAGGGTCAAATGATTAAAATGAAACATTGTTTTAAGACTTAAGATCTGTCATGCAAAAGCAGTAACCATAGAAACATTGTATCTATTTCTTCCCAAACATTCTCTGAAATGTTGATACAATACAGTTCCGCCATTTTAAATCCAGTTGAGATGATGAAACGAATCCATTCTACAAGTACAGCAATGCATCTCTTATCCATTAGGCAATTAGAGGCTCAGCCCACTGAGCCTGTGTCGCTCACCTTTCATTCTGCTTTGAGGAAACTTAATACAGAACCTCCCATAGGTGCTTCCCACCAAGTTTTGGTCATTTGGCTAAGCAGTTACAGAGAAGAAGATATTTAGAAGTCGACCAATCAGAAACAAGAATGGCCTGTGGTGGCCATGTTTATTAATGGATCGGAACTATATGAGCAATCTTTATAGATGACCTTCCAAGGATGCTTTCTACCAAGTTTCGATTCATTTGGCCAAGTGGTTTCAGAGGAGACAATTTATTTTAGAAATCAACCAATCAGAAACAAGAATTGCCTGTGGTGGCCATGTTTGTTATCGGATTGGAACGAAATGAGCAATCTTTATAAAGGACCTTCCAAGGATGCTTCCTACCAAGTTTCGATTCATTTGGCCAAGCGGTTTCAAAGGAAAAGATTTTTTAGAAATCAACCAATCAGAAAAATGAATTGCCTGTGGTAGCCATGTTTGTTAATGGATCGGGACGAAATGAGCAATCTTTATAGAAGACATGATATAGATGCTTCCTACCAAGTTTTGGTTCATTTGGCCAAGTGGTTTCAGAGGAGAAGATTTTTTTTAAATTGGCCAATCAGAAACAAGAATTGCCTATGGCGGCCATGTTTGTTAATGGATCGGGACAACATGAGCAAACTTTAGAGAGGACCTTCCATAGATGCTTCCTACCAAGTTTCACTTCATTTGGCTGAGGGGTTTCAGAGGAGAAGATTAAAATGTGAAAAGTTAACGGACGACAGACGACGGACGCCAAGTGATGGCAAAAGCTCACATTGCCTTTGGCAAGGTGAGCTAATAAGGGGGGTAGTTAAGTAATCTGACCTGATAAGAGGGGTAAACTTCAGTGGAAGTGGCCTCATAAGAGGGGGACTACTGTATCATTTTATGTCTTCAGATCAATTCTATAACAAAGGCTATGTGTGTTCAAGTTCAACAAACAACAATAATTTTTGGTAAATTAAATAAAATATTTGCTTCATAACATGCACATCTTGACATGTATACATCCAGCAAAGCAAAAAAGTAAATGGTGACAGTTTTCTACAAATTTGATTGATTGTCAAGGGACACAACATCTGGTGTCTTTTTTCACATATATGTTGCCTTCCATATTTTATGTATTCATAAATTGTACACCAACTGTTGATTCCTTACTGGTGGAAACTGTCCCCCCTTTTAAAGTTTTTGGGATAAAAATTCCTTAACTCTTTAAATGTATTAACTGATCAATATTTATGTATCAATGAATTTCTGATTTTCTAACAGTATATTACTTTATACCTATACAAACAGTATATTATTAGTTACACAGTGTGTTAGTGACCTAATGCGATATATATGGTGTCAGTAAATTCCATATGGGGCGAGAGCATAGCTTGAGCCCCATATTGAATTCATTGACCCCGTATATATCGTATTAGGTCACTAGCACACTGTGTAACGAATATACAAATGTATCTTACTGATTACCTTTGAATGAAGGATTTAGATGTAACTGCATCAAAACTAATAGATATGAAATCTTTGTGTGTGTGTGTAAGTGATCAGGTGCAGTGATCAATATGTGACGTCATCTTTGCTTTGAAAGAAAAAGGGGAGATAATTCTACTACTAACCGTGTATTAAAAACTACTGACTGTGTATTGAATATACAGTTTCCATGTGTTCACTTTTAACCAATGATATTCCTAGAAGTTTGTAAGAAGTAAGATATTACTTTATACCTATATCTATGATAAGTTCAAACCCCATTCATTGCTAGGTGTACTCGATACAACATCATGTGATAAAGTTTGTCAGTGACTTGCGACAGGTCGGTGGTTTTCTCCGGGTACTCAGGTTTCCCCCAACAATAAAACTGACCGCCAGGATATAACTGCAATATTGTTGAATGTGGTGTTAAACACCATAACCCTAGCCAAACCTTAACTATGATATCAACATTATCTCTTAACCTGTAAACATAAATTATCTGGCACACTTACTGTAACATTAGCATCTGTCCTGTTACATAAACTTGTGTCTACCGAGTCAGGATCTTTGATCCATTCTTCCTGACCATTAACCTTACAGAAAACAACTGCCTTATTAGGCCAAAAGGTCAAGGTCGGAGTACTTTTTTGCTTAAAAGTTCCACTAACTAACGAGTTATTATAGAAAAGTTCTACAGGCAGCTCAGCAATGCCATCATGCTGAAATATAAAATAATATAAAACTGTCTTACAAGTATACTGGTATGGTCATCATGGTAACATGTAAATCATACCACAAACATACATGTACATGATAACAGAAAATATAATAATTAGAGAAGTATTATCATGCTTAAATAATATAATCTAAAAATATACTATTTCAACAATTAAAGACTTCTACTAATTGTAAACAAACAAATAAAGACTTTTACTAATTGTAAACAAACTATAATTCTGCTCATAAAGCTAAACAAAATATCTGTGTCAATTGGAAAATTAATCATGACTTTCTAGAAAAGGAAAATTATATTACCATGGCAATCATCTAGATTCACTCGACTGCAATATGATAGATAGATATATTTGTATACAATTTGATTGCCTGTAGTTCAATATAACCAAAGAAATGTCTTTCTGCCATTTTTGTTTTCTTTTGTCTGGTGCATTGGATGTTGACTTATTTTACAAATAATTTATTTATGTTTGGGATTTATTAAATAGTCAGAATTAAATTATGTCTCTCCTTTCTGGGGAAGACATATTGTTTTTATCCTGTCTCTCCGTCGTTTACAAATTCCTCCTACATTTTAAATGGCAATTCTCAAAAACTTTGCATGCTTGTTTAGTTTATTACCAAATGAAGATTCACATATCATCACTGCATGTTGATCCTACTATTTTTTAAAGAATTATTGCCGTTTTTTCACGAATGTTTCGTCTAGAAGTTTATACTCACAACTCCTTAATTTTAAATGTGAAATCCTCAAAACATTGCATGCTTGTTTATCACCGTATGAAGATTCTCATATTGCTACAGCAGTCTGTTCTGACCATCTTTGAAGGAGTTATTGCCCTTTTTGTCTTTTAATTAGTAATAAAAGATTGTATAAATGGCAACTTTTGTGGTGACTAACTTTTAATACTCTCCTTTCATAAAAACAATATATTTAGCCTCAACAGCATAGTTTTTACATTAAACAACGCATATATTAGATCATCAGAAGATAATAATTTTGTTGGTGATATACAGATCCTTCCAAGTGTATCAACGATCAAACACTCAGGTCGGACACAGAGTTTTGTCGGACTTCACTCTTAAAATTGTCCGACCAAATTGTCTGACCTAATCCTCCCAGGTCGGAGTGAGAGTCTCCACTCTCAGATAGTTAAACTGTAAACAGGAAACGTCCCCAAATTCTGCTAACCAATAAATTTGTGCATAAAGAAACATGCGTATCTTAGTAAAGCTGAAGTAAATGAGTGATATACAGTGGTACGGAAAGTATAGATATGTTAACGGCTGTCACGGGCGATATATATACATTAATATCCATGAATAAAATGTATTAACATGCAGTACCCATGTTTTAAGTGCACTAGAAGTGAATATTTAATATATCCCTATGTACTCGCGACAATCGATGCCAAGGCCCTTTCACTTGTTGCAGACAGTTGCCGGTTTACGATATCGGGTGCGTTTGCTCTTTTACGTGTTTGCCAAATGTAGGGCGAACGAACCCGGGTAAATAATTCTAATTTATACATTTATTTCTTTAAAGGCAAATTTGGATTAAAATTAACCAGTAAAATTTAAGTTTTATTTTGTTTATGGCGAATGGGTCATAAATCCGTAAATCCCGTTTTTTTCTTCTTGAAAATTGGCAGTCTGCGGAGTCCTGATATAGGTGAAATAATATTTTATTAGTGTATTCTACGTTTTTTTTTTTTTACAGTTTACCTGTCAAAACATCACCCATCTCAGCATGTTGTCGCATCGTGCATTCATGATATACAAATACACCTATCACAGGTGCTCAAGATTCTTTTTACTAAGACTTATAAACATAGATAACTATTCTGCGTTTTCGATTTTCAAGCCGTCTTCCAATTTATTTGTACTTAAAAAAATTAATTTATATCTTTTTTCTTATATATGTGTATAAATATCTTAATAAAATAAATACATTTACGGTGAGAAATTATTATACGTCATGATATCGTTATTTAGGTAAATACTTATTAGACATATTTTTTTAAAACCATTTTTGTCTTTTTAATTGATAACTGACCCAAGCTAAATAAATGAAATGTGACTTAATGTGTTAATTATATAAATCCTTGCCTTCTACAAATTTTAATTTCTTATCTAATTCTTATTCTTATTTAACAATATGGTCAGGTTGTTATTTTCATTGAATGGCTTCACAGTAGGGGCTCTTCCTGTATATTGGTTACATCCTGTATATTACAACTGACAGCTAATGCATGACAAACAATTTTAATCAGCCATCATTATCACGAAATACATTTTTTAATCTATATTTTGATGATGGCACCTAATTCCCATCACCTAATCCAAATTAGTATAGTAGAGGAGTACCGTATTTTTCGGACGATAAATCTAGATAAAAATGACGATTTTGTTCACAGTACAAAAAATGTATACCTTTTTTTGCTGTAGGTTTATTTCTGAATAAGAAGACTCGTATCATCGATGTTCTTGGTGTTATTTTTTTTTAAAAATAAAGCAATAAAAGTATACTAACAGGGGGTGCAATTCTGGAGATAAAATATTCAACATCAGTTCAATATTGTATTTTATTTATAAATCAAATATATACTATAAAAAATGTATCTTGTTGAAAAAAATCACAGGGTGGATCGATTTACAATATAAAATTATTATCACAAAATATCTAAATATAGCTATAGCTTTCCATCAAACACGAGCATGCACACGCGATTGTAGTAAAAAATGGAGGTTGCAATACATCTCACAGTAAACAAGCTTTTTATACTAAATATACTGGAAAATAATTTATATCAATTTCGTTACTTGATCGATATTTTATTGCAATAATTTATATGAGGCTATGGGTGTTTAAACGTCACTTTTCAACAATATTTCAGTTATATATTGACCTTTGAGCTACCTTTCCTGGCACGAATATGGTGCAAGGTAGAAATACACTACGGTATTTACGTAACCGGACATTCTACATACCGGAAAGAAAGTACGCTTACAAATATGCATCGATCACAAAATGTTTGATATGTTCACCTCGAGAAATGAAAAAAAAATCTTTAAATATCCACTCTCACGTCCGACCAAATTGTCGGACTTAGAGAGTGTTGACTCTCAATTTAAATTTACTTCAATGATTGCAAATGTACCTACAAACAAATAGTAATAAAAAACAACAACATTAAATAGAATTAATTATAATTGTTCTCCCCCTGGCACCTGAAAATTTGTGTCAACAAGATGTTCCTTCCATTATTGACAGCTGGCTGTAATACCTAGTCCAATACACATATTGCCGTCACAGATGAACAAGTATAGGGACTTGAAATATTTGTAAACGGAATATTGTGTAACTTTAGCCAGTGATTTTTGCATCCGTTATTTCACCTTTATATGGATATCACACTCCGAAAGAATTATCTCTTATTCATTCATGTACACAGCCGTACCGGCCTCACTGACTCTGTTTTAAGTGACAACAGATTTTTTTTTTTAAATCGTCAGTGATTTCTCCAAACAAACAAAGTCAAAACGCAAACTTAAGTCGAGTTTTTACTCAAATTTAATTTGGTTTGTAAAGAAAACTTTTTTCGAGAAATCCAAGCCAGGCTGGACTCGGCGTATATAATTTTAAAGTTTAGATTTCGGAAAAGTTACGATATTTCTAGCATTCCGATTGTAATCGTAAAATTTAAATGTACTAGAAAGATCTATTAAAATTAAACAGATTAAAGAAACACAAACGGTGTAACTCGAAATTATTGTACAATTCTTTGATTATGAGGTGCTCCTATGCATCGAACGACTGTTGTTCCCAAGCGTGACAAATATTGACCTTGGAGCTACCTTTCTTTGCGCGAATATGGTGCAAGGTAAAAATACACTAGGGTATTTACGTACCTGCACATTCTACACACCGGAAATAAAGTACGCTTACAAATACGCATCGATCACAAAATGTTTGACATATTCACCTCGAGAAATGTAAAAAAAAATCTTTTAATATCCACTCTCACGTCTGACCAAAATGTCCGACCAAATAGTCGGACTTAGAGAGTGTTGACTCTCAAATTTGTCGGACATTTTGGGAGGAATATGTCGGACCTGAGAGTATGATCGTTGATACACTTGGAGTGTACTGTATTGCTCTAGTGGTGTAGAACTTGTGTATATCTGTCTCACATAACTACTATTTCTGACTTATTATATACAGCCATCAACATACCATTCTGTATTGTACTTTAAGATCCAGTGTTTTATCAACATAGGCTTCCATTAATGATCTCTGTAGTCCAAGAAGTCTAGCTGTTTTACTGTATACACATGGTTTTAGACCCTGACTATCACCAAGCAGTGTGACCTGTTGTAGATTTTTGTTCAGTATTATAGGGGTCATACTTTCTGGTTCACTACACATCCCACAATCATCTATTATAACCTAAAACAACAATCAAAATAATATCAAAATCACATCAACAATATTTATTAAATCAGTCTTTAAAAAAAGCTGGCTAACATATAAACAGTGATCTCAGAATTGTTGCTTTCAAAATGTCAACACAAGACTACAAACAAACTATTGAAACATATTGATACTGTTAATTAACACAAATTACAGTCTTTAGTCATTAGAACTTGTTGCTATAGTTATAGGCTCATCCATCTGACCTTGAATCTCCAAAACTGAGTCAGTTACTGTAAATGTTTTAGTATTTAACACATTAATGTATATTACATGCCTATCCCTTCTTTGACTTTTCAATTATGAATGGTATATAGTTTCAAAACTCACCCAGACATTTTTCTGAGTAAATAAGTGGGTTAGGGTTATGGTGTTTAATGTCATTTTCAACAATATTTCAGCTATATCGTGGCAGTCAGTTTTATTGGTGGAAAGTAAACAAGTGGATACCAGAATTATAGATAACCAATTATAGTAATGATTTTGTTAAAATGTATCCCTTGGTCTGGTTACACTGGCTTCATATAATTATATCAGTCTTACCTGACATATGTTAGTATTATGATGTAGCTTAGCCTTGGCACTTGTCACACAGGTACACATAATTATGTCAGCCTCTCGCAGTTCTGACACTTCTGCCTTCATTACTGTTGCCATATATTCATCCATTTGATCCTGTCCAATATCGTCAGGGTACAACTGTAACAACATATCTTGTTCCTGTATACTGTCACTGAACTGATTGGCTGATCCACGGATCTTGTGGTGTAGGGCAATATCAATCATTACAGCAGACGGCATCTTACTTCCTGTCACATGAGTTCTATATGTAGGAAAATCTTTTTGTTCAACTTCATCACTGTAAACTCTAACAATCTTAGGACAAGAAGTTCTAAACATCAGCAGATAATCTAAACAAGAAATTATAACTAATAGTGTCAACGAAAATTACAGACATCTACTTCCTGTCATATGACTTTTATATGCGAGAAAAACCTTCTGTTCAACCTCTGCAATGTTCAACTACTGCTGTATAAGTTCCTGCGTTTTTCCTCTAAAAATCATCCAGGGCCATACAGAAATATGGGAACCATTCATGTATTGTTTGGATTCAATCATGCATTATTTTCTAAGAAAAAACTTTTATTTATTTTCCAATAGGGTCCTATGTTAAAAACAAAGCATTAGTGTGAGGTCCATCTTGGTTACCACAGTAACAACACATGGGAAATATCTAGCAAGGATCATCCTCCTACATAATATTAGGTTTCAATTGGTTAATTTCCTCAGAAGATCTTTAAAACAACTACTAAATCAGAAGCTTTTAAGGTCTATAGCAGCCATGCTTGATTATTAATTGGCACCAAAGTAACAACACTTAGTCAGAACATTTCAGACAGGTTAGATTTCAATCCTTCCAGTTATGAAAAGAAAGTTTAAAGTGATGGTCAACAATTCTAAAAAATATCAAAAAAACAAACAATCGCCTGAGAAGAAGATTGAAATATAAAAAGTTTATGGAAGCAGACGACAAGTGATAGCAATAACTCACATGACACCTTAGATTGAGCTAAAAACTCAAAAATCAAAACATCTAATTTCTTGATAACCTTTATGATACATGAATAATTTAATGAGTTTCCAATTTTATCAAATGAGTATTGAATAATAAAAATAAAATTTCATATGGATCTTGGGAGATGAAATCAACTTACTAGCCACAGCATCCAAGGACTGTTCTGTTGGTCCACACACCATAACTTGAGGTTTTATATCAGTTCTTGTTGTCTTCCTATTATTTTCTATAAACGAAAGAATCAGACAAGCAGCCAACATAGACTTTCCTGTGCCAGCCCCACCACGGATCACTGTAAATGGTTTAGTTATAGCCATATTTAAAGCTTCTTCTTGACTCTGATCTGGTTTAGGAAACTGAGTAATTTTTGTATTTATATTCTGTGTTTTACTACCATCTGCAAAGAAATAATATGAATGTATGATAATTTACTGTTTTTTTAAATACTTGTACACAATAATAAAATGTTATCTGCTTACATAAAAATCATCTCATTTTATGGCTAACAGAACTTTTTTTTATCTAGTCTGAAAACTTATAATATAAACTGTATGTGTAACATTACATGGTAACTAAAGTATAAGATAAGAGTGAAACTGTAACATTATAGACGAAATTCTCATCACAGAACAAGACATACAAATATTTTTTAAAGACTTGTGGTAAAAATGTCCACATTTTTTCTATCCCGATTTCTAATTGCCTAATTATTGAGATTATACCAGTCATGCATGGTATTTCAGTCCTTCTCAAACAATACAGAGGAGGATCATGGGAACACAGAACAAGAGGCTAACATGAGCCAGATTCCCTTAAATAGTTATTTGTGCACTATTTGGGTTCAACAAAATTTGTTGTTTCTGCGACAAGAATTACACATTGCTGTCATTTTTATTCATAGTAAACATGATTAATGAGGAATCTTTGTTCAAGACTTAGCATATCCCATTTGTACTCAATCACAAATTATTTGTAGTTTAGTTTCAGAGTAGAAGCATTTTAAAAGAGAAACAAGATTTAACCATGGCAGCCATGTTTTTTCCATCAAGACAAATGAGGACTTGTACTAGTTGTAGAGGGCCTTAAAAATATCATATTTACAAATTTTGGTCCACAATGGCCAATAAGTTTCAGAGGAAATAATCAAACAACAACGGATGACTGACGCAAAGTGATAGCAAAACCTCACATGATGTTTGAAAATATATATACTGTACACTAGATTGAGAAGTATTACATTTCTGTATTAAGTGTATACAAGAAGAGTTGCTGATTAGAGATGTGTATCTTTCTCCTTACCACACTAAAAATTCCTGATTGGCTCTGGAAAACAACTAATATAAGTATGTTTTAAGTTATTTCATGGTAGCACAGAACTAGAGGCAAACTTGAGCCAGATTCACTTAAATAGTTAATCATGCACTATTTGGGTTCAACCAAATTTGTTGTTTTTGAGACAAGAAATACCCATTGCTGCCATCTCTTTCAATGACAATACAAGTTCTTTTACAAGAATTATATCACTAAAAAGTATTAAGTGTACTTGTGATAAGTCATCACATATAAAGTTTATAAAGGATTATATGTAAATTTCAAAACAAATCAACGTTACTATATAGCAAATAGTTCATGGCACTGAGGGTCATATGGCAGTATATGGACCGGTCCGTCACCAAAAAAATATTATATGGACCGAAGCTTCTGAGGTCCATATAATCTTTTTTTGGTGACGGGCCGTTCCATATACTGCCATATGACCCGAAGTGACATGAACTATTAGCTATATTATACTTTTTATCTAAAATAATGATGCAGGTACCGTTCCTGAACCGAATCAAAAACGAGGCAGTCCAGTCCCAGTCCATATAACGTTTTATTGTACCTCAGTATATGAACATCACTACAAAATTTTCTACATTAAAATTGTTATTTTTCTCCTTTTCCAGTTGTTTGACTATTGAGCGGTCCATAGTTTTTAGGACTATGGACCGGCAATGTGAATCGTTTTTCGCAGATTTTTAGTTCTGCGACCGGATTGGATAAAAGGTTTATATTTCGGAACACTTGGACTTCATCGTCTATTAGCGAAAACTCTGAAATTTTCAAAAAAATTCAAAATTTCAAAAAAAATAAAAATTTTCACAAGATTTCAGTTTTCATAAAATTTCAAAATTCAAAAATTTCAAAATTTTCTTAAAACTTGTAATCACCATGAACATTTATGTTGAAGTCTACTTTCTCAAAAGAATCAAACTCTTATGAATGACTGGGGAAATAGCATAACAATGTCCATGAGACAATATTCAGATTTATAATGCAAAATACTGGCAAAAGATGCATGATTTCATTGGTCTTTATCATTTTGAGGTGATCATTCAACTATGAGTCGATGTTTTTCGGTATAATAAAATACTTATAGACTGTGTATTCGGGAATAGCAAGTTTGTGGTCCCCTCGACCCTGACTATTGACCTTGGCTTCGCCTCAGTCAATAGTCAGTGTGTTTCGGGGACAACAAACTTGCTATTCCCTCATACCCATTGACCGGCTGCGCTAACAAAGACAAATAGGGAAAATAAAAACGTAAAGTATAATATATATACAGTTGACTATCGTTATCTCGAATTCGATGGGACCATGGAAAAAATTCGAGTCAACCGTAGTTCAACTCAAGAGGAGCTATGAAAATACCAGAAGTGTAGTTTGTTTAATGATGAAAGGGAGACAACTCGAGCAAAATTTTGAAGAGCTAAAACCAGCATCGCATGTCTCGATTCTCGGAACGATTTAAAACTTATTCGATGTTTTTGTTGCTGTTTTTTTTCTCTGTTAAATTCTTTGAATCTTGTGGAATGACTGATAACTGCTAGACATCTTTTTTTTGTGTGTGTATGATTATGTTTATCTGTTGTGTTGCATTGATTCAATAAAGTGTAAAAGAAAACTTTTCTCGACCGAAAATAACGCCAATTCTGAGAAATAGCGTGATTTCCCCTTTTATTACAACAGTTAATTAAGAGTAACATTTTTTTCAAATCTCTCAAAATTGAGAAATTATACATCTTTAATGAAAATTAATTTCCGACAAATAAATCAATAGACAAAACGCTTCTGTTGTGTACTTTTCACAATCATTGATGTATGCCGATCCAAGCGCACTTATTATAAATCGATAATTTGTTATTGTACACATTTAACCTGTGTCATAATAGATTATACCAAGCCAATTCAAATATTATCGCTAATTAATTTGACAGATTGTTAAAATAAACATGTGAAATAGCCTAAGGTAAAAATGTCAAAGTCAATGACCGGATGTTTCACCTGTGATCCGATTTTAATCCCAAGGTAATACACATGTTTTGACAGATAAATTTGACTTAATGAATGTAAATAATATGGTTTTCTACATCTCGGGACCAAAACTTTTATTCGAGACAACCGAAATTTCGACTCATCCGAATTCGACTCAACAGGAGTCAAATTATATATATTTATACACAACGAAGTTCGGGACTTCGATAAAAATTCGACTCAACCGGAAATTCGAGTCAACCGAGTTCGAGACAACGAGAGTCAACTGTATATATATTACACATAGCATATGAATGCACAATTATTACTGAATTCCTACGGACCTAAAATCAATGTGTAAGGACATTTTTTCCATATTCACACCCTGATTTCTCATCTTTAGTCCTCACAATGACAACCATTTACACCAGAGGCCCACTCTATATACTCTTACCTAAAGGAACAGGATTTCTGTGTCTGGCAATGTCCCGGGCCAACTGTGAACTATCTGTTAACATGAGTAGAGCCTCTTCAATAAACCTACAACAAAATATCTTTGTAATACCACAATGTTTGTGATGCCAAGTGAAAACTAGAGGCTCACATGAGCTTGTTACACTTGCCTGCTAATGAATATTTATTGTACTATAGCCTATTGTAGCGTATCCCTCAGGACTTGAACCAATAGTCTCTGATGCCTAAATTTGTGCTAATTTTAATCTACATATCACAACGCTGCATGCCATTTTCCCAATTGTGTCTATGTTAATCTTTTGACCCTAGGACTTTTATTTCATAGACCCTAGGTCTTTATTTGTACCACACTAAATCTGCATTTCATCAAACTTATTGGATTTTTCCCCTTTTAATTGATAGTGACAATGTCTTCAGGAAGTAATCTAGCAGATTTCATCTATTACTATCAATTATGGTTTTCGAATTAAACTCGACTGCAGTAAAACTGGTGCTGGAGAATGCCCTTGTCGAATTGCTGTTGTCATATAATGCTGCACATGGTGTAGCTCTTCATTAGTTTATAGATTTTCTTTATACATTACAAAAAAGTCTACATGACTTTAATTGGCAATTTTTTTTAAATTATTATTATTTGCAAACCATGATATTTTGTAATTGATTATTTAGAAGTGTTTTTTTTATATTTCTAATAGAACACAAATGTCAATGTCAGTTAAATTAAATCTAGTAATTTCTTGTAGAAATATTACTTACCTATCTGTGTTACATTTAGGAATCCATTCTACAGTACAAGGCAATGACTTAGTCAACAACTGTAATGGAAACGTGACACAACTCCCAGTCAACTGTATCTGTACTGTAATACAGTCCACTTGTTGAATCTTACGTAACAATATTCCATGTCCAACCCATGTGACTGGTACACCATTGTTAACAACCAATGAAACTCTCTCATTTAATGTTGGATCATGTGGGATATCTAATCCTTTATACCGTACACAGAAGTATCCATGACAACTGAAATTTAACTGTCTTTGTTTGCAATATTCCAACGGAAGAGAAAAAGATGCAGAATAAGTACTAGACATCTCCTGCCAGGTCATCATAATGTTATGAATAATCACGGAATCACCTGCAGAAACAGCCTGTTCTGATGCTTCTAAATTTAGAACAGAGAGCCATGCATTTTTATAACTTTCTTCATCACTGTATTTTGTGATTGGTTCACAATCTCTTGATATAGCAAAACAAGAGATTGGGTTAGACCTGTGTTCTAAACAGATATCTAACTGTGGGGTTAAGTTAATAAGTTGTATTATTGGTGTTGGAATTCCTAATAATTTCTGACTTGTTAGCTGTACCTGAAGGACATTTCCTACTGAGAATTTCCTCTCAAATGATACAATTTGCTGAGCTTTATTATCTCTAACTAACTGCTCTGAAGAAATTTCTGTAGAATAAAGACCATTACCATTGTTGAGGGAAGATGTTTTCAACGTTGAAGCAACAGTTTGAAGCTTTTCAGCATTTTCTTCTCTGACTGCAATTATTAGTTTTTGCCACTGGATAGATGGTATTTTACACACAAACTGATCTGGATTGATAATTAAACTGGAGTTACCCCCCATTGTGGGTAATCTACCAGTGACATCATAGATACAGCCGTGCATGTTTACGTTAATTACATCATGTTTTTCACACATTATATTTTGTGGGCTAAGTAGATCTAATGGAACTCGTATTGCAGGAATACTATCTACTGAGGGAAAGCACAGTTTTATTTCCGACTTGTTTACAGATTCGATTATTGGATATACAGTTAAAGGGCGGGTTTGCAACGCTAGACACAGATGAACTCTGTCAACTGCTTCTTCATACATTTCTTTACTCTTTAAGGATCCATTTAAGATGGCACATAAATTACAGATTTCCTCCAGCTTATATGACGGACCCTGTTGTTCAAGTGTGGATTTTATTAGACGGTGTACAACAATGTCCATATAATTATCTGTTGGACTTGTCATATGAACAAAGTTAGTGATGTTCAGAGAGTAGACACTGCGATCAGAATGATTAATTACTCCTGAACACTGATATCTGAGGTGATCAAGTAACTGTTTAAGTTTCTGTAGTGCTAAAGCCAGTTGGGGGTGGGATTCTGCCGATACAACAATTTTCTGGATAGTATGGACGTCATTCACTTCTGCCGCTCGACAAATTTCTTCAAATAATACTGTGTACATGTTAAAAGTGTCATTTATTCTGATGTTATTTTGCCGTAGGTAACTGACAATACATGTACAAGCCACTTTACACCTACACACATGTCCTATGTCTAAGAATGGCTGTGTTAATGCAACACTATTTAATGCATCAGCAGCAAATTGCTTCTTCCACAGCTGTAATACAGATTCTCTAGGGGGGAGCTGACAGAGAAGAGGGGTTAAATCTGGTACCTTACTCAAAAGATACTGTGCAATGTGATAGTTAGTCGTTATCAGTAATTCTTGTACAAGTATATGAGCTTCTGGAGTTGTCTTTTCTTGGATGTCCAAGTCGAAATACAAACCAGCATTACCTAGGCGCTTCTGACGCCACATACCACACACATAAACCAAGACCAGAATGCAACTTTTAAGATAATCACTAGATGCTGCCGATTCATTTAGAATTTCTTCTACTTCTTGATAGTTGAAGCTCTGTTTAGAATTAACAACCGTTGTTTTTGTTTCCACTGCAATTATGTCCCCTGTCTTCTTAACGGTCAGGAAGACAGATAAAGAAACACAATCCGCTCCTGTTCTAAAACTGCAGACATTCTGTAACAACTTTGATGGTATAATAGATATGGCTGTATTATGTGAAGTTTTACGCTGTTTGGCAGCTATATCTATAGGACTGTCTTTACTAACGTAATAAGAAAGATCAGACGTATGAACTCCTATTACATAATGACCATCACTTGTTTCTTCTATACTGTAGGCATTGATAACTTCCTCTGTAGGTGATGATATTGAGAAAGTCCACTTGTCTCTCATGTCAGCGTGGGAAGAGTAAACATCAGATGGTAGTGTGTAATCATCATGATAAAGGTGCTCCATATCAGAATTATCTACAGAAGACTGTATATTATAATCAATGTTCAAAACTTCTACGATCGAGTCAACGGAGATATTAACTGGACATACACCAACAACAATACATAATGCAACATCTAAGTCACGATCCCACTGTAGAAACTTAACAATAAACAACTTCTCACCAGGATCTAAAATATTGACTTTCTCATAATTATTGAAACTGATTTGACCATTTTTATTCAAAGTATAAACACACACATATCCTTTGTTAACTCGGTTTATATGAGACGATGTTATCACATTGTACATTTTACAAACGCCTTCATCTACTGGTATTAGTAAACCAGTATTTTCTGGCTCCACACGACAAGCAAATGCTCTTTCTGATGGATTAAATCCTTCTTTAAGAACACCAATTACGATTCCACTTTCTCCGTCATCTGACATTTCAAATACAACTTCGTCCCCAAGAAACGCTCCACGACAATCTTTCTGACTAATAAACGTTACATTTGGTAATTTTGTATCCATGACATGTCCATACATTTTACTATCACTATACTTCAATATGCACTGTCTATATTTATATGGATTAGATGCCACAAGTGAATTAAGATCTTCTATAGGTGGCATGTTTGGTGGCGTGGATTTTCTTCCACAACATAATACAGCAAAGTTGTCAACCAACTGGACATTAAACTGATCGCTTAATGACGGATCCATCCCTGCTAACTGTCTCATGGCTCCCTCTGGTGAAATGTTATAATTATATACAGTACCATTTGTATCAGACGAAACATTATTAATATCACCGTTCATCACGGAAGAGGTATTACCAGCACCCACTTTCCACGGGGGAAGTTTTTGTGGGCGTGATAATGGTGGTGGCTGATTGACAGGTTTACGCCTATCTGCTATTTTCACCATTTTATCTTTAGCCGATGGTGAATTCATCATGTTAGTTACTTGTTGTTTTATTGATTCCAAGGTCATTGATGAAGGTCGAATACTCTTCATGTTACGACAATGTTGTAGGTAAGTTCTCCATACATTGATACATTCTCCTATAGCACACAAGGCCACAGGATCTCCAATTACTGCTACAAAAGACTGAGCTCTTGTTAAAGCTGTATTCAATAACTTAGAATCTGAGAGAAAGCCAAAATCTCCCATCTCATCTTCAGATTGTTGTACTGTATCTATCAGACTTCTAGTTCTTACTGTAGATATAAACAAGGCCCTGAACTCTTTACCTATAACAAGAAAATAATATAACATCTCTGCATCTATAGTGAGTGATTGTTACACCAAATGAGCTTCAGTTATATCATTAAGTTATATTCTATGACATGATGATGATATCCACTTTGTACTAGACCAATATGCTCAGTTGTATTTTTATAGTGCAAGCTCACAGAAACAAGTCCATAGGTAGGCATGTCGCCCTACTGGGACAAATTTTGCTGGTTCTGAGACAACCGGTCTTTGCTCTTACTCCTTAATGCTTTATGCTAACCACAGAAGCAGCAAATACCAATTCCATAGTCTTCGGTTTGACCTGACTGGCACTGTAACCCACAATCTACCACACTAGAGTAAAGCATGCTAACCATTATATGCCTGATGCTATTCTATCTACATGTAGTATATAGTGATTAAATGAACAAAACATTAAAATATATATAATCAATTCTTTAATGGTAACTTACATGTTTCAAAACTTAAGCATTATGCAGAATATGCTCATTTACTACCCCCCCACCCCCCAAAATTCTCATTTTTAATGGCCTAACGACTCTTCTATTTGTACCAATATTTAATACCACATAAATCACTACTTTTTTGTAATACTTTACACAACCTCTTTCTTTTGGCTCTAGGATGGTACAGTCCACTGCATATATTTTCTATACTGATGTTGCACTACACATGTATATTTTTTTGAATTTGTAACAATGTTTTTTTTAATTAAAATGTCTAACTATTTACCTTGGACATTATTTACTCTCTCAACAGTTACTGTCCCCAAGTCAGGATGTCTTTTCCTTAAGGATTTACGAATTAGCTGTACCTGGAAAATAATATATTAAACATGAAATAGGTGGGATATTTTTTTTACAGTATAAGTAAGTGTAGGATACTAATTACTCATTAATATCAAGGCTGATTTTAACTCCAGGTAAACTAACTCTATCATCGACAACTCCAAGTAAACTAACCCTATCATCATCCTTATGTGATAAAGATTGCTAAAAACATATCAATTAAGGGCAGTGATTTCCTTCCTTTACCAATTAATTAAATGGTTGGTTGGTGTATAATTATTATCTTTATTCCTGGTTAGTTGGTGTATAATTATTATCTTTATTCCTGGTTGGTTGGTGCATAATTATTATCTTTAATCTTGGTTGGTCGGTGTATAATTATTATCTTTATTCTTGGTTGGTTGGTGTATAATTATTATCTTTATTCTTGGTTGATCGGTGTATAATTATTATCTTTATTCCTGATTGGTCGGTGTATAATTATTATCTTTATTCCTGGTTGGTTGGTGTATAATTATTATCTTTATTCCTGGTTGGTTGGTGTTTAATTATTATCTTTATTCCTGGTTGGTTGGTGTATAATTATTATCTTTATTCCTGGTTGGTCGGTGTATAATTATTATCTCTATTGTTGGTTTGGTATATTATTATTATCATCTTCATTCTTGGTTGGTTGGTGTATAATTATTACCTTTCTTCTTTATTGGTTGGTGCATGATAATAACATTTTCATATTTATTCAGTATATTATAATTCATCTTAACTTTGATGAGAACATACCTGATCATAATATGGTGTAACTACACCTATATCTTTAGCCTGTCTCGGTCCCCACTGAGGTGGCCAGCCATCATACAATTCTTTTACACGCTCAACAACTTCCTGTACTTCTGACGTGTTATAAAACGAAACTCTATCTGTATCCTGTATCTCTACACCTTGTACACCGTAGAACATCAACGGCGTGATCTCCAACACCGATGGTAAGTTGGCCTGTGATATAAGTCTGTCAGGTCCTCCATAAAACACAGATGATATAAATCTTAGAATCTCCATCTTTGTCCTATAGTTAATACTAAGAAGTAGATTTAGTGGACTGGTCTTGTCTATTCTGTTAGAGTAAGAATCATAATACAGGTGAAGTCTTTCTAACAGAGACATGTTAAATTTCTGTTGAGTAGCCTCTTGACTATAAACTTTAGGACTTATCTGTTGATGATCTCCAGCTAAAATGATACAAGTTTTTTCTGAAGCCAGAGTCAGTGGCATTACCGTTTCTGCCTCCAATGCTTGGGCAGCTTCGTCTACAAATATGTGTGTGAAATAACCTTGAATTCCTAAATTTGTCAAGGCCAAAGAAGTTGATAAAGTTACAATTACAATACGACGTTTCTCAATGTCTTCCTTCGATGGAATGACAAACATAGATTTATCATTGGAGAGCAGACAATATTTCTGGACACTATCAGCTACTGTATTAACACGTCTTTCAGTAAAGTACACACGACGTAATAAATCTGTCTGGTTTGTCTTCTTAAGATATGGATCTAAATGCTTGGTTATGTACAGATCTGCAGCGCTAAAAATATATTAAAAAAATTTAATAATTACTTTGTGTCAATTATTAGAAACAATAAAAAGACTGATTTTGATTATGTGATTTATATAATAGGAAAATGTAACTGGTACAAATAAGTTAGTATACGTAGAATACAGACTCATTGAATAATAATCAACAAATACAGACTCATTGAATAATAATCAACAATAAATATACATTCAGTGTGTCTAAAGTAGAATTATACTGAGTCATATCTACCCGACACCATTAGCACAACATAACAGCATAGTTGTGAACAAAAAAATCTTTGATTTACACAAACTGAACTACAGAGGTTAATAGGCAGCACATAATTTTAGAACAAAACATAAGTGCAGGGCTATTATATGAATCAAGTTAACATTATGTTCATGTGAAAAATACATGTATTGTACAGTTTGAAAAAGAGCACGATTAAGACATTAAAATCATATGATTCTCATGAGACTATTGAAAGTATATTTTCTGAGTATATATAGCAGATGTGGCTGAGTGGTCTAGGGTGCTGGACATAAGGCAAAGCGATTGGAGCTACAGCATATCAATGGTGTGAGTTCAAAACTCACAGAGGGGGAACAAAAACTAGAGCAGGGGTCGACGCAACCGCTGGCCCGTGGCCAGTATATTTACGGTCGGGCCAGTCAAACTGAACAAAGATCGGCCCGCTGGGCCAGTTGATATTCTCGGGCCACTTGGGCCAGCAACTTTCGTTTCTTCCGTGTCATTCAATATCGACTGATAACAGACTAATGAAATTTCCAGATAAAACGTTAAAATTCAACTTCAATCACTCGCCGAAAGCTATAAATAGCCTAATCACACAATCAGCATGTGTTTACCTTGATCTGTTACCGCACGTTAAACGAATATTGACAGAAATATATGCTGGGAACCAGTACTTCATAATTCAATAATTTTCAAAATCACGATTATTTATTTATAAAACTGAAAGATTAAAACGGTATTTTCTATAGTAAGCAATTTTAAATATTTAATATAAATAAGAAATAAACCCAAATAAACCAAACAACAATAATAAATCATCACGTGAACATCTTACCTGTAAAAATAAATGGCGGATACACAATAACGCTAATCGTGACTTCATTTAATATGAAAAATCTATTATTATGAACTAGTAACAGGTATGGACTCAGTCAGTAGATCATGCCGATATCAGCAAGAGGGATATTGGCAACAATCGCTGCATCAGCTGGGCAAAACGGAAAATTTTCCAAAGACGGGACTGTGTTTGTTTATTTATTATCTAACTTCTGGTTTGATAATAATCTTCTAATAGTCGTTATATGAAGGATTTTTACCCAAAGAACATGGTCGTTAGTCGCGTTAGACAGTGGGTCGTTATATAATGGTCGAATGCACGGGAAAACGCTGGGGAGGAATAAATAAGATTGGCTAAAAAAGGAAGCCGTTATACAGAGACTTCTTCTTCTTCGCTGAGACTTCTTCTTCTTCTTTATATTTCTGGCCGTCCTTCACTACTGAAGATTATTGGCCGAGCGCCGTATTAAATTTAGTTAATACATAAGTTAACATATATACAATAAACAATGAATCAAAGGTTAAAACTATATACTTTTGATAACAAGTTTGACTATCTATATGTAGATTGTTTGATTATCTTCTAACCATACCTGTTAATTGTAATGCATTAAAAACACTGCATGTATGGGAAAATGTCATGAACTTTACCCTTGTTTAAAGCAAGTACAACATTCATTCATAGAATACAAAAACTATATGTACATGTTTAAATCACTGACAGTCAATTTAATTATTTGCGGATGCCACTAGTGGAGCAGGAACTGCTTATCCTTCCTGAGAAAATGAGTTCACCCAAGGCTTTAATGGGGGTTCATATTGCTCGATCTTTAGTTTCCTGTTTCTTGGGAGGGGGGGCAAATCCCCCCTTTTATATCGGTCCGCTTCGTGGAACGATATTTCTCGGGCCAGTGGAATTTTGAAGGTGCCAGTTGTTCAAAAATTTTACTGGCCCTATGGGCCAGTTAATTTTTTTTATTAAATCGACCCCTGTAGAGGCTCAGTGGGCTGAGCCTGTGTCGCTCACCTTTCATTCTGCTTTGAGGAAACTTAATACAGAACCTTCCATACATGTAAATGCTTCCCACCAAGTTTCGATTCATATGGCTAAGCAGTTTCAAAGGAGAAGATTTTTTAGAAATCGACCAATCAGAAACAAGAATTGCATGTGGTCATGTTTGCTAACCGATCGGGACGAAATGAGCAATCTTCATAGAGGACATTCCATAGATGCTTCCTACCAAGTTTCGGTTAATTTGGCCAAGCGGTTTCAGAGGAGAAGATTTTTTTAAATCGGCCAATCAGAAACAAGAATTGCCTGTGGCGGCCATGTTTGGTAATGGATCATAACAAAATGTGCACTCTTTAGAGAGGACCTTCCATATATGCTTCCTACCAAGTTTCGGTAGTAGCCATGTTTGTTAACCGATCGGGACAAAATGAGCAATATTCATAGAGGACATTCCATAGATGCTTCCTACCAAGTTTCGGTTAATTTGGCCAAGCGGTTTCAGAGGAGAAGATATTTTTAAATCGGCCAATCAAAAACAAGAATTGCCTGTGGCGGCCATGTTTGGTAATGGATCATAACAAAATGTGCACTCTTTAGAGAGGACCTTCCATAGATGCTTCCTACCAAGTTTCAGTTCATTTGGCTGAGGGTTAGAGGAGAAGATTAAAATGTGAAAAATAAATGGATGACAGACGACGGACACCAAGTGATGGCAAAAGCTCATATTGCCTTTGGCAAGGTTTGCTAAAAAGAATATTAAAATGTGAATACCTACTTGTAATGTATAGAATAAACATATTACACTGTATCAGCATTAGTTAATTTCTAAGGGAGATAATGGCAAGAGTTATCTTTCTTTTAACAGCTTAGGCAAGAGTTATCTTTCTTTTAACCGAGATTTAAAAAAAAATCAACCAATCAGAAACAAGAATTGCCTGTGGTGGCCATGTTTGTTAACCGATTGGGACGAAATGAGCAATCTTTATAGAGGACCTTCCATAGATGATTCCTACCAAGTTTCGGTTCATTTGGCTAAGCGGTTTCAGAGGAGAAGATTGTTTTTAATCGGCCAATCAGAAACAAGAATTGCCTGTGACGGCCATGTTTGTTAATGAATCGGGACAAAATGTGCACACTTTAGAGAGAACCTTCTATAGATGCTTCCTACCAAGTTTCAGTTCATTTGTCTGAGGAGAAGATTAAAATGTGAAAAGTTAACAGATGACAGACGACGGACGGCAAGTGATGGCAAAAGCTCACATTGCCTTTGGCAGGGTGAGCTAAAAATTGTCAACTCAAAAATCCAATTCTAACACTATTGGGTTAAATTTTCAATTTCAAATTAAAAAATATCCCTTAAATCATTTCTTTTTCTTATAATTACAAGATGAGTGAAATATTTACCTGTTTGACTGAGCACAGATTAGAATTTTTGCAGTAGGTCGTTCCTTTAGTAGGACCATTGAAGCTTGGCCAATAGTTTCCGTTTTACCAGTACCAAACGCACCATAAATAACAAATGGTGGAGTATATCCCAGCCTTTCAGCTACTATATGTTGTACTGCCTGAACTTGGTCTCCATTCAGTATACCAGAACTGAAAACAATAAAATATCAATTGTAAACTGTCATTATATAATGTTCTTACTTATGTATCTGTTCCATGTCATACCAAATTGTAGAGGTGATGGAGAAGACATTCTGATATACATAGTGCCATTCACCATTCTATTATAGCGCTATGTGTCATTTATATCTCTGTATAGGAGTGAGTGAGTGGTTGTTGTTTAACGCCAAATTAGCAATTTTTCAGCTATATCAAGGCGAGAACAACTTACATTTGACGAGATGTCGATGATGATGATGTCCGCTTTGTACTAGATCAACACGCTTAGTTGGATTTTTATAGAGCTAGGCTCACTGAAATAAGTCGGCGCATAGATATGTCACTCCATTCTGACACATTATTCCGATTCCAGTTTATGCTCTTTCTCCTTAGTATGCTTAGTGGTGAAGCAACAAATACCAATTTCATAATCTTTGATTTGACCTGACCGGGACTTGAACCCTGGATCTACCCCACTATATTTCTATATAATGTTTGTAATTACCAGTTAAAGATTTTTTTAACACTTCTTATGTCAGCTAAGTATCATTCTTTGTCCATCATTTTAATATTGATAAAGGATTTCTAACATTATAAATATTTTTTGTTTTATTTGTGTAAAGTAAAAATTGTTCCGTTCATGACGGACAATTTTCAATCATTTTACAAGGTAACTCACATATCTCCTGTTGTTAACAGTTTTAGTTATTTAAGGATAACTTGAGTCATCTGATAGGGTGTAGTACACTTACCTGACTTTAATTACATGTTTCTCATTCCACTGTGGATTTATCTTAGAAATATCAGGAAAAACAATATCAGACGACTTGAGACAGTCAATAGCATGGTGCATCATACAGAACAGACCTCTATCCATCTGGAATTGTATTTCCACCTCCACATCTGATCCTCTCTTATATCCCAGACCATCCAAAGCCTGAACACACTGGGGAGACAAAGCCATATAAATGTGTTCCTTCCCTCGACCATCAAAGTCATAATTCTCTTTACCGACGAGGACAGCTTCGTATACAATGTTATCATGTTGTTCTGAAGGAGCTATAAGTACAGTTCGTACACTAGTTAGAATAAGCTTTCCTGCATCTGTGTCCTCGGTTAAGTAATCAATTAACGGAACTTTAGCAAATAATTCTCCACTCTGGGCAAATAGATAGGTGGTACCTTGAATAGCATTCTTTAACTCTATTGTCGTACACAAGTTGTAGCTGGAAAAAAACCCAAAAAAAAACATGAGGACAAAATCAGCAATTTATTGTCAATATTGTAACTCTAACAAAAACATACATGTGGACAAAATCAACAATGTACTGTCAGGGAACATAACACAATTTACAATACAGTGGAACTTGTGCAATCAGACATCTGAGTTTTCTGACATCTGACAAAATTTTACGATCCCGAAGTAGTTATGTTAACTAAGATAAAACCTGAGTATTCCGACATCCTGTACAATCCTACACATTTCCCTGGTCCCTTGGTGTGTTGGATTATATGTATATCATTCAAATTTAGACTTTAAACTAGGAAGAACTGTTTTAGATACCTAAAACTTATGTCTCCCCTTAATGCAGCCATCTATACAACAATAAGTTACACATTATGAGTTGAATGATACTATTTAAAAAACCATTATTTAACCTTGAGGTCAAAGGTCAAATGAATGTCATTACGGTATGAAACACACCGCCTTATGGTCATGCACCCACATACCAAATATCATTGACCTATCTGGAAAGACAAAAAAGTTATGTCCCGGACAAGAAAATACTATTTAAAAAACCATTATTTGACCTTGAGGTCAAAGGTCAAGGTCCCACAAAGGTTATTATGGTACGCGACACACCACCTTATGGTCATGCACCCACATACCAAATATAATTTACCTATTTGGTAAGACAAAAAAGTTATGGTCCAGACAAGCTTCGCTGAGAAGAAGCAGAAGAAAAAAATCAGACTAAAACAATATGTCTCCCTTCGTTCGAAGGGGAGACATAATTATGTAACAAGACACAAAACATGTGATTAATGTCGGGATACGTTTGAAGTCCAACAATTAGTGAATTAAGTAAAGTATTGTTTACACCAACTGAGTAACTAGTTGAATTTATCCTAGAACCAGAGGATTCATGGAGCCTGCAGTCACTCACCAAGGTTAATGATTGCATTATATTTGTTCAAATCAGTATTAAGATATAGTTACAAATTATACTGTGAATTGTATATTTACTATTTCAGCAATCTGAATAAAATCTATATTATTGAAGTAACATGACATCATTTTATTTCATAGTGTTGAATGCTAGTCCTATTATGTGTATTTACGTTCCGAGTTCTGTTTTGTGATGTTCGTTACAATTTCCGCATAAAAACAATGTTCAGTTCGTTTTTACCTCCAGTTGTTTGTAGGAGGGTTGATCTCTTATTTACGTTATTTGAGTTTGCTTGCACGTAGTGATGTCCAACACATATTGCATTGTCTTTTTTGCTTTGTTTTTCTTCGTCTTGTGTACCCTATGTTGCCAGTTTCTCTGGATTGTCCATTTTTGTTTGCCCCTTCAGTGTTCTCTAACATTTATTGACTTCAAATGCCAGTGTAATATAATGGTTAGCATCCTTGACATGTCATACAGGTGTGTACAACAACAGGTCAGGTAAGACTTTATCTTATACTTGATATTGCTATTTCTCTGTCTTTAACATTCTTCATTTAGTTTTGTGCGTTACCGTTTTGATATGGTGTGAAAGTAGATTTCCAATTACAAGTATTACCAAGTTTAAGTTTGGATTACATACCATTGTGGTATAGTCATGGTTGGAATGAGTCAGTGATTGCTGTTTAACACTAAGTGAGCCAATTTTTCAGCTATTCATTACACAACTGAGTAGGTTCAATATTTTTTATTATAGCTGTTTAATGAGTCCAATCTGATTAAAATAAGATCACTCACTTGGTCCCCTTTACTGATATGTTGCAGCGTGGGAGATCTGAAGAAACCTTATTACAGTTCACGTTATCCTATGTACCATCCAATGAAAATGGTGATTGTGTGACTATGAAAGTGTTACTAAACTGATTTGCATGCTACAAGCAATCCGATTGGCCAAAAAATGTCAATAACCCAAATTTATAATATCATATATTCATGACATAAGGTCACTCGCAAGTGAACCCATAACAAATTTCCTCATATGTCTCAGCATATGTAGCATATCATTAAAGGGGAGCAAATGAGGGATCCATTTGAATCAAATTGTAATGAGTTTTATCTTTATTGAATATTTAAAATAGAACTAATGATTGTTTTACCTAGATATTATTTGATGTCTGGTAATTTCCTCTAACTCTAAAAGTTTGTGCATCATATGATGATAATTATTACGATTGAGTTCTGTAGCCACTGTGTGCTGTGTAATAACACTCTCTGATGAAGATGGTGCTTTATACTGACGTTTTAACTTCTCTCCCAACTCATCCACAAATTTTGTTTCATATCTGATGATTTCTCTGTTTTCACTAGTCCATCTATCAAACTGCAGTTTTTGACGTAATGATTTCACTTTTTCGTGAGTTGACTTTGTTCCAACTTCAACAGATAATTTACGTACAAGTACTGGTTGTGTGCTGAAGTCAAATACAACCCACTGACTGAAGGATCCAAACATTGTACCATTGAAATTAACTCTGACAATAAAACAAGGACTGCCATTGTTATCTACATCTTCAAACATTGTTCCTGGAGAAATCTGACAGCCTTTGTCTAAGTTTCCACCTTGTATGGTAAAATGGAGACGATCTCTGTTATATAGTAATGCTACTCTTTCCAAAGGCATCTACAATATATATAATTCATTCTTTTGTTATAACCAAATAGAAAATTGACATGTGCATTGTGATTAAAAACATTGTTTCATAGACTTCAAATTATTTGCAAACAAAAATTGTTCCTATTTTATTTCAAAAAGGGGTATAATTCCTAAATTTTGCATACTTGGATGGTACAAAGAATTTTAATCCAATTTAGATGCAGCTTTTGTCTATGAATTGATTGCACTGGGTGCTTCTGGTAGTATGCTGACAGATTTCCTCTATCTATTGTATTGCGGTTTCAGGATAGACTCCACAGAAAAGGGTCAAAAAAATTTGAACTTGATTACAGTTCATCCAATTTTAATAGGATTTTTTTGGGTTGAATACTCATCTTTTACGAGTTTCCTTTAAGTCATTACAGAAAATGAGCTATTCTCCATGGAAAAAGAGTCAAAATCTCACAATCATGGAAGATATACATGTGTACACAATTTTGACATGTTTGAAGCATTTTTTATCTTTGAATTGATTGTTTAATTATTTTCAGTTATATTACTTATAACATTCCTATTTTTGTTTTTCAATCAGATTTGACTTAGCTAGAACTTACAGTTTCCAAGATTAAAGGAGTTAAAGGGAGATAACGCTTGAAATCGTAAAATGAGACAAATACTCAAATTACAATGGGTCAAAGCAAATCATAGTGTCCAACACATTAATGTGTCAAGCAAAATACTGTGTCCACACTTGCTCTTAATATTCACTTGTTCTCTTGTCAACATACTGTGGCCGTACCATGCTTCACTCTTGTCAACATACTGTGGCCGTACCATGCTTCACTCTTGTCAACATACTGTGGCCGTACCATGCTGCACTCTTGGAAGCCCTTTATTTTAATTATGTTTTCTATGCACAGTAGTGACAAAACAAATCTCCCTATAACATAATTTCCAATCTTAATGAATTGATAATATCATTACAGTTTCTACAATCACTTTTCTTTTATAATGACCAACAAAATAATCTGCCCAGTAAAAATGTTACTGGCCAACATTGTATGTGTATATGGATCTGACCAAGTCAATAAATTACATGATATAACTGAAATATTGTTGAAAGTGGCATTAAACACCATAATCCTAACCCCCAACAAATTACACACCCTGGCTTTAACAGTAAATGTCCATGTAAAGTTAGCATTTTTCTCCTCTTCATAGATATGCATGGTCTCAGCACATTTTACAGACACACCAGGTAACGATTCAGCTATCTGTTAAAAAAATAATGCAATGTATTAAATTGTTTTGATGACTTTCAAATGATATTACCAAATAATGGTCAGTTAAGAAGTAAAACTTAACTCAAATTACATATAGTTTTCAACAGAGAGGACACCCCGTGTCTGCCACCTGGTCACACACTGAGCAGCTCTGTGTGTTTGAGATCAGGGAAACTTCATTAGTCTTTATCTAACAGTACAAGTTTATAATAAACTAGAATAACAATTAAAAGTTAAAGTGGGAAAAACTTAAATAACAAAAGATTAAAAGATAAGGGGAGATAACTTTATTGTTGTAACATAGTAACACTTAGTAGGTAGACATACCACTCTGACACTTGAATCTTCATTTTCATATTGTTCTACCAACTGATCCATGAAAGAGAAGACCTGTTCCTGTCTGGCCATGTCACGCTTCATCTGTCGCCATTCAGATCGTTCTCTCCACTCATCCAATTCTTCCTGACTGTGAGCTGACTGACATAAATTATACATGTCTGGGGCATTTGAGTACGGACATTTGTTTCCATTATCATGTCTGAAATAAGTAAAAAAAAAATGTTTCAAGTCCTTATGTTACATTTTAGAATTGGTAGCATCATGCAACAAGAATAGGAGCTTGCCAATTCAGAATAAAGACATCTTGTCCACATCAATGGTAATCTGGAGTAAAATCATGATGTCGAAAACGAGAGGCTCACCTGATCATGTAATTGTTCACCTGATTTACAATTGGTTTAAAATTTGCTTGTATAATAATATCTAATAATCATCATATAATGTCAGTTAAAAAGGGTGGAGCTATAGGGCAATAAGTCAAAGGCAATAGAAGATTTTAATATGACTTTTTTGGGACAAAATAAACATCAATTTCAACCTTCAAAAGCTCATAATAATCTAAGAAAATTTGGAATGTTTGTTAATTTCTCCTTAAATTTGGTCAATTTTAGATTAAAATACAGAAGTTACTATCATTTACAGAAATGATTCTCTGTCTAAATAGAACTAGTGTGCATATAATTTGTCAAAAATCACCATATAAATTACTTTCATTAAAAGATACCATACTGTACATGTACACAGACTGAGAGGTTATAGCCATTCCCCCATGGTGGCTACTTGTAATACATACTGTATACAGAGGCTATAGTCAGTCGACTGAAGACAACCCTCACCCCACCCCCCCACCCACGGTGGCTACTCGTAATATACATACTGTATACAGAGGCTATAGTTGACTGAAGCCAACCCCCCTCCCCCCCTCACGGTGGCTACTCGTAATATACATACTGTATACAGAGGCTATAGTTGACTGAAGCCAATCCCCATGGTGGCTGTCTGTAATTCCATTGATGTTCCTTGTCAGAATTAACATTAAAGTTATGTTTCTCTGAAGCACAATGTTCATCCCATTGTTTCTGACTGTTACATTGTACACCACAGTAAGGACAGTAGTGCGTGCTGGACTTGAGGTGGGTTGGTAGAGCTACTTTATTGTGAGTGATGGTAACTACTGATTCTCCTCCAGCAATTCTACTCTTTTCAGTTGATGCTCTGCTCTCCAGGGCTTCTTTACTACGCTCATATAACTGATCAGGAGCCTTAACTGAAATATAGAAAATAATAAAGTAAAATACTCTCTTGTGGCCCTACTTTCTGGGGACTTCCTGTCATGTAACTCACTAGGTGTCCCTGCTGTGGCCTTACTTTCTGGAGACTTCCTATCATGTAACTCACCGGGTGTCCCTGCTGTGGCCCTACTTTCTAATACTTCCTATCATGTAACTCATCGGGTGTCCCTGCTGTGACCCTACTTTCTGGGGACTTCCCGTCATGTAACTCACCGGGTGTCCCTGCTGTGGCTCTACTTTCTGGGGACTTCCTGTCATGTAACTCACCAGGTGTCCTTGCTGAAGTCATACTTTCTGGGGACTTCCTGTCATGTAACTCACCAGGTGTCCTTGCTGAAGTCATACTTTCTGGGGACTTCCTGTCATGTAACTCACCAGGTGTCCCTATTGAAGCCCTGCTTTCTAGAGACTTCCTGTCATGTGACTCACCATGCTAGCTAACAGCTAGCAGTTGTTGTGAAAGGGTCTAGACATCCCAATTAGTCATATAAGTTAAACATATAAATACATAAAATAAAATAATAATAAAAGCGTTAATTACTTGATAATGGCACTTCAAACTTTTCCATTTACGTATCTCATGAGTTATCCATCGATAACATAATTATCTTTTCGATGTGTCTCTAGATTTTTCAATTGATATATCTCTATCATTTAAACGTTTAATCAAACATCAAATGATAATAAGTTAAGCGTAGAATTGACACCGATCAATGATAAATTCTGATAAATTCGTTTCATTCCCCTAGTTTTAGATAACCCCTGACAAATGCATTGCTATCGATCCTGAAATGCATTATTTTTTGTATAATTGTGGATTTTAAAAATCTTTAAGATGAAAGAGTGAATAAATATTGTCTATTTATTTTATTTAATGAAAAAATATTTTAGTTTTAACAGTCGAACCGGTGACATATTGCCGGGTGCCGGCCGTTATTGAAATCCCTGATAATCTACAAACAATCATTGTCAAAACCCTCCAAAATATAAACTATGTATTCAGTAACATCCTACCATCCTGGTCACATTATCCATTGCCCCACCCTGGAAGAAAATAACAATATTTAGTGACAACCTACCATTATATGTACACATCTACTGCCCCACCCTGGTGAAGATAACAACATTTACAGTGGCAACCTACCATCATGCGTACACATCTACTGCCCCACCATGGGGAAAATAACAATATTTACAGTGACAACCTACCATCATGTGTACACATCAACTGCCCCACCCTGGGGAAGATAACAATATTTACAGTGACAAACTACCATCATGTGCAAACATCTACTGCCCCACCCTGGTGAAGATAACAATATTTACAGTGGAAATCTGCCATCATGCGTACAAATCTACTGCCCCACCCTGGGGAAGATAACAATATTTACAGTGGCAACCTACCATCATGTGCACACATCCATTGCCATATTTTAAGTTCTTCCTCACTGTGAGCAAAGGAACAATGTCCTGTCCCATTATATGCACATTTGTTTCTCTCCTTTATTCCTTTACACATCAAGAAACGGAATCCTGTTGGGATTTTCTTGGGTAACGTCCTAATTTCTTTGTTATTAGTAGCCAACAGTAACATTTTATTGGCTGACCAGTTAGAATGTCCTTTAGCACAACGATCTCTATCTCCATCCCGGATACTTTTCATCCCGTTCTTCCAACACGTTGAACAGATCTGTAAAATAACCCACGGACATGCATCCTCATCAAATTCTACCTCTGTCTTTTTCTGTTCTTTCATCTGTAATGGCTGGTTAGCTGTTGATTTTAATGTAGATGCTAAAGTTGGTGTTGACGGCGCTACAGAAGCAGGCTGGTGTCGGTTCTGTTGTTTGTCCTTTCCAGACAATATCCTATTGACCTCATTTACAATTTCCTCCTGTGATAATCCTGAGTCTCTCTCAAGCATCCAAATATCCCTCTCTACAAAGCTGTGAGCAAAGCGACAATCTCCAGTACGACTGTTCCTACAAAATTTCAACCACTTGCACAATTTAAAGAACGCTGTTTTGTGTAGAAATCCTCTACTGTTTATCATTGTAATAGTTCCATCTATTCCGAAATGTGCCAGAATTTTAGAAGGCAGCCATGGATGTCTAAGATCTCCACTACAAATAGATTTATTTTCCTCACAAATAAAACTAATCAACATTGGTACATGATTAAAACAGGCTCTACAAATAAAACTGAAGTTTCCATCGTGTTTACGTAAAATATCCATCATTGTGTATCTCTGACTTCGATTCTGTAAAATAAATTCTGTTATACTGTATAACTCGTCTTTCTCCATAGTCCACAAACTCTGCTCAATGTCGTTGTGAGCAAAGCTACAGCCTTCAGGACCATACATACAATTCATAGGGTTTTTGTATACGTAGCTATTACATAATTTATATCTTCCAAGGAAATCTCTATGATTTTTACGCTCACGAACATGTAAAAATACTGGTGAATGTTTAGGTCGCACAGCAAATATATCTTCCTCACATTTATGTGTGACGTCGTGTATATACAACTGCCCATAATCTCCCGGGGAGCAACAGTTTTTACAAAGAAGTCTAAACTCATGAGTATCTCTGTAGGGAAAGGTCATTTTACTTGGTCTAGCATCCTCTGCCTGCTTTATAACTACATAGTTATGTTCTAATTTTGGAGACTCAGATACAGTGTTGGGCGCTGGCATCCTTACAGGAGGAGGCTGTGATCTTCTTTGAGGTCCTGAAACATAAATCACATTTGTCAGCTATCCATTACATCATATCAATAAAGGATATTATATTTATCATCTAAAATAATCTACAATTCATTGAAGGTAGGTAGTATTTGGTATAAGATATATTTTCCAGACTGAATGAAACATGTCTTCAGAGCTCACTAGTACGAAGAACAAGTAAATTTCTTGTTCTGAACATAAATGCATAATACTACTTTGAACATTGTTAACTGTATTTTAAAATCAGGAATATGTATTAAGTATTACAAAACACATCAATGTGTATTATGTATTACAAAACACATCAATGTGTATTATGTATTACAAAACACATCAATGTGTATTATGTATTACAAAGAGCATCAATGTGTATTATGCATTACAAAACACATATATGTGTAGTATGTATTACAAAACACATCAATGTGTAGTATGTATTACAAAACACATCAATGTGTAGTATGTATTACAAAACACATCAATGTGTATTATGTATTACAAAACACATCAATGTGTACTATGTATTACAAAACACATCAATGTGTTAATGTATTACAAAACACACCAATGTGTATATTAAGTATTACAAAACACATCAATGTGTATTATGTATTACAAAACACATCAATGTGCACTATGTATTACAAAACATATCAATGTGTTTATGTATTACAAAACACATCAATGTGTATTATAAAACATATCAATGTGTATTATGTATTACAAAACACATCAATGTGTATGATGTATTACAGAGCATCAATGTGTATTATAAAACATATCATTGTGTATTATGTATTACAAAACACATCAATGTGTATGATGTATTACAGAACATCAATGTGTATTACAAAACACATCAATGTGTAGTATGTATTACAAAACACATCAATGTGTAGTATGTATTACAAAACACATCAATGTGTAGTATGTATTACAAAACACATCAATGTGTAGTATGTGTTACAAAACACATCAATGCACGGTATGTATTACAGAGCATCAATGTGTATTATGTATTACAAAACACATCAATGTGTAGGATGTATTACAAAACACATCAATGTGTATTATGTATTACAAAACACATCAATGTGTATTATGTATTACAAAGAGCATCAATGTGTATTATGTATTACAAAACACATCAATGTGTACTATGTATCACAAAACACATCAATGTGTATGATGTATTACAGAGCATCAATGTGTATGATGTATTACAGAGCATCAATGTGTATTATGTATTACAGAGCATCAATGTGTATGATGTATTACAGAGCATCAATGTGTATGATGTATTACAGAGCATCAATGTGTATTATGTATTACAGAGCATCAATGTGTATTATGTATTACAGAGCATCAATGTGTATTATGTATTACAGAGCATCAATGTGTATTATGTATTACAAAGAGCATCAATGTGTATTATGTATTACAAAACACATCAATGTGCATTATGCATTACAAAGAGCATCAATGTGCATTTTGTGTTTTGTATGCATTACAAAACACATCAATGTGTAGTATGTATTACAAAACACATCAATGTGTATTATGTATTACAAAACACATCAATGTGTATTATGTATTACAAAACACATCAATGTGTATTATGTATTACAAAGCACACCAATGTGTATTATGTATTACAACCGCATCTGTGGTGCAATGGTAACATGCATGCTTGCCTCAAGTGCAGTCAGACCAAAGATTATAAAATTGGTATTTGTTACTTCTCCGCTAAGCACGCAGCATTAAGGAGTAAGAGCAAAGACTGGTTGACTCGGAATCAGAATAATGTTTCAGAGGGGAGCGACATGTCTATCTGCGGACTGTTGTTTCAGTGAGCAAGCACTATAAAAATCCAATTCAGCGTGTTGGTCTAGAACAAAGCGGACCTCATCATCATCTCATTGAAAATTAACTTGTTCTCCCCATGATATAGCTAAAAAATTGCTGAGTTGGCGTTAAACAACAATCACTCACTCACTATTATGTATTACAAACACTTCAAAGTGTATTATGTATTATGTATTACAAAACAATAAGTCAACTCTATAAGTGTTCCTAATGCAGATATTAAGTATAGAATTTTTGATGATATACATACCTGTAAATACTGGAGGCCTATTGAGAGATGGAGGTGGAAACGAGAATCTGGAAAGAAATGGTTGATGCATAATTGGTTGTACTAGTGGTGGTGGTGGCTGTGAAAAGTTTGGTAGTGGATGGTAGATAGAGGCAGGAGGCATTGGATTTATGACTGGTCCAGATAGCAATGGCTGACCAGTATAAATAGCCGACTGTTGATTACTAGACATTGGCGGTCTTGGTGGGTTCTGTAATAATGGTGGTCGTCTTGGTGGTGGTTGTGATAATTCTGCCATTGGTGGAAGTTTTGGTGTTTCCTTTGCCTGTTCAAACCTCGGAGCTCTAACTGGTTCAGGTGGAGCTGTTCTTTGTTTGGTAACCTCTATAACTGGTTCCTTGTCATTCTGTTTAGATGTGATTACTTCAGGAATAGTCTGTTTGATTTCTACTGGTTTCCTATTTTTATAGCTCATTCCTGGTATTTCCTGTTTCTGCAATTGATTAAGTTTTCCCTCTAGAGAATTCAACTGATCACTAGACACTGTAAAAGACATCCACATATATTACTAACAAATAATACAAAAATTTGACATGCTTTGTTTTTACTTGTTTATGAATAGACCAAGGAAAATATTATATTTTAGAAGAGGTGAATTCTTATGTAATTTTTCATTTATATTGTTTTCTTGTTCTTTGAAAGTTCAGAGTATACTGTGTCAAAAAGATAAGTATACACTATAGATGTACAAATTAATTTCGGTAGGATCAAGATCACATTAAACAGCATTGTTTCAGTTATAGTTAGCATGCTCGCCACGAGTTTGGTAGATCATGGGTTCCAACTCTGTTCAGGTCAAACCAAAGACAATAAAATTGATATTTGCTGCTTTTCCGCTAAGCATGTAGTATTAAGGAGTAAGAGCAGCCAGGTTGGTCCAGAAAATAAGGACAAAATGTCTGAGTGGGGCAACATTTCTACCTACATGACAAATACCAAACATGCACACAAATTATCTGCATATTTAAAGAGGCAGACTACCTCAAATTGCTTAAATATAATTAGAGGCTCAGTTTGCTGAGCCTGTGTCGCTCACCTTTACTTCTACTTTGACGAAACTTAATACAGAGCCTTCCATACCATAGGTGCTTCCCACCAAGTTTCGGTTCATTTGGCCAAGCAGTTTCAGAGAAGATTTTTAGAAATCAACCAACCAGAAACAAGAATTGCCTATGGCAGCCATGTTTGTTAACAGATCGGGATGAAATTAGCAATCTTTATAGAGGACCTTCCATAGATGCTTCCTACCAAGTTTTGGTTCAATTGGCTCAGCATTTTCACGGAAGAAGATTTTTAGAAATCAACCAATCTGAAACAAGAATTGCCTGTGGCAGCCATGTTTGCTAATGAATCGGGACAAAATGAGCATTCTTTATAGAGGACCTTCCATAGATGCTTCCTACCAAGTTTCGGTTCATTTGGTAAAGTGGTTTCAGAGGAGAAGATTTTTAGAAATCCACCAATAAGAAACAAGAATGGCCTGTGGCGACCATGTTTGTTAACGAATCGGGACGAAATGAGCAATCTTTATAGAGAACCTTCCATACATGCTTTCTACCAAATTTCAGTTCATTTGGGAAAGCGGTTTCAGAGGAGAAGATTTTTTAGAAATCAACCAATCAGAAAAAAGAATGGCCTGTAGCGGCCATGCTTGTTAACGGATTGGAACTAAATGAGCATCTTTAAAGAGGACCTTCCAAGGATGCTTCCTACCAAGTTTTGATTCATTTGGCCAAGCGGTTTCAGAGGAGAAGATTTTTTTAGAAATCAACCAATCAGAAACAAGAATGGCCTGTAGAGGCCATGTTTGTTAACGGATCGGGACAAAATGACCAATCTTTATAGAGGACCTTCCACAGATGCTTCCTACCAAATTTCAGTTCATTTGGGAAAGTGGTTTCAGAGAAGAAGATTTTTTAGAAATCAACCAATCAAAAACAAGAATGGCCTGTGGCGGCCATGTTTGTTAACGGATCGGGACTAAATGAGCAATCTTTATAGAGGACCTTCCAAGGATGCTTCCTACTAAGTTTTGATTCATTTGGGCAGGCGGTTTCAGAGGAGAAGATTTTTTTTTAGAAATCAACCAATCAGAAACAAGAATGGCCTGTGGCGGCCATGTTGGTTAATGGATCGGGACGAAATGAGCAATCTTTATAGAGGACCTTCCATAGATACTTCCTACCAAGTTTTGGTTCATTTGGCCTAGTGGTTTCAAAGGAGAGGATTTTTTTTAATCGGCCAATCAGAAACAAGAATTGCCTGTGGTGGCCATGTTTGTTAATGGATCGGGACAACATTAGCAATCTTTATAGAGCACCTTCTATAGATGCTACCTACCAAATTTCAGTTCATTGGGGAAAGCGGTTTCAGAGAAGATTTTTTAGAAATCAACCAATCAAAAACAAGAATGGCCTGTGGCGGCCATGTTTGTTAACGGATCGGAACTAAATGAGCAATCTTAATAGAGGACCTTCCAAGGATGCTTCCTCCCAAGTTTCGGTTCATTTGGCCAGGCGGTTTCAGAAGAGAAGATTTTTTTAGAAATCAACCAATCAGAAACAAGAATGGGCTGTGGCGGCCATGTTTGTTATCGGATCGGGACGAAATGATCAATCTTTATAGAGGACCTTCCATAAATGCCTCCTACCAAGTTTCGGTTCATTTGGGCAAGTGGTTTCAGAGGAGAAGATTTTTAAAAATCGGCCAATCAGAAACAAGAATTGCCTCTGGTGGCCATGTTTGTTAATGGATCGGGACAAAATGAGCAATCTTTATAAAGGACCTCCAATAGATGCTTCCTACCTAGTTTCAGTTCATTAGGCTGGGGGTTTCAGAGGAGAAGATTAAAATGTGAAAAGTTAACGGACGACGGATGCCAAGTGATGGTAAAAGCTCACATTGGCTTTGGCAAGGTGAGCTAAAAAGTCAAATACAATATTTGTATGTTTGGGTTGCTTCATAACACCTGAATATAAATAAACCCATATGCTTGTCATTACTTTTTATCTTTAAGTTGGAAAAGGGGTCATAACTCCTACATAATGTGTCTGTTGCAAATCATTACAATATGTACATTATAATATCTTACAGAGAATATGATACTGAGATATATCAACGTATAAAACATATAAGCAAGACGTTGGATGTTTAACAAAACTCGCATATGATAAGTCTGGGGTTTTGAAACCAGAGGCTCCCAGGAGCCTGTAATCGCTCACCTGGATCAAAGCTGCTTTCAATAACAACGCAACTGCACTGTGGCGGCCATCTTGGCGGGAGAGCGCAACTGCCGGACACAATTTTGGAAGAGGACCATCCAATGACTATTCCATCAAAGTTTGGTTCTAATTGTGCTACTGGTTCCAGACAAGATGGTTTTTATGTGAATTTCCCATAGGGTTCTATGTTAAACTAAGTACAGCTGTGCAGCCATCTTGGTCAGAGGGAGGGACCACCAGACACAATTTTGGAAGAGGACCATCCAATGACTATTTTATCAAAGTTTGGTTCCAATTGAGCAACTGGTTCCAGACAAGAAGATTTTTTATGTGAATTTCCCATAGGTTCCTATGTTAAACTAAGTTCGGCTGTGGGGGCCATCTTGGTCGAAGGATCGAACTGCCTGACATATTTTTGGAAGAGAACCATCCAATGACTATTTCATCAACATTTAGTTCTTATTGAGCAAATGGTTTCAAACAAGAAGATTTTTATGGGAATTTCCCATAGGGTCCTATGTTAAATTAAGTTCGGCTGTGGCGGCCATCTTGGTCGGAGGTCTGAAATGTCGGACATAAATTTGGAAGGGAACCACCCAAGGATCATTTCAGCAAAGTTTGGTTGAGATTGGCTCAGTAGTTTCAGAGGAGAAGATTTTTTAAATTTCATCCCCCCTTTTTTCTATTTTTAGCTTGGCGGCCATCTTGGTTGGAAGTCGGGATCACCGGACACAATTTTGGAAGGGGCCATCCAAGAATCATTTCAGCAAAGTTTGGTTGAGATTGGCTCAGTAGTTTCAGAGGAGAAGATTTTTTTAAAATTTCATCCCCCCTTTTTTCTAATTTGCATATTCGGTCAAAATCGACAAAAGTTCAAAGTTCATAAAAAATCCTGTAATACATGTTAAAAAGCTCATCATTATGCTTATACAGTTCAAATTTGGGCACATTCTGGCTTAAAATAGAGCAGTTGTGGCCATTTGAAGAAATTTCTATTTTTAGTAACAGTGGCCATCTTGAATGGAGGGCGGGACTGTCAGACACAATTTTGAAAGTGATGACAATAGCTCACATGGCCTAAAGGCCAGGTGAGCTAAAAAACGAATATGCATCATACATGCCCTCGCTCTGTATTCTATGTTTTAAGTAACATAAGACCAAATGAGGTCTTGATTTATTATATCACAACTCACTTATTCCTAATGATTTAAGCTTATTCACATATCCTGTAATGCTGAATGATCCGTCTCTATCCAAGGTCCATAACTCTGCTTCAGCTTTATTGTGGGCAAAGGTACACATTTCTTCTCTAACTTTACATGGTCTTCCTGCTTGAAAGTGGGTACACAGTTTATATCCTCCATATTGTTGAAATTTTGGTTCAATTCTTGTTCGTATTTTCAACCAGTTTACAGCATTTTTCTGTCGTAGCTTTACAATCAACATGTCATGTGTACAGGTATGCTGAGATTCTACGTACTGGCTTCCATGAATACCATCTCCTGTTTTCTTAAAACATGCCTGACAAGCTAATTTAAAGTCATATGAAGACATAGGAAACTTGACATCTTTGATATTTTCCAAGGTCAGTGTCACAGTCGTTGATTTCTTTTCCACTACAGGCTTCTGGGTAGTTTTCTGAGCCTTTGGTGGAAGTGAATTTGAGTTCTTAGCTACAAGAAAAACACTAATACATTAACACATTTTCTTAAAGATAAAACTATAGTCTAATATTGATATAAAAATAAAACAATTTGGGCGTTGCCACCTTGTTTACCCCCTTCTATCTTAGAAATTGTAAGAGCCAATAAAAAATCTGTCGCAAAAATTTTATTAAGAGAATTTCATAAGGAACATAAAGACAAATATTTCATCAAGATTAGTTAAAAAATAAACTCTCCACATACAAAAACAGTAAACTCCCTCTTTGACACCTTTGGGCCTCTTCTTTCTCTTGTATATTCCATCAACAACAAAAATGTAACTTTTGAGAGGAACGTGCAAATAACATTCATACCAAGTTTGGTTCCAATTGGCCCAGTGGTTTCAGAGAACAAGATTAAAATGCTAAAGTTTATGAACGACGACAGACAATGAACGCTAAGTGATGACAATACCTCACAACCCTTTGGGTCAGGTGAGCTAACAAAAATACTAGTTAGAGACCAATCCAAGGAGTATTCAAAATTAGCATGAGGTCAGAATATTTAAATTTAAATATATGTGTAATCGTAGAACCATAAAACTGACCATTCATAATCAAATCAAATGATTAAATTACAATACAAATACATTTATTTAATCAAAGTTTACTTTACTAAGATACTTTCAAATGAATAATATATACCTGGTGAAGAGAAGCTGTCAAGTTCACAAACAGGAGTACGCTTGGTCTAAACAGAGACAAAAAAAAACATTTTTTAATTAGTTAGAAACATTTTACACAGTAAATCAAATAATAAAGCAAAATCAAATTAAAACAAACAACTACTTTTATTAAAAATATTTCTTCTATACAAGCTCTGTGAGAAAATAAAACTAGACTGAAGCATACACCTGAAACATTTGGACTCTGGAGCATATCACTAGGAAACAGAAAATGCAAATATGCCCGGTAAAATGCAAATAATTAAAGATTACTAGTTATATTAGCATTTACCTGTTAAATTAGCGAATTGTCTTGTTATATTTGCGTTTTACCTTTTAAATTTGCATTTTACCATTTTACCAGTCGTCACTAGCTCATTGAATATGACGATCTATAGTATTATATTATCGTGTATCTATACGTATTTATTTATTTATTTATTTATTATTATTATTTATGTCATACTAGTCTGGCCCTTAATAAATTTAGTGTATTCAATACACAATAATCCATCAATTGTTGCGTATTTGATTTTCATGTCGTATTTTAACTTAATGCGATGTTTATTAAGAAATGTGACTTTAAATGTATTAAAATATTAGCAAAGTGTGATACACGTACAGAATACATATACTGTTGTCACTTCACTATTACTTGTTTATCATGCGAGAAATACATTAACCTTGTAATACCTATGCTGAGACTATTTACTAAAAAATGAATTAAGTATATATTAAACTATCGGTCTCTATTAAGCTATTTATGTCTTGTTTTATAGCACAGGATTGTGTATGTACAGCGTCAAAGTTATTGTGCTTTAAAAGTTCTGATTATTGTAATGAGGCACCTTAATGAACAATAAATATTTTTGTTTATGATATAAAACAAATAATCATAACCCTATGTAAACGCCGTAGCGTACACGCCCTTTTCCGATCCAACAGAAATATGCAATTTACATGTAAACACTATTTTGTCAGTTAATTAGATTGATCAATAAATACAGGATTTTTTTCTTCTTCAAATGTTTATATAATTCCCTGATAAATATAAGAACAATCTATAATAGTATTATATTATTGTTTATTTATTTGTACCATTCTGGATGATAATAACTTTAGCTATTCAATACACAATAATCCATCAATCGTTGTGTATTTTACAGTAGTTATGTATATTTTATTTCTTGATTTTGTTTTTCAGGATCTAGAACTATGCACTCATATTTATTTCAATTTGATGTTGATTTAAATGTAAACGTTTAATATTTTCACGGAGATTCAACATTATAATTTATGTTTATTTATTTTACAGGCGATTGATGCAATTTAGTGGCCTTACCGTTCATCATTACGAACATATTGTTATATGGTAAATTACTTCAAGCCTTACAAATTGGGTAGCCTATTGTGCGACATTATATCCAACTTAATCATGATTCGCTTCGATAACTCTGTAATTTATTACGGGCTTGTTTTCGATAAAAAAAAATATGTGTATGGATATTTTTTTTAAATAATCGCTAATACAGTGTTAAACATAGATTTGTATGCATCTGAAAGCAAAGCTCGGAGCTAAGAAATTATTCATATGAATATTTTACGTTAAGCTTAACGTTTAAAAAAATGAAATTCACTTCTGTAAACATCTGTTTTATAGGCCTTGTATTAAAATATGTGTTGAAATAGTGTAAAACAATTGAATTTTGTATAATTCAGAGAGAGAACACATTTGTTGTCCCCACAAGAGTTACATGCTTAGAGGCCTTTTCCTCAGGTGTACCACCTGTTGTGTTTACTGCTAAAGTGTATATTGTATTGGAGTGAGCTGTAAGTAATGAATTTATACCAAAGTAATAAAATTTTATGATTTCGTGTATCCCTCAAGGCCAAGTTATAGTTAGAGTATATTAAGTGAAATTTTAATGGTTAAGAAGGGGCGGAGGAGCAAAGCGATGCGACCCCCTTCTTAACCAATAAAATTTCACTTAATATACTCTAACTGACTTAGAATGTAACCTACTTTTTCATTGGTTCAATGTTCCAGACATTTCATACGTCACACCCTAGACGTTTGCTGGAAAGTGCGCGGCACTGATTTTACCACGGCATGATGGAGGACGTGTTGAATGACGAAAGCGAAAATATATCTTTGTTTCAACTACTTGACATCCCCACACAACAGCTGCATTTAATATGAAACGCGTGTGCGCGAAGCCGAAGAATTTTTTTTAATTGAAGTGCCTGACAACGTAAGGAAAATTGTGATCGTAAAAGCACAGGTACATGGGGTCATGACCTACATTACCCCCCCCCCTCCCCCTTTTTTTCCCATACACTTCTCAACATAATTTTGGTATCAAATAATCATAAATCTACTATTTCTTTCTCTCTATATTGATTTATAGAGATTTACGATTATTTGATACCAAAATTACGTTGTCGGGCACTTCAATTTTAAAAATTCCTTCGGCTTCGCGCACATGCGTTTCATTTTTAATGCAGCTGGGCCCGTATTCATAAAGCCACTTAAGTTAAGATTTTCCTAAGGAAACACTTAAGTTAAGGAAACTCCACCCATTTTACTTGAGTGGTATTCATAAAACTTCTTATTTTAAGTATTTCCTAAGAATAACCTTAAGTTAAGGAAACTCCGCCCATCATACTTAAGTGGTATTCATAAACGTCCTTAAACTAAGAAAACACTTAAGATAGGTTCCTTAAGTTTTCTTGAATTGCTATTTTATATTGATTGTGAGTTATGAAAGTGATATTGTATGAATAAAAAGATAACAACAAACCATATTAGCAATATTTCATAGGCATTCGAGTTTATCATCAAATCCATATCATATCTTACATGTACATAAAATTCACCATCAAGGTCATTTTCCGGATGAGTAAATATTTTTACAACCGTACCATTTGATGGCACGTGCTTTGCGGGTATATGAAATAAGCATAATTAAAGCATATTAGTATTGCATTATTACCAATACAAACATGTTCCATGTCGGACGTTTTCGGTTGTTTCATGCTGGGAGAAGAGCTTTACGTAGAGAGCGAGTATTCAGAGATCGTACAAAACCTCTTGATATCTACGATGACTTTGAGTTAATAGACAAATACAGATTTGACCGACAGTCTATTATGATGATATGTGATATGTTACAGGATGACTTAGAAAGCAGTACATTTAGGAATCGAGCCTATTTTTTTTTTATGTTTTATTTACATGATATTTCCATACAGTCATTAAAATTAGTTTCGTATATAACTGTTGAACGTAAAATCCTCCAAATAGATGAGGGAGGTGCATCCAAACTCAAAAGTGGGAAGTTGAGGAACATTATGATTGTGTCCCTGATAAACATACATGTACCTAAATTTTAAAGAAATATAATTGTTGACGAAAATTTTGCTCTTAAAACGTCCTTTCTTTTCTCGTATTCCTCCATTAGTATCATCTTCTCTCAATCGGTCCAGTTTGGCTTTCTCTTGGACATGTTTAATAGTTAAAGATTTTGATACGACTTCAGTTTTTATTTATATATGTATGTATGTATTGAATTGGTCAAGCAATGCACGTGAAAGAGTATATTAAGTGAAATTTTATTGGTTAAGAAGTAACTTGAATAATACTGCGCCCTCTATCGGCACTTTCGCTGGACGAGGGCTTGAACGCTCTTAGTGGTAAAAATCCGTCAGGCTGCTGGCTGGTACAGCCGACCAATCAAATGTCAGATATTAGCGTGTATGCGCATTAGTGAATCCCTTTACATCCGTTTGTAAATATTGACAAAACAAACACGGAGAATGATTGTGCACGTGCCTTTGCATATTTAGAAAACAAATACACCTTTATTCTCATAATTATGATTTAAATTGCCATAGATTCACAAATCTTTAAAGATTTAAAAAAATAAAACACTGTGTAATCATTTTTTGAAGTTTTTATGTTTTAATCTAAATTTGCTAAAATGTCGCAATACACATCTAACATGTGTAAATAAATACACATCTAAATAAATGAAATGTGACTTAAAGTATTAATTATATAAATCCTTGCCTTCTATCAATTTTAATTTCTTAACTAATTCTTATTCTTATTATGTAACAATATGGTCAGGTTGTTATTTTCATTGAATGGCATCTCAAAATAGATGGCTTCACAGTAGGAGCTCTTCCTGTATATTACAACTGACAGCTAATGCATGACAAACAATTTTAATCAGCCATCAGTATCATAAAATACATTTTTTTTTAATCTTTATTTTAAATGAAATTAAAAAATCATTATAAGAGTGAATTCAATTCAAGCTTTTATTTACTTTCCAACTTTGAAATAAAAATCATTATGTTTTAATATTTAAAAAATAGTAATTATTCATTTATGTTTTATTTCATGTTTGGTTGTATTTATCCGGATATGTGTATTGCATTCAACATTACATCATCTGATCACTCCATTGGACATTATTTACAAACACTTTAGCTCCTCCTATTTTATGTCGTAATACCCATAAGTCATAGCGATTTACTATTTCCGGTTTGACAGATTTTTTCAATGAATGCATCCAGGCGCTAATGCAGCGACTATCGGGAGAGTAATATAACGACTGGATTATTTGGGTTAGTTAAGAAGGGGGTCGCATCGCTTCGCTCGCTCCGCCCCTTCTTAACCATTAAAATTTCACTTAATATACTCTAACTATAACATAATATCAAAGAATGGTGTCCTTCCTAATTAAGAGGAATTAAGGGGTCCCATTAAGGGTGAATTATCAGGGTAATCACATGTTAATAAAGGTAAATTTGATTCTCTTTTTTGCTTTTTCTACATAAATGGAATTACATAAAATACGAAAACAAATTAATGAATATGTATTATTAAACTCTAAAACTATAAAATTACACATCAAATATGAAAACATAATAATTAATATTTATATTAAACATTAATAATACAGAGTTCGCGAAATTGCATATGGGTTTGGTGGTCCTAGTGAAAAAAAATGACAGTCCTCACTACAGCCAGCATGGATTCCGCCAAATCTGCGCGGTTTCGCGGCGCGGAAATTGACTAATTAGCATCTGGAAGTCCGCGATCGTCTCGCGGCAGTCAAATTGTCCATCAGGACATTCGCGGACAACACGTTATTAGCCCAGCAAGCGAGGAAAGTAACCACATAAAAATAGTTTTGTTGAAGTCATAGAGAAACGATCTTTGTTTATTATTATTATTTACTTTTATTTGTTTTCTTCATTTTTTTTTTTTTTTTAGAATTTAACTTGTTTATATGTATGCAATGAAATTATCTTTCTCGTTACCAAAACAAGAAAAGTATTCTCTGTTTTGTGCATCCATAATCGATTTAATTTTTAACAACTCTCTCACCTTGTCAATCATGTGTTAATTGCTCCTTATCGGTCTCTTTGATGTATAATTGACTGACAAATGGGCGGTGCTTATTGTACAGATATAGAAATAGAATAAATATAAGTTTATTAACAAAATCAGGGCCCCAGGAGGGCATATACAATTAACAAGGGGGAAAAAAAGATATTATGTATATATTTTTTAATGTCGGACTTAAAAGCAAATTAGAGCTTATGTTATTGTTGTACTCATGTACCGACTTTTAAAATAAATTACAAATGATGCCCACCGGTGCAAACGTAAAAGTCGTACAGTTTACTTTGTTCAGTCAATCCCATTTAACTTTTGCATTTGAAATTACTGAAATTAATTTCATGTGATTACAAATCATTGACACGCATTCAACCTGTACCTGAAATATCGGGACCATCAATCATCAAATTTACGGCAACGTAAATATTTACATGTATATTGTTTTGTATATATCTCATACTAGACGGAATTAGCATTAGACTTTACGAATAAAGTTGAAACAAAAATTTGAAAAATGATTAGGTGTAAAAATATATCTTCGCATGTTCATGTATAACATAACATAACATAACATAACATAACATAACATAGTTTATTAAATCAATCAAGAAGCCAGTGAGAGCACAGAATTACAGACATTTACATTTTACACTTACAATGATTTTGATGATGTATGCAAAAGGGGGTAAGGTAAATATGACTGATAAATTGTGTGTTGAAATTTACTGAAACTATCAACCTTTTCCGACAAACATTCATGCAAATGTTCTGTTAAATTTTCTTACTTATATAAATATGAGATATTTTTGTCTTTATTTTGTACGTAAATACCCTAGTGTATTTCTACCTTGCACCATATTCGCGCCAGGAAAGGTAGCTCAAACGTCAATATATAACTGAAATATTGTTGAAAAGTGACGTCTAAACACCTCATATGAATTATTGCAATAAAATATCGATTAAGTAACGAAATCGATATAAATTATTTTCCAGTTTATTTAGTATAAAAAGCTTGTTCTACATGTTTACTGTGAGATGTATTGCAACCGCCATTTTTTACTACAACCACGTGCGCATGCTCGTGTTTGATAGAAAAGCTATAGCTATATTTAGATATTTTGTGATAATAATTTTATATTGTAAATCGATCCACCCTGTGATTTTTTTCAACAAGATACATTTTTTATAGTATATATTTTATTATTAAATACAATATTGAACTGATTTTCGCTAACACTTCAATTATTATACCCCCCACAACAAAGTTGTAGGGGGGTATACTGGTTTCACCATGTCCGTCCGTAGACAAACCCTATGTCGTACGATAACTTGAGTTGTGTTTCTTAGAATCTTTTAAAATTTTATCAGCTGCTTACTGGTGAAGAGAGGAGGATCCCTTTCTTTTTTGACGATTTTCACTTTTGCCGTTCCAGAGTTACTGGACTTGATATGACGGAAAATATGATTTTTACCCTATGTCGTATGATAACTTGAGTTGTGTTTCTCAGAATGTTTTGAAATTTGATCAACAGCTTACCGGTGATGAGAGGAGGATCCCTTTCATTTTTGACGATTTTCACTTTTGACGTTCCAGAGTTATTGGACTTGATATGACGGAAAATATGATTTTTACCCTATGTCGTATGATAACTTGAGTAGTGTTTCTCAGAATGTTTTGAAATTTTATCACCAGCTTACCAGTGAAGAGACGAGGATCCCTTTCATTTTTGCCGTTCCAGAGTTATTGGACTTGATATTACGGAAAATAATATTCTTACCCTATGTCGTATGATAACTTGAGTAGTGTTTCTCAGAATGTTTTGAAATTTTATCACCAGCTTACCAGTGAAGAGACGAGGATCCCTTTCATTTTTGCCGTTCCAGAGTTATTGGACTTGATATTACGGAAAATAATATTCTTACCCTATGTCGTATGATAACTTGAGTAGTGTTTCTCAGAATGTTTTGAAATTTTATTAGCAGCTTACCGGTGAAGAGACGAGGATCCCTTTCATTTTTGACGATTTTCACTTTTGCCGTTCCAGAGTTATTGGACTTGATATGACGGAAAATAGGATTTTTACACGATGTCGTATGATAACTTGAGTAGTGTTTCTCAGAATGCTTTGAAATTTTATCAGCAGCTTACCGGTGAAGAGAGGAGAGTCCCTTTCATTTTTGGTCGGAACAATCAGTAATATTTTGGTTATGGAAATAGGTTGGACAGATGTGGGGAGTGGGGGGTATATTTGAATATTGATTTTTTTCGAATGTTGAATATGTTTTCCCCAGAATTGCACCCCCTGTTAGTATACATAAATTTTATTGCTTTATTTAAAAAAAAATAACACCAAGAACATCGATGATACGAGTGTTCTTATTCAGAAATAAACCTACAGCAAAATAAAGGTATACTGTAAACAAAATTTATTGTCCGAAAAATACGGTACTCCTCTACTATACTAATTTGGATTAGGTGATGGGAATTAGGTGTCATCATCAAAATAAAGTATTTTATGATAATGATGGCTGATTAAAATTGTTTGTCCTGCATTGGCTGTCAGTTGTAATATACAGGATGTAACCAATATACAGGAAGAGCTCCTACTGTGAAGCCATCTATTTTGAGATGTCATTCAATGAAAATAACAACCTAACCATATTGTTACATAATAAGAATAAGAATTAGATAAGAAATTAAAATTTATAGAAGGCAAGGATTTATATAATTAACACATTAAGTCACATTTCATTTATTTAGCTTGGGTCAGTTATAAATTTATTTTTTAAGTACAAATAAATTGGAAGACGGCTTGAAAATCGAAAACGCAAAATAGTTATCTATGTTTATAAGTCTTAGTAAAAGGAGTCTTGAGCAATGATTTTTTTCACACCTGTGATAGGTGTATTTGTATATCATGAATGCACGATGCGACGACATGCTGAGATGGGTGATGTTTTGACAGGTAAACTGTAAAAAAAACCCGTAGAATACACCAATAAAATATTATTTCACCTATATCAGGACTCCACAGACTGCCAATTTTCAAGAAAGAAAAAAACAGGATTTGCGGATTTATGACCCATTCGCCATAAACAAAATAAAACTTAAATTTTACTAATTAATTTTAATCCAAATTTGCCTTTAAAGAAATAAATGTATAAATTATAATTATTTACCCAGGTTCGTTCGCCCTACATTTGGAGAACACGTAAAAGAGCAAACGTACGCACCCGATATCGTAAACCGGCAACTGTCTGCAGCAAGTGAAAGGGACTTCTTGGCATCGATTGTCGCGAGTACATAGGGACATATTAATATTCACTTCTAGTTCACTTAAAACATGGGTACTGCAGGTTAATACATTTTATTCATGGATATTATTGTATATATCGCCCATGACAGCCGTTAACATATCTATACTTTCCGTACTGTATATCACTCATTTACTTCAGCTTTACTAAGATACGCATGTTTCTTTATGCACGAATTTATTGGTTAGCAGAATTTGGGGACGTTTCCTGTTTACAGTTTACTGACTATCTGAGAGTGGAGACTCTCACTCTCACTCCGACCTGAGAGGATTTTGTCGGACAATTATAAGAGTGACACTCTCTTCAAGTCCGACGAAACTCTGTGTCCGACCTGAGAGTATGATCGTTGATACACTTGGAGGGATCTGTATGTTTTGTTTTTGTTTTTTTTAAATCTGTTCCAATAAGCATTTACCTAAATAACGATATTGTGTTTGGTATTTCTTAATAAATTGTATTAAAAATCATTTTAATTTATTAATTAATAAACTTTCTGGATACAAATTTATTTTCAATAAAATTTCTTATTATTTCATCTCAATGTGTTGTCTCCTCTCTAAATACCATAGCGATGTTATTTTCGGTCTTTGATCTATGGATATTGATTGACAGGTGCCATCTTTGTGTACCGACAGTTCATTGCGAAGGCACCAGCAGGTACAAAATCATTCAAATACCAGAAGTTCCTGTGCCATCACTTTAAAAATATAACCCACTACTATGTCATGAAGCAGATGCTGCTTTAAAAAAAAATCACGTAAGTTATGTATTACAAATAAATACAAATATAAAATTCACAATAAAATATACCCCATTCAGCACTCAGCACGTTCTGGAAAGAGATGCATTGAGGTAACAAACCGAGACGAATATAAGAATATAACTACACGTAATGTTTTGTTTTTTTTCGCTGTCCATCACGGACATCGCAGCTTATACGATGACACTACAAACCAACTGCCGCGATCAGACTTTTGTGTCCATCGTGACTTTCTGCGAATTACAATCGGTGTCCGTGATGGACGCGCGGATATGGCGTAATCCATCCTAGCTGTAGTGTAATTAATATTTATATTAAACATTAATACTATAGAGTTCGCGAAATTGCATATGGGTTTGGTGGTCCTAGTGAAAAAAATGTCAGTCCTCATTAATTTTCTATTGCAAAATACCAATCTTGTGTCAGTCCTTAGCAAAATCTGCCCAAATTTTGCTGGTCATGTCTGACAGGACTGACACATTTCCCGAACTCTGATACTATATAAACAAACCTGAAATATGCTCTCCAAGCTGGATTTTTCACTTTTTTTTATAATTAAAAAGTCAAGTTATGAAAGAAATAATTTTCTTATAAAAATTAACTTAAAAATAGAACTTCATTTCCATTGTAAGAATATATATATATATATGATCTATTTTCTTTCCTTAATGTATACATATTTTACTGTTTTAAGGTGTATTATTTCTGTTAAAATTTTAATTAATGGTTTATTTTCCTATTGGATTCTTTTAACAAACAAAAAAATGACCATACTTTACTCTTAAATAAAATATATTATTTCATTTCTCATTAATTTTATAACCTTTCTTTATTTCAATTTTTCTTCTTAAATCAATATAAATTTATTAGATTTGAATCAATATTTTTATTGAACTACTTGATGATGTAAATACCACATGTTCAATCTTTAAAAAAAAATAATTCCACATATACTTGGTTTTATTCTTGTAATTCAACATTTCATTGACAAAAATTAACTTTTCAAAAGAAAATATTATTATTTTTTTTATTCAAATTGCATATTACACCCATATGGGTCAAGCAATTACAATACAAAAGTATGCAAACATATAAAAGAAAAACAACACAAACATAATAAATATGCAAATGTAGGAGAAATATTTGACCAGCTGAACCCTATCATCTCAAGTCTAGCAATTGTTTTATGAAGGTGCAAACAACCGATAAAAGATCTGAAGTTGGATTGAGTATGTAATCAAGTCTATTCATGGGTGACATATTAGTAAAAGAAGGACATTTATTTTCAATAGTATTTATTAGTAAATTTCTAGGTTGCTGGTTTAAATGACAATTTAAAAAAAAGTGATATTCATCTTCTAAGATATTACAAGTAGTGCAAAGTCTTTGTTGATGGGGTATATTAATATATCGACCAGTTTCAATATGCAAACAATGGTCACTTGTCCAAAATTTAGCTATGAGTTGTCTATTTTTAAAGTGTTTTTCCTTTATCAAATACTCTTCCAAAACAATATCATGTTTTATTTTATTATACAAATAAAGTTTTGAATTATCTGTTAATTTTGAAAGTTTGTCTTTAGTTTTCTGAATGTAATTATTATGGACAACCTTTTTAAATTCTTTTTTAAATGGAACTTTTATCTTATGGAAACACTTATCCATATTAGAAAAATCTTCAGCATCCAAATCAAATTCTTGAAAGACATTTAATGCCAAAGTATACCATGTGTAGAAGCCTTCATCATGTAAAGATTTATTAACATTAAGGGATTCTTTAATTAATGGGTTTATATTATTAGTATTTATTCTTACAAAATACATCATAACTTGAGTTTTAATAAAGGAAGCAATAGGGAGTCGCCCCAACTCTGATAATGTCGAAATGTTACATGCAGTTTTTTTAAGGCCTAAAACTGTTTTACAATATTTTGTATGTATTTTTCCATATGATGATTTTTTCTGTAGGGCTAAAGTATCACAAAAAGTATTATTTCTGGTTGCTCGAAGCATGGCTCTATATAAGAGGAGGTATTCGTCCATATACCATATTTCACAATTATAACTTAAAATGGGACAGATCAGCGTGTCAAAGAGTTTACACGAGAGGTTGACAGGTAGTTGTTCAAAATTTGAGAAAAGTTTTCGCATTTATAACCACGAGACTACATGACCCCTCGATGACCCGAATGCTATTCTCTTATCCAAACATATCCGGGTATTTAATAATAACACTTTTTTTAGCAATCAATTTTAATCGTTTCATTTATATAAATCGTTATTCAATAATTCGTCTATTTTATTAACAAAAATAAACTATTGTAAAGAAAATATTACTTATTAGCAAAGTGTATGAATGGATCAGAGACTATATTATGTAACCTTGAACATGTCAATAAAAAAAAATGTCGGATGTAAAAATACGGATGAAAACACATAAATTGATGCTACATTGTAGGAATAATGACATTCTTTTCTTAAGAAAGGATAAATACAGCAAGCAAGCTTGTTATACATTTAAATTTCACCCCGAGATCAAAATATTACTAAAACTAGGATGTCAACAAACAACATGCATAACCAACAAAACACGTGACGCTATAAAAAAAAAATAATATATCGTTAACTAATGAAATAGAAAATTGAAGTACAACTTTTTAAAATATTTTATTGAATAAAAATACAATAATGAATGGAGTATGTGATCTGAGATCTTCCTGTCCAAAAATATGTAGAAGAATATTCGATTATTAGCATCGTGTTATCGGTTTTCGTGCTATTATCGATTTTCAGATACAGCGATTCATTCATATGACGATTGGAATTTTCAAAGAATGTCTAGTTAAATATTTCTTTGTACATAAGATTGTTTTTAAAGCCATTCTTGTATTTTAATATACTCTCGATTATCTGGCAACTTTTGCTGTCAGTAAAATGGCGTCATCTGTTTTCGTATGAAGTAAAAACAGGGCCGATATACGGGATGGAAACGAATATAAAATCCGGAAATGGCTGGTTTTAAAATTTCATGGTTCTGGCCATCTACCAAATCATATTACATTTAAATAAAATAACAGAATGTTTGAAAATGACCACTTTCAAAATTGTGTTTACTTTTGATGTTTTTCTTAGTGCTGAAACCACAATGCACTGCAAATAGACATGTATTTTATATAAGAAACAGGCACATTTCAGTCAGCTCTTTTGTTTACAAGTACGATCAGTGACCCCATGACAGTTACATGACAGGAAGAGCTGGTGCCTGAGAGGCAGACGACATAGTTCAATTTTATATAGCCCTTCTGGATTTTTTTCCAGCTACTTTATAAATGAAGTAAATTTTTAGCATTACAAAAAGTACGGTTTAGTAGGTAGGTTCACTGTTTTTGGTACTTGCGTCTTTAAAAGCAAACTTTAACATCTTTTATGAATTTATTACACAATCACTTTTTGCAGATTTACGTTTTGTTTCTATATACTTATGGCAAAACAAACGAATCGGAGAAAACGATCCGTCTTTAATGAGACACATTTACAAAAGATTTTTTTCGAAAATTGAAGAACTACGAAATTATGTGAAAAAAAAAGAACAGACATCGGAACAATGCCATGAATTCGTAAAAAAATAAAAATAGGCCTATGCTACGGAGCAAAATTGTTTTAATGCTATTATTTATAAGATCGCACTTTGTAATCGATCGTTCATGCACTACAGTAAAGCTACACATAAGCTCTGCTTCTTAGCTAAAAGCACAGAAAGTTACAGGGTAGGAAGCCATAAAATTGAGAGGATTATGTAAACATATAATTTGTAATAGTTTTCATTTGACAATTACAGACGATGCGTATTATAAATACTTTTAAAGTATATTATAAAAAACTTCAGGGTACATCTCTTACGTAATATAATAATTTGTTTATGGAAATACAATATTCTTACTTGCCAACAGTAAAAAGATTAATCTGTTTTCATAACGGTTATTTCTGATTTGAAAAAAGCGTAACATATAATATGTCTGCGTAAAGAAAACATTTTTTGTTTATTTTAATAACGTCTTTCGAACTGGTGGACCCTTCTGATTAATCTCAGAATAGTCATAAAAAATATGATTGTTGTTTTTATAAGGAAAAATTGCATATGAATGTTTTGTCTATTTTGCTTTTTGGGGTTTGCAAAAAGAATGTTCTACCCTGCTCTGTTCACCCTGCTTTACTTCATAATTTTGGTTGTTGCTATATCATTCTGATGATGCACAAAAAAAATCAAGATAAAAATGAACAATCCAATATAACTTACGATCAATGTTAATCTTAAGATTTTTTTGTGAAAATAGCCCCAGAATCATTGCTGCATCAGGTGCGGATCCAGCAGTTTTGAAAACGGGGACCCAGACTCTTGTTTGCCAATTTATACACAAATTTTACTAAATTGTCGAACACCCCCTTGCTCCGCCAGTGTGCATTAATATGCACCCATTCCTAATGTATACTTGATCACCTATTAGAACCTTTAAAATGTGTATTGCATCTCCTATTCTAGTCACGGGTAACGTTAAATGGTCACAAAATGTGTATTGCGTTTCTGATTATTGCCAAAGATTGTGACACATGTATTCATGTATTCGGTCAGAGTCCCGTCGACCGGATGTAAGATGACACTTGTATATTCTGCCTGGCAATATTAGGTACCCTGCTGAGTGAACCGGTGTGAATGTACCTGTCGTTTTCAGAATGAAAATAAAAATAAGTAAACCCGCCTTTCACTTCTTATTTCAGGAATTATTTGCCTTAATTTATTGAAGAATAAAATATTTCAAATTAAAATATGGTCTCTCGCTTTACGGCGTTTACATAGGGATATGATTATTTGTTTTATATCATAAACAAAAATATTTATTGTTCATTAAGGTGCCTCATTACAATAATCAGAACTTTTAAAGCACAATAACTTTGACGCTGTACATACACAATCCTGTGCTATAAAACAAGACATAATTAGCTTAATAGAGACCGATAGTTTAATATATACTTAATTCATTTTTTAGTAAATAGTCTCAGCATAGGTATTACAAGGTTAATGTGTTTCTCGCATGATAATCAAAAACAAGTAATAGTGAAGTGACAACAGTATACGTATTCTGTACGTGTATCACACTTTGCTAATATTTTAATACATTTAAAGTCACATTTCTTAATAAACATCGCATTAAGTTAAAATACGACATAAAAATCAAATACGCAACAATTGATGGATTATTGTGTATTGAATACACTAAATTTATTAAGGGCCAGACTAGTATGACATAAATAATAATAATAAATAAATAAATAAATACGTATAGATACACGATAATATAATACTATAGATCGTCATATTCAATGAGCTAGTGACGACTACAGTATTACGTAATCTCTACTCAGCGGGTGATTTAGATGACCGTGCGATTTAACTGGTAAAATGCAAATTTAAAAGGAAAAATGCTAAAATCCCACGACAATGCAAATTTAAAAGGAAAAACGCAAATATAAAAGGAAAAACGCTAAAATCCCACGACAATGCAAATTTAAAAGGAAAAACGCAAATATAAAAGGAAAAACGCAAATATAAAAGGAAAAACATTAAAATGCCACGACAATGCAAATTTAAAAGGTAAAACGCTAAAATCCCACGACAATGCAAATTTAAAAGGAAAAACGCTAAAATGCCATGACAATGCAAATTTAAGAGGAAAAACGCTAAAATCCCACGACAATGCAAATTTAAAAGGAAAAACGCAAATATAAAAGGAAAAACGCTAAAATGCCACGACAATGCAAATTTAAAAGGAAAAACACTAAAATGCCACGACAATGCAAATTTAAAAGGTAAAACGCAAATATAACAAGACAATTCGCTAATTTAACTGGTAAACGCTAATATAACTGGTAATCTTTAATTATTTGCATTTTACCGGGCATATTTGCATTTTCTATTTCCTAGTGTATGCTAAATTACAAAACTGGACTTAATTTCAACAACTCGTGATTTTGTAGAAAAAATTTCGAAAATAAAAAATCCTGATAATTTGCGCATCTTTCGTACATGTATAAATTACCTTTTGTATATCTAACTTGAGACTGTGTATTTATTTATATCTACCTTCTGACTGGTGGCATTTTTGATGAGAGGGATCTTTGGGTTTTTCACATTTAGGAAAGTATTGACAAATGTTTCATCTTCACTGAGTCTATCATCACTGTGTTCACTGTCAGATTCTGTAGTTGTTCCCCCATTAAGAGATACTGGTGTCAACACCTTCTTCTTCATTGAAGATTTGACATTACTACTATTACTGTTTACTGTAATAAAACATAAAATATGTCATCCAATTTAAACAAAGTTTGCAATGTAATAAAACATAAAATATGCCATCCAATTTAAACAAAGTTTGAAATGTAATAAAACATAAAATATACCATCCAATTTAAACAAAGTTTGCAATGTAATAAAACATAAAATATACCATCCAATTTAAATGAAGCTTGAAATGTGATATAACATAAAATATACCATCCAATTTAAACAACATTTGCAATGTAATAAAACATAAAATATGTCATCCAATTTAAATGAAGTTTGAAATGTGATATAACATAAAATATACCATCCAATTTAAATGAAGTTTGAAATGTAATAAAACATAAAATATGCCATCCAATTTAAACAAAGTTTGAAATGTAATAAAACATAAAATATGCCATCCAATTTAAACAAAGTTTGAAATGTAATGAAACATAAAATATGACATCCAATTTAAACAAAGTTTGAAATGTAATAAAACATATAATATCATATGCCATCCAATTTAAACAAAGTTTGAAATGTAATAAATCATAAAATATGCCATCCAATTTAAATGAAGTTTGCAATGTAATAAAACATAAAATATGCCATCCAATTTAAACAAAGTTTGAAATGTAATGAAACATAAAATATGACATCCAATTTAAACAAAGTTTGAAATGTAATAAAACATATAATATCATATGCCATCCAATTTAAACAAAGTTTGAAATGTAATAAATCATAAAATATGCCATCCCATTTAAATGAAGTTTGAAATGTGATATAACATAAAATATGCCATCCAATTCAAACAAAGTTTGAAATGTAACAAAACATAAAATATGCCATCCAATTTAAACAAAGTTTGAAATGTAACAAAACATAAAATATGCCATCCAATTTAAACAAAGCTTGAAATGTAATAAAACATAAAATATACCATCCAATTTAAATGAAGTTTGAAATGTAATAAAACATAAAATATACCATCCAATTCAAACAAAGTTTGAAATGTAACAAAACATAAAATATGCCATCCAATTTAAACAAAGTTTGAAATGTAACAAAACATAAAATATGCCATCCAATTTAAACAAAGCTTGAAATGTAATAAAACATAAAATATACCATCCAATTTAAATGAAGTTTGAAATGTAATAAAACATAAAATATACCATCCAATTTAAATGAAGTTTGAAATGTAATAAAACATAAAATATACCATCCAATTCAAACAAAGTTTGAAATGTAACAAAACATAAAATATACCATCCAATTTAAACAAAGCTTGAAATGTAATAAAACATAAAATATACCATCCAATTTAAACAAAGTTTGAAATGTAATAAAACATAAAATATACCATCCAATTTAAATGAAGTTTGAAATGTGATATAACATAAAATATACCATCCAATTTAAACGAAGTTTGAAATGTGATATAACATAAAATATACCATCCAATTAAAACGAAGTTTGAAATGTGATATAATTATATAATAGTTACTGATATACAATATAAATGCATAGAATTTTTTAATCAGGATCATTGAAGGTTTCCCTAGGCGTTATCACCTTCATTATTACCTAATTTGAATTGACTACAGCAATTGTTTGAATGGTGTTAATCTTATAATGAGAATAAAATGAGATTATAAGTAACATTGTAATTTATTAAAATGTAAACAAACAAATATCCGTGTACACGGTTTTTGGACCGGTCTATATTAGCATTCCAGTCTATATCGTAGAATAGTGAAGGTCACGTGGAGTGTTCAGCCAATTAAATGTATGATTTTTATTCTGACATGCAATAACATAAATTCTTTCGCTTTGTAAACAAACGAGTGATTTATCGATTGGGTATAATCTCATTAGCACATGTGCCGGTGCATGTGACTGACTTTCCCGTCGTAAATGTACATGTTGATTAATTATCGTCTGCTCGAACTTGGCAGCATAAATTGTGTGCGACATATTCCACAAACGTAAATATAAATATCCGTCTTCCAATCAAAGTATATTACCGTATTTGTACTCTTAAGACTTATCAGAATCGAAATAATTCATGGAAGCCAGAATGTGCTTTGAGTTTTAACATGGGTTGGCGGATATTAGTATTTTATCCCTAGCCAGATTTATTTCTTAAATATACCATCCAATTTAAACGAAGTTTGAAATGTAATAAAATGTATATATACACATATAAAAGGTTACATTTGATCTAAATGTGGCATACTGGTGCTAAAACCTACTTGTATCATCATTATTTCAATATATTGTTGAAATTGCAGTCAATTTCTGTAATACATTGTAGTCACATTGGGATTGTAATTGTTATTACACAGAAAAACTGGGGCTGTCATGGTCGTGATCGTATGGTAGATGGATTTACAACTACCTATGCAATCAGTGCCTATCACCACTGAAGTTGTGAGTTTGAATTCCACTCATGGCGAGGTATACTCAATACAACATTATGTGATCAAGTTTGTCAGTGACTCAGGTCAGTGGTTTTCTCCGAGTACTCCGGTTTCCTCCACCAATAAAACTGACAGCCATGATATAACTTAAATATTGTTGAAAGTGGAGTTAAACACAATAACCCTAAGGTCAAAAAAAAATATATGTGTGTTTACTGTCACATGACAAAAAAATCTAGGGTCGGTCGGTCGGGATTAATTTTTTTTTTTATTATTATCGGCAAAACCAGAAATAGTCGTTCCTGGTTCCGGAATCCGATACTTCATTTTCGAAATTTCCGGTAAAATGACGAAATATGCAGTTTTTCTACCTTCTTTGCTCTCAATTTTGACAAAAAGCTAACAGTTAAATAAATAAAACATTGCTGCTGGTTAAACAACAAAAATGGTTATCCGAATTCTGTGTAAAAATTCATAGGGTAGCTAACAAAAATTAGGGTTGGTCGGGTGACCGTAAACACACATATATTTTTTTTTGGCCTAACCCTAACACAGGATAACTTTGTAGTAATTTTAAGATATTAGGGTTGTAATTCTTCTTTAGTTTACACTTTTTTTCTGATTTGTACAGACTTGAGTGTAACATGTTAAATCATACATTTGAAGGAAGTATTACTATACTATAAGAATGCTAGGATTATACATGAATCAGTAACATAGATATATGATGATCATATTATAATATACTTACTTCCTTTGTCAGGTTTGTTATTAGATCTTGTCTTTGTTGCTTCACTCTGCTGTAAAAAAACACAATACTGTACTATCATCTCCTAGTACATTTAACTAAACATATTTAAGTAAAATCAGAAACTAGACAAATAAGAATCACTGAGTGGTCCATGTCCCCTTCTGTTTGACATATCTTTGAGATAAAAATTAATAAATAAGTGTTGTAGGTATAAATTTCTCAGCAAAACTGCTGTGCAATCTATGTAAATAATCTTCATTACTATGGATTCTGCCATAAAAATGTGATTTGAATCCCCATGTTAATTATATATATATATATATATATATATATATTTTTTTCCACATTTTTATAACAAAGTTTAATACTTAAAATTTAATTATTTCTTCCTTCATTTTATAATAATCCAATAATACAAGATTATGTCTACCTGATTACTCAAAAATTACTATTGTGTTCTATTGTAATTTACAACTACATATGTAATCAGTGTCTAAAGTTGTGAGTTTGAATCCTGCTCAGGCGAGGTGTACTTGTTACAACATTATGTGATAAAGTTTGTCAGTGACTTGCGCCAGGTCTGTGGTTTTCTCTGGGTACTCCGGTTTCCTCCAACAATAAAACTGGTAACCACGATATAACTGAAATATTGTTGAAAGTAGCATTAAACACAATGACCCTATAACCCTCTATTGTAATTTGCTTGTATAATAAATACGATTAAAAATCTAAATTATATTGTTAATTTATTGAAATAACATGAAATAAATCTGTTTATCTATTTTATACTGACCTGTGTAATACTTGATAATAATACTTGTTAATATCAATCAGAATCCAGCCCTTTTGAGTAAGTTTGATTTTTATTACTGACCTGTGTTATATTGATATCAGTATCTATTAACCAATCAGAATCCAGCCCTTTCCCTTTTGAGTAAATTTGATTTTTATTACTGACCTGTGTTATATTATCAGTATATATTAACCAATCAGAATCCAGCCCTATTGAGTAAGTTTGATTTTTATTACTGACCTGTTTTATATTGATATCAGTATCTATTAACCAATCAGAATCCAGCTCTTTTGAGTAAGTTTGATTTTTATTACTGACCTGTGTTATATTGATATTTGTGCCTATTAACCAATCAGGGTCTGGTTTGTCTTTGTCTATCACATTAGAACCTTTATTAACAGAAACCTGTGTTCTGAATGTCTTTGTTTGTTGGTCTACAATTTCTCTCAATTCTTCTACTATTTCTTTAAAGATCTGAAAATAGACACAAGAGTGAGTGAGTGAAGGATTATTGTTGGATGCCAAATGAGCAATTTTTTAGTCATATCATTGCGAGAACAAGTGTTTTTTGACAAGTTGATGATGTCTGTTTTGTACTAGACCAATATGCTTATTGGTATTTTTTAGCGCTGGATCACTGGAAAAAAATTAATACTGAGGTAGACACATTATATTGACTCTGAGATGATCAGTCTTTGATATTGCTCCTTAAAGCTGTGTATTTAGGGGAAGCAGCAAATATCACTTTTCGCATTGAGTTTTATCTGATTAGGGTCCCACCAGCACCTGATGCACAATAACGCAAACGAGTCAATTTGATAATAGCAATAAACAGATTCAATTGCTATTTTTTATTTGAACATGTTGAAATAAGAAAATCATTCATAACTAAACATCTACATTCTGGAATTTAAAATCTATAACAAAGACACATTTACTTACAGACCCTAAATTGCAGACACTAGACAATTAAATATAACAGGGACATTGGAGGGCAGAGTTACTAAAAATAGTTGACTTTTGAGTACAAGACTAACACCACTGATGTCTATTCCCAACATGTTACCTATCTCATGTTAAAAGTTTCCAAACACAAGACTGTGTTTTCACTGGTCAGTTCAGTATATCTGTCCAGATTTACCTCCTCCATTATCTCTGGTAGTCACAACATTGCCGAAAAAAAAATTGCTGAAAGTGGCAATAAACAGCAATAACCCAATAAATACAACTTGTCTTGTATGATCATTGTTTTCAAGATTCCCTTGAATGGTCACACAATTCTGATGAGCTGGACCTAACTTTCTGGGGAGGAATGTGATGGTCACAGAATTCTGATGAGCTGGACCTAACTTTCTGGGGAGGAATGTGATGGTCACAGAATTCTGATGAGCTGGACCTAACTTTCTGGGGAGGAATGTGATGGTCACACAATTCTGATGAGCTGGACCTAACTTTCTGGGGAGGAATGTGATGGTCACAGAATTCTGATGAGCTGGACCTAACTTTCTGGGGAGGAATGTGATGGTCACACAATTCTGATGAGCTGGACCTAACTTTCTGGGGAGGAGTGTGATACTTACACTGGGTTGTTTAAGGTATCCCATCTCAGCAACTTTTAGAGCTTCAGCATGTTTCTTTTGTGCCTTTAATCCTAAAACCTGTCTATAATAGGCTTTTATGTTGTTTTCATTTATACGTATTGCTGAAAAATAACCATGAGAAGCATCGATTTAAATATAGAATAGAAATACAGTTATACAAGTGATTTAAAGCTCTGATATCATACAGATGAGATATGAAATATGCCAATCATGTATATTTATTAATCATTTTTTAATACCTATAGACTCACCTGAGCCTGTATCACTAAGCTCGTTGTTAGTGCATAAGTCTAATTTTTTAGAAACAATATTTTATACATTTTCACATATGATCCTATGTTAAACTTTAATCAATTAATATCATACTTAAAATTAACCAGAGGCTCTCAAGAGCCTGTATCGTTCACCTGGTAATAAAAAAAAACAATTGGTCCTATGTAAAAACTATGTCCTGCAGTGGTAGTCATCTTGGAATTACGATCAACATAAAAAACACAAAGTTTGTAAAGGACCTTCCAATGATTGATGCACAGTTTAGGTTCAATCAGTGCAATAGCTTCAGAGAAGAATATATTTCTGTATTTTCCCCATATGGTTCTGTGTTAATACTATGACCTGTGGTGGCAGCCATCTTGGATTTCCGATCGGCATAAAAAAAACACACCTTGTAGAGGACCTTCCAATGATCATTCCTGGGCAGTTTGGTTTCAACTGTCCAAGTGGTTTCAGAGAAGAAGCATTTTGAAACATTTTTCCCATAGGGTCCAATGTTAAACTAAGTCCTGCCGTAGCCGCCATTTTGAATTTCATACGAGAACAAAAAACGTAAAGTTTGTAGAGGACCATCTAATGAACATTCATGTACAGTTTGGCTTTAATCATATTTGTAGTTTCTGAGTAGAAGGCATTTGAACATTTTCCCATAGGGTCCAATGTTAATCTATGTATTGCGGTGGTGGCCATCTTGGATTTCCGATCGGCATAAAAAACATAAAATTTGTAGAGGACCTTCCAATGATCATTCCTAGGCAGTTTGGTTTCAATTATCCAAGTGGTTTCAGAGAAGAAGCGTTTTGAAACATTTTTCCCATAGGGTCCAATGTTAAACTAAGTCCTGCCGTAGCCGCCATTTTGAATTTCATACCAGAACAAAAAACGTAAAGTTTGTAGAGGACCATCTAATGAACATTCATGTACAGTTTGGCTTTAATAATATTTGTAGTTTCTGAGTAGAAGGCATTTGAATATTTTCGCATAGGGTCCAATGTTAATTTATGTCCTGCGGTGGCGGCCATCTTGGATTTCCGACCGGCATAAAAAACCTTAAATTTGTAGAGGACCTTCCAATGATCATTCCTGGGCAGTTTGGTTTCAACTGTCCAAGTGGTTTCAGAGAAGAAGCATTTTGAAACATTTTTCCCATAGGGTCCAATGTTAAACTAAGTCCTGCCGTAGCCGCCATTTTGAATTTCATATCGGAACAAAAAACGTAAAGTTTGTAGAGGACCATCCAATGAACATTCTTGTACAGTTTGGCTTTAATCATATTTGTAGTTTCTGAGAAGAAGGCATTTGAACATTTTCCCATAGGGTCCAATGTTAATCTATGTCCTGCGGTGGTGGCCATCTTGGATTTCCGACCGGCATAAAAAACAGAAACTTTGTAGAGGACCTTCCAATGATCATTCCTGGGCAGTTTGGTTTCAACTGTCCAAGTGGTTTCAGAGAAGAAGCATTTTGAAACATTTTTCCCATAGGGTCCAATGTTAAACTAAGTCCTGCCGTAGCCGCCATTTTGAATTTCATATCGGAACAAAAAACCTTAAGATTGTAGAGGACCATCCAATGAACATTCATGTACAGTTTGGCTTTAATCATATTTGTAGTTTCTGAGAAGAAGGCATTTGAACATTTTCCCATAGGGTCCAATGTTAATCTATGTCCTGCGATGGCGGCCATCTTGGATTTCCGATCGGCATAAAAAACAGTAACTTGGTAAAGGACATTCCAATGATCATTCCTTTACAGTTTGGGTTCAGTCAGTTCATTAGTTTCGGAGAAGAAGATCTTTGAAATTTCAGCCAATCAGAGCATATTATTGGCCCTGGCAGCCATATTGAATATCCGACTGGAACGAAAAACAGTAACTTTGTAGAGGACCATCCAAGGAACATTCCTGCTAAGTTCGGTTCCAATCGGCCAAGTGGTTTCGGAGAAGAAGCTTGAAATGTGAAAAGTTTACAGACGACAGACGACAGACTACAGACGACAGACGACGGACGCCAAGTGATGGCAATAGTTCACATGGACCTTTGGTCCAGGTGAACTAAAAATGACTTTAACACAAAATGTAGTCAAATATTTACAAACAGTAATCTTCTACACATGTGTTTTAAATGTACACATGTTTTAAAACCATATCAATAAATGTGGAAATTAATTTTTTTCCACATTGCTAAGAAAAAAAATCCTGCTGTCACTAATGGAACAAACATTAATATTTGAAGACCTGCCAATCTGTGTGAGAATCACACATCTTTACTCCATATTTCGGAAACATTCCTTGGATGTTGTTTCACATTTTCCCTTGGGTTTATTTTTCCAGTGGTTTTAGAGGAAATGTCAAAAGTATGAAAATTTATGGACAGACAACAGATGTCAAGTGATGGCAATAGCTCGTATGACCCTTTGGTGAGCTAAAAAGTACACAGAATTTTCAGTTTAAACTTCATTTATGTAATAATTTGCATTGTTAATTAGTCCTGGTATATTTTGATACTTACCTGATTCACAGTCCTGTATAGCCTCCTGGTACATATCCTGTAAGTATATTTAAAAGTACATTGATATCATATTTTTTTTGGTTTCTTTTGATCGATTGATTGATTGATTTTTGGTGTTTAACACCACTTTCAGCTATATCATGGCGACCAGTTTTAGTGGTGGAAGAAACAGGAGTACTCGGAGAGATCCACCGACCATGGGCAAGCAACTGGTAAACTTGATCACTTGCGGCTACGAGTCGAGTGCACCCTTTTTTATAATTTACAAAGCCGGGCACGAACCCATGCCGTATTGGTGATAGGCTTGTATGAGTTGTTAGGTAATCCAACTACCTAACTCATTGAGCCACCCGTGCCCTTGGTTTCTTTTGAAATTTTGACATAATAAACTAAAAGTGTTGTCATAAGCCATGATAAAAATTTTACACTAAATTAACCCTGTATTCATGACAAAATATACTAAAATACATTGGTATTTTGATGTGTTTGTTAATGAAATGCCTTTCTGATTATGAATCAACATGACATACAGAGATTGTGCTTGGGAAACTGACCCAAGATGACTAAGGCCAAAAAAAAAAATATGTGTGTTTACGGTCACCCGACCTACCCTAATTTTTGCTAGCGACCCTATGCATTTTTACACAGAATTCGGATAACCATTTTTGTTGTTTAACCAGCAGCAATGTTTTATTTATTCAACTGCTAGCTTTTTGTCGAAATTGAGAGCAAAGAAGGTAGAAAAACTGCATAATTCGTCATTTTACCGGAATTTTCGAAAATTAAATACCGGAATCGGATTCCGGAACGACTATTTCCGGTTTTGTCGATAATAATAATAATAAAAAAAAAAATTAATCCCGACCGACCGACCCTAGATTTTTTTGACATGTGACAGTAAACACACATATATTTTTTTTTGGCCTAAATATGGAAGCAATATGTGTATTTATATGATTAGTGTATTATTCTGACTATTTTGTAATTAAACCAATTGTTCATTAAAACATCTTTGTTATGGATTTTGACAGTTTAAATGCAGAAAAATAAAGGGAAAATGAGATGTGCTACCATAGGAGTTCCTAGGGAGAAAATAGATTTACATACAAATCAATTATTCAACTTTAATAGAAATAAAGAAGAGAACATGTCTTTAAGATTCTAGTGAAATATCTCAGTCTAAGAATATCAATTGAATCTACGTAATAGTAATAGAAATAAAGACAAAATATGAATACAAAATAAATGACATATCAATTGTTTGCTTTAACCAAAGCTGTCATCTTTAATAATAATAGATATTGTGCAAAATTTTCTGCTTGATTTCTGAATGGTAAAGAAATGGTATAAATATGTGCAAGTATCTACAATTCAAGGTGACAGGTAGGTCAACTTTGACTATTTGGATAGGGCACTAACAAGAACGTTTTCACACTTATTTGTCAAGGAATAAAGATGCAACAGCACTAACAAGAACGTTTTCACACTTATTTGTCAAGGAATAAAGATGATAGAGCACTAACAAGAATGTTTTCACACTTATATGTCAAGGAATAAAGATGATAGAGCACTAACAAGAACCGTTTTCACACTTATTTGTCAAGGAATAAAGATGATAGAGCACTAACAAGAATGTTTTCACACTTATTTGTCAAGGAATAAAGATGATAAAGCACTAACAAGAATGTTTTCACACTTATTTGTCAAGGAATAAAGATAATAGAGCACTAACAAGAATGTTTTCACACTTATGTGTCAAGGAATAAAGATGATAGAGCACTAACAAGAACGTTTTCACACTTATTTGTCAAGGAATAAAGATGATAGAGCACTAACAAGAACGTTTTCACACTTATTTGTCAAGGAATAAAGATGATAGAGCACTAACAAGAATGTTTTCACACTTATTTGTCAAGGAATAAAGATGATAAAGCACTAACAAGAATGTTTTCACACTTATTTGTCAAGGAATAAAGATAATAGAGCACTAACAAGAATGTTTTCACACTTATGTGTCAAGGAATAAAGATGATAGAGCACTAACAAGAACGTTTTCACACTTATTTGTCAAGGAATAAAGATGATAGAGCACTAACAAGAATGTTTTCACACTTATTTGTCAAGGAATAAAGATGATAGAGCACTAACAAGAATGTTTTCACACTTATTTGTCAAGGAATAAAGATAATAGAGCACTAACAAGAATGTTTTCACACTTATTTGTCAAGGAATAAAGATAATAGAGCACTAACAAGAACGTTTTCACACTTATTTGTCAAGGAATAAAGATGCAACAGCACTAACAAGATTTGTTTGAATTCATATTGTCCATGTTTTACACTAAGTATGTACTTGATGGTTATGACTAACCTTTTTAAGACAACAGAAAGCTCTGTTAGAGAAGAGAGTTGATAGGAATTCTTTGTCGACCTCATGATAAAATCTGGTACTAAGTATACGGGCTATAAATAAAGCATTTCTGTAGTGCATCCAGGCAATGTCATAATGACATTCTTTAAATAATATATTTCCTTCATCCTTTAGATCCTGCATTAAATGGAGCAGTGTTCCCTACAAAATATAAATGTGTCAATTAATGGAGCAGTGTCCCCTACAAAATATAAATGTGTCAATTAATGGAGCAGTGTCCCCTACAAAATATAAATGTGTCAATTAATGGAGCAGTGTCCCCTACAAAATATAAATGTGTCAATTAATGGAGCAGTGTCCCCTACAAAATATAAATGTGTCAATTAATGGAGCAGTGTCCCCTACAAAATATAAATGTGTCAATTAATGGAGCAGTGTCCCCTACAAAATATAAATGTGTCAATTAATGGAGCAGTGTCCCCTACAAAAAATAATGTGTCCATTAATGGAGCAGTGTCCCCTACAAAATATAAATGTGTCAATTAATAGAGCAGTGTCCCCTACAAAATATAAATGTGTCAATTAATGGAGCAGTGTCCCCTACAAAAAATAATGTGTTAATTAAGGCAATGTACTTCAGGAAAAAATGTTCAACACATAAATTATTGCTATGTAATCATGATGAAACATTACCATATATCTAAAACTTTTACCCTTCATCTAGTATTAAAAGACCAAGGACTATAAACATTGAATTACTCTCTGGTTACACACAGTGCTAGTAAGTACTACTGATTCAGCTTTGGAAGGAAATATTTTGTTTTCTTATTTCCATTGACTTCAATGTTAAAATAAGGATCAATGGTGGCCATCTTGGATTTTTGACAATACAATACGATATGATAAGATATGATACCAGTGTTCTAGCTAGGATTTAAGAAGGGCAGGGTGCAAAACTGAAAAGGGGCAATTTTATGCGTGCGACCTGTGAATAAAAGGGCAATATGTCAGGAGTGTCAGGGGGGTCTGAATCAATTAATTTTCTCTTTAATGTGTTAAATCTGTGGTTCATTTGCTTCATTTTGGTTTCTACAAAAAATAAAGATTGTTGTCTAGAAAAAAGGAAACACAATCCAAAGTAGAACAAAATGTGATATAATTGATCTTATGCAAATTGCTGATCAATTGACTTTGGCGACCACAATACTGGTATAATAGACCTTTTTATTCTTAAAAACATGGGCGCGGCCATTATCGATTTCCGAGTGTGTCCGCCATTAGTAAAGTGTCAAAATATTATGTTCTCGGGGTTTATCGATACGCTAATGTACGGTTTCTCTAGTACAGGTGTCACAATATACTTTTATTTCGGCTTGAAATTCAATGACAACACCTACTGTGAAGTGATTTATAAACGGAGATATAATGACAATGATATAATGACAACAAATAAATTACCTGGTATGTATTTTTTTTTTAATTACCGTTATATTCCCCATACAAAATCAGTATAAATCCTACTTGATAAAAAACTGCATGCACTTTTTTCCCTTTTTTGTTTTTTTGTTGGGTAATCAAATTAATATTTTGTATGAAATTAAAAAGTAAATATATAAATTATAATATACGCTTTTTGAAATTATTACTATACGATTTAAAGTGAAGTAATAATGATAAAAAGTGTGCCTAACTTATAAGAAATAACTTAACTTTGAATGTGACATCTTAAGGTGCATTTTTCAATTCTGTTTTATTTTTATTTATTTTTTGTTTGTTAAATTGTAAAACAAATTAAAACTTTTTGTCGGTCAATTTCTGTAGTGAAGATGAAAAGGAATTTAAGTTTTATCAAATTAAAACATCTGAATATCTGAATTTCTTTATCTGAAAAAAAAAAGTTCCATGAGGAACCTAATATAACTATTTGCTCCCAGGTTTCAGATACGTGAACCGGAAGGGCATTTTTCACCCCATTTGTCTTCTTTTTTAAATCTCTTTGCTAGGATTTCATAGTTTTATTTTGATTTATTCTTTAATTTTATATGTTTTTGAAGATTAATTAAAATTTAATATTGACGTGTTAAGGAAGTGGTAGCGCTTTCTAGACTTGTAGTCTGCTGAAGGTCGACCGTGTCAACAGCGATACGATGCTTCCCGGGTTTGGCACTTAGGGGAATAGACAGTCGTGTCATTTTGTAACAAAGGTGTTAAATTCATATTGTAGAAAGATAACTATCATTATAACTGATAGTTAACTGTGTATTGCATAACAAGTTATAGCAAAGACATCACTAAAACACAAAAATTTAATTTATGTATTGGGTTGATAAAAATATATATAACTGAATTATAATGACAAAAAACTAAAAGAAAAAAAAATCGCCGAATTTTGTTGCAGGACATCATGTCGTTCATTTTTACTTCTTACAGAATCAAAATTTATTTCAAGATTTATCTACAGAAATGTGATACCTCTTTGTAAATTGTTAATTATTTTATGCGGCTTCTATACATGAAAAACAATAATTCCTACACTGCTCACTTTGTTCCCGTTTCCTTTGTTTATATTATTTAAACTTTCATTTAAGACAACATTTAACTCAGTTTTTTTCCCTTTCTATGTTATCCTCTACCGCACACGGAAGGAACATTATTCCTCCACATATTTGCTACTCTAACATTGTGCAAATGATTAATTTTTTGGTCAATTGCATAAGTGCTCCCTACATCATAAAAATATGCGACTTTATGGGTTTGTGAAGTGAAGACAATATTCGAAGGGAACTTAGTTCTTTTGTACAAAATATAAACTGTTAGTAAACAATGTGTGTCGAGGGTTTCCATACCGACCGTTTTTGTTGTTGCGTACCCCGTTTTGTATTGAAATTCTGCCACATGAGCAAGGTTAAAATCTGAATAGTTACAGATCGATCTGTTAGCCCACATCTTGATGACCGTATAGATTTGTCCGACCTGGTCCTGAACTTTGTGATTCTGAACAATTTAAACAATAACCGTTTAAGTTCAATTCAATAATCCATATTTCGAAATATTCGACCAAAATCACGGGAATAAGCCATAAAATATTAACTGAAGCGTGTTTATCTAATCCAATTATGAATACGGATTAATCGTAACTAGTGTAAACAACCGATTGTTACACTTTCGTAATGGCGGACGATAGTAACACCACCTAGCGTCCACGAACGATAACTAGGTATTCACCGATTTCTGAAAACATCTATAGTGGAATACCAGTATTGTCCACAATACTGGTATAAAAATTTTAATATTGTAAAGTTAATCAAAATTTCTGTATTGTAATGGATGTCTATTTACACATGTGTGTTATTACTACAGGTAATGTATAGAACTGGTTGTTGCTAAATATTGTCTTTGTTTCAGTTTAAGTAGACAGGTTTTTATTTCAGATTAAACTTAAGTGGTTTTATTGTGTTTGATAATAAAATATTGTAAATGGCATATTTAGATTTTGTTAATTTTGGTTTTTTTCAAGTATAACAAAGGGAAATAACTCATTTTTTATATCAACTTACGAAGTTGAAAAATACGATGTCAAACTTTTGTTTTCCTTTGTTTTTTCTTTCAAACATTTTTCCCGGGAAGGCATTGTGAATGATATGAATTTCAAAGTTCAAATTTTTATAATTACCGTAAAAAAACTTATCAGAAAATCGATCGATATATGCTATATGTTCAAATTAGATAGGGGGAGCTACAATGTAAACATGAAACAATTCCGTGATCCAAAACGGCGATATATGAGCGACAAAAGAAATGAAAACAGATAAAAAGGGCACTTGTATTTACGAAAAAGACATCCACGTTAGTCACAAAGGGCAGGGCGCTGCTACAAATAGAGAAAAAGGGCAGGGCGTCACTCGGACAAGGGCGGGCGCTGCGCCCTGTAAAAACGGGCTAGCGAGAACACTGTGATACAATACAACATTTCTTTATTGCTAATTAAAGGTGCCCTTTCAGGTAATAAATTTCATACATTGCTTGCATATTGATACAAATTATGATTGTTAACATACACAAAACAGAAAGAAAAGAAAAACAGATATCATCATACATATGAAATAAACAGACATGTAACAAATGTTTAACACATATATAAGATACAGTACAAGACAACCACAGTAAGTCAATAAAGTCCTCCTCCTGCACCAGTTCTACTAAAAATGATTATTGTCTAGCAAAAGTCATCACAAGCAGAATCTGTTTGAAAAGTGCAGGAATGCAGAAGAAATTTAGAGAAAAAATAAACAAATTAAAATCATGAGTGAGTGATTAATTTTCAATGACAAGGAGATTGACATTTAGATTTAAAAAAATGTCACAGTGACCTCATTGTTATCAGTGACACTCTGTCATGTCATAATATATATATAATGCTTAGAAACTTTACAAATTTCACTGTTAATTACATGTATTGAAGGAACATACTTATCTTATATTATTGATATAATTGTTATATACTTTTTACTGAATGTATGACTTGTATATGTAAAAAGGAGAGAGCTTGTATAGGCATAGCCTGTTGCTCAATCCCATTTCTTTGCAGTTGTGAATAAAATATGTTTAAAACAAATATATATATATACATGCAAAATACGAAGGCACTGGAACATAGGACAAAAAAGTTCTACTAGAGACATACGTGTTAGAAGAAAAGAAGCAGAATTCACCGCAAAACAATGTCTCCCTTCGTTGAAGGGGAGGTACATTAATAAGGTTCAGAGGTTTTTTTTGTGTTTAGGTATCTGTAATATTTAATATTATAACAATATACAACAACAAAAAGTAGGACCTGTAGACAGTTATTATGTCGAGCATTCAACTATAAAATGTTAATAGAAATAAATCCTGGTAATATTAATACTTACTTTTGTTACTCTTGGCTCTTGATCCACTCTGAAACCATTTAAATAAATTTACAATGCAAGTATAGGCACTATTTACTGTCATAGACATACAAGTAACACCTTACTCTATGGATGATTTATTAGTACAAGTTATTTACAAATACTACCCCTCTTCTAGCCGATTTATTTTTATACTCATATGAGTCGGAGTTTCTTCAAAAGCTTGTAAAAGATAAGAAGATTCATGAGGCTAGAGCCTTTAATTTCACATACAGGTATATTGATGACGTTTTATCTATCAATAATTCTAGATTTGCAGAATTTCTTCCATTGATATATCCTCCAGAGCTGGAAGCTAAAGAGACCACCGATACAGCTTCGTCCGCATCATTTTTGGACTTGTACCTCGAATTTGACGACAGTGGTCAACTCAGTACTAAAATTTATGATAAACGGGACGACTTCAATTTTAAAATCATAAATTTTCCAAACATGTGCAGCAATATACCAGCTTCTCCTGCATATGGTGTTTACATCTCGCAATTGATTCGTTATGCAAGGGCCAGTAGCAATTATTCTGATTTCCTGAAACGTCATCTTCATCTGAGAAACAGGCTACTGGACCAGGGTTATAAAAAGATTCGCCTTCTTCGATCTCTTAAAAAGTTTATATTCCGATACCAAGATCTTGTCGAAATATATTCCGTCTCTGCAGAAACGATTATAAGCGATGCATTTTCATATAGTGAAAATGTATTAAGATAAAGAAGTCAAGAAAAATGTCAAGGATATTTTTTTATCAATGTGTGACGTAAAAATATTTTTGACATTTACGTCACCGAATATGGTACTGCTTTGACAACTATTTTACCTATTTTGTTCCTGTATTTAAATACTGTTATAGTGACAGCCGGAACCTTTGAACCGTAATGAGAGCGGGAGGTTTGGCGCCTTAAAATCTGATTCAACCTACCATTTCTTTAGAAATGCTTGTACCAAGTCAGGGTCATTACGGTTTTCACAGTTTTCCGGTTGTTGACTGATTTTGTCTGTTTATATAATTATGAATTTTGACTTTCCCTTTGTAAGATTGTTTGGAGTTCGGTAATTTTGTTATTACCCTTGACAGAGTAAATCATTATTTTATTATTTAATCAAAATATCAACTCCAACTAGTAATCTACCTATCATAGGTGAAAACTTAACCTGATAATTAAGATTAATAAGATATATTGATGGTCACCTCTTTGGAATCATGATAATTATTTTGTTCATAACATGATAACCAAAATTGGTTAAGGTCTCCTACTCATCATTGTAGTCGATCAATACTAAACTAAAGTTCCTTCATTTGTACAAGACTAAGTCTCCATTTCACAAAGATACTTCATGTCAAATACAATTACATTTACATTGCTGGTTCTGGATATCAGTTTTACTATTTAAATACGTTCTGAAAGATGATAACAGAACTTGTCTCAGTTTTTTTCACATTATATCTTTTGCTTGGCTTAATTGATGTTACATAATATATAATTCTTATTTCCTGACTACTATACATACACCAATAAATCCCAATACTGGCTGATTCTCTCACGTCTGTCTTCTCTTTTACAGACCTCATCAAAATCTGTTGGAACATCACCAGCATATACACCATTAGACCAGGAAGGATCCATTGTCCTTTTATTTGCCTATAAATTCATTATAAAAAAAATTGGGAATAAGACAGCATAAATTTTGAAATACAACAGTAACACAATTTAAAACAAATCCATTGTAGTCATAACTGGTTAAGTGAGCAAGACCAACACAAATTTTACAGTGCTAGCCTAGATCAGTGAAAAATCAACCCAAGCATATAGACATGTTACTCCACTCTAACACATTATCCTAACTCCAAGTGTCATTTCTCTTACTTTTTGTGTTTTACGTTTAGTGGAAAAGCAACAACTACCATTTTCACAATGACATCAACATAGCTGTCCCCACCTCCCCCACGAATGTTGACACACAAATTATAATATGAAGCTGCTTATCTATGAACTTTGACATGATTTTGAGATATAAATAAAAAATATTGACTTTGGTTTCAATGACAACATGGTATTTAACACCACTTTCAACAATATTTCAGTTCCATTGTGGCAGTCAGTTTAATTGGTGGAGGAAACCCTAGTACCCGGCAGACATGGGGTAATCCAGAGTTCTTGAAAAGATTTTGATCTTGTCAGACATTCGGACTGACAAGAGGACAAGTTTTGTCAGTCCGAATAATTTTTGCTATTTTTATTAATATAAATCATTTTTATATATTAATTGAATCTAGACAATGAGCAGTTCATTAATGATAACAAAACTCATTTAACTACACTGTCACATATTCTATCTCATACTCTATTATTCTGTTGATGCTTCTAAAGGGTTCCTCCTCACTCATCTCACACTCAGAGCTACTCATCTCACTTTCTCTTTCACTTTCAGTTTCACTATCTTCCTCATCTGTTTGCTCTACAACATTCACTGGTTCTGTCTGATCTTCCTGCTCATTCTCTTTATCACTTCCCTCAACCTCATTCTCATCAACAACTGTAACTTCAGTCTCTGTTTCTCTCAGGTGGCAACATTTTCTTGCTTCCGTTTTACCCCAGGTTTAGCGTTTGGGGAGAAAGATATCGGCCATCCGGCTATTTAGTTAAATATTTGTCCTTGACCGGACAAGGTAAATTGCGGAATATAAAAATAATATCGGAAAGGAAACAAACTTTTTACGGAAATTCTTTACTGGTCCTGCGGACCGACAAAGAATCAATTTTTGTCGGACTTAACATATTTTTGTTGGCCAACCCGACAAAACCGACACATTTCAGGAACTCTGGTAATCGTAATTTGTAATCGTAATCAGTTGTAATCGATTACATTTTTTCATGTAATCGGATGTAATCTGTAATCAGCCATTTTTTAGATTAGATGTAATCGTAATGTAATCAATTACATTCATTTTGACCCTGTAATCATGATTACTTTCTGATTACATTTAGATTACTTTTCATCATTTTGACTTATTTTGTCTTGCAGGGGTCGACTTAAGAAACAAAATTAACTGGCCCTTTGGGCCAGTAAAATTTTTGAACAACTGGCCCCTTCAAAATTCCACTGGCCCGAGAAATATCGGTCCACAAAAGTGGACCGATATAAAAGGGGGGATTTGCCCCCCCTCCCCTCCCATGAAACTAAAGATCGAGCAATATGAACCCCATTAAAACTCATTTTCTCCAGAAGGATAAGCAGTTCCTGCTCCACTAGTGGCATCCGCAAATAATTAAATTGACTGTCAGTGATTTAAACATGTACATATAGTTTTTGTATTCTATGAATGAATGTTGTACTTGCTTTAAACAAGGGTAAAGTTCATGACATTTTCCCATACATGCAGTGTTTTTAATGCATTACAATTAACAGGTATGGTTAGAAGATAATCAAACAATCTACATATATAGTCAAACTTGTTATCAAATGTATATAGTTTCAACCTTTGATTCATTGTTTATTGTATATATGTTAACTTATGTATTAACTAAATTTAATATGGCGCTCGGCCAATAATCTTCAGTAGTGAAGGACGGCCAGAAATATAAAGAAGAAGAAGTCTCAGCGACCCCCTCTGTATAACGGCTTCCTTTTTTAGCCAAGCTTATTTATTCCTCCCCAGCGTTTTCCCGTGCATTCGACCTTTATATAATGACCCACTGTCTAACGCGACTAACGACCATGTTCTTTTGGTAAAAATCCTTCATATAACGACTATTAGAAGATTATTATCAAACCGGAAGTTAGATAATAAATAAACAAACACAGTCCCGACTTTGGAAAATTTTCCATTTTGCCCAGCTGATGCAGCGATTGTTGCCAATATCCCTCTTGCTGATATCGGCATGATCTACTGACCGAGTCCATACCTGTTACTAGTTTATAATAATAGATTTTTCATATTAAATGAAGTCACGATTAGCGTTATTGTGTATCCGCCATTTTTTTTACAGGCAAGATGTTCACGTGATGATTTATTATTGTTGCTTGGTTTATTTGGGTTTATTTCTTATTTATATTAAATATTTAAAATTGCTTACTATAGATAATACCGTTTTAATCTTTCAGTTTTATAAATAAATAATCGTTATTTTGAAAATTATTGAATTATGAAGTACTGGTTCCCAGCATATATTTCTGTAAATATTCGTTTAACGTGCGGTAACAGATCAAGGTAAACATATTGTGTGATTAGGCTATTTATAGCTTTCGGCGAGTGATTGAAGTTGAATTTTAACGTTTTGTCAGGAAATTTCATTAGTCTGTTATCAGTCGATATTGAATGACACGGAAGAAACGAAAGTTGCTGGCCCAAGTGGCCCGAGAATATCAACTGGCCCAGCGGGCCGATCTTTGTTCAGTTTGACTGGCCCGACCGTAAATATACTGGCCACGGGCCAGCGGTTACGTCGACCCCTGTCTTGACTGAAACATATCTCCTTAGATATTTAATGTATGATTTATGTAAATGAATTTTCTTCATGAAATTCATTAAACAAATAATGTAGAATGGTTTACTAGAAAAAATATAAAGTTTATTGACATCTAAATAAAAAAATATGTAATGAAATTCAATTGTTAAAAACTCCCCAAAAAAATCTATTAAGATTAAGTGGTAATCACAACATGATCAAAAGATATTATTCTATGCTTAATTGCAATCAAAACTATCACAGGTACAAAAAATATTATGTATTAATTATGGCTTCAAAGACTTGATATCCAAACAAATAATATCTCAATTTCAATTACTTTAGGATTTCAAAATTTCAGTGAAAACAGTTTGTCGGCTTGTGTAAAACACAACAAGCTCTAAAATTTATCTGACACAACTTTCAAGATTTCATATATGAAATTGCTTCTATGAAAGACTATCGCCATGTCCTCATGATTCCCATAAGATAAAGAAATATTTTATATAAACCAAAACATAGGTATCTCATGAAGATTTCTAATACAAGTTTAAAAAGAGATCTAAATTTCAATAAAGATATTATGTAAAAAGCAAAATGTAAATTATATAGTAAGAATAACAAAATATTTTCAATCATACATATTACAAATTAAGTGATTTAAATAGCAAGTTGTAATATTTGTAAAATTTTGGATTTTTTTTAAAGAACATTCCAATGTATCTGATATTCAGAGATATGTGATATTTCTGCTTTTTATTTTGGTGCTGATTTTCCTTTTAATATTGGATTATATGATCATTTTCATTATTTGTGGGTTACTATGCAACCTGTAATGGATATTTTATTAAATCTATTTACATAAATTAAGGACTTAGTTTTCATATTTAGACTGAGAAATTGTGTATATTTTTAAGCAAGTTTTTAGAACCAGCATGACTTTTGTTTTTTTATCTTCTGAATTATATATCACATTGAAATGGTGTGAAATTTAGTAATGGTGATTGTTACATAATTTGGTGTCATAAATAAGATCATAATTACAAATTTTATCTGTGGCACAGGTTAACTACTAGTTTATTATCCACAACTTTTGACAGGATGTTTGAAATTATTTGATATATATTATTAAAATGTGCAAATGTATGTCATAATATTTACTAATAGTATAAGATGGAATGAATATTGGTTATAGTAATAAGACACAACATATTTTTTGAAAAAAAGGAAAATGAGAATTGCTGTTTATAATTTACAATGTATTGTATGTTATTGCATGTAATGATCACATTAAAACTGAATTGTAATTCATAGTTCTGAGTAAGAAATACATTAAATAAGAGATAATGGACAGATAAACAGACAAAATAACATAAAACACCAATATATTGGTTGTCATGACATTAAATGTAATCAGTAATGTAATCGATTACATTTACAAAGTAATTGCAATTTAATCGATTACATTTGAAAATTGATGTAATCGTAATGTAATGTAATCATGAAAATTGCAAAGTAATTGTAATGTAATCAATTACATTTGAATGTAATTGACCCCCAAGTCTGGTACCCAGAGAAAACCACAGACCTGTCGTGACCACAACAATATAACTGAAATATTGTTGACATAAGACAAATTATGCAAAAAAAAACATTTGAAGTGGACAAGTCGCAATAATAATTAGCTACCTTCTCTCATATAAGACATATTACATGGATAGTCGACTTCCCATTGATAGAAACAAGTGCCTGGCTGTGATATATGAGCTCAGCAGGAAATTAAGTTTTTTCATAATAAAGTATTAAGAAAAGCAATTTACAACAAACAAATGCTAAGAAATAAATTTGAAAAATACCATACAGACAAAACATGGGAGGCATACAGAAAACAACGCAACCTTGTTACAAAACTGAAAAAAAAGATCCGTCAGAACATATTTTTTAGAGAGGTGTATAGGAGGTCACAAGGCAAATAACTTCTGGCATACAGTCAAACCATTTTTGTCAAAAAAATCGACAGGTGGTCAGCAAAAAATTGTTTTAATGGAAAATGATGTAATCTTAAATGATAAAAAAGATGTATGTGATACTTTTAATTCTTTTTTTATAAATGTTGCAAATGATATTGGTAAAGGAATTATCTTTGATGAAAACAACCACCCTAGCATTGACTGTATCAGAAAAAACGCTCCAAAGAACAACATTGATTTCGATTTCAAACCAACAAACACAGACACTATAACTAAACTGGTCAACAAAATAAATATCAAGAAAGCTACTGGTGTTGACCAAATATCATGTAAACTTCTCAAAGCTGGTTCACCTGTACTCAATAAACATCTCACCACACTTTTAAACAACACAATAAAACACAGTCAATTTCCAAACAGACTAAAAGAAGCACAAGTTGTACCTCTGCACAAAAAAAATGATCCTTTAGACAAAAAAAACTATCGTCCTGTCAGTATTCTGCCAACAATTTCAAAAATCTATGAGATGGTGCTGTCAGATCAGTTAGTTGAATTTTTTAATAATATTTTTCATGATTTTTTATGTGCTTTCAGAAAGGGCCATGGATGTCAGACCACACTACTGAGACTCCTTGAAGATTGGAAATCAGCTCTTGACAAGAATTGTTATGTGGCAGCTATTTTGATGGATCTTTCGAAAGCTTTTGATTGTCTGCCACACGACATTCTTCTCAGTAAATTGGCTGCTTATGGACTGTCATCCCAATCAGTAAAATTACTAGAAAATTATTTGACAGGCCGTAAGCAACAAATCAAACTTCAAGGGGTGGTCAGTGGTTGGCAAATTTTACAGAAAGGTGTTCCCCAAGGCTCCATAATGGGGCCCTTGCTTTTTAACATTTTTATAAACGATATATTTTACTTCATTGAACATGGAACATTGTACAACTATGCTGATGACAACACCCTATCATATGCAGATCAAGATTATAATACCTTAATTAATGTTTTAGAAAAAGAAAGCTCTATTTTAATTGAATGGTTTAATTTTAATTGTATGCAAGCCAACCCAGATAAATTTCAAGCTATTGCTGTTGGGAAGAAAACTTATGCAAAAGAACCTGTTTTTAATATTGAGTCTGCTAATATATCATGTGATGAAGTTGTAAAATTGTTGGGTATTGATATAGACTATCAGCTAAATTTTGATAAACATATAAAAAATATCTGTCGTAAAGCTTCACAGCAATTAAGTGTACTAAAGCGTATTGGTTGTTTTTTATCTAAACTTAATAAGCTAACAATTTTTCATTCTTTTATATTGTCTAATTTCAATTTTTGTCCTTTGGCTTGGCATTTTTGTTCAAAAGCAAACACTATAAAACTGGAGAAAATACAGGAAAGAGCTTTACGTTTTATCTATGAGGATTACAATAGCACATATGAAGAACTTTTACATATAGCGAAAGTACCATCTCTACAAATAAGGAGAATGCGCACTATGGCATTAGAATATTTTAAAATATTGTATAAACTGTCTCCACCATGCTTAAATGATTTAGTTGTTTTAAAAAATAGTAAATATAGTTTTAGATATTCTAATATTGTAGAGATACCTAGAGTAAAGACTACTACCTATGGTAAGAATTCTTTTAAATATACAGCTGCTGTTTTATGGAATGACCTACCTGATGATTTTAGAAAAATTGCCAATTTTAACCAATTTAAAAACATTTTATTATCTTGGAATGGAAATGAATGCAAATGTAATGCATGTAAACAATTTTAATATCATCAAGGTCTTTTCAATGTTTATATTATTTATATTTATTTATTTTTTAGCAGTATAACATGCTTTTAGCTCGTAACACCAGCTTTATTTTATTTTTTTAGCTTTTATTACTGTGCTTGATTAACTTTTTTACTTTTGTATATGCTTACCTTGTCTGTGCTATATGTGTGCTTTAACTTATTTGCTGTATTTTGCTACTATGAGTGCTTTTATCTAAATTATTAATTTGTGTGCATGCTTTGGTTGTTTTTAACTGTTATTTATTCTTGTATTGTGTATGTCGGTCAAAAGCCCACTAGGGCTTGTGTTGTATTGTTATTTAAATATGCCGACTATAAATAAACCTTATCTTATCTTATCTTAAAGTATTAAAACAGGAAGTTTACTATGTCTATGTCACCTATGACCATATTAATGACCAAGTTGGAAAGTATTAATTGCGAACCATATGCATGGTAGTATATAATGAAAACTACAAATAATAGACCAATTTATTTTTAGCTTTGACAACATTCAAATGATCTATAAACTGTGTGCGACCGTTAGCATTCTCTTTTGTAATATTACTGAAGTCTGAAGTCTTCATGACATGACATGTTTACTTTCACTTTCAATTGTTCTACACAAAATTAATTAATTTTTGTTTTCTAATGTGTGAGTAAGTATTAACCTACAATCACCCTTCGTCGATATGCATTGTCACACAACTGACACCACTGTTAATTAGTTTAGGTCTAAAGTAAAAAGTTGGAATTCCTCGTGTGGAAGGTTTTGAGAAACATTAACTTTACAAAACGAATTTTATATGTAGATTTTAATATAGGCATATATTTTTCATTAAAGCAAAAGAAAATGAAATCATATTTCTTTCTTTATGCTGTATATTATATATATGACAAATAACATTATCTATTTGCTTATAAAATACATTCGTTTCTTTAAATTATAATAAACTATATCGGATCCGTGTCAAACATTTATTTAGCCAATAACATAATACCATATGATCACTACAAATAAAGGAACAACATGCAGCAACGGCCTATTAAATTTTATCATTTGTGCTGTATGTCACTTATGTATATAAATTAGGATTTGGATACCTGAATTTCCATACTAATAATATTGCATTTTACTTGACAAATATAAAGCAACGAATCCATGACCATGCAATTCAAAACCTTAATTGCTCAATTAGAGAATGTTCGAAACTAGAATTTTTTCAAAATGTGTTTAAAATTAATGAAAGACCTGCATACACTGATATATGTAAATTTAAAGAGGATAGGTCTACTCTATGCACATTTAGAATTAGTGCCCACTCTCTTGAAATTGAGAAGGGCAGGTACTATAATATTCCACGTGAAAATCGTGCCACGGTTTGCTTATCATGCAAAGCTGGTAAAGTAGAAGATGAATTACATCTTTTCCTTGACTGCCCATCTTATGCACATTTAAGGCAAGACTTTTTTTAAAAAATAAAAAGTATCTTAGGTGAAGTAAATCAAAAAGATTTCAATAAACGTCAAATGATAGCCCTACTGAACAGCAATTCACCAAAACTTCTCAATATCATTGTCAATTTTATGAATAAATGCATGTCCAAGAGAAATTCATCCTAGTCAACGTTTATATAACAAATAAAATGAGTACATTTTCACTCTATATATTATATATATTTATATATTTATATATGTACGTATGCAAGCTGATGCCACTGTCGCTACCACATGTATTGATATTATATATATTTTACATGTATATCTTTCTTTATGTGTCATAACCAACTATTGTAAATGTGTTAGTACCAATAAATATTGTCTATTGTCTATTGTCTATTGTATAGAAAGCATAGACTTTCTATGTGTTTATAAAAAAAAACTACATTTAGGGTCAAAGATCATTTATTGTCATATATTTACTTGTTTACTAATACATTTTACAACAGATTAACAGAAATTAAAACAATTCATTTTGGCTATCCTGTTTATAATGGCCTTTGGTTTTATTGACCCGAACACTTTTAAATTATTTGGCTTTCCAATATATCGAAATTAAGCATATCTGATGAAATGTATTCAAGAAACGTGTCATGTGCACTCAATTTTATATTTACGTTTCTATTAATACTATCACAGGGTCGATACCACTGCTGGTTGACTATTAGTACCCGGGGATATCATCCGCCCAGTAGTCAGTGTTTCTATCACAGGGTCGATACCACTGCTGGTTGACTATTAGTACCCGAGGATATCATCCGCCCAGTAGTCAGTGTTTCTATCACAGGGTCGATACCACTGCTTGTTGACTATTAGTACCCGGGGATATCATCCGCCCAGTAGTCAGTGTTTCTATCACAGGGTCGATACCACTGCTGGTTGACTATTAGTACCCGGGGATATCATCCGCCCAGTAGTCAGTGTTTCGGCACTGACATTGTTTATTAGATATATTTATTATTAACATTTACACTTCCTAAGCTAAGGTTCTCCTCTCGCAGACATATGTGACATTAGCCGATTTTTTGCTATCCTGTCTAGACCCTTACATGTAGCTTTATTGCTCTCAATTAATGGAGAAAATGTTACGTCGGTTAACATTTAAATCGTGTCTTTGCTATCATTCAAATTCTAGATTTTTTAATCGACAACATATTTGACTTGTTTGGTGGATCGGTGTTTCAACAGACGATTTGTATTCCTATGGGTACGAATTGTACTCCGCTACTCGCCAATTTGTTTCTATGTGCTTATGAGGCAGACTTCCTTCAAGGGCCCCGAAGAATAAAGATAGAAAATCAGCACATGCCTTTAATTCCAGTTTTCGCTATATAGATGATGTTCTGTCACCGAACAGTTCTCGATTCTGTCATTATCCATATCCCATCTATACAATTAAGCTTGAAGTTAATGATACTACTGATATTCAAAAGTTTGCTTCTTATCTTGACCTTCACATTGAAATTGACAACGGAGGAAGATTAAACACAACACTCTACGACAAACGCTATGACTTCACCTTTCCAATAGTCAACTTCCCTTTCATCAGTAGCAATATTCCAGCATCACCAGCGTATGGAGTTTACATTTCACAACTCATACGTTATTCTAGAGTTTGTGCCACATAGCTCAGCTGCTGACGCAAAGGCTACCCAAACAAGGCTACGTTGCTCTTAGGTTAAAGTTATCGCTACAAAAAGTATACGGTCGTCATCACAATTTGTTTAACCGTTACGAAATATCAATATCTTAAATGACAATTGATCTTTCATTTTTACGTAAATGTTTCAGTCTTTCTTCTATCACTGCCAAGACTTTTACCGGACTTTACTGTATATATAAGTAACACGGTGGGTGTCTTATATGAAGCAGGAACTGCTTACCCTTCGCGAACACCTGAGTTCACCCCGGTTTTTTGGTGGGGTCCGTGTTGCTCATCTTTTTATTTGTTTGTATTGTCCTATTATCACTGTATGGTAACCGAGCCGGTAGCCGGGAGTTTGGATTGATCCAACATGGACGCACTCGACTTAGATCAGGTCAGTTTGCTCTCATTATTTTAACTTTCAAGCAATTTTCTGAATTATATTTTATGCCAGCTGAAAGTGATTAACAAATGTATATCTAAGAAAGTCATACGCACAAGTTTCCTCCCGGTATAACCGAACATTACTGATATACAGCGTCAGACGTGTGTGTTTTGGGTAAATAGAATTTAAAAGTGAACTTTTCTTTAAGTTTTTTGAAAATATCCTTAGAATTCCGAATTGCAATGCCTCAATATACGTCAACAATGTATACTGTATCACTTTATAGCTATAGCTATGGGCGAATCAGCAAAGAAGTGATGTAAATATATGTTTGTTTACAACCCACGATCCGTCAGGTTAACGGTTTGGATGGAACATACAACATGCTAAGTTCACGGTTTGGATATATAGAGGGAAACGGTTTGGATAGTCTTAAGATTTTTCAGAAAGCTTTATTTTAGGCGACAAATCCATTCCAGACATTATTTCAGAAAAAAAAAGATTTAAATATACTAAGATTTATTACCACCATTCGGAAGAGAATATGCACATAACTTAAGGAGTTAAAATGATATTTCAAATATAAATGTGACTGTCTATGGTTTGATGGAATAAAGACAATATGTGCTAACGGCACATCTCTATATCATAACATCCCGTAAGTTTTTCTTTTCTTCTAATTCGATTTGCATATTTTTCATCATTTGTGGGAGTAGTATGCACCTATCACTTTTTTGTAGAGTATGGATGTAAATGCAGTAGTTCCAAATAATTGATTAAAATTGTAACACGAAATATCGTTTTAACAGAGTACACCAATGCAGTGCACACGAAGTAACATATCATAGAGTACGCCCTTTACATAGTTTGAGTATGCCCCGCCGCAAATAATTGACAGCGATCCAGATCACTGGATTGAGAAAATTAAATAACCTCCATGTGGTGACCTTCTGTCGTTGCTTTTGGTGGTAAGTTGGTGCAATTTCTGTCGTTTCTTTTGGTGATAAACTGGTACAATCATAGCATTTCCCAACATACGACCTTTTCTATTGATGAAACATTGAAAGAGCTATTTGATCCAGGTATAGTAAAATGTTGCACAAACATCGGCAAACGAATACCGAAGCAACAACCGAATAATCCAGAACATCATAGTTCCAAAAATATGGCAATACAGAGATTGCACAAAAAGAGACAATAGAAATAACAAGGACATGTGGTAATATTTTAGATTCGTCTCTTCTGTGATACTGCCTCACTGGCATACAACCTCTAGCAGGTTCATTTGGCTTAGAAACAACCGTTGACTTCCTTTTTGGATTCCGTCTTGCTCTGATAGGAGCATCAAACTCATGGTCCCTGAAATATGAATAAAATTGCCAATGAAAAATGAAGGGATGTGGAATAAATCATCTTCGCTAGCCAAGGGTTACGATTCGGGTCCCCCTTCTCTCCACCCTTGGCGGATCTAGAATACATTTTGAAATTCGCGCGCAATGCCACCTGTTGGTTTATCGAAGTTGCGCCCCTTAGATAGTCGTAATCGCCAGCCAATCAGAATCGTTTTGTTATACGTATGTTGGAGAGTTAAAAACCACGTTTTAATCATCCTATAGTAGATGAACGCCGCACCATTAAAAGACTCATTCGATCACAACAGCGACAAGACATAGCATAACGTAAACAATTCTACAGTCAAATACTTGAAGCTGAAGGTTCCAATAGTTTTTATAAACTTATTCGAAGAGGTCTTTCAAACACTGTGAATAAACCAAAAGGCTTCAGAAGCGAAGGTAGAATTATAGTTGATCTAGTCGATTAATGTAAAGGCTTTTCAAATTTTTATGAAGACTTGGCAGTGCCAAAACAACTAGTAGAATTTAACTCTGACTACCAGAAAGATGTATCACAGCATATAGACTTGATTCGAGAAAGTATTAATAATATGGACAGCGATTTTATACCTATTTCCCATTATGAAGTTACCGCAGCTATAACTAAGTTAAATAACAAGAAATCTGGTGACGAATTCGGAATAAGTGCTGAACACTTTAAACTTGCTGGTCAATCTATAGTAGCCGCATTAGTAGAACTATTCAATGCCATTCTAGAACACGGTTACATCCCACCACAATTTCTATCAGGGATTATAACACCAGTATACAAAAAAGGACGTGATGCCACTGACTTTAGTAATTATAGAGGAATAACAGTCTCATGTACTATAGGGAAAATTCTGGAACACGTAATACTCAATCGAATTGAACATCTACTACCGTCACAACAGTCATCATTACAATTTGGTTTCACCAAAGGAACGTCTATACTTCTTGCAGCATTGTTTATCAATAAATCTATAATAGAAGCCAAGGAACTGAATTTACCACTATATATAGCTTTTCTCGATTCACAAAAAGCCTTCGATGTTGTAGACCATCAATCTTTAAAATGTAAACTTTTCTATAATGGTATTAACGGGAAAATATGGAGTCTTATGGATGCCCGGTACTCCAATCTATCATCAAGAGTTAAATGGTCTGGCCATATCAGTGATCCGTTTCCGATCCAACAAGGAGTCCGTCAGGGCGGCATTTTGTCAACATGTCTCTACAAAACCTACATCAATGAACTACTACTCACCCTTGAGCGTAACAGAGTTGGAACCCACATTGGAACAACGTATGTAGGCTGTCCTACGGTAGCAGATGACTTAGCTCTTCTCGCAAATTCCAATTCCGATTTACAACTAATGCTAGATGTTACAAACTCTTTTGCAAACAGAGAAAAATATGTTATTCATCCAGAGAAAAGTACAATTATAATGAGAATTCCGAAGAAGAGTACTCGTTTTGAGGTAACTGATTGGAAACTCGGCGATAAAGAAGTCTCAATATCACAAACTACTACTCATCTTGGCATACTACGTTCAACCAGGAATGACATTACATCCAACGTTGAAGACAGAATCTCTTGTGCGAGAAGAACAATCTATAGCTTAACCGGTACTGGATTACATGGAACCAATGGATTACCACCTACAACATGTATTAAACTATTCAATACATATGTACTTCCACGCCTTCTCTATGGATTAGAAACATTCATCCTAAAACCCACACATTTCAACTTATTAGAAAGATTTCACCTTAGCTTTCTGAGAAAAATTCAATGTCTACCATCTCGGTCAGTTAGAGGAATTACCTACTTATTGTTAGGAGTGAGACCTATTACCGCAGAAATCCACATTAGACAACTCAAATTATTATGTAGCATTATCAGAAATGAAAATGTAACGACAAAGACCATTCTATTGAGACAGATACATACAAAGTCCGATGATTCGAACAGTTGGTTTACCCATATCATCAATTTGCTTGAGCACTATGACCTGCCTACCATAAAAACATTATTACATATAGTACCGTGTAAGATAACATGGAAAAGAGAAGTTAAACTAGCAGTAGATAAACTCTGAAATCAGAAACTGATCTCTGACTGTTCTCAAAAATCATCTTTAGCTTTCTGTGAAACCGCAATCTTGTCCATCGGAAACATCCATAGAATCTGGACCGCTGTTCAAAACAACATAAAAGATGTGCGCCGTGGTGGAATTAAGGCTAGATTGCTAACAGGTACATATATACTCCAATGCAATCGTAGCAAATTTACCCAACATGAAGTAAATGCGACTTGTCCTCTCTGTCAATTGGAAGACGAGGACACACTACACTTTCTCATTAAATGTAATGCTCTCTATGCCTATCGCAAGGAATCCATGAAGGAACTGAAAGATATTATTAGTGACATTGATGAATTCGTCTGGAGAATTCTGTCAAATGACTTTAATCTACTGACTAATGTGATCTTGGAGCCGGATATACTAATTAGACGAAATCTACTAAAGTGCAATAATGAAATATTTAGTAAAATAGAGAACTGTACCAGAAGATTATGCTATGCTTTACATTGTGGTAGACTCCATATAACTAACTCAGGAATGTCGAAGAACTAGTTTTTATGATTTTATTTAGTTTTTTATCCAGTATCTGTGACTATAACTATATATAGGTGCACCAATCTAATGGTGGATAATACAAACAAAAGAAGAATGGCAGCTCCCAGTGAAGAAAAACTTATTTGTGATCAATTTAATTTGGAAGCACTTACTGTCAACCAATTGAAAGTTTCAAAGCTTTGGCAGATGGGAAAGATGTTTTCATTGGAACCAAAACGGGAAGTGGCAAATCGTTGTCATATGAGAGCATTTCGGTGCCATCTTTGTTTACATTTCGTCGATAACATGTGCTCCGTGTAAAACGTCTTCTGATTGGATACGTGTACTGGTAGCCGTAACCAATGAAATCCTCAAAATGTATTCTAGATCTGCCAAGGATGGAGAGAAGGGGGACCCGAATCGTAACCCTTGGCTAGCGAAGATGGGAGTAAATGTACACGAGACAAAATCCCAATTAATACATGGAAAACAAAGCAATGGAACAACGCTTTTATTGTTGTTCTTCATCTTGAGGTCACCATGATGCCTTCAACAATGAAATCTTTCTCATACCTCATAGTAAATTCAAGACGGCCCCAGTAGCACCGGCTTAAGCAGAACTCATTGCTATCAATGCATCATTTTCAAACATTTGGTGAAGTAAACCTCAAAAAGTGACAATAGTAATAACCAAAATCCATGACGAGTCTGAAAAGAGAATAGCAACCTTTTTTGTATATTATCCAAACCGGAAATTTAACATTCATAATTTTCATCCAACCGTAACCTATGTGTATTCCAAACCGTCACATGTTTTGAATATGACAGCAATCATACGCGTTCATTTCGGGGGGTTAAATGTGATTAAAGGCAATTCAACGTGATAAAACCTTTACTTTATTACTTGTAAGTGAAAAAGTATACATATTATTTTCATAAATGAGTAAAATTATAATGATTATAGGCATATTTTGATAAAAAAAGATCAAAGGTTTCAGTTTTAACCACAAAAATCACTTTCTCTGATGGCTTAGCAAATTAAAATGCTTCAGTTGACAATGGTAAAATGTAAAAATGACATGCTAGTGTGTGTGCCTTCATTGTATCAAATCAAACCATATTAAAACATGATCTTGGACGTACAAAGTAGAAATAATCTTACCTGCAATGTCACAATGTTCCGGTAATGGTCGCCATGTTGGATCAATCCAAACTCCCGGCTACCGGCTCGGTTACCATACAGTGATTATGTGTATTTATGTTAAGAAAGCCGTGTTGTGATGTCCGTTACGATTTCCACCGGAAAACGATGTTCGATTCGTCTTTGCATTCAGTTGTTTGTAGCCGGAGAGCTCATGTATTATTTACGTTATTCGTGTTTGTTACGTATGGTGGTGTCCAACATATATTGTGTTGTGTTTTTGTTTTGTTTTTCTTCGTCTTGTGTATCCTATGTTGTCAGCTTCTCTGGATTGTCCACTTTGTTCCTTCGGTATTCTCTAACGTTTTTTACTTGTCACAATGGTCGTCAGTGTTACCATGTACAATGTCACCTGTGTTCTGAGCCTTAGACGCCTTATCATGCGGATTATTGTCAGTTGTTTACTTCCCCAGGCACTTCTGTGATTATCAACGCAAAGGGTATATTGTCACTGTCTATGCCCATATTTGCAAACCTGCGTCTCTTGTCTTGTTTCCTATGTCAAAGTCTAGGTTTAGGAGTGAGTTTTGACCCTCCTCTTCCTCGTCAGTCGAAGTGGAACTACTATTAATCGCCAAAAGTAAATTACGATGCAATGTCCTCTTGTGTCTTTCTCGTCATTCTTTTCTTACAAGAAAGACTGACATCTCTTAATTTGGCTGTTGTTGTTACATTACGTGGAATTAAAATTGTTTTCTTATTTTGTAATACCGATTTTTGTTAACTCCATCACAAACTGTTCCTCTAACGCTTACTTAGCTCACAAGAACTCATGTGATCTTTTCCCATTACTCTGCGTATTCATCTTTCCATCTTTAAACATCCTTTTCTCAAGAACCATTAGGCCAAAATTCGACCAAACTTGGATGTGCTACTACTTGGATGGTCCTTTTCCAAATTTGTATCCTGGGACCTCGCCCGATATTCAAGATGGTCGCCACTGTTTTTCATTGGTTGAAAAGTAGCTTTGAACATCTTAGACCTCGTCAAAACAATTGAATGGAATGAAACCAAATTCGGTCCAAATAGTCCTTTGGTGGCCCCCTTCCAACATTATGTCCGTTGACCCAGCTGATTTTGCAACTTTTGAGTTTCCAGTAATATCTTACGATTCGATTTATCTGATATATTGAAATTACGTATAGATTGATATTATACATGTCAACATTGATGTTTTGATATCTGAATAATATCGTTCCTGCGTTATGACCCTTAAATATGCGTAATTTAATGTTTTTATTTGTTCGGGGCATTATCGTAAGTTTCACATATCTATATGACTAAATTTTACAATGTAGAAAGATAAAATAAAGGTCAAGTTTCATTTGAAAGTATCTGACTAATATCGTTCCAGGGTTTAGTCCGAGATTCCTCTGCCGTCCGACGGCTTTTTGTTCGACTTGCTGGATACGGTCCTCTGCCGTCCGACGGCTATTTGTTCGACTTGCTGGATACGGATGATCCAGCAAGTCGAACAAAAAGCCGTCGGACGGCAGAGGAATCTCGGACTACCCAGGGTTATACCCCTTACATTGTAATTATTTGCTAAATGATGTTTTTATTTGTAATTAGGCATTATCTTTAGCACAGGTTTCTGATAACCTTTGAATTTACAGTTAGATTGATAAAATACAGATCAAGGTAGGTTATGCCCCTTAATTGGGTCATTCTCTGACAACTTTTACGATAGTGACGGTAAAGACTGCTTATGTGTCCCATTAATTTTACAGTAAAACAACAAACTTCAGTTACAATAAATATCGATATGTCGGTTGTTCATGTTAAATAGTATTTATTTCATTTAAATGCTTATAAAATTCATTAAAGGATAGACTGAAAAATGGTTTTGCAAATTCTCATTTTTACCGTCACATATAGAATAATACACGTGACGATAATGTCCCACAGCAGGGGTGCTTATTAGAGAAAGTGATTAAACCTTCAAACATATTGTTTTGTTTTAGTTTTAAAGGTTTAATCAATACAGTACACATTAAAGAATAATAAATACTAATTTCTTCATTACTTTTTATATACAATTTATTCTTTATTTACTCTGAAATGTGTGTCCCATGAAATTCTTGTTTACCGTCACGAAAGTATAGCGTTAATTTACGTCAAACATAAAAGTGACCCTGATATCGTTGTCCCGTCGGTACTTTCCTTTTGAAGTCATTATCCTGGAGGAATGGCAGCGTGGATTGAATTCCAGCAGATATTAAAGAAATAAACTGGTAAGTATATTAAAATGCATTAGTACCTTTATTCAACGTCTTTACCAAACATAACAGAAGTTCTTTAATTTACTTGTTACAACAAATTAAACGTCTTGTAATAATAAAAATGTGCTCCCGTTAGCGATGCACATGTTTGATTTTCAGAATATTTTGCTATAATACACGGAATCAAACCCGAAAATCGGAATTGTCTTTACCGTAACAGTCTTTATCGTCACAAATTTCATGTGACGGTAGAGACAAAAATGTTGCGGTGGAGACTGGTATGGACACCAATTTTTTTTATCACTACTTTGTTTAACGACAGATGTAGGAAAAAGGTTAAATATCTTGTATTCAACCTTCTCGCATTTGCCTTAATTATAAACATGTTTTCTTTATCTTTGTTTGATTATATTAACACGAGAATGAGTCGATTGAGATAATTTTTCTTCAACTTCGTGGTCGTATGGTAGTTGGATTTATAACTACCTGTGCAATCAGTTCCTATCATCACTAAAGTTGTGAATTCGAACCACGTTCGAGACGAGGTGTACTCGATAAAACATTATATGATAAAGTTTGTCAGTGACTTGCGGCAGACTCGTGATTTTCTCCGGATACTCCGGTTTCCTCCACCAATAAAACAAACATTTTACTGAGCTTTCCACAGGCACTTGTTTCATTCAAAAAATATATGCCCCCCTCCTCTTCCTTACTTCAAGGTAAACATCTGCCCTTTTCCCTTTCCCCACTTCGCCTCAATATTTTTCGCTTATTTGTGATCCTTTCGCTGACCCAATTATATCGTTACACTCCCGAGATATTTCTCTTTTCGACTGCTACATTTAAATATAACTACCGGGCCCCCCTCAGACGAATTGGACAAGAATATTCAGCGAACGTTGCATTTTCTATTTTTCAGTCATTGAAATGGATACAGCCACTTCCGGTCCGGTCTAAATTGATTTAGAAACTAAAAAAAAAGGTGCTTTAAAAATCAAATGTCAGTAATTTGGAGTTGAACATATTTTTATAATTTGCATTGGAACAATTATCTGTATTTTAAAGGCTTACTTTACATTTGAGAGGAGATGATCATGATGGCAATGTTACACATGATCGGTCTAGAGAATTCCGAATGCATATGAAAAATCCAGCGCAAACCGGAAGTGGCTGTATCAGATTCAATGACTGAAAAATAGAAAATGCGACGTTCGCTGAATATTCTTGTCCAATTCGTCTGATTATACCCGGTAGGTATATTTAAATGTGGCAGTCGAAAAGAGAAATATCTCGGGAATGTAACGATATAATTGGGTCAGCGAAAGGATCACAAATAAGCGAAAAATATTTAGGCGAAGTGGGGAAGGGGAAAAGGGCAGATGTTTACCTTGAAGCAAGGAAGAGGAGGGGGCATACATTTTTTGAATGAAACAAGTGCCTGTGGAACTTTCCCCCTTTTCGGATTGTGCATTGTATTTATATTTTTTTATCAATATGTCTGTTAAAGATAGAATATATAATGTTTAAAGGTGATATTAAGTAACCGATTCAATATGCTCTAAAGAAACAGTAAATCTGATTATAATCACACTTCTCACCCCCCCCCCCCCCTTTTTTTTTGTTTACAAATGTCACTTCATGTTGGTTTTTTTTTAGTATTTCATAAGTGTATGTCACATCTTCATATACACAGTGCAGGGTTACATAATAAAACTATGCATTATGTGTATTTTCAGAAAGAAATGATTGCGTCTACTTTGACCAGAGAAAATGACCTTTTAAAAGAAATAATTCATATAAATGGAATTTTGATTGACTTAGAATTACAAAGGAGAGCACTAAAAGCTGTAAATGTTAACGACAACTTCTTTGAGGTAACATGGCATGAAAAACAGATGTTTATGAAAGTCTAAAACTACGAAAAAAACAACTACATGAAATATTACTATCACGTTTATAATTGATTGGACAATGGCACTTTCCGCAGCTGAACGTGCGAAAAAGTACCGAGAAAATCTAAAAAATAACCCAACTAAATACAATGATTATTTGAAAGAAGAAAACCAACGGTATCGAGGCCGAAAGGAAAGGGGGAACTTTGACATTAAAAAAAAATCTTCAAGAGAACAGAAACGGATGAAGAGAAAAGGAGAAATCAAAAAAAGAAATGAACGAGAACAAAAGAAAAATTTCTGGCAATGAACAGTCCACCACAATCGCCTAATGAGCAGGATAATCGTGAACTTCCAATGCCTAGCTAACGTATAAGAAACGGCTGCTTATCGCTCTCTTTCACCACAAAATGTTATGACGAGAAAATCATGAGATAGACTTCCCGTGGTGAATAAGAGGGACATATATTCCTGGTCACCGTGCAAAGGTAAGGAATATCATAGTATATATTTCAGTATAGTGACAATTCGGCAATGTGATTCTGTGGCCAAGGCATTTTCCCTGATGCCCGTTAGCTTTTATATCGAACCATACTTACTAATTTTCCTAAAATGCATTAGATAGATAAGTTATGCATGAGAAATCGGGTGATGCATGAAAATTGTAACGTTGTTGATAACAGTCCTAGGTTGGACTATATAATATGAGACAGGCACAACACGTTTGAAGGACGAAGTCCTATAATTTTAAGAGGGAGGCGTGAGAAGGGAATGTATTTTTTTTTTCCCAAGTACTTTTTAAAGTTTTTTTTTAATTATTTGGCTGGAGTTATCTCTCTTTGACTTATGGCTGTTCCGTTCATTTTACCTACGCCGCTCTTCCGCCGAGAATCTCGTAGAAAGAGATTTTTTAATTGGAATTTTATTTCAAATTTATTTCGATTTTGCATAGAGTAAATGATTAAAGAAATGGGAATTTTTCATTGAAATATATATTTTTTGCGTTTCTAAATATCAATTGATCTATTTTTAAAACTTCCGGTGAAAAGATATTTGGCTATGAATAGATACATAGGAGGAAAAATCGTACAACCTACAGTCCTTTATCAATGAAGAATTTGAATTTTGAATTTGAGAAACCGGTGATGATTTAAAACAATTTCAATTCAATGTTTCAAACGCGAAATGAAATAGGACTATAACAGATACTTCTAGTTGAATTTTTATTTATTGAAGAAAAAAGAGCAAACAAAGCGTAAGATGCGAAACTGTGGCTCTAATGGTCCTGTTTTGTTTTCTGATATATACGTCTATGGGGTGAAAATATCAGAGAACAGTATAGGAACGTAAGAGTTACAGGGGAAAACTTCTTGACACAACTCTAATGCGAGAATACATATGGCATACCGTTTCTTTAAACCGAGGATAAGGTCAGAAATATAAATGGAAAAACAGCAGACAGTTATTTCCAAAGGTCCAGTAATAGTATGTTCATCCCTTTCCGCTAAACAATAAACAATTTCATAGATAAAAAAAATAATCAAATGACATTACAATTGGAGTAGAGTTGATCGTCTTTACTTGATTCAGTGGCCGGTTTCACAAAAAGTCGCAAGTCGTAAGTCAAAGATTGGTCGTAATTGAGAAAACTTCAAAGGAAAAAGTATTGTGAAATCGTACTTAAGACTGTTCGTGAAATCGAACACCGATCTTCACCGGGTTTGAGGGCTCAGATACCCTGTTTTAGGTGGGAATTTGCAAGTACATGGATATTAGCTTGTCTTACATATGAAGAAAAAATGACAACTATATATTGATGTCATGCTCAAAAGTGTTTTCAAATAAGTCGATAAATTACTTTATCCCAGGCTTCCTGATCAAGCAAGATAAAAAAAATACAGGTACGGAAATTGCAGTAAATTTGGGTTCTGCATATGGCCATTTCGACAACTTATGTCTCATCACTGCAGATAAAATCAAAACAATTGGAAGACCAAACACCAAAGGATGTTAAAGGACTGATAGAGAACAATAACCTAAAGGTCCTAAAAAGTAACGCTAAAACTAGCTAAGGACAGAGCTTTGCACGAGGGAGATTCTCCTTAGTTTTATGAATTTCTAAACTTTTGATATTGTAAGTTTTCAAAATAATATCGTTTTATCCTATAAACCAGAAAAACTGCAGCGTCTCATCCGAATATCGCACGCACCTACATTGTAGTATCTTTCAAAGTAAACCACTGGACAACATCTGTCCATAATCGAAATGCGATATTCTTTAATGGAAACTTCTTTTCATACAATAACTGAAAAAAGTCTTTTACCAATGTCCCGTGGCCATCTTCCGCTAGAACTTTCAAAACATCAGGAATAAGCTTTTCTATTTCATGAATTTGAATTTCGTATTCCAGAGCATCTAATGGTTTCGAAGTCCCGTCTACGCTATCATGGTTATTATTGTATGTTTATATTTCATCTTCTTCACTGATATCCAAAAGACTGAAATGTTCCTCTATATCTTTATAGGAGTCATTACTTCTTTTGAATTGTCATACCAATCGAGTTTTCGTTTAGTTTTTGAACAAGGAAGTGGTGATATTGTTGACAAAGGGAAGCTGTTATGTCTCTCAAGATTGTTCACATTCTTTGGCGTGGAGAGAAGCACATTATGGAAACTTTCAAAATGCCTGGGCGAATGTGATAACCAGCGACTTTTTTGCGATCTGGGAAATAACTAGGACTTGAGAATGCATGTAAGGCTGTTGTCATGGGTTTTTCATTTTTGGATACATAAGTTGATGGCTTTCGGTAAATTGAAAGTCTCGGACCTTTTTTCCCTTTCCCACGAAATAAAATGTATACCCATTGCTCAAACTGCGCTTGTAAAACGTTTCAGTAATGATTTGATTCTATCAAATTAATGGATTTCAGGGGCGGATCCAGGATTTCAAGTTAGGGGGGGGGGGGCGCACTTCAAAAAAATTGTGCCGAGCGGAGGGTGGCGCGAGCATTTTTGGGGTATTTCGTGTGAAAAATCACGATTTTACGCCAAAAAATCATATTTTTTTCCAATTTTAGGGGGGGGGGGGGGGGGGGGGGGGGGGGCCGGATGCCCCCCTGAATCCGCCCCTGGATTTGTCCAAAAGTTTAAAAAGTATAAAGAAACAAGATACGAAGTTTTCCTCTGTTCAGGAGCCACCATTTATAAAGACTATGGCATGAAAAGTCAAATGCCCTAAATATTATAGGATTATTCCATTAGTATTTGGGAATATCTTCCCAGAGTAGAATTTGATATTGCACGAACTTGCTAGTGCAATATATTATTCTACGAGGGAAAATATTACCCGATATTCGTGCAATAACCCTTTTATTGTATAGCGATTTTACGTGGGAAAATTATATAGACGTCAAATTAGTAGCGCATACTGGTGAGCAATATGGACGAATATATTATCACGTTCACTTTTGGTAACGTTCTTCGGGAAATATTTTCTCGCTATACAATAAAATGTAATGTGATGTAAATTTTGACCTAATAAGAATATTTTACATCACTTTTTGAGGTCTAAATACTTGCTCCAACTTCCTTCTTTTGATCTATCTTTATCATTTGCATGCAAAATATTATATCTCCAGTCATTCTATTGTAAGGAACGTTTAATGAGCTTTACTTTAAATTACTTCAAATCATCACTGGTTTCTCGTGCATAACTTATCTATCTAATACATCACATTTATTTGGAGGAACCTGTGTAGGAAGATAAATGCATTTTGACTATTTATTCCATATCCGACTAATGCAAGTAATAAAATCAAATTATTTTACACTGTTGGTTTGCTTAAAAATGCCGAGAACAACGAGCACTGGTTAAATTTTTGCCGATTTCCTTTGTCAGGAAATGACACAAATCGTTTTTAGGAAAATTAGCAAGTATGGTTCGATATAAAAGCTAACGGGCATCAAGGAAAATGACTTGACCTTAATCCCGTTGCCGAATTGTCATTATACTGAAATATTAGTCCGAGATTCCTCTGTCGTTTAACGGCATTGATAATCTTGCTGTAGCCGTTCAACGACAGAGGGCGATACATACGGAAAACAGCGGATTTGCTTCTCCAACTCTGGGTCAGCACATTTCCACGTTTCGTGGCTATCGGATTTTATTTTCTATCATAAACCTTATATAAATCGCTTCACCAATCATTTTTCTATTCATTCATAAACATCTTACCCTCAGAAAGTGGTGTTACACTCCATTACAGCACGATTTTGCCTTAGAACCTATGATTTCGACATTTGTCTTCCATTTTTCAAACATTTGTCACGTGACTACGAGAAAACTACGATTACCGCAATGTATCATGGGAGATAATTTGCATATAAACAAACAAACAAATATTTTTATTGCCAATCATAGGCACCTGTTAAGGCAGAACAATTAACATAAAATTTAATACAGTTGATTATATTGATTGGTAATGATTTTAACAGCAAATTTAGTGAATTACAGATAACCATAAGAAGAAAAAAATGTAGTACCTTGTCCAAAAACAAAAAGGGGGAACGTAACACATGCTCTTTCCGAAGCCCGTTGGTAACACTCTGCCATTGAATCTTTTCTTTCCAACACATTCTGTATAATTTCCTTCTGCTCTTCTTTGATCTGTAGATGGACTGTTTGTCCTGCAGAATACGCTTAAATGTATCGTCTTCCATGTGATTTGAATGTTGTTTACGTATGCAAATAATGCTCCAAATAATTTGGCACGCTGCATTAATTAGCTCCCATCATGCAGTGTCATCATTCAGTTAGTATCGCGAGATCACGTGTGTAGATTCGAAAATGGAAGTCAAATGGCGGAATAATAGGATCTAAGGCAAAATCGTGCTGTAATGGAGTGTAACACCACTTTCTGAGGGTAAGATGGTTATGAATGAATAGAAAAATGATTGGTGAAGCGATTTATATAAGGTTTATGATAGAAAATAACATCCGATAGCCACGAAACGTGGAAATGTGCCGATACTATGGCTGTGAGGCAAATTTGATGGTTTCCGTATGTATCACCCTCTGTCGTTGAACGGCTACAGCAAGATTATCAATGCCGTTAAACGACAGAGGAATCTCGGACTACTGAAATATATGCTATGAAATTCCTTACCTTTGCACGGTGACCAGGAATATATGTCCCTCTTATTCACCACGGGAAGTCGATCTCATGATTTTCTCGTCATAACATTTTGTGGTGAAAGAGAGCGATAAGCAGCGTGTAATGGGTAGAAAGAAAGTAAAATCAAACAGAACGGCTGTTTACAGAGAACTATTGGCAACGAGAAGGGAATTAAGAAAGAAAGAAAGAAAGAAAGAAAGGGAAATAGAAAAATATAGAAAGAGACTACAACGTTCAAAAGACAGAATACCACTACAAAATGTAAGCACAAAAAACAAACTCATTTCAAATTATGCAGAGGCATGCAGTTATAAATAAATGTATTAGCAATTCGCGCAAAGAAAGGAAAAGGGCTATTATTTTGACTCATTTTCTAACAGATAATATAAAAGACAAAATAAAACAAATTCAGAATGACAGAGATAAACACAGTCTTGTAAAAGTGTTCCAGTGACAGAGATAAACACAGTCTTGTAAGAGTGTTCCAGTGACAGAGATAAACACAGTCTTGTAAGAGTGGACCAGTGACAGAGATAAACACAGTCTTGTAAGAGTGTTCCAGTGACAGAGATAAACACAGTCTTGTAAGAGTGTTCCAGTGACAGAGATAAACACAGTCTTGTAAGAGTGTTCCAGTGACAGAGATAAACACAGTCTTGTAAGAGTGTTCCAGTGACAGAGATAAACACAGTCTTGTAAGAGTGGACCAGTGACAGAGATAAACACAGTCTTGTAAGAGTGTTCCAGTGACAGAGATAAACACAGTCTTGTAAGAGTGTTCCAGTGACAGAGATAAACACAGTCTTGTAAGAGTGTTCCAGTGACAGAGATAAACACAGTCTTGTAAGAGTGTTCCAGTGACAGAGATAAACACAGTCTTGTAAGAGTGGACCAGTGACAGAGATAAACACAGTCTTGTAAGAGTGTTCCAGTGACAGAGATAAACACAGTCTTGTAAGAGTGTTCCAGTGACAGAGATAAACACAGTCTTGTAAGAGTGTTCCAGTGACAGAGATAAACACAGTCTTGTAAGAGTGTTCCAGTGACAGAGATAAACACAGTCTTGTAAGAGTGTTCCAGTGACAGAGATAAACACAGTCTTGTAAGAGTGTTCCAGTGACAGAGATAAACACAGTCTTGTAAGAGTGTTCCAGTGACAGAGATAAACACAGTCTTGTAAGAGTGTTCCAGTGACAGAGATAAACACAGTCTTGTAAGAGTGTTCCAGTGACAGAGATAAACACAGTCTTGTAAGAGTGTTCCAGTGACAGAGATAAACACAGTCTTGTAAGAGTGTTCCAGTGACAGAGATAAACACAGTCTTGTAAGAGTGTTCCAGTGACAGAGATAAACACAGTCTTGTAAGAGTGGACCAGTGACAGAGATAAACACAGTCTTGTAAGAGTGTTCCAGTGACAGAGATAAACACAGTCTTGTAAGAGTGTTCCAGTGACAGAGATAAACACAGTCTTGTAAGAGTGGACCAGTGACAGAGATAAACACAGTCTTGTAAGAGTGTTCCAGTGACAGAGATAAACACAGTCTTGTAAGAGTGGACCAGTGACAGAGATAAACACAGTCTTGTAAGAGTGTTCCAGTGACAGAGATAAACACAGTCTTGTAAGAGTGTTCCAGTGACAGAGATAAACACAGTCTTGTAAGAGTGTTCCAGTGACAGAGATAAACACAGTCTTGTAAGAGTGTTCCAGTGACAGAGATAAACACAGTCTTGTAAGAGTGTTCCAGTGACAGAGATAAACACAGTCTTGTAAGAGTGGACCAGTGACAGAGATAAACACAGTCTTGTAAGAGTGTTCCAATGACAGAGATAAACACAGTCTTGTAAGAGTGTTCCAGTGACAGAGATAAACACAGTCTTGTAAGAGTGGACCAGTGACAGAGATAAACACAGTCTTGTAAGAGTGTTCCAGTGACAGAGATAAACACAGTCTTGTAAGAGTGTTCCAGTGACAGAGATAAACACAGTCTTGTAAGAGTGTTCCAGTGACAGAGATAAACACAGTCTTGTAAGAGTGTTCCAGTGACAGAGATAAACACAGTCTTGTAAGAGTGTTCCAGTGACAGAGATAAACACAGTCTTGTAAGAGTGGACCAGTGACAGAGATAAACACAGTCTTGTAAGAGTGTTCCAATGACAGAGATAAACACAGTCTTGTAAGAGTGTTCCAGTGACAGAGATAAACACAGTCTTGTAAGAGTGGACCAGTGACAGAGATAAACACAGTCTTGTAAGAGTGTTCCAGTGACAGAGATAAACACAGTCTTGTAAGAGTGTTCCAGTGACAGAGATAAACACAGTCTTGTAAGAGTGTTCCAGTGACAGAGATAAACACAGTCTTGTAAGAGTGTTCCAGTGACAGAGATAAACACAGTCTTGTAAGAGTGTTCCAGTGACAGAGATAAACACAGTCTTGTAAGAGTGTTCCAGTGACAGAGATAAACACAGTCTTGTAAGAGTGTTCCAGTGACAGAGATAAACACAGTCTTGTAAGAGTGGACCAGTGACAAAGATAAACACAGTCTTGTAAGAGTGTTCCAATGACAGAGATAAACACAGTCTTGTAAGAGTGTTCCAGTGACAGAGATAAACACAGTCTTGTAAGAGTGGACCAGTGACAGAGATAAACACAGTCTTGTAAGAGTGTTCCAGTGACAGAGATAAACACAGTCTTGTAAGAGTGTTCCAGTGACAGAGATAAACACAGTCTTGTAAGAGTGTTCCAGTGACAGAGATAAACACAGTCTTGTAAGAGTGTTCCAGTGACAGAGATAAACACAGTCTTGTAAGAGTGTTCCAGTGACAGAGATAAACACAGTCTTGTAAGAGTGTTCCAGTGACAGAGATAAACACAGTCTTGTAAGAGTGTTCCAGTGACAGAGATAAACACAGTCTTGTAAGAGTGTTCCAATGACAGAGATAAACACAGTCTTGTAAGAGTGTTCCAGTGACAGAGATAAACACAGTCTTGTAAGAGTGTTCCAGTGACAGAGATAAACACAGTCTTGTAAGAGTGTTCCAGTGACAGAGATAAACACAGTCTTGTAAGAGTGTTCCAGTGACAGAGATAAACACAGTCTTGTAAGAGTGGACCAGTGACAGAGATAAACACAGTCTTGTAAGAGTGTTCCAATGACAGAGATAAACACAGTCTTGTAAGAGTGTTCCAGTGACAGAGATAAACACAGTCTTGTAAGAGTGTTCCAGTGACAGAGATAAACACAGTCTTGTAAGAGTGTTCCAGTTACGTTTTTTGCAACGTTGCAGATTATTATAGTGAATTGCTTTAGTAGCCTTACTGAAATCCCAAGTTATAAACTAAAAAAGAATCCAAATATTCTTGGCAACAAACATACGAAGCGTATACTAGATCGGAGAAATGGTTGCAGGAAAGAAAGCCTCTTATCAGAAGATTTTTAGAACAAAATGTAAATAGCACAATGACACCTGGTAAGAAGGATACCATAACACGTGGAGGTGTAAAAAAGCAAAAACGCTTCTTAAATAACACATTGAAGAATTTATACAATAAATTTCTGGAAGAAAATCCAAACGATTTTATTTCCTATTGCTCTTTCTGTAGATACAGACCTTTTTGGATAGTTGAGATGAAAATATCAGATAGAGACACTTGTCTTTGCAAGCTTCATGAGAATGTTAAATTTATGATAAACAAACTTCACGAATTGAACATTTTACAAAGTAAAGATCTGGATAAGATCTGCGAGTTGGTTACGTGTGACCAGCGACGAAAATCATGCATGACTAGAAGTTGTAACCGTTGCAAAAATTCAAAATTTCAAGTCAATGACTTTGAGAATTATGGAATGCAAGTAGAATTTTATAGTTGGAACACGGCCACTGAAATTTATGAGACAGATGGAAAAAATGTAAGAACGCAAAAAGTTGTGAAAGAGCCCAATCAAACAACTGTTGAACACCTCCTTAATGACGCCCAGGATCTGGTCAAAACTAAATTTTGTAACCACGTGTTTAACATAAGACATCAGTTTTGTTCATTGAAATCTCTCTGTGACAATCTGCAAACTAATGAAATATTACGGCATGTAGATTTCTCCGAAAACTATGCATGTAAATTGAGCGATGAAATACAAAGATTACATTTTGGAGGTTCAAGACACCAGGTGTCATTACATACATCTGTTTTGTATAGTTCTACAGACACACAATCATTCTGTACAATTTCAGAGTGTCTTCAACACGGTCCAGCTGCTATTTGGACACATCTTCACCCTATATTTACCTTTATAAAGGAAAACAACAGCATTGACACTTTTCATATTGTAAGTGATGGTCCAACATCGCAGTATCGTTCTAAAACAAATTTTTATCTATTCCATAAATTTATCCATGAGAAATATGCTTTCAAATTATCAACATGGAATTTTACAGAAGCCGGGCATGGTAAAAGTGCAGCTAATGGCATTGGTGGTGTTGTTAAGCGAACAGCGGACAGGCTGGTTTCACAAGGAAATGACATTACTACTGCCAAAGACTTTTTCAACTACCTGAGTGAATGCAATATTGACGTAAATCTATACCTGGTATCACAAAGTGATGTCGAAAATATTAGCAGTTCTGTACGAACATGTCTGCCTGGTGTGAAAAATACTATGAAACTACACCAGGTCATTAGTATTCAAGGTGAAAATAGAATACACATACGTAAACGCTGAGCTGTTTTTGTTCCTGGCCTAACGTCTGTGATTGCTGTAAGTTTGAAAATGATGCATCATATCATGTTTTCCCTGAATACGAATACGAAAGTCAATCAGTACCTTTGAATGATCCTTCTACTAACTGTCCGTCGATCACAGAAAGTTGTTATGATGGGTCAAGCGCAGCAACTGAATCAAATCCACAAAGTTTAAGCAACGCAGTAATTAATCCGGATCCAGAATTAATAAATAAGTGGTGTGTTATCAAATGTGACGGGCAATTATATCCAGGGATAATACAAGATATCGATTCAGATTCAGTAGAGGTGAAATGCATGCACCGCGAATAGGCGAGAACAGATATTTGTGGCCACTTATAGACGACACCATTTGGTACTTATGGAAAAATGTCGTCAGAATTATACCCGAGCCAATCAATGTTACTAGAAGACATGTGCAAATTTTGCCAAGCGTGTGGAGAGAGTTTAACATTTGATTATCGTATAATTATTCGTTTATTTGAGACAATTGATTAACCTACTCGTTTATTTGAGACTTAACTGGTTTTTTTTGTGTTTTGACGTTAATTTTGTTACGAAAGTTCTAAGTTGCATACTTTGTTATTTTCAAAATTAAAATTGTTCATTCATGCATACGTTCTATACTGTTAGGATGGGGGTCTCTAAATGAAATTGCACGGTCATGTTTATTTTCAATCCAACTGTTATCTGGACCTCTACATAGTACATTCACAAAAATCATATGCTCTTAAATATTTATTGTTCATGCACCACCGTGGTTTTCTCCGGGTCTTCCTGTTCCCTCCACCAATAAAACTGAAAGCCACCATATAACTTAAACATTGTTGAAAGTGGCGTAAAACACCATCAAACATCTTGTACCCGAATTTACTTTTTACTGAATTTGACCTGCGGAGAATACAACAGGTACCACATTTTGAGCAGCTAAAATTCGTTTTGCATCACCTAATTTTACTCATAATCTTGATTTTATGGGAATCGCTATTGACAAACTGGAAGACTTGCTACTTTTGTCTCCCGTTTCTTCTGATCTTATTGTTTATTCTTTCTTTTCTGACGCATGAACATGAAATAATATAAAATCCCATGAAAAGATCCCCTGCATGGTATACAGCTTATGTTCTTTGGGAGACTTCTACAATCGATTTATTCATATTCTATGACTATTTTGTGTTGTTTCCATATATTTCTTCATCTACATAATCAGTGGACTCAATAGCAAAACAAATACAGAACCTAATAGAAATTTACTTCTATTCAGACACATTAGTCTTTACCAAAACCACAATGTCTATACCGTCACGAGTGCTTTCTTTACCGTAACAAATTGTCTTTTCCGTCACGAACTCAAAAATGTTTATTTATGTATGTTATATTTGTAATTTTACAACATATGTAACCTTAAATGACACTGTAGTAGCATATCTATAACCCAGTTCAGATATTTTTTTACCTTTTTACAATAGTTAAAAAAAATAACAAAAATATATACATCCCCGATCTCAACTTTGAAAACATAACACACATACCTATTCAATGCTCTGTAGATATAATATAAAGTATGAAAATAATTCCACATATATCTACAGTACAGTTTACTCGTTTATATTCATTTCAGTTTTTGGGTTATGTATTTAAAAAAATAAGAAAATATACGTTTACGGTATTGTGACGGTAAAGACATATATTTCCACCACACGAGGTTAAAAGACGTAGAAAAAAATACATTTTAGCCGTATAAAAAATACATTTTAGCTAAAACAGTTTGCAAACACATTATCCTGTCTCAAGAATGATTAACTAAACAAACTGTATCAAATGAAACGCTTATGGGAAACCTTCCTTTCATATTGAAAAAAAATCAACATTTGTAAAAGTTGTCAGAGAATGACCCAAATATTCTATTTGATCAAAGTATGTGGTTTAAAATATTGATCAGATAAACGTAAAAATAATTTAATCTGCATTAATACTTGTTGAAGAGATCGTGTTTATTCAGTATAATACTTTAAATCTAAAAATTTGTCTAAAATTTTATTTGTTCCGGAAAATAACGAAATGACCCAGTTCGCTTCCGGAGCCTCGACATGGTAATGACAACAGCAGAGATGCAATGGCAGATCATTTATCGTTGTGCTCGGATAACATGAAGGATTCACGAAGTACTAACGAATCTCCAACGGATTTATGTGACGAAAGCAATCAGGAAATTAAGGATGAACTCGAACCTGGATTCGTTGAGGAGCGATTTCGTGTGGACAGAAAGAAACTGGAGCAAATGCTCCAAGGTAAGTTGTTAAAGCTACACACCTCAGGTAAAAGTACGAGGCATTCCGAAGAATATATTTTTATTTTTTTTAGTTGTTGACACAGGTTCACATGTGAATGTGTAGTTTTCAGTTCATGATAAACAAATAATTTAATTGATAGCATATATGCCACAGAAAAAAGTGATTGTCATCTTAGTTCAAGCTTCTTAATCAAGTAGTAGTAAAGAACAGGTTCAGTTCAACTTTAGTTAACAAAAAGGGGGATGGGCAATCTGTTGAGATTTGGCTCTCGGGAGCTACTTTTTGTTTTTTAGAGCAAAATCTCAACGAAATTAAGCGATGAAGACATTTCTGAAAATTTTGGTGAGTCTCACCATTGTAAAAATCTAAAAAGTCGCAACTGAAAATGTAGTCAGAGATTCATCTGCCGTCCGACAGCTTTTTTCGTCTTGCTGTAGCCGTGGGACGTCAGAGAGCTCTACATACGGAAAACAGCGGATTTGCCCTCCAACTCTGGGTCAGCACATTTCCACGTTTCGTGGCTATTTGATTTTATTTTCTATCAGAAACCCTTATATAAATCGTTTCACCAATCATTTTTCTATTCATTCATAACCATCTTACCCTCAGAAAGTGGTGTTACACTCCATTACAGCACGATTTTCCCTTAGACCTTATGATTTCGTCATTTCACATCCATTTTGGAACATTTGTCACGTGATATCATGGGAGATGATTTGCATATAAACAAACAAACAAATATTTTTATTGCCAATCATAGGTGCCTGTTAAGGCAGAACAATTATCATAAAATTTAATACAGTTGATTATATTGATTGGTAATGATTTTAACAGCAATAGTGAATTACAGATAACCATAAGAAAAAAAATATGATGTAGTATAGTCCGTTTGACCAGCCTAAAACAGGACTAAAAAATTAATTAAAAATCAACAGTTCAACTTATTGATTTTTTTTCTTCACACATTTACTCATATATCATCTACCTACTCTGACAAATAATTTCAGAATTTTGACACTATTTTCCAAAAAGTTGCCCATTAGGTCTCTATGTTAAATATTTGTATCAAATGTGGATATGTGCAGAGGGAGTTAGTATGCTTGTTGTTACCAACTTCCAGTGTAAACAATAACAACAACACATGTGATTTTATTTACATTTCACTGTCATGTGATTACCTAATTTGAATGTCACCAGAACCCAAGCATGCATGAGATGTTCATTTTACCCAAAGTTTAGCTTTTTACATTTTATTGGAAATTATTTTAGAAATTTAAAAGTAAAAAGTATAAATGCAAGCCTTTGAATTTTAAATCTTTTTCTTTAAATTCTAAATAAAATCACTTTTGTTTTTGGTGTTTTCTAAAGCCCAGTATTTGAACTCAAAGAACATGGTTATAAAGTAAGCCTATGTGTATTGACCAGATATACCATGTAAATAGCCCATGCTTTGCATGCTTTGTGTATACTTTTAGAGAATGAAAACAAGTTTTATATATGTTATTTAAGCATAATAAAAAAAACAAGTAATTAATATATATTTTTTTTAAATATAATAGAAAAAATATAAAATAAAGGTAGAAAAAAACAACATTTTTTTTGTCTTTTCATAAATTAATATTTACAAATTAAAAATTATCTGCCCTTATTTAGAACTCTACCAATACTTATATAGAAAGGATAGTCATGCCTCTCAAAACTTCAGATGAAAAACAGGATTTAATACTAAAAGTGTTTGATTATTTTGAAGCCGAATCAAAATTGTCACTTGGTGAAAGTGAAATGAACATCTCATGCATGCTTGGGTTCTGGTGACATATTCAAATTAGGTAATCACATGACAGTGAAATGTAAATAAAATCACATGTCCACATTTGATACAAACATTTAACATAGAGACCTAATGGGCAACTTTTTGGAAAATAGTGTCAAAATTCTGAAATTATTTTTCAGAGTAGGTAGATGATATATGAGTAAATGTGTGAAGAAAAAAAATCAATAAGTTGAACTGTTGATTTTTAATTATTTTTTTAGTCCTGTTTTAGGCTGGTCAAACGGACTATACCTTGTCCAAAAAGGGGGGACGTAACACATGCTCTTTCCGAAGTCCGTTGGTAACACTGCCATTGAATCTTTTTTTTCCAATACATTCTGTATTATTTCCTTCTGCTCTGCTTTGATCTGTAGATGGAACTGTTTGTCCTGCAGAATACGTTTAAATGTATTGTCTTCCATGTGATTTGAATGTTGTTTACGTATGCAAATAATGCTCCAAATAATTTGGCACGTTGCATTAATTAACTCCCATCATGCAATGCGTTGCTGTCATCATTCAGTTAGTATCGCAAGATCACGTTTGTAGATTCGAAAATGGAAGTCAAATGGCGGAATAATAGGATCTAAGGCAAAATCGTGCTGTAATGGAGTGTGACACCACTTTCTGAGGGTAAGATGGTTATGAATGAATAGAAAAATGATTGATGAAGCGATTTATATTAGGGTTTCTGATAGAAAATAACATCTGATGGCCACGAAACGTGGAAATGTGCCGACCAAGAGTTGGAGAGGCAAATCCGTTGTTTTCCGTATGTAGAGCTCTCTGACGTCCCACGGTTACAGCAAGTAAAAAAAAAGTCGTCCGACGGCAGAGGAATCTCGGACTACTGAAAATGGTGAGTCCAGTACTCATCAAGGCGAGTTGCAAGGATCTATTATGAGACCCTTTAACTGCCTTAAGGAAAGATCATAAATATATCTACTTGCAATGGTTCAAAGAAATAACTATCACTGGTAATATTTGTTGACTCCACTGAAAATATTTTAATGTGAACATGATCATTAGTCTTCATGCTGGTTTGCATGACATGTTAACTTGTGCTCGGACAATACTGTATGCGTACTATAGTATTGTTGACTTGCTGATGTTTATAGTGGTGATCATCAGAGATTCTTGTAAGATAAAATTTTAATGAGTCTCAACCAAAAAGACATCAGTCCCACAAGTGCATTCTTTGTTATTATTTGTACATAATTATATATATTATATGTACAAATAATAACACTATATAATATATATAGCGAGTCCCAAAAACAAATGGTTAGTCCACCTTGATGAGTTACAAGTATCTCTGGATCATGAAGGCACTACAGTGGACTTCTGTCACATCTGTGTCATTCAGATCTCCATCAACTTGATACTGTTATACTTTTTTTGTGAATCTTGATTTTTTTTTACATTTGTACATGTTTATTAATGAGTGGGATCAAATTTTGAGTGGCCGTCGTGATCGTATGGTAGTTGTATTTATAACTACCTACAGTGTATGCAATCGGTGCCTATCACCCCTGATGTGAGTTCGAATCTCGCTCAGGGCGAGGTGTACAACATTATGAGATAAAGTTTGTTAGTGACTTTCGGCAGGTCAGTGGTTTTCTCCGGGTACTCTGGTTTCCTCCACCAATAAAGCTGACCGCCATGATACATTTGTATATTGTTGAAAGTGCTGTTAAACACCATAAAACCAAACCAAATTTTGAAATTGTATTTTATATAGATGTTTTACAGAATCCTAATACATTGTACATACAGATTACAATGTAGATATTCTTGTACCAGTGCATATCCAGATCTGTTGACTTGTATTGGACCCATCAGGTTTTTTGTATGCATGCTGTACATGTACACTTAGTAGCTTTCACTTTGAACCTATTGCTGTTACATCATACATGTGACTATATGATCCATATAAGAAATATTATAGTTGTTGATAGTGTAAACCTTGTCAGAAAAAAAGATCTTTATCAAGATATATAAAAATTAGTGTTTGTACAGGATCCAAGGCCAACAACCAGCTGTGTACTAAAGAACAACATTAACCACTGCAAGAATATTGAAATTTAATAAACATTTTAATAAATTTAATTTGAATATTTCAAGATTTATACAAAGACGAAAGTACACTGCATGTGTATACATGTATATATCTCCTACTGGAAATGTTTATTTAAACTTACATATACAAAATGTATATTTTAAAATTCCAATAGTAAAAAAAAATCCTAGAATTGTTAGTGTCTCTAGATCTGTACATAAACAAGTACATGCACATTATTTTGTAGTACAAATGTATTTTATTAAATGTACCAAGAAATACAATGTCATGTACTGTACATCGTAACATGTACTTGTATAAAGGACACAGATTCCACACAAAAAAGTAAATACATAAATAAATCTTTTCATTTATTACCTGTTTTGAGAAGAGGCATGTTTTTTTGATTTACAATCAAAGACAAACAAACATTACATATGCATGGATGTTATGGTGCAAAATGATCAAACAAAGCATACAATGATTATATATGACAAAGCCTACCAAAACCTTACAGTTCTCCTTGTCTGATACGTACATATACATGTACAGTACAGTACACTCAAATTGTACATGTAGTTATTATTTGTGTAGCTATACTACTGTGAAATCAACATAGAAAATGTTGATCAACAATTCCACCAATATCGACAAAGAAAGTGGTGATCAACAATTCCACCAATATCAACATAGAAAGTGGTAATCAACAATTCCACCAATATCAACAGAAAGTGGTGATCAACAATTCCACCAATATCAACAGAGAAAGTAGTGATCAAGAATTCCACCAATATCAACAGAGAAAGTGGTGATCAACAATTCCACCAATATCAGCATAGAAAGTGGTGATCAAGAATTCCACCAATATCAACATAGAAAGTGGTAATCAACAATTCCACCAATATCAACAGAAAATGGTGATCAACAATTCCACCAATATCAGCATAGAAAGTGGTGATCAAGAATTCCACCAATATCAACAGAGAAAATGGTGATCAACAATTCCACCAATATCAGCATAGAAAGTGGTGATCAACAATTCCACCAATATCAACAGAAAGTGGTGATCAACAATTCCACCAATATCAGCATAGAAAGTGGTGATCAAGAATTCCACCAATATCAACAGAGAAAGTGGTGATCAACAATTCCACCAATATCAGCATAGAAAGTGGTGATCAAGAATTCCACCAATATCAACATAGAAAGTGGTAATCAACAATTCCACCAATATCAACAGAGAAAGTGGTAATCAACAATTCCACCAATATCAACAAGAGAAAGTGGTGATCAACAATTCCATCAATATCAGCATAGAAAGTGGTGATCAGCAATTCCACCAATATCATCATAAGTGGTGATAAATAATTCCACCAATATCAACAGAGAAAGTGGTGATCAACAATTCCACCAATATCAACAGAGAAAGTGGTAATCAAGAATTCCACCAATATCAACATAGAAAGTGGTAATCAACAATTCCACCAATATCAACAAGAGAAAGTGGTGATCAACAATTCCACCAATATCAACATAGAAAGTAGTGATCAAGAATTCCACCAATATCAACAGAAAGTGGTGATCAACAATTCCACCAATATCAACAAGAGAAAGTGGTGATCAACAATTCCATCAATATCAGCATAGAAAGTGGTGATCAGCAATTCCATCAATATCAGCATAGAAAGTGGTGATCAAGAATTCCACCAATATCAACAGAAAGTGGTGATCAACAATTCCACCAATATCAGCATAGAAAGTGGTGATCAAGAATTCCACCAATATCAACATAGAAAGTGGTAATCAACAATTCCACCAATATCAACATAGAAAGTGGTGATCAGCAATTCCACCAATATCAGCATAGAAAGTGGTGATCAAGAATTCCACCAATATCAACAGAAAGTGGTGATCAACAATTCCACCAATATCAACAAGAGAAAGTGGTGATCAACAATTCCATCAATATCAGCATAGAAAGTGGTGATCAGCAATTCCACCAATATCATCATAAGTGGTGATAAATAATTCCACCAATATCAACAGAGAAAGTGGTGATCAACAATTCCACCAATATCAACAGAGAAAGTGGTAATCAAGAATTCCACCAATATCAACATAGAAAGTGGTAATCAACAATTCCACCAATATCAACAAGAGAAAGTGGTGATAAACAATTCCACCAATATCAACATAGAAAGTAGTGATCAAGAATTCCACCAATATCAACAGAAAGTGGTGATCAACAATTCCACCAATATCAACAAGAGAAAGTGGTGATCAACAATTCCATCAATATCAGCATAGAAAGTGGTGATCAGCAATTCCACCAATATCAGCATAGAAAGTGGTGATCAAGAATTCCACCAATATCAACATAGAAAGTGGTAATCAACAATTCCACCAATATCAACATAGAAAGTGGTGATCAGCAATTCCACCAATATCAGCATAGAAAGTGGAGATCAAGAATTCCACCAATATCAACAGAAAGTGGTGATCAACAATTCCACCAATATCAACAAGAGAAAGTGGTGATCAACAATTCCATCAATATCAGCATAGAAAGTGGTGATCAGCAATTCCACCAATAGCATCATAAGTGGTGATAAATAATTCCACCAATATCAACATAGAAAGTGGTGATCAACAATTCCACCAATATATCAACATATAAAGGGGTGATCAACAATTCCACCAATATCAACTTAGAAAGTGGTGATCAACAATTCCTCCAATATCAACATGTTAAGTGGTGATCAACAATTCCTCCAATATCAACATAGAAAGTGGTGATCAACAATTCCACCAATATCAACAAAGAAAGTAGTGATCGACAATTCCACAAATATAGACAACATAGAAAGTGGTGATCAACAATTCCATCAATATCATCATATAAAGTGGTGATCAGCAATTCCACCAATATCATCATAGAAAGTGGTGATAAATAATTCCACCAATATCAACATAGAAAGTGGTGATCAACAATTGCACCAATATATCAACATATAAAGTGGTGATCAACAATTCCACCAATATCAACATATAAAGTGGTGATCAACAATTCCACCAATATCAACATAGAAAGTGGTGAGCAACAATTCCACAAATATCAACAAAGAAAGTAGTGATCGACAATTCCACAAATATAGACAACATAGAAAGTGGTGATCAACAATTCCTTCAAAGCCAAAGGAACAACTACTTCTAAACTCGAACTCTTGAACATTAAAGACCAACCATTGAAAATCCAGATCCTATAGCAGGATTAGACAAGTTAATTGGGTACCAACTCTCCCCATCGTTATAATTGGATCTTCAACAACAATACAGATATAAATAAACAATAAAAACAATAGTCAGTTTTATTGGTGGAAAAAATTGAATCTAGACTACTCGGAGTAAACCACCAACCTGCCTTAATTGATGATGATAGCTACATATACATTATGTCAATCTCTCTGGCCATTGACATTGTATAAGGGAACACTTGTTTCTTATGTTTATCTATGAATTCCAATACACATCATCACTGTTCTAAATGGAGATATAGATTTCTAAAGTATTTTCAGAATGGCTCTCTTTAATTAGAAAAACAGAAGAAGATAAATTTACACCTTACATAAAATATTACTTATAAATTTTGGCATGCACTTTTGTAGCCTTGACTTTTAAAAATGGTATGTTAATAATATCCATTTTATTTTAAACTCTTACATGTTTTAATGTATAACTACGTGTATAAAGAAAATACATAATTTGTTAAATTACATAACAATACTATTCAAAAGTACTTAGAAGTAAAATCAGATAAAGTTGATCTTCATTGTTTAAAATATAATGTGTATATATGTCACCTTGATAATGATTACATTAAATTTCATTGGGCTCTACAAAAATCTACAATCTATGACAGTGATCATGATCAGTGGGTGTCAGTGGCGTAGCCAGAACAAAAGAACCTGTAAGCAGGGGGTCTGGGGGACGGCAGCCCCCCTGAAGCTGAAGATGTTTTCTTGCAGAGGATGGCAAAAATTCATGTCTGGTAACTGCTCCTTCGTGTTTTCGATGCACAATAACTGGTGAATGAAAACGATTAAAAGTATCATTTGGTTGGTTTTTTTTGTTTGTTTGTTTTCTTGTTTTTAAAATACTTTTGATTTGAAAAATGTACAACATATTCGCAATTCCTATGTACATTAATATAACGATCCAGTTGAGTTGAGATTGCATGGAACACGAAAAAAGACTATAAAACGCGAGGAATAAACAGGAAATGTAAATCAAACAACCTAGACAAAATTCGGATCAACAACAAACATAATGAAACAAACAAGAGATTGAAACAAATATGGGTAGCACGGCCCCAACAACAAACGAGGTATATCCAGGCCATTGCATGTTAATATGTGTTTAGTACGGAAACATCAGCTGGATTCTCCTGTTTCCATCTGCTGCAAAAGTGTTTATAGCCTGGTCAAAGTTCAGGGGAATGTCTGGATGGACATGCATTAAGGACAAACCATTAGTCTATCCTCAACCATCGTAGATCGCAGATACGTTTTGATTCTTTGCGGTAGCTGAGGTTACAGGCAAAGTCAAAAGAACCTTTACAGCTCTGTGGATGTTAGGATACAACTCGGGTTTAGCATGCTTGAGTGTGTCAATAAGTGTGATCGGCTTCTCAGTAACATTTTGCCATTTACATTTCCACATTACCATTTCTGCTTCATAGGCTGCACAATTGTTATTGGGCAGGTCGCTTGCAAATGGCATAAAAACCTGAAGTTCTCTTTCGGGTGTAAAGGAGGCAAGTTTTGAAGGGATGAGGTATTGAGCCAGAAACCGGTCTTTGGGAACTACAAGTCTTGTCTCGAGTTCATTGTCAATGTGGTCGAGCAACGGATAGTATACTGATCGTCGCCAGTATTCTTCTGGTGTATCAGCAGGCATAATTGTCTATGTGCTGTTGCCTACCAGCTGTCCTCGGTTTGCTCGGTAATACATTCTGCTTTTCGGCAAGTTTTGCTATGTCCTGGTACAACTCTTGCCAGACATTGTCATCCTGTCTAATTTTTCGAAGGCTTGAAATAACAGTTTCAGTCTCAGATGCAGCCTCTACCAAGTCAATTGAAGGTCTTTGTAAAAGGTTGGATGATGCCAAACTGTATTGAAGCACACATTTAGTAACAACAAGAGCAACCATGAAGCCGAAATCCTGAAGGGCAAATTTCAATTGCTTAGCATTTCGATCACCACCAGTCCCTAGGTCATCTCGAGTATCAATTATTAATGCATGCGCAGATTTGAATATGTTAAGTGCGTCTGCCCTACTTGACCATCGGGTCTCGCACAAACCTTTTATTTTTCTTCGTCCACCTCTTCATCTGCCTGTTGTAACATGGTTTTAAACCTACCTGTTCTTTTCGAAGAATAATGAAAGGCATATGAAACATCTTTTACGGTATCAATTGTATTGTGGACAATTGGGAGCTAACAAGATTTGACAACAGCCAAATTCAGGCAATGTGCATAGCAGTGGACATAATAGGCTTCAGGAATTTCGGTTTGAATACGTGTGCGAAAGCCAGAAAATGTATCGGTCACATGTGCAGCCCCATCATAACCTTACACTCTGAAACAATAACTTGTTGTAACTGTCTACCACAAATATCAACCAGTTCATTTTGTATGGTGGGTGATAGATACCTTGCATTTGGGGGACTGTTTTGCAAATGAGTAGCCATAATTTGATCAGTTTCAGCCCTGTAGTTAATAAGAGCTATGAAATTGCTTTTCTCTTCGGTGTGACCGCGTAAGGGAATATTTTGTTTTCCACATACCGGTAGATAAATGGTCTTAAGGATACTGTGAAGAATTGACCTGTTTCTTGCGATTTTATCCTGAAAAGCATTGCTTAACATTGACATTACATCGTCCTTTTGGCCCTCCGCGATAGACATAAAGTTGTCACTCATTTCAAGACCTGCTGTGTCCATGTTGACCCAAGTGGCGTTTTATTAGGGTACCCAAATTTGCCTAGTAATTTACAGAATTCTTACGTGACAAATGCATGCTCAGAACTATTGAACAAAACACAACATAAACACAAAACTCCATTTTCTGACTCTGAATATCTCAGCCACTGATACTTTTCAAGCCAGGAGCGATTAAAGCGCCTTTTGGTCACACGAATATCTGTCAGAGGAAAAACAAACAACGATGGAATATCCCATTTATTTTTCAGCAAAAACAACTTTTGTTGGTCGTCAACGTTTGACTTGTCAAAGGCCAGATCTAAATTATTTGGCTGAATTGATTTAGATCTAGAAGTACTGGCTGCTTCATCATTTGTCTCTGCTTTGGAGCCGCTGCGTGGGTATATCACTACCTTTGCTTTCTTGTGGCAAACATGTACCAGAACCATGTGAAAGCTCCACACTTAGGTCTTCTATTGACTCTTTTTGCCGTTCAGAGAAAAACTGTGACAATTTACTTTGTCCGGGACCCCTACTTTGTTCCTCCGATGAACTACTTCTCTTCATATTATAAATCGTAGTTTACTAATTAATCAAGTTCTATGAACTTTCAGGAAAGTGATGTGTATAAAGACTGTATGATTGTCAAGTAGCACGTGCGGTACTGAGATTTGAATTAATTTAGATGTAAATATAAAGTTCAAGATTAGTATTAAATACATTGGACTGATATGCAATCATTATAAATTAAGTAATTGTTGGAATTGACCAGATATACTTCCGGGGCAAATTAGCGGGGTGGATATATACTAAAACACAACCAAATGAGGGAGTTCAGTCTGTCTGGATTTGGACAAAATAACCCCAAAAATTATTTGTTTGTAAGAAAGTATTTGTAAGCACTTGCTTACACTGCTTTAATGCAGCTACGCCACTGGGTGTTAATTATAAGTACAAGTTCATTCATGCCTCTCCTTCCAACATTCATTTCTATAATAAGTTTATTTTCCTACTGTAATTAATATTTTGTCTTGGGGCTCCAGGTCATCTGCCGAGCCAGTTCTATACTCATCTCTTGTTTTTCAAATTCACGATTTTTTTTTACAAAAAATAAAAAATAAATACAAAAATGACAAAGAATACACTATTGGGACTCGTGACTTTTTGGTTGGGATTCATCAAAATGTTATTTTTTTATCCAACAAGAATCTCTACTGCTTGTTCTGGGAGAAAAATTGTGTACATTGTTTTATGGCTTCTGATTACCCCTTTGGTATCTTCAAACTTTCCTGTCCATATACGTGTACATTCCCCACATCCAGTCTTCGTGCTAACCCACTTGCCTGAAGCCTGGGACAAGTAAAACTGGATTCGGACAAGTGAAAATTATGAAAGAATTTGTTTGAATAACTAGAAAAAATTTCTAAATTTTGTTTTTCTGGCAAATATTTGGAAAAAAAATTAAGGCAAAGGCTGCACATCTACAGTGGAGAAATGGAAATAGAAAATGGTCTGTAGTGGCTATTGTATTCTTTGCAATTTAAATTATTTTCATTTGTGATAAACTTTTCTACACTAACAAACATAAGAAATAGTTAAATCCAATAGTTCAATTAAATACTATACTAAAACATTTATTCTTATCAATAAAAGTAGATAATCATGTTATTTTAAACTTCTCAAAATAAACTAACAGTCAATGCTTTATCCTTAAAAAAAGTTCTTAGACTTTTCTCTCTGACCTGCCAAGTTTTATTATCCCTGATATTACATTTTGAGAATGTATATACACACATACAAAATGTAATAATATTTATTGTATGTGAAGACCCCCTGTGCTATTGTGTAATTATGATTTCCTTTTGATTGTAATTTTTTGGATAAATATTTAAATTATTGTGCATGTATAATTATATAATTACTAATTAGCTATAGATACAGGTATATTACCATGCAACACTTAATGATACATTTTGGATGACATCGATATCCTGTGTAAGTTACAAGAAATTTGTGAACATGTCACAAGAAATTCATTTGCTAGTGTAAAACCAGAGATTGATATCAACAAATATTACATTACTATAGATCTAGAGTTGAGCCTAAATTTACCAACACTGACATGGCATAGCATTTGAATGTAAAAATATTTTCAAATATCAGTTACCAAGATGACAGGGATATGAACTTGCTGGGTGTTTGACTAAATCTAACTCCTTCAACATAATTCATGTTTTGACTTATCACTGATATACATGTATGTGCATTTATTTGCCTTCAGTCAATAATATAGCTACAAAGAAATTATGCAATTATAATATTAAAGTATTATAAATAAATCAAAATTGTTGAACAATTAAATTCATAGTGTTTTAAGAATGAGTACATATATACTAGTTAAATACACAATATGACACTTCTAATTTATATTTACATTTTAAATCCATTTATAAGTCTATTGATATTTTCCAACTTTGGAGGTCAGTTTAAACAAGTGTTTGTCCCCAGACTGACCTAATATCCATATTTCAATAACGATTTCCAATATTTTTATTATTGAAATTTGAACTGCTGTCAAAAGCTTATATTACTTATAATTGAGCATACTTACTTCTTTTTATCTTTTAATTATAAGTACATTGTATATTTAAAAAAAAACTTGTTTGATTTTTCAAATTAAATTTGAAAGTTGTTTCAACTTAAAATTGTTTATTTATTGTAAAAAAAAAATGTAATTAACACTCTTGTAGTGCAAAGAAAATCTGATAATGATTTTGTTTTATATATATCTTTATTCTCTTAAACCATTGTTAAACATAAGTTTTAAAAAAAAAGTTTATGCACATGCTTACTTACTCTGTACATGCTTACAACAGAGTATAACAAAATCTTACATTTATGAGGTCAATATTATTTTTTGGTTGTTGAAATCACATATGCACATTTTATACCTTTTTTGCACAAATTTTATCAAATTTATTTCCAAAATGCTTTTTCATTTTGTGAGTTTTTCCCCATTACTCTCTGTGAACTTTTTGAAAAATTGTCTTCTCTGAATTGTATCCTAACTAGTTATAAGCATATGTTCTTCCAAAATTATGTATAATAATCCTGCTAACCAACCAACATGGCCACTGTTACTATAAATAGAACATAAAAAGGAGGGATACAACACTTCAAGTTGCCAGAACATAGGGGTAGAATACTTTAAATTTTTTCTAACATGATTAACATTTCTATAGCATATTTTCTGGGTTTTTTATCTGTGAAATTTCTGTTTTTACCGATTTTTGTTGAATAAGCAAATTGAGCTGATTTTGACTAAAATATATCATTTAAAAATATCTTAAGCAATGGACCAAATTAACCCAATGTTTCTTGGCACAGTCCTTGACCATTGGTGGTCCGATATCTCAACTGTATTCATTAACCTCATCCTCTGTCCAAGATGGCCACCATTATAAAAAAAAAAAATCAGTAGCTAGAACTTCTTTGTTTTAAGATGGAAGTGGCTGAAATCTAAACAGTAGGCACACAATATATATTTCTATTACATGTTTCAGGTTCTTATGTGAAATTAAAAATTCTGAAAATGAATAAAACATTAAAAAAAACCAACTAGAATTGAGTGCACACAAACTGCATTAATAAACAGTTGAGGGATACAGGTCCAGTTTAGACTCTGCTTTATAGAAAGGAGAGTAAAGACCATTAATGCTTATCAAAAGCTTAGTTTAGTTAAAATAGCTTAACAACATGAACATGAAGTTGTCAAGAAGATATAGTAAAATCACAATATAAACTGGTTAGGCAACACATGCATATCTGAAATACCTTGTATTTAGGAATTTGTGAATATGTTTAACAATCGTACATTATTTATGGCAATTTATTATATACATTCTATACTTTTATTCTTGATCTGGACTGGATTGTACAAACCTCAATTAAATTTAAGTCTCTATTACCATTAAACATTAATTGTTAATTAAATTTATGTACATTTCAAGTAATTTTAAGTATCATATCTTTAAATAATTTAACCAAATCTTGATCAGAATTCATACAATTTCATGAAATTTACAAATAGGTATATTCGTTTTATGTATAAATTCCACATTTTTTAATGTGGTTATTAAATAAGAAAGAAAAATGGAATGATATTAATATAGATATATGTATGTGGAAAGCAGGTTGTTATATTATAAATAGCTACATGTATATAGGAAATTGGTCATTACACTCTGTGTGATGCCTTCAGTTCTTAGTACTAAAAAATTGAGATTTTGAATTCTGAGATAATTTTGTAAAAATAGATATAAAAATACATGTCATTTTACATGTAGATCGATCATGGATTTAAAAACTGTCCTATTCATAATTTTTACAGCCTTGCATAGTTTCCGACCATAGAATGTCAGAACAATATATTTATTCTGTATTAACAGCTAATCTTTGATGAATTAAAATGATTTAATTTGTGAAGGATGTGTTTGATGATTAATCATTAATAGGTCAATAAGGGACGGGTATCGATATTTCTTCTACGTCACTGTCAGGCCTTGTCTTTAAAATTTGTACAATCCTCCGTGATCTTTTGGTTCCTTGATATTAAGTCTTCTTCAAGTGCTATTTAAACAGTAGGCTAATTTAATATAAAGACGCAAGTGTGTTTAACATATTTTTTTTAAAGGACAATATCATTGTTTTTTTTTCTATATTTAACAAGATCATTTAATATTTCTTTGATATTTTGAAAGATATGTTTCAATTTTTGATTGAGGATTCGGATGTGACAGGTTTTTTTTGTGTCCGATAATATTCCTAAATATTCGTACTGACACAAAGATTGGTATCAACCTGAGTTATTGAAGGAAGATGTTTGTTGTATGCTATTATCTTGTCAAAATATCACAAAATTTAATTTATAAGTATTGTATTTACTTATCATATCATCTAATAATGTTGAAATATTGAAGTACAATTAAATCTTCTGAAAAGTACCCAGAAGTATAATATATATTAGTATATGTATATATGCTATTTATAATGATATACTATTGGTGGTAATACATTGTAAATGTGAATGGAATTAAAAAAAAAGAACAAAAAACAAAAACTTGATTTTTTTATTTTGAACTTTATTTCTATCCCCAAGCATGTTCATCTATAAAAAAATCTTCAAATGCCTTTCTTGTCATGAGTAAATGCCAAAAATAATTGAAGCCAATGGTACATTGATGGCCATTAGACTGCTCTCTACCAAGTTCAATGGTGTACTTTTGTGCCTTATAAAGACTTATATACACTATAGAGTACATACCTACATGTATATATACTGGTAGTTTATTTTTGGAATATGTTTTTTTCAACCAATGTTGAATTTAAATCACAATAGATTTGTATTTATATTACATCTATTGTAAATCAATATTTTATTTTACATTAAATTTACATTAACAGGTATAGCTTCTTGATTCTTATATTAACATGTACTGATTAAGATGCCATGAATAAATATGTTGCAATTTCCTGACTTCATTCAATCAAAAGCTGGCTTACATCTACATTTGTACATTGTACATGTACATACATGATGTATACATACAAAATGTAGTAAACCGTATCGGTGATGTAATGGTTAGCATGCTTACCTCAAGTGCGATAGATCATGGGTTCAAGCCCTAAAAGGGTCAAAGCAAAGACTATGCAATTGATAATTGTTGCTTCTCCGCTTAGCATGCAGCATTAAAGAGAAAGAGCAAAGACTGGTTGGATCAGATTCAGGATAATGTGTCCGAGTGGAGCGACATGTCTATCAGTGGACTGTTGTTTCAGTGAGCTAGCACTATAAAAATCTAACTAAGCGTGTTGTCTAGTACAAGGCAGATCTCATCATCATCTCATTGAAAATTAACTTGTTCTCGCCATAATATGGCTGAAAAATTGCTGAGTTGGCATTAAGCAACATCCCTCACTTACTCAAACTGTAGTACATAGTGTATATGTACAAAACTGTATATGTTGACTTTTAACTTCTGTTAGATTGCATTACAATAATTTTTGACTATCCAGTCATAAAAACATACTTTTACAATTGAATCCACATGTTGGTTAAAATTATTTCAACCACTTAGTTGTGAAATGTGTAAAATAGTCAATATGGGAGAAAAAACATGTACACATGTAGTCATGTAGTCATGCATGTGTTGTGTTTGAAGATCCAAGTTCAATACTTTTGAAAGTAATTGTATAAATACAAAAAACCAAATTGATATTGGTGTATGTTTTTCATTCAAAGTCCTTTAACTTTTATTCCCTCTAAAATAATCTGCTCTGTGGCACATGTACATGTATATAGAGTGTGGACCTTGAACAAAAATAATGAATGAAAAGATCAGAAATCTTGATCAGACCTGAATTTAATAGTTACATGTGAGTTAATATTTAAGGAAGGGCATTGTTTGTTTTATTGGATTCTATGGAACTGATCAATTATTTCAGACTAGTCTTACTTGTACATTGTACAGGAAGCAAATTTTATAGGTACAGTCAAACCTGTATTAAGAGATCACCTTTGGGAATAAAGAAAAAAGTGGCTTATAAGACAAGTTGACCTCTTAAAAGAGGTTCAATTCATATGAAATTTTCCACAAGACAAGAAAAATATGACCTTTTAATACAGGTGACTGCTTAATAGGAGTGACTGCATGGGCAGGTTTGACTGCACATACATGTATATTGTATAAGTACAAATACATACAGCCGTTACTCATGTACACCATCAATATTGCAGATTCAAAGCACTAACTCCCGTCTTTTTTTGGGGGGGGGGGGGGGATTTGTTTGTTTGTGAATGACTGAATGAGAAATCATTAATTTTTTCTTCTTCTTCAAATAAATGCCTGTTAAAACTTTAAATAGTTTTGTATAAATCAGCCAATTGGCAAGAAGCTCATTTTCTTCTGTATTTTTACACCCCAAAAAAATTAAAACATGGTAACTTATCTTTGACTTTGGTAAACCACAATCTTGTTTTCTCGATACTGATGAGTAATTCAAAGAAAAGAAAAAAAATTTTTTTTCTTCATTTTAATGGTAGACTGTTTTAGAGTTGGCATGTATCATGCAAAAAAGTTAAGCCTTAATTGTTGTTGATGAAGTGTGTAATTTTTCACAACATTTCAAACACAGGTGTTTAAACCTGAAAAGTCATTGTTTTTTACATTTGCACTGTTTAAAATTGACTATCATAGTGAAGTTGATTTTGTTAAGTTTATATTAGGGTAGCGATGAAAAAAAGACTTTTCATCGCAAGTCATAATTTATTTCATAGACATATTACTGTTTGTACATGCAATTGTATGAATGAATACATGCCCAAGTACTGGCATACATGTACACACATACATTAACATATACTTCATAACCTTTTTTATTCCTACTGGATATCAGTACAAAATTATAACTACTTGTACATATATACATATATACATGTATCCCAGTTAGAAAACTATGAAGGGACTGTTCTGGTCGTGATCGTATGGTAGTTGGATTTATAACTACCTGTGCAATCAGTGCCCATCACCACTAAATCCCGCTGATGGTGAGGTGTACTTGATACAATATAATGTGATAAATGTTGTCAGTGACTTGTGACAGGTCTGCGGTTTCCTCCATCAATAAAACTGAATGCCACAATTTAACTGAAGTATTGTTGAAAGTGACGTTAAACAGCATAACCATATCCATGACCAGAAAACAATAAAAAGAGAAGTACTGTATATACAAGTACCTCTATGTGGGAAATTTCTGATTTGGGCCAAGTTAGATTTGTTACTCTCCTAAGTAGAGTTTAATTTATAATGTGAATATTATAAGAAAATTTGTTTTTTAATGAATCAGTATTTTTTTATTTTCTGTAACTCTTGATACATGTACATGTACAAATGTTCTCTTAAATTTGTAGTTGAATTTTTATACACGAATTATAAATATCCATTATCCAGTATTTGAATCCAACAACATACAGGTTATAATTGCCGACCCACCCCTCACCACAATGAATTGCTGACCCCCCTTATTTTCCCACAATGTTTCCTAAACAGTTTTGAGAAATGTAAATGTTATTAAATAACATGTGATGTTTTTAAGAACTATAAAGATAAGAAATGTGCCACTTCTACAGCATGCTACATTTGTAGATCTAATCAGTATAAAGTTCATACGTGCACAAGGCCACCAAGTATGAAATATCACATGCTCTTTACCATGATGATAAACAACTTGCATTTCTAGATTAGAGTCATCTCACATTTACCTGATTTATAAACATCAGGACTTTTAATAAATCTGATATTTCTTGAATAATAAATTTGGGTATAAATATAATTATACTGTTTGATATATATACAAGGTTGTATCTTTGTTAATCATGTGTGACCTTTTTGTCATGAAGATGTTATTTTTGAAAAGTACTTAAGTTTCAGTTTTTATGCATGGATAATAAGATTGAGGGATATGTGTCAGCTGTCTTTGAAATTTATAGCTGTAATACTATAGCTGAAAAATTGCTTGCTGGAAGTTAAACACCAATCAATCAATCAAAATATGATTTATCAAAAAATTAAATCTGACTTTTAGAGGAATTGCCTTTACTTCTTGTTCATGGAACACATACATTTGACTAGGGCTTATGAAGGTTGATACATTTTTATCCCCTCGCCAACGAAGTTTCGAAGGGATATACATGTAGTAACGCTACCGTCCCTCCGTCGTCCGTCACATCATTGTGAACACTCTAGGATCAACATCCTTCAATGGATTTTGACCAAACTTGGTATATATTTAGTCCTTAAAAGAATCTGGAACCCTAATGATTTTCAAGGTCATAGGTCAAAGGTCAAGGTCACAGGGTCAAATTTTTTACTGCATAACATCCTTGTGAACACTCTAGAATCAACATTCTTCAATGGATTTTGACTAAACTTGGTACATACTTAGTCCTTAGGAAAGTCTGGAACCCTATTGATGTTCAAGGTCAAAGGTCAAGGTCACGGTAATTTTTTTACCGTGTAACATCCTTGTGAACACTCTAGAATCAACATCCTTCAATGGATTTTGACCAAACTTGGTACATACTTAGTCCTTAGGAGAGTCTGGAACCCTATTGATTTTCAAGGTCATAGGTCAATGTCACCAGGTCAAATTTTTACCGCGTAACATCCTTGTGAACACTCTAGAATCAACATCTTTCAATGGATTTTGACCAAACTTGGTACATACATAGTCCTTAGGAGAGTCTGGAACCCTATTGATTTTCAAGGTCAAAGGTCAAGGTCACCGGGTCAAATTTTTACCGCATAGCATCCTTGTGAACACTCTAGAATCAAGATCCTTGAATGGATTTTGACCAAACTTGGTACATACTTAGTCCTTAGGAGAGTGGATCCCTATCAATTTTCAAGGTCATAGGTCAAAGGTCAAATGTCACCGGGTCAAATTTTTACTGCGTAACATCCTTGTGAACACTCTAGAATCAAGATCCTTCAGTGGATTTTGACCAAACTTGGTACATACTTAGTCCTTAGGAGAGTCTGGAACCCTATTGATTTTCAAGGTCAAAGGTCTAGGTCACAGGGTCTAATTTTTAGGCGAGGGGATACGCCACGCTTTGCGTTGCCCTTGTTTTAAATCGTAATGATGATGAAATTTTTCCTTCGTTAATAATGTAACAAGACAGAATTTTACCTTTTGTTGACCAGGTTTTTTTTAATAAGAAATCTTGTTATTTTATTGCTGATGTCTGGCCGTCAGACCTACACATCATGCATATTGAACTTGTTGTGAAATTGCATATGTACATACAGTATGAAGATATAGAAATGGAAATTTCATTGTTGTAATAAAAAAAACAAAATTTTCTTTTACCAACTACCATATATAAATGCATTGCTCTGCTTAAAGCATGGGTCATAATGATAGATATGTAAATGTATATGGTATGTGTATGTATAACATGTACACAAGCTATTTTCAAAGCAGTTTTTGTGGTCATACATGTAGGTTGACTACCAATATATAGAGCAAACTCTGTTTGGCATGGAATCATGATATACAATGTAGCTAAACAAATTGCTCATTTGGTGTTAGACAACAATCCATCACTATATTGATAATTATATACAGGTACTTCACATTTGTAATGTAAATTCACATCCAATCTTTATCAACTTGAAATCTATTAAACAATTAGAAATAGAGGGAAACTCTATATGTATATAATATATATCTGTAAACTCTATATGTATATGATATATATCTGTAAACTCTATATGTATATAATATATATCTGTAAACTCTATATGTATATGATATAATCTGTATACTTGTAATGTACATGTAAATGGTTTATATGGAATGAAGGCATTGATCGAGTGATTTTCCTTTTGTTTAATGATCTTTCTATCAATCACATTGATTTTACTAAGTTTTGATGATGTTTTATCAATAGGTAGTTATAATTTAGACATGGCTTGCTGATAAGTGTTCAGAGAAAAAAAATAATGGGGGATTTTCACAAGTTGATACAAGTTTAAGTCTGTTAGTTTGTAATGGCAACAGGACAGTTCTTCTGAAATACTTGATCAATATGTATTATGACATCATGTGTATATACAGTCCTGTTAGATTTTGCTTCACTCATGGATTTTGATTGATCTATTTATTACCTGCTTTATATTGCATAGCCGGCACACTTAATACCCCCCCCCCCCCCCCCACACACACACACACACACTTTAATAATTTCAAATAATTATTTAATTTGAAATACTTGTCTCATGATTCTTTTTAGCAAGGATTGTTTCGTAGACCCGGCTAGAGTTTGAATTCTGATATCCAACGCTAACACTCATAGGCAAGCATGATACCGTATGCTTATTATACTGTGTATACAAAGAAAAATGGAAGAGGACATTTACTTTTGACTAGCAGTATATACAGTGTTACATGGCGAGTTTTGTTCCTGTATTAACCTACATTTAATTAGATCACACCATCCTACATACTATGAATGAAACTTGTATTTTATTTGCAGTCTGGCTTGATACAGGTTGTGTTTAATTAGCCGTTAATTTCTGGTAAAATGATTTAAGTGATAATGATTTATTACAACAGAGTTATGTCAGATAGTCTGCCGATCTGCTTACATCATACCGTGATAGACTGGAATCATAACAGTGTTAGTCAGTTAGTCAGACTGTGTTTAATGTCAGATTCAAACTTTTGAGGTTTTTGATACACAATTAAAAAACATGGCCAGAAAGACTCTCTGCTAATTAAGTGAAAGAATTTTAAATTGTTATTACTGTAACTACATGTCCAACGAACACAAATTGTAGCTAGTTATGTTTGACTGAAAGCTGAAGAGCCAACATAATATTTTGGCTTAGTTACATGTTTGTACCTGTTTATTGTGTGTTGATGTATATTTGTATCAGACATACAGTTGTCTGGCTTGTTTTTCAGTGTAATTAGGGCCCAGACCTCTACATTAACATATTTTTCAACTTGTCCCTTCGGACAACTAACTAAAAAAATACTTGTCCGACTCAATCTTTTAGTTGTCCAAAAAAAATTAATAAAAATTACAATGATGTAGCAGCCCAATATTTTCACACTGTCTTGTCTTTCTGTCTGCAATTTTTTGTAAGCTCCCTCCTACAGTTTATTATAGTTGATATTTAAGGTGTAGTTGGTAATTTGTGGTTGCTGTGAAAATTATAATATACCGGTACAGTAAAACCTGTCTAAACCGAACCACTTTGGGACTGAAGAATTTGTTCAGTTTAGACAGGTGTTTGGTTTACACAGGTTCAAATTACATAGACATTTAGTAGGTGGGACTGTAAAGTCTGTCTGGTTTCGGCAGGTTTTCGGTTTACTCAGTGTTTGGTTTTGACAGGTTTCACTGTACAGAGCCGTCCGGTGTGTTCGCGCACCTAAGGGTTCAGTGGTTAATTTCACAGCTTACCAAAATTTTATTGAATTAATTTAAATCATCCTCAAATACATTGAAGTATTATCTTTATGGTCTTTATCCGGATTCTGCTACAATTTTTAACATTTCAGTGAAAACGAAGTGTAAACAAACCAACCCTCGATTTTTGACAAATGTTGCAACGTCCGTTGATATCGCGAATGCATACTTTGCATAACTAGTACTCGTTAGGTCTATATTTACTTCTGTTGATTATACTACTAACTAGTACTGTTAGGTCTATATTTACTTCTGTTGATTATACTACTAACTAGTACTTGTTAGGTCTATATTTACTTCTGTTGATTATACTACTAACTAGTACTGTTAGGTCTATATTTACTTCTGTTGATTATACTACTAACTAGTACTTGTTAGGTCTATATTTACTTCTGTTGATTATACTACTAACTAGTACTTGTTAGGTCTATATTTACTTCTGTTGATTATACTACTAACTAGTACTTGTTAGGTCTATATTTACTTCTGTTGATTATACTACTAACTAGTACTTGTTAGGTCTATATTTACTTCTGTTGATTATACTACTAACTAGTACTTGTTAGGTCTATATTTACTTCTGTTGATTATACTACTAACTAGTACTTGTTAGGTCTATATTTACTTCTGTTGATTATACTACTAACTAGTACTGTTAGGTCTATATTTACTTCTGTTGATTATACTACTAACTAGTACTTGTTAGGTCTATATTTACTTCTGTTGATTATACTACTAACTAGTACTTGTTAGGTCTATATTTACTTCTGTTGATTATACTACTAACTAGTACTGTTAGGTCTATATTTACTTCTGTTGATTATACTACTAACTAGTACTGTTAGGTCTATATTTACTTCTGTTGATTATACTACTAACTAGTACTTGTTAGGTCTATATTTACTTCTGTTGATTATACTACTAACTAGTACTTGTTAGGTCTATATTTACTTCTGTTGATTATACTACTAACTAGTACTTGTTAGGTCTATATTTACTTCTGTTGATTATACTAATAACTAGTACTGTTAGGTCTATATTTACTTCTGTTGATTATACTACTAACTAGTACTTGTTAGGTCTATATTTACTTCTGTTGATTATACTACTAACTAGTACTCGTTAGGTCTATATTTACTTCTGTTGATTATACTACTAACTAGTACTGTTAGGTCTATATTTACTTCTGTTGATTATACTACTAACTAGTACTTGTTAGGTCTATATTTACTTCTGTTGATTATACTACTAACTAGTACTTGTTAGGTCTATATTTACTTCTGTTGATTATACTACTAACTAGTACTGTTAGGTCTATATTTACTTCTGTTGATTATACTACTAACTAGTACTGTTAGGTCTATATTTACTTCTGTTGATTAATACTACTAACTAGTACTTGTTAGGTCTATATTTACTTCTGTTGATTATACTACTAACTAGTACTTGTTAGGTCTATATTTACTTCTGTTGATTATACTACTAACTAGTACTTGTTAGGTCTATATTTACTTCTGTTGATTATACTACTAACTAGTACTTGTTAGGTCTATATTTACTTCTGTTGATTATACTACTAACTAGTACTTGTTAGGTCTATATTTACTTCTGTTGATTATACTACTAACTAGTACTTGTTAGGTCTATATTTACTTCTGTTGATTATACTACTAACTAGTACTTGTTAGGTCTATATTTACTTCTGTTGATTATACTACTAACTAGTACTTGTTAGGTCTATATTTACTTCTGTTGATTATACTACTAACTAGTACTTGTTAGGTCTATATTTACTTCTGTTGATTATACTACTAACTAGTACTGTTAGGTCTATATTTACTTCTGTTGATTATACTACTAACTAGTACTTGTTAGGTCTATATTTACTTCTGTTGATTATACTACTAACTAGTACTTGTTAGGTCTATATTTACTTCTGTTGATTATACTACTAACTAGTACTGTTAGGTCTATATTTACTTCTGTTGATTATACTACTAACTAGTACTGTTAGGTCTATATTTACTTCTGTTGATTATACTACTAACTAGTACTTGTTAGGTCTATATTTACTTCTGTTGATTATACTACTAACTAGTACTTGTTAGGTCTATATTTACTTCTGTTGATTATACTACTAACTAGTACTTGTTAGGTCTATATTTACTTCTGTTGATTATACTAATAACTAGTACTGTTAGGTCTATATTTACTTCTGTTGATTATACTACTAACTAGTACTTGTTAGGTCTATATTTACTTCTGTTGATTATACTACTAACTAGTACTTGTTAGGTCTATATTTACTTCTGTTGATTATACTACTAACTAGTACTTGTTAGGTCTATATTTACTTCTGTTGATTATACTACTAACTAGTACTTGTTAGGTCTATATTTACTTCTGTTGATTATACTACTAACTAGTACTGTTAGGTCTATATTTACTTCTGTTGATTATACTACTAACTAGTACTGTTAGGTCTATATTTACTTCTGTTGATTATACTACTAACTAGTACTTGTTAGGTCTATATTTACTTCTGTTGATTATACTACTAACTAGTACTTGTTAGGTCTATATTTACTTCTGTTGATTATACTAATAACTAGTACTGTTAGGTCTATATTTACTTCTGTTGATTATACTACTAACTAGTACTTGTTAGGTCTATATTTACTTCTGTTGATTATACTAATAACTAGTACTGTTAGGTCTATATTTACTTCTGTTGATTATACTACTAACTAGTACTTGTTAGGTCTATATTTACTTCTGTTGATTATACTACTAACTAGTACTTGTTAGGTCTATATTTACTTCTGTTGATTATACTACTAACTAGTACTTGTTAGGTCTATATTTACTTCTGTTGATTATACTACTAACTAGTACTTGTTAGGTCTATATTTACTTCTGTTGATTATACTACTAACTAGTACTTGTTAGGTCTATATTTACTTCTGTTGATTATACTAATAACTAGTACTGTTAGGTCTATATTTACTTCTGTTGATTATACTACTAACTAGTACTCGTTAGGTCTATATTTACTTCTGTTGATTATACTACTAACTAGTACTCGTTAGGTCTATATTTGAATGTAATTAAGTACTCTTTGTGTAGTCTTTGGTAAGTTTGTCAGTAACAACACATGCCATTGTCATGTCTTGTAACCATGACCACACTCTCCCATGTACTTGTTATTCACTTGTCAACTCCATGTAAATAAAGGAAGTGGCCATGGCATGGACAGGGAAGATGTCTTTGTGTGTCCTCAAGTGTTCATGTAATGGGCTCTGTGGTTCTATTAATTAATAATTAATTTGTATTTTCATAGCATATTTCTCTTTCTATACGTATACTCTCAAGCAAATATTGAAGCGCAGGGGAAAAAAAGATAAATTTGAGAGGAGAATGTTTATATTGTTGTAACAGGTGATAGATAGACTGTATATAAACACAGACAATTTATATACATGCAGAGTGTAAACTGTGTTTCATTACAATCTATTTATCTCAAGTGTGAGGTACAAAAACAGGCTTACCAAACACCTTACACATAGCTCTGCCATCAGTCAATATCCTGGTAACACTGTCAAACTCTCTAAATACAAAGTTTTTTGTTTTCTGTTTAAAAGTATTGACATGTCTTTGAAGACTGGTTTGAATAAAATTTGGACTGTGTTGTGGTTGTGGATTGAGGTACTGATATTTTTAAAAATTTTGAGATTTACATCCTTTGATGTGCATGTTAATTATGTATTATAACTTGAATATCCCTATATACCAGGTATATATTGACATTTAAAAAATGAGCTTCATTGATTTTAAAATAAGTGCAATAGTATACGTAGGTCTATGCATTACATGTCTTTATAATTATTCTTGCATTTTTTTTAGTGTTTTGTTTGATATCATGAAATTGAAGTGTGTGTATTCCTTTTCATGAAATCTGAATAATTAAATAAGTTGTACATGTATGTAATACGCAGGGGGCATATGTATTTTGTGAGATTTGATAACAGTACTTAGGGAGCAGATCTAGAGGTATTGTTTTGTGAGTTTTGATCACATTATGGGGCAGAAGTATTGTTTTGTGAGTTTTGATCACAGTAGGAGGCAGGTATTGTTTTGTGAGTTTTGATCACAGTAGGATGCAGGTATTGTTTTGTGAGTTTTGATCACAGTAGGAGGCAGGTATTGTTTTGTGAGTTTTGATCACATTATGGGGCAGAAGTATTGTTTTGTGAGTTTTGATCACAGTAGGATGCAGGTATTGTTTTGTGAGTTTTGATCACAGTAGGAGGCAGGTATTGTTTTGTGAGTTTTGATCACAGTAGGATGCAGGTATTGTTTTGTGAGTTTTGATCACATTATGGGGCAGAAGTATTGTTTTGTGAGTTTTGATCACAGTAGGAGGCAGGTATTGTTTTGTGAGTTTTGATCACAGTAGGATGCAGGTATTGTTTTCTGAGTTTTGATCACAGTAGGAGGCAGGTATTGTTTTGTGAGTTTTGATCACAGTAGGAGGCAGGTATTGTTTTGTGAGTTTTGATCACAGTAGGATGCAGGTATTGTTTTCTGAGTTTTGATCACAGTAGGAGGCAGGTATTGTTTTCTGAGTTTTGATCACAGTAGGGGGCAAAGGTTTTTGCTTATGAGCTTTGATCACAGCAGGCCAAAGAAGGGGGCTTATGTATTGTTTTGTGAACTTTGATCACAGTAGGGGGGCATATGGATATTTTGTGAGCTTTGATCACGGTAGAGGGCAGAAGAATTGTTTTGTGAGTTTTGATCATTGTAGGGGACAGAGAGGTGTCTTGTAGAATTATTTGCACATGAACATAACAGATGATATTAGAGACGAAATAATTTACTACTTTGCTTAAATAGTACATCTTGATTATCATTCTTGATTTGAATATTTGTCCACTCTATTGATATAGAACATATTTTATATTACCTATACAAAGCCTGTTGACTGCCGAATGTGCATACAAAAGTATATATGTAGGATTAGTAATGTTAGTATCTATATCTATATATACAGTTTGTATTGCTGAGTTACCAAGGAATTTTTTATTCTAATAAAAAAAGGCAATAATATTATCTTGTCATTTGAATGAATTTAAATTTGTTTTGAAGTGTTACAATGTTTCAAAAAGCCATTTATTTTCATTCACAAATTGATTTCTGTTTTCATTGAAAAAGTCATGTTTAGTTGAAAATATTTCTTCCAGATTTAGCCATTTATACATGATGTATGGACAACAAGTTGATAATACTGCATGTAAATGTGTGTTTTAAATGCTCAATAGAGATAACTGGTTAATACATGTTTGTGATTTATAAAGGACACTAATGCAAATTTTGCCATGCCATGCAATACAATATCTGAAATATTATTAAGCAATTATAAACACAGACAAGGCAAAAGAAAAAAAACATTTAAGGAATATTAGAAATTGTTGAACAGGTTATACGATATAACCTGGTTTGGGTCTGTTTATGCTTAATAAACTGCGAAGCGGTGTATGGAAAGCGTATACTGACCCAAACCAGGTTATGCAAGTATAACCTGTTCCACAATTTCAAATAGTCCTTATGATTTAATTTTTACAACAAAATTTAATGATTCCTCGATTTTAATTACGATTATTTCATGTGACTATTTGAATTTGTCGTTGGCGGATGAACACGTTGGTGACGTCACAATACCTACCCAGGTTATCGAGTATAACCAAAATTTCCTCCAGGCGGATTAGCCAATCAGATTGAAATATTCAAATCAAATTAAATTATTTAAGTATAAAATAAAACTACATATACAATGTATACTACTAGTATATTTCTGGAATTTTATCACATAATTATTCATATAGCCAATGGAGGACGTCCTATTAAAATTCTATATAGATTTAAGGAAGTAACATTTTAGGAAAGAACAAATTTGAGATCTATATATATATTACTTGTACAGAAACAGTCCCTGAAATAAAGTCTTGCCAACTATTAATTTTAGCATTTGTGATCCATGTACATACCTAGCTTAAAAATTTAAATACCTTTGACTTGGATTATTTTCATGTTATATAAAAATGTGGTAGGAAATAAACCAGATTTTTGTCATGCCTAATCAGTGATATGTTAATCAAATTAAAAGACCTACACAAGAGCAAGTTTGAACAACAAAAATATTAAGTCAATATTTGATTGGAAATGATTATTGATGACTATACTACCTAACAGTTGTAAAACAGTTGTAGCATTAAAGAAAATGTAAACATTGTAAGCTGCACAGCAAAAACAAACTCAATACAAACACTAATTGGACTTCCAAACTGTTAAACTCTCATGAACATATACACCTAAAATTCATTCCAGTATAAATCAAATTTGATACATTCTCATGAACATATACATCTAGAGCATATTCCAATATATATCTACAAGTGGACAACAAAACCCAAGCATCTTTGACCAGGATTACGTGGCGCATAGTAATCAATCGTAAATAAAATATTTTTATTTGGCATATATGAAATACAGAAATTTTGTATATGATTAATATAATACAATTAACTGTTCAAATTATATAAATATTAATTTTTACTGTTCAAAATTAATCATTTGATAACCACTACCGCACTAATCAAATATAACAAACTGGACTTCACCGACCGTCATCACAAGTAGAATGCTCCAATTACAAAAGAATAATCTCCATGATAAATGCCATCCCACTGATTTTAATACTACCGCACCAAATATATTTATATCGTATGATCATCCATCTGTAGTTAAATGACTTTTTGTCAACGGAAGATGAAGAATCCGTGTCACTATCCGAGACACTACTGGTTAATTCTGAATCACTTTCTGATAAAACATATTTTTTTTATTTACCTTTTTTAAGAGACTTACGTTTTGAAATCTTAAATGACACTGAACTACATGAGCTACTAGAATCACTAGCAGGTAATGACTTCTGCATTTTTCTCTTTTTCTTTTCCTTCTTAACACTTATTGATTCAACTGACAAATTAGAATCTGAAGAACTTTCACTACTAGACTGCGAACTAAAATCTGAAGATACTTTAAATTGCGTTTTTTTTTTTAGATTTATATTTTGAAATTGGAATTTTTTTACCTTTTAGCAAATAACGTAGCTGCTTTTCTACTATTTTATTTATCTCCTTATTTTTTCTCAAATCATCTAAATCAAGCTCACCTTTCTTTGGCTGCTTTTTTGATATGTTCTTTCCAACCTTCTTGCTTTTCTTTCTGTCACTTTTCCTTTTTTCTTCCGTTTGTCCAATTACTGTCTTTAATGGCGGTGCACTCGATTCCTTTACGGGCGGTGCACTCGACTCCTTTACGGGCGGTGCACTCGTTTGTTCAACCTTATTGGGCACGTTTCTCGGAATCGCACCCTGTTGTAAATACAGCTCCCGCAATTCACGATCTTTTTCGGCAGTCCTTTTTGATACACTTAAAGACAATTGTTCTATTTCTTTTTGAATGTTATATTCTTCATTATCAAATAAATCAGAGTTTGGGTCAGACAAATTTAACACATCCATTTCGAAAGAATCTGAATCAAAACCTTTGGCATTTAATTTTGAATAATCAATTCGTGCCAGATCTCTTGTTCGTGGCATTCTTAAAGCGTGCAAAGGAAAGTCTCCCGTGTAGGGTTTGCAAAAATAAAATAATCAATCAATAACTTTTAATATAAACGGAACCCCAAGGGATGAACTTTTTTAAAAGTCTCCCTTGTAGGGCTTGCCAAAACAAAATACAAAAATTTAAACAACTTATACTTAACTTAATATAAACGAAACCCCACAGGATGAACTTTTTCAAGCGCGATGCTATTTTTTCGGAAACCAATGCGTTTATTCGATACCTATCACGACTCGACCAAACAAAATGTTTAACATTATTTGGCGCCAATTATTTATTTTTTAATAAAAAATATCACCTAAATATAACAATGTAAAAGAAACATGATTTATAGACTTCTTTACTGGGTAAATGTTTACCTTGGAATTCATTGAATTATACATACTATATATACTATTTTGAATGTGTACAATCACTTAAGCAATGAAATATTGAAAATACTGGAACAGAACCAAAATTGGTCAATAAATAATGATAATAGTCAAATATAAAAAGTTATCACAGTCTTATATATTTATATGGTTACAGTTGTTGTATATGATGTATGGTGTAAATCTTCATCAACATAAAAAAAATATTTTATCAACACTTTACAGACTAATTATAAACTAAAGCTGGTGGTTAAATTCAACAAATATGTAAAATTACTTTCTTTAGTTGTAATATTTAAAACTGAGAAGAAATATTCAGAATTACATTTTATATGATGAAGGTGACTTCTGATTGAGTTTTACACCAATTACATTTGTAACTTAAAATTAACAATGTATACTGGTCATTATATACATTTGTACATGTAGGGGCCATTGTGGTCGTGAACGTATGGTAGTTGAATTTACAACTACCGGTGCAATCAGTGCTTGATGAGGTGTACCCGATACAACTTTATGTGATAAAGTTTGTGAGTAACTTGCAACGGTCTGTGGTTTTCTCTGGGTACTCCAGCTTCCTCCACCAATAAAACTGACCACCACAATATAGCTGAAATATTGTTGAAAGTGGCATTAGACACCATAAACCTAAACCTACATTTTGTATATGTATTCACCAGAACATGTGATAAAATTATTTGTTGATGATGGCTTACAGAAGCTAAGGTTGTTGGTTTTCCTTGTGCACTGATTCCTTCACCAGTACAACTGAAACTTTGTGAAAGTGATGTTTAATTGATAAATATATGAAAACATTGTAGAAATGGATGTTTAATTGATAAATATACAAGAGAATTGTAGAAATGATGTTTAATTAATAAACATATAAAAACATTGCAGAAAGTGATGTTTAATTGATAAACATGCAAAAAAATTGTAGAAATGATGTTCAATTGATAAACATACAATGTACAAGAAACATTATATAAAGTGATGTTTAATTTCATGTACATGTGTATTATTTATAAACAAAGATATGATTTTGAGGTTGCTTCTACATAGATCTGTGTTTTTTTCTTAAGATAATGAAGAAAATGAATATTTTGACCATTCTGATTTGATTTTTGATTTGATTTTTGATTTTTGGTGTTTTAGTGCCACTTTCAGCAATATTTCAGCTAAAATAATAATTATGGCGACCAGTTTTAGTGGTGGAAGAAGCCGGAGTACCCGGAGAGAACCACCGGCCATGGGAAAGCAACTGGTAAACTTTATCACTTTCAGCTTTACAAAGCTGGGTGCAAACCCACACCGTATTGGTGATAGGCTTGTATGAGTTGTTAAGTAATCCAACTACCTAACTCATTGAGCCACCCGGGCCCTTGACCATTTAGGGCTATCAACATGTGAACTATATGCATCCATTTGATAATCTGCAGATATATGTGACAGTGTCAAATTCTCAGTTGAAGTTGTCCATTTGATACCTGATGGTTAGTTTAAATAGTTTTTTTTTTAAATTAACCTGTAGATCTGATGACCTGAGCTGGAAATGACAACTGCAATGAATGAATTGTTATATACATTTGTACATGTATTAACAAATCTAACGTTGAGCTAGCTCTACTAGGTTATTCAATGTAAATGACATTATGGACTAATCATGATCACATCCACGCATTATTGACTGTTTTTTCTCTGTAAATTGTTTTACTTTGAGTTCAGAAAATGCAGGAATGTGGTTGCTTTTTATTGATGATATAAGGGTCTACTATTACAATCCTGTTTACACAAATCAAGATTTCTGCTGCATGTTGCATAGAGACTAAGGATGAAGAAACTTGTAATGTCCATTCTAGGGACTACTGTAGTTATTATGTAAATACACATGATGATATATAGTCATAGGTGTCTCTTGAATATTATCCCATGAAACTTAAAATAATACAGACCCCACAGGGATTGAAGTAGAAGCCACAGATAGTCTCTTTATAAACACATGTGTTGTTTCTTGACAGGTAGTGACCATGAAGAGGAAAGTGCAGAAGATTTCTTCCAGAGGGTAAGATTAGATTGTAGAATGACTCTTATCAAATTTTTAGTAAAAACTTGTTTACATCAAAGCCAAAAGGTCACAGATTTTTACCTGAGACTGAGTATTCAAATTTATTCAGATTAATGTAACTTTATAAAAGCTAGTAAGGAACTATGCAGTATATACACTGAAAGTATCAGAAAAAAAAATTATTTAAAAAATAAAATGCCAATAAAACAGTAAAGCTAGTTTATTTTGGAAAGTGGTCTGAAAAGTCCCAAAATTCAGAAATTTCGCATATTTGTAATGCATATAGAATTTTTATTTTTCATCTAATTTTGATTGTTTTTTTTTCTTTGAATTGATTGTGCTGAGAGCAAAATTTGAACTTTCTTATATTCCACCCAATTTTAATGCTGTTTTTGTGAAATGTTCATCTTTATGAGTTGTTTATGAACCAATGCAGAAAATGAGCATCTTTGCTAGCCAAGGGTTACGATCTGCTCCTCTTGGCTAGCGAAGATGGAAAATGAGCTGTTATGTGGAAAATGGGTCAAAAAGAGCCCAAATTCAAAAATTTTTGCAAATTTGTAAAATAAAGACATTTTATATTTTTCATCTAATTTTAACATTTTTTATGCATTTTTTCTTTGAATTGATTATGTAAATGGCTTCAGGTTAGTATTCATGTAGATTTCGGCAATAAGTTATGGTTTTTTGTGTTAAACGTGATTGTAGTGAAACTGCAGGTTCAGGAGGATATCCATGTTGATTTGCCATGATCGTATCATGCTGTGCCTATCATTATCATAGCCCTTTTTTTTCAAATAAAGAAACCTGCTTCATCTGTAAACTATGTACACTACATTGTATAAGGTCAAATTACAGAAAATAAATAAAAAATCTTTCTAGTGAAGAAAAATTAGGAGTCTGGAGGGGATCAAACTCACATTAGTGGTGATGTTTTGCATTGGGGAAAAATGCAATATTAAAATGTTTAATCTAAATTTAAATCTAAAAAAAATGTCAATGTCACATGTACATGTAGGTATATGATCTTTTATATAATATAGACTACATGTATAAAGATCTAAAGGTGTTTACATGTATATGTTTTTCTTCTATTGCAATCTGATTTCACTGGATTCTTATCAGTAGTGCAGTTTCCACCATTTACAGTAGTTAAGTTGGATCAGAATTTGGCAATTTTCCTAAAACTGATGGACAAGTAGTATTGTTTTTGTATAAGTTTCAAATTGAATGTCCATTGAGAGGGCTTAAGTAAATTTTTCATTGATTAGTCCATTTGTTGACATACAGAACAATAAATCAGATTTAAAAAACCCAAATCTTTTAAAAGTATTTCTATATAAGTAGTGAGTAAGACCCCTTGTGTTTACAATCTTTGTATAATCAGTTCATTTATTTTCGTGCCATTCAGTACTTTCCTGTGAATCTTTAAATATAGAAGGTAGAAATGTGGGACAGCTCTATCATATTTATATATCAAAACATACATTTTGTCGGTATTTACACTTCATTAAAATACTTCCTCTTTTTATGTCTCCCCTTCGAACGAAGGGAGACATATTATTTTAGTCTGATTTTTTTCTTCTGCTTCCGCTTCTTCTGCTTCTTCTCAGCGAAACTTGTCCGAACCATAACTTTTTCGTCTTTCCAGATAGGTCAATTATATTTGGTATGTGGGTGCATGACGATAAGGCGGTGTGTCGCGTACCATAATGACCTTCGTGGGACCTTGACCTTTGACCTCAAGGTCAAATAATGATTTTTTAAATAGTATTTTCTTGTTCGGGACATAACCTTTTTGTCTTTCCAGATACATGTAGGTCAATGATACATGTATTTGGTATGTGGGTGCCTGACCATAAAGCGGTGTGTCGTGTACCGTAATGACCTTTGTAGGACCTTGACCTTTGACCTCAAGGTCAAATAATTATTTTTTTAAATAGTATCATTCAACTCATAATGTGTAACTTATTGTTGTACTTGTACAGATGGTCGCATTAAGGGGAGACATAAGTTTTAGGTATCTAAAACAATTCTTCCTAGTTTTTATTTATATTAATTTTAAACTTTTTTAAGCCAATTTATTTTATCTTCTTTTCTCTGGTAATGAGATTCTTGTCAAGAATAGATGGTTGGGATCCTATTTACCAGTTAAGCCTGGTCAAGAGTAGGTGGTTGGGATCCTATTTACCAGTTAAGCCTGGTCAAGAGTAGGTGGTTGGGATCTTATTTATCAGTTAAGCCTGGTCAAGAGTAGAAGGTTGGGATCCTATTTATCAGTTAAGCCTGGTCAAGAGTAGGTGGTTGGGATCCTATTTACCAGTTCAGCCTGGTCAAGAGTAGAAGGTGGGGATCTTATTTACCAGTTCAGCCTGGTCAAGAGTAGAAGGTGGGGATCCTATTTACCAAGTCAGCCTGGTCAAGAGTAGAAGGTTGGGATCCTATTTACCAGTTAAGCATGGTCAGGAGTAGAAGGTTGGGGTCCTATTTACCAGTTAAGCCTGGTCAAGAGTAGAAGGTTGGGATCCTATTTACCAGTTAAGCATGGTCAGGAGTAGAAGGTTGGGGTCCTATTTACCAGTTAAGCCTGGTCAAGAGTAGAAGGTTGGGATCCTATTTACCAAGTCAGCCTGGTCAAGAGTAGGTGGTTGGGATCTTATTTATCAGTTAAGCCTGGTCAAGAGTAGGTGGTTGGGATCTTATTTACCAGTTAAGCCTGGTCAAGAGTAGATGGTTGGGATCCTATTTACCAGTTGAGCCTGGTCAAGAGTAGAAGGTGGGGATCTTATTTACCAGTTCAGCCTGGTCAAGAGTAGAAGGTGGGGATCCTATTTACCAAGTCAGCCTGGTCAAGAGTAGAAGGTTGGGATCCTATTTACCAGTTAAGCATGGTCAGGAGTAGAAGGTTGGGGTCCTATTTACCAGTTAAGCCTGGTCAAGAGTAGAAGGTTGGGATCCTATTTACCAGCTAAGCCTGATCTAGAGTCGGGGCCTAGATTCTCATCATCTACATGTCTATGGAGGAGTATTAGTGACAATAGACCCTCGTTATTGGGTTAATGTCCCGCTCTATATATTTAAATATATTTTGAAAGCTTAATGTACAAACCATAAATGATTGATTGTTGTTTAACATCAATTAATCAGCACTAGATGTTTCAGCTTAATTGCCACGGGAAAACAAGGATATAATGGATATGGTCTCTACATTTTGCCAATGAACAGTCCACCAACGACAACTCATAACAAATTGTTGTTCATTTGAATTAGGGTCTAACTGCAAGTTGTCATGTGCAAGGAGCCAGGCATTCTCCTAACTGACCATGCACTTTTAATATCCCATCATGATTTTTCAAGGGGTGTGTACTGTACATATAACTTTAGAGAAATCAGGTCCTGTTGTTATGCAACGGTTTCCATTGCGGGGAATATGTAAATGATGAAAAAATGGATTTAACCTCCAGGAAAAAGATATATGTTACATGTGTTTCCAGTGAAACTTATTTTAATATGAATGATTGAACTGTTTACTGCCATGTGACCTGTATTTCAACTTTATTCATATGACCAACACAAATTTGAAAATCATTTATCAATATGTTATATAGATAAAATGATGGCAATGGTATTGTCCTATCAAAAGAATTTTTATTGCCACAAGTAAAATGGTGGCTATGGGATTGTTCTATTAGGAGAATTTTTCTGGAATAGCCAAATATAAAATATATAAATGATATGATTTTTGCTTATTATGAGCATCAAAAAGATCACTTTTACCTGGCAGTTTCTCATAAACATGTTAGGAGTGCGACATTCTACCAATATTAATATGGAGGGCCAATTATATTGTTTCCAATAATCCACCAACTCAGGTTAAACCTATACCTAGACGATCAGAATCTAGGCCATGACTCTCAGATTTAAGTAATAAATAGAATTCCAACCTTTCTATTATTGACAAGAATTTCATTGCCAGAGAATAAAAGGTGAATAAACTACATGTAGATGTAAAAAGTCTACCATAATGCTAAGTTTTACTGACAATATAACTAACAGAGCCAATATGAAGATATTTAATTTCAAAAAGATTATCTTTGTTTTGATGTAATTTTCAGTTGTATATTACATAATTCATGTGTACCTTTGAAGAACAAATCATACATATTTATGATTCTTTTCATTTTGAGTGATATTTAACACTATCTAATCAAATTGAATGTTGATTCAGCTTTTTTATATCTGGTTTATTCCCTCCCCTGTCATTGTTGTTTATTAATTCATGATAATTTATCTTTTATTTACAGATTATGGAAGAATCCAACACAAGAATCACATGGCCTTCAAAGTTGAAAATTGGTGCAAAATCCAAAAAGGGTAAGTAACTCTGTCAAGGACAAAAAGTTCTGACACTCAGATAATAGCAGTAGTCTTGTGTATTAAACAAAAAGAACAAAAGAACAACAGGAAATTTGTGTGTGGAAGATGGAATCCAACATGGATAGATGTAAATGTTTATAGAAAGTCTTTGACACACATTCTAGAAGATTAGAAATGTTGGTACATTTTGTCAAGGACATGTATATTTTATAAGTAATTACATGTCTGTTTACATTACTGGGATGTCTTTAACATACTACCAGCATGCCATAGTTCTAAGTGTTCTATAATAATATTTTATTAATCCAATCATGGTCCCACAGGGGGCAGTTACATAAATACAACAATTATGATCAATACAGTAGATAGTACATTTGACAATTTGTTAAAAACAGTAAATGTCAATAATTGAGATTATACTCAGTAGTGATACAGCATACTTGTTAGGATACTATCATACCTGATCTCTGCCAAAGTGCAATCCAGGAAATTCAAAGAAACGATATAACACATATTATAAAAAAAATAAAAATGTAATCCTTGTACTGCATATCTTAGTTTGTACTAAGTGAGATGGTACTGGCATATCAATGTCATACTTCAGCATTGTTCAGTGTTTCTAATAAAAATGAATATTTCATACTATAGTCATGAGCGGATGTAATTAGAGGCTATCAATTCAGGACATGTTAAAATGTGTGAAGCAAGTGGCAGATGATGAAGAGCTATGTCTATGCACTTTGATCTTTAAATCCAAATGAGATTTTTTTTGGGGGGGGGGGGGAGGTCTTTTTCAATTTCAAGTGTATATCATAATTGTGCTAATCTTCTTTGTTTAATTAAGGAGAGAGGTTTGTGATTCTCATAGCCTCATAAATCTATGTCTAAAGGATATTTTTGTGAATCTCTTGTAGCTATACTTTTTATCTGTGTTGTGTATTAACAATTGAGTTTATAAACCTTAGAATCCTCTGAATTTTAAACTGACCATAATATTTTTGTTAAATTCATCATTAGTCTGTATTTAAAACATTACACAACATGTTTCATATTTTTTTGACAACAATCAAGTGATTTCAGAAAGCTATTCAGAAACAGATGTATTATTTAAAGTATTTAATTCTTTGATGAATTAAATTGTGATAAATTAATTATATAATCATTAGCCTTTGTAAGAAGACATAAAACAATTGTGGTGTATTTGTATTTGTTACAGAAAAGTAGCATCAAAATGATCTTATGTTCATTTCAAAGATTATATATATCTTTGTTCTGGGGATGTAAATTTCCTTTCTTTGATAAACCAAGTTAATAAGATTTAGTATACTATAAAACAGTGAGGTACATCCAACTGTTTTTTATCAAAAACCTGGAAACACAGCCATTAATCTGTAATTATACAATATCTATATATAAAACTGCTTAGTTTTAGATCATCATGAAATTTAATAATCTCCACATGATATGAGCAGTATCATTGGAAAGTAGAGGCATTCTAGGTTAGGGTTAGGGTTATGGTGCTTATCGCCACTTTCAACAATATTTCAGTTATATCATGGCGGTCAGCTTTATTGGTGGAGGAAACCAGAGTACCCGGAGAAAACCAACGACCAGCTGCAAGTCACTGACCAACTTTATCACATAATGTTGTATCGAATACACCTCGCCTGAGCAGGATTCGAACTCACAATGTTAGTCGTGATAGGCACTGATTCCATAGGTAGTTATAAATCCAACTACCATACGATCATGACCATGACATCCCTTCATTCTAATTTAAACCTAAGTTCAGGAAGTTGATCGATTAATTTATGTTTAACACCAACTTTAGCATTATTATGTCATTCATGAAGTTCAACTGCATCTTAAAACACTAGGGGTACTATAGCTAGTTCTATATGTATTTTTTATATGTATAACAACAACACAAAGAAGTTTTTGCTGTTTATATCAATTTGATGTTTGAGTATACACTACACGGATATGAGATGACGGGTGATATTACATGTAGTCACTAAAACAAGGTTATTTTAACTTTGGTGCCATTGAATATCCAGTAGTTGTTTCTAAGTACAGAAGACTTTAGTTTGGACTGTTTGAAGGAGAAATTTGTAAGAGTTGAGAGATAACCCAGGCTTGTGTCTTCATCATGTTGAAGGTTATCATAGACCTGACACAAGCAATACACATCATATCACCTAAACTACCTTTTTGGTTGGGATTCTGTAAATTGTAGACTCTCATTCTATGCTTGATTTTGTTTGGAATTAATTGGAACAGGTGTTTGTTTTGGTAAAAGAAAACTTGAATGTCTGGTTATATTTATTCTTGAAAATCCAAGTTACTTTGACATACAATTCTACTATAAACGGGGAAAGTTTTCCTCCGTGTTTTTATTGCAGTTTACATTTGTGATATGTACGGTATTCATGCTGTTTCGATTGGACTTTTTTTTGTTTTAAAGTCAGATAGAATAAAATGTTGGTTTTGTTTCTAGCAGTTACTTTTCACAACAATCGGTTTCAAAGACATAGCTGTTATAATAAACATTAATTAAAAGAGAAAACCGATCTCATTAAGAGTGCCTTTGATGTGGCAATGATTACCTGTAACAGTTAATTATATTACTAGTATAATAACAACTGAAGGGGCCCTGAGACATTTCTATGCCAACATCATTTCTTTACCCACATGCACTCTCCATTATCTATTTGCCAAATTTTATATGATGCCATTTTAATAAGGCTAATAAAGAAACAATTGTTACTGATAAGTTCTGATCTGCTTTACCTGGTTCTATTAAAGACTAAGTTATCTTGACATATTAACAACAAAACTTACTAGGCAGGGTAATTAGCTTCAAGAATTCTGGCTTCTATGTTTATGGAGAAATCTGGATTTTATATTTAAAAAAAACATGATCTTTTTTATTGATGAGTCTTACATCCTGATATATTATTTGAGTGCTAAAAATAAATTCTTAAGTTATTTTGTTCAACATCATTTTTATCCATTAGAAGCAAGATGTTAATTGTTGTAAGAAGTTGAATGTGGGGAATTTTTAAAAGTTATTATTAAGAACTATTTATTGAAATACAAGTATAAATGGCATGAGACATCATTCTGATACAGGGATTTAAACCTCTGGGTCTGTGAGGTCAGACGTTTGACATACATTTTTTGTAGACTACATTAAAATAAATTTTCAGATAGAATTCTCAAGAAACAGGAATGGAAATGTAATTGCTTATGTATGATATATGTAGATTTAGATTTGTAGAAGAAGGTCCCACGGTCTATGGAGTCAGAGGCTTTGGGGTTAAAAGTTTTACACAAGCTGCATTAGAATAAATGTTAAAACAGAATTCTGAAGAACTAGGAATGAACGTGTAATTGGCACTAAGTATCCTTTTCAAATGCAGATTCAATATAGTACAGAATTTTTAAAAAAATACCAGAACTTTCTTGTTTTAAGATACAGTGCCTTCATATTTTTTATGTGAATGTATTAAGACAGTATGGAGTGTCAGGTATTAGAATGCCATCACTTTGACCTTGACCTTTGATATCAAGGTCAAAAAAGTTAATTTTTATACCTGGTATGTTGTACAAACCCAAACATATTTTGTGGTTTATACTGGCCTCATATTTTATTTTGAGGGATATATTCTTTGGGAAATTGAGTGTTAAAATATTTGAATTCCAACTTTGGGAAATATCCATACTGATTTATTTTTAAAAAGATTCCAACAGCCGTACAGTTCTGGAACCAGAAGAATAATAGTTGTGACACTGTACAATGCGATTTTAAAATATTTGTATTCCAACTTTGGTAAATTTCTAGATATTAAAGTCTCAGTTTTATTGATTAGTGTAACTTTTGTGAGATTTGTAGCACATGAAATGCAGATTTAGTTTGGAACAAGAGAAAACTCTTAGGGTCTATATGTGGTTAATGTCTTGGGATCCATAGATTGACATAGACTGCATAGCAGAACATGTCGAAAAATGACATGAATCATTATTGTGATATGTAGATTCAAGTTTAAGTCCCCATGTTCTATGCTTTTTGAGCCCTTGTAGATAGTCCAAAGTTTGAAATAGGCCGTGTTGGGAACAAATTCCCCCAAAAATCCTGTGAAAAATTATGATGCTATTGTATTATAAATAACCCAGGTTTTATTGGGTTCAAGTTCAAGTTCAGGGATATCAATAATAAATCTGTTTATGTCATGTAAAGGACTCAGGCTATTGTGAGCCTCTAGTTTATGATAGTAAGCAAGATGGTTGCATACCATCTGGAATTTTCAAAGTAGATCAAATGGAAAAAAAATTGGGTTGATATACCTGTAATTTACTAATATCATATTTGTACTTTTTTATTTTTATAATTTATTCATCCCTTTTTATAAATGTTGATATAAAGTTAGATTTGACAAGAAACAATTTTTTGGGTAAGATTGACCATGCTTAAAACAACATTCAAGTGTTTATTATAAAAATTGATCATATTTAACTGAAGAGGTTAAGTTTTAAATCCCAGTGACCTGATCATGATAACATGTCAAGATAACCAAAAGGTGACATTTTTATATAATATTTTAAATTGTTAAAGACAATTTAGACTTTTTGTTCACAAAGTTTGTAAATCATTGAAAAAAAGAAAAACCTTGTAAAAATGTGTAGTCATTATAGTATTGTTTTATTTTTTTTAAAGGGGTTCTGTATTTCTTGATAAGGATATCCAAAGGGGTTTTAAGAATGAGATGATATAAATATGACTCGATCTCAAGGGATAACTCATTGTTTATTTCATCATAAACTAGAGTCCAGATTTCAGGGCCTCTTATATTGACATAGTAAGTCAAAGTTTCATGTTTTTACAGTGATTAAAATTGTTTATTATTTTTTTAGAAGTTTGATCCCCATAACAGTTACAGTAATTTTTCAATCTGTTAAGATACATGCAGATTAAAGGGATGTGTTGTGATTTTAACATTTCAGGCCTAAGTTTAACATGACAGTTTTTCTGTTGTTTCATATGTACTTTTATGTTGTTGATCTCATGAGCAACATATTGCAATATATGTATATATATATATATACGTCTGAAAATTAAACCAAACAGTGTTAGAATTATATTTTAGAGCTGTCAAATTTTTGTTCTTCCCTCGACGGGATTTGAACCCACACCATTGATACACTGCAGCACCATTCGCTTAGCCTTACGTCCAGCACCCTAGACTACTCGACCACATCCACATATATATGTTTACATTGAACAAAGAAATGAAGGTCAAAATTTAGATGTTGATTGTACATAAAATAATATAATAATGAAAATACAAAGTGTACACAAAAGATTAAATAGAAAATAAAGAAAAACTGGATTGATCATTTGTTTGGTACATGCATTAGTTAGTAAGAAAGGATATGGATGTACATGAACATGAGAGACTTTCCAACTTTGCAAAATTAAAGTAAAGGAACAGGGTTTTTATTGCTATTCTTCATTTCACAGTCATAGTATATATGCATAGTGTCTTCTTTAATGAGAAGTCTTCACAATAAACTTTTTAACTTACCAGCCAGGGGGGACTTGTTCCAATGGAATTTTTACAAGTCCCTCCTGGAATTTACAAGTCCCCCCATATCAAGACAATTTTGTCCAAGGTTTAGATCAACGACTGAAATAAATAGGTTCAGTTGGGTTTGAGATGTATGGTTGTACCTAGATTGATAATACTGGTGTGGCTTACTACTTTCGTGCTGTTTGACAGCATCGAGTTTGAACTTATTTGTTTCTTTGACAAACACCCTGTCGACTTCATGATTTCTGCACCAGTTGCAGAACATCAATTGCTTGTATTCCTCGTAGGCCAACCAAGAACAATCTTTCGTCCATTGAGGAAGAAATTTTCTTTCCCTGGATTCTTTATCATACTTTTTTTTGCCACCTGTCTTTCGTCCGCCGATGCCGGTCTTTTCAATTTTTTGCTGGGGATAGAGCCCTCGATATAGCGTAGAAAGCTCATGGCTGAGATTTACTTAGCCATACTTGTTGTTTACAATAACTTGCCACTTTTATTATATTATTTATCTCATTTTACAGTTTCACAGCTGAAAAAATTGTTAGAAGCCAGTAGGACTTTTCATATGTCAAATTTCACAAGTCCCTAATAAATTTCACAAGCCATTGGCGTCGGACTTGTGGCTAAATTCGCAGACTGATGAGCATAATTTTTACCCTAGAATGAATGTGAAATGGTCCCTAACCTGCAGTTCAGGGGTACTCTTTACTTTGTAGATAAACATTACATCTGTGTCATGTTGATATTATTTGGTGTATAGAATTCTATATCTCAGGTGCAGGGGTACATCTACATAGTACATACATTGTATCTACATTCAGGGGTACTCTTTACTTTGTAGATAAACATTACATCTGTGTCATGTTGATATTATTTGGTGTATAGAATTCTATATCTCAGGTGCAGGGGTACATCTACATAGTACATACATTGTATCTACATTCAGGGGTACTCTTTACTTTGTAGATAAACATTACATCTGTGTCATGTTGATATTATTTGGTGTATAGAATTCTATATCTCAGGTGCAGGGGTACATCTACATAGTACATACATTGTATCTACATTCTCATCTGTGTCATGTTGATATTATTTGGTGTATAGAATTCTATATCTCAGGTGCAGGGGTACATCTACATAGTACATACATTGTATCTTTACTTTGTAGATAAACATTACATCTGTGTCATGTTGATATTATTTGGTGTATCGAATACACATCGCCATAAGCAGGATTCTAACTGGAATTTTTAAAGTATTGTTTGTCTTGATATTTGTAAATATTTAATATGCTTTCAAGTCACCAAAATATACTCATATCTTAAGGTGCATTTCATCCCCCCCCTCCCCAAAAAAAAAGAGTAAAATTTGATAAGTTTTAAATTGACTAATTAGTTGATTGAACATTATATATATTATACTGGGCATATATTGTAATAAGCTCAAATTAATGTCATAGTCAGTTATGTTAGACAGTAGGGGTATATAATTTCACAAACATCAGGCTTTATAATGTACCTTGTACATGTACTTTTAAAATAATTCTATTATTGAATTAACTGTACATGTAGTAAGTACATGTAGTCCAGTCTAAATACGCCAGAAAAGGCATGACCTAGAACAAATTGCAACAGAAGGTTTCTTGGGCTCATCTTGAAGCTGTGAGTGTCCTCATTAACATATTAAAAGTCGCCGAAAATCCCAAGTTGCCTTCTTGCAATTTTTGGGGTAAAAACAAGGGATTTTGAAGAAAAATCGCTGAAAACTGGAAATTTCACATGTTCACTCTACTTTGCAGTATATTACCAATTTCTCTAAAAATATCTTGTTACTATTGAATATTCTTTCAAACAAAATAAAAAAAATCTATCCATATTTTCCCCAGGTGGCTATTTTTTTGGTAGAATTACTTTTAAAAAAAAAAAAATGCTGAAAACTGAAATTTTGAAAAAATTATATTTTCCGTGGCAGAATAAATTAAATCATGACTGTTTCGGTACAGATTAATAAAGAATGTTTTGAAATATAATTAAATGTGAATTGTTAACAATCAGTTGGTGTTTGTTTAATGAAAAAAAAATAGAATCATCTTATTTTCCTTCCCTAGATTAACGACATTATGTGATAAAATTTGTCAGCGACTTGTAACAGGTCGGTGGTTTTCTGCGGGTAATCTGGTTTCCTCCATCAATAAAACTGACAGCGACTATATAACTGAAATATTGTTGAAAGTGGGGCTAAACACCATAAACATACATACATACATAGATGAACGAAAATGGAAAATTTCAAAATTCACCAAAATTCCCACCAAAAAAATTCATTGAAAGTTCTGATATCGTATAAGTTAGCAATACATGTATCTTTCAAATATCAACATTAGGCATCGACTATTCGTCTGAATCAGAGTCCTGATCTTCGCATGCAGACATGTTGCTACATGTATTCCCTCGGCATTCAGTGCAAGCGACAGAACATTCCAGACCATGCTTTCTACAGTTACAGCGTTTTGAATCGCAGTTTGTCTTACATCTGCAATATATCGTTTTTAGAAGTTAATCTGGAGCGGGTGGCAAACTCGATCTGATTGACACGCACATGTTGTGTCCAATAGACCATCCCCAATCTTTTGCTTCCATATTGTCAGCCTCACCGATCCATTGTTTCACTTGATGAAACACTCGCAAAATATGAAAGTGTGCAGAGTTTGACGTCGGAAGCAAAAACGATGCCATCAACTATCGAGGAATAACAGTTCTGCCTGTAATTAGTTAGTAACATCGTCGAAGCAGTGATCAGAGATAGAATACAACCATTGATCCATAATATGCAAAATCCAACGCAAAGAGGGTTTACGAAAGGATCGTCCCCCATGAATGCTGCTCTACCTGTCGAAGAAGCATACAGAATATTAACTGACGAAAAGCAAAATGGACATCTTGTACTTCTCGATACAAAAGCTGCATTCGACAAAGTTATACATTCACATCTGTTCCGGCGTATGTACCACGCGGGAATTCAGGACAAAACGTGGACTATTATTAAAAGCTTGCACCACAATGCGGAAAGCTGCATAAAATGTGCAGGAAGCATGTCCGATTGTTTTAAGGTCGGTATGGGAGACCGGCAAGGAGGTATCCTTAGCACTGATCTCTATAAACTATATATCAACCCACTATTAGACCGTTTGCAAGATGTAGGTATAGGACTGAAAATAGGAAACATCAACGTTAACAACACAGGATGTGCAGACGACATCGCACAACTCAGTACTCAGCTCAGTGATGCACAGATCATGGTCAACATGGCTCTTGACTTTGCGAACCTCGAGGGATATGAATTACAACCAAAGAAAAGTGTAGCAATCCACATTAGAGGAAACAACAAACAGTGCGAAACAACCAACGAGAAACTTAATATGGGGAATATCACCATGCCCGAGGTGGAGCAAGCTACTCATTTAGGTATCATCAGAACAACAACGATGAAACACAATATCCAAACCAATGTTGATGAAAATATAACTAAAGCAAGACGTAGTGCATACAGTCTATTCGGATGTGGATTTCATGGACACAATGGCCTGGATCCCGAGTCCCTACTACACATCTACAAAACCTACATAACACCAGTATTGCTTTACGGTATGAAGCTATTATTACCGTCCTCAAAACCTCTTGAACAACTAGAACTCTTCCAGAAAAGGATACTAAAACAAATCCTGTCATTACCGATGAGCTGTCCGGACCCAGCCGTTTATATACTAACTGGAATTCTACCAATAGAAGCACACATTCATATAAAAGCCCTCACATTCTTCAATAACGTCTATCATCAGGGCGAACAAAACACTGAGAAAAAGCTTGCAAGAAGACAACTAACCGTGAAGGAGGAATCTAGTAACATCTGGTTTATATGTGTCAGCAAAATACCACGAAAATACGACCTGAAAGAGGCGTACAACTATTTGGACAATCCTATCAAAAAATCACGATGGATCTCATTGGTGAAATCAAGAGTAAATGACCACTGGTGTACCCAGCTAACAACGCTAGCACAACTCTACAAAGGGCTGCAATATCTTAGTAACCACAACCTGAGCAAGTACAAAATACATCCTATTTTGAAACACAGATGCTACTCATCATTAGACATCAGTAGAATTCCAGTAAAATTAAGACTCGTCACCGGGACATACGTGATGCAAACAAAACGCATTAAGTACTACAGAAATGAAACTGACCCAACATGCCTGCTATGCGGAGCAGCTGAAGAGAATGTACTACACTTCATTCTCCAATGTGAAAAACTACAGTCGGAGAGAGTAGCTTTACTGTCCGAGATCAACACTATATGGCAAAATGAGTTCCAAAATAATGAAAATTTTACGTATTTGAGCGAAGTTGACCAACTACAACTGCTAATGGACAATACAATCAAGGTGAAACCTACCAAGAAAAACTCAGCCAGCGTAGCCAGACTCGAAGGTCTATCAAGGAGATTAATGTTCAAATTGCATATTAAGAGAACGAAGCTTCTGGAGAGTGATAGAGACAAAATACAGACAACAATGAAGAAACGGAACTAACATTGTGAAAAGGGGGAGGGGAGAGCCGTCCGGGGATTGCCCAAGAATCCATTACAATAAACTGTGATAATTGTTTTAGATTTTAGACTTTGAAAGATGACGTTTTAGATCTTAAACTGCAGATACGATTTGTTTTAGATTTTAGGATGTGACAATTACTTTTTAAACCTCGAACCAAACCGTAACAAATAGATTTTAGATTTTAACCATACGAACAGAGACTTTTAGACTTTAAACAGTGATGCGTCTTCTTAAATTTTTCCAATACATGCAACATGCATATTTTATACGTAATGTCGGGACAATCGTTGTGGATTGTTTTAACTTGATTTGATAAACTTTTATATCCCGTGTGAATAAGCGCACCGCCACCCAACACACGTTTAACATACGACACAGTATGGTTCTCCTTTGAAGGGGGTAAAGATACAGAGGTAAGGTAAGGTAAACTGGCGTTCCATAGATTGTTTTTTCGTCCGCATCTACCTATTACGGAAATTCCCGAATTTAAGTGCTAATTCGATCAAACACTTGAATAAATATCTCTGTCTAATATATAATAACACATTTTTACCCAAAATTTAGCAGAAAGTAATTTAAAAAGGCTTTACAAAGCTCTTTTTGGGTTGAGAATGGTGCATTATGGGAATTACGTCTGTTCAATTTGAATGTCATAGATATTGACCTGTTTGTTCACTTTTCATGGGTGTTTTGGTAAAATTGAACATACTTGTTGTAGTAACTTCATAGAAATATATTATATTAGTATTACGCTTACCTAGATATGGATGATAATTCCTATTTTCATTGCTTTCCGTCTGAGTTGTATTTTCCGGAAAATCTCTGATTCGGCTATGGAGGATCCGTAGTGACAAAACGATAGAAGTAAAAAGTACTCATTTTTATCTTAATTTCTGTCTTTAATGCATAAAATTTTCATGGCGATTTTGTATTGGTTACTCTATGGGTTAAAGTGAAAATGCTGGCGTATTTATAATTTCTGTTGCAATTTGTTTTGGGTCTACGGGTCTATTGACTGGACTAATGCAGTACTAGTCCTTGTGTCAATTTAAATTATAAATACATAATAGCACTGTTAGAATTTACAATAGATAAAACAGGAGATTTCCATTCAAATGTTATTCAAAAAACATTTGAATAAGTATGAAAGGAAAAAAGAAGTTTGACTTAAATATTATCTGGAAGTAATTTATTTCAATTAATGTTCTTTCACTTTGGCAAGATATACATTTCTTGTTAATTAGATATTGTGATTGGTTAAAAGCTATTGCCAATTAAATTTATGTGTGAGAAGTTTTATTATTGATGTGTTGATTTGTTTACCAGAGAATGAAGATTGAATCTTAAAAGAATTGAATCAGAAAATTAATACAACCCATGAGTAGTTATAGTAGTTATAAATATATAATGTATAGGAGATTTACGTTTTGGGGAGGAATAAATTTACAAGGACTTTAAAATGTTTACTTTTTTCTTTTTTTATCATATATATCTAATCCATTTCATGAATTTTACATGTTTTCAATAATATTTTAAATCCTAAAATCTTATTTCAAAATTTGATTAATTTATAAATTTTTCTTTAAAAGACAGAGACAGAGATGACAGAGAAACATGGTTAACATTAATAGGACATTCAGGGGAATCCATTAAAAATATTTATACAAATTAATTGGTTAAATCGAGTACAATAATAATAACTTGTACCTATTTTATCTCATCTTTGCATAAAAGCAAAGTGTATTTAGTTTTACTGCAATTGGTTAACTAGATAGGTTAAACTGTTTAACTAAACGGGTTAAAGTGGTCTTACTATAATTTAGATTAATACGACAGGTGTTACTAGTGGAGCAGGAACTGCTTACCCTTCTGAAGCATCTGAGTTCACGCCTAGTTTTAAGTGTGGTTCATGTTACTCGATCTTTTATTTTATGTGTATGCTTTTTATAGATCGTTGTTTGTTCCTTTGTCCTTTTTCTTTTGGTGATTATGTTGTCTGTCCTTCGATTTAAGGATTCTGATTACCCCTTTGGTATCTTCAAACTCTTCTTGTTAACTAAATGGTTTAGCTATCGGTACTCAGTGGTTTAAGGCCGCAAGTACAATGTTAATGAGTCAAAGTGGTTAACTTATGGGTTAAAGTGACCGTTACTGTAATTAGTTAACTAAATGGGTTAAAGTGGTGAACTTATATAATTATGGGTTATTGGCTTTAGCTATATGGATTTAAGTGTGTATCTAAATGGGTTAAGATGAGAAATATATATGTTAAAGTACATGGTTAGCTATATCGATTAAAGTGTTAACTATTTGAGAAGAAGGATTGAAGTGCATGATGATATGTAAGGATGTTATGATGACTTAGCTGATAGATCAGTATCTGCCAGGTTTCTTCAGATGTTAGCTGTTAATTTTACATTAATATCTTATTTACAATCTTCTAATTAATCTACAAACAGTATCTTTGTCTAAATTTCATAAATCAGTTTACTTGACTTTAGTAGAAATGTATGTAGCTTTGAAGCTGTCTAAAGTTTTCACAAATAAACTTGGCTGAACTATATTTTGTATAAGAAGAAACACTAACAGCTGTACCAGTCTCTGCCAAAAACTACTAGCCCTTAAGGCCCAGTCTAGTAAAACATTCTATAAACTTTGCTTAATCAATTAGAAAAAAGTCTCTGCTAAACACCACTAGCCCTAATGCCCAGTCTAGTAAAACATTCTATAAACTTTGCTTAATCAATTAGAAAAAAGTCTCTCCCAAAAACCACTAGCCCTAAGGCCCAGTCAAGTAAAACATTCTATAAACTTTGCTTAATCAATTAGAAAAAAGTCTCTCCCAAAAACCACTCAGTCCTAAGGCCCAGTCTAGTCAAACATTCTATAAACTTTACTTAATCAATTAGAAAAAAAGTCTCTCCCAAAAACCACTAGCCCTAAGGCCCAGTCAAGTAAAACATTCTATAAACTTTGCTTAATCAATTAGAAAAAAGTCTCTGCTAAAAACTACTAGCCCTAAGGCCCAGTCTAGTAAAACATTCTATAAACTTTGCTTAATCAATTAGAAAAAAGTCTCTGCTAAAAACTACTAGCCCTAAGGCCCAGTCTAGTAAAACATTCTATAAACTTTGCTTAATCAATTAGAAAAAAGTCTCTGCCAAAAACTACTAGCCCTAAGGCCCAGTCAAGTAAAACATTCTATAAACTTTGCTTAATCAATTAGAAAAAAAGTCTCTGCCAAAAACTACTAGCCCTAAGGCCCAGTCTAGTAAAACATTCTATAAACTTTGCTTAATCAATTAGAAAAAAAGTCTCTGCCAAAAACTACTAGCCCTAAGGCCCAGTCAAGTAAAACATTCTATAAACTTTGCTTAATCAATTAGAAAAAAGTCTCTGCCAAAGACCACTAGCCCTAAGGCCCAGTCAAGTAAAACATTCTATAAACTTTGCTTAATCAATTAGAAAAAAGTCTCTGCCAAAAACTACTAGCCCTAAGGCACAGTCAAGTAAAACATTCTATAAACTTTGCTTAATCAATTAGAAAAAAAGTCTCTGCCAAAAACCACTAGCCCTAAGGCCCAGTCTAGTAAAACATTCTATAAACTTTGCTTAATCAATTAGAAAAAAGTCTCTGCTAAAAACTACTAGCCCTAAGGCCCAGTCTAGTAAAACATTCTATAAACTTGCTTAATCAATTAGAAAAAAAGTCTCTGCCAAAAACTACTAGCCCTAAGGCCCAGTCAAGTAAAACATTCTATAAACTTTGCTTAATCAATTAGAAAAAAAGTCTGCCAAAGACTACTAGCCCTAAGGCCCAGTCAAGTAAAACATTCTATAAACTTTGCTTAATCAATTAGAAAAAAAGTCTGCCAAAGACTACTAGCCCTAAGGCCCAGTCTAGTAAAACATTCTATAAACTTTGCTTAATCAATTAGAAAAAAGTCTCTACTAAAAACTACTAGCCCTAAGGCCCAGTCAAGTAAAACATTCTATAAACTTTGCTTAATCAATTAGAAAAAAGTCTCTGCTAAAAACTACTAGCCCTAAGGCCAGTCTAGTAAAACATTCTATAAACTTTGCTTAATCAATTAGAAAAAAGTCTGCTAAAAACTACTAGCCCTAAGGTCCAGTCAAGTAAAACATTCTATAAACTTTGCTTAATCAATTAGAAAAAAGTCTCTGCTAAAAACCACTAGCCCTAAGGCCAGTCTAGTCAAACATTCTATAAACTTTGCTTAATCAATTAGAAAAAAGTCTCTACTAAAAACCACTAGCCCTAAGGCCCAGTCAAGTAAAACATTCTATAAACTTTGCTTAATCAATTAGAAAAAAGTATCTGCCAAAAACCACTAGCCCTAAGGCCCAGTCAAGTAAAACATTCTATAAACTTTGCTTAATCAATTAGAAAAAAGTCTCTGCCAAAAACTACTAGCCCTAAGGGCCAGTCTAGTAAAACATTCTATAAACTTTGCTTAATCAATTAGAAAAAAGTCTCTACTAAAAACCACTAGCCCTAAGGCCAGTCAAGTAAAACATTCTATAAACTTTGCTTAATCAATTAGAAAAAAGTCTCTACTAAAAACCACTAGCCCTAAGGCCCAGTCAAGTAAAACATTCTAGAAACTTTGCTTAATCAATGGGAAAAAAGTCTCTGCCAAAAACCACTAACCCTAAGGTCCAGTCAAGTAAAACATTCTATAAACTTTGCTTAATCAATTAGAAAAAAAGTCTCTGCTAAAAACCACTAGCCCTAAGGCCCAGTCTAGTAAAACATTTTATAAACTTTGCTTAATCAATTAGAAAAAAGTCTCTGCTAAAAACTACTAGCCCTAAGGTCTAGTCAAGTAAAACATTCTATAAACTTTGCTTAATCAATTAGAAAAAAGTCTCTGCTAAAAACCACTAGCCCTAAGGTCTAGTCAAGTAAAACATTCTATGAACTTTGCTTAATCAATTAGAAAAAAGTCTCTGCTAAAAACCACTAGCCCTAAGGCCCAGTCTAGTAAAACATTCTATAAACTTTGCTTAATCAATTAGAAAAAAAAGTATCTGCCAAAAACCACTAGCCCTAAGGCCCAGTCAAGTAAAACATTCTATAAACTTTGCTTAATCAATTAGAAAAAAGTCTCTACTAAAAACCACTAGCCCTAAGGCCCAGTCTAGTAAAACATTCTATAAACTTTGCTTAATCAATTAGAAAAAAAAGTATCTGCCAAAAACCACTAGCCCTAAGGCCCAGTCAAGTAAAACATTCTATAAACTTTGCTTAATCAATTAGAAAAAAAGTCTCTGCCAAAACCTACTAGCCCTAAGGCCCAGTCAAGTAAAACATTCTATAAACTTTGCTTAATCAATTAGAAAAAAGTCTCTGCTAAAAACCACTAGCCCTAAGGCCCAGTCTAGTAAAACATTCTATAAACTTTGCTTAATCAATTAGAAAAAAAAGTATCTGCCAAAAACCACTAGCCCTAAGGCCCAGTCAAGTAAAACATTCTATAAACTTTGCTTAATCAATTAGAAAAAAAGTCTCTGCCAAAACCTACTAGCCCTAAGGCCCAGTCAAGTAAAACATTCTATAAACTTTGCTTAATCAATTAGAAAAAAGTCTCTGCTAAAAACTACTAGCCCTAAGGACCAGTCTAGTAAAACATTCTATAAACTTTGCTTAATCAATTAGAAAAAAGTCTCTGCTAAAAACTACTAGCCCTAAGGGCCAGTCTAGTAAAACATTCTATAAACTTTGCTTAATCAATTAGAAAAAAAAGTCTCTGCCAAAAACCACTAGCCCTAAGGCCCAGTCTAGTAAAACATTCTATAAACTTTGCTTAATCAATTAGAAAAAAGTCTCTGCCAAAAACTACTAGCCCTAAGGCCCAGTCAAGTAAAACATTCTATAAACTTTGCTTAATCAATTAGAAAAAAAAGTCTCTGCCAAAAACTACTAGCCCTAAAGCCCAGTCAAGTAAAACATTCTATAAACTTTGCTTAATCAATTAAAAAAAAGTCTGCTAAAAACTACTAGCCCTAAGGGCCAGTCTAGTAAAACATTCTATAAACTTTGCTTAATCAATTAGAAAAAAAGTCTCTGCCAAAAACCACTAGCCCTAAGGCCCAGTCTAGTAAAACGTTCTATAAACTTTGCTTAATCAATTAGAAAAAAAAGTCTCTGCCAAAAACTACTAGCCCTAAGGCCCAGTCTAGTAAAACATTCTATAAACTTTGCTTAATCAATTAGAAAAAAGTCTCTGCTAAAAACTACTAGCCCTAAGGGCCAGTCTAGTAAAACATTCTATAAACTTTGCTTAATCAATTAGAAAAAAAAGTCTCTGCCAAAAACTACTAGCCCTAAGGCCCAGTCAAGTAAAACATTCTATAAACTTTGCTTAATCAATTAGAAAAAAGTCTCTGCTAAAAACTACTAGCCCTAAGGGCCAGTCTAGTAAAACATTCTATAAACTTTGCTTAATCAATTAGAAAAAAAGTCTCTGCCAAAAACCACTAGCCCTAAGGCCCAGTCTAGTAAAACATTCTATAAACTTTGCTTAATCAATTAGAAAAAAGTATCTGCTAAAAACCACTAGCCCTAAGGCCCAGTCTAGTAAAACATTCTATAAACTTTGCTTAATCAATTAGAAAAAAGTCTCTACTAAAAACTACTAGCCCTAAGGCCCAGTCTAGTAAAACATTCTATAAACTTTGCTTAATCAATTAGAAAAAAGTCTCTGCTAAAAACTACTAGCCCTAAGGCCCAGTCAAGTAAAACATTCTATAAACTTTGCTTAATCAATTAGAAAAAAGTCTCTGCTAAAAACTACTAGCCCTAAGGGCCAGTCTAGTAAAACATTCTATAAACTTTGCTTAATCAATTAGAAAAAAAGTCTCTGCCAAAAACCACTAGCCCTAAGGCCCAGTCTAGTAAAACATTCTATAAACTTTGCTTAATCAATTAGAAAAAAAGTCTCTGCCAAAAACCACTAGCCCTAAGGCCCAGTCTAGTAAAACATTCTATAAACTTTGCTTAATCAATTAGAAAAAAGTATCTGCTAAAAACCACTAGCCCTAAGGCCCAGTCTAGTAAAACATTCTATAAACTTTGCTTAATCAATTAGAAAAAAGTCTCTACTAAAAACTACTAGCCCTAAGGCCCAGTCTAGTAAAACATTCTATAAACTTTGCTTAATCAATTAGAAAAAAGTCTCTGCTAAAAACCACTAGCCCTAAGGCCCAGTCAAGTAAAACATTCTATAAACTTTGCTTAATCAATTAGAAAAAAGTCTGTGCTAAAAACTACTAGCCCTAAGGCCCAGTCAAGTAAAACATTCTATAAACTTTGCTTAATCAATTAGAAAAAAGTCTCTGCTAAAAACTACTAGCCCTAAGGCCCAGTCAAGTAAAACATTCTATAAACTTTGCTTAATCAATTAGAAAAAAGTCTCTGCTAAAAACTACTAGCCCTAAGGCCCAGTCAAGTAAAACATTCTATAAACTTTGCTTAATCAATTAGAAAAAAGTCTCTGCTAAAAACTACTAGCCTAAGGCCCAGTCAAGTAAAACATTCTATAAACTTTGCTTAATCAATTAGAAAAATGTCTCTACTAAAAGCCACTAGCCCTAAGGCCCAGTCTAGTAAAACATTCTATAAACTTTTCTTAATCAATTAGAAAAAAAGTCTCTGCTAAAAACTACTAGTCCTAAGGCCCAGTCTAGTAAAACATTCTATAAACTTTTCTTAATCAATTAGAAAAAAGTCTCTGCTAAAAACTACTAGCCTTCAGGCCCAGTCTAGTAAAACATTCTATAAACTTTGCTTAATCAAACAGGACAAGAATCTTCTAAAATGTCTTTCAGACTAGTTTGTCAGAATGTTTTTGTCACAGACTGCTGTACAATTATAATGTAATAGAGGATGTAGCCATTATTTTAAGCTCTGTTATACACAATCAATTGTTTTGTATCCAAACTTGTTGTCTTTGAATTATATTATACTACTGGAATATTTATACTTGATAAGTTGATAAATCTTTAATTATATATCAATTTTGCTGGAAATTAATGTTTTAGGGATTTAATGTGCTACGTGGAAATAATAATAAAAAAATTCATGTCAAGCTGATCATATTGATTAATTTACTGTAATAAGTCTTCTGTATAATTATAATCTATTTTTCATTCACAAGATCTATGATAAAAGTTGCTAAAAATAATATAAAATTTCAATTTGAAATCCAGCACTATGGATTTTGTATTGATAAAAGGTAAATTTAAATTGCCTTTGAAGAAAGTAAAGATAAATGCTACATTAAATTGTCATCAGTTTTATACTGTGTTTTGACAGTTATTATTATACATATACCACAAAACTTATTACCATTGATAAAGGTGCTTAGTGTTATCCAGGGGGAAATTTTGGCAATTATACCACACACAAAGATGTTGCAAAATCGATTTTGAAACTTAAATTGAAATCTGATACTAGATCTAGAGCTCCTATATAGCTACCTCTTTGAAATATTGTATTTTGAATAGAATGGTGGATTTTGTTTAGGAAAGAGGGGTAGGGTTATACTTATTGTTGACAAACTACTTGAGCTGTCTCATGATACAGATTGCAAGCTACCGTGGGGATAAAATACTAATATATGCCAACCCATGTTAAAATTCAAAACACAGTATGGCTTCCATGAATTATTTCTTAAATATATCTTATTTGAATGTACTGATCTATGATTATTTGAGTATTGCTTTAATATAAGATACTCTGATGTACATAGTACTGATTGACATTGGGGATCCTTTGTAGAGCTACCTACCCAGAATTAATAAGACTAGTTTCTAAACTTATCTTTACAAATTAACTCTCGGTCTTAGTCTAATATGAACATCTGTCTATTTTGAACCTAAACAAATAATACTCCGTCATACCAATTTCATTTCAAGACTAAATTAACATGTGCATTCTGTAATTTTGTCTTTCAGATCCACATATTACAGTAGTTGGTTATCCTGAGGATGTTAGGTACATTCTGTAATTTTATCTTTCAGATCCACATTTTAAAGTAGTTGGTTATCCAGAGGATGTTAGGTACATTCTGTCATTTTATCTTTCAGATCCACATATTAAAGTTGTTGTAATTGGTTATCCTGAGGATGTTAGATACATTCTATAATTTTATTTTTCAGATCCACATATTAAAGTTGTTGGTTATCCTGAGGATGTAATTTTATCTTTCAGATCCACATATTAAAGTTGTTGGTTATCCTGAGGATGTAATTTTATCTTTCAGATCCACATATTAAAGTTGTTGGTTATCCTGAGGATGTTAGATCTGCCAAAGAACACATCATGTCTATTCTGGACACAAAAGTAAGTGTAGTCTGTCCTACTTAATGATAGGTATTTCATGTTCAATCAAACAGTACAAGTATTCTGAACACTATACTTGTCTATAGGAAGTGTATAAGGTCACCTAAGGTTAACCTTGAACATTGCATGGTTAAATAATGATGTTCATATACTGGACAAAAAATATGTAATTAAAGTCTACATTAAAACTGCCATGTGCATGGACAAATGGTTAAACAAATAAGCAACTAGTCTTATCTTTTGATGAATCTAGTTCATATACTGTATGATGTCTTGGTTTGATTTGAGCATGCCTTTACCAAATGGACTAGTTCCATGGGAGTTATGGCCCCTTTTCCACCTTATAGATAGAAAGAAAAAAAAGACAAACAAGTGGGGGACACCACATGTAAAGTACAGAACACCCTAGATGTTCTTGGTGACATTATATCTACACTTATTTTGTACCAGCACTATATATGTATATACATGTATATCATATAATTATTTTAGAATGACCTTTTTAGTGTTATGGTTAGCAGGCTTGTCTTAAGTTGGCTCTATCAAAACAAAGACTATGACATTGGTGTTTGTTGCTTCTTTGCAAAGCATGAAGAGTTAAAGGAGTCAGACTAGTGTGTCAGGGTGGAGCAACCTGCATTCCTGTTGACTTGCAATTGTGTCAGTGAGCTATGAAAAGAAAGTTAAGCTCTATAAAAATCCAACTCAGGACTATTGGTTTTGTACAAAACAGATATCACCATCATCTCATTAAAATGTAGCTTGTTCTAGTCATGAAATAAATAGGTGAACAGTTTATCATGATCACTTAGCATCAAACAACAATACATAACACTGCTTACTCCAATTATTGTTGGATACATCAAACAACAATACCTAACACTGCTTACTCCAATTATTGTTAGGTACATCAAACAACAATACCTATCACTGCTTACTCCAATTATTGTTGGGTACATCAAACAACAATACCTAACACTGCTTACTCCAATTATTGTTAGGTACATCAAACAACAATACCTAACACTGCTTACTCCAATTATTGTTGGGTATATCAAACAACAATACCTAACACTGCTTACTCCAATTATTGTTGGGTATACAACTTCTTCAAACAACTATACCTAACACTGCTTACTCCAATTATTGTTGGGTATACAACTTCTTCAAACAACTATACCTAACACTGACTTACTCCAATTATTGTTGGGTATACAACTTCTTCAAACAACTATACCTAACACTGACTTACTCCAATTATTGTTGGGTATACAACTTCTTCAAACAACTATACCTAACACTGACTTACTCCAATTATTGTTGGGTATACAACTTCTTCAAACAACTATACCTAACACTGACTTACTCCAATTATTGTTGGGTACATCAAACAACAATACCTAACACTGCTTACTCCAATTATTGTTGGGTATACAACTTCTTCAAACAACAATGCCTAACACTGACTTACTCCAATTATTGTTGGGTACATCAAACAACAATACCTAACACTGACTTACTCCAATTATTGTTGGATACATCAAACAACAATACCTAACACTGACTTACTCCAATTATTGTTGGGTACATCAAACAACAATACCTAACACTGCTTACTCCAATTATTGTTGGGTATACAACTTCTTCAAACAACAATACCTAACACTGACTTACTCCAATTAATGTTGGGTATACAACTTCTTCAAACAACAATACCTAACACTGACTTACTCCAATTATTGTTGGGTATACAACTTCTTCAAACAACAATACCTAACACTGCTTACTCCAATTATTGTTGGGTATACAACTTCTTCAAACAACAATATCTAACACTGACTTACTCCAATTATTGTTGGGTATACAACTTCTTCAAACAACTATACCTATCACTGACTTACTCCAATTATTGTTGGGTATACAATTTTTCAAACAACTATACCTAACACTGACTTACTCCAATTATTGTTGGGTATACAACTTCTTCAAACAACTATACCTAACATTGACTTACTCCAATTATTGTTGGGTACATCAAACAACAATACCTAACACTGACTTACTCCAATTATTGTTGGGTACATCAAACAACAATACCTAACACTGCTTACTCCAATTATTGTTGGGTATACAACTTCTTCAAACAACAATACCTAACACTGACTTACTCCAATTATTGTTGGGTATACAACTTCTTCAAACAACTATACCTAACACTGACTTACTCCAATTATTGTTGGGTATGCAACTTCTTCAAACAACTATACCTAACACTGACTTACTCCAATTAGTGTTGGGTATACAACTTCTTCAAACAACTATACCTAACACTGACTTACTCCAATTATTGTTGGGTATGCAACTTCTTCAAACAACTATACCTAACACTGACTTACTCCAATTATTGTTGGGTATACAACTTCTTCAAACAACAATACCTAACACTGATTTACTCCAATTATTGTTGGGTATGCAACTTCTTCAAACAACTATACCTAACACTGACTTACTCCAATTATTGTTGGGTATACAACTTCTTCAAACAACTATACCTAACACTGACTTACTCCAATTATTGTTGGGTATACAACTTCTTCAAACAACTATACCTACCACTGCTTACTCCAATTATTGTTGGGTATACAACTTCTTCAAACAACAATACCTAATACTGACTTACTCCAATTATTGTTGGGTATACAACTTCTTCAAACAACTATACCTAACACTGACTTACTCCAATTATTGTTGGGTATACAACTTCTTCAAACAACTATACCTACCACTGCTTACTCCAATTATTGTTGGGTATACAACTTCTTCAAACAACAATACCTAACACTGACTTACTCCAATTATTGTTGGGTATACAACTTCTTCAAACAACAATACCTAACACTGACTTACTCCAATTATTGTTGGGTATACAACTTCTTCAAACAACTATACCTAACACTGACTTACTCCAATTATTGTTGGGTATACAACTTCTTCAAACAACAATACCTAACACTGACTTACTCCAATTATTGTTGGGTACATCAAACAACAATACCTAACACTGACTTACTCCAATTATTGTTGGGTATGCAACTTCTTCAAACAACAATACCTAGCACTGCTTACTCCAAATGTTGTTGGGTACATCAAACAACAATACCTAACACTGATTACTCCAATTATTGTTGGGTACATCAAACAACAATACCTACCACTGCTTACTCCAATTATTGTTGGGTATACAACTTCTTCAAACAACTATACCTAACACTGACTTACTCCAATTATTGTTGGGTATACAACTTCTTCAAACAACAATACCTAACACTGACTTACTCCAATTATTGTTGGGTATACAACTTCTTCAAACAACTATACCTAACACTGACTTACTCCAATTATTGTTGGGTATACAACTTCTTCAAACAACAATACCTAACACTGCTTACTCCAATTATTGTTGGGTATACAACTTCTTCAAACAACAATACCTAACACTGACTTACTCCAATTATTGTTGGGTATACAACTTCTTCAAACAACTATGCCTAACACTGACTTACTCCAATTATTGTTGGGTATACAACTTCTTCAAACAACAATACCTAACACTGACTTACTCCAATTATTGTTGGGTATACAACTTCTTCAAACAACAATACCTACCACTGCTTACTCCAATTATTGTTGGGTACATCAAACAACAATACCTAACACTGACTTACTCCAATTATTGTTGGGTATACAACTTCTTCAAACAACAATACCTACCACTGCTTACTCCAATTATTGTTGGGTATACAACTTCTTCAAACAACTATACCTAACACTGACTTACTCCAATTATTGTTGGGTACATCAAACAACAATACCTACCACTGCTTACTCCAATTATTGTTGGGTATACAACTTCTTCAAGCAACAATACCTAACACTGACTTACTCCAATTATTGTTGGGTATACAACTTCTTCAAACAACTATACCTAACACTGACTTACTCCAATTATTGTTGGGTATACAACTTCTTCAAACAACAATACCTAACACTGACTTACTCCAATTATTGTTGGGTACATCAAACAACAATACCTAACACTGACTTACTCCAATTATTGTTGGGTATGCAACTTCTTCAAACAACAATACCTAGCACTGCTTACTCCAAATGTTGTTGGGTACATCAAACAACAATACCTAACACTGATTACTCCAATTATTGTTGGGTACATCAAACAACAATACCTACCACTGCTTACTCCAATTATTGTTGGGTATACAACTTCTTCAAACAACTATACCTAACACTGACTTACTCCAATTATTGTTGGGTATACAACTTCTTCAAACAACAATACCTAACACTGACTTACTCCAATTATTGTTGGGTATACAACTTCTTCAAACAACAATACCTAACACTGCTTACTCCAATTATTGTTGGGTATACAACTTCTTCAAACAACAATACCTAACACTGACTTACTCCAATTATTGTTGGGTATACAACTTCTTCAAACAACTATACCTAACACTGACTTACTCCAATTATTGTTGGGTATACAACTTCTTCAAACAACTATACCTAACACTGACTTACTCCAATTATTGTTGGGTATACAACTTCTTCAAACAACTATACCTAACATTGACTTACTCCAATTATTGTTGGGTACATCAAACAACAATACCTAACACTGACTTACTCCAATTATTGTTGGGTACATCAAACAACAATACCTAACACTGCTTACTCCAATTATTGTTGGGTATACAACTTCTTCAAACAACAATACCTAACACTGACTTACTCCAATTATTGTTGGGTATACAACTTCTTCAAACAACTATACCTAACACTGACTTACTCCAATTATTGTTGGGTATGCAACTTCTTCAAACAACTATACCTAACACTGACTTACTCCAATTAGTGTTGGGTATACAACTTCTTCAAACAACTATACCTAACACTGACTTACTCCAATTATTGTTGGGTATGCAACTTCTTCAAACATCTATACCTAACACTGACTTACTCCAATTATTGTTGGGTATACAACTTCTTCAAACAACAATACCTAACACTGATTTACTCCAATTATTGTTGGGTATGCAACTTCTTCAAACAACTATACCTAACACTGACTTACTCCAATTATTGTTGGGTATACAACTTCTTCAAACAACTATACCTAACACTGACTTACTCCAATTATTGTTGGGTATACAACTTCTTCAAACAACTATACCTACCACTGCTTACTCCAATTATTGTTGGGTATACAACTTCTTCAAACAACAATACCTAATACTGACTTACTCCAATTATTGTTGGGTATACAACTTCTTCAAACAACTATACCTAACACTGACTTACTCCAATTATTGTTGGGTATACAACTTCTTCAAACAACTATACCTACCACTGCTTACTCCAATTATTGTTGGGTATACAACTTCTTCAAACAACAATACCTAACACTGACTTACTCCAATTATTGTTGGGTATACAACTTCTTCAAACAACAATACCTAACACTGACTTACTCCAATTATTGTTGGGTATACAACTTCTTCAAACAACTATACCTAACACTGACTTACTCCAATTATTGTTGGGTATACAACTTCTTCAAACAACAATACCTAACACTGACTTACTCCAATTATTGTTGGGTACATCAAACAACAATACCTAACACTGATTACTCCAATTATTGTTGGGTACATCAAACAACAATACCTACCACTGCCTACTCCAATTATTGTTGGGTATACAACTTCTTCAAACAACTATACCTAACACTGACTTACTCCAATTATTGTTGGGTATACAACTTCTTCAAACAACAATACCTAACACTGACTTACTCCAATTATTGTTGGGTATACAACTTCTTCAAACAACTATACCTAACACTGACTTACTCCAATTATTGTTGGGTATACAACTTCTTCAAACAACAATACCTAACACTGCTTACTCCAATTATTGTTGGGTATACAACTTCTTCAAACAACTATGCCTAACACTGACTTACTCCAATTATTGTTGGGTATACAACTTCTTCAAACAACAATACCTACCACTGCTTACTCCAATTATTGTTGGGTACATCAAACAACAATACCTAACACTGACTTACTCCAATTATTGTTGGGTATACAACTTCTTCAATCAACAATACCTACCACTGCTTACTCCAATTATTGTTGGGTATACAACTTCTTCAAACAACTATACCTAACACTGACTTACTCCAATTATTGTTGGGTACATCAAACAACAATACCTACCACTGCTTACTCCAATTATTGTTGGGTATACAACTTCTTCAAGCAACAATACCTAACACTGACTTACTCCAATTATTGTTGGGTATACAACTTCTTCAAACAACAATACCTAACACTGACTTACTCCAATTATTGTTGGGTATACAACTTCTTCAAACAACTATACCTAACACTGACTTACTCCAATTATTGTTGGGTATACAACTTCTTCAAACAACAATACCTAACACTGACTTTTTGTTGGGTATACAACTTCTTCAAACAACAATATCTAACACTGACTTACTCCAATTATTGTTGGGTATACAACTTCTTCAAACAACAATACCTAACACTGACTTACTCCAATTATTGTTGGGTATACAACTTCTTCAAACAACAATACCTAACACTGACTTACTCCAATTATTGTTGGGTACATCAAACAACAATACCTAACACTGACTTACTCCAATTATTGTTGGGTATACAACTTCTTCAAACAACAATACCTAACACTGACTTACTCCAATTATTGTTGGGTATACAACTTCTTCAAACAACTATACCTAACACTGACTTACTCCAATTATTGTTGGGTATACAACTTCTTCAAACAACAATACCTAACACTGACTTACTCCAATTATTGTTGGGTATACAACTTCTTCAAACAACAATACCTAACACTGACTTACTCCAATTATTGTTGGGTATACAACTTCTTCAAACAACTATACCTAACACTGACTTACTCCAATTATTGTTGGGTATACAACTTCTTCAAACAACAATACCTAACACTGACTTACTCCAATTATTGTTGGGTATACAACTTCTTCAAACAACTATACCTAACACTGACTTACTCCAATTATTGTTGGATACATCAAACAACAATACCTACCACTGCTTACTCCAATTATTGTTGGGTATACAACTTCTTCAAACAACAATACCTAACACTGACTTACTCCAATTATTGTTGGGTATACAACTTCTTCAAACAACTATGCCTAACACTGACTTACTCCAATTATTGTTGGGTACATCAAACAACAATACCTACCACTGCTTACTCCAATTATTGTTGGGTATACAACTTCTTCAAGCAACAATACCTAACACTGACTTACTCCAATTATTGTTGGGTATACATTTTCTTCAAACAACAATACCTAACACTGACTTACTCCAATTATTGTTGGGTATGCAACTTCTTTTATCAATGAAATTTATTTGAACTTCATCTTCAAAAGTCCACAGTTAATTAGGATTGAATGTTGTATAAGTAGTTGTAAATTACACATTATTTATAAATTGATTGTTAAAGCTGAGGGTGGGGAATGTAAATGTTTATTAATCCTGAGCCAATAGTGTGGGAAAATGTCAGTATAAAGTCTAAAGAGGACTTTACATACTGGTGAATCTAACAGGTGCTTAAGTGAATTATGTCATATAGAGGTTAAAAATTAAAAGAAAAATGTTTCATTTCAAAAGAAAGTAATTTACATATAATTAAGATTACAGACTAGCTTGAAATCTAATACACTGATCTGATAGACTGATGACATAAAATGTGATAATTTTTTTAAATATCAAACCTATATACCCTTACAAAAAAAAAAAAACTAAAAAAAAAAATATGCACTTTTATTAGGTTTATAAATAAAAATGTCTGTTATGGCTGAAAAATGTAACTCTCTCTCTCCTCTTTTGTTATTGTTGTACTTTCAGTAGTCATAACATGGCTTTTTTCATATTGGATCCCTCATCAGCCCTTGGTCCTGATATCAGAACCTAGGGTTAATAAGTATAGAAATAAATAAGATATGTGACTTTCATCCTGGTGTTTAATATTGCCTGTACTTTAAAAGATATATACAATTACAATATACTAGTCACAATTAGTGTATGCCAAGTTTAGAATTAAAATCTAATTTTCACAGCTACGTAATTACTGGTACGTAATTATGTTTTTGATTTGAAATGCAAAATATAATCTTTAATATTTAATGAGGTAGAGTCCTATAATTATAGATACAACTGTAGATCAAAACGGAGGGGGGGGGAGACCTTTGTAATTATAATTTGTGACCTCATGTAAAATCGTGGCGACAAAATTCAAAATGTATCGTGGAATCTTATGAGTAAGATAATGTAATAAATAGATTTTTCACGACAAGGTTGTTTGACAATGCAATATGGTAGGTATATAGATGTTATCAGCTTTGTATCAAACCGTATAATTTCTATGACACTAAGAAATATTTTGACAGTATGAATGCATGTTAAACTAGTTAACCTTGATGTTTGTACAGACACAATATTATTTATTAATTCCCTTCAAATGTAAATAATGTTTTCCTTAAATGGAGGTCACTTGAAATTTTATTTTAAAGTTTTATTAAATTTGCATGTACATGTTCTTATATAAAGTATATAATACTGTATTTTAAAAATGGAGTTAAAAAAATATTATTTGGTTCAAAAATGTTTCATCACACAGTGCATTTTCATGACATTTGTGACAAAAGATAAATTATAGTCGTGTACACAATCAATTATTCTCAGAAATGTTCTCTCATTCACTGTTGATATTTTAACAATGCTGTACCTAAGCTACATTTTTAATGGATTTTCATTTTTCCCCCCATTCTTATCTATATTATTACTTGTTCAAGTTAAGAGTAAATCCTATCTGAAAGTGAAGTGAAGGATAAATTATTTTATTATTGTTCTTTAGATTCACAGTTATTAAAGTATTAAAGCCCTCTCTCTCATAACAATAATTGTCAGATGTTAGACTCATCAATGTGCCCAATACCTTACATTACATTCATCTTGTATGAAAAACAATGCCACAACAATAGGACACAGACCAATTTATAAGTAAGAACATTTTACTCAACTGTGTAAGACTATTTTACAACTTTGTCATGAACATTTTGAATTTGCTTTTAATTGCATATTATTTCACAAAATTATCTTTTAATTTGAACATTTTCTTTGTAGAGTAATAGAGTGACATTGAAAATGGATGTCTCCCACACAGACCACTCCCATGTGATAGGCAAGGGAGGTAACAATATAAAACGGGTAATGCAAGAGACGGGATGTCACATTCATTTTCCCGACTCAAATCGAGGCAATCATGTTCAAGAAAAAAGCAATCAGGTATATGTTGTATGAATGTATATACCTAAGTACATTGTACTAATATCTTATACAATATAAAATATAAATTACAATGCAATACTGATGACTTGGCTATTATTATACATTATCTTAAGTTTTGAGTGATTAACAGCACTTTCAACAATATTTCAGTTATGTTGTGACGGTCAGTTCTATTGGTAGAAAAAAAACTGAGATTCCAAATGAAGACCACTGACCTGCCGCCAGTCAATGACAAGGTTTTATTACATAAAGTTGTAAAAGATACACCTGGCTACAAATGGTAACTAAGCTCACCACATTATTGGTAATAGACACAGATCTAAATCCATCTATCATGTAATCACAGGGCCACGACAGACCAATTATTATACATAAGAATGTTTATGTAGTTATTTTACAATCAGAGATTGAAAGTACCATAAAAGTTATCTGTAGTATAATATCAATACAACCGAAATCATATGTAAACCCAACTTGAATAAACACCCAATTTAGGAAGTCTTTGTTAATTTAACCTGTTTCAACTGGACACCTGTCTATTCCGAACACAAAAGTTGGTCCCAAGGAGGTTCTGTTTAGACAGATTTCACTGTATTTGTGTCAGGTTTTGACAATTTTCCACCAGTTTTGCCAGTGATGTTGAACTGAAAATAATACTTTTGTGGTCAGCTTTATAGCTATTAAATTTGCCAGTAATTGTTTTACAGGATACTTTTGAAACATGCTCATAAAATGCTTCAGAAAAATGTCTATTATGTGCAGAAAGTTATCAGCACTCTGACAGAATGGGTTTAATTTTTATCAAACTTACTAATAAGAGACATATAAAACAAGAGATAATCAGTTTCTCAAACTTTTGTGAAATCTGGCCATCATTAATTTTATGGTGAAGCAAATAACCCAACTTTGACAGCTATTATATATTATTCTTCTTTCCAAATATATTGTTAATATGTATACTGTAAACCAACTTATTTTCGCGGCTATTATGTTTCGTGTTTTTCTGCTTCAAGACATTTTCGCAGAGATTTAATTTCGCGATAACCAAAATGCTAAAAGTTCAAATATATCGCGGTATGACTTTGGTCTACATCGCCGCCGACATCGGTTGTTTTTTTATAACAAGAGTTGTCTTTCGTAATATATTATTGATCGTTTATATTATTGTCATAATGTTGTAGTTGATCTCGTTTGTTTTTCCAATGATTATCGGATTATCCCTGTTGATTAATAGTTTCAATTATCAACGTACTTATAGGTGACAGCAATTATTGATTTTATAATCCCAGCTGATTATTAGTAATATTACAATCAAACGCTTTTAATTTATACCTGTCAACATTATGCTCACGGCACTTTATACTACAATATACATGTATAATTATAAAACCTGTTTTGAACACATTTCGATAACGTATACATGACTTTGTGTTGTCTAATAAGGGTAATAACAAAATTACCGAACTCCGAACAATCTTACAAAGGGAAAGTAAAAACTCATAATTATATAAACAGACAAAATCAGTCAACAACCGGATAACTGTGAAAACCGTAATGACCCTGACTTGGTACAGGCATTTCTAAAGAAATGGTGGGTTGAATCAGATTTTAAAGCGCCAAACCTCCCGCTCTCATTACGGTTCAAAATCTCCGGCTGTCACTATAACAGTATTTAAATACAGGAACAAAATAGGTAAAATAGTTGTCAAAACAGTACCATATTCAGTGAATGTAAATGTCAAAAACACTTTTACGTCACACATTGATAAAAAAATATTTTTGACATTTTTCTTGACTTTTTTATCTTTATACATTTTCACTCTATGAAAATGCATCGCTTATAATTGTTTCTGCAGAGACGGAATATATTTCGACAAGATCTTGGTATCGGAATTTAAACTTTTTAAGAGATCGAATAAGGCGAATCTTTTTATAGCCCTGGTCCAGTAGCCTGTTTCTCAGATGAAGATGACGTTTCAGGAAATCAGAATAATTGCTACTGGTCCTTGCATAGCGAATCAATTGCGAGATGTAAACACCATATGCAGGAGAAGCTGGTATATTGCTGCACATGTTTGGAAAATTTATGATTTTAAAATTGAAGTCGTCCCGTTTATCATAAATTTTAGTACTGAGTTGACCACTGTCATCAAATTCGAGGTATAAGTCTAAAAATGATGCGGACGAAGCTGTTTAACTTCCAGCTCTGGAGGATATATCAATGGAAGAAATTCTGCAAAATCTAGAATTATTGATAGATAAAACGTCATCAATATACCTGTATGTGAAATTAAAGGCTCTAGCCTCATGAATCTTCTTATCTTTTACAAGCTTTTGAAGAAACTCCGATTCGTATGAGTATAAAAATAAATCGGCTAGAAGAGGGGCACAATTCGTACCCATTGGTATGCCGACGACCTGCTGAAACAGTGTCCCTCCAAAGGAGACAAATATGTTATCGATGAGGAACTCCAGCATACTGATCACTTGTTCCTCGGAGTAGCATGTTTTACCTTTTTGAATTTTGTTTGAAAAATATGTGGAATTGTAGCCCAACACAACAAATTTTGAGCCATAGTTTCTATTACTGAAAGCATTATGAATTGTTTCTTTTAAGCAGGTTTTTAATTTGTCATGCGGTAGGGTGGTATATAGAGTTGAAAAATCAAAAGTTTTGATGGAGGATACCTGAGAGAAAGATCTTGATTTCAGGTTATCCAAAAGAGTTTTTCAAAATCCACATGTGATTTATGCCACTACGCGAGTAAACAGTTTCACAATATTTCTGTTGTCCCTCTTTTACTGCAGACAGAATCTTTGTCAGGTGAATAGACAATTCTTTCGTCGAACAAGTTGAGGATCCCGCTATGTACCTTTCTTTGTATGGTGTCTTATGGAGTTTAGGTATCCAATATAAATAGGGTAAAACCTCAGACTCTTTACCAGAGGGAATGTTTAAAGAGGTCATGAATGATCTGTGGTTAGCTAGGATTTCATCTTTGTCGAACGAAGTTGGTTTGTATGTGGTATTACTAGAGGTGTTGCTATTTATGCATAATTCCTTGATTAGGCATTCGAAGTAATATGATTTACATACAAACACGATATTGTTGGAAGCCTTGTCCGCAGGAACGATAACACATTTGTCATGAAGAGAGGAAAGACACTTAACAGCTTCTTGGTCTTTAAATACAGATTTAGGTCGACTATTAACACAATTTTTGAGTTTGTGAATCCAACCTTGTACTAGAGACCTAATTGTTCTAACCCAGTCTGATAAGGACTCTAACTCAGGATCTTGGTCTACTTCTCTCTTTATCCACCTTCTGGCATAATCTTCAACAGCATCCATAATTATCTTGAATTATGTTTCCAATTGATGTGTTGAGGTTCTCTGAATTTAGGACCATGAGAAATCACCTTTCGGAGACTCTCATGTTGAATGATATTCAGATCACCCGTGATTACATGTCCAGATGGGGTGTATTGAAAAGGAGAGTGGGAGCAGTCACAAGTCAGAGGGTTCTTAAGGTACTCTTCTATGTTAATATCTTGCAATGCTTCTTTGTAGTTGAAAATTTTACGTCCAATGCTGTTAGTGTAGCTATAGGAGACAATGGGAACAGATTGGTTTTTGAAATATGGTTGAATTTCTTTTACGACCTCTTTTCTATTAAGAATGTTGCTGATGTTAATAGCATCGATTCCTTTGTTAGTAAAAGGAATATGGAGGAATTTTCTGTTGTTATGAAGAGATTCAGATCGAACTGGTTTAAAAAGACGAAAGGACGCCACGTCACATATAATACTAGACAATCTGTACTTAGGAGAAAAAAGATCTACGCCTCCTTTGTCAAGTCCAAAATCCCTAAGATCTTTGAGGTAGTTTACAGTTAGTGAAAATAAGATTGTACGAATGTGATGAATTCCAAGAGGTTTCTGTATATTAGAAAGTAAATCATTAAAAGTATCTTGTAACGTTCTTGGTTTAGAGGACTTTTTAACACTTTAACAATATCTAACAGATATTGATCTATACCAGAAAATACATTACGCTATATGGTGTTTGCTAGGCTATATATGTTCTTGTTTCTTACACACTTTAGAACGACTTGTTCATGATTTTGTACTCTATTGCAAAAGTCACGAAGGTTTATAGCACGCAAACAAAGTTGGTTTACAGTATACAAATGTATCTATCAAAAATAAAAAATGAAGTTCAGAAAGGCATCATGTACCTCTGGTAATTGCTAATTTATCTCAAAATAGAATGTTGTTCAAATTGTTCATATGTTTTTCACAAATTACACATTTTATCACAAAACACAAAAAAAATCTATGTTACATCATATGAACAAATGTAAAAGAAATTACAAAAAAAAACAACATAAAAATTGAACAATTGGTAACAATGTAAGTCAGTTGGTGGCTGGATAATATTTTTACATATTAATTGATGAAGGAGTTTCTTGTCTCTTCAGTTCTATGTTTCTGCTAATTATAATTGTGGGAAATATTGTTGAAAGTGGTACGGTTTTTTTTTACAGGTATCAATTGCAGGACAACCAGCAGGTGTAGAATCTGCTAGGGCTCAAATTAGGGTAAGTTGTGGTTTTATACAACTGTTAAGAACTGCTAGGGTTCAAATTAGGGTAAGTTGTGGTTTTATACAAACTGTTAAGAACTGCTAGGGCTCAGATTAGGATAAGTAAAGTTGTAGTTTTATGCAAACTGTTAAGAACTGCTTGGGCTCAAATTAGGGTAAGTTGTGGTTTTATACAAACTACTAAGAACTGCTAGGTCTCAAATTAGGATAAGTTGTGGTTTTATGCAAACTGTTAAGAACTGCTAGGGCTCAAATTAGAGTAAGTTGTGGTTTTATGCAAACTGTTAAGAACTGCTAGGGCTCAAATTAGGGTAAGTTGTGGTTTTATGCAAATGGTTAAGAACTGCTAGGGCTCAAATTAGGGTAAGTTGTGGTTTTATACAAACTGTTAAGAACTGCTAGGGCTCAGATTAGGATAAGTAAAGTTGTGGTTTTATACAAACTGTTAAGAACTGCTTGGGCTCAAATTAGGGTAAGTTGTGGTTTTATACAAACTACTAAGAACTGCTAGGGCTCAAATTAGGATAAGTTGTGGTTTTATGCAAACTGTTAAGAACTGCTAGGGCTCAAATTAGAGTAAGTTGTGGTTTTATGCAAACTGTTAAGAACTGCTAGGGCTCAAATTAGGGTAAGTTGTGGTTTTATGCCAACGGTTAAGAACAGCTAGGGCTCAAATTAGGGTAAGTTGTGGTTTTATACAAACTGTTAAGAACTGCTAGGGCTCAAATTAGGGTAAGTTGTGGTTTTATACAAACTTAAGAACTGCTAGGGCTCAAATTAGGGTAAGTTGTGGTTTTATTCAAACTGCTAAGAACTGCTAGGGCTCAAATTAGGGTAAGTTGTGGTTTTAAGCAAACTGTTAAGAACTGCTAGGGCTCAAATTAGGATAAGTTGTGGTTTTATACAAACTGTTAAGAACTGCTAGGGCTCAAATTAGGATAAGTTGTGGTTTTATACAAACTGTTAAGAACTGCTAGGGCTCAAATTAGGGTAAGTTGTGGTTTTATACAAACCGTTAAGAACTGCTAGGGCTCAAATTAGGGTAAGTTGTGGTTTTATACAAACTACTAAGAACTGCTAGGGCTCAAATTAGGATAAGTTGTGGTTTTATGCAAACTGTTAAGAACTGCTAGGGCTCAAATTAGAGTAAGTTGTGGTTTTATGCAAACTGTTAAGAACTGATAGGGCTCAAATTAGGGTAAGTTGTGGTTTTATGCCAACGGTTAAGAACAGCTAGGGCTCAAATTAGGGTAAGTTGTGGTTTTATACAAACTGTTAAGAACTGCTAGGGCTCAAATTAGGGTAAGTTGTGGTTTTATACAAACTTAAGAACTGCTAGGGCTCAAATTAGGGTAAGTTGTGGTTTTATTCAAACTGCTAAGAACTGCTAGGGCTCAAATTAGGGTAAGTTGTGGTTTTAAGCAAACTGTTAAGAACTGCTAGGGCTCAAATTAGGATAAGTTGTGGTTTTATACAAACTGTTAAGAACTGCTAGGGCTCAAATTAGGATAAGTTGTGGTTTTATACAAACTGTTAAGAACTGCTAGGGCTCAAATTAGGGTAAGTTGTGGTTTTATACAAACCGTTAAGAACTGCTAGGGCTCAAATTAGGGTAAGTTGTGGTTTTATACAAACTACTAAGAACTGCTAGGGCTCAAATTAGGATAAGTTGTGGTTTTATGCAAACTGTTAAGAACTGCTAGGGCTCAAATTAGAGTAAGTTGTGGTTTTATGCAAACTGTTAAGAACTGCTAGGGCTCAAATTAGGGTAAGTTGTGGTTTTATGCCAACGGTTAAGAACAGCTAGGGCTCAAATTAGGGTAAGTTGTGGTTTTATACAAACTGTTAAGAACTGCTAGGGCTCAAATTAGGGTAAGTTGTGGTTTTATACAAACTTAAGAACTGCTAGGGCTCAAATTAGGGTAAGTTGTGGTTTTATTCAAACTGCTAAGAACTGCTAGGGCTCAAATTAGGGTAAGTTGTGGTTTTAAGCAAACTGTTAAGAACTGCTAGGGCTCAAATTAGGATAAGTTGTGGTTTTATACAAACTGTTAAGAACTGCTAGGGCTCAAATTAGGATAAGTTGTGGTTTTATACAAACTGTTAAGAACTGCTAGGGCTCAAATTAGGGTAAGTTGTGGTTTTATACAAACCGTTAAGAACTGCTAGGGCTCAAATTAGGGTAAATTGTGGTTTTATGCACACCGTTAAGAACTGCTAGGGCTCAAATTAGGGTAAATTATGGTTTTATACAAACTGTTAAGAACTGCTAGGGCCCAAATTAGGATAAGTTGTGGCTTTATTCAAACCGTTAAGAACTGCTAGGGCTCAAAATAGGGTAAGTTGTGGTTTTATGCAAACTGTTAAGATTTGTTGTAGACTGAAGGTCCATGTCAGCTATTGCTTGCTATAATTTTCATGATTAAGATTTTCAGATTTTACTCTTTTTCCATTAAAATTCATTTATGAAATTCATTTGTTGTGGTGATTTTGTTAGTTGAAAATATCAAGTTCCTTAGATAAAACTGGACTGTCCTACCATGTGTAAATGATGTCCTACCATGTGTAAATGACAAAGGTCTAATCTTGTACAATTTAGTACAGAAAAGTTTGAAGATACCAAAGGGGCAGATCATAAGCTATAAATCAAAAGACAAACAATGATCTACAAAGCATCACACAGAAAACCTAAATTTTCATTTATATCCATTTCTTTACTTACTAACTAAAGGATTAAATAATTAGTGTTTTTTTATGGCTTTATAATCACTCAACCTTCAAAACAAAAGGGAATAAAAACATCTCTCCTCAGAATTTCATTAAAAAATTATATACATGTACAAGCTTTTCACATTATAATTAAATGTTAATATTAAATTTTGTATTCATGACATGGATTATTCAGGTACGTGCTTTATTTATATATTGCGAAGAATATATTCTATATATAATATGCACAGTTCAATCAGTGCAGATTAATTTTCATGTCTAATTTTGATAAAATGCAGTTACATGTATTGCACAATTTCCTTAATGCATCATCAATCTACAAAAAGGTTTGTATGTATATCTTCAGAATTTGTTTAAAAAAAAGGGTATTTGCTGCTTCTCCACTAAACACACAGCATTAATAGGGAGTCATAGCAAAGACTGATTAGCTCATAATCAGGATGTGTCTAAGTGGGGCAACATGTCTACCCACAGATTGTTGTTTCAGTTATCTAGCACTAAAAAAATCCAACTAACCGTGTTGGTCTAGTACCAAGGAGACATCATTATCATCATCTCATTGAAATGTAGCTTGTTCTTCTTACTGTGATATAGCTGAACAAATTTTCATTTTGTGTAAAACAACAATAAATCACTTTCTGACTATTTTGGCATGTTTGAGAATTTCAGTCATCTAGAGTATCATGAATAGTGAATGAATTCCCTGTAAATGATTTGTGCTTTAGAATCTAGAGTTCTTATATTATCTTCAAGTGTTTTAAACCCTGTGGTTTTTACCATCTTCCGGTGTACTTAGCTTTTATATAGGAATCTGACATATTATCATGATTGTACCAATCCCTGAAAACTCTGGGCAGATGATAGCACCAGGCTGTGGCATTAATTTCATGGTTGTGAAAAAGATTGTAATAAACACCATTCAACTGTTTCATAAGAAATAACACTCATTCTTTTCCCATCACCATGTAACAAAACAATATAATTATAAACATCTTGTTGCTGTGTTGTGTAATAATTCACAGATGATTATTTACTTAAGTTAGTGGTGGTGTATTATTTAGACTCTTAATCAATTAAGATATACATGAATAAGGATAACTGGTAACAAAAAGTGGTTGAAATATCTATACTTAGAAACTTCAGCAGTAATTAATAAGAATTTCTTTGTTTATTTTAAGCGAAAAATCTGACTAAAGTATTTAAGGTTAATATTCTTTGATGAATTTATTTAAAACAATTATATTCTCACCACTAACATTGCATGGCTACTTGTGAGGGTGTGTGTGTGCATGGGGAGGGGGGTTGTATTATGTTTTTGAGGAGAGAACTTTGGTACTCTATAATGAATGTCTTTAGTGCATTTTGTAAACTATTTTAAGCTGATTAGATTTAAAAAGAGTTTTCGAGGACAGTAAAGTGAAGGAATCATTTTGGAAGACATTTGAAAATTATGAACCAGAAGGTCTAAATATATATAGAATTTCAGCAGTTATGAATTGTTCGGCTATCTTTTGACCATTTTTTTTTCTGACATGTGCAGCCAAGTCAGGCAGTTGACTAATTGTTTAAATTTAACCTTCAAAAATACTGAAACCATTACAAGTTGTAAGGCTGTATTTGAAGTTGTGAGATCATTGGTTAAAGGGATTTTATATAGATGTCTTAAGATTATGTTTATGGTGTATGACATGGTCAGTATGTTAAAATATATGTGTTTCTGACACTTTGTCCAACAAGGCCCTGGTTTTCCAATGTCATATGTCATGGTCATTTTGTGTTCAATGATTTGAGGTGATAGGTGGTTGTTTGTTTTCCTGATATTAGTGAAATTGTTGACTATTACAGTTTAAATTGTTAAAAAATATGCATTCTATCGGTAAAATGTCTTTTACAATATTAAACAGCAAACAAATGTTTAATAGTAGTATCAAATGATTATAAACATTCTTTATTTTACAATCAGTGCCAGAATGGTTTAGTTTTATCCTGTGTGTGATGAGGTGTACTTGATATAGCTTCATTATATAAAGTTTTTCAGTGAATTACCTACAGTCAGTGAGTTTCTCCACAATAAAACTGACCACCATATAGTTTAAATAAATGAAATATTATTGAAAATGACGTTAAGCGTCTATTATGATTCTTATACTGCAACATATAAAAATTGATTTATTGTATATATGTTTACTACATCTGTGGTGTAATGGTTTGCTTGCTTACCTAAAGTATGGTAAATTAAATTAGTGGAATTGTACCCTGCCCAGGTCAAACCAAAGACTAATGGTATTAAATTGTTATTTCTTCTTCTCCACTTAAGCATGCAGCATTAAGGAGTAAGAGCAAAGACTGGTTGGCTCGGAATAGGGATAATGTGTCCGAGTGGAGGTGACATGTCTACCCACAAACTTGTTTCAATAAGCCAGCACTATAAAAAGCCAACTGAGCGTGTTGGTCTAGTACAAAGTGAACATCATCAGATCATCATCATTTCATGAAATATACCTTCATGCCATGATATAGTTGAATAATTGTTCATTTAGCGTTAAACAACAATCACTCACTCTTACTGTTAATATTTACACCAAAACTTCCTAAGATTATGATGATCTCCAACCAAATGATGTCAACTTTTTATGTTACAGGAACTGCTGCCATTAGTATTCATGTTTGAACTTCCTGTAACAGGGATGTCTCCTGACTCGTCTTCTCCTCTGGTACAACAGCTACAACAACAGTATACAATATCTATAAGTTTCCGACAGAGACCAAGGGCATACACGACAACTGTGGTAGTTAGAGGAACTGTCTGTAATGCTAAATCTGTCAAGGAAGGCACACTTAGACTAATGGAACAGCTGACTGCAACTTCAGGGGTAAAATTTAAATTCTGTGTAGTTTGGATGTAGAGTGTTTATTCATATCAAGATCAATTGTAATTTAACAATTTTTACTTTTTAAAATGATGATAAAAATGTGTAATGTAATGTTTAAATTAAATTTGAAAATCATTGAATTAAATGCATAGAAAACAAGCAGATAAATTAATGGTAGATTATTTTTAAATCTACATTTTAAGCATATTCATTTAATTATTTCCTAGTACAAATTTTTTTTTATTAGAATATTTGTTATCAAATGACAATTATTAATAAATACATTTACAATTACTTATCTATTATACCAGTCTGATATTGACTCATGACAATTAATAAATACATTTACAATTACTTATCCTACAATTAATACCAGTCTGATATTGACTCATGATTTTTTTTTTCTCTGACTACCATTTGTAGCCAGAATTATTTCAAGATGCTAAGTGAACTGAATGTGTACATGTTTACGTTAATCATAGACAATAAGTTTCTAGAACTACCAGGTATAACATCTAGTTGGGGCCATCGTGGTCGTGATCATATAGTAGTTGGATTTACAACTATCTATGCAATCAGTGCCTGTCACCACTAATGTTGTAAGTTCGAATCTCACGCAAGCGAAGTGTACTCAATACAACATTATTTGATAAAGTTTGTCAGTGACATGGGGCAGGTCGCTGGTTTTCTCCGGGTACTCCGGTTTCCTCCAGCAATAAAACTGGATGCCACGATATAACTGAAATGTTGTTGAAAGTGGTGTTAAGCACCATAAGCCTAACCCTATAACATTTAGTTAGGTATTTTCTATGACCAAAAATTACTTATAAGCAAATCATGGCTGAAATTAAATGAAATATTATTGAATGTCTTCTGGATGTAAACATCTGTGAAAACAATGTTGATTGAATCAGTGATTTACTTTGCTATGGACACTATTTCTGCCATCTTGTGGCATAAATCTAATTTATTTACCGGTATGTCAATGTTTAAATAGTATAAGTAATTTAATGAATATATTTATAGAAATAAAAAGTTAAGATAAAAATGAGTAAGAAGAAATATATCACAAGTCTATATCTTATGTTGGTAATTAATATTTAAAAAATAATTATATAATGGTATCACCAGTGACATTTATAAGAATTAAGATAGATGTACTATTTTTTATAGAAGAAGTACATAAATCAGATTGAATATTGACTGCAATGAAGATTTGTAAAACTTACACAACACTTTAAATTTGAATCTGTGTAAATCTACTAAGTAAGGAACTGTCACTGCATTACCGTGTACATTTTTGTAGGCCAATTGCAAGAAAGTTATATGTGTTATGAATTGATAAACTCTGTGAGGGGTTAGTGCATATCAAATGGTTAGCATTAGAACATCATAATTTATATGCAAGCTATAATGACAATATACAGGTTTAGTTCGGAAACCATTTTTAGCTCACCTTGCCAAAGGCAATGTGAGCTTTTGCCATCACTTGGCATTCGTCGTCCGTTAACTTTTCGCATTTTAATCTTCTCCTCTGAAACCTCTCAGCCAAATGAACTGAAACTTGGTAGGAAGCATCTATGGAAGGTCCTCTCTAAAGATTGCTCATTTTGTCCCGATCTATTAACAAACATGGCCACCACAGGCAATTCTTGTTTCTGATTGGCCGATTTTTTTAAATCTTCTCCTCCGAAACAGCCTGGTCAAATGAACAGAAACTTGGCAGGAAGCATCTATGGAATGTCCTCTATGGAGATTGCTCATTTCGTCTCGATCGGTTAACAAACATGGCCACCACAGGCAATTCTTGTTTCTGATTGGTCGATATCTAAAAAATCTTCTCCTCTAAAGCTGCCTAGCAAAATGAACCGAAACTTGGTAGGAAGCATCTACATGTATGGAAGGTTGTGTGTTAAGTTTCCTCAAAGCAGAATGAAATGTGAGCGACCTCTAGTTCATGAAGTTATATCCCTTCAGAATTTAAAAACAGATGTGAAAATGTTCTTGTTACCACACAAACATATTTGTTCCCTGATAGATTTCAATTAAAATTATATACAAGCTATATATGGCATATATCAGTCAAGTTTGAAAACAACAATTTTTCTTCTAGAATTTTAAGAATTATGTGCATTGAAGTTGTAAAAATGTGTGGAAATCTTCTCAACATACCAGCAAAATGATTCTTCAACAGATTAAAACCAAGTTTGTACCAAAGATATATATCAAAAATATCTTATTTGAAACCCCCAAATTAAGATTTTTTGATAATGTAAAGCAACTTTTTATGATTTTTTAAATTTATTTTTCTAGGTATCTTTACCTGTGAGCATGCAGCTAGAGATAGCACCTCAGCACCACTTATTTATAATTGGGAGAGGGGGTATGAATATCAAACAGATCATGCAGCAGACAGGGGCCAGTATACATTTCCCTGACCCCAATACAGTGACTCCTCCCAGAAAGGGAACAGTTTATGTTACAGGCAGTATTGAAAGTGTATTCTTAGCAAGACAACATTTGATTGTAAGTTATGAAAATTATTTATTCCATGCATTGAAAAAAAAGAAATACTTTTAGATAGGGTCTAAACAATGTTCTTAATTTTTGAGTATCTTGTATTCTTAAATAAAAATTTCTCAACATAAGCAATTAATTATGTATTAGTCATGAAGTCATTTGAATGAATAGTTTGGTTTGGTTTGGTTTTATGATGTTTAGCGCCACTTTCAACAATATTTCTGTTATATCGTGGCGGTCAGTTTTATTGGTGGAGGAAACCGGAGAAAACCATCGACCTGTTGCAGGTCACTGACAAACTTATCACATAATATTGTATTGAGTACACCTCGCCTCAGCGTTAGTGGTGATAGGCACTGATTGTATTAGTACTTGAATACAATAACGACCACCAGAGATTCCCAAACATGCCGATCCGACAAACAAATCCGGTAAAAATCAATTCGGTCCGGAAAAACATTGGTTTCCACCGGACCGACTGTCCGGTATAAAATACTGGGTTTGTTGTATGAAAGAGCCCTGTTTGATCTCCAATTTGTCCATAATTCATTTTGATTAAAACTAAAGTGAAACGTCAGATCTAAACTCTTTATTGTATCATTTATCGTTTCTCCATGCTTTGATGAAGTTCAAGGACATTGACAAAATTAAAGTCGCAATCTCAGAAGCGCTTTAATGAACAAAAATATCAGTATTTGAAATGTAACACCAAGAATCACTCCGGACCGGACACGTAAAAATTATCGGATATCAATTTGGCACCAAATTTAAACTTGTCTTTTGTGCAGAATATGATAGAGGACTTGATTTAGGCTTTTGGGAAATATTGAAACCTTTGAAATTGACAAATATTACAAGCTTTTTCCCGATTAAGACAAATGGTTGAAAAGATCCACTAAAATTTTTATTTCTCTGTGAATTTAAATAAAAAACTGCTTTATTTATATAAAAAAAATAAATTCTACAAAATCTTTACTTTCAAAGCAGACTTGTCTTAACAAACAATGTTCAGAAAAATATATATATACAGTTAATTTGCATTACTAAAACGAGAGATGGAAAATTGGTAGCCCTTGGTTGAAAGCAACCACTGCAGGAAAAGCTTAATATTTTTTCGGTCCTGTGAAATTCTGTTCGGACTGGTGAAAAGGGAGTCTTTACCAGACCGAATGTCTGGTAAAGTGAGACAGACTTTGGTAATCTCTGGACCACGACTGCCTCACATTTGAATGAATAAATTTATTATTATATAAGACATTTTGAAGACAAATATGAAGAAAATGTGTACATGTATCAAATATCATGGGGGACAACACATGCACATGTACTGGTTTTGAAACTAAGAAGATGATATCACTAATTACTATTACAAAAGATAGCAGCAATGATAAGCGAAAAATATATCTCCCAGTAAAAGGCACTTCATGTTTTATTCTTAAATGAAATAAAGTATGCTCTATTGTATGACATTATTGATAGTTGGATATTTGTTACAGGGATGTCTGCCATTGGTTCTTATGTTTGATGTTAAAGATGAAATAGAAATTGACCAAGGTATGCTTAATGAGATCCTCTGCAACATTGGTAGGAAAATATTTCTTCCATGCCTCATGAAACATCTAGAATTCATTGTGATGTAAAATTACTATTTCTGTTTTGAACTTTTGAACCATGGCAAGAAACATGAAAATGAGACCATACTCTTCACTATTAAAGTTGCTTTAGAGAATAAATATCACACTGTATATAACATCAAATAAATATCACACTATATAACATCAAATAAATATCACACTGTATATAGTATCAAATAAATATCACACTGTATATAGTATCAAATAAATATCACACTGTATATAGCATCAAATAAATATCACGCTGTATATAATATCAAATAAATATCACACTGTATATAGTATCAAATAAATATCACACTGTATATAGCATCAAATATATATCACACTACATTGTATATAGCATCAAATATATATCACACTGTATATGACATCAAATAAATATCACACTGTATATAGCATCAAATAAATATCACACTGTATATAGCATCCAATAAATTTAAAATTGTCAAACTAATATTCAGATAGACAAAACAACAAACACATCCCGTGATAGAATGCTGGAGTATGAATATAGGACATAGTTTCTCCACTGTCAGGTACAACCCCTCTGAAATGGCTGTCTGCTGCTTGTTAGGAAGAAATCCAATATGTAAATGAATGCCTTGTATTTGGAGAATATCACGATCCTTGTATGTTAAACACAACTTAACAGCTACCATTATATCTTTTATTATTGTATCTTTGTTACTTATATTTTATGGTTCAGTTTATTCTCATTAATTAATATTTTCAGGAAAGATAACCCAGTTGATGGAACATTTAGATGTATTTATTAGTGTTAAACCCAAGCCCAAACAACCAAGCAAGGTATGTATCAGATATTTAATCTTATACCATTTTACACTTCATTCACTTATAATTATGTCTCCCCTTCGAACGAAGGGAGACATATTGTTTTAGTCTGATTTTTTCTTCCACTTTCGCTTCTTCTGCTTCTTCTCAGCGAAACTTGTCCGGACCATAACTTTTTTGTCTTTCCAGATAGGTCAATTATTTTTGGTATGTGGGTGCATGACCATAAGGCTGTGTGTCGCATACCATAATGACCTTCGTGGGACCTTGACCTTTGACATCAAGGTCAAATAATTGTTTTTTAAATAGTATTTTCTTGTCCAGGCCATAAGTTTTTTGTCTTTTGAGATAGGTCAATGATATTTGGTATGTGGGTGTATGACCATAAGGTGGTGTGTCGCGTACCGTAATGACCTTCGTGGGACCTTGATTTTGACCTCAAGGTCAAATAATTGTTTTTTAAATAGTTGTACAGATGGCCGCATTAAGGGGAGACATAAGTTTTAGGTATCTAAAACAGTTCTTCCTAGTTTATTTACAGATCAAACAATTAAATAATTTCTTTTACATCTCTTACATCAAGTAGACAAGATTGAGTGTTTCGAGAAGCCCGAGAACCCATTGTTATTGAGGGAGTTGGAGAAAGAACCCATAAAAACACACAGAGTGTCAGTAGTTACTGATAAAACTTTCTCAATGTACAGGTCAAGCACAACCTTTCCTCCTGTAAATACTAACTTGTACCTCATTGCTAATAGTATAGTAATTTTGTATTGACAATTGATCACTTTATACGTCTGTCCTTGCAAAAGTCAAATAAAATTCATGAGAAATGGTAATTTCTGCCCTACATTTCAATGAACCAAATTTTTGTTTGACATATCGAATTTGCTGCAACTGGAATCAGACAATAATTTCTCCTTTATGTCCCATGTTTTGGAGAAAAATACAAACGAATATAACCTCTGTACAGTATAATACAGAAAAATATAATCTCTGTACAGTATAATACAAAAAAATGATGACAAACAGAAAACTAAGTTCAACTTAACAGTGTGGGAAACGTTTTTTTCTCTCTTATCTCTCCATTTTGGCTAGTTGCTTCAAAATTGTACTTGCCAAATTAGAATTGCACTTGCCATTTGGCCAGTGGGTAGATATTTCTACTCGCCAATGATCTAATGCAAATATTTTACATGAGAAATAATAACAAAGATTTATAACATCTTTATTCATTCTGCATACAAATCAGTTACCTTTTCAATTAATATCATAACTCGATTATAAGCAAATTTTTTCATTGTTTTTTTTTCTCTCCAAAATATACCGCCGAAATAACTGTTTAGAACATCAAAATTAATTGCTGCAAAATCCGACCCCGACTTGAAAATTATGATTTTTTTAACATTTACCTTTTTACCATATATAAAGTCCACCCAAACCCAATTTTATTTGATATCATCAAGTTTTATTCTACCGAATCCGTATTTAAGATAATCTGAATCGTTTGCATTGAACTTTGGGAGGTATATATTAATTTTATTTGATCCCGATCGGAATAGAACGCCATCTTTTAGCATTTTCTATCAATAAGAGAAATCAATATGGCGGACGTGAAACATTGCACTGCTAGTCCTATCAATGATTTTGAAGGATTTCTTCACATCTTTTATTGTCGAATCAAAAATTTTACGGAATCATTGACTGAGAAACTACTTCGTCAAGTTGGTTGACAGGGGCGAGTGCAAAATAATTGGAACTCGCCTCACGATGTTCGGTTGCCGGATTGTCGAGTTCTTACACAAACGTACTTGCCGAATTTGTTCTCTTCTCGCTTTTGGCGAGTTGGCAAGCGGTGGTTTCTTTCACTGACTTAATATCATAAGGATGTTTAACATAAAACAGGAGTGTAACCAAATGTACCAGAAAAACAGCAAAATATGATCTACAAATGTAGACTGTGTAGGTTCTACACATAGATGATTTATAACACAAAGCTATCGGGAGTGTTATGATAAACCAAATCTCTAGTATTATTGTAAATCACAAATTTGTGGATAAACAAATATCCAATGAGGACATGTCAGTTTCAATAGACTCTATGTTTAGAAATAAATCTGTTTATATTTTCAGTCTGTGATTGTTAAGAGTATAGAAAGAAATGCACCAAATATGTACCTGGCCAGATTGACATTACTGGGGCTGAAGAAAGATGACAAGAATTTCCCTCCGTCCTGTTCTACAAATAGTGCTTTCCCAAACTTGTCTCCAAATAATGGCCTTGGACTCTCAGCTCTAGGTAATTTACAGTGAAATCATAATTTCTGTTGGGATGTAACATTTTATTAAGCAGTATACTGGTATTTAATATACAAATTTAGAACGTAACTAGATATAAATCCTGGATAAAACATTTTTTAATTAAAAACTTTTGGACAACTTGAACATTGTTTGATGTCTACTGTAATGTAAGTGAAAATAGGGAAATAGTTACTATTTTGTAATAATAGAAACAAATTAAAACACAGCACATGTATTGTTGATCTTCATCTCAGTTCAAACAGATTTCCTTCAAATCAGGAAAACTTACATTGTCAAAGCAAAGAAGAGATGATTATTGTGGAAATACAAACACAGTCAATATGAGTTATTGATCAAAAATAAGTTTTATACTACAATCAGTGCATTTACTGCCTGTACATATAATCCTTTGCTTTTTACGTCTACTGGATGTTTAAAGTCTCCTGGTACCTTGTGTCTTATATAGAACAAAGTACAACATACACTGGTGGAACATGAACTGCGCTGTAGATACCCAATAAGAAATTCAACCAAAATTCCAATGTTTTCACATTTTTTGTGTATAAATTAAACATTTTTTGCATACATAGCATTGCAGTATAAACACTATAGACATACATTGTCGGAATATATAATTTTTTCTGTTTCTAAAGCTCGTACAAATAAATTTTAATTTGGCTACAATGTACATATGTTGTCTTTATATACAGACAAAGATTATTGTTGATGCAAGAACAATTTACAACTAAAAGGTACCAGCAAGCAAAATTAGTTTGAAATAAGATTGTGATACTGTTATAACAGGAAAAACAGCTCTTTAGTTATAGCAGGAAAACTGCACTATCAGCTAAAAAAATATAGTAATGCGTTTAAATAGAAGTGTAAAGCTCTGAAAATTATGACAATATTATTGCATAAACATCTTTAATGCAATTGAAATTTGAAATAAACAACAAAAATATACCCAGTACAATGCTCTGATAGTGTGGTAAAATCAAGAACGGACATATATTGAGAGAGATAATACACTGTTTTAGTTCATTGTATTTTTTAGGTCTATTTGGCCCAGGTTTAATATCAGTAAATACAACGAATTCCCTGCTAATGTTAAATGGACATAGTCCTAATACATTTAGTAGTCAGCAAAGTAGTCCCAATGGATCCAGTCCACAAGTAAACTGGGTTACTGCAGCTCCATGTAAGTTTATCTTAAATCACTTTGTATATTTCATATACATTTATCTTGGATATTGAGAATAACCAATTATATAATTAACAATGTGAAGAAAGGGGTGTTCAGACTTGATTCATAAAGAATACATCAAATGTTTTCGAGGAGTAGGGGGTATCCTCCTTCCCCCTCCTATGTAATTTTAAAGTAACAGCTTTTTGCTGATTGCTGCTAACAGGTAATCTACTAAACAAAGGGTTCCTAGCATCTAAGCTGGAAGTCATCACTTTGAAAATTGTACATTCACCATCATGACTTGGTTAACCACTACAGAATATCTGAGTCACAGATGACAACAAATATGTTCCATTTTTCGTTTTCACAAACCTGTTCTTCTTTCCTTGAAGAATGTTTGATTTTTAGAATTATGAAGTTCAAAGGTTAAACTTTTATGGAATATTATTTCAGCCTTTCATTTGAACTGCATTTACAGTGTTTGAGTTATTTGGTCTGTAATATTATCCATGAGTACATTTATTACTTTGATTTATTTACAGGTATATATCCCCCTATGATGGTGTTGAACACCCCTGTTGTACCGACATCCGTCCAGTCACAATTAGAACTCCTGTCTCAGTGTAATGCTGAATTGCAGAAAGAACTCAGTCAAAATGGAGGCATGAAACAGGCCTCTGTGTCTATAAATCAAGGTTAGTATTAATTTTTAGCTCACCTGACCCAAAGGGTCATGTGAGCTATTGCCATCACTTGGCGTCCGTCCGTCGTACGTCGTAAACTTTTTCAAAAATCTTCTCCTCTGAAAGTACTAGACCAATGGAAACCAAACTTGGTCTGAATCATCACTAGGGTGTCTAGTTCCAAAATTGTGTCCGGTGATGCCGTGCACCAACCAACATGGCCGCTGTTGCTAAAAATAGAACATATGGTAAAATCGCAGGTTTTGGGTAATAACTCAAAAACCGTTAATAATATCAAAAATCGGACATGGGGTAAAATTGATCAGCACATCAAGATCTACCTGCCCTGCAATTTTGAAGTAAATCCCATTACCCATTTTGGAGTTATTTCCCTTTTTTCATCAAATTTTCAAAATTTTAATACTTTTCGTCCTTTATTTCAAAAACTATAAGAGACAGGTGGTAAGTTGAAACTGCAAACATGTTCAGCATGTCAAGATTTACCTACCCTGCAATTTTGAAGTAAATTTGATTACCCATCTTGGAGTTATTGCCCTTTTTTCATCAATTTTTTTTTAAATTTTAATACTTTTCGTCTTATATTTCAAAAACTATTTAGAGATAGATGTTAAGTTTAAATTGCAAAAATGTGCAGCATGTCAAGATCTATCTACCCTGCAATTTTGAAGTAAATCCCATTACCCATTTTGACCGATTATGCAAATTAGAAAAAAGGGGGGATGAAATTAAAAAAAATTCTTCTCCTCTGAGACTACTATGCCAATCTCAACCAAACTTTGCTGAAATGATCCTTGGGTGGTCCCCTTTCAAAATTGTGTCCGCCAGTGCCGTGCTGTATCCAAGATGGCCGCCATGACTAAAAATAGAATTTTTTTCAAATGGCCAAAACTGCTCTATTTTAAGCCAGAAAGTGCCCAAATTTGAACTGTATAAGCATATTGATGAGCTTTTTAACATATATTACGGGATTTTTTATGAACGTTGAACTTTTGCCTATTTTGACCGATTATGCAAATTAGAAAAAAGGGGGGATGAAATTAAAAAAAATTCTTCTCCTCTGAAACTATTGAGCCAATCTCAACCAAACTTTGCTGAAATGATCCTTGGGTGGTCCCCTTTCAAAATTGTGTCCGTCAGCGCCGTCCTGTATCCAAGATGGCCGCCATGACTAAAAATAGAAATTTCTTCAAATGGCCAAAACTGCTCTATTTTAAGCCAGAAAGTGCCCAAATTTGAACTGTATAAGCATAATGATGAGCTTTTTAACATATATTACAGGATTTTTTATGAACTTTGAACTTTTGCCTATTTTGACCGATTATGCAAATTAGAAAAAAGGGGGGATGAAATTAAAAAAAAATCTTCTCCTCTAAAACTACTGACCCAATCTCAACCAAACTTTGCTGAAATGATCCTTGGGTGGTCCCCTTCAGACCTCCGACCAAGATGGCCACCACAGCCAAACTTAATTTAACATAGGACCCTATGGGAAATTCCCATAAAATTCTTCTTGTCTGAAACCATTTGCTCAATAAGAACAACATTTTGATGAAATAGTCATTGGATGGTTCTCTTCCAAAAATGTGTCCGGCGGTTCGGCCCTTTGATCAATTTTTTTTTTTAAATTTTAATACTTTTCGTGTTATATTTCAAAAACTATAAGAGATAGATGTTAAGTTTAAATTGCACCATGTTGAGATCTACCTACCCTGCAATTTTGAAGTAAATCTGATTACCCATCTTGGAGTTCTTGCCCTTTTTTTCATCAAATTTAAATTTTTTTTTAATACTTTTCGTCTTATATTTCAAAAACTATAAGAGATAAAGGTTAAGTTTAAATTGCAAAAATTTGCCGCATGTCAAGATCTTCCTACCCTGCAATTTTGAAGTAAATCCCATTACCCATTTTGGAGTTATTGCCCTTTTTTCATCAAAATGTTCTCAATTTTAATACTATCATCTTATATCTCAAAAACTATTAGAGATAGAGGGAAAGTTTAAACTGCAAAAATGTTCAGCATGTCAAGATCTACAAAAAATTTCCCGCACTTAAAAATGTGCGACAACTGTGTGAAGAGTTATTCCTCTTGAAATGCATTTTTTTGTGGACTCACTGCTTTTGGTTACTCAAATAATCAAAGGGAAGCAACTCTATTACAAAATGTGAAGTAGGAAAAGCTAAATTTTGAGAATCATTGACATATATGTTTTTTTACAGCAATTTTGATAACTTACATTAAAGGGGGAACCCCTGCCCAAATTTTTTTGTAGAAGGGGTCTGCAATGACGAAGGCTGCATTTGTTAATTTTTTTCACCGAAGTTATCAAGTTTTATTGAATGATGTTGTTATTATACCCAGGTGAGCTATACAGGCTCCTGGGAGCCTCTAGTTTATATTGGAGTTACCTCCCTTTTTTTAATTTTTGAGTTATCTCCCTTTTTTATATTGGAGTTATCTCCCTTTTTTATATAGGAGTTATCTCCCTTGTTTTTATTGGAGTTATCTGTTTTTTTATATATTGGAGTTATCTCCCTTTTTTTATATTGGAGTTATCTCCCTTTTTTATATAGGAATTATCTCCCTTTTTTATATTGGAGTTACCTCCCTTTTTTATATTGGAGTTACCTCCCTTTTTTATATTGGAGTTGCCTCCCTTTTTATTTTGGAGTTATCTCCCTTTTTTATATTGGAGTTACCTCCCTTTTTTATCTCCCTTTTTTATATTGGAGTTACCTCCCTTTTTTATCTCCCTTTTTTATATTGGAGTTACCTCCCTTTTTTATATTGGAGTTACCTCCCTTTTTTATCTCCCTTTTTTATATTGGAGTTACCTCCCTTTTTTATCTCCCTTTTTTATATTGGAGTTACCTCCCTTTTTTATATTGGAGTTATCTCCCTTTTTATATTGGAGTTATCTCCCTTTTTTATATTGGAGTTATCTCCCTTTTTTATATTGGAGTTATCTCCCTTTTTTATATTGGAGTTATCTCCCTTGTTTTTATTGGAGTTATCTCCCTTGTTTTTATTGGAGTTATCTCCCTTTTTTATATTGGAGTTATCTCCCTTTTTTATATTGGAGTTATCTCCCTTTTTTATATTGGAGTTATCTCCCTTGTTTTTATTGGAGTTATCTCCCTTGTTTTTATTGGAGTTATCTCCCTTTTTATATTGGAGTTATCTCCCTTTTTTATATTGGAGTTATCTCCCTTTTTTATATTGGAGTTATCTCCCTTTTTTATATTGGAGTTATCTCCCTTGTTTTTATTGGAGTTATCTCCCTTGTTTTTATTGGAGTTATCTCCCTTGTTTTTATTGGAGTTGTCTCCCTTTTTTATATTGGAGTTATCTCCCTTTTTTATATTGGAGTTATCTCCCTTGTTTTTATTGGAGTTATCTCCCTTTTTTAGTTCACCTGGACCAAAGGTCCAGGTGAACTATTGCCATCACTTGGCGTCCGTCGTCTGTCGTCTGTAAACTTTTCACATTTCAAGCTTCTTCTCCGAAACCACTTGGCCGATTGGAACCGAACTTAGCAGGAATGTTCCTTGGATGGTCCTCTACAAAGTTACTGTTTTTCGTTCCAGTCGGATATTCAATATGGCTGCCAGGGCCAATAATATGCTCTGATTGGCTGAAATTTCAAAGATCTTCTTCTCTGAAACTAATGAACTGACTGAACCCAAACTGTAAAGGAATGATCATTGGAATGTCCTTTACCAAGTTACTGTTTTTTATGCCGATCGGAAATCCAAGATGGCCGCCATCGCAGGACATAGATTAACATTGGACCCTATGGGAAAATGTTCAAATGCCTTCTTCTCAGAAACTACAAATATGATTAAAGCCAAACTGTACATGAATGTTCATTGGATGGTCCTCTACAATCTTAAGGTTTTTTGTTCCGATATGAAATTCAAAATGGCGGCTACGGCAGGACTTAGTTTAACATTGGACCCTATGGGAAAATGTTTCAAAACGCTTCTTCTCTGAAACCACTTGGACAATTGAATCCAAACTGCCCAGGAATGATCATTGGAAGGTCCTCTACAAAGTTTCTGTTTTTTTATGCCGATCGAAAATTCAAGATGGCCACCACCGCAGGACATAGATTAACATTGGACCCTATGGGAAAATGTTCAAATGCCTTCTTCTCAGAAACTACAAATATGATTAAAGCCAAACTGTCCATATGTGTGTACATTGGATGGTCCTCTATAATTATAACGTTTTTTGTTCCGATATGAAATTCAAAATGGCGGCTACGGCAGGACTTAGTTTAACATTGGACCCTATGGGAAAAATGTTTCAAAACGCTTCTTCTCTGAAACCACTTGGATAATTGAAACCAAACTGCCCAGGAATGATCATTGGAAGGTCCTCTACAAGGTGTGTGTTTTTTATGCCGATCGGAAATCCAAGATGGCCACCACCGCAGGACATAGATTAACATTGGACCCTATGGGAAAATGTTCAAATGCCTTCTTCTCAGAAACCACAAATATGATTAAAGCCAAACTGTACACGAATGTTCATTGAATGGTCCTCTACAAAATATACGTTTTTTATTCTGATATGAAATTCAAAATGGCGGCTACGGCAGGACTTAGTTTAACATTGGACCCTATGGGAAAAATGTTTCAAAATTCTTCTTCTCTGAAACCACTTGGACAGTTGAAACCAAACTGCCCAGGAATGATCATTGGAAGGTCCTCTGTTTTTTATGCCGATCGGAAATCCAAGATGGCTGCCACCACAGGTCATAGTATTAACACAGAACCATATGGGGAAAATACAGAAATATATTCTTCTCTGAAGCTATTGCACTGATTGAACCTAAACTGTGCATCAATCATTGGAAGGTCCTTTACAAACTTTGTGTTTTTTATGTTGATCGTAATTCCAAGATGACGCAGGACATAGTTTTTACATAGGACCAATTGGTTTTTTTTATTACCAGGTGAACGATACAGGCTCTTGAGAGCCTCTGGTTATATAGGAGTTATCTCCCTTGTTTTTATTGGAGTTATCTCCCTTTTTTATATTGGAGTTATCTCCCTTTTTATATTGGAGTTCCCTCCCTTTTTTTATATTGGAGTTATCTCCCTTTTTTATATTGGAGTTATCTCCCTTTTTTATATTGGAGTTATCTCCCTTTTTTATATTGGAGTTATCTCCCTTTTTTATATAGGAGTTATCTCCCTTGTTTATATTGGAGTTATCTCCCTTTTTTATATAGGAGTTATCTCCCTTGTTTTTATTGGAGTTATCTCCCTTGTTTTTATTGGAGTTATCTCCCTTTTTTAATTGGAGTTATCTCCCTTTTTTTATTTGAGTTATCTCCCTTTTTTATATTGGAGTTATCTCCCTTTTTTTATATTGGAGTTATCTCCCTTTTTTAATATTGGAGTTATCTCCCTTGTTTTTATTGGAGTTATCTCCCTTTTTTATATAGGAGTTATCTCCCTTGTTTTTATTGGAGTTATCTCCCTTTTTGATATAGGAGTTATCTCCCTTTTTTATATTGGAGTTATCTCCCTTTTTTATATTGGAGTTGTCTCCCTTTTTTATATTGGAGTTACCTCCCTTTTTTATATTGGAGTTATCTCCCTTTTTTATATTGGAGTTACCTCCCTTTTTTATATCGGAGTTATCTCCTTTTTTTATATTGGAGTTATCTCCCTTTTTTATATTGGAGTTACCTCCCTTTTTTATATTGGAGTTATCTCCCTTTTTTTATATTGGAGTTATCTCCCTTGTTTTTATTGGAGTTATCTCCCTTGTTTTTATTGGAGTTATCTCCCTTTTTTTATATTGGAGTTATCTCCCTTTTTTATATTGGAGTTATCTCCCTTGTTTTTATTGGAGTTATCTCCCTTTTTTATATAAGAGTTATCTCCCTTTTTTTATATTGGAGTTATCTCCTTTGTTTTTATTGGAGTTATCTCCCTTTTTTATATAGGAGTTATCTCCCTTTTTTATATTGGAGTTATCTCCCAATATAAAAAAAGGAGATAACTCCAATATAAAAAAGGGAGATAACTCCAAAATAAAAAAGGCAGGTAACTCAAATATAAAAAAGGTAGGTAACTCCAATATAAAAAACGCGAGATAACTCCAATAAAAAAGGGAGATAACTCCAATATTAAAAAAAAGGGAGACAACTCCAATATAAAAAAGGGAGGTAACTCCAATATAAAAAAGAGAGATAACTCCAATATAAAAAAGGGAGATAACTCCAATAAAAACAAGGGAGATAACTCCAATATAAAAAAAGGGAGATAACTACAATATAAAAAAGGGAGGTAACTCCAATAAAAACAAGGGAGGTAACTCCAATAAAAACAAGGGAGATAACTCCAATAAAAACAAGGGAGATAACTCCAATATAAAAATGGGAGATAACTCCAATATAAAAAGGGAGGTAACTCCAATATAAAAAAGGGAGATAACTCCAATATAAAAAGGGGAGATAACTCCAATATAAAAAAGGGAGGTAACTCCAATGTAAAAAAGGGAGGGAACTCCAATGTAAAAAAGGGAGATAACTCCAATAAAAAAAGGGAGATAACTCCAATATAAAAAAGGGAGGTAACTCCAATATAAAAAAGGGAGATAACTCCAATATTAAAAAAAAGGGAGATAACTCCAATATAAAAAAGGGAGGTAACTCCAATATAAAAAAGGGAGATAACTCCAATAAAAACAATGGAGATAACTCCAATAAAAACAAGGGAGATAACTCCAATATAACAAAAGGGAGATAACTCCAATATAAAAAAGGGAGATAACTCCAATAAAAACAAGGGAGATAACTCCAATATAAAAAAGGGAGATAACTCCAATATAAAAAAGGGAGATAACTCCAATATAAAAAAGGGAGGTAACTCCAATAAAAACAAGGGAGATAACTCCAATAAAAACAAGGGAGATAACTCCAATAAAAACAAGGGAGATAACTCCAATATAAAAAAGGGAGATAACTCCAATATAAAAAGGGAGGTAACTCCAATATAAAAAAGGGAGATAACTCCAATATAAAAAGGGGAGATAACTCCAATATAATAAAGGGAGGTAACTCCAATGTAAAAAAGGGAGGGAACTCCAATGTAAAAAAGGGAGATAACTCCAATAAAAAAAGGGAGATAACTCCAATATAAAAAAGGGAGGTAACTCCAATATAAAAAAGGGAGATAACTCCAATATTAAAAAAAAGGGAGATAACTCCAATATAAAAAAGGGAGGTAACTCCAATATAAAAAAGGGAGATAACTCCAATAAAAACAATGGAGATAACTCCAATAAAAACAAGGGAGATAACTCCAATATAACAAAAGGGAGATAACTCCAATATAAAAAAGGGAGATAACTCCAATAAAAACAAGGGAGATAACTCCAATATAAAAAAGGGAGATAACTCCAATATAAAAAAGGGAGATAACTCCAATATAAAAAAGGGAGGTAACTCCAATAAAAACAAGGGAGATAACTCCAATAAAAACAAGGGAGATAACTCCAATATAAAAAAGGGAGATAACTCCAATATAAAAAAGGGAGATAACTCCAATATAAAAAAGAGAGGGAACTCCAATGTAAAAAAGGGAGATAACTCCAATAAAAAAAGGGAGATAATTCCTATATAAAAAAGGGAGATAACTCCAATATAAAAAAGGGAGATAACTCCAATATAAAAAAGGGAGGTAACTCCAATATAAAAAAGGGATGGAACTCCAATGTAAAAAAGGGAGATAACTCCAATAAAAAAGGGAGATAACTACAATATAAAAAAGGGAGGTAACTCCAAGATAAAAAAGGGAGATAACTCCAATATAAAAAAAAGGGAGATAACTCCAATATAAAAAAGGGAGATAACTCCAATATAAAAAAGGGAGGTAACTCCAATATAAAAAAAGGGAGGGAACTCCAATGTTAAAAAGGGAGATAACTCCAATAAAAAAAGGGAGGTAACTCCAGTAAAAACAAGGGAGATAACTCCAATAAAAACAAGGGAGATAACTCCAATATAAAAAAGGGAGATAACTCCAATATAAAAAAATGGAGATAACTCCAATAAAAACAAGGGAGATAACTCCAATAAAAACAAGGGAGATAACTCCAATATAAAAAAGAGAGATAACTCCAATATAAAAAAGGGAGGTAACTCCAATAAAAACAAGGGAGGTAACTCCAATAAAAACAAGGGAGATAACTCCAATAAAAACAAGGGAGATAACTACAATATAAAAAAGGGAGGTAACTCCAAGATAAAAAAAGGGAGATAACTCCAATATAAAAAAAGGGAGATAACTCCAATATAAAAAAGGGAGGTAACTCCAATATAAAAAAGGGAGATAACTCCAATATAAAAAAAGGAGATATCTCCAATATAAGAAAGGGAGATAAGTCTAATAAAAAAAGGGAGATAACTCCAATATAAAAAAGGGAGGTAACTCCAATATTAAAAAAGGGGAATAACTCCAATGTAAAAAAGGGATATAACTCTAATATAAAAAAATGGAGATAACTACAAGATAAAAAAAGGGAGATAACTCCAATATAAAAAAAGGGAGATAACTCCAATATAAAAAAGGGAGGTAACTCCAATATAAAAAAGGGAGATAACTCCAATATAAAAAAAGGAGATAAGTCTAATAAAAAAAGGGAGATAACTCCAATATAAAAAAGGGAGGTAACTCCAATATTAAAAAAGGGGAATAACTCCAATGTAAAAAAGGGATATAACTCTAATATAAAAAAAGGGAGGTAACTCCAATATAAAAAAGGGAGGTAACTCCAATGTAAAAAAGGGAGATAACTCCAATATAAAAAAGGGAGATAACTCCAATAAAAAAAGGGAGGTAACTCTTATAAAAAAGGGAGGTAACTCCAATATAAAAATGGGAGATAACTCCAATATAAAAAAGGGAGATAACTCCAAAATAAAAAAAGGGAGATAACTCCAATATAAACAAGGGAGATAACTCCTATATAAAAAATGGAGATAACTCCAATATAAAAAAAGGGAGATAACTCCAATATAAGAAAGGGAGGTAACTCCAATATAAAAAAGGGAGATAACTCCAATATAAAAAAAGGAGATAACTCCAATATAAGAAAGGGAGATAAGTCCAATAAAAAAAGGGAGATAACTCCAATATAAAAAAGGGAGGTAACTCCAATATAAAAAAGGGAGGTAACTCCAATATAAAAAAGGGAGAAAACTCCAATATAAAAAAAGGGAGATAACTCCAATATAAAAAAGGGAGATAACTCCAATATAAAAAAGGGAGATAACTCCAAAATATAAAAAAAGGGAGGTAACTCCAATATAAAAAAGGGAGATAACTCCAATATAAAAAAGGGAGGTAACTCCAATATAAAAAAAGGGAGATAACTCCAATATAAAAAAGGAGATAACTCCAATATAAGAAAGGGAGATAAGTCTAATAAAAAAAGGGAGATAACTCCAATATAAAAAAGAGAGGTAACTCCAATATTAAAAAAGGGGAATAACTCCAATGTAAAAAAGGGATATAACTCCAATATAAAAAAAGGGAGGTAACTCCAATATAAAAAAGGGAGGTAACTCCAATGTAAAAAAGGGAGGTAACTCCAATGTAAAAAAGGGAGATAACTCCAATAAAAAAAGGGAGGTAACTCCTATAAAAAAGGGAGGTAACTCCAATATAAAAAAGGGAGGTAACTCCAATATAAAAATGGAGATAACTCCAATATAAAAAAGGAGATCACTCCAATATAAAAAAAGGGAGATAACTCCAATATAAAAAAGGGAGATAACTCCAAAATAAAAAAGGGAGGTAACTCCAATATAAACAAGGGAGATAACTCCTATATAAAAAATGGAGATAACTCCAATATAAAAAAAAGGGAGATAACTCCAATATAAGAAAGGGTGATAAGTCTAATATAAAAAGGGAGATAACTCCAATATAAAAAAAGGGAGGTAACTCCAATATAAAAAAAGGGAGGTAACTCCAATATTAAAAAAAGGGAGATAACTCCTATATAAAAAAAGGGAGATAACTCCAATATAAAAAAGGGAGATAACTCCAATTAAAAAAAAGGGAGATAACTCCAATTAAAAAAAGGAGGTAACTCCAATATAAAAAAGGGAGGGAACTCCAATATAAAAAAGGGAGGTAACTCCAATATAAAAAAGGGAGATAACTCCAATATAAAAAAGGGAGGGAATTCCAATATAAAAAAGGGAGATAACTCCAATATAAAAAAGGGAGATAACTCCAATATTTTTTTTATATTATCTCCCTTTTTTATATTGGAGTTATCTCCCTTTTTTATATTTGAGTTACCTCCCTTTTTTATATTGAAGTTATCTCCCTTTTTTAATATTGGAGTTACCTCCCTTTTTTATATTGGAGTTATCTCCCTTTTTTATTGCAGTTATCTCCCTTTTTTATATTGCAGTTACCTCCCTTTTTTATATTGCAGTTATCTCCCTTTTTTATATTGGAGTTATCTTCCTTTTTTATATTGGAGTTTATTTTGCACGATTGCATTCCAATCTATTAAATTGGAGTTGCCTCCCTTTTTTTATTTGTGCGATTGCATTGCAATCTATTAAATTGGAGTTGCCTCCCTTTTTTTTATTTTGCACGATTGCATTGCAATCTATTAAATTGGAGTTACCTCCTTTTTTCTATTTTCTGCAATTGCATTGCAATCTATTAAATTGGAGTTACCTCCCTTTTTTTATTTTGTACTATTGCATTGCAATCTTTTAAATTGGAGTGACCCCCCTTTTTTATTTTACGCGATTGCATTGCAATCTTTTAAATTGGAGTTACCTCCCTTTTTTCTTTTGCGCGATTGCATTGCAATCTATTAAATTGGAGTTACCTCCCTTTTTTATTTTGCACGATTGCATATCTAAAATTTTCTAAATTTATAAAACTAAGGAGTATCTCCCTTGTGCAAAGCTCTGTCCTTAGCTGGTTTAGGCATTACTGTTTAGGCCCTTCAGGTTATTTGTTCTTAATCAGACATTGTTCTTTCGGTTTTTGATCTTCCAAATCTTTGGACTTTATCTGCACTGATGAGACATAACTTGTTGAAATGACCATTTACAGAATTTAAATTAACTGCAATCTCGGTCCTTTGTTAGTTTGCTTACCTTTGAATATAGTAGTAATCCACTTTGTTTTCTTTTTCTCCAGTCTTTATTTTGTTTAGAATATTGTAGTATTTATCTCTTTACCATATGGTTGATTTTGAATTAAGACTCCAAAGTCTCACAAAGCTTATTAGTAAATGTTTGCTCATTGGAGAGCACACTGCATTCTTCTGCCATGACAATTTTTACAGAATGATAGAATTAATTCAGTTTTGAGTGAAGACAAACTCACCCTAAGATAATGTTGACAACAATTTTAACCTGTTCAATTAGTTATACATAAATAAAGCCTAGGGGTATTTTTGTATATGTAAAAACATGATAATCTCCTTCTTCATGATTAAGAATGAGCAAAGTGAGTACTTAATCATGAAGGAGGGGATTATCATTTTCTTACAATCTTTCTTAAAAACATTCAATATGATATAAATGTATTGGACAAAACTGTGAATTTCTTTTATTTAAAGTATTAGTAATAATTTTCATACGTTTTATTGAAAATAGCTAAAAAAAATTCAGGCATTCTATAGAATGACTAGATATTTTTAGGCATTCGATAGAATTCCTATTGATGTTAGGCATTCTATAGATTGCCTAAAATTACAGTCATTTCTACAGAATGCTTGATTCTTTAAATCGCCTGTAACATATACAATGTATTTTTACCTCCACTATAGGAGATGTTACTTGTCGCAAGTCGTAAGTCGTAACTGAGCTTAGGACTAGTTTAGTGAAACGCACGTATTCGTGCACGTAAGGAAATCTTAAGAGTGATTTTAGACTTACGATTTACGATCACTTTAGTGAAACGGTCGCCTGGCCTTTAGGCCATGTGAGCTATTGTCATCACTTTTCGTCCGTCGTCCGTCCGTCAACATTTCACATTTTAATCTTCTCCTCAGAAACCACTGGGCCAATTGCAACCAAACTTTGGTGGAATGGTCCTTGGATGGCCCCCTTCCAAATTTGTGTCTGACCTCCAACCAAGATGGCCACCAAGCTAAAAATAGAAAAAAGGGGGGATGCAATTTTAATTGTCCATTGCTGTTTTAGTATATGTCAAAATGAGCTCAAATTTTAACTGCAGCTACATGGCAAGGAGTAGTTTAACATATATTCCGGGTTTTTCTGTGAAATTTTTCTTTCAGCCGATTTATACCGATTATGCAAATTGGGCATATTTTGATAAAAGATCACATTTAAATCTTCTCCTCTGAAACCGCTGAACCAAATTAAACCAAACCCGGCAGGGAAGGTCCCTTTCAAAATTGTGTCCGACAGCCCCGCCCTCCATTCAAGATGGCTGCTATTGCTAAAAATAGAAATTTCTTCAATGGTCCATTGCTGCTTTATTATAAACCAAACTGAGCTCAAATATTAACTGCAGCTACATGGCAATGAGTAGTTTAAGATGTATTCTGGGTTTTTCTGTGAAATTTTTCTTTCAGCCGATTTATACCGATTATGCAAATTAGGCATATTTTGATAACAGATCACATTTAAATCTTCTCCTCTGAAACCGATGAACCAAATTAAATCAAACCTGGCAGGGATGGTCCCTGGGTGGGTCCCTTTCAAAATTATGTCCGACAGCCCCTGCCCTCCATTCAAGATGGCTGCTGTTGCTAAAAATAGAAATTTCTTCAATTATCCATTGCTGCTTTATTATAAACCAAACTGAGCTCAAATTTTAACTGCAGCTACATGGCAATGAGTAGTTTAAGATATATTCCGGGTTTTTCTGTGAAATTTTTCTTTCAGCCGATTTATACCGATTATGCAAATTGGGCATATTTTGATAAAAGATCACATTTAAATCTTCTCCTCTGAAACCGCTGAACCAAATTAAACCAAACCCGGCAGGGAAGGTCCCTTTCAAAATTGTGTCCGACAGCCCCGCCCTCCATTCAAGATGGCTGCTATTGCTAAAAATAGAAATTTCTTCAATGGTCCATTGCTGCTTTATTATAAACCAAACTGAGCTCAAATATTAACTGCAGCTACATGGCAATGAGTAGTTTAAGATGTATTCTGGGTTTTTCTGTGAAATTTTTCTTTCAGCCGATTTATACCGATTATGCAAATTAGGCATATTTTGATAACAGATCACATTTAAATCTTCTCCTCTGAAACCGATGAACCAAATTAAATCAAACCTGGCAGGGATGGTCCCTGGGTGGGTCCCTTTCAAAATTATGTCCGACAGCCCCTGCCCTCCATTCAAGATGGCTGCTGTTGCTAAAAATAGAAATTTCTTCAATTATCCATTGCTGCTTTATTATAAACCAAACTGAGCTCAAATTTTAACTGCAGCTACATGGCAATGAGTAGTTTAAGATATATTCCGGGTTTTTCTGTGAAATTTTTCTTTCAGCCGATTTATACCGATTATGCAAATTGGGCATATTTTGATAAAAGATCACATTTAAATATTCTTCTCTGAAACCGCTGAACCAAATTAAACCAAACCTGGCAGGGATGGTCCCTTGGTGGGTCCCTTTCAAAATTATGTCTGACAGCCCCGCCCTCCATTCAAGATGGCTGCTGTTGCTAAAAATAGACATGTTTTCAATTGTCCATTGCTGCTTTAGTATAAGTCAAAATTTTAACTGCAGCTACATGGCAAGGAGTAGTTTAACATATATTCCGTTTTTATCTCGCCTGGCCTTGAGGCCATGTGAGCAATTGCCATCACTTTTCGTCCGTCCGTCAACATTTCACATTTTAATCTTCTCCTCAGAAACCGCTGGGCCAGTTGCAACCAAACTTTGGTGGAATGGTCCTTGGGTGGCCCCCCTTAAAAATTGTGTCTGGTGATCCCAACTTCCAACCAAGATGGCCACCAAGCTAAAAATAGAAAAAAGGGGGATGATATTTTTAAATCTTCTCCTCTGAAACTACTGAGCCAATCTCAACCAAACTTTGCTGAAATGATCCTTGGGTGGTCCCCTTCAGACCTCCGACCAAGATGGCCACCACAGCCAAACTTAATTTAACATAGGACCCTATGGGAAATTCCCATAAAAATCTTCTTGTCTGAAACCATTTGCTCAATAAGAACAAAATTTTGATGAAATAGTCATTGGATGGTTCTCTTCCAAAAATGTGTCCGGTGGTTCGGCCCTCTGACCAAGATGGCTGCACAGCTGAACTTAGTTCAACATAGGACCCTATGGGAAATTCGCATAAAAACCATCTTGTCTGGAACCAGTAGCTCAATTAGAACCAAACTTTGATGGAATAGTCATTGGATGGTCCTTTTCCAAAATTGTGTCCGGCAGTCGCGCTCTCCCACCAAGATGGCCGCCACAGTGCAGTTGCATTGTTATTGAAAGCAGCTTTGATTCAGGTGAGCGATTACAGGCTCCTGGGAGCCTCTGGTTATTTGTCAGATTTGTGTCATATATATTTACTTGTTAAATACTAACTCTTCATTCCTAGACATATATTTTTGGATAGAACAATCAACATCAAATGTGTCATATCAAGGCATTTTCACATAATTTAAAAAGAAATTTTTAAAAAGGAATCCTCCTCATATTTTGATATTATTTAAACTATGCCCTAGACATATTTATACAGGGGTTGTCGCGATCGTGATCGTATGGTAGTTGGATTTACAAGTTGTGAGTTTGAACCCCATTCATGGCGAGGTGTACTTGATATAATATTATGTGATAAAGTTTGTCAGTGACTTGCGACAGGTTGGTGGTTTTCCCCGGGTAACCCGGTTTCCTCCACCAATAAATCTGACCGCCACGATATAACTGAAATATTTTTGAAAGTGGCATTAAACACCATAAACCATAATTTTAAAATAAATTTGAAAAGGGAATAGTCTTCATATTTTGATATTATTTAAACTACGCCCTAGACATATTTCTACATAAAGGTGATTACTACTACTTTGACCACCAGGTTTAAGACTATTCAATATTTTATTGTTATTGTGTTACTGTGTGACAAAATATGTTTTGATTAAGAGACTTGTTGACTATCGGATGAAAAAAAAATTATAAATTTACTTTTCATAAAAATTAGAAAATATTTTTTTTTTGTATTTTGGACATTGGATTATATCTTGTAACTATTTAATATATATTTGTGATCTAGGAAATATTTTTTTTATTTGGGTCTTTTTCAAATTGGTTGAAAATATACTTTAAAGACATTCTTACTATTCTTATAGACAGTGATATTATTTTAAGAAACTTAAAGCTTATAATGATTTTACAACAGTAATTTATTTTTAGAAATTTAATTTATTTATCTCAATAGATATATAAAATACAAACTTTCTTGTCATAAAATATATTTTTTTATTTTACAGTGCCAAGCAACAATCAAAGTGAATCAAACAGTCCGTCTAGTAGTCCTGGTGATAAAGGTAATCTTGGCAGAAGTCAGTCTGCAGGTTTGTATTATATATTCTCTTGTAATTCTGATGTTATACATATGTACTGACAACTGCATTAGTGGTATATGATTAGCGTGCTTGCCTTGAGAATGGTAGATCATGGGATCGAGCTCCCTGTCAGGTCAAACCAAAGACTATGAAATTGGTATTTGTTGCTTCTTCGCTAAGCACAAAGCATTAAGGAGAAAGAACTAAACTGATTGGCTCAGATTGTTCTCACTGTGATATAGCTGATAAATTGCTCATTTGGCGTTAAACAACAATTACTCACTCGCTCATAGATACTGACTAAAAGTTTCATTTACAATGACAGCCATGTTGGGAAAAAACATCAATAAGATATTATTGCTGTAGTGTCTACAGGTATTAGCTGAATGAAGCCTGTTGAATTACATTTAGCTTTATTTGGTCAGTGACAGAATAAAGTTTTGTGCAAAATTTCTGATGTCATATTCGACGAATATACATTGTGATGTTGTGTTCAATACCATACTGAGTACATGTTCACCATTTTAAAAGTTGCTGGATAAAATAATTCATTTTTTATTTAATCTTTGAGATTTGTTTTATTTATGTATTAAGTTAGTTGATCATAAAACCATATTTGCTGGAATTAAAAAACAATTTCAAATCCAGTCCATGCCAGTATAAATTTTTTTTTTTTTTTCTAAATTATATGAAAACAAATCTTATCTGTATATTTCAGTGGAATTATCAAACATTCAAAAGAGTCCAAACTCATTTAGTGGAATGATAACTCGTGAAAATTATGAAACTGATCTTAATAGTAGTGCTTATACACATGATCTCCTGGGGTTAAGTAAAACTGTAGATAGCCAATCACAGAAAACGTTACATTTGGACAATAGTCAAGGGAGACGATCCTTGGAAAGTAGTCTCTCTCATGAATCATTGAGAACTAGTCTGTCGTGTGGACATTTAGAAAACAATCAGAACCGAGCACGACGTGACAATAACTTGACTCAACAGAACTTGGAAAATAGTTTAAACAGAGGTAATCATACAAACAATTTAAATCATCAAAGGAATTTAGATGGTAGTTTGAACCGATCTGCTTACGAGGGAGGTCTTGGTAGACAGGCTTTAGAGGACAGCTTAAACCGAACAGCTCTTGAAAACAGTTTAGGACAACAAGCACTTCAAGACAGTATTAGCACATCACTCTTGGCAAGTAGTTTAAATAAACAGATGTTGGAAGGAAGTTTGAATCGAAATATGATGGAAAATAATCTCGGAAGACAGACATTGGAAGAAAATATGAAAAGAAATGCTTTAGAAAATAGTTTAGGAAGACAGACTTTAGAGGGGAGTTTAAATCGGAATATTCTGGAGAGTAGTTTGGGGAGACAAACATTAGATGGACCTTTCCACAGACCTGGTCTACAGTGAGTAATCTATTAATAGAGAAATGTCATTAGATACAGTCACGCTTTACCTTAGTGCCTCTATAGATCAATGACATATCTTATATTGTTTATAAATATACTTCCCTTTCAGGCAATTAAAATTACAGTGTAAATTATCATTCTCACCAGCCCTTCAAAATCGTTCATCATTTTCCTTGTTTTCTGCAGAAGGTATTTTTTACATCAGGTTACAATGATAATTTCTAGTTAAGTAAAAGTCTGGGTTTCTCCACTGTTGTAGTCATGCCAGTAAAGGATTATGTTGTAATTATACCCCGGAAGCCCTGAAGCCTGATTGGGGTTTACTTGACTTGTACCATGATTCTATGTTTTAGGCACAATGACAGCATTTAATATTTTAACAAATTCATGCCTGTTCAAGACAAGACATGCTAAAGTTGCTATGGTGACAATCAATATTTATCTAAAAATCTTCTAGGAATTTGTCCTTATTGTATGATAAAGCAGGATTCATGCAGGGTATTCAAGCTAGGACCTGGATTTTCAACATCATATGATGTGGGTTTTTTTTTGTGTTCAGTGAGTTAAGGCAGAAGATGACTTCATTTTGTTGACCATCACTTTTTCAAATTTCTTTTCACAATACAACATCGTGGTACAAGAATATTTGTTACAAAACTCTGGTGATCTAATGATGTAACCTAGTTTTATCTGCCGTAATGATTAGAAACACAATGGAGTAAATAATAGCTTTCTAAGTTTTAATGACCATTGTGAGTACATGGCAAACACCTTTTTTTTTAATTGAAAGATGGAATGCACATGTATCAGGAAAATCTTTCGTTTCAACTTGTTATAATACAAATAAGTTTCGGGATGCCTTGTTTACAATATTAATGCTATAGAGTTGTCTCCCTCTATAGGTTTTTCTGGAATACTTTTATTAGGAGAAGGGAGACTAGAAGACATTCTATATATTTGTGTGAATGATTGGTATGGGTTAAACATTCATAAAGATCTACTGAACCAGATGTGAAAATTGAAATAAATAATGCCCAAACAAAATCACTTAGATAGATATCTAAAAAATAATTTAAAAAAAAATAGTTAATGTATTGTTTTAGATAAATATTGATTGTCACCATAGCAACTTTAGCATGTCTTGTCTTGAACAGGCATGAATTTGTTAAACCAAACTTCCCCTATTGATTTATAGATAATAAATTGCAGGACAATTAAAAACATAGTTACATATATACATAATACACATGTAGTAGATAAGATACATACAATGTATGTAATATAATTAGTTACCTGCATTGCCAGCATCAAGTGCAGATCTCATCACTCTATCTCTTGATTCTTAATTTTGAAAAATCTGAAACAGTTTATATTTAACATTATTCAAACTTTCCACAGAGAATGCATACAAATTGAAGATGTACACCTCCTATGTTGGACAGATTTGACTTTTCTCTTATTTAATATCTATTTCGCCATTCTTTAGCTCCAACTACAAAAAGTGTGAGGGCCATGTTGTTTTACCCTTGTATCAAAGCAACTTTATAAAAGGAAATCTGTGGGATTGGGAAAACACATCATACTGGATAACTTAATTAGGCAGGACTTCATAAAACAAGTCTGTATACATTATAAGAAGTTCACTTTGAACGAAATTACAAAAAGATGTACGTCCATGATTATTTACAAAAATTGTTATCTACATTACGAAATATGCAAATTAAGGTATTATGGAAGTTTTTGATAATGTTTATTGTAGCAACAGTGACCATATACCTGATGCTGAATCTCTACTTATGGAAAACCACATCTCTGGATTAGATCACAAAGATTCTACACTGTTCCCTTTCCCATTTGCTGTTGATTATGAGGAAAGAAAATTAATGGCAACCAAAGGTATGTATAAAATCATTTATCCTAGATGGTCGTAACTGATGTGGGGCCGTCATGGTTATGGTCATATGGAAGTTGGATTTACTACTACCTGTGCAATCAGTGGATTGTGAGTTCGAATTCTGCTCATGTCAGGGTGTAGTCCATACGATATTATGCAATGAAGTTTGTCAGTGACTTGCGGTAGGTCTGTGGTTTTCTCTGGGTTCTCCGGCTTCCTCCACCAATAAAACCGACTGCCACGATATAACTGAAATAATGTTGAACTCTAATCCCTAACCCGTAACTGATGAAAATATTTTTCAACAATCACAGAACATTTGCTAAATTTTAGAATTGACATACAATGTAAATAGTATGCTTATCACAAGTCCTGATAAATGAAAGGAAAGCCCATCTCATGAAATGAAAAATCCCCTTCAGTTGCTGACATCGTTTGATTTATATTTTGTTAGATTGTTGTACATGAGGTAGTTATTGTAGACTGATTACATGTAAATTACAACCACAGACATTAAAATCAGTAATTAACTAACACCAAATGGATATAACATGATAGAATGATCACATGATCAAGTGATGTGAAACAATATCAAATTAAACAAAAAGTCAGTTTTACATTGACTGTTAACAGTCTCATCAACCTCATGTTTAACCAAAATCTCTCACAAACACAAAATCAAGGTTTGAGACATGAACAAAATGTTTCCAAAACTATTTGGAATTGAAGATTAATTGAAACGTTATGTGAAACATTTACATGCTTAAAAATCATTTTTTGGGGATTGGGGTGTATTAAGATTTTCTGTTTACAAACTTAAGTGATTTGTTCATGTTGACAGCTATGCAAAAGAAACCGGAGGGTGAATCCCGTACTCCAACAGATCTGTGGTCAGGCATGGGATTTTCGAAGTCTATGCCAGGTGAGGCAATCAGAGAGAGGCTTGCTAGACAACTACAGAGTATGCAGCTGTGTGACCCCAACATGACAACTACTTATGAGGTAATATTTTTATTTATTAATATTTTGTTTATTGTTGTGATGTATATTATGTATATTGTATGACAGGATGGATGTGTTTGGGATTAACTTGAATCATGGATAAGTTGAAATTCTGTATAATCTGAATCTCAGTTGGAATTACGTGTAAACTGAATTCTGGATAAATAGAAATGATGTGTATCCTGGATAAACTGGAATTCTGTGTTAATTGAACCCTTAATAAAACCAAAATCTATGTTTATACTTGATACAGTTGGTAACATGATATAATCTAGGTTTTATACTTGATACAGTTGGTAACATGACATAATCTATGTTTATACTTGATACAGTTGGTAACATGACATAATCTGTGATTATACTTGATACAGTTGGTAACATGACATAATTTATGTTTATACTTGATACAGTTGGTAACATGACATAATCTATGTTTATACTTGATACAGTTGGTAACATGACATAATCTATGTTTATACTTGATACAGTTGGTAGCATGACATAATCTATGTTTATACTTGATACAGTTGGTAACATGACATAATCTATGTTTATACTTGATACAGTTGGTAACATGACATAATCTAGGTTTTATACTTAATACAATTGATCACATGATTATATTTTACAGTGATGATTATTGTATTAGCATGGATTACTTTTACAACATTTCAGCCCACAATCTATTTATGTTGTATAATAAGGCTGTATTTTATATATTTCTAGTCTAACAGTGAACAGATGATGGAGGACATAGAAAGTGATCCTTGGAAAGATCAGCAGACAATTCATCACAAGAAACCTATCAACCCTGCTCCAGGAGAGTATCCTAGTCCACGTAAAAAGTGTAAGGACAAATACTAGTTTTATATATACATAAAAAACCTTCAGGAATGAAGGATGGCAATGGAAATATATTTGTCAAACAAGACATGACAATTTAACAAAACTAGAATTAACTTGATAAATTAATATTGACTAACATATCCCTTTACACAAAGAAGATGTACTGATAATAGTGTTGTATGATGGTAATACAGTATGTTTATATAAATCCATCCTCACTTGTCAATGTTTTTATGTCCACTTGTTACTCCTAACAAACTTGCTTGTATTTACCTGTACCAAGCAGGCTATTTAACCCCTGACACACTTGCTTGTATTTACTTGTACCAAGCAGGCTATTTAACCCCTGACAGACTTGCTTGTATTTACCTGTACCAAACAGGCTATTAACCCCTGCCATTGCTTGTATTTACCTGTGCCAAGCAGGCTATTAACTCCTGCCATTGCTTGTATTTACTTGTACCAAGCAGGCTATTTAACCCCTGACAGACTTGCTTGTATTTACCTGTACCAAACAGGCTATTAACCCCTGACAGACTTGCTTGTATTTACCTGTACCAAGCAGGTTATTTAACCCCTGACAGACTTGCTTGTATTTACCTGTACCAAGCAGGCTATTTAACCCCTGACAGACTTGCTTGTATTTACCTGTACCAAGCAGGCTATTTAACCCCTGACAGACTTGCTTGTATTTACCTGTACCAAGCAGGTTATTTAACCCCTGACAGACTTGCTTGTATTTACCTGTACCAAACAGGCTATTAACCCTTGACATTGCTTGTATTTACCTGTGCCAAGCAGGCTATTAACCCCTGACAGACTTGCTTGTACTTACCTGTACCAAGCAGGCTATTAACCCCCGACATTGCTTGTATTTACCTGTACCAAGCAGGTTATTTAACCCCTGACAGACTTGCTTGTATTTACCTGTGCCAAGCAGGCTATTAACCCCTGACAGACTTGCTTGTACTTACCTGTGCCAAGCAGGCTATTTAACCCCTGACAGACTTGCTTGTATTTACCTGTACCAAGCAGGCTATTAACCCCTGACAGACTTGCTTGTACTTACCTGTGCCAAGCAGGCTATTTAACCCCTGACAGACTTGCTTGTATTTACCTGTACCAAGCAGGCTATTTAACCCCTGACAGACTTGCTTGTACTTACCTGTGCCAAGCAGGCTATTTAACCCCTGACAGACTTGCTTGTATTTACCTGTACCAAGCAGGCTATTTAACCTCTGACAGACTTGCTTGTATTTACCTGTACCAAGCAGGCTATTTAACCCCTGACATTGCTTGTATTTACCTGTACCAAGCAGGCTATTAACCCCTGACAGACTTGCTTGTACTTAGCTGTGCCAAGCAGGCTATTTAACCCCTGACAGACTTGCTTGTATTTACCTGTACCAAGCAGGCTATTTAACCCCTGACAGACTTGCTTGTATTTACCTGTACCAAGCAGGCTATTTAACCCCTGACAGACTTGCTTGTATTTACCTGTACCAAGCAGGATATTTAACCCCTGACAGGCTTGCTTGTACTTACCTGTGCCAAGCAGGCTATTTAACCCCTGACAGACTTGCTTGTATTTACCTGTACCAAGCAGGCTATTTAACCCCTGACAGACTTGCTTGTATTTACCTGTACCAAACAGGCTATTAACCCCTGACATTGCTTGTATTTACCTGTACAAGCAGGCTATTAACCCCTGACAGACTTGCTTGTACTTACCTGTGCCAAGCAGGCTATTTAACCCCTGACAGACTTGCTTGTATTTACCTGTACCAAGCAGGCTATTTAATCCCTGACAGACTTGCTTGTATTTACCTGTACCAAGCAGGCTATTAACCCCTGACAGACTTGCTTGTATTTACCTATGCCAAGCAGGCTATTAACCCCTGACAGACTTGCTTGTACTTACCTGTGCCAAGCAGGCTATTAACCCCTGACAGACTTGCTTGTATTTACCTGTACCAAGTAGGCTATTAACCCCTGACAGACTTGCTTGTATTTACCTGTACCAAGTAGGCTATTAACCCCTGACAGACTTGCTTGTATTTACCTGTGTCAAGCAGGCCTGGGTGGCCGAGTGGTCAAGGTTGCTCGCTTCAAGCCTAACATGACCTGTGGGTTGCTGTCTCTTTACCCACCCCAAGTGTTAAGTTTCCAGACAATTTCCAAAAGCAGGGGATTTCACCAATCACTTTGTTTGATCTGTCCAGGCTTACCTATACCATTAAGTGATGTAGTCACGATATAGCCTAAGAATTGCTCAAGGTGATAATAAACACTAAAAACCCTAACCCTGGGCCAGGCTAGTAAACAACAGATTTTAGTATATGCTGTTTCAGATAGGAACCCTATCAAAAATGTTTATAAGAATGTAGGTACCTGAAGGTTTTGTTATGTATAAGTTAAGGGAGGATTTGTTTGTTTAGTAGTAGTAGTAATATTACAGATGACATGTGTCTCAGTAGTTGTAACCATGTTTATTTAACAGCACATGACATGTGTCCCAGTAGTTGTAACCATGTTTATTTAACTGTTTATTACAGATGACATGTGTCTCAGTAGTTGTAACCATGTTTATTTAACTGCACATGACATGTGTCCCAGTAGTTGTAACCATGTTTATTGTCCCCCGTCCGCGCAAAGCGGAGCGGGGGATATGGAAATGCTGGGCGTCCGTCCGTTAGTCCGTCAGTCCGAGATATGTTGTAAACGCTATAAGATTTTTATTTGTTGACCAATTGATTACAAATTTACACACAAGCATTATATTAGGAATCTCTAGCTTAAGCTCGGAATTGAGCAAAATTCGAAAATTGATATTTAGAAGATTTTCGACCTGAGGAATGTGATCGTGACAAATGCAATTTAAAAATGGCGGCCATTGCCGCCATTATGGTGACCATTTTGGCAGCTATTTTCAATATGGTTGCCAAAACACATAGCAAATTTCGAAGTGCTCCAATGCTCCAATTACAAAGAAAATTGATATTTAGGGGTTTTTAGAGGAATGTGATCGTGACCAATGCAATTTCAAAATGGCGGTCATTTTGACAGCCATTTTTAAGATGGCTGTCAAAATGCGTAAAATTTCGAAGTGCTCCAATTTCAACGAAAATTGATATGTAGGGTTTTTCCCACATGAGGAATGTGACAGTGACAAAAGCGATTTGAAAATGGTGAGTTATTTTTTTACTGGTACACATGTTCTTGTGTATGTGATGTACCAATAAAAATGTAGATACAGTCAAACCTGCTTTAGTGACCACCTCTATTAAACAACATCTTGTATTATGTGACCTTATATTTCATTTCCCTTCACAGTGCATTTCATATCAATTAAACCTGTATTAAGCAACCACCTGTCTTATGTGACCATATTTCACTGTTCCCTTGGAAGGTCACATAAGATAGGTTTGACTTCATCTAATTTAGTGCACACAACACGTTTCTGGAATAATCTTCATCAGGTACACTCATAGTGAAAAGATTTGAAGGCCAAATAATTTAAAAGTCTTTTAAGAGCAAGTAAGCCAAAGGACCTAAACAGGAGTTATGGGACTTTGACTATTTATTACATCGTGTAACAGTGTAAGATCTTGTGCACGCAACTCCTGAAACCATTCATCAGAATGTGTTCATGTATGGTAGGATTGTTAGTCATAATATGTAATTATACCCCCACTCCCCGGAGGGGGAGGGGGGTATACCGTTTTACCTCTGTCCGTCCTTCCGTCCGTCCAATATATTTTTCGTCGCATTTTTCTCAGCAACTATCAATGGCAGAAATCTGATATTTGGTCACAAGCTTCATATAGGTATGCCATATTGTGGGTAGCGTTTTTGGACCCGTCAGATTCCTACTTCCTGTTTGCCGACTTGGTTGGTTTTTATACACATTGAACATATATCCACATTTTTCGTCACATTTTTCTCAGCAACTATTGATGGCAGAGATCTGGTATTTGGTTACAAGCTTCATATAGGTACCCCATATCGTGGGAAGCGTTTTTTGACCCGTCAGGTTCCTACTTCCTGTTTGTCGAAGAGCGGGGGTATCATAAGTGAGCATTAGCTCACAGTTCATCTTGTTGAGCCTGCTATGCTGCCATTTTAATTCGACAAATTTTGTGGAATATGGGACTCTCACCTTTTTCGACCTACTGTATCATAGTTGGATTTTGTTTAGACACTTAGCAAAAGGTTATATGTGAAAAACCTCAAACAGTTTATTTCTGGTCTGACATTTGCAAGAGGAAGTAATCAACCTTTTTTTATCAAATTTTCTGTCTTCCTCAAGGGCTGATATATTCAGACTTTTTAATTTTGAAAACACAGTAGAGGGGATACCTTTACTGATATTAATATATCACATGGATAACATACTCACATTACACCTCTTTCTATTGTGGCGGGGGACATATGACTAGGTGTAGCAATCTTGTTTAACTGTTTATTACAGATGACACATGTCTCAGTAGTTATACCTATGTCTATATGTTTATTTAACTGTTTATTACAGATGACACATGTCTCAGTACTTGTAACCATGTTTATTTAACTGTTTATTACAGATGACATGTGTCTCAGTAGTAATAACCATGTTTATATGTTTATTTAACTGTTTATTACAGATGACATGTGTCTCAGTAGTTGTAGCCATGTTTATATGTTTATTTAACTGTTTATTACAGATGACATGTGTCTCAGTAGTAATAACCATGTTTATATGTTTATTTAACTGTTTATTACAGATGACATGTGTCTTAGTAGTAGTAACCATGTTTATACGTTTATTTAACTGTTTATTACAGATGACATGTGTCTCAGTAGTAGTAACCATGTTTATATGTTTATTTAACTGTTTATTACAGATGATATGTGTCTCAGTAGTAGTAACCATGTTTATATGTTTATTTAACTGTTTATTACAGATGATATGTGTCTCAGTAGTAGTAACCATGTTGATAGTGCAACTTTACCATCAGTCAAACCTTGGTGGTCTAATACTATTGAGTTGGCCGAGCTCTTCAGTAAGCTGGGCTTAGGCAAATATACTGATCTGTTTCAACAACAAGAGGTAATATACTGAAATTGACAATCTTAGATGTAACAATTTGCTGCAGGATTTTTCTACCATTTGGCTGACAAAATTAATTTGTCAAATAGGAATGAAATTAAATGAAGACACAGAAACATAAAACATACATGTACATTATATAAAATATCCTGTGATACAGTCTTCACAATGGGCTAAGATTCGTCCTCAAACTTTTAACAATTATTGCTAACTATGGGAAACATTGTCTATATGTGAAAGATGCTGTGCTATGTACAAACAAGAATTATAGCTATACACACAATAATAGCATAATTATTGACAACACACAAATAAAAAATTCTGAGAAAATCTCATTGTCCTGGATAACATTTCCCAAATGATTAAGCCAGTAACAAGCAAGTTCAGCTGACAGATATATAGCATTATATTCCTCTTCAGTGACAACTTTATACTGTGTATGATCATCATAGGTATTTGTTCATTCATGGGTTAAACATTTCTTTGTTCAAATTTATCTGCATCTTGCAAAGACCGCATCGGGGACGTAATGTTTAGCGTGATCGTCTCGAGTGCGGTAAATTGTAGGTTCGAGCCCCTGTCGGGTCAAACCAAAGACTATAAAATTAGTATTTGTTGCTTCTCCGCTAAGCACGCAGCATTAAGGAGAAAGAGCGAAGACTGGTTGGGTTGGAATCAGAATAATGTGTCCGAGTGGAGCAACATGTCTACCCGCAGACTGTTGTTTCAGTGAGCTAGCACTATTAAATTCCAACTCAGTGTGTTGATCTAGAACAAAGCGGACGTCATCATCATCTCATTGAAAATTAACTTGTTCTCGCCATGATATAGCTGAAATCTTGCTGAATTAAAACAAAAATCACTCACTCACTCTGCATCTTGCAAAGCATATTTTTGCACTAAAGACAAGTATAGTAAGATTAACATGTAAACACACACTTATATCTAGAAGCATTACCATTTGAATATATTTATTATTATAGATTGATTTGTCTACATTCCTTACTCTAACTGACCAAGATCTGAGAGAGTTGGGTGTATCAACTTTCGGAGCAAGACGCAAGATGTTACTTGCTATAACAGGTTTGTTTTCTTTATTTTAACTCCATCATTTTAAAAGAGTCTTAATATAATTATTTTCCTTATAATATGAATTTCTTATGAGGTATTCTATTTTTTAGAATATTTCTTCAAAAAGTTTTATTTGCCTTGCTTTTTAAGAAAACATCTGAATTTTACATGATTTTTCTGAGAGATTTTAAATAAGGAACTTTCATGTCAGTTGAAAGTGTGTAATTATTTTACATTTGAAAACATTCCTAAGGCTTTCCTTTGGATTATAATTATTTCTGATAAAAATTGTCACGAGCTAATCTATCCCACCAAGCTCAAGTCTCAAATTATTAGCTTTGCCACTTGTTGCTTTACAATTGTCATTATTTGTTACTGTAAAATATACTATATGTAACAATATGATATGTAGCTGATACAGCACGCACAGCGTGATTTAGCAAGAAATCACTCGGGTCCGATGTCGGTGAAATCAAGAAAATGTCGGAGAAATTAAAAAAAAAGTTGGTGTTGACACCGCGAAATGTCCGAGAAAAATCGAACACAGTGATTTACTATGAAACGCCGACAAAACACCGACATTGACGATTAGACGCCGCGAAATAAAGAAATGGGATATTAACCTTTATTTGTACATTTGTATGTTCTTGAGACTGTCATTTTTGATAATATGATTCTTTTTCAGGTGTGCAAGCTATGTGATCATTTTTCGTTCTTTAATTCTGATATTTGCTTTTGTTTTAATCTATTATGTTAAGAAAACAATGCCGGTACAAACGTTTAGTATTATGTGATCATTACCATTTATAAGCTTGTGTTGTATTATTTTGTTAATTAAAATAAACTTGATCTTTTAAATGCAAGCTTGGTATCCCGAGTTAATTTGCTTTCGGGTGTTCAATTAATGTTGACTTGGCATGTGACTTAAGTTCACCTGTTACAAAAGTTTCTAGATCCCAAAAGCACGCTTTGATCGATAGCATGTGGAAACCTTTCTAGATTCTCATTCACGTGAAAAATATGTGTACAAATCAGAAATGGAACTTTTATTAAAGGTAAAATGACACGTGGCTTGCAAGGGGATTAATGACATACAAATACGAAAAAGCATGTTTACTTTAGATAAAAAAATTACATTGATTTTTTTTTTCTTTTCAATCATTCTCTGTGTGTTTTTAAATCAATCCCCCAGCCTCAGGTAATTGTGTATTTGACCTTTTAGTGACCGAGTTCAATGTGTGCACTACATAAAAATAGACACATCCGTACATTGATAAAACACAGGTGATTATCAACTCGTGAGAGAAAAAAAAATAACACCGATATAAACCAATCGAAATGTTGGATTAGACAAGGATTTATAATGTAGGACTACTATATAAATCCTTGGATTAGATAATATACACAAAACAAGATGCTTGCTCAGCCTCATATATCCTATAAATAAAATGTATGCCATGCTGGCATCCCTGAAAAAAAACCGGTATCAAATTGAAATATAAAGTACGAAACAGTAAAAAAAACAAAACTAAGCAACAAAAAACAAAAGAACACATGAAGTGCAGCTACATGTACGTGTATACACGTATGATTTTCGCCGCGGTGTTGTCACCGACAATTAAAATATTTCACCGACATTTAGGTCCTAATTTGTAAATTTTCGCGGTGAAAGTTTCACCGTGATTTCACCGACATTTTACTGTGATTTTATGACATATCACCGACATTTCACTGCGAAAAAACACCGACCAAGGTGATTTCTTGCTAAAACGCGCTGTGCGTGCTGTATATATAGTGATATTATCCCCATTCAAAGAAACATACTGTAAAATATACTATATGTAACAATATGATATGTAGCTGATATATATAGTGATATTATACACAAACAAAGAAACATACTGTTGAATTGATTGTAGGTTTCATTAGTATGACCTACCTTTCAATCTGATTGATTTATTGTTGTTTAATGTAAAGTGAAATTTCTGCCAGTCTGATTGAGTAAATTGCCCCATTAACATATAAAACAACTTGATTTAACCTTTAGATTCTCTTAGATTGTAGCTTTTTATTGGTATTAACTCAACTATCTTGCCAGTTTTTAATAGGTGTTATTTTATTATTTAATATAAAGTTCACCTTGATGTTAGGTAACATCTACAGTATAACATCTAGTCCATTTTTCTCTAATGTTGTTTTTTTTTAGATTTGAATAAAAGAAAATCCATGATGAACAACAATGATGTAAACTATGAAGAGAGTTCCAGTCAACAGCAACACATGAGTACAATGTCTCCAGCATCTCTAATGAGTCAGGCCCCATCAACTTACACTCGTGTGAGAGCTCCGCCTGGATTCGGACCGCAACCCCAACACATGCCAGTCACTCTAAACAGTGCACCATTTTCTGCCGGTGATATTCAAGGACTTACTTCACATAGCCTCAGCAGTAGTGCCGGGAGCAATCTTTTCGGAAGCCACGGACCCATCGGATTGGGTTCACGGCACTTGTCATCAAATTCGTTGTCAGCTAGTGCGTCAAGCATGAATTTTCGTGACGGAAATACAAACAGCCTTAGATCAACGAACAGTTCAAGATCAGATCTTGCTAGTCTTAGTGGAAGATGGTGATATTTTATTTACTTCCACAATTGTAAAGAAATGTGTACTGTTGTGTTATCTTGTATTTGATCAATACCGTAGCTTAAAGCACTTCAGAAAATAATCAGATTTTTTTCAGAAACACCTATACAAACTCATTTTGTGTTTTAAAACCAAAATTATTAATTGATACAGTTGAACAAGAATAGTACCTCAACCTTCAATTGAGTAATTAAATACAAATTAATACATCTATGCAGGTTTTTTCAGAAATATTGTTGATAATTTAAGGTACACATATGTTGAATTGTTTGAAACAATTTTAGATTATGATGAAAGATACCACGACATTACAATGTACAAATAATTATATTTGATTAAGAAATGAATAACTAACAATGATAATTATATTGTTTATTTGTTCTTTTCACATATCATTTGGTCATAGCTTTTAAAGTCATGAATAAAAAATGAAAATACAATCAATTTTCATATAGTCGGCAAAAAATGGAACATGGTAGAAATTGTCGTCAGTCTGAAATATAAGTGTTGTATTGCAAGTGTTCTCATGAGTAATTGTTTTCGTATGTAGAGTGCATCAGAAAAATTGATCAAAAAGGGGAGATAATTCATCTTCAGTGACAAATTTACTGAGCGTTATATAAATAATAGAATGATTCACAATACTAACAAACTGTTATAATATCCTTGATAATTATTATGAATAACACATGTACAAAATCTTTCAAACAGAAGAATTTTATTGTGAGGTGGCCAACTCAATATATTTTCAGTCTCTTTTCCATGTTTATATACACATTTTAATAATCCTACATTATAGTTGCTTTATTTCAAGTATTTATACAAATGCTTGATTGAAAACATTTATGTTTAAAGAGTCATATTACACAAAAAATAAAAGAATCAAATTCCTGTTAGCTTACACACTTTTGGTGTATTAATATAAAAATAGTTCCAATCAACATAGTTCTAACATAAAAGATTGACCAATATTGATATGTCTTCCTCATCAATAAACAAGAAAGTTGTTAGAGTTTGTTGACGGTAAACAGATAATATGTCAATATTACATTTAAAACTAGTAAAATTAAACAAACATTCAAAAAAACTTCACATGAGTGCTTGCAAATCTTTTTTTTTGCCTGAATTGTGAAGATTTTGGATTGTATAGTTTTGAAAAGAACAATTAAGGCACTATAATAATTATTGTTGAAGCATGTGATATAATCATAAGTATAATGTGATTTTTGTAAATAATTTGTATTTCACCTAGATAAAAAGGTTGTTGCAGGCAACAATTGTTTGTTTAAACATAGCTTTGTATCTTTGTTTAAAATAAATGGGAGGATGCCATGATTGATCATTAATACTAGTAAAGATTTGTCATACAACAAACAAATGATCTATAGTGCTGTTGTATACACAGATTTTATGTTTATGTTCTAGATCTTAATATGATAAGCTATGATGATGTTGTGTTCAGTAAATATATAGCTTTGGAAGAATATGAAAGAAAATTAATAATAGCTGTAAAAATAATTTGTGACAATATTAAAGAACAAGGTAATATCAAGATGTAGATCTTGTCTTGTTAGAGGTTGTTTTGTTTTGTCTAAAAAATGTAATAATTATGAGGTTTCAAAATGGAATATACTCCCAAGTCACTCTTTGTCAAGGGTAATAATTAATATCTTTTAGGTCTTGAGTTACCCTATGAACCCTTATAGGTCAAAGGTGACAAAGGATACTTCTGGAACCTCATTTGTTTCTTACAAAATACTTTATAATATGTAGTCTGAACTTTGTACAAAGACAAAAATGTGATGAAAAATGCTGTGATGATTTATAGGCTTTTTTTGCTTTTTATATATGTCTAAATAATTCATGACAAAAATCTTGAAGCTTTTATCCAAGACAGTGGACCTTTTTAATAGGAGGTCACATGGCACAATTTTTTAAATGCTGTAAATAATTTAGCAGGTCTACTTTAATCGAAACATACAAAATGTACCTCCCACCCAAAGAAAGCAGGTGATTTTGAATTAGGCCATTATCAAGGTGAATTTTGCAAATTCTTTTGGAATATCTGCTTTATATCAGTTTTTAAAGAATCCACCTATAATAGTGAATTAGAATTCCTTTCTTTCGCTGGGAAGTATGTTGAAATGGAATCTCTTGATATTATTTTACTTGGATACATGTATATTCTAAAGTAGTGTGTAGCCATGACAATTGTTGAAACAAAAATCATAGTTTCAAACTTTTTATGTTTTCAGTCTACACAAAACTTGCAAAAATAAATTTTGAAAATTTTGTAATGTCATCTGTTGTGATGTTCACACTCACTGTTCAGATGGGAAATAGGCATAATCCAAATTTAGAGTTATCTCCTCTTTGGTAACACTATAAAGTACATTACAGTTTGGATTAGAGATTAATCATAAACTAAATTTGTTTTTCTGTTATTTATTAAATTGTGCCATGTAACACCACCTCATTTTGATATCATAATGAAACAATTTGTACATTTTACATAACATATCTGTTAATAAGATTTCATGATGTATAGTATATATGTACATGTATGGATATATTTATCATATTGCTCTGAAGATTGAAATCATCTATGTTTTAATTATAACTATGCAAAAATTAAATAAAACTAGAACAAATATTTACTATTCAAAACCGATAATTACCACGAAGAATTTTAATCTACCAGAAAATAAAAGTGAATTTATTAATGATAAGATTTTTGGTATTACCCGGTATTTATTGAAAAGTATTTTTGTTCTCACTATACAAGTATTTGAGAATCTTAATAGACTTGGTTATAATAACATATCTCCACTGAATAACCTATTAAAATGCACCATTTTTTTTACACCATAAAATACTTGTGAATTATCCAGAGAATTATATAGAAAATGGCATCATGTTTTTTTAGTAGCAATATAAATGTTATTTACAAGAAATAATGGCCATTCAGAGAATTTAGTGGATGCAATTTATCCTGAAAATGTTTTTTCCATTTTTTTGTTATTTTTAATCTTCCTTTTTCGGGTTTTGTCTGAAGCTTGAACAACTTGCTTATTTATTTTTTGTACCTTTGATAATCTGATACATGTATTTATGATTAATCTTTGATTGTTTATTTTCTTTGTCAATGTTTAGATATAAGATGTATTTGTTATTGTTAAATCAATTTGTTTTCTAGTCTTGTATATTTCACCACGAGTCATAAAGATCATTTTATATTATCTCCCTTTAAATACTAAATCTACTATTACTGGTTAAGCTGAATTTATTTAGGCAAGCAATCATTCTTTATTTTGGCATGGAAAACACCTGATAATTCAATATTTCTGTTCATGAAATAACAAAATAACTTTTTGAATAAATTATCGTTAAAAATAAGTTTAAAGTCTCTGATTTTGGATGATATGAATTTTTTTTTCTCTAACTTCTAAAAACAATCTTGTACACAAATTTGAATTCTTATACTAATATAACCTGGATTCACTTCAGTTGTATAAAGTTGTACATTTGTAGACACATTTTAAGCCAGTATAAAGTTTTGTTATTTACTTATCTCTATCTATAGTTACATTTCATTTTCATATCATCCACATATGGACAATCAAAACTTATATTTGTTAATTACAACAATGAAAAGGTATTCAATTACAGAAGATTATGTTGGATATTTATTGTCACTTGAAAGTACAGATTGTGTGATCTTATATTTATTCCTTTAAATGATAAAAATGATAATTACACCAAGTATTATGTAGCGATCTTTATTCTCGGTCCCAAATAATTTGTAGCATTAGCTCTTCAAGTTTTCAACATTTGTCCATTTCTTTTTCTTATTGCAATAAAAATGGGTTTAATTTTTTTTTAAGTATATTCATCAACAAAAGAAATGTGAACTGTCGGGGTTGTGCTTGTATGGTAATTGGATTTATAACTACCTGTGCAATCAATGACTATCACCATTAAAGTTGTGAGTTCAAATCCTACTCATGGCTCACTCGATACAATATTATGTGATAAAGTTTGTCATTGACCTGTGGCAGACCGTAACGTTGGTTTTATCTGGGTACTCTGGTTTCCTCCACCAATAAAACAGACTTCCATGATATAGCTGAAATATTGTTGAAAGTGATGTTAATTTCTTCAATTTTATTAGATCTGAGGTCTGTTGTCCACAAATAATTTTTAATCTACAGTCCTAACAAACTGAACGTTTATTTTACATGACATAATGTTGTTTTTTTTTGTATGCTGGTTGTAAGTTAGAATACATCCTATCTTTATGTAGTTATATTATTATAGTAAGGTATTTACTTATCTTTTCATTTTTATGTTCATTGTTACAGCATCTTGTTTTTATTATAGAAAAAAAAATGTTTGTAAAATAAAACATATGAATATATATATATACATACATTGTAGAAAAATGTTAGATCTTAAAATGACATGAAATTTTACTCTACATCAAATCCGTCCATAGCTCACTAGATTTGAGCTTTCTTCAGACTGTGATTAAACTTTTCTCTTTGCCATATATTGCCAGTATATGCAGCATATTCATTCAGGGTTATGGTAGAGAAGAGTTCAAAAATGAAATCCTCTGAAAAAAAAATCCATTTTCATAAATATTTGGTTTTACTTTTGAATAAAGTAGAAAATGATAAATTCTTATTTTTAGAAATAAAGCACACTTAACTTACACATAAGTGGATTAAATAACATGTAGTGGCAAATGTTGACTGTCTGAATTGGAAATCAATGAAAACAATGGTATTTTTATTCAAATCTTCAAAGATTGATATAAAAACTTTTGATCTTAAACAAATGAAGGCACTAGAAACATGTTTGAAATATTGGTAAAGAAATAAGTTTTTTTTGTTTTTCTTACATATAAGATTTAGTTTTTGGGGAGACCACTAGATAATTCATAAATTAATATCTGCCATTGTTTCTTTTTTTCTATAAATACCTCAGTTTAATTCTGCCATTGTTCAACATTATTGTTTGTTATATATTTTTTTTTTATAAAGAGGACAATTTTAAGTGCTAGCCTTTTTTATTATTATTACTATTATAGACATTTAACTGACTGTTTTGTTTAATAGTTTATTTTTTATCTTACATGTGTTTTGTCATGTAATAAATTACATGAATTCTTCTCCAGTAACAAAATATATTAGTTATGATCTTTATTAATTGTCAAAAAATGTTTGTTTTCTCCAGTTGGCAAATATTAATTTGAAAATATACTATCATTAATATAAAGTTGATGTTCCAGAAAAATCTTCAGTTTTTGGTTGTATGTGATGAGCAGGGTTGCTAAAGGCCACTAATAAGATTGTTTTACTACATAAAGCCTGAAATGACCTTTTGAGATGAAAAAATTGCTTAGTTCAATACTATAGACTGTTCTTAAGACTTGAGAAAAAATTGAGATCAGTTGGGACTACTCAAGATATTTTTTTTTTTTTTACTAAATGCTCTTTATTTTTTCATTTTTGAGAACAAATTTCAACAAACTTCACAACTTATTGAACAAGTAGAATCATTTTGTTTTTGTTTTTTATGTCTTTGCTCAATTTTATTTGGTTGTTTTGACATTTTTGTTCAATGACATTTTAGTACTATTTAATTATGCAAATTTAATTGAAATCATGATCTATTATTGTATGTTTATATTTTTCTGTACTTATTTAGAGATTATGGGTTTTCTGTAACTATTTATAGATAAAGGTCCACTGGTATGTGTCCATTAAGAGAACATTTGAGTATTGAAATTTCAACAAAGAATTTTGTAATTATGTGTTTTCAGCTTTTATTTCCTAATATTTACAAGAATAGCATTCTATATGAATTTAATGTTAAAACCTCTTTTTTTTACCATCATATGTAAATGAATAACTATAAATGAATTTATATATTACCCTATTTGAAGTTTCTGTCTAATATTATTTGTAGTATTCAAAGCTGAACAATATGCATGTATTTCCCTTACAGAAAAATACATGATAGAATTTTTTCCTGAAATCATCAGATTTACCAAAATTCTTTGTTGATCTCAATATAGCATCAAATGAGTATTAATGGCTGATAAAGATTGGCTTTCGTTCAAAACTGCACGAAGGTTGTCAAGAGGCTTGTTTTTCTAAGGTTATTCTGAACATTATTGCCATGCAGTTGTTTTCAGTGATCTGTTTGAAAAAAAAAATGTTAACTTTATGCATTTTTATAATATATTTTGAAAATATATACATATTAAAAAAATGAAATACTTAACTAAAAATTAAAATTATTTATATTTAAAAACTGATGATTAATGCAGTGCACATAACAAATTGAATTAATTAAATAAGAAATTTGACCATTATAGATCTCTTGTTGGCTAAACTAATTTTAATTATAACTCAAAAATGTGAATTTGGAATAGAAGAATCTCCTAACTATTAATGTTAAATCAAAGATCTGTCCATTTATTGTAACATATCTTATAGATTATACACCAAAAACATAAAGAGTAAAGGCCACTAGTTAGATCTATACACCAGTCTCATAGTCCAGGCAATTGTACCTTTTTTGAAGTGTGTGGCTTGCTAATAACTATTACTAGTACATAAAATATTATTAAAAAGAAATTCTTGGGAAGATAGTGATAGATTGTTCTGTGTATTAACCTATGAGAATCAAGCCTAAAGCAACCAAGGAAAGTACTGTACTTGGTTACCTCCTTATATATGCAAATTAACCTGCTGTCAATCAAATGTGAAGGGTAGATATGCATGATTGATAAATAATAGCTGCTGGCATAGTTACAATTATAATATTTATATATTTTTTCTGATAATCATGTTATGAGTATTCTTGCTTTTGAAAAAAAAATGAAATAATAAAAAAAGTTTTCTCTGTGATTGGTTTTTTTTTTTGGTTATTGATGAAAACTTTGCTGCAAATACTGTGCATAAGTGTTCATCCAATATATTGCTATGTAGTTAGGGTCAATAGCATTTTTTCCAGAATTTTGGTAAAAATACTATTAAATGAAGAAAAAAATATTAAATGTACACACAGCTTAATCAGAAGCTTGTTTTAGTCTGTATTTCACACCTGATATTAACCATATCTGTGGTGTAATGGTTAGCATGCTCGCTTCGAGTGTGGTAGATCATAGGTTGGATCCCTGGTCAAACCAAAGACTATCAAATTGGTATCTGTTGCTTTTCCTCTATGCACACAGCATTAAGGAGAAAGAGCAAAAACTGGTTGACTCTGAATCAGGATAATGTGTCTAAGTGGAGCGATATTTCTACCCATGGATAGTTGTTTCAGTGAACTGGCACTATAAAATCCAACAAATCGTGTGTGTCTAGTACAAAGCAGACATCATTATCAGTTCATGGAATGTAACTTGTTCTTGCCATGATAGAGCTGAAAAATTGCTCATTTGGCATTAAGTTAAACAACAATGACTCGCTCATACTTGAGACTAAATACTTTTATATTGCCTCATTTTAGAAGATATTACAACTTTTCTGCTCAAGATGTAATCCATGGCAGAAATGGTACTTGGATAATCCTCAATATTATATATAATTTTCGACTCATTCTGAAATTCAGGTCAATTATGCTTTCCAATATATTAAGAAACCACATGTGTGATAGAATGGCTACATGGTGAGAATGTTATATATGTGACTGTCTGCAATTTTTATGTTTTTGTGTCCACTGAAAAGTCCCCACGACACACATGGGCTGGAGGATATAGCAAGGACCTCTGTTTTTCAACTGTCAGTTGTTAATGACATGACATGAATAATTGTTAAAAGATTTAAATAGTAATATTTTACAGGAAACTTTTTTCATTGAAGAACATTGGCTAAGTTTGAAAAAGGAGGGTATTTTGGATGAACTCTATTATGGTTAAGATTTTAGAGCCACATTGATGGTGTAATAGTTAGCCTGCTTGTCTCGTGTACTGTAGATTTTAGAGCCACATTGATGGTGTAATAGTTAGCCTACTTGTCTCGTGTACTGTAGATTTTAGAGCCACATTGGTGGTGTAATAGTTAGCCTGCTTGTCTCGTGAACTGTAGATTTTAGAGCAACATTGGTGGTGTAATAGTTAGCCTGCTTATCTCGTGAACTGTGGATTTTAGAGCCACATTGGTGGTGTAATAGTTAGCCTACTTATCTCGTGAACTGTAGATTTTAGAGCCACATTGATGGTGTAATAGTTAGCCTGCTTGTCTCGTGTACTGTAGATTTTAGAGCCACATTGGGGGTGTAATAGTTAGCCTGCTTATCTCGTGAACTGTAGATTTTAGAGCCACATTGGTGGTGTAATAGTTAGCCTGCTTGTCTCGTGAACTGTAGATTTTAGAGCCACATTGGTGGTGTAATAGTTAGCCTGCTTGTCTCGTGAACTGTAGATTTTAGAGCCACATTGGTGGTGTAATAGTTAGCCTACTTGTCTCATGAACTGTAGATTTTAGAGCCACATTGGTGGTGTAATAGTTAGCCTGCTTATCTCGTGAACTGTAGATTTTAGAGCCACATAGGTGGTGTAATAGTTAGCCTACTTGTCTCATGAACTGTAGATTTTAGAGCCACATTGGTGGTGTAATAGTTAGCCTGCTTGTTTCGTGAACTGTAGATTTTAGAGCCACATTGGTGGTGTAATAGTTAGCCTGCTTGTTTCGTGAACTGTAGATTTTAGAGCCACATTGGTGGTGTAATAGTTGGCCTGCTTGTCTCGTGAACTGTAGATTTTAGAGCAACATTGGTGGGTGGTGTAATAGTTAGCCTACTTTGTCTCGTGAACTGTAGATTTTAGAGCCACATTGGTGGTGTAATAGTTAGCCTGCTTGTCTCGTGAACTGTAAATTTTAGAGCAACATTGGTGGGTGGTGTAATAGTTAGCCTACTTTGTCTCGTGAACTGTAGATTTTAGAGCCACATTGGTGGTGTAATAGTTGGCCTGCTTGTCTCGTGAACTGTAGATTTTAGAGCCACATTGGTGGTGTAATAGTTGGCCTGCTTGTCTCGTGAACTGTAGATTTTAGAGCCACATTGGTGGTGTAATAGTTAGCCTGCTTGTCTCGTGAACTGTAGATTTTAGAGCCACATTGGTGGTGTAATAGTTGGCCTGCTTGTCTCGTGAACTGTAGATTTTAGAGCCACATTGGTGGATGGTGTAATAATTAGCCTGCTTGTCTCGTGAACTGTAGATTTTAGAGCCACATTGGTGGTGTAATAGTTGGCCTGCTTGTCTCGTGAACTGTAGAAATTAGAGCCACATTGGTGGTGTAATAGTTAGCCTGCTTGTCTCGTGAACTGTAGATTTTAGAGCCACATTGGTGGGTGGTGTAATAATTAGCCTGCTTGTCTCGTGAACTGTAGATTTTAGAGCCACATTGGTGGTGTAATAGTTAGCCTGCCTGTCTCGTGAACTAGATTTTAGAGCTACATTGGTGGTGTAATAGTTAGCCTGCTTGTCTCATGAACTGTAGATTTTAGAGCCACATTGGTGGTGTAATAGTTAGCCTGCTTGTCTCGTGAACTAGATTTTAGAGCTACATTGGTGGTGTAATAGTTAGCCTGCTTATCTCGTGAACTGTAGATTTTAGAGCCACATTGGTGGTGTAATAGTTAGCCTGCTTATCTCGTGAACTGTAGATTTTAGAGCCACATTGATGGTGTAATAGTTAGCCTGCTTGTCTCGTGTACTGTAGATTTTAGAGCCACATTGGTGGTGTAATAGTTAGCCTGCTTATCTCGTGAACTGTAGATTTTAGAGCCACATTGGTGGTGTAATAGTTAGCCTGCTTGTCTCGTGAACTGTAGATTTTAGAGCCACATTGGTGGTGTAATAGTTAGCCTGCTTGTCTCGTGTACTGTAGATTTTAGAGCCACATTGGTGGTGTAATAGTTAGCCTACTTGTCTCGTGTACTGTAGATTTTAGAGCCACATTGATGGTGTAATAGTTAGCCTGCTTGTCTCGTGTACTGTAGATTTTAGAGCCACATTGGTGGTGTAATAGTTAGCCTACTTGTCTCGTGTACTGTAGATTGTAGAGCCACATTGGTGGTGTAATAGTTAGCCTGCTTGTCTCGTGAACTGTAGATTTTAGAGCCACATTGGTGGTGTAATAGTTAGCCTGCTTGTCTCGTGTACTGTAGATTTTAGAGCCACATTGGTGGTGTAATAGTTAGCCTACTTGTCTCGTGTACTGTAGATTTTAGAGCCACATTGATGGTGTAATAGTTAGCCTGCTTGTCTCGTGTACTGTAGATTTTAGAGCCACATTGGTGGTGTAATAGTTAGCCTACTTGTCTCGTGTACTGTAGATTGTAGAGCCACATTGGTGGTGTAATAGTTAGCCTGCTTGTCTCGTGAACTGTAGATTTTAGAGCAACATTGGTGGTGTAATAGTTAGCCTGCTTATCTCGTGAACTGTAGATTTTAGAGCCACATTGGTGGTGTAATAGTTAGCCTACTTATCTCGTGAACTGTAGATTTTAGAGCCACATTGATGGTGTAATAGTTAGCCTGCTTGTCTCGTGTACTGTAGATTTTAGAGCCACATTGGTGGTGTAATAGTTAGCCTGCTTGTCTGGTGAACTGTAGATTTTAGAGCCACATTGGTGGTGTAATAGTTAGCCTGCTTGTCTCGTGAACTGTAGATTTTAGAACCACATTGGTGGTGTAATAGTTAGTCTACTTGTCTCATGAACTGTAGATTTTAGAGCCACATTGGTGGTGTAATAGTTAGCCTGCTTATCTCGTGAACTGTAGATTTTAGAGCCACATAGGTGGTGTAATAGTTAGCCTGCTTGTCTCATGAACTGTAGATTTTAGAGCCACATTGGTGGTGTAATAGTTAGCCTGCTTGTTTCGTGAACTGTAGATTTTAGAGCCACATTGGTGGTGTAATAGTTAGCCTGCTTGTTTCGTGAACTGTAGATTTTAGAGCCACATTGGTGGTGTAATAGTTGGCCTGCTTGTCTCGTGAACTGTAGATTTTAGAGCAACATTGGTGGGTGGTGTAATAGTTAGCCTACTTTGTCTCGTGAACTGTAGATTTTAGAGCCACATTGGGGGTGTAATAGTTAGCCTGCTTGTCTCGTGAACTGTAAATTTTAGAGCAACATTGGTGGGTGGTGTAATAGTTAGCCTACTTTGTCTCGTGAACTGTAGATTTTAGAGCCACATTGGTGGTGTAATAGTTGGCCTGCTTGTCTCGTGAACTGTAGATTTTAGAGCCACATTGGTGGTGTAATAGTTGGCCTGCTTGTCTTGTGAACTGTAGATTTTAGAGCCACATTGGTGGTGTAATAGTTAGCCTGCTTGTCTCGTGAACTGTAGATTTTAGAGCCACATTGGTGGTGCAATAGTTGGCCTGCTTGTCTCGTGAACTGTAGATTTTAGAGCCACATTGGTGGATGGTGTAATAATTAGCCTGCTTGTCTCGTGAACTGTAGATTTTAGAGCCACATTGGTGGTGTAATAGTTGGCCTGCTTGTCTCGTGAACTGTAGATTTTAGAGCCACATTGGTGGTGTAATAGTTAGCCTGCTTGTCTCGTGAACTGTAGATTTTAGAGCCACATTGGTGGGTGGTGTAATAATTAGCCTGCTTGTCTCGTGAACTGTAGATTTTAGAGCCACATTGGTGGTGTAATAGTTAGCCTGCCTGTCTCGTGAACTAGATTTTAGAGCTACATTGGTGGTGTAATAGTTAGCCTGCTTGTCTCATGAACTGTAGATTTTAGAGCCACATTGGTGGTGTAATAGTTAGCCTGCTTGTCTCGTGAACTAGATTTTAGAGCTACATTGGTGGTGTAATAGTTAGCCTGCTTATCTCGTGAACTGTAGATTTTAGAGCCACATTGGTGGTTTAATAGTTAGCCTGCTTATCTCGTGAACTGTAGATTTTAGAGCCACATTGATGGTGTAATAGTTAGCCTGCTTATCTCGTGAACTGTAGATTTTAGAGCCACATAGGTGGTGTAATGGTTAGCCTGCTTGTCTCATGAACTGTAGATTTTAGAGCCACATTGGTGGTGTAATAGTTAGCCTGCTTGTTTCGTGAACTGTAGATTTTAGAGCCACATTGGTGGTGTAATAGTTAGCCTGCTTGTTTCGTGAACTGTAGATTTTAGAGCCACATTGGTGGTGTAATAGTTGGCCTGCTTGTCTCGTGAACTGTAGATTTTAGAGCAACATTGGTGGGTGGTGTAATAGTTAGCCTACTTTGTCTCGTGAACTGTAGATTTTAGAGCCACATTGGGGGTGTAATAGTTAACCTGCTTGTCTCGTGAACTGTAAATTTTAGAGCAACATTGGTGGGTGGTGTAATAGTTAGCCTACTTTGTCTCGTGAACTGTAGATTTTAGAGCCACATTGGTGGTGTAATAGTTGGCCTGCTTGTCTCGTGAACTGTAGATTTTAGAGCCACATTGGTGGTGTAATAGTTGGCCTGCTTGTCTTGTGAACTGTAGATTTTAGAGCCACATTGGTGGTGTAATAGTTAGCCTGCTTGTCTCGTGAACTGTAGATTTTAGAGCCACATTGGTGGTGTAATAGTTGGCCTGCTTGTCTCGTGAACTGTAGATTTTAGAGCCACATTGGTGGATGGTGTAATAATTAGCCTGCTTGTCTCGTGAACTGTAGATTTTAGAGCCACATTGGTGGTGTAATAGTTGGCCTGCTTGTCTCGTGAACTGTAGATTTTAGAGCCACATTGGTGGTGTAATAGTTAGCCTGCTTGTCTCGTGAACTGTAGATTTTAGAGCCACATTGGTGGGTGGTGTAATAATTAGCCTGCTTGTCTCGTGAACTGTAGATTTTAGAGCCACATTGGTGGTGTAATAGTTAGCCTGCCTGTCTCGTGAACTAGATTTTAGAGCTACATTGGTGGTGTAATAGTTAGACTGCTTGTCTCATGAACTGTAGATTTTAGAGCCACATTGGTGGTGTAATAGTTAGCCTGCTTGTCTCGTGAACTAGATTTTAGAGCTACATTGGTGGTGTAATAGTTAGCCTGCTTATCTCGTGAACTGTAGATTTTAGAGCCACATTGGTGGTTTAATAGTTAGCCTGCTTATCTCGTGAACTGTAGATTTTAGAGCCACATTGATGGTGTAATAGTTAGCCTGCTTGTCTCGTGTACTGTAGATTTTAGAGCCACATTGGTGGTGTAATAGTTAGCCTGCTTATCTCGTGAACTGTAGATTTTAGAGCCACATTGGTGGTGTAATAGTTAGCCTGCTTGTCTCGTGAACTGTAGATTTTAGAGCCACATTGGTGGTGTAATAGTTAGCCTGCTTGTCTCGTGTACTGTAGATTTTAGATCCACATTGGTGGTGTAATAGTTAGCCTACTTGTCTCGTGTACTGTAGATTTTAGAGCCACATTGATGGTGTAATAGTTAGCCTGCTTGTCTCGTGTACTGTAGATATTAGAGCCACATTGGTGGTGTAATAGTTAGCCTGCTTGTCTCGTGAACTGTAGATTTTAGAGCAACATTGGTGGTGTAATAGTTAGCCTACTTATCTCGTGAACTGTATATTTTAGAGCCACATTGATGGTGTAATAGTTAGCCTGCTTGTCTCGTGTACTGTAGATTTTAGAGCCACATTGGTGGTGTAATAGTTAGCCTGCTTATCTCGTGAACTGTAGATTTTAGAGCCACATTGGTGGTGTAATAGTTAGCCTGCTTGTCTCGTGAACTGTAGATTTTAGAGCCACATTGGTGGTGTAATAGTTAGCCTGCTTGTCTCGTGAACTGTAGATTTTAGAGCCACATTGGTGGTGTAATAGTTAGCCTACTTGTCTCATGAACTGTAGATTTTAGAGCCACATTGGGGGTGTAATAGTTAGCCTGCTTATCTCGTGAACTGTAGATTTTAGAGCCACATTGGTGGTGTAATAGTTAGCCTACTTGTCTCATGAACTGTAGATTTTAGAGCCACATTGGTGGTGTAATAGTTAGCCTGCTTGTTTCGTGAACTGTAGATTTTAGAGCAACATTGGTGGGTGGTGTAATAGTTAGCCTACTTTGTCTCGTGAACTGTAGATTTTAGAGCCACATTGGTGGTGTAATAGTTAGCCTGCTTGCCTCGTGAACTGTAAATTTTAGAGCCACATTGGTGGTGTAGTAGTTGGCCTACTTGTCTCGTGAACTGTAGATTTTAGAGCAACATTGGTGGGTGGTGTAATAGGTAGCCTACTTTGTCTCGTGAACTGTAGATTTTAGAGCCACATTGGTGGTGTAATAGTTGGCCTGCTTGTCTCGTGAACGGTAGATTTTAGAGCCACATTGGTGGTGTAATAGTTAGCCTGCTTGTCTCGTGAACTGTAGATTTTAGAGCCACATTGGTGGTGTAATAGTTGGCCTGCTTGTCTCGTGAACTGTAGATTTTAGAGCCACATTGGTGGTGTAATAGTTAGCCTGCTTGTCTCGTGAACTGTAGATTTTAGAGCCACATTGGTGGTGTAATAGTTGGCCTGCTTGTCTCGTGAACTGTAGATTTTAGAGCCACATTGGTGGTGTAATAGTTGGCCTGCTTGTCTCGTGAACTGTAGATTTTAGAGCCACATTGGTGGTGTAATAGTTAGCCTGCTTGTCTCGTGAACTGTAGATTTTAGAGCCACATTGGTGGTGTAATAGTTGGCCTGCTTGTCTCGTGAACTGTAGATTTTAGAGCCACATTGGTGGTGTAATAGTTGGCCTGCTTGTCTCGTGAACTGTAGATTTTAGAGCCACATTGATGGTGTAATAGTTAGCCTGCTTGTCTCGTGAACTGTAGATTTTAGAGCCACATTGGTGGGTGGTGTAATAATTAGCCTGCTTGTCTCGTGAACTGTAGATTTTAGAGCCACATTGGTGGTGTAATAGTTAGCCTGCCTGTCTCGTGAACTAGATTTTAGAGCTACATTGGTGGTGTAATAGTTAGCCTGCTTGTCTCATGAACTGTAGATTTTAGAGCCACATTGGTGGTGTAATAGTTAGCCTACTTTGTCTCGTGAACTGTAGATTTTAGAGCTACATTGGTGGTGTAATAGTTAGCCTACTTTGTCTCGTGAACTGTAGATTTTAGAGCCACATTGGTGGTGTAATAGTTGGCCTGCTTGTCTCGTGTACTGTAGATTTTAGAGCCACATTGGTGGTGTAATAGTTAGCCTGCCTGTCTCGTGAACTAGATTTTAGAGCCACATTGATGGTGTAATAGTTAGCCTGCTTGTCTCATGAACTGTAGATTTTAGAGCCACATTGGTGGTGTAATAGTTAGCCTGCTTGTCTCATGAACTAGATTTTAGAGCTACATTGGTGGTGTAATAGTTAGCCTGCTTATCTCGTGAACTGTAGATTTTAGAGCCACATTGGTGGTGTAATAGTTAGCCTGCTTGTCTCGTGAACTGTATATTTTAGAGCCACATTGGTGGTGTAATAGTTAGCCTGCTTGTCTCGTGAACTGTAGATTTTAGAGCCACATTGGTGGTGTAATAGTTAGCCTGCTTATCTCGTGAACTGTAGATTTTAGAGCCACATTGGTGGTGTAATAGTTGGCCTGCTTGTCTCGTGAACTGTAGATTTTAGAGCCACATTGGTGGTGTAATAGTTAGCCTGCTTGTCTCGTGAACTGTAGATTTTAGAGCTACATTGGTGGTGTAATAGTTAGCCTGCTTATCTCGTGAACTGTAGATTTTAGAGCCACATTGGTGGTGTAATAGTTAGACTGCTTATCTCGTGAACTGTAGATTTTAGAGCCACATTGGTGGTGTAATAGTTAGCCTGCTTGTCTCGTGTACTGTAGATTGTAGAGCCACATTGGTGGGTGGTGTAATAATTAGCCTGCTTGTCTCGTGAACTGTAGATTTTAGAGCCACATTGGTGGTGTAATAGTTAGCCTGCCTGTCTCGTGAACTAGATTTTAGAGCTACATTGGTGGTGTAATAGTTAGCCTGCTTGTCTCATGAACTGTAGATTTTAGAGCCACATTGGTGGTGTAATAGTTAGCCTGCTTGTCTCGTGAACTAGATTTTAGAGCTACATTGGTGGTGTAATAGTTAGCCTGCTTATCTCGTGAACTGTAGATTTTAGAGCCACATTGGTGGTGTAATAGTTAGCCTGCTTATCTCGTGAACTGTAGATTTTAGAGCCACATTGGTGGTGTAATAGTTAGCCTGCTTGTCTCGTGTACTGTAGATTTTAGAGCCACATTGGGGGTGTAATAGTTAACCTGCTTGTCTCGTGAACTGTAAATTTTAGAGCAACATTGGTGGGTGGTGTAATAGTTAGCCTACTTTGTCTCGTGAACTGTAGATTTTAGAGCCACATTGGTGGTGTAATAGTTGGCCTGCTTGTCTCGTGAACTGTAGATTTTAGAGCCACATTGGTGGTGTAATAGTTGGCCTGCTTGTCTTGTGAACTGTAGATTTTAGAGCCACATTGGTGGTGTAATAGTTAGCCTGCTTGTCTCGTGAACTGTAGATTTTAGAGCCACATTGGTGGTGTAATAGTTGGCCTGCTTGTCTCGTGAACTGTAGATTTTAGAGCCACATTGGTGGATGGTGTAATAATTAGCCTGCTTGTCTCGTGAACTGTAGATTTTAGAGCCACATTGGTGGTGTAATAGTTGGCCTGCTTGTCTCGTGAACTGTAGATTTTAGAGCCACATTGGTGGTGTAATAGTTAGCCTGCTTGTCTCGTGAACTGTAGATTTTAGAGCCACATTGGTGGGTGGTGTAATAATTAGCCTGCTTGTCTCGTGAACTGTAGATTTTAGAGCCACATTGGTGGTGTAATAGTTAGCCTGCCTGTCTCGTGAACTAGATTTTAGAGCTACATTGGTGGTGTAATAGTTAGACTGCTTGTCTCATGAACTGTAGATTTTAGAGCCACATTGGTGGTGTAATAGTTAGCCTGCTTGTCTCGTGAACTAGATTTTAGAGCTACATTGGTGGTGTAATAGTTAGCCTGCTTATCTCGTGAACTGTAGATTTTAGAGCCACATTGGTGGTTTAATAGTTAGCCTGCTTATCTCGTGAACTGTAGATTTTAGAGCCACATTGATGGTGTAATAGTTAGCCTGCTTGTCTCGTGTACTGTAGATTTTAGAGCCACATTGGTGGTGTAATAGTTAGCCTGCTTATCTCGTGAACTGTAGATTTTAGAGCCACATTGGTGGTGTAATAGTTAGCCTGCTTGTCTCGTGAACTGTAGATTTTAGAGCCACATTGGTGGTGTAATAGTTAGCCTGCTTGTCTCGTGTACTGTAGATTTTAGATCCACATTGGTGGTGTAATAGTTAGCCTACTTGTCTCGTGTACTGTAGATTTTAGAGCCACATTGATGGTGTAATAGTTAGCCTGCTTGTCTCGTGTACTGTAGATATTAGAGCCACATTGGTGGTGTAATAGTTAGCCTGCTTGTCTCGTGAACTGTAGATTTTAGAGCAACATTGGTGGTGTAATAGTTAGCCTACTTATCTCGTGAACTGTATATTTTAGAGCCACATTGATGGTGTAATAGTTAGCCTGCTTGTCTCGTGTACTGTAGATTTTAGAGCCACATTGGTGGTGTAATAGTTAGCCTGCTTATCTCGTGAACTGTAGATTTTAGAGCCACATTGGTGGTGTAATAGTTAGCCTGCTTGTCTCGTGAACTGTAGATTTTAGAGCCACATTGGTGGTGTAATAGTTAGCCTGCTTGTCTCGTGAACTGTAGATTTTAGAGCCACATTGGTGGTGTAATAGTTAGCCTACTTGTCTCATGAACTGTAGATTTTAGAGCCACATTGGGGGTGTAATAGTTAGCCTGCTTATCTCGTGAACTGTAGATTTTAGAGCCACATTGGTGGTGTAATAGTTAGCCTACTTGTCTCATGAACTGTAGATTTTAGAGCCACATTGGTGGTGTAATAGTTAGCCTGCTTGTTTCGTGAACTGTAGATTTTAGAGCAACATTGGTGGGTGGTGTAATAGTTAGCCTACTTTGTCTCGTGAACTGTAGATTTTAGAGCCACATTGGTGGTGTAATAGTTAGCCTGCTTGCCTCGTGAACTGTAAATTTTAGAGCCACATTGGTGGTGTAGTAGTTGGCCTGCTTGTCTCGTGAACTGTAGATTTTAGAGCAACATTGGTGGGTGGTGTAATAGGTAGCCTACTTTGTCTCGTGAACTGTAGATTTTAGAGCCACATTGGTGGTGTAATAGTTGGCCTGCTTGTCTCGTGAACGGTAGATTTTAGAGCCACATTGGTGGTGTAATAGTTAGCCTGCTTGTCTCGTGAACTGTAGATTTTAGAGCCACATTGGTGGTGTAATAGTTGGCCTGCTTGTCTCGTGAACTGTAGATTTTAGAGCCACATTGGTGGTGTAATAGTTAGCCTGCTTGTCTCGTGAACTGTAGATTTTAGAGCCACATTGGTGGTGTAATAGTTGGCCTGCTTGTCTCGTGAACTGTAGATTTTAGAGCCACATTGGTGGTGTAATAGTTGGCCTGCTTGTCTCGTGAACTGTAGATTTTAGAGCCACATTGGTGGTGTAATAGTTAGCCTGCTTGTCTCGTGAACTGTAGATTTTAGAGCCACATTGGTGGTGTAATAGTTGGCCTGCTTGTCTCGTGAACTGTAGATTTTAGAGCCACATTGGTGGTGTAATAGTTGGCCTGCTTGTCTCGTGAACTGTAGATTTTAGAGCCACATTGATGGTGTAATAGTTAGCCTGCTTGTCTCGTGAACTGTAGATTTTAGAGCCACATTGGTGGGTGGTGTAATAATTAGCCTGCTTGTCTCGTGAACTGTAGATTTTAGAGCCACATTGGTGGTGTAATAGTTAGCCTGCCTGTCTCGTGAACTAGATTTTAGAGCTACATTGGTGGTGTAATAGTTAGCCTGCTTGTCTCATGAACTGTAGATTTTAGAGCCACATTGGTGGTGTAATAGTTAGCCTACTTTGTCTCGTGAACTGTAGATTTTAGAGCTACATTGGTGGTGTAATAGTTAGCCTACTTTGTCTCGTGAACTGTAGATTTTAGAGCCACATTGGTGGTGTAATAGTTGGCCTGCTTGTCTCGTGTACTGTAGATTTTAGAGCCACATTGGTGGTGTAATAGTTAGCCTGCCTGTCTCGTGAACTAGATTTTAGAGCCACATTGATGGTGTAATAGTTAGCCTGCTTGTCTCATGAACTGTAGATTTTAGAGCCACATTGGTGGTGTAATAGTTAGCCTGCTTGTCTCATGAACTAGATTTTAGAGCTACATTGGTGGTGTAATAGTTAGCCTGCTTATCTCGTGAACTGTAGATTTTAGAGCCACATTGGTGGTGTAATAGTTAGCCTGCTTGTCTCGTGAACTGTATATTTTAGAGCCACATTGGTGGTGTAATAGTTAGCCTGCTTGTCTCGTGAACTGTAGATTTTAGAGCCACATTGGTGGTGTAATAGTTAGCCTGCTTATCTCGTGAACTGTAGATTTTAGAGCCACATTGGTGGTGTAATAGTTGGCCTGCTTGTCTCGTGAACTGTAGATTTTAGAGCCACATTGGTGGTGTAATAGTTAGCCTGCTTGTCTCGTGAACTGTAGATTTTAGAGCTACATTGGTGGTGTAATAGTTAGCCTGCTTATCTCGTGAACTGTAGATTTTAGAGCCACATTGGTGGTGTAATAGTTAGACTGCTTATCTCGTGAACTGTAGATTTTAGAGCCACATTGGTGGTGTAATAGTTAGCCTGCTTGTCTCGTGTACTGTAGATTGTAGAGCCACATTGGTGGGTGGTGTAATAATTAGCCTGCTTGTCTCGTGAACTGTAGATTTTAGAGCCACATTGGTGGTGTAATAGTTAGCCTGCCTGTCTCGTGAACTAGATTTTAGAGCTACATTGGTGGTGTAATAGTTAGCCTGCTTGTCTCATGAACTGTAGATTTTAGAGCCACATTGGTGGTGTAATAGTTAGCCTGCTTGTCTCGTGAACTAGATTTTAGAGCTACATTGGTGGTGTAATAGTTAGCCTGCTTATCTCGTGAACTGTAGATTTTAGAGCCACATTGGTGGTGTAATAGTTAGCCTGCTTATCTCGTGAACTGTAGATTTTAGAGCCACATTGGTGGTGTAATAGTTAGCCTGCTTGTCTCGTGTACTGTAGATTTTAGAGCCACATTGGTGGTGTAATAGTTAGCCTGCTTATCTCGTGAACTGTAGATTTTAGAGCCACATTGGTGGTGTAATAGTTAGCCTGCTTGTCTCGTGAACTGTAGATTTTAGAGCCACATTGGTGGTGTAATAGTTAGCCTCTTGTCTCGTGTACTGTAGATTTTAGAGCCACATTGGTGGTGTAATAGTTAGCCTACTTGTCTCGTGTACTGTAGATTTTAGAGCCACATTGATGGTGTAATAGTTAGCCTGCTTGTCTCGTGTACTGTAGATTTTAGAGCCACATTGGTGGTGTAATAGTTAGCCTACTTGTCTCGTGTACTGTAGGTTGTAGAGCCACATTGGTGGTGTAATAGTTAGCCTGCTTGTCTCGTGAACTGTAGATTTTAGAGCAACATTGGTGGTGTAATAGTTAGCCTGCTTATCTCGTGAACTGTAGATTTTAGAGCCACATTGGTGGTGTAATAGTTAGCCTACTTATCTCGTGAACTGTAGATTTTAGAGCCACATTGATGGTGTAATAGTTAGCCTGCTTGTCTCGTGTACTGTAGATTTTAGAGCCACATTGGGGGTGTAATAGTTAGCCTGCTTATCTCGTGAACTGTAGATTTTAGAGCCACATTGGTGGTGTAATAGTAAGCCTGCTTGTCTCGTGAACTGTAGATTTTAGAGCCACATTGGTGGTGTAATAGTTAGCCTGTTTGTCTCGTGAACTGTAGATTTTAGAACCACATTGGTGGTGTAATAGTTAGCCTACTTGTCTCATGAACTGTAGATTTTAGAGCCACATTGGTGGTGTAATAGTTAGCCTGCTTATCTCGTGAACTGTAGATTTTAGAGCCACATAGGTGGTGTAATAGATAGCCTGCTTGTCTCATGAACTGTAGATTTTAGAGCCACATTGGTGGTGTAATAGTTAGCCTGCTTGTTTCGTGAACTGTAGATTTTAGAGCCACATTGGTGGTGTAATAGTTAGCCTGCTTGTTTCGTGAACTGTAGATTTTAGAGCCACATTGGTGGTGTAATAGTTGGCCTGCTTGTCTCGTGAACTGTAGATTTTAGAGCAACATTGGTGGGTGGTGTAATAGTTAGCCTACTTTGTCTCGTGAACTGTAGATTTTAGAGCCACATTGGTGGTGTAATAGTTAGCCTGCTTGTCTCGTGAACTGTAGATTTTAGAGCCACATTGGTGGTGTAATAGTTAGCCTGCTTATCTCGTGAACTGTAGATTTTAGAGCCACATAGGTGGTGTAATAGTTAGCCTGCTTGTCTCATGAACTGTAGATTTTAGAGCCACATTGGTGGTGTAATAGTTAGCCTGCTTGTTTCGTGAACTGTAGATTTTAGAGCCACATTGGTGGTGTAATAGTTAGCCTGCTTGTTTCGTGAACTGTAGATTTTAGAGCCACATTGGTGGTGTAATAGTTGGCCTGCTTGTCTCGTGAACTGTAGATTTTAGAGCAACATTGGTGGGTGGTGTAATAGTTAGCCTACTTTGTCTCGTGAACTGTAGATTTTAGAGCCACATTGGTGGTGTAATAGTTGGCCTGCTTGTCTCGTGAACTGTAGATTTTAGAGCCACATTGGTGGTGTAATAGTTGGCCTGCTTGTCTTGTGAACTGTAGATTTTAGAGCCACATTGGTGGTGTAATAGTTAGCCTGCTTGTCTCGTGAACTGTAGATTTTAGAGCCACATTGGTGGTGTAATAGTTGGCCTGCTTGTCTCGTGAACTGTAGATTTTAGAGCCACATTGGTGGATGGTGTAATAATTAGCCTGCTTGTCTCGTGAACTGTAGATTTTAGAGCCACATTGGTGGTGTACTAGTTGGCCTGCTTGTCTCGTGAACTGTAGATGTTAGAGCCACATTGGTGGTGTAATAGTTAGTCTGCTTGTCTCGTGAACTGTAGATTTTAGAGCCACATTGGTGGGTGGTGTAATAATTAGCCTGCTTGTCTCGTGAACTATAGATTTTAGAGCCACATTGGTGGTGTAATAGTTAGCCTGCCTGTCTCGTGAACTAGATTTTAGAGCTACATTGGTGGTGTAATAGTTAGCCTGCTTGTCTCATGAACTGTAGATTTTAGAGCCACATTGGTGGTGTAATAGTTAGCCTGCTTGTCTCGTGAACTAGATTTTAGAGCTACATTGGTGGTGTAATAGTTAGCCTGCTTATCTCGTGAACTGTAGATTTTAGAGCCACATTGGTGGTGTAATAGTTAGCCTGCTTATCTCGTGAACTGTAGATTTTAGAGCCACATTGGTGGTGTAATAGTTAGCCTCTTGTCTCGTGTACTGTAGATTTTAGAGCCACATTGGTGGTGTAATAGTTAGCCTACTTGTCTCGTGTACTGTAGATTTTAGAGCCACATTGATGGTGTAATAGTTAGCCTGCTTGTCTCGTGTACTGTAGATTTTAGAGCCACATTGGTGGTGTAATAGTTAGCCTACTTGTCTCGTGTACTGTAGGTTGTAGAGCCACATTGGTGGTGTAATAGTTAGCCTGCTTGTCTCGTGAACTGTAGATTTTAGAGCAACATTGGTGGTGTAATAGTTAGCCTGCTTATCTCGTGAACTGTAGATTTTAGAGCCACATTGGTGGTGTAATAGTTAGCCTACTTATCTCGTGAACTGTAGATTTTAGAGCCACATTGATGGTGTAATAGTTAGCCTGCTTGTCTCGTGTACTGTAGATTTTAGAGCCACATTGGGGGTGTAATAGTTAGCCTGCTTATCTCGTGAACTGTAGATTTTAGAGCCACATTGGTGGTGTAATAGTTAGCCTGCTTGTCTCGTGAACTGTAGATTTTAGAGCCACATTGGTGGTGTAATAGTTAGCCTGCTTGTCTCATGAACTGTAGATTTTAGAGCCACATTGGTGGTGTAATAGTTAGCCTGCTTGTTTCGTGAACTGTAGATTTTAGAACCACATTGGTGGTGTAATAGTTAGCCTACTTGTCTCATGAACTGTAGATTTTAGAGCCACATTGGTGGTGTAATAGTTAGCCTGCTTATCTCGTGAACTGTAGATTTTAGAGCCACATAGGTGGTGTAATAGTTAGCCTGCTTGTCTCATGAACTGTAGATTTTAGAGCCACATTGGTGGTGTAATAGTTAGCCTGCTTGTTTCGTGAACTGTAGATTTTAGAGCCACATTGGTGGTGTAATAGTTAGCCTGCTTGTTTCGTGAACTGTAGATTTTAGAGCCACATTGGTGGTGTAATAGTTGGCCTGCTTGTCTCGTGAACTGTAGATTTTAGAGCAACATTGGTGGGTGGTGTAATAGTTAGCCTACTTTGTCTCGTGAACTGTAGATTTTAGAGCCACATTGGTGGTGTAATAGTTAGCCTGCTTGTCTCGTGAACTGTAGATTTTAGAGCCACATTGGTGGTGTAATAGTTAGCCTGCTTATCTCGTGAACTGTAGATTTTAGAGCCACATAGGTGGTGTAATAGTTAGCCTGCTTGTCTCATGAACTGTAGATTTTAGAGCCACATTGGTGGTGTAATAGTTGGCCTGCTTGTCTCGTGAACTGTAGATTTTAGAGCCACATTGGTGGTGTAATAGTTAGCCTGCTTGTCTCGTGAACTGTAGATTTTAGAGCCACATTGGTGGGTGGTGTAATAATTAGCCTGCTTGTCTCGTGAACTGTAGATTTTAGAGCCACATTGGTGGTGTAATAGTTAGCCTGCCTGTCTCGTGAACTAGATTTTAGAGCTACATTGGTGGTGTAATAGTTAGACTGTTTGTCTCATGAACTGTAGATTTTAGAGCCACATTGGTGGTGTAATAGTTAGCCTGCTTGTCTCGTGAACTAGATTTTAGAGCTACATTGGTGGTGTAATAGTTAGCCTGCTTATCTCGTGAACTGTAGATTTTAGAGCCACATTGGTGGTTTAATAGTTAGCCTGCTTATCTCGTGAACTGTAGATTTTAGAGCCACATTGATGGTGTAATAGTTAGCCTGCTTGTCTCGTGTACTGTAGATTTTAGAGCCACATTGGTGGTGTAATAGTTAGCCTGCTTATCTCGTGAACTGTAGATTTTAGAGCCACATTGGTGGTGTAATAGTTAGCCTGCTTGTCTCGTGAACTGTAGATTTTAGAGCCACATTGGTGGTGTAATAGTTAGCCTGCTTGTCTCGTGTACTGTAGATTTTAGATCCACATTGGTGGTGTAATAGTTAGCCTACTTGTCTCGTGTACTGTAGATTTTAGAGCCACATTGATGGTGTAATAGTTAGCCTGCTTGTCTCGTGTACTGTAGATATTAGAGCCACATTGGTGGTGTAATAGTTAGCCTGCTTGTCTCGTGAACTGTAGATTTTAGAGCAACATTGGTGGTGTAATAGTTAGCCTACTTATCTCGTGAACTGTATATTTTAGAGCCACATTGATGGTGTAATAGTTAGCCTGCTTGTCTCGTGTACTGTAGATTTTAGAGCCACATTGGTGGTGTAATAGTTAGCCTGCTTATCTCGTGAACTGTAGATTTTAGAGCCACATTGGTGGTGTAATAGTTAGCCTGCTTGTCTCGTGAACTGTAGATTTTAGAGCCACATTGGTGGTGTAATAGTTAGCCTGCTTGTCTCGTGAACTGTAGATTTTAGAGCCACATTGGTGGTGTAATAGTTAGCCTACTTGTCTCATGAACTGTAGATTTTAGAGCCACATTGGGGGTGTAATAGTTAGCCTGCTTATCTCGTGAACTGTAGATTTTAGAGCCACATTGGTGGTGTAATAGTTAGCCTACTTGTCTCATGAACTGTAGATTTTAGAGCCACATTGGTGGTGTAATAGTTAGCCTGCTTGTTTCGTGAACTGTAGATTTTAGAGCAACATTGGTGGGTGGTGTAATAGTTAGCCTACTTTGTCTCGTGAACTGTAGATTTTAGAGCCACATTGGTGGTGTAATAGTTAGCCTGCTTGCCTCGTGAACTGTAAATTTTAGAGCCACATTGGTGGTGTAGTAGTTGGCCTGCTTGTCTCGTGAACTGTAGATTTTAGAGCAACATTGGTGGGTGGTGTAATAGGTAGCCTACTTTGTCTCGTGAACTGTAGATTTTAGAGCCACATTGGTGGTGTAATAGTTGGCCTGCTTGTCTCGTGAACGGTAGATTTTAGAGCCACATTGGTGGTGTAATAGTTAGCCTGCTTGTCTCGTGAACTGTAGATTTTAGAGCCACATTGGTGGTGTAATAGTTGGCCTGCTTGTCTCGTGAACTGTAGATTTTAGAGCCACATTGGTGGTGTAATAGTTAGCCTGCTTGTCTCGTGAACTGTAGATTTTAGAGCCACATTGGTGGTGTAATAGTTGGCCTGCTTGTCTCGTGAACTGTAGATTTTAGAGCCACATTGGTGGTGTAATAGTTGGCCTGCTTGTCTCGTGAACTGTAGATTTTAGAGCCACATTGGTGGTGTAATAGTTAGCCTGCTTGTCTCGTGAACTGTAGATTTTAGAGCCACATTGGTGGTGTAATAGTTGGCCTGCTTGTCTCGTGAACTGTAGATTTTAGAGCCACATTGGTGGTGTAATAGTTGGCCTGCTTGTCTCGTGAACTGTAGATTTTAGAGCCACATTGATGGTGTAATAGTTAGCCTGCTTGTCTCGTGAACTGTAGATTTTAGAGCCACATTGGTGGGTGGTGTAATAATTAGCCTGCTTGTCTCGTGAACTGTAGATTTTAGAGCCACATTGGTGGTGTAATAGTTAGCCTGCCTGTCTCGTGAACTAGATTTTAGAGCTACATTGGTGGTGTAATAGTTAGCCTGCTTGTCTCATGAACTGTAGATTTTAGAGCCACATTGGTGGTGTAATAGTTAGCCTACTTTGTCTCGTGAACTGTAGATTTTAGAGCTACATTGGTGGTGTAATAGTTAGCCTACTTTGTCTCGTGAACTGTAGATTTTAGAGCCACATTGGTGGTGTAATAGTTGGCCTGCTTGTCTCGTGTACTGTAGATTTTAGAGCCACATTGGTGGTGTAATAGTTAGCCTGCCTGTCTCGTGAACTAGATTTTAGAGCCACATTGATGGTGTAATAGTTAGCCTGCTTGTCTCATGAACTGTAGATTTTAGAGCCACATTGGTGGTGTAATAGTTAGCCTGCTTGTCTCATGAACTAGATTTTAGAGCTACATTGGTGGTGTAATAGTTAGCCTGCTTATCTCGTGAACTGTAGATTTTAGAGCCACATTGGTGGTGTAATAGTTAGCCTGCTTGTCTCGTGAACTGTATATTTTAGAGCCACATTGGTGGTGTAATAGTTAGCCTGCTTGTCTCGTGAACTGTAGATTTTAGAGCCACATTGGTGGTGTAATAGTTAGCCTGCTTATCTCGTGAACTGTAGATTTTAGAGCCACATTGGTGGTGTAATAGTTGGCCTGCTTGTCTCGTGAACTGTAGATTTTAGAGCCACATTGGTGGTGTAATAGTTAGCCTGCTTGTCTCGTGAACTGTAGATTTTAGAGCTACATTGGTGGTGTAATAGTTAGCCTGCTTATCTCGTGAACTGTAGATTTTAGAGCCACATTGGTGGTGTAATAGTTAGACTGCTTATCTCGTGAACTGTAGATTTTAGAGCCACATTGGTGGTGTAATAGTTAGCCTGCTTGTCTCGTGTACTGTAGATTGTAGAGCCACATTGGTGGGTGGTGTAATAATTAGCCTGCTTGTCTCGTGAACTGTAGATTTTAGAGCCACATTGGTGGTGTAATAGTTAGCCTGCCTGTCTCGTGAACTAGATTTTAGAGCTACATTGGTGGTGTAATAGTTAGCCTGCTTGTCTCATGAACTGTAGATTTTAGAGCCACATTGGTGGTGTAATAGTTAGCCTGCTTGTCTCGTGAACTAGATTTTAGAGCTACATTGGTGGTGTAATAGTTAGCCTGCTTATCTCGTGAACTGTAGATTTTAGAGCCACATTGGTGGTGTAATAGTTAGCCTGCTTATCTCGTGAACTGTAGATTTTAGAGCCACATTGGTGGTGTAATAGTTAGCCTGCTTGTCTCGTGTACTGTAGATTTTAGAGCCACATTGGTGGTGTAATAGTTAGCCTGCTTATCTCGTGAACTGTAGATTTTAGAGCCACATTGGTGGTGTAATAGTTAGCCTGCTTGTCTCGTGAACTGTAGATTTTAGAGCCACATTGGTGGTGTAATAGTTAGCCTCTTGTCTCGTGTACTGTAGATTTTAGAGCCACATTGGTGGTGTAATAGTTAGCCTACTTGTCTCGTGTACTGTAGATTTTAGAGCCACATTGATGGTGTAATAGTTAGCCTGCTTGTCTCGTGTACTGTAGATTTTAGAGCCACATTGGTGGTGTAATAGTTAGCCTACTTGTCTCGTGTACTGTAGGTTGTAGAGCCACATTGGTGGTGTAATAGTTAGCCTGCTTGTCTCGTGAACTGTAGATTTTAGAGCAACATTGGTGGTGTAATAGTTAGCCTGCTTATCTCGTGAACTGTAGATTTTAGAGCCACATTGGTGGTGTAATAGTTAGCCTACTTATCTCGTGAACTGTAGATTTTAGAGCCACATTGATGGTGTAATAGTTAGCCTGCTTGTCTCGTGTACTGTAGATTTTAGAGCCACATTGGGGGTGTAATAGTTAGCCTGCTTATCTCGTGAACTGTAGATTTTAGAGCCACATTGGTGGTGTAATAGTTAGCCTGCTTGTCTCGTGAACTGTAGATTTTAGAGCCACATTGGTGGTGTAATAGTTAGCCTGTTTGTCTCGTGAACTGTAGATTTTAGAACCACATTGGTGGTGTAATAGTTAGCCTACTTGTCTCATGAACTGTAGATTTTAGAGCCACATTGGTGGTGTAATAGTTAGCCTGCTTATCTCGTGAACTGTAGATTTTAGAGCCACATAGGTGGTGTAATAGTTAGCCTGCTTGTCTCATGAACTGTAGATTTTAGAGCCACATTGGTGGTGTAATAGTTAGCCTGCTTGTTTCGTGAACTGTAGATTTTAGAGCCACATTGGTGGTGTAATAGTTAGCCTGCTTGTTTCGTGAACTGTAGATTTTAGAGCCACATTGGTGGTGTAATAGTTGGCCTGCTTGTCTCGTGAACTGTAGATTTTAGAGCAACATTGGTGGGTGGTGTAATAGTTAGCCTACTTTGTCTCGTGAACTGTAGATTTTAGAGCCACATTGGTGGTGTAATAGTTAGCCTGCTTGTCTCGTGAACTGTAGATTTTAGAGCCACATTGGTGGTGTAATAGTTAGCCTGCTTATCTCGTGAACTGTAGATTTTAGAGCCACATAGGTGGTGTAATAGTTAGCCTGCTTGTCTCATGAACTGTAGATTTTAGAGCCACATTGGTGGTGTAATAGTTAGCCTGCTTGTTTCGTGAACTGTAGATTTTAGAGCCACATTGGTGGTGTAATAGTTAGCCTGCTTGTTTCGTGAACTGTAGATTTTAGAGCCACATTGGTGGTGTAATAGTTGGCCTGCTTGTCTCGTGAACTGTAGATTTTAGAGCAACATTGGTGGGTGGTGTAATAGTTAGCCTACTTTGTCTCGTGAACTGTAGATTTTAGAGCCACATTGGTGGTGTAATAGTTGGCCTGCTTGTCTCGTGAACTGTAGATTTTAGAGCCACATTGGTGGTGTAATAGTTGGCCTGCTTGTCTTGTGAACTGTAGATTTTAGAGCCACATTGGTGGTGTAATAGTTAGCCTGCTTGTCTCGTGAACTGTAGATTTTAGAGCCACATTGGTGGTGTAATAGTTGGCCTGCTTGTCTCGTGAACTGTAGATTTTAGAGCCACATTGGTGGATGGTGTAATAATTAGCCTGCTTGTCTCGTGAACTGTAGATTTTAGAGCCACATTGGTGGTGTAATAGTTGGCCTGCTTGTCTCGTGAACTGTAGATTTTAGAGCCACATTGGTGGTGTAATAGTTAGTCTGCTTGTCTCGTGAACTGTAGATTTTAGAGCCACATTGGTGGGTGGTGTAATAATTAGCCTGCTTGTCTCGTGAACTATAGATTTTAGAGCCACATTGGTGGTGTAATAGTTAGCCTGCCTGTCTCGTGAACTAGATTTTAGAGCTACATTGGTGGTGTAATAGTTAGCCTGCTTGTCTCATGAACTGTAGATTTTAGAGCCACATTGGTGGTGTAATAGTTAGCCTGCTTGTCTCGTGAACTAGATTTTAGAGCTACATTGGTGGTGTAATAGTTAGCCTGCTTATCTCGTGAACTGTAGATTTTAGAGCCACATTGGTGGTGTAATAGTTAGCCTGCTTATCTCGTGAACTGTAGATTTTAGAGCCACATTGGTGGTGTAATAGTTAGCCTCTTGTCTCGTGTACTGTAGATTTTAGAGCCACATTGGTGGTGTAATAGTTAGCCTACTTGTCTCGTGTACTGTAGATTTTAGAGCCACATTGATGGTGTAATAGTTAGCCTGCTTGTCTCGTGTACTGTAGATTTTAGAGCCACATTGGTGGTGTAATAGTTAGCCTACTTGTCTCGTGTACTGTAGGTTGTAGAGCCACATTGGTGGTGTAATAGTTAGCCTGCTTGTCTCGTGAACTGTAGATTTTAGAGCAACATTGGTGGTGTAATAGTTAGCCTGCTTATCTCGTGAACTGTAGATTTTAGAGCCACATTGGTGGTGTAATAGTTAGCCTACTTATCTCGTGAACTGTAGATTTTAGAGCCACATTGATGGTGTAATAGTTAGCCTGCTTGTCTCGTGTACTGTAGATTTTAGAGCCACATTGGGGGTGTAATAGTTAGCCTGCTTATCTCGTGAACTGTAGATTTTAGAGCCACATTGGTGGTGTAATAGTTAGCCTGCTTGTCTCGTGAACTGTAGATTTTAGAGCCACATTGGTGGTGTAATAGTTAGCCTGTTTGTCTCGTGAACTGTAGATTTTAGAACCACATTGGTGGTGTAATAGTTAGCCTACTTGTCTCATGAACTGTAGATTTTAGAGCCACATTGGTGGTGTAATAGTTAGCCTGCTTATCTCGTGAACTGTAGATTTTAGAGCCACATAGGTGGTGTAATAGTTAGCCTGCTTGTCTCATGAACTGTAGATTTTAGAGCCACATTGGTGGTGTAATAGTTAGCCTGCTTGTTTCGTGAACTGTAGATTTTAGAGCCACATTGGTGGTGTAATAGTTAGCCTGCTTGTTTCGTGAATTGTAGATTTTAGAGCCACATTGGTGGTGTAATAGTTGGCCTGCTTGTCTCGTGAACTGTAGATTTTAGAGCAACATTGGTGGGTGGTGTAATAGTTAGCCTACTTTGTCTCGTGAACTGTAGATTTTAGAGCCACATTGGTGGTGTAATAGTTAGCCTGCTTGTCTCGTGAACTGTAGATTTTAGAGCCACATTGGTGGTGTAATAGTTAGCCTGCTTATCTCGTGAACTGTAGATTTTAGAGCCACATAGGTGGTGTAATAGTTAGCCTGCTTGTCTCATGAACTGTAGATTTTAGAGCCACATTGGTGGTGTAATAGTTAGCCTGCTTGTTTCGTGAACTGTAGATTTTAGAGCCACATTGGTGGTGTAATAGTTAGCCTGCTTGTTTCGTGAACTGTAGATTTTAGAGCCACATTGGTGGTGTAATAGTTGGCCTGCTTGTCTCGTGAACTGTAGATTTTAGAGCAACATTGGTGGGTGGTGTAATAGTTAGCCTACTTTGTCTCGTGAACTGTAGATTTTAGAGCCACATTGGTGGTGTAATAGTTGGCCTGCTTGTCTCGTGAACTGTAGATTTTAGAGCCACATTGGTGGTGTAATAGTTGGCCTGCTTGTCTTGTGAACTGTAGATTTTAGAGCCACATTGGTGGTGTAATAGTTAGCCTGCTTGTCTCGTGAACTGTAGATTTTAGAGCCACATTGGTGGTGTAATAGTTGGCCTGCTTGTCTCGTGAACTGTAGATTTTAGAGCCACATTGGTGGATGGTGTAATAATTAGCCTGCTTGTCTCGTGAACTGTAGATTTTAGAGCCACATTGGTGGTGTAATAGTTGGCCTGCTTGTCTCGTGAACTGTAGATTTTAGAGCCACATTGGTGGTGTAATAGTTAGTCTGCTTGTCTCGTGAACTGTAGATTTTAGAGCCACATTGGTGGGTGGTGTAATAATTAGCCTGCTTGTCTCGTGAACTATAGATTTTAGAGCCACATTGGTGGTGTAATAGTTAGCCTGCCTGTCTCGTGAACTAGATTTTAGAGCTACATTGGTGGTGTAATAGTTAGCCTGCTTGTCTCATGAACTGTAGATTTTAGAGCCACATTGGTGGTGTAATAGTTAGCCTGCTTGTCTCGTGAACTAGATTTTAGAGCTACATTGGTGGTGTAATAGTTAGCCTGCTTATCTCGTGAACTGTAGATTTTAGAGCCACATTGGTGGTGTAATAGTTAGCCTGCTTATCTCGTGAACTGTAGATTTTAGAGCCACATTGATGGTGTAATAGTTAGCCTGCTTGTCTCGTGTACTGTAGATTTTAGAGCCACATTGGTGGTGTAATAGTTAGCCTGCTTATCTCGTGAACTGTAGATTTTAGAGCCACATTGGTGGTGTAATAGTTAGCCTGCTTGTCTCGTGAACTGTAGATTTTAGAGCCACATTGGTGGTGTAATAATTAGCCTGCTTGTCTCGTGTACTGTAGATTTTAGAGCCACATTGGTGGTGTAATAGTTAGCCTACTTGTCTCGTGTACTGTAGATTTTAGAGCCACATTGATGGTGTAATAGTTAGCCTGCTTGTCTCGTGTACTGTAGATATTAGAGCCACATTGGTGGTGTAATAGTTAGCCTGCTTGTCTCGTGAACTGTAGATTTTAGAGCAACATTGGTGGTGTAATAGTTAGCCTACTTATCTCGTGAACTGTATATTTTAGAGCCACATTGATGGTGTAATAGTTAGCCTGCTTGTCTCGTGTACTGTAGATTTTAGAGCCACATTGGTGGTGTAATAGTTAGCCTGCTTATCTCGTGAACTGTAGATTTTAGAGCCACATTGGTGGTGTAATAGTTAGCCTGCTTGTCTCGTGAACTGTAGATTTTAGAGCCACATTGGTGGTGTAATAGTTAGCCTGCTTGTCTCGTGAACTGTAGATTTTAGAGCCACATTGGTGGTGTAATAGTTAGCCTACTTGTCTCATGAACTGTAGATTTTAGAGCCACATTGGTGGTGTAATAGTTAGCCTGCTTATCTCGTGAACTGTAGATTTTAGAGCCACATTGGTGGTGTAATAGTTAGCCTACTTGTCTCATGAACTGTAGATTTTAGAGCCACATTGGTGGTGTAATAGTTAGCCTGCTTGTTTCGTGAACTGTAGATTTTAGTGCAACATTGGTGGGTGGTGTAATAGTTAGCCTACTTTGTCTCGTGAACTGTAGATTTTAGAGCCACATTGGTGGTGTAATAGTTAGCCTGCTTGTCTCGTGAACTGTAGATTTTAGAGCCACATTGGTGGTGTAGTAGTTGGCCTGCTTGTCTCGTGAACTGTAGATTTTAGAGCAACATTGGTGGGTGGTGTAATAGGTAGCCTACTTTGTCTCGTGAACTGTAGATTTTAGAGCCACATTGGTGGTGTAATAGTTGGCCTGCTTGTCTCGTGAACGGTAGATTTTAGAGCCACATTGGTGGTGTAATAGTTATCCTGCTTGTCTCGTGAACTGTAGATTTTAGAGCCACATTGGTGGTGTAATAGTTGGCCTGCTTGTCTCGTGAACTGTAGATTTTAGAGCCACATTGGTGGTGTAATAGTTAGCCTGCTTGTCTCGTGAACTGTAGATTTTAGAGCCACATTGGTGGTGTAATAGTTGGCCTGCTTGTCTCGTGAACTGTAGATTTTAGAGCCACATTGGTGGTGTAATAGTTGGCCTGCTTGTCTCGTGAACTGTAGATTTTAGAGCCACATTGGTGGTGTAATAGTTAGCCTGCTTGTCTCGTGAACTGTAGATTTTAGAGCCACATTGGTGGTGTAATAGTTGGCCTGCTTGTCTCGTGAACTATAGATTTTAGAGCCACATTGGTGGTGTAATAGTTGGCCTGCTTGTCTCGTGAACTGTAGATTTTAGAGCCACATTGGTGGTGTAATAGTTAGCCTGCTTGTCTCGTGAACTGTAGATTTTAGAGCCACATTGGTGGGTGGTGTAATAATTAGCCTGCTTGTCTCGTGAACTGTAGATTTTAGAGCCACATTGGTGGTGTAATAGTTAGCCTGCCTGTCTCGTGAACTAGATTTTAGAGCTACATTGGTGGTGTAATAGTTAGCCTGCTTGTCTCATGAACTGTAGATTTTAGAGCCACATTGGTGGTGTAATAGTTAGCCTACTTTGTCTCGTGAACTGTAGATTTTAGAGCTACATTGGTGGTGTAATAGTTAGCCTACTTTGTCTCGTGAACTGTAGATTTTAGAGCCACATTGGTGGTGTAATAGTTGGCCTGCTTGTCTCGTGTACTGTAGATTTTAGAGCCACATTGGTGGTGTAATAGTTAGCCTGCCTGTCTCGTGAACTAGATTTTAGAGCCACATTGATGGTGTAATAGTTAGCCTGCTTGTCTCATGAACTGTAGATTTTAGAGCCACATTGGTAGTGTAATAGTTAGCCTGCTTGTCTCATGAACTAGATTTTAGAGCTACATTGGTGGTGTAATAGTTAGCCTGCTTATCTCGTGAACTGTAGATTTTAGAGCCACATTGGTGGTGTAATAGTTAGCCTGCTTGTCTCGTGAACTGTATATTTTAGAGCCACATTGGTGGTGTAATAGTTAGCCTGCTTATCTCGTGAACTGTAGATTTTAGAGCCACATTGGTGGTGTAATAGTTAGCCTGCTTGTCTCGTGAACTGTAGATTTTAGAGCTACATTGGTGGTGTAATAGTTAGCCTGCTTATCTCGTGAACTGTAGATTTTAGAGCCACATTGGTGGTGTAATAGTTAGACTGCTTATCTCGTGAACTGTAGATTTTAGAGCCACATTGGTGGTGTAATAGTTAGCCTGCTTGTCTCGTGTACTGTAGATTTTAGAGCCACATTGGTGGGTGGTGTAATAGTTAGCCTGTTTGTCTCGTGAACTGTAGATTTTAGAGCCACATTGGTGGTGTAATAGTTAGCCTGCTTGTCTCGTGAACTGTAGATTTTAGAGCCACATTGGTGGTGTAATAGTTAGCCTGCTTGTCTCGTGAACTGTAGATTTTAGAGCCACATTGGTGGTGTAATAGTTGGCCTGCTTGTCTCGTGTACTGTAGATTTGAGAGCCACGTTGGTGGTGTAATAGTTAGCCTGCCTGTCTCGTGAACTAGATTTTAGAGCTACATTGATGGTGTAATAGTTAGCCTGCTTGTCTCATGAACTGTAGATTTTAGAGCCACATTGGTGGTGTAATAGTTAGCCTGCTTGTCTCATGAACTAGATTTTAGAGCTACATTGGTGGTGTAATAGTTAGCCTGCTTATCTCGTGAACTGTAGATTTTAGAGCCACATTGGTGGTGTAATAGTTAGCCTGCTTATCTCGTGAACTGTATATTTTAGAGCCACATTGGTGGTGTAATAGTTAGCCTGCTTATCTCGTGAACTGTAGATTTTAGAGCCACATTGGTGGTGTAATAGTTAGCCTGCTTATCTCGTGAACTGTAGATTTTAGAGCCACATTGGTGGTGTAATAGTTGGCCTGCTTGTCTCGTGAACTGTAGATTTTAGAGCCACATTGGTGGTGTAATAGTTAGCCTGCTTGTCTCGTGAACTGTAGATTTTAGAGCTACATTGGTTGTGTAATAGTTAGCCTGCTTATCTCGTGAACTGTAGATTTTAGAGCCACATTGGTGGTGTAATAGTTAGACTGCTTATCTCGTGAACTGTAGATTTTAGAGCCACATTGGTGGTGTAATAGTTAGCCTGCTTTTCTCGTGTACTGTAGATTTTAGAGCCACATTGGTGGGTGGTGTAATAGTTAGCCTGTTTGTCTCGTGAACTGTAGATTTTAGAGCCACATTGGTGGTGTAATAGTTAGCCTGCTTGTCTCGTGAACTGTAGATTTTAGAGCCACATTGGTGGTGTAATAGTTAGCCTGCTTGTCTCGTGAACTGTAGATTTTAGAGCCACATTGGTGGTGTAATAGTTGGCCTGCTTGTCTCGTGTACTGTAGATTTTAGAGCCACATTGGTGGTGTAATAGTTAGCCTGCCTGTCTCGTGAACTAGATTTTAGAGCTACATTGATGGTGTAATAGTTAGCCTGCTTGTCTCATGAACTGTAGATTTTAGAGCCACATTGGTGGTGTAATAGTTAGCCTGCTTGTCTCGTGAACTAGATTTTAGAGCTACATTGGTGGTGTAATAGTTAGCCTGCTTATCTCGTGAACTGTAGATTTTAGAGCCACATTGGTGGTGTAATAGTTAGCCTGCTTGTCTCGTGTACTGTAGATTTTAGAGCCACATTGGTGGGTGGTGTAATAGTTAGCCTGTTTGTCTCGTGAACTGTAGATTTTAGGGCCACATTGGTGGTGTAATAGTTGGCCTGCTTGTCTCGTGAACTGTAGATTTTAGAGCCACATTGGTGGTGTAATAGTTAGCCTGGTTGTCTCGTGAACTGTAGATTTTAGAGCTACATTGGTGGTGTAATAGTTAGCCTGCTTATCTCGTGAACTGTAGATTTTAGAGCCACATTGGTGGTGTAATAGTTAGACTGCTTATCTCGTGAACTGTAGATTTTAGAGCCACATTGGTGGTGTAATAGTTAGCCTGCTTTTCTCGTGTACTGTAGATTTTAGAGCCACATTGCTGGGTGGTGTAATAGTTAGCCTGTTTGTCTCGTGAACTGTAGATTTTAGAGCCACATTGGTGGTGTAATAGTTAGCCTGCTTGTCTCGTGAACTGTAGATTTTAGAGCCACATTGGTGGTGTAATAGTTAGCCTGCTTGTCTCGTGAACTGTAGATTTTAGAGCCACATTGGTGGTGTAATAGTTGGCCTGCTTGTCTCGTGAACTATAGATTTTAGAGCCACATTGGTGGTGTAATAGTTGGCCTGCTTGTCTCGTGAACTGTAGATTTTAGAGCCACATTGGTGGTGTAATAGTTAGCCTGCTTGTCTCGTGAACTGTAGATTTTAGAGCCACATTGGTGGGTGGTGTAATAATTAGCCTGCTTGTCTCGTGAACTGTAGATTTTAGAGCCACATTGGTGGTGTAATAGTTAGCCTGCCTGTCTCGTGAACTAGATTTTAGAGCTACATTGGTGGTGTAATAGTTAGCCTGCTTGTCTCATGAACTGTAGATTTTAGAGCCACATTGGTGGTGTAATAGTTAGCCTACTTTGTCTCGTGAACTGTAGATTTTAGAGCTACATTGGTGGTGTAATAGTTAGCCTACTTTGTCTCGTGAACTGTAGATTTTAGAGCCACATTGGTGGTGTAATAGTTGGCCTGCTTGTCTCGTGTACTGTAGATTTTAGAGCCACATTGGTGGTGTAATAGTTAGCCTGCCTGTCTCGTGAACTAGATTTTAGAGCCACATTGATGGTGTAATAGTTAGCCTGCTTGTCTCATGAACTGTAGATTTTAGAGCCACATTGGTAGTGTAATAGTTAGCCTGCTTGTCTCATGAACTAGATTTTAGAGCTACATTGGTGGTGTAATAGTTAGCCTGCTTATCTCGTGAACTGTAGATTTTAGAGCCACATTGGTGGTGTAATAGTTAGCCTGCTTGTCTCGTGAACTGTATATTTTAGAGCCACATTGGTGGTGTAATAGTTAGCCTGCTTATCTCGTGAACTGTAGATTTTAGAGCCACATTGGTGGTGTAATAGTTAGCCTGCTTGTCTCGTGAACTGTAGATTTTAGAGCTACATTGGTGGTGTAATAGTTAGCCTGCTTATCTCGTGAACTGTAGATTTTAGAGCCACATTGGTGGTGTAATAGTTAGACTGCTTATCTCGTGAACTGTAGATTTTAGAGCCACATTGGTGGTGTAATAGTTAGCCTGCTTGTCTCGTGTACTGTAGATTTTAGAGCCACATTGGTGGGTGGTGTAATAGTTAGCCTGTTTGTCTCGTGAACTGTAGATTTTAGAGCCACATTGGTGGTGTAATAGTTAGCCTGCTTGTCTCGTGAACTGTAGATTTTAGAGCCACATTGGTGGTGTAATAGTTAGCCTGCTTGTCTCGTGAACTGTAGATTTTAGAGCCACATTGGTGGTGTAATAGTTGGCCTGCTTGTCTCGTGTACTGTAGATTTGAGAGCCACGTTGGTGGTGTAATAGTTAGCCTGCCTGTCTCGTGAACTAGATTTTAGAGCTACATTGATGGTGTAATAGTTAGCCTGCTTGTCTCATGAACTGTAGATTTTAGAGCCACATTGGTGGTGTAATAGTTAGCCTGCTTGTCTCATGAACTAGATTTTAGAGCTACATTGGTGGTGTAATAGTTAGCCTGCTTATCTCGTGAACTGTAGATTTTAGAGCCACATTGGTGGTGTAATAGTTAGCCTGCTTATCTCGTGAACTGTATATTTTAGAGCCACATTGGTGGTGTAATAGTTAGCCTGCTTATCTCGTGAACTGTAGATTTTAGAGCCACATTGGTGGTGTAATAGTTAGCCTGCTTATCTCGTGAACTGTAGATTTTAGAGCCACATTGGTGGTGTAATAGTTGGCCTGCTTGTCTCGTGAACTGTAGATTTTAGAGCCACATTGGTGGTGTAATAGTTAGCCTGCTTGTCTCGTGAACTGTAGATTTTAGAGCTACATTGGTTGTGTAATAGTTAGCCTGCTTATCTCGTGAACTGTAGATTTTAGAGCCACATTGGTGGTGTAATAGTTAGACTGCTTATCTCGTGAACTGTAGATTTTAGAGCCACATTGGTGGTGTAATAGTTAGCCTGCTTTTCTCGTGTACTGTAGATTTTAGAGCCACATTGGTGGGTGGTGTAATAGTTAGCCTGTTTGTCTCGTGAACTGTAGATTTTAGAGCCACATTGGTGGTGTAATAGTTAGCCTGCTTGTCTCGTGAACTGTAGATTTTAGAGCCACATTGGTGGTGTAATAGTTAGCCTGCTTGTCTCGTGAACTGTAGATTTTAGAGCCACATTGGTGGTGTAATAGTTGGCCTGCTTGTCTCGTGTACTGTAGATTTTAGAGCCACATTGGTGGTGTAATAGTTAGCCTGCCTGTCTCGTGAACTAGATTTTAGAGCTACATTGATGGTGTAATAGTTAGCCTGCTTGTCTCATGAACTGTAGATTTTAGAGCCACATTGGTGGTGTAATAGTTAGCCTGCTTGTCTCGTGAACTAGATTTTAGAGCTACATTGGTGGTGTAATAGTTAGCCTGCTTATCTCGTGAACTGTAGATTTTAGAGCCACATTGGTGGTGTAATAGTTAGCCTGCTTGTCTCGTGTACTGTAGATTTTAGAGCCACATTGGTGGGTGGTGTAATAGTTAGCCTGTTTGTCTCGTGAACTGTAGATTTTAGGGCCACATTGGTGGTGTAATAGTTGGCCTGCTTGTCTCGTGAACTGTAGATTTTAGAGCCACATTGGTGGTGTAATAGTTAGCCTGCTTGTCTCGTGAACTGTAGATTTTAGAGCTACATTGGTGGTGTAATAGTTAGCCTGCTTATCTCGTGAACTGTAGATTTTAGAGCCACATTGGTGGTGTAATAGTTAGACTGCTTATCTCGTGAACTGTAGATTTTAGAGCCACATTGGTGGTGTAATAGTTAGCCTGCTTTTCTCGTGTACTGTAGATTTTAGAGCCACATTGGTGGGTGGTGTAATAGTTAGCCTGTTTGTCTCGTGAACTGTAGATTTTAGAGCCACATTGGTGGTGTAATAGTTAGCCTGCTTGTCTCGTGAACTGTAGATTTTAGAGCCACATTGGTGGTGTAATAGTTAGCCTGCTTGTCTCGTGAACTGTAGATTTTAGAGCCACATTGGTGGTGTAATAGTTGGCCTGCTTGTCTCGTGTACTGTAGATTTTAGAGCCACATTGGTGGTGTAATAGTTAGCCTGCCTGTCTCGTGAACTAGATTTTAGAGCTACATTGATGGTGTAATAGTTAGCCTGCTTGTCTCATGAACTGTAGATTTTAGAGCCACATTGGTGGTGTAATAGTTAGCCTGCTTGTCTCATGAACTAGATTTTATAGCCACATTGGTGGTGTAATAGTTAGCCTGCTTATCTCGTGAACTGTAGATTTTAGAGCCACATTGGTGGTGTAATAGTTAGCCTGCTTGTCTCGTGAACTGTATATTTTAGAGCCACATTGGTGGTGTAATAGTTAGCCTGCTTGTCTCGTGAACTGTAGATTTTAGAGCCACATTGGTGGTGTAATAGTTAGCCTGCTTATCTCGTGAACTGTAGATTTTAGAGCCACATTGGTGGTGTAATAGTTGGCCTGCTTGTCTCGTGTACTGTAGATTTTAGAGCCACATTGGTGGTGTAATAGTTAGCCTGCCTGTCTCGTGAACTAGATTTTAGAGCTACATTGATGGTGTAATAGTTAGCCTGCTTGTCTCATGAACTGTAGATTTTAGAGCCACATTGGTGGTGTAATAGTTAGCCTGCTTGTCTCGTGAACTAGATTTTAGAGCTACATTGGTGGTGTAATAGTTAGCCTGCTTATCTCGTGAACTGTAGATTTTAGAGCCACATTGGTGGTGTAATAGTTAGCCTGCTTGTCTCGTGTACTGTAGATTTTAGAGCCACATTGGTGGGTGGTGTAATAGTTAGCCTGTTTGTCTCGTGAACTGTAGATTTTAGGGCCACATTGGTGGTGTAATAGTTGGCCTGCTTGTCTCGTGAACTGTAGATTTTAGAGCCACATTGGTGGTGTAATAGTTAGCCTGCTTGTCTTGTGAACTGTAGATTTTAGAGCTACATTGGTGGTGTAATAGTTAGCCTGCTTATCTCGTGAACTGTAGATTTTAGAGCCACATTGGTGGTGTAATAGTTAGACTGCTTATCTCGTGAACTGTAGATTTTAGAGCCACATTGGTGGTGTAATAGTTAGCCTGCTTTTCTCGTGTACTGTAGATTTTAGAGCCACATTGGTGGGTGGTGTAATAGTTAGCCTGTTTGTCTCGTGAACTGTAGATTTTAGAGCCACATTGGTGGTGTAATAGTTAGCCTGCTTGTCTCGTGAACTGTAGATTTTAGAGCCACATTGGTGGTGTAATAGTTAGCCTGCTTGTCTCGTGAACTGTAGATTTTAGAGCCACATTGGTGGTGTAATAGTTGGCCTGCTTGTCTCGTGTACTGTAGATTTTAGAGCCACATTGGTGGTGTAATAGTTAGCCTGCCTGTCTCGTGAACTAGATTTTAGAGCTACATTGATGGTGTAATAGTTAGCCTGCTTGTCTCATGAACTGTAGATTTTAGAGCCACATTGGTGGTGTAATAGTTAGCCTGCTTGTCTCATGAACTAGATTTTAGAGCCACATTGGTGGTGTAATAGTTAGCCTGCTTATCTCGTGAACTGTAGATTTTAGAGCCACATTGGTGGTGTAATAGTTAGCCTGCTTGTCTCGTGAACTGTATATTTTAGAGCCACATTGGTGGTGTAATAGTTAGCCTGCTTGTCTCGTGAACTGTAGATTTTAGAGCCACATTGGTGGTGTAATAGTTAGCCTGCTTATCTCGTGAACTGTAGATTTTAGAGCCACATTGGTGGTGTAATAGTTGGCCTGCTTGTCTCGTGAACTGTAGATTTTAGAGCCACATTGGTGGTGTAATAGTTAGCCTGCTTGTCTCGTGAACTGTAGATTTTAGAGCTACATTGGTGGTGTAATAGTTAGCCTGCTTATCTCCTGAACTGTAGATTTTAGAGCCACATTGGTGGTGTAATAGTTAGACTGCTTATCTCGTGAACTGTAGATTTTAGAGCCACATTGGTGGTGTAATAGTTAGCCTGCTTGTCTCGTGTACTGTAGATTTTAGAGCCACATTGGTGGTGTAATAGTTAGCCTGCTTGTCTCGTGTACTGTAGATTTTAGAGCCACATTGGTGGGTGGTGTGATAGTTAGCCTGTTTGTCTCGTGAACTGTAGATTTTAGAGCCACATTGGTGGTGTAATAGTTAGCCTGCTTGTCTTGTGAACTATAGATTTTAGAGCCACATTGGTGGTGTAATAGTTAGTCTGCTTGTCTCATGAACTAGATTTTAGAGCCACATTGGTGGTGTAATAGTTAGCCTGTTTGTCTCGTGAACTGTAGATTTTAGAGCCACATTGGTGGTGTAATAGTTGGCCTGCTTGTCTCGTGTACTGTAGATTTTAGAGCCACATTGGTGGTGTAATAGTTAGCCTGCCTGTCTCGTGAACTAGATTTTAGAGCTACATTGATGGTGTAATAGTTAGCCTGCTTGTCTCATGAACTGTAGATTTTAGAGCCACATTGGTGGTGTAATAGTTAGCCTGCTTGTCTCGTGAACTAGATTTTAGAGCTACATTGGTGGTGTAATAGTTAGCCTGCTTATCTCGTGAACTGTAGATTTTAGAGCCACATTGGTGGTGTAATAGTTAGCCTGCTTGTCTCGTGTACTGTAGATTTTAGAGCCACATTGGTGGGTGGTGTAATAGTTAGCCTGTTTGTCTCGTGAACTGTAGATTTTAGGGCCACATTGGTGGTGTAATAGTTGGCCTGCTTGTCTCGTGAACTGTAGATTTTAGAGCCACATTGGTGGTGTAATAGTTAGCCTGCTTGTCTCGTGAACTGTAGATTTTAGAGCTACATTGGTGGTGTAATAGTTAGCCTGCTTATCTCGTGAACTGTAGATTTTAGAGCCACATTGGTGGTGTAATAGTTAGACTGCTTATCTCGTGAACTGTAGATTTTAGAGCCACATTGGTGGTGTAATAGTTAGCCTGCTTTTCTCGTGTACTGTAGATTTTAGAGCCACATTGGTGGGTGGTGTAATAGTTAGCCTGTTTGTCTCGTGAACTGTAGATTTTAGAGCCACATTGGTGGTGTAATAGTTAGCCTGCTTGTCTCGTGAACTGTAGATTTTAGAGCCACATTGGTGGTGTAATAGTTGGCCTGCTTGTCTCGTGTACTGTAGATTTTAGAGCCACATTGGTGGTGTAATAGTTAGCCTGCCTGTCTCGTGAACTAGATTTTAGAGCTACATTGATGGTGTAATAGTTAGCCTGCTTGTCTCATGAACTGTAGATTTTAGAGCCACATTGGTGGTGTAATAGTTAGCCTGCTTGTCTCATGAACTAGATTTTAGAGCCACATTGGTGGTGTAATAGTTAGCCTGCTTATCTCGTGAACTGTAGATTTTAGAGCCACATTGGTGGTGTAATAGTTAGCCTGCTTGTCTCGTGAACTGTAGATTTTAGAGCCACATTGGTGGTGTAATAGTTAGCCTGCTTGTCTTGTGAACTGTAGATTTTAGAGCCACATTGGTGGTGTAATAGTTAGCCTGCTTATCTCGTGAACTGTAGATTTTAGAGCCACATTGGTGGTGTAATAGTTGGCCTGCTTGTCTCGTGTACTGTAGATTTTAGAGCCACATTGGTGGTGTAATAGTTAGCCTGCCTGTCTCGTGAACTAGATTTTAGAGCTACATTGATGGTGTAATAGTTAGCCTGCTTGTCTCATGAACTGTAGATTTTAGAGCCACATTGGTGGTGTAATAGTTAGCCTGCTTGTCTCGTGAACTAGATTTTAGAGCTACATTGGTAGTGTAATAGTTAGCCTGCTTATCTCGTGAACTGTAGATTTTAGAGCCACATTGGTGGTGTAATAGTTAGCCTGCTTGTCTCGTGTACTGTAGATTTTAGAGCCACATTGGTGGGTGGTGTAATAGTTAGCCTGTTTGTCTCGTGAACTGTAGATTTTAGGGCCACATTGGTGGTGTAATAGTTGGCCTGCTTGTCTCGTGAACTGTAGATTTTAGAGCCACATTGGTGGTGTAATAGTTAGCCTGCTTGTCTCGTGAACTGTAGATTTTAGAGCTACATTGGTGGTGTAATAGTTAGCCTGCTTATCTCGTGAACTGTAGATTTTAGAGCCACATTGGTGGTGTAATAGTTAGACTGCTTATCTCGTGAACTGTAGATTTTAGAGCCACATTGGTGGTGTAATAGTTAGCCTGCTTTTCTCGTGTACTGTAGATTTTAGAGCCACATTGGTGGGTGGTGTAATAGTTAGCCTGTTTGTCTCGTGAACTGTAGATTTTAGAGCCACATTGGTGGTGTAATAGTTAGCCTGCTTGTCTCGTGAACTGTAGATTTTAGAGCCACATTGGTGGTGTAATAGTTAGCCTGCTTGTCTCGTGAACTGTAGATTTTAGAGCCACATTGGTGGTGTAATAGTTGGCCTGCTTGTCTCGTGTACTGTAGATTTTAGAGCCACATTGGTGGTGTAATAGTTAGCCTGCCTGTCTCGTGAACTAGATTTTAGAGCTACATTGATGGTGTAATAGTTAGCCTGCTTGTCTCATGAACTGTAGATTTTAGAGCCACATTGGTGGTGTAATAGTTAGCCTGCTTGTCTCATGAACTAGATTTTAGAGCCACATTGGTGGTGTAATAGTTAGCCTGCTTATCTCGTGAACTGTAGATTTTAGAGCCACATTGGTGGTGTAATAGTTAGCCTGCTTGTCTCGTGAACTGTATATTTTAGAGCCACATTGGTGGTGTAATAGTTAGCCTGCTTGTCTCGTGAACTGTAGATTTTAGAGCCACATTGGTGGTGTAATAGTTAGCCTGCTTATCTCGTGAACTGTAGATTTTAGAGCCACATTGGTGGTGTAATAGTTGGCCTGCTTGTCTCGTGAACTGTAGATTTTAGAGCCACATTGGTGGTGTAATAGTTAGCCTGCTTGTCTCGTGAACTGTAGATTTTAGAGCTACATTGGTGGTGTAATAGTTAGCCTGCTTATCTCCTGAACTGTAGATTTTAGAGCCACATTGGTGGTGTAATAGTTAGACTGCTTATCTCGTGAACTGTAGATTTTAGAGCCACATTGGTGGTGTAATAGTTAGCCTGCTTGTCTCGTGTACTGTAGATTTTAGAGCCACATTGGTGGTGTAATAGTTAGCCTGCTTGTCTCGTGTACTGTAGATTTTAGAGCCACATTGGTGGGTGGTGTGATAGTTAGCCTGTTTGTCTCGTGAACTGTAGATTTTAGAGCCACATTGGTGGTGTAATAGTTAGCCTGCTTGTCTTGTGAACTGTAGATTTTAGAGCCACATTGGTGGTGTAATAGTTAGTCTGCTTGTCTCATGAACTAGATTTTAGAGCCACATTGGTGGTGTAATAGTTAGCCTGTTTGTCTCGTGAACTGTAGATTTTAGAGCCACATTGGTGGTGTAATAGTTAGCCTGCTTGTCTCGTGAACTGTAGATTTTAGAGCCACATTGGTGGTGTAATAGTTAGCCTGCTTATCTCGTGAACTGTAGATTTTAGAGCCACATTGGTGGTGTAATAGTTGGCCTGCTTGTCTCGTGTACTGTAGATTTTAGAGCCACATTGGTGGTGTAATAGTTAGTCTGCCTGTCTCGTGAACTAGATTTTAGAGCTACATTGATGGTGTAATAGTTAGCCTGCTTGTCTCATGAACTGTAGATTTTAGAGCCACATTGGTGGTGTAATAGTTAGCCTGCTTGTCTCATGAACTAGATTTTAGAGCTACATTGGTGGTGTAATAGTTAGCCTGCTTATCTCGTGAACTGTAGATTTTAGAGCCACATTGGTGGTGTAATAGTTAGCCTGCTTATCTCGTGAACTGTAGATTTTAGAGCCACATTGGTGGTGTAATAGTTAGCCTGCTTGTCTCGTGAACTGTATATTTTAGAGCCACATTGGTGGTGTAATAGTTAGCCTGCTTGTCTCGTGAACTGTAGATTTTAGAGCCACATTGGTGGTGTAATAGTTAGCCTGCTTATCTCGTGAACTGTAGATTTTAGAGCCACATTGGTGGTGTAATAGTTGGCCTGCTTGTCTCGTGAACTGTAGATTTTAGAGCCACATTGGTGGTGTAATAGTTAGCCTGCTTGTCTCGTGAACTGTAGATTTTAGAGCTACATTGGTGGTGTAATAGTTAGCCTGCTTATCTCGTGAACTGTAGATTTTAGAGCCACATTGGTGGTGTAATAGTTGGCCTGCTTGTCTCGTGTACTGTAGATTTTAGAGCCACATTGGTGGTGTAATAGTTAGCCTGCCTGTCTCGTGAACTAGATTTTAGAGCTACATTGATGGTGTAATAGTTAGCCTGCTTGTCTCATGAACTGTAGATTTTAGAGCCACATTGGTGGTGTAATAGTTAGCCTGCTTGTCTCATGAACTAGATTTTAGAGCCACATTGGTGGTGTAATAGTTAGCCTGCTTATCTCGTGAACTGTAGATTTTAGAGCCACATTGGTGGTGTAATAGTTAGCCTGCTTGTCTCGTGAACTGTATATTTTAGAGCCACATTGGTGGTGTAATAGTTAGCCTGCTTGTCTCGTGAACTGTAGATTTTAGAGCCACATTGGTGGTGTAATAGTTAGCCTGCTTATCTCGTGAACTGTAGATTTTAGAGCCACATTGGTGGTGTAATAGTTGGCCTGCTTGTCTCGTGAACTGTAGATTTTAGAGCCACATTGGTGGTGTAATAGTTAGCCTGCTTGTCTCGTGAACTGTAGATTTTAGAGCTACATTGGTGGTGTAATAGTTAGCCTGCTTATCTCCTGAACTGTAGATTTTAGAGCCACATTGGTGGTGTAATAGTTAGACTGCTTATCTCGTGAACTGTAGATTTTAGAGCCACATTGGTGGTGTAATAGTTAGCCTGCTTGTCTCGTGTACTGTAGATTTTAGAGCCACATTGGTGGTGTAATAGTTAGCCTGCTTGTCTCGTGTACTGTAGATTTTAGAGCCACATTGGTGGGTGGTGTGATAGTTAGCCTGTTTGTCTCGTGAACTGTAGATTTTAGAGCCACATTGGTGGTGTAATAGTTAGCCTGCTTGTCTTGTGAACTATAGATTTTAGAGCCACATTGGTGGTGTAATAGTTAGTCTGCTTGTCTCATGAACTAGATTTTAGAGCCACATTGGTGGTGTAATAGTTAGCCTGTTTGTCTCGTGAACTGTAGATTTTAGAGCCACATTGGTGGTGTAATAGTTGGCCTGCTTGTCTCGTGTACTGTAGATTTTAGAGCCACATTGGTGGTGTAATAGTTAGCCTGCCTGTCTCGTGAACTAGATTTTAGAGCTACATTGATGGTGTAATAGTTAGCCTGCTTGTCTCATGAACTGTAGATTTTAGAGCCACATTGGTGGTGTAATAGTTAGCCTGCTTGTCTCGTGAACTAGATTTTAGAGCTACATTGGTGGTGTAATAGTTAGCCTGCTTATCTCGTGAACTGTAGATTTTAGAGCCACATTGGTGGTGTAATAGTTAGCCTGCTTGTCTCGTGTACTGTAGATTTTAGAGCCACATTGGTGGGTGGTGTAATAGTTAGCCTGTTTGTCTCGTGAACTGTAGATTTTAGGGCCACATTGGTGGTGTAATAGTTGGCCTGCTTGTCTCGTGAACTGTAGATTTTAGAGCCACATTGGTGGTGTAATAGTTAGCCTGCTTGTCTCGTGAACTGTAGATTTTAGAGCTACATTGGTGGTGTAATAGTTAGCCTGCTTATCTCATGAACTGTAGATTTTAGAGCCACATTGGTGGTGTAATAGTTAGCCTGCTTATCTCGTGAACTGTAGATTTTAGAGCCACATTGGTGGTGTAATAGTTAGCCTGCTTGTCTCGTGTACTGTAGATTTTAGAGCCACATTGGTGGGTGGTGTAATAGTTAGCCTGTTTGTCTCGTGAACTGTAGATTTTAGAGCCACATTGGTGGTGTAATAGTTAGCCTGCTTTTCTCGTGTACTGTAGATTTTAGAGCCACATTGGTGGGTGGTGTAATAGTTAGCCTGTTTGTCTCGTGAACTGTAGATTTTAGAGCCACATTGGTGGTGTAATAGTTAGCCTGCTTGTCTCGTGAACTGTAGATTTTAGAGCCACATTGGTGGTGTAATAGTTGGCCTGCTTGTCTCGTGTACTGTAGATTTTAGAGCCACATTGGTGGTGTAATAGTTAGCCTGCCTGTCTCGTGAACTAGATTTTAGAGCTACATTGATGGTGTAATAGTTAGCCTGCTTGTCTCATGAACTGTAGATTTTAGAGCCACATTGGTGGTGTAATAGTTAGCCTGCTTGTCTCATGAACTAGATTTTAGAGCCACATTGGTGGTGTAATAGTTAGCCTGCTTATCTCGTGAACTGTAGATTTTAGAGCCACATTGGTGGTGTAATAGTTAGCCTGCTTGTCTCGTGAACTGTAGATTTTAGAGCCACATTGGTGGTGTAATAGTTAGCCTGCTTGTCTTGTGAACTGTAGATTTTAGAGCCACATTGGTGGTGTAATAGTTAGCCTGCTTATCTCGTGAACTGTAGATTTTAGAGCCACATTGGTGGTGTAATAGTTGGCCTGCTTGTCTCGTGTACTGTAGATTTTAGAGCCACATTGGTGGTGTAATAGTTAGCCTGCCTGTCTCGTGAACTAGATTTTAGAGCTACATTGATGGTGTAATAGTTAGCCTGCTTGTCTCATGAACTGTAGATTTTAGAGCCACATTGGTGGTGTAATAGTTAGCCTGCTTATCTCGTGAACTAGATTTTAGAGCTACATTGGTAGTGTAATAGTTAGCCTGCTTATCTCGTGAACTGTAGATTTTAGAGCCACATTGGTGGTGTAATAGTTAGCCTGCTTGTCTCGTGTACTGTAGATTTTAGAGCCACATTGGTGGGTGGTGTAATAGTTAGCCTGTTTGTCTCGTGAACTGTAGATTTTAGGGCCACATTGGTGGTGTAATAGTTGGCCTGCTTGTCTCGTGAACTGTAGATTTTAGAGCCACATTGGTGGTGTAATAGTTAGCCTGCTTGTCTCGTGAACTGTAGATTTTAGAGCTACATTGGTGGTGTAATAGTTAGCCTGCTTATCTCGTGAACTGTAGATTTTAGAGCCACATTGGTGGTGTAATAGTTAGACTGCTTATCTCGTGAACTGTAGATTTTAGAGCCACATTGGTGGTGTAATAGTTAGCCTGCTTTTCTCGTGTACTGTAGATTTTAGAGCCACATTGGTGGGTGGTGTAATAGTTAGCCTGTTTGTCTCGTGAACTGTAGATTTTAGAGCCACATTGGTGGTGTAATAGTTAGCCTGCTTGTCTCGTGAACTGTAGATTTTAGAGCCACATTGGTGGTGTAATAGTTAGCCTGCTTGTCTCGTGAACTGTAGATTTTAGAGCCACATTGGTGGTGTAATAGTTGGCCTGCTTGTCTCGTGTACTGTAGATTTTAGAGCCACATTGGTGGTGTAATAGTTAGCCTGCCTGTCTCGTGAACTAGATTTTAGAGCTACATTGATGGTGTAATAGTTAGCCTGCTTGTCTCATGAACTGTAGATTTTAGAGCCACATTGGTGGTGTAATAGTTAGCCTGCTTGTCTCATGAACTAGATTTTAGAGCCACATTGGTGGTGTAATAGTTAGCCTGCTTATCTCGTGAACTGTAGATTTTAGAGCCACATTGGTGGTGTAATAGTTAGCCTGCTTGTCTCGTGAACTGTATATTTTAGAGCCACATTGGTGGTGTAATAGTTAGCCTGCTTGTCTCGTGAACTGTAGATTTTAGAGCCACATTGGTGGTGTAATAGTTAGCCTGCTTATCTCGTGAACTGTAGATTTTAGAGCCACATTGGTGGTGTAATAGTTGGCCTGCTTGTCTCGTGAACTGTAGATTTTAGAGCCACATTGGTGGTGTAATAGTTAGCCTGCTTGTCTCGTGAACTGTAGATTTTAGAGCTACATTGGTGGTGTAATAGTTAGCCTGCTTATCTCCTGAACTGTAGATTTTAGAGCCACATTGGTGGTGTAATAGTTAGACTGCTTATCTCGTGAACTGTAGATTTTAGAGCCACATTGGTGGTGTAATAGTTAGCCTGCTTGTCTCGTGTACTGTAGATTTTAGAGCCACATTGGTGGTGTAATAGTTAGCCTGCTTGTCTCGTGTACTGTAGATTTTAGAGCCACATTGGTGGGTGGTGTGATAGTTAGCCTGTTTGTCTCGTGAACTGTAGATTTTAGAGCCACATTGGTGGTGTAATAGTTAGCCTGCTTGTCTTGTGAACTGTAGATTTTAGAGCCACATTGGTGGTGTAATAGTTAGTCTGCTTGTCTCATGAACTAGATTTTAGAGCCACATTGGTGGTGTAATAGTTAGCCTGTTTGTCTCGTGAACTGTAGATTTTAGAGCCACATTGGTGGTGTAATAGTTAGCCTGCTTGTCTCGTGAACTGTAGATTTTAGAGCCACATTGGTGGTGTAATAGTTAGCCTGCTTATCTCGTGAACTGTAGATTTTAGAGCCACATTGGTGGTGTAATAGTTGGCCTGCTTGTCTCGTGTACTGTAGATTTTAGAGCCACATTGGTGGTGTAATAGTTAGTCTGCCTGTCTCGTGAACTAGATTTTAGAGCTACATTGATGGTGTAATAGTTAGCCTGCTTGTCTCATGAACTGTAGATTTTAGAGCCACATTGGTGGTGTAATAGTTAGCCTGCTTGTCTCATGAACTAGATTTTAGAGCTACATTGGTGGTGTAATAGTTAGCCTGCTTATCTCGTGAACTGTAGATTTTAGAGCCACATTGGTGGTGTAATAGTTAGCCTGCTTATCTCGTGAACTGTAGATTTTAGAGCCACATTGGTGGTGTAATAGTTAGCCTGCTTGTCTCGTGAACTGTATATTTTAGAGCCACATTGGTGGTGTAATAGTTAGCCTGCTTGTCTCGTGAACTGTAGATTTTAGAGCCACATTGGTGGTGTAATAGTTAGCCTGCTTATCTCGTGAACTGTAGATTTTAGAGCCACATTGGTGGTGTAATAGTTGGCCTGCTTGTCTCGTGAACTGTAGATTTTAGAGCCACATTGGTGGTGTAATAGTTAGCCTGCTTGTCTCGTGAACTGTAGATTTTAGAGCTACATTGGTGGTGTAATAGTTAGCCTGCTTATCTCGTGAACTGTAGATTTTAGAGCCACATTGGTGGTGTAATAGTTAGACTGCTTATCTCGTGAACTGTAGATTTTAGAGCCACATTGGTGGTGTAATAGTTAGCCTGCTTTTCTCGTGTACTGTAGATTTTAGAGCCACATTGGTGGGTGGTGTAATAGTTAGCCTGTTTGTCTCGTGAACTGTAGATTTTAGAGCCACATTGGTGGTGTAATAGTTAGCCTGCTTGTCTCGTGAACTGTAGATTTTAGAGCCACATTGGTGGTGTAATAGTTAGCCTGCTTGTCTCGTGAACTGTAGATTTTAGAGCCACATTGGTGGTGTAATAGTTGGCCTGCTTGTCTCGTGTACTGTAGATTTTAGAGCCACATTGGTGGTGTAATAGTTAGCCTGCCTGTCTCGTGAACTAGATTTTAGAGCTACATTGATGGTGTAATAGTTAGCCTGCTTGTCTCATGAACTGTAGATTTTAGAGCCACATTGGTGGTGTAATAGTTAGCCTGCTTGTCTCATGAACTAGATTTTAGAGCCACATTGGTGGTGTAATAGTTAGCCTGCTTATCTCGTGAACTGTAGATTTTAGAGCCACATTGGTGGTGTAATAGTTAGCCTGCTTGTCTCGTGAACTGTATATTTTAGAGCCACATTGGTGGTGTAATAGTTAGCCTGCTTGTCTCGTGAACTGTAGATTTTAGAGCCACATTGGTGGTGTAATAGTTAGCCTGCTTATCTCGTGAACTGTAGATTTTAGAGCCACATTGGTGGTGTAATAGTTGGCCTGCTTGTCTCGTGAACTGTAGATTTTAGAGCCACATTGGTGGTGTAATAGTTAGCCTGCTTGTCTCGTGAACTGTAGATTTTAGAGCTACATTGGTGGTGTAATAGTTAGCCTGCTTATCTCCTGAACTGTAGATTTTAGAGCCACATTGGTGGTGTAATAGTTAGACTGCTTATCTCGTGAACTGTAGATTTTAGAGCCACATTGGTGGTGTAATAGTTAGCCTGCTTGTCTCGTGTACTGTAGATTTTAGAGCCACATTGGTGGTGTAATAGTTAGCCTGCTTGTCTCGTGTACTGTAGATTTTAGAGCCACATTGGTGGGTGGTGTGATAGTTAGCCTGTTTGTCTCGTGAACTGTAGATTTTAGAGCCACATTGGTGGTGTAATAGTTAGCCTGCTTGTCTTGTGAACTGTAGATTTTAGAGCCACATTGGTGGTGTAATAGTTAGTCTGCTTGTCTCATGAACTAGATTTTAGAGCCACATTGGTGGTGTAATAGTTAGCCTGTTTGTCTCGTGAACTGTAGATTTTAGAGCCACATTGGTGGTGTAATAGTTAGCCTGCTTGTCTCGTGAACTGTAGATTTTAGAGCCACATTGGTGGTGTAATAGTTAGCCTGCTTATCTCGTGAACTGTAGATTTTAGAGCCACATTGGTGGTGTAATAGTTGGCCTGCTTGTCTCGTGTACTGTAGATTTTAGAGCCACATTGGTGGTGTAATAGTTAGTCTGCCTGTCTCGTGAACTAGATTTTAGAGCTACATTGATGGTGTAATAGTTAGCCTGCTTGTCTCATGAACTGTAGATTTTAGAGCCACATTGGTGGTGTAATAGTTAGCCTGCTTGTCTCATGAACTAGATTTTAGAGCTACATTGGTGGTGTAATAGTTAGCCTGCTTATCTCGTGAACTGTAGATTTTAGAGCCACATTGGTGGTGTAATAGTTAGCCTGCTTATCTCGTGAACTGTAGATTTTAGAGCCACATTGGTGGTGTAATAGTTAGCCTGCTTGTCTCGTGAACTGTATATTTTAGAGCCACATTGGTGGTGTAATAGTTAGCCTGCTTGTCTCGTGAACTGTAGATTTTAGAGCCACATTGGTGGTGTAATAGTTAGCCTGCTTATCTCGTGAACTGTAGATTTTAGAGCCACATTGGTGGTGTAATAGTTGGCCTGCTTGTCTCGTGAACTGTAGATTTTAGAGCCACATTGGTGGTGTAATAGTTAGCCTGCTTGTCTCGTGAACTGTAGATTTTAGAGCTACATTGGTGGTGTAATAGTTAGCCTGCTTATCTCGTGAACTGTAGATTTTAGAGCCACATTGGTGGTGTAATAGTTAGACTGCTTATCTCGTGAACTGTAGATTTTAGAGCCACATTGGTGGTGTAATAGTTAGCCTGCTTTTCTCGTGTACTGTAGATTTTAGAGCCACATTGGTGGGTGGTGTAATAGTTAGCCTGTTTGTCTCGTGAACTGTAGATTTTAGAGCCACATTGGTGGTGTAATAGTTAGCCTGCTTGTCTCGTGAACTGTAGATTTTAGAGCCACATTGGTGGTGTAATAGTTAGCCTGCTTGTCTCGTGAACTGTAGATTTTAGAGCCACATTGGTGGTGTAATAGTTGGCCTGCTTGTCTCGTGTACTGTAGATTTTAGAGCCACATTGGTGGTGTAATAGTTAGCCTGCCTGTCTCGTGAACTAGATTTTAGAGCTACATTGATGGTGTAATAGTTAGCCTGCTTGTCTCATGAACTGTAGATTTTAGAGCCACATTGGTGGTGTAATAGTTAGCCTGCTTGTCTCATGAACTAGATTTTAGAGCTACATTGGTGGTGTAATAGTTAGCCTGCTTATCTCGTGAACTGTAGATTTTAGAGCCACATTGGTGGTGTAATAGTTAGCCTGCTTGTCTCGTGAACTGTATATTTTAGAGCCACATTGGTGGTGTAATAGTTAGCCTGCTTGTCTCGTGAACTGTAGATTTTAGAGCCACATTGGTGGTGTAATAGTTAGCCTGCTTATCTCGTGAACTGTAGATTTTAGAGCCACATTGGTGGTGTAATAGTTGGCCTGCTTGTCTCGTGAACTGTAGATTTTAGAGCCACATTGGTGGTGTAATAGTTAGCCTGCTTGTCTCGTGAACTGTAGATTTTAGAGCCACATTGGTGGTGTAATAGTTAGCCTGCTTATCTCGTGAACTGTAGATTTTAGAGCCACATTGGTGGTGTAATAGTTGGCCTGCTTGTCTCGTGTACTGTAGATTTTAGAGCCACATTGGTGGTGTAATAGTTAGTCTGCCTGTCTCGTGAACTAGATTTTAGAGCTACATTGATGGTGTAATAGTTAGCCTGCTTGTCTCATGAACTGTAGATTTTAGAGCCACATTGGTGGTGTAATAGTTAGCCTGCTTGTCTCATGAACTAGATTTTAGAGCTACATTGGTGGTGTAATAGTTAGCCTGCTTATCTCGTGAACTGTAGATTTTAGAGCCACATTGGTGGTGTAATAGTTAGCCTGCTTATCTCGTGAACTGTAGATTTTAGAGCCACATTGGTGGTGTAATAGTTAGCCTGCTTGTCTCGTGAACTGTATATTTTAGAGCCACATTGGTGGTGTAATAGTTAGCCTGCTTGTCTCGTGAACTGTAGATTTTAGAGCCACATTGGTGGTGTAATAGTTAGCCTGCTTATCTCGTGAACTGTAGATTTTAGAGCCACATTGGTGGTGTAATAGTTGGCCTGCTTGTCTCGTGAACTGTAGATTTTAGAGCCACATTGGTGGTGTAATAGTTAGCCTGCTTGTCTCGTGAACTGTAGATTTTAGAGCTACATTGGTGGTGTAATAGTTAGCCTGCTTATCTCGTGAACTGTAGATTTTAGAGCCACATTGGTGGTGTAATAGTTAGACTGCTTATCTCGTGAACTGTAGATTTTAGAGCCACATTGGTGGTGTAATAGTTAGCCTGCTTTTCTCGTGTACTGTAGATTTTAGAGCCACATTGGTGGGTGGTGTAATAGTTAGCCTGTTTGTCTCGTGAACTGTAGATTTTAGAGCCACATTGGTGGTGTAATAGTTAGCCTGCTTGTCTCGTGAACTGTAGATTTTAGAGCCACATTGGTGGTGTAATAGTTAGCCTGCTTGTCTCGTGAACTGTAGATTTTAGAGCCACATTGGTGGTGTAATAGTTGGCCTGCTTGTCTCGTGTACTGTAGATTTTAGAGCCACATTGGTGGTGTAATAGTTAGCCTGCCTGTCTCGTGAACTAGATTTTAGAGCTACATTGATGGTGTAATAGTTAGCCTGCTTGTCTCATGAACTGTAGATTTTAGAGCCATATTGGTGGTGTAATAGTTAGCCTGCTTGTCTCATGAACTAGATTTTAGAGCTACATTGGTGGTGTAATAGTTAGCCTGCTTATCTCGTGAACTGTAGATTTTAGAGCCACATTGGTGGTGTAATAGTTAGCCTGCTTGTCTCGTGAACTGTATATTTTAGAGCCACATTGGTGGTGTAATAGTTAGCCTGCTTGTCTCGTGAACTGTAGATTTTAGAGCCACATTGGTGGTGTAATAGTTGGCCTGCTTGTCTCGTGAACTGTAGATTTTAGAGCCACATTGGTGGTGTAATAGTTAGCCTGCTTGTCTCGTGAACTGTAGATTTTAGAGCTACATTGGTGGTGTAATAGTTAGCCTGCTTATCTCGTGAACTGTAGATTTTAGAGCCACATTGGTGGTGTAATAGTTAGACTGCTTATCTCGTGAACTGTAGATTTTAGAGCCACATTGGTGGTGTAATAGTTAGCCTGCTTTTCTCGTGTACTGTAGATTTTAGAGCCACATTGGTGGGTGGTGTAATAGTTAGCCTGTTTGTCTCGTGAACTGTAGATTTTAGAGCCACATTGGTGGTGTAATAGTTAGCCTGCTTATCTCGTGAACTGTAGATTTTAGAGCCACATTGGTGGTGTAATAGTTAGCCTGCTTGTCTCGTGAACTGTAGATTTTAGAGCCACATTGGTGGTGTAATAGTTAGCCTGCTTGTCTCGTGAACTGTAGATTTTAGAGCTACATTGGTGGTGTAATAGTTAGCCTGCTTATCTCGTGAACTGTAGATTTTAGAGCCACATTGGTGGTGTAATAGTTAGACTGCTTATCTCGTGAACTGTAGATTTTAGAGCCACATTGGTGGTGTAATAGTTAGCCTGCTTTTCTCGTGTACTGTAGATTTTAGAGCCACATTGGTGGGTGGTGTAATAGTTAGCCTGTTTGTCTCGTGAACTGTAGATTTTAGAGCCACATTGGTGGTGTAATAGTTAGCCTGCTTGTCTCGTGAACTGTAGATTTTAGAGCCACATTGGTGGTGTAATAGTTAGCCTGCTTGTCTCGTGAACTGTAGATTTTAGAGCCACATTGGTGGTGTAATAGTTGGCCTGCTTGTCTCGTGTACTGTAGATTTTAGAGCCACATTGGTGGTGTAATAGTTAGCCTGCCTGTCTCGTGAACTAGATTTTAGAGCTACATTGATGGTGTAATAGTTAGCCTGCTTGTCTCATGAACTGTAGATTTTAGAGCCACATTGGTGGTGTAATAGTTAGCCTGCTTGTCTCATGAACTAGATTTTAGAGCTACATTGGTGGTGTAATAGTTAGCCTGCTTATCTCGTGAACTGTAGATTTTAGAGCCACATTGGTGGTGTAATAGTTAGCCTGCTTGTCTCGTGAACTGTATATTTTATAGCCACATTGGTGGTGTAATAGTTAGCCTGCTTGTCTCGTGAACTGTAGATTTTAGAGCCACATTGGTGGTGTAATAGTTAGCCTGCTTATCTCGTGAACTGTAGATTTTAGAGCCACATTGGTGGTGTAATAGTTGGCCTGCTTGTCTCGTGAACTGTAGATTTTAGAGCCACATTGGTGGTGTAATAGTTAGCCTGCTTGTCTCGTGAACTGTAGATTTTAGAGCCACATTGGTGGTGTAATAGTTAGCCTGCTTATCTCGTGAACTGTAGATTTTAGAGCCACATTGGTGGTGTAATAGTTGGCCTGCTTGTCTCGTGTACTGTAGATTTTAGAGCCACATTGGTGGTGTAATAGTTAGTCTGCCTGTCTCGTGAACTAGATTTTAGAGCTACATTGATGGTGTAATAGTTAGCCTGCTTGTCTCATGAACTGTAGATTTTAGAGCCACATTGGTGGTGTAATAGTTAGCCTGCTTGTCTCATGAACTAGATTTTAGAGCTACATTGGTGGTGTAATAGTTAGCCTGCTTATCTCGTGAACTGTAGATTTTAGAGCCACATTGGTGGTGTAATAGTTAGCCTGCTTATCTCGTGAACTGTAGATTTTAGAGCCACATTGGTGGTGTAATAGTTAGCCTGCTTGTCTCGTGAACTGTATATTTTAGAGCCACATTGGTGGTGTAATAGTTAGCCTGCTTGTCTCGTGAACTGTAGATTTTAGAGCCACATTGGTGGTGTAATAGTTAGCCTGCTTATCTCGTGAACTGTAGATTTTAGAGCCACATTGGTGGTGTAATAGTTGGCCTGCTTGTCTCGTGAACTGTAGATTTTAGAGCCACATTGGTGGTGTAATAGTTAGCCTGCTTGTCTCGTGAACTGTAGATTTTAGAGCTACATTGGTGGTGTAATAGTTAGCCTGCTTATCTCGTGAACTGTAGATTTTAGAGCCACATTGGTGGTGTAATAGTTAGACTGCTTATCTCGTGAACTGTAGATTTTAGAGCCACATTGGTGGTGTAATAGTTAGCCTGCTTTTCTCGTGTACTGTAGATTTTAGAGCCACATTGGTGGGTGGTGTAATAGTTAGCCTGTTTGTCTCGTGAACTGTAGATTTTAGAGCCACATTGGTGGTGTAATAGTTAGCCTGCTTGTCTCGTGAACTGTAGATTTTAGAGCCACATTGGTGGTGTAATAGTTAGCCTGCTTGTCTCGTGAACTGTAGATTTTAGAGCCACATTGGTGGTGTAATAGTTGGCCTGCTTGTCTCGTGTACTGTAGATTTTAGAGCCACATTGGTGGTGTAATAGTTAGCCTGCCTGTCTCGTGAACTAGATTTTAGAGCTACATTGATGGTGTAATAGTTAGCCTGCTTGTCTCATGAACTGTAGATTTTAGAGCCACATTGGTGGTGTAATAGTTAGCCTGCTTGTCTCATGAACTAGATTTTAGAGCTACATTGGTGGTGTAATAGTTAGCCTGCTTATCTCGTGAACTGTAGATTTTAGAGCCACATTGGTGGTGTAATAGTTAGCCTGCTTGTCTCGTGAACTGTATATTTTAGAGCCACATTGGTGGTGTAATAGTTAGCCTGCTTGTCTCGTGAACTGTAGATTTTAGAGCCACATTGGTGGTGTAATAGTTAGCCTGCTTATCTCGTGAACTGTAGATTTTAGAGCCACATTGGTGGTGTAATAGTTGGCCTGCTTGTCTCGTGAACTGTAGATTTTAGAGCCACATTGGTGGTGTAATAGTTAGCCTGCTTGTCTCGTGAACTGTAGATTTTAGAGCTACATTGGTGGTGTAATAGTTAGCCTGCTTATCTCGTGAACTGTAGATTTTAGAGCCACATTGGTGGTGTAATAGTTAGACTGCTTATCTCGTGAACTGTAGATTTTAGAGCCACATTGGTGGTGTAATAGTTAGCCTGCTTTTCTCGTGTACTGTAGATTTTAGAGCCACATTGGTGGGTGGTGTAATAGTTAGCCTGTTTGTCTCGTGAACTGTAGATTTTAGAGCCACATTGGTGGTGTAATAGTTAGCCTGCTTGTCTCGTGAACTGTAGATTTTAGAGCCACATTGGTGGTGTAATAGTTAGCCTGCTTGTCTCGTGAACTGTAGATTTTAGAGCCACATTGGTGGTGTAATAGTTGGCCTGCTTGTCTCGTGTACTGTAGATTTTAGAGCCACATTGGTGGTGTAATAGTTAGCCTGCCTGTCTCGTGAACTAGATTTTAGAGCTACATTGATGGTGTAATAGTTAGCCTGCTTGTCTCATGAACTGTAGATTTTAGAGCCACATTGGTGGTGTAATAGTTAGCCTGCTTGTCTCATGAACTAGATTTTAGAGCTACATTGGTGGTGTAATAGTTAGCCTGCTTATCTCGTGAACTGTAGATTTTAGAGCCACATTGGTGGTGTAATAGTTAGCCTGCTTGTCTCGTGAACTGTATATTTTAGAGCCACATTGGTGGTGTAATAGTTAGCCTGCTTGTCTCGTGAACTGTAGATTTTAGAGCCACATTGGTGGTGTAATAGTTAGCCTGCTTATCTCGTGAACTGTAGATTTTAGAGCCACATTGGTGGTGTAATAGTTGGCCTGCTTGTCTCGTGAACTGTAGATTTTAGAGCCACATTGGTGGTGTAATAGTTAGCCTGCTTGTCTCGTGAACTGTAGATTTTAGAGCTACATTGGTGGTGTAATAGTTAGCCTGCTTATCTCCTGAACTGTAGATTTTAGAGCCACATTGGTGGTGTAATAGTTAGCCTGCTTGTCTCGTGAACTGTAGATTTTAGAGCCACATTGGTGGTGTAATAGTTGGCCTGCTTGTCTCGTGTACTGTAGATTTTAGAGCCACATTGGTGGTGTAATAGTTAGCCTGCCTGTCTCGTGAACTAGATTTTAGAGCTACATTGATGGTGTAATAGTTAGCCTGCTTGTCTCATGAACTGTAGATTTTAGAGCCACATTGGTGGTGTAATAGTTAGCCTGCTTGTCTCATGAACTAGATTTTAGAGCTACATTGGTGGTGTAATAGTTAGCCTGCTTATCTCGTGAACTGTAGATTTTAGAGCCACATTGGTGGTGTAATAGTTAGCCTGCTTGTCTCGTGAACTGTATATTTTATAGCCACATTGGTGGTGTAATAGTTAGCCTGCTTGTCTCGTGAACTGTAGATTTTAGAGCCACATTGGTGGTGTAATAGTTAGCCTGCTTATCTCGTGAACTGTAGATTTTAGAGCCACATTGGTGGTGTAATAGTTGGCCTGCTTGTCTCGTGAACTGTAGATTTTAGAGCCACATTGGTGGTGTAATAGTTAGCCTGCTTGTCTCGTGAACTGTAGATTTTAGAGCCACATTGGTGGTGTAATAGTTAGCCTGCTTATCTCGTGAACTGTAGATTTTAGAGCCACATTGGTGGTGTAATAGTTGGCCTGCTTGTCTCGTGTACTGTAGATTTTAGAGCCACATTGGTGGTGTAATAGTTAGTCTGCCTGTCTCGTGAACTAGATTTTAGAGCTACATTGATGGTGTAATAGTTAGCCTGCTTGTCTCATGAACTGTAGATTTTAGAGCCACATTGGTGGTGTAATAGTTAGCCTGCTTGTCTCATGAACTAGATTTTAGAGCTACATTGGTGGTGTAATAGTTAGCCTGCTTATCTCGTGAACTGTAGATTTTAGAGCCACATTGGTGGTGTAATAGTTAGCCTGCTTATCTCGTGAACTGTATATTTTAGAGCCACATTGGTGGTGTAATAGTTAGCCTGCTTGTCTCGTGAACTGTATATTTTAGAGCCACATTGGTGGTGTAATAGTTAGCCTGCTTGTCTCGTGAACTGTAGATTTTAGAGCCACATTGGTGGTGTAATAGTTAGCCTGCTTATCTCGTGAACTGTAGATTTTAGTGCCACATTGGTGGTGTAATAGTTGGCCTGCTTGTCTCGTGAACTGTAGATTTTAGAGCCACATTGGTGGTGTAATAGTTAGCCTGCTTGTCTCGTGAACTGTAGATTTTAGAGCTACATTGGTGGTGTAATAGTTAGCCTGCTTATCTCGTGAACTGTAGATTTTAGAGCCACATTGGTGGTGTAATAGTTAGACTGCTTATCTCGTGAACTGTAGATTTTAGAGCCACATTGGTGGTGTAATAGTTAGCCTGCTTTTCTCGTGTACTGTAGATTTTAGAGCCACATTGGTGGGTGGTGTAATAGTTAGCCTGTTTGTCTCGTGAACTGTAGATTTTAGAGCCACATTGGTGGTGTAATAGTTAGCCTGCTTGTCTCGTGAACTGTAGATTTTAGAGCCACATTGGTGGTGTAATAGTTAGCCTGCTTGTCTCGTGAACTGTAGATTTTAGAGCCACATTGGTGGTGTAATAGTTGGCCTGCTTGTCTCGTGTACTGTAGATTTTAGAGCCACATTGGTGGTGTAATAGTTAGCCTGCCTGTCTCGTGAACTAGATTTTAGAGCTACATTGATGGTGTAATAGTTAGCCTGCTTGTCTCATGAACTGTAGATTTTAGAGCCACATTGGTGGTGTAATAGTTAGCCTGCTTGTCTCATGAACTAGATTTTAGAGCTACATTGGTGGTGTAATAGTTAGCCTGCTTATCTCGTGAACTGTAGATTTTAGAGCCACATTGGTGGTGTAATAGTTAGCCTGCTTGTCTCGTGAACTGTATATTTTAGAGCCACATTGGTGGTGTAATAGTTAGCCTGCTTGTCTCGTGAACTGTAGATTTTAGAGCCACATTGGTGGTGTAATAGTTAGCCTGCTTATCTCGTGAACTGTAGATTTTAGAGCCACATTGGTGGTGTAATAGTTGGCCTGCTTGTCTCGTGAACTGTAGATTTTAGAGCCACATTGGTGGTGTAATAGTTAGCCTGCTTGTCTCGTGAACTGTAGATTTTAGAGCTACATTGGTGGTGTAATAGTTAGCCTGCTTATCTCGTGAACTGTAGATTTTAGAGCCACATTGGTGGTGTAATAGTTAGACTGCTTATCTCGTGAACTGTAGATTTTAGAGCCACATTGGTGGGTGGTGTAATAGTTAGCCTGTTTGTCTCGTGAACTGTAGATTTTAGAGCCACATTGGTGGTGTAATAGTTAGCCTGCTTGTCTCGTGAACTGTAGATTTTAGAGCCACATTGGTGGTGTAATAGTTAGCCTGCTTGTCTCGTGAACTGTAGATTTTAGAGCCACATTGGTGGTGTAATAGTTGGCCTGCTTGTCTCGTGTACTGTAGATTTTAGAGCCACATTGGTGGTGTAATAGTTAGCCTGCCTGTCTCGTGAACTAGATTTTAGAGCTACATTGATGGTGTAATAGTTAGCCTGCTTGTCTCATGAACTGTAGATTTTAGAGCCACATTGGTGGTGTAATAGTTAGCCTGCTTGTCTCATGAACTAGATTTTAGAGCTACATTGGTGGTGTAATAGTTAGCCTGCTTATCTCGTGAACTGTAGATTTTAGAGCCACATTGGTGGTGTAATAGTTAGCCTGCTTGTCTCGTGAACTGTATATTTTAGAGCCACATTGGTGGTGTAATAGTTAGCCTGCTTGTCTCGTGAACTGTAGATTTTAGAGCCACATTGGTGGTGTAATAGTTAGCCTGCTTATCTCGTGAACTGTAGATTTTAGAGCCACATTGGTGGTGTAATAGTTGGCCTGCTTGTCTCGTGAACTGTAGATTTTAGAGCCACATTGGTGGTGTAATAGTTAGCCTGCTTGTCTCGTGAACTGTAGATTTTAGAGCTACATTGGTGGTGTAATAGTTAGCCTGCTTATCTCCTGAACTGTAGATTTTAGAGCCACATTGGTGGTGTAATAGTTAGACTGCTTATCTCGTGAACTGTAGATTTTAGAGCCACATTGGTGGTGTAATAGTTAGCCTGCTTGTCTCGTGTACTGTAGATTTTAGAGCCACATTGGTGGTGTAATAGTTAGCCTGCTTGTCTCGTGTACTGTAGATTTTAGAGCCACATTGGTGGGTGGTGTAATAGTTAGCCTGTTTGTCTCGTGAACTGTAGATTTTAGAGCCACATTGGTGGTGTAATAGTTAGCCTGCTTGTCTTGTGAACTGTAGATTTTAGAGCCACATTGGTGATGTAATAGTTAGTCTGCTTGTCTCATGAACTAGATTTTAGAGCCACATTGGTGGTGTAATAGTTAGCCTGTTTGTCTCGTGAACTGTAGATTTTAGAGCCACATTGGTGGTGTAATAGTTAGCCTGCTTGTCTCGTGAACTGTAGATTTTAGAGCCACATTGGTGGTGTAATAGTTAGCCTGCTTATCTCGTGAACTGTAGATTTTAGAGCCACATTGGTGGTGTAATAGTTAGCCTGATTGTCTCGTGTACTGTAGATTCTAGAGCCACATTGGTGGTGTAATAGTTAGCCTGCTTGTCTCGTGTACTGTAGATTTTAGAGCCACATTGGTGGTGTAATAGTTGGCCTGCTTGTCTCGTGTACTGTAGATTTTAGAGCCACATTGGTGGGTGGTGTAATAGTTAGCCTACTTTGTCTCGTGAACTGTAGATCGTTGGGTTGAGTGGTCTGGTCAAAATCAAAGATTATGAAATTGGCATTTGTTGCTTCTCTGTGAAGCATGCAGCATTAAAGAGAAAAAGCAAAGACTGGTTGGCTTGGAATGGGAATAATGTGTCCCAGTGGAGCAACATGTCTAACCGTGGAATGTTGTCTCAGTGAGCTAACACTATATAAAAATGGAAAGTGTGTTGATCTAGTACAAAGCGGACATCAAACTCATCTCATCAAATGTAACTCATGTTCTGGCCAAGATATATCTGAAAAATTGCTCATTTAGTGTTTGAATATATAAAAAATGTCTTAAAGTATTCTTGATGTCTAACAGGTTCACCAAGAGAACATCCACACACACACACCACCAATCATCTTGATGTCTAACTGGTTCACCAAGAGAACATCCACACACACACACCACCAATCATCTTGATGTCTAACTGGTTCACCAAGAGAACATCCACACACACACACCACCAATCATCTTGATGTCTAACAGGTTCACCAAGAGAACATCCACACACACACACCACCAATCAGTATTCTTGATGTCTAACTGGTTCACCAAGAGAACATCCACACACACACACCACCAATCATATTTTTCTTCATTCTCTCTGTCCTTTTTCAATTTTCACATTTTAATGTAAGAACTATTCATATACATGTATGCTCTATAAAATACTGGGGTATGCATATGCGTAGCTAGAGTAGATGCTGGAGTATGAAAACCGCTAAAATACCTTGTGCTGAAGCCTTTGGCCAGGTGAGCTTTTGCCATCACTTGACGTCCGTCGTCCGTCCGTCGTAAACTTTCACATTTTAATCTTCTCCTCAGAAACCACTGGGCCAATTGCAACGAAACTTTGGTGGAATGGTCCTTGGATGGCCCCCTTCCAAAATTGTGTCCGGTGATCCCGACTTCCAACCAAGATGGCTGCCAAGCTAAAAATAGAAAAAAGGGGGGATGCAATTTTAATTGTCCATTACTGCTTTAGTATAAGCCAAAATGAGCTCAAATTTCAACTGCAGCTACATGGCAAGGAGTAGTTTAACATATATTCCGGGTTTTTCTGTGAAATTTTTCTCTCAGCCGATTTATACCGATTATGCAAATTAGGCATATTTTGATTAAAGATCACATTTAAATCTTCTCCTCTGAAACCGCTGAACCAAATTAAACCAAACCTGGTAGCGATGGTCCCTGGGTGGGTCCCTTTCAAAATTGTGTCCGACAGCCCCGCCCTCCATTCAAGATGGCTGCTGTTACTAAAAATAGAAATTTCTTAAATTGTCCATTGCTGCTTTAGTATAAGTCAAAATGAGCTCAAATTTTAACTGAAGCTACATGGCAAGGAGTAGTTTAACATATATTCCGGGCTTTTCTGTGAGATTTTTCTGTCAGCCAATTTATACCGATTATGCAAATAAGGCATATTTTGATAAAAGATCACATTTAAATCTTCTCCTCTGAAACCACTGAAACAAATTAAACCAAACCTGGCAGGGATGACCCCTTGGTGGGTCCCTTTCAAATTTGCGTCCGACAGCCCCGTCCTCCATTAAAGATGGCTGCTGTTACTAAAAATAGAAATTTCTTCAATTGTCCACTGCTGCTTTAGTATAAGTCAAAATGAGCTCAAATGTTAACTGAAGCTACATGGGAAGGAATAGTTTAACATATATTCCATTTTCTTCTGTGAGCCGATTAATACCGATTATGCAAATTAGGCATATTTTGAAATAGAAAAAAGGGGGGATGAAATTTTAATTGTCCATTGCTGCTTTAGTATAAGTCAAAATGAGCTCAAATTTTAACTGAAGCTACATGGCAATGAGTAGTTTAACATATTCTGCGTTTTTCTGTGAGATTTTTTCAGCCAGTTTATTCCATTTAGGAATAGTATGAGATAAAAATCACATCTAAATCTTTTGCTCAGAAATTTGAGTTGAAATGATCTTTGGGTGGCCCACTTTCAAAATTATGTGTAACACCCCCATTTTCTATCAACTTTATATGTAAAATTGAAAACCAGGTGAGCGATTACAGGCTCCTGGGAGCCTCTAGTTTATTAAGTTTGCTCAGTGTTCTATCAGGATGACCATTTTATTGGAATTGATGTGTTGTCATTCCTTGACCTATATCAATCTTTATCAAAATATCACGACACAAGAACTACAAGATTACCACTATCTGCAGTCATGTAAAAGATAACATTTCCTTGATCATTATTTTAGAACAACGAGCTACGCATCACAAATGATTTGTCTTCTCTTTTTACTAATATGTTCTGTTTTTGGTGTTAAACACAAACGTCTTCTCCTAAATGACCAGGATATAATACATCAAATGGAGGCTGAAATACAAAAATTGAGAATGGAAATTCAAGTACAACATAAGGGTAAATACAAATGTACTAATATTATAAGGACATGCCAAGGTGTATGAAGTTGTTCTAAGTAGAAACATTGTTTTATAACAACATTTTATACAGAATGATATGATAATTCATACTTTTATCTAATTCAATTACCTTCTCCTGCTTTACTGTTTGTTAAACAGAGGTAAAATAAACAAAATACTATCAATCAGTAGATTGTTCAAAATTGAGGAGAACGAACCCTTCAAAATAGTAAAGACGGTTATTATGCTGTCTTAATAATATAGAAAAAGTCGTTAGCATTTAGCATTACTAAATATTCTCCTCTAAAACAAATGTGCCAAAGGAAAGTTTAAATTTTTATTTCACTGAAGACCACCACATGGTGAAACTTTTTATTTCACTGAAGATCCCCGCTTGATGAAACTTTTTATTTCACTGAAGACTCCGCATGGTGAAACCTTATTTCACTGAAGAACCCCACATTTTTTAAACTTTATTACACTGAAGACCTCGCATGGTGAATCCTTATTTCACTGAAAACCCCCGCATGGTGAAACTGTTCATTTCACTGAAGCTCCCGCCCCCCCCTCCCCACCCCCACGTGGTGAAATTTTTTATTTGAATATTAAAATTTATTTAAATGACCACAGCTGCAACATTTGAAGTTAGAATGATCTGAAATTTGAAATATAATTACATGATAACGACTAGTTTAACATGGATGATGGAATCAGGATTTTTCTGTGAAACTTGTTTTGATATTATTTGCCACATTGACTAAACATGGTTGTGAGAGTTCTGTGATTGTCATGTTCTTAATTCTATTCAACAGCGACACACTCAATCTTAAATATGTTATGCAATCAAATGACTGTGAATTCATAATTGTATATATTCTGTAATTTTGTAGGTGCTGTTTACACAAGATGGGGTAGAAAAACTTGTCCAGGAAATGGCACAGAACTGGTTTATACAGGTTTTGTTTAGCTTAATGTCAAATATTTACAAAGATCATATTAGGTTTCTCTATCTTTAATGTTCTTACTTGTTCGAACAATCTGGGATATAAATATTTCTTTGGGAAAAAGACATTTTGTATTCTAAATTTACTTCAGATAAACAATCGCAATGCTTTGACAAGAAAGATAGCTGACTAAATCATTACTGAAAACACAGATTTGTTTTGAAAATGTGAAGATATCACTAGGGTAAACAGAAACCGAAAATCTAAGAGGGAAAATACAACGATCAAAAGAAAAAAAACCCAACAATGGTCCACAGAACACTACACAGAAAACTAATGATTGAGCAACACGAACCCACGCTAAAACTCTGAGCTAATTAAAATTAGTTATTGCATCTTGGTTAATCTTTTTTTGTGTGATACACTACCATCTAACAATATCTTGTATGGGGTCAAGTCAAGTAACCTTCCATTCTTCACTGACCCAAAAATATATGTGATCGTTGGTCAACTGTAAGTAAGTAATTTTTTTATTTAAAGTCGGCAAAAGTATATACAAATCAACATGACAAAATGAGCTCTGAGGAGCTCTTTGACCGACTGAAGAACAACTACATGTATTATAATATTATTACAACATGTCATCACCATGGCACCAATGTTATGTCTATTACTTAATTATTCAACTCGGGACATTTGTACAAAACATGAGAGAAGTGTAGAATGCTATGAAATCAGTTTAACATGGGACTCTATGGGTAAATTAATACCATATTGTTTTTCTCAGACACAACAAATTAAACTTGACCGAGCCAACACTGTACATGAATAATCATTTCCTTTTTTTTGGGGGCGTGGATTGGCAGTCCAAATAACCGTCACCGCAGGACGCTGTCTGACAAATGACACTAGGGAATGTGAAAAAGTCTATTTCTCGGGAAATGCGCAATTGATGAGCGATACTCTGGTGAGCTTCTACTTTTGTAATCAATCAGTTGATATATTTATCTAGATGAACAAAATATACATGTATGCTTACAGGAATAGCAGGAGGAGGGATGTATGCCCATAGTGGTGCAGCTTCAGAATATGTTTGTCTCCCACACGATCCTAACATAATTACAAACGGAGTTACACAAAATCCTTGGGGAGAAATATCTTATATATATGGTGCTGAATACGAGGAAAATTTCTTTGGTCAAAATCTACAAGAGAACGATGCACCATGTTCAGTCTGCTACACTCCAGCAAGATCAGTTATTTTAATGATTCCAGGAAAAACTACATGCTATGATGGATGGGATATAGAATACACTGGAAAATTGGCAAGTGGTAGTTATAAACATGCTGCAGCATCCCAGTATATTTGTCTGGACAACAAACCTGAAGTACTAGAGCATGGATCTGCAGATGATGACGGGAAACTTTTTTATGCTGTCAAAACAGTTTGTGGCTCACTACCTTGCCCTCCTTACACCAATAATGCCCTGATGACTTGCGTTGTCTGCTCTAAATAAAACTAATATAAAAGTAACATTATTTTTGTCTTCCCGGATGCACATGATGCAAATTATTAAAAGCTTCACCCACAATCATCATTTTCTTAAAGAGAGATAAATTTACATTTTAAACCGACCCTAGCGAAATACTATCGAAAAACACCGATGAAAATTATAAATAAAAAAAGTTAAAAAACAGACTCACAATTCGAAAGCCAAATATACAATAAAGAATGCAAACGATAAGTTCAATGTCCATTCAATATTGTAATAAATGTCATGTTTTTGATTTATAATACGATATTCTCAAGACGACCAAAAATAAATATAAGCACTATTATTAAAAACGTAGATATCTAATTTAGTGTGCACTACCCGTTTCTGGAATAACCGTCATCAATTACCATTAGTCAAAAGATTGAAAACAAAAATAAATAAAGTCAGTTTTTGGGAGCAATAAACTAAAAAACCTAAATAGGATAGACAAACAAAACCCAACCAAAAACAAAACCAAAAACAAAACCAAACGGATATGGTCACCTATGGCCGAGGGAGTGGAAACTTAGTTTTAATAATATTAAACTATCATCAAGAATATATAAAAAAAAACCAAGTGGAGAAGCATATATTTAATTTATACAATTTATATAATTCGGGAAAATAAATTAAAGGTTAGTGATTCATGGTAATTATTATTTTAGAAATAAATTCAGGGTTATGTCTTTGTTATTAATTGTTGTTTAACGTCAAGTGAGCTAATTTTGAGCTATGTCATTAGAATAAAAAGTCACAGTTCGATGAGATGATGATGCCCGCTTTGTTCTGGACCTCTACGCTTATTTTATAGTACTAGAATACTGAAATACATGTCCATATTTAGATATATCGCTTCACTCAGATTCCGAGCCAACCAGTCTTTGCTCTTACTCGTTAACGTTGCCTTAGCGGAGAAGTAACAGAAACAAATCTTATAGTCGTTGTTGGTTTAACCTGACCGGGGCTCGAACCCACGATTCATCGTATATGATTTGATGCAAGTACCAGGTCTTGACGTTCATTTTCTCGAAACAAAATCTCTAATTTACGAACAGATACAACAACTTGTTTACACCTGAAACAAGCCGATTCATGGATTTAACTAGCCCTTTACGTATGATTGACGTGGCTAATATAGTCAGTTAGGTATAAACCCTGCTAAATAGGGGCACTCTACATTTGATTGAATTCTTCTGCATATATGACGTTATGTGTGCTTAATGTCCTTTTCAAACCATGTTTCAGTTATATCGTGGACGGCCGACTTAACAGATGCAGGTAATTAGAGTGCCTACATGCAGAAAAACACCGAACTGTCGAAAGTCACAGACTAACTTTAGCTCATAAGGTTGTATAGAGCACATTTCACCATGGAGGGGAATCAAACTCACAACTTAAGTGATGATAGACAACGGTAGATGTAAGTGCAAGATTAGTACCTTTCGATCACGAACACGATGGCACTTAGTTCTTCATATAGGAACAAGCCAAACAGATGTATTACTATGAACGTACATAACAACTACCAGACGTACATAAAGAAGCTGATCAAATCTTAATAACATCTTTAGATATTTTGAACTGAGTAGATGAATTGTATACTACTAAGTCAACTTGCGCAGATATATTCCACCGATTTATTCTATTGTATTTTAAATTAGTCCGTCAGTATTGTTTGTATTAAATTTTCAAGAAATTGCATAATTGTGAAACATTTTCACGGGTTCCTTATATTCCTTATAGTGGGCTTTTGATTTCCTAGAATGAATTGCATGGTCAATCACATGAATCTTTTGAACTGGTATTTTAGACAATGTCTACATACATATATCTTTATCGAACACTAATCATATGGCAAACGAAAGAGCTGATGCATGTCTAGAACATTTGTTTATACCATTGATGAGTTAGACGTCTATATAACGAATTTACTATCATTCAAAGACTATTACATAGACAGGAAATAGTAAGTTTTATTACAATAAAACAAACTCGAATGACGATACAAGACATAAAATCGGAACATGTGTTTTAAATAAAGGTGATATAAAAAGGGCATGTTGTAAAACATGGAGTGGAGTCTGGAGTCGTTTTTTGGAGAGGAGTTTGGAGTCAGTTTTGGAGTGGAGTTTGGAGTCAAATTTGGAGTCATTTTTGGGGTCGATTTTAAATTCAATATTGCCCATATATAACAATGCAAAATAGACACAAAAAAGGAGTAATGAATTAAAAATAGTTGGAGGTCGTCTCTCCTCAGTTCTAACATAGATGATCCATCTATGGTTCTAATGAACAAATATTGAATATATTGTTGTTATTTAGATTAGGAAGGCGTCTTACCTATATAGGTAATTGCGCCTTGTACCTATTTCTTAATTTATTACATAAGGCTCTATTTTACTGTTTTTCTATTGGCCAGAAGCAATACACGTGACATTCCATTTTCTTTTGAGAGATCACTTTAACAGCAAAACATGTGTTCGGTTTGTTTACGCTTTACCGGAGGTTTTGCACGGCGATTTTTTATCTGAAATAAAATATTTAGTCTTCTACTTCTACTTCTACCAGAATGCGGCCACCATCAATACGTTGATTATTCTGCCACTTTTTTGGATGCGCATGCAATAATAATAATAATAATGAATTAAACACTGAGTTTGAATTTTTGAAGTGCTTTACAAAAATACAGTAAAGATAAAAACATCCTGGAGTGGTTTAGAATAGATCCTGAAGGTTTCAAGGTTCCCGATGGTGACGCAGTTGTCCGGTAGCGCATTCCAGTCTCTGATGGTTCTAGGAAAATAGGATTCTTTTCTTATTTCTGTTCTGCAAGATGGTATTTGGTATGCCTTTGTGTTGTTCTTTCTGGATATTCTGTCTGGTGGAATTAGACGATCCTCTGTATTTACTAGTACCAATCCATTTACCAGTTTGTACATCATTGTTAATTTCGCTATTTTCCTACGATCTTCCAGTGATTTCCAATTGATATCTTCTATCATGGAGCTGACGGATGATGTGTTGTGATGACGGTTGGTCACGTATCTCGGACAACACGAGTTAGAATATTTTTTTCCAGAATTGAACATTAGGTTATATAACAAAAACTCTGAATCAGATTATTTTTTTTTCCTCCACCAAAAAATCAGAATATTTTTTTCAGCAACATTGAGAATCAGAATATTTTTTTAGAAAAAAAAACCATACCCCCCCCCCCATGGAAGTTAAATGGTCCGTCCCTTACACTTGTCTGGGTGGAAGGCCATTTTCGATTTTCCTTCCCATTCTGCTAATTTATCCAGATCTTCTTGCAGGTAGTCAGCATCTGTGTCTGAAGTAATTTTCAGGTACACTATGGTGTAGTCGGCAAAGAGTCTGACCCTGGAGCGGATTCCTTCTGGCATGTCGTTTATGTAGAAGAGGAATAAACTTGGTACAAGTACGGATCCTTGTGGTACTCCTGATTCAACGTTTATGGAGTCTGATTTCTCCCCTTCTACAACGACCACTTGTTTCCTTTCTGCTAGGAAATTTTGGATCCACATGTTGGTTTTCCCCTTTATACCGTAGTGATCCAGTTTGTGGGTTAACAGACTATGACTAACTTTGCCGAAAGCCTTAGAGATGTCCATTATTAGACAATCTGTTTGCTTTCCCGTGTCAAGGTTTTTTGAAATGTCACCAATAAACTCTAATAATTGAGTTTCACAGGATAATCCCCTTCTGAACCCATGCTGTAAGGGATACATGATGTTGTTTGCATCAGCGTGCTTCATTATATGACTTGTCACTAGGTGTTCCATCATCTTACAACATATGCACGTTAATGAGATTGGTCGATAATTTACTGCTTCAAATCTCTTTCCCTTCTTAAATATTGGGCTCACATTTGCATTTTTCCATATGTCTGGTAGGTCACCGGTATCATAGGACCGTTTGAAGATAATTTTGAGAATGGGTCTATATCAGTTGAAAGTTCTATTAGCACCCTTGATGTTATGCTATCTGGATCAGCAGCTTTGTATGGATTTAAATTTGATAGTAACTTTGCTATTCCGTTTTCAGTGATGTTCAGATCTTGTATTGTAGGATATGATGTGTTGATCATATTACATCGTTTTTGGAAATCTGTCTTTGTAAATTCTGATTTCTCTAAGAATGCTGATTGAAACTGGTTGTTTAGAATGTTGGCTTTTTCAACTGGGTCTGAGTGTAATAACCCTCCATTTTGTAGTGGTGGTATTTCATTTCCGTCAGATCTTTTGTGTTTTATAAATGTCCAGAAGCACTTATTTCATACAGTTAGGTTGTTTGTCATCATTAGGATCCGGTGTTATGATATCCTCAATGTACTTCCAGTATGCCCGTCTTATTTCCCTCTGTACTAGCCTTTTTAATTCTTTGTATTTCTTTTTATGCTTGGGATCTCCTGATTTCTTTTGTTTTTGTAAAGTCTGTCCCTTTTCCGGATAAGACGTTTTATATCCCTTGTGATCCATGGGTTACCATCTTTTATCTTAGCTGTTTTTGTGGTATGTTTTCATCTATACTGTCTTCTAATTCCTTCTTGAAATAGTCCCAGAGTTCTTATGTACTGTTTCCTTTTTGGTACATCTTCTCTATCTCTTCTTTTATCATTTTCAGTTTGTCCTTAATGTTCTCCCATTTTGCCTTTTCATAAAGTGGTATTTTTCTCGGTCTTTGGGTGCGTTTTGTTGGTATGGTGTTTAGCTCCGCAAAGACGATATCATGGTCAGATAGCCCTGGTATTGTCTCTATCCTATTGAAGCAATTTGGAAAGTTTGTTATTATGAGATCCAGTGTATTTGATTCTCTGGTTGGCTCTTCTACCATTTGTACCAATCAATGGTCATCTAGGATGTCTGTGAATTTGTGGTGTATGTTGACATGCTGGGTATTTGCTTTTAATGATTTTTAGTCAACCTAGAATGAAATATTTTACAAATATTAACCAGAAATGTTATTTTCTTCTATAGTTATTCCAATTGAGGTGAACTCTCATTCAACATTTTCAAGTTTTTCATGTAAATAAATCGAACACATGTTTTGCTGTTAAAGTGATCTCGCAAAAGTCACGTGACCTCAAAGCGAGAATACCACAATGACAAGAAGGCGGAACGAAGTAGGCGGGATCAGTTAATATCGAGACATTTGTTATGATAATGAGCTGGAAATGAATATTAACAGGTAAGTAAGTATAGAAGAATGTAGATAAATATTTAACGAAACGAAATATATATGTTTGATCGTTCTCGCACCCGATTTCATGACAACAATTTTCAAAAAAGCGGCGCAAGATTTTCACCGCGCAGTTTCGAAAGTTGTTGATAGGGTGAAATCCGTAGCCCTATGGTCCGCAAATATCAGAAAACTGGCCAAGGACCATAAGTGTTATGGTTCCGCAGCTACATGGATTGATGACATGAGAAGATGGCCAAACGTAATGTATGGTGATATTTACAATTATCTCATATCTTCAAAAGCGGTCGATGGGCAATAATCCCTTTTGGGATTCGAAGCCAGAGTTGTTTTCTGATTTTGCCTGCCTCCGAATACCTTATCAACCATGCATAGTTCTATTCCGGAAATTTTTTTCAGGTATCCCCGCCTCGAACCGGCGTGAATTACGCCTGCACCTCAATGTCGTGCCAACCGGCACTAGAGTATTCAAAAATAGACATATTTATAAAATATGTAAATAGAATCATGATCACCTACCTATGACGACAGATACAGCTCATCATTCCCAGACGCCTCTTCAGATCCATTGAATGTCGCCATTTTGACTTGTTTTGAAAGTATGTCACGTGATCACTTTTTCCACGAATTACGTGGTATAGTCTATTCCATACTTCTTGTTCAATCGGTATTCAACTGTCGATGTTATGTTCTACAGCCGAGTTGGTTTAATACAATATCTATATCTGTCATTTGTCAACTTGACTAACTAGTTATTTAAATATTAACAGAAGTTGCTCGTGTAAAAAGAAAAGAATGCTTCAATACCGATAAATCAGATGTATGGAATAGACTATACCACGTAATGGAAAAAGCGATCTTTGTCTTTGTCTTTGTACAGGTAAAATTCCTCCGGGATTCGGAGCACTCCAATTAAGGATAAAATTATAAAACCTAACTTAACGGGCACATACTTAAAAAGATACGTATTTACAGTTAAGATCAAATATACGTAGTAGTTAAAAGTTCATCATTTCCATGTTGTATAAATTTGGTTAGTGGCATAAAAACGTATTTACATCAATTACTAAAAAGTATAAAACGTGTGTTGTAAAATAGTCGTTTCAGTAGTATTATAATTGATAGCGTTGTTAAAAGTCCATTCTGTTGTTTAATTATTCATATTAGTAAAAACGTATATACACACAGCACTAAAAGATAAAAGCGCAATCGTAATTTATACAATGTTCACGATCACGTGACATACTTTCAAAACAAGTCAAAATGGCGACATTCAATGGATCTGAAGCGGCGGCTGGGAATGATGAGCTGTATCTGGCGTCATAGGTAGGTGATCATGATTCTATTTACATATTTATGCAGCAAAATATGTCTACTTTTGAATACTCCAGCGCCGGTTGGCACGACATTGAGGTGCAGGCGTAATTCACGCCGGTTCGAGGCGGGGGTACCTGAAAAAAATTCCCGAATAGAACTATGCATGGTCGATAAGGGATTTGGAGGCAGGCAATATCAGAAAACAAACTCTGGCTTCGAATCCTAAAAGGGATTAGATGGGCAAGAAATGAAGAACTTTAGAAGCTTACAGAGCTATAACTATTTTCAAAGTCGAAATGTGAGTCAGATCGATAACCCACTGTAGTTAAGAATCAATTTGAAAGTGTTTTTGACATTTACTTCACTGAGTTTGGCGCTGATTTGACAAATGTTTTACCTGTTTTGTTCAAGTATTGTTGTAAATACTGTTATAGTGACAGCCGGAAACTTTGAGCCGTAATGAAAGGGGGAGGTTTGGCGCTTTAAAATCTGATTCAACCCATCATTTCTTTAGAAATGCCTGTACCAAGTCAGGGTCATTACGGTTTTCACAGTTTTCCGGTTGTTGACTGATTTTGTCTGTTTATATACTTATGAGTTTTGACTTTCCCTTTGTTAGATTGTTCGGAGTTCGGTAATTTTGTTATTACCCTTATTGACAGGAATAGCCTGCACAGATGAAATAGCCAAGTGGAACAGCGGTACAAAAAGGAATGTTGAACCAAGACCTCTTTCACACACATGCAGTTTAAAAAACCAAAACTGGGAGAGGATAGACTTGACGGTGAGGATGAAATTAATGTACCAGGGACTCGTGATACACCGTCATTCATAATCATATCAGACGAGGATTTTAAATCTGGAATTCGAAATTCCCATTTAATACCTTTGTTTGACATTAAAGGTACCGTCATTAACAAAAGTTTCTGTTGTACCCCGCATACCCAGGATATTATTCAAGAAGTGCACGGTGAACACACTACACTGTCCTCATGTAGTAAGTGCATGGACTTCTTGAAGAAATTTGTGTCACTGGATCAAAATCTGATACAGAGACTGCTATACTCAGGAACAAAGCAAGAGTAATTTGTGGCGAGATGCAAGGAAAATCCGAATAACTGCAAGCTCTGCTCATAAAGTGCCAATTAAGGACACTACAGAGTATACGAATGTCATTCGTGAACATCTTTATCCAAAATTTTTAGGGAATAAGTACACGAAATATGGACAAGAACAGGAACCTATAGCAAAAGATCATCTAAGGTCAACTGGTCTATTGATTGAAGATAGAAGGAATTTGTGTGTCAACTGAAGAAATTTGGCTGTCGCCTAGCCCGGATGGTGTGATAAATGGTGACACTTTACTTAAAGTGAAATGTCCATTCCCAATTCCAACAAAATGGACTTGTCTTGATGAACTTATACGTGCAGGAAAATATGACGTTGTTAAAACTGAAGAAAATTCTTATAAATTAAAAGTGAAAGGAAGTAGGGGTTATTATCTACAAATTCAGCTAACTATGTTTGTGCAGATTTAAGAAAATGTTAGCTTTTAATTTGGAGGTGCAAAGATGACTACATAATTGTTGATGTGCAATATAACGAGGATTATGTACATGAACAAATACAGAGGTTACGAACATTTTATGCAAAGAAAATGATGTATAGGATTGTAGATGAAATAGAAAGTGAACGCCTTGTTTTCAGCACAGGGGCTAGGTGCGTCCTAAAAAAAAAAAAAAAAAAAAAAAAAAAATACTATATAATACTACAAGGGGGCGAACTCACTTGCTTCCATTTTTTTTAAGTCGTCGTGTTAAATTGATCGTAACTTCGGAACGCCTTAATATTTTCAAAAAATGTTTCCACCAGTCGAAAGTCAAGTAATTTTCCTTTCCAAAGAGACCCCAATTGTTAGTGTAGGCCTCCGAACTGCTGAGGTATCATGCACGAACCAAAACAAAACGGCGTGAAAATCCGAAGTCGTACAAACGCTGTGATGACCACTTCCCATCTGTGTACAGACTTTCCCATGCGTAAGCGAGTCATTTTGACTAGCTAAATACTTTCATCCATTCAAATTATGATAAAATTTCTTACCTTACGCCAATTTATATGTCCTTTAAGTCTGTTTTTGAAAGAAATCCCATTTCATCCTTGACAAACGCCATAGACATGAAAATTGAGAGAGTTCTAACGGGCTTTTTGATTGGCTGAAACAGATTGTTCAGCCAATCAAGGATGAAATGGGATTTCTTTCAAAAACAGACTTAAAGGACATATAAATTGGCGTAAGGTAAGAAATTTTATCATAATTTGAATGAATGAAAGTATTTAGCTAGTCAAAATGACTCGTTTACGCATGGGAAAGTCTGTACACAGATGGGAAGTGGTCATCCCAGCGTTTGTACGACTTCGGATTTTCACGCCGTTTTGTTTTGGTTCGTGTATGATACCTCAGCAGTTCGGAGGCCTACACTAACAATTGGGGTCTCTTTGGAAAGGAAAATTACTTGACTTTCGACTGGTGGAAACATTTTTTGAAAATATTAAGGCGTTCCGAAGTTACGATCAATTTAACACGACGACTTAAAAAAATGGAAGCAAGTGAGTTCGCCTCCTTGTAGTATTATATAGTATTTTTTTTTTAAAAAAATTTCGGACGCACCTAGCCCCTGTGGTTTTCAGCAGTGTTTAAAAATGTTATGCGTCGTCGTAATTCATGTTCATAATATGCACCAATATATATCATGGTGCATATTATGAACATGAATTACGACGACGCATAACATTTTTATTATATACAGTCCGACAAAAGTTAAGCACCACCTGACTTGTTTCAATAATATTTTTTCTAATAATGAACTTATTTCAAATAGGTTTGCTGTTTTCGTTACCTGTACACACATACTTACTTACATGTGAAACAGATTATTGATCGATTTTTATTTATGTGTATATGACAGGGTGTGCAAAGTGCCACGTGTACTTTTCAACATATGTGTTTGCGAACGAAAGTTGATTTTTTTTGTGTAGAGGTTTAAGTTTCATTTTCTATTGGTTTGGTATGGTGCGGCGAAAATTAACCATACCAGAAAGGTGGCAAGTTGTTGCATGCATAGCGGTGGTTTTAGCCATAGAAGGGTGGCAGACCACTTCAGGGTTAACCATTCCATCATTGTACGACTGATGCAGCGTTTTCGTCAAACGGGGAATGTTACTGACCGTCCACGTGTAGGTAGACCTCGCAAAACGACGCCGAGAGAGGACCGGCTCATATCCAGACGGGCGTGGCAACGGCCTTTCAGTACAGCTGGTGCACTTCGTGGTAATTTAGCGTTTGGAGGCCACATTAGCACACGCACTGTAATCAGACGCATCCACCATCAGGGAATGCGAGCGCGACGACCCATAAAACGTCCTCAGTTGACATTACGTCATCGCCATGCTCGATTTGACTGGTCACATGATCATTTGGGGTGGACTATTCGCACATGGAGACGGGTCCACTGGTCTGATGAAAGTCGTTTTTTGTTACGCCCTACCGACGGTCGTGCAAGGGTTTGGCGCCAACGAAACACTTCATTTCAGGACAACCACATTTTGGGCACAACTGCTTTTGGGGGTGGGGGTGTAACTGTCTGGGGTCGTTTTTCCTTTGACTGTAAGTTGGACTTGTACGTTCTTGATGGTAATCTGACAGGCCAAAAATACCGTGACAATGTGCTCGCTCCACGCGTAATCCCCCATTTCGACAATCATGCGTTAGCTGACAGGCCAATGTTCATGGACGACAACGCTAGGCCACATAGAGCCCGAATTGTACAACATTTTTTTACAGCAAGCGGCTGTTCAGACAATTCCATGGCCTGCGATGTCGCCAGACATGAAGCCTATAGAGCATGTATGGGACTTTATTGGCCGAAAAATTAACCAACGCAATCCAAAATGTCAAAATATTGACGAATTAAGAACTGCTATCTTACAGGAGTGGCAACAGTTCCCCCAAGAACGGCTTAGGCATCTTGTGCGAAGCATGACGAGGCGTGTTACCGAACTTCACAATAAACGCGGTGGATATACTCGTTATTGATTTTTATGTCTTACACATACGCACAATAGATGCATTCAAAAGTTCTTAAAATCTGAAGACTCTGCATTTTAATGCAATGTTAAAAACTTCCATCAAAGACAAACTGGTTTTACGTTTTTCCAGCCCCATTTTTGCCACGTCATAGTCACGTCTTTCAGGATGCTAAATACTTCGTAGATTGGTAATTTTAGAGCCCTTGGTGTAGTCTTTTAAGAAGTGTAAGAAAAATGGTGATATCTATGTTATTGTTTTAACAGTATTGATGTAAAAAAATATATCGATAAAAATATAGGGTGGTGCTTAACTTTTGTCGGACTGTATAGATATCTGTAAGCTGAATTTTGAATATTTTTAATTTTACCTATATTTGTAAGCATCTGTGAATTTGTATTTATAAATGATCAAATCAGTACAGATCTAATTTTTTCTTATCATTTATTGGTATTCATGCGCATTAGAATTTCGCAAGATACATGGTATTCATAATGTATTTCTATTCAACACCAAATCATTTTATGGTCATATTTATGGTTGCATCTGTCGTTGTTGTCTGTCTGTAGACATATTTTTGCAGTAACTTTAGTTTCAGTAGACCCATGTTCATGAAATTTTATTTCAGTGATGAGTAAATCATTTTGACCCTTGTGATGACATTGCATTTTAACTTCTACAAATGTAGATGTTTGTTTTTGGTCAGTTCTCTTCGGATATGGGATGTTGTCTGCCCGACATTTACAATTGTACCCCATATCGGTTCTTTTTCATATTGTACCGTACATGTCCAAAGGTATCATTTCATAATTGTTGTGCTTCATCTAACAAAAAATGTGCATGTCAATGGCCATACATGTAGGTGAAAAGATGCAAAAGTTTTTCCTAGTGATTGTCTTTGGTTAAGTGTTGTTCTTCATCTTTTTATGAAGCAACTTTACATGGCATTTATGGCAGTGAAATATTTCAATATCATAAGTACATGTTGTGTAGGTGTAATTTGGACAATTTCATTATTATCAGGTATTATGTCCTCAAATTTATGTTAGTTTTCATCAGCAAATCAGAAATCATTTAGTTGGTACAAATGTTCATGTTCAGTCTCCCCTTGAACAGCTGGAACTATCAACAGTACACTGTAATGACAGGTGAATGACATGCACTACATATATTTGTAAATAATGTCAAAGCGAAAATATGAAAACAAAGAAAACATAAAAGGAGTTCAGCAGACGGCATAGTGTGAAATTTATATGGAACCAGGCATGTACATGACGCGTACAGTTGTCCGTGTTTTTCACACAGATTCATTCCATAAATTTAATTTAAGGCGATTATTGGTACATCCATTTACTGCACATGAACTTCCACCACCCTTTTGTACTTTTCATCACTATTCATTGTAAAAACTCGTAGAAAACAACAGAAATCGAGACAGAAAAAAATGTAAACAAAAGATCGTTGTTGTGATAAACGCACGTGCTTAATCTTTCACTATGGCTGATGTACCACGTGACAGATTAATGGCAGCGCTCATGATAATGAGGTCAGATGTAAATAAATAAATAAATAAATAAATAAATAAATAAATAAATAAATTGTCGGCATGGTTAAAACAACATAAGCTCTGTTTAATGTACACGTAGATAAACCTGTCTATATACAGATTACTTATTATGGTCAATTTGACATCTTACTTTGATTATATTAGTTTAGCTGTTTATTTGTTTGCTTAAATTTTATGAACACATGTGTATTGTAGTAATTTAGCTTATGATATCAATAGAGTACATTTTTTTTCTTTCTCAAATTTTGAATTTAAAGAACTTTTTTCTATTTGGCTAGAAACTCATTTTGAATTTCGATGAACTGGCCATTCATCTTTTTCTGAATATGGATGTAATCTGTGGAACCCGACCAGATGTTTACTTTTTTAAGCCAATTATGGAAATTAGCAGATTTTGAGATTTTTTTTATTTATTTCAAATGAAACATTTCTTTAATTTTCTTATCAGAGAGTAGAACTTTGTTTTTAAAAGCGGGAGATGATGTTACGGTCATACTTTATGCTATTTCCCTGGCTAATTAAGATTAATGTCTTTTTGAGAATGTTGAAGGTTCAAGTACAGTTATCAGTAAATATTTTGCACGGTGTATATCCATAACGGAATCTTCGGGATGAACATCGACGTTACGCGATTCTTGGGGAACAAGTAACGGATCCTTTGTGATGAAAAGGATGTCAGCAAGTGGGAAAGCCACATAATAATGGATAGCTGCAAGGAAGGAAGGTAAATATATCGTATGTTTTGCTCTCACGGAACTCTCTGATGGATGATTCAATCCAAAACCAAAAAACCATTCACATACGTCTGCTGAAAATGCGTTTCGCTCGCTTTCCAACGAGATAACTGTCAATGTAAAGTGAAATTTCGGACATATCGTTTATGAATATTTGCTTTTTTCCACCTTTAACTCTAAAATTTTGACAATTATTAAAAGAAGAAATCTAAATGCACCAACTCCTAACCCTGTCTTCAATTAATAATCCATTAAAGCCCATTAAATTCGATTCTTAATAGAAAAGGTTCGTAACGGCACCTTTACGATTTATAGAAAACGTATTAAAATGTGGCACCGCGACCTTCGCGACTTGGAGACAACGGACCCTTTACGACAATAATTGTTTTATTATTCTTTATTTTATTTCAGGAAAAGTGGAACAAAACGAAAGTCCAGTATGCTTGGGCTGCATAAAACAAAGAAGAAGGCCAGCCACATATCCACACCATATTTTTCTTTTTGGGAATTTTCGTCTTGAAATGTAAATAAAAAAACAATATAAAAAGGGAACATTTTTTGTTTTTATTCAAAAAGGGGTGATTTCGACAATATATATATTTTATCGATATCCCCTCCCGGATATCAAAGGGTGACAAGTCAGAAAAAGGGTAATTTAGTTACATTCTGCATTTTAATTAAACAACATTATTAAGAAAAAACTGGTAGAACGTGCTAAAGTGGGTCACGGGTCACTGTAATCGGGCGGCTGTATCGAGAAACAGATACGGTGTTGAACAAACTGTTGATACTCATAAAATATTGATAAATGCAATAAAATTTTATGTTTGTCTTCAAGAAATATGATAGACAAAACCATGTGTGAAGTTTTATGACGAAATATCTCCGATTTCTATGTAAATTTACGAGTTGAAGTGGGGAAACACCCACAGGTAATTTTAGCGATGTATTTTTATTTTGGACAAGAATAATGAGCGTCCTGATTGGATGACCGATTTAAAACACACTGACTCTGCATGGTAAAAAGATGCATGTAAAAGAAATCTATGTTATATTTATTCATTTGTTTGATTCTAGAATATTGTTGATCATTGATTTAAACAAGAAAAAAAGGGGAAAAAAAAGGGGGGGGGGGGGGTGAATTTTATTTGTCAATTTTACAGTTAAATAAATGTTACGTTTTGACAGTTTAAAGAGAAAAATAAAAATTTGTTGCGACTAAAGCTTGAATCAGCGTTAAAAATTGAACAAATATCAGTGGTTTTGTAAACGAGATTTATTTTAAATAGTAAATCTGAATTTATTATTAATGATACAATTTTATATCCCTTGGGAGGGGGAGGGGGGCTATGATAAACATTTGAAATAAAAACACAGGACCGGACTTTAAGCAAAAATGATAATCCAGGATTAGTTTTTTATTAAAAAAATCCAGGACCCCTGTATCCATGAATTTTTTTTTTTTTTAAAGTTAATAATATGAAATATTGACATCCACACTTGCCTTTTGGACAGCATTTCTGTGTCCACACTTGTTTAATTCTAAATATAGATATTGTAGGCGGAATTAAAATGTTGTGGAAAAATATTTCCGCAAACAAACCCTTAATTAACTAATAAATAAAGAGTTTATTCATAAGTTAAAACTTTTCTTACAAAAACGATGACGGGTTTAATAAGCATAAGGTGCTTCCTGATAAGGAAGGGGGCAACTTCCTATTTTGTACGGTATACTGGGGTGTGCAAATATGAAAGGGTAACAAGTTTTGTAAGCTTATGAAACAATTATATCAATTTGGGGACAATTTTTCTCCTTTTCTAGTTAAAAAAAATAGCCAAATTATAGTGTATAATATACCTGTTTAGGATACATTAATATGGGCCAGTTTTCAATCCTTCAGACCGCCACGATATAGCTGAAATACTGCTGAAAGTGGTGTTAAACCCCATTCAATCAATCCTTCAGTGGTACATCCCCGTAAAAAGTATGGTTGTTATCCCCCCTATATCTTTTTATTCGTATGACCAAGTGTGGTGGTAATTTGCAGCCCTTTTCACAAAAATTCTTATGATAAAAAAAAAGGTGTAAAACTAAGATCATAAAGAGTTTCACAAAAATACTTACGATAGTTAAGTGTAAAAATTGTCCTCACTTTACGTATATTACTACCCTGTCGTAAGTGTAAAATTTTGAATGTAAGAGAAATATTTGTTTTATCTTTTATCCTTAGTGGAAAAAAATGGACGATGCATTGGCACTTCGGCTTGAAAATAAGAGAGCAATTCACTGTGCACATATTGATAAATGTTTATTGAAATACAGAAAGTTCCATCGTTACTTATGGAGAAATATTTGAGGACCATACAAGCATTTGTAAGGGAAAACTTAAGCTTGCCAAAAGAACCATGAAAGGACATGTAGTATCCATAAGACTGTCATGTACAATCCATAAGACTGTCATGTACAAAGGAGAAATCCCATTCCTACTAGATAATTATTTATTTAATCATTATTAATTAACTTTTCAACAACATTATTTGCCAGTGGGATGTACTATTTATATGTTTATAAGTATATGGAAACATTTTCTATAATTTGAAAAATGCTGAGTCATATAAAATTTCCCTACATGTTCACACAAACAAAGTGTGTGTAGATTCAAGATTCAATATTCTAGTCTCACCACTTGTAATACATATAATACACAATCATCACAATATATACATTGTATAAAACAGAAGTTTTATAGATAAAATACAAGTGCCATTCTATAAAGAATTATGAGAAACTATATAAATTTCAATAAATTAAAACTTTAAATCATGTCTATAAAACATTTCAGTTCTGTTAAAACTTAACTATCAATCAAGAATATAAAAAACTATTTCTTCTACTTAAAATATTAAAGCAGGTCTTGGCAACCGTATCATAACATTCATTACTTTTAAATAGATATATAAACTTATCCTCATCAGATAAACTATTAAAATGTACACTACTCCTTTTAACTTCATTAAATAAACTTTCACGTAAATCTGCATATAAAGGGCAGTCTAATAAAACATGTTTCTCATCTTCTATTTGATCATGACATATAAAGCATACTCGTTCATTTACATTTTTGTTTTCATAACGACCTGTTTCTATTCACAACATACCTAAATTTAGCAAAGGCACTTCTGTATCAACTTGAAAAGTTCTTACTTAAATACATCTCTGTTTCAAAAACCTCTTTAAACAATTTATAAGTTCGTAATTTATTTCCAACATTTTGTGTATGTAACAAAAAAACACAAACAAAAATCCTTCATCCATCAACATAATTAATATTATATTAAATAAAACTTTTTAACTGATAAAATGTTAAAACCATTTCATTTAATTAGTAGGAACTAAATCTAAATTAACAAGATATGATTATAATCTAACGATTATGAAGTCTCAAGTCTCCCAAACCGGCCACTGACAACAGGTTTAAAAAATAAATCAAAAGCTACATTTGAAATCGAACAATGTTGAATTTTTGCGATATTGTGGTGGCCATTTTGAAAATGGAGACCGGTAGAAATTTTTCGATGTCGGGAATCAATTCAGGTCATCATAATCTACCAACATATGAAATTTCGCTGAAATCGAACAATGTTGAATTTGTGTGGTATTGTGGCAGCCATTTTGAAAATGGCGACCGGTAAAAATTTGTTGATGTCAGAATCAATTCGGGACATCATAATCTACCTACATATGAAATGTCGTTGAAATCGGACAATGTTGAATTTGTGCGGTATTGTGGCAGCCATTTTGAAAATGGCGACTGGTAGAAATTTTTCAATGTTGGGAATCAACTCGGGACATCATTATCTACCCACATATCAAATTTTGATGATATTGGACAATGTTGAATTTTTACCGCCCATTTTTTATGCCTTTTTTTTGCAGCCATTTTGAAAATGGCAGACATCTCGAAAATTTTGCAAAAAACGCAGAATTGCTCCTCTAATGGTGACCTATCACTAGGTCAAATTTTATGTCTATCATTATCCATTTAGAAGTTATCAACATTAATGTACGAAATTTCAACTTTCCCATAGGATTCTATAGTAACCCCCACCCCCTTTGAACCCTTCAAAATATGACTTTGACTCCCTTTACCACAAAGCTGAAAACTTTAGGACCAACTTGAAACATATATCTATAACTCTACCAAGTTTCATGAAATTCTGTCCAGTAGTTCCTGAGATCTGCCCTGGACAAGTTCATGGTCCACAGAAAGAAAGAAAGGAGAAAGAGGAGGAGGAGGAGAATAATAATAATAATAATAATAATAATAAGAAACGGAGCAAACACAATAAGTCTCCAAACGTTGTTTGGGAGACTTAATAAATTTAAACATTCAATTCACCAAGTTTTTTAAGTAAAATCATACTTTGTAATTATTTTTCAGAAACTGCTTTTTATCATGTTTATTTTTATATATTTCGCTGAAATCCAGGAATATAAAATTCTTTAACCTAGCCAACAACTAGATACATGTATTAGTTGTACATCTTTCCATTTCATTAAAGAAAATCATGAAAAGGTAATGTACAAAGTATAATATTAAAAGGTAATATACATGTTTCTGAAAGTCAATAGTAACCATGTTTATAATTGCAGTTCTTCATCTTGTAATATGAATGTAAAAAAAGATGAATAAAATAATTATGAGATCTGAACATTGCAAGATCTTAAACAATTACATAATGGTGATGAAATTGTTTTCTTATCAATGCAGCAATATGTTCCTTGATGCCCACCTAATTAAAAAATATACATGCATCTTAAAATATGAATTTATAATATTAGAACATTTCATTTTTAACTCCAAAAATTCCCCCCTTTTGGCTAACAAAGTTTTTACATTTTAGGGGTTAGCATTTAGACTAATTTCATTTAACATATTATTAGTACTTGGGTATTGAATTTTCAAAATATCTTGGAACAGTTTTGGCTTTCCAACATTAGCACTTGTTGATGAATTTTGGTTTAGGCTTATGGTGTTTAATGTCACTCTCAAAAATAATTCAATTATATTGTGGTGGTCAGTTTTAATGGTGGAGGAAACCAGAGTACCCGGAGAAAACCACCGACCTGTCGCAAGTCACTGACAAACTTTATCACATAATGTTGTATTGGAAATAATGAAAGTAGCACATGGAAATCCATTGGAATAGTAGAACGTTTATCTTTCAAACATCACAATTTTTACATTTACACAAAAGATTAGTTTCTATAATATATGTCAATAACATACATGATTGTTATGAAATTTTTGATTATAGGCTCAAATTATTTACATTAGTCCCCCTCTTGTAAAGCCACTCCCACCAAAGGCCACCCCTCTTATAAGGCCACTTTTCTAATGCTGATATGATGGCCTTATAAAAGGGAGACTACTGTCGTTTAAACATTAGTATTTATACCTGAGGGTTAGTAATCAAAATATAATATCTTAATACATACTGTATTGCTATATAGGAGGGATCTATTATGAATTCTAACATAACCTCCTTCTTTCGCTTTGTTAACAAACGAGCGAGTTATCCATTCGGTATAATCTCATTAGCACATGCGCTGGTGAATGTGACCGACTTTTCCATTGGCAGCATAAATTGTAACCCGAATAATGCCCATAGAGGGTGCAGTATTATTCGAGTTACTTAAATTGTGTGCGAGATTTTCCGCAAGTGTAAATATAAATTACCGTCTTCCAATCAAAGTATACTACCGTATTTGTACTCTTAGACATATCAGAATCGAAATAAATCATGGAAGCCAAAATGTGTTTTGAGTTTTAAAAACATGGATTGGCAGATATTAGTAAATATTATCCCTCGTTTCTGGCTCGGGATAAAATACTAATATCCGCCAATCCATGTTAAAACTCCCAACACATTCTGGCTTCCATGATTTATTTCTTAAATACAAGTACAATCAAACTTCGGTAACTCATACTCGGATGGCTCGAACAATATGGATCTCTCGAACTGTTTTTTTAAGTCCCATCAATTTTGAGTTAATTCCTTGTCAAATAAACCTAGATTTCTTGAACATCATCTTCTCGAACAGTCAAACTATTTAACATTTAATTAGGACCAATTACTATATCCAATTAAAAGAAAAATACCTGTACATCATTACTGTTTACACAACAATTAAAGGTTATTTAGCTGTGGCATGATGATTTTAAACCGTTAATTATAATTAACCAAGATCTAGAAATTAATATTACTTAGTGTTTTTTTTTTAAATTGTTGTAGTTACTGCGATTGCTAAAGACCAAAAAATAGAAATGTACTCGTAGTAGAAATCCGGTTAACCCAAGGTTTTAAGTTTATATTATACTAAAAGAAATTGTCATATTGCTAAAGTATGAAAATTTGACTTAAAAAATATATATCGAAACTATCAAACATTATACCGATATCAATTCAACTGCAGATGCCAAATGACCGCAAAAACTTTCATATCCTTCGGCCAGTTACAAAAATGTGATCAGGCAGTATTTTACTTCCATCTTTTTCTTGGTTGAGAAATATTGAATTATTTTGCTTTTGTTCAACTGTTTTAAAACTGCATATCATTTACTTACAGGACGCTGTCAGCAATGATATAATGGAAAAGTGTATTTAAAACTATATTACTATAATTTCCATCCTGACAATTACTTTTATTGTGTAAGTATGATAGTTATTTACCCTTTTGCTAAAGACTTTGGACACTACAGTTTCTAGTCCTAATTTTCATCAGTAATGACAGTTGTTTAGTAAATGACTCATGGTCAGAAAAAAACCACATTGCTTAATGACCTTTTTGACCTCGTAGTATTGAACAAAAATAGATTTCACACGACTTGGATGTAAACTAACAGGTAAATTGTAGAAAAACAAAGGATCAGCAAGCAATATTATTTTATTCATTAATTGACATTTAAAAAAACATGCCGTTTCAAATTAAAATGGAAAGAAATGTACCATCATTCATGCGACAGATTTAGAAAACAAATGTGTTGTTCATACGATCAAGGACTACATACATCTCAATCTTATAGGTAAACAATGTCAAACAATAACAAGAACATGTTAGAAACAAATGGAATAAAAGACTATATAAAATATAAATGTATAATATATTGTTTTAGTTAAGAAACAAATGGAATAAAAGACTATATAAAATATAAATGTATAATATATTGTTTTAGTTAAGAAACAAATGGAATAAAAGACTATATAATATATAAATGTATAATATATTGTTTTAGTTAAGAAACAAATGGAATAAAAGACTGTATAATATACAGATATATAATATATTGTTTTAGTTAAGAAACAAATGGAATAAAAGACTATATAATATACAAATATATAATATATTGTTTTAGTTAAGAAACAAATGGAATAAAAGACTATATAATATATAAATGTATAATATATTGTTTTAGTTAAGAAACAAATGGAATAAAAGACTATAATATATTGTTTCATTTAAGAAACAAATGGAATAAAAGCATGTATATAGCCAATTTTAACATACATGATAGCCAATTTTAACATACATGTATAACAAATTTTAACATACATGTATAGCCAATTTTCTCAAATACAGCACAATTAAACTTGGAAGATATTTCTAATGAAATTCCTATTTAATTGTTCATACTACTCAAACTGTATTCAATTCATATTGGTTTCTCCTGTGGATCCTCTATACTAGTATAAATTGCTTCATTCTCACTGTCAACACATCTCATATTCAGGTCTGTGTATATTGGTTTCTCCTGTAGCCCCTCTATACTAGTATAACATGCTTCATTCTCACTGTCAACATATCTCATATTCAGGTCTGTGTATTGGGCATTTTGAGCATGATGGCACCTATCGTTGGACCATACCCCACTACTGGGATATGTAATGGGCAATGGTTCCTGATATGCTCTGTTGTGGTAGATGGGATCTATGTAGGGGGCATCACTATCTCCATCATGGTTGCGACTAAATTTCTTTGAATTGCTTCCATTAACAGATTTATTTCTGTAAAAAAATATGCACAAGATAAAAAAGACAACTAGCTCTTGCCATACAAGAATGACAATGAGAATAACTCAAGTGATGTGGTCCAATAGGTTCTTAATGAGACAAGGATAACTCAAGTGATGTGGTCCAATAGGTTCTTAAAGAGACAAGGATAACTCAAGTGATGTGGTCCAATAGGTTCTTAAAGAGACAAGGATAACTCAAGTGATATGGTCCAATAGGTTCTTAAAGAGATAAGGATAACTCAAGTGATGTGGTCCAATAGGTTCTTAATGAGACAAGGATAACTCAAGTGATGTGGTCCAATAGGTTCTTAATGAGACAAGGATAACTCAAGTGATGTGGTCCAATAGGCCCTTAAAGAGACATGGATAACTCAAGTGATGTGGTCCAATAGGTCCTTAATGAGACAAGGATAACTCAAGTGATGTGGTCCAATAGGTTCTTAATGAGACAAGGATAACTCAAGTGATGTGGTCCAATAGGCCCTTAAAGAGACATGGATAACTCAAGTGATGTGGTCCAATAGGTCCTTAAAGAGACATGGATAACTCAAGTGATATGGTCCAATAGGCCCTTAAAGAGATAAGGATAACTCAAGTGATATGGTCCAATAGGTTCTTAAAGAGATAAGGATAACTCAAGTGATATGGTCCAATAGGTTCTTAATGAGACAAGGATAACTCAAGTGATGTGGTCCAATAGGTTCTTAAAGAGACAAGGATAACTCAAGTGATATGGTCCAATAGGTTCTTAAAGAGATAAGGATAACTCAAGTGATGTGGTCCAATAGGTTCTTAATGAGACAAGGATAACTCAAGTGATGTGGTCCAATAGGTTCTTAAAGAGACAAGGATAACTCAAGTGATGTGGTCCAATAGGTTCTTAAAGAGACAAGGATAACTCAAGTGATATGGTCCAATAGGTTCTTAAAGAGATAAGGATAACTCAAGTGATGTGGTCCAATAGGTTCTTAATGAGACAAGGATAACTCAAGTGATGTGGTCCAATAGGTTCTTAATGAGACAAGGATAACTCAAGTGATGTGGTCCAATAGGCCCTTAAAGAGACATGGATAACTCAAGTGATGTGGTCCAATAGGTCCTTAATGAGACAAGGATAACTCAAGTGATGTGGTCCAATAGGTTCTTAATGAGACAAGGATAACTCAAGTGATGTGGTCCAATAGGCCCTTAAAGAGACATGGATAACTCAAGTGATGTGGTCCAATAGGTCCTTAAAGAGACATGGATAACTCAAGTGATATGGTCCAATAGGCCCTTAAAGAGATAAGGATAACTCAAGTGATATGGTCCAATAGGTTCTTAAAGAGATAAGGATAACTCAAGTGATATGGTCCAATAGGTTCTTAAAGAGATAAGGATAACTCAAGTGATGTGGTCCAATAGGTTCTTAAAGAGATAAGGATAACTCAAGTGATATGGTCCAATAGGTCCTTAAAGAGATAAGGATAACTCAAGTGATATGGTCCAATAGGCCCTTAAAGAGATAAGGATAACTCAAGTGATATGGTCCAATAGGCCTTTAAAGTGACATGGATAACTCAAGTGATGTGGTCCAATAGGTTCTTAATGAGACAAGGATAACTCAAGTGATGTGGTCCAATAGGTTCTTAATGAGACAAGGATAACTCAAGTGATGTGGTCCAATAGGTTCTTAATGAGACAAGGATAACTCAAGTGATGTGGTCCAATAGGCCCTTAAAGAGACATGGATAACTCAAGTGATGTGGTCCAATAGGTCCTTAATGAGACAAGGATAACTCAAGTGATGTGGTCCAATAGGTTCTTAATGAGACAAGGATAACTCAAGTGATGTGGTCCAATAGGCCCTTAAAGAGACATGGATAACTCAAGTGATGTGGTCCAATAGGTCCTTAAAGAGACATGGATAACTCAAGTGATATGGTCCAATAGGCCCTTAAAGAGATAAGGATAACTCAAGTGATATGGTCCAATAGGTTCTTAAAGAGATAAGGATAACTCAAGTGATATGGTCCAATAGGTTCTTAAAGAGATAAGGATAACTCAAGTGATGTGGTCCAATAGGTTCTTAAAGAGATAAGGATAACTCAAGTGATATGGTCCAATAGGTCCTTAAAGAGATAAGGATAACTCAAGTGATATGGTCCAATAGGCCCTTAAAGAGATAAGGATAACTCAAGTGATATGGTCCAATAGGTCCTTAAAGAGACATGGATAACTCAAGTGATATGGTCCAATAGGTTCTTAAAGAGACATGGATAACTCAAGTGATGTGGTCCAATAGGTTCTTAATGAGACAAGGATAACTCAAGTGATGTGGTCCAATAGGTCCTTAAAGAGACATGGATAACTCAAGTGATATGGTCCAATAGGTTCTTAAAGAGACATGGATAACTCAAGTGATGTGGTCCAATAGGTTCTTAATGAGACAAGGATAACTCAAGTGATGTGGTCCAATAGGACCTTAAAGAGACAAGGATAACTCAAGTGATATGGTCCAATAGGTTCTTAAAGAGACATGGATAACTCAAGTGATGTGGTCCAATAGGTTCTTAATGAGACAAGGATAACTCAAGTGATGTGGTCCAATAGGTCCTTAAAGAGATAAGGATAACTCAAGTGATATGGTCCAATAGGTTCTTAAAGAGACATATATAACTCAAGTGGTGTGGTCCAATAGGTTCTTAATGAGACAAGGATAACTCAAGTGATATGGTCCAATAGGTCCTTAAAGAGACAAGGATAACTCAAGTGATATGGTCCAATAGGCCCTTAAAGAGATAAGGATAACTCAAGTGATATGGTCCAATAGGTTCTTAAAGAGACATGGATAACTCAAGTGATGTGGTCCAATAGGTCCTTAAAGAGATAAGGATAACTCAAGTGATATGGTCCAATAGGTTCTTAAAGAGACATGGATAACTCAAGTGATGTGGTCCAATAGGTCCTTAAAGAGATAAGGATAACTCAAGTGATATGGTCCAATAGGTTCTTAAAGAGACATATATAACTCAAGTGGTGTGGTCCAATAGGTTCTTAATGAGACAAGGATAACTCAAGTGATGTGGTCCAATAGGTCCTTAAAGAGATAAGGATAACTCAAGTGATATGGTCCAATAGGTTCTTAAAGAGACATATATAACTCAAGTGGTGTGGTCCAATAGGTTCTTAATGAGACAAGGATAACTCAAGTGATGTGGTCCAATAGGTCCTTAAAGAGATAAGGATAACTCAAGTGATATGGTCCAATAGGTTCTTAAAGAGACATATATAACTCAAGTGGTGTGGTCCAATAGGTTCTTAATGAGACAAGGATAACTCAAGTGATATGGTCCAATAGGTCCTTAAAGAGACAAGGATAACTCAAGTGATATGGTCCAATAGGCCCTTAAAGAGACATGGATAACTCAAGTGATGTGGTCCAATAGGTCCTTAAAGAGATAAGGATAACTCAAGTGATATGGTCCAATAGGTTCTTAAAGAGACATATATAACTCAAGTGGTGTGGTCCAATAGGTTCTTAATGAGACAAGGATAACTCAAGTGATGTGGTCCAATAGGTCCTTAAAGAGATAAGGATAACTCAAGTGATATGGTCCAATAGGTTCTTAAAGAGACATATATAACTCAAGTGGTGTGGTCCAATAGGTTCTTAATGAGACAAGGATAACTCAAGTGATATGGTCCAATAGGTCCTTAAAGAGACAAGGATAACTCAAGTGATATGGTCCAATAGGCCCTTAAAGAGACATGGATAACTCAAGTGATGTGGTCCAATAGGTCCTTAAAGAGACATGGATAACTCAAGTGATGTGGTCCAATAGGTTCTTAAAGAGATAAGGATAACTCAAGTGATATGGTCCAATAGGTTCTTAAAGAGACATGGATAACTCAAGTGATGTGGTCCAATAGGTCCTTAAAGAGATAAGGATAACTCAAGTGATATGGTCCAATAGGTTCTTAAAGAGACATATATAACTCAAGTGGTGTGGTCCAATAGGTTCTTAATGAGACAAGGATAACTCAAGTGATGTGGTCCAATAGGTCCTTAAAGAGATAAGGATAACTCAAGTGATATGGTCCAATAGGTTCTTAAAGAGACATATATAACTCAAGTGGTGTGGTCCAATAGGTTCTTAATGAGACAAGGATAACTCAAGTGATGTGGTCCAATAGGTCCTTAAAGAGATAAGGATAACTCAAGTGATATGGTCCAATAGGTTCTTAAAGAGACATATATAACTCAAGTGGTGTGGTCCAATAGGTTCTTAATGAGACAAGGATAACTCAAGTGATATGGTCCAATAGGTCCTTAAAGAGACAAGGATAACTCAAGTGATATGGTCCAATAGGTTCTTAAAGAGACATGGATAACTCAAGTGATGTGGTCCAATAGGTCCTTAAAGAGATAAGGATAACTCAAGTGATATGGTCCAATAGGTTCTTAAAGAGACATATATAACTCAAGTGGTGTGGTCCAATAGGTTCTTAATGAGACAAGGATAACTCAAGTGATGTGGTCCAATAGGTCCTTAAAGAGATAAGGATAACTCAAGTGATATGGTCCAATATGTTCTTAAAGAGACATATATAACTCAAGTGGTGTGGTCCAATAGGTTCTTAATGAGACAAGGATAACTCAAGTGATATGGTCCAATAGGTCCTTAAAGAGACAAGGATAACTCAAGTGATATGGTCCAATAGGCCCTTAAAGAGACATGGATAACTCAAGTGATGTGGTCCAATAGGTCCTTAAAGAGACATGGATAACTCAAGTGATGTGGTCCAATAGGCCCTTAAAGAGATAAGGATAACTCAAGTGATGTGGTCCAATAGGTCCTTAAAGAGACATGGATAACTCAAGTGATATGGTCCAATAGGCCCTTAAAGAGATAAGGATAACTCAAGTGATGTGGTCCAATAGGTTCTTAAAGAGACAAGGATAACTCAAGTGATATGGTCCAATAGGTCCTTAATGAGACATGGATAACTCAAGTGATATGGTCCAATAGGCCCTTAAAGAGATAAGGATAACTCAAGTGATGTGGTCCAATAGGCCCTTAAAGAGACAAGGATAACTCAAGTGATGTGGTCCAATAGGCCCTTAAAGAGACATGGATAACTCAAGTGATATGGTCCAATAGGTTCTTAAAGAGACAAGGATAACTCAAGTGATGTGGTCCAATAGGTCCTTAAAGAGACATGGATAACTCAAGTGATGTGGTCCAATAGGCCCTTAAAGAGATAAGGATAACTCAAGTGATGTGGTCCAATAGGTCCTTAAAGAGACAAGGATAACTCAAGTGATATGGTCCAATAGGTTCTTAAAGAGACAAGGATAACTCAAGTGATGTGGTCCAATAGGTCCTTAAAGAGACATGGATAACTCAAGTGATGTGGTCCAATAGGCCCTTAAAGAGATAAGGATAACTCAAGTGATGTGGTCCAATAGGTCCTTAAAGAGACATGGATAACTCAAGTGATATGGTCCAATAGGCCCTTAAAGAGATAAGGATAACTCAAGTGATGTGGTCCAATAGGTTCTTAAAGAGACAAGGATAACTCAAGTGATATGGTCCAATAGGTCCTTAATGAGACATGGATAACTCAAGTGATATGGTCCAATAGGCCCTTAAAGAGATAAGGATAACTCAAGTGATGTGGTCCAATAGGCCCTTAAAGAGACAAGGATAACTCAAGTGATGTGGTCCAATAGGCCCTTAAAGAGACATGGATAACTCAAGTGATATGGTCCAATAGGCCCTTAAAGAGATAAGGATAACTCAAGTGATGTGGTCCAATAGGTTCTTAAAGAGACAAGGATAACTCAAGTGATATGGTCCAATAGGTCCTTAATGAGACATGGATAACTCAAGTGATATGGTCCAATAGGCCCTTAAAGAGATAAGGATAACTCAAGTGATATGGTCCAATAGGTCCTTAAAGAGATAAGGATAACTCAAGTGATATGGTCCAATAGGTCCTTAAAGAGATAAGGATAACTCAAGTGATATGGTCCAATAGGCCCTTAAAGAGACATGGATAACTCAAGTGATATGGTCCAATAGGCCCTTAAAGAGACAAGGATAACTCAAGTGATGTGGTCCAATAGGTTCTTAAAGAGATAAGGATAACTCAAGTGATATGGTCCAATACGTCCTTAAAGAGACACAGAAAACTCAAGTGATATGGTCCAATAAGTCCTTAAAGAGACACAGACAACTCACATGATGTGGTCCAATACGTCCTTAAAGAGACACAGACAACTCAAGTGATGTGGTCCAATAGGTCCTTAAAGAGACACAGACAACTCAAGTGATGTGGTCCAATATGTTCTTAAAGAGACACAGACAACTCAAGTGATGTGGTCCAATATGTTCTTAAAGAGACACAGCCAACTCAAGTGATGTGGTCCAATATGTACTTAAAGAGAAACAGACAACTCAAGTGATGTGGTCCAATAGGTTCTTAAAGAGACACAGCCAACTCAAGTGATGTGGTCCAATAGGTCCTTAAAGAGACACAGACAACTCAAGTGATGTGGTCCAATAGGTCCTTAAAGAGAAACAGACAACTCAAGTGATATGGTCCAATAGGTCCTTAAAGAGAAACAGACAACTCAAGTGATGTGGTCCAATAGATCCTTAAAGAGACACAGACAACTCAAGTGATATGGTCCAATAGGTCCTTAAAGAGAAACAGACAACTCAAGTGATGTGGTCCAATAGGTTCTTAAAGAGACACAGACAACTTAAGTGATGTGGTCCAATAGGTCCTTAAAGAGACACAGCCAACTCAAGTGATATGGTCCAATAGGTCCTTAAAGAGAAACAGACAACTCAAGTGATGTGGTCCAATAGATCCTTAAAGAGACACAGACAACTCAAGTGATATGGTCCAATAGGTCCTTAAAGAGAAACAGACAACTCAAGTGATGTGGTCCAATAGGTTCTTAAAGAGACACAGACAACTTAAGTGATGTGGTCCAATAGGTCCTTAAAGAGACACAGCCAACTCAAGTGATGTGGTCCAATATGTCCTTAAAGAGAAACAGACAACTCAAGTGATGTGGTCCAATAGGTCCTTAAAGAGACAGAGACAACTCAAGTGATGTGGTCCAATAGGTCCTTAAAGAGACACAGCCAACTCAAGTGATGTGGTCCAATAGATCCTTAAAGAGACAGAGACAACTCAAGTGATGTGGTCCAATAGGTCCTTAAAGAGACACAACCAACTCAAGTGATGTGGTCCAATAGATCCTTAAAGAGACACAGACAACTCAAGTGATGTGGTCCAATATGTCCTTAAAGAGACACAGACAACTCAAGTGATGTGGTCCAATAGGTCCTTAAAGAGACAGAGACAACTCAAGTGATGTGGTCCAATAGGTCCTTAAAGAGACAGAGACAACTCAAGTGATGTGGTCCAATAGGTCCTTAAAGAGACACAACCAACTCAAGTGATGTGGTCCAATATGTCCTTAAAGAGAAACAGACAACTCAAGTGATATGGTCCAATAGGTCCGTAAAAAGACACAGACAACTCAAGTGATGTGGTCCAATAGGTCCTTAAAGAGACAGAGACAACTCAAGTGATATGGTCCAATATGTCCTTAAAGAGACACAGACAACTAAAGTGATGTGGTCCAATAGGTCCGTAAAGAGACACAGACAACTCAAGTGATGTGGTCCAATAGGTCCGTAAAGAGACACAGAAAACTCAAGTGATATGGTCCAATAGATCCTTAAAGAGACACAGACAACTCAAGTGATGTGGTCCAATAGGTCCGTAAAGAGACACAGACAACTCAAGTGATATGGTCCAATAGGTCCTTAAAGAGAAACAGACAACTCAAGTGATATGGTCCAATAGGTCCTTAAAGAGAAACAGACAACTCAAGTGATATGGTCCAATAGGTCCGTAAAGAGACACAGACAACTCAAGTGATATGGTCCAATAGATCCTTAAAGAGACACAGACAACTCAAGTGATGTGGTCCAATAGGTCCGTAAAGAGACACAGACAACTCAAGTGATGTGGTCCAATAGGTCCTTAAAGAGACACAGACAACTCAAGTGATATGGTCCAATAGGTCCTTAAAGAGAAACAGACAACTCAAGTGATGTGGTCCAATAGGTTCTTAAAGAGACACAACCAACTCAAGTGATGTGGTCCAATATGTCCTTAAAGAGACAGAGACAACTCAAGTGATGTGGTCCAATAGGTCCTTAAAGAGACACAGACAACTCAAGTGATGTGGTCCAATAGGTCCTTAAAGAGACACAACCAACTCAAGTGATGTGGTCCAATATGTCCTTAAAGAGACACAGACAACTCAAGTGATGTGGTCCAATAGGTCCTTAAAGAGACACAACCAACTCAAGTGATGTGGTCCAATAGGTCCTTAAAGAGACAGAGACAACTCAAGTGATATGGTCCAATAGGTCCTTAAAGAGACACAACCAACTCAAGTGATGTGGTCCAATAGGTCCTTAAAGAGACACAGACAACTCAAGTGATGTGGTCCAATAGGTCCTTAAAGAGACACAACCAACTCAAGTGATGTGGTCCAATATGTCCTTAAAGAGACACAACCAACTCAAGTGATGTGGTCCAATAGATCCTTAAAGAGACAGAGACAACTCAAGTGATGTGGTCCAATAGGTCCTTAAAGAGACACAACCAACTCAAGTGATGTGGTCCAATAGGTCCGTAAAAAGACACAGACAACTCAAGTGATGTGGTCCAATAGGTCCGTAAAGAGACACAGACAACTCAAGTGATATGGTCCAATAGATCCTTAAAGAGACACAGATAACTCAAGTGATATGGTCCAATATGTCCTTAAAGAGACACAGACAACTAAAGTGATGTGGTCCAATAGGTCCGTAAAGAGACACAGACAACTCAAGTGATGTGGTCCAATAGGTCCGTAAAGAGACACAGACAACTCAAGTGATATGGTCCAATAGATCCTTAAAGAGACACAGACAACTCAAGTGATGTGGTCCAATAGGTCCGTAAAGAGACACAGACAACTCAAGTGATATGGTCCAATAGATCCTTAAAGAGACACAGACAACTCAAGTGATATGGTCCAACAGGTCCTTAAAGAGACACAGATAACTCAAGTGATGTGGTCCAATAGGTCCGTAAAGAGACACAGACAACTCAAGTGATATGGTCCAATAGATCCTTAAAGAGACACAGACAACTCAAGTGATATGGTCCAACAGGTCCTTAAAGAGACACAGATAACTCAAGTGATATGGTCCAATAGATCCTTAAAGAGACACAGACAACTCAAGTGATATGGTCCAATAGATCCTTAAAGAGACACAGATAACTCAAGTGATATGGTCCAATATGTCCTTAAAGAGACACAGACAACTCAAGTGATGTGGTCCAATAGGTCCGTAAAGAGACAGACAACTCAAGTGATGTGGTCCAATAGGTCCGTAAAGAGACACAGACAACTCAAGTGATGTGGTCCAATAGGTCCGTAAAGAGAAACAGACAACTCAAGTGATATGGTCCAATAGATCCTTAAAGAGACACAGACAACTCAAGTGATATGGTCCAACAGGTCCTTAAAGAGACACAGACAACTCAAGTGATATGGTCCAATAGATCCTTAAAGAGACACAGACAACTCAAGTGATGTGGTCCAATAGGTCCGTAAAGAGACACAGACAACTCAAGTGATATGGTCCAATAGATCCTTAAAGAGACACAGACAACTCAAGTGATATGGTCCAACAGGTCCTTAAAGAGACACAGACAACTCAAGTGATGTGGTCCAATAGGTCCGTAAAGAGACACAGACAACTCCAGTGATATGGTCCAATAGATCCTTAAAGAGACACAGACAACTCAAGTGATATGGTCCAATAGGTCCTTAATGAGACACAGATAACTCAAGTGATATGGTCCAATAGGTCTTTAAAGAGACACAGACAACTCAAGTGATATGGTCCAATAGATCCTTAAAGAGACACAGACAACTCAAGTGATATGGTCCAACAGGTCCTTAAAGAGACACAGACAACTTAAGTGATGTGGTCCAATATGTCCTTAAAGAGACACAGAAAACTTAAGTGATGTGGTCCAATAGGTCCTTAAAGAGACACAGACAACTCAAGTGATGTGGTCCAATATGTCCTTAAAGAGACACAGATAACTCAAGTAATGTGGTCCAATAGGTCCTTAAAGAGACACAGATAACTGAAGTGATGTGGTCCAATAGGTCCTTAAAGAGACACAGACAACTTAAGTGATGTGGTCCAATAGGTCCTTAAAGAGACACAGACAACTCAAGTGATGTGGTCCAATATGTCCTTAAAGAGACACAGATAACTGAAGTGATGTGGTCCAATAGGTCCTTAAAGAGACACAGACAACTTAAGTGATGTGGTCCAATAGGTCCTTAAAGAGACACAGAAAACTGAAGTGATGTGGTCCAATAGGTCCTTAAAGAGACACAGACAACTTAAGTGATGTGGTCCAATAGGTCCTTAAAGAGACACAGACAACTTAAGTGATGTGGTCCAATAGGTCCTTAAAGAGACACAGACAACTTAAGTGATGTGGTCCAATAGGTCCTTAAAGAGACACAGACAACTCAAGTGATGTGGTCCAATAGGTCCTTAAAGAGACACAACCAACTCAAGTGATATGGTCCAATATGTCCTTAAAGAGACACAGACAACTCAAGTGATGTGGTCCAATAGGTCCTTAAAGAGAAACAGACAACTCAAGTGATGTGGTCCAATAGGTTCTTAAAGAGACACAACCAACTCAAGTGATGTGGTCCAATAGGTCCGTAAAGAGACACAGACAACTCAAGTGATGTGGTCCAATAGATCCTTAAAGAGAAACAGACAACTCAAGTGATGTGGTCCAATATGTCCTTAAAGAGACACAACCAACTCAAGTGATGTGGTCCAATAGGTCCTTAAAGAGACACAGATAACTCAAGTGATATGGTCCAATATGTCCTTAAAGAGACACAGACAACTCAAGTGATGTGGTCCAATAGGTCCTTAAAGAGAAACAGACAACTCAAGTGATGTGGTCCAATATGTCCTTAAAGAGACACAACCAACTCAAGTGATGTGGTCCAATAGGTCCTTAAAGAGAAACAGACAACTCAAGTGATGTGGTCCAATAGGTTCTTAAAGAGACAGACAACTCAAGTGATATGGTCCAATAGGTCCTTAAAGAGACAGAGACAACTCAAGTGATGTGGTCCAATAGGTCCTTAAAGAGACAGAGACAACTCAAGTGATGTGGTCCAATAGGTTTTGAAACCAAATTTATATATTTCATTCCTACTCTTCTAAGTTTGTAAAGGATATAATAATAAGCAATTATATGATGTTTTTCAGAAGTGTGATTAATTGGTGGCTAATATTGAAATCTCATTTTGAACTCCAAAACAAATTTTCTGTTCAATTTTTGTTTGTTTGCATCAATTAAAATTAAATGCCAACTACTCCCTTGAAAAGCATAAATTTTTAATTTGCAATTCGTCATACTGTATACAAACCTTGAACGAAGTTTGGAACAGACAATAATTATGATCAAAATAAGGATGAGCAGGCCAACAGCACCACCAATTATGGCTGAGGTCTTTGATTCTGTTACTTCTGTAAAATATATAAATAAAACATGAAATTATCTTAGTACAGATTAATGTGAACAGCAAAGCTCAAAACTTATCTTCTACTTGACTACCGGTACATTGTTATCTTTTACTTGACTACCGGTAGATTGTTATCTTTTACTTGACTACCGTTAGAAACTTATCTTCTACTTGACTACCGGTAGAAACTTATCTTCTACTTGACTACCGGTAGAAACTTATCTTCTACTTGACTACCGGTAGAAACTTATCTTCTACTTGACTACCAGTAGAAACTTATCTTCTACTTGACTACCGGTAGAAACTTATCTTCTACTTGACTACCGGTAGAAACTTATCTTCTACTTGACTACCGGTAGAAACTTATCTTCTACTTGACTACCGGTAGAAACTTATCTTCTACTTGACTACCGGTAGAAACTTATCTTCTACTTGACTACCGGTAGAAACTTATCTTCTACTTGACTACCGGTAGAAACTTATCTTCTACTTGACTACTGGTAGAAACTTATCTTCTACTTGACTACCAGTAGAAACTTATCTTCTACTTGACTACTGGTAGAAACTTATCTTCTACTTGACTACTGGTAGAAACTGATCTTCTACTTGACTACCGGTAGAAACTTATCTTCTACTTGACTACCAGTAGAAACTTATCTTCTACTTGACTACCAGTAGAAAATTATCTTCTACTTGACTACCCGTAGAAACTTATCTTCTACTTGACTACTGGTAGAAACTTATCTTCTACTTGTTCACCGGTAGAAACTTATCTTCTACTTGACTACTGGTAGAAACTTATCTTCTACTTGACTACCGGTAGAAACTTATCTTCTACTTGACTACTGGTAGAAACTTATCTTCTACTTGACTACCAGTAGCAACTTATCTTCTACTTGACTACCGGTAGAAACTTATCTTCTACTTGACTACCAGTAGCAACTTATCTTCTACTTGACTACCGGTAGAAACTTATCTTCTACTTGACTACCGGTAGAAACTTATCTTCTACTTGACTACCAGTAGAAACTTATCTTCTACTTGACTACCGGCAGAAACTTATCTTCTACTTGACTACCGGTAGAAAATTATCTTCTACTTGACTACTGGTAGAAACTTATCTTCTACTTAACTACCGGTAGAAACTTATCTTCTACTTGACTACTGGTAGAAACTTATCTTCTACTTGACTACCGGTAGAAACTTATCTTCTACTTGACTACCGGTAGAAACTTATCTTCTACTTGACTACTGGTAGAAACTTATCTTCTACTTGACTACCAGTAGAAACTTATCTTCTACTTGACTACTGGTAGAAACTTATCTTCTACTTGACTACTGGTAGAAACTGATCTTCTACTTGACTACCGGTAGAAACTTATCTTCTACTTGACTACCAGTAGAAACTTATCTTCTACTTGACTACCAGTAGAAACTTATCTTCTACTTGACTCTTGGTAGAAACTTATCTTCTACTTGACTACTGGTAGAAACTTATCTTCTACTTGACTACTGGCAGAAACTTATCTTCTACTTGACTACCAGTAGAAACTTATCTTCTACTTGACTACCGGTAGAAACTTATCTTCTACTTGACTACTGGTAGAAACTTATCTTCTACTTGACTACCAGTAGAAACTTATCTTCTACTTGACTACCGGTAGAAACTTATCTTCTACTTGACTACTGGTAGAAACTTATCTTCTACTTGACTACTGGTAGAAACTTATCTTCTACTTGACTACCAGTAGAAACTTATCTTCTACTTGACTACCGGTAGAAAATTATCTTCTACTTGACTACTGGTAGAAACTTATCTTCTACTTGACTACCGGTAGAAACTTATCTTCTACTTGACTATTGGTAGAAACTTATCTTCTATTTGACTACCGGTAGATTGTTTAATTGTTTTAATCTTGCCCCATATTCAGTGAATGACTCTATTTAAATACAACTATATTTTTACATCTACTTCTCTTGGATTACAGTTACAATGTATTTCATTAAGTAGTTTCCATAAAATTGGTGCAGGCTTGATAATATTGAAACTTCTAGAAACTTTCTTTAAGTTGTGCTTCATACTTACATTCGGCACTACAAAACTACAAAACAAAAATGAAAGGGACCCTCCTCTCTTCACCGGTAAGCTGCTGATAAAGTTTCAAAACATTCTGAGAAACACTACTCAAGTTATCATACGACATAGGGTAAAAATCCTACTTACATTCGGCACTACAAAATAATCTTATCAGTGGAATAATTGTTAGTGTTCTTGCCTTGAGTGTAGTAGATTGTGGGTTTGAACCCTGTTCAGATGAAACCAAAGAATATACAATTGCTATTTGTTGCTTCTCTGCTAAGCATGCACCACTTAGGAATAAGAGCCAAGACTGGTTGATACAAAATCAGAATAATATGTTCGAGTGAAGTGACATGTCTACCCGCAGACTGTTGTTTCAGTGATCTAGTAACATAAAAATCCAGCTAAGCATGTTGGTCTAGTACAAAGAGGACATCATCATCATATAACAATCATCACTCATTAAACCACAAAGTGAAATAAAGACATCAACAAATCTTCAAATTACATTCTAGAGGTTATCAATGGACAGTATATGTTAAATCAAGTTTGTAGTTTCTGAGAAAAAGCTTTTTATAGAGTTCTGTGTTATACTATGTCCTGTGGTGGTGGCCATCTTGAAGACTGTAAACATTGTAAGAGATTATTCATGTATAATTTGGGTTCAGTCAAAATGTAATGTGAAAAAAAAAAGAAAAAAAAGAAGCTTTCTATTCATTCCATTAGGAACCCATGTGTGGCTATGTCTTGAGGTGGTTGACATTGACACAAAAACACTGGTTTTCAGAGCCACCTGAGCTTGTACTGCTCACCTGCTTATTCATACAGAATTTGTGTTCAATGCAGTCTACATTTTGAGAAAAATATTTATGTTCTTTTTCACATAAGGTACTATGTTAAAACATAACCCATTAAAATAGTCAAGAATTAGACATTGCTCCCTTTCAGTCCCCTCATATCTCTAAAACAGTGAATTTCTTTCTGGTAACATCATGAAAGTTCCAGACGTAGGAATTGTCATGATACCTTGTGTCTATAGTACACTACTGCAGTGGCGGATTCAAGGGGGGGCTTTGGGGGCTTCAGCCCCCCCGTCGAATAAGTCAAGCACATATATTAACATACGCTTTTCAAGGCTAGTTAACGTCACGATATGGCTTTTAATCGAATGGTTTATAATCGATCTGTGTGATGAAAGTAAAAGAAAATACAAATTAATTTCTTTGTATTGAATTAATCTTCAAAGAGGTAATTATAAGTAATTATGCTAAATCAAATTTTCAAATTTTTTGAAGTTTCTATGAATGTATAGTCAAAATACCAATTAATCAGGTATTGTCTTAAACCGTTGTATAAACATGTCTAGTGTCACAATTTCATATAGGTATAACCACCAACACCTGTAAATTGAGGCTCTTTCAGGGAAATTCTTTTTTAAATATCATTTATTTTTACAAAAAAATTAAAGGCAAATGTTGCTGTTTTACAAAAAAAAAATACAAAAAATACACGAGTTTCTGTTTTGAAAATATATGAATACAGCATATTTTAAACTCTAAATGAAAATATAAATACATATAAAATAATTAAAATTAATTAGATATAAAATAGACTTAAATTAGATTTTTTCCCTGTTATTGCTCAAACCCTTGAGCACTTTACAAAAACGGCCAAAACACACATACACCAGACCAGAAGAAGCTGATGTAACTTCTTTGTTGAATTCAATTTCAACTCTGATTTTGTCGTAACCATCGTTATTGTTCAAATGTGCCTGGCTTTTAAGAAAGGGCTCAGCAGATCACTAGATTTAGATTAAACTTATTTTTATTGTTAACTATATAACATTTGGATCGGACACAAGTTATTTCAACTTACAAAGGTCCTCTACAAGATCACTACAAGAGAGATCACTTGACATAGGCAGAGCCTTAAAAAGCGTAAATTTAATTCAGAGCTCAGTAGACGGCAGAGCAAATGTTGAACCAGGGGCGGATGCAGGGGGGGGGGGGGGGGGTGCACCGGTGCACGCCACTCCCTAAAATTGGAAAAAATGTGCTTTTTTGGCATAAAATCGTGATTTTTCACACGAAATACCCCAACAATTTTCGCGCCTCCCTCCGCAATTGGAAAAAATATGATTTTTTGGCGTAAAATCGTGATTTTTCACACGAAACACCCCAAAATTTTCGTGCCTCCCTCCGCTCGGCACAATTTTGTTAAATGCACCCCCCCCTAACTTGAAATACTGGATCCGCCCATGTGAACTATTCAACCACCAGTGTTTTGAGAGGAGTGCTAAAATATGTGAACCGCTAGACATAGAGGTTAAAAAACCTAGAATATGCGGGAGACAAATAATGAGAGATAATGTTGAAGCAGAGACCGGAAGACTACTTTAGGAAGTCAATAACTGTACCTTTTCTCTACTGTACGCTAAATGAAATGAAAACAAGGTTTACCGACCTACATGCCAGAACTGCTTTGGGACTACGGTTTGTTCCATCAATTATTGAAAATATTGCTCCATAACTGAGCCCCCCCCGTCAACAGAGTCTCTGGATCCGCCCCTGTACTGGTACATTGTACATGGTTTGTATCTTACACATTTTAAACACCACATTTAATAAAAATGAATGCATTGTTAAGATATATTCTGATAACATGTGTACAAGTGGTTGGTGTTAAAAAATAGTGTCTTCTAACCTCAATAAAAAACAAACATTCCGGAATAGTCCTTTAGACAAATTATATTTCATTTCTTAATATTTCACTGTAACATCTAAATCTTCAAGTTCTATATTATAATAGTGTGAAATCCTATAGAAACAATAAATGATCTTACTTTTGGTTTGACATCTGACTCCCTCAAAGTTATCAGGACAAGTACAGTATACAGAATGTTGATTATCATTACAAATACCAGTGTTACAATAAGGTGGTGTTAACTCACAATCCGCTGCAACATTAAAGATATATTCTCTTTACAAGTACCAGTGTTACAATAAGATGGTGTTAACCCACAATCCGCTGCAACATTAAAGATATATTCTCATTACAAGTACCAGTGTTACAATAAGGTAGTGTTAACACACAATCCGCTGCAACATTAAAGATATATTCTCATTACAAATACCAGTGTTACAATAAGGTGGTGTTAACTCACAATCCGCTGCAACATTAAAGATATATTCTCATTACAAGTACCAGTGTTACAATAAGGTGGTGTTAACCCACAATCCGCTGCAATATTAAAGATATATTCTCATAACAAGTACCAGTGTTACAATAAGGTGGTGTTAACCCACAATCCGCTGCAACATTAAAGATATATTCTCATTACAAGTACCAGTGTTACAATAAGGTGGTGTTAACCCACAATCCACTGCAACATTAAAGATATATTCTCATTACAAGTACCAGTGTTACAATAAGGTGGTGTTAACCCACAATCCGCTGCAACATTAAAGATATATTCTCATTACAAATACCAGTGTTACAATAAGTTGGTGTTAACCCACAATCCGCTGCAACATTAAAGATATATTCTCATTACAAATACCAGTGTTACAATAAGGTGGTGTTAACACACAATCTGCTGCAACATTAAAGATATATTCTCATTACAAGTACCAGTGTTACAATAAGTTGGTGTTAACACACAATCCGCTGCAACATTAAAGATATATTCTCATTACAAGTACCAGTGTTACAATAAGTTAGTGTTAACACACAATCCGCTGCAACATTAAAGATATATTCTCATTACAAGTACCAGTGTTACAATATTCAAGTTGGTATTAACTCACAATCCGCTGCAACATTAAAGATATATTCTCATTACAAGTACCAGTGTTACAATAAGGTGGTGTTAACTCACAATCCACTGCAAGATTAAAGATATATTCTCATTACAAGTACCAGTGTTACAATAAGTTGGTGTTAACACACAATCCGCTGCAACATTAAAGATATATTCTCATTACAAGTACCAGTGTTACAAGAAGGTGGTGTTAACTCACAATCCGTTGCAACATTAAAAATATATTCTCATTACAAGTACCAGTGTTACAATAAGGTGGTGTTAATTCACAATCCGCTGCAACATTAAAGATATATTCTCATTACAAATACCAGTGTTACAATAAGGTGGTGTTAACCCACAATCCGCTGCAACATTAAAGATATATTCTCATTACAAGTACCAGTGTTACAATAAGGTGGTGTTAACCCACAATCCACTGCAACATTAAAGATATATTCTCATTACAAGTACCAGTGTTACAATAAGGTGGTGTTAACCCACAATCCGCTGCAACATTAAAGATATATTCTCATTACAAATACCAGTGTTACAATAAGTTGGTGTTAACCCACAATCCGCTGCAACATTAAAGATATATTCTCATTACAAATACCAGTGTTACAATAAGGTGGTGTTAACACACAATCTGCTGCAACATTAAAGATATATTCTCATTACAAGTACCAGTGTTACAATAAGTTGGTGTTAACACACAATCCGCTGCAACATTAAAGATATATTCTCATTACAAGTACCAGTGTTACAATAAGTTGGTGTTTAACACACAATCCGCTGCAACATTAAAGATATATTCTCATTACAAGTACCAGTGTTACAATATTCAAGTTGGTATTAACTCACAATCCGCTGCAACATTAAAGATATATTCTCATTACAAGTACCAGTGTTACAATAAGGTGGTGTTAACTCACAATCCACTGCAACATTAAAGATATATTCTCATTACAAGTACCAGTGTTACAATAAGTTGGTGTTAACACACAATCCGCTGCAACATTAAAGATATATTCTCATTACAAGTACCAGTGTTACAAGAAGGTGGTGTTAACACACAATCCGCTGCAACATTAAAGATATATTCTCATTACAAGTACCAGTGTTACAATAAGTTGGTGTTAACTCACAATCTGTTGCAACATTAAAAATATATTCTCATTACAAGTACCAGTGTTACAATAAGGTGGTGTTAACACACAATCCGCAGCAACATTAAAGATATATTCTCATTACAAGTACCAGTGTTACAATAAGTTGGTGTTAACTCACAATCCGCTGCAACATTAAAAATATATTCTCATTACAAGTACCAGTGTTACAATAAGGTGGTGTTAACACACAATCCGCTGTAATATTAAAGATATATTCTCATTACAAGTACCAGTGTTACAATAAGGTGGTGTTAACCCACAATCCGCTGCAACATTAAAGATATATTCTCATTACAAATACCAGTGTTACAATAAGGTGGTGTTAACACACAATCCGCTGCAACAATAAAGATATATTTGCATTACAAGTACCAGTGTTACAATAAGGTGGTGTTAACACACAATCCGCTGCAACATTAAAGATATATTCTCATTACAAATACCAGTGTTACAAGAAGGTGGTGTTAACACACAATGCGCTGCAACATTAAAGATATATTCTCATTACAAGTACCAGTGTTACAATAAGGTGGTGTTAACCCACAATCCGCTGCAACATTAAAGATATATTCTCATTACAAGTACCAGTGTTACAATAAGTTGGTGTTAACTCACAATCTGCTGCAACATTAAAGATATATTCTCATTACAAGTACCAGTGTTACAATAAGTTGGTGTTAACTCACAATCCCTGCAACATTAAAGATATATTCTCATTACAAGTACCAGTGTTACAAGAAGGTGGTGTTAACACACAATCCGCTGCAACATTAAAGATATATTCTCATTACAAGTACCAGTGTTACAATAAGTTGGTGTTAACTCACAATCTGCTGCAACATTAAAGATATATTCTCATTACAAGTACCAGTGTTACAATAAGTTGGTGTTAACACACAATCCGCTGTAACATTAAAGATATATTCCCATTACAAATACCAGTGTTACAATAAGTTGGTGTTAACTCACAATCCGCTGTAACATTAAAGATATATTCTCATTACAAGTACCAGTGTTACAATAAGTTGGTGTTAACTCACAATCTGCTGCAACATTAAAGATATATTCTCATTACAAGTACCAGTGTTAAAATAAGGTGGTGTTAACACACAATCCGCTGCAACATTAAAGATATATTCTCATTACAAATACCAGTGTTACAATAAGGTGGTGTTAACACACAATCCGCTGCAACATTAAAGATATATTCTCATTACAAGTACCAGTGTTACAATAAGGTGGTGTTAACACACAATCCGCTGCAACATTAAAGATATATTCTCATTACAAGTACCAGTGTTACAATAAGATGGTGTTAACACACAATCCACTGCAACATTAAAGATATATTCTCATTACAAGTACCACTGTTACAATAAGTTGGTGTTAGCTCACAATCTGCTGCAACATTAAAGATATATTCTCATTACAAGTACCAGTGTTACAATAAGGTGGTGTTAACTCACAATCCGCTGCAACATTAAAGATATATTCTCATTACAAATACCAGTGTTACAATAAGGTGGTGTTAACACACAATCCGCTGTAACATTAAAGATATATTCTCATTACAAGTACCAGTGTTACAATAAGGTGGTGTTAACACACAATCCGCTGCAACATTAAAGATATATTCTCATTACAAGTACCAGTGTTACAATAAGGTGGTGTTAACACACAATCCGCTGCAACATTAAAGATATATTCTCATTACAAGTACCAGTGTTACAATAAGTTGGTGTTAACTCACAATCCGCTGCAACATTAAAGATATATTCTCATTACAAGTACCAGTGTTACAATAAGGTGGTGTTAACACACAATCCGCTGCAACATTAAAGATATATTCTCATTACAAGTACCAGTGTTACAATAAGTTGGTGTTAACTCACAATCCGCTGCAACATTAAAGATATATTCTCATTACAAGTACCAGTGTTACAATAAGTTGGTGTTAACTCAAAATCCGCTGCAACATTAAAGATATATTCTCATTACAAGTACCTGTGTTACAATAAGTTGGTGTTAACACACAATCCGCTGCAACATTAAAGATATATTCTCATTACAAGTACCAGTGTTACAATAAGGTGGTGTTAACCCACAATCCGCTGCAACATTAAAGATATATTCTCATTACAAATACCAGTGTTACAATAAGGTGGTGTTAACACACAATCCGCTGCAACATTAAAGATATATTCTCATTACAAGTACCAGTGTTACAATAAGTTGGTGTTAACTCACAATCCGCTGCAACATTAAAGATATATTCTCATTACAAGTACCAGTGTTACAAGAAGGTGGTGTTAACACACAATCCGCTGCAACATTAAAGATATATTCTCATTACAAGTACCAGTGTTACAATAAGTTGGTGTTAACTCACAATCTGCTGCAACATTAAAGATATATTCTCATTACAAGTACCAGTGTTACAATAAGTTGGTGTTAACACACAATCCGCTGTAACATTAAAGATATATTCCCATTACAAATACCAGTGTTACAATAAGTTGGTGTTAACTCACAATCCGCTGTAACATTAAAGATATATTCTCATTACAAGTACCAGTGTTACAATAAGTTGGTGTTAACTCACAATCTGCTGCAACATTAAAGATATATTCTCATTACAAGTACCAGTGTTAAAATAAGGTGGTGTTAACACACAATCCGCTGCAACATTAAAGATATATTCTCATTACAAGTACCAGTGTTACAATAAGGTGGTGTTAACACACAATCTGCTGCAACATGAAAGATATATTCTCATTACAAATACCAGTGTTACAATAAGGTGGTGTTAACACACAATCCGCTGCAACATTAAAGATATATTCTCATTACAAGTACCAGTGTTACAATAAGATGGTGTTAACACACAATCCACTGCAACATTAAAGATATATTCTCATTACAAGTACCACTGTTACAATAAGTTGGTGTTAGCTCACAATCTGCTGCAACATTAAAGATATATTCTCATTACAAGTACCAGTGTTACAATAAGGTTGTGTTAACTCACAATCCGCTGCAACATTAAAGATATATTCTCATTACAAATACCAGTGTTACAATAAGGTGGTGTTAACACACAATCCGCTGTAACATTAAAGATATATTCTCATTACAAGTACCAGTGTTACAATAAGGTGGTGTTAACACACAATCCGCTGCAACATTAAAGATATATTCTCATTACAAGTACCAGTGTTACAATAAGGTGGTGTTAACACACAATCCGCTGCAACATTAAAGATATATTCTCATTACAAGTACCAGTGTTACAATAAGTTGGTGTTAACTCACAATCCGCTGCAACATTAAAGATATATTCTCATTACAAGTACCAGTGTTACAATAAGGTGGTGTTAACACACAATCCGCTGCAACATTAAAGATATATTCTCATTACAAGTACCAGTGTTACAATAAGTTGGTGTTAACTCACAATCCGCTGCAACATTAAAGATATATTCTCATTACAAGTACCAGTGTTACAATAAGTTGGTGTTAACTCAAAATCCGCTGCAACATTAAAGATATATTCTCATTACAAGTACCTGTGTTACAATAAGTTGGTGTTAACACACAATCCGCTGCAACATTAAAGATATATTCTCATTACAAGTACCAGTGTTACAATAAGGTGGTGTTAACCCACAATCCGCTGCAACATTAAAGATATATTCTCATTACAAATACCAGTGTTACAATAAGGTGGTGTTAACACACAATCCGCTGCAACATTAAAGATATATTCTCATTACAAGTACCAGTGTTACAATAAGTTGGTGTTAACTCACAATCCGCTGCAACATTAAAGATATATTCTCATTACAAGTACCAGTGTTACAATAAGTTGGTGTTAACTCACAATCCGCTGCAACATTAAAGATATATTCTCATTACAAGTACCAGTGTTACAATAAGTTGGTGTTAACTCACAATCCGCTGTAACATTAAAGATATATTCTCATTACAAGTACCAGTGTTACAATAAGGTGGTGTTAACACACAATCCGCTGCAACATTAAAGATATATTCTCATTACAAGTATCAGTGTTATAATAAGGTGGTGTCAACCCACAATCCGCTGCAACATTAAAGATATATTCTCATTACAAGTACCAGTGTTACAATAAGGTGGTGTTAACTCACAATCTGCTGCAACATTAAAGATATATTCTCATTACAAGTACCAGTGTTACAATAAGGTGGTGTTAACTCACAATCTGCTGCAACATTAAAGATATATTCTCATTACAAGTACCAGTGTTACAATAAGGTGGTGTTAACACACAATCTGCTGCAACATGAAAGATATATTCTCATTACAAATACCAGTGTTACAATAAGGTGGTGTTAACACACAATCCGCTGCAACATTAAAGATATATTCTCATTACAAATACCAGTGTTACAATAAGGTGGTGTTAACTCACAATCCGCTGCAACATTAAAGATATATTCTCATTACAAGTACCAGTGTTACAATAAGTTGGTGTTAACACACAATCCGCTGCAACATTAAAGATATATTCTCATTACAAGTACCAGTGTTACAATAAGGTGGTGTTAACACACAATCCGCTGCAACATTAAAGATATATTCTCATTACAAGTACCAGTGTTACAATAAGTTGGTGTTAACTCACAATCCGCTGCAACATTAAAGATATATTCTCATTACAAGTACCTGTGTTACAATAAGGTGGTGTTAACACACAATCTGCTGCAACATTAAAGATATATTCTCATTACAAATACCAGTGTTACAATAAGTGGTGTTAACACACAATCTGCTGCAACATTAAAGATATATTCTCATTACAAATACCAGTGCTACAATAAGTTGGTGTTAACACAATCCGCTGCAACGTTAAAGATATATTCTCATTACAAGTACCAGTGTTACAATAAGGTGGTGTTAACTCACAATCCGCTGCAACATTAAAGATATTCTCAATACAAGTACCAGTGTTACAATAAGTTGGTGTTAACTCACAATCTGCTGCAACATTAAAGATATATTCTCATTACAAATACCAGTGTTACAATAAGGTGGTGTTAACACACAATCTGCTGCAACATTAAAGATATATTCTCATTCATTTTCTTGCATAAAATATTCTTAAAAGTAGGTTTACATTTACCATAGCCAAGGTATCTGGCGCTTCAGTTAATTTTACCTGCAGGTTTATGGTTTTTACGTCCGACAAAATAAGATTGTATAATACATTTCTCTTACGTCACACTATTGTTCGAACAGTGAATTATTTTTAAGAATCTAGTTTATTCTTTTGTTCTTGTGTATATGAACTTTAACCTTTTACGATTATAGGCTTAAAAACATGTTGTAAATATCTTTGGACTTGTGGGCATCAAACCCCTGCTGGGTTTTTTAGTCTCCTTTGAGTTTCAAAACATCTGTCTAACCACCCGGCTATGGTGTTCACATTATTGTACTATATAATTAATGTTTATAACTCTTGATAGTAAACTTTGTTAAAAAAAAATAATTAACAACTTGCTTAAATAAGTAATTGATCAATATATACAAAGCACTATGCAAGTATATCAAATCTGGCATAATTTACGTTCTGAACTGACGAGTACGTGAACTTTTAAAATATATTTTTGCAATACAAACAAAAAGTAACGAACCGACTGTAAGTAATTATAAATCAGACAGACCATAGGTGAACATTTCAGACACTCGAAAGACCTTGAAATATCTAAATATAAACGAGGTACAGTCAAACCCTGCTAAACCGTCACGTTTGTTCAGCAAAAATTTGGCACTAGAATTTGGCGATAAACTGAGGGAAGCCTTAAACCAGAAGTATGGACACCGACAGAAAGTCTAGAATGACAATCGGGAATAGGATGACAAATTTATGGTTCGGGTGGTTGTTAAATGATAAAACTAGAGGCTCAGGTGAGCCTGTATCGCTCACCTGACATAAATAAGTCCTCTTAAGAATGTCTGCATGCTGAATACATCTAAGTTACTATTCAAATCCCATACTGCCATAGGGTTCTATGTTAAAACTATGTCTGCTCATGGCAGCCATCTTGGATGGAGGTCGTGGTCACCGGAAACAATTTTGTAAGTATACTACCCAAGGACCATCCATGCCATGTTTGCTTTAAATTGGCTGACTGGTTTCAGAAGAGAAGACTTTTAAACAATTTTCCCATAGGGTCCTATGTTAAAACTATGTCTGCTGACGGCAGCCATTTTGAACTGAGATCGGGATCACTGAACACAATTTTGGAAGTTGACCACCTAAGGACCATCGATGACATGTTTGCTATATTGGCTTACTAGTTTCAGAGGAGAAGATTTTAAAAAAATTTTCCCATAGGGTCCTATGTTAAAACTACAGTATGTCTGCTGAAGGTGGCCATCTTGGATGGAGGTCAGGGTCACTGGACACAATTTTGAAAATTGACCACTTAAGGACCATCCATGCCATGTTTGCTTTAAATTGGCTTACTGGTTTCAGAGAAGAAGATTTTTAAATATATTTCCCATAGGGTCCTAAGTTAAAACTATGTTCGCTGATGGTTGCCATCTTGGATGGAGGTCGGGGTCACAGGACATAATTTTGAAAGTTGACCACCTAAGGACCATTCATCCCATGTTTGCTTTAAACTGACTTACTGGTTTCAGAGGAGAAGACTTTTAAACATTTTTTCCATAGGGTCCTATGTTAAAATTAAGTCGAGTCATGGTGGCCATCTTGAATTTCCGATCAGCAAACGATTCACAAGTTTGATTCAAATCTGTTTTGTGGTTTCAGAAAAAAAGATGAAAATGTGAAATTCCCATAGGGTCCAATGTTAAACTAAGTCGAGTCATGGTGGCCATCTTGAATTTCCGATCGGCAAACGATTCACAAGTTTAGTACAGGACCACCCAATGATCATTCCTGCAAAGTCACAATTCAATTGGCTTAGTGGTTTCTAACAAGAAGATTTTTAAAATTTCGACCAATCAGAACACATTATGGGCCCTGGCAGCCATGTTGGATTTCCGATCAGCGCCAAAAACAAACATCTTGTATATGACCATCCAATGAACATTTCTGCCAAGTTTGATTCAAATCTGTTTTGAGGTTTCAGAAAAAAAGATGAAAATGTGAAATTCCCATAGGGTCCTATGTTAAACTAAGTCGAGTCATGGCGGCCATCTTGAATTTCCGATCGGCAAACGATTCACAAATTTAGTACAGGACCACCCAATGATCATTCCTGCAAAGTCATAATTCAATTGGCTTAGTGGTTTCTAACAAGAAGATTTTTAAAATTTCGACCAATCAGAACACATTATGGGCCCTGGCAGCCATGTTGGATTTCCGATCAGCGCCAAAAACAAAAATCTTGTATATGACCATCCAATGAACATTTCTGCCAAGTTTGGTTCAAATCTGTTTTGTGGTTTCAGAAAAAAAGAGGAAAATGTGAAATTCCCATAGGGTCCAATGTTAAACTAAGTCGAGTCATGGCGGCCATCTTGAATTTCCGATCGGCAAACGATTCACAATTTTAGTACAGGACCACCCAATGATCATTCCTGCAAAGTCACAATTCAATTGACTTAGTGGTTTCTGACAAGAAGATTTTTAAAATTTCAGCCAATGAGAACACATTATGGACCCTGGCAGCCATGTTGGATTTCAAATCAGCACCAAAAACACAAATCTGGTAGAGGACCATCCAGTGAACATTTCTGGCAAGTTTGGCTGATTTCTGTTCAGCGGTTTCAGAGAAGAAGATTTAAATGTGAAAAGCTAACGGACGGACGCTTACCCATGACAAAAGCTCACATGGCCTATGGCCAGGTGAGCTAAAAATCAATAAATAAACAATAATAATTTATTTGAACTTTTAGAAATAATATTTCATGACACAAACGACGTGACATACAGAAATTATCGTTTGTAAATAAAGCTTTTGTAAGTCATCGAACTTATTTACACGTACGATGTCATTTGCGGGGAGTTGAATCGTAAATTTCTTTATTTGATAGGATATCTGTGACAGTTCTACGCTTTACAGGTAATTTCCCCAAAAAAGATAAATAATCTGCTACTTGTTGCTGAGTGCTTTTATGATGTTTCATTGCATAGGCTATGATTTCGTGTTTCTGTTTGAAATCAAACAGATTTCTTTTCCGCTTTGGAGTAGACATTTTTACACTACGAGATTTGAAAACACTGAAAACTTCAAACAAATTTTATTCACAATTAAAAGAGTTCATAAACTATAAAACTAACAATATGGTTTCAACTTTTAATTATACAACAATTAACTGTAATCAGATTGTTTGCATAAGAACTTCAATTTACATTAATTGCTTGAAAACCTACCTGTAAAAATAACAAACACCTGTAAAAATCATCGACGTTTGACATAACTGATTGGCATTATATCGAGGGACAATCAACAGTAAATTGACTATTTAATCTTTTGACACCTGAGTGGATGGCGATATGTGAGTTTGGCATTACGAGGTTTTTTACATGGAAAGAAAACAGGACTTGATAATTTCATGGCGATATGCGAGTTTGGCAATGAATCGGGGGGCAATAAAACGGGGCTTTACTGTATACCGATAAAAATTAATTGTTTAATTTTTTATAATTGTTGTCTTATTGTGCTAAATTAATTGTTTTATTTTTTATAATTGTTGTCTTATTGTGCTAAATTAATTGTTTCATTTTTTAATAATTGTTGTCTTATTGTGCTAAATTAATTGTTTTATTTTTTATAATTGTTGTCTTATTGTGCTAAATTAATTGTTTCATTTTTTAATAATTGTTGTCTTATTGTGCTAAATTAATTGTTTTATTTTTTATAATTGTTGTCTTATTGTGCTAAATTAATTGTTTTATTTTTTATAATTGTTGTCTTATTGTGCTAAATTAATTGTTTCATTTTTTAATAATTGTTGTCTTATTGTGCTAAATTAATTGTTTTATTTTTTATAATTGTTGTCTTATTGTGCTAAATTAATTGTTTCATTTTTTAATAATTGTTGTCTTATTGTGCTAAATTAATTGTTTCATTTTTTAATAATTGTTGTCTTATTGTGCTAAATTAATTGTTTTATTTTTTATAATTGTTGTCTTATTGTGCTAAATTAATTGTTTTATTTTTTATAATTGTTGTCTTATTGTGCTTTCTAAACATTAAAAGTGTAAAAATATAAAATGAAAACACCTTTGAAGATGGAAATGTATTATGTAAGAGAATACACTCCAACTTGTAGATTCTTAAAAATAATCAACTCGATCCTTACTTGAACTATTATCGTGACTCAATCTATGAAGGCGACAAAAGATGGGGATATAAATATGAAATTCTCTTGATAAATCTTTACCGTATTTATTTATTTATTTATTTATTTATTTATTTATCACAATCTGAAATTATTAGCTGTGTGAATACCCAATCACAAAATATAGTAACCATAGAAACTTGATGTCTGACTAGGAAACATTTGAAAATATATCCATTGCCTAGTTGACAAATCAAACTTTCAAACAAAGTCACTAGAACTACCACAGTTATATTTTTTGAAATAACAAGCTTCATGTGTACATGTTGTTAAATTGGAAATGTTTGGCACATATTTGTCTTCTTCTGACTTTGTATTTACCTTCTAGGACAGCTTACATAGATGAATACTTACAAACACAGTCACTAGAGCTTTTAGAACCCACTGCCAATGTGTATTTCTTGACAGTTCCTGGACAATCTATACATGTTGTCTGACCAGTAGAAGACTGATATGTGTTCTTGGTACAATTTTCACATAGTTTAGTGTTGGAAACATACATGGTTCCAGTTGGACATTCATCTAAGTAATACATAAATAAGATTCTGAACAGGTATAGTGCTAAGTGTACCAATGTTTGTTAGAATTTGGTTCAGCTTTTAATATTCAGTGGAACTTGAGCAATCCGACACCTGAGTTTTCCGACATCCTGTGACGTCTGACAAAAATTTATGGTCCCAAAGTATATCTGTTAACTAAAATAAAACCTGAGTATTCCGACACATTTCCCTAGTCCCTTGGTGTGTCGGATTAGACAGGTTCCATTGCATCAATAGATTGTTTTCATGTGTACAATATATTACTATAAAGAATGTAGTACATGTGAATAGTATGATAAATCACTGGAGTTAAAGACTTCATAAACTTGGAGGAAATGATTATGGTTTACACACTAAAAATCTAATTAATCCTTTTCAAAATAACAGTAAATTATTCCAGTTTCAGATTATACAAGCCATGATAGAGCTGAAATATTGCTAAAGTTGGTGTTAAACACCAATCAATCAATCAATCAATCAATCAAATTACATAAATTAGTTACCCTCTATGCCATGCCATGACAAAAATGATTAAGTTCCACACATGAATTTTTCTTTTTGTAAGTTTTTCAAATCTGTCCAAAATAGAGGTGCACATCTTAAATATGTGTAAAATCACTGTGCAAAGCTTATATATTACACAAACTTAATTACCCTTTCAGTGTTTTTGGACAGGCAAATGGATGGACAGTGAAAGTGGTTCTTAGACCTACACTCACTGCTGGTGGCTTAGGTAAAAAAACAAAAATATAAACCAGAGACTCAGTAATGGTTATTAATGGTCTGTTTTGGAAAATAAACAGATTTTATTAGTCACATTTGTGGAAGAACATCTACCTTCAAAATGTTCTCAAATAAGATTTTATTCTTTTGCAGGTGTTTATCTAGTTTACTTACCACACTTGTTTGTTACAGAATCAGATACAGATCCTGCTGGACACTGTAGTGTTGGATCACCAACTGTGGCAGAGACTGAATCAAATATAGAAGGCTACAATGAAGAAGCTTATATTGTAAACAAAACTTATTGAGATTTTAACATTGAAACAATATAATCAAAAGCATCCACATTATCTTAATTGGATTGGTTCAGAAATACAGTTGAATCTCGCTATGTCAAACTTGGTTTACTCAAAATTTCCGTTAAGTCAAAATTTTCTGAAGTCCCGTTTTAAACTTACTGCTTTGCAACTTATTTTATTCCTCTTATCTCAAATTTTGATGTGTCGAAATTTCGGGTTTCTCGAAGTAACTTTTTGTCTAGTCCCTCATAGACAAATCCATTCAATTTTTTTTTCTCTATGTCAAAATTATAAATCAAATCAATTAATAAAACCTGTCAAGGTGTCAACAGCATGGCCTCCGTTGTTTACCACATCAGGTGAGATTTATTTTGGTTAACTGTTTTAATTATCATTTGTAAAGAAAACAATTGGATTTCTTAATTGAAGCATGATAATCATATTAATGAAATATTATTTAACGATAAATTTCAAAGTGTTTGATGTTGCAGATCAGCTTTTACAACAGAATAATATTTTTTATTAGTGTTCAATTACATGGTATTTATAGATTTCTATGAAAGTTTGTTTTATTGACAGTTTTGTAATTTTTAAATACACGATTGTGTATTGCTATATAACCTATTGTATGAACATGATGAAATGAAATGCATGTTTCTTTTTTTCTCAAAGTTTCCTGACAATTAGTGAATCTATACTTGGTAAAATACAGATAATAACACCTCATCAGAGAATTTTTTTTATCTATTTAAAAAAAAAAAAAAAAAAAAACTTACACAGGGTGTTAAAAAATATGTACACAATAAATACAAATGATGAAGGATAATAATTAAACCTGTATTAAGCAATAACCTGTCTTGTGCGACCATTCTTCAATTTCCCTTTGGCAGGTCTGATAAGACAGGTTTGACTGTATTTGTAATTAGATGTGATTTTTCATCCATTATTATGTGTTTGATCCAAGTCTTAAACTAAAACAATTTATAATGTTGTATCAAGTACAATGCACTATGTACAGGAATTAAACTCATAATTTTAGTGGTGATAGGAATTGATTCAGCAATTTTACAGCTATATCATGGCGAGAACATTTACTTTTCAATGAGATGAATGATGATGTCTGCTTTGTACTAGACCAACACTCTTAGTTATGATTTTTATAGTGCTAGCTCACTGAATCAATCCGCAGAAAGACATGTTGCTCCACTCGGACACATTATCCTGCTTCCAAGTCAACCAGTCTTTGCTCTTATGTTCTTACCTCTTAATACTGTGTGCTTAGCAGAGAAGCAAACTAATTTTGATGAAATTATACAATGGGGTTTGAAGTCTTGCATGTTGAAAGTGGCATTAAATACCATAACCTTCTCCTTTCTCTATTAACTTACCAATGGATTATATTGATCTATGTTTATAGTTAAGTCTTCTTGTAGTACACTTCTAGTTGGCCTTGATAAACCAGATTGAAGATTTGTTACAACAGATCTATAAAATAAACAATTCCTGTGTCTTATTCATTACCATACACTTTTGTCAATTAATGGCAATTGTTTTTTTTACCAGTTTCCAAATATATACTCCCCTTGCCAAATCTAATACAACTAGTAAACATGACTTAATTATTATCAGGAAATTCTAATATCAATGCAACTAACTATTCTGACAAACGTCCTGACAAAAAGTAAAGATATTGATCAAACTATTAACATATTTTCTACTAGTACAACTGGGTTGGGTTCTTGATTTTACGATCACGTTTCGTCAATTTTTGCAGCTAAATCATGACTACCAGACTTAATGTGGGAGGAACGCCTGGACATCCAGTTATAATTAAATGACTGATGAAACACTCAGCCATAGGTAAGTGTCTGGAAACTTTAACACTTATTTGTGGTAGGTATCGGGGGCACTAACTCATGTGTGAGATAAAGAATGTGGTCAGAAACACATAATGCGACCTTGACCAATCGGCCACACATGCCCTTCCATTACAACTGTCATAATTCTATAAATAAATATATATTAATGCCGACTTGTGTTGTGGGGAATAAATTAATTATAGCAATTTTGCACCACAGGTGAAGTCAAATGCAAGATGCGATGAGAAACCCATGTCGAGCAAACATATCAACGACAGTTTGTTCACTTAGGATTTGTCAAGGTGACATCTATAGCATCAATATAATGTTGCACGATTACACATAGAAATCAACAATTATTTTTTGCATCACACTTGACACTTCATCAAAGGGAAAATTTAACAACAATCAATGAATTAAACTTACGGAATATCAGGAACTTGAACACTAAAAGTTATTCTATTGTCAGCAACAGCTCGTCTTCTTCCATCTGACACAATAAAACATGCATCAAAAATTACCACCAGACTATTTATATTGGTACAGGAAGTACTAGAACATAGAAGTGGATAGACAACTGCCAACAATGTCAGTTGTGCAATTACTTTATTTCGTAACAATGCCTTGAAATTGTCTACGGTATCTGAATTTTGACAGTCAAATCGAACGTTGAAGACCAACATCAAATTCATTGTAGTGAGAGGTGGTGGAATAGGTGTTGTAACTGAAAAAGATAAAACATAAATTTGTAGCTTTATTGTCACATGTAAAATGAAAGTGAGTTATTTTGCAATATTGCCTATAAAATGAACACAAGGTAATCGGAGCCTGTTGCAACCACCATGATAAAAAATGACTTTAAAGAATATCATATCAATAAAACATTATTTACAACATTATAAACCATATTGAGTTCAAATTGCATCCCATTCAGACTGTACTGCAGCAGGTATCTCAGGACAGACTAAAGACATAGGTATAATACAATTATTGAATCATTTTGGTTCAAATTGTTCCAATAGTTTCCTAGATTGAATTCAATACAAGAACTTGAACAGAAACAGAATAGTCAACTTTTAACTGAAAGTATAAACCAGGGGGTCTCAAGAGCCTGTATTGCTCACCTGATCATGTAGGAAGAAGAGTTTAAAGATACCAAAGTGGTAGTCAGAATCAGTATATCAAAGAAGAACAGACAACACAATGGCCAAAAGAAAAAGTACAAAAGGACAAACAACGATCTACAAAACTAAAGATCAAGTAACACAAACCCCACTAAACACCAGGGGTGAACTCAGGTGCTCAGGAAGGGTAAGCAGTTCCTAGTCCACTAGTGGCACCCGTCAAGTTAATCTAGTAGGCAATGAACAAAAACATTTGAAACGCACAGTGTCAAAATAACATATGTCATGAAAAAACTCATATATATCGAACAATTCACTGGCATTTTTCCCATTTTAAGAAGTTTCTATTTTTAGTAACTCAGCCATCTTGTAACATATGTCATACCTTTCACTGAAATTGACCTGCTGTTCAAATTTCAACTCATTTGGAGAGAAAAAAAAACCTGCTTTATTGTGTGTGTTGATGTACTTTACCCATGTTTGATGACTGGTGGGATCATCAGATATAATTTTGAAAGTAGACACTATAAGGATGATTCAGATAAACTATGGTTTAAATTTTCCCAGTGTTTTCAGAGGAGAAGATTTAAATAGTTAATGCCAGATGGAAAACGACGGATGCCAAGTGATGGCAAAAGCTGGCTTGACCTAAAAAGGGTTCGATAACTCATCTTAAAAAAATTACTACGAGTGAGTATTAGTAATTGACCATACTATAACCATACTTGTTCCACATGCAATGACTGCATCACAATATAATTTTCAATGTTAAAAGTAACAATACTTGTAATCTGTTAAATAAAACATTCCTGGTTCTACCTATATCATGTCACAACTATGTGTATGGTGACATGCACTCCTTGTACCTGTTCCTTGTTCTACCTGTATTATGTTATAACTGAATGTGGAAATATTCCCTAATCTGACAAACCAACCTAAATTGTCAAAACAAATGTTATCTCCAGCATGAGATGTTGTTTTTCCATTCGGACACTGGACACATCTTTCTGTTGTAGGACGGATTGTTCTGAAGCCTTGTGGACAATTGTCACATGCATCAGTTCCATAATTATATTCCATGCCACCATTACACTTCTCTGAAATAAACAAAAATATAAATAAAACTTTTATTTCCTAACTTTGTTTTTAGGAGACTAATACAAAATCATTTACATTGTAGAAGTCTGTAAATTCAGTAGTAGAAGTTGGTTTTTATCACAGAACAGATTTATCTTCAATTACCAGGAAATTGGAGTTATCTCAGAACAGATTTATCTTCAATAAAACCCTCTGTGGCAATATGGAAGTCTCCAGATGATATACAAGGTCTGATATGTAAATTATTATTTAATCTCTAGGTATCTATCTTTATTTAAGTAATTCAGTTGAAATCTGGAAAATTAAGAGTGCATGACATAAATTTTCAGTTTCATAAAGAAAATCTCTGAATATTGGCTACAGCAATGATAGTGTAAATTAACAAGTTGTGAATGCTAGTTATTTTACAGTTGTGGATTCATACTTATACACTGTTCTAGTTTTGTGGATATAGTGGATTCTGTTGTTTTAGTACTAGGACAGTCTATACATGATGGCTGTGATCTTTCAGTCTGATATTTCCCCTTCTCACACTCAGCACAGCCTCCAGCCTTTCTTCTATAGCCAGGTTGACAATCATCTAAAAATAAAATAATCTCATAATAAAACTACCATAATGGATTGATATAAACTCTCCTTCTGCTACCAGTGAATTACGATATTTCTTTATTAGAGATAGCAAAATTTGAAAACTTTAAAGCTCAAGCTTTTTTTTTTTAATTTGAAAACTATAGAGAGTTGAGAAATATTGTGATCCATTGGTAGCAGAGAGTTGAGAAATATTGTGATCCACTGGTAGCAGAGAGAGTTGAGAAACATTGTGATCCACTGGTAGCAGAGAGAGTTGAGAAATACTGTGATCCAATGGTAGCAGAGACTTGAGAAATATTGTGATCCACTGGTAGCAGAGGAAGAATCTGTTCCTCCTATGACAAAAAGGTCAAGAATATTCTTAAGTTGTTAATTTCCATCGTTACTGATTGTTGAAGAGAAATTGGCAGGAATTCTTGTTAAAATATTTAACCATCGTGGTGATTAAAAATATTACAAAAATTTAACAAACTGTTTAAACACGATAAGAATAGGAGAATATATAATACACAATTGTGAAATTTGTTTAGCAAAGCTGAGTATAATACTCTGTTTTTTAAGTGGGGTTTGTGCTGGTCGATCTTTTTTCAGTTTTTTGTGTAATGTATTGTACATCGTTGTTTGTCATTTTGTCCTTTTTCTTTTGGTCGTTGTATTGTCCTTTGATTTACGGCTTCTGATTACAGCTTTGGTGTTGTTAAACTCTTTTTGCCTTCTCTGAAATGAATAAGTTGAAGTGTTTATAGCATACAAACAAACAAATATCTTATCAATGCTGCAGGCATTCAACAAGTGGTAGATTTATCACTGGCTGTTATTGACTGGATGATCATAGCATAAATGATTAATGCACGAGTAAATCTGATAATGTTTAGTAGATAATGTGGGTGAAAGTCACTAAAGCTCAAATAAAACAGCATTATTTGAGATAATGGTATCTTGTGAGAGTCTTTCTTGTGTCACAGATGATACACATACCATCATTTAGTGTCACAGATGACACATATACCATCACTTAGTGTCACAGATGACACACATACCATCACTTAGTGTCACAGATGACACACATACACTCACTTACCAATGCTACAGGCATCAACAGAGGTAGAGTTAAGACTGGCTGTGTCTTTCTCCTGTCACAGATGACACACATACAATCACTTACCAATGCTACAGGCATCAACAGAGGTAGAGTTAACACTGGCTGTGTCTTTCTCGTGTCACAGATGACACACATACAATCACTTACCAATGTTACAGGCATCAACAGAGGTAGAGTTAACACTGGCTGTGTCTTTCTCATGTCACAGATGACACACATACAATCACTTACCAATGCTATAGGCATCAACAGAGGTAGAGTTAACACTGGCTGTGTCTTTCTCGTGTCACAGATGACACACATACAATCACTTACCAATGCTACAGGCATCAACAGAGGTAGAGTTAAGACTGGCTGTGTCTTTCTCCTGTCACAGATGACACACATACAATCACTTACCATTGTTATAGGCATCAACAGAGGTAGAGTTAACACTGGCTGTGTCTTCCTTGTGTCACAGATGACACACATACAATCACTTACCAATGCTACAGGCATCAACAGAGGTAGAGTTAATACTGGCTGTGTCTTTCTTATGTCACAGATGACACACATACAATCACTTACCAATGCTACAGGCATCAACAGAGGTAGAGTTAATACTGGCTGTGTCTTTCTCGTGTCACAGATGACACACATATAATCACCTACCAATGCTACAGGCATCAACAGAGGTAGAGTTAACACTGGCTGTGTCTTTCTTCTGTCACAGATGACACACATACAATCACTTACCAATGCTACAGGCATCAACAGAGGTAGAGTTAACACTGGCTGTGTCTTTCTTATGTCACAGATGACACACATACAATCACTTACCAATGCTACAGGCATCAACAGAGGTAGAATTAACACTGGCTGTGTCTTTCTCATGTCACAGATGACACACATACAATCACTTACCAATGCTACAGGCATCAACAGAGGTAGAGTTAACACTGGCTGTGTCTTTCTCCTGTCACAGATGACACACATATAATCACTTACCAATGCTACAGGCATCAACAGAGGTAGAGTTTACACTGGATGTGTCTTTCTCGTGTCACAGATGACACACATACAATCACTTACCAATGCTACAGGCATCAACAGAGGTAGAGTTTACACTGGCTGTGTCTTTCTCCTGTCACAGATGACACACATACAATCACTTACCAATGCTACAGGCATCAACAGAGGTAGAGTTAACACTGGCTGTGTCTTTCTCGTGTCACAGATGACACACATACAATCACTTACCAATGTTACAGGCATCAACAGAGGTAGAGTTAACACTGGCTGTGTCTTTCTCGTGTCACAGATGACACACATACAATCACTTACCAATGCTATAGGCATCAACAGAGGTAGAGTTAACACTGGCTGTGTCTTTCTCGTGTCACAGATGACACACATACAATCACTTACCAATGCTACAGGCATCAACAGAGGTAGAGTTAAGACTGGCTGTGTCTTTCTCCTGTCACAGATGACACACATACAATCACTTACCATTGTTATAGGCATCAACAGAGGTAGAGTTAACACTGGCTGTGTCTTCCTTGTGTCACAGATGACACACATACAATCACTTACCAATGCTACAGGCATCAACAGAGGTAGAGTTAATACTGGCTGTGTCTTTCTTATGTCACAGATGACACACATACAATCACTTACCAATGCTACAGGCATCAACAGAGGTAGAGTTAATACTGGCTGTGTCTTTCTCGTGTCACAGATGACACACATATAATCACCTACCAATGCTACAGGCATCAACAGAGGTAGAGTTAACACTGGCTGTGTCTTTCTTCTGTCACAGATGACACACATACAATCACTTACCAATGCTACAGGCATCAACAGAGGTAGAGTTAACACTGGCTGTGTCTTTCTTATGTCACAGATGACACACATACAATCACTTACCAATGCTACAGGCATCAACAGAGGTAGAATTAACACTGGCTGTGTCTTTCTCATGTCACAGATGACACACATACAATCACTTACCAATGCTACAGGCATCAACAGAGGTAGAGTTAACACTGGCTGTGTCTTTCTCCTGTCACAGATGACACACATATAATCACTTACCAATGCTACAGGCATCAACAGAGGTAGAGTTTACACTGGATGTGTCTTTCTCGTGTCACAGATGACACACATACAATCACTTACCAATGCTACAGGCATCAACAGAGGTAGAGTTTACACTGGCTGTGTCTTTCTCATGTCACAGATGACACACATACAATCACTTACCAATGCTACAGGCATCAACAGAGGTAGAGTTAACACTGGCTGTGTCTTTCTTCTGTCACAGATGACACACATACAATCACTTACCAATGCTACAGGCATCAACAGAGGTAGAGTTAACACTGGCTGTGTCTTTCTTATGTCACAGATGACACACATACAATCACTTACCAATGCTACAGGCATCAACAGAGGTAGAATTAACACTGGCTGTGTCTTTCTCATGTCACAGATGACACACATACAATCACTTACCAATGCTACAGGCATCAACAGAGGTAGAGTTAACACTGGCTGTGTCTTTCTCCTGTCACAGATGACACACATATAATCACTTACCAATGCTACAGGCATCAACAGAGGTAGAGTTTACACTGGATGTGTCTTTCTCGTGTCACAGATGACACACATACAATCACTTACCAATGCTACAGGCATCAACAGAGGTAGAGTTTACACTGGCTGTGTCTTTCTCATGTCACAGATGACACACATACAATCACTTACCAATGCTACAGGCATCAACAGAGGTAGAGTTAACACTGGCTGTGTCTTTCTTGTGTCACAGATGACACACATACAATCACTTACCAATGCTACATGCATCAACAGAGGTAGAGTTTACACTGGCTGTGTCTTTCTCATGTCACAGATGACACACATACAATCACTTACCAATGCTAAAGGCATCAACAGAGGTAGAGTTTACACTGGATGTGTCTTTCTCGTGTCACAGATGACACACATACAATCACTTACCAATGCTACAGGCATCAACAGAGGTAGAGTTTACACTGACTGTTGTTTTGTTGACAGGACATGAAACACAGTTCACACTGTTTCCTTCTACATCCTTGTAGTAACCAAGCATACAACCCACACATATTTTGTTGTCTGAATCAAACTTGAAACCTACTGGACAAATCTCTGAAAATACACATTTTAATAACAAGTCAAAACGAATTCTATACACAAGAATGACACGTATGTACTCATACATTCAACAACTTAACTATTTCGTTCTTTCATGAAGTAGACAATTCTGACAAAGTTGATACAGTCACAACATTAAACATTAGGCACTGGCTACGATTACCCGGATTTACCTGGATTGGGTAATAATAACGAAAAATTAGGATTACCTGAAAGACTAAGTACCGGAATACAATTCCGGTTCAGGAACCTATTTCACGGGAAAAAAATCGGGTAATCGTAATTTTATTTGTTAGAATTACCTGGTCTTATTATTACCCGGAATAGTTGTATGTAAATAAAATATTAAATCTTATTTATTGTTGTTGATTTATTTTTATAAGTACCAATTTTATTATAAACTTTCATTTTGAATTTAATTTGACTATATTTGTTTGTGTAAAAATATGGCCAAAGGCGCTGAAAAGTGCTCATCGTGTATGTTATCAAGACATGTAGTTCATTTGGGAATCTTAAAATAGACGCGAATGAGGGAGTCAAGCCCTTCAATTTTGAAGTTGGACAAAAGTTTAAGTCATTTAAGGAATTTGAGAGCCAACTTAAACATTACCAAGATGCAAAGTTTATACAAATGTACAGAAGGAGTAGTTGCAAAATTGAGTCAATGAAGACAAAGCAAACAATTACAAACAATGATCTGATTTTCAGTGAACTTAAATACACATGTATTCATAGAGGCCGAAATTTTGCTTCCAATTCCAAAGGATCAAGACCAAATCAGAGGTAAGCATTTGAATTTTGTCTTTACAAATGTCGTGCAATATCAAGGCTAATTTTCAGCTATGTTAAACTGGATCCTAAAAACAGAAGTAAATATCATGGAAGTAATGGATGGGACAACAAAAACTTCGGCGGATGAGCAGATGGTTGTAGACTTGCCAACAAAGATTTTAGATGGAAACATTAACTTAAACAGAATTTAAAAAAAATTCACGATTGATGGATGGAAATGTCTAAAAAACAAAATTAGTAAAACAAAAGAAACAGCCGAATGGAACTGTTCAGTCTGTAAAATTGATGTTTATCTTTATGCATCCATAGTTTGCGATGGATGTTTAGAGTGGAACCATCTTAAATATGTTGGCCTCAAAGCGCCACCAAAATCCACGTATTGGCTATGCAGACAGTGCTATAACAAAGGAAAGTAACTTGATAATTTCTTATGTAATTCCATCTTTGTAAATATATTTACAAAGTATATTTCATATCTTTTTGATGTATTGATTTAAAATGTATTATCAATTACAAATTGATATATAATAATAATAATAATAATTCTTTCAATTCTTTATGTCCAATAATGAAATCCCTAGGACTTCTGGGTAATAATAAGACCAGGTAACTCTAACAAATAAAATTACGATTACCCTATATTTTCCCGTGAAATAGGTTCCTGAACCGGAATTGTTTCCAGCACTTAGTCTCTCAGGTAATCCTAATTTTTCATTATTATTACCTAATCCAGGTAATCGTAGCCAGTGCCTAAACATTATTTTACTTCGGTGTAATTGAACAGAACTCCTTCAGATTTTAGAAAATTACATCTCTAATGTTGTGACGCAATATTTTCATCACACACTGCAATAAAATAATATTTTTATCTTGATTGTCCACAAAATAGCTTAAACCAGGCATAAAGTTAATAAGCTGATCCTGTCTAAAAAATTAACAAGTTATATAAAGTATAATATATACATAACAGGGATGATTCTATCTTTTTTGCAATTTGGTTCCCCAAAAACACCAAAAGTTAGGATTTTTTTGGTCATGAGTATTCCCCTTGAATTATATATGTACATTTTGTTATACTATTTATTATTCATCATTATTATGAACAATCATTTAATTATCATATTATTAGAACCAAGAGTTCACTGAACCCTGAAGATTGTAATAAACCATTAATTTACATCTGATTACCATTAACAACCATTGATATCATTGTAATTTCTCCTTTGGACAATTTTCCTATCCTATTAGTTTACATAAATAATGATCTTGAAAAAACATCTGATTATATATCAGTACGAAAGGCATTTCTATTGCTGTTATGGTTTTCCTCAAGTGACAACTGTTATGTAGTTATTTAATTAACATTGATAAACAACTGAACCCTTCTTTATATCCATCCATGTACATAAATGTCAATACTACTGAAGTTTAGTTACACAAATAATTGACAAATTGAAAGTATGAAGAAAACTTTCATTTCCCATAAGATAAAATACAGCATTGGTTTGGACTTGACATATACCAGACATGATCATGAAAAATGTCTGAACTTGGCAGTCATAGGGAATTTTTTGGGCTTAATATGTGGATTAGGGCCTCCATGAGGGGGATGAGGCCGTACGGCAGCCCCATTTTATAATGTAGCTTCGTCCCTGCACACATGTAAGTATGAAATATTGTACACAAACACAACTTTCACTACCTATAATACTTAGAAAGAATCATATATACACAAAGCACTACTATTATTTTCATTTTATCTAGGTCAGTAAATCTGAAGTGTGTGGGTCCGTCATATGGTAGTTGGATTTATAACTACCTATGCAATTAGTGCCCATCACCACTAACGTTGTGAGTTCAAACCCCATTCCGGCAAGGTCTACTCGATACAACATTATGTGATAAAGTTTTTCAGTGACTTGTGGCAGGTCAGTGGTTTTCTCTGAGTACTCTCGTTTCTTCCACCAATAAACCATGATATAACTGAATTATCATTGAAAGTGGCATTAAAGACCATAAACCTAACCCTTAACTCTAAATATGAAGTGTCATTGATGTTACTACTTCTGGTTAATGTGTTTACACCTGGTTAACTTATGCCTAGACAAGAGACCAGGCATAGAATTTTACACACAATACTTTGTTTTTGGCCAGACATATTAGGTCTGGTTTCATTTAAATGACAAATATAGATAAAACTAAAAACTAATTGGCTTTTAGTACGAATTGATATCTGGATTATGTGGTCAATACAGGCATCACAGTTTGGACAATAACAAGTAACAACTACTCACGGAAACAGTCCGATTCAGATTTTTCACCAGGCTTTGCAGTTGTGTAGCCAGAAGCACATGGTATACAAGTATCTTTTCCAGAATCAGGTTGATAGTAGCCTACAGTACACTTGACACATGTATTACTGGAGATTATTCTCCTCTCACCTGGATCACAATATTCTAAAAAAAAAATAATTATCAATTTAATAATCCATATTGTCATTATTTAATGGTGTCCCCGAGTCATATGGTATTTTGAACCCCATGGTATGTTAAACCCTCTTATTGAAAAATGAACCATCACCACCCTGTATGCATAGATGCCAACCCCTTTTTGGTGCAATCAGTAACAAAAAGTTGAGATGTCAGTAATTTGTGATTTTTTTCAGTAATCATAATTTTTCATAAAATTTTACCATAATCGTACTACAGACTAGGCACAAAGTGATGAGCAAATGGTTTCCTTTATTTGTGACAACTAGATGCAAAATTGATGAGCAACAAAAAGAAATAAAAAGTTAAGTTTTAATACATGTATGTTCACTTACAAATGTATTCTATGTTTCAATTTACTGTCAATAGAAATAAAAATTTCCTTAAGTGGCCCTCACTCACCCTCCCATAGAATAATTAATGTCTAATTCTGGAGTGCCTGATATGTTGTTGACTTGGCACTTTTCAACTGTTTTGTTGTATATGTGTGTTCATCCCGACCACCGACACCGTGCTGAATGGACAAGTCTTGTTTGCAATATTTGCAATAAGCATAATGTTCCCATGTCGATTTCATAAGGCAAGAGAACTCAATACAATATTCAGGACGAAATCGTTGTCCCAATTTCCTTTTTTTCGCTGCAGAAGCTTCACTTATTCCCTCAGACATCGTGAAATTGACAAAAACGTGCTGTGTTCATTAACTACTCGGGATCGAACAAGAAATGGATAGATCGTTTTCTACTATAGATAGTCCCGAGAATCCCAAAAGTATTAAATAATCGAAATCCCTCAAGCGCTTATCTTTACGCGATTTTAACAGACAATGAAGCGTCTAAATGATCACAATGATATTTAAATGGGGAATGGTTCCGGGCCGGCAATATCCGTAACAAGTAGACTGTTGACAGTAACACCGTAATTTTGACCCGAAATTCGTACCAATTACGGAAAAATCGTAATGGTTGGCATCTATGTGTATGGTATATTAAACTGCCATGGTGTTTGAACCATCTCATTCCTAATGATAATCAAGAAACAGAAGAGGGTACAATAGGTAGGGAGTTTGATATATCATGGCTAAGGGGTTCAATATAGCATGGGGGTTCAATATTAGGGGTGTAACGATACCACTTTCTCACGATATGATCCATATCACGATACTTAAAACTAGTGAAAATGCATTTCTTATTAATGAAGAAGTGTACAGTGTTATTCATTAGTTCAGTTGCTATAAAATATTTTCATTTAATGTAGGTTATTGGTATTTTATTTTGTTAATAATAATATTTCTAAATTTAATTGAATAAAGAAATATAACATGTTTTAATAGACTGTGTTTCACTAGAAATTATAGAACTAACACACTTATTGCAAGAATGCATTAAGGTAGTAAATTGTAAGCATAGTAATAAAAAAATGTTTTATAAAATTAAATACTAAAATTGAACTGCGTCTGTCAAAGAACCATCAATGAAAGTTCTTTTAAATAAGTATAAGTAAATCTACTTGGGGTTGGTCTTAAGGAGGACCTCTGTGTTGTGTCTATGTCACCTGCTGTTGAAAACATTCTCTCGCTTGGTACAGAAGTAGCTGGTATCCCCTCAAAAAATATTGACATCATAGAAAGATGTGGGTATTTATAACCATTAGCCTGTCACCACAATAATGGATTTAATTCAAGTGATGCAGATTCTTCCTTACTGTATGCTGAAACCTCCTCATTTCCCCTACCTAGAATAAGCTTAGATTTAAGTTGGCTGCTCAACATGACTGAAAACAATCAGTGTGTTCTCGATGTTTATATCCACGTGATGCTTTGCCATTATATTTCATTTTTGCATCACAAATACGACAATCCGTCATACTCTTGTTTATTGACATATCTCAATCAGATTGTGCTTCATTAAAACCGAAGAATTTCCACACGGGAGAATTGTGTGAACCTGCAGAAACAAAAGTTTTGTTTTTAATGCCTTTTTGTTTAGTTTGCTACCTCACTTGTGGAGAGCTCACTTTTTGACGCACTTGTTAAAATAAAATACAGTATCGGATCGGAATCATTCCGGGGGCACGTATCGATTCGTGGATCGTAAAAGAAAATATTGTGATGCATTGGTGCACCGTTGGATCGGTACACCCCTATTCAATATACCATGGGTAGGTGGTTCAATATACCATGGGTAGAGGGTTCAATATACCATGGGTAGAGGGTTCAATATACCCTAGTTAGGTATCAGGGCGATCCGACGTCAAGTCGTTTCGGCCCAAGTCGTTCCGGCCCTACTATAAATATTACGTCATAAACTAGCAGTGTGTTCCGAATGATAAGTGGGAGATAACTAGTTTCCACAGGAGTCACACTCTTAGAGCTTGCTGCCACGGTCTGACAGGTCTGGAACACACTACACATGGGTAAGACATCATGGAAGGAATGAATGAAAGCTATAGTCATAGTTCCTTTTTTATAGCCACAGTGCGGCAGAACAAAGACTTTCAAATTTCTCACACCCTAAAACTAGCTTGGGTTTTGAGTTCTTGTATGTTTTTACTACACTTGATTTTATAAATTGTTCAAATTAATTGGTGATATCAAACAATAAAATTAGCTTGGGTGTAGCTTAATTTAGAGTACAATCAAAGATAATGAGTACATTGATTTCTTGATTACACACAAAAAATTCTAATGTCTGAATTTTTAAAATTCAAATCGATCAAAAACATTTTGAAATGATATAAACACTTGTGTATTTCAGTTCAAAAGTATTTAATTTCAAATGGGGCCGAATCGACTTGGGGCCGGAACGACCTGGGCCGAATCGACTTGGGTCCGGAACGACCTGAAACCGTTTGATATACCATGTCATAGTAGGGGGTTCAATATATCATGGGAGGACAATATTCCATAACATTTATCCTTGTCACAATATCCCAATGAAGTAATCAACAATTTTACAATCAACTAAATTATTGTCAGAAATATCTGAAAAGGGTATTTATAGAATGACATCAGAGAAATAAAACATACAGAGGATTAGGATCATGAGAGTTCTATGTCAAATTCAGCCGTATTTCAGTTAATATATGATGCTTGTCATTTTATTGATGGAAGAAACACGAGTACACATAGGAAGCCACCTTATATAAAGTTTTATAGAATACATGTCACTAAGGGAGATAATCAAACAAACCTCACCTCAGAATATTGCTAAGTCAAGTTAAAATGGTGAACAAAGGGCAATAACTCTAGAAATGAAATGTGGAATCTGCACTTTATTAATAGGGGCTGATGATTACTATGTGATGGACACTTACAAGCAAAAATATGATGTGTGAATTTTTATGTCAACAAGTCTGAATTACTCACACAGAAGAACAGCCTGACACAGCATGTTTTACTGATCAATGGAACATGTTATGAGTTAAACATGTAGAAACAACACAAGAGTTCAGGATTAAACATATTGATACAAACCAACAGAGCAATCCGAAGCACTAGTAGATCCTATCCCTGATGTAGTCTTGCTTGAAATACAGTCTGTACAGGCTTCATTACCAGTCATAGGTTTATAAGTTTTCTTTGGACAAAATTCACACTGATTTGAAGTTGTATTTTCAAACTTTCCTGGAACACAGTATACTGAAAGATATTTACTTCAATAAGTTCTTAGGTGTCAAATATTGTTTTGTATCAAACATATATCTGTAAAAATTAGATGTGTCGGAACGACAAGAATGTCCCTGCCATGAATATTAAGGAGGCTCGCAAATGTTTCACCCTTTTTTAATTCCCTCAGTAATAGGCTAAGAATAGCAAATGAATTTCAAAGTTGATCTGTAACTTATGATTATACACTCATACCAAAAATCAAGTCAATATCTCAAATCGTAGTGAAATAAAGTGGTGACAACTAAATATTTGGCCAAATTTCAAAGTTCAAGTGCCATAACTCGGCCAAATATCATTCGACCGGAACAAATGATAAACTTGATCTGTAAATCATCATTATACACTCATATACCAAAAATCAAGTCAATATCTCCAAGCATAGCGAAAAAAATTGGTGACAACTAAATATTTGGCCAAATTTCAAAGTTCAAGGGCCATAACTCGGCCAAAAATCATTGGACCGGAACAAATTGTACACTTAATCTGTAACTCATCATTATACACTCATATACCAAATATCAAGTCAATATCTCAAAGCATAGCGAAAAAAAGTGGTCGCAACTGTTTTATTTCGGAATTACGGATATGGGTAACACTATATGTCCCGGCCACTATAAATAGCCAATACCCTAACATCATAAAATGAATCTGATATTGGTATCTTTTTTTGACATCTTTGTAAGGCTTGTTCTTTAATAATTCACTCACTTTATCAGATTTGATCAAGCTTTGTTTTCTTCATGATATTATATACTATTAAATATTCAATGACGGCAGATACGAATTAGTCATCAATATTTGATCACCACTGGCAACAAAAATTCAGCTGCATCGTGGTTTTCAAACTATTGTTAAATTTTTGTTTGTTAAAAAATGCTTTACAACCTTTTGACTTTCAGTAATCAAAGAAACATGTTGTGCACACATATTAAATTATATATCTTTATAAGATAGAAACCAAAGAAATACGGGGTTTCAAGTAAATGACACAATCAAAATTATCATTTAACCTCCGAAAATGAAAAACAAAATCCATTTTGAAACATCATATTAGTGGAAACTTTAAATTCATCATCACATGACCATCATAGAAAATATTATTAATACTTACACACATCACAATCAGTTTTAGCGTTAGAGGCTACGCTTGATGTGGTAAATCCAGCATCACACGACGTACATGAGTTGGCATTACCACGCACATCCTTGTATGTTCCAACAGGACACGCTGCACAATTGTCATTGTCGCTATAAAATCCACGATCACAATAAACTACAATCATAGTGAATTAAAATCCATATTAAAAAGCCTATGTTAACTTTGATATCTGTTCATGAAAATGAGAAATGTAAAAAATTAAGTTTCGAAATCTGTTTTGGAAAATGAGAAATGTAAAAAATAAATTTTGAAATCTGTTCATGAAAATGATAAATGTAAAAAATGAAGTAATATAATCTATCAACAAGGCTCTATCATGAAATTAAAATCATTGGCATACCAGTTTCCTCTCAACGTCACTAAAGTCTCTACAATATAGATGACGGGACAATCTAATATTTCTTTTTAGAACTGCCATCTAGTATAACGTTTTCTTAATAAAACTAACAGTTGGTTTAAAGACAAAAACTTACATAACTTACATTTACAAAAACACATATTACTTTTTGAAAATTATAATAAAAAATAAAATAGAAATCTCTATGGGCATAAAATTTCTGAGGGCTGTTCCATTAAAACATATGAGGTACCCGGGGAAGGCACTTTAATTTTTGGACAACCACCCAAAGAAGCAATTTACTGATTCTGGTGACCACCACAGAAGCATTTTTCAGTAAAATACAACCACCGATATAATTTTTTTTCTGAATCAAAAGAATTCTTCAAAATCAAATAAATCTATACTATGAATTTTTTTTAGGTAACTGCAAGAATAAAGGAATTCAGAGTAATCCTGCATATGTATCAGCAAAGGAAAGAATGTCCATGCATGCAATATTTAGCATCTTTCCCTTTATTTGTACTATCTTGAGCCGTGCTTGAACCTACATGTCCTACAGAAGCTTCATGCAAATAATAACTGTCTTACTATTGCTGGTTTAATATTAAGAAGACTTTTTTATGGTTTTTTCCATTACAGCCTAATGTAAACACTTTGGAACCCAGTGCTCAGACCACATGGACTTTCATCTGTACAAACTTGAATCTTCATGTCTTACTTATGCTTCATTCAAAATGTGTCTTTACTTACTGCTGGTTCTAAGATTTTTCAAGCTTTTCCCAACTAAAGTCTTTTAAAACTTGAATTCCATTCTTCAAAGAATCATCCTTGTCAAGTAGGAGAAGGTTGAAATGTGAAAAGTTGATGGACAAAGATGGACAATGGATGCTAAGTGAATAGCAAAAGCTCACATGACCCTTTGGGTCATTCATATAAAGTAACAGATTTAGGTGTTGTCGTAATTGAATTCTTGATTGGAAGTTTGTTCATTTACAAAGTGAATTTTAATTTACTTCATAATTTGGCTTCTAATTTGTTGCAAGATAAGCCAGGTTGGTTTTCAGGAAAGTCATGTGCTGTGACTATACCTTATGTGGAAGTTAACAGTACCACCAAATTTGCACTGGAGTGTAATGAAGGCCTTATAATGACCCTGAACAGTAATAAATGTGCTATATGCACAGGGCCTTGTCAATATCCACATAAATATACTATCAATGCATAAACATGTACAAGGGCAGACACCTTTTTTACCCCCGCTCGCTTCAAGTCGTGTTTGTTTTTTAAATTCCTTCTAATATATTCAAAACCCTGTTTGGTTCAACTCCCAAGACCTTATTTTTTTCAAAAAATATCATGACCTCCCCTCGACTACCTCTTGTCAGGAATTCGCCTGAGTAGAGAACTCCATGAACCCAAAGTGAAAGGAAAAGCGCCACCTATAAAAAACGGAAGTTCGGAACTCTTGGGGGTTTAGGTCTGAGGTAAGGAAAATACCGTTAAGATTCAAATTGTCCGGCTCATTTAATGTTGTTTGAATCTTTACAAATTTGGTCTGAATCTGTCAAGGATTTGGTATACGAGCGACAGGCTAGGAATTCACCAAACAATGAGCAGAGAGCACATTGTTGCAATTTGGCTAAAAGTTAATATGACTGTATAATAAATGTGAATGATTCACCTACTTTTACTACAAGCATCTCTATCAGCATTAGCAGTGTAGTTCCCTTCACATGCAGAACAAGCTGATATTCCTGTTACAGTCTTGATGTAGTTCACCTGACACATAGTACAAGAAACATTCCCCTCCTGACCTTTAGGACAGTAAACTATAATAAAAAAAAAACATATACTCTACATATAAGTGTAAAATCAGGCTGATATTTCTGCTGCAACTAGGAGTGATCTATTATTGAGTGAGTGATTGTTGTATAAAGGCCAAGAGAGCAATTTTTCATCTATATCAGAGCCAGAAGATGTTACATTCGATGAGATGATAATGTTGTCCACTTTGTATTAAAACAACACGTTAGTTGAATATCTGTAGCGCTAGCTCACCGAAACAGCAGTCTGCGAGTAGACATGTCGCTCCACTCGGACATAATACCGGTATCCTGATTCTGAGCCAACCAGTCTTTGATCTTACTCCTTAATGCTCTGTGCTTAGCTGAGGAGCAACAAATACCAAGTTCATAGCCTTTGGTTTGACCCGAATAGGGCTCAAACCAACAATCTACCACACTTGAAGCGAGCACACTAACCAATACACCACAGACGCTGTTTGAAAACTATGATGTAGCTCATCTAACACAAGGCACAAAAAACATTGACCTCTTAACTTTTGGGGAACTGTAATAAAGAAAAAAACACCAAGATAAAATCTGGCTGATATTTCTGTTGAAAATTAGATGTAATTTCTCTAAACACAAAGCACATGAAACATTCTTCACTTGACCTTTGAGACAGTAAACTGGAACCAGAAGATCATAGGAGCCTGTATTGTGTATGTAGTTCTAAAATAGTTCACAAGATGCTTATTTGAAAACTATTTTTGTCTGACTATGATGAAGTTTTGTAGAAAAACCTACACACTCATTACAAATCATTGACACTTGCAATTTCAGAGAAGATTTTTGAGGTTTCAGCCCATCATAAACATTACAGCATGCTTTTTTGCCAGTTGAAAACTTTTATAGAAAATCTAGCAACATCCATTATTTGTATTTGTGAATTTAGTTTCTATGAACTTATAAAATAACTAAGAGTTGGGTAGGAAAACTAGATTTAAAACATATCCTGTAAGTTCTGTATACAATGTATATCATTAACACTTCAATCTCTTACAAGGTTTCAGGTAGTATTTCATTTTGAGATCTTGTATTTTTTGGACAGCCAACATAACATCACACTTTAACTTCCATTAAGTATAAGTAATGATATTTAAAAGGGGAGATAACTATTAATGTCTTACTCTGACAATCTGATTGTGATGTAGAAGCTATGGTACTGGTGTTTTGATTGGTTAAACAATTCAAACACATTTTCTGGTGTCTGTTTGGTTGGTATTGACCAAATCCACAAGGCAGACAACTTGATCCACTTATGTAATACCCTGGATCACAGTCTCCTGGTAAAGAAAATAATAACATGCAGATGATGCAATAGACAAATTTATAATTTACCTTTCTAATAAAGTTTTTCATTGGATCACAAAAAATCCAATAAGCATTTTCCACATTCTGGATTTGATTCAAATTATATGTTTTCTTCATAGGAGTTACTGGTATTTCCTTTACGACAGGCAAAATAGTATTGGTTCTAGTTAGAGCAATGGAAAGGACAGAGAATTTGAGGATATTATTCTACAATTTGTAGATATTTGAACCTTGTAAAAAAAATACAGAGGATAATTTTACAGGGACTAGAAAATTAACAAGTTATTACAAGGTTAAAATTTTAAACAGATTATTTGTTATTTATATCTTATTTCCATTGGACTTTGCATGAAATCAAACCTTTTGCCCGTCTTAAAGGGAAATAAATCAGTACAATTTTAGCATCAAATTAGAAATGTGAAAATGGTGTATTTATTGGAAGTATATGATAAAAAGATTAACACATGACTTTTTCCATATCTGCTCACCTATCATCAATTGACTTCATCTCGGGCTGATATGGAGATCTATGGTTTATATCCAGGCCGATATGGAAAAGGCCATGTATTAATATGTATGTATATATTCAGTGGTGTTTTTCATGATGTGATACAGATGTAAAGGATAGTCTTTCATGTTCATTTACATTCATATCCTTTCTAACTAAATGGAGGTTAGGGGTTATGGTGTTTAATGCCACTTTCAACAATATTTCAGCTATATCGTGGCGGTATGTTTTATTGGTGGAGGATACTGGAGTACCCAGAGAAAACCACTGACCTGCAGAAAGTCACTGACAAACTTTATCACATATTGTGGTATTGAGTACACTTCGCCATGAGCAGGATTCAAACTCACAACGTTAGTGGTGATAGACACTGATTACACAGGTAGTTGTTAATCTAACTAACATGCTCTTACTAAATCGGTCAATCTCAATTTACACCAAGGAAAGAACTAAATGTTTCACATGCTAAATATTGTCACTTTCTATTAGCTGTACATAGGTATTCTATAAATCATTCCACCTAATGAACTTACTCAGTGTACAATTGTCTGGATGTGTTGATCTCATTCCTACGGTTGTATAATCCTGTGTACAGTTGTAGCATTGTTCAAATCTCATGGTCATATTACCATTACTCCATGTTCCTTGAGGACAAGGTGAACAAGAACTTCCATCATTCTGTTCACCTTCTGAACATATCACTGTAAATTAAATTAATAACAATAATTATTACCTCCTTTGTGTCAACAAATAACATGTTATCATATCATCAAGACATCATATCATAATGCATTAAGTGGATACATTATAAAATATTTACGAAAATAATGTTACCCATGTTAAAACTGGATCCAAACTATGACTTCCATGAAAGAATTTCTTAAACATAACTTACCAACACATTTATCTTGTTTAGAAGATTTAGGATTCATGGTTCCCGTTCCAACAGTACAGGGCATACATTGTGTATTAGAATCTGGCAATTCTTCTTCCTGATAAGAGTCTACCTGGCAGTCTTCACAAGCTCCTTTGTCATCTAGTTTCTGTCCAGCTTCACATTTTTCTGAAAACAGAAATAGAACAAAATACATGGTGGTGGTCTCTATTGTGTTTAATGACGAGAGGTTTTACAAACTTAAAAGATAAATCTCATAAAAAATAATTTCAAAGTGAATCTATCAATCTAACAATCGGAAGACAGAGTGCATTCAAAATATAAACTTACTGAATTTAGAGCTATTTAAAATCCTACTTATAATCAATGTCAAAATTATCTTCTTTTTGAAGCATTTGATAAACCTTGCATCTCCTAAAATATAAGTCTAAATTTTTAAATGTAAGAACTTGTCAATTGTGTATTAACAATTTATTAATTCAACAAGAACTTCACGTCTAATGTCTAATTTATTAATTCAACAAGAACTTCACGTCCAAATGTACGAGGGTAAAGTATACCATCACACAAATCATACATAAATTTAATGGAAAAAAAGTCAATATTGTTTTGTCTATTAATAATAAAATTGTTTTCACAATGCTAAGTCAATGTAAAAAAAAAAGAATTACAGATCAGTCAGACTTTTAGACTATATTAACTGCTGTACTAGAATAGGTGTAATTTCTGAAATCTCTTACGAATAGAACATTCATCTGCTCTGGTTCTTTCTGTAGTTTCTGTTGTATTTCCAGCAGTACAATTCTTACAAGGTTCCAATATTTCATTCTCGTTGTTGCTACGATAGGTTCCTCTGGGACAAAGTCTACAGGTTTTACTTTTCGCTGACAACACCTCTCGTCCTGGAGGACAGTAAACTGTTAAATAGAGAAATGTATATATATATATGGACAGTAAACTGTTAAATAGAGAAATGTATATATATATATATATATAAAAATTGCTGAGTTAGATTGCTGTCAAATTATATATATGTACCATCTTACACACGCTTATACACATGTCTTACGTCTATCCCTAGATTTTCCTTACGAGACAAGGTAACACTACGACTATTGAAGATCTTTTTTTAGGGAGTGGATGTAGTCGAATGGTCTAGGGCGCTGGACGTAAGGCTAAGCGAATGGTGCTGCAGTGTATCAATGGTGTGGGTTCAAATCCCGTCGAGGGAAGAACAAAAATTTGACAGCTCTAAAATCTAATTCTAACACTGTTTGGTTTAATTTTCAGACATATATAATATTTAGTATTAACCTAGTATCCTTTAAAGTAACTTTGAGATCCAGTGGGACAGATATATTGTATGGTTGTCGCTTGCTTCTAGACGTTTGTATAATATACTTTATTTCCTGTGACTGTATAATGAATTCTTCATTATCCTATACAATATATTAAAAATTGCTGAGTTAGATTGCTGTCAAATTATATATATGTACCATCTTACACACGCTTATACACATGTCTTACGTCTATCCCTAGATTTTCCTTACGAGACAAGGTAACACTACGACTATTGAAGCTCCTTTTTTAGGGAGTGGATGTAGTCGAGTGGTCTAGGGCGCTGGACGTAAGGCTAAGCGAATGGTGCTGCAGTGTATCAATGGTGTGGGTTCAAATCCCGTCGAGGGAAGAACAAAAATTTGACAGCTCTAAAATCTAATTCTAACACTGTTTGGTTTAATTTTCAGACGTATATAATATTTAGTATTAACCTAGTATCCTTTAAAGTAACTTTGAGATCCAGTGGGACAGATATATTGTATGGTTGTCGCTTGCTTCTAGACGTTTGTATAATATACTTTATTTCCTGTGACTGTATAATGAATTCTTCATTATCCTATACAATATATTAAAAATTGCTGAGTTAAATTGCTGTCAAATTATATATATGTACCATCTTACACACGCTTATACACATGTCTTACGTCTATCCCTAGATTTTCCTTACGAGACAAGGTAACACTACGACGTATATATATATATATACGTCTGAAAATTAAACCAAACAGTGTTAGAATTAGATTTTTAGAGCTGTCAAATTTTTGTTCTTCCCTCGACGGGATTTGAAGCCACACCATTGTTACACTGCAGCACCATTCGCTTAGCCTTACGTTCAGCGCCCTAGACCACTCGACTACATCCACTCCCTAAAAAAGGAGCTTCAATAGTCGTAGTGTTACCTTGTCTCGTAAGGCAAATCTAGGGATAGGCATAAGACATGTGTATAAGCGTGTGTAGATGGTACATATATACTTAATATTATAATTTGACAGCAATCTAACTCAGCAATTTTTAATATATTGGATAGGATAATGAAGAATTATTCATTATACAGTCACCGGAAATAAAGTATATTATACAAACGTCTAGAAGCAAGTGACAACCATACAATATATCTGTCCCAATATATATATATATATATAATATCAAATGTATATAAGAATCTTGTATACGCAATTATTTGTTCTAATTGTGGAGAATTCTATGTAGGTGAAACCAAAACTGAATTGCGGACTCGAATGACTGTTCATAGACAACAAACAAGGCACCAGGACCTTACTATAATAAGAGCTAATGAACATTTTCATGATTGTTCTGGAGGACATTTCAAAATATTCCCGCTGTATAAAGTTAATACAGAGGGTGATTTTTTAAGAAGAAGAAAAGAAACTTTATTAATTAATATTCTAAAACCTTCGTTAAATGATAAATGACTTTAAAGATTTTCGTTAATCTTACAATGACTTTAAAGATTTTTATTAATCTTATAACAACTTTAAAGATGTTCATTAATTTTATAGGTAATATATTTTCCCGCGAAAACGTAACATCATAGTCTCCCTTTATATTGTTAACGTCACACTATTGTTAACGTCATATATATACACTTATAAACATTGTACCTGAAGATCTGCAACAGCAGTGAAAACGTTAGTACAAGAATGTTGTGAAAAATCCGTATTGTTCTTCTTTTACTAATTTCTTTTATATATATATATATACCGGGGTATATATATATCTAAGATTTTATTTCAGTTTCTGCCTTTTATTTCATTAGTTTAAAAATATTTAATATCAACATATTCCAAAGAAAATTATTCTATACTGGGACAGATATCAGATTATAGTTTCTCATGGCTTGATATATTTGATTTCCATAAAACATAATCATTATAATTCATATGATTTGTGAATTTTGCAATTACTATTGACTATTACTGGACATTTGTTCAAGTAGAGGTAGTCTTTACAGGACCAAACCCTATTTTGCTGGATCAATATTTTTAAGCTGACTTCAGCATATAAGAGTAACCAATTGTTATATTTCTCTTCATTTCTTTCCTCATCAATTTCTGTATGTTTCTTGCTAGGAAAATAAAATGACATCAATATCTGCTGTTTCTAGTGAGTATTGATAAAAATATTTACAAAATTTCCTCAAAAGTGGAGCATATCAATAAAATTAGATGCGATCCTGCTTTTTTTCCTTTTTTTTTTACTTTCTTCAAGATGCCCACTGTAACTATATGGAAATGTGAAAATGATAAATCGTTTGGCCTATGGAAAATGAAGTTAGAGCATGAACACAAATAAATTAACTTTTTTTCCCCAATTAATTTGTTTTTATATCAATAGAAAATTTATTTATCTCTGTATATTGGTTAAAAAATGTCAAATTTTGAAAGGCATCTGACTTCTAATAATTATAAATAAGTGGATCGATGTACAGATGATAGTAAATGTTTATTAAAAAAAACAATGATGGGTCTTTGGGAAGAATAAAATAGGACACCCATATCAGTAGATTATACAAAGAAATATAATAAAATTTGGTTGAGTAAACTTGTTCTCCTGATGCCAGAAAATATCACATCATATGAAAAGTAGATAACCTGATCTATACCAAACTTACATGTACAATTGTCCTTGTGTGTTTTACCCTCTCCATCAGTTGTATGATCAGTAGGACATTCCTCACAGGAATCCTGTAGGTCTTCAGATTGATATTCTCCAACAGGGCATGGCTGACAGTCATTGGAAGTAGCATTGCGGAAATTTCCAGCGTTACAGATTTCTGAAAAGTAATCAGAGTAAATGAATGATTTTATATATTTACAATGAAATAATTAATTTATCATTTTGATACTGATAGACATCTTGATTCAATCAATCAATCAATTTAAAACCCCAATGATATGTACTGTAAATTTGGAAATATTTGCAAAGTTTTTATTGATGGGGAAATTGCAACCAGACGAATATCATAAACAAACCGTCCAGGCGAGGTGTACTCGATACAACATTATGTGATAAAGTTTGTCAGTGACTTGTGGCAGGTCAGTGATTTTCTCCAGCAATACAACTGACCGCCATGATATAACTGAAATATTGTTGAATGTGGCATTAAGTACCATAACCCACAAATAAAATGAACATCTCATTGCAGGCTTTATCTTTGATGTGATGCTGCAGTAGTAAATGGAACAGCCCTTTAAAGGTTATATGTCAGCCACTGTTAAATTTTAAATTTAATTTAAATATAATTAAATCTATCATCAAAATTAAATTTCAAGTATTTTTTTTTAATTCAAACAGTGAAATTTTGTAAATAATAAAAGTAGGAATATTTATGGCTTTCTAAAATTGGATTTATTTCAATATTCTAAAAACTTTCACAGTTTTTATGATCTACTACAGGGTTTCCATTATTTATATCCATCAATGAAGTTTTGAATATGTGAACTCAGTTTGAATATCAATGTTTTGACTTAATTACCTGGTAAAAGATAATAAAGTTAGAAAAGGCCTTCACATAAATATGATCTATTCATATTGACAAGGGGGGGGGGGGGGGGGGGGGTGTCAGAGGGGCATACTGTATAAAAAGGTGTTCTTTGTACACCCGAAGACAGTAGTGTGATACTCTAATAAAAGAAAGGGTAGACTTTTGATTGACAAAACCTACTTATACTACAGTCAGTAGATGTTTCAGCTTCTAATCCATTAGTTGTCATTCCTGGCTGTACTCCCTCACAGCTAAGACAATTATCATCAGCCTGAGATCTATAGTATCCTCTCTCACACTTTTTACAAGAACCATTTGCTTGTAACTCAGTACCAGCTAGACAGTCAACTGAAAATAACATGTGTTTTCAGATTAACATACCTTTACAATACTGTACAAACTGTAACAAATTCCCCCTTTTTAATACAATTTTAGACATTATTTAATTAACAGAAAATATAGGTTTTTATTCTGCACAACATTTTATGAGATGGATATAATTTCCATTTGTGCGAGAAATTCTTCATTTGTTACTAAGATTTTGTTTACAATTACAAAATATGATCTTTACCTTCCATATATACAATGCCTATGAACCTATTAAATATTTAACTAGCTGTAATCTTGAATTTTATATTCTGTATATTTTGAAAAATATGTCAATTATCTATTTTTTCATTATAAACCTATGTATAATATACTAATTATACCTTGAAATCTTGAAAATATGGAATCAGCAAACCACTGTATATGAAATTTTATGCAAATTTGCATGGAAATCCTGCATTTTCATTGGTTTACAAGGTGATATTTTAGTCTGTCACCCTCATGAACGGGTGACAATTTGCTTGTCTGTCTTCCTCTCGTGAGCATGGGTGTTTTTACTATCAATTTTATTTATTATGACACCTAACAGTTTACAGAATCAAAATATAATAAAAAAAAAATTCAGAAGGGTAACAGATTATTTGCACAGACAACATGACAGATAGGAACATTCAATATAATAAAATAAATAACATATATTTGAGAGGGTGACAGAGATATTGTAACCCCTTGAAATACATTGTCAACCATGGCTTTGTCTCTGTCAATCCTCTCAAATATATCTTATTTATATACACAAGGTAATATCAGAAGAAACAAGATATGATTATAATCTAACGATTATGGAGTCCACTGACAACAGGTTTAAAAAATAAATCAAAAGCTACCTTTGAAATTTTTCAATGTCGGGAATAAATTCGGGACATCATAATCTACCCACATATGAAATGTCGTTGAAATCGGACAATGTTGAATTTGTGTGGTATTGTGGCAGCCATTTTTGAAAATGGTGACTGCTAGAAATTTTTCAATGTCGGGAATAAATTCGGGACATCATAATCTACCCACATATGAAAAGTTGTTGAAATTGGACAATGTTGAATTTGTGCGGGATTGTGGCGGCCATTTTGAAAATGGCGACAGCTAGAAATTTTTCAATGTCGGCACATCATAATCTACCCACATATGAAATCAGACAATGTTGAATTTGTGCGGTATTGTGGCGGCCATTTTGAAAATGGTGACTACTAGAAATTATTCAATGTCGGGAATAAATTCGGGACATCATAATCTACCCACAAACCAAATTTAGATGATATCAGACAATGTTGAATTTTTGCAGTATTGTGGCGGCCATTTTGAAAATGGCAATCGGTAGAAATTTGTCAATGTCGGGACATTATTATCTACCCATATATAACATTTTGATGATATCGGAAAATGTTGAATTTTTACCGCCCATATTTTATGCCGTGTTTTGGCAGCCATTGTGAAAATGGCAGACATTTTGAAAATTTTGAAAACACAGAATTGCTCCTCTAATAGTGACCTATCACTATGTCAAATTTTATGTCTCTATCATTATCGATTTAGAAGTTATCAACATTAATGTACGAAATTTCCCATAGGATTCTATAGTAACCCCCACCCCCTTTGAAGCCCTCAAAATATGACTTTGACCCCCTTTACCACAAAGCTGAAAACTTTAGGACCAACTAGAATCATATATCTCTAACTCCACCAGTTTCATGAAATTCTGTCCTGTAGTTCCTGAGATCTGCCGTGGACAAGTTCATGTGCCAAAGAAAGAAAGGAGAAGAAAGAGAAGAAGAATAATAATAATAAAAATAATAATAACAAGATATGATTATAATCTAACGATTATGAAGTCTCCCAAACCAGCCACTGACAACCGGTTTAAAAAATAAATTAAAAGCTACATTTGAAATCGAACAATGTTGAATTTTTGCGGCATTGTGGTGGCCATTTTGAAAATAGAGACCGGTATAAATTTTTCGATGTCGGGAATCAATTCAGGACGTTGAAATCGAACAATGTTGAATATTTGCGGTATTGTGGCGGCCATTTTGAAAATGGTGACCGGTAGAAATTTTTCGATGTCAGGAATCAATTCGGGACATCATAATCTACCCACATATGAAATGGCGTTCAAATCGGACAATGTTGAATTTGTGCGGTATTGTGGTGGCCATTTTGAAAATGGCGACCGGTAGAAATTTTTCAATGTCGGGAATCAATTCGGGACATCATTATCTACCCACATATCAAATTTTGATGATATCGGACAATGTTGAATTTTTGCGGTATTGTGGCGGCCATTTTAAAAATGGTGACCGGTAGAAATTTTTCAATGTCGGGACATCATTATCTACCCACATATCAAATTTTGATGTAATCGGACAATGTTGAATTTTTGCGGTATTGTGGCGGCCATTTTGAAAATGGCGACCAGTAGAAATTGTTCAATGTCGGGAATCAATTCGGGACATCATTATCTACCCACATATGAAATGGTGTTGAAATCGGACAATCTTGAATTTGTGCGGTATTGTGGTGGCCATTTTGAAAATGGCGACCAGTAGAAATTTTTCAATGTCGGGAATCAATTCGGAACATCATTATCTACCCACATATCAAATTTTGATGATATCGGACAATGTTGAATATTTGCGGTATTGTGGTGGCCATTTTGAAAATGGTGACCGGTAGAAATTTTTCAATGTCTGCAATCAATTCGGGACATCATTATCTACCCACATATCAAATTTTGATGATATCGGGCAATGTTAAATTTTTACCGCCCATTTTTTATACAGTGAAAATGCAGAATTGCTCCTCTAATGGTGACCTATCACTATGTCAAATTTTATGTCTATATCATTATTCATTTAGAAGTTATCAACATTAATGTACAAAATTTCAACTTTCCCATAGGATTCTATAGGATTCTACACCCCCTTTGAACCCTTCAAAATATGACTTTGATCCCATTTACCACAAAGCTGAAAACTTTAGGACCAACTAGAAACATATATCTATAACTCCACAGAGTTTCATGAAATTCTGTTCAGTAGTTCCTGAGATCTGCCGTGGACAACTTCATGGTCCGCGGAAAGAAAGGAGAAAGAGAATAATAATAATAATAATAATAATAATAATAAGAAACGGAGCAAAAACAATAAGTCTCCCAAACTTAGTTTGGGAGACTTAAAAAGTTTGGGAGACTTAATAACTATATATACCATAACAGCTGCTTGAAGATTTAGATCCCTTGCTGCTGGTCTTTCTACCTAGAGGGCATGGTAAGCAATAATCTTGTCCAGTCATGTCTTGGTAATAGTGTCTCTCGCAATCTTCACATCGCGAATTTGAATCCTTATAATACTGGCCCACAGGACAATCACCTATTTAAAAAAAGTTATAGTAAAGCATTATTGGTAAAAGTCATGTGCTATGATTGGTCAAGCCATAAAATTACTTGACACTGACTTTTATGTTGACACTGACTTTTATGTTGACACTGACTTTTTATGTTGACACTGTTATTTAGAAGATTCCATTTCTGAATCTATATCAGAATCAGAGACACACAACTAGTTACATGTCTCTAATGTGATAGGAACAAAAATTAAAGGAACAACCAATTGGAATTATTACAAAATCATTGCAACTTGAATATAACTAGAGGCTCAGGTGAGCCTGTATCGCTCACCTGACATAAATAAGTCCTCTTAAGAATGTCTGCATGCTGAATACATCTAAGTTACTATTCAAATCCCATACTGCCATAGGGTTCTATGTTAAAACTATGTCTGCTCATGGTAGCCATCTTGGATGGAGGTCATGGTCACCGGACACAATTTTGAAAGTATACTACCCAAGGACCATCCATGCCATGCTTGCTTTAAATTGGCTGACTGGTTTCAGAAGAGAAGACTTTTAAACAATTTTCCCATAGGGTCCTATGTTAAAACTATGTCTGCTGACGGCAGCCATTTTGAACCGAGATCGGGATCACTGAACACAATTTTGGAAGTTGACCACCTAAGGACCATCGATGACATGTTTGCTATATTGGCTTACTAGTTTCAGAGGAGAAGATTTTAAAACATTTTTTCCCATTCGGTCCTATGTTAAAACTACAGTATGTCTGCTGAAGGTGGCCATCTTGGATGGAGGTCAGGGTCACTGGACACAATTTTGAAAATTGACCACTTAAGGACCATCCATGTCATGTTTGCTTTAAATTGGCTTACTGGTTTCAGAGAAGAAGATTTTTAAATATATTTCCCATAGGGTCCTATGTTAAAACTATGTTCACTGATGGTTGCCATCTTGGATGGAGGTCGGGGTCACAGGACATAATTTTGAAAGTTGACCACCTAAGGACCATTCATCCCATGTTTGCTTTAAACTGACTTACTGGTTTCAGAGGAGAAGACTTTTAAACATTTTTTCCATAGGGTCCTATGTTAAAATTAGGTCGAGTCATGGCGGCCATCTTGAATTTCCGATCAACAAACGATTCACAAGTTTAGTACAGGACCACCCAATGATCATTCCTGCAAAGCCACAATTCAATTGGCTTAGTGGTTTCTAACAAGAAGATTTTTAAAATTTCGACCAATCAGAACACATTATAGGCCCTGGCAGCCATGTTGGATTTCCGATCAGCACCAAAAACACAAATCTTGTATATGACCATCCAATGAACATTTCTGCCAAGTTTGGTTCAAATCTGTTTTGTGGTTTCAGAAAAAAAGATGAAAAGGTGAAATTCCCATAGGGTCCAATGTTAAACTAAGTCGAGTCATGGTGGCCATCTTGAATTTCCGATTGGCAAACGATTCACAAGTTTAGTACAGGACCACCCAATGATCATTCCTGCAAAGTCACAATTCAATTGGCTTAGTGGTTTCTAAGAAGATTTTTTAAATTTCGACCAATCAGAACACATTATGGGCCCTGGCAGCCATGTTGGATTTCCGATCAGCGCCAAAAACAAAAATCTTGTATATGACCATCCAATGAACATTTCTGCCAAGTTTGATTCAAATCTGTTTTGTGGTTTCAGAAAAAAAGATGAAAATGTGAAATTCCCATAGGGTCCAATGTTAAACTAAGTCGAGTCATGGCGGCCATCTTGAATTTCCGATTGGCAAACGATTCACAATTTTAGTACAGGACCACCCAATGATCATTCCTGCAAAGTCACAATTCAATTGACTTAGTGGTTTCTGACAAGAAGATTTTTAAAATTTCAGCCAATGAGAACACATTATGGACCCTGGCAGCCATGTTGGATTTCAAATCAGCACCAAAAACACAAATCTGGTAGAGGACCATCCAGTGAACATTTCTGGCAAGTTTGGCTGATTTCTGTTCAGCGGTTTCAGAGAAGAAGATTTAAATGTGAAAAGCTAACGGACGGACGGACGGACGCTTACCCATGACAAAAGCTCACATGGCCTATGGCCAGGTGAGCTAAAAAGATGGACAGCTAAAGTAAACAGGGACACAACTCAGGAGTCATAAAAGGAACATTAACCAATTTCTAACTGTCATAGTGTATTGGGACCATCCAATTGTTTTTCATGCACAATTGTGTTCAAATAAGTTTAAGGCTTTTGATGAAAAACTTTTCATTCATAATCTCATAGTTAAACAATATCCTATGAAGTCAGCCATCTTGGATTTCTGATCTACACAAAAAATGAAAATGACAATTCAAGGACTATTTCCAATCGATACTTGATGTTGGACCAAATGGATTGTGTTAAAATAATAAGAAACAACAAGACATTTATTGTCAATCTTTTTTATGCATTTTTACACCATGTATGATTATTATTGATAACATTAAAGTGTCAAATATTATCTTTGTTTTGAAGAAAGGTTGATAAATGTCTGTCACACGTTAGGACCAGGTTTTCTTTGTCCAATATAGGTCATGACCTGATTTTTGACTTTCAGAGGTTGGCAGGTATGAAGTTGTCATTATTGTTTTCATCTGTAAAGTCATAATACAATTAGATGTCACACTGACTGAAAATTGTCAGTATAAGTTTGTTGATACTGATAATATGACTCTTTGACATCAAAGGAAAAATGTTCAATTTACCAAAATTTTCCAATAACTGATACTCAGTACTATTGTATGGAAAGATCAAAGAAAAAATTATTAATTATCGATAATATACCATTACTGTCTTTTGATGAGGTAAATGTGTGGATTTATAGATTTTTTTCCTCAAAAATCAATTATTTTGAATAAAAAAAACATATTAAAAAAAAAGTAACATGTGACATTTAACAACAGGAATATTAAATCTGAGGCATTGAATATGTTTTTTAATTTATTTTTCTTTTTTTTATTAAAAAATGACTTTTAGTTGAAATCTATTATAATAGAACTTACTATTATAGAATATCTAGTGATACACAACTGACACTCATTGTGAAATCAACATCTATCTCTGGTTTTGTACTGACCTTTACAATCAGAACTGGAATAAGATCCGAATGTTTGAGTTGTCTTCCCTGATCCACAATCAGTACAAGACGTTGCACCACGACTTTCCTGATATTTTCCAACAGGACAGAACTGGCAAGACATTGTGGTGTCATTTCTGTATGTTCCTTTACCACACTGAACTGGAAAAAAATAGATAACAATGTAGACAGGAATAACAGAGAATCTGACACATCTTCATCCATGGAAACAGGAGATATGATAGGCAAAAAAAATGTATTATCGTGATTAGTTCAGTTATATTTAATTTAACTAGAAAGCAGCATCTTGCTTGTAGAAGAGAACATATGAACTATACTGTGTTGTCACCCAGTTTCAAGGGCCCGGGTGACTCAATGAGTTAGGTAGTTGGATTACCTAACAATTCATCCAAGCTTATCACCAATACGGTGTGGGTTCGTGCCCAGCTTTGTTAAATTATTAAAAAGGGTGCATTCGACTCACAGCCGCAAGTGATAAAGTTGACCAGTTGCTTGCCTATGGTCAGTGGTTCTCTCCGGGTACTCCCGCTTCTTCCACCACTAAAACTGGTCGCCATGATATAGCTGAAATATTGCTGAAAGTGACGTTAAACACAATAAATCAAATCAAATCAAATCAATCATTCAGTTTCACATTATTTGAAAGTAAAATGAAAGGCAGTTACTCACCTCAATAACAATCAATTATTTAGACGATCATAGAAGAGATCCATGTTATACATCAATATATAATACACACAACAAATTATTGTAATAAGGTTCATAAATTACTATAAGTTTACTAGATATTTTATCTTTGTAAAAACACACTTGATTACACACTTCAAATCCAATAAAAATAAATGATTACATATACCCACAATCTAAAAATAAATATCCCTACTTTCAACTCACCACATGTATCACCCAAAACTACATAACCAGTTGGACAGGATGGATTTTCTAAGACAATTACAGTATCACCTTGTAATTCTAATGAAACAATGTCCTACAGAACAAATATATCAACAGTTATATACACTCAATCCAATCTAAATATCTTTGCTATCAATAATAATTTTGATAAATCAGAAATTGTGTTTTGTAAATGTTTAGAAAATAAATCTAAAAGAGTGACTAAGCGTGCATAAAATAATCATTTATGTTGCAATTGCCAATAAGATTCAGTGTGTGTATGCATAAAGGTGTCATAATTACTTAGTGTATAATTAGACTGTCAGACTGTGTCTACACAAGTTTTCAATTATCCATATAAAAAGAAAAGAAACAATAAAATGTATTTGTAAATTTTTATGTCAAGTATAATCTGATTAAAAATACAGCATAAAACAATCTTAATTATGGTTGTATGGCTTGGATGCTATTTCCTCACTAAAATTAATAAGGCATTGTATGTAGTTTGGTGAGTGATTCTTGTTTAATGCCAACTCAGCAATTGTTCAGCTATATCATGGCTAGAACATCTTAATTTTCAATGATATGATGATGAGGTCTGCTAAAGGTTAGGGTTATGGTGTTTAATGTCACTTTCAAGAATTTTTGATGATAAGCTCCGCCCACAAATTTTGTCGGTAGGCACTACCGCAAATTCCCCTTTAAGGGAAACTGAAGTTATTGAGCAGAAACCAAATGCAGGACTTGTGTGCATACATGGGTAAAACTTAATGCCTTCGCACCTGGTTGCAAGGGTATAATTAGAACCCTTTTTATTTGACCCACACCATACAAAACTGATATTGTCGAATTCAAGTTCTTTTACTTTTCACTTATGTCATAATATGTCCGATTATGTCTAGTACACAAGCACTACAAGTCACAACTACAGGTTCAACAATATTAAATAATAACATGTCCTGTATAATATTTTACATATTTAAATAAAACTTACTGGGAAGTGAAATCTATTCTCTTGTAGTATAACAATCAAAATAGCTTCTCTCATATTGTATGTGACTCCATATTTATTAGTTGTGGTTCTAGAAAAACAAAGACTTTATGTTATTTATCAATCTAACAAAAGAAATTATCTAATTCATTAAATTGTAAAACATCTAATTACCTGCCACCATTGAAACTTTGAACTTAGACGGTTTCTGAAGACTTTTCAAAATTCAAGAAATTTCTATTCTTCGTAACAGTAGCCATTTTGAATGGAGGGTGGGATTGTTGGCCACAATTTTGAAAATGGACCTACCAAAGACCATTCCAGCCAAATTTGGTTGAATTTGGTTCAGTAGGTCCTGAGAAGTAGATTTAAATGTGATTTTTTTTTATCAAACTATGGCAAATTTGCATAATAGGTATAAATTAGCTGAAAGAAAAATTTCAAAGAAAAACAGGATATATTGAACTACTCATTGACATGCAGCTGCATTTTAAATTTGAGCTGATTTTGACATAAAACAATAGAAAATATCAAGAAGCTAGGTTGTATGAATAGAGCGAACTGACCTAATCATGAAATCTTGACATAAATTTAACAAGGTCAGTAGACATGAAGATGAGGTCATGGTCAGGTGACATATGCTTGACTGACATGTACCCTCCATATTCAATGCTTGGACCAAAGATGGTGAACATAGGTTGTATGGCAATGGAGAAACTGTCCTAAACATGAAAACTTGACATAAATTTAACAAGGTCAGTAGACAACGAAAATGAGGTAAAGCCAGAGCACATGGTACACATGGCACATGTCTACATATAACACCATCATTAATGTATGACTATCTAGGTTGTAAGGTTATGTATAAACTGATCTATCACAAAAATTCACATTCATAACACCATCTTGGCCGCTGCTGGAAAAGCAATACACCTGTCTCGTCTTCAGCACAGGCGAGACAAGAACAAAATCTAATGTGGCAATAACAATTCCTCATTATCTTACTCACCCAAGATTAGTTATAGTAAATTCAACATCTAAGAATTTGCCAGATTGACATTTAGAAATGACAGTTGGTGTACATGATTTACATAAATCTGGCCAGTTAGTAGCTACGTCTCCTGTGATCATGCTAGCTACATCTTCTCTAATGGCATTAGCAGCAGCTTCCTGACAATCTATCAGAAGTTTATAAGTCATCTTTACTGTTAAAGCTAAGGCTTGATTCGTCTCCTCTGTGGATATAAATATATATATATATATGTACTGAATAATAGTAAAACTGTACTGTAGAAAATAAAACAAGAGGCCTACAATCCTAGTTAACATTTGTAATAAATTTAATCAGTTGGGAGAGGTCCCGTAACATTAACATTTTATAAACAAAAATATACATTTGGATTTCACCTATATTTTGAAGAAAATCACCATATTTAGATTTGCTTGCACAGTTGATCTTTAAAAAAAGAGATCTGGAAAACCGATATTACTAACCGATTTCTAAAATAAATTATGTCCACAGGGACAGTCATCTTATATTTCAAATAGCACCTATTTAACAGGAACTGACATAGAAACAAACAACTACTGTAGGAATTGTGTTTATTGTTTAATGATCAACACAATATGAACTGAAAATATCATTGGCTAGTTATCAAATTAGGATCGTAATACATTTAATGGAAAACTCAAGCTTGCCTCGAGTTTGAGCTAAAAAAAAAACCCAGAAAAATAATTAATAAAAAAAAATGTAAATTCACACTGCGGAAAGCTATGATTAGTTTTCCTCATATTGGTTATTGATGTGCAACTTCTTCATTGCACGCTGCTCGCAGACCTCCATCCATGGTTGGCATAATTATTATCTTTGGAATCAATTTTACAAAAAGATAGCCCCCTCTGATTTCCATTTTCAAATACGCCTGCCAACGCACACAACGAAAACTCCAAGTGGCGTTTTAACGTTACTCAACTTAAAGAATTTTTTACATTTTCTGTAAAAGACAGATATCAATTAAATTACAATGTATTTTATTTATATCAAAGACTTCAATGGACAGACATTACTTCTTTAAAATTAAATTTGTTTTATTTCTTTATTTACTGCTGTCAGCATCATCAAAGGAAAACGACCTGTCTTGATATATTTCTGTTATCAGACAGACAGTGGGGTACCGAACACCAGTATTTACTCAGCCGCTTTCTTGGCATCTCCATATTACAATTACTTATAATCTACCGCATCTACGACTATGTGTTGACATTGTCACAGTAATAGCGTAAACACCGGAAGTAGTCTGCCTAACATTTCAGACGTCAAGACACGAAAAAGATGGAACATGATCGGAATTGACATGATTCGAAACAATCAATTAGGTTTTATCCAGTTTCTTTCCAGCTATTCCAGCTTCTAAGTGTTTTTCACTCTTCTCCATTGTTTTGGTATCACATCCAGGATAAGTGATAGTCATTATGATAATCACTGTCATTTATTTTGGAAGGCATGTGTGGACAGGGGATATTATAATCTCGGGAAAGGAAACACAAGGGATACAAATTCATTCTCATGGGCTACAACAGGGAAATTGAATGGTTGTGTGTAAACTAATAAACCTTACAGTCCAATTAGATCATGTCTTTTCACTATGTTCTTTCTTTTCTAGTTTTAAACATAAGTACGAGGAAAAAGTGTAAAAATCTGAATTCCTGAAGAAAATAGAATTCAAAAATCTGAATTATGATAGACAAAAAACCAAAATTATCCTTAATAAGACATAATATCTGATTTTAACAATCAGAAACTTCAATTGTTCTGGCAGCCATTTTGTTTGACCAATCAGAACTAAATGAGCTTTTCTCAGTCCTATGAATTAAACATTCACTTCTTTCTTGACCAAAATTGTAAAAAATTACAACACATAAATTAAAGTCACATTAAAACATTTTATTTGATTTTTGAACACAGATAGTTCAAAACACTGTATAGGTTGACCAAACAATTTTCAAGGGGAAAATAACTGACCTAAACACCGAAGGATATACAGCTACCATATTGCATCATATACATTTTTCACATGATTTTCTTTTAAAGTGATAATTACCACTAATTAGCAATAATCATTTAATTACCTCCACAGGTTGGTAAGACAAAATTCTTGTTTGGTCGATTATTATCATAAAGACCAAGTTGTCCACAGCTGTATGTTGCTGGGTGTATCATACTGGGTATTGAACCATCAGGACACTTCAGGTCACATATGTTACCACTGCTTCCAGAACAATAGATAACAGTGGAATCAGTTTTTGGTGCTGGACAGTCAGCATTATCTGAAAAAGAGACAAATCATAGCAACATTTACATTTAAGCCCCCCCTCTCTCCTACCCATAACATGCAAAATGTATTTCCTTACAGAAATTATTATAATGTAAAATAATACAAATGTACTCACTGATTTGAATAGTTAACAAGTAGTGTATTTATATCATTATTATTATTTAAGCACTAAGACAAAAACATATGAATCTGATTACAAAAGCAACAATGGCTTTCTTTTCTTCAAATGAAAATTTCCAGTAAATATTCCCATTATTTTTTAAACTGAATATTACTGGATAATAAGATCTATTATTATACCTCATTAATATGTATTGCATAATATGTTTCCTATTGGCTCTTTTTGATCATGTGACCTGAGATTATTTTTTACAGTATGACTTGTGATGGAGTCATTATTGATCATGTGATAGATATGACCTAGCAATATTGACTCCATCTAAAAACAAAATGGCTACTTTCATCACTTGAATTTCAAAATTTTGGTAATTGATGGTTCTCCAATTAACCTACAGCATTAAGAGAAACAGTTATAATAAAACAATTAATTAATCTTTGTGAGGTCAATAGCAGGAAAGGAAGATCCTTGACCGTTGGCTTCGGTCAGGTCAGGTCACATCAAGTCACAGGCCTCGGGTCCACATTTACTCCTATTGACCTCACAAAGAGTAAATAATCGTATATTGTTCATATTAACCAGACATGTTAAACTAATGTTTGATATCTGCTCTTAATCACATTATAATACTGTAAACATAGATAATATTTAGAAGCATTGTCTAACAAACTATTGATGTGTGTCAAATAAAGCATGTATTTTTCAGAAATAAATGGATATTATTTCTAATTCAATGTATTTTTGCTGGTCATGAAATCATATATATGATTTTATTCAGTCACGGACCACTATTTGATGGGCATTTTTAGAATAGTAGTGTTTTGCTCCATTGCGTCAAATTGCGAGTTTGACCCCAGGTCGGATCAAGCCATAGAATATAAAATTGGTATTTGTCACTTCTCCGCTAATCATGCAGTATTAAGGAGAAGAGCAAAGACAGGTTGGTTCAGTCAGAATATTGGAGTCATTAGGATACTAGTGATAATGTCTGTCTCGACATTAATAAGTGCTAATATTCTATATGTATTTGCTAAGTACTGTACATTCAGAAATGTTTTTGTGTTTTTTTTTTATTTGACTTCAAGATCACAGCCAACAATTTGATGCTAAATTATTGCAACTATCCTCAGTTTAACCCCTCAGCATTATCATGTCTGTACAAAGTCAGAACCTTGATTTCTATTGGTTAACATGTCTGTACAAAGTCAGAACCTTGATTTCTATTGGTTAACATGTCTGTACAAAGTCAGAACCTTGATTTCTATTGGTTAACATGTCTGTACAAAGTCAGAACCTTGATTTCTATTGGTTATCATGTCTGTACAAAGTCAGAACCTTGATTTCTATTGGTTAACATGTCTGTACAAAGTCAGAACCTTGATTTCTATTGGTTAACATGTCTGTACAAAGTCAGAACCTTGATTTCTATTGGTTATCATGTCTGTACAAAGTCAGAACCTTGATTTCTATTGGTTAACATGTCTGTACAAAGTCAGAACCTTGATTTCTATTGGTTAACATGTCTGTACAAAGTCAGAACCTTGATTTCTATTGGTTATCATGTCTGTACAAAGTCAGAACCTTGATTTCTATTGGTTAACATGTCTGTACAAAGTCAGAACCTTGATTTCTATTGGTTAACATGTCTGTATCTTTAATGAATTGAAGTTTGCTAGAAGAGTTCTTTGTCCTGTTACAGTTGGTTACAATATAATGTCAACCATTACTCTTATAAATTGACTTTTTATTTCACATCAAATTTGTAATTATCTACTTACATTTGACATAAACTTTAAATCTACAGATGCCATAGTTACGATCTTCATCATAACCCACCAATACCTCATTAGTACTACCATAGGTATAGACTTCATCTATAAATAAAGCAACATTAACAACTCACCTTTTGCTCGTTCCTAAATTGATTCTAAAATTATACGTTTTCATCCCTTTTTTATGAGTTATTTCCCCTTACGAGGTGCAAAATAGTACTTGGTGTAGCAGAGCAATGGAAAGGACAATGAACTTGAGTATAATTATCTCATAACTTATAGATATTTGGACCTTGTAAAAAATCAGAAAATAGAAAATGTACAAGTTGCTACAACAATATAAATTTTGAAAAGGTTATGGGAAAATATATATGTTATTTTCATTGAACTTCACACAAAAGGAGATCCTTGTTCCCACTGTAAAGGGAAATAACTCCTGTAAAACGACTAATTTTAGAATCAGTCAGAAATGTGCAAATGGTCTATTTTATGTGTCATTGATTAAAAAATATTTGATACCCTTGATAAATGACAGACATTCCAATACACAAACATATTGAGCACTATGTAAATAAACAAAAGAGTACTTTAGGTTAAAACATACAAACTACACAATTTTCAGTCTGTATGTAGTTCCATAAAGAATTCCTTAATATCAACTGATTATAGACATGTTTCAAATATGAAGTTGAGAATCTGTATCTCTGTATGGCTTTACATGCTAGGACTTGATGAGTGACATTAAAAGAATAAGATATTCCATCTCTTCTGGAGCATGACATCTAGTTTTTGTTTGAGTTTACATTTTTGTTCTGTTGTTTTGTTTTACCTATATTGGTTTTGCTGGATTTTCTATTTGCTTCAAAATCTCTTTGGACTTGGTTAATCTCAAACTACAGACCAAAGCAATGTATAGCATACCTGTATGTATGGAGTATGATTTATTGGTAACATCTGCTGAGTAGTTTCCTTTAGCTTTCAGACCAGTAAAAGAAGTTAGTCGACCAGTACCATTCTTGGATTGATCTACAGGGCATTCTACTGTAGGGTTGGTCCTATCTGTAAAGCAATACACATTTTTAAAATATATTCATAGTATAAATCATAAAGATAATTTAGAAACAAAAACGGAAGAATGTGTCCACTTGTCGAGGACCAATTATCTCCAAATTGCACTTCACGCAACAAAATTTAATGATTCCTCAATTTTAATTTTGATAATTTCATAGGACTATTTGAATTTGTCGTTAGCAAATGAATATGTTGGCAACATCACAATAACAACCCAGGTTATCAAGTATAACCAATGTTGCTCCAACCGGATCAGCCAATCAGATTGCAGTATTCACATCAAATTAAACTATTAACAGATAATATACTCGTGCCTATTGACATGATGAATTGTTAAATTGTAACATTAAGAAAAATACAATACAAGGAAGATTCCTGTCAAGTTTTGAAATTAAAAAAGTAAATGGATGATGATGATAACTTCATCATATACTGTCAAACCTGCTTTAGTGACCACCTGTAATAAGCAATAACTTGTATTATGGGACCTTAATTTTAATTTCCCTTCATTGTTCAATTCATATCAATTAAACCTGTATTTAAGAACCACTTGTCTTAAGTGATCCTATTTCATATTTTGACTTGAAGGTTAGATAAGAAAGGATCAACTGTATAGACCTATGGTTCAAATGATTTCAAAACATCTATCACACATATAATTGTCTTACCTTCACCAGGAGGACATCCTTGTTTGATACCAATGTCACAAATGTCCTCATTACCCACAGAACTTGGGAAAATCCTGGTTACCGAATCAGACAGTACAATGTTAGACCACCCTTGAACCAATTGGCTGGATGGTAAATGTGCGTAGTTTTCGTAAGCTCGTATCATTTTGCTACCAGAGAAAGCTTCTTTATAGATGTTCAGTTTGGATATTCTGCCATAGGCTCCTAAGCCTAATATAACTTGTAACCTGCAAAAAATTATATATAATTGATAATTTCATAATTTACAATGTATATGGATTATATACTTGTTTATATGACTAAATAGCCCAGCATTTACATTAATATATATAAAATAGAAAGTATATATAAGACAGGAGCAGCATACATATAGCTTTTTTCATTTGAGGGTACACATACCCCCCTCCCCACCTCCTCCAATTTGGGGATACATGGAATTTTTTTAGGGTACAATTGAAATATAAAAGATTGTTTGTTTATATCAGGTACATGTTCCGTCATTATATTTTTCTGATGAATTATCAGAATTGTCACCATTTTTATCTTCTGTGGTTGACTCCATTTCATTGTGCTTCCTTTGTTTGGAAAATTTGCCAGTGAAGAAGACATATATAGAGCATTGCATTTCACATGTTTTACAGAGTGACTGCTAAGGACACAAGGTCATAACGATTAAAGAACGCTTCCTCCGATTAGACGATGGTGTTAATAACGACCAATGAAAACATTGATATCACTAGAAACATACTTCGTATGCAAACACTGATTTTGGTAAATCAGCAAAGCACACATGTATCCGCAGACAACAGTACCATGATTAACACTTACAGTTCAGATTAGTCATTTGTATGTGGATGCTTGTAAAGTTCTTAAAAATTATATGTGCATGATAGTTTTTGTATGTGTACGGGCATGCTGAGGAGTGTGCAAATAGGATTATTTCTGGAATAAATCCCAGTATACATTTGTTGTAACCAATTGCTCAGATGTCCAAATTTGTAAAAAAAAAATATCAATACAGTTGACAAATGGAAACTAAAGACAGAGCATACCAAACAAACAAAATTTCTATTTATCATTTTAGGAGCATAACCCTAGAATCACAAGGGAATATTGAATTGTGTAAAACATTGCTTAATAAATTCAAATGAAAGGAGAATTCCAGCTACAGAGCTAAAACCAATATTTATATTTATCAACAAATCAAGGTACATAACTCCAGAATTTGGCCTTCTCATTATGGTCCATCATTTAATGCAGTTTTCAGAACGATTTCCTAAAGGGATCTTAAGTTTTTGAACCAAGTGGATCGACATGGGATACTGGTAGTGATTAATAATGGAGTGATATCATACTATTCATAAGTAGTGCATGATAATGTATGGGACTACATCAGGAAATAATTGTGACTAATTAGGGAACGACCATTTAACTTGAAGGGGGGGGGGGGGGGGGGGGTTATGTTTTTTTTCTAAAAAAATATTTTGATTCCCAATGTTGCTGAAAAAAATATTCTGATTTTGGTGGAGGAAAAAAAAAATAATCTGATTGAGAGTTTTTGTCATATAACCTAATGTTGAATTCTGTTGAGATTTAAAAATAAATATTCTAACTCTCGTGGCGTCCGAAAAAAAAATTATGAACAAAACAAAAAACCATAACCCCCCCCCCCCCCCTCCCCCACTTCAAGTTAAATGGTCGGTCCCTTAGTAGATTTCCAAACTAGTTGTCTATCTTAAATAAATTGTTACTTAAAATAGTAAGTGGCTTTACATTTTTTCATCATTTCAGCACATATTAAATATTTAATAAATTTATTTAAATTTTATCATTTTTTAAAAATTAGTTTATTCTCTTAATCTTACAAACTTTGTAACGAAAAAGTAAAACAGATTTCTTAAACAAATTAAATTCTGAAGAACATTGATTTACAGATTTAAAAGGGAGCTTCTTCTAATAAATCCTAATTATTTCAAATGATTCTGTCAGAGCAGACTCAAGTTATCTGACATTAGAAATTGTGGAGGGCGCACAAACAGTAAGTGATTACAATAGGGTGCATGACGAAACTTGGCAAGGTCCTAATAACAACATCATTTTAAGTTCTGACAAATGACATTGTGACTAGTACTGAAGCACAAATAAAACCTCTCTGATTGAGTGTCATCCAATCAAATTACAGATTACAATGCTCTTCCATTACAACATTATCACTTGTCTGTACTATGTTGTACGATATGATTGGATTAGCATAGATTTCACTGGTCCATAAAAAAGTCAAAACTATTCAACTTACGTCTCTGGAACTGCATCAGTTCCAACTGACATTTTATCAACAATTCTAATAGCATCAATAAATATTCTTGTACGTCCAGTAAGTTCCCAGGATAATGCTATAAAATGCCATTTTCCATCTGCCACATCCATATTAAAAGGGATGGTTTCATTAGCAACAAATGAGTTCAGGATAAATTCATTGTTCTTTATAGTTCCTATCCATGACAATGGATTGTAGAGAGGTAATGTGGTTCCAATGACACTAAAAAATAAAAGGACAATAAGCTATGAAAACAACATAGTCACAACCAGATGCTCCTAAAACTCATTAATCAATTTATTTTGAGATGGCTGAACTCATGTAACAATGATGATTGTGCCACAACTAGCACCTGATACCCTCATCAATACCTATACTGGCTAACCAGTTTATTAAAATCGTTGGCATTAAAGTAATAATTTTTTTATTAGAATAACGAAAAATCCAAATATCTTTTAAACTATAGATTTTTGAACAGCAAAAATAAACGAGAGTTTTATTTAGAATTAGGAGTGCTAACTAAATATGTTATTGTAATGCTTCTTATTGTTTTGGCTGAGGCTGCACTCAGATGAAATTTTGTATTTTGGTCCTATTTTGTTGTCATTTTTTGGGTGGGAGTAGATGTACTTTATAGAAGAGCCATCCGTACGTCAGGTATCTTACCTGTAAAATCGTTCTTTCAGCCACGTGTACTTTAGACGAACCTGACAAGCATTTCTCTCATAAATTATTGTTACATTTTGCATTTTTTGTAAAATGGGTAAAAAGTCTGACTTATCTCCGGAATGCCAAAAGTTTGTAAAAAAGTTGTTTGCCTTTTTTAGTAAGGAAAAGGCAACGAAGAAGCCAATTGTCTCATTTGATAGGGTATATCAAAGGACATCTAAAGCTTTGGGTGTGTCTGACACTTCAGTGAACCATATTAAGAATGATAAGAGGCCTTGTAAGTCAAATAGACCCAAAGAAAGAGTTAAAATTTTGGACGACTTTAATCATTGCGTTATTAAAAGAACAATCCACGGTTTATATTCACGGAAAATTGCTCCGATCGTCTCAATAATACATAAGGAAATAAAAGATTCTATTAAAATATCAAAGTCTAAACTTACTCTAACTCTCATTGATCTTGGATATACTTATAAAACAATAGGTGATAATCGAAGAGTTCTGGACGATCAAGTGTTTATTATCAATGATAGGTGTAATTATATGACAAAGATCAAATCTTTTAGGGAAGCAGGGTATGATATCGTGTACATGGATGAAACATGGGTTAACCAAAATCACTGCACAGGTACGCGAAGTGAGGGTTTGATTGACGGCTGCGATTTTTTAGTGTTTCTGGCCAAATCAAAGGATGGTGACTATCACCAGGAGATGAATAGTGTTGTCTTTCTTGAGTGGTTTGAAAATCAATTGATGCCTGCTCTGTAAAATCCTAGCTTGGTTGTGTTATACATGTATAATGCAAGTTATCACAATGTTAAAACAGAAGATACGGTGTGCCCAAATTTTAGTCAGAAAAAAGCTGTTCTCCAAAACTATATTACACAACACAACATTCCTTTTTCTGCTACTGATACTAAAAAAGTATTATATGAAAAAATAAAACAAAAAAAGACCCCAGTAGTTTATAAAACAGATAAAATTGCTAATTTACACAGGCATGAAGTATACCCCTGTTCGACACTGTGAACTTATCCCCATAGAATTAATATGGGTGCAAGTCAAAGGTTTCGTGGCTAAAAAAAATACCACCTTCCGATTAAAAGATGTTAAAGAACTCCTGTACGCCGCTTTCGGAAAAATTACAAAAGATGTGTGGACAAAAGCAGAAGAACATGTGGTCAACATTGCAAAAGAATACTGCAAAGAAAACTGTATAGATAGAAGTATCATAGAACCTATTATCATTGATTTTTGTGATGATGACTCGGATGACGACATGGGTTGAAAATATAATCATATTTAGTATAATAGACAGAGAAAAAATGTAAAAATCGAATAAATGTCACGCTAAAGCCAATGCCGAAAATATTTGGAACATGTCCAATTCATTAATGTTTAAGAACAGTTGTAACTGTTGAAACTATCTGGGATCAGATGAATTATTTAACTTATATTGATTATAACACATAAATAATACACAAAACAACTTGACACAAAAAAAAAAGAAAGATAAACAGGGACAGTTTATAATTCAACCGAAAACCAAACACAAAACGGGCCTCGTATTCATGAAAAGTCATAACAAACAAACACAAAGGTCGAAACTTCGGATTCCTGTTTTGGATAACCATTTCGAAGTGGAATAGGTTAAATATATATTTCCAAACTTTTAGCTCACGTTTGAGTTGAAAGATATAACTTGGTTTAGCAGAATATAAGTTACATAAAACAATTGCAAGTATCATTGATTCATTAATAATATTTGCAGTTTTTATGTATTTTTTATCAATGTTAAGTTGAAGGTTTGGTAAAAAAAATAGCTGAAAAAAATGACAGTGCACAATGTCATAATCTACCCCTCCCCCCTCCCACAAAAAAAAATCAATCAATCCTCCAATTGATCTCTGATGTGCTATAATTTAAAAATGTACTAATTTTATGAGCATTTTTTAATTAGGAAGTTGCACAATCTCAAAACTCATCTTTCGTTCCGTTTCTTACATGTATATAAATTAAAAATGTCCTACAGAATCGAACAAAACGACAATGATATATTCTTCATATTATATGATATATGAAGACTTCATTTTTTCACTATTAAAGACAGAAGTGCTATATACTGTATTTAGTGAAAAAATAAAAATAATGAAAAATTTCCCAGTGCAAGCAATTTTTACAGGTAAAATATTTTACAGCTAAAAATCAATGAACTCAATAGTGCGTGTAGGAGATGGTGACAGGCTCTACGGAGAACAATGGAATCTTTCGATTGTCCTCAGGGATTTAATCCCACGGCTGCAGGCTGTTCTCTTTTATAGACTTATTCCCTCCGTATTTCATCAAACTTTGTCAAAATATACACCCAAAAACTCCTTTAAAATGCAATTTTTCTATATGAGCAGGGCCAAATACGTCCACTTTCTGGTCTGCAAACTTCCAAATTAAATTAGCACCCTTGATTCTCTACACAACTCTCATTTACACTTCTACTTTAAAATCTACAGTTTAAGATATTTCAAATTTTCGTTATTCTAATTAAAAAATTATTACTTATATCAATATGTGACTCTGATTTGCAATATTTAAGTCTTGCAATTCAATTGGATTAAATCAAAACTAACTATCAGTATCTCTGGTAGTATCCTGTCACTATTGATCCAGCCAAGATGTATTGTATGACTGAATGATAGAAGTTTTATTTCTTACAAATAACATCATGTAGAAGAGAAAAAAATATAATCCAATAAAATAAGAAAAAAGACCCTTTCTCTTCTCAAAATATGAAAATCAACTTTTGGCAAAGGGAAGTTACTTGAAATTTCTGGAATTAGCAGAATTTCATAATTCACATTATTGAACAAAGTCATCATTTACTATTGTTTTCAATCACAATGGTACAATCATTTAATCATTGTGTTTTGAATATACATTTAAGATTATTGGTGAATTTCTGAAGCTTTCTGAAACTATATGTCATTGTGCTTTTAAAGATAAGCTTTTTTAATCAAATATTTTTGTGATTATAATTTTTTTTTAAATAACTGTGTTATACAGTGTCAGTATATTCTAAACAAACACTTTCTGTCACACAAACAGCATGTCACAGTAAGAAATACCTACATTGAAAATAACTTACATACTTTATTTCTTATAACTGAGAGGTTGAAGTTTTGATAGGATTAGAGAATGTAAGATTAGCTGAGCAATTGTTAAACTGGAATGACCAAGGGAACTAAGACTATTAGATACACTGGTCAGGTATTGGTATACAAATGTAGGTGTAACATGGTGATTACAGTAATTAAAACTAGGTCTCCTGTGAGTCCTGTCTAAAAATATTCTCATATCTTTATCTAATACACTATATGCAACATTAAATGTCCAGAAGACACTTCCTAATATGAAATTCTATCCCCCTAGACACAATTTCTAGGTGGACATTATTTTGTGCTATGCAGGACATGATCAGTGTGAGATGTTGATGTCATGAAATAATTTTTTGCACTCCCAACATTCTTTTCTGTGCAGTTTTAAGAAACAATAAAAAAAATACTACCTTCAAACAATCAATAATTTCTTTCTCATTTCTACATATTTAATCGTCGTAATGATTGTAAAAAAAAAGGACCATTACATCATGCAACTGACACTTATTAATGGGCTCTTGGGATGGTTTTCATACTTACGCAGGCTCAAGAGCCAGCAAAGTGAAGTTTGCTTCTGTAGTCTTGATTACCCTGGTCCAGAACATTATCGTCAAACTTGAGTTAGGCATCAACACAAGTGGATTTCGTAAGAATGCATGAGCATCAGGAATCATACTATCCACGAAGATATCAAAATTGTCATCAGTAACTTTAAAAGAAATAAACAATTTTAATCAATTCAATGTATATTATGTGTAAGATCATTTCACGGTGAATTGTCAGTGTTTAACTTGTATGAACTGAAAACTTGAGGCTCACAGGCCTGTATCGCTAACCTGGGAAAGACGATTTAGGAAACTATTGCATATTGTAGCATATGCTCAATATTGATCTTCCGGAATTTGAGCCCAATAGACTCTGGGTCATTTATTGGTACAAAATTGAATCTTAAAATTTTCAAATGAATTTCTATAAAATTTGCATATTTGCCAAAAATTGACAAAATTGCAACATTGAGAGAAAAACCCTGAATAAATGTTAAACAACGGATCACCCTATACAATACAGTCAATTCCACAATTGAATATTGCATTTTAGAATATTTTGGATAATTGGATATTCTTTCAAAACACCAAACCTTTTCTTAAAATTTTAGTAGAAAAAACCTGAGGTCATTTCTATATTTGATCTATAATTAATAGCAAATAGCTGGATGAAGAAATCTAAGTAAAAAGTTGGTAAACATCGTAATAATTGAATATTCTTTTACATTTTAGGCAGGAAGTGAAGCTTCGAAGTTAATGATGGCAAAATTGGTAGAGATTACATGATGCAACATTATATTTTTATCTAATAAAATAATAGAAAAAGTTGTTTGGTCTTGAATTTTACTAAGGATGTTTATTTATTTCACATCATCACACATTTTGATCATTATGCATAACATTTCTTGAAATCGCATGATTTTAGTCAGATACTGATCTCAGAGTAAAATTTAAATGTATAACTAGAGGTTCCCAGGAGCCTGTATAGCTCACCTGGGTATAATAACAACATCAGTCAATAAAAATTGATAACTTCGGTAAAAAAATAACAAATGTAGCCCTCGTCATTGCAGACCCCTTCTCCAATTTTTTTTTAATGTAAGTTATCAAAATTGCTGTAAAAAAAAACCATATATGTCAATGATTCTCAAAATTTAGCTTTTGCTACATCACATTTTGTAATAGAGTTGCTTCCCTTTGATTATTTGAGTAACCAAAAGTCAACAAAAAAATGCATTTCAAGAGGAATAACTCTTCACACAGTTGTCGCACATTTTCAACTGTGGGAAATGTTTTGTAGATCTTGACATGCTGAACATTTTTGCAGTTTAAACTTTCCCTCTATCTCTAATAGTTTTTGAGATATAAGATGAAAGTATTAAAATTTAGAACATTTTGATGAAAAAAGGGCAATAACTCCAAAATGGGTAATGGGATTTACTTAAAAATTGCAGGGTAGGTAGATCTTGACATGCTGCAAATTTTTGCAATTTAAACTTAACCTTTATCTCTTATAGTTTTTGAAATATAAGACGAAAAGTATTAAAATATTACAAATTTGATGAAAAAAAGGGCAATAACTCCAAGATGGGTAATCAGATTTACTTCAAAATTGCACGATATGTAGCTCTTGACACGCTGAACATTTTTGCAATTTAAACTTAACCTTTATCTCTTATAGTTTTTGAAATATAATACGAAAAGTATTAAAATTTTACAAATTTAATGAAAAAAGGGCAATAACTCCAAGATGGGTAATCAGATTTACTTCAAAATTGCAGGGTAGGTAGATCTTGACATACTGAACATGTTTGCTGTTTAAACTTAACATCTATCTCTTTTAGATTTGGAAGTAAAGGACGAAAAGTATTAAAATTTAGAAAATTTGATGAAAAAAGGGCAATAACTCCAAAATGGGTAATGGGATTTACTTAAAAATTGCAGGGTAGGTAGATCTCGACATGGTGCACATTTTTGCAATTAAACGTAACATCTATCTCTTATTGTTTTTGAAATAAATGACGAAAAGTATCAAAATTAAAAAAAATTGATGAAAAAAGGGAAATAACTCCAAAATGGGTAATCAAATTTACTTCAAAATTGCAGGGTAGGTAGATCTTTCTGTGCTGATCATTTTTACTCCATATCAGATTTTTGATATTATTAACGGTTTTTGAGTTATTACCCAAAACCTGCAATTTTACCATATGTTCTATTTTAAGTAACAGTGGCCATGTTGGTTGGTGCACAGCATCACCGGACAAAATTTTGAAACTAGACACCCTAGTGATGATTTAGACCAAGTTTGGTTTCCATTGGTCTAGTACTTTCAGAGGAGAAGATTTTTGAAAAAGTTTACGACGTCCGACGGACGACAAGTGATGGCAATAGCTCACATGACCCTTCGGATAAGTGAGCTAAAAAGCTGTATTTATCCTTTACAAAATAAAATACAGTCATTATTCCTTCAATGTAGTATGAATTTATGTTTGCTTAGTTGTATTTTGTATCACCTTCCTCATTATTTATATCAGACATTTTTTTTAGATGACATTGCAATGATATAGAATACATAATAGTGTCTAATGTATTCAAGCTTTTTTGGGAATATATAACATTTTATTTGAAAATTGCATTTTTGCTCTAATGAAATTGATGAATTACAAGAATGAAACACTTAAAAATGGTTAACTGAAAAAAAATAATAATCTGAACATGTCATATTCAGGTCATCATGGGGGCATGTCACCATGTTGAGTTCATCACACAGTGAGAGCAGAAATATTGTGTAATCAATACACTGTTTCAAAGTTAGACACAGCCGATTTCAAGGTTGACCATGATTTTTAACATTAACAAACATTACAGCCAATAAAAGCAACTTTTCGGTGGAACATTTGCTTAAAAATGACGTGATTTCTGCCTTAGTGATAATACACAACAAGGATGTAAATATTGTAAAGCTGGAAATGAGTAAAATAATTTTTCGAAAAATCTGGACTTGATTGAACACCAACTGTGTATGAAAAACCAGAAGAGAAATACAAGCTCAGGTGAGCCTCTAGTTTATTTGAATGAGCTAAAATTTGAATAGATAGTAGTCAACTCTGCATATTTGTATACAGTCAAGATAAGAGAATATTACTGTATTATAAAGGACGAAGTCCTTCTAACGGTGAGCTCTCCGATTTTTCCTTCTATATTGATAGCCAAAAATTTGCTCACCGGAAGTTTAAAAAATAGATCAATTGATAATTTAGAAACGCAAAAGAAATCTATTTCAATGAAAAATTCCCAATTCTTTGATTATTTACTCTATGCAAAATCGAAATAAACTTTTATTAAAATTCTAATAAAAAAATCTCTTTCTACGAAACTCCCGATGGAATAGACTGACTCAATCTGTCTCAATCTAGCCGAGATACGAGCCAGGGGACAGAACTCGTCAGTTTACTGATGGAAGAGTGTCGTAGGTAAAATGAATGCCATAACAAATCGGCTACACAATTCATTCAAAATAAAAGATAATAGCCTCACCGGATGCAATTACGATCGAAATAAAAAGTATGTCCCCTAATTGTTCCTTCAAAACATGAATTAAAAAAATGCTTTTATAAATAGATACCCCGCTAAATTACTCGTGTTTTGGGAGAAAATTATTCATTATTCATGCGCAGTTGTTGAATGTTGCAGACGACGGGTTTTCATATTAGTAAACAGAAAACGATCGACAATTGCACTTGGAATCTATCGCTAAAATTCATTGAGGTTCGCATATTTTGTTATATTATGCTTGTAATTGGAAAGCATATGATCTCCTGGTTCTATGCATATGTAGAACACATTGAAATTAAAACAAAAACAGTCAATATAATACATTTTCCTTACCTTGATCTGTCAAAATCCGTGATGTACCTTATTCATTGAAGAGTCCAAGGAATTCCGAATGCAAACTGGCACACATTTATGGTATGAATAAAGGAAAGGTTTTTATGTCATGTGTATTATATACAAATAGATATGTGAACGTAAATGAATGAATGCTCTTTCAATTTTAACAGTTGTCATTAAATAATTTACACTAGAAAGGTTATTATAATGTTCGAAATTGTGTCTGGATCTAGGTCACCGAGTGACTAGAACGGGGTCATGAAAATCTGTTCCAAGTTAAAACCCGTAACAATGTATTGAATAATATGGGCTATGATTCAAAAGGAATATTGGTGTTTAATCTGAAATATGAACATGCAATCAGCTTCATCAATTTGGTCAAATTTATAAATTATTATCAAATGCCACAGTCAATATCATCGAAATTGTTCGTAATTGCGTCCGGTGGCGGTGAGGCTAACGTGTACGGATCATCGTATCATTGAACTTTTAGGACTTCGTCCTTCAAACAGGTTGCCTGTCTCATATTATGGTGTATTCGATTACCCGATATAAATATTTTCATCAAAGGGAGATAAAGCAGTTGACAATACAACATGATTTTCAAAGCATTTAGCTTTGAATGAGTATCATTAATATACTGGGTTTTTTTTTTTAGAGGAAATTAAAAAATAAAATGTCAAACGTTAATTATTTTCCAATATTTAAATCATTGGTTGTGTTTTAAAGGCAAGTCTGAAATCACAATATTTTTAAAACAAATGTTCCACTGAAATGTTGCCTTTATTGGCTGATATAATGTTTGTTTCTCTGATAATATTAAGAATAATGGTCGACCTTGAAAAGGACTGTTTCAAACTTGTTCAGATCTATGACTACGTTTTGGCTGAAATTGAATAATAGTGAGTGAGTGATTGTTGTTTAAGGCAATTTTTCAGCTAGATCATGACAAGAACAAGTTAATTTTCAATGAGATGATGTTCTGGACCAACACGCTGAGTTGGATTTTTATAGTGCTAACTCACTGAAACAACAGTCCGCAGTAGACATGTCGCTCCACTCGGACATATTATCCTGATTCCAAGCCAACCAGTCTTTGCTCTTACTTCTTAACGCTGCGTGCATAGAGGAGAAGCAACAAATACCAATTTATAGTCTTTGGTTTGACCCAACCGGGGCTCGAACCCACGACCTACAGCACTCGAGGCGAGCACGCTAACCATTACACCACCAATGCGGTTAAATTGAATAGTATTATTCTTGTAAAAGAATATATATTATATACTGTGCTTTTGACCCTGTCTCTACTTTTTTTTTAAATTGCCCATGCTATTTTTCAAGAAGCAGGAATGGTATCTTATAGAAACAATTTAACCCTTTTATATTTTTTTACCTGTCCCATAGATTTCCGTTCCCTTTGTAATGAAAAACAAGAACAATTCATCAGGATTTGTTCCTATGGGTTTCCCTAAAATGTGTTCAATGTGACCTTCCTTTTTATAAAATGGGGGTGGGAGAGATGTGCATTTTAACAATCTCCTCTTCTTGATTCAACTCTACATCTCCTATTGTCCTCGTGTTGTGGTTGAGAGGTCAGAGTAGATTGATGATCGCTTTGATTGGTTGGATTGTCAAGTAATAAATATACATAGACAATATTAGTGCAGTGTCTTAAATTATAAAGTTTGTGTGCATGAGACTTAAAAACTGGGATAAAGACGAGGTTCATCAAGCCTTTCCCCAGTTTTGTGCCAAATACACATAAACTTTACATAAACTTTATATTTTAAGACATTGCATTGATATTGTGTTATTAAAAAATAAAATGTCAAACGTTAATTATTTTCCAATATTTAAGTCTGAAATCACAACATTTTTAAAACAAATGTTCCACTGAAGTGTTGCCTTTATTGGCTGATATAATGTTTGTTTTTCTGATAATATTAAGAATAATGGTTGTCTTGGCTGAAATTGAATAATAGTGAGTGAGTGATTGTTTTTAAGGCCAAGTCAGCAATTTTTCAGCTAGATCATGGCGAGAACAAGTTAATTTTCAATGAGATGATGTTCTAGACCAACACGCTGAGTTGTCCTCGTGTTGTGGTTGAGAGGTCAGAGTAGATTGATGATGATCGCTTTGATTGGTTGGATTGTCAAGTAATAAATATATTTATCATTTTTGTATATTATTTGGAAACGTTGATTGGCTGAAAACAGGTCACATGACGTTTTATAAAAAGTGGTATAGCACGGATGTTACTAATTATAGTAACACCCATGCAATATACAAATTTATTTTTAGAAACATCCATGCTATACACGATTTATCAATGTATTTTTAGAAACATCCTTGCTATACATGATTTATCAATGTATTTTTAGAAACATCCGTGCTATACACGATTTAACAATGTATTTTTCAAAATTTCAACAAATTAAAAAAAATTCATAAAATTTCAAAATTATAAAATAAAAATATTTTTTTTTAAATCTCAACAAATTAAAAAAATTTCATAAAATTTCATATAAGATTTCAAAAAGTTTTAAATTTTAATATTTAAATAATAATATTGAAAAATGATAAAACAAGTATAGCCTACCATTTCGGTCAATACATGGATTGATAGACCTAAAAATATATATCGACCTCGGGCAATATATATTTATAGGTCTATAAATCCATGTATTGACCTCAATGGAAAGCTATATTTGTATAATAGACAATATTAGTGCAGTGTCTTAAAATATAAAGTTTGTGTGCATGAGGCTTAAAAACTGGGATAAAGACGAGGTTCATCAAGCCTTTCCCCAGTTTTGTGCCAAATACACATAAACTTTATATTTTAAGACACTGCATTGATATTGTGTTTATCCTGATGAAAAATCACATTTTTCCATTGACGTTTATATTTTGAATTAAATAATAAAATTACATAATTTCCCCTTGATTGTCCCTTTTGATATTTTCTGTCAACAGGAAGTGAACTGGATTTACAATTAGGTTCCCAAAGCTCAACAGGTAACATGTGGAAGGGGTACCAGAAAAAGCTATATTACGGTCAGTGACAGTAAATAACAAAAAATTATCCAGTCAATGCAATTTGCTTGCTCAAATAGAAGATTGATTGATTGATTGGTTGATTGGTTGGTGCTTAAAGTGCAGGATAAACATATGTAATATTCTACCATTACCTTTACATCCTGTATCTGTAAGCACTTCTCCATGTGTACAATAACACATGTACCTTGTCTCTTCTGACTTACAAGCTGAAGTAGAATGACAAGGGCCGGACGAGCACGGGTCTGTATATGTTAACCAGTTATCACCTGAATACCCTGTAAGTAAAAACATAAACATACTTTATGACAGATCAGCTTGCTGCTTGGTATAATATTGAAAAAGCAGTGATGATTGTACCGGTATATGGTCCATGAACAAGGTGTTCTAGTATGGCTATGAGCGACTGCTTTATGAAAATCTTTATTGATTATTAGATATTGTTTTTATTATAGTGACTAAAACATAAAAGCTACAATGATAAAGTAATAATTGTGTTGAATAATTTATACATTTTACATGTGTGACCTTAAAGTAAATATATAATATTACACCAATTTTGGGTGAAGAAAATTTTTCCCTGAAAATTCAATTTGGAATACGGCGGTATCTTTACTAAGCTATTCATGCATGTTTCAAGTCGAAATATGTTCCCAACAACTAGAAATCTGCAAATCCGTGTGCATGTTTATCATCCTTGCCATTGTTGTGGAGACTGATTAACTTTCGGTTGTTTTGTTCTGATGATTGCCGATCATGACCTCGTGAAGAAAAGCTAAACAATCATGGATGCTTCGTAAGCACGCACACATTCCTGACAATGATTATTGAGGAATCTGTCTGTTTCATGTCGTGTGAACCAATTTTTTTTGCAATTATTCTTATGTGGAACAAATGGAATATATTATATATAATTTGTACCGATTTATTATTACAGGACCATAAAAATAGCTTGACTGTTCGAGAAATTTATGCTTGAGAAATCGGGGTGTATTTGACAAGAAATTAACATCAAAATTGATGGGACTAAAAAAACACTTCAAGTAATCCATGTTATTTGAGCCATCCAAGTTCAAGTAAGCGAAGTTGGACTGTAGATAACATACATTCTAAATATGTAGTTTTATCCTTTTAATTGTTCTATTATTTGTACAAATAACCTGATTGTTTTATACAAATATGCTTTATTTCTAAGGGTCTTGTAGTTCAGGAAATTAATTTATAGAAATTGTTCATGTCATGATATAGCTGAAATATTACCACAGTTGGCAATAAACAACAATCAATCAATCAATCACAAGTAAAAATATTTCTTTGCAATTTCTCAAAATAAGTTTACAAATGTCATAACATTATCCTTTGTTGTTATATGCAACAATCTCCCACAAATACTGGTACACAAGTTACACTGTTTTTCATTTTCAACGGTCACATATGAGCTAAAATAAAACGTAAATCCAGTTGGGGGGGGTTTTAAACTGACCGTCTACACCAGGTAACAGTTAATTCAAGGTGACTGTTAGGGTAAGTATGATTGTATATTGTTAAATTTTCTAGTTTTGTCAAACATAACTTTCTAATATACCATACATGTACAAAATATACACACCCACACACGTTTTCTTGTCAGCTGATGGTACAGACAAGTTTGCAGGACATGATTTACATGTAGTTTGTCCAAAACCATCTTGGAACTCTCCGTCTGGACATTCAATACAGGTATCACCAGCAGCAGATGAAAATGTTCCAGGTGGACAAGGCACTGAAAATATATAGAAGTAAAAATGGTCTTGATTCTTACATTAAATGTTCCCACTCCTGACCTACAAAGACCATTTCCGACTTTGATTTTAAAATTATGCACTAAAAAGGAGTTATTTCCTTTTAAGGTAGGCAAAAGAGTTCCATTTCATACATACTTCAATGAAAATAACATATTTTTAACGAAGTTAAGATATTCACAAATTATGAGAACATTTTACTCAAATTTGTTGTCTTTTCCAATGCTCTTGCTAGACAGGACACCATTTTGTCCATCGTAGGAGATTATTCGTATGAAATAGGTATAAAAAGGCTTCTATCGTAGGAGATTAGTCGTATAAAATAGGTATAAAAAGGCTTCTATCGTAGGAGATTAGTCGTATAAAATAGGTATGAAAAGGTTTCTATCGTAGGAGATTAGTCGTATAAAAAGGCTATCATTTTAAAGAATGTACAAAAGGTCTGTTACTTGTTTTATCAGTAAATTGTATTTGATCTTGCCGAGTGATATTGTCAGAATTAAATAACTGCCACTGATACTGAAAATTATCAGTCAGTATGATGTGAAATATGTTATGGTGTTACCTATAAAAACAATAACATCAGTTTTGAAGGTTTTAACCTACATTATCACTAGTATCACTAAAACACTGTGTCAAGTCAGTTTTGAAGGTTTTAACCTACATTATCACTGGTATCACTAAAACACTGTGTCAATTTGAATGTGTTTATTTATTTGTTAACCTGTGATTACTATGTACACATGTGCATCAACAATCATAGTTGTTTAACTGTGGTGTTTGTCTCAAAAGGAATTTTAAGCCAATAATGTGTGAGAAGACTCGAGGCGAGGAAATGTATACATTATACACTATAATGCTTAGACCTTATTGTACACTACCGGTATCACATGTATCTCCCTACAGTTAAGACATTTTTAACATTTCAATCTTGTTTTGTGAATTAGGTTTTTTTTTGTATTTGGCTTGCATTGCCACATGAATATTTTTAAAATATTCATCATGTCACCAGTAATACATGTAGGGTCAAAAAAATGTATTAGGGGAAAAAATGTGTCATGCATAGTTTTCTTGAGCTGGTAATAGATAAAACAAATAAAGAATTCAGGTAAGAACATTAATGCGAAATAATTTTAGAATTTATTTGCATAAAAAAACCTTGAACACTTCTATGAAGACACTAATTTGAATAACATAAAAATCAAAGTTTCATAGTGTGAATCAACAAATGTCACACTACACAGTAAACATGGCCATCAATACAGTAAGAAATCTAGCAATATAATATACTGCATTGTTGTTGTTGTTTTTGTACTTATCAGGACGTTTTTCTTTGTCTTTCTTTTTTCTCTCAAGAATTTCATCCTTTTGTCTCCATGTGGGATACAGAGCATCTTTGAGTTTCACATATATAACAACGCAAAGACCCCTTGTGATGTAACATAACTACAAGCGGGGTGCATGGGTTTTGTATGCACAGGTCATTGACTGATCAACAGCTGACATTTTATTTTAGCTGGGGATAATATTTCATGCTAAATTACTATGAAATTATGTCCTGCTGGACAATATCTCGCAAGACATAATTTAGCTTTACAAAAACTTCGACAATTTTCCTACTTACCACATTTTTCACCATCATCAGTATCTTTCTGAACACCAGCAGTACACAGATTCCCATTATTTATCAGCTTGTTTTTGACAGAGGTAGGATCTCTGTTAACTTGAGTTGAAAGAGAACCACCACAAGATACTGAGGAATCATACTTGAGAAAAGTTGATTTTAGTGCTGCTTGAACACTGAGTATAAGACTGCAGGCCTGCTTAGGAAGTTCTTCTGTCGTTGGATTCAATAATTTGATTTCAAAAACTGTTATATACTGGAAAGAAAATAATTTCCTTTTCAATCTCAGTTTTAAGTTTTTCCATAAAACTTGTATGGAAAGATTTATTGTTTTTTCAGGATTCTGATTATGGTGATTGTGTTTATAGTTTATTGTTATTCATTTTTGTGATAGTATGTGTTGTTGTTGTTGTTTTTTTATTTGAAACGAATCTGTTCAGGTTTTTTTTTATCATTTATTTATATCTGGATTTCCAAGGTCATACAAATGTTGTGGTCTTTTTTTATATTCACTGATTTTGAGTCGAGATGTGATTGTTCCATTTGTTGATATTTGTGGAATTGTTGACGATCAGTTTAAACTTTCATTTTATAATTCTGTAGAAACTTGTAATATAAATTTTCTAAGAGCAATCAGTAGCACACTATGTAAACGGTGTCCTCTATGAAATGTGCCTTCATGTGTAAAGTGTACTGTGACTTCTTTTTTTATAACATTCTTGATGACAAGACATTCAGTGTGGAAGGAAATATAGTATGATATAACTAATCGTAGATTTTGAATTTTAAAATAAGACCACAAGTTTAATCCTTAATGCGTATTCGGTCACGAGTGGTCTTATTTTGATATTCAAAATGTATGATTTAGTTATACTGTTTATTATATAGACTTCCAAAATTTCTTATATATCATTTTTTTTATTTCTATATATCATTCCATGCGTATGAATCTACGAGCTATTATAGTGTGTAATCAATATGGTCACACACGCCAACAAGTGTTACTGCTTCAATGAAAAAAGTTGGAAATTTAAATGAAGGACGATTTTCTGAGTTTTGAAAACGTGAAATCCTACAATGCACATTTAAAACAATACACAAAGATAATTAAAATGCCTACCTTGTAAACTTATTTTAGATAAATCTTATCAAAATTGAAGCGTACACCACGCCAAAGAACACCTGTTCTTCCGTTTTGATGCGTTTTCTATGTAAGACAAGCTATAACGACAGCTGTGCGTGACCTTGTCTTGCATGGCATTGTCAGCAAATCAAATCGGCCGAGTATAATCAACGGGAAACTACGATAGTGTCAGATTGAAAGCCATATTTACAACAATACACAAAAATAATTAAAACGCCTACCTTGCAAACTTATTTTAGTTATATTTTATCAAAATTGAAGCGTACACGAAACCAAATGACGTCTAATCTTTACGTTTTAAACTGGAAGTCTTCATATGACGTCATGTTGTTAATGTACCAAAGACGTCAACAACATTTCGCGGAATTTTAATTTGTGTGATTTTTAGACCAGGGATATGCAAGAATACATTTTTATGTTCAGTATTGCATTGAAGAATTATAATGATTAAACGGTTCTTTTCAGGAGTTCATGCATGTGACGATGTGTACACGGGGTCGATGCACTCACAAACTTTACATATGCGGTCCTTCTCTCCTAGCATGTGGTGATCTAGTTTCTGGCCGACATGTAAACATTGTTAAAACGGAAGAAATAGGTTCTTACACTCGTCTCTATTGAAGATCTGGGATTTCTTCCACTCGTGTGAGAAATTCTACGTCTTTTCACTCATTCCGCTACGCTCCACTCGTGAAAAGACGGAATTTCTCATACTTGTGAAAGAAATCCCAGATCTTCAATAGAGACTCGTGTAAGAACCTATTAATCTTTACGTTTTAAACTGGAAATCTTAATATGACATCATGTTGTTTATGTGACAAAGTGGTCAACATCATTTCACAGAATTTTGATTTGTGTGATATGTGTTATGCTAGTGAAATGATTCGATTTAGATTAAACAAGTGTTTGATTTTAATGTATAAATAAAATGAAACAATACCAAATAATTTATAATCGTGCTACAACTTTATTTTCATCAGTTTAATCGTTTCAGTTTACAATCGTGTGTATTCACCGTAACACAACAAGGGACAACCGATAACACACTTGTAGTTGTGTAAAAGTAGTTCTGGCGGGAAAAAACTGATATCTCACATGTGAGATACCGGAATTTATTTCACATATAGTATAAATCATTACAAGTATAAAACAAATGGATATGCCAATGAAATAAATCTGGCAAATAGTGTCTTACTGTTTCATATCAATAAATATGACACATACTGCATGTGCATATGATCAGAAAGACAATTCACAACATACTGCATGTGCATATGATCCCAAAGACAACCCACACGCCACGATATAGCTGAAATATTGCTAATGTTGGTGTTAAACAGCAATCAATCCAATCCACAATGCATCAATTTCCTCCATTCTTTACTTTTAATCTCAGTCGAAATCATATTGTCATGCATTGTATATAGACAAGTTTTTTCTTGTACCGTGAGCTTGCATATGCAGACTTGGTTCATAATCTTTCAAGTTTGCAACTACAAGCCGTCTATCTCCACACCATGCACAGTACAAATGGCACACAAGTGTATTTCATATACTAGATTTTTGTAAGCAGTTCCTGCTCCACTAATTCATATCCAACTATTACGGTCATCATGTGACAATCGTTTTTATCCTACTATGCTTTTTTTGTTTCATGTTAAGACGTGTATCGTTGAGACTGTAAGCTATATTGATCTCCAAATCGACAATCTATTTCCGAACATAGGCAGACTCATTTGCAAAAAGGAAATTAAAGACAATGTTTCCGTCCATTTGAAAAATAAAATTGGCTGTAAAAACATCGAAAATATAATAATTATTTCAAATATATTTGGTTCTAATGGTTTTTTTTTTAAGCCGTATTTAAAATAAGGACAACTTCGATATGAAAGCCACAGAAATTAGCACATAGCATCCGGAATTCGATTCATACTTTCAAATAAATTCAAAAAATTGATTATATCAATCTGTCAGTGCTGAAAGTGGTGTTAAACACAATAAATCAATCAATCAATCAATCAATATGTCAGCATACCAAAATGGCAACTGAAGTAAAACCGATTATTGACAAATAACAATTGTAAATCAAATAATGATATTGATTTTGCATCAAAGCCTATTCCACAATTGTTTAAATTCAGCACGATATCGTTTGTGTACATTTTGCTGACATGAGAGTTACCTTGTATGGTACAGGAAATTATGAGTTACGTGGACCGTATAGAAAACATTTTGTGTCTTTCCAAATCTGGAACTCAACAACGGGTCCTCAACAAGACGCTATGGTAAAGAGTGAGTGAGTGAGTGAGTGTGTGCGTGAGTGAGTGAGTGCGTGAGTGCATGCGTGAGTGAGTGAGTGAGTGAGTGTTCTTTAATGCCAATTCTGCAATTTTTCAGTTAAAATATGGCGAGAACAAGTTAATTTTCAATGAGATGATGATGAGGTCCGCTTTGTTCTAGACCAACATGCTGAGTTGGATTTTTATAGTGCTAACTTACTGAAACAACAGTCTGCGGGTAGACATGTCGCTCCACTAGGACACATTATTCTGATTCCGAGCCAACCAGTCTTTGCTCTATCTCCTTAATGCTTCATGCTTAGCAGAGAAGCAACACATACCAATTTTATATTCTTTGGTTTGAACCGACTAGGGCTCGAACCCACGATCTACCGCACTCGAGGTGAGCACACTAACCATTACACCACCGATGCGGTCTATGGTAAAGAAGCTTATCAATGACACAAACAGCAAATGTGACACTGTTAACTCAAATTATTTTCATTGGCTATCGAGGGGCTGTCAAATCTGCAGTTGACATGCCTGAAGGAAAGTTATATTCCTATGCCGAATGCACTCGTTTGTAAACAATATGGCTGACCCAGATATTTCTCACTATGAATTTGACGCTGACGACCTATTTAGGAGATAACTGTATTGTATTTGAAAATTTCACAGCATCAATTGGAGATTTGATCGTCGCAAATCCAGTTTATTGTCCATTCTAATGCAATACTGAACATAAAAATGTATTCTAGTATATCCCTGGGTCTAAAAATCACAAAAATTAAAATTCCGGGAAATATTGTTGAACGACTTTGGCACATAAACAACGTGACGTCATATGAAGACTTCCAGTTTAAAATGTAAAGATCAGACGTTATTTGGCTTTGTGTATGCTTCAATTTAGATAGAATTTAACTAAAATAAGTTTTCAAGGTAGGCATTTTAATTATTTTTGTGCATAAGATGGTGGATCCAGTGGCGTATCTAGGGTATGGCAAGTAGGGCATGTGCCCTGGGTGCCACTGAGAGGTTTTAGCGCCTAATGTTCCCATATTGGAACGTCCTAAAAAAGATTTTTTAAATAATTTTCTTGAAGTAATTTCGCAAAAACCATATAATACACATAGACATGAATAACTGGAGAAATCATTAATAAATAATAAATGTAAAACGTATTTTTAATGTTTGCCATAGGCGCTATTTTCCGTAGATACGCCCCTGGGCGGATCCTTAAACAACTACTATTTTTTTAGCGGAAGGAATTTGAAAAGTGCATATATTTCGTCATTTATTTGTATGTTTTCAAACTAGTGTGTACACATTGGGAGAATTTCATCAGAATAGGAATAACAGTACTGTATTTGAAGAGTTGTCGGTGTCAATTGTGGATTTGACAATCGCAAATATCTGTTTTGCTGGCTCCGCTTCGCGTCGCCAGTAAAACTGCATTTGCAACCATCAAATCCACAATTGACACCTCCAACTCTTCAAATAAAGTACTGTTATTCCTTAAATATACTGACTTTGAGGTTCCAATAAATTAAACGTTTAACTGCAAAGCTGTACCAAATTTTCAGACCAAAAACTTGTCATGCTAAACCATGTTATTGAACTGTTTTACTTTAAAATAGGTTATTGATGCATCATTATTATTATTATTATTTGTGATGCTGTTTTCACTAGGAACTATAACATTTGTATGTTTTTATCTTTAGGAGTTTTTCAGTCATTAGCTTTACAATAGTTGCTTAACTGAATCGTTATTGTTAGTGCTATTGCTGATAAGGCATAGAATAAAAATAGTAGACATAGCGTGATTTATTTGTTTGTATCTATTTCATAATCATAATCAACACTTGTGAAGTGTGATAATTTACTTATCAGAATTCAGCCCAAAATGGGAACAAAAATTACAATAAAACAGCCCAAAAAAATTATGATTCATCAATAACCAATAAAGATGATCATTTTTATGATTCATCAATAACCGATAAACATTATCATTTTTATGATCCATCAATAATCCATAAAGATGATCATTTTTATGATCCATTAATAACTCATATGATCATTTTTATGATTCATCAATAACCCATTCAGATGATCATTTTTATGATCCATCAATAACCCATTCAGATGATCATTTTTATGATCCATCAATAACCCATTCAGATGATCATTTTTATGATCCATCAATAACCCATAAAGATGATCATTTTTATGATCCATCAATAACTCATATAGATGATCATTTTTATGATCCATCAATAACCCATTCAGATGATCATTTTTATGATCCATCAATAACCCATAAAGATGCTCCGATGCTGTGGAGGGGTAAGGACTACCTCCTTCTCCACTATTGGCGCCCATCATGTTAATCCAGTTAGAAACACGATGATAAGTCAGGAATGATGAAAGTACCAGAAATTGCTTACGACAAGTGAAACATATTCGTGGTCATTTGTGAGACAGATATTCCGTAGTGGTTAACCAAGTCATGGTGGAGATTGTAAAACTTTCGAAGTAATGACTTCAACTTAACCGATAGGAACCCTTGAATTCTTTTACACAGTGCTAAGGATCATTGTATTAAAAATTCAGAAGGATCTGTCAACTAGAACTTAAGTAGTTGAGATCTTAAGACATTTAAAGAAATTGATATTTCAAGTAACCGCTGCCACGTTGAATTGGAGGGGTCGTGTTGTCTGACACATTATTCAATTTGAAAAGAGATAACCCAACCAATGTTGGTAATTGGAATAAATCGATTGAAAGAAAAATTTCAAAAAAAACCCTCAAATATATGTTGAACTCATTATCAGGCAGATGTAATTAAAATTAAAAGCAGTAATAAGCAATAAAAATTTGTTTTTCAATTTTTAGTAACAGTGGCCATCTTGAATGGAATGTGGAGCTGTCCGATAGAGTGGACCACCCAATGACCATCCCAGATGTTTGATATATGTTGGTTCAGTGGGTTCTGAGGAGAAGATTTAAATGGGATTTTCCATCAAAATATGCCTTGATTGCATAATCTGTCTAAAATTTGGCTGATTGAAAAAAATTACAAAAATTGAGGCAAGCATGCTTACGATTACATCACCAATTTGATTCAAACTTAAATAGATTAACAGTAACTATTACTAAGACCTACTGAAAAACTGCTTGTTGTAGACTCCATCTTTGTAATCTCTACTTCTCCAACTTTAACTGTGTCAGAGTTACATATACTGAATATCTCCTGTGTAAATATTTGTGTGTTATTGATCAACATATGTTTATGACCATTTAAACACAAGCTTGCCACTGCTCCAGATTTATATACAACCTGCAGTTTAATTATGTAGGAAGGCTCATCATATTCTGTAAGAAAAAAGATTTTAATGTAATTGATGCAATAGAGTACATGCGCCATTCAATTATATAAAATTACATAATTTTTACTAAAAGTTGTACTTCATGTACATTGTCACCTCTTTTTTATGTTTCACTACACACAGCTGTACTTCATGTACATTGTCACCTCTTTTTTATGTTTCACTACACAGAGCTGTACTTCATGTACATTGTCACCTCTTTTTTATGTTTCACTACACACAGCTGTACTTCATGTACATTGTTATCTCTTTTTTATGTTTCACTACACAGAGCTGTACTTCATGTACATTGTCACCTCTTTTTTATGTTTCACTACACAGAGCTGTACTTCATGTACATTGTCACCTCTTTTTTATGTTTCACTACACACAGCTGTACTTCATGTACATTGTTATCTCTTTTTTATGTTTCACTACACAGAGCTGTACTTCATGTACATTGTCACCTCTTTTTTATGTTTCACTACACAGAGCTGTACTTCATGTACATTGTCACCTCTTTTTTATGTTTCACTACACACAGCTGTACTTCATGTACATTGTTATCTCTTTTTTATATTTCAATACACACAGCTGTACTTCATGTATATTGTCACCTCTTTTTTATGTTTCACTACACAGAACTGTACTTCATGTACATTGTCACCTCTTTTTTATGTTTCACTTCACACAGCTGTACTTCATGTACATTGTCACCTCTTTTTGATTATTCACTACACAGAACTGTACATCATGTACATTGTCACCTCTTTTTTTATATTTCACTACACAGAGCTGTACTACATGTACATTGTCACCTCTTTTTTATGTTTCACTACAGAGACCTGTATTTCATGTACACTGTCACCTCTATTTTATGTTGCACTACCCACAGCTGTACTTCATTTACATTGTCACCTCTTTTTTCTGTTTCACTACACACAGCTGTACTTCATGTACATTGTCACCTCTTTTTTATGTTTCACTACACAGAGCTGTACTTCATGCACATTGTCACCTCTTATTAATGTTTCACTACACAGAGCTGTACTTCATGTACATTGTCACCTCTTTTTCATATTTCACTACACACAGCTGTACTTCATTTACATTGTCACCTCTTTTTTCTGTTTCACTACACACAGCTGTACTTCATGTACATTGTCACCTCTTTTTTATGTTTCACTACACAGAGCTGTACTTCATGCACATTGTCACCTCTTATTAATGTTTCACTACACAGAGCTGTACTTCATGTACATTGTCACCTCTTTTTCATATTTCACTACACACAGCTGTACTTCATGTACATTGTTACCTCATTTTTTTTATGTTTCACTACAGAGCTGTACTTCATGCACATTGTCGTCTCTTTTTTAAGTTTCACTACACAGAGCTGTACTTCATGTACATTGTCACCTCTTTTTTATGTTTCACTACACACAGCTGTACTTCATGTACATTGTCACCTCTTTTTTATATTTCACTACAGAGCTGTACTTCATGTACATTGTCACCTCTTTTTCATATTTCACTACACACAGCTGTACTACATGTACATTGTCACCTCCTTTTAATGTTTCACTACACAGAGCTGTACTTCATGTACATTGTCATCTCTTTTTTATGTTTCACTACAGAGCTGTACTTCATGTACATTGTCACCTCTTGTTTATGTTTCACTACACAGAGCTGTACTACATGTACATTGTCACCTCTTATTTCATGTTTCACTACACACAGCTGTACTTCATGTACATTGTCACCTCTTTTTTATGTTTCACTACACAGAGCTGTACTACATGTACATTGTCACCTCTTTTTTATGTTTCACTACACAGAGCTGTACTTCATGTACATTGTCACCTCTTTTTTATGTTTCACTACACAAAGCTGTACTTCATGTACATTGTCACCTCTTTTTTATGTTTCACTACAGAGCTGTACTTCATGCACATTGTCACCTCTTTTTTATGTTTCACTACACAGAGCTGTACTTCATGTACATTGTCACCTCTTTTTTATGTTTCACTACACAGAGCTGTACTTCATGTACATTGTCACCTCTTTTTTATGTTTCACTACACAAAGCTGTACTTCATGTACATTGTCACCTCTTTTTTATGTTTCACTACAGAGTTGTACTTCATGCACATTGTCACCTCTTTTTTATGTTTCACTACACAGAGCTGTACTTCATGTACATTGTCACCTCTTTTGTATGTTTCACTACACAGAGCTGTACTTCATGTACATTGTCACCTCTTTTTTATGTTTCACTACACACAGCTGTACTTCGTGTACATTGTCATCTCTTTTTTATATTTCACTACAGAGTTGTACTTCATGTACATTGTCACCTTTTTGCATATTTCACTAAACACAGCTGTACTTCAGGTATCTTGTCACCTCTTTTTCATATTTCACTACACACAGCTGTACTCCATGTACATTGTCACCTCATTTTTTTTATGTTTCATTACACAGAGCTGTACTTCATGCACATTGTCATCTCTTTTTTATGTTTCACTACACACAGCTGTACTTCATGTACATTGTCACCTCTTTTTTATGTTTCACTACAGAGCTGTACTTCATGTACATTGTCACCTCTTTTTTATGTTTCACTACACACAGCTGTACTTCATGTACATTGTTATCTCTTTTTTATATTTCAATACACACAGCTGTACTTCATGTATATTGTCACCTCTTTTTTATGTTTCACTACACAGAACTGTACTTCATGTACATTGTCACCTCTTTTTTATGTTTCACTTCACACAGCTGTACTTCATGTACATTGTCACCTCTTTTTGATTATTCACTACACAGAACTGTACATCATGTACATTGTCACCTCTTTTTTTATATTTCACTACACAGAGCTGTACTACATGTACATTGTCACCTCTTTTTTATGTTTCACTACAGAGACCTGTATTTCATGTACACTGTCACCTCTATTTTATGTTGCACTACCCACAGCTGTACTTCATTTACATTGTCACCTCTTTTTTCTGTTTCACTACACACAGCTGTACTTCATGTACATTGTCACCTCTTTTTTATGTTTCACTACACAGAGCTGTACTTCATGCACATTGTCACCTCTTATTAATGTTTCACTACACAGAGCTGTACTTCATGTACATTGTCACCTCTTTTTCATATTTCACTACACAGAGCTGTACTTCATGCACATTGTCATCTCTTTTTTATGTTTCACTACACACAGCTGTACTTCATGTACATTGTCATCTCTTTTTTATATTTCACTACAGAGTTGTACTTCATGTACATTGTCACCTTTTTGCATATTTCACTAAACACAGCTGTACTTCAGGTATCTTGTCACCTCTTTTTCATATTTCACTACACACAGCTGTACTCCATGTACATTGTCACCTCATTTTTTTTATGTTTCATTACACAGAGCTGTACTTCATGCACATTGTCATCTCTTTTTTATGTTTCACTACACACAGCTGTACTTCATGTACATTGTCACCTCTTTTTTATGTTTCACTACAGAGCTGTACTTCATGTACATTGTCACCTCTTTTTTATGTTTCACTACACACAGCTGTACTTCATGTACATTGTCACCTCTTTTTTATGTTTCACTACACACAGAGCTGTACTTCATGTACATTGTCACCTTTTTGCATATTTCACTACACACAGCTGTACTTCATGCACATTGTCACCTCTTTTTTTATGTTTCACTACACACTGCTGTACTTCATCTACATTGTCACCTCTTTTTTTATGCTTCACTACACACAGCTGTACTTCATGCACATTGTCACCTCTTTATTATGTTTCACTACAGCATTTTTATGTATTATTCCTCTTTTTTATGTTTCACTTCACACCATTTTTATTTATTATTATATAATGATTTATTCTATAGGTCGAAATTCCTATCAGGCCACATAACTGTTAATTCTGATATTGTGTGATTAAAAATCATATTGACTTGGTTGAATATCTTTTAAACAGGAATCTTTGTTTTTAATAGAGGACAGGACTGTTGGACATAATTTTGAAAGTGTACCAATCAATGACCATTCAAATATTGGATCGGTGGTTTTATTTACAAGTAGATTTTTACGTGTGTTTTTTTTTTATCAAAACAAGTGTGGACACAGAAATGTGCTGTCCAAAAGGCAAGTGTGGATGTCAATATTTCATATTATTAATTAACTTTAAAAAAAAAATTCATGGACACAGGGGTCCTGGATTTTTTTAATAAAAAACTAATCCTGGATTATTATTTTTGCTTAAAGTGTTTTTATTTCAAATTTTCATCATAGGATATAAAATTGTATCATTAATAATAAATTAATAAATAATAAATTCAGATTTTCTATTTAAAATAAATCTCATTTACAAAACCACTAATGTTTGTTCAATTTGTAATGCTGATTTAAGCTTTAGTCGCAACAAATTTTTATTTTTCTCTTTAAACTGTCGAAACATAACATTTATAAAATTCACCCCCTCCCTTTTCCACTTTTTTCTTGTTTAAATCAATGATCAACAATATTCCAGAATCAAACAAATGAATAAATATAACAGATTTCTTTTACATGCATCTTTTTACCATGCGGAGTCAGTGTGTTTTAAATCGGTCATCCAATCAGGACGCTCATTATTCTTGTCCAAGATAAAAATACATCGCTAAAATTACCTGTGGGTGTTTCCCCACTTCAACTCGTAAATTTACATAGAAATCGAAGATATTTCGTCATAAAACTTCACACATGGTTTTGTCTATCATATTTCTTGAAGACAAACATAAAATTTTATTGCATTTATCAATAGTTTATGAGTATCAACAGTTTTTTCAACACCGTATCTGTTTCTCGATACAGCCGCAACTTCAACTCGTAAATTTACATAGAAATCAGAGATATTTCGTCATAAAACTTCACACATGGTTTTGTCTATCATATTTCTTGAAGACAAACATAAATTTTATTGCATTTATCAATATTTTATGAGTATCAACAGTTTTTCCAACACCGTATCTGTTTCTCGATACAGCCGCCCGATTACAGTGACCCGTGACCCAGATTAGCACGTTCCAGCAGTTTTTTTCTTAATAATGTTGTTTAATAAGCCTACATATTTGTAGTTTGCATAATTGGTATAAATCAGCTGAAAGAAAAAGAAAAATTTCACAGGAAATCCCAAAATATATGTTGAACAAAAATGCATTATCATGCAGCTACTATTTTAAATATATCACTGTACTTAAATAGCCCAAGACTGATTAAACCTTTCAGAACAGATGGAGAAATTTACTGGATAAGAGAATTAGGGACTGAAATGCTGTATGGTTGTAATGACTAATGTCTATATAGAGGGAGTTGGTAACATTAAAAGCTCTGACAATAGTATTGTCAATGTAAAAACAGAGACCGACATATCTATCATAGCCATGGTAAGAACAATTATTATGGTCCTAAAATACTCATTGGAACCTATGATGATATCCTTTTATGCATTCACAAACAGTTGGGCATTCACTAAGATGAGAGGTTTGGGCCCTTAAAGGAGTTTATCTAAGCCAGAAGAGTGAAACACAATTTAGCAAAAGTATATGTTATGTAGCATTCTAGAAAATATCACATATCATATGTACCAATGGTAATATTTTTTTTTATATCAGGACTGGGTTGCACAAACATCAATTAAGTTAATAGTGAATTAAGATTTAATAGTCTATTAAATAGCTAATTGTAAATAAGTTAATAGTATGAGTTAATAACGTTGCTTGACCATCAATTAGATTGTCTATTAGTTAATAATAAATTAACCTTCAATTAAGTTAAAATCGATCCCATAATTAATTACGGCGTGACGCATCAGTTAGCAACTTCTTTTAAACCTCTAGATTTTTCTCTGATAATAGATGGAGTTCAATGATTGCTTAATATGGCAGGTTGCTGCAAAAGTAGTTGCGGAACCATCGTGCGTACAGGCGCGGTCACATGATACGATTTTCCAGCCGATATTTCCTTGCGATATTCTTTCGGCAAAAATCTTATGATGTGAACTCAAAAGTCGAATAACAAAATCGCTTCAAAATTGGTTGGAGTTCTATTTCCATCGACAGTCTGATGATAATCGTATCATGAGAACGGTAAAAGAAATTTGATCTGATTTTAATTGAAATATCAATTTAGTGAACATTTTACGGTATGCCTGTTCTCTGATAAAATCTGTTTTTGTCATTTTATTTATTTCCTACTTCCCCACTGTTCTGTTTCGGCTTTTGCAACATTTCAAAAGAATATAAAAAACCCATAATATTTGATATGTCTTCTGTAATAATTATTCTGCCGAGTTCATGAGTGACACAGACATCTATCAATCTTAACTAATATTAAATTAAATGAAAAATAATCATCAGTTCCCGATTTTAACAACAAATACAATACAAGTATCGATGATTTTGTATGTACATCAACAATTTTCAGTTAAATATGCCACCCCGTAATCATATATAAAATGTAATAAAAATCAATTAAATAATGTGTTGACGAGAAAGACTACATTGTATTTATTCTGAAATGTTTCTTTGAACATCCAGAATATATGTTTATTTATTTAGAAGGAAAATATAACTCTTTAAAAGGAAATTAAATTATTTTAGGCACCATAATGGTCATAGATGAAAAATGTCAACTGTGTCAATAATGTGAGAAAATAATACACTGTCGCAACAATTAGAGGCAAAATTGAAATACCTCACACAGCAGGGCTCCTCACTTTCGCTTTACACATGAACAGGGGTGGTTTTAAAATTAAAACAGTACTGATAATTGTGTGTATCATTGAAAATCTTTCTTTCAATAATTTGTACACTTTTTGTCACCTATCTTTCAATCCTTTTATGTAGTCTACACTGCAAGATACTTAAACATAAGCAATTTTTTTTAGCTATATCATGGCGAGAACAAGTTAATTTTCAATGAAATGATGATAAGGTCCACTTTGAACTAGACCTACACACTTAAATAGTTGGATTTTTATAGTGTAAGCTCAATGAAACAACACTCCGCGGATAGACATATGTCGCCCCACTCGAACACATTATCCTGATTGCGAGCCAACCAGTCTTTGCTCTTTCTGCGTGCTTGGCGGAAAAAAAACCCAGACCAAGGAGAAAAGCTTGTTCCTAATACTTTCATAATGTTAATTATCTTATTTACAGAATGAAATCCTGCTCATATTCATACCCCGACTTGTTTTCAAGGACCTGATGATTGTTAAATATTTATAAAAAAAATTTCGAATCAAAATCGATAGTATGATCACTTGGCCAATGGACATAACTGTGTCATCTCGTATGATGTTTGTTTTCTTACATTTTTTTTAAGGTTCCAGTTCTGTCAAATCAATCACTGTAAGTTATCTATAATGGTGATTGTTGGTACAAAGCGACATAAGTACTTGCATGGCATCTATGTTTAATTTACAATTAAGAATTTAATAGTGCTCGTTTGTACAATTAAATATATTAGAAAGTTAATAGTCTAGTAATGTTAATTGACGTTTGTGCAACAGAAATAATTCACTATTAATTTTAATAGTACTTTTTGTGCAACCCAGTCCTGGTCATTAAGCGTTATAATCAGTTTCCAAATTAATCCAATATATCCCCAAAATTTTCAATATTTTGACTATGAGCATACCTAATGAAAGTTAATCCAGAAACATGCACTGGGTAAAATACCTCTTCTGGTGGACTATTAGTCCCTGAAGGCATCATCCACCCAGTAGTCAGTACACTGGGTCAATACCTCTTCTGGTGGACTATTAGTCCCTGATGGCATCATCCACCCAGTAGTCAGTACACTGGGTCAATACCTCTTCTGGTGGACTATTAGTCCCTGATGGCATCATCCACCCAGTAGTCAGTACACTGGGTCAATACCTCTTCTGGTGGACTATTAGTCCCTGATGGCATCATCCACCCAGTAGTCAGTACACTGGGTCAATACCTCTTCTGGTGGACTATTAGTCCCTGATGGCATCATCCACCCAGTAGTCAGTACATTGATACTGACATGGTTTATTGGATATATTTATGTTTTAAACATAATGTCAATCTCCCTCAGGCACAACAGATCTTAGATGATTTTTGCCCACCTGTTTAGGGTGTTTGGTTTTATTGCTCCAAAACACTTTTAAATTATTTGGTTTTTCAATCTTTTAACTATGAGTGGTAGTACTTTAGTGAAGGTTGTAGAAAAGTGTTGTGTACTAAATTAGATATCTACTGTTTTATTACTATCATTGGGTCTATACTTCTGCTGGTAGACTACATTTTTATTACTATCATTGGGTCTATACTTCTGCTGGTGGACTACATTTTTATTACTATCATTGGGTCTATACTTCTGCTGGTAGACTACATTTTTATTACTATCATTGGGTCTATACTTCTGCTGGTGGACTACATTTTTATTACTATCATTGGGTCTAAACTTCTGCTGGTAGACTACATTTGTATTACTATCATTGGGTCTATGCTTCTGCTGGTGGACTACCTTTTTATTACTATCATTGGGTCTATACTTCTGCTGGTGGACTACATTTTTATTACTATCACTGGGTGTATACTTCTGCTGGTGGACTACATTTTTATTAATATCATTGGGTTTATACTTCTGCTGGTGGACTACATTTTTATTACTATCATTGGGTCTATACTTCTGCTGGTGGACTACATTTTTATTACTATCATTGGGTCTATGCTTCTGCTGGTGGACTACCTTTTTATTACTATCATTGGGTCTATACTTCTGCTGGTGGACTACATTTTTATTACTATCACTGGGTGTATACTTCTGCTGGTGGACTACATTTTTATTAATATCATTGGTTCTATACTTCTGCTGGTGGACTACATTTTTATTACTATCATTGGGTCTATGCTTCTGCTGGTGGACTACCTTTTTATTACTATCATTGGGTCTATACTTCTGCTGGTGGACTACATTTTTATTACTATCACTGGGTGTATACTTCTGCTGGTGGACTACATTTTTATTAATATCATTGGTTCTATACTTCTGCTGGTGGACTACATTTTTATTACTATCACTGGGTGTATACTTCTGCTGGTGGACTACATTTTTATTACTATCACTGGGTGTATATTTCTGCTGGTGGACTACATTTTTATTAATATCATTGGGTCTATACTTCTGCTGGTGAACTACATTTGTATTACTATCATTGGGTCTATACTTCTGCTGGTGGACTACATTTTTATTACTATCATTGGGTCTATACTTCTGCTGGTGGACTACATTTTTATTACTATCATTGGGTCTATACTTCTGCTGGTGGACTATAATTTTATTACTATCATTGGGTCTATGCTTCTGCTGGTGGACTACATTTTTATTACTATCATTGGGTCTATGCTTCTGCTGGTGAACTACATTTGTATTACTATCATTGGGTCTATACTTCTGTTGGTGGACTACATTTTTATTACTATCATTGGGTCTATACTTCTGCTGGTGGACTACATTTTTATTACTATCATTGGGTCTATACTTCTGCTGGTGGACTATATTTTTATTACTATCATTGGGTCTATGCTTCTGCTGGTGGACTACCTTTTTATTACTATCATTGGGTCTATACTTCTGCTGGTGGACTACATTTTTATTACTATCACTGGGTGTATACTTCTGCTGGTGGACTACATTTTTATTAATATCATTGGGTCTATGCTTCTGCTGGTGGACTACCTTTTTATTACTATCATTGGGTCTATACTTCTGCTGGTGGACTACATTTTTATTACTATCATTGGGTGTATACTTCTGTTGGTGGACTACATTTTTATTAATATCATTGGGTCTATACTTCTGCTGGTGGACTACATTTTTATTACTATCATTGGGTCTATACTTCTGCTGGTGGACTACATTTTTATTACTATCATTGGGTATATGCTTCTGCTGGTGGACTACATTTTTATTACTATCATTGGGTCTATACTTCTGCTGGTGGACTACATTTTTATTACTATCACTGGGTGTATACTTCTGCTGGTGGACTACATTTTTATTACTATCACTGGGTGTATACTTCTGCTGGTGGACTACATTTTTATTACTATCATTGGGTCTATACTTCTGCTGGTGAACTACATTTGTATTACTATCATTGGGTCTATACTTCTGCTGGTGGACTACATTTTTATTACTATCATTGGGTCTATGCTTCTGCTGGTGGACTACATTTTTATTACTATCATTGGGTCTATACTTCTGCTGGTGGACTATATTTTTATTACTATCAATGGGTGTATACCTCTGCTGGTGGACTACATTTTTACTACTATCATTGGGTCTATACTTCTGCTGGTGGACTACATTTTTATTACTATCATTGGGTCTATACCTCTGCTGGTGGACTACATTTGTATTACTATCATTGGGTCTATACTTCTGCTGGTGGACTACATTTTTATTACTATCATTGGGTCTATACCTCTGCTGGTGGACTACATTTGTATTACTATCATTGGGTCTATACTTCTGCTGGTGGACTACATTTTTATTACTATCACTGGGTGTATACTTCTGCTGGTGGACTATATTTTTATTACTATCATTGGGTCTATACTTCTGCTGGTGGACTACATTTTTATTACTATCATTGGGTCTATGCTTCTGCTGGTGGACTACATTTTTATTACTATCATTGGGTCTATACTTCTGCTGGTGGACTATATTTTTATTACTATCAATGGGTGTATACCTCTGCTGGTGGACTACATTTTTATTACTATCATTGGGTCTATACTTCTGCTGGTGGACTACATTTTTATTACTATCATTGGGTCTATACCTCTGCTGGTGGACTACATTTGTATTACTATCATTGTGTCTATACTTCTGCTGGTGGACTACATTTTTATTACTATCATTGGGTCTATTCTTCTGCTGGTGGACTACATTTTTATTACTATCATTGGGTCTATACCTCTGCTGGTGGACTACATTTTTATTACTATCATTGGGTCTATGCTTCTGCTGGTGGACTACATTTTTATTACTATCATTGGGTCTATACTTCTGCTGGTGGACTACATTTGTATTACTATCATTGGGTCTATGCTTCTGCTGGTGGATTACATTTGTATTACTATCATTGGGTCTATACTTCTGCTGGTGGACTACATTTTTATTACTATCATTGGGTCTATACTTCTGCTGGTGGACTACATTTGTATTACTATCATTGGGTCTATGCTTCTGCTGGTGGATTACATTTGTTTTACTATCATTGGGTCTATACTTCTGCTGGTGGACTACATTTTTATTACTATCATTGGGTCTATACTTCTGCTGGTGGACTACATTTTTATTAATATCATTGGGTCTATACTTCTGCTGGTGGACTACATTTTTATTACTATCATTGGGTCTATACCTCTGCTGGTGGACTACATTTTTATTACTATCATTGGGTCTATACTTCTGCTGGAGGACTACATTTTTATTACTATCATTGGGTCTATACTTCTGCTGGTGGACTACATTTTTATTACTATCATTGGGTCTATGCTTCTGCTGGTGGACTACATTTTTATTACTATCATTGGGTCTATACTTCTGCTGGTGGACTATATTTTTATTAATATCATTGGGTCTATACCTCTGCTGGTGGACTACATTTTTATTACTATCATTGGGTCTATACTTCTGCTGGTGGACTACATTTTTATTACTATCATTGGATCTATGCTTCTGCTGGTGGACTACATTTTTATTACTATCATTGGGTCTATACTTCTGCTGGTGGACTATATTTTTATTACTATCATTGGGTGTATACCTCTGCTGGTGGACTACATTTTTATTACTATCACTGGGTGTATACTTCTGCTGGTGGACTATATTTTTATTAATATCATTGGGTTTATACTTCTGCTGGTGGACTACATTTTTATTACTATCATTGGGTCTATACTTCTGCTGGTGGACTATATTTTTATTACTATTATTGGGTCTATACTTCTGCTGGTGGACTACATTTTTATTACTATCATTGGGTCTATGCTTCTGCTGGTGGACTACATTTTTATTACTATCATTGGGTCTATACTTCTGCTGGTGGACTATATTTTTATTACTATCATTGGGTGTATACCTCTGCTGGTGGACTACATTTTTATTACTATCATTGGGTCTATACTTCTGCTGGTGGACTACATTTTTATTACTATCATTGGGTCTATACCTCTGCTGGTGGACTACATTTTTATTACTATCATTGGGTCTATACTTCTGCTGGTGGACTACATTTTTATTACTATCAATGGGTCTATACTTCTGCTGGTGGACTACATTTTTATTACTATCATTGGGTCTATACTTCTGCTGGTGGACTACATTTTTATTACTATCATTGGGTCTATACTTCTGCTGGTGGACTACATTTTTATTACTATCATTGGGTCTATACTTCTGCTGGTGGACTATATTTGTATTACTATCATTGGGTCTATGCTTCTGCTGGTGGATTACATTTGTATTACTATCATTGGGTCTATACTTCTGCTGGTGGACTACATTTTTATTACTATCATTGGGTCTATACTTCTGCTGGTGGACTACATTTGTATTACTATCATTGGGTCTATGCTTCTGCTGGTGGATTACATTTGTATTACTATCATTGGGTCTATACTTCTGCTGGTGGACTACATTTTTATTACTATCATTGGGTCTATACTTCTGCTGGTGGACTACATTTTTATTAATATCATTGGGTCTATACTTCTGCTGGTGGACTACATTTTTATTACTATCATTGGGTCTATGCTTCTGCTGGTGGACTACCTTTTTATTACTATCATTGGGTCTATACTTCTGCTGGTGGACTACATTTTTATTACTATCACTGGGTGTATACTTCTGCTGGTGGACTACATTTTTATTAATATCATTGGGTTTATACTTCTGCTGGTGGACTACATTTTTATTACTATCATTGGGTCTATACTTCTGCTGGTGGACTACATTTTTATTACTATCATTGGGTCTATGCTTCTGCTGGTGGACTACCTTTTTATTACTATCATTGGGTCTATACTTCTGCTGGTGGACTACATTTTTATTACTATCACTGGGTGTGTACTTCTGCTGGTGGACTACATTTTTATTAATATCATTGGTTCTATACTTCTGCTGGTGGACTACATTTTTATTACTATCACTGGGTGTATACTTCTGCTGGTGGACTACATTTTTATTACTATCACTGGGTGTATATTTCTGCTGGTGGACTACATTTTTATTAATATCATTGGGTCTATACTTCTGCTGGTGAACTACATTTGTATTACTATCATTGGGTCTATACTTCTGCTGGTGGACTACATTTTTATTACTATCATTGGGTCTATACTTCTGCTGGTGGACTACATTTTTATTACTATCATTGGGTCTATACTTCTGCTGGTGGACTATATTTTTATTACTATCATTGGGTCTATGCTTCTGCTGGTGGACTACATTTTTATTACTATCATTGGGTCTATGCTTCTGCTGGTGAACTACATTTGTATTACTATCATTGGGTCTATACTTCTGTTGGTGGACTACATTTTTATTACTATCATTGGGTCTATACTTCTGCTGGTGGACTACATTTTTATTAATATCATTGGGTCTATACTTCTGCTGGTGGACTATATTTTTATTACTATCATTGGGTCTATGCTTCTGCTGGTGGACTACCTTTTTATTACTATCATTGGGTCTATACTTCTGCTGGTGGACTACATTTTTATTACTATCACTGGGTGTATACTTCTGCTGGTGGACTACATTTTTATTAATATCATTGGGTCTATGCTTCTGCTGGTGGACTACCTTTTTATTACTATCATTGGGTCTATACTTCTGCTGGTGGACTACATTTTTATTACTATCATTGGGTGTATACTTCTGTTGGTGGACTACATTTTTATTAATATCATTGGGTCTATACTTCTGCTGGTGGACTACATTTTTATTAATATCATTGGGTCTATACTTCTGCTGGTGGACTACATTTTTATTACTATCATTGGGTATATGCTTCTGCTGGTGGACTACATTTTTATTACTATCATTGGGTCTATACTTCTGCTGGTGGACTACATTTTTATTACTATCACTGGGTGTATACTTCTGCTGGTGGACTACATTTTTATTACTATCACTGGGTGTATACTTCTGCTGGTGGACTACATTTTTATTACTATCATTGGGTCTATACTTCTGCTGGTGAACTACATTTGTATTACTATCATTGGGTCTATACTTCTGCTGGTGGACTACATTTTTATTACTATCATTGGGTCTATACTTCTGCTGGTGGACTACATTTACATTACTATCATTGGGTGTATACTTCTGCTGGTGGACTACATTTTTATTACTATCATTGGGTCTATACTTCTGCTGGTGGACTACATTTTTATTACTATCATTGGGTCTATACCTCTGCTGGTGGACTACATTTTTTATTACTATCATTGGGTCTATACTTCTGCTGGTGGACTACATTTTTATTACTATCATTGGGTCTATACTTCTGCTGGTGGACTACATTTTTATTACTATCATTGGGTCTATATTTCTGCTGGTGAACTACATTTACATTACTATCATTGGGTCTATACTTCTGCTGGTGGACTACATTTGTATTACTATCATTGGGTCTATACTTCTGCTGGTGGACTACATTTTTATTAATATCAGTGGGTCTATACTTCTGCTGTTGGACTACATTTTTATTACTACCATTGGGTCTATACTTCTGCTGGTGGACTACATTTTTATTACTATCATTGGGTCTATGCTTCTGCTGGTGGACTACATTTTTATTACTATCATTGGGTCTGTACTTCTGTTGGTAGACTACATTTACATAACTATCATTGGGTGTATACTTCTGCTGGTTGACTACATTTTTATTACTATCATTGGGTCTATACTTCTGCTGGTGGACTACATTTACATTACTATCATTGGGTGTATACTTCTGCTGGTGGACTACATTTTTATTACTATCATTGGGTCTATACTTCTGCTGGTGGACTAAATTTTTATTACTATCATTGGGTCTATACCTCTGCTGGTGGACTACATTTATTATTACTATCATTGGGTCTATACTTCTGCTGGTGGACTACATTTTTACTACTATCATTGGGTCTATACTTCTGCTGGTGGACTACATTTTTAATACTATCATTGGGTCTATACTTCTGCTGGTGGACTACATTTTTATTACTATCATTGGGTCTATACTTCTTCATGTGGACTATATTTTTATTACTATCATTGGGTCTCTGCTGGTGGACTACATTTGTATTACTATCATTGGGTGTATACTTCTGCTGGTGGACTACATTTTCATTACTATCATTGGGTCTATACCTCTGCTGGTGGACTACATTTTTATTACTATCATTGGGTCTATACTTCTGCTGGTGGACTATTAGTCCCTGGAAGGCATCATCTGACCAGTTGCCAGTGCTTCCGCAATGACATAGTTTATTAGATATATTTGAAATTTAGAGTTCCTAAATCACATAATTTATTAAAACTGAGGTCAATCTGCCTCGGGCATAGGTACCATAACTTAAGTAGATGTTGGCTATCCTGTTTATGCCAAAAAGTTTTCTTGCTAAAAGACTTTATAAAATTATTTAGCTTTCCAATCTTTTGACTAAGAGTGTACCTGATGAAGGTTATTCCAGATACATGTTATGCTCATTTAATTAGATATTTACTCTTCATTTCAGTAAAGTTAATCTAACTTCACATTTCAGAAACTACTGTATCTTGGGTAATTATTTTTTTATTAGGATTATTCCATGCACAAAATATCATTACTTAATTTTTGATCAACAAAATAAGTTTTGGTGAAGGAAGTCCAAGAATATATTAAGTTCTAAAATGGCAAATTAAAACAATATAAAAGATATGTCTTTACAATGACCATACTTACTAATACATGAATCAACAGGTAGAACTGGTGTCCATACATTTGTTGAATGACAATCATATATCTTTGTTTTTTTTCCATCATTGAAGATGTATCCACTATCACAGGTTACATTGCAACTTATGTTACCAGAGGTACATACAATGCTACCATTAGCAACACTCGTAGGGAAGGACTCTCTAAAACATGCATCAGCTAAAGGAAAGATAAACATGAAAAAATAATAAATGTCAGATAAGCACTATAATCAGAATGGCAAAGGTTCTCCATCTTTACAACCGTCTTAAATAGTCTTTATTTGATAGTGAGTTGTCGGGTGTTCAATGCTCAAATATCAACTTTTGAGTTAATGTCATGCATAGAACAAATAACATGATGATACATTAACCTGCTTTGTACTAAAATAACATGTTGAGCTGGATTACTTTTTTACATACTACTCGCTCACTGAAACAGCAGTCCATGGATAGACATGGAACTCCAATTGGACAAATTAGCCTGACTGTGAGCCAATTAATCTTTGCTCTTACTAACTAAGACACATAATCCTGGCTGCGAATCAAACAATCTTTTCTGTTACTGACTAAGACACATAATCCTGGCTGAGAATCAAACAATCTTTGCTCTTACTAACCTCAGTCACATACACCTGACTGTGAGACAAGCAATCTTTGCTCTTACTAACTCCAGTCACTTACACCTGACTGTGAGACAAGCAATCTTTGCTCTTACTAACCCCAGTCACATAAACCTGACTGTGAGACAAGCAATCTTTGCTCTTACTAACCTCAGTCACATAAACCTGACTGTGAGACAAGTAATCTTTGCTCTTACTAACTCCAGTCACATATACCTGACTGTGAGACAAGCAATCTTTGCTCTTACTAACCCCAGTCACATAAACCTGACTGTGAGACAAGTAATCTTTGCTCTTACTAACCCCAGTCACATAAACCTGACTGTGAGACAAGCAATCTTTGCTCTTACTAACCTCAGTCACATAAACCTGACTGTGAGACGAGCAATCTTTGCTCTTACTAACCTCAGTCACATAAACCTGACTGTGAGACAAGCAATCTTTGCTCTTACTAACCTCAGTCACATAAACCTGATTGTGAGACAAGCAATCTTTGCTCTTACTAACTCCAGTCACATAAACCTGACTGTGAGACAAGCAATCTTTGCTCTTACTAACCACAGTCACATAAACCTGACTGTGAGACAAGTAATCTTTGCTCTTACTAACCTCAGTCACATAAACCTGACTGTGAGACAAGCAATCTTTGCTCTTACTAACTCCAGTCACATAAACCTGACTGTGAGACAAGCAATCTTTGCTCTTACTAACCTCAGTCACATAAACCTGACTGAGACAAGTAATCTTTGCTCTTACTAACCTCAGTCACATAAACCTGACTGTGAGACAAGCAATCTTTGCTCTTACTAACCCCAGTCATATAAACCTGACTGTGAGACAAGCAATCTTTGCTCTTACTAACCCCAGTCACATAAACATGACTGTGAGACAAGCAATCTTTGCTCTTACTAACCTCAGTCACATAAACCTGACTGTGAGACAAGCAATCTTTGCTCTTACTAACCCCAGTCACATAAACCTGACAGTGAGACAAGCAATCTTTGCTCTTACTAACCTCAGTCACATAAACCTGACTGTGAGACAAGCAATCTTTGCTCTTACTAACCTCAGTCACATAAACCTGACTGTGAGACAAGCAATCTTTGCTCTTACTAACCTCAGCCACATAAACTTCACTGTCAGACAAGCAATCTTTGCTCTTACTAACCCCAGTCACATAAACCTGACTGTGAGACAAGCAATCTTTGCTCTTACTAACCCCAGTCACATAAACCTGACTGCGAGACAAGCAATCTTTGCTCTTACTAACCTCAGCCACATAAACCTGACTTGCGAGACAAGCAATCTTTGCTCTTACTAACCTCAGTCACATAAACCTGACTGTGAGACAAGCAAGCTTTGCTCTTACTAACCTCAGTCACATAAACCTGACTGTGAGACAAGCAATCTTTGCTCTTACTAACCCCAGTCACATAAACCTGACTGTGAGACAAGCAATCTTTGCTCTTACTAACCTCAGTCACATAAACCTGACTGTGAGACAAGCAATCTTTGCTCTTACTAACCTCAGTCACAATAAACCTGACTGTGAGACAAGCAATCTTTGCTCTTACTTACCCCAGTCACATAAACCTGACTGCAAGACAAGCAATCTTTGCTCTTACTAACCTCAGTCAAATAAACCTGACTGTGAGACAAGCAATCTTTGCTCTTACTAACCCTAGTCACATAAACCTGACTTGCGAGACAAGCAATCTTTGCTCTTACTAACCCCAGTCACATAAACCTGACTTGCGAGACAAGCAATCTTTGCTCTTACTAACCTCAGTCACATAAACCTGACTGTGAGACAAGCAATCTTTGCTCTTACTAACTCCAGTCACATAAACCTGACTGTGAGACAAGCAATCTTTGCTCTTACTAACCCCAGTCACATAAACCTGACTTGCGAGACAAGCAATCTTTGTTCTTACGAACCGCAGTCACATAAACCTGACTGAGACAAGCAATCTTTGCTCTTACTAACCCCAGTCACATAAACCTGACTTGCGAGACAAGCAATCTTTGCTCTTACTAACCCCAGTCACATAAACCTGACTTGCGAGACAAGCAATCTTGCTCTTACTAACCCCAGTCACATAAACCTGACTTGCGAGACAAGCAATCTTTGCTCTTACTAACCCCAGTCACATAAACCTGACTGTGAGACAAGCAATCTTTGCTCTTACTAACCCCAGTCACATAAACCTGACTAAGAGACAAGCAATCTTTGCTGTTACTAACCTCAGTCACATAAACCTGACTGCAAGACAAGCAATCTTTGCTCTTACTAACCCCAGTCACATAAACCTGACTGCAAGACAAGCAATCTTTGCTCTTACTAACCACAGTCACATAAACCTGACTGCAAGACAAGCAATCTTTGCTCTTACCAGTCCCAGTCACATAAACCTGACTGCGAGACAAGCAATCTTTGCTCTTACTAACCTCAGTCACATAAACCTGACTGTGAGACAAGCAATCTTTGCTCTTACTAACCCCAGTCACATAATCCTGACTGTGAGACAAGCAATCTTTGCTCTTATTAACCTCAGTCACATAAACCTGACTGCGAGACAAGCAATCTTTGCTCTTACTAACCTCAGTCACATAAACCTGACTACGAGACAAGCAATCTTTGCTGTTACTAACCTCAGTCAAATAAACCTGACTGTGAGACAAGCAATCTTTGCTCTTACTAACCTCAGTCACATAAACCTGACTGTGAGACAAGCAATCTTTGCTCTTACTAACCCCAGTCACATAATCCTGACTGAGAGACAAGCAATCTTTGCTCTTACTAACCTCAGTCACATAAACCTGACTGCGAGACAAGCAATCTTTGCTCTTAATAACCTCAGTCACATAAACCTGACTACGAGACAAGCAATCTTTGCTGTTACTAACCTCAGTCAAATAAACCTGACTGTGAGACAAGCAATCTTTGCTCTTACTAACCTCAGTCACATAAACCTGACTACGATACAAGCAATCTTTGCTCTTACTAACCCCGGTCACATAAACCTGACTGTGAGACAAGCAATCTTTGCTCTTACTAACCTCAGTCACATAAACCTGACTGTAAGACAAGCAATCTTTGCTCTTACTAACCTCAGTCACATAAACCTGACTACGAGACAAGCAATCTTTGCTCTTACTAACCCCAGTCACATAAACCTGACTGTGAGACAATCAATCTTTGCTCTTACTAACCCCAGTCACATAAACCTGACTGTGAGACAAGCAATCTTTGCTCTTACTAACTCCAGTCACATAAACCTGACTGCGAGACAAGCAATCTTTGCTCTTACTAACCCCAGTCACATACACCTGACTGTGAGACAAGCAATCTTTGCTCTTACTAACCTCAGTCACATAAACCTGACTGTGAGACAAGCAATCTTTGCTCTTACTAACACCAGTCACATAAACCTGACTGTGAGACAAGCAATCTTTGCTCTTACTAACCCCAGTCACATAAACCTGACTGTGAGACAAGCAATCTTTGCTCTTACTAACCCCGGTCACATAAACCTGACTGTGAGACAAGCAATCTTTGCTCTTACTAACTCCAGTCACATAATCCTGACTGTGAGACAAGCAATCTTTGCTCTTACTAACCTCAGTCACATAAACCTGACTGTGAGACAAGCAATCTTTGCTCTTACTAACCTCAGTCACATAAACCTGACTACGAGACAAGCAATCTTTGCTCTTACTAACCCCAGTCACATAAACCTGACTGTGAGACAAGCAATCTTTGCTCTTACTAACCCCAGTCACATAAACCTGACTGTGAGACAAGCAATCTTTGCTCTTACTAACTCCAGTCACATAAACCTGACTGCGAGACAAACAATCTTTGCTCTTACTAACCCCAGTCACATAAACCTGACTGCAAGACAAGCAATCTTTGCTCTTACTAACTCAGGACACATAAACCTGACTGCGAGACAAACAATCTTTGCTCTTACTAACCTCAGTCACATAAACCTGACTGTGAGACAAGCAATCTTTGCTCTTACTAACCTCAGTCACATAAACCTGACTGTGAGACAAGCAATCTTTGCTCTTACTAACTCCAGTCACATAAACCTGACTGTGAGACAAGCAATCTTTGCTCTTACTAACCCCAGTCACATAAACCTGACTGTGAGACAAGTAATCTTTGCTCTTACTAACCCCAGTCACATAAACCTGACTGTGAGACAAGTAATCTTTGCTCTTACTAACTCCAGTCACATAAACCTGACTGTGAGACAAGCAATCTTTGCTCTTACTAACCCCAGTCACATAAACCTGACTGTGAGACAAGCAATCTTTGCTCTTACTAACCTCAGTCACATAAACCTGACTGTGAGACAAGCAATCTTTGCTCTTACTAACCTCAGTCACATAAACCTGACTGTGAGACAAGCAATCTTTGCTCTTACTAACCTCAGTCACATAAACCTGACTGTGAGACAAGCAATCTTTGCTCTTACTACCTCCAGTCACATAAACCTGACTGCGAGACAAGTAATCTTTACTCTTACTAACCTCAGTCACATAAACCTGACTGTGAGACAAGCAATCTTTGCTCTTACTAACCTCAGTCATATAAACCTGACTGTGAGACAAGCAATCTTTGCTCTTACTAACCTCAGTCATATAAACCTGACTGTACGCTAGACAAGAAATCTTTGCTCTTACTAACTTTGGACACATAAACCTGACTGCGAGACAAGCAATCTTTGCTATTACTAACCCCAGTCACATAAACCTGAGTGAGAGACAACCAATCTTTGCTCTTACTAACCTCAGTCACATAAACCTGACTGCAAGACAAGCAATCTTTGCTCTTACTAACCTCAGTCACATAAACCTGACTGTGAGACAAGCAATCTTTGCTCTTACTAACCCCAGTCACATAAACCTGACTGTGAGACAAGCAATCTTTGCTCTTACTAACGTCAGTCACATAAACCTGACTGTGAGACAAGCAATCTTTGCTCTTACTAACCCCAGTCACATAAACCTGACTGTGAGACAATCAATCTTTGCTCTTACTAACCTCAGTCACATAAACCTGACTGTGAGACAAGTAATCTTTGCTCTTACTAACCTCAGTTACATAAATCTGACTGTGAGACAAGCAATCTTTGCTCTTACTAACTCCAGTCACATAAACCTGACTGTGAGACAAGCAATCTTTGCTCTTACTAACCTCAGTCACATAAACATGACTGTGAGACAATCAATCTTTGCTCTTTCTAACTCCAGTGACATAAACCTGACTGTGAGACAAGTAATCTTTACTCTTACTAACCTCAGTCACATAAACCTGACTGTGAGACAATCAATCTTTGCTCTTACTAACCTCAGTCACATAAACCTGACTGTGAGACAAGCAATCTTTGCTCTTACTAACCCCAGTCACATAAACCTGACTGTGAGACAAGCAATCTTTGCTCTTACTAACCTCAGTCACATAAACCTGACTGTGAGACAAGTAATCTTTGCTCTTACTAACCCCAGTCACATAAACCTGACTGTGAGACAATCAATCTTTGCTCTTACTAACCTCAGTCACATAAACCTGACTGTGAGACAAGCTATCTTTGCTCTTACTAACCTCAGTCACATAAACCTGACTGTGAGACAAGCAATCTTTGCTCTTACTAACCCCAGTCACATAAACCTGACTGTGAGACAAGCAATCTTTGCTCTTACTAACCTCAGTCACATAAACCTGACTGTGAGACAAGCAATCTTTGCTCTTACTAACCTCAGTCACATAAACCTGACTGTGAGACAAGCAATCTTTGCTCTTACTAACTCCAGTCACATAAACCTGAGTGTGAGACAAGCAATCTTTGCTCTTACTAACCTCAGTCACATAAACCTGACTGTGAGACAAGTAATCTTTGCTCTTCCTAACCTCAGTCACATAAACCTGACTGTGAGACAATCAATCTTTGCTCTTACTAACCCCAGTCACATAAACCTGACTGCAAGACAAGCAATCTTTGCTCTTACTAACCCCAGTCACATAAACCTGACTGCAAGACAAGCAATCTTTGCTCTTACCAGTCCCAGTCACATAAACCTGACTGCGAGACAAGCAATCTTTGCTCTTACTAACCTCAGTCACATAAACCTGACTGTGAGACAAGCAATCTTTGCTCTTACTAACCCCAGTCACATAAACCTGACTGTGAGACAATCAATCTTTGCTCTTACTAACCTCAGTCACATAAACCTGACTGTGAGACAAGCAATCTTTGCTCTTACTAACCCCAGTCACATAAACCTGACTGTGAGACAAGCAATCTTTGCTCTTACTAACCTCAGTCACATAAACCTGACTGTGAGACAAGTAATCTTTGCTCTTACTAACCCCAGTCACATAAACCTGACTGTGAGACAATCAATCTTTGCTCTTACTAACCTCAGTCACATAAACCTGACTGTGAGACAAGCTATCTTTGCTCTTACTAACCTCAGTCACATAAACCTGACTGTGAGACAAGCAATCTTTGCTATTACTAACCCCAGTCACATAAACCTGACTGTGAGACAAGCAATCTTTGCTCTTACTAACCTCAGTCACATAAACCTGACTGTGAGACAAGCAATCTTTGCTCTTACTAACCTCAGTCACATAAACCTGACTGTGAGACAAGCAATCTTTGCTCTTACTAACTCCAGTCACATAAACCTGAGTGTGAGACAAGCAATCTTTGCTCTTACTAACCTCAGTCACATAAACCTGACTGTGAGACAAGTAATCTTTGCTCTTCCTAACCTCAGTCACATAAACCTGACTGCAAGACAAGCAATCTTTGCTCTTACTAACCCCATTCACATAAACCTGACTGCAAGACAAGCAATCTTTGCTCTTACTAACCCCAGTCACATAAACCTGACTGCAAGACAAGCAATCTTTGCTCTTACCAGTCCCAGTCACATAAACCTGACTGCGAGACAAGCAATCTTTGCTCTTACTAACCTCAGTCACATAAACCTGACTGTGAGACAAGCAATCTTTGCTCTTACTAACCCCAGTCACATAATCCTGACTGTGAGACAAGCAATCTTTGCTCTTATTAACCTCAGTCACATAAACCTGACTGCGAGACAAGCAATCTTTGCTCTTACTAACCTCAGTCACATAAACCTGACTACGAGACAAGCAATCTTTGCTGTTACTAACCTCAGTCAAATAAACCTGACTGTGAGACAAGCAATCTTTGCTCTTACTAACCTCAGTCACATAAACCTGACTGTGAGACAAGCAATCTTTGCTCTTACTAACCCCAGTCACATAATCCTGACTGAGAGACAAGCAATCTTTGCTCTTACTAACCTCAGTCACATAAACCTGACTGAGAGACAAGCAATCTTTGCTCTTAATAACCTCAGTCACATAAACCTGACTACGAGACAAGCAATCTTTGCTGTTACTAACCTCAGTCAAATAAACCTGACTGTGAGACAAGCAATCTTTGCTCTTACTAACCTCAGTCACATAAACCTGACTACGAGACAAGCAATCTTTGCTCTTACTAACCCCAGTCACATAAACCTGACTGTGAGACAAGCAATCTTTGCTCTTACTAACCTCAGTCACATAAACCTGACTGTGAGACAAGCAATCTTTGCTCTTACTAACCTCAGTCACATAAACCTGACTACGAGACAAGCAATCTTTGCTCTTACTAACCCCAGTCACATAAACCTGACTGTGAGACAAGCAATCTTTGCTCTTACTAACCCCAGTCACATAAACCTGACTGTGAGACAAGCAATCTTTGCTCTTACTAACTCCAGTCACATAAACCTGACTGCGAGACAAGCAATCTTTGCTCTTACTAACCCCAGTCACATACACCTGACTGTGAGACAAGCAATCTTTGCTCTTACTAACCTCAGTCACATAAACCTGACTGTGAGACAAGCAATCTTTGCTCTTACTAACCCCAGTCACATAAACCTGACTGTGAGACAAGCAATCTTTGCTCTTACTAACCCCAGTCACATAAACCTGACTGTGAGACAAGCAATCTTTGCTCTTACTAACCCCGGTCACATAAACCTGACTGTGAGACAAGCAATCTTTGCTCTTACTAACTCCAGTCACATAATCCTGACTGTGAGACAAGCAATCTTTGCTCTTACTAACCTCAGTCACATAAACCTGACTGTGAGACAAGCAATCTTTGCTCTTACTAACCTCAGTCACATAAACCTGACTACGAGACAAGCAATCTTTGCTCTTACTAACCCCAGTCACATAAACCTGACTGTGAGACAAGCAATCTTTGCTCTTACTAACCCCAGTCACATAAACCTGACTGTGAGACAAGCAATCTTTGCTCTTACTAACTCCAGTCACATAAACCTGACTGCGAGACAAACAATCTTTGCTCTTACTAACCCCAGTCACATAAACCTGACTGCAAGACAAGCAATCTTTGCTCTTACTAACTCAGGACACATAAACCTGACTGCGAGACAAACAATCTTTGCTCTTACTAACCTCAGTCACATAAACCTGACTGTGAGACAAGCAATCTTTGCTCTTACTAACCTCAGTCACATAAACCTGACTGTGAGACAAGCAATCTTTGCTCTTACTAACCCCAGTCACATAAACCTGACTGAGACAAGTAATCTTTGCTCTTACTAACCCCAGTCACATAAACCTGACTGTGAGACAAGTAATCTTTGCTCTTACTAACTCCAGTCACATAAACCTGACTGTGAGACAAGCAATCTTTGCTCTTACTAACCCCAGTCACATAAACCTGACTGTGAGACAAGCAATCTTTGCTCTTACTAACCTCAGTCACATAAACCTGACTGTGAGACAAGCAATCTTTGCTCTTACTAACCTCAGTCACATAAACCTGACTGTGAGACAAGCAATCTTTGCTCTTACTAACCTCAGTCACATAAACCTGACTGTGAGACAAGCAATCTTTGCTCTTACTAACTCCAGTCACATAAACCTGACTGCGAGACAAGTAATCTTTACTCTTACTAACCTCAGTCACATAAACCTGACTGTGAGACAAGCAATCTTTGCTCTTACTAACCTCAGTCATATAAACCTGACTGTGAGACAAGCAATCTTTGCTCTTACTAACACAGGACACATAAACCTGACTGCGAGACAAGCAATCTTTGCTATTACTAACCCCAGTCACATAAACCTGAGTGAGAGACAACCAATCTTTGCTCTTACTAACCTCAGTCACATAAACCTGACTGCAAGACAAGCAATCTTTGCTCTTACTAACCCCAGTCACATAAACCTGACTGTGAGACAAGTAATCTTTGCTCTTACTAACTCCAGTCACATAAACCTGACTGTGAGACAAGCAATCTTTGCTCTTACTAACCCCAGTCACATAAACCTGACTGTGAGACAAGCAATCTTTGCTCTTACTAACCCCAGTCACATAAACCTGACTGTGAGACAAGCAATCTTTGCTCTTACTAACCTCAGTCACATAAACCTGACTGTGAGACAAGCAATCTTTGCTCTTACTAACCCCAGTCACATAAACCTGACTGTGAGACAATCAATCTTTGCTCTTACTAACCTCAGTCACATAAACCTGACTGTGAGACAAGTAATCTTTGCTCTTACTAACCTCAGTTACATAAACCTGACTGTGAGACAAGCAATCTTTGCTCTTACTAACTCCAGTCACATAAACCTGACTGTGAGACAAGCAATCTTTGCTCTTACTAACCTCAGTCACATAAACCTGACTGTGAGACAATCAATCTTTGCTCTTTCTAACTCCAGTGACATAAACCTGACTGTGAGACAAGTAATCTTTACTCTTACTAACCTCAGTCACATAAACCTGACTGTGAGACAATCAATCTTTGCTCTTACTAACCTCAGTCACATAAACCTGACTGTGAGACAAGCAATCTTTGCTCTTACTAACCCCAGTCACATAAACCTGACTGTGAGACAAGCAATCTTTGCTCTTACTAACCTCAGTCACATAAACCTGACTGTGAGACAAGTAATCTTTGCTCTTACTAACCCCAGTCACATAAACCTGACTGTGAGACAATCAATCTTTGCTCTTACTAACCTCAGTCACATAAACCTGACTGCGAGACAAGCTATCTTTGCTCTTACTAACCTCAGTCACATAAACCTGACTGTGAGACAAGCAATCTTTGCTCTTACTAACCCCAGTCACATAAACCTGACTGTGAGACAAGCAATCTTTGCTCTTACTAACCCCAGTCACATAAACCTGACTGTGAGACAAGCAATCTTTGCTCTTACTAACCCCAGTCACATAAACCTGACTGTGAGACAAGCAATCTTTGCTCTTACTAACTCCAGTCACATAAACCTGACTGCGAGACAAACAATCTTTGCTCTTACTAACCTCAGTCACATAAACCTGACTGCAAGACAAGCAATCTTTGCTCTTACTAACTCAGGACACATAAACCTGACTGCGAGACAAACAATCTTTGCTCTTACTAACCCCAGTCACATAAACCTGACTGTGAGACAAGCAATCTTTGCTCTTACTAACCTCAGTCACATAAACCTGACTGTGAGACAAGCAATCTTTGCTCTTACTAACTCCAGTCACATAAACCTGACTGTGAGACAAGCAATCTTTGCTCTTACTAACCCCAGTCACATAAACCTGACTGAGACAAGTAATCTTTGCTCTTACTAACCCCAGTCACATAAACCTGACTGTGAGACAAGCAATCTTTGCTCTTACTAACCCCAGTCACATAAACCTGACTGTGAGACAAGCAATCTTTGCTCTTACTAACTCCAGTCACATAAACCTGACTGCGAGACAAGCAATCTTTGCTCTTACTAACCCCAGTCACATACACCTGACTGTGAGACAAGCAATCTTTGCTCTTACTAACCTCAGTCACATAAACCTGATTGTGAGACAAGCAATCTTTGCTCTTACTAACCCCAGTCACATAAACCTGACTGTGAGACAAGCAATCTTTGCTCTTACTAACCCCGGTCACATAAACCTGACTGTGAGACAAGCAATCTTTGCTCTTACTAACTCCAGTCACATAATCCTGACTGTGAGACAAGCAATCTTTGCTCTTACTAACCTCAGTCACATAAACCTGACTGTGAGACAAGCAATCTTTGCTCTTACTAACCTCAGTCACATAAACCTGACTACGAGACAAGCAATCTTTGCTCTTACTAACCCCAGTCACATAAACCTGACTGTGAGACAAGCAATCTTTGCTCTTACTAACCCCAGTCACATAAACCTGACTGTGAGACAAGCAATCTTTGCTCTTACTAACTTCAGTCACATAAACCTGACTGCGAGACAAACAATCTTTGCTCTTACTAACCCCAGTCACATAAACCTGACTGCAAGACAAGCAATCTTTGCTCTTACTAACTCAGGACACATAAACCTGACTGCGAGACAAACAATCTTTGCTCTTACTAACCTCAGTCACATAAACCTGACTGTGAGACAAGCAATCTTTGCTCTTACTAACCTCAGTCACATAAACCTGACTGTGAGACAAGCAATCTTTGCTCTTACTAACCCCAGTCACATAAACCTGACTGTGAGACAAGCAATCTTTGCTCTTACTAACCCCAGTCACATAAACCTGACTGAGACAAGTAATCTTTGCTCTTACTAACCCCAGTCACATAAACCTGACTGTGAGACAAGTAATCTTTGCTCTTACTAACTCCAGTCACATAAACCTGACTGTGAGACAAGCAATCTTTGCTCTTACTAACCCCAGTCACATAAACCTGACTGTGAGACAAGCAATCTTTGCTCTTACTAACCTCAGTCACATAAACCTGACTGTGAGACAAGCAATCTTTGCTCTTACTAACCTCAGTCACATAAACCTGACTGTGAGACAAGCAATCTTTGCTCTTACTAACCTCAGTCACATAAACCTGACTGTGAGACAAGCAATCTTTGCTCTTACTAACTCCAGTCACATAAACCTGACTGCGAGACAAGTAATCTTTACTCTTACTAACCTCAGTCACATAAACCTGACTGTGAGACAAGCAATCTTTGCTCTTACTAACCTCAGTCATATAAACCTGACTGTGAGACAAGCAATCTTTGCTCTTACTAACCTCAGTCATATAAACCTGACTGTACGCTAGACAAGAAATCTTTGCTCTTACTAACACAGGACACATAAACCTGACTGCGAGACAAGCAATCTTTGCTATTACTAACCCCAGTCACATAAACCTGAGTGAGAGACAACCAATCTTTGCTCTTACTAACCTCAGTCACATAAACCTGACTGCAAGACAAGCAATCTTTGCTCTTACTAACCTCAATCACATAAACCTGACTGTGAGACAAGCAATCTTTGCTCTTACTAACCCCAGTCACATAAACCTGACTGTGAGACAAGCAATCTTTGCTCTTACTAACCTCAGTCACATAAACCTGACTGTGAGACAAGCAATCTTTGCTCTTACTAACCCCAGTCACATAAACCTGACTGTGAGACAATCAATCTTTGCTCTTACTAACCTCAGTCACATAAACCTGACTGTGAGACAAGTAATCTTTGCTCTTACTAACCTCAGTTACATAAACCTGACTGTGAGACAAGCAATCTTTGCTCTTACTAACTCCAGTCACATAAACCTGACTGTGAGACAAGCAATCTTTGCTCTTACTAACCTCAGTCACATAAACCTGACTGTGAGACAATCAATCTTTGCTCTTTCTAACTCCAGTGACATAAACCTGACTGTGAGACAAGCAATCTTTACTCTTACTAACCTCAGTCACATAAACCTGACTGTGAGACAATCAATCTTTGCTCTTACTAACCTCAGTCACATAAACCTGACTGTGAGACAAGCAATCTTTGCTCTTACTAACCCCAGTCACATAAACCTGACTGTGAGACAATCAATCTTTGCTCTTACTAACCTCAGTCACATAAACCTGACTGTGAGACAAGTAATCTTTGCTCTTACTAACCCCAGTCACATAAACCTGACTGTGAGACAATCAATCTTTGCTCTTACTAACCTCAGTCACATAAACCTGACTGTGAGACAAGCTATCTTTGCTCTTACTAACCTCAGTCACATAAACCTGACTGTGAGACAAGCAATCTTTGCTCTTACTAACCCCAGTCACATAAACCTGACTGTGAGACAAGCAATCTTTGCTCTTACTAACCCCAGTCACATAAACCTGACTGTGAGACAAGCAATCTTTGCTCTTACTAACCCCAGTCACATAAACCTGACTGTGAGACAAGCAATCTTTGCTCTTACTAACCCCAGTCACATAAACCTGACTGTGAGACAAGCAATCTTTGCTCTTACTAACCCCAGTCACATAAACCTGACTGCAAGACAAGCAATCTTTGCTCTTACTAACTCAGGACACATAAACCTGACTGCGAGACAAACAATCTTTGCTCTTACTAACCTCAGTCACATAAACCTGACTGTGAGACAAGCAATCTTTGCTCTTACTAACCTCAGTCACATAAACCTGACTGTGAGACAAGCAATCTTTGCTCTTACTAACTCCAGTCACATAAACCTGACTGTGAGACAAGCAATCTTTGCTCTTACTAACCCCAGTCACATAAACCTGACTGAGACAAGTAATCTTTGCTCTTACTAACCCCAGTCACATAAACCTGACTGTGAGACAAGTAATCTTTGCTCTTACTAACTCCAGTCACATAAACCTGACTGTGAGACAAGCAATCTTTGCTCTTACTAACCCCAGTCACATAAACCTGACTGTGAGACAAGCAATCTTTGCTCTTACTAACCTCAGTCACATAAACCTGACTGTGAGACAAGCAATCTTTGCTCTTACTAACCTCAGTCACATAAACCTGACTGTGAGACAAGCAATCTTTGCTCTTACTAACCTCAGTCATATAAACCTGACTGTGAGACAAGCAATCTTTGCTCTTACTAACACAGGACACATAAACCTGACTGCGAGACAAGCAATCTTTGCTATTACTAACCCCAGTCACATAAACCTGAGTGAGAGACAACCAATCTTTGCTCTTACTAACCTCAGTCACATAAACCTGACTGCAAGACAAGCAATCTTTGCTCTTACTAACCTCAGTCACATAAACCTGACTGTGAGACAAGCAATCTTTGCTCTTACTAACCCCAGTCACATAAATCTGACTGTGAGACAAGCAATCTTTGCTCTTACTAACCTCAGTCACATAAACCTGACTGTGAGACAAGCAATCTTTGCTCTTACTAACCCCAGTCACATAAACCTGACTGTGAGACAATCAATCTTTGCTCTTACTAACCTCAGTCACATAAACCTGACTGTGAGACAAGTAATCTTTGCTCTTACTAACCTCAGTTACATAAACCTGACTGTGAGACAAGCAATCTTTGCTCTTACTAACTCCAGTCACATAAACCTGACTGTGAGACAAGCAATCTTTGCTCTTACTAACCTCAGTCACATAAACCTGACTGTGAGACAATCAATCTTTGCTCTTTCTAACTCCAGTGACATAAACCTGACTGTGAGACAAGTAATCTTTACTCTTACTAACCTCAGTCACATAAACCTGACTGTGAGACAATCAATCTTTGCTCTTACTAACCTCAGTCACATAAACCTGACTGTGAGACAAGCAATCTTTGCTCTTACTAACCCCAGTCACATAAACCTGACTGTGAGACAAGCAATCTTTGCTCTTACTAACCTCAGTCACATAAACCTGACTGTGAGACAAGTAATCTTTGCTCTTACTAACCCCAGTCACATAAACCTGACTGTGAGACAATCAATCTTTGCTCTTACTAACCTCAGTCACATAAACCTGACTGTGAGACAAGCTATCTTTGCTCTTACTAACCTCAGTCACATAAACCTGACTGTGAGACAAGCAATCTTTGCTCTTACTAACCCCAGTCACATAAACCTGACTGTGAGACAAGCAATCTTTGCTCTTACTAACCCCAGTCACATAAACCTGACTGTGAGACAAGCAATCTTTGCTCTTACTAACCCCAGTCACATAAACCTGACTGTGAGACAAGCAATCTTTGCTCTTACTAACTCCAGTCACATAAACCTGACTGCGAGACAAACAATCTTTGCTCTTACTAACCTCAGTCACATAAACCTGACTGCAAGACAAGCAATCTTTGCTCTTACTAACTCAGGACACATAAACCTGACTGCGAGACAAACAATCTTTGCTCTTACTAACCCCAGTCACATAAACCTGACTGTGAGACAAGCAATCTTTGCTCTTACTAACCTCAGTCACATAAACCTGACTGTGAGACAAGCAATCTTTGCTCTTACTAACTCCAGTCACATAAACCTGACTGTGAGACAAGCAATCTTTGCTCTTACTAACCCCAGTCACATAAACCTGACTGAGACAAGTAATCTTTGCTCTTACTAACCCCAGTCACATAAACCTGACTGTGAGACAAGCAATCTTTGCTCTTACTAACCCCAGTCACATAAACCTGACTGTGAGACAAGCAATCTTTGCTCTTACTAACTCCAGTCACATAAACCTGACTGCGAGACAAGCAATCTTTGCTCTTACTAACCCCAGTCACATACACCTGACTGTGAGACAAGCAATCTTTGCTCTTACTAACCTCAGTCACATAAACCTGACTGTGAGACAAGCAATCTTTGCTCTTACTAACCCCAGTCACATAAACCTGACTGTGAGACAAGCAATCTTTGCTCTTACTAACCCCGGTCACATAAACCTGACTGTGAGACAAGCAATCTTTGCTCTTACTAACTCCAGTCACATAATCCTGACTGTGAGACAAGCAATCTTTGCTCTTACTAACCTCAGTCACATAAACCTGACTGTGAGACAAGCAATCTTTGCTCTTACTAACCTCAGTCACATAAACCTGACTACGAGACAAGCAATCTTTGCTCTTACTAACCCCAGTCACATAAACCTGACTGTGAGACAAGCAATCTTTGCTCTTACTAACCCCAGTCACATAAACCTGACTGTGAGACAAGCAATCTTTGCTCTTACTAACTTCAGTCACATAAACCTGACTGCGAGACAAACAATCTTTGCTCTTACTAACCCCAGTCACATAAACCTGACTGCAAGACAAGCAATCTTTGCTCTTACTAACTCAGGACACATAAACCTGACTGCGAGACAAACAATCTTTGCTCTTACTAACCTCAGTCACATAAACCTGACTGTGAGACAAGCAATCTTTGCTCTTACTAACCCCAGTCACATAAACCTGACTGTGAGACAAGCAATCTTTGCTCTTACTAACCTCAGTCACATAAACCTGACTGTGAGACAAGCAATCTTTGCTCTTACTAACCCCAGTCACATAAACCTGACTGTGAGACAATCAATCTTTGCTCTTACTAACCTCAGTCACATAAACCTGACTGTGAGACAAGTAATCTTTGCTCTTACTAACCTCAGTTACATAAACCTGACTGTGAGACAAGCAATCTTTGCTCTTACTAACTCCAGTCACATAAACCTGACTGTGAGACAAGCAATCTTTGCTCTTACTAACCTCAGTCACATAAACCTGACTGTGAGACAATCAATCTTTGCTCTTTCTAACTCCAGTGACATAAACCTGACTGTGAGACAAGCAATCTTTACTCTTACTAACCTCAGTCACATAAACCTGACTGTGAGACAATCAATCTTTGCTCTTACTAACCTCAGTCACATAAACCTGACTGTGAGACAAGCAATCTTTGCTCTTACTAACCCCAGTCACATAAACCTGACTGTGAGACAAGCAATCTTTGCTCTTACTAACCTCAGTCACATAAACCTGACTGTGAGACAAGTAATCTTTGCTCTTACTAACCCCAGTCACATAAACCTGACTGTGAGACAATCAATCTTTGCTCTTACTAACCTCAGTCACATAAACCTGACTGTGAGACAAGCTATCTTTGCTCTTACTAACCTCAGTCACATAAACCTGACTGTGAGACAAGCAATCTTTGCTCTTACTAACCCCAGTCACATAAACCTGACTGTGAGACAAGCAATCTTTGCTCTTACTAACCCCAGTCACATAAACCTGACTGTGAGACAAGCAATCTTTGCTCTTACTAACCCCAGTCACATAAACCTGACTGTGAGACAAGCAATCTTTGCTCTTACTAACCCCAGTCACATAAACCTGACTGTGAGACAAGCAATCTTTGCTCTTACTAACTCCAGTCACATAAACCTGACTGCGAGACAAACAATCTTTGCTCTTACTAACCCCAGTCACATAAACCTGACTGCAAGACAAGCAATCTTTGCTCTTACTAACTCAGGACACATAAACCTGACTGCGAGACAAACAATCTTTGCTCTTACTAACCTCAGTCACATAAACCTGACTGTGAGACAAGCAATCTTTGCTCTTACTAACCTCAGTCACATAAACCTGACTGTGAGACAAGCAATCTTTGCTCTTACTAACTCCAGTCACATAAACCTGACTGTGAGACAAGCAATCTTTGCTCTTACTAACCCCAGTCACATAAACCTGACTGAGACAAGTAATCTTTGCTCTTACTAACCCCAGTCACATAAACCTGACTGTGAGACAAGTAATCTTTGCTCTTACTAACTCCAGTCACATAAACCTGACTGTGAGACAAGCAATCTTTGCTCTTACTAACTCCAGTCACATAAACCTGACTGTGAGACAAGCAATCTTTGCTCTTACTAACCCCAGTCACATAAACCTGACTGAGACAAGTAATCTTTGCTCTTACTAACCCCAGTCACATAAACCTGACTGTGAGACAAGCAATCTTTGCTCTTACTAACCCCAGTCACATAAACCTGACTGTGAGACAAGCAATCTTTGCTCTTACTAACTCCAGTCACATAAACCTGACTGCGAGACAAGCAATCTTTGCTCTTACTAACCCCAGTCACATACACCTGACTGTGAGACAAGCAATCTTTGCTCTTACTAACCTCAGTCACATAAACCTGACTGTGAGACAAGCAATCTTTGCTCTTACTAACCCCAGTCACATAAACCTGACTGTGAGACAAGCAATCTTTGCTCTTACTAACCCCAGTCACATAAACCTGACTGTGAGACAAGCAATCTTTGCTCTTACTAACCCCGGTCACATAAACCTGACTGTGAGACAAGCAATCTTTGCTCTTACTAACTCCAGTCACATAATCCTGACTGTGAGACAAGCAATCTTTGCTCTTACTAACCTCAGTCACATAAACCTGACTGTGAGACAAGCAATCTTTGCTCTTACTAACCTCAGTCACATAAACCTGACTACGAGACAAGCAATCTTTGCTCTTACTAACCCCAGTCACATAAACCTGACTGTGAGACAAGCAATCTTTGCTCTTACTAACCCCAGTCACATAAACCTGACTGTGAGACAAGCAATCTTTGCTCTTACTAACTCCAGTCACATAAACCTGACTGCGAGACAAACAATCTTTGCTCTTACTAACCCCAGTCACATAAACCTGACTGCAAGACAAGCAATCTTTGCTCTTACTAACTCAGGACACATAAACCTGACTGCGAGACAAACAATCTTTGCTCTTACTAACCTCAGTCACATAAACCTGACTGTGAGACAAGCAATCTTTGCTCTTACTAACCTCAGTCACATAAACCTGACTGTGAGACAAGCAATCTTTGCTCTTACTAACTCCAGTCACATAAACCTGACTGTGAGACAAGCAATCTTTGCTCTTACTAACCCCAGTCACATAAACCTGACTGAGACAAGTAATCTTTGCTCTTACTAACCCCAGTCACATAAACCTGACTGTGAGACAAGTAATCTTTGCTCTTACTAACTCCAGTCACATAAACCTGACTGTGAGACAAGCAATCTTTGCTCTTACTAACCCCAGTCACATAAACCTGACTGTGAGACAAGCAATCTTTGCTCTTACTAACCTCAGTCACATAAACCTGACTGTGAGACAAGCAATCTTTGCTCTTACTAACCTCAGTCACATAAACCTGACTGTGAGACAAGCAATCTTTGCTCTTACTAACCTCAGTCACATAAACCTGACTGCGAGACAAGCAATCTTTGCTCTTACTAACTCCAGTCACATAAACCTGACTGCGAGACAAGTAATCTTTACTCTTACTAACCTCAGTCATATAAACCTGACTGTACGCTAGACAAGAAATCTTTGCTCTTACTAACTCAGGACACATAAACCTGACTGCGAGACAAGCAATCTTTGCTATTACTAACCCCAGTCACATAAACCTGAGTGAGAGACAACCAATCTTTGCTCTTACTAACCTCAGTCACATAAACCTGACTGCAAGAAAAGCAATCTTTGCTCTTACTAACCTCAGTCACATAAACCTGACTGTGAGACAAGCAATCTTTGCTCTTACTAACCCCAGTCACATAAACCTGACTGTGAGACAAGCAATCTTTGCTCTTACTAACCTCAGTCACATAAACCTGACTGTGAGACAAGCAATCTTTGCTCTTACTAACCCCAGTCACATAAACCTGACTGTGAGACAATCAATCTTTGCTCTTACTAACCTCAGTCACATAAACCTGACTGTGAGACAAGTAATCTTTGCTCTTACTAACCTCAGTTACATAAACCTGACTGTGAGACAAGCAATCTTTGCTCTTACTAACTCCAGTCACATAAACCTGACTGTGAGACAAGCAATCTTTGCTCTTACTAACCTCAGTCACATAAACCTGACTGTGAGACAATCAATCTTTGCTCTTTCTAACTCCAGTGACATAAACCTGACTGTGAGACAAGTAATCTTTACTCTTACTAACCTCAGTCACATAAACCTGACTGTGAGACAATCAATCTTTGCTCTTACTAACCTCAGTCACATAAACCTGACTGTGAGACAAGCAATCTTTGCTCTTACTAACCCCAGTCACATAAACCTGACTGTGAGACAAGCAATCTTTGCTCTTACTAACCTCAGTCACATAAACCTGACTGTGAGACAAGTAATCTTTGCTCTTACTAACCCCAGTTACATAAACCTGACTGTGAGACAATCAATCTTTGCTCTTACTAACCTCAGTCACATAAACCTGACTGTGAGACAAGCTATCTTTGCTCTTACTAACCTCAGTCACATAAACCTGACTGTGAGACAAGCAATCTTTGCTCTTACTAACCCCAGTCACATAAACCTGACTGTGAGACAAGCAATCTTTGCTCTTACTAACCCCAGTCACATAAACCTGACTGTGAGACAAGCAATCTTTGCTCTTACTAACTCCAGTCACATAAACCTGACTGCGAGACAAGCAATCTTTGCTCTTACTAACCTCAGTCACATAAACCTGACTGTGAGACAATCAATCTTTGCTCTTACTAACTCCAGTCACATAAACCTGACTGTGAGACAATCAATATTTGCTCTTACTAACCTCAGTCACATAAACCTGACTGTGAGACAAGCAATCTTTGCTCTTACTAACTCCAGTCACATAAACCTGACTGAGAGACAATCAATCTTTGCTCTTACTAACTCCAGTCACATAAACCTGACTGAGAGACAAGCAATCTTTGCTCTTACTAACCCTGGTCACATAAACCTGACTGCAAGACAAGCAATCTTTGCTCTTACTAACCTCAGTCACATAAAGCTGACTGTGAGACAAGTAATCTTTGCTCTTACTAACCCCAGTCACATAAACCTGACTGTGAGACAAGCAATCTTTGCTCTTACTAACCCCAGTCACATAAACCTGACTGTGAGACAAGCAATCTTTGCTCTTACTAACCTCAGTCACATAAACCTGACTGTGAGACAAGCAATCTTTGCTCTTACTAACCCCAGTCACATAAACCTGACTGTGAGACAATCAATCTTTGCTCTTACTAACCTCAGTCACATAAACCTGACTGTGAGACAAGTAATCTTTGCTCTTACTAACCTCAGTTACATAAACCTGACTGTGAGACAAGCAATCTTTGCTCTTACTAACTCCAGTCACATAAACCTGACTGTGAGACAAGCAATCTTTGCTCTTACTAACCTCAGTCACATAAACCTGACTGTGAGACAATCAATCTTTGCTCTTTCTAACTCCAGTGACATAAACCTGACTGTGAGACAAGTAATCTTTACTCTTACTAACCTCAGTCACATAAACCTGACTGTGAGACAATCAATCTTTGCTCTTACTAACCTCAGTCACATAAACCTGACTGTGAGACAAGCAATCTTTGCTCTTACTAACCCCAGTCACATAAACCTGACTGTGAGACAAGCAATCTTTGCTCTTACTAACCTCAGTCACATAAACCTGACTGTGAGACAAGTAATCTTTGCTCTTACTAACCCCAGTCACATAAACCTGACTGTGAGACAATCAATCTTTGCTCTTACTAACCTCAGTCACATAAACCTGACTGTGAGACAAGCTATCTTTGCTCTTACTAACCTCAGTCACATAAACCTGACTGTGAGACAAGCAATCTTTGCTCTTACTAACCCCAGTCACATAAACCTGACTGTCAGACAAGCAATCTTTGCTCTTACTAATCCCAGTCACATAAACCTGACTGTGAGACAAGCAATCTTTGCTCTTACTAACTCCAGTCACATAAACCTGACTGCCAGACAAGCAATCTTTGCTCTTACTAACCTCAGTCACATAAACCTGACTGTGAGACAATCAATCTTTGCTCTTACTAACTCCAGTCACATAAACCTGACTGTGAGACAATCAATATTTGCTCTTACTAACCTCAGTCACATAAACCTGACTGTGAGACAAGCAATCTTTGCTCTTACTAACTCCAGTCACATAAACCTGACTGAGAGACAATCAATCTTTGCTCTTACTAACTCCAGTCACATAAACCTGACTGAGAGACAAGCAATCTTTGCTCTTACTAACCCTGGTCACATAAACCTGACTGCAAGACAAGCAATCTTTGCTCTTACTAACCTCAGTCACATAAACCTGACTGTGAGACAAGCAATCTTTGCTCTTACTAACCCCAGTCACATAAACCTGACTGTGAGACAAGCAATCTTTGCTCTTACTAACCCCAGTCACATAAACCTGACTGTGAGACAAGCAATCTTTGCTCTTACTAACCTCAGTCACATAAACCTGACTGTGAGACAAGCAATCTTTGCTCTTACTAACCTCAGTCACATAAACCTGAATGGAAGACAAGCAATCTTTGCTCTTACTAACCTCAGTCACATAAACCTGACTGTGAGACAAGCAATCTTTGCTCTTACTAACTCCAGTCACATACACCTGACTGTGAGTCAAGCAATCTTTGCTCTTACTAACCTCAGTCACATAAACCTGACTGTGAGACAAGCAATCTTTGCCCTTACTAACCTCAGTCACATAAACCTGACTGTGAGACAAGCAATCTTTGCTCTTACTAACTCCAGTCACATAAACCTGACTGCGAGACAAGTAATCTTTACTCTTACTAACCTCAGTCACATAAACCTGACTGTGAGACAAGCAATCTTTGCTCTTACTAACCTCAGTCATATAAACCTGACTGTGAGACAAGCAATCTTTGCTCTTACTAACCTCAGTCATATAAACCTGACTGTACGCTAGACAAGAAATCTTTGCTCTTACTAACTCAGGACACATAAACCTGACTGCGAGACAACCAATCTTTGCTCTTACTAACCTCAGTCACATAAACCTGACTGCAAGAAAAGCAATCTTTGCTCTTACTAACCTCAGTCACATAAACCTGACTGTGAGACAAGCAATCTTTGCTCTTACTAACCCCAGTCACATAAACCTGACTGTGAGACAAGCAATCTTTGCTCTTACTAACCTCAGTCACATAAACCTGACTGTGAGACAAGCAATCTTTGCTCTTACTAACCCCAGTCACATAAACCTGACTGTGAGACAATCAATCTTTGCTCTTACTAACCTCAGTCACATAAACCTGACTGTGAGACAAGTAATCTTTGCTCTTACTAACCTCAGTTACATAAACCTGACTGTGAGACAAGCAATCTTTGCTCTTACTAACTCCAGTCACATAAACCTGACTGTGAGACAAGCAATCTTTGCTCTTACTAACCTCAGTCACATAAACCTGACTGTGAGACAATCAATCTTTGCTCTTTCTAACTCCAGTGACATAAACCTGACTGTGAGACAAGTAATCTTTACTCTTACTAACCTCAGTCACATAAACCTGACTGTGAGACAATCAATCTTTGCTCTTACTAACCTCAGTCACATAAACCTGACTGTGAGACAAGCAATCTTTGCTCTTACTAACCCCAGTCACATAAACCTGACTGTGAGACAAGCAATCTTTGCTCTTACTAACCTCAGTCACATAAACCTGACTGTGAGACAAGTAATCTTTGCTCTTACTAACCCCAGTTACATAAACCTGACTGTGAGACAATCAATCTTTGCTCTTACTAACCTCAGTCACATAAACCTGACTGTGAGACAAGCTATCTTTGCTCTTACTAACCTCAGTCACATAAACCTGACTGTGAGACAAGCAATCTTTGCTCTTACTAACCCCAGTCACATAAACCTGACTGTGAGACAAGCAATCTTTGCTCTTACTAACCCCAGTCACATAAACCTGACTGTGAGACAAGCAATCTTTGCTCTTACTAACTCCAGTCACATAAACCTGACTGCGAGACAAGCAATCTTTGCTCTTACTAACCTCAGTCACATAAACCTGACTGTGAGACAATCAATCTTTGCTCTTACTAACTCCAGTCACATAAACCTGACTGTGAGACAATCAATATTTGCTCTTACTAACCTCAGTCACATAAACCTGACTGTGAGACAAGCAATCTTTGCTCTTACTAACTCCAGTCACATAAACCTGACTGAGAGACAATCAATCTTTGCTCTTACTAACTCCAGTCACATAAACCTGACTGAGAGACAAGCAATCTTTGCTCTTACTAACCCTGGTCACATAAACCTGACTGCAAGACAAGCAATCTTTGCTCTTACTAACCTCAGTCACATAAAGCTGACTGTGAGACAAGTAATCTTTGCTCTTACTAACCCCAGTCACATAAACCTGACTGTGAGACAAGCAATCTTTGCTCTTACTAACCCCAGTCACATAAACCTGACTGTGAGACAAGCAATCTTTGCTCTTACTAACCTCAGTCACATAAACCTGACTGTGAGACAAGCAATCTTTGCTCTTACTAACCTCAGTCACATAAACCTGACTGTGAGACAAGCAATCTTTGCTCTTACTAACTCCAGTCACATACACCTGACTGTGAGACAAGCAATCTTTGCTCTTACTAACCTCAGTCACATAAACCTGACTGTGAGACAAGCAATCTTTGCTCTTACTAACCTCAGTCACAATAAACCTGACTGTGAGACAAGCAATCTTTGCTCTTACTAACCCCAGTCACATAAACCTGACTGCAAGACAAGCAATCTTTGCTCTTACTAACCTCAGTCAAATAAACCTGACTGTGAGACAAGCAATCTTTGCTCTTACTAACCCCAGTCACATAAACCTGACTTGCGAGACAAGCAATCTTTGCTCTTACTAACCTCAGTCACATAAACCTGACTGAGACAAGCAATCTTTGCTCTTACTAACTCCAGTCACATAAACCTGACTGTGAGACAAGCAATCTTTGCTCTTACTAACCCCAGTCACATAAACCTGACTTGCAAGACAAGCAATCTTTGCTCTTACTAACCGCAGTCACATAAACCTGACTGAGACAAGCAATCTTTGCTCTTACTAACCCCAGTCACATAAACCTGACTTGCGAGACAAACAATCTTTGCTCTTACTAACCCCAGTCACATAAACCTGACTTGCGAGACAAGCAATCTTGCTCTTACTAACCCCAGTCACATAAACCTGACTTGTGAGACAAGCAATCTTTGCACTTACTAACCCCAGTCACATAAACCTGACTGTGAGACAAGCAATCTTTGCTCTTACTAACCCCAGTCACATAAACCTGACTTGCGAGACAAGCAATCTTTGCTCTTACTAACCGCAGTCACATAAACCTGACTGAGACAAGCAATCTTTGCTCTTACTAACCCCAGTCACATAAACCTGACTTGCGAGACAAGCAATCTTTGCTCTTACTAACCCCAGTCACATAAACCTGACTTGCGAGACAAGCAATCTTGCTCTTACTAACCCCAGTCACATAAACCTGACTTGCGAGACAAGCAATCTTTGCTCTTACTAACCCCAGTCACATAAACCTGACTGTGAGACAAGCAATCTTTGCTCTTACTAACCCCAGTCACATAAACCTGACTGCAAGACAAGCAATCTTTGCTCTTATTAACCCCAGTCACATAAACCTGACTGCAAGACAAGCAATCTTTGCTCTTACCAGTCCCAGTCACATAAACCTGACTGCGAGACAAGCAATCTTTGCTCTTACTAACCTCAGTCACATAAACCTGACTGTGAGACAAGCAATCTTTGCTCTTACTAACCCCAGTCACATAATCCTGACTGTGAGACAAGCAATCTTTGCTCTTATTAACCTCAGTCACATAAACCTGACTGCGAGACAAGCAATCTTTGCTCTTACTAACCTCAGTCAAATAAACCTGACTACGAGACAAGCAATCTTTGCTGTTACTAACCTCAGTCAAATAAACCTGACTGTGAGACAAGCAATCTTTGCTCTTACTAACCTCAGTCACATAAACCTGACTGTGAGACAAGCAATCTTTGCTCTTACTAACCCCAGTCACATAATCCTGACTGAGAGACAAGCAATCTTTGCTCTTACTAACCTCAGTCACATAAACCTGACTGCGAGACAAGCAATCTTTGCTCTTAATAACCTCAGTCACATAAACCTGACTACGAGACAAGCAATCTTTGCTGTTACTAACCTCAGTCAAATAAACCTGACTGTGAGACAAGCAATCTTTGCTCTTACTAACCTCAGTCACATAAACCTGACTACGAGACAAGCAATCTTTGCTCTTACTAACCCCGGTCACATAAACCTGACTGTGAGACAAGCAATCTTTGCTCTTACTAACCTCAGTCACATAAACCTGACTGTGAGACAAGCAATCTTTGCTCTTACTAACCTCAGTCACATAAACCTGACTGTGAGACAAGCAATCTTTGCTCTTACTAACCCCAGTCACATAAACCTGACTGTGAGACAAGCAATCTTTGCTCTTACTAACCCCGGTCACATAAACCTGACTGTGAGACAAGCAATCTTTGCTCTTACTAACTCCAGTCACATAATCCTGACTGTGAGACAAGCAATCTTTGCTCTTATTAACCTCAGTCACATAAACCTGACTGTGAGACAAGCAATCTTTGCTCTTACTAACCTCAGTCACATAAACCTGACTACGAGACAAGCAATCTTTGCTCTTACTAACCCCAGTCACATAAACCTGACTGTGAGACAAGCAATCTTTGCTCTTACTAACCCCAGTCACATAAACCTGACTGTGAGACAAGCAATCTTTGCTCTTACTAACCTCAGTCACATAAACCTGACTGTGAGACAAGTAATCTTTGCTCTTACTAACCCCAGTCACATAAACCTGACTGTGAGACAATCAATCTTTGCTCTTACTAACCTCAGTCACATAAACCTGACTGTGAGACAAGCTATCTTTGCTCTTACTAACCTCAGTCACATAAACCTGACTGTGAGACAAGCAATCTTTGCTCTTACTAACCCCAGTCACATAAACCTGACTGTGAGACAAGCAATCTTTGCTCTTACTAACCCCAGTCACATAAACCTGACTGTGAGACAAGCAATCTTTGCTCTTACTAACCCCAGTCACATAAACCTGACTGTGAGACAAGCAATCTTTGCTCTTACTAACCCCAGTCACATAAACCTGACTTGCGAGACAAGCAATCTTTGCTCTTACTAACCCCGGTCACATAAACCTGACTGTGAGACAAGCAATCTTTGCTCTTACTAACTCCAGTCACATAATCCTGACTGTGAGACAAGCAATCTTTGCTCTTATTAACCTCAGTCACATAAACCTGACTGTGAGACAAGCAATCTTTGCTCTTACTAACCTCAGTCACATAAACCTGACTACGAGACAAGCAATCTTTGCTCTTACTAACCCCAGTCACATAAACCTGACTGTGAGACAAGCAATCTTTGCTCTTACTAACCCCAGTCACATAAACCTGACTGTGAGACAAGCAATCTTTGCTCTTACTAACCTCAGTCACATAAACCTGACTGTGAGACAAGTAATCTTTGCTCTTACTAACCCCAGTCACATAAACCTGACTGTGAGACAATCAATCTTTGCTCTTACTAACCTCAGTCACATAAACCTGACTGTGAGACAAGCTATCTTTGCTCTTACTAACCTCAGTCACATAAACCTGACTGTGAGACAAGCAATCTTTGCTCTTACTAACCCCAGTCACATAAACCTGACTGTGAGACAAGCAATCTTTGCTCTTACTAACCCCAGTCACATAAACCTGACTGTGAGACAAGCAATCTTTGCTCTTACTAACCCCAGTCACATAAACCTGACTGTGAGACAAGCAATCTTTGCTCTTACTAACTCCAGTCACATAAACCTGACTGCGAGACAAACAATCTTTGCTCTTACTAACCTCAGTCACATAAACCTGACTGCAAGACAAGCAATCTTTGCTCTTACTAACTCAGGACACATAAACCTGACTGCGAGACAAACAATCTTTGCTCTTACTAACCCCAGTCACATAAACCTGACTGTGAGACAAGCAATCTTTGCTCTTACTAACCTCAGTCACATAAACCTGACTGTGAGACAAGCAATCTTTGCTCTTACTAACTCCAGTCACATAAACCTGACTGTGAGACAAGCAATCTTTGCTCTTACTAACCCCAGTCACATAAACCTGACTGAGACAAGTAATCTTTGCTCTTACTAACCCCAGTCACATAAACCTGATTGTGAGACAAGTAATCTTTGCTCTTACTAACTCCAGTCACATAAACCTGACTGTGAGACAAGCAATCTTTGCTCTTACTAACCCCAGTCACATAAACCTGACTGTGAGACAAGCAATCTTTGCTCTTACTAACCTCAGTCACATAAACCTGACTGTGAGACAAGCAATCTTTGCTCTTACTAACCTCAGTCACATAAACCTGACTGTGAGACAAGCAATCTTTGCCCTTACTAACCTCAGTCACATAAACCTGACTGTAAGACAAGCAATCTTTGCTCTTACTAACTCCAGTCACATAAACCTGACTGCGAGACAAGTAATCTTTACTCTTACTAACCTCAGTCACATAAACCTGACTGTGAGACAAGCAATCTTTGCTCTTACTAACCTCAGTCATATAAACCTGACTGTGAGACAAGCAATCTTTGCTCTTACTAACCTCAGTCATATAAACCTGACTGTACGCTAGACAAGAAATCTTTGCTCTTACTAACTCAGGACACATAAACCTGACTGCGAGACAAGCAATCTTTGCTATTACTAACCCCAGTCACATAAACCTGAGTGAGAGACAACCAATCTTTGCTCTTACTAACCTCAGTCACATAAACCTGACTGCAAGACAAGCAATCTTTGCTCTTACTAACCTCAGTCACATAAACCTGACTGTGAGACAAGCAATCTTTGCTCTTACTAACCCCAGTCACATAAACCTGACTGTGAGACAAGCAATCTTTGCTCTTACTAACCTCAGTCACATAAACCTGACTGTGAGACAAGCAATCTTTGCTCTTACTAACCCCAGTCACATAAACCTGACTGTGAGACAATCAATCTTTGCTCTTACTAACCTCAGTCACATAAACCTGACTGCAAGACAAGCAATCTTTGCTCTTACTAACTCAGGACACATAAACCTGACTGCGAGACAAACAATCTTTGCTCTTACTAACCCCAGTCACATAAACCTGACTGTGAGACAAGCAATCTTTGCTCTTACTAACCTCAGTCACATAAACCTGACTGTGAGACAAGCAATCTTTGCTCTTACTAACTCCAGTCACATAAACCTGACTGTGAGACAAGCAATCTTTGCTCTTACTAACCCCAGTCACATAAACCTGACTGAGACAAGTAATCTTTGCTCTTACTAACCCCAGTCACATAAACCTGATTGTGAGACAAGTAATCTTTGCTCTTACTAACTCCAGTCACATAAACCTGACTGTGAGACAAGCAATCTTTGCTCTTACTAACCCCAGTCACATAAACCTGACTGTGAGACAAGCAATCTTTGCTCTTACTAACCTCAGTCACATAAACCTGACTGTGAGACAAGCAATCTTTGCTCTTACTAACCTCAGTCACATAAACCTGACTGTGAGACAAGCAATCTTTGCCCTTACTAACCTCAGTCACATAAACCTGACTGTAAGACAAGCAATCTTTGCTCTTACTAACTCCAGTCACATAAACCTGACTGCGAGACAAGTAATCTTTACTCTTACTAACCTCAGTCACATAAACCTGACTGTGAGACAAGCAATCTTTGCTCTTACTAACCTCAGTCATATAAACCTGACTGTGAGACAAGCAATCTTTGCTCTTACTAACCTCAGTCATATAAACCTGACTGTACGCTAGACAAGAAATCTTTGCTCTTACTAACTCAGGACACATAAACCTGACTGCGAGACAAGCAATCTTTGCTATTACTAACCCCAGTCACATAAACCTGAGTGAGAGACAACCAATCTTTGCTCTTACTAACCTCAGTCACATAAACCTGACTGCAAGACAAGCAATCTTTGCTCTTACTAACCTCAGTCACATAAACCTGACTGTGAGACAAGCAATCTTTGCTCTTACTAACCCCAGTCACATAAACCTGACTGTGAGACAAGCAATCTTTGCTCTTACTAACCTCAGTCACATAAACCTGACTGTGAGACAAGCAATCTTTGCTCTTACTAACCCCAGTCACATAAACCTGACTGTGAGACAATCAATCTTTGCTCTTACTAACCTCAGTCACATAAACCTGACTGTGAGACAAGTAATCTTTGCTCTTACTAACCTCAGTTACATAAACCTGACTGTGAGACAAGCAATCTTTGCTCTTACTAACTCCAGTCACATAAACCTGACTGTGAGACAAGCAATCTTTGCTCTTACTAACCTCAGTCACATAAACCTGACTGTGAGACAATCAATCTTTGCTCTTTCTAACTCCAGTGACATAAACCTGACTGTGAGACAAGTAATCTTTACTCTTACTAACCTCAGTCACATAAACCTGACTGTGAGACAATCAATCTTTGCTCTTACTAACCTCAGTCACATAAACCTGACTGTGAGACAAGCAATCTTTGCTCTTACTAACCTCAGTCACATAAACCTGACTGTGAGACAAGTAATCTTTGCTCTTACTAACCCCAGTCACATAAACCTGACTGTGAGACAATCAATCTTTGCTCTTACTAACCTCAGTCACATAAACCTGACTGTGAGACAAGCTATCTTTGCTCTTACTAACCTCAGTCACATAAACCTGACTGTGAGACAAGCAATCTTTGCTCTTACTAACCCCAGTCACATAAACCTGACTGTCAGACAAGCAATCTTTGCTCTTACTAATCCCAGTCACATAAACCTGACTGTGAGACAAGCAATTTTTGCTCTTACTAACTCCAGTCACATAAACCTGACTGCCAGACAAGCAATCTTTGCTCTTACTAACCTCAGTCACATAAACCTGACTGTGAGACAATCAATCTTTGCTCTTACTAACTCCAGTCACATAAACCTGACTGTGAGACAATCAATATTTGCTCTTACTAACCTCAGTCACATAAACCTGACTGTGAGACAAGCAATCTTTGCTCTTACTAACTCCAGTCACATAATCCTGACTGTGAGACAAGCAATCTTTGCTCTTATTAACCTCAGTCACATAAACCTGACTGTGAGACAAGCAATCTTTGCTCTTACTAACCTCAGTCACATAAACCTGACTACGAGACAAGCAATCTTTGCTCTTACTAACCCCAGTCACATAAACCTGACTGTGAGACAAGCAATCTTTGCTCTTACTAACCCCAGTCACATAAACCTGACTGTGAGACAAGCAATCTTTGCTCTTACTAACCCCAGTCACATAAACCTGACTTGCGAGACAAGCAATCTTTGCTCTTACTAACCGCAGTCACATAAACCTGACTGAGACAAGCAATCTTTGCTCTTACTAACCCCAGTCACATAAACCTGACTTGCGAGACAAGCAATCTTTGCTCTTACTAACCCCAGTCACATAAACCTGACTTGCGAGACAAGCAATCTTGCTCTTACTAACCCCAGTCACATAAACCTGACTTGCGAGACAAGCAATCTTTGCTCTTACTAACCCCAGTCACATAAACCTGACTGTGAGACAAGCAATCTTTGCTCTTACTAACCCCAGTCACATAAACCTGACTGCAAGACAAGCAATCTTTGCTCTTATTAACCCCAGTCACATAAACCTGACTGCAAGACAAGCAATCTTTGCTCTTACCAGTCCCAGTCACATAAACCTGACTGCGAGACAAGCAATCTTTGCTCTTACTAACCTCAGTCACATAAACCTGACTGTGAGACAAGCAATCTTTGCTCTTACTAACCCCAGTCACATAATCCTGACTGTGAGACAAGCAATCTTTGCTCTTATTAACCTCAGTCACATAAACCTGACTGCGAGACAAGCAATCTTTGCTCTTACTAACCTCAGTCAAATAAACCTGACTACGAGACAAGCAATCTTTGCTGTTACTAACCTCAGTCAAATAAACCTGACTGTGAGACAAGCAATCTTTGCTCTTACTAACCTCAGTCACATAAACCTGACTGTGAGACAAGCAATCTTTGCTCTTACTAACCCCAGTCACATAATCCTGACTGAGAGACAAGCAATCTTTGCTCTTACTAACCTCAGTCACATAAACCTGACTGCGAGACAAGCAATCTTTGCTCTTAATAACCTCAGTCACATAAACCTGACTACGAGACAAGCAATCTTTGCTGTTACTAACCTCAGTCAAATAAACCTGACTGTGAGACAAGCAATCTTTGCTCTTACTAACCTCAGTCACATAAACCTGACTACGAGACAAGCAATCTTTGCTCTTACTAACCCCGGTCACATAAACCTGACTGTGAGACAAGCAATCTTTGCTCTTACTAACCTCAGTCACATAAACCTGACTGTGAGACAAGCAATCTTTGCTCTTACTAACCTCAGTCACATAAACCTGACTGTGAGACAAGCAATCTTTGCTCTTACTAACCCCAGTCACATAAACCTGACTGTGAGACAAGCAATCTTTGCTCTTACTAACCCCGGTCACATAAACCTGACTGTGAGACAAGCAATCTTTGCTCTTACTAACTCCAGTCACATAATCCTGACTGTGAGACAAGCAATCTTTGCTCTTATTAACCTCAGTCACATAAACCTGACTGTGAGACAAGCAATCTTTGCTCTTACTAACCTCAGTCACATAAACCTGACTACGAGACAAGCAATCTTTGCTCTTACTAACCCCAGTCACATAAACCTGACTGTGAGACAAGCAATCTTTGCTCTTACTAACCCCAGTCACATAAACCTGACTGTGAGACAAGCAATCTTTGCTCTTACTAACCTCAGTCACATAAACCTGACTGTGAGACAAGTAATCTTTGCTCTTACTAACCCCAGTCACATAAACCTGACTGTGAGACAATCAATCTTTGCTCTTACTAACCTCAGTCACATAAACCTGACTGTGAGACAAGCTATCTTTGCTCTTACTAACCTCAGTCACATAAACCTGACTGTGAGACAAGCAATCTTTGCTCTTACTAACCCCAGTCACATAAACCTGACTGTGAGACAAGCAATCTTTGCTCTTACTAACCCCAGTCACATAAACCTGACTGTGAGACAAGCAATCTTTGCTCTTACTAACCCCAGTCACATAAACCTGACTGTGAGACAAGCAATCTTTGCTCTTACTAACTCCAGTCACATAAACCTGACTGCGAGACAAACAATCTTTGCTCTTACTAACCTCAGTCACATAAACCTGACTGCAAGACAAGCAATCTTTGCTCTTACTAACTCAGGACACATAAACCTGACTGCGAGACAAACAATCTTTGCTCTTACTAACCCCAGTCACATAAACCTGACTGTGAGACAAGCAATCTTTGCTCTTACTAACCTCAGTCACATAAACCTGACTGTGAGACAAGCAATCTTTGCTCTTACTAACTCCAGTCACATAAACCTGACTGTGAGACAAGCAATCTTTGCTCTTACTAACCCCAGTCACATAAACCTGACTGAGACAAGTAATCTTTGCTCTTACTAACCCCAGTCACATAAACCTGATTGTGAGACAAGTAATCTTTGCTCTTACTAACTCCAGTCACATAAACCTGACTGTGAGACAAGCAATCTTTGCTCTTACTAACCCCAGTCACATAAACCTGACTGTGAGACAAGCAATCTTTGCTCTTACTAACCTCAGTCACATAAACCTGACTGTGAGACAAGCAATCTTTGCTCTTACTAACCTCAGTCACATAAACCTGACTGTGAGACAAGCAATCTTTGCCCTTACTAACCTCAGTCACATAAACCTGACTGTAAGACAAGCAATCTTTGCTCTTACTAACTCCAGTCACATAAACCTGACTGCGAGACAAGTAATCTTTACTCTTACTAACCTCAGTCACATAAACCTGACTGTGAGACAAGCAATCTTTGCTCTTACTAACCTCAGTCATATAAACCTGACTGTGAGACAAGCAATCTTTGCTCTTACTAACCTCAGTCATATAAACCTGACTGTACGCTAGACAAGAAATCTTTGCTCTTACTAACTCAGGACACATAAACCTGACTGCGAGACAAGCAATCTTTGCTATTACTAACCCCAGTCACATAAACCTGAGTGAGAGACAACCAATCTTTGCTCTTACTAACCTCAGTCACATAAACCTGACTGCAAGACAAGCAATCTTTGCTCTTACTAACCTCAGTCACATAAACCTGACTGTGAGACAAGCAATCTTTGCTCTTACTAACCCCAGTCACATAAACCTGACTGTGAGACAAGCAATCTTTGCTCTTACTAACCTCAGTCACATAAACCTGACTGTGAGACAAGCAATCTTTGCTCTTACTAACCCCAGTCACATAAACCTGACTGTGAGACAATCAATCTTTGCTCTTACTAACCTCAGTCACATAAACCTGACTGCAAGACAAGCAATCTTTGCTCTTACTAACTCAGGACACATAAACCTGACTGCGAGACAAACAATCTTTGCTCTTACTAACCCCAGTCACATAAACCTGACTGTGAGACAAGCAATCTTTGCTCTTACTAACCTCAGTCACATAAACCTGACTGTGAGACAAGCAATCTTTGCTCTTACTAACTCCAGTCACATAAACCTGACTGTGAGACAAGCAATCTTTGCTCTTACTAACCCCAGTCACATAAACCTGACTGAGACAAGTAATCTTTGCTCTTACTAACCCCAGTCACATAAACCTGATTGTGAGACAAGTAATCTTTGCTCTTACTAACTCCAGTCACATAAACCTGACTGTGAGACAAGCAATCTTTGCTCTTACTAACCCCAGTCACATAAACCTGACTGTGAGACAAGCAATCTTTGCTCTTACTAACCTCAGTCACATAAACCTGACTGTGAGACAAGCAATCTTTGCTCTTACTAACCTCAGTCACATAAACCTGACTGTGAGACAAGCAATCTTTGCCCTTACTAACCTCAGTCACATAAACCTGACTGTAAGACAAGCAATCTTTGCTCTTACTAACTCCAGTCACATAAACCTGACTGCGAGACAAGTAATCTTTACTCTTACTAACCTCAGTCACATAAACCTGACTGTGAGACAAGCAATCTTTGCTCTTACTAACCTCAGTCATATAAACCTGACTGTGAGACAAGCAATCTTTGCTCTTACTAACCTCAGTCATATAAACCTGACTGTACGCTAGACAAGAAATCTTTGCTCTTACTAACTCAGGACACATAAACCTGACTGCGAGACAAGCAATCTTTGCTATTACTAACCCCAGTCACATAAACCTGAGTGAGAGACAACCAATCTTTGCTCTTACTAACCTCAGTCACATAAACCTGACTGCAAGACAAGCAATCTTTGCTCTTACTAACCTCAGTCACATAAACCTGACTGTGAGACAAGCAATCTTTGCTCTTACTAACCCCAGTCACATAAACCTGACTGTGAGACAACAATCTTTGCTCTTACTAACCTCAGTCACATAAACCTGACTGTGAGACAAGCAATCTTTGCTCTTACTAACCCCAGTCACATAAACCTGACTGTGAGACAATCAATCTTTGCTCTTACTAACCTCAGTCACATAAACCTGACTGTGAGACAAGTAATCTTTGCTCTTACTAACCTCAGTTACATAAACCTGACTGTGAGACAAGCAATCTTTGCTCTTACTAACTCCAGTCACATAAACCTGACTGTGAGACAAGCAATCTTTGCTCTTACTAACCTCAGTCACATAAACCTGACTGTGAGACAATCAATCTTTGCTCTTTCTAACTCCAGTGACATAAACCTGACTGTGAGACAAGTAATCTTTACTCTTACTAACCTCAGTCACATAAACCTGACTGTGAGACAATCAATCTTTGCTCTTACTAACCTCAGTCACATAAACCTGACTGTGAGACAAGCAATCTTTGCTCTTACTAACCCCAGTCACATAAACCTGACTGTGAGACAAGCAATCTTTGCTCTTACTAACCTCAGTCACATAAACCTGACTGTGAGACAAGTAATCTTTGCTCTTACTAACCCCAGTCACATAAACCTGACTGTGAGACAATCAATCTTTGCTCTTACTAACCTCAGTCACATAAACCTGACTGTGAGACAAGCTATCTTTGCTCTTACTAACCTCAGTCACATAAACCTGACTGTGAGACAAGCAATCTTTGCTCTTACTAACCCCAGTCACATAAACCTGACTGTCAGACAAGCAATCTTTGCTCTTACTAATCCCAGTCACATAAACCTGACTGTGAGACAAGCAATCTTTGCTCTTACTAACTCCAGTCACATACACCTGACTGCCAGACAAGCAATCTTTGCTCTTACTAACCTCAGTCACATAAACCTGACTGTGAGACAATCAATCTTTGCTCTTACTAACTCCAGTCACATAAACCTGACTGTGAGACAATCAATATTTGCTCTTACTAACCTCAGTCACATAAACCTGACTGTGAGACAAGCAATCTTTGCTCTTACTAACTCCAGTCACATAAACCTGACTGTGAGACAAGCAATCTTTGCTCTTACTAACCTCAGTCACATAAACCTGACTGTGAGACAATCAATCTTTGCTCTTTCTAACTCCAGTGACATAAACCTGACTGTGAGACAAGTAATCTTTACTCTTACTAACCTCAGTCACATAAACCTGACTGTGAGACAATCAATCTTTGCTCTTACTAACCTCAGTCACATAAACCTGACTGTGAGACAAGCAATCTTTGCTCTTACTAACCTCAGTCACATAAACCTGACTGTGAGACAAGTAATCTTTGCTCTTACTAACCCCAGTCACATAAACCTGACTGTGAGACAATCAATCTTTGCTCTTACTAACCTCAGTCACATAAACCTGACTGTGAGACAAGCTATCTTTGCTCTTACTAACCTCAGTCACATAAACCTGACTGTGAGACAAGCAATCTTTGCTCTTACTAACCCCAGTCACATAAACCTGACTGTCAGACAAGCAATCTTTGCTCTTACTAATCCCAGTCACATAAACCTGACTGTGAGACAAGCAATTTTTGCTCTTATTAACTCCAGTCACATAAACCTGACTGCCAGACAAGCAATCTTTGCTCTTACTAACCTCAGTCACATAAACCTGACTGTGAGACAATCAATCTTTGCTCTTACTAACTCCAGTCACATAAACCTGACTGTGAGACAATCAATATTTGCTCTTACTAACCTCAGTCACATAAACCTGACTGTGAGACAAGCAATCTTTGCTCTTACTAACTCCAGTCACATAATCCTGACTGTGAGACAAGCAATCTTTGCTCTTATTAACCTCAGTCACATAAACCTGACTGTGAGACAAGCAATCTTTGCTCTTACTAACCTCAGTCACATAAACCTGACTACGAGACAAGCAATCTTTGCTCTTACTAACCCCAGTCACATAAACCTGACTGTGAGACAAGCAATCTTTGCTCTTACTAACCCCAGTCACATAAACCTGACTGTGAGACAAGCAATCTTTGCTCTTACTAACCCCAGTCACATAAACCTGACTTGCGAGACAAGCAATCTTTGCTCTTACTAACCGCAGTCACATAAACCTGACTGAGACAAGCAATCTTTGCTCTTACTAACCCCAGTCACATAAACCTGACTTGCGAGACAAGCAATCTTTGCTCTTACTAACCCCAGTCACATAAACCTGACTTGCGAGACAAGCAATCTTGCTCTTACTAACCCCAGTCACATAAACCTGACTTGCGAGACAAGCAATCTTTGCTCTTACTAACCCCAGTCACATAAACCTGACTGTGAGACAAGCAATCTTTGCTCTTACTAACCCCAGTCACATAAACCTGACTGCAAGACAAGCAATCTTTGCTCTTATTAACCCCAGTCACATAAACCTGACTGCAAGACAAGCAATCTTTGCTCTTACCAGTCCCAGTCACATAAACCTGACTGCGAGACAAGCAATCTTTGCTCTTACTAACCTCAGTCACATAAACCTGACTGTGAGACAAGCAATCTTTGCTCTTACTAACCCCAGTCACATAATCCTGACTGTGAGACAAGCAATCTTTGCTCTTATTAACCTCAGTCACATAAACCTGACTGCGAGACAAGCAATCTTTGCTCTTACTAACCTCAGTCAAATAAACCTGACTACGAGACAAGCAATCTTTGCTGTTACTAACCTCAGTCAAATAAACCTGACTGTGAGACAAGCAATCTTTGCTCTTACTAACCTCAGTCACATAAACCTGACTGTGAGACAAGCAATCTTTGCTCTTACTAACCCCAGTCACATAATCCTGACTGAGAGACAAGCAATCTTTGCTCTTACTAACCTCAGTCACATAAACCTGACTGCGAGACAAGCAATCTTTGCTCTTAATAACCTCAGTCACATAAACCTGACTACAAGACAAGCAATCTTTGCTGTTACTAACCTCAGTCAAATAAACCTGACTGTGAGACAAGCAATCTTTGCTCTTACTAACCTCAGTCACATAAACCTGACTACGAGACAAGCAATCTTTGCTCTTACTAACCCCGGTCACATAAACCTGACTGTGAGACAAGCAATCTTTGCTCTTACTAACCTCAGTCACATAAACCTGACTGTGAGACAAGCAATCTTTGCTCTTACTAACCTCAGTCACATAAACCTGACTGTGAGACAAGCAATCTTTGCTCTTACTAACCCCAGTCACATAAACCTGACTGTGAGACAAGCAATCTTTGCTCTTACTAACCCCGGTCACATAAACCTGACTGTGAGACAAGCAATCTTTGCTCTTACTAACTCCAGTCACATAATCCTGACTGTGAGACAAGCAATCTTTGCTCTTATTAACCTCAGTCACATAAACCTGACTGTGAGACAAGCAATCTTTGCTCTTACTAACCTCAGTCACATAAACCTGACTACGAGACAAGCAATCTTTGCTCTTACTAACCCCAGTCACATAAACCTGACTGTGAGACAAGCAATCTTTGCTCTTACTAACCCCAGTCACATAAACCTGACTGTGAGACAAGCAATCTTTGCTCTTACTAACCTCAGTCACATAAACCTGACTGTGAGACAAGTAATCTTTGCTCTTACTAACCCCAGTCACATAAACCTGACTGTGAGACAATCAATCTTTGCTCTTACTAACCTCAGTCACATAAACCTGACTGTGAGACAAGCTATCTTTGCTCTTACTAACCTCAGTCACATAAACCTGACTGTGAGACAAGCAATCTTTGCTCTTACTAACCCCAGTCACATAAACCTGACTGTGAGACAAGCAATCTTTGCTCTTACTAACCCCAGTCACATAAACCTGACTGTGAGACAAGCAATCTTTGCTCTTACTAACCCCAGTCACATAAACCTGACTGTGAGACAAGCAATCTTTGCTCTTACTAACTCCAGTCACATAAACCTGACTGCGAGACAAACAATCTTTGCTCTTACTAACCTCAGTCACATAAACCTGACTGCAAGACAAGCAATCTTTGCTCTTACTAACTCAGGACACATAAACCTGACTGCGAGACAAACAATCTTTGCTCTTACTAACCCCAGTCACATAAACCTGACTGTGAGACAAGCAATCTTTGCTCTTACTAACCTCAGTCACATAAACCTGACTGTGAGACAAGCAATCTTTGCTCTTACTAACTCCAGTCACATAAACCTGACTGTGAGACAAGCAATCTTTGCTCTTACTAACCCCAGTCACATAAACCTGACTGAGACAAGTAATCTTTGCTCTTACTAACCCCAGTCACATAAACCTGATTGTGAGACAAGTAATCTTTGCTCTTACTAACTCCAGTCACATAAACCTGACTGTGAGACAAGCAATCTTTGCTCTTACTAACCCCAGTCACATAAACCTGACTGTGAGACAAGCAATCTTTGCTCTTACTAACCTCAGTCACATAAACCTGACTGTGAGACAAGCAATCTTTGCTCTTACTAACCTCAGTCACATAAACCTGACTGTGAGACAAGCAATCTTTGCCCTTACTAACCTCAGTCACATAAACCTGACTGTAAGACAAGCAATCTTTGCTCTTACTAACCCCAGTCACATAAACCTGACTGTGAGACAATCAATCTTTGCTCTTACTAACCTCAGTCACATAAACCTGACTGTGAGACAAGCTATCTTTGCTCTTACTAACCTCAGTCACATAAACCTGACTGTGAGACAAGCAATCTTTGCTCTTACTAACCCCAGTCACATAAACCTGACTGTCAGACAAGCAATCTTTGCTCTTACTAATCCCAGTCACATAAACCTGACTGTGAGACAAGCAATCTTTGCTCTTACTAACTCCAGTCACATACACCTGACTGCCAGACAAGCAATCTTTGCTCTTACTAACCTCAGTCACATAAACCTGACTGTGAGACAATCAATCTTTGCTCTTACTAACTCCAGTCACATAAACCTGACTGTGAGACAATCAATATTTGCTCTTACTAACCTCAGTCACATAAACCTGACTGTGAGACAAGCAATCTTTGCTCTTACTAACTCCAGTCACATAAACCTGACTGTGAGACAAGCAATCTTTGCTCTTACTAACCTCAGTCACATAAACCTGACTGTGAGACAATCAATCTTTGCTCTTTCTAACTCCAGTGACATAAACCTGACTGTGAGACAAGTAATCTTTACTCTTACTAACCTCAGTCACATAAACCTGACTGTGAGACAATCAATCTTTGCTCTTACTAACCTCAGTCACATAAACCTGACTGTGAGACAAGCAATCTTTGCTCTTACTAACCTCAGTCACATAAACCTGACTGTGAGACAAGTAATCTTTGCTCTTACTAACCCCAGTCACATAAACCTGACTGTGAGACAATCAATCTTTGCTCTTACTAACCTCAGTCACATAAACCTGACTGTGAGACAAGCTATCTTTGCTCTTACTAACCTCAGTCACATAAACCTGACTGTGAGACAAGCAATCTTTGCTCTTACTAACCCCAGTCACATAAACCTGACTGTCAGACAAGCAATCTTTGCTCTTACTAATCCCAGTCACATAAACCTGACTGTGAGACAAGCAATTTTTGCTCTTACTAACTCCAGTCACATAAACCTGACTGCCAGACAAGCAATCTTTGCTCTTACTAACCTCAGTCACATAAACCTGACTGTGAGACAATCAATCTTTGCTCTTACTAACTCCAGTCACATAAACCTGACTGTGAGACAATCAATATTTGCTCTTACTAACCTCAGTCACATAAACCTGACTGTGAGACAAGCAATCTTTGCTCTTACTAACTCCAGTCACATAATCCTGACTGTGAGACAAGCAATCTTTGCTCTTATTAACCTCAGTCACATAAACCTGACTGTGAGACAAGCAATCTTTGCTCTTACTAACCTCAGTCACATAAACCTGACTACGAGACAAGCAATCTTTGCTCTTACTAACCCCAGTCACATAAACCTGACTGTGAGACAAGCAATCTTTGCTCTTACTAACCCCAGTCACATAAACCTGACTGTGAGACAAGCAATCTTTGCTCTTACTAACCCCAGTCACATAAACCTGACTTGCGAGACAAGCAATCTTTGCTCTTACTAACCGCAGTCACATAAACCTGACTGAGACAAGCAATCTTTGCTCTTACTAACCCCAGTCACATAAACCTGACTTGCGAGACAAGCAATCTTTGCTCTTACTAACCCCAGTCACATAAACCTGACTTGCGAGACAAGCAATCTTGCTCTTACTAACCCCAGTCACATAAACCTGACTTGCGAGACAAGCAATCTTTGCTCTTACTAACCCCAGTCACATAAACCTGACTGTGAGACAAGCAATCTTTGCTCTTACTAACCCCAGTCACATAAACCTGACTGCAAGACAAGCAATCTTTGCTCTTATTAACCCCAGTCACATAAACCTGACTGCAAGACAAGCAATCTTTGCTCTTACCAGTCCCAGTCACATAAACCTGACTGCGAGACAAGCAATCTTTGCTCTTACTAACCTCAGTCACATAAACCTGACTGTGAGACAAGCAATCTTTGCTCTTACTAACCCCAGTCACATAATCCTGACTGTGAGACAAGCAATCTTTGCTCTTATTAACCTCAGTCACATAAACCTGACTGCGAGACAAGCAATCTTTGCTCTTACTAACCTCAGTCAAATAAACCTGACTACGAGACAAGCAATCTTTGCTGTTACTAACCTCAGTCAAATAAACCTGACTGTGAGACAAGCAATCTTTGCTCTTACTAACCTCAGTCACATAAACCTGACTGTGAGACAAGCAATCTTTGCTCTTACTAACCCCAGTCACATAATCCTGACTGAGAGACAAGCAATCTTTGCTCTTACTAACCTCAGTCACATAAACCTGACTGCGAGACAAGCAATCTTTGCTCTTAATAACCTCAGTCACATAAACCTGACTACGAGACAAGCAATCTTTGCTGTTACTAACCTCAGTCAAATAAACCTGACTGTGAGACAAGCAATCTTTGCTCTTACTAACCTCAGTCACATAAACCTGACTACGAGACAAGCAATCTTTGCTCTTACTAACCCCGGTCACATAAACCTGACTGTGAGACAAGCAATCTTTGCTCTTACTAACCTCAGTCACATAAACCTGACTGTGAGACAAGCAATCTTTGCTCTTACTAACCTCAGTCACATAAACCTGACTGTGAGACAAGCAATCTTTGCTCTTACTAACTCCAGTCACATAATCCTGACTGTGAGACAAGCAATCTTTGCTCTTATTAACCTCAGTCACATAAACCTGACTGTGAGACAAGCAATCTTTGCTCTTACTAACCTCAGTCACATAAACCTGACTACGAGACAAGCAATCTTTGCTCTTACTAACCCCAGTCACATAAACCTGACTGTGAGACAAGCAATCTTTGCTCTTACTAACCCCAGTCACATAAACCTGACTGTGAGACAAGCAATCTTTGCTCTTACTAACCTCAGTCACATAAACCTGACTGTGAGACAAGTAATCTTTGCTCTTACTAACCCCAGTCACATAAACCTGACTGTGAGACAATCAATCTTTGCTCTTACTAACCTCAGTCACATAAACCTGACTGTGAGACAAGCTATCTTTGCTCTTACTAACCTCAGTCACATAAACCTGACTGTGAGACAAGCAATCTTTGCTCTTACTAACCCCAGTCACATAAACCTGACTGTGAGACAAGCAATCTTTGCTCTTACTAACCCCAGTCACATAAACCTGACTGTGAGACAAGCAATCTTTGCTCTTACTAACCCCAGTCACATAAACCTGACTGTGAGACAAGCAATCTTTGCTCTTACTAACTCCAGTCACATAAACCTGACTGCGAGACAAACAATCTTTGCTCTTACTAACCTCAGTCACATAAACCTGACTGCAAGACAAGCAATCTTTGCTCTTACTAACTCAGGACACATAAACCTGACTGCGAGACAAACAATCTTTGCTCTTACTAACCCCAGTCACATAAACCTGACTGTGAGACAAGCAATCTTTGCTCTTACTAACCTCAGTCACATAAACCTGACTGTGAGACAAGCAATCTTTGCTCTTACTAACTCCAGTCACATAAACCTGACTGTGAGACAAGCAATCTTTGCTCTTACTAACCCCAGTCACATAAACCTGACTGAGACAAGTAATCTTTGCTCTTACTAACCCCAGTCACATAAACCTGATTGTGAGACAAGTAATCTTTGCTCTTACTAACTCCAGTCACATAAACCTGACTGTGAGACAAGCAATCTTTGCTCTTACTAACCCCAGTCACATAAACCTGACTGTGAGACAAGCAATCTTTGCTCTTACTAACCTCAGTCACATAAACCTGACTGTGAGACAAGCAATCTTTGCTCTTACTAACCTCAGTCACATAAACCTGACTGTGAGACAAGCAATCTTTGCCCTTACTAACCTCAGTCACATAAACCTGACTGTAAGACAAGCAATCTTTGCTCTTACTAACTCCAGTCACATAAACCTGACTGCGAGACAAGTAATCTTTACTCTTACTAACCTCAGTCACATAAACCTGACTGTGAGACAAGCAATCTTTGCTCTTACTAACCTCAGTCATATAAACCTGACTGTGAGACAAGCAATCTTTGCTCTTACTAACCTCAGTCATATAAACCTGACTGTACGCTAGACAAGAAATCTTTGCTCTTACTAACTCAGGACACATAAACCTGACTGCGAGACAAGCAATCTTTGCTATTACTAACCCCAGTCACATAAACCTGAGTGAGAGACAACCAATCTTTGCTCTTACTAACCTCAGTCACATAAACCTGACTGCAAGACAAGCAATCTTTGCTCTTACTAACCTCAGTCACATAAACCTGACTGTGAGACAAGCAATCTTTGCTCTTACTAACCCCAGTCACATAAACCTGACTGTGAGACAAGCAATCTTTGCTCTTACTAACCTCAGTCACATAAACCTGACTGTGAGACAAGCAATCTTTGCTCTTACTAACCCCAGTCACATAAACCTGACTGTGAGACAATCAATCTTTGCTCTTACTAACCTCAGTCACATAAACCTGACTGCAAGACAAGCAATCTTTGCTCTTACTAACTCAGGACACATAAACCTGACTGCGAGACAAACAATCTTTGCTCTTACTAACCCCAGTCACATAAACCTGACTGTGAGACAAGCAATCTTTGCTCTTACTAACCTCAGTCACATAAACCTGACTGTGAGACAAGCAATCTTTGCTCTTACTAACTCCAGTCACATAAACCTGACTGTGAGACAAGCAATCTTTGCTCTTACTAACCCCAGTCACATAAACCTGACTGAGACAAGTAATCTTTGCTCTTACTAACCCCAGTCACATAAACCTGATTGTGAGACAAGTAATCTTTGCTCTTACTAACTCCAGTCACATAAACCTGACTGTGAGACAAGCAATCTTTGCTCTTACTAACCCCAGTCACATAAACCTGACTGTGAGACAAGCAATCTTTGCTCTTACTAACCTCAGTCACATAAACCTGACTGTGAGACAAGCAATCTTTGCTCTTACTAACCTCAGTCACATAAACCTGACTGTGAGACAAGCAATCTTTGCCCTTACTAACCTCAGTCACATAAACCTGACTGTAAGACAAGCAATCTTTGCTCTTACTAACTCCAGTCACATAAACCTGACTGCGAGACAAGTAATCTTTACTCTTACTAACCTCAGTCACATAAACCTGACTGTGAGACAAGCAATCTTTGCTCTTACTAACCTCAGTCATATAAACCTGACTGTGAGACAAGCAATCTTTGCTCTTACTAACCTCAGTCATATAAACCTGACTGTACGCTAGACAAGAAATCTTTGCTCTTACTAACTCAGGACACATAAACCTGACTGCGAGACAAGCAATCTTTGCTATTACTAACCCCAGTCACATAAACCTGAGTGAGAGACAACCAATCTTTGCTCTTACTAACCTCAGTCACATAAACCTGACTGCAAGACAAGCAATCTTTGCTCTTACTAACCTCAGTCACATAAACCTGACTGTGAGACAAGCAATCTTTGCTCTTACTAACCCCAGTCACATAAACCTGACTGTGAGACAAGCAATCTTTGCTCTTACTAACCTCAGTCACATAAACCTGACTGTGAGACAAGCAATCTTTGCTCTTACTAACCCCAGTCACATAAACCTGACTGTGAGACAATCAATCTTTGCTCTTACTAACCTCAGTCACATAAACCTGACTGTGAGACAAGTAATCTTTGCTCTTACTAACCTCAGTTACATAAACCTGACTGTGAGACAAGCAATCTTTGCTCTTACTAACTCCAGTCACATAAACCTGACTGTGAGACAAGCAATCTTTGCTCTTACTAACCTCAGTCACATAAACCTGACTGTGAGACAATCAATCTTTGCTCTTTCTAACTCCAGTGACATAAACCTGACTGTGAGACAAGTAATCTTTACTCTTACTAACCTCAGTCACATAAACCTGACTGTGAGACAATCAATCTTTGCTCTTACTAACCTCAGTAACATAAACCTGACTGTGAGACAAGCAATCTTTGCTCTTACTAACCCCAGTCACATAAACCTGACTGTGAGACAAGCAATCTTTGCTCTTACTAACCTCAGTCACATAAACCTGACTGTGAGACAAGTAATCTTTGCTCTTACTAACCCCAGTCACATAAACCTGACTGTGAGACAATCAATCTTTGCTCTTACTAACCTCAGTCACATAAACCTGACTGTGAGACAAGCTATCTTTGCTCTTACTAACCTCAGTCACATAAACCTGACTGTGAGACAAGCAATCTTTGCTCTTACTAACCCCAGTCACATAAACCTGACTGTCAGACAAGCAATCTTTGCTCTTACTAATCCCAGTCACATAAACCTGACTGTGAGACAAGCAATCTTTGCTCTTACTAACTCCAGTCACATACACCTGACTGCCAGACAAGCAATCTTTGCTCTTACTAACCTCAGTCACATAAACCTGACTGTGAGACAATCAATCTTTGCTCTTACTAACTCCAGTCACATAAACCTGACTGTGAGACAATCAATATTTGCTCTTACTAACCTCAGTCACATAAACCTGACTGTGAGACAAGCAATCTTTGCTCTTACTAACTCCAGTCACATAAACCTGACTGAGAGACAATCAATCTTTGCTCTTACTAACTCCAGTCACATAAACCTGACTGAGAGACAAGCAATCTTTGCTCTTACTAACCTCAGTCACATAAACCTGACTGCAAGACAAGCAATCTTTGCTCTTACTAACCTCAGTCACATAAACCTGACTGTGAGACAAGTAATCTTTGCTCTTACTAACCCCAGTCACATAAACCTGACTGTGAGACAAGCAATCTTTGCTCTTACTAACCCCAGTCACATAAACCTGACTGTGAGACAAGCAATCTTTGCTCTTACTAACCTCAGTCACATAAACCTGACTGTGAGACAAGCAATCTTTGCTCTTACTAACCTCAGTCACATAAACCTGAATGGAAGACAAGCAATCTTTGCTCTTACTAACCTCAGTCACATAAACCTGACTGTGAGACAAGCAATCTTTGCTCTTACTAACTCCAGTCACATACACCTGACTGTGAGTCAAGCAATCTTTGCTCTTACTAACCTCAGTCACATAAACCTGACTGTGAGACAAGCAATCTTTGCCCTTACTAACCTCAGTCACATAAACCTGACTGTGAGACAAGCAATCTTTGCTCTTACTAACTCCAGTCACATAAACCTGACTGCGAGACAAGTAATCTTTACTCTTACTAACCTCAGTCACATAAACCTGACTGTGAGACAAGCAATCTTTGCTCTTACTAACCTCAGTCATATAAACCTGACTGTGAGACAAGCAATCTTTGCTCTTACTAACCTCAGTCATATAAACCTGACTGTACGCTAGACAAGAAATCTTTGCTCTTACTAACTCAGGACACATAAACCTGACTGCGAGACAAGCAATCTTTGCTATTACTAACCCCAGTCACATAAACCTGAGTGAGAGACAACCAATCTTTGCTCTTACTAACCTCAGTCACATAAACCTGACTGCAAGAAAAGCAATCTTTGCTCTTACTAACTCAGGACACATAAACCTGACTGCGAGACAAACAATCTTTGCTCTTACTAACCCCAGTCACATAAACCTGACTGTGAGACAAGCAATCTTTGCTCTTACTAACCTCAGTCACATAAACCTGACTGTGAGACAAGCAATCTTTGCTCTTACTAACTCCAGTCACATAAACCTGACTGTGAGACAAGCAATCTTTGCTCTTACTAACCCCAGTCACATAAACCTGACTGAGACAAGTAATCTTTGCTCTTACTAACCCCAGTCACATAAACCTGATTGTGAGACAAGTAATCTTTGCTCTTACTAACTCCAGTCACATAAACCTGACTGTGAGACAAGCAATCTTTGCTCTTACTAACCCCAGTCACATAAACCTGACTGTGAGACAAGCAATCTTTGCTCTTACTAACCTCAGTCACATAAACCTGACTGTGAGACAAGCAATCTTTGCTCTTACTAACCTCAGTCACATAAACCTGACTGTGAGACAAGCAATCTTTGCCCTTACTAACCTCAGTCACATAAACCTGACTGTAAGACAAGCAATCTTTGCTCTTACTAACTCCAGTCACATAAACCTGACTGCGAGACAAGTAATCTTTACTCTTACTAACCTCAGTCACATAAACCTGACTGTGAGACAAGCAATCTTTGCTCTTACTAACCTCAGTCATATAAACCTGACTGTGAGACAAGCAATCTTTGCTCTTACTAACCTCAGTCATATAAACCTGACTGTACGCTAGACAAGAAATCTTTGCTCTTACTAACTCAGGACACATAAACCTGACTGCGAGACAAGCAATCTTTGCTATTACTAACCCCAGTCACATAAACCTGAGTGAGAGACAACCAATCTTTGCTCTTACTAACCTCAGTCACATAAACCTGACTGCAAGACAAGCAATCTTTGCTCTTACTAATCTCAGTCACATAAACCTGACTGTGAGACAAGCAATCTTTGCTCTTACTAACCCCAGTCACATAAACCTGACTGTGAGACAAGCAATCTTTGCTCTTACTAACCTCAGTCACATAAACCTGACTGTGAGACAAGCAATCTTTGCTCTTACTAACCCCAGTCACATAAACCTGACTGTGAGACAATCAATCTTTGCTCTTACTAACCTCAGTCACATAAACCTGACTGCAAGACAAGCAATCTTTGCTCTTACTAACTCAGGACACATAAACCTGACTGCGAGACAAACAATCTTTGCTCTTACTAACCCCAGTCACATAAACCTGACTGTGAGACAAGCAATCTTTGCTCTTACTAACCTCAGTCACATAAACCTGACTGTGAGACAAGCAATCTTTGCTCTTACTAACTCCAGTCACATAAACCTGACTGTGAGACAAGCAATCTTTGCTCTTACTAACCCCAGTCACATAAACCTGACTGAGACAAGTAATCTTTGCTCTTACTAACCCCAGTCACATAAACCTGATTGTGAGACAAGTAATCTTTGCTCTTACTAACTCCAGTCACATAAACCTGACTGTGAGACAAGCAATCTTTGCTCTTACTAACCCCAGTCACATAAACCTGACTGTGAGACAAGCAATCTTTGCTCTTACTAACCTCAGTCACATAAACCTGACTGTGAGACAAGCAATCTTTGCTCTTACTAACCTCAGTCACATAAACCTGACTGTGAGACAAGCAATCTTTGCCCTTACTAACCTCAGTCACATAAACCTGACTGTAAGACAAGCAATCTTTGCTCTTACTAACTCCAGTCACATAAACCTGACTGCGAGACAAGTAATCTTTACTCTTACTAACCTCAGTCACATAAACCTGACTGTGAGACAAGCAATCTTTGCTCTTACTAACCTCAGTCATATAAACCTGACTGTGAGACAAGCAATCTTTGCTCTTACTAACCTCAGTCATATAAACCTGACTGTACGCTAGACAAGAAATCTTTGCTCTTACTAACTCAGGACACATAAACCTGACTGCGAGACAAGCAATCTTTGCTATTACTAACCCCAGTCACATAAACCTGAGTGAGAGACAACCAATCTTTGCTCTTACTAACCTCAGTCACATAAACCTGACTGCAAGACAAGCAATCTTTGCTCTTACTAACCTCAGTCACATAAACCTGACTGTGAGACAAGCAATCTTTGCTCTTACTAACCCCAGTCACATAAACCTGACTGTGAGACAAGCAATCTTTGCTCTTACTAACCTCAGTCACATAAACCTGACTGTGAGACAAGCAATCTTTGCTCTTACTAACCCCAGTCACATAAACCTGACTGTGAGACAATCAATCTTTGCTCTTACTAACCTCAGTCACATAAACCTGACTGTGAGACAAGTAATCTTTGCTCTTACTAACCTCAGTTACATAAACCTGACTGTGAGACAAGCAATCTTTGCTCTTACTAACTCCAGTCACATAAACCTGACTGTGAGACAAGCAATCTTTGCTCTTACTAACCTCAGTCACATAAACCTGACTGTGAGACAATCAATCTTTGCTCTTTCTAACTCCAGTGACATAAACCTGACTGTGAGACAAGTAATCTTTACTCTTACTAACCTCAGTCACATAAACCTGACTGTGAGACAATCAATCTTTGCTCTTACTAACCTCAGTCACATAAACCTGACTGTGAGACAAGCAATCTTTGCTCTTACTAACCCCAGTCACATAAACCTGACTGTGAGACAAGCAATCTTTGCTCTTACTAACCTCAGTCACATAAACCTGACTGTGAGACAAGTAATCTTTGCTCTTACTAACCCCAGTCACATAAACCTGACTGTGAGACAATCAATCTTTGCTCTTACTAACCTCAGTCACATAAACCTGACTGTGAGACAAGCTATCTTTGCTCTTACTAACCTCAGTCACATAAACCTGACTGTGAGACAAGCAATCTTTGCTCTTACTAACCCCAGTCACATAAACCTGACTGTCAGACAAGCAATCTTTGCTCTTACTAATCCCAGTCACATAAACCTGACTGTGAGACAAGCAATCTTTGCTCTTACTAACTCCAGTCACATACACCTGACTGCCAGACAAGCAATCTTTGCTCTTACTAACCTCAGTCACATAAACCTGACTGTGAGACAATCAATCTTTGCTCTTACTAACTCCAGTCACATAAACCTGACTGTGAGACAATCAATATTTGCTCTTACTAACCTCAGTCACATAAACCTGACTGTGAGACAAGCAATCTTTGCTCTTACTAACTCCAGTCACATAAACCTGACTGAGAGACAATCAATCTTTGCTCTTACTAACTCCAGTCACATAAACCTGACTGAGAGACAAGCAATCTTTGCTCTTACTAACCTCAGTCACATAAACCTGACTGCAAGACAAGCAATCTTTGCTCTTACTAACCTCAGTCACATAAACCTGACTGTGAGACAAGTAATCTTTGCTCTTACTAACCCCAGTCACATAAACCTGACTGTGAGACAAGCAATCTTTGCTCTTACTAACCCCAGTCACATAAACCTGACTGTGAGACAAGCAATCTTTGCTCTTACTAACCTCAGTCACATAAACCTGACTGTGAGACAAGCAATCTTTGCTCTTACTAACCTCAGTCACATAAACCTGAATGGAAGACAAGCAATCTTTGCTCTTACTAACCTCAGTCACATAAACCTGACTGTGAGACAAGCAATCTTTGCTCTTACTAACTCCAGTCACATACACCTGACTGTGAGTCAAGCAATCTTTGCTCTTACTAACCTCAGTCACATAAACCTGACTGTGAGACAAGCAATCTTTGCCCTTACTAACCTCAGTCACATAAACCTGACTGTGAGACAAGCAATCTTTGCTCTTACTAACTCCAGTCACATAAACCTGACTGCGAGACAAGTAATCTTTACTCTTACTAACCTCAGTCACATAAACCTGACTGTGAGACAAGCAATCTTTGCTCTTACTAACCTCAGTCATATAAACCTGACTGTGAGACAAGCAATCTTTGCTCTTACTAACCTCAGTCATATAAACCTGACTGTACGCTAGACAAGAAATCTTTGCTCTTACTAACTCAGGACACATAAACCTGACTGCGAGACAAGCAATCTTTGCTATTACTAACCCCAGTCACATAAACCTGAGTGAGAGACAACCAATCTTTGCTCTTACTAACCTCAGTCACATAAACCTGACTGCAAGAAAAGCAATCTTTGCTCTTACTAACCTCAGTCACATAAACCTGACTGTGAGACAAGCAATCTTTGCTCTTACTAACCCCAGTCACATAAACCTGACTGTGAGACAAGCAATCTTTGCTCTTACTAACCTCAGTCACATAAACCTGACTGTGAGACAAGCAATCTTTGCTCTTACTAACCCCAGTCACATAAACCTGACTGTGAGACAATCAATCTTTGCTCTTACTAACCTCAGTCACATAAACCTGACTGTGAGACAAGTAATCTTTGCTCTTACTAACCTCAGTTACATAAACCTGACTGTGAGACAAGCAATCTTTGCTCTTACTAACTCCAGTCACATAAACCTGACTGTGAGACAAGCAATCTTTGCTCTTACTAACCTCAGTCACATAAACCTGACTGTGAGACAATCAATCTTTGCTCTTTCTAACTCCAGTGACATAAACCTGACTGTGAGACAAGTAATCTTTACTCTTACTAACCTCAGTCACATAAACCTGACTGTGAGACAATCAATCTTTGCTCTTACTAACCTCAGTCACATAAACCTGACTGTGAGACAAGCAATCTTTGCTCTTACTAACCCCAGTCACATAAACCTGACTGTGAGACAAGCAATCTTTGCTCTTACTAACCTCAGTCACATAAACCTGACTGTGAGACAAGTAATCTTTGCTCTTACTAACCCCAGTTACATAAACCTGACTGTGAGACAATCAATCTTTGCTCTTACTAACCTCAGTCACATAAACCTGACTGTGAGACAAGCTATCGTTGCTCTTACTAACCTCAGTCACATAAACCTGACTGTGAGACAAGCAATCTTTGCTCTTACTAACCCCAGTCACATAAACCTGACTGTGAGACAAGCAATCTTTGCTCTTACTAACCCCAGTCACATAAACCTGACTGTGAGACAAGCAATCTTTGCTCTTACTAACTCCAGTCACATAAACCTGACTGCGAGACAAGCAATCTTTGCTCTTACTAACCTCAGTCACATAAACCTGACTGTGAGACAATCAATCTTTGCTCTTACTAACTCCAGTCACATAAACCTGACTGAGACAATCAATATTTGCTCTTACTAACCTCAGTCACATAAACCTGACTGTGAGACAAGCAATCTTTGCTCTTACTAACTCCAGTCACATAAACCTGACTGAGAGACAATCAATCTTTGCTCTTACTAACTCCAGTCACATAAACCTGACTGAGAGACAAGCAATCTTTGCTCTTACTAACCCTGGTCACATAAACCTGACTGCAAGACAAGCAATCTTTGCTCTTACTAACCTCAGTCACATAAACCTGACTGTGAGACAAGTAATCTTTGCTCTTACTAACCCCAGTCACATAAACCTGACTGTGAGACAAGCAATCTTTGCTCTTACTAACCCCAGTCACATAAACCTGACTGTGAGACAAGCAATCTTTGCTCTTACTAACCTCAGTCACATAAACCTGACTGTGAGACAAGCAATCTTTGCTCTTACTAACCTCAGTCACATAAACCTGACTGTGAGACAAGCAATCTTTGCTCTTACTAACTCCAGTCACATACACCTGACTGTGAGACAAGCAATCTTTGCTCTTACTAACCTCAGTCACATAAACCTGACTGTGAGACAAGCAATCTTTGCTCTTACTAACCTCAGTCACAATAAACCTGACTGTGAGACAAGCAATCTTTGCTCTTACTAACCCCAGTCACATAAACCTGACTGCAAGACAAGCAATCTTTGCTCTTACTAACCTCAGTCAAATAAACCTGACTGTGAGACAAGCAATCTTTGCTCTTACTAACCCCAGTCACATAAACCTGACTTGCGAGACAAGCAATCTTTGCTCTTACTAACCCAAGTCACATAAACCTGACTTGCGAGACAAGCAATCTTTGCTCTTACTAACCTCAGTCACATAAACCTGACTGAGACAAGCAATCTTTGCTCTTACTAACTCCAGTCACATAAACCTGACTGTGAGACAAGCAATCTTTGCTCTTACTAACCCCAGTCACATAAACCTGACTTGCGAGACAAGCAATCTTTGCTCTTACTAACCGCAGTCACATAAACCTGACTGAGACAAGCAATCTTTGCTCTTACTAACCCCAGTCACATAAACCTGACTTGCGAGACAAGCAATCTTTGCTCTTACTAACCCCAGTCACATAAACCTGACTTGCGAGACAAGCAATCTTGCTCTTACTAACCCCAGTCACATAAACCTGACTTGTGAGACAAGCAATCTTTGCACTTACTAACCCCAGTCACATAAACCTGACTGTGAGACAAGCAATCTTTGCTCTTACTAACCCCAGTCACATAAACCTGACTTGCGAGACAAGCAATCTTTGCTCTTACTAACCGCAGTCACATAAACCTGACTGAGACAAGCAATCTTTGCTCTTACTAACCCCAGTCACATAAACCTGACTTGCGAGACAAGCAATCTTTGCTCTTACTAACCCCAGTCACATAAACCTGACTTGCGAGACAAGCAATCTTGCTCTTACTAACCCCAGTCACATAAACCTGACTTGCGAGACAAGCAATCTTTGCTCTTACTAACCCCAGTCACATAAACCTGACTGTGAGACAAGCAATCTTTGCTCTTACTAACCCCAGTCACATAAACCTGACTGCAAGACAAGCAATCTTTGCTCTTATTAACCCCAGTCACATAAACCTGACTGCAAGACAAGCAATCTTTGCTCTTACCAGTCCCAGTCACATAAACCTGACTGCGAGACAAGCAATCTTTGCTCTTACTAACCTCAGTCACATAAACCTGACTGTGAGACAAGCAATCTTTGCTCTTACTAACCCCAGTCACATAATCCTGACTGTGAGACAAGCAATCTTTGCTCTTATTAACCTCAGTCACATAAACCTGACTGCGAGACAAGCAATCTTTGCTCTTACTAACCTCAGTCAAATAAACCTGACTACGAGACAAGCAATCTTTGCTGTTACTAACCTCAGTCAAATAAACCTGACTGTGAGACAAGCAATCTTTGCTCTTACTAACCTCAGTCACATAAACCTGACTGTGAGACAAGCAATCTTTGCTCTTACTAACCCCAGTCACATAATCCTGACTGAGAGACAAGCAATCTTTGCTCTTACTAACCTCAGTCACATAAACCTGACTGCGAGACAAGCAATCTTTGCTCTTAATAACCTCAGTCACATAAACCTGACTACGAGACAAGCAATCTTTGCTGTTACTAACCTCAGTCAAATAAACCTGACTGTGAGACAAGCAATCTTTGCTCTTACTAACCTCAGTCACATAAACCTGACTACGAGACAAGCAATCTTTGCTCTTACTAACCCCGGTCACATAAACCTGACTGTGAGACAAGCAATCTTTGCTCTTACTAACCTCAGTCACATAAACCTGACTGTGAGACAAGCAATCTTTGCTCTTACTAACCTCAGTCACATAAACCTGACTGTGAGACAAGCAATCTTTGCTCTTACTAACCCCAGTCACATAAACCTGACTGTGAGACAAGCAATCTTTGCTCTTACTAACCCCGGTCACATAAACCTGACTGTGAGACAAGCAATCTTTGCTCTTACTAACTCCAGTCACATAATCCTGACTGTGAGACAAGCAATCTTTGCTCTTATTAACCTCAGTCACATAAACCTGACTGTGAGACAAGCAATCTTTGCTCTTACTAACCTCAGTCACATAAACCTGACTACGAGACAAGCAATCTTTGCTCTTACTAACCCCAGTCACATAAACCTGACTGTGAGACAAGCAATCTTTGCTCTTACTAACCCCAGTCACTTAAACCTGACTGTGAGACAAGCAATCTTTGCTCTTACTAACTCCAGTCACATAAACCTGACTGCAAGACAAACAATCTTTGCTCTTACTAACCCCAGTCACATAAACCTGACTGTGAGACAATCAATCTTTGCTCTTACTAACCTCAGTCACATAAACCTGACTGTGAGACAAGCTATCTTTGCTCTTACTAACCTCAGTCACATAAACCTGACTGTGAGACAAGCAATCTTTGCTCTTACTAACCCCAGTCACATAAACCTGACTGTGAGACAATCAATCTTTGCTCTTACTAACCTCAGTCACATAAACCTGACTGTGAGACAAGCTATCTTTGCTCTTACTAACCTCAGTCACATAAACCTGACTGTGAGACAAGCAATCTTTGCTCTTACTAACCCCAGTCACATAAACCTGACTGTGAGACAAGCAATCTTTGCTCTTACTAACCCCAGTCACATAAACCTGACTGTGAGACAAGCAATCTTTGCTCTTACTAACTCCAGTCACTTAAACCTGACTGCGAGACAAGCAATCTTTGCTCTTACTAACCTCAGTCACATAAACCTGACTGTGAGACAATCAATCTTTGCTCTTACTAACTCCAGTCACATAAACCTGACTGTGAGACAATCAATATTTGCTCTTACTAACCTCAGTCACATAAACCTGACTGTGAGACAAGCAATCTTTGCTCTTACTAACTCCAGTCACATAAACCTGACTGAGAGACAATCAATCTTTGCTCTTACTAACTCCAGTCACATAAACCTGACTGAGAGACAAGCAATCTTTGCTCTTACTAACCCTGGTCACATAAACCTGACTGCAAGACAAGCAATCTTTGCTCTTACTAACCTCAGTCACATAAACCTGACTGTGAGACAAGTAATCTTTGCTCTTACTAACCCCAGTCACATAAACCTGACTGTGAGACAAGCAATCTTTGCTCTTACTAACCCCAGTCACATAAACCTGACTGTGAGACAAGCAATCTTTGCTCTTACTAACCTCAGTCACATAAACCTGACTGTGAGACAAGCAATCTTTGCTCTTACTAACCTCAGTCACATAAACCTGACTGCAAGACAAGCAATCTTTGCTCTTACTAACCTCAGTCACATAAACCTGACTGTGAGACAAGCAATCTTTGCTCTTACTAACTCCAGTCACATACACCTGACTGTGAGACAAGCAATCTTTGCTCTTACTAACCTCAGTCACATAAACCTGACTGTGAGACAAGCAATCTTTGCTCTTACTAACCTCAGTCACAATAAAACTGACTGTGAGACAAGCAATCTTTGCTCTTACTAACCCCAGTCACATAAACCTGACTGCAAGAGAAGCAATCTTTGCTCTTACTAACCTCAGTCAAATAAACCTGACTGTGAGACAAGCAATCTTTGCTCTTACTAACCCCAGTCACATAAACCTGACTTGCGAGACAAGCAATCTTTGCTCTTACTAACCCCAGTCACATAAACCTGACTTGCGAGACAAGCAATCTTTGCTCTTACTAACCTCAGTCACATAAACCTGACTGAGACAAGCAATCTTTGCTCTTACTAACTCCAGTCACATAAACCTGACTGTGAGACAAGCAATCTTTGCTCTTACTAACCCCAGTCACATAAACCTGACTTGCGAGACAAGCAATCTTTGCTCTTACTAACCGCAGTCACATAAACCTGACTGAGACAAGCAATCTTTGCTCTTACTAACCCCAGTCACATAAACCTGACTTGCGAGACAAGCAATCTTTGCTCTTACTAACCCCAGTCACATAAACCTGACTTGCGAGACAAGCAATCTTGCTCTTACTAACCCCAGTCACATAAACCTGACTTGCGAGACAAGCAATCTTTGCTCTTACTAACCCCAGTCACATAAACCTGACTGTGAGACAAGCAATCTTTGCTCTTACTAACCCCAGTCACATAAACCTGACTTGCGAGACAAGCAATCTTTGCTCTTACTAACCGCAGTCACATAAACCTGACTGAGACAAGCAATCTTTGCTCTTACTAACCCCAGTCACATAAACCTGACTTGCGAGACAAGCAATCTTTGCTCTTACTAACCCCAGTCACATAAACCTGACTTGCGAGACAAGCAATCTTGCTCTTACTAACCCCAGTCACATAAACCTGACTTGCAAGACAAGCAATCTTTGCTCTTACTAACCCCAGTCACATAAACCTGACTGTGAGACAAGCAATCTTTGCTCTTACTAACCTCAGTCACATAAACCTGACTGCAAGACAAGCAATCTTTGCTCTTACTAACCCCAGTCACATAAACCTGACTGCAAAACAAGCAATCTTTGCTCTTACCAGTCCCAGTCACATAAACCTGACTGCGAGACAAGCAATCTTTGCTCTTACTAACCTCAGTCACATAAACCTGACTGTGAGACAAGCAATCTTTGCTCTTACTAACCCCAGTCACATAATCCTGACTGTGAGACAAGCAATCTTTGCTCTTATTTACCTCAGTCACATAAACCTGACTGCGAGACAAGCAATCTTGCTCTTACTAACCTCAGTCACATAAACCTGACTACGAGACAAGCAATCTTTGCTGTTACTAACCTCAGTCAAATAAACCTGACTGTGAGACAAGCAATCTTTGCTCTTACTAACCTCAGTCACATAAACCTGACTGTGAGACAAGCAATCTTTGCTCTTACTAACCCCAGTCACATAATCCTGACTGAGAGACAAGCAATCTTTGCTCTTACTAACCTCAGTCACATAAACCTGACTGCGAGACAAGCAATCTTTGCTCTTAATAACCCCGGTCACATAAACCTGACTACGAGACAAGCAATCTTTGCTGTTACTAACCTCAGTCAAATAAACCTGACTGTGAGACAAGCAATCTTTGCTCTTACTAACCTCAGTCACATAAACCTGACTACGAGACAAGCAATCTTTGCTCTTACTAACCCCGGTCACATAAACCTGACTGTGAGACAAGCAATCTTTGCTCTTACTAACCTCAGTCACATAAACCTGACTGTGAGACAAGCAATCTTTGCTCTTACTAACCTCAGTCACATAAACCTGACTACGAGACAAGCAATCTTTGCTCTTACTAACCCCAGTCACATAAACCTGACTGTGAGACAAGCAATCTTTGCTCTTACTAACCCCAGTCACATAAACCTGACTGTGAGACAAGCAATCTTTGCTCTTACTAACTCCAGTCACATAAACCTGACTGCGAGACAAGCAATCTTTGCTCTTACTAACCTCAGTCACATAAACCTGACTGTGAGACAAGCAATCTTTGCTCTTACTAACCTCAGTCACATAAACCTGACTGTGAGACAAGCAATCTTTGCTCTTACTAACCCCAGTCACATAAACCTGACTGTGAGACAAGCAATCTTTGCTCTTACTAACCCCAGTCACATAAACCTGACTGTGAGACAAGCAATCTTTGCTCTTACTAACCCCGGTCACATAAACCTGACTGTGAGACAAGCAATCTTTGCTCTTACTAACTCCAGTCACATAATCCTGACTGTGAGACAAGCAATCTTTGCTCTTACTAACCTCAGTCACATAAACCTGACTGTGAGACAAGCAATCTTTGCTCTTACTAACCTCAGTCACATAAACCTGACTACGAGACAAGCAATCTTTGCTCTTACTAACCCCAGTCACATAAACCTGACTGTGAGACAAGTAATCTTTGCTCTTACTAACCTCAGTTACATAAACCTGACTGTGAGACAAGCAATCTTTGCTCTTACTAACTCCAGTCACATAAACCTGACTGTGAGACAAGCAATCTTTGCTCTTACTAACCTCAGTCACATAAACCTGACTGTGAGACAATCAATCTTTGCTCTTTCTAACTCCAGTGACATAAACCTGACTGTGAGACAAGCAATCTTTGCTCTTACTAACCTCAGTCACATAAACCTGACTGTGAGACAAGCAATCTTTGCTCTTACTAACCTCAGTCACATAAACCTGACTGTGAGACAAGCAATCTTTGCTCTTACTAACCTCAGTCACATAAACCTGACTGTGAGACAAGCAATCTTTGCTCTTACTAACTCCAGTCACATAAACCTGACTGCGAGACAAGTAATCTTTACTCTTACTAACTCCAGTCACATAAACCTGACTGTGAGACAAGCAATCTTTGCTCTTACTAACCTCAGTCATATAAACCTGACTGTGAGACAAGCAATCTTTGCTCTTACTAACCTCAGTCATATAAACCTGACTTGTACGCTAGACAAGAAATCTTTGCTCTTACTAACTCAGGACACATAAACCTGACTGCGAGACAAGCAATCTTTGCTATTACTAACCCCAGTCACATAAACCTGAGTGAGAGACAACCAATCTTTGCTCTTACTAACCCCAGTCACATAAACCTGACTGCAAGAAAAGCAATATTTGCTCTTACTAACCTCAGTCACATAAACCTGACTGTGAGACAAGCAATCTTTACTCTTACTAACCCCAGTCACATAAACCTGACTGTGAGACAAGCAATCTTTGCTCTTACTAACCCCAGTCACTTAAACCTGACTGTGAGACAAGCAATCTTTGCTCTTACTAACTCCAGTCACATAAACCTGACTGCAAGACAATCAATCTTTGCTCTTACTAACCCCGGTCACATAAACCTGACTGTGAGACAAGCAATCTTTGCTCTTACTAACTCCAGTCACATAATCCTGACTGTGAGACAAGCAATCTTTGCTCTTATTAACCTCAGTCACATAAACCTGACTGTGAGACAAGCAATCTTTGCTCTTACTAACCTCAGTCACATAAACCTGACTACGAGACAAGCAATCTTTGCTCTTACTAACCTCAGTCACATAAACCTGACTGTGAGACAAGCAATCTTTGCTCTTACTAACCCCAGTCACTTAAACCTGACTGTGAGACAAGCAATCTTTGCTCTTACTAACTCCAGTCACATAAACCTGACTGCAAGACAAACAATCTTTGCTCTTACTAACCCCAGTCACATAAACCTGACTGTGAGACAATCAATCTTTGCTCTTACTAACCTCAGTCACATAAACCTGACTGTGAGACAAGCTATCTTTGCTCTTACTAACCTCAGTCACATAAACCTGACTGTGAGACAAGCAATCTTTGCTCTTACTAACCCCAGTCACATAAACCTGACTGTGAGACAATCAATCTTTGCTCTTACTAACCTCAGTCACATAAACCTGACTGTGAGACAAGCTATCTTTGCTCTTACTAACCTCAGTCACATAAACCTGACTGTGAGACAAGCAATCTTTGCTCTTACTAACCCCAGTCACATAAACCTGACTGTGAGACAAGCAATCTTTGCTCTTACTAACCCCAGTCACATAAACCTGACTGTGAGACAAGCAATCTTTGCTCTTACTAACTCCAGTCACTTAAACCTGACTGCGAGACAAGCAATCTTTGCTCTTACTAACCTCAGTCACATAAACCTGACTGTGAGACAATCAATCTTTGCTCTTACTAACTCCAGTCACATAAACCTGACTGTGAGACAATCAATATTTGCTCTTACTAACCTCAGTCACATATACCTGACTGTGAGACAAGCAATCTTTGCTCTTACTAACTCCAGTCACATAAACCTGACTGAGAGACAATCAATCTTTGCTCTTACTAACTCCAGTCACATAAACCTGACTGAGAGACAAGCAATCTTTGCTCTTACTAACCCTGGTCACATAAACCTGACTGCAAGACAAGCAATCTTTGCTCTTACTAACCTCAGTCACATAAACCTGACTGTGAGACAAGTAATCTTTGCTCTTACTAACCCCAGTCACATAAACCTGACTGTGAGACAAGCAATCTTTGCTCTTACTAACCCCAGTCACATAAACCTGACTGTGAGACAAGCAATCTTTGCTCTTACTAACCTCAGTCACATAAACCTGACTGTGAGACAAGCAATCTTTGCTCTTACTAACCTCAGTCACATAAACCTGACTGCAAGACAAGCAATCTTTGCTCTTACTAACCTCAGTCACATAAACCTGACTGTGAGACAAGCAATCTTTGCTCTTACTAACTCCAGTCACATACACCTGACTGTGAGACAAGCAATCTTTGCTCTTACTAACCTCAGTCACATAAACCTGACTGTGAGACAAGCAATCTTTGCTCTTACTAACCTCAGTCACAATAAAACTGACTGTGAGACAAGCAATCTTTGCTCTTACTAACCCCAGTCACATAAACCTGACTGCAAGAGAAGCAATCTTTGCTCTTACTAACCTCAGTCAAATAAACCTGACTGTGAGACAAGCAATCTTTGCTCTTACTAACCCCAGTCACATAAACCTGACTTGCGAGACAAGCAATCTTTGCTCTTACTAACCCCAGTCACATAAACCTGACTTGCGAGACAAGCAATCTTTGCTCTTACTAACCTCAGTCACATAAACCTGACTGAGACAAGCAATCTTTGCTCTTACTAACTCCAGTCACATAAACCTGACTGTGAGACAAGCAATCTTTGCTCTTACTAACCCCAGTCACATAAACCTGACTTGCGAGACAAGCAATCTTTGCTCTTACTAACCGCAGTCACATAAACCTGACTGAGACAAGCAATCTTTGCTCTTACTAACCCCAGTCACATAAACCTGACTTGCGAGACAAGCAATCTTTGCTCTTACTAACCCCAGTCACATAAACCTGACTTGCGAGACAAGCAATCTTGCTCTTACTAACCCCAGTCACATAAACCTGACTTGCGAGACAAGCAATCTTTGCTCTTACTAACCCCAGTCACATAAACCTGACTGTGAGACAAGCAATCTTTGCTCTTACTAACCCCAGTCACATAAACCTGACTTGCGAGACAAGCAATCTTTGCTCTTACTAACCGCAGTCACATAAACCTGACTGAGACAAGCAATCTTTGCTCTTACTAACCCCAGTCACATAAACCTGACTTGCGAGACAAGCAATCTTTGCTCTTACTAACCCCAGTCACATAAACCTGACTTGCGAGACAAGCAATCTTGCTCTTACTAACCCCAGTCACATAAACCTGACTTGCAAGACAAGCAATCTTTGCTCTTACTAACCCCAGTCACATAAACCTGACTGTGAGACAAGCAATCTTTGCTCTTACTAACCTCAGTCACATAAACCTGACTGCAAGACAAGCAATCTTTGCTCTTACTAACCCCAGTCACATAAACCTGACTGCAAAACAAGCAATCTTTGCTCTTACCAGTCCCAGTCACATAAACCTGACTGCGAGACAAGCAATCTTTGCTCTTACTAACCTCAGTCACATAAACCTGACTGTGAGACAAGCAATCTTTGCTCTTACTAACCCCAGTCACATAATCCTGACTGTGAGACAAGCAATCTTTGCTCTTATTTACCTCAGTCACATAAACCTGACTGCGAGACAAGCAATCTTGCTCTTACTAACCTCAGTCACATAAACCTGACTACGAGACAAGCAATCTTTGCTGTTACTAACCTCAGTCAAATAAACCTGACTGTGAGACAAGCAATCTTTGCTCTTACTAACCTCAGTCACATAAACCTGACTGTGAGACAAGCAATCTTTGCTCTTACTAACCCCAGTCACATAATCCTGACTGAGAGACAAGCAATCTTTGCTCTTACTAACCTCAGTCACATAAACCTGACTGCGAGACAAGCAATCTTTGCTCTTAATAACCCCGGTCACATAAACCTGACTACGAGACAAGCAATCTTTGCTGTTACTAACCTCAGTCAAATAAACCTGACTGTGAGACAAGCAATCTTTGCTCTTACTAACCTCAGTCACATAAACCTGACTACGAGACAAGCAATCTTTGCTCTTACTAACCCCGGTCACATAAACCTGACTGTGAGACAAGCAATCTTTGCTCTTACTAACCTCAGTCACATAAACCTGACTGTGAGACAAGCAATCTTTGCTCTTACTAACCTCAGTCACATAAACCTGACTACGAGACAAGCAATCTTTGCTCTTACTAACCCCAGTCACATAAACCTGACTGTGAGACAAGCAATCTTTGCTCTTACTAACCCCAGTCACATAAACCTGACTGTGAGACAAGCAATCTTTGCTCTTACTAACTCCAGTCACATAAACCTGACTGCGAGACAAGCAATCTTTGCTCTTACTAACCTCAGTCACATAAACCTGACTGTGAGACAAGCAATCTTTGCTCTTACTAACCTCAGTCACATAAACCTGACTGTGAGACAAGCAATCTTTGCTCTTACTAACCCCAGTCACATAAACCTGACTGTGAGACAAGCAATCTTTGCTCTTACTAACCCCAGTCACATAAACCTGACTGTGAGACAAGCAATCTTTGCTCTTACTAACCCCGGTCACATAAACCTGACTGTGAGACAAGCAATCTTTGCTCTTACTAACTCCAGTCACATAATCCTGACTGTGAGACAAGCAATCTTTGCTCTTACTAACCTCAGTCACATAAACCTGACTGTGAGACAAGCAATCTTTGCTCTTACTAACCTCAGTCACATAAACCTGACTACGAGACAAGCAATCTTTGCTCTTACTAACCCCAGTCACATAAACCTGACTGTGAGACAAGTAATCTTTGCTCTTACTAACCTCAGTTACATAAACCTGACTGTGAGACAAGCAATCTTTGCTCTTACTAACTCCAGTCACATAAACCTGACTGTGAGACAAGCAATCTTTGCTCTTACTAACCTCAGTCACATAAACCTGACTGTGAGACAATCAATCTTTGCTCTTTCTAACTCCAGTGACATAAACCTGACTGTGAGACAAGCAATCTTTGCTCTTACTAACCTCAGTCACATAAACCTGACTGTGAGACAAGCAATCTTTGCTCTTACTAACCTCAGTCACATAAACCTGACTGTGAGACAAGCAATCTTTGCTCTTACTAACCTCAGTCACATAAACCTGACTGTGAGACAAGCAATCTTTGCTCTTACTAACTCCAGTCACATAAACCTGACTGCGAGACAAGTAATCTTTACTCTTACTAACCTCAGTCACATAAACCTGACTGTGAGACAAGCAATCTTTGCTCTTACTAACCTCAGTCATATAAACCTGACTGTGAGACAAGCAATCTTTGCTCTTACTAACCTCAGTCATATAAACCTGACTTGTACGCTAGACAAGAAATCTTTGCTCTTACTAACTCAGGACACATAAACCTGACTGCGAGACAAGCAATCTTTGCTATTACTAACCCCAGTCACATAAACCTGAGTGAGAGACAACCAATCTTTGCTCTTACTAACCCCAGTCACATAAACCTGACTGCAAGACAAGCAATATTTGCTCTTACTAACCTCAGTCACATAAACCTGACTGTGAGACAAGCAATCTTTACTCTTACTAACCCCAGTCACATAAACCTGACTGTGAGACAAGCAATCTTTGCTCTTACTAACCTCAGTCACATAAACCTGACTGTGAGACAAGCAATCTTTGCTCTTACTAACCCCAGTCACATAAACCTGACTGTGAGACAATCAATCTTTGCTCTTACTAACCCCAGTCACATAAACCTGACTGTGAGACAAGTAATCTTTGCTCTTACTAACCTCAGTTACATAAACCTGACTGTGAGACAAGCAATCTTTGCTCTTACTAACTCCAGTCACATAAACCTGACTGTGAGACAAGCAATCTTTGCTCTTACTAACCTCAGTCACATAAACCTGACTGTGAGACAATCAATCTTTGCTCTTTCTAACTCCAGTGACATAAACCTGACTGTGAGACAAGCAATCTTTGCTCTTACTAACCTCAGTCACATAAACCTGACTGTGAGACAAGCAATCTTTGCTCTTACTAACCTCAGTCACATAAACCTGACTGTGAGACAAGCAATCTTTGCTCTTACTAACCTCAGTCACATAAACCTGACTGTGAGACAAGCAATCTTTGCTCTTACTAACCCCAGTCACATAATCCTGACTGAGAGACAAGCAATCTTTGCTCTTACTAACCTCAGTCACATAAACCTGACTGCGAGACAAGCAATCTTTGCTCTTAATAACCTCGGTCACATAAACCTGACTACGAGACAAGCAATCTTTGCTGTTACTAACCTCAGTCAAATAAACCTGACTGTGAGACAAGCAATCTTTGCTCTTACTAACCTCAGTCACATAAACCTGACTACGAGACAAGCAATCTTTGCTCTTACTAACCCCGGTCACATAAACCTGACTGTGAGACAAGCAATCTTTGCTCTTACTAACCTCAGTCACATAAACCTGACTGTGAGACAAGCAATCTTTGCTCTTACTAACCTCAGTCACATAAACCTGACTACGAGACAAGCAATCTTTGCTCTTACTAACCCCAGTCACATAAACCTGACTGTGAGACAAGCAATCTTTGCTCTTACTAACCCCAGTCACATAAACCTGACTGTGAGACAAGCAATCTTTGCTCTTACTAACCTCAGTCACATAAACCTGACTGCGAGACAAGCAATCTTTGCTCTTACTAACCTCAGTCACATAAACCTGACTGTGAGACAAGCAATCTTTGCTCTTACTAACCTCAGTCACATAAACCTGACTGTGAGACAAGCAATCTTTGCTCTTACTAACCCCAGTCACATAAACCTGACTGTGAGACAAGCAATCTTTGCTCTTACTAACCCCAGTCACATAAACCTGACTGTGAGACAAGCAATCTTTGCTCTTACTAACCCCGGTCACATAAACCTGACTGTGAGACAAGCAATCTTTGCTCTTACTAACTCCAGTCACATAATCCTGACTGTGAGACAAGCAATCTTTGCTCTTACTAACCTCAGTCACATAAACCTGACTGTGAGACAAGCAATCTTTGCTCTTACTAACCTCAGTCACATAAACCTGACTGTGAGACAAGCAATCTTTGCTCTTACTAACTCCAGTCACATAAACCTGACTGTGAGACAAGCAATCTTTGCTCTTACTAACCTCAGTCACATAAACCTGACTGTGAGACAATCAATCTTTGCTCTTTCTAACTCCAGTGACATAAACCTGACTGTGAGACAAGCAATCTTTGCTCTTACTAACCTCAGTCACATAAACCTGACTGTGAGACAAGCAATCTTTGCTCTTACTAACCTCAGTCACATAAACCTGACTGTGAGACAAGCAATCTTTGCTCTTACTAACCTCAGTCACATAAACCTGACTGTGAGACAAGCAATCTTTGCTCTTACTAACTCCAGTCACATAAACCTGACTGCGAGACAAGTAATCTTTACTCTTACTAACCTCAGTCACATAAACCTGACTGTGAGACAAGCAATCTTTGCTCTTACTAACCCCAGTCACATAAACCTGACTGTGAGACAAGCAATCTTTGCTCTTACTAACCCCAGTCACATAAACCTGACTGTGAGACAAGCAATCTTTGCTCTTACTAACCCCAGTCACATAAACCTGACTGTGAGACAAGCAATCTTTGCTCTTACTAACCCCAGTCACATAAACCTGAGTGAGAGACAACCAATCTTTGCTCTTACTAACCCCAGTCACATAAACCTGACTGCAAGACAAGCAATCTTTGCTCTTACTAACCTCAGTCACATAAACCTGACTGTGAGACAAGCAATCTTTACTCTTACTAACCCCAGTCACATAAACCTGACTGTGAGACAAGCAATCTTTGCTCTTACTAACCTCAGTCACATAAACCTGACTGTGAGACAAGCAATCTTTGCTCTTACTAACCCCAGTCACATAAACCTGACTGTGAGACAATCAATCTTTGCTCTTACTAACCCCAGTCACATAAACCTGACTGTGAGACAAGTAATCTTTGCTCTTACTAACCTCAGTTACATAAACCTGACTGTGAGACAAGCAATCTTTGCTCTTACTAACTCCAGTCACATAAACCTGACTGTGAGACAAGCAATCTTTGCTCTTACTAACCTCAGTCACATAAACCTGACTGTGAGACAATCAATCTTTGCTCTTTCTAACTCCAGTGACATAAACCTGACTGTGAGACAAGCAATCTTTGCTCTTACTAACCTCAGTCACATAAACCTGACTGTGAGACAAGCAATCTTTGCTCTTACTAACCTCAGTCACATAAACCTGACTGTGAGACAAGCAATCTTTGCTCTTACTAACCTCAGTCACATAAACCTGACTGTGAGACAAGCAATCTTTGCTCTTACTAACTCCAGTCACATAAACCTGACTGCGAGACAAGTAATCTTTACTCTTACTAACCTCAGTCACATAAACCTGACTATGAGACAAGCAATCTTTGCTCTTACTAACCTCAGTCATATAAACCTGACTGTGAGACAAGCAATCTTTGCTCTTACTAACCTCAGTCATATAAACCTGACTTGTATGCTAGACAAGAAATCTTTGCTCTTACTAACTCAGGACACATAAACCTGACTGCGAGACAAGCAATCTTTGCTATTACTAACCCCAGTCACATAAACCTGAGTGAGAGACAACCAATCTTTGCTCTTACTAACCCCAGTCACATAAACCTGACTGCAAGACAAGCAATCTTTGCTCTTACTAACCTCAGTCACATAAACCTGACTGTGAGACAAGCAATCTTTACTCTTACTAACCCCAGTCACATAAACCTGACTGTGAGACAAGCAATCTTTGCTCTTACTAACCTCAGTCACATAAACCTGACTGTGAGACAAGCAATCTTTGCTCTTACTAACCCCAGTCACATAAACCTGACTGTGAGACAATCAATCTTTGCTCTTACTAACCCCAGTCACATAAACCTGACTGTGAGACAAGCAATCTTTGCTCTTACTAACCTCAGTTACATAAACCTGACTGTGAGACAAGCAATCTTTGCTCTTACTAACTCCAGTCACATAAACCTGACTGTGAGACAAGCAATCTTTGCTCTTACTAACCTCAGTCACATAAACCTGACTGTGAGACAATCAATCTTTGCTCTAACTAACTCCAGTGACATAAACCTGACTGTGAGACAAGTAATCTTTACTCTTACTAACCTCAGTCACATAAACCTGACTGTGAGACAATCAATCTTTGCTCTTACTAACCCCAGTCACATAAACCTGACTGTGAGACAAGCAATCTTTGCTCTTACTAACCCCAGTCACATAAACCTGACTGTGAGACAATCAATCTTTGCTCTTACTAACCTCAATCACATAAACCTGACTGTGAGACAAGCAATCTTTGCTCTTACTAACCCCAGTCACATAAACCTGACTGTGAGACAATCAATCTTTGCTCTTACTAACCTCAGTCACATAAACCTGACTGTGAGACAAGCTATCTTTGCTCTTACTAACCTCAGTCACATAAACCTGACTGTGAGACAAGCAATCTTTGCTCTTACTAACCCCAGTCACATAAACCTGACTGTGAGACAAGCAATCTTTGCTCTTACTAACCTCAGTCACATAAACCTGACTGTGAGACAAGCAATCTTTGCTCTTACTAACCTCAGTCACATAAACCTGACTGTGAGACAAGCAATCTTTGCTCTTACTAACTCCAGTCACATAAACCTGACTGAGAGACAATCAATCTTTGCTCTTACTAACCCTGGTCACATAAACCTGACTGTGAGACAAGCAATCTTTGCTCTTACTAACTCCAGTCACATAAACCTGACTGTGAGACAAGCAATCTTTGCTCTTACTAACCTCAGTCACATAAACCTGACTGTGAGACAAGCAATATTTGCTCTTACTAACCTCAGTCACATAAACCTGACTGTGAGACAAGCAATCTTTGCTCTTACTAACCTCAGTCACATAAACCTGACTGTGAGACAAGCAATATTTGCTCTTACTAACCTCAGTCACATAAACCTGACTACGAGACAAGCAATCTTTGCTGTTACTAACCTCAGTCAAATAAACCTGACTGTGAGACAAGCAATCTTTGCTCTTACTAACCCCAGTCACATAAACCTGACTGTGAGACAAGCAATCTTTGCTCTTACTAACCTCAGTCACATAAACCTGACTGTGAGACAAGCAATCTTTGCTCTTACTAACCCCAGTCACATAAACCTGACTGTGAGACAATCAATCTTTGCTCTTACTAACCCCAGTCACATAAACCTGACTGTGAGACAAGTAATCTTTGCTCTTACTAACCTCAGTTACATAAACCTGACTGTGAGACAAGCAATCTTTGCTCTTACTAACTCCAGTCACATAAACCTGACTGTGAGACAAGCAATCTTTGCTCTTACTAACCTCAGTCACATAAACCTGACTGTGAGACAATCAATCTTTGCTCTTTCTAACTCCAGTGACATAAACCTGACTGTGAGACAAGTAATCTTTACTCTTACTAACCTCAGTCACATAAACCTGACTGTGAGACAATCAATCTTTGCTCTTACTAACCCCAGTCACATAAACCTGACTGTGAGACAAGCAATCTTTGCTCTTACTAACCCCAGTCACATACACCTGACTGTGAGACAATCAATCTTTGCTCTTACTAACCTCAGTCACATAAACCTGACTGTGAGACAAGCAATCTTTGCTCTTACTAACCCCAGTCACATAAACCTGACTGTGAGACAAGCTATCTTTGCTCTTACTAACCTCAGCCACATAAACCTGACTGTGAGACAAGCAATCTTTGCTCTTACTAACCCCAGTCACATAAACCTGACTGTGAGACAAGCAATCTTTGCTCTTACTAACCTCAGTCACATAAACCTGACTGTGAGACAAGCAATCTTTGCTCTTACTAACCTCAGTCACATAAACCTGACTGTGAGACAAGCAATCTTTGCTCTTACTAACTCCAGTCACATAAACCTGACTGAGAGACAATCAATCTTTGCTCTTACTAACTCCAGTCACATAAACCTGACTGAGAGACAAGCAATCTTTGCTCTTACTAACCCTGGTCACATAAACCTGACTGCAAGACAAGCAATCTTTGCTCTTACTAACCTCAGTCACATAAACCTGACTGTGAGACAAGCAATCTTTGCTCTTACTAACCTCAGTGACATAAACCTGACTGTGAGACAAGCAATCTTTGCTCTTACTAACCTCAGTCACATAAACCTGACTGTGAGACAAGCAATCTTTGCTCTTACTAACCTCAGTCACATAAACCTGACTGTGAGACAAGCAATCTTTGCTCTTACTAACCTCAGTCACATAAACCTGACTGTGAGACAAGCAATCTTTGCTCTTACTAACTCCAGTCACATAAACCTGACTGCGAGACAAGTAATCTTTACTCTTACTAACCTCAGTCACATAAACCTGACTATGAGACAAGCAATCTTTGCTCTTACTAACCTCAGTCATATAAACCTGACTGTGAGACAAGCAATCTTTGCTCTTACTAACCTCAGTCATATAAACCTGACTTGTATGCTAGACAAGAAATCTTTGCTCTTACTAACTCAGGACACATAAACCTGACTGCGAGACAAGCAATCTTTGCTATTACTAACCCCAGTCACATAAACCTGAGTGAGAGACAACCAATCTTTGCTCTTACTAACCCCAGTCACATAAACCTGACTGCAAGACAAGCAATCTTTGCTCTTACTAACCTCAGTCACATAAACCTGACTGTGAGACAAGCAATCTTTACTCTTACTAACCCCAGTCACATAAACCTGACTGTGAGACAAGCAATCTTTGCTCTTACTAACCTCAGTCACATAAACCTGACTGTGAGACAAGCAATCTTTGCTCTTACTAACCCCAGTCACATAAACCTGACTGTGAGACAATCAATCTTTGCTCTTACTAACCCCAGTCACATAAACCTGACTGTGAGACAAGCAATCTTTGCTCTTACTAACCTCAGTTACATAAACCTGACTGTGAGACAAGCAATCTTTGCTCTTACTAACTCCAGTCACATAAACCTGACTGTGAGACAAGCAATCTTTGCTCTTACTAACCTCAGTCACATAAACCTGACTGTGAGACAATCAATCTTTGCTCTAACTAACTCCAGTGACATAAACCTGACTGTGAGACAAGTAATCTTTACTCTTACTAACCTCAGTCACATAAACCTGACTGTGAGACAATCAATCTTTGCTCTTACTAACCCCAGTCACATAAACCTGACTGTGAGACAAGCAATCTTTGCTCTTACTAACCCCAGTCACATAAACCTGACTGTGAGACAATCAATCTTTGCTCTTACTAACCTCAATCACATAAACCTGACTGTGAGACAAGCAATCTTTGCTCTTACTAACCCCAGTCACATAAACCTGACTGTGAGACAATCAATCTTTGCTCTTACTAACCTCAGTCACATAAACCTGACTGTGAGACAAGCTATCTTTGCTCTTACTAACCTCAGTCACATAAACCTGACTGTGAGACAAGCAATCTTTGCTCTTACTAACCCCAGTCACATAAACCTGACTGTGAGACAAGCAATCTTTGCTCTTACTAACCTCAGTCACATAAACCTGACTGTGAGACAAGCAATCTTTGCTCTTACTAACCTCAGTCACATAAACCTGACTGTGAGACAAGCAATCTTTGCTCTTACTAACTCCAGTCACATAAACCTGACTGAGAGACAATCAATCTTTGCTCTTACTAACCCTGGTCACATAAACCTGACTGTGAGACAAGCAATCTTTGCTCTTACTAACTCCAGTCACATAAACCTGACTGTGAGACAAGCAATCTTTGCTCTTACTAACCTCAGTCACATAAACCTGACTGTGAGACAAGCAATATTTGCTCTTACTAACCTCAGTCACATAAACCTGACTGTGAGACAAGCAATCTTTGCTCTTACTAACCTCAGTCACATAAACCTGACTGTGAGACAAGCAATATTTGCTCTTACTAACCTCAGTCACATAAACCTGACTACGAGACAAGCAATCTTTGCTGTTACTAACCTCAGTCAAATAAACCTGACTGTGAGACAAGCAATCTTTGCTCTTACTAACCCCAGTCACATAAACCTGACTGTGAGACAAGCAATCTTTGCTCTTACTAACCTCAGTCACATAAACCTGACTGTGAGACAAGCAATCTTTGCTCTTACTAACCCCAGTCACATAAACCTGACTGTGAGACAATCAATCTTTGCTCTTACTAACCCCAGTCACATAAACCTGACTGTGAGACAAGTAATCTTTGCTCTTACTAACCTCAGTTACATAAACCTGACTGTGAGACAAGCAATCTTTGCTCTTACTAACTCCAGTCACATAAACCTGACTGTGAGACAAGCAATCTTTGCTCTTACTAACCTCAGTCACATAAACCTGACTGTGAGACAATCAATCTTTGCTCTTTCTAACTCCAGTGACATAAACCTGACTGTGAGACAAGTAATCTTTACTCTTACTAACCTCAGTCACATAAACCTGACTGTGAGACAATCAATCTTTGCTCTTACTAACCCCAGTCACATAAACCTGACTGTGAGACAAGCAATCTTTGCTCTTACTAACCCCAGTCACATAAACCTGACTGTGAGACAATCAATCTTTGCTCTTACTAACCTCAGTCACATAAACCTGACTGTGAGACAAGCAATCTTTGCTCTTACTAACCCCAGTCACATAAACCTGACTGTGAGACAATCAATCTTTGCTCTTACTAACCTCAGTCACATAAACCTGACTGTGAGACAAGCTATCTTTGCTCTTACTAACCTCAGCCACATAAACCTGACTGTGAGACAAGCAATCTTTGCTCTTACTAACCCCAGTCACATAAACCTGACTGTGAGACAATCAATCTTTGCTCTTACTAACCTCAGTCACATAAACCTGACTGTGAGACAAGCTATCTTTGCTCTTACTAACCTCAGCCACATAAACCTGACTGTGAGACAAGCAATCTTTGCTCTTACTAACCCCAGTCACATAAACCTGACTGTGAGACAAGCAATCTTTGCTCTTACTAACTCCAGTCACATAAACCTGACTGTGAGACAAGCAATCTTTGCTCTTACTAACCTCAGTCACATAAACCTGACTGTGAGACAATCAATCTTTGCTCTTTCTAACTCCAGTGACATAAACCTGACTGTGAGACAAGTAATCTTTACTCTTACTAACCTCAGTCACATAAACCTGACTGTGAGACAATCAATCTTTGCTCTTACTAACCCCAGTCACATAAACCTGACTGTGAGACAAGCAATCTTTGCTCTTACTAACCCCAGTCACATACACCTGACTGTGAGACAATCAATCTTTGCTCTTACTAACCTCAGTCACATAAACCTGACTGTGAGACAAGCAATCTTTGCTCTTACTAACCCCAGTCACATAAACCTGACTGTGAGACAAGCTATCTTTGCTCTTACTAACCTCAGCCACATAAACCTGACTGTGAGACAAGCAATCTTTGCTCTTACTAACCCCAGTCACATAAACCTGACTGTGAGACAAGCAATCTTTGCTCTTACTAACCTCAGTCACATAAACCTGACTGTGAGACAAGCAATCTTTGCTCTTACTAACCTCAGTCACATAAACCTGACTGTGAGACAAGCAATCTTTGCTCTTACTAACTCCAGTCACATAAACCTGACTGAGAGACAATCAATCTTTGCTCTTACTAACTCCAGTCACATAAACCTGACTGAGAGACAAGCAATCTTTGCTCTTACTAACCCTGGTCACATAAACCTGACTGCAAGACAAGCAATCTTTGCTCTTACTAACCTCAGTCACATAAACCTGACTGTGAGACAATCAATCTTTGCTCTTACTAACCCCAGTCACATAAACCTGACTGTGAGACAAGCAATCTTTGCTCTTACTAACCCCAGTCACATAAACCTGACTGTGAGACAATCAATCTTTGCTCTTACTAACCTCAGTCACATAAACCTGACTGTGAGACAAGCAATCTTTGCTCTTACTAACCCCAGTCACATAAACCTGACTGTGAGACAATCAATCTTTGCTCTTACTAACCTCAGTCACATAAACCTGACTGTGAGACAATCAATCTTTGCTCTTACTAACCCCAGTCACATAAACCTGACTGTGAGACAAGCAATCTTTGCTCTTACTAACCCCAGTCACATAAACCTGACTGTGAGACAATCAATCTTTGCTCTTACTAACCTCAATCACATAAACCTGACTGTGAGACAAGCAATCTTTGCTCTTACTAACCCCAGTCACATAAACCTGACTGTGAGACAATCAATCTTTGCTCTTACTAACCTCAGTCACATAAACCTGACTGTGAGACAATCTATCTTTGCTCTTACTAACCTCAGTCACATAAACCTGACTGTGAGACAAGCAATCTTTGCTCTTACTAACCCCAGTCACATAAACCTGACTGTGAGACAAGCAATCTTTGCTCTTACTAACCTCAGTCACATAAACCTGACTGTGAGACAAGCAATCTTTGCTCTTACTAACCTCAGTCACATAATCCTGACTGTGAGACAAGCAATCTTTGCTCTTACTAACTCCAGTCACATAAACCTGACTGAGAGACAATCAATCTTTGCTCTTACTAACCCTGGTCACATAAACCTGACTGTGAGACAAGCAATCTTTGCTCTTACTAACTCCAGTCACATAAACCTGACTGTGAGACAAGCAATCTTTGCTCTTACTAACCTCAGTCACATAAACCTGACTGTGAGACAAGCAATCTTTGCTCTTACTAACCTCAGTCACATAAACCTGACTGTGAGACAAGCAATCTTTGCTCTTACTAACCTCAGTCACATAAACCTGACTGTGAGACAAGCAATATTTGCTCTTACTAACCTCAGTCACATAAACCTGACTACGAGACAAGCAATCTTTGCTGTTACTAACCTCAGTCAAATAAACCTGACTGTGAGACAAGCAATCTTTGCTCTTACTAACCCCAGTCACATAAACCTGACTGTGAGACAAGCAATCTTTGCTCTTACTAACCTCAGTCACATAAACCTGACTGTGAGACAAGCAATCTTTGCTCTTACTAACCCCAGTCACATAAACCTGACTGTGAGACAATCAATCTTTGCTCTTACTAACCCCAGTCACATAAACCTGACTGTGAGACAAGTAATCTTTGCTCTTACTAACCTCAGTTACATAAACCTGACTGTGAGACAAGCAATCTTTGCTCTTACTAACTCCAGTCACATAAACCTGACTGTGAGACAAGCAATCTTTACTCTTACTAACCTCAGTCACATAAACCTGACTGTGAGACAATCAATCTTTGCTCTTACTAACCTCAGTCACATAAACCTGACTGTGAGACAAGCAATCTTTGCTCTTACTAACCCCAGTCACATAAACCTGACTGTGAGACAATCAATCTTTGCTCTTACTAACCTCAGTCACATAAACCTGACTGTGAGACAAGCTATCTTTGCTCTTACTAACCTCAGCCACATAAACCTGACTGTGAGACAAGCAATCTTTGCTCTTACTAACCCCAGTCACATAAACCTGACTGTGAGACAAGCAATCTTTGCTCTTACTAACCTCAGTCACATAAACCTGACTGTGAGACAAGCAATCTTTGCTCTTACTAACCTCAGTCACATAAACCTGACTGTGAGACAAGCAATCTTTGCTCTTACTAACTCCAGTCACATAAACCTGACTGAGAGACAATCAATCTTTGCTCTTACTAACTCCAGTCACATAAACCTGACTGAGAGACAAGCAATCTTTGCTCTTACTAACCCTGGTCACATAAACCTGACTGCAAGACAAGCAATCTTTGCTCTTACTAACCTCAGTCACATAAACCTGACTGTGAGACAAGTAATCTTTGCTCTTACTAACCCCAGTCACATAAACCTGACTGTGAGACAAGCAATCTTTGCTCTTACTAACTCCAGTCACATAAACCTGACTGTGAGACAAGCAATCTTTGCTCTTACTAACCTCAGTCACATAAACCTGACTGTGAGACAAGCAATCTTTGCTCTTACTAACCTCAGTCACATAAACCTGACTGTGAGACAAGCAATCTTTGCTCTAACTAACCTCAGTCACATAAACCTGACTGTGAGACAAGCAATATTTGCTCTTACTAACCTCAGTCACATAAACCTGACTGTAAGACAAGCAATCTTTGCTCTTACTAACCTCAGTCACATAATCCTGACTGTGAGACAAGCAATCTTTGCTCTTACTAACCTCAGTCACATAAACCTGACTGTGAGACAAGCAATCTTTGCTCTTACTAACCTCAGTCATATAAACCTGACTGTACGCTAGACAAGAAATCTTTGCTCTTACTAACTCAGGACACATAAACCTGACTGCGAGACAAGCAATCTTTGCTATTACTAACCCCAGTCACATAAACCTGAGTGAGAGACAACCAATCTTTGCTCTTACTAACCCCAGTCACATAAACCTGACTGCAAGACAAGCAATCTTTGCTCTTACTAACCTCAGTCACATAAACCTGACTGTGAGACAAGCAATCTTTGCTCTTACTAACCCCAGTCACATAAACCTGACTGTGAGACAAGCAATCTTTGCTCTTACTAACCTCAGTCACATAAACCTGACTGTGAGACAAGCAATCTTTGCTCTTACTAACCCCAGTCACATAAACCTGACTGTGAGACAATCAATCTTTGCTCTTACTAACCTCAGTCACATAAACCTGACTGTGAGACAAGTAATCTTTGCTCTTACTAACCTCAGTTACATAAACCTGACTGTGAGACAAGCAATCTTTGCTCTTACTAACTCCAGTCACATAAACCTGACTGTGAGACAAGCAATCTTTGCTCTTAATAACCTCAGTCACATAAACCTGACTGTGAGACAAGCAATCTTTGCTCTTACTAACCTCAGTCACATAAACCTGACTGTGAGACAAGCAATCTTTGCTCTTACTAACCTCAGTCACATAAACCTGACTGTGAGACAAGCAATCTTTGCTCTTACTAACTCCAGTCACATAAACCTGACTGCGAGACAAGCAATCTTTGCTATTACTAACCCCAGTCACATACACCCTGAGTGAGAGACAACCAATCTTTGCTCTTACTAACCCCAGTCACATAAACCTGACTGCAAGACAAGCAATCTTTGCTCTTACTAACCTCAGTCACATAAACCTGACTGTGAGACAAGCAATCTTTGCTCTTACTAACCTCAGTCACATAAACCTGACTGTGAGACAAGCAATCTTTGCTCTTACTAACCCCAGTCACATAAACCTGACTGTGAGACAATCAATCTTTGCTCTTACTAACCCCAGTCACATAAACCTGACTGTGAGACAAGTAATCTTTGCTCTTACTAACCTCAGTTACATAAACCTGACTGTGAGACAAGCAATCTTTGCTCTTACTAACCTCAGTCATATAAACCTGACTGTGAGACAAGCAATCTTTGCTCTTACTAACCTCAGTCATATAAACCTGACTTGTATGCTAGACAAGAAATCTTTGCTCTTACTAACTCAGGACACATAAACCTGACTGCGAGACAAGCAATCTTTGCTATTACTAACCCCAGTCACATAAACCCTGAGTGAGAGACAACCAATCTTTGCTCTTACTAACCCCAGTCACATAAACCTGACTGCAAGACAAGCAATCTTTGCTCTTACTAACCTCAGTCACATAAACCTGACTGTGAGACAAGCAATCTTTGCTCTTACTAACCTCAGTCACATAAACCTGACTGTGAGACAAGCAATCTTTGCTCTTACTAACCCCAGTCACATAAACCTGACTGTGAGACAATCAATCTTTGCTCTTACTAACCCCAGTCACATAAACCTGACTGTGAGACAAGTAATCTTTGCTCTTACTAACCTCAGTTACATAAACCTGACTGTGAGACAAGCAATCTTTGCTCTTACTAACTCCAGTCACATAAACCTGACTGTGAGACAAGCAATCTTTGCTCTTACTAACCTCAGTCACATAAACCTGACTGTGAGACAATCAATCTTTGCTCTTTCTAACTCCAGTGACATAAACCTGACTGTGAGACAAGTAATCTTTACTCTTACTAACCTCAGTCACATAAACCTGACTGTGAGACAATCAATCTTTGCTCTTACTAACCCCAGTCACATAAACCTGACTGTGAGACAAGCAATCTTTGCTCTTACTAACCCCAGTCACATAAACCTGACTGTGAGACAATCAATCTTTGCTCTTACTAACCTCAATCACATAAACCTGACTGTGAGACAAGCAATCTTTGCTCTTACTAACCCCAGTCACATAAACCTGACTGTGAGACAATCAATCTTTGCTCTTACTAACCTCAGTCACATAAACCTGACTGTGAGACAAGCTATCTTTGCTCTTACTAACCTCAGTCACATAAACCTGACTGTGAGACAAGCAATCTTTGCTCTTACTAACCCCAGTCACATAAACCTGACTGTGAGACAAGCAATCTTTGCTCTTACTAACCTCAGTCACATAAACCTGACTGTGAGACAAGCAATCTTTGCTCTTACTAACCTCAGTCACATAAACCTGACTGTGAGACAAGCAATCTTTGCTCTTACTAACTCCAGTCACATAAACCTGACTGAGAGACAATCAATCTTTGCTCTTACTAACCCTGGTCACATAAACCTGACTGCAAGACAAGCAATCTTTGCTCTTACTAACCTCAGTCACATAAACCTGACTGTGAGACAAGTAATCTTTGCTCTTACTAACCCCAGTCACATAAACCTGACTGTGAGACAAGCAATCTTTGCTCTTACTAACCTCAGTCACATAAACCTGACTGTGAGACAAGCAATCTTTGCTCTTACTAACCTCAGTCACATAAACCTGACTGTGAGACAAGCAATCTTTGCTCTTACTAACCTCAGTCACATAAACCTGACTGTGAGACAAGCAATATTTGCTCTTACTAACCTCAGTCACATAAACCTGACTACGAGACAAGCAATCTTTGCTGTTACTAACCTCAGTCAAATAAACCTGACTGTGAGACAAGCAATCTTTGCTCTTACTAACCCCAGTCACATAAACCTGACTGTGAGACAAGCAATCTTTGCTCTTACTAACCTCAGTCACATAAACCTGACTGTGAGACAAGCAATCTTTGCTCTTACTAACCCCAGTCACATAAACCTGACTGTGAGACAATCAATCTTTGCTCTTACTAACCCCAGTCACATAAACCTGACTGTGAGACAAGTAATCTTTGCTCTTACTAACCTCAGTTACATAAACCTGACTGTGAGACAAGCAATCTTTGCTCTTACTAACTTCAGTCACATAAACCTGACTGTGAGACAAGCAATCTTTGCTCTTACTAACCTCAGTCACATAAACCTGACTGTGAGACAATCAATCTTTGCTCTTTCTAACTCCAGTGACATAAACCTGACTGTGAGACAAGTAATCTTTACTCTTACTAACCTCAGTCACATAAACCTGACTGTGAGACAATCAATCTTTGCTCTTACTAACCCCAGTCACATAAACCTGACTGTGAGACAAGCAATCTTTGCTCTTACTAACCCCAGTCACATAAACCTGACTGTGAGACAATCAATCTTTGCTCTTACTAACCTCAGTCACATAAACCTGACTGTGAGACAAGCAATCTTTGCTCTTACTAACCTCAGTCACATAAACCTGACTGTGAGACAAGCTATCTTTGCTCTTACTAACCTCAGTCACATAAACCTGACTGTGAGACAAGCAATCTTTGCTCTTACTAACCCCAGTCACATAAACCTGACTGTGAGACAAGCAATCTTTGCTCTTACTAACCTCAGTCACATAAACCTGACTGTGAGACAAGCAATCTTTGCTCTTACTAACCTCAGTCACATAAACCTGACTGTGAGACAAGCAATCTTTGCTCTTACTAACTCCAGTCACATAAACCTGACTGAGAGACAATCAATCTTTGCTCTTACTAACTCCAGTCACATAAACCTGACTGAGAGACAAGCAATCTTTGCTCTTACTAACCCTGGTCACATAAACCTGACTGCAAGACAAGCAATCTTTGCTCTTACTAACCTCAGTCACATAAACCTGACTGTGAGACAAGTAATCTTTGCTCTTACTAACCCCAGTCACATAAACCTGACTGTGAGACAAGCAATCTTTGCTCTTACTAACTCCAGTCACATAAACCTGACTGTGAGACAAGCAATCTTTGCTCTTACTAACCTCAGTCACATAAACCTGACTGTGAGACAAGCAATCTTTGCTCTTACTAACCTCAGTCACATAAACCTGACTGTGAGACAAGCAATCTTTGCTCTAACTAACCTCAGTCACATAAACCTGACTGTGAGACAAGCAATATTTGCTCTGACTAACCTCAGTCACATAAACCTGACTGTAAGACAAGCAATCTTTGCTCTTACTAACCTCAGTCACATAATCCTGACTGTGAGACAAGCAATCTTTGCTCTTACTAACCTCAGTCACATAAACCTGACTGTGAGACAAGCAATCTTTGCTCTTACTAACCTCAGTCATATAAACCTGACTGTACGCTAGACAAGAAATCTTTGCTCTTACTAACTCAGGACACATAAACCTGACTGCAAGACAAGCAATCTTTGCTCTTACTAACCTCAGTCACATAAACCTGACTGTGAGACAAGCAATCTTTGCTCTTACTAACCCCAGTCACATAAACCTGACTGTGAGACAAGCAATCTTTGCTCTTACTAACCTCAGTCACATAAACCTGACTGTGAGACAAGCAATCTTTGCTCTTACTAACCCCAGTCACATAAACCTGACTGTGAGACAATCAATCTTTGCTCTTACTAACCTCAGTCACATAAACCTGACTGTGAGACAAGTAATCTTTGCTCTTACTAACCTCAGTTACATAAACCTGACTGTGAGACAAGCAATCTTTGCTCTTACTAACTCCAGTCACATAAACCTGACTGTGAGACAAGCAATCTTTGCTCTTACTAACCTCAGTCACATAAACCTGACTGTGAGACAATCAATCTTTGCTCTTTCTAACTCCAGTGACATAAACCTGACTGTGAGACAAGTAATCTTTACTCTTACTAACCTCAGTCACATAAACCTGACTGTGAGACAATCAATCTTTGCTCTTACTAACCTCAGTCACATAAACCTGACTGTGAGACAAGCAATCTTTGCTCTTACTAACCCCAGTCACATAAACCTGACTGTGAGACAATCAATCTTTGCTCTTACTAACCTCAGTCACATAAACCTGACTGTGAGACAAGCAATCTTTGCTCTTACTAACCCCAGTCACATAAACCTGACTGTGAGACAATCAATCTTTGCTCTTATTAACCTCAGTCACATAAACCTGACTGTGAGACAAGCTATCTTTGCTCTTACTAACCTCAGTCACATAAACCTGACTGTGAGACAAGCAATCTTTGCTCTTACTAACCCCAGTCACATAAACCTGACTGTGAGACAAGCAATCTTTGCTCTTACTAACCCCAGTCACATAAACCTGACTGTGAGACCAGCCATCTTTGCTCTTACTAACCTCAGTCACATAAACCTGACTGTGAGACAAGCAATCTTTGCTCTTACTAACTCCAGTCACATAAACCTGACTGAGAGACAATCAATCTTTGCTCTTACTAACTCCAGTCACATAAACCTGACTGAGAGACAAGCAATCTTTGCTCTTACTAACCCTGGTCACATAAACCTGACTGCAAGACAAGCAATCTTTGCTCTTACTAACCTCAGTCACATAAACCTGACTGTGAGACAAGTAATCTTTGCTCTTACTAACCCCAGTCACATAAACCTGACTGTGAGACAGGCAATCTTTGCTCTTACTAACTTCAGTCACATAAACCTGACTGTGAGACAAGCAATCTTTGCTCTTACTAACCTCAGTCACATAAACCTGACTGTGAGACAAGCAATCTTTGCTCTTACTAACCTCAGTCACATAAACCTGACTGTGAGACAAGCAATATTTGCTCTTACTAACCTCAGTCACATAAACCTGACTGTGAGACAAGTAATCTTTGCTCTTACTAACCCCAGTCACATAAACCTGACTGTGAGACAAGCAATCTTTGCTCTTACTAACCTCAGTCATATAAACCTGACTGTGAGACAAGCAATATTTGCTCTTACTAACCTCAGTCACATAAACCTGACTGTCAGACAATCAATCTTTGCTCTTACTAACCTCAGTCACATAAATCTGACTGTGAGACAAGCAATATTTGCTCTTACTAACCTCAGTCACATAAACCTGACTGTAAGACAAGCAATCTTTGCTCTTACTAACCTCAGTCACATAATCCTGACTGTGAGACAAGCAATCTTTGCTCTTACTAACCTCAGTCACATAAACCTGACTGTCAGACAATCAATCTTTGCTCTTACTAACCTCAGTCACATAAACCTGACTGTGAGACAAGCAATCTTTGCTCTTACTAACCCCAGTCACATAAACCTGACTGTGAGACAAACAATCTTTGCTCTTACTAACCCCAGTCACATAAACCTGACTGTGAGACAAGCAATCTTTGCTCTTACTAACCTGAGTCACATAAACCTGACTGTAAGACAAGCAATCTTTGCTCTTACTAACCTCAGTCACATAAACCTGACTGTGAGACAAGCAATCTTTGCTCTTACTAACCTGAGTCACATAAACCTGACTGTGAGACAGGCAATCTTTGCTCTTACTAACTTCAGTCACATAAACCTGACTGTGAGACAAGCAATCTTTGCTCTTACTAACCTCAGTCACATAAACCTGACTGTGAGACAAGCAATCTTTGCTCTTACTAACCTCAGTCACATAAACCTGACTGTGAGACAAGCAATCTTTGCTCTTACTAACTCCAGTCACATAAACCTGACTGAGAGACAATCAATCTTTGCTCTTACTAACTCCAGTCACATAAACCTGACTGAGAGACAAGCAATCTTTGCTCTTACTAACCCTGGTCACATAAACCTGACTGCAAGACAAGCAATCTTTGCTCTTACTAACCTCAGTCACATAAACCTGACTGTGAGACAAGTAATCTTTGCTCTTACTAACCCCAGTCACATAAACCTGACTGTGAGACAAGCAATCTTTGCTCTTACTAACTCCAGTCACATAAACCTGACTGTGAGACAAGCAATCTTTGCTCTTACTAACCTCAGTCACATAAACCTGACTGTGAGACAAGCAATCTTTGCTCTTACTAACCTCAGTCACATAAACCTGACTGTGAGACAAGCAATCTTTGCTCTTACTAACCTCAGTCACATAAACCTGACTGTGAGACAAGCAATATTTGCTCTTACTAACCTCAGTCACATAAACCTGACTGTAAGACAAGCAATCTTTGCTCTTACTAACCTCAGTCACATAATCCTGACTGTGAGACAAGCAATCTTTGCTCTTACTAACCTCAGTCATATAAACCTGACTGTGAGACAAGCAATATTTGCTCTTACTAACCTCAGTCACATAAACCTGACTGTCAGACAATCAATCTTTGCTCTTACTAACCTCAGTCACATAAATCTGACTGTGAGACAAGCAATATTTGCTCTTACTAACCTCAGTCACATAAACCTGACTGTAAGACAAGCAATCTTTGCTCTTACTAACCTCAGTCACATAATCCTGACTGTGAGACAAGCAATCTTTGCTCTTACTAACCTCAGTCACATAAACCTGACTGTCAGACAATCAATCTTTGCTCTTACTAACCTCAGTCACATAAACCTGACTGTGAGACAAGCAATCTTTGCTCTTACTAACCCCAGTCACATAAACCTGACTGTGAGACAAACAATCTTTGCTCTTACTAACCCCAGTCACATAAACCTGACTGTGAGACAAGCAATCTTTGCTCTTACTAACCTGAGTCACATAAACCTGACTGTAAGACAAGCAATCTTTGCTCTTACTTTTTTTCGGACAACACAAGAGTTAGAATATTTTTTTTTCCCAGAATTAAACATTAGGTTATATGACAAAAACTCTGAATCAAATTATTATTTTTTTCCTCCACCAAAATTAGAATATATTTTTAGAAAAAAACAATAGCCCCCCCCCCCCCCGGAAGTTAAATGGTCCGTCCCTAATTATTTGCATAGATGTGCACTGCCACATTATTGACAAGATGAAATAAGCGGTAATCAGCTAAAATTCTAAAAATATCTCATGCTATTTGAACCGTGGAATTGATACCGTGAAAATTACACCATTAAATCGACAATTGATGCCACGAAATTTTCAAATACAATACAGTTATCTCCATTTTGATGTAATCATGTGTATTGCCACATTATTGACAAGATGACGTAAGCGATAATCAGGTAAAATTCTAAAATAAGCTGGATAAAAAGATTCTTTTCCAATTTGAAAGGTTGCTGGTAAAAAATCATGGCAAAGAATATAAAATATTATGGTGGTGAAAGAATTTTTTCCTTACAAAAGGAAAAGATCCTTGAAATTTCTAAAATATTCAGTAACCCATTTTGGAAAGATGTCTTTTATAGCTTGTATTTAGCAAAGCCACTTGTAAAATTGAATATAAAGGAGTGTTTATCTCTTGATCTACTTAACTTTGTATCAATTGATGATTTCCCCTTTTATATGAGATGGGAAAATGCAGGTGTAACAAACTTAAATCATCTCATGGATACTGTTACAAAAAATTTCTTGACTTTTGAAAAGATTAAAACATTAATTAAAAGTAACAACTTCATTTGATATTACACATTAATCTCAAACATTCCTACTGATATTAAAAAGTGTTTAAAAGATAACACTGATAATATCAATACAGAAAATTTTCATCCAAAAGATGACTTTTTAGACAGACTAATAAATACAAAAAGTTTAAAGTTTGTATATATTACTTTACTGAAGACATTAACTCATCTTCCCATTCAAATATTTTTGAAATGGGAAGAAATACTTGGGATTGACATTGCTGACTGGTCTATATATTTTCGAATTCTTAAAAAGTGTTGTAGAGATACATATCTGATCAATTTTCAGTATAAGTTTTTACAGAGTTATACCTACTAATACCTTTTTATTCAAAATTCATACGTCTGTATTAAAGACACAAAATTGTGCTCATTTTGCAATGTTAAAGATAAAACGGTTGAACAGTTATTTTTTAATTGTCCTTTGATATTTCCTTTCCTGAGGGCTTTCTATGACTGTCTTAAAGCTTTCTTCACAATATTGAATTTCACAAAGAACAATTTCTGCTTGGATTTAAAGAAGAAAGTTTAACTCATAACTTGCTGATTCCTATAGCTAAAAATTATATATATAAATGTAAACTAAAAGAAAAAATTCCAAATATCAGAATTGAAGTATCGAATTAAAAATTACTATTCACTTGAACAATATATAGCCATAAAGAACAACAATTTAAAAGGTTTTGAAAAATACTGGACCCCAATGATTGAATGAAACATGTTTTTCCAGATTTTTAACTATGGATAGGTACCTGGGTATACTACATTATTTATGTTTATGTATTTTATTTGTATCAATTAGGAGTAAGTTACTAAAGTCACAAAATAATAGAAGACAGATATTGTAAAGGAATGGGTATTTTGTTTATGAAAGGGAGAGAGAGAATGTGAAAGAATGAATGTGTCTCAATTGATTTATTTATTCATGTCATATTTTGCTTATTAATTAACTTTAATAAAATGCAATAGTCACATAATAATTATGTTGTAAATCCTTGTACATCCATGTCAGGTGGTAATGTATGGGCTTTTTAATGAATGTAAATTCCTGACTATTGAAGAAAAAAACTAGAGGCTCAGCCCACTGAGCCTGTATCGCTCACCTGACAATAGAATGATACTGAAGCAAATTTCAAAGGGAGATAATCATTACCTTAAAAAACAGCAGCCATCTTCAATGGAGGGTGGGGCTGTCGGACACAATTTTGAAAGGGACACACCCAGGGACCATCTATGCCAAGTTTGACTCCATTTGGCCAAGCTGTTTCAGAGGAGAAGATTTTTTTACCATTAGCCAATCAGAAAAAAGAATTAATCTTGGCGGCCATGTTTGTAGGACGAATGGAACCAAATGAAGAAGCTTTATAGAGGATCTTACATAGATGCTTCCTGCCAAGTTTGGCTCCATTTTGCCAAGCAGTTTCAGAGGAGAAGATTTTTTTAAACAGTACTCAGTAGCCAATCAGAAACAAGAATTGCCCTTGGTGGCCATATTTGTTGGTGGAACGGAACGAAATGGAGAAACTTTATAGAGGACCTTACTGCCAAGTTTGGTTCCATTTGGCCAAGTTGTTTCAGAGGAGAAGATTAAAATATGAAAAGTTAACGGACGGACGACGGACGCCAAGTGATGGCAATACCTCACATGGCCCTTTGGGTCAGGTGAGCTAAAAAATGATGAAAAAAGGGCAATAACTCCTAGACGGGTAATCAGATTTACTTCAAAATTGCAGGACATGTAGATCTTGACAAGCTGAACATGTTTTCAGTTTATACTCAACATCTATCTCTTATAGTTTTTGAAATAAAGGATGAAAAGTATTAACATTTTTAAAATTTGATGAAAAAAGGACAATAACTTCAAGATGGGTAATCAGATTTACTTTAAAATTGCAGGCTATGGAGATCTTGACATGCTGAACATGTTTGCTGTTTAATCTTAACATCTATCTCTAATAGTTTTTGAAATATCAGACAAAAATGTTTAAATTAAAAAAATAAAAAATAAAAAAGGGCAATAACTCCTAGACGGGTAATCAGATTTACTTCAAAATTGCAGGGCATGTAGATCTTGACATGCTGCACATGTTTGCTGTTTAAACTTAACATCTATTTCTTATAGTTTTTTAAATAAAAAACGAAAAGTATTAAAATTTTGAAAATTTGATGAAAAAAAGGGCAATAACTCCAAGATAGGTAATCAGATTTTCTTCAAAATTGCAGGGTAGTTAGATCTTGCTGTGCGGATCATTTTTACCCATGTCAGATTTCTGATATTATTAACGGTTTTTGAGTTATTACCAAAAACGTGTAATTTTACCATATGTTCTATTTTTAGTAACAGTGGCCATGTTTGTTGGCCGAATGGAACTAAATGAAGAAGTTTTATAGAGGATCTTACATAGATGCTTCCTGCCAAGTTTGGCTCCATTTGGCCAAACAGTTTCAGAGGAGAAGATTTTTTTAACATTAGCCAATCAGAAACAAGAATTGCCCTTGGCGGCCATATTTGTTGGCGGAATGGGACGAAATGAAGAAACTTTATAGAGGACCTTATATAGATGCTTTCTGCCAAGTTTGGTTCCATTTGGTCCAGTTGTTTCAGAGGAGTAGATTAAAATATGAAAAGTTAACAGACGGACGACGGACGCCAAGTGATGGCAATACCTCACATGACCCTTTGGGTCAGGTGAGCTAATAAAAAATAAATAAAAAAAATTCTAAAATTATCTCATGATAAAATTGATATCGTGAAAATTAGGGTTGTACTAAATTACGAAACGAAATCGAAACGCAACGAAACGAAATAGTACGAAACGCAACGAAATATACTAAAAGGCGAAACGAAACGCAACCCAACGCAACGAAACGAAATTGACTATAATGCGAAACGAAATGAAATGAATACAACGAAACGAAATGAATACAACGAAACGAAACGAATTATACTAAAGTGCGAAATGCAATAGAACAAAAAGGAATTTAGCGAAACGCGATGAAGTTTTCCCTATAATTATCATTCATCAGAAGCAAAGCAGTTCTCATTATTAATTAAAAACTCAGAATTCAATGTAATCTAGCAGCTAATAGTTACAGTGACAATACTCTGCCTTTGAAATTCTCTGATAGGCATCGGTTACGGTTCCATCATAATACCCGTACTTAACGGAGCAGCGAACATGTTTCAAGTACTATATACATTATCTGGCGTCAAAAGAAATTAAATACCTTAAGACACTGAGGATCATTTATTATGATGAAAACCCTGTCGCTTCACATGCAAGCAAATAATGGGGTTTCCACAAACATGGGTATTGTCTATGTGGCCCCTGTCCAAAATAAAGCGGTCATACATTTCATGGTGAATTTATCAGACCACGAAGTGCAATGTCATAATAATAAAAATAGTTATTAATAATAAAAAAAATTTCGAAAGGAGCTTCTGTGCTAGTACTGTAAAATTCAATGCTGATTTCACAAAAGGTACATCGTATTGATTTGATTGATTGATTTTGATTTTTGGTGTTTAATGCCACTTTCATCAATATTCAGCTATATCATGGCGACCAGTTTTAGTGGTGGAAGAAGCCGGAGTACCCGGAGAGAACCCACCGACCATGGGCAAGCAACTGGTAAACTTTATCACATGCGACTGCGAGTCGAGTGCACCCTTTTTTGTAATTTACAACGCCGGGCGCGAACCCACGCCGTATTGGTGATAGGCTTGTATGAGTTGTTAGATAATCCAACTACCCAACTCATTGAGCCACCCAGGCCCTGGAAAACGTGGGGCTGTCAAGCAGACCTCTCATTTACTTGATGTCTGCAGGTTTCAGTTGTTCCTCTGACAGTTCGATGGTTTCTTGAGGATTTTCCGCTTTCCTTCATCTTTAATACAGCCGGTTTTGTACATAGTGCATGTACATCGGCATCAGTGGTATCTGGGGCTACTCGACTAGATAGTATGTATAGTTGTCCAGGTCGGTTTTCCCTGTTACAGAGTCTTTTAATGTTTGGGGCTGAATTTGTCCCCCGGTCCGTGGTTCTTTCCCCCGTTTGCACTACACTGTAAATAATGTTCACATCACTGTAGGGATGATCATGGAGTGGCATGTAAGTATTTCCTGCACCCCCTTTTAAGCTGTTATACCAGACGCATAGGCCCTGAGGTCCGACTCTGGAGATACTACAGAAACCCTGACAGGAATGCCTGGATATCCTTCTTACCTCATTTATTGAGGGTGCTCCTTATAGAAAAGGGGATTCTACCTGGCATAATGGTCGTTGATAAATGTTTATTTTGTTTGTTTTGACGAATGGTTCATAAATCTTATACATTAAATTTGTGTCTTGAAGAATGGTTCATAAATCTTCTTATACATGCATATCAGTATTAAATTCTGCTGAGACTTTTTCATCACTTCTCGTTCCATTCATGTTATTCTTATTGGATTTTAGTATATTTTTGTTTCGTTTTGCATTTTAGTATATTTCGTTGCGTTTCGCATTTTAGTATATTTCGTTTCGTTGCGCATTTTAGTATATTTCGTTTCGTTTCGCATTTTAGTATATTTCATTGCGTAATATTTCGTTTCGTTCGTTGCGTAGTTTAGTACAACCCTGAAAATTACAGTAATCACAAACCAGGAATATTAAACATCTACATTAGAATCAGCAACATACGTCTCGGGTTCCATAATCTTTCTTTATTAATCATAATTGATGGTTAATAATTATAATCAAGCCACAGCTAAATAACCTTTAATTGTTGTGTAAACAGCTATGCAGTACAGGTATTTTCTTTTATCTGGATATTGTAATTAGGCCTAATCAAATGCTTGACACTTCCGTCAGTTCCGATTAATTTAAGTTTGAAAAGGTCATTTGTACCGATTTATTATTACAGGACCATAAAAATAGCTTGACTGTTCAAGAAATTTATGCTCGAGAAATCGGGGTGTATTTGACAAGAAATTAACGGCAAAATTGATGGGACTAAAAAAACACTTCAAGTAATCCATGTTATTTGAGCCATCCAAGTTCAAGTAAGCGAAGTTGGACTGTAGATAACATACATTCTAAATATGTAGTTTTATCCTTTTAATTGTTCTATTATTTGTACAAATAACCTGATTGTTTTATACAAATATGCTTTATTTCTAAGGGTCTTGTAGTTCAGGAAATTAATTTATAGAAATTGTTCATGTCATGATATAGCTGAAATATTACCACAGTTGGCAATAAACAACAATCAATCAATCAATCAATCAATCAATCACAAGTAAAAATATTTCTTTGCAATTTCTCAAAATAAGTTTACAAATGTCATAACATTATCCTTTGTTGTTATATGCAACAATCTCCCACAAATACTGGTACACAAGTTACACTGTTTTTCATTTTCAACGGTCACATATGAGCTAAAATAAAACGTAAATCCAGTTGGGGGGGGGGGGGGGGGGGGGGGGGGGGGTTTAAACTGACCGTCTACACCAGGTAACAGTTAATTCAAGGTGACTGTTAGGGTAAGTATGATTGTATATTGTTAAATTTTCTAGTTTTGTCAAACATAACTTTCTAATATACCATACATGTACAAAATATACACACCCACACACGTTTTCTTGTCAGCTGATGGTACAGACAAGTTTGCAGGACATGATTTACATGTAGTTTGTCCAAAACCATCTTGGAACTCTCCGTCTGGACATTCAATACAGGTATCACCAGCAGCAGATGAAAATGTTCCAGGTGGACAAGGCACTGAAAATATATAGAAGTAAAAATGGTCTTGATTCTTACATTAAATGTTCCCACTCCTGACCTACAAAGACCATTTCCGACTTTGATTTTAAAATTATGCACTAAAAAGGAGTTATTTCCTTTTAAGGTAGGCAAAAGAGTTCCATTTCATACATACTTCAATGAAAATAACATATTTTTAACGAAGTTAAGATATTCACAAATTATGAGAACATTTTACTCAAATTTGTTGTCTTTTCCAATGCTCTTGCTAGACAGGACACCATTTTGTCCATCGTAGGAGATTATTCGTATGAAATAGGTATAAAAAGGCTTCTATCGTAGGAGATTAGTCGTATAAAATAGGTATAAAAAGGCTTCTATCGTAGGAGATTAGTCGTATAAAATAGGTATGAAAAGGTTTCTATCGTAGGAGATTAGTCGTATAAAAAGGCTATCATTTTAAAGAATGTACAAAAGGTCTGTTACTTGTTTTATCAGTAAATTGTATTTGATCTTGCCGAGTGATATTGTCAGAATTAAATAACTGACACTGATACTGAAAATTATCAGTCAGTATGATGTGAAATATGTTATGGTGTTACCTATAAAAACAATAACATCAGTTTTGAAGGTTTTAACCTACATTATCACTAGTATCACTAAAACACTGTGTCAAGTCAGTTTTGAAGGTTTTAACCTACATTATCACTGGTATCACTAAAACACTGTGTCAATTTGAATGTGTTTATTTATTTGTTAACCTGTGATTACTATGTACACATGTGCATCAACAATCATAGTTGTTTAACTGTGGTGTTTGTCTCAAAAGGAATTTTAAGCCAATAATGTGTGAGAAGACTTGAGGCGAGGAGATGTATACATTATACACTATAATGCTTAGACCTTATTGTACACTACCGGTATCACATGTATCTCCCTACAGTTAAGACATTTTTAACATTTCAATCTTGTTTTGTGAATTAGGTTTTTTTTTGTATTTGGCTTGCATTGCCACATGAATATTTTTAAAATATTCATCATGTCACCAGTAATACATGTAGGGTCAAAAAAATGTATTAGGGGAAAAAATGTGTCATGCATAGTTTTCTTGAGCTGGTAATAGATAAAACAAATAAAGAATTCAGGTAAGAACATTAATGCGAAATAATTTTAGAATTTATTTGCATAAAAAAACCTTGAACACTTCTATGAAGACACTAATTTGAATAACATAAAAATCAAAGTTTCATAGTGTGAATCAACAAATGTCACACTACACAGTAAACATGGCCATCAATACAGTAAGAAATCTAGCAATATAATATACTGCATTGTTGTTGTTGTTTTTGTACTTATCAGGACGTTTTTCTTTGTCTTTCTTTTTTCTCTCAAGAATTTCATCCTTTTGTCTCCATGTGGGATACAGAGCATCTTTGAGTTTCACATATATAACAACGCAAAGACCCCTTGTGATGTAACATAGCTACAAGCGGGGTGCATGGGTTTTGTATGCACAGGTCATTGACTGATCAACAGCTGACATTTTATTTTAGCTGGGGATAATATTTCATGCTAAATTACTATGAAATTATGTCCTGCTGGACAATATCTCGCAAGACATAATTTAGCTTTACAAAAACTTCGACAATTTTCCTACTTACCACATTTTTCACCATCATCAGTATCTTTCTGAACACCAGTAGTACACAGATTCCCATTATTTATCAGCTTGTTTTTGACAGAGGTAGGATCTCTGTTAACTTGAGTTGAAAGAGAACCACCACAAGATACTGAGGAATCATACTTGAGAAAAGTTGATTTTAGTGCTGCTTGAACACTGAGCATAAGACTGCAGGCCTGCTTAGGAAGTTCTTCTGTCGTTGGATTCAATAATTTGATTTCAAAAACTGTTATATACTGGAAAGAAAATAATTTCCTTTTCAATCTCAGTTTTAAGTTTTTCCATAAAACTTGTATGGAAAGATTTATTGTTTTTTCAGGATTCTGATTATGGTGATTGTGTTTATAGTTTATTGTTATTCATTTTTGTGATAGTATGTGTTGTTGTTGTTGTTTTTTTTATTTGAAACGAATCTGTTCAGGTTTTTTTTTATCATTTATTTATATCTGGATTTCCAAGGTCATACAAATGTTGTGGTCTTTTTTTATATTCACTGATTTTGAGTCGAGATGTGATTGTTCCATTTGTTGATATTTGTGGAATTGTTGACGATCAGTTTAAACTTTCATTTTATAATTCTGTAGAAACTTATAATATAAATTTTCTAAGAGCAATCAGTAGCACACTATGTAAACGGTGTCCTCTATGAAATGTGCCTTCATGTGTAAAGTGTACTGTGACTTCTTTTTTTATAACATTCTTGATGACAAGACATTCAGTGTGGAAGGAAATATAGTATGATATAACTAATCGTAGATTTTGAATTTTAAAATAAGACCACAAGTTTAATCCTTAATGCGTATTCGGTCACGAGTGGTCTTATTTTGATATTCAAAATGTATGATTTAGTTATACTGTTTATTATATAGACTTCCAAAATTTCTTATATATCATTTTTTTTATTTCTATATATCATTCCATGCGTATGAATCTACGAGCTATTATAGTGTGTAATCAATATGGTCACACACGCCAACAAGTGTTACTGCTTCAATGAAAAAAGTTGGAAATTTAAATGAAGGACGATTTTCTGAGTTTTGAAAACGTGAAATCCTACAATGCACATTTAAAACAATACACAAAGATAATTAAAATGCCTACCTTGTAAACTTATTTTAGATAAATCTTATCAAAATTGAAGCGTACACCACGCCAAAGAACACCTGTTCTTCCGTTTTGATGCGTTTTCTATGTAAGACAAGCTATAACGACAGCTGTGCGTGACCTTGTCTTGCATGGCATTGTCAGCAAATCAAATCGGCCGAGTATAATCAACGGGAAACTACGATAGTGTCAGATTGAAAGCCATATTTACAACAATACACAAAAATAATTAAAACGCCTACCTTGCAAACTTATTTTAGTTATATTTTATCAAAATTGAAGCGTACACGAAACCAAATGACGTCTAATCTTTACGTTTTAAACTGGAAGTCTTCATATGACGTCATGTTGTTAATGTACCAAAGACGTCAACAACATTTCGCGGAATTTTAATTTGTGTGATTTTTAGACCAGGGATATGCAAGAATACATTTTTATGTTCAGTATTGCATTGAAGAATTATAATGATTAAACGGTTCTTTTCAGGAGTTCATGCATGTGACGATGTGTACACGGGGTCGATGCACTCACAAACTTTACATATGCGGTCCTTCTCTCCTAGCATGTGGTGATCTAGTTTCTGGCCGAAATGTAAACATTGTTAAAACGGAAGAAATAGGTTCTTACACTCGTCTCTATTGAAGATCTGGGATTTCTTCCACTCGTGTGAGAAATTCTACGTCTTTTCACTCATTCCGCTACGCTCCACTCGTGAAAAGACGGAATTTCTCATACTTGTGAAAGAAATCCCAGATCTTCAATAGAGACTCGTGTAAGAACCTATTAATCTTTACGTTTTAAACTGGAAATCTTAATATGACATCATGTTGTTTATGTGACAAAGTGGTCAACATCATTTCACAGAATTTTGATTTGTGTGATATGTGTTATGCTAGTGAAATGATTCGATTTAGATTAAACAAGTGTTTGATTTTAATGTATAAATAAAATGAAACAATACCAAATAATTTATAATCGTGCTACAACTTTATTTTCATCAGTTTAATCGTTTCAGTTTACAATCGTGTGTATTCACCGTAACACAACAAGGGACAACCGATAACACACTTGTAGTTGTGTAAAAGTAGTTCTGGCGGGAAAAAACTGATATCTCACATGTGAGATACCGGAATTTATTTCACATATAGTATAAATCATTACAAGTATAAAACAAATGGATATGCCAATGAAATAAATCTGGCAAATAGTGTCTTACTGTTTCATATCAATAAATATGACACATACTGCATGTGCATATGATCAGAAAGACAATTCACAACATACTGCATGTGCATATGATCCCAAAGACAACCCACACGGCACGATATAGCTGAAATATTGCTAATGTTGGTGTTAAACAGCAATCAATCCAATCCACAATGCATCAATTTCCTCCATTCTTTACTTTTAATCTCAGTCGAAATCATATTGTCATGCATTGTATATAGACAAGTTTTTTCTTGTACCGTGAGCTTGCATATGCAGACTTGGTTCATAATCTTTCAAGTTTGCAACTACAAGCCGTCTATCTCCACACCATGCACAGTACAAATGGCACACAAGTGTATTTCATATACTAGATTTTTGTAAGCAGTTCCTGCTCCACTAATTCATATCCAACTATTACGGTCATCATGTGACAATCGTTTTTATCCTACTATGCTTTTTTTGTTTCATGTTAAGACGTGTATCGTTGAGACTGTAAGCTATATTGATCTCCAAATCGACAATCTATTTCCGAACATAGGCAGACTCATTTGCAAAAAGGAAATTAAAGACAATGTTTCCGTCCATTTGAAAAATAAAATTGGCTGTAAAAACAACGAAAATATAATAATTATTTCAAATATATTTGGTTCTAATGGGTTTTTTTTTAAGCCGTATTTAAAATAAGGACAACTTCGATATGAAAGCCACAGAAATTAGCACATAGCATCCGGAATTCGATTCATACTTTCAAATAAATTCAAAAAATTGATTATATCAATCTGTCAGTGCTGAAAGTGGTGTTAAACACAATAAATCAATCAATCAATCAATCAATATGTCAGCATACCAAAATGGCAACTGAAGTAAAACCGATTATTGACAAATAACAATTGTAAATCAAATAATGATATTGATTTTGCATCAAAGCCTATTCCACAATTGTTTAAATTCAGCACGATATCGTTTGTGTACATTTTGCTGACATGAGAGTTACCTTGTATGGTACAGGAAATTATGAGTTACGTGGACCGTATAGAAAACATTTTGTGTCTTTCCAAATCTGGAACTCAACAACGGGTCCTCAACAAGACGCTATGGTAAAGAGTGAGTGAGTGAGTGAGTGTGTGCGTGAGTGAGTGAGTGCGTGAGTGCATGCGTGAGTGAGTGAGTGAGTGAGTGCGTGAGTGCATGCGTGAGTGAGTGAGTGAGTGAGTGAGTGTTCTTTAATGCCAATTCTGCAATTTTTCAGTTAAAATATGGCGAGAACAAGTTAATTTTCAATGAGATGATGATGAGGTCCGCTTTGTTCTAGACCAACATGCTGAGTTGGATTTTTATAGTGCTAACTTACTGAAACAACAGTCTGCGGGTAGACATGTCGCTCCACTAGGACACATTATTCTGATTCCGAGCCAACCAGTCTTTGCTCTATCTCCTTAATGCTTCATGCTTAGCAGAGAAGCAACACATACCAATTTTATATTCTTTGGTTTGACCCGACCAGGGCTCGAACCCACGATCTACCGCATTCGAGGTGAGCACACTAACCATTACACCACCGATGCGGTCTATGGTAAAGAAGCTTATCAATGACACAAACAGCAAATGTGACACTGTTAACTCAAATTATTTTCATTGGCTATCGAGGGGCTGTCAAATCTGCAGTTGACATGCCTGAAGGAAAGTTATATTCCTATGCCGAATGCACTCGTTTGTAAACAATATGGCTGACCCAGATATTTCTCACTATGAATTTGACGCTGACGACCTATTTAGGAGATAACTGTATTGTATTTGAAAATTTCACAGCATCAATTGGAGATTTGATCGTCGCAAATCCAGTTTATTGTCCATTCTAATGCAATACTGAACATAAAAATGTATTCTAGTATATCCCTGGGTCTAAAAATCACAAAAATTAAAATTCCGGGAAATATTGTTGAACGACTTTGGCGTATAAACAACGTGACGTCATATGAAGACTTCCAGTTTAAAATGTAAAGATCAGACGTTATTTGGCTTTGTGTATGCTTCAATTTAGATAGAATTTAACTAAAATAAGTTTTCAAGGTAGGCATTTTAATTATTTTTGTGCATAAGATGGTGGATCCAGTGGCGTATCTAGGGTATGGCAAGTAGGGCATGTGCCCTGGGTGCCACTGAGAGGTTTTAGCGCCTAATGTTCCCATATTGGAACGTCCTAAAACAGATTTTTTAAATAATTTTCTTGAAGTAATTTCGCAAAAACCATATAATACACATAGACATGAATAACTGGAGAAATCATTAATAAATAATAAATGTAAAACGTATTTTTAATGTTTGCCATAGGCGCTATTTTCCGTAGATACGCCCCTGGGCGGATCCTTAAACAACTACTATTTTTTTAGCGGAAGGAATTTGAAAAGTGCATATATTTCGTCATTTATTTGTATGTTTTCAAACTAGTGTGTACACATTGGGAGAATTTCATCAGAATAGGAATAACAGTACTGTATTTGAAGAGTTGTCGGTGTCAATTGTGGATTTGACAATCGCAAATATCTGTTTTGCTGGCTCCGCTTCGCGTCGCCAGTAAAACTGCATTTGCAACCATCAAATCCACAATTGACACCTCCAACTCTTCAAATAAAGTACTGTTATTCCTTAAATATACTGACTTTGAGGTTCCAATAAATTAAACGTTTAACTGCAAAGCTGTACCAAATTTTCAGACCAAAAACTTGTCATGCTAAACCATGTTATTGAACTGTTTTACTTTAAAATAGGTTATTGATGCATCATTATTATTATTATTATTTGTGATGCTGTTTTCACTAGGAACTATAACATTTGTATGTTTTTATCTTTAGGAGTTTTTCAGTCATTAGCTTTACAATAGTTGCTTAACTGAATCGTTATTGTTAGTGCTATTGCTGATAAGGCATAGAATAAAAATAGTAGACATAGCGTGATTTATTTGTTTGTATCTATTTCATAATCATAATCAACACTTGTGAAGTGTGATAATTTACTTATCAGAATTCAGCCCAAAATGGGAACAAAAATTACAATAAAACAGCCCAAAAAAATTATGATTCATCAATAACCAATAAAGATGATCATTTTTATGATTCATCAATAACCGATAAACATTATCATTTTTATGATCCATCAATAATCCATAAAGATGATCATTTTTATGATCCATCAATAACCCATATAGATGATCATTTTTATGATCCATCAATAACTCATATAGATGATCATTATTATGATCCATCAATAACCCATTCAGATGATCATTTTTATGATTCACCAATAACCCATATAGATGATCATTTTTATGATCCATCAATAACCCATAAAGATGATCATTTTTATGATCCATCAATAACTCATATAGATGATCATTTTTATGATTCACCAATAACCCATTTAGATGATCATTTTTATGATCCATCAATAACCGATAAAGATGATCATTTTTATGATCCATCAATAACCCATAAAGATGATCATTTTTATGATCCATCAATAACTCATATAGATGATCATTTTTATGATTCACCAATAACCCGTTTAGATCATCATTTTTATGATCCATCAATAACCGATAAAGATGCTCCGATGCTGTATAGGGGTAAGGACTACCTCCTTCTCCACTATTGGCACCCATCATGTTAATCCAGTTAGAAACACGATGATAAGTCAGGAATGATGAAAGTACCAGAAATTGCTTACGACAAGTGAAACATATTCGTGGTCATTTGTGAGACAGATATTCCGTAGTGGTTAACCAAGTCATGGTGGAGATTGTAAAACTTTCGAAGTAATGACTTCAACTTAACCGATAGGAACCCTTGGATTCTTTTACACAGTGCTAAGGATCATTGTATTAAAAATTCAGAAGGATCTGTCAACTAGAACTTAAGTAGTTGAGAGCTTAAGACATTTAAAGAAATTGATATTTCAAGTAACCGCTGCCACGTTGAACTGGAGGGGGCGTGTTGTCTGACACATTATTCAATTTGAAAAGAGATAACCCAACCTATGTTGGTAATTGGAATAAATCGATTGAAAGAAAAATTTCAAAAAAAAACCTCAAATATATGTTGAACTCATGTAATTAAAATTAAAAGCAGTAATAAGCAATAATTTTTTTTTTTTCAATTTTTAGTAACAGTGGCCATCTTGAATGGAATGTGGAGCTGTCCGATAGAGTGGACCACCCAATGACCATCCCAGATGTTTGATATATGTTGGTTCAGTGGGTTCTGAGGAGAAGATTTAAATGGGATTTTCCATCAAAATATGCCTTGATTGCATAATCTGTCTAAAATTTGGCTGATTGAAAAAAATTACAAAAATTGAGGCAAGCATGCTTACGATTACATCACCAATTTGATTCAAACTTAAATAGATTAACAGTAACTATTACTAAGACCTACTGAAAAACTGCTTGTTGTAGACTCCATCTTTGTAATCTCTACTTCTCCAACATTAATTGTGTCAGAGTTACATATACTGAATATCTCCTGTGTAAATATTTGTGTGTTATTGATCAACATCTGTATATGACCATTTAAACACAAGCTTGCCACTGCTCCACATTTATATACAACCTGCAGTTTAATTATGTAGGAAGGCTCATCATATTCTGTAAGAAAAAAGATTTTAATGTAATTGATGCAATAGAGTACATGCGCCATTCAATTATATAAAATTACATAATTTTTACTAAAAGTTGTACTTCATGTACATTGTCACCTCTTTTTTATGTTTCACTACACACAGCTGTACTTCATGTACATTGTCACCTCTTTTTTATGTTTCACTACACAGAGCTGTACTTCATGTACATTGTCACCTCTTTTTTATGTTTCACTACACACAGCTGTACTTCATGTACATTGTTATCTCTTTTTTATGTTTCACTACACAGAGCTGTACTTCATGTACATTGTCACCTCTTTTTTATGTTTCACTACACAGAGCTGTACTTCATGTACATTGTCACCTCTTTTTTATGTTTCACTACACACAGCTGTACTTCATGTACATTGTTATCTCTTTTTTATGTTTCACTACACAGAGCTGTACTTCATGTACATTGTCACCTCTTTTTTATGTTTCACTACACAGAGCTGTACTTCATGTACATTGTCACCTCTTTTTTATGTTTCACTACACACAGCTGTACTTCATGTACATTGTTATCTCTTTTTTATATTTCAATACACACAGCTGTACTTCATGTATATTGTCACCTCTTTTTTATGTTTCACTACACAGAACTGTACTTCATGTACATTGTCACCTCTTTTTTATGTTTCACTTCACACAGCTGTACTTCATGTACATTGTCACCTCTTTTTTATGTTTCACTACACAGAGCTGTACTTCATGTACATTGTCACCTCTTTTTGATTATTCACTACACAGAACTGTACATCATGTACATTGTCACCTCTTTTTTATATTTCACTACACACAGCTGTACTACATGTACATTGTCACCTCTTTTTTATGTTTCACTACACACAGCTGTGCTTCATGCACATTGTCACCTCTTTTTTATGTTTCACTACAGAGACCTGTATTTCATGTACACTGTCACCTCTATTTTATGTTGCACTACCCACAGCTGTACTTCATTTACATTGTCACCTCTTTTTTCTGTTTCACTACACACAGCTGTACTTCATGTACATTGTCACCTCTTTTTTATGCTTCACTACACAGAGCTGTACTTCATGCACATTGTCACCTCTTTTTTATGTTTCACTACACAGAGCTGTACTTCATGCACATTGTCACCTCTTATTAATGTTTCACTACACAGAGCTGTACTTCATGTACATTGTCACCTCTTTTTCATATTTCACTACACACAGCTGTACTTCATGTACATTGTTACCTCATTTTTTTTATGTTTCACTACAGAGCTGTACTTCATGCACATTGTCGTCTCTTTTTTAAGTTTCACTACACAGAGCTGTACTTCATGTACATTGTCACCTCTTTTTTATGTTTCACTACACACAGCTGTACTTCATGTACATTGTCACCTCTTTTTTATATTTCACTACAGAGCTGTACTTCATGTACATTGTCACCTCTTTTTCATATTTCACTACACACAGCTGTACTACATGTACATTGTCACCTCCTTTTAATGTTTCACTACACAGAGCTGTACTTCATGTACATTGTCATCTCTTTTTTATGTTTCACTACAGAGCTGTACTTCATGTACATTGTCACCTCTTGTTTATGTTTCACTACACAGAGCTGTACTACATGTACATTGTCACCTCTTATTTCATGTTTCACTACACACAGCTGTACTTCATGTACATTGTCACCTCTTTTTTATGTTTCACTACACAGAGCTGTACTACATGTACATTGTCACCTCTTTTTTATGTTTCACTACACAGAGCTGTACTTCATGTACATTGTCACCTCTTTTTTATGTTTCACTACACAAAGCTGTACTTCATGTACATTGTCACCTCTTTTTTATGTTTCACTACAGAGCTGTACTTCATGCACATTGTCACCTCTTTTTTATGTTTCACTACACAGAGCTGTACTTCATGTACATTGTCACCTCTTTTTTATGTTTCACTACACAGAGCTGTACTTCATGTACATTGTCACCTCTTTTTTATGTTTCACTACACAAAGCTGTACTTCATGTACATTGTCACCTCTTTTTTATGTTTCACTACAGAGCTGTACTTCATGCACATTGTCACCTCTTTTTTATGTTTCACTACACAGAGCTGTACTTCATGTACATTGTCACCTCTTTTGTATGTTTCACTACACACAGCTGTACTTCATGTACATTGTCATCTCTTTTTTATATTTCACTACAGAGTTGTACTTCATGTACATTGTCACCTTTTTGCATATTTCACTAAACACAGCTGTACTTCAGGTATCTTGTCACCTCTTTTTCATAATTCACTACACACAGCTGTACTCCATGTACATTGTCACCTCATTTTTTTTATGCTTCATTACACAGAGCTGTACTTCATGCACATTGTCATCTCTTTTTTATGTTTCACTACACACAGCTGTACTTCATGTACATTGTCACCTCTTTTTTATGTTTCACTACAGAGCTGTACTTCATGTACATTGTCACCTCTTTTTTATGTTTCACTACACACAGCTGTACTTCATGTACATTGTCACCTCTTTTTTATGTTTCACTACACACAGAGCTGTACTTCATGTACATTGTCACCTTTTTGCATATTTCACTACACACAGCTGTACTTCATGCACATTGTCACCTCTTTTTTTATGTTTCACTACACACTGCTGTACTTCATCTACATTGTCACCTCTTTTTTTATGCTTCACTACACACAGCTGTACTTCATGCACATTGTCACCTCTTTATTATGTTTCACTACAGCATTTTTATGTATTATTCCTCTTTTTTATGTTTCACTTCACACCATTTTTATTTATTATTATATAATGATTTATTCTATAGGTCGAAATTCCTATCAGGCCACATAACTGTTAATTCTGATATTGTGTGATTAAAAATCATATTGACTTGGTTGAATATCTTTTAAACAGGAATCTTTGTTTTTAATAGAGGACAGGACTGTTGGACATAATTTTGAAAGTGTACCAATCAATGACCATTCAAATATTGGATCGGTGGTTTTATTTACAAGTAGATTTTTATGTGTGTTTTTTTTTTATCAAAACAAGTGTGGACACAGAAATGTGCTGTCCAAAAGGCAAGTGTGGATGTCAATATTTCATATTATTAATTAACTTTAAAAAAAAAATTCATGGACACAGGGGTCCTGGATTTTTTTAATAAAAAACTAATCCTGGATTATTATTTTTGCTTAAAGTGTTTTTATTTCAAATTTTCATCATAGGATATAAAATTGTATCATTAATAATAAATTAATAAATAATAAATTCAGATTTTCTATTTAAAATAAATCTCATTTACAAAACCACTAATGTTTGTTCAATTTGTAATGCTGATTTAAGCTTTAGTCGCAACAAATTTTTATTTTTCTCTTTAAACTGTCGAAACATAACATTTATAAAATTCACCCCCTCCCTTTTCCACTTTTTTCTTGTTTAAATCAATGATCAACAATATTCCAGAATCAAACAAATGAATAAATATAACAGATTTCTTTTACATGCATCTTTTTACCATGCGGAGTCAGTGTGTTTTAAATCGGTCATCCAATCAGGACGCTCATTATTCTTGTCCAAGATAAAAATACATCGCTAAAATTACCTGTGGGTGTTTCCCCACTTCAACTCGTAAATTTACATAGAAATCGAAGATATTTCGTCATAAAACTTCACACATGGTTTTGTCTATCATATTTCTTGAAGACAAACATAAAATTTTATTGCATTTATCAATAGTTTATGAGTATCAACAGTTTTTTCAACACCGTATCTGTTTCTCGATACAGCCGCAACTTCAACTCGTAAATTTACATAGAAATCAGAGATATTTCGTCATAAAACTTCACACATGGTTTTGTCTATCATATTTCTTGAAGACAAACATAAATTTTATTGCATTTATCAATATTTTATGAGTATCAACAGTTTTTCCAACACCGTATCTGTTTCTCGATACAGCCGCCCGATTACAGTGACCCGTGACCCAGATTAGCACGTTCCAGCAGTTTTTTCTTAATAATGTTGTTTAATAAGCCTACATATTTGTAGTTTGCATAATTGGTATAAATCAGCTGAAAGAAAAAGAAAAATTTCACAGGAAATCCCAAAATATATGTTGAACAAAAATGCATTATCATGCAGCTACTATTTTAAATATATCACTGTACTTAAATAGCCCAAGACTGATTAAACCTTTCAGAACAGATGGAGAAATTTACTGGATAAGAGAATTAGGGACTGAAATGCTGTATGGTTGTAATGACTAATGTCTATATAGAGGGAGTTGGTAACATTAAAAGCTCTGACAATAGTATTGTCAATGTAAAAACAGAGACCGACATATCTATCATAGCCATGGTAAGAACAATTATTATGGTCCTAAAATACTCATTGGAACCTATGATGATATCCTTTTATGCATTCACAAACAGTTGGGCATTCACTAAGATGAGAGGTTTGGGCCCTTAAAGGAGTTTATCTAAGCCAGAAGAGTGAAACACAATTTAGCAAAAGTATATGTTATGTAGCATTCTAGAAAATATCACATATCATATGTACCAATGGTAATATTTTTTTTTATATCAGGACTGGGTTGCACAAACATCAATTAAGTTAATAGTGAATTAAGATTTAATAGTCTATTAAATAGCTAATTGTAAATAAGTTAATAGTATGAGTTAATAACGTTGCTTGACCATCAATTAGATTGTCTATTAGTTAATAATAAATTAACCTTCAATTAAGTTAAAATCGATCCCATAATTAATTACGGCGTGACGCATCAGTTAGCAACTTCTTTTAAACCTCTAGATTTTTCTCTGATAATAGATGGAGTTCAATGATTGCTTAATATGGCAGGTTGCTGCAAAAGTAGTTGCGGAACCATCGTGCGTACAGGCGCGGTCACATGATACGATTTTCCAGCCGATATTTCCTTGCGATATTCTTTCGGCAAAAATCTTATGATGTGAACTCAAAAGTCGAATAACAAAATCGCTTCAAAATTGGTTGGAGTTCTATTTCCATCGACAGTCTGATGATAATCGTATCATGAGAACGGTAAAAGAAATTTGATCTGATTTTAATTGAAATATCAATTTAGTGAACATTTTACGGTATGCCTGTTCTCTGATAAAATCTGTTTTTGTCATTTTATTTATTTCCTACTTCCCCACTGTTCTGTTTCGGCTTTTGCAACATTTCAAAAGAATATAAAAAACCCATAATATTTGATATGTCTTCTGTAATAAGTATTCTGCCGAGTTCATGAGTGACACAGACATCTATCAATCTTAACTAATATTAAATTAAATGAAAAATAATCATCAGTTCCCGATTTTAACAACAAATACAATACAAGTATCGATGATTTTGTATGTACATCAACAATTTTCAGTTAAATATGCCACCCCGTAATCATATATAAAATGTAATAAAAATCAATTAAATAATGTGTTGACGAGAAAGACTACATTGTATTTATTCTGAAATGTTTCTTTGAACATCCAGAATATATGTTTATTTATTTAGAAGGAAAATATAACTCTTTAAAAGGAAATTAAATTATTTTAGGCACCATAATGGTCATAGATGAAAAATGTCAACTGTGTCAATAATGTGAGAAAATAATACACTGTCGCAACAATTAGAGGCAAAATTGAAATACCTCACACAGCAGGGCTCCTCACTTTCGCTTTACACATGAACAGGGGTGGTTTTAAAATTAAAACAGTACTGATAATTGTGTGTATCATTGAAAATCTTTCTTTCAATAATTTGTACACTTTTTGTCACCTATCTTCCAATCCTTTTATGTAGTCTACACTGCAAGATACTTAAACATAAGCAATTTTTTTTAGCTATATCATGGCGAGAACAAGTTAATTTTCAATGAAATGATGATAAGGTCCACTTTGAACTAGACCTACACACTTAAATAGTTGGATTTTTATAGTGTAAGCTCAATGAAACAACACTCCGCGGATAGACATATGTCGCCCCACTCGAACACATTATCCTGATTGCGAGCCAACCAGTCTTTGCTCTTTCTGCGTGCTTGGCGGAAAAAAAACCCAGACCAAGGAGAAAAGCTTGTTCCTAATACTTTCATAATGTTAATTATCTTATTTACAGAATGAAATCCTGCTCATATTCATACCCCGACTTGTTTTCAAGGACCTGATGATTGTTAAATATTTATAAAAAAAAATTCGAATCAAAATCGATAGTATGATCACTTGGCCAATGGACATAACTGTGTCATCTCGTATGATGTTTGTTTTCTTACATTTTTTTTAAGGTTCCAGTTCTGTCAAATCAATCACTGTAAGTTGTCTATAATGGTGATTGTTGGTACAAAGCGACATAAGTACTTGCATGGCATCTATGTTTAATTTACAATTAAGAATTTAATAGTGCTCGTTTGTACAATTAAATATATTAGAAAGTTAATAGTCTAGTAATGTTAATTGACGTTTGTGCAACAGAAATAATTCACTATTCATTTTAATAGTACTTTTTGTGCAACCCAGTCCTGGTCATTAAGCGTTATAATCAGTTTCCAAATTAATCCAATATATCCCCAAAATTTTCAATATTTTGACTATGAGCATACCTAATGAAAGTTATTCCAGAAACATGTACTGGGTCAATACCTCTTCTGGTGGACTATTAGTCCCTGAAGGCATCATCCACCCAGTAGTCAGTACACTGGGTCAATACCTCTTCTGGTGGACTATTAGTCCCCGATGGCATCATCCACCCAGTAGTCAGTACACTGGGTCAATACCTCTTCTGGTGGACTATTAGTCCCCGATGGCATCATCCACCCAGTAGTCAGTACACTGGGTCAATACTTCTTCTGGTGGACTATTAGTCCCCGATGGCATCATCCACCCAGTAGTCAGTACACTGGGTCAATACCTCTTCTGGTGGACTATTAGTCCCCGATGGCATCATCCACCCAGTAGTCAGTACACTGGGTCAATACCTCTTCTGGTGGACTATTAGTCCCTGATGGCATCATCCACCCAGTAGTCAGTACACTGGGTCAATACCTCTTCTGGTGGACTATTAGTCCCCGATGGCATCATCCACCCAGTAGTCAGTACACTGGGTCAATACTTCTTCTGGTGGACTATTAGTCCCTGATGGCATCATCCACCCAGTAGTCAGTACACTGGGTCAATACCTCTTCAGGTGGACTATTAGTCCCCGATGGCATCATCCACCCAGTAGTCAGTACACTGGGTCAATACCTCTTCTGGTGGACTATTAGTCCCTGATGGCATCATCCACCCAGTAGTCAGTACATTGATACTGACATGGTTTATTGGATATATTTATGTTTTAAACATAATATCAATCTCCCTCAGGCACAACAGATCTTAGATGATGTTTGCCCACCTGTTTAGGGTGTTTGGTTTTATTGCTCCAAAACACTTTTAAATTATTTGGTTTTTCAATCTTTTAACTATGAGTGGTAGTACTTTAGTGAAGGTTGTAGAAAAGTGTTGTGTACTAAATTAGATATCTACTGTTTTATTACTATCATTGGGTCTATACTTCTGCTGGTAGACTACATTTTTATTACTATCATTGGGTCTAAACTTCTGCTGGTAGACTACATTTGTATTACAATCATTGGGTCTATACTTCTGCTGGTAGACTACATTTTTATTACTATCATTGGGTCTATACTTCTGCTGGTGGACTACATTTTTATTACTATCATTGGGTCTATACTTCTGCTGGTGGACTACATTTTTATTACTATCATTGGGTCTAAACTTCTGCTGGTAGACTACATTTGTATTACAATCACTGGGTCTATACTTCTGCTGGTGGACTACATTTTTATTAATATCATTGGGTCTATACTTCTGCTGGTAGACTACATTTTTATTACTATCATTGGGTCTATATTTCTGCTGGTGGACTACATTTGTATTACTATCATTGGGTCTATACTTCTGCTGGTGGACTACATTTTTATTACTATCATTGGGTCTATACCTCTGCTGGTGGACTACATTTTTATTACTATCATTGGGTCTATACTTCTGCTGGTGGACTACATTTGTATTACTATCATTGGGTCTATACTTCTGTTGGTGGACTACATTTTTATTACTATCATTGGGTCTATACTTCTGCTGGTGGACTACATTTTTATTATTATCATTGGGTCTATACTTCTGCTGGTGGACTACATTTTTATTACTATCATTGGGTCTATACTTCTGCTGGTGGACTACATTTGTATTACTATCATTGGGTCTATACTCCTGCTGGTGGACTACATTTTTATTACTATCATTGGGTCTATACTTCTGCTGGTGGACTACATTTTTATTACTATCATTGGATCTATACTTCTGCTGGTGGACTACATTTGTATTACTATCATTGGGTCTATACTTCTGCTGGTGGACTACATTTTTATTACTATCATTGGGTCTATACTTCTGCTGGTGGACTACATTTTTATTACTATCATTGGGTCTATACTTCTACTGGTGGACTACATTTTTATTACTATCATTGGGTCTATATTTCTGCTGGTGGACTACATTTTTATTACTATCATTGGGTCTATACTTCTGCTGGTGGACTACATTTTTATTACTATCATTGGGTCTATACTTCTGCTGGTGGACTACATTTTTATTAATATCATTGGGTCTATACTTCTGCTGGTGGACTACATTTTTATTACTATCATTGGGTCTATACTTCTGCTGGTGGACTACATTTGTATTACTATCATTGGGTCTATACTTCTGCTGGTGGACTACATTTTTATTACTATCATTGGGTCTATACTTCTGCTGGTGGACTACATTTTTATTACTATCATTGGGTCTATACTTCTGCTGGTGGACTACATTTTTATTACTATCAATGGGTCTATACTTCTGCTAGTGGACTATATTTTTATTACTATCATTGGGTGTATACTTCTGCTGGTGGACTACATTTTTATTACTATCATTGGGTCTATGCTTCTGCTGGTGGACTACATTTTTATTACTATCACTGGGTCTATACTTCTGCTGGTGGACTACATTTTTATTACTATCATTGGGTCTATGCTTCTGCTGGTGGACTACATTTTTATTACTATCATTGGGTCTATACTTCTGCTGGTGGACGACATTTTTATTACTATCACTGAGTCTATACTTCTGCTCGTGGACTACATTTTTATTACTATCATTGGGTCTATACTTCTGCTGGTGGACTACATTTTTATTACTATCATTGGGTCTATACTTCTGCTGGTGGACTACATTTTTATTACTATCATTGGGTCTATACTTCTGCTGGTGGACTACATTTTTATTACTATCATTGGGCCTATACTTCTGCTGGTGGACTACATTTTTATTACTATCATTGGGTCTATACCTCTACTGGTGGACTACATTTTTATTACTATCATTGGGTCTATGCTTCTGCTGGTGGACTACCTTTTTATTACTATCATTGGGTCTATACTTCTGCTGGTGGACTATATTTTTATTACTATCATTGGGTCTATACCTCTGCTGGTGAACTACATTTGTATTACTATCATTGGGTCTATACTTCTGCTGGTGGACTACATTTGTATTACTATCATTGGGTCTATACCTCTGCTGGTGGACTACATTTTTATTACTATCATTGGGTCTATTCTTCTGCTGTCTGCTGGTGGACTACATTTTTATTACTATCATTGGGTCTATACTTCTGCTGGTGGACTACATTTTTATTACTATCATTGGGTCTATACTTCTGCTGGTGGACTACATTTTTATTACTATCATTGGGTCTATACTTCTGCTGGTGGACTACATTTTTATTACTATCATTGGGTCTATACTTCTGCTGGTGGACTACATTTTTATTACTATCATTGGGTCTATACTTCTGCTTGTGGACTACATTTTTATTACTATCATTGGGTCTATGCTTCTGCTGGTGGACTACATTTTTATTACTATCATTGGGTCTATACTTCTGCTGGTGGACTATATTTTTATTACTATCATTGGGTCTATACCTCTGCTGGGGGACTACATTTTTATTACTATCATTGGGTCTATACTTCTGCTGGTGGACTACATTTTTATTACTATCATTGGGTCTATACCTCTGCTGGTGGACTACATTTTTATTACTATCATTGGGTCTATACTTCTGCTGGTGGACTACATTTTTATTACTATCATTGGGTCTATACTTCTGCTGGTGGACTACATTTTTATTACTATCATTGGGTTTATACCTCTACTGGTGGACTACATTTTTATTACTATCATTGGGTCTATGCTTCTGCTGGTGGACTACCTTTTTATTACTATCATTGGGTCTATACTTCTGCTGGTGGACTATATTTTTATTACTATCATTGGGTCTATACTTCTGCTGGTGGACTACATTTGTATTACTATCATTGGGTCTATACTTCTGCTGGTGGACTACATTTTTATTACTATCATTGGGTCTATACTCCTGCTGGTAGACTACATTTTTATTATTATCATTGGGTCTATACTTCTGCTGGTGGACTACATTTTTATTACTATCATTGGGTCTATTCTTCTGCTGGTGGACTACATTTTTATTACTATCATTGGGTCTATGCTTCTGCTGGTGGACTACATTTTTATTACTATCATTGGGTCTATACTTCTGCTGGTGGACTATATTTTTATTACTATCATTGGGTCTATACCTCTGCTGGTGGACTACATTTTTATTACTATCATTGGGTCTATACTTCTGCTGGTGGACTACATTTTTATTACTATCATTGGGTCTATGCTTCTGCTGGTGGACTACATTTTTATTACTATCATTGGGTCTATACTTCTGCTGGTGGACTATATTTTTATTACTATCAATGGGTGTATACCTCTGCTGGTGGACTACATTTTTATTATTATCATTGGGTCTATACTTCTGCTGGTGGACTACATTTTTATTACTATCATTGGGTCTATACCTCTGCTGGTGGACTACATTTGTATTACTATCATTGGGTCTATACTTCTGCTGGTGGACTACATTTTTATTACTATCATTGGGTCTATACTTCTGCTGGTGGACTACATTTTTATTACTATCATTGGGTCTATACCTCTGCTGGTGGACTACATTTTTATTACTATCATTGGGTCTATGCTTCTGCTGGTGGACTACATTTTTATTAATATCATTGGGTCTATACTTCTGCTGGTGGACTACATTTTTATTACTATCATTGGGTCTATACTTCTGCTGGTGGACTACATTTGTATTACTATCATTGGGTCTATGCTTCTGCTGGTGGATTACATTTGTATTACTATCATTGGGTCTATACTTCTGCTGGTGGACTACATTTTTATTACTATCATTGGGTCTATACTTCTGCTGGTGGACTACATTTGTATTACTATCATTGGGTCTATGCTTCTGCTGGTGGATTACATTTGTATTACTATCATTGGGTCTATACTTCTGCTGGTGGACTACATTTTTATTACTATCATTGGGTCTATACTTCTGCTGGTGGACTACATTTTTATTAATATCATTGGGTCTATACTTCTGCTGGTGGACTACATTTTTATTACTATCATTGGGTCTATACCTCTGCTGGTGGACTACATTTTTATTACTATCATTGGGTCTATACTTCTGCTGGTGGACTACATTTTTATTACTATCATTGGGTCTATACTTCTGCTGATGGACTACATTTTTATTACTATCACTGGGTCTATACTTCTGCTGGTGGACTACATTTTTATTATTATCATTGAGTCTATACTTCTGTTGGTAGACTACATTTTTATTACTATCATTGGGTCTATACTTCTGCTGGTGGACTACATTTGTATTACTATCATTGGGTCTATACTTCTGTTGGTGGACTACATTTTTATTACTATCATTGGGTCTATACTTCTGCTGGTGGACTACATTTTTATTACTATCATTGGGTCTAAACTTCTGCTGGTAGACTACATTTGTATTACAATCACTGTGTCTATACTTCTGCTGGTGGACTACATTTTTATTAATATCATTGGGTCTATACTTCTGCTGGTAGACTACATTTTTATTACTATCATTGGGTCTATATTTCTGCTGGTGGACTACATTTGTATTACTATCATTGGGTCTATACTTCTGCTGGTGGACTACATTTTTATTACTATCATTGGGTCTATACCTCTGCTGGTGGACTACATTTTTATTACTATCATTGGGTCTATACTTCTGCTGGTGGATTACATTTGTATTACTATCATTGGGTCTATACTTCTGTTGGTGGACTACATTTTTATTACTATCATTGGGTCTATACTTCTGCTGGTGGACTACATTTTTATTATTATCATTGGGTCTATACTTCTGCTGGTGGACTACATTTTTATTACTATCATTGGGTCTATACTTCTGCTGGTGGACTACATTTGTATTACTATCATTGGGTCTATACTCCTGCTGGTGGACTACATGTTTATTACTATCATTGGGTCTATACTTCTGCTGGTGGACTACATTTTTATTACTATCATTGGATCTATACTTCTGCTGGTGGACTACATTTGTATTACTATCATTGGGTCTATACTTCTGCTGGTGGACTACATTTTTATTACTATCATTGGGTCTATACTTCTGCTGGTGGACTACATTTTTATTACTATCATTGGGCCTATACTTCTGCTGGTGGACTACATTTTTATTACTATCATTGGGTCTATACCTCTACTGGTGGACTACATTTTTATTACTATCATTGGGTCTATACTTCTGCTGGTGGACTATATTTTTATTACTATCAATGGGTCTATACCTCTGCTAGTGAACTACATTTGTATTACTATCATTGGGTCTATACTTCTGCTGGTGGACTACATTTTTATTACTATCATTGGGTCTATACCTCTGCTGGTGGACTACATTTTTATTACTATCATTGGGTCTATACTTCTGCTGTCTGCTGGTGGACTACATTTTTATTACTATCATTGGGTCTATACTTCTGCTGGTGGACTACATTTTTATTACTATCATTGGGTCTATACCTCTGCTGGTGGACTACATTTTTATTACTATCATTGGGTCTATACTTCTGCTGGTGGACTACATTTTTATTACTATCATTGGGTCTATACTTCTGCTGGTGGACTACATTTTTATTACTATCATTGGGTCTATGCTTCTGCTGGTGGACTACATTTTTATTACTATCATTGGGTCTATACTTCTGCTGGTGGACTATATTTTTATTACTATCATTGGGTCTATACCTCTGCTGGGGGACTACATTTTTATTACTATCATTGGGTCTATACTTCTGCTGGTGGACTACATTTTTATTACTATCATTGGGTCTATACCTCTGCTGGTGGACTACATTTTTATTACTATCATTGGGTCTATACTTCTGCTGGTGGACTACATTTTTATTACTATCATTGGGTCTATACTTCTGCTGGTGGACTACATTTTTATTACTATCATTGGGTCTATACCTCTACTGGTGGACTACATTTTTATTACTATCATTGGGTCTATGCTTCTGCTGGTGGACTACCTTTTTATTACTATCATTGGGTCTATACTTCTGCTGGTGGACTATATTTTTATTACTATCATTGGGTCTATACTTCTGCTGGTGGACTACATTTGTATTACTATCATTGGGTCTATACTTCTGCTGGTGGACTACATTTTTATTACTATCATTGGGTCTATACTCCTGCTGGTAGACTACATTTTTATTATTATCATTGGGTCTATACTTCTGCTGGTGGACTACATTTTTATTACTATCATTGGGTCTATACTTCTGCTGGTGGACTACATTTTTATTACTATCATTGGGTCTATGCTTCTGCTGGTGGACTACATTTTTATTACTATCATTGGGTCTATACTTCTGCTGGTGGACTATATTTTTATTACTATCATTGGGTCTATACCTCTGCTGGTGGACTACATTTTTATTACTATCATTGGGTCTATACTTCTGCTGGTGGACTACATTTTTATTACTATCATTGGATCTATGCTTCTGCTGGTGGACTACATTTTTATTACTATCATTGGGTCTATACTTCTGCTGGTGGACTATATTTTTATTACTATCATTGGGTCTATACTTCTGCTGGTGGACTACATTTTTATTACTATCATTGGGTCTATGCTTCTGCTGGTGGACTACATTTTTATTACTATCATTGGGTCTATACTTCTGCTGGTGGACTATATTTTTATTACTATCAATGGGTGTATACCTCTGCTGGTGGACTACATTTTTATTATTATCATTGGGTCTATACTTCTGCTGGTGGACTACATTTTTATTACTATCATTGGGTCTATACCTCTGCTGGTGGACTACATTTGTATTACTATCATTGGGTCTATACTTCTGCTGGTGGACTACATTTTTATTACTATCATTGGGTCTATACTTCTGCTGGTGGACTACATTTTTATTACTATCATTGGGTCTATACCTCTGCTGGTGGACTACATTTTTATTACTATCATTGGGTCTATGCTTCTGCTGGTGGACTACATTTTTATTAATATCATTGGGTCTATACTTCTGCTGGTGGACTACATTTTTATTACTATCATTGGGTCTATACTTCTGCTGGTGGACTACATTTGTATTACTATCATTGGGTCTATGCTTCTGCTGGTGGATTACATTTGTATTACTATCATTGGGTCTATACTTCTGCTGGTGGACTACATTTTTATTACTATCATTGGGTCTATACTTCTGCTGGTGGACTACATTTGTATTACTATCATTGGGTCTATGCTTCTGCTGGTGGATTACATTTGTATTACTATCATTGGGTCTATACTTCTGCTGGTGGACTACATTTTTATTACTATCATTGGGTCTATACTTCTGCTGGTGGACTACATTTTTATTAATATCATTGGGTCTATACTTCTGCTGGTGGACTACATTTTTATTACTATCATTGGGTCTATACCTCTGCTGGTGGACTACATTTTTATTACTATCATTGGGTCTATACTTCTGCTGGTGGACTACATTTTTATTACTATCATTGGGTCTATACTTCTGCTGGTGGACTACATTTTTATTACTATCATTGGGTCTATACTTCTGCTGGTGGACTACATTTTTATTACTATCATTGGGTCTATACTTCTGCTTGTGGACTACATTTTTATTACTATCATTGGGTCTATGCTTCTGCTGGTGGACTACATTTTTATTACTATCATTGGGTCTATACTTCTGCTGGTGGACTATATTTTTATTACTATCATTGGGTCTATACCTCTGCTGGGGGACTACATTTTTATTACTATCATTGGGTCTATACTTCTGCTGGTGGACTACATTTTTATTACTATCATTGGGTCTATACCTCTGCTGGTGGACTACATTTTTATTACTATCATTGGGTCTATACTTCTGCTGGTGGACTACATTTTTATTACTATCATTGGGTCTATACTTCTGCTGGTGGACTACATTTTTATTACTATCATTGGGTTTATACCTCTACTGGTGGACTACATTTTTATTACTATCATTGGGTCTATGCTTCTGCTGGTGGACTACCTTTTTATTACTATCATTGGGTCTATACTTCTGCTGGTGGACTATATTTTTATTACTATCATTGGGTCTATACTTCTGCTGGTGGACTACATTTGTATTACTATCATTGGGTCTATACTTCTGCTGGTGGACTACATTTTTATTACTATCATTGGGTCTATACTCCTGCTGGTAGACTACATTTTTATTATTATCATTGGGTCTATACTTCTGCTGGTGGACTACATTTTTATTACTATCATTGGGTCTATTCTTCTGCTGGTGGACTACATTTTTATTACTATCATTGGGTCTATGCTTCTGCTGGTGGACTACATTTTTATTACTATCATTGGGTCTATACTTCTGCTGGTGGACTATATTTTTATTACTATCATTGGGTCTATACCTCTGCTGGTGGACTACATTTTTATTACTATCATTGGGTCTATACTTCTGCTGGTGGACTACATTTTTATTACTATCATTGGGTCTATGCTTCTGCTGGTGGACTACATTTTTATTACTATCATTGGGTCTATACTTCTGCTGGTGGACTATATTTTTATTACTATCAATGGGTGTATACCTCTGCTGGTGGACTACATTTTTATTATTATCATTGGGTCTATACTTCTGCTGGTGGACTACATTTTTATTACTATCATTGGGTCTATACCTCTGCTGGTGGACTACATTTGTATTACTATCATTGGGTCTATACTTCTGCTGGTGGACTACATTTTTATTACTATCATTGGGTCTATACTTCTGCTGGTGGACTACATTTTTATTACTATCATTGGGTCTATACCTCTGCTGGTGGACTACATTTTTATTACTATCATTGGGTCTATGCTTCTGCTGGTGGACTACATTTTTATTAATATCATTGGGTCTATACTTCTGCTGGTGGACTACATTTTTATTACTATCATTGGGTCTATACTTCTGCTGGTGGACTACATTTGTATTACTATCATTGGGTCTATGCTTCTGCTGGTGGATTACATTTGTATTACTATCATTGGGTCTATACTTCTGCTGGTGGACTACATTTTTATTACTATCATTGGGTCTATACTTCTGCTGGTGGACTACATTTGTATTACTATCATTGGGTCTATGCTTCTGCTGGTGGATTACATTTGTATTACTATCATTGGGTCTATACTTCTGCTGGTGGACTACATTTTTATTACTATCATTGGGTCTATACTTCTGCTGGTGGACTACATTTTTATTAATATCATTGGGTCTATACTTCTGCTGGTGGACTACATTTTTATTACTATCATTGGGTCTATACCTCTGCTGGTGGACTACATTTTTATTACTATCATTGGGTCTATACTTCTGCTGGTGGACTACATTTTTATTACTATCATTGGGTCTATACTTCTGCTGATGGACTACATTTTTATTACTATCACTGGGTCTATACTTCTGCTGGTGGACTACATTTTTATTATTATCATTGAGTCTATACTTCTGTTGGTAGACTACATTTTTATTACTATCATTGGGTCTATACTTCTGCTGGTGGACTACATTTGTATTACTATCATTGGGTCTATACTTCTGTTGGTGGACTACATTTTTATTACTATCATTGGGTCTATACTTCTGCTGGTGGACTACATTTTTATTACTATCATTGGGTCTAAACTTCTGCTGGTAGACTACATTTGTATTACAATCACTGTGTCTATACTTCTGCTGGTGGACTACATTTTTATTAATATCATTGGGTCTATACTTCTGCTGGTAGACTACATTTTTATTACTATCATTGGGTCTATATTTCTGCTGGTGGACTACATTTGTATTACTATCATTGGGTCTATACTTCTGCTGGTGGACTACATTTTTATTACTATCATTGGGTCTATACCTCTGCTGGTGGACTACATTTTTATTACTATCATTGGGTCTATACTTCTGCTGGTGGATTACATTTGTATTACTATCATTGGGTCTATACTTCTGTTGGTGGACTACATTTTTATTACTATCATTGGGTCTATACTTCTGCTGGTGGACTACATTTTTATTATTATCATTGGGTCTATACTTCTGCTGGTGGACTACATTTTTATTACTATCATTGGGTCTATACTTCTGCTGGTGGACTACATTTGTATTACTATCATTGGGTCTATACTCCTGCTGGTGGACTACATGTTTATTACTATCATTGGGTCTATACTTCTGCTGGTGGACTACATTTTTATTACTATCATTGGATCTATACTTCTGCTGGTGGACTACATTTGTATTACTATCATTGGGTCTATACTTCTGCTGGTGGACTACATTTTTATTACTATCATTGGGTCTATACTTCTGCTGGTGGACTACATTTTTATTACTATCATTGGGCCTATACTTCTGCTGGTGGACTACATTTTTATTACTATCATTGGGTCTATACCTCTACTGGTGGACTACATTTTTATTACTATCATTGGGTCTATACTTCTGCTGGTGGACTATATTTTTATTACTATCAATGGGTCTATACCTCTGCTAGTGAACTACATTTGTATTACTATCATTGGGTCTATACTTCTGCTGGTGGACTACATTTTTATTACTATCATTGGGTCTATACCTCTGCTGGTGGACTACATTTTTATTACTATCATTGGGTCTATACTTCTGCTGTCTGCTGGTGGACTACATTTTTATTACTATCATTGGGTCTATACTTCTGCTGGTGGACTACATTTTTATTACTATCATTGGGTCTATACCTCTGCTGGTGGACTACATTTTTATTACTATCATTGGGTCTATACTTCTGCTGGTGGACTACATTTTTATTACTATCATTGGGTCTATACTTCTGCTGGTGGACTACATTTTTATTACTATCATTGGGTCTATGCTTCTGCTGGTGGACTACATTTTTATTACTATCATTGGGTCTATACTTCTGCTGGTGGACTATATTTTTATTACTATCATTGGGTCTATACCTCTGCTGGGGGACTACATTTTTATTACTATCATTGGGTCTATACTTCTGCTGGTGGACTACATTTTTATTACTATCATTGGGTCTATACCTCTGCTGGTGGACTACATTTTTATTACTATCATTGGGTCTATACTTCTGCTGGTGGACTACATTTTTATTACTATCATTGGGTCTATACTTCTGCTGGTGGACTACATTTTTATTACTATCATTGGGTCTATACCTCTACTGGTGGACTACATTTTTATTACTATCATTGGGTCTATGCTTCTGCTGGTGGACTACCTTTTTATTACTATCATTGGGTCTATACTTCTGCTGGTGGACTATATTTTTATTACTATCATTGGGTCTATACTTCTGCTGGTGGACTACATTTGTATTACTATCATTGGGTCTATACTTCTGCTGGTGGACTACATTTTTATTACTATCATTGGGTCTATACTCCTGCTGGTAGACTACATTTTTATTATTATCATTGGGTCTATACTTCTGCTGGTGGACTACATTTTTATTACTATCATTGGGTCTATACTTCTGCTGGTGGACTACATTTTTATTACTATCATTGGGTCTATGCTTCTGCTGGTGGACTACATTTTTATTACTATCATTGGGTCTATACTTCTGCTGGTGGACTATATTTTTATTACTATCATTGGGTCTATACCTCTGCTGGTGGACTACATTTTTATTACTATCATTGGGTCTATACTTCTGCTGGTGGACTACATTTTTATTACTATCATTGGATCTATGCTTCTGCTGGTGGACTACATTTTTATTACTATCATTGGGTCTATACTTCTGCTGGTGGACTATATTTTTATTACTATCATTGGGTCTATACTTCTGCTGGTGGACTACATTTTTATTACTATCATTGGGTCTATGCTTCTGCTGGTGGACTACATTTTTATTACTATCATTGGGTCTATACTTCTGCTGGTGGACTATATTTTTATTACTATCAATGGGTGTATACCTCTGCTGGTGGACTACATTTTTATTATTATCATTGGGTCTATACTTCTGCTGGTGGACTACATTTTTATTACTATCATTGGGTCTATACCTCTGCTGGTGGACTACATTTGTATTACTATCATTGGGTCTATACTTCTGCTGGTGGACTACATTTTTATTACTATCATTGGGTCTATACTTCTGCTGGTGGACTACATTTTTATTACTATCATTGGGTCTATACCTCTGCTGGTGGACTACATTTTTATTACTATCATTGGGTCTATGCTTCTGCTGGTGGACTACATTTTTATTAATATCATTGGGTCTATACTTCTGCTGGTGGACTACATTTTTATTACTATCATTGGGTCTATACTTCTGCTGGTGGACTACATTTGTATTACTATCATTGGGTCTATGCTTCTGCTGGTGGATTACATTTGTATTACTATCATTGGGTCTATACTTCTGCTGGTGGACTACATTTTTATTACTATCATTGGGTCTATACTTCTGCTGGTGGACTACATTTGTATTACTATCATTGGGTCTATGCTTCTGCTGGTGGATTACATTTGTATTACTATCATTGGGTCTATACTTCTGCTGGTGGACTACATTTTTATTACTATCATTGGGTCTATACTTCTGCTGGTGGACTACATTTTTATTAATATCATTGGGTCTATACTTCTGCTGGTGGACTACATTTTTATTACTATCATTGGGTCTATACCTCTGCTGGTGGACTACATTTTTATTACTATCATTGGGTCTATACTTCTGCTGGTGGACTACATTTTTATTACTATCATTGGGTCTATACTTCTGCTGGTGGACTACATTTTTATTACTATCATTGGGTCTATACTTCTGCTGTCTGCTGGTGGACTACATTTTTATTACTATCATTGGGTCTATACTTCTGCTGGTGGACTACATTTTTATTACTATCATTGGGTCTATACCTCTGCTGGTGGACTACATTTTTATTACTATCATTGGGTCTATACTTCTGCTGGTGGACTACATTTTTATTACTATCATTGGGTCTATACTTCTGCTGGTGGACTACATTTTTATTACTATCATTGGGTCTATGCTTCTGCTGGTGGACTACATTTTTATTACTATCATTGGGTCTATACTTCTGCTGGTGGACTATATTTTTATTACTATCATTGGGTCTATACCTCTGCTGGGGGACTACATTTTTATTACTATCATTGGGTCTATACTTCTGCTGGTGGACTACATTTTTATTACTATCATTGGGTCTATACCTCTGCTGGTGGACTACATTTTTATTACTATCATTGGGTCTATACTTCTGCTGGTGGACTACATTTTTATTACTATCATTGGGTCTATACTTCTGCTGGTGGACTACATTTTTATTACTATCATTGGGTCTATACCTCTACTGGTGGACTACATTTTTATTACTATCATTGGGTCTATGCTTCTGCTGGTGGACTACCTTTTTATTACTATCATTGGGTCTATACTTCTGCTGGTGGACTATATTTTTATTACTATCATTGGGTCTATACTTCTGCTGGTGGACTACATTTGTATTACTATCATTGGGTCTATACTTCTGCTGGTGGACTACATTTTTATTACTATCATTGGGTCTATACTCCTGCTGGTAGACTACATTTTTATTATTATCATTGGGTCTATACTTCTGCTGGTGGACTACATTTTTATTACTATCATTGGGTCTATACTTCTGCTGGTGGACTACATTTTTATTACTATCATTGGGTCTATGCTTCTGCTGGTGGACTACATTTTTATTACTATCATTGGGTCTATACTTCTGCTGGTGGACTATATTTTTATTACTATCATTGGGTCTATACCTCTGCTGGTGGACTACATTTTTATTACTATCATTGGGTCTATACTTCTGCTGGTGGACTACATTTTTATTACTATCATTGGATCTATGCTTCTGCTGGTGGACTACATTTTTATTACTATCATTGGGTCTATACTTCTGCTGGTGGACTATATTTTTATTACTATCATTGGGTCTATACTTCTGCTGGTGGACTACATTTTTATTACTATCATTGGGTCTATGCTTCTGCTGGTGGACTACATTTTTATTACTATCATTGGGTCTATACTTCTGCTGGTGGACTATATTTTTATTACTATCAATGGGTGTATACCTCTGCTGGTGGACTACATTTTTATTATTATCATTGGGTCTATACTTCTGCTGGTGGACTACATTTTTATTACTATCATTGGGTCTATACCTCTGCTGGTGGACTACATTTGTATTACTATCATTGGGTCTATACTTCTGCTGGTGGACTACATTTTTATTACTATCATTGGGTCTATACTTCTGCTGGTGGACTACATTTTTATTACTATCATTGGGTCTATACCTCTGCTGGTGGACTACATTTTTATTACTATCATTGGGTCTATGCTTCTGCTGGTGGACTACATTTTTATTAATATCATTGGGTCTATACTTCTGCTGGTGGACTACATTTTTATTACTATCATTGGGTCTATACTTCTGCTGGTGGACTACATTTGTATTACTATCATTGGGTCTATGCTTCTGCTGGTGGATTACATTTGTATTACTATCATTGGGTCTATACTTCTGCTGGTGGACTACATTTTTATTACTATCATTGGGTCTATACTTCTGCTGGTGGACTACATTTGTATTACTATCATTGGGTCTATGCTTCTGCTGGTGGATTACATTTGTATTACTATCATTGGGTCTATACTTCTGCTGGTGGACTACATTTTTATTACTATCATTGGGTCTATACTTCTGCTGGTGGACTACATTTTTATTAATATCATTGGGTCTATACTTCTGCTGGTGGACTACATTTTTATTACTATCATTGGGTCTATACCTCTGCTGGTGGACTACATTTTTATTACTATCATTGGGTCTATACTTCTGCTGGTGGACTACATTTTTATTACTATCATTGGGTCTATACTTCTGCTGGTGGACTACATTTTTATTACTATCACTGGGTCTATACTTCTGCTGGTGGACTACATTTTTATTACTATCACTGGGTGTATACTTCTGCTGGTGGACTACATTTTTATTAATATCATTGGGTTTATACTTCTGCTGGTGGACTACATTTTTATTACTATCATTGGGTCTATACTTCTGCTGGTGGACTACATTTGTATTACTATCATTGGGTCTATGCTTCTGCTGGTGGACTACATTTTTATTACTATCATTGGGTCTATACTTCTGCTGGTGGACTATATTTTTATTACTATCATTGGGTCTATACCTCTGCTGGTGGACTACATTTTTATTACTATCATTGGGTCTATACTTCTGCTGGTGGACTACATTTTTATTACTATCATTGGATCTATGCTTCTGCTGGTGGACTACATTTTTATTACTATCATTAGGTCTATACTTCTGCTGGTGGACTATATTTTTATTACTATCATTGGGTCTATACTTCTGCTGGTGGACTACATTTTTATTACTATCATTGGGTCTATACTTCTGCTGGTGGACTATATTTTTATTACTATCATTGGGTGTATACCTCTGCTGGTGGACTACATTTTTATTACTATCATTGGGTCTATACTTCTGCTGGTGGACTACATTTTTATTACTATCATTGGGTCTATACCTCTGCTGGTGGACTACATTTTTATTACTATCATTGGGTCTATACTTCTGCTGGTGGACTACATTTTTATTACTATCATTGGGTCTATACTTCTGCTGGTGGACTACATTTTTATTACTATCATTGGGTCTATACTTCTGCTGGTGGACTACATTTTTATTACTATCATTGGGTCTATACTTCTGCTGGTGGACTACATTTTTATTACTATCATTGGGTCTATACTTCTGCTGGTGGACTATATTTGTATTACTATCATTGCGTCTATGCTTCTGCTGGTGGATTACATTTGTATTGCTATCATTGGGTCTATACTTCTGCTGGTGGACTACATTTTTATTACTATCATTGGGTCTATACTTCTGCTGGTGGACTACATTTGTATTACTATCATTGGGTCTATGCTTCTGCTGGTGGATTACATTTTTATTAATATCATTGGGTCTATACTTCTGCTGGTGGACTACATTTTTATTACTATCATTGGGTCTATACTTCTGCTGGTGGACTACATTTTTATTACTATCATTGGGTATATGCTTCTGCTGGTGGACTACATTTTTATTACTATCATTGGGTCTATACTTCTGCTGGTGGACTACATTTTTATTACTATCACTGGGTGTATACTTCTGCTGGTGGACTACATTTTTATTACTATCACTGGGTGTATACTTCTGCTGGTGGACTACATTTTTATTACTATCATTGGGTCTATACTTCTGCTGGTGGACTACATTTTTATTACTATCATTGGGTCTATGCTTCTGCTGGTGGACTACATTTTTATTACTATCATTGGGTCTATACTTCTGCTGGTGGACTATATTTTTATTACTATCAATGGGTGTATACCTCTGCTGGTGGACTACATTTTTATTACTATCATTGGGTCTATACTTCTGCTGGTGGACTACATTTTTATTACTATCATTGGGTCTATATCTCTGCTGGTGGACTACATTTTTATTACTATCATTGGGTCTATACTTCTGCTGGTGGACTACATTTTTATTACTATCATTGGGTCTATACCTCTGCTGGTGGACTACATTTTTATTACTATCATTGGGTCTATGCTTCTGCTGGTGGACTACATTTTTATTAATATCATTGGGTCTATACTTCTGCTGGTGGACTACATTTTTATTACTATCATTGGGTCTATACTTCTGCTGGTGGACTACATTTGTATTACTATCATTGGGTCTATGCTTCTGCTGGTGGATTACATTTGTATTACTATCATTGGGTCTATACTTCTGCTGGTGGACTACATTTTTATTACTATCATTGGGTCTATACTTCTGCTGGTGGACTACATTTGTATTACTATCATTGGGTCTATGCTTCTGCTGGTGGATTACATTTGTATTACTATCATTGGGTCTATACTTCTGCTGGTGGACTACATTTTTATTACTATCATTGGGTCTATACTTCTGCTGGTGGACTACATTTTTATTAATATCATTGGGTCTATACTTCTGCTGGTGGACTACATTTTTATTACTATCATTGGGTCTATACCTCTGCTGGTGGACTACATTTTTATTACTATCATTGGGTCTATACTTCTGCTGGTGGACTACATTTTTATTACTATCATTGGGTCTATACTTCTGCTGGTGGACTACATTTTTATTACTATCATTGGGTCTATACTTCTGCTGTCTGCTGGTGGACTACATTTTTATTACTATCATTGGGTCTATACTTCTGCTGGTGGACTACATTTTTATTACTATCATTGGGTCTATACCTCTGCTGGTGGACTACATTTTTATTACTATCATTGGGTCTATACTTCTGCTGGTGGACTACATTTTTATTACTATCATTGGGTCTATACTTCTGCTGGTGGACTACATTTTTATTACTATCATTGGGTCTATGCTTCTGCTGGTGGACTACATTTTTATTACTATCATTGGGTCTATACTTCTGCTGGTGGACTATATTTTTATTACTATCATTGGGTCTATACCTCTGCTGGGGGACTACATTTTTATTACTATCATTGGGTCTATACTTCTGCTGGTGGACTACATTTTTATTACTATCATTGGGTCTATACCTCTGCTGGTGGACTACATTTTTATTACTATCATTGGGTCTATACTTCTGCTGGTGGACTACATTTTTATTACTATCATTGGGTCTATACTTCTGCTGGTGGACTACATTTTTATTACTATCATTGGGTCTATACCTCTACTGGTGGACTACATTTTTATTACTATCATTGGGTCTATGCTTCTGCTGGTGGACTACCTTTTTATTACTATCATTGGGTCTATACTTCTGCTGGTGGACTATATTTTTATTACTATCATTGGGTCTATACTTCTGCTGGTGGACTACATTTGTATTACTATCATTGGGTCTATACTTCTGCTGGTGGACTACATTTTTATTACTATCATTGGGTCTATACTCCTGCTGGTAGACTACATTTTTATTATTATCATTGGGTCTATACTTCTGCTGGTGGACTACATTTTTATTACTATCATTGGGTCTATACTTCTGCTGGTGGACTACATTTTTATTACTATCATTGGGTCTATGCTTCTGCTGGTGGACTACATTTTTATTACTATCATTGGGTCTATACTTCTGCTGGTGGACTATATTTTTATTACTATCATTGGGTCTATACCTCTGCTGGTGGACTACATTTTTATTACTATCATTGGGTCTATACTTCTGCTGGTGGACTACATTTTTATTACTATCATTGGATCTATGCTTCTGCTGGTGGACTACATTTTTATTACTATCATTGGGTCTATACTTCTGCTGGTGGACTATATTTTTATTACTATCATTGGGTCTATACTTCTGCTGGTGGACTACATTTTTATTACTATCATTGGGTCTATGCTTCTGCTGGTGGACTACATTTTTATTACTATCATTGGGTCTATACTTCTGCTGGTGGACTATATTTTTATTACTATCAATGGGTGTATACCTCTGCTGGTGGACTACATTTTTATTATTATCATTGGGTCTATACTTCTGCTGGTGGACTACATTTTTATTACTATCATTGGGTCTATACCTCTGCTGGTGGACTACATTTGTATTACTATCATTGGGTCTATACTTCTGCTGGTGGACTACATTTTTATTACTATCATTGGGTCTATACTTCTGCTGGTGGACTACATTTTTATTACTATCATTGGGTCTATACCTCTGCTGGTGGACTACATTTTTATTACTATCATTGGGTCTATGCTTCTGCTGGTGGACTACATTTTTATTAATATCATTGGGTCTATACTTCTGCTGGTGGACTACATTTTTATTACTATCATTGGGTCTATACTTCTGCTGGTGGACTACATTTGTATTACTATCATTGGGTCTATGCTTCTGCTGGTGGATTACATTTGTATTACTATCATTGGGTCTATACTTCTGCTGGTGGACTACATTTTTATTACTATCATTGGGTCTATACTTCTGCTGGTGGACTACATTTGTATTACTATCATTGGGTCTATGCTTCTGCTGGTGGATTACATTTGTATTACTATCATTGGGTCTATACTTCTGCTGGTGGACTACATTTTTATTACTATCATTGGGTCTATACTTCTGCTGGTGGACTACATTTTTATTAATATCATTGGGTCTATACTTCTGCTGGTGGACTACATTTTTATTACTATCATTGGGTCTATACCTCTGCTGGTGGACTACATTTTTATTACTATCATTGGGTCTATACTTCTGCTGGTGGACTACATTTTTATTACTATCATTGGGTCTATACTTCTGCTGGTGGACTACATTTTTATTACTATCACTGGGTCTATACTTCTGCTGGTGGACTACATTTTTATTACTATCACTGGGTGTATACTTCTGCTGGTGGACTACATTTTTATTAATATCATTGGGTTTATACTTCTGCTGGTGGACTACATTTTTATTACTATCATTGGGTCTATACTTCTGCTGGTGGACTACATTTGTATTACTATCATTGGGTCTATGCTTCTGCTGGTGGACTACATTTTTATTACTATCATTGGGTCTATACTTCTGCTGGTGGACTATATTTTTATTACTATCATTGGGTCTATACCTCTGCTGGTGGACTACATTTTTATTACTATCATTGGGTCTATACTTCTGCTGGTGGACTACATTTTTATTACTATCATTGGATCTATGCTTCTGCTGGTGGACTACATTTTTATTACTATCATTAGGTCTATACTTCTGCTGGTGGACTATATTTTTATTACTATCATTGGGTCTATACTTCTGCTGGTGGACTACATTTTTATTACTATCATTGGGTCTATACTTCTGCTGGTGGACTATATTTTTATTACTATCATTGGGTGTATACCTCTGCTGGTGGACTACATTTTTATTACTATCATTGGGTCTATACTTCTGCTGGTGGACTACATTTTTATTACTATCATTGGGTCTATACCTCTGCTGGTGGACTACATTTTTATTACTATCATTGGGTCTATACTTCTGCTGGTGGACTACATTTTTATTACTATCATTGGGTCTATACTTCTGCTGGTGGACTACATTTTTATTACTATCATTGGGTCTATACTTCTGCTGGTGGACTACATTTTTATTACTATCATTGGGTCTATACTTCTGCTGGTGGACTACATTTTTATTACTATCATTGGGTCTATACTTCTGCTGGTGGACTATATTTGTATTACTATCATTGCGTCTATGCTTCTGCTGGTGGATTACATTTGTATTGCTATCATTGGGTCTATACTTCTGCTGGTGGACTACATTTTTATTACTATCATTGGGTCTATACTTCTGCTGGTGGACTACATTTGTATTACTATCATTGGGTCTATGCTTCTGCTGGTGGATTACATTTTTATTAATATCATTGGGTCTATACTTCTGCTGGTGGACTACATTTTTATTACTATCATTGGGTCTATACTTCTGCTGGTGGACTACATTTTTATTACTATCATTGGGTATATGCTTCTGCTGGTGGACTACATTTTTATTACTATCATTGGGTCTATACTTCTGCTGGTGGACTACATTTTTATTACTATCACTGGGTGTATACTTCTGCTGGTGGACTACATTTTTATTACTATCACTGGGTGTATACTTCTGCTGGTGGACTACATTTTTATTACTATCATTGGGTCTATACTTCTGCTGGTGGACTACATTTTTATTACTATCATTGGGTCTATGCTTCTGCTGGTGGACTACATTTTTATTACTATCATTGGGTCTATACTTCTGCTGGTGGACTATATTTTTATTACTATCAATGGGTGTATACCTCTGCTGGTGGACTACATTTTTATTACTATCATTGGGTCTATACTTCTGCTGGTGGACTACATTTTTATTACTATCATTGGGTCTATATCTCTGCTGGTGGACTACATTTGTATTACTATCATTGGGTCTATACTTCTGCTGGTGGACTACATTTTTATTACTATCATTGGGTCTATACCTCTGCTGGTGGACTACATTTGTATTACTATCATTGGGTCTATACTTCTGCTGGTGGACTACATTTTTATTACTATCATTGGGTCTATGCTTCTGCTGGTGGACTACCTTTTTATTACTATCATTGGGTCTATACTTCTGCTGGTGGACTATATTTTTATTACTATCATTGGGTCTATACTTCTGCTGGTGGACTACATTTGTATTACTATCATTGGGTCTATACTTCTGCTGGTGGACTACATTTTTATTACTATCATTGGGTCTATACTCCTGCTGGTAGACTACATTTTTATTATTATCATTGGGTCTATACTTCTGCTGGTGGACTACATTTTTATTACTATCATTGGGTCTATACTTCTGCTGGTGGACTACATTTTTATTACTATCATTGGGTCTATGCTTCTGCTGGTGGACTACATTTTTATTACTATCATTGGGTCTATACTTCTGCTGGTGGACTATATTTTTATTACTATCATTGGGTCTATACCTCTGCTGGTGGACTACATTTTTATTACTATCATTGGGTCTATACTTCTGCTGGTGGACTACATTTTTATTACTATCATTGGATCTATGCTTCTGCTGGTGGACTACATTTTTATTACTATCATTGGGTCTATACTTCTGCTGGTGGACTATATTTTTATTACTATCATTGGGTCTATACTTCTGCTGGTGGACTACATTTTTATTACTATCATTGGGTCTATGCTTCTGCTGGTGGACTACATTTTTATTACTATCATTGGGTCTATACTTCTGCTGGTGGACTATATTTTTATTACTATCAATGGGTGTATACCTCTGCTGGTGGACTACATTTTTATTATTATCATTGGGTCTATACTTCTGCTGGTGGACTACATTTTTATTACTATCATTGGGTCTATACCTCTGCTGGTGGACTACATTTGTATTACTATCATTGGGTCTATACTTCTGCTGGTGGACTACATTTTTATTACTATCATTGGGTCTATACTTCTGCTGGTGGACTACATTTTTATTACTATCATTGGGTCTATACCTCTGCTGGTGGACTACATTTTTATTACTATCATTGGGTCTATGCTTCTGCTGGTGGACTACATTTTTATTAATATCATTGGGTCTATACTTCTGCTGGTGGACTACATTTTTATTACTATCATTGGGTCTATACTTCTGCTGGTGGACTACATTTGTATTACTATCATTGGGTCTATGCTTCTGCTGGTGGATTACATTTGTATTACTATCATTGGGTCTATACTTCTGCTGGTGGACTACATTTTTATTACTATCATTGGGTCTATACTTCTGCTGGTGGACTACATTTGTATTACTATTATTGGGTCTATGCTTCTGCTGGTGGATTACATTTGTATTACTATCATTGGGTCTATACTTCTGCTGGTGGACTACATTTTTATTACTATCATTGGGTCTATACTTCTGCTGGTGGACTACATTTTTATTAATATCATTGGGTCTATACTTCTGCTGGTGGACTACATTTTTATTACTATCATTGGGTCTATACCTCTGCTGGTGGACTACATTTTTATTACTATCATTGGGTCTATACTTCTGCTGGTGGACTACATTTTTATTACTATCATTGGGTCTATACTTCTGCTGGTGGACTACATTTTTATTACTATCACTGGGTCTATACTTCTGCTGGTGGACTACATTTTTATTATTATCATTGGGTCTATACTTCTGTTGGTAGACTACATTTTTATTACTATCATTGGGTCTATACTTCTGCTGGTGGACTACATTTGTATTACTATCATTGGGTCTATACTTCTGTTGGTGGACTACATTTTTATTACTATCATTGGGTCTATACTTCTGCTGGTGGATTACATTTTTATTACTATCATTGGGTCTAAACCTCTGCTGGTAGACTACATTTGTATTACAATCACTGGGTCTATACCTCTGCTGGTGGACTACATTTTTATTAATATCATTGGGTCTATACTTCTGCTGGTAGACTACATTTTTATTACTATCATTGGGTCTATATTTCTGCTGGTGGACTACATTTGTATTACTATCATTGGGTCTATACTTCTGCTGGTGGACTACATTTTTATTACTATCATTGGGTCTATACCTCTGCTGGTGGACTACATTTTTATTACTATCATTGGGTCTATACTTCTGCTGGTGGACTACATTTGTATTACTATCATTGGGTCTATACTTCTGTTGGTGGACTACATTTTTATTACTATCATTGGGTCTATACTTCTGCTGGTGGACTACATTTTTATTATTATCATTGGGTCTATACTTCCGCTGGTGGACTACATTTTTATTACTATCATTGGGTCTATACTTCTGCTGGTGGACTACATTTGTATTACTATCATTGGGTCTATACTCCTGCTGGTGGACTACATGTTTATTACTATCATTGGGTCTATACTTCTGCTGGTGGACTACATTTTTATTACTATCATTGGATCTATACTTCTGCTGGTGGACTACATTTGTATTACTATCATTGGGTCTATACTTCTGCTGGTGGACTACATTTTTATTACTATCATTGGGTCTATACTTCTGTTGGTGGACTACATTTTTATTACTATCATTGGGTCTATACTTCTACTGGTGGACTACATTTTTATTACTATCATTGGGTCTATATTTCTGCTGGTGGACTACATTTTTATTACTATCATTGGGTCTATACTTCTGCTGGTGGACTACATTTTTATTACTATCATTGGGTCTATACTTCTGCTGGTGGACTACATTTTTATTAATATCATTGGGTCTATACTTCTGCTGGTGGACTACATTTTTATTACTATCATTGGGTCTATACTTCTGCTGGTGGACTACATTTGTATTACTATCATTGGGTCTATACTTCTGCTGGTGGACTACATTTTTATTACTATCATTGGGTCTATACTTCTGCTGGTGGACTACATTTTTATTACTATCATTGGGTCTATACTTCTGCTGGTGGACTACATTTTTATTACTATCATTGGGTCTATACTTCTGCTGGTGGACTATATTTTTATTACTATCAATGGGTCTATACTTCTGCTAGTGGACTATATTTTTATTACTATCAATGGGTCTATACTTCTGCTGGTGGACTACATTTTTATTACTATCATTGGGTCTATGCTTCTGCTGGTGGACTACATTTTTATTACTATCATTGGGTCTATATTTCTGCTGCTGGACTACATTTTTATTACTATCACTGGGTCTATACTTCTGCTGGTGGACTACATTTTTATTACTATCATTGGGTCTATGCTTCTGCTGGTGGACTACATTTTTATTACTATCATTGGGTCTATACTTCTGCTGGTGGACGACATTTTTATTACTATCACTGAGTCTATACTTCTGCTCGTGGACTACATTTTTATTACTATCATTGGGTCTATACTTCTGCTGGTGGACTACATTTTTATTACTATCATTGGGTCTATACTTCTGCTGGTGGACTACATTTTTATTACTATCATTGGGTCTATACTTCTGCTGGTGGACTACATTTTTATTACTATCATTGGGCCTATACTTCTGCTGGTGGACTACATTTTTATTACTATCATTGGGTCTATACCTCTACTGGTGGACTACATTTTTATTACTATCATTGGGTCTATGCTTCTGCTGGTGGACTACCTTTTTATTACTATCATTGGGTCTATACTTCTGCTGGTGGACTACATTTTTATTACTATCATTGGGTCTATACCTCTGCTGGTGGACTACATTTTTATTACTATCATTGGGTCTATACTTCTGCTGTCTGCTGGTGGACTACATTTTTATTACTATCATTGGGTCTATGCTTCTGCTGGTGGACTACCTTTTTATTACTATCATTGGGTCTATACTTCTGCTGGTGGACTATATTTTTATTACTATCATTGGGTCTATACTTCTGCTGGTGGACTACATTTGTATTACTATCATTGGGTCTATACTTCTGCTGGTGGACTACATTTTTATTACTATCATTGGGTCTATACTCCTGCTGGTAGACTACATTTTTATTATTATCATTGGGTCTATACTTCTGCTGGTGGACTACATTTTTATTACTATCATTGGGTCTATACTTCTGCTGGTGGACTACATTTTTATTACTATCATTGGGTCTATGCTTCTGCTGGTGGACTACATTTTTATTACTATCATTGGGTCTATACTTCTGCTGGTGGACTATATTTTTATTACTATCATTGGGTCTATACCTCTGCTGGTGGACTACATTTTTATTACTATCATTGGGTCTATACTTCTGCTGGTGGACTACATTTTTATTACTATCATTGGATCTATGCTTCTGCTGGTGGACTACATTTTTATTACTATCATTGGGTCTATACTTCTGCTGGTGGACTATATTTTTATTACTATCATTGGGTCTATACTTCTGCTGGTGGACTACATTTTTATTACTATCATTGGGTCTATGCTTCTGCTGGTGGACTACATTTTTATTACTATCATTGGGTCTATACTTCTGCTGGTGGACTATATTTTTATTACTATCAATGGGTGTATACCTCTGCTGGTGGACTACATTTTTATTATTATCATTGGGTCTATACTTCTGCTGGTGGACTACATTTTTATTACTATCATTGGGTCTATACCTCTGCTGGTGGACTACATTTGTATTACTATCATTGGGTCTATACTTCTGCTGGTGGACTACATTTTTATTACTATCATTGGGTCTATACTTCTGCTGGTGGACTACATTTTTATTACTATCATTGGGTCTATACCTCTGCTGGTGGACTACATTTTTATTACTATCATTGGGTCTATGCTTCTGCTGGTGGACTACATTTTTATTAATATCATTGGGTCTATACTTCTGCTGGTGGACTACATTTTTATTACTATCATTGGGTCTATACTTCTGCTGGTGGACTACATTTGTATTACTATCATTGGGTCTATGCTTCTGCTGGTGGATTACATTTGTATTACTATCATTGGGTCTATACTTCTGCTGGTGGACTACATTTTTATTACTATCATTGGGTCTATACTTCTGCTGGTGGACTACATTTGTATTACTATCATTGGGTCTATGCTTCTGCTGGTGGATTACATTTGTATTACTATCATTGGGTCTATACTTCTGCTGGTGGACTACATTTTTATTACTATCATTGGGTCTATACTTCTGCTGGTGGACTACATTTTTATTAATATCATTGGGTCTATACTTCTGCTGGTGGACTACATTTTTATTACTATCATTGGGTCTATACCTCTGCTGGTGGACTACATTTTTATTACTATCATTGGGTCTATACTTCTGCTGGTGGACTACATTTTTATTACTATCATTGGGTCTATACTTCTGCTGGTGGACTACATTTTTATTACTATCACTGGGTCTATACTTCTGCTGGTGGACTACATTTTTATTATTATCATTGGGTCTATACTTCTGTTGGTAGACTACATTTTTATTACTATCATTGGGTCTATACTTCTGCTGGTGGACTACATTTGTATTACTATCATTGGGTCTATACTTCTGTTGGTGGACTACATTTTTATTACTATCATTGGGTCTATACTTCTGCTGGTGGATTACATTTTTATTACTATCATTGGGTCTAAACCTCTGCTGGTAGACTACATTTGTATTACAATCACTGGGTCTATACCTCTGCTGGTGGACTACATTTTTATTAATATCATTGGGTCTATACTTCTGCTGGTAGACTACATTTTTATTACTATCATTGGGTCTATATTTCTGCTGGTGGACTACATTTGTATTACTATCATTGGGTCTATACTTCTGCTGGTGGACTACATTTTTATTACTATCATTGGGTCTATACCTCTGCTGGTGGACTACATTTTTATTACTATCATTGGGTCTATACTTCTGCTGGTGGACTACATTTGTATTACTATCATTGGGTCTATACTTCTGTTGGTGGACTACATTTTTATTACTATCATTGGGTCTATACTTCTGCTGGTGGACTACATTTTTATTATTATCATTGGGTCTATACTTCCGCTGGTGGACTACATTTTTATTACTATCATTGGGTCTATACTTCTGCTGGTGGACTACATTTGTATTACTATCATTGGGTCTATACTCCTGCTGGTGGACTACATGTTTATTACTATCATTGGGTCTATACTTCTGCTGGTGGACTACATTTTTATTACTATCATTGGATCTATACTTCTGCTGGTGGACTACATTTGTATTACTATCATTGGGTCTATACTTCTGCTGGTGGACTACATTTTTATTACTATCATTGGGTCTATACTTCTGCTGGTGGACTACATTTTTATTAATATCATTGGGTCTATACTTCTGCTGGTGGACTACATTTTTATTACTATCATTGGGTCTATACTTCTGCTGGTGGACTACATTTGTATTACTATCATTGGGTCTATACTTCTGCTGGTGGACTACATTTTTATTACTATCATTGGGTCTATACTTCTGCTGGTGGACTACATTTTTATTACTATCATTGGGTCTATACTTCTGCTGGTGGACTACATTTTTATTACTATCATTGGGTCTATACTTCTGCTGGTGGACTATATTTTTATTACTATCAATGGGTCTATACTTCTGCTAGTGGACTATATTTTTATTACTATCAATGGGTCTATACTTCTGCTGGTGGACTACATTTTTATTACTATCATTGGGTCTATGCTTCTGCTGGTGGACTACATTTTTATTACTATCATTGGGTCTATCCTTCTGCTGCTGGACTACATTTTTATTACTATCACTGGGTCTATACTTCTGCTGGTGGACTACATTTTTATTACTATCATTGGGTCTATGCTTCTGCTGGTGGACTACATTTTTATTACTATCATTGGGTCTATACTTCTGCTGGTGGACGACATTTTTATTACTATCACTGAGTCTATACTTCTGCTCGTGGACTACATTTTTATTACTATCATTGAGTCTATACTTCTGCTGGTGGACTACATTTTTATTACTATCATTGGGTCTATACTTCTGCTGGTGGACTACATTTTTATTACTATCATTGGGTCTATACTTCTGCTGGTGGACTACATTTTTATTACTATCATTGGGCCTATACTTCTGCTGGTGGACTACATTTTTATTACTATCATTGGGTCTATACCTCTACTGGTGGACTACATTTTTATTACTATCATTGGGTCTATGCTTCTGCTGGTGGACTACCTTTTTATTACTATCATTGGGTCTATACTTCTGCTGGTGGACTACATTTTTATTACTATCATTGGGTCTATACCTCTGCTGGTGGACTACATTTTTATTACTATCATTGGGTCTATACTTCTGCTGTCTGCTGGTGGACTACATTTTTATTACTATCATTGGGCCTATACTTCTGCTGGTGGACTACATTTTTATTACTATCATTGGGTCTATACCTCTACTGGTGGACTACATTTTTATTACTATCATTGGGTCTATGCTTCTGCTGGTGGACTACCTTTTTATTACTATCATTGGGTCTATACTTCTGCTGGTGGACTACATTTTTATTACTATCATTGGGTCTATACCTCTGCTGGTGGACTACATTTTTATTACTATCATTGGGTCTATACTTCTGCTGGTGGACTACATTTTTATTACTATCATTGGGTCTATGCTTCTGCTGGTGGACTACCTTTTTATTACTATCATTGGGTCTATACTTCTGCTGGTGGACTACATTTTTATTACTATCACTGGGTGTATACTTCTGCTGGTGGACTACATTTTTATTAATATCATTGGGTTTATACTTCTGCTGGTGGACTACATTTTTATTAATATCATTGGGTCTATACTTCTGCTGGTAGACTACATTTTTATTACTATCATTGGGTCTATATTTCTGCTGGTGGACTACATTTGTATTACTATCATTGGGTCTATACTTCTGCTGGTGGACTACATTTTTATTACTATCATTGGGTCTATACCTCTGCTGGTGGACTACATTTTTATTACTATCATTGGGTCTATACTTCTGCTGGTGGACTACATTTGTATTACTATCATTGGGTCTATACTTCTGTTGGTGGACTACATTTTTATTACTATCATTGGGTCTATACTTCTGCTGGTGGACTACATTTTTATTATTATCATTGGGTCTATACTTCCGCTGGTGGACTACATTTTTATTACTATCATTGGGTCTATACTTCTGCTGGTGGACTACATTTGTATTACTATCATTGGGTCTATACTCCTGCTGGTGGACTACATGTTTATTACTATCATTGGGTCTATACTTCTGCTGGTGGACTACATTTTTATTACTATCATTGGATCTATACTTCTGCTGGTGGACTACATTTGTATTACTATCATTGGGTCTATACTTCTGCTGGTGGACTACATTTTTATTACTATCATTGGGTCTATACTTCTGCTGGTGGACTACATTTTTATTACTATCATTGGGTCTATACTTCTACTGGTGGACTACATTTTTATTACTATCATTGGGTCTATATTTCTGCTGGTGGACTACATTTTTATTACTATCATTGGGTCTATACTTCTGCTGGTGGACTACATTTTTATTACTATCATTGGGTCTATACTTCTGCTGGTGGACTACATTTTTATTAATATCATTGGGTCTATACTTCTGCTGGTGGACTACATTTTTATTACTATCATTGGGTCTATACTTCTGCTGGTGGACTACATTTGTATTACTATCATTGGGTCTATACTTCTGCTGGTGGACTACATTTTTATTACTATCATTGGGTCTATACTTCTGCTGGTGGACTACATTTTTATTACTATCATTGGGTCTATACTTCTGCTGGTGGACTACATTTTTATTACTATCATTGGGTCTATACTTCTGCTGGTGGACTATATTTTTATTACTATCAATGGGTCTATACTTCTGCTAGTGGACTATATTTTTATTACTATCAATGGGTCTATACTTCTGCTGGTGGACTACATTTTTATTACTATCATTGGGTCTATGCTTCTGCTGGTGGACTACATTTTTATTACTATCATTGGGTCTATCCTTCTGCTGGTGGACTACATTTTTATTACTATCACTGGGTCTATACTTCTGCTGGTGGACTACATTTTTATTACTATCATTGGGTCTATGCTTCTGCTGGTGGACTACATTTTTATTACTATCATTGGGTCTATACTTCTGCTGGTGGACGACATTTTTATTACTATCACTGAGTCTATACTTCTGCTCGTGGACTACATTTTTATTACTATCATTGGGTCTATACTTCTGCTGGTGGACTACATTTTTATTACTATCATTGGGTCTATACTTCTGCTGGTGGACTACATTTTTATTACTATCATTGGGTCTATACTTCTGCTGGTGGACTACATTTTTATTACTATCATTGGGCCTATACTTCTGCTGGTGGACTACATTTTTATTACTATCATTGGGTCTATACCTCTACTGGTGGACTACATTTTTATTACTATCATTGGGTCTATGCTTCTGCTGGTGGACTACCTTTTTATTACTATCATTGGGTCTATACTTCTGCTGGTGGACTACATTTTTATTACTATCATTGGGTCTATACCTCTGCTGGTGGACTACATTTTTATTACTATCATTGGGTCTATACTTCTGCTGTCTGCTGGTGGACTACATTTTTATTACTATCATTGGGCCTATACTTCTGCTGGTGGACTACATTTTTATTACTATCATTGGGTCTATACCTCTACTGGTGGACTACATTTTTATTACTATCATTGGGTCTATGCTTCTGCTGGTGGACTACCTTTTTATTACTATCATTGGGTCTATACTTCTGCTGGTGGACTACATTTTTATTACTATCATTGGGTCTATACCTCTGCTGGTGGACTACATTTTTATTACTATCATTGGGTCTATACTTCTGCTGGTGGACTACATTTTTATTACTATCATTGGGTCTATGCTTCTGCTGGTGGACTACCTTTTTATTACTATCATTGGGTCTATACTTCTGCTGGTGGACTACATTTTTATTACTATCACTGGGTGTATACTTCTGCTGGTGGACTACATTTTTATTAATATCATTGGGTTTATACTTCTGCTGGTGGACTACATTTTTATTACTATCATTGGGTCTATACTTCTGCTGGTGGACTACATTTTTATTACTATCATTGGGTCTATGCTTCTGCTGGTGGACTACCTTTTTATTACTATCATTGGGTCTATACTTCTGCTGGTGGACTACATTTTTATTACTATCACTGGGTGTATACTTCTGCTGGTGGACTACATTTTTATTAATATCATTGGTTCTATACTTCTGCTGGTGGACTACATTTTTATTACTATCACTGGGTGTATACTTCTGCTGGTGGACTACATTTTTATTACTATCACTGGGTGTATATTTCTGCTGGTGGACTACATTTTTATTAATATCATTGGGTCTATACTTCTGCTGGTGAACTACATTTGTATTACTATCATTGGGTCTATACTTCTGCTGGTGGACTACATTTTTATTACTATCATTGGGTGTATATTTCTGCTGGTGGACTACATTTTTATTAATATCATTGGGTCTATACTTCTGCTGGTGGACTACATTTTTATTACTATCATTGGGTCTATACTTCTGCTGGTGGACTACATTTTTATTACTATCATTGGGTCTATACTTCTGCTGGTGGACTACATTTTTATTACTATCATTGGGTCTATGCTTCTGCTGGTGGACTACATTTTTATTACTATCATTGGGTCTATACTTCTGCTGGTGGACTATATTTTTATTACTATCATTGGGTCTATACCTCTGCTGGTGGACTACATTTTTATTACTATCATTGGGTCTATACTTCTGCTGGTGGACTACATTTTTATTACTATCATTGGATCTATGCTTCTGCTGGTGGACTACATTTTTATTACTATCATTGGGTCTATACTTCTGCTGGTGGACTATATTTTTATTACTATTATTGGGTCTATACTTCTGCTGGTGGACTACATTTTTATTACTATCATTGGGTCTATGCTTCTGCTGGTGGACTACATTTTTATTACTATCATTGGGTCTATACTTCTGCTGGTGGACTATATTTTTATTACTATCATTGGGTATATGCTTCTGCTGGTGGACTACATTTTTATTACTATCATTGGGTCTATACTTCTGCTGGTGGACTACATTTTTATTACTATCACTGGGTGTATACTTCTGCTGGTGGACTACATTTTTATTACTATCACTGGGTGTATACTTCTGCTGGTGGACTACATTTTTATTACTATCATTGGGTCTATACTTCTGCTGGTGAACTACATTTGTATTACTATCATTGGGTCTATACTTCTGCTGGTGGACTACATTTTTATTACTATCATTGGGTCTATACTTCTGCTGGTGGACTACATTTACATTACTATCATTGGGTGTATACTTCTGCTGGTGGACTACATTTTTATTACTATCATTGGGTCTATACTTCTGCTGGTGGACTACATTTTTATTACTATCATTGGGTCTATACCTCTGCTGGTGGACTACATTTTTTATTACTATCATTGGGTCTATACTTCTGCTGGTGGACTACATTTTTATTACTATCATTGGGTCTATACTTCTGCTGGTGGACTACATTTTTATTACTATCATTGGGTCTATATTTCTGCTGGTGAACTACATTTACATTACTATCATTGGGTCTATACTTCTGCTGGTGGACTACATTTGTATTACTATCATTGGGTCTATACTTCTGCTGGTGGACTACATTTTTATTACTATCAGTGGGTCTATACTTCTGCTGGTGGACTACATTTTTATTACTACCATTGGGTCTATACTTCTGCTGGTGGACTACATTTTTATTACTATCATTGGGTCTATGCTTCTGCTGGTGGACTACATTTTTATTACTATCATTGGGTCTGTACTTCTGTTGGTAGACTACATTTACATAACTATCATTGGGTGTATACTTCTGCTGGTTGACTACATTTTTATTACTATCATTGGGTCTATACTTCTGCTGGTGGACTACATTTACATTACTATCATTGGGTCTATACTTCTGCTGGTGGACTACATTTTTATTACTATCATTGGGTCTATGCTTCTGCTGGTGGACTACATTTTTATTACTATCATTGGGTCTATACCTCTGCTGGTGGACTACATTTTTTATTACTATCATTGGGTCTATACTTCTGCTGGTGGACTACATTTTTACTACTATCATTGGGTCTATACTTCTGCTGGTGGACTACATTTTTAATACTATCATTGGGTCTATACTTCTGCTGGTGGACTACATTTTTATTACTATCATTGGGTCTATACTTCTGCTGGTGGACTATATTTTTATTACTATCATTGGGTCTCTGCTGGTGGACTACATTTGTATTACTATCATTGGGTGTATACTTCTGCTGGTGGACTACATTTTCATTACTATCATTGGGTCTATACCTCTGCTGGTGGACTACATTTTTATTACTATCATTGGGTCTATACTTCTGCTGGTGGACTATTAGTCCCTGGAAGGCATCATCTGACCAGTTGCCAGTGCTTCCGCAATGACATAGTTTATTAGATATATTTGAAATTTAGAGTTCCTAAATCACATAATTTATTAAAACTGAGGTCAATCTGCCTCGGGCATAGGTACCATAACTTAAGTAGATGTTGGCTATCCTGTTTATGCCAAAAAGTTTTCTTGCTAAAAGACTTTATAAAATTATTTAGCTTTCCAATCTTTTGACTAAGAGTGTACCTGATGAAGGTTATTCCAGATACATGTTATGCTCATTTAATTAGATATTTACTCTTCATTTCAGTAAAGTTAATCTAACTTCACATTTCAGAAACTACTGTATCTTGGGTAATTATTTTTTTATTAGGATTATTCCATGCACAAAATATCATTACTTAATTTTTGATCAACAAAATAAGTTTTGGTGAAGGAAGTCCAAGAATATATTAAGTTCTAAAATGGCAAATTAAAACAATATAAAAGATATGTCTTTACAATGACCATACTTACTAATACATGAATCAACAGGTAGAACTGGTGTCCATACATTTGTTGAATGACAATCATATATCTTTGTTTTTTTTCCATCATTGAAGATGTATCCACTATCACAGGTTACATTGCAACTTATGTTACCAGAGGTACATACAATGCTACCATTAGCAACACTCGTAGGGAAGGACTCTCTAAAACATGCATCAGCTAAAGGAAAGATAAACATGAAAAAATAATAAATGTCAGATAAGCACTATAATCAGAATGGCAAAGGTTCTCCATCTTTACAACCGTCTTAAATAGTCTTTATTTGATAGTGAGTTGTCGGGTGTTCAATGCTCAAATATCAACTTTTGAGTTAATGTCATGCATAGAACAAATAACATGATGATACATTAACCTGCTTTGTACTAAAATAACATGTTGAGCTGGATTACTTTTTTACATACTACTCGCTCACTGAAACAGCAGTCCATGGATAGACATGGAACTCCAATTGGACAAATTAGCCTGACTGTGAGCCAATTAATCTTTGCTCTTACTAACTAAGACACATAATCCTGGCTGCGAATCAAACAATCTTTTCTGTTACTGACTAAGACACATAATCCTGGCTGAGAATCAAACAATCTTTGCTCTTACTAACCTCAGTCACATACACCTGACTGTGAGACAAGCAATCTTTGCTCTTACTAACTCCAGTCACATACACCTGACTGTGAGACAAGCAATCTTTGCTCTTACTAACCCCAGTCACATAAACCTGACTGTGAGACAAGCAATCTTTGCTCTTACTAACCTCAGTCACATAAACCTGACTGTGAGACAAGTAATCTTTGCTCTTACTAACTCCAGTCACATATACCTGACTGTGAGACAAGCAATCTTTGCTCTTACTAACCTCAGTCACATAAACCTGACTGTGAGACAAGTAATCTTTGCTCTTACTAACCCCAGTCACATAAACCTGACTGTGAGACAAGCAATCTTTGCTCTTACTAACCTCAGTCACATAAACCTGACTGTGAGACAAGCAATCTTTGCTCTTACTAACCTCAGTCACATAAACCTGACTGTGAGACGAGCAATCTTTGCTCTTACTAACCTCAGTCACATAAACCTGACTGTGAGACAAGCAATCTTTGCTCTTACTAACCTCAGTCACATAAACCTGATTGTGAGACAAGCAATCTTTGCTCTTACTAACTCCAGTCACATAAACCTGACTGTGAGACAAGCAATCTTTGCTCTTACTAACCACAGTCACATAAACCTGACTGTGAGACAAGTAATCTTTGCTCTTACTAACCTCAGTCACATAAACCTGACTGTGAGACAAGCAATCTTTGCTCTTACTAACTCCAGTCACATAAACCTGACTGTGAGACAAGCAATCTTTGCTCTTACTAACCTCAGTCACATAAACCTGACTGAGACAAGTAATCTTTGCTCTTACTAACCTCAGTCACATAAACCTGACTGTGAGACAAGCAATCTTTGCTCTTACTAACCCCAGTCATATAAACCTGACTGTGAGACAAGCAATCTTTGCTCTTACTAACCCCAGTCACATAAACATGACTGTGAGACAAGCAATCTTTGCTCTTACTAACCTCAGTCACATAAACCTGACTGTGAGACAAGCAATCTTTGCTCTTACTAACCCCAGTCACATAAACCTGACAGTGAGACAAGCAATCTTTGCTCTTACTAACCTCAGTCACATAAACCTGACTGAGACAAGCAATCTTTGCTCTTACTAACCTCAGTCACATAAACCTGACTGTGAGACAAGCAATCTTTGCTCTTACTAACCTCAGCCACATAAACTTCACTGTCAGACAAGCAATCTTTGCTCTTACTAACCCCAGTCACATAAACCTGACTGTGAGACAAGCAATCTTTGCTCTTACTAACCCCAGTCACATAAACCTGACTGCGAGACAAGCAATCTTTGCTCTTACTAACCTCAGCCACATAAACCTGACTTGCGAGACAAGCAATCTTTGCTCTTACTAACCTCAGTCACATAAACCTGACTGTGAGACAAGCAAGCTTTGCTCTTACTAACCTCAGTCACATAAACCTGACTGTGAGACAAGCAATCTTTGCTCTTACTAACCCCAGTCACATAAACCTGACTGTGAGACAAGCAATCTTTGCTCTTACTAACCTCAGTCACATAAACCTGACTGTGAGACAAGCAATCTTTGCTCTTACTAACCTCAGTCACATAAACCTGACTGCAAGACAAGCAATCTTTGCTCTTACTAACCTCAGTCACATAAACCTGACTGTGAGACAAGCAATCTTTGCTCTTACTAACTCCAGTCACATACACCTGACTGTGAGACAAGCAATCTTTGCTCGTACTAACCTCAGTCACATAAACCTGACTGTGAGACAAGCAATCTTTGCTCTTACTAACCTCAGTCACAATAAACCTGACTGTGAGACAAGCAATCTTTGCTCTTACTTACCCCAGTCACATAAACCTGACTGCAAGACAAGCAATCTTTGCTCTTACTAACCTCAGTCAAATAAACCTGACTGTGAGACAAGCAATCTTTGCTCTTACTAACCCTAGTCACATAATCCTGACTTGCGAGACAAGCAATCTTTGCTCTTACTAACCCCAGTCACATAAACCTGACTTGCGAGACAAGCAATCTTTGCTCTTACTAACCTCAGTCACATAAACCTGACTGTGAGACAAGCAATCTTTGCTCTTACTAACTCCAGTCACATAAACCTGACTGTGAGACAAGCAATCTTTGCTCTTACTAACCCCAGTCACATAAACCTGACTTGCGAGACAAGCAATCTTTGCTCTTACGAACCGCAGTCACATAAACCTGACTGAGACAAGCAATCTTTGCTCTTACTAACCCCAGTCACATAAACCTGACTTGCGAGACAAGCAATCTTTGCTCTTACTAACCCCAGTCACATAAACCTGACTTGCGAGACAAGCAATCTTGCTCTTACTAACCCCAGTCACATAAACCTGACTTGCGAGACAAGCAATCTTTGCTCTTACTAACCCCAGTCACATAAACCTGACTGTGAGACAAGCAATCTTTGCTCTTACTAACCCCAGTCACATAAACCTGACTAAGAGACAAGCAATCTTTGCTGTTACTAACCTCAGTCACATAAACCTGACTGCAAGACAAGCAATCTTTGCTCTTACTAACCCCAGTCACATAAACCTGACTGCAAGACAAGCAATCTTTGCTCTTACTAACCACAGTCACATAAACCTGACTGCAAGACAAGCAATCTTTGCTCTTACCAGTCCCAGTCACATAAACCTGACGGCGAGACAAGCAATCTTTGCTCTTACTAACCTCAGTCACATAAACCTGACTGTGAGACAAGCAATCTTTGCTCTTACTAACCCCAGTCACATAAACCTGACTTGCGAGACAAGCAATCTTTGCTCTTACTAACCTCAGTCACATAAACCTGACTGTGAGACAAGCAATCTTTGCTCTTACTAACTCCAGTCACATAAACCTGACTGTGAGACAAGCAATCTTTGCTCTTACTAACCCCAGTCACATAAACCTGACTTGCGAGACAAGCAATCTTTGCTCTTACGAACCGCAGTCACATAAACCTGACTGAGACAAGCAATCTTTGCTCTTACTAACCCCAGTCACATAAACCTGACTTGCGAGACAAGCAATCTTTGCTCTTACTAACCCCAGTCACATAAACCTGACTTGCGAGACAAGCAATCTTGCTCTTACTAACCCCAGTCACATAAACCTGACTTGCGAGACAAGCAATCTTTGCTCTTACTAACCCCAGTCACATAAACCTGACTGTGAGACAAGCAATCTTTGCTCTTACTAACCCCAGTCACATAAACCTGACTAAGAGACAAGCAATCTTTGCTGTTACTAACCTCAGTCACATAAACCTGACTGCAAGACAAGCAATCTTTGCTCTTACTAACCCCAGTCACATAAACCTGACTGCAAGACAAGCAATCTTTGCTCTTACTAACCACAGTCACATAAACCTGACTGCAAGACAAGCAATCTTTGCTCTTACCAGTCCCAGTCACATAAACCTGACTGCGAGACAAGCAATCTTTGCTCTTACTAACCTCAGTCACATAAACCTGACTGTGAGACAAGCAATCTTTGCTCTTACTAACCCCAGTCACATAATCCTGACTGTGAGACAAGCAATCTTTGCTCTTATTAACCTCAGTCACATAAACCTGACTGTGAGACAAGCAATCTTTGCTCTTACTAACCTCAGTCACATAAACCTGACTACGAGACAAGCAATCTTTGCTGTTACTAACCTCAGTCAAATAAACCTGACTGTGAGACAAGCAATCTTTGCTCTTACTAACCTCAGTCACATAAACCTGACTGTGAGACAAGCAATCTTTGCTCTTACTAACCCCAGTCACATAATCCTGACTGAGAGACAAGCAATCTTTGCTCTTACTAACCTCAGTCACATAAACCTGACTGCGAGACAAGCAATCTTTGCTCTTAATAACCTCAGTCACATAAACCTGAGTACGAGACAAGCAATCTTTGCTGTTACTAACCTCAGTCAAATAAACCTGACTGTCAGACAAGCAATCTTTGCTCTTACTAACCTCAGTCACATAAACCTGACTACGAGACAAGCAATCTTTGCTCTTACTAACCCCGGTCACATAAACCTGACTGTGAGACAAGCAATCTTTGCTCTTACTAACCTCAGTCACATAAACCTGACTGTAAGACAAGCAATCTTTGCTCTTACTAACCTCAGTCACATAAACCTGACTACGAGACAAGCAATCTTTGCTCTTACTAACCCCAGTCACATAAACCTGACTGTGAGACAAGCAATCTTTGCTCTTACTAACCCCAGTCACATAAACCTGACTGTGAGACAAGCAATCTTTGCTCTTACTAACTCCAGTCACATAAACCTGACTGCGAGACAAGCAATCTTTGCTCTTACTAACCCCAGTCACATACACCTGACTGTGAGACAAGCAATCTTTGCTCTTACTAACCTCAGTCACATAAACCTGACTGTGAGACAAGCAATCTTTGCTCTTACTAACCCCAGGCACATAAACCTGACTGTGAGACAAGCAATCTTTGCTCTTACTAACCCCAGTCACATAAACCTGACTGTGAGACAAGCAATCTTTGCTCTTACTAACCCCGGTCACATAAACCTGACTGTGAGACGAGCAATCTTTGCTCTTACTAACTCCAGTCACATAATCCTGACTGTGAGACAAGCAATCTTTGCTCTTACTAACCTCAGTCACATAAACCTGACTGTGAGACAAGCAATCATTGCTCTTACTAACCTCAGTCACATAAACCTGACTACGAGACAAGCAATCTTTGCTCTTACTAACCCCAGTCACATAAACCTGACTGTGAGACAAGCAATCTTTGCTCTTACTAACCCCAGTCACATAAACCTGACTGTGAGACAAGCAATCTTTGCTCTTACTAACTCCAGTCACATAAACCTGACTGCGAGACAAACAATCTTTGCTCTTACTAACCCCAGTCACATAAACCTGACTGCAAGACAAGCAATCTTTGCTCTTACTAACTCAGGACACATAAACCTGACTGCGAGACAAACAATCTTTGCTCTTACTAACCTCAGTCACATAAACCTGACTGTGAGACAAGCAATCTTTGCTCTTACTAACCTCAGTCACATAAACCTGACTGTGAGACAAGCAATCTTTGCTCTTACTAACTCCAGTCACATAAACCTGACTGTGAGACAAGCAATCTTTGCTCTTACTAACCCCAGTCACATAAACCTGACTGTGAGACAAGTAATCTTTGCTCTTACTAACCACAGTCACATAAACCTGACTGTGAGACAAGTAATCTTTGCTCTTACTAACTCCAGTCACATAAACCTGACTGTGAGACAAGCAATCTTTGCTCTTACTAACCCCAGTCACATAAACCTGACTGTGAGACAAGCAATCTTTGCTCTTACTAACCTCAGTCACATAAACCTGACTGTGAGACAAGCAATCTTTGCTCTTACTAACCTCAGTCACATAAACCTGACTGTGAGACAAGCAATCTTTGCTCTTACTAACCTCAGTCACATAAACCTGACTGTGAGACAAGCAATCTTTGCTCTTACTAACCCCAGTCACATAAACCTGACTGTGAGACAAGCAATCTTTGCTCTTACTAACCTCAGTCATATAAACCTGACTGTGAGACAAGCAATCTTTGCTCTTACTAACCTCAGTCATATAAACCTGACTGTACGCTAGACAAGAAATCTTTGCTCTTACTAACTTTGGACACATAAACCTGACTGCGAGACAAGCAATCTTTGCTATTACTAACCCCAGTCACATAAACCTGAGTGAGAGACAACCAATCTTTGCTCTTACTAACCTCAGTCACATAAACCTGACTGCAAGACAAGCAATCTTTGCTCTTACTAACCTCAGTCACATAAACCTGACTGTGAGACAAGCAATCTTTGCTCTTACTAACCCCAGTCACATAAACCTGACTGTGAGACAAGCAATCTTTGCTCTTACTAACCTCAGTCACATAAACCTGACTGTGAGACAAGCAATCTTTGCTCTTACTAACCCCAGTCACATAAACCTGACTGTGAGACAAGCAATCTTTGCTCTTACTAACCCCAGTCACATAAACCTGACTGTGAGACAAGCAATCTTTGCTCTTACTAACCTCAGTCACATAAACCTGACTGTGAGACAAGCAATCTTTGCTCTTACTAACCTCAGTCACATAAACCTGACTGTGAGACAAGTAATCTTTGCTCTTACTAACCTCAGTCACATAAACCTGACTGTGAGACAAGCAATCTTTGCTCTTACTAACCCCAGTCACATAAACCTGACTGTGAGACAAGCAATCTTTGCTCTTACTAACCTCAGTCACATAAACCTGACTGTGAGACAAGTAATCTTTGCTCTTACTAACCTCAGTTACATAAACCTGACTGTGAGACAAGCAATCTTTGCTTTTACTAACTCCAGTCACATAAACCTGACTGTGAGACAAGCAATCTTTGCTCTTACTAACCTCAGTCACATAAACATGACTGTGAGACAATCAATCTTTGCTCTTTCTAACTCCAGTGACATAAACCTGACTGTGAGACAAGTAATCTTTACTCTTACTAACCTCAGTCACATAAACCTGACTGTGAGACAATCAATCTTTGCTCTTACTAACCTCAGTCACATAAACCTGACTGTGAGACAAGCAATCTTTGCTCTTACTAACCCCAGTCACATAAACCTGACTGTGAGACAAGCAATCTTTGCTCTTACTAACCTCATTCACATAAACCTGACTGTGAGACAAGTAATCTTTGCTCTTACTAACCCCAGTCACATAAACCTGACTGTGAGACAATCAATCTTTGCTCTTACTAACCTCAGTCACATAAACCTGACTGTGAGACAAGCTATCTTTGCTCTTACTAACCTCAGTCACATAAACCTGACTGTGAGACAAGCAATCTTTGCTCTTACTAACCCCAGTCACATAAACCTGACTGTGAGACAAGCAATCTTTGCTCTTACTAACCTCAGTCACATAAACCTGACTGTGAGACAAGCAATCTTTGCTCTTACTAACCTCAGTCACATAAACCTGACTGTGAGACAAGCAATCTTTGCTCTTACTAACTCCAGTCACATAAACCTGAGTGTGAGACAAGCAATCTTTGCTCTTACTAACCTCAGTCACATAAACCTGACTGTGAGACAAGTAATCTTTGCTCTTCCTAACCTCAGTCACATAAACCTGACTGTGAGACAATCAATCTTTGCTCTTACTAACCCCAGTCACATAAACCTGACTGCAAGACAAGCAATCATTGCTCTTACTAACCCCAGTCACATAAACCTGACTGCAAGACAAGCAATCTTTGCTCTTACCAGTCCCAGTCACATAAACCTGACTGCGAGACAAGCAATCTTTGCTCTTACTAACCTCAGTCACATAAACCTGACTGTGAGACAAGCAATCTTTGCTCTTACTAACCCCAGTCACATAAACCTGACTGTGAGACAATCAATCTTTGCTCTTACTAACCTCAGTCACATAAACCTGACTGTGAGACAATCAATCTTTGCTCTTACTAACCTCAGTCACATAAACCTGACTGTGAGACAAGCTATCTTTGCTCTTACTAACCTCAGTCACATAAACCTGACTGTGAGACAAGCAATCTTTGCTCTTACTAACCCCAGTCACATAAACCTGACTGTGAGACAAGCAATCTTTGCTCTTACTAACCTCAGTCACATAAACCTGACTGTGAGACAAGCAATCTTTGCTCTTACTAACCTCAGTCACATAAACCTGACTGTGAGACAAGCAATATTTGCTCTTACTAACTCCAGTCACATAAACCTGAGTGTGAGACAAGCAATCTTTGCTCTTACTAACCTCAGTCACATAAACCTGACTGTGAGACAAGTAATCTTTGCTCTTCCTAACCTCAGTCACATAAACCTGACTGCAAGACAAGCAATCTTTGCTCTTACTAACCCCAGTCACATAAACCTGACTGCAAGACAAGCAATCTTTGCTCTTACTAACCCCAGTCACATAAACCTGACTGCAAGACAAGCAATCTTTGCTCTTACCAGTCCCAGTCACATAAACCTGACTGCGAGACAAGCAATCTTTGCTCTTACTAACCTCAGTCACATAAACCTGACTGTGAGACAAGCAATCTTTGCTCTTACTAACCCCAGTCACATAATCCTGACTGTGAGACAAGCAATCTTTGCTCTTATTAACCTCAGTCACATAAACCTGACTGCGAGACAAGCAATCTTTGCTCTTACTAACCTCAGTCACATAAACCTGTCTACGAGACAAGCAATCTTTGCTGTTACTAACCTCAGTCAAATAAACCTGACTGTGAGACAAGCAATCTTTGCTCTTACTAACCTCAGTCACATAAACCTGACTGTGAGACAAGCAATCTTTGCTCTTACTAACCCCAGTCACATAATCCTGACTGAGAGACAAGCAATCTTTGCTCTTACTAACCTCAGTCACATAAACCTGACTGAGAGACAAGCAATCTTTGCTCTTAATAACCTCAGTCACATAAACCTGACTACGAGACAAGCAATCTTTGCTGTTACTAACCTCAGTCAAATAAACCTGACTGTGAGACAAGCAATCTTTGCTCTTACTAACCTCAGTCACATAAACCTGACTACGAGACAAGCAATCTTTGCTCTTACTAACCCCAGTCACATAAACCTGACTGTGAGACAAGCAATCTTTGCTCTTACTAACCTCAGTCACATAAACCTGACTGTGAGACAAGCAATCTTTGCTCTTACTAACCCCAGTCACATAAACCTGACTACGAGACAAGCAATCTTTGCTCTTACTAACCCCAGTCACATAAACCTGACTGTGAGACAAGCAATCTTTGCTCTTACTAACCCCAGTCACATAAACCTGACTGTGAGACAAGCAATCTTTGCTCTTACTAACCTCAGTCACATAAACCTGACTGTGAGACAAGTAATCTTTGCTCTTCCTAACCTCAGTCACATAAACCTGACTGCAAGACAAGCAATCTTTGCTCTTACTAACCCCAGTCACATAAACCTGACTGCAAGACAAGCAATCTTTGCTCTTACTAACCCCAGTCACATAAACCTGACTGCAAGACAAGCAATCTTTGCTCTTACCAGTCCCAGTCACATAAACCTGACTGCGAGACAAGCAATCTTTGCTCTTACTAACCTCAGTCACATAAACCTGACTGTGAGACAAGCAATCTTTGCTCTTACTAACCCCAGTCACATAATCCTGACTGTGAGACAAGCAATCTTTGCTCTTATTAACCTCAGTCACATAAACCTGACTGCGAGACAAGCAATCTTTGCTCTTACTAACCTCAGTCACATAAACCTGACTACGAGACAAGCAATCTTTGCTGTTACTAACCTCAGTCAAATAAACCTGACTGTGAGACAAGCAATCTTTGCTCTTACTAACCTCAGTCACATAAACCTGACTGTGAGACAAGCAATCTTTGCTCTTACTAACCCCAGTCACATAATCCTGACTGAGAGACAAGCAATCTTTGCTCTTACTAACCTCAGTCACATAAACCTGACTGAGAGACAAGCAATCTTTGCTCTTAATAACCTCAGTCACATAAACCTGACTACGAGACAAGCAATCTTTGCTGTTACTAACCTCAGTCAAATAAACCTGACTGTGAGACAAGCAATCTTTGCTCTTACTAACCTCAGTCACATAAACCTGACTACGAGACAAGCAATCTTTGCTCTTACTAACCCCAGTCACATAAACCTGACTGTGAGACAAGCAATCTTTGCTCTTACTAACCTCAGTCACATAAACCTGACTGTGAGACAAGCAATCTTTGCTCTTACTAACCTCAGTCACATAAACCTGACTACGAGACAAGCAATCTTTGCTCTTACTAACCCCAGTCACATAAACCTGACTGTGAGACAAGCAATCTTTGCTCTTACTAACCCCAGTCACATAAACCTGACTGTGAGACAAGCAATCTTTGCTCTTACTAACTCCAGTCACATAAACCTGACTGCGAGACAAGCAATCTTTGCTCTTACTAACCCCAGTCACATACACCTGACTGTGAGACAAGCAATCTTTGCTCTTACTAACCTCAGTCACATAAACCTGACTGTGAGACAAGCAATCTTTGCTCTTACTAACCCCAGTCACATAAACCTGACTGTGAGACAAGCAATCTTTGCTCTTACTAACCCCGGTCACATAAACCTGACTGTGAGACAAGCAATCTTTGCTCTTACTAACCCCGGTCACATAAACCTGACTGTGAGACAAGCAATCTTTGCTCTTACTAACCCCAGTCACATAATCCTGACTGTGAGACAAGCAATCTTTGCTCTTACTAACCTCAGTCACATAAACCTGACTGTGAGACAAGCAATCTTTGCTCTTACTAACCTCAGTCACATAAACCTGACTACGAGACAAGCAATCTTTGCTCTTACTAACCCCAGTCACATAAACCTGACTGTGAGACAAGCAATCTTTGCTCTTACTAACCCCAGTCACATAAACCTGACTGTGAGACAAGCAATCTTTGCTCTTACTAACTCCAGTCACATAAACCTGACTGCGAGACAAACAATCTTTGCTCTTACTAACCCCAGTCACATAAACCTGACTGCAAGACAAGCAATCTTTGCTCTTACTAACTCAGGACACATAAACCTGACTGCGAGACAAACAATCTTTGCTCTTACTAACCTCAGTCACATAAACCTGACTGTGAGACAAGCAATCTTTGCTCTTACTAACCTCAGTCACATAAACCTGACTGTGAGACAATCAATCTTTGCTCTTACTAACTCCAGTCACATAAACCTGACTGTGAGACAAGTAATCTTTGCTCTTACTAACCCCAGTCACATAAACCTGACTGAGACAAGTAATCTTTGCTCTTACTAACCTCAGTCACATAAACCTGACTGTGAGACAAGTAATCTTTGCTCTTACTAACTCCAGTCACATAAACCTGACTGTGAGACAAGCAATCTTTGCTCTTACTAACCCCAGTCACATAAACCTGACTGTGAGACAAGCAATCTTTGCTCTTACTAACCTCAGTCACATAAACCTGACTGTGAGACAAGCAATCTTTGCTCTTACTAACCTCAGTCACATAAACCTGACTGTGAGACAAGCAATCTTTGCTCTTACTAACCTCAGTCACATAAACCTGACTGTGAGACAAGCAATCTTTGCTCTTACTAACTCCAGTCACATAAACCTGACTGCGAGACAAGTAATCTTTACTCTTACTAACCTCAGTCACATAAACCTGACTGTGAGACAAGCAATCTTTGCTCTTACTAACCTCAGTCATATAAACCTGACTGTGAGACAAGCAATCTTTGCTCTTACTAACCTCAGTCATATAAACCTGACTGTACGCTAGACAAGAAATCTTTGCTCTTACTAACACAGGACACATAAACCTGACTGCGAGACAAGCAATCTTTGCTATTACTAACCCCAGTCACATAAACCTGAGTGAGAGACAACCAATCTTTGCTCTTACTAACCTCAGTCACATAAACCTGACTGCAAGACAAGCAATCTTTGCTCTTACTAACCTCAGTCACATAAACCTGACTGTGAGACAAGCAATCTTTGCTCTTACTAACCCCAGTCACATAAACCTGACTGTGAGACAAGCAATCTTTGCTCTTACTAACCTCAGTCACATAAACCTGACTGTGAGACAAGCAATCTTTGCTCTTATTAACCCCAGTCACATAAACCTGACTGTGAGACAATCAATCTTTGCTCTTACTAACCTCAGTCACATAAACCTGACTGTGAGACAAGTAATCTTTGCTCTTACTAACCTCAGTTACATAAACCTGACTGTGAGACAAGCAATCTTTGCTCTTACTAACTCCAGTCACATAAACCTGACTGTGAGACAAGCAATCTTTGCTCTTACTAACCTCAGTCACATAAACCTGACTGTGAGACAATCAATCTTTGCTCTTTCTAACTCCAGTGACATAAACCTGACTGTGAGACAAGTAATCTTTACTCTTACTAACCTCAGTCACATAAACCTGACTGTGAGACAATCAATCTTTGCTCTTACTAACCCCAGTCACATAAACCTGACTGTGAGACAAGCAATCTTTGCTCTTACTAACCCCAGTCACATAAACCTGACTGTGAGACAAGCAATCTTTGCTCTTACTAACTCCAGTCACATAAACCTGACTGCGAGACAAACAATCTTTGCTCTTACTAACCCTAGTCACATAAACCTGACTGCAAGACAAGCAATCTTTGCTCTTACTAACTCAGGACACATAAACCTGACTGCGAGACAAACAATCTTTGCTCTTACTAACCTCAGTCACATAAACCTGACTGTGAGACAAGCAATCTTTGCTCTTACTAACCTCAGTCACATAAACCTGACTGTGAGACAAGCAATCTTTGCTCTTACTAACTCCAGTCACATAAACCTGACTGTGAGACAAGCAATCTTTGCTCTTACTAACCCCAGTCACATAAACCTGACTGAGACAAGTAATCTTTGCTCTTACTAACCCCAGTCACATGAACCTGATTGTGAGACAAGTAATCTTTGCTCTTACTAACTCCAGTCACATAAACCTGACTGTGAGACAAGCAATCTTTGCTCTTACTAACCCCAGTCACATAAACCTGACTGTGAGACAAGCAATCTTTGCTCTTACTAACCTCAGTCACATAAACCTGACTGTGAGACAAGCAATCTTTGCTCTTACTAACCTCAGTCACATAAACCTGACTGTGAGACAAGCAATCTTTGCCCTTACTAACCTCAGTCACATAAACCTGACTGTGAGACAAGCAATCTTTGCTCTTACTAACTCCAGTCACATAAACCTGACTGCGAGACAAGTAATCTTTACTCTTACTAACCTCAGTCACATAAACCTGACTGTGAGACAAGCAATCTTTGCTCTTAATAACCTCAGTCATATAAACCTGACTGTGAGACAAGCAATCTTTGCTCTTACTAACCTCAGTCATATAAACCTGACTGTACGCTAGACAAGAAATCTTTGCTCTTACTAACTCAGGACACATAAACCTGACTGCGAGACAAGCAATCTTTGCTATTACTAACCCCAGTCACATAAACCTGAGTGAGAGACAACCAATCTTTGCTCTTACTAACCTCAGTCACATAAACCTGACTGCAAGACAAGCAATCTTTGCTCTTACTAACCTCAGTCACATAAACCTGACTGTGAGACAAGCAATCTTTGCTCTTACTAACCCCAGTCACATAAACCTGACTGTGAGACAATCAATCTTTGCTCTTACTAACCTCAGTCACATAAACCTGACTGTGAGACAAGTAATCTTTGCTCTTACTAACCTCAGTTACATAAACCTGACTGTGAGACAAGCAATCTTTGCTCTTACTAACTCCAGTCACATAAACCTGACTGTGAGACAAGCAATCTTTGCTCTTACTAACCTCAGTCACATAAACCTGACTGTGAGACAATCAATCTTTGCTCTTTCTAACTCCAGTGACATAAACCTGACGGTGAGACAAGTAATCTTTACTCTTACTAACCTCAGTCACATAAACCTGACTGTGAGACAATCAATCTTTGCTCTTACTAACCTCAGTCACATAAACCTGACTGTGAGACAAGCAATCTTTGCTCTTACTAACCCCAGTCACATAAACCTGACTGTGAGACAAGCAATCTTTGCTCTTACTAACCTCAGTCACATAAACCTGACTGTGAGACAAGTAATCTTTGCTCTTACTAACCCCAGTCACATAAACCTGACTGTGAGACAATCAATCTTTGCTCTTACTAACCTCAGTCACATAAACCTGACTGTGAGACAAGCTATCTTTGCTCTTACTAACCTCAGTCACATAAACCTGACTGTGAGACAAGCAATCTTTGCTCTTACTAACCCCAGTCACATAAACCTGACTGTGGGACAAGCAATATTTGCTCTTACTAACCCCAGTCACATAAACCTGACTGCAAGACAAGCAATCTTTGCTCTTACCAGTCCCAGTCACATAAACCTGACTGCGAGACAAGCAATCTTTGCTCTTACTAACCTCAGTCACATAAACCTGACTGTGAGACAAGCAATCTTTGCTCTTACTAACCCCAGTCACATAATCCTGACTGTGAGACAAGCAATCTTTGCTCTTATTAACCTCAGTCACATAAACCTGACTGCGAGACAAGCAATCTTTGCTCTTACTAACCTCAGTCACATAAACCTGACTACGAGACAAGCAATCTTTGCTGTTACTAACCTCAGTCAAATAAACCTGACTGTGAGACAAGCAATCTTTGCTCTTACTAACCTCAGTCACATAAACCTGACTGTGAGACAAGCAATCTTTGCTCTTACTAACCCCAGTCACATAATCCTGACTGAGAGACAAGCAATCTTTGCTCTTACTAACCTCAGTCACATAAACCTGACTGAGAGACAAGCAATCTTTGCTCTTAATAACCTCAGTCACATAAACCTGACTACGAGACAAGCAATCTTTGCTGTTACTAACCTCAGTCAAATAAACCTGACTGTGAGACAAGCAATCTTTGCTCTTACTAACCTCAGTCACATAAACCTGACTACGAGACAAGCAATCTTTGCTCTTACTAACCCCAGTCACATAAACCTGACTGTGAGACAAGCAATCTTTGCTCTTACTAACCTCAGTCACATAAACCTGACTGTGAGACAAGCAATCTTTGCTCTTACTAACCCCAGTCACATAAACCTGACTACGAGACAAGCAATCTTTGCTCTTACTAACCCCAGTCACATAAACCTGACTGTGAGACAAGCAATCTTTGCTCTTACTAACCCCAGTCACATAAACCTGACTGTGAGACAAGCAATCTTTGCTCTTACTAACCTCAGTCACATAAACCTGACTGTGAGACAAGTAATCTTTGCTCTTCCTAACCTCAGTCACATAAACCTGACTGCAAGACAAGCAATCTTTGCTCTTACTAACCCCAGTCACATAAACCTGACTGCAAGACAAGCAATCTTTGCTCTTACTAACCCCAGTCACATAAACCTGACTGCAAGACAAGCAATCTTTGCTCTTACCAGTCCCAGTCACATAAACCTGACTGCGAGACAAGCAATCTTTGCTCTTACTAACCTCAGTCACATAAACCTGACTGTGAGACAAGCAATCTTTGCTCTTACTAACCCCAGTCACATAATCCTGACTGTGAGACAAGCAATCTTTGCTCTTATTAACCTCAGTCACATAAACCTGACTGCGAGACAAGCAATCTTTGCTCTTACTAACCTCAGTCACATAAACCTGACTACGAGACAAGCAATCTTTGCTGTTACTAACCTCAGTCAAATAAACCTGACTGTGAGACAAGCAATCTTTGCTCTTACTAACCTCAGTCACATAAACCTGACTGTGAGACAAGCAATCTTTGCTCTTACTAACCCCAGTCACATAATCCTGACTGAGAGACAAGCAATCTTTGCTCTTACTAACCTCAGTCACATAAACCTGACTGAGAGACAAGCAATCTTTGCTCTTAATAACCTCAGTCACATAAACCTGACTACGAGACAAGCAATCTTTGCTGTTACTAACCTCAGTCAAATAAACCTGACTGTGAGACAAGCAATCTTTGCTCTTACTAACCTCAGTCACATAAACCTGACTACGAGACAAGCAATCTTTGCTCTTACTAACCCCAGTCACATAAACCTGACTGTGAGACAAGCAATCTTTGCTCTTACTAACCTCAGTCACATAAACCTGACTGTGAGACAAGCAATCTTTGCTCTTACTAACCTCAGTCACATAAACCTGACTACGAGACAAGCAATCTTTGCTCTTACTAACCCCAGTCACATAAACCTGACTGTGAGACAAGCAATCTTTGCTCTTACTAACCCCAGTCACATAAACCTGACTGTGAGACAAGCAATCTTTGCTCTTACTAACCTCAGTCACATAAACCTGACTGCGAGACAAGCAATCTTTGCTCTTACTAACCCCAGTCACATACACCTGACTGTGAGACAAGCAATCTTTGCTCTTACTAACCTCAGTCACATAAACCTGACTGTGAGACAAGCAATCTTTGCTCTTACTAACCCCAGTCACATAAACCTGACTGTGAGACAAGCAATCTTTGCTCTTACTAACCCCGGTCACATAAACCTGACTGTGAGACAAGCAATCTTTGCTCTTACTAACCCCGGTCACATAAACCTGACTGTGAGACAAGCAATCTTTGCTCTTACTAACCCCAGTCACATAATCCTGACTGTGAGACAAGCAATCTTTGCTCTTACTAACCTCAGTCACATAAACCTGACTGTGAGACAAGCAATCTTTGCTCTTACTAACCTCAGTCACATAAACCTGACTACGAGACAAGCAATCTTTGCTCTTACTAACCCCAGTCACATAAACCTGACTGTGAGACAAGCAATCTTTGCTCTTACTAACCCCAGTCACATAAACCTGACTGTGAGACAAGCAATCTTTGCTCTTACTAACTCCAGTCACATAAACCTGACTGCGAGACAAACAATCTTTGCTCTTACTAACCCCAGTCACATAAACCTGACTGCAAGACAAGCAATCTTTGCTCTTACTAACTCAGGACACATAAACCTGACTGCGAGACAAACAATCTTTGCTCTTACTAACCTCAGTCACATAAACCTGACTGTGAGACAAGCAATCTTTGCTCTTACTAACCTCAGTCACATAAACCTGACTGTGAGACAATCAATCTTTGCTCTTACTAACTCCAGTCACATAAACCTGACTGTGAGACAAGTAATCTTTGCTCTTACTAACCCCAGTCACATAAACCTGACTGAGACAAGTAATCTTTGCTCTTACTAACCTCAGTCACATAAACCTGACTGTGAGACAAGTAATCTTTGCTCTTACTAACTCCAGTCACATAAACCTGACTGTGAGACAAGCAATCTTTGCTCTTACTAACCCCAGTCACATAAACCTGACTGTGAGACAAGCAATCTTTGCTCTTACTAACCTCAGTCACATAACCCTGACTGTGAGACAAGCAATCTTTGCTCTTACTAACCTCAGTCACATAAACCTGACTGTGAGACAAGCAATCTTTGCTCTTACTAACCTCAGTCACATAAACCTGACTGTGAGACAAGCAATCTTTGCTCTTACTAACTCCAGTCACATAAACCTGACTGCGAGACAAGTAATCTTTACTCTTACTAACCTCAGTCACATAAACCTGACTGTGAGACAAGCAATCTTTGCTCTTACTAACCTCAGTCATATAAACCTGACTGTGAGACAAGCAATCTTTGCTCTTACTAACCTCAGTCATATAAACCTGACTGTACGCTAGACAAGAAATCTTTGCTCTTACTAACACAGGACACATAAACCTGACTGCGAGACAAGCAATCTTTGCTATTACTAACCCCAGTCACATAAACCTGAGTGAGAGACAACCAATCTTTGCTCTTACTAACCTCAGTCACATAAACCTGACTGCAAGACAAGCAATCTTTGCTCTTACTAACCTCAGTCACATAAACCTGACTGTGAGACAAGCAATCTTTGCTCTTACTAACCCCAGTCACATAAACCTGACTGTGAGACAAGCAATCTTTGCTCTTACTAACCTCAGTCACATAAACCTGACTGTGAGACAAGCAATCTTTGCTCTTATTAACCCCAGTCACATAAACCTGACTGTGAGACAATCAATCTTTGCTCTTACTAACCTCAGTCACATAAACCTGACTGTGAGACAAGTAATCTTTGCTCTTACTAACCTCAGTTACATAAACCTGACTGTGAGACAAGCAATCTTTGCTCTTACTAACTCCAGTCACATAAACCTGACTGTGAGACAAGCAATCTTTGCTCTTACTAACCTCAGTCACATAAACCTGACTGTGAGACAATCAATCTTTGCTCTTTCTAACTCCAGTGACATAAACCTGACTGTGAGACAAGTAATCTTTACTCTTACTAACCTCAGTCACATAAACCTGACTGTGAGACAATCAATCTTTGCTCTTACTAACCCCAGTCACATAAACCTGACTGTGAGACAAGCAATCTTTGCTCTTACTAACCCCAGTCACATAAACCTGACTGTGAGACAAGCAATCTTTGCTCTTACTAACTCCAGTCACATAAACCTGACTGCGAGACAAACAATCTTTGCTCTTACTAACCCTAGTCACATAAACCTGACTGCAAGACAAGCAATCTTTGCTCTTACTAACTCAGGACACATAAACCTGACTGCGAGACAAACAATCTTTGCTCTTACTAACCTCAGTCACATAAACCTGACTGTGAGACAAGCAATCTTTGCTCTTACTAACCTCAGTCACATAAACCTGACTGTGAGACAAGCAATCTTTGCTCTTACTAACTCCAGTCACATAAACCTGACTGTGAGACAAGCAATCTTTGCTCTTACTAACCCCAGTCACATAAACCTGACTGAGACAAGTAATCTTTGCTCTTACTAACCCCAGTCACATGAACCTGATTGTGAGACAAGTAATCTTTGCTCTTACTAACTCCAGTCACATAAACCTGACTGTGAGACAAGCAATCTTTGCTCTTACTAACCCCAGTCACATAAACCTGACTGTGAGACAAGCAATCTTTGCTCTTACTAACCTCAGTCACATAAACCTGACTGTGAGACAAGCAATCTTTGCTCTTACTAACCTCAGTCACATAAACCTGACTGTGAGACAAGCAATCTTTGCCCTTACTAACCTCAGTCACATAAACCTGACTGTGAGACAAGCAATCTTTGCTCTTACTAACTCCAGTCACATAAACCTGACTGCGAGACAAGTAATCTTTACTCTTACTAACCTCAGTCACATAAACCTGACTGTGAGACAAGCAATCTTTGCTCTTAATAACCTCAGTCATATAAACCTGACTGTGAGACAAGCAATCTTTGCTCTTACTAACCTCAGTCATATAAACCTGACTGTACGCTAGACAAGAAATCTTTGCTCTTACTAACTCAGGACACATAAACCTGACTGCGAGACAAGCAATCTTTGCTATTACTAACCCCAGTCACATAAACCTGAGTGAGAGACAACCAATCTTTGCTCTTACTAACCTCAGTCACATAAACCTGACTGCAAGACAAGCAATCTTTGCTCTTACTAACCTCAGTCACATAAACCTGACTGTGAGACAAGCAATCTTTGCTCTTACTAACCCCAGTCACATAAACCTGACTGTGAGACAATCAATCTTTGCTCTTACTAACCTCAGTCACATAAACCTGACTGTGAGACAAGTAATCTTTGCTCTTACTAACCTCAGTTACATAAACCTGACTGTGAGACAAGCAATCTTTGCTCTTACTAACTCCAGTCACATAAACCTGACTGTGAGACAAGCAATCTTTGCTCTTACTAACCTCAGTCACATAAACCTGACTGTGAGACAATCAATCTTTGCTCTTTCTAACTCCAGTGACATAAACCTGACGGTGAGACAAGTAATCTTTACTCTTACTAACCTCAGTCACATAAACCTGACTGTGAGACAATCAATCTTTGCTCTTACTAACCTCAGTCACATAAACCTGACTGTGAGACAAGCAATCTTTGCTCTTACTAACCCCAGTCACATAAACCTGACTGTGAGACAAGCAATCTTTGCTCTTACTAACCTCAGTCACATAAACCTGACTGTGAGACAAGTAATCTTTGCTCTTACTAACCCCAGTCACATAAACCTGACTGTGAGACAATCAATCTTTGCTCTTACTAACCTCAGTCACATAAACCTGACTGTGAGACAAGCTATCTTTGCTCTTACTAACCTCAGTCACATAAACCTGACTGTGAGACAAGCAATCTTTGCTCTTACTAACCCCAGTCACATAAACCTGACTGTGGGACAAGCAATATTTGCTCTTACTAACCCCAGTCACATAAACCTGACTGTGAGACAAGCAATCTTTGCTCTTACTAACTCCAGTCACATAAACCTGACTGCGAGACAAGCAAGCTTTGCTCTTACTAACCTCAGTCACATAAACCTGACTGTGAGACAATCAATCTTTGCTCTTACTAACTCCAGTCACATAAACCTGACTGTGAGACAATCAATATTTGCTCTTACTAACCTCAGTCACATAAACCTGACTGTGAGACAAGCAATCTTTGCTCTTACTAACTCCAGTCACATAAACCTGACTGAGAGACAATCAATCTTTGCTCTTACTAACTCTAGTCACATAAACCTGACTGAGAGACAAGCAATCTTTGCTCTTACTAACCCTGGTCACATAAACCTGACTGCAAGACAAGCAATCTTTGCTCTTACTAACCTCAGTCACATAAACCTGACTGTGAGACAAGTAATCTTTGCTCTTACTAACCCCAGTCACATAAACCTGACTGTGAGACAAGCAATCTTTGCTCTTACTAACCCCAGTCACATAAACCTGACTGTGAGACAAGCAATCTTTGCTCTTACTAACCTCAGTCACATAAACCTGACTGTGAGACAAGCAATCTTTGCTCTTACTAACCTCAGTTACATAAACCTGAATGGAAGACAAGCAATCTTTGCTCTTACTAACCTCAGTCACATAAACCTGACTGTGAGACAAGCAATCTTTGCTCTTACTAACTCCAGTCACATACACCTGACTGTGAGACAAGCAATCTTTGCTCTTACTAACCTCAGTCACATAAACCTGACTGTGAGACAAGCAATCTTTGCCCTTACTAACCTCAGTCACATAAACCTGACTGTGAGACAAGCAATCTTTGCTCTTACTAACTCCAGTCACATAAACCTGACTGCGAGACAAGTAATCTTTACTCTTACTAACCTCAGTCACATAAACCTGACTGTGAGACAAGCAATCTTTGCTCTTACTAACCTCAGTCATATAAACCTGACTGTGAGACAAGCAATCTTTGCTCTTACTAACCTCAGTCATATAAACCTGACTGTACGCTAGACAAGAAATCTTTGCTCTTACTAACTCAGGACACATAAACCTGACTGCGAGACAAGCAATCTTTGCTATTACTAACCCCAGTCACATAAACCTGAGTGAGAGACAACCAATCTTTGCTCTTACTAACCTCAGTCACATAAACCTGACTGCAAGAAAAGCAATCTTTGCTCTTACTAACCTCAGTCACATAAACCTGACTGTGAGACAAGCAATCTTTGCTCTTACTAACCCCAGTCACATAAACCTGACTGTGAGACAAGCAATCTTTGCTCTTACTAACCTCAGTCACATAAACCTGACTGTGAGACAAGCAATCTTTGCTCTTACTAACCCCTGTCACATAACCTGACTGTGAGACAATCAATCTTTGCTCTTACTAACCTCAGTCACATAAACCTGACTGTGAGACAAATAATCTTTGCTCTTACTAACCTCAGTTACATAAACCTGACTGTGAGACAAGCAATCTTTGCTCTTACTAACTCCAGTCACATAAACCTGACTGTGAGACAAGCAATCTTTGCTCTTACTAACCTCAGTCACATACACCTGACTGTGAGACAATCAATCTTTGCTCTTTCTAACTCCAGTGACATAAACCTGACTGTGAGACAAGTAATCTTTACTCTTACTAACCTCAGTCACATAAACCTGACTGTGAGACAAGCAATCTTTGCTCTTACTAACCCCAGTCACATAAACCTGACTGTGAGACAAGCAATCTTTGCTCTTACTAACCTCAGTCACATAAACCTGACTGTGAGATAAGTAATCTTTGCTCTTACTAACCCCAGTTACATAAACCTGACTGTGAGACAATCAATCTTTGCTCTTACTAACCTCAGTCACATAAACCTGACTGTGAGACAAGTAATCTTTGCTCTTACTAACCCCAGTCACATAAACCTGACTGTGAGACAAGCAATCTTTGCTCTTACTAACCCCAGTCACATAAACCTGACTGTGAGACAAGCAATCTTTGCTCTTACTAACTCCAGTCACATAAACCTGACTGAGAGACAATCAATCTTTGCTCTTACTAACTCTAGTCACATAAACCTGACTGAGAGACAAGCAATCTTTGCTCTTACTAACCCTGGTCACATAAACCTGACTGCAAGACAAGCAATCTTTGCTCTTACTAACCTCAGTCACATAAACCTGACTGTGAGACAAGTAATCTTTGCTCTTACTAACCCCAGTCACATAAACCTGACTGTGAGACAGGCAATCTTTGCTCTTACTAACCCCAGTCACATAAACCTGACTGAGAAACAAGCAATCTTTGCTCTTACTAACCTCAGTCACATAAACCTGACTGTGAGACAAGCAATCTTTGCTCTTACTAACTCCAGTCACATACACCTGACTGTGAGACAAGCAATCTTTGCTCTTACTAACCTCAGTCACATAAACCTGACTGTGAGACAAGCAATCTTTGCCCTTACTAACCTCAGTCACATAAACCTGACTGTGAGACAAGCAATCTTTGCTCTTACTAACTCCAGTCACATAAACCTGACTGCGAGACAAGTAATCTTTACTCTTACTAACCTCAGTCACATAAACCTGACTGTGAGACAAGCAATCTTTGCTCTTACTAACCTCAGTCATATAAACCTGACTGTACGCTAGACAAGAAATCTTTCCTCTTACTAACTCAGGACACATAAACCTGACTGCGAGACAAGCAATCTTTGCTATTACTAACCCCAGTCACATAAACCTGAGTGAGAGACAACCAATCTTTGCTCTTACTAACCTCAGTCACATAAACCTGACTGCAAGAAAAGCAATCTTTGCTCTTACTAACCTCAGTCACATAAACCTGACTGTGAGACAAGCAATCTTTGCTCTTACTAACCCCAGTCACATAAACCTGACTGTGAGACAAGCAATCTTTGCTCTTACTAACCTCAGTCACATAAACCTGACTGTGAGACAAGCAATCTTTGCTCTTACTAACCCCAGTCACATAACCTGACTGTGAGACAATCAATCTTTGCTCTTACTAACCTCAGTCACATAAACCTGACTGTGAGACAAATAATTTTTGCTCTTACTAACCTCAGTTACATAAACCTGACTGTGAGACAAGCAATCTTTGCTCTTACTAACTCCAGTCACATAAACCTGACTGAGAGACAAGCAATCTTTGCTCTTACTAACCTCAGTCACATACACCTGACTGTGAGACAATCAATCTTTGCTCTTTCTAACTCCAGTGACATAAACCTGACTGTGAGACAAGTAATCTTTACTCTTACTAACCTCAGTCACATAAACCTGACTGTGAGACAAGCAATCTTTGCTCTTACTAACCCCAGTCACATAAACCTGACTGTGAGACAAGCAATCTTTGCTCTTACTAACCTCAGTCACATAAACCTGACTGTGAGACAAGTAATCTTTGCTCTTACTAACCCCAGTTACATAAACCTGACTGTGAGACAATCAATCTTTGCTCTTACTAACCTCAGTCACATAAACCTGACTGTGAGACAAGCTATCTTTGCTCTTACTAACCTCAGTCACATAAACCTGACTGTGAGACAAGCAATCTTTGCTCTTACTAACCCCAGTCACATAAACCTGACTGTGAGACAAGCAATCTTTGCTCTTACTAACCCCAGTCACATAAACCTGACTGTGAGACAAGCAATCTTTGCTCTTACTAACTCCAGTCACATAAACCTGACTGCGAGACAAGCAATCTTTGCTCTTACTAACCTCAGTCACATAAACCTGACTGTGAGACAATCAATCTTTGCTCTTACTAACTCCAGTCACATAAACCTGACTGTGAGACAATCAATATTTGCTCTTACTAACCTCAGTCACATAAACCTGACTGTGAGACAAGCAATCTTTGCTCTTACTAACTCCAGTCACATAAACCTGACTGAGAGACAATCAATCTTTGCTCTTACTAACCTCAGTCACATACACCTGACTGTGAGACAATCAATCTTTGCTCTTTCTAACTCCAGTGACATAAACCTGACTGTGAGACAAGTAATCTTTACTCTTACTAACCTCAGTCACATAAACCTGACTGTGAGACAAGCAATCTTTGCTCTTACTAACCCCAGTCACATAAACCTGACTGTGAGACAAGCAATCTTTGCTCTTACTAACCTCAGTCACATAAACCTGACTGTGAGACAAGTAATCTTTGCTCTTACTAACCCCAGTTACATAAACCTGACTGTGAGACAATCAATCTTTGCTCTTACTAACCTCAGTCACATAAACCTGACTGTGAGACAAGCTATCTTTGCTCTTACTAACCTCAGTCACATAAACCTGACTGTGAGACAAGCAATCTTTGCTCTTACTAACCCCAGTCACATAAACCTGACTGTGAGACAAGCAATCTTTGCTCTTACTAACCCCAGTCACATAAACCTGACTGTGAGACAAGCAATCTTTGCTCTTACTAACTCCAGTCACATAAACCTGACTGCGAGACAAGCAATCTTTGCTCTTACTAACCTCAGTCACATAAACCTGACTGTGAGACAATCAATCTTTGCTCTTACTAACTCCAGTCACATAAACCTGACTGTGAGACAATCAATATTTGCTCTTACTAACCTCAGTCACATAAACCTGACTGTGAGACAAGCAATCTTTGCTCTTACTAACTCCAGTCACATAAACCTGACTGAGAGACAATCAATCTTTGCTCTTACTAACTCCAGTCACATAAACCTGACTGAGAGACAAGCAATCTTTGCTCTTACTAACCCTGGTCACATAAACCTGACTGCAAGACAAGCAATCTTTGCTCTTACTAACCTCAGTCACATAAACCTGACTGTGAGACAAGTAATCTTTGCTCTTACTAACCCCAGTCACATAAACCTGACTGTGAGACAAGCAATCTTTGCTCTTACTAACCCCAGTCACATAAACCTGACTGTGAGACAAGCAATCTTTGCTCTTACTAACCTCAGTCACATAAACCTGACTGTGAGACAAGCAATCTTTGCTCTTACTAACCTCAGTCACATAAACCTGACTGGAAGACAAGCAATCTTTGCTCTTACTAACCTCAGTCACATAAACCTGACTGTGAGACAAGCAATCTTTGCTCTTACTAACTCCAGTCACATACACCTGACTGTGAGACAAGCAATCTTTGCTCTTACTAACCTCAGTCACATAAACCTGACTGTGAGACAAGCAATCTTTGCTCTTACTAACCCCAGTCACATAAACCTGACTGCAAGACAAGCAATCTTTGCTCTTACTAACCTCAGTCAAATAAACCTGACTGTGAGACAAGCAATCTTTGCTCTTACTAACCCCAGTCACATAAACCTGACATGCGAGACAAGCAATCTTTGCTCTTACTAACCTCAGTCACATAAACCTGACTGAGACAAGCAATCTTTGCTCTTACTAACCTCAGTCACATAAACCTGACTGAGACAAGCAATCTTTGCTCTTACTAACCCCAGTCACATAAACCTGACTTGCGAGACAAGCAATCTTTGCTCTTACTAACCGCAGTCACATAAACCTGACTGAGACAAGCAATCTTTGCTCTTACTAACCCCAGTCACATAAACCTGACTTGCGAGACAAGCAATCTTTGCTCTTACTAACCACAGTCACATAAATCTGACTGAGACAAGCAATCTTTGCTCTTACTAACCCCAGTCACATAAACCTGACTTGCGAGACAAGCAATCTTTGCTCTTACTAACCCCAGTCACATAAACCTGACTTGCGAGACAAGCATTCTTGCTCTTACTAACCCCAGTCACATAAACCTGACTTGCGAGACAAGCAATCTTTGCTCTTACTAACCCCAGTCACATAAACCTGACTGTGAGACAAGCAATCTTTGCTCTTACTAACCCCAGTCACATAAACCTGACTGCAAGACAAGCAATCTTTGCTCTTACTAACCCCAGTCACATAAACCTGACTGCAAGACAAGCAATCTTTGCTCTTACCAGTCCCAGTCACATAAACCTGACTGCGAGACAAGCAATCTTTGCTCTTACTAACCTCAGTCACATAAACCTGACTGTGAGACAAGCAATCTTTGCTCTTACTAACCCCAGTCACATAATCCTGACTGTGAGACAAGCAATCTTTGCTCTTATTAACCTCAGTCACATAAACCTGACTGCGAGACAAGCAATCTTTGCTCTTACTAACCTCAGTCAAATAAACCTGACTATGAGACAAGCAATCTTTGCTGTTACTAACCTCAGTCAAATAAACCTGACTGTGAGACAAGCAATCTTTGCTCTTACTAACCTCAGTCACATAAACCTGACTGTGAGACAAGCAATCTTTGCTCTTACTAACCCCAGTCACATAATCCTGACTGAGAGACAAGCAATCTTTGCTCTTACTAACCTCAGTCACATAAACCTGACTGCGAGACAAGCAATCTTTGCTCTTAATAACCTCAGTCACATAAACCTGACTACGAGACAAGCAATCTTTGCTGTTACTAACCTCAGTCAAATAAATCTGACTGTGAGACAAGCAATCTTTGCTCTTACTAACCTCAGTCACATAAACCTGACTACGAGACAAGCAATCTTTGCTCTTACTAACCCCGGTCACATAAACCTGACTGTGAGACAAGCAATCTTTGCTCTTACTAACCTCAGTCACATAAACCTGACTGTGAGACAAGCAATCTTTGCTCTTACTAACCTCAGTCACATAAACCTGACTACGAGACAAGCAATCTTTGCTCTTACTAACCCCAGTCACATAAACCTGACTGTGAGACAAGCAATCTTTGCTCTTACTAACCCCAGTCACATAAACCTGACTGTGAGACAAGCAATCTTTGCTCTTACTAACTCCAGTCACATAAACCTGACTGCGAGACAAGCAATCTTTGCTCTTACTAACCCCAGTCACATACACCTGACTGTGAGACAAGCAATCTTTGCTCTTACTAACCTCAGTCACATAAACCTGACTGTGAGACAAGCAATCGTTGCTCTTACTAACCCCAGTCACATAAACCTGACTGTGAGACAAGCAATCTTTGCTCTTACTAACCCCAGTCACATAAACCTGACTGTGAGACAAGCAATCTTTGCTCTTACTAACCCCGGTCACATAAACCTGACTGTGAGACAAGCAATCTTTGCTCTTACTAACTCCAGTCACATAATCCTGACTGTGAGACAAGCAATCTTTGCTCTTACTAACCTCAGTCACATAAACCTGACTGTGAGACAAGCAATCTTTGCTCTTACTAACCTCAGTCACATAAACCTGACTACGAGACAAGCAATCTTTGCTCTTACTAACCCCAGTCACATAAACCTGACTGTGAGACAAGCAATCTTTGCTCTTACTAACCCCAGTCACATAAACCTGACTGTGAGACAAGCAATCTTTGCTCTTACTAACTCCAGTCACATAAACCTGACTGCAAGACAAACAATCTTTGCTCTTACTAACCCCAGTCACATAAACCTGACTGTGAGACAATCAATCTTTGCTCTTACTAACCTCAGTCACATAAACCTGACTGTGAGACAAGTAATCTTTGCTCTTACTAACCCCAGTCACATAAACCTGACTGTGAGACAATCAATCTTTGCTCTTACTAACCTCAGTCACATAAACCTGACTGTGAGACAAGCTATCTTTGCTCTTACTAACCTCAGTCACATAAACCTGACTGTGAGACAAGCAATCTTTGCTCTTACTAACCCCAGTCACATAAACCTGACTGTGAGACAAGCAATATTTGCTCTTACTAACCCCAGTCACATAAACCTGACTGTGAGACAAGCAATCTTTGCTCTTACTAACTCCAGTCACTTAAACCTGACTGCGAGACAAGCAATCTTTGCTCTTACTAACCTCAGTCACATAAACCTGACTGTGAGACAATCAATCTTTGCTCTTACTAACTCCAGTCACATAAACCTGACTGTGAGACAATCAATATTTGCTCTTACTAACCTCAGTCACATAAACCTGACTGTGAGACAAGCAATCTTTGCTCTTACTAACTCCAGTCACATAAACCTGACTGAGAGACAATCAATCTTTGCTCTTACTAACTCCAGTCACATAAACCTGACTGAGAGACAAGCAATCCTTGCTCTTACTAACCCTGGTCACATAAACCTGACTGCAAGACAAGCAATCTTTGCTCTTACTAACCTCAGTCACATAAACCTGACTGTGAGACAAGTAATCTTTGCTCTTACTAACTCCAGTCACATAAACCTGACTGTGAGACAAGCAATCTTTGCTCTTACTAACCCCAGTCACATAAACCTGACTGTGAGACAAGCAATCTTTGCTCTTACTAACCTCAGTCACATAAACCTGACTGTGAGACAAGCAATCTTTGCTCTTACTAACCTCAGTCACATAAACCTGACTGCAAGACAAGCAATCTTTGCTCTTACTAACCTCAGTCACATACACCTGACTGTGAGACAAGCAATCTTTGCTCTTACTAACTCCAGTCACATACACCTGACTGTGAGACAAGCAATCTTTGCTCTTACTAACCTCAGTCACATAAACCTGACTGTGAGACAAGCAATCTTTGCTCTTACTAACCTCAGTCACAATAAACCTGACTGTGAGACAAGCAATCTTTGCTCTTACTAACCCCAGTCACATAAACCTGACTGCAAGACAAGCAATCTTTGCTCTTACTAACCTCAGTCAAATAAACCTGACTGTGAGACAAGCAATCTTTGCTCTTACTAACCCCAGTCACATAAAGCTGACTTGCGAGACAAGCAATCTTTGCTCTTACTAACCCCAGTCACATAAACCTGACTTGCGAGACAAGCAATCTTTGCTCTTACTAACCTCAGTCACAAAAACCTGACTGAGACAAGCAATCTTTGCTCTTACTAACTCCAGTCACATAAACCTGACTGTGAGACAATCAATTTTTGCTCTTACTAACCCCAGTCACATAAACCTGACTTGCGAGACAAGCAATCTTTGCTCTTACTAACCGCAGTCACATAAACCTGACTGAGACAAGCAATCTTTGCTCTTACTAACCCCAGTCACATAAACCTGACTTGCGAGACAAGCAATCTTTGCTCTTACTAACCCCAGTCACATAAACCTGACTTGCGAGACAAGCAATCTTGCTCTTACTAACCCCAGTCACATAAACCTGACTTGCGAGACAAGCAATCTTTGCTCTTACTAACCCCAGTCACATAAACCTGACTGTGAGACAAGCAATCTTTGCTCTTACTAACCCCAGTCACATAAACCTGACTTGCGAGACAAGCAATCTTTGCTCTTACTAACCGCAGTCACATAAACCTGACTTGCGAGACAAGCAATCTTTGCTCTTACTAACCGCAGTCACATAAACCTGACTGAGACAAGCAATCTTTGCTCTTACTAACCCCAGTCACATAAACCTGACTTGCGAGACAAGCAATCTTTGCTCTTACTAACCCCAGTCACATAAACCTGACTTGCGAGACAAGCAATCTTGCTCTTACTAACCCCAGTCACATAAACCTGACTTGCAAGACAAGCAATCTTTGCTCTTACTAACCCCAGTCACATAAACCTGACTGTGAGACAAGCAATCTTTGCTCTTACTAACCTCAGTCACATAAACCTGACTGCAAGACAAGCAATCTTTGCTCTTACTAACCCCAGTCACATAAACCTGACTGCAAGACAAGCAATCTTTGCTCTTACCAGTGCCAGTCACATAAACCTCACTGCGAGACAAGCAATCTTTGCTCTTACTAACCTCAGTCACATAAACCTGACTGTGAGACAAGCAATCTTTGCTCTTACTAACCCCAGTCACATAATCCTGACTGTGAGACAAGCAATCTTTGCTCTTATTAACCTCAGTCACATAAACCTGACTGCGAGACAAGCAATCTTGCTCTTACTAACCTCAGTCACATAAACCTGACTACGAGACAAGCAATCTTTGCTGTTACTAACCTCAGTCAAATAAACCTGACTGTGAGACAAGCAATCTTTGCTCTTACTAACCTCAGTCACATAAACCTGACTGTGAGACAAGCAATCTTTGCTCTTACTAACCCCAGTCACATAATCCTGACTGAGAGACAAGCAATCTTTGCTCTTAATAACCTCGGTCACATAAACCTGACTACGAGACAAGCAATCTTTGCTGTTACTAACCTCAGTCAAATAAACCTGACTGTGAGACAAGCAATCTTTGCTCTTACTAACCCCAGTCACATAAACCTGACTACGAGACAAGCAATCTTTGCTCTTACTAACCCCGGTCACATAAACCTGACTGTGAGACAAGCAATCTTTGCTCTTACTAACCTCAGTCACATAAACCTGACTGTGAGACAAGCAATCTTTGCTCTTACTAACCTCAGTCACATAAACCTGACTACGAGACAAGCAATCTTTGCTCTTACTAACCCCAGTCACATAAACCTGACTGTGAGACAAGCAATCTTTGCTCTTACTAACCCCAGTCACATAAACCTGACTGTGAGACAAGCAATCTTTGCTCTTACTAACTCCAGTCACATAAACCTGACTGCGAGACAAGCAATCTTTGCTCTTACTAACCTCAGTCACATAAACCTGACTGTGAGACAAGCAATCTTTGCTCTTACTAACCTCAGTCACATAAACCTGACTGTGAGACAAGCAATCTTTGCTCTTACTAACCCCAGTCACATAAACCTGACTGTGAGACAAGCAATCTTTGCTCTTACTAACCCCAGTCACATAAACCTGACTGTGAGACAAGCAATCTTTGCTCTTACTAACCCCAGTCACATAAACCTGACTGTGAGACAAGCAATCTTTGCTCTTACTAACTCCAGTCACATAATCATGACTGTGAGACAAGCAATCTTTGCTCTTACTAACCTCAGTCACATAAACCTGACTGTGAGACAAGCAATCTTTGCTCTTACTAACCTCAGTCACATAAACCTGACTACGAGACAAGCAATCTTTGCTCTTACTAACCCCAGTCACATAAACCTGACTGTGAGACAAGCAATCTTTGCTCTTACTAACCCCAGTCACATAAACCTGACTGTGAGACAAGCAATCTTTGCTCTTACTAACTCCAGTCACATAAACCTGACTGCGAGACAAACAATCTTTGCTCTTACTAACCCCAGTCACATAAACCTGACTGCAAGACAAGCAATCTTTGCTCTTACTAACTCAGGACACATAAACCTGACTGCGAGACAAACAATCTTTGCTCTTACTAACCTCAGTCACATAAATCTGACTGTGAGACAAGCAATCTTTGCTCTTACTAACCTCAGTCACATAAACCTGACTGTGAGACAAGCAATCTTTGCTCTTACTAACTCCAGTCACATAAACCTGACTGTGAGACAAGCAATCTTTGCTCTTACTAACCCCAGTCACATAAACCTGACTGTGAGACAAGTAATCTTTGCTCTTACTAACCCCAGTCACATAAACCTGACTGTGAGACAAGCAATCTTTGCTCTTACTAACCCCAGTCACATAAACCTGACTGTGAGACAAGCAATCTTTGCTCTTACTAACCTCAGTCACATAAACCTGACTGTGAGACAAGCAATCTTTGCTCTTACTAACCTCAGTCACATAAACCTGACTGTGAGACAAGCAATCTTTGCTCTTACTAACCTCAGTCACATAAACCTGACTGTGAGACAAGCAATCTTTGCTCTTACTAACTCCAGTCACATAAACCTGACTGCGAGACAAGTAATCTTTACTCTTACTAACCTCAGTCACATAAACCTGACTGTGAGACAAGCAATCTTTGCTCTTACTAACCTCGGTCATATAAACCTGACTGTGAGACAAGCAATCTTTGCTCTTACTAACCTCAGTCATATAAACCTGACTTGTACGCTAGACAAGAAATCTTTGCTCTTACTAACTCAGGACACATAAACCTGACTGTGAGACAAGCAATCTTTGCTATTACTAACCCCAGTCACATAAACCTGAGTGAGAGACAACCAATCTTTGCTCTTACTAACCTCAGTCACATAAACCTGACTGCGAGACAAGCAATCTTTGCTCTTACTAACCTCAGTCACATAAACCTGACTGTGAGACAAGCAATCTTTACTCTTACTAACCCCAGTCACATAAACCTGACTGTGAGACAAGCAATCTTTGCTCTTACTAACCTCAGTCACATAAACCTGACTGTGAGACAAGCAATCTTTGCTCTTACTAACCCCAGTCACATAAACCTGACTGTGAGACAATCAATCTTTGCTCTTACTAACCCCAGTCACATAAACCTGACTGTGAGACAAGTAATCTTTGCTCTTACTAACCTCAGTTACATAAACCTGACTGTGAGACAAGCAATCTTTGCTCTTACTAACTCCAGTCACATAAACCTGACTGTGAGACAAGCAATCTTTGCTCTTACTAACCTCATTCACATAAACCTGACTGTGAGACAATCAATCTTTGCTCTTTCTAACTCCAGTGACATAAACCTGACTGTGAGACAAGCAATCTTTGCTCTTACTAACCTCAGTCACATAAACCTGACTGTGAGACAAGCAATCTTTGCTCTTACTAATCTCAGTCACATAAACCTGACTGTGAGACAAGCAATCTTTGCTCTTACTAACCTCAGTCACATAAACCTGACTGTGAGACAAGCAATCTTTGCTCTTACTAACTCCAGTCACATAAACCTGACTGCGAGACAAGTAATCTTTACTCTTACTAACCTCAGTCACATAAACCTGACTGTGAGACAAGCAATCTTTGCTCTTACTAACCTCAGTCATATAAACCTGACTGTGAGACAAGCAATCTTTGCTCTTACTAACCTCAGTCATATAAACCTGACTTGTACGCTAGACAAGAAATCTTTGCTCTTACTAACTCAGGACACATAAACCTGACTGCGAGACAAGCAATCTTTGCTATTACTAACCCCAGTCACATAAACCTGAGTGAGAGACAACCAATCTTTGCTCTTACTAACCCCAGTCACATAAACCTGACTGCAAGACAAGCAATCTTTGCTCTTACTAACCTCAGTCACATAAACCTGACTGTGAGACAAGCAATCTTTACTCTTACTAACCCCAGTCACATAAACCTGACTGTGAGACAAGCAATCTAAGCTCTTACTAAACTCAGTCACATAAACCTGACTGTGAGACAAGCAATCTTTGCTCTTACTAACCCCAGTCACATAAACCTGACTGTGAGACAATCAATCTTTGCTCTTACTAACCCCAGTCACATAAACCTGACTGTGAGACAAGTAATCTTTGCTCTTACTAACCTCAGTTACATAAACCTGACTGTGAGACAAGCAATCTTTGCTCTTACTAACTCCAGTCACATAAACCTGACTGTGAGACAAGCAATCTTTGCTCTTACTAACCTCAGTCACATAAACCTGACTGTGAGACAATCAATCTTTGCTCTTTCTAACTCCAGTGACATAAACCTGACTGTGAGACAAGTAATCTTTACTCTTACTAACCTCAGTCACATAAACCTGACTGTGAGACAATCAATCTTTGCTCTTACTAACCCCAGTCACATAAACCTGACTGTGAGACAAGCAATCTTTGCTCTTACTAACCCCAGTCACATAAACCTGACTGTGAGACAATCAATCTTTGCTCTTACTAACCTCAATCACATAAACCTGACTGTGAGACAAGCAATCTTTGCTCTTACTAACCCCAGTCACATAAACCTGACTGTGAGACAATCAATCTTTGCTCTTACTAACCTCAGTCACATAAACCTGACTGTGAGACAAGCTATCTTTGCTCTTACTAACCTCAGTCACATAAACCTGACTGTGAGACAAGCAATCTTTGCTCTTACTCACCCCAGTCACATAAACCTGACTGTGAGACAAGCAATCTTTGCTCTTACTAACCTCAGTCACATAAACCTGACTGTGAGACAAGCAATCTTTGCTCTTACTAACCTCAGTCACATAAACCTGACTGTGAGACAAGCAATCTTTGCTCTTACTAACTCCAGTCACATAAACCTGACTGAGAGACAATCAATCTTTGCTCTTACTAACTCCAGTCACATAAACCTGACTGAGAGACAAGCAATCTTTGCTCTTACTAACCCTGGTCACATAAACCTGACTGCAAGACAAGCAATCTTTGCTCTTACTAACCTCAGTCACATAAACCTGACTGTGAGACAAGTAATCTTTGCTCTTACTAACCCCAGTCACATAAACCTGACTGTGAGACAAGCAATCTTTGCTCTTACTAACTCCAGTCACATAAACCTGACTGTGAGACAAGCAATCTTTGCTCTTACTAACCTCAGTCACATAAACCTGACTGTGAGACAAGCAATCTTTGCTCTTACTAACCTCAGTCACATAAACCTGACTGTGAGACAAGCAATATTTGCTCTTACTAACCTCAGTCACATAAACCTGACTACGAGACAAGCAATCTTTGCTGTTACTAACCTCAGTCAAATAAACCTGACTGTGAGACAAGCAATCTTTGCTCTTACTAACCCCAGTCACATAAACCTGACTGTGAGACAAGCAATCTTTGCTCTTACTAACCTCAGTCACATAAACCTGACTGTGAGACAAGCAATCTTTGCTCTTACTAACCCCAGTCACATAAACCTGACTGTGAGACAATCAATATTTGCTCTTACTAACCCCAGTCACATAAACCTGACTGTGAGACAAGTAATCTTTGCTCTTACTAACCTCAGTTACATAAACCTGACTGTGAGACAAGCAATCTTTGCTCTTACTAACTCCAGTCACATAAACCTGACTGTGAGACAAGCAATCTTTGCTCTTACTAACCTCAGTCACATAAACCTGACTGTGAGACAATCAATCTTTGCTCTTTCTAACTCCAGTGACATAAACCTGACTGTGAGACAAGTAATCTTTACTCTTACTAACCTCAGTCACATAAACCTGACTGTGAGACAATCAATCTTTGCTCTTACTAACCCCAGTCACATAAACCTGACTGTGAGACAAGCAATCTTTGCTCTTACTAACCCCAGTCACATAAACCTGACTGTGAGACAATCAATCTTTGCTCTTACTAACCTCAGTCACATAAACCTGACTGTGAGACAATCAATCTTTGCTCTTACTAACCCCAGTCACATAAACCTGACTGTGAGACAATCAATCTTTGCTCTTACTAACCTCAGTCACATAAACCTGACTGTGAGACAAGCTATCTTTGCTCTTACTAACCTCAGTCACATAAACCTGACTGTGAGACAAGCAATCTTTGCTCTTACTAACCCCAGTCACATAAACCTGACTGTGAGACAAGCAATCTTTGCTCTTACTAACCCCAGTCACATAAACCTGACTGTGAGACAAGCAATCTTTGCTCTTACTAACCTCAGTCACATAAACCTGACTGTGAGACAAGCAATCTTTGCTCTTACTAACCCCAGTCACATAAACCTGACTGTGAGACAATCAATATTTGCTCTTACTAACCCCAGTCACATAAACCTGACTGTGAGACAAGTAATCTTTGCTCTTACTAACCTCAGTTACATAAACCTGACTGTGAGACAAGCAATCTTTGCTCTTACTAACTCCAGTCACATAAACCTGACTGTGAGACAAGCAATCTTTGCTCTTACTAACCTCAGTCACATAAACTTGACTGTGAGACAATCAATCTTTGCTCTTTCTAACTCCAGTGACATAAACCTGACTGTGAGACAAGTAATCTTTACTCTTACTAACCTCAGTCACATAAACCTGACTGTGAGACAATCAATCTTTGCTCTTACTAACCCCAGTCACATAAACCTGACTGTGAGACAAGCAATCTTTGCTCTTACTAACCCCAGTCACATAAACCTGACTGTGAGACAATCAATCTTTGCTCTTACTAACCTCAGTCACATAAACCTGACTGTGAGACAATCAATCTTTGCTCTTACTAACCCCAGTCACATAAACCTGACTGTGAGACAATCAATCTTTGCTCTTACTAACCTCAGTCACATAAACCTGACTGTGAGACAAGCTATCTTTGCTCTTACTAACCTCAGTCACATAAACCTGACTGTGAGACAAGCAATCTTTGCTCTTACTAACCCCAGTCACATAAACCTGACTGTGAGACAAGCAATCTTTGCTCTTACTAACCTCAGTCACATAAACCTGACTGTGAGACAAGCAATCTTTGCTCTTACTAACCTCAGTCACATAAACCTGACTGTGAGACAAGCAATCTTTGCTCTTACTAACTCCAGTCACATAAACCTGACTGAGAGACAATCAATCTTTGCTCTTACTAACTCCAGTCACATAAACCTGACTGAGAGACAAGCAATCTTTGCTCTTACTAACCCTGGTCACATAAACCTGACTGCAAGACAAGCAATCTTTGCTCTTACTAACCTCAGTCACATAAACCTGACTGTGAGACAAGTAATCTTTGCTCTTACTAACCCCAGTCACATAAACCTGACTGTGAGACAAGCAATCTTTGCTCTTACTAACTCCAGTCACATAAACCTGACTGTGAGACAAGCAATCTTTGCTCTTACTAACCTCAGTCACATAAACCTGACTGTGAGACAAGCAATCTTTGCTCTTACTAACCTCAGTCACATAAACCTGACTGTGAGACAAGCAATCTTTGCTCTTACTAACCTCAGTCACATAAACCTGACTGTGAGACAAGCAATATTTGCTCTTACTAACCTCAGTCACATAAACCTGACTGTAAGACAAGCAATCTTTGCTCTTACTAACCTCAGTCACATAATCCTGACTGTGAGACAAGCAATCTTTGCTCTTACTAACCTCAGTCACATAAACCTGACTGTGAGACAAGCAATCTTTGCTCTTACTAACCTCAGTCATATAAACCTGACTGTGAGACAAGCAATCTTTGCTCTTACTAACCTCAGTCATATAAACCTGACTGTACGCTAGACAAGAAATCTTTGCTCTTACTAACTCAGGACACATAAAACTGACTGTGAGACAAGCAATCTTTGCTATTACTAACCCCAGTCACATAAACCTGAGTGAGAGACAACCAATCTTTGCTCTTACTAACCCCAGTCACATAAACCTGACTGCAAGACAAGCAATCTTTGCTCTTACTAACCTCAGTCACATAAACCTGACTGTGAGACAAGCAATCTTTGCTCTTACTAACCCCAGTCACATAAACCTGACTGTGGGAGAAGCAATCTTTGCTCTTACTAACCTCAGTCACATAAACCTGACTGTGAGACAAGCAATCTTTGCTCTTACTAACCCCAGTCACATAAACCTGACTGTGAGACAATCAATCTTTGCTCTTACTAACCTCAGTCACATAAACCTGACTGTGAGACAAGTAATCTTTGCTCTTACTAACCTCAGTTACATAAACCTGACTGTGAGACAAGCAATCTTTGCTCTTACTAACTCCAGTCACATAAACCTGACTGTGAGACAAGCAATCTTTGCTCTTACTAACCTCAGTCACATAAACCTGACTGTGAGACAATCAATCTTTGCTCTTTCTAACTCCAGTGACATAAACCTGACTGTGAGACAAGTAATCTTTACTCTTACTAACCTCAGTCACATAAACCTGACTGTGAGACAATCAATCTTTGCTCTTACTAACCTCAGTCACATAAACCTGACTGTGAGACAAGCAATCTTTGCTCTTACTAACCCCAGTCACATAAACCTGACTGTGAGACAATCAATCTTTGCTCTTACTAACCTCAGTCACATAAACCTGACTGTGAGACAAGCAATATTTGCTCTTACTAACCCCAGTCACATAAACCTGACTGTGAGACAATCAATCTTTGCTCTTATTAACCTCAGTCACATAAACCTGACTGTGAGACAAGCCATCTTTGCTCTTACTAACCTCAGTCACATAAACCTGACTGTGAGACAAGCAATCTTTGCTCTTACTAACCCCAGTCACATAAACCTGACTGTGAGACAAGCCATCTTTGCTCTTACTAACCTCAGTCACATAAACCTGACTGTAAGACAAGCAATCTTTGCTCTTACTAACCTCAGTCACATAATCCTGACTGTGAGACAAGCAATCTTTGCTCTTACTAACCTCAGTCACATAAACCTGACTGTCAGAAAATCAATCTTTGCTCTTACTAACCTCAGTCACATAAACCTGACTGTGAGACAAGCAATCTTTGCTCTTACTAACCCCAGTCACATAAACCTGACTGTGAGACAAACAATCTTTGCTCTTACTAACCCCAGTCACATAAACCTGACTGTGAGACAAGCAATCTTTGCTCTTACTAACCTCAGTCACATAAACCTGACTGTGAGACAAGCAATCTTTGCTCTTACTAACCTCAGTCACATAAACCTGACTGTGAGACAAGCAATCTTTGCTCTTACTAACCTGAGTCACATAAACCTGACTGTAAGACAAGCAATCTTTGCTCTTACTTTTTTTCGGACAACACAAGAGTTAGAATATTTTTTTTTCCAGAATTAAACATTAGGTTATATGACAAAAACTCTGAATCAAATTATTATTTTTTTCCTCCACCAAAATTAGAATATATTTTTAGAAAAAAACAATAGCCCCCCCCCCCGGAAGTTAAATGGTCCGTCCCTAATTATTTGCATAGATGTGCACTGCCACATTATTGACAAGATGAAATAAGCGGTAATCAGCTAAAATTCTAAAAATATCTCATGCTATTTGAACCGTGGAATTGATACCGTGAAAATTACACCATTAAATCGACAATTGATGCCACGAAATTTTCAAATACAATACAGTTATCTCCATTTTGATGTAATCATGTGTATTGCCACATTATTGACAAGATGACGTAAGCGATAATCAGGTAAAATTCTAAAATAAGCTGGATAAAAAGATTCTTTTCCAATTTGAAAGGTTGCTGGTAAAAAATCATGGCAAAGAATATAAAATATTATGGTGGTGAAAGAATTTTTTCCTTACAAAAGGAAAAGATCCTTGAAATTTCTAAAATATTCAGTAACCCATTTTGGAAAGATGTCTTTTATAGCTTGTATTTAGCAAAGCCACTTGTAAAATTGAATATAAAGGAGTGTTTATCTCTTGATCTACTTAACTTTGTATCAATTGATGATTTCCCCTTTTATATGAGATGGGAAAATGCAGGTGTAACAAACTTAAATCATCTCATGGATACTGTTACAAAAAATTTCTTGACTTTTGAAAAGATTAAAACATTAATTAAAAGTAACAACTTCATTTGATATTACACATTAATCTCAAACATTCCTACTGATATTAAAAAGTGTTTAAAAGATAACACTGATAATATCAATACAGAAAATTTTCATCCAAAAGATGACTTTTTAGACAGACTAATAAATACAAAAAGTTTAAAGTTTGTATATATTACTTTACTGAAGACATTAACTCATCTTCCCATTCAAATATTTTTGAAATGGGAAGAAATACTTGGGATTGACATTGCTGACTGGTCTATATATTTTCGAATTCTTAAAAAGTGTTGTAGAGATACATATCTGATCAATTTTCAGTATAAGTTTTTACAGAGTTATACCTACTAATACCTTTTTATTCAAAATTCATACGTCTGTATTAAAGACACAAAATTGTGCTCATTTTGCAATGTTAAAGATAAAACGGTTGAACAGTTATTTTTTAATTGTCCTTTGATATTTCCTTTCCTGAGGGCTTTCTATGACTGTCTTAAAGCTTTCTTCACAATATTGAATTTCACAAAGAACAATTTCTGCTTGGATTTAAAGAAGAAAGTTTAACTCATAACTTGCTGATTCCTATAGCTAAAAATTATATATATAAATGTAAACTAAAAGAAAAAATTCCAAATATCAGAATTGAAGTATCGAATTAAAAATTACTATTCACTTGAACAATATATAGCCATAAAGAACAACAACTTAAAAGGTTTTGAAAAATACTGGACCCCAATGATTGAATGAAACATGTTTTTCCAGATTTTTAACTATGGATAGGTACCTGGGTATACTACATTATTTATGTTTATGTATTTTATTTGTATCAATTAGGAGTAAGTTACTAAAGTCACAAAATAATAGAAGACAGATATTGTAAAGGAATGGGTATTTTGTTTATGAAAGGGAGAGAGAGAATGTGAAAGAATGAATGTGTCTCAATTGATTTATTTATTCATGTCATATTTTGCTTATTAATTAACTTTAATAAAATGCAATAGTCACATAATAATTATGTTGTAAATCCTTGTACATCCATGTCAGGTGGTAATGTATGGGCTTTTTAATGAATGTAAATTCCTGACTATTGAAGAAAAAAACTAGAGGCTCAGCCCACTGAGCCTGTATCGCTCACCTGACAATAGAATGATACTGAAGCAAATTTCAAAGGGAGATAATCATTACCTTAAAAAACAGCAGCCATCTTCAATGGAGGGTGGGGCTGTCGGACACAATTTTGAAAGGGACACACCCAGGGACCATCTATGCCAAGTTTGACTCCATTTGGCCAAGCTGTTTCAGAGGAGAAGATTTTTTTACCATTAGCCAATCAGAAAAAAGAATTAATCTTGGTGGCCATGTTTGTAGGACGAATGGAACCAAATGAAGAAGCTTTATAGAGGATCTTACATAGATGCTTCCTGCCAAGTTTGGCTCCATTTTGCCAAGCAGTTTCAGAGGAGAAGATTTTTTTAAACAGTACTCAGTAGCCAATCAGAAACAAGAATTGCCCTTGGCGGCCATATTTGTTGGTGGAACGGAACGAAATGGAGAAACTTTATAGAGGACCTTACTGCCAAGTTTGGTTCCATTTGGCCAAGTTGTTTCAGAGGAGAAGATTAAAATATGAAAAGTTAACGGACGGACGACGGACGCCAAGTGATGGCAATACCTCACATGGCCCTTTGGGTCAGGTGAGCTAAAAAATGATGAAAAAAGGGCAATAACTCCTAGACGGGTAATCAGATTTACTTCAAAATTGCAGGACATGTAGATCTTGACAAGCTGAACATGTTTTCAGTTTATACTCAACATCTATCTCTTATAGTTTTTGAAATAAAGGATGAAAAGTATTAACATTTTTAAAATTTGATGAAAAAAGGACAATAACTTCAAGATGGGTAATCAGATTTACTTTAAAATTGCAGGCTATGTAGATCTTGACATGCTGAACATGTTTGCTGTTTAATCTTAACATCTATCTCTTATAGTTTTTGAAATAAAGGACAAAAGGTATTAACATTTTGAAAATTTGACGAAAAAAAGGACAATAACTCCAAATTGGGTACTCAGATTAACTTCAAAATTGCAGGGTAGGTAGATCTTAATATGCTGCACATTTTTGCAATTTAAACTTAACCTTTATCTCTAATAGATTTTGAAATATCAGACAAAAATGTTTAAATTAAAAAAATAAAAAATAAAAAAGGGCAATAACTCCTAGACGGATAATCAGATTTACTTCAAAATTGCAGGGCATGTAGATCTTGACATGCTGCACATGTTTGCTGTTTAAACTTAACATCTATTTCTTATAGTTTTTTAAATAAAAAACGAAAAGTATTAAAATTTTGAAAATTTGATGAAAAAAAGGGCAATAACTCCAAGATAGGTAATCAGATTTTCTTCAAAATTGCAGGGTAGTTAGATCTTGCTGTGCGGATCATTTTTACCCATGTCAGATTTCTGATATTATTAACGGTTTTTGAGTTATTACCAAAAACGTGTAATTTTACCATATGTTCTATTTTTAGTAACAGTGGCCATGTTTGTTGGCCGAATGGAACTAAATGAAGAAGTTTTATAGAGGATCTTACATAGATGCTTCCTGCCAAGTTTGGCTCCATTTGGCCAAACAGTTTCAGAGGAGAAGATTTTTTTAACATTAGCCAATCAGAAACAAGAATTGCCCTTGGCGGCCATATTTGTTGGCGGAATGGGACGAAATGAAGAAACTTTATAGAGGACCTTATATAGATGCTTTCTGCCAAGTTTGGTTCCATTTGGTCCAGTTGTTTCAGAGGAGTAGATTAAAATATGAAAAGTTAACAGACGGACGACGGACGCCAAGTGATGGCAATACCTCACATGACCCTTTGGGTCAGGTGAGCTAATAAAAAATAAATAAAAAAAATTCTAAAATTATCTCATGATAAAATTGATATCGTGAAAATTAGGGTTGTACTAAATTACGAAACGAAATCGAAACGCAACGAAACGAAATAGTACGAAACGCAACGAAATATACTAAAAGGCGAAACGAAACGCAACCCAACGCAACGAAACGAAATTGACTATAATGCGAAACGAAATGAAATGAATACAACGAAACGAAATGAATACAACGAAACGAAACGAATTATACTAAAGTGCGAAATGCAATAGAACAAAAAGGAATTTAGCGAAACGCGATGAAGTTTTCCCTATAATTATCATTCATCAGAAGCAAAGCAGTTCTCATTATTAATTAAAAACTCAGAATTCAATGTAATCTAGCAGCTAATAGTTACAGTGACAATACTCTGCCTTTGAAATTCTCTGATAGGCATCGGTTACGGTTCCATCATAATACCCGTACTTAACGGAGCAGCGAACATGTTTCAAGTACTATATACATTATCTGGCGTCAAAAGAAATTAAATACCTTAAGACACTGAGGATCATTTATTATGATGAAAACCCTGTCGCTTCACATGCAAGCAAATAATGGGGTTTCCACAAACATGGGTATTGTCTATGTGGCCCCTGTCCAAAATAAAGCGGTCATACATTTCATGGTGAATTTATCAGACCACGAAGTGCAATGTCATAATAATAAAAATAGTTATTAATAATAAAAAAAATTTCGAAAGGAGCTTCTGTGCTAGTACTGTAAAATTCAATGCTGATTTCACAAAAGGTACATCGTATTGATTTGATTGATTGATTTTGATTTTTGGTGTTTAATGCCACTTTCATCAATATTCAGCTATATCATGGCGACCAGTTTTAGTGGTGGAAGAAGCCGGAGTACCCGGAGAGAACCCACCGACCATGGGCAAGCAACTGGTAAACTTTATCACATGCGACTGCGAGTCGAGTGCACCCTTTTTTGTAATTTACAACGCCGGGCGCGAACCCACGCCGTATTGGTGATAGGCTTGTATGAGTTGTTAGATAATCCAACTACCCAACTCATTGAGCCACCCAGGCCCTGGAAAACGTGGGGCTGTCAAGCAGACCTCTCATTTACTTGATGTCTGCAGGTTTCAGTTGTTCCTCTGACAGTTCGATGGTTTCTTGAGGATTTTCCGCTTTCCTTCATCTTTAATACAGCCGGTTTTGTACATAGTGCATGTACATCGGCATCAGTGGTATCTGGGGCTACTCGACTAGATAGTATGTATAGTTGTCCAGGTCGGTTTTCCCTGTTACAGAGTCTTTTAATGTTTGGGGCTGAATTTGTCCCCCGGTCCGTGGTTCTTTCCCCCGTTTGCACTACACTGTAAATAATGTTCACATCACTGTAGGGATGATCATGGAGTGGCATGTAAGTATTTCCTGCACCCCCTTTTAAGCTGTTATACCAGACGCATAGGCCCTGAGGTCCGACTCTGGAGATACTACAGAAACCCTGACAGGAATGCCTGGATATCCTTCTTACCTCATTTATTGAGGGTGCTCCTTATAGAAAAGGGGATTCTACCTGGCATAATGGTCGTTGATAAATGTTTATTTTGTTTGTTTTGACGAATGGTTCATAAATCTTATACATTAAATTTGTGTCTTGAAGAATGGTTCATAAATCTTCTTATACATGCATATCAGTATTAAATTCTGCTGAGACTTTTTCATCACTTCTCGTTCCATTCATGTTATTCTTATTGGATTTTAGTATATTTTTGTTTCGTTTTGCATTTTAGTATATTTCGTTGCGTTTCGCATTTTAGTATATTTCGTTTCGTTGCGCATTTTAGTATATTTCGTTTCGTTTCGCATTTTAGTATATTTCATTGCGTAATATTTCGTTTCGTTCGTTGCGTAGTTTAGTACAACCCTGAAAATTACAGTAATCACAAACCAGGAATATTAAACATCTACATTAGAATCAGCAACATACGTCTCGGGTTCCATAATCTTTCTTTATTAATCATAATTGATGGTTAATAATTATAATCAAGCCACAGCTAAATAACCTTTAATTGTTGTGTAAACAGCTATGCAGTACAGGTATTTTCTTTTATCTGGATATTGTAATTAGGCCTAATCAAATGCTTGACACTTCCGTCAGTTCCGATTAATTTAAGTTTGAAAAGGTCATTTGTACCGATTTATTATTACAGGACCATAAAAATAGCTTGACTGTTCAAGAAATTTATGCTCGAGAAATCGGGGTGTATTTGACAAGAAATTAACGGCAAAATTGATGGGACTAAAAAAACACTTCAAGTAATCCATGTTATTTGAGCCATCCAAGTTCAAGTAAGCGAAGTTGGACTGTAGATAACATACATTCTAAATATGTAGTTTTATCCTTTTAATTGTTCTATTATTTGTACAAATAACCTGATTGTTTTATACAAATATGCTTTATTTCTAAGGGTCTTGTAGTTCAGGAAATTAATTTATAGAAATTGTTCATGTCATGATATAGCTGAAATATTACCACAGTTGGCAATAAACAACAATCAATCAATCAATCACAAGTAAAAATATTTCTTTGCAATTTCTCAAAATAAGTTTACAAATGTCATAACATTATCCTTTGTTGTTATATGCAACAATCTCCCACAAATACTGGTACACAAGTTACACTGTTTTTCATTTTCAACGGTCACATATGAGCTAAAATAAAACGTAAATCCAGTTGGGGGGGGGGGTTTTAAACTGACCGTCTACACCAGGTAACAGTTAATTCAAGGTGACTGTTAGGGTAAGTATGATTGTATATTGTTAAATTTTCTAGTTTTGTCAAACATAACTTTCTAATATACCATACATGTACAAAATATACACACCCACACACGTTTTCTTGTCAGCTGATGGTACAGACAAGTTTGCAGGACATGATTTACATGTAGTTTGTCCAAAACCATCTTGGAACTCTCCGTCTGGACATTCAATACAGGTATCACCAGCAGCAGATGAAAATGTTCCAGGTGGACAAGGCACTGAAAATATATAGAAGTAAAAATGGTCTTGATTCTTACATTAAATGTTCCCACTCCTGACCTACAAAGACCATTTCCGACTTTGATTTTAAAATTATGCACTAAAAAGGAGTTATTTCCTTTTAAGGTAGGCAAAAGAGTTCCATTTCATACATACTTCAATGAAAATAACATATTTTTAACGAAGTTAAGATATTCACAAATTATGAGAACATTTTACTCAAATTTGTTGTCTTTTCCAATGCTCTTGCTAGACAGGACACCATTTTGTCCATCGTAGGAGATTATTCGTATGAAATAGGTATAAAAAGGCTTCTATCGTAGGAGATTAGTCGTATAAAATAGGTATAAAAAGGCTTCTATCGTAGGAGATTAGTCGTATAAAATAGGTATGAAAAGGTTTCTATCGTAGGAGATTAGTCGTATAAAAAGGCTATCATTTTAAAGAATGTACAAAAGGTCTGTTACTTGTTTTATCAGTAAATTGTATTTGATCTTGCCGAGTGATATTGTCAGAATTAAATAACTGACACTGATACTGAAAATTATCAGTCAGTATGATGTGAAATATGTTATGGTGTTACCTATAAAAACAATAACATCAGTTTTGAAGGTTTTAACCTACATTATCACTAGTATCACTAAAACACTGTGTCAAGTCAGTTTTGAAGGTTTTAACCTACATTATCACTGGTATCACTAAAACACTGTGTCAATTTGAATGTGTTTATTTATTTGTTAACCTGTGATTACTATGTACACATGTGCATCAACAATCATAGTTGTTTAACTGTGGTGTTTGTCTCAAAAGGAATTTTAAGCCAATAATGTGTGAGAAGACTTGAGGCGAGGAGATGTATACATTATACACTATAATGCTTAGACCTTATTGTACACTACCGGTATCACATGTATCTCCCTACAGTTAAGACATTTTTAACATTTCAATCTTGTTTTGTGAATTAGGTTTTTTTTTGTATTTGGCTTGCATTGCCACATGAATATTTTTAAAATATTCATCATGTCACCAGTAATACATGTAGGGTCAAAAAAATGTATTAGGGGAAAAAATGTGTCATGCATAGTTTTCTTGAGCTGGTAATAGATAAAACAAATAAAGAATTCAGGTAAGAACATTAATGCGAAATAATTTTAGAATTTATTTGCATAAAAAAACCTTGAACACTTCTATGAAGACACTAATTTGAATAACATAAAAATCAAAGTTTCATAGTGTGAATCAACAAATGTCACACTACACAGTAAACATGGCCATCAATACAGTAAGAAATCTAGCAATATAATATACTGCATTGTTGTTGTTGTTTTTGTACTTATCAGGACGTTTTTCTTTGTCTTTCTTTTTTCTCTCAAGAATTTCATCCTTTTGTCTCCATGTGGGATACAGAGCATCTTTGAGTTTCACATATATAACAACGCAAAGACCCCTTGTGATGTAACATAGCTACAAGCGGGGTGCATGGGTTTTGTATGCACAGGTCATTGACTGATCAACAGCTGACATTTTATTTTAGCTGGGGATAATATTTCATGCTAAATTACTATGAAATTATGTCCTGCTGGACAATATCTCGCAAGACATAATTTAGCTTTACAAAAACTTCGACAATTTTCCTACTTACCACATTTTTCACCATCATCAGTATCTTTCTGAACACCAGTAGTACACAGATTCCCATTATTTATCAGCTTGTTTTTGACAGAGGTAGGATCTCTGTTAACTTGAGTTGAAAGAGAACCACCACAAGATACTGAGGAATCATACTTGAGAAAAGTTGATTTTAGTGCTGCTTGAACACTGAGCATAAGACTGCAGGCCTGCTTAGGAAGTTCTTCTGTCGTTGGATTCAATAATTTGATTTCAAAAACTGTTATATACTGGAAAGAAAATAATTTCCTTTTCAATCTCAGTTTTAAGTTTTTCCATAAAACTTGTATGGAAAGATTTATTGTTTTTTCAGGATTCTGATTATGGTGATTGTGTTTATAGTTTATTGTTATTCATTTTTGTGATAGTATGTGTTGTTGTTGTTGTTTTTTTTATTTGAAACGAATCTGTTCAGGTTTTTTTTTATCATTTATTTATATCTGGATTTCCAAGGTCATACAAATGTTGTGGTCTTTTTTTATATTCACTGATTTTGAGTCGAGATGTGATTGTTCCATTTGTTGATATTTGTGGAATTGTTGACGATCAGTTTAAACTTTCATTTTATAATTCTGTAGAAACTTATAATATAAATTTTCTAAGAGCAATCAGTAGCACACTATGTAAACGGTGTCCTCTATGAAATGTGCCTTCATGTGTAAAGTGTACTGTGACTTCTTTTTTTATAACATTCTTGATGACAAGACATTCAGTGTGGAAGGAAATATAGTATGATATAACTAATCGTAGATTTTGAATTTTAAAATAAGACCACAAGTTTAATCCTTAATGCGTATTCGGTCACGAGTGGTCTTATTTTGATATTCAAAATGTATGATTTAGTTATACTGTTTATTATATAGACTTCCAAAATTTCTTATATATCATTTTTTTTATTTCTATATATCATTCCATGCGTATGAATCTACGAGCTATTATAGTGTGTAATCAATATGGTCACACACGCCAACAAGTGTTACTGCTTCAATGAAAAAAGTTGGAAATTTAAATGAAGGACGATTTTCTGAGTTTTGAAAACGTGAAATCCTACAATGCACATTTAAAACAATACACAAAGATAATTAAAATGCCTACCTTGTAAACTTATTTTAGATAAATCTTATCAAAATTGAAGCGTACACCACGCCAAAGAACACCTGTTCTTCCGTTTTGATGCGTTTTCTATGTAAGACAAGCTATAACGACAGCTGTGCGTGACCTTGTCTTGCATGGCATTGTCAGCAAATCAAATCGGCCGAGTATAATCAACGGGAAACTACGATAGTGTCAGATTGAAAGCCATATTTACAACAATACACAAAAATAATTAAAACGCCTACCTTGCAAACTTATTTTAGTTATATTTTATCAAAATTGAAGCGTACACGAAACCAAATGACGTCTAATCTTTACGTTTTAAACTGGAAGTCTTCATATGACGTCATGTTGTTAATGTACCAAAGACGTCAACAACATTTCGCGGAATTTTAATTTGTGTGATTTTTAGACCAGGGATATGCAAGAATACATTTTTATGTTCAGTATTGCATTGAAGAATTATAATGATTAAACGGTTCTTTTCAGGAGTTCATGCATGTGACGATGTGTACACGGGGTCGATGCACTCACAAACTTTACATATGCGGTCCTTCTCTCCTAGCATGTGGTGATCTAGTTTCTGGCCGAAATGTAAACATTGTTAAAACGGAAGAAATAGGTTCTTACACTCGTCTCTATTGAAGATCTGGGATTTCTTCCACTCGTGTGAGAAATTCTACGTCTTTTCACTCATTCCGCTACGCTCCACTCGTGAAAAGACGGAATTTCTCATACTTGTGAAAGAAATCCCAGATCTTCAATAGAGACTCGTGTAAGAACCTATTAATCTTTACGTTTTAAACTGGAAATCTTAATATGACATCATGTTGTTTATGTGACAAAGTGGTCAACATCATTTCACAGAATTTTGATTTGTGTGATATGTGTTATGCTAGTGAAATGATTCGATTTAGATTAAACAAGTGTTTGATTTTAATGTATAAATAAAATGAAACAATACCAAATAATTTATAATCGTGCTACAACTTTATTTTCATCAGTTTAATCGTTTCAGTTTACAATCGTGTGTATTCACCGTAACACAACAAGGGACAACCGATAACACACTTGTAGTTGTGTAAAAGTAGTTCTGGCGGGAAAAAACTGATATCTCACATGTGAGATACCGGAATTTATTTCACATATAGTATAAATCATTACAAGTATAAAACAAATGGATATGCCAATGAAATAAATCTGGCAAATAGTGTCTTACTGTTTCATATCAATAAATATGACACATACTGCATGTGCATATGATCAGAAAGACAATTCACAACATACTGCATGTGCATATGATCCCAAAGACAACCCACACGCCACGATATAGTTGAAATATTGCTAATGTTGGTGTTAAACAGCAATCAATCCAATCCACAATGCATCAATTTCCTCCATTCTTTACTTTTAATCTCAGTCGAAATCATATTGTCATGCATTGTATATAGACAAGTTTTTTCTTGTACCGTGAGCTTGCATATGCAGACTTGGTTCATAATCTTTCAAGTTTGCAACTACAAGCCGTCTATCTCCACACCATGCACAGTACAAATGGCACACAAGTGTATTTCATATACTAGATTTTTGTAAGCAGTTCCTGCTCCACTAATTCATATCCAACTATTACGGTCATCATGTGACAATCGTTTTTATCCTACTATGCTTTTTTTGTTTCATGTTAAGACGTGTATCGTTGAGACTGTAAGCTATATTGATCTCCAAATCGACAATCTATTTCCGAACATAGGCAGACTCATTTGCAAAAAGGAAATTAAAGACAATGTTTCCGTCCATTTGAAAAATAAAATTGGCTGTAAAAACAACGAAAATATAATAATTATTTCAAATATATTTGGTTCTAATGGGTTTTTTTTTAAGCCGTATTTAAAATAAGGACAACTTCGATATGAAAGCCACAGAAATTAGCACATAGCATCCGGAATTCGATTCATACTTTCAAATAAATTCAAAAAATTGATTATATCAATCTGTCAGTGCTGAAAGTGGTGTTAAACACAATAAATCAATCAATCAATCAATCAATATGTCAGCATACCAAAATGGCAACTGAAGTAAAACCGATTATTGACAAATAACAATTGTAAATCAAATAATGATATTGATTTTGCATCAAAGCCTATTCCACAATTGTTTAAATTCAGCACGATATCGTTTGTGTACATTTTGCTGACATGAGAGTTACCTTGTATGGTACAGGAAATTATGAGTTACGTGGACCGTATAGAAAACATTTTGTGTCTTTCCAAATCTGGAACTCAACAACGGGTCCTCAACAAGACGCTATGGTAAAGAGTGAGTGAGTGAGTGAGTGTGTGCGTGAGTGAGTGAGTGCGTGAGTGCATGCGTGAGTGAGTGAGTGAGTGAGTGTTCTTTAATGCCAATTCTGCAATTTTTCAGTTAAAATATGGCGAGAACAAGTTAATTTTCAATGAGATGATGATGAGGTCCGCTTTGTTCTAGACCAACATGCTGAGTTGGATTTTTATAGTGCTAACTTACTGAAACAACAGTCTGCGGGTAGACATGTCGCTCCACTAGGACACATTATTCTGATTCCGAGCCAACCAGTCTTTGCTCTATCTCCTTAATGCTTCATGCTTAGCAGAGAAGCAACACATACCAATTTTATATTCTTTGGTTTGACCCGACCAGGGCTCGAACCCACGATCTACCGCACTCGAGGTGAGCACACTAACCATTACACCACCGATGCGGTCTATGGTAAAGAAGCTTATCAATGACACAAACAGCAAATGTGACACTGTTAACTCAAATTATTTTCATTGGCTATCGAGGGGCTGTCAAATCTGCAGTTGACATGCCTGAAGGAAAGTTATATTCCTATGCCGAATGCACTCGTTTGTAAACAATATGGCTGACCCAGATATTTCTCACTATGAATTTGACGCTGACGACCTATTTAGGAGATAACTGTATTGTATTTGAAAATTTCACAGCATCAATTGGAGATTTGATGGTCGCAAATCCAGTTTATTGTCCATTCTAATGCAATACTGAACATAAAAATGTATTCTAGTATATCCCTGGGTCTAAAAATCACAAAAATTAAAATTCCGGGAAATATTGTTGAACGACTTTGGCACATAAACAACGTGACGTCATATGAAGACTTCCAGTTTAAAATGTAAAGATCAGACGTTATTTGGCTTTGTGTATGCTTCAATTTAGATAGAATTTAACTAAAATAAGTTTTCAAGGTAGGCATTTTAATTATTTTTGTGCATAAGATGGTGGATCCAGTGGCGTATCTAGGGTATGGCAAGTAGGGCATGTGCCCTGGGTGCCACTGAGAGGTTTTAGCGCCTAATGTTCCCATATTGGAACGTCCTAAAAAAGATTTTTTAAATAATTTTCTTGAAGTAATTTCGCAAAAACCATATAATACACATAGACATGAATAACTGGAGAAATCATTAATAAATAATAAATGTAAAACGTATTTTTAATGTTTGCCATAGGCGCTATTTTCCGTAGATACGCCCCTGGGCGGATCCTTAAACAACTACTATTTTTTTAGCGGAAGGAATTTGAAAAGTGCATATATTTCGTCATTTATTTGTATGTTTTCAAACTAGTGTGTACACATTGGGAGAATTTCATCAGAATAGGAATAACAGTACTGTATTTGAAGAGTTGTCGGTGTCAATTGTGGATTTGACAATCGCAAATATCTGTTTTGCTGGCTCCGCTTCGCGTCGCCAGTAAAACTGCATTTGCAACCATCAAATCCACAATTGACACCTCCAACTCTTCAAATAAAGTACTGTTATTCCTTAAATATACTGACTTTGAGGTTCCAATAAATTAAACGTTTAACTGCAAAGCTGTACCAAATTTTCAGACCAAAAACTTGTCATGCTAAACCATGTTATTGAACTGTTTTACTTTAAAATAGGTTATTGATGCATCATTATTATTATTATTATTTGTGATGCTGTTTTCACTAGGAACTATAACATTTGTATGTTTTTATCTTTAGGAGTTTTTCAGTCATTAGCTTTACAATAGTTGCTTAACTGAATCGTTATTGTTAGTGCTATTGCTGATAAGGCATAGAATAAAAATAGTAGACATAGCGTGATTTATTTGTTTGTATCTATTTCATAATCATAATCAACACTTGTGAAGTGTGATAATTTACTTATCAGAATTCAGCCCAAAATGGGAACAAAAATTACAATAAAACAGCCCAAAAAAATTATGATTCATCAATAACCAATAAAGATGATCATTTTTATGATTCATCAATAACCGATAAACATTATCATTTTTATGATCCATCAATAATCCATAAAGATGATCATTATTATGATCCATCAATAACCCATTCAGATGATCATTTTTATGATTCACCAATAACCCATATAGATGATCATTTTTATGATCCATCAATAACCCATAAAGATGATCATTTTTATGATCCATCAATAACTCATATAGATGATCATTTTTATGATTCACCAATAACCCATTTAGATGATCATTTTTATGATCCATCAATAACCGATAAAGATGATCATTTTTATGATCCATCAATAATCCATAAAGATGATCATTTTTATGATCCATCAATAACTCATATAGATGATCATTTTTATGATTCACCAATAACCCGTTTAGATCATCATTTTTATGATCCATCAATAACCGATAAAGATGCTCCGATGCTGTATAGGGGTAAGGACTACCTCCTTCTCCACTATTGGCACCCATCATGTTAATCCAGTTAGAAACACGATGATAAGTCAGGAATGATGAAAGTACCAGAAATTGCTTACGACAAGTGAAACATATTCGTGGTCATTTGTGAGACAGATATTCCGTAGTGGTTAACCAAGTCATGGTGGAGATTGTAAAACTTTCGAAGTAATGACTTCAACTTAACCGATAGGAACCCTTGGATTCTTTTACACAGTGCTAAGGATCATTGTATTAAAAATTCAGAAGGATCTGTCAACTAGAACTTAAGTAGTTGAGAGCTTAAGACATTTAAAGAAATTGATATTTCAAGTAACCGCTGCCACGTTGAACTGGAGGGGGCGTGTTGTCTGACACATTATTCAATTTGAAAAGAGATAACCCAACCTATGTTGGTAATTGGAATAAATCGATTGAAAGAAAAATTTCAAAAAAAAACCTCAAATATATGTTGAACTCATGTAATTAAAATTAAAAGCAGTAATAAGCAATAAATTATTTTTTTTCAATTTTTAGTAACAGTGGCCATCTTGAATGGAATGTGGAGCTGTCCGATAGAGTGGACCACCCAATGATCATCCCAGATGTTTGATATATGTTGGTTCAGTGGGTTCTGAGGAGAAGATTTAAATGGGATTTTCCATCAAAATATGCCTTGATTGCATAATCTCTCTAAAATTTGGCTGATTGAAAAAAATTACAAAAATTGAGGCAAGCATGCTTACGATTACATCACCAATTTGATTCAAACTTAAATAGATTAACAGTAACTATTACTAAGACCTACTGAAAAACTGCTTGTTGTAGACTCCATCTTTGTAATCTCTACTTCTCCAACATTAATTGTGTCAGAGTTACATATACTGAATATCTCCTGTGTAAATATTTGTGTGTTATTGATCAACATCTGTTTATGACCATTTAAACACAAGCTTGCCACTGCTCCAGATTTATATACAACCTGCAGTTTAATTATGTAGGAAGGCTCATCATATTCTGTAAGAAAAAAGATTTTAATGTAATTGATGCAATAGAGTACATGCGCCATTCAATTATATAAAATTACATAATTTTTACTAAAAGTTGTACTTCATGTACATTGTCACCTCTTTTTTATGTTTCACTACACACAGCTGTACTTCATGTACATTGTCACCTCTTTTTTATGTTTCACTACACAGAGCTGTACTTCATGTACATTGTCACCTCTTTTTTATGTTTCACTACACACAGCTGTACTTCATGTACATTGTTATCTCTTTTTTATGTTTCACTACACAGAGCTGTACTTCATGTACATTGTCACCTCTTTTTTATGTTTCACTACACAGAGCTGTACTTCATGTACATTGTCACCTCTTTTTTATGTTTCACTACACACAGCTGTACTTCATGTACATTGTTATCTCTTTTTTATGTTTCACTACACAGAGCTGTACTTCATGTACATTGTCACCTCTTTTTTATGTTTCACTACACAGAGCTGTACTTCATGTACATTGTCACCTCTTTTTTATGTTTCACTACACACAGCTGTACTTCATGTACATTGTTATCTCTTTTTTATATTTCAATACACACAGCTGTACTTCATGTATATTGTCACCTCTTTTTTATGTTTCACTACACAGAACTGTACTTCATGTACATTGTCACCTCTTTTTTATGTTTCACTTCACACAGCTGTACTTCATGTACATTGTCACCTCTTTTTGATTATTCACTACACAGAACTGTACATCATGTACATTGTCACCTCTTTTTTTATATTTCACTACACAGAGCTGTACTACATGTACATTGTCACCTCTTTTTTATGTTTCACTACAGAGACCTGTATTTCATGTACACTGTCACCTCTATTTTATGTTGCACTACCCACAGCTGTACTTCATTTACATTGTCACCTCTTTTTTCTGTTTCACTACACACAGCTGTACTTCATGTACATTGTCACCTCTTTTTTATGTTTCACTACACAGAGCTGTACTTCATGCACATTGTCACCTCTTATTAATGTTTCACTACACAGAGCTGTACTTCATGTACATTGTCACCTCTTTTTCATATTTCACTACACACAGCTGTACTTCATTTACATTGTCACCTCTTTTTTCTGTTTCACTACACACAGCTGTACTTCATGTACATTGTCACCTCTTTTTTATGTTTCACTACACAGAGCTGTACTTCATGCACATTGTCACCTCTTATTAATGTTTCACTACACAGAGCTGTACTTCATGTACATTGTCACCTCTTTTTCATATTTCACTACACACAGCTGTACTTCATGTACATTGTTACCTCATTTTTTTTATGTTTCACTACAGAGCTGTACTTCATGCACATTGTCGTCTCTTTTTTAAGTTTCACTACACAGAGCTGTACTTCATGTACATTGTCACCTCTTTTTTATGTTTCACTACACACAGCTGTACTTCATGTACATTGTCACCTCTTTTTTATATTTCACTACAGAGCTGTACTTCATGTACATTGTCACCTCTTTTTCATATTTCACTACACACAGCTGTACTACATGTACATTGTCACCTCCTTTTAATGTTTCACTACACAGAGCTGTACTTCATGTACATTGTCATCTCTTTTTTATGTTTCACTACAGAGCTGTACTTCATGTACATTGTCACCTCTTGTTTATGTTTCACTACACAGAGCTGTACTACATGTACATTGTCACCTCTTATTTCATGTTTCACTACACACAGCTGTACTTCATGTACATTGTCACCTCTTTTTTATGTTTCACTACACAGAGCTGTACTACATGTACATTGTCACCTCTTTTTTATGTTTCACTACACAGAGCTGTACTTCATGTACATTGTCACCTCTTTTTTATGTTTCACTACACAAAGCTGTACTTCATGTACATTGTCACCTCTTTTTTATGTTTCACTACAGAGCTGTACTTCATGCACATTGTCACCTCTTTTTTATGTTTCACTACACAGAGCTGTACTTCATGTACATTGTCACCTCTTTTTTATGTTTCACTACACAGAGCTGTACTTCATGTACATTGTCACCTCTTTTTTATGTTTCACTACACAAAGCTGTACTTCATGTACATTGTCACCTCTTTTTTATGTTTCACTACAGAGTTGTACTTCATGCACATTGTCACCTCTTTTTTATGTTTCACTACACAGAGCTGTACTTCATGTACATTGTCACCTCTTTTGTATGTTTCACTACACAGAGCTGTACTTCATGTACATTGTCACCTCTTTTTTATGTTTCACTACACACAGCTGTACTTCGTGTACATTGTCATCTCTTTTTTATATTTCACTACAGAGTTGTACTTCATGTACATTGTCACCTTTTTGCATATTTCACTAAACACAGCTGTACTTCAGGTATCTTGTCACCTCTTTTTCATATTTCACTACACACAGCTGTACTCCATGTACATTGTCACCTCATTTTTTTTATGTTTCATTACACAGAGCTGTACTTCATGCACATTGTCATCTCTTTTTTATGTTTCACTACACACAGCTGTACTTCATGTACATTGTCACCTCTTTTTTATGTTTCACTACAGAGCTGTACTTCATGTACATTGTCACCTCTTTTTTATGTTTCACTACACACAGCTGTACTTCATGTACATTGTCACCTCTTTTTTATGTTTCACTACACACAGCTGTACTTCATGTACATTGTCACCTCTTTTTTATGTTTCACTACACAGAGCTGTACTTCATGTACATTGTCACCTCTTTTTTATGTTTCACTACACAAAGCTGTACTTCATGTACATTGTCACCTCTTTTTTATGTTGCACTACAGAGCTGTACTTCATGCACATTGTCACCTCTTTTTTATGTTTGACTACACAGAGCTGTACTTCATGTACATTGTCACCTCTTTTGTATGTTTCACTACACAGAGCTGTACTTCATGTACATTGTCACCTCTTTTTTATGTTTCACTACACACAGCTGTACTTCATGTACATTGTCATCTCTTTTTTATATTTCACTACAGAGTTGTACTTCATGTACATTGTCACCTTTTTGCATATTTCACTAAACACAGCTGTACTTCAGGTATCTTGTCACCTCTTTTTCATATTTCACTACACACAGCTGTACTCCATGTACATTGTCACCTCATTTTTTTTATGTTTCATTACACAGAGCTGTACTTCATGCACATTGTCATCTCTTTTTTATGTTTCACTACACACAGCTGTACTTCATGTACATTGTCACCTCTTTTTTATGTTTCACTACAGAGCTGTACTTCATGTACATTGTCACCTCTTTTTTATGTTTCACTACACACAGCTGTACTTCATGTACATTGTCACCTCTTTTTTATGTTTCACTACACACAGAGCTGTACTTCATGTACATTGTCACCTTTTTGCATATTTCACTACACACAGCTGTACTTCATGCACATTGTCACCTCTTTTTTTATGTTTCACTACACACTGCTGTACTTCATCTACATTGTCACCTCTTTTTTTATGCTTCACTACACACAGCTGTACTTCATGCACATTGTCACCTCTTTATTATGTTTCACTACAGCATTTTTATGTATTATTCCTCTTTTTTATGTTTCACTTCACACCATTTTTATTTATTATTATATAATGATTTATTCTATAGGTCGAAATTCCTATCAGGCCACATAACTGTTAATTCTGATATTGTGTGATTAAAAATCATATTGACTTGGTTGAATATCTTTTAAACAGGAATCTTTGTTTTTAATAGAGGACAGGACTGTTGGACATAATTTTGAAAGTGTACCAATCAATGACCATTCAAATATTGGATCGGTGGTTTTATTTACAAGTAGATTTTTACGTGTGTTTTTTTTTTATCAAAACAAGTGTGGACACAGAAATGTGCTGTCCAAAAGGCAAGTGTGGATGTCAATATTTCATATTATTAATTAACTTTAAAAAAAAAATTCATGGACACAGGGGTCCTGGATTTTTTTAATAAAAAACTAATCCTGGATTATTATTTTTGCTTAAAGTGTTTTTATTTCAAATTTTCATCATAGGATATAAAATTGTATCATTAATAATAAATTAATAAATAATAAATTCAGATTTTCTATTTAAAATAAATCTCATTTACAAAACCACTAATGTTTGTTCAATTTGTAATGCTGATTTAAGCTTTAGTCGCAACAAATTTTTATTTTTCTCTTTAAACTGTCGAAACATAACATTTATAAAATTCACCCCCTCCCTTTTCCACTTTTTTCTTGTTTAAATCAATGATCAACAATATTCCAGAATCAAACAAATGAATAAATATAACAGATTTCTTTTACATGCATCTTTTTACCATGCGGAGTCAGTGTGTTTTAAATCGGTCATCCAATCAGGACGCTCATTATTCTTGTCCAAGATAAAAATACATCGCTAAAATTACCTGTGGGTGTTTCCCCACTTCAACTCGTAAATTTACATAGAAATCGAAGATATTTCGTCATAAAACTTCACACATGGTTTTGTCTATCATATTTCTTGAAGACAAACATAAAATTTTATTGCATTTATCAATAGTTTATGAGTATCAACAGTTTTTTCAACACCGTATCTGTTTCTCGATACAGCCGCAACTTCAACTCGTAAATTTACATAGAAATCAGAGATATTTCGTCATAAAACTTCACACATGGTTTTGTCTATCATATTTCTTGAAGACAAACATAAATTTTATTGCATTTATCAATATTTTATGAGTATCAACAGTTTTTCCAACACCGTATCTGTTTCTCGATACAGCCGCCCGATTACAGTGACCCGTGACCCAGATTAGCACGTTCCAGCAGTTTTTTTCTTAATAATGTTGTTTAATAAGCCTACATATTTGTAGTTTGCATAATTGGTATAAATCAGCTGAAAGAAAAAGAAAAATTTCACAGGAAATCCCAAAATATATGTTGAACAAAAATGCATTATCATGCAGCTACTATTTTAAATATATCACTGTACTTAAATAGCCCAAGACTGATTAAACCTTTCAGAACAGATGGAGAAATTTACTGGATAAGAGAATTAGGGACTGAAATGCTGTATGGTTGTAATGACTAATGTCTATATAGAGGGAGTTGGTAACATTAAAAGCTCTGACAATAGTATTGTCAATGTAAAAACAGAGACCGACATATCTATCATAGCCATGGTAAGAACAATTATTATGGTCCTAAAATACTCATTGGAACCTATGATGATATCCTTTTATGCATTCACAAACAGTTGGGCATTCACTAAGATGAGAGGTTTGGGCCCTTAAAGGAGTTTATCTAAGCCAGAAGAGTGAAACACAATTTAGCAAAAGTATATGTTATGTAGCATTCTAGAAAATATCACATATCATATGTACCAATGGTAATATTTTTTTTTATATCAGGACTGGGTTGCACAAACATCAATTAAGTTAATAGTGAATTAAGATTTAATAGTCTATTAAATAGCTAATTGTAAATAAGTTAATAGTATGAGTTAATAACGTTGCTTGACCATCAATTAGATTGTCTATTAGTTAATAATAAATTAACCTTCAATTAAGTTAAAATCGATCCCATAATTAATTACGGCGTGACGCATCAGTTAGCAACTTCTTTTAAACCTCTAGATTTTTCTCTGATAATAGATGGAGTTCAATGATTGCTTAATATGGCAGGTTGCTGCAAAAGTAGTTGCGGAACCATCGTGCGTACAGGCGCGGTCACATGATACGATTTTCCAGCCGATATTTCCTTGCGATATTCTTTCGGCAAAAATCTTATGATGTGAACTCAAAAGTCGAATAACAAAATCGCTTCAAAATTGGTTGGAGTTCTATTTCCATCGACAGTCTGATGATAATCGTATCATGAGAACGGTAAAAGAAATTTGATCTGATTTTAATTGAAATATCAATTTAGTGAACATTTTACGGTATGCCTGTTCTCTGATAAAATCTGTTTTTGTCATTTTATTTATTTCCTACTTCCCCACTGTTCTGTTTCGGCTTTTGCAACATTTCAAAAGAATATAAAAAACCCATAATATTTGATATGTCTTCTGTAATAATTATTCTGCCGAGTTCATGAGTGACACAGACATCTATCAATCTTAACTAATATTAAATTAAATGAAAAATAATCATCAGTTCCCGATTTTAACAACAAATACAATACAAGTATCGATGATTTTGTATGTACATCAACAATTTTCAGTTAAATATGCCACCCCGTAATCATATATAAAATGTAATAAAAATCAATTAAATAATGTGTTGACGAGAAAGACTACATTGTATTTATTCTGAAATGTTTCTTTGAACATCCAGAATATATGTTTATTTATTTAGAAGGAAAATATAACTCTTTAAAAGGAAATTAAATTATTTTAGGCACCATAATGGTCATAGATGAAAAATGTCAACTGTGTCAATAATGTGAGAAAATAATACACTGTCGCAACAATTAGAGGCAAAATTGAAATACCTCACACAGCAGGGCTCCTCACTTTCGCTTTACACATGAACAGGGGTGGTTTTAAAATTAAAACAGTACTGATAATTGTGTGTATCATTGAAAATCTTTCTTTCAATAATTTGTACACTTTTTGTCACCTATCTTCCAATCCTTTTATGTAGTCTACACTGCAAGATACTTAAACATAAGCAATTTTTTTTAGCTATATCATGGCGAGAACAAGTTAATTTTCAATGAAATGATGATAAGGTCCACTTTGAACTAGACCTACACACTTAAATAGTTGGATTTTTATAGTGTAAGCTCAATGAAACAACACTCCGCGGATAGACATATGTCGCCCCACTCGAACACATTATCCTGATTGCGAGCCAACCAGTCTTTGCTCTTTCTGCGTGCTTGGCGGAAAAAAAACCCAGACCAAGGAGAAAAGCTTGTTCCTAATACTTTCATAATGTTAATTATCTTATTTACAGAATGAAATCCTGCTCATATTCATACCCCGACTTGTTTTCAAGGACCTGATGATTGTTAAATATTTATAAAAAAAATTTCGAATCAAAATCGATAGTATGATCACTTGGCCAATGGACATAACTGTGTCATCTCGTATGATGTTTGTTTTCTTACATTTTTTTTAAGGTTCCAGTTCTGTCAAATCAATCACTGTAAGTTATCTATAATGGTGATTGTTGGTACAAAGCGACATAAGTACTTGCATGGCATCTATGTTTAATTTACAATTAAGAATTTAATAGTGCTCGTTTGTACAATTAAATATATTAGAAAGTTAATAGTCTAGTAATGTTAATTGACGTTTGTGCAACAGAAATAATTCACTATTAATTTTAATAGTACTTTTTGTGCAACCCAGTCCTGGTCATTAAGCGTTATAATCAGTTTCCAAATTAATCCAATATATCCCCAAAATTTTCAATATTTTGACTATGAGCATACCTAATGAAAGTTAATCCAGAAACATGCACTGGGTAAAATACCTCTTCTGGTGGACTATTAGTCCCTGAAGGCATCATCCACCCAGTAGTCAGTACACTGGGTCAATACCTCTTCTGGTGGACTATTAGTCCCTGATGGCATCATCCACCCAGTAGTCAGTACACTGGGTCAATACCTCTTCTGGTGGACTATTAGTCCCTGATGGCATCATCCACCCAGTAGTCAGTACACTGGGTCAATACCTCTTCTGGTGGACTATTAGTCCCTGATGGCATCATCCACCCAGTAGTCAGTACACTGGGTCAATACCTCTTCTGGTGGACTATTAGTCCCTGATGGCATCATCCACCCAGTAGTCAGTACATTGATACTGACATGGTTTATTGGATATATTTATGTTTTAAACATAATGTCAATCTCCCTCAGGCACAACAGATCTTAGATGATGTTTGCCCACCTGTTTAGGGTGTTTGGTTTTATTGCTCCAAAACACTTTTAAATTATTTGGTTTTTCAATCTTTTAACTATGAGTGGTAGTACTTTAGTGAAGGTTGTAGAAAAGTGTTGTGTACTAAATTAGATATCTACTGTTTTATTACTATCATTGGGTCTATACTTCTGCTGGTAGACTACATTTTTATTACTATCATTGGGTCTATACTTCTGCTGGTGGACTACATTTTTATTACTATCATTGGGTCTATACTTCTGCTGGTAGACTACATTTTTATTACTATCATTGGGTCTATACTTCTGCTGGTGGACTACATTTTTATTACTATCATTGGGTCTAAACTTCTGCTGGTAGACTACATTTGTATTACTATCATTGGGTCTATGCTTCTGCTGGTGGACTACCTTTTTATTACTATCATTGGGTCTATACTTCTGCTGGTGGACTACATTTTTATTACTATCACTGGGTGTATACTTCTGCTGGTGGACTACATTTTTATTAATATCATTGGGTTTATACTTCTGCTGGTGGACTACATTTTTATTACTATCATTGGGTCTATACTTCTGCTGGTGGACTACATTTTTATTACTATCATTGGGTCTATGCTTCTGCTGGTGGACTACCTTTTTATTACTATCATTGGGTCTATACTTCTGCTGGTGGACTACATTTTTATTACTATCACTGGGTGTATACTTCTGCTGGTGGACTACATTTTTATTAATATCATTGGTTCTATACTTCTGCTGGTGGACTACATTTTTATTACTATCACTGGGTGTATACTTCTGCTGGTGGACTACATTTTTATTACTATCACTGGGTGTATATTTCTGCTGGTGGACTACATTTTTATTAATATCATTGGGTCTATACTTCTGCTGGTGGACTACATTTTTATTACTATCATTGGGTCTATACTTCTGCTGGTGGACTACATTTTTATTACTATCATTGGGCCTATACTTCTGCTGGTGGACTACATTTTTATTACTATCATTGGGTCTATACCTCTACTGGTGGACTACATTTTTATTACTATCATTGGGTCTATGCTTCTGCTGGTGGACTACCTTTTTATTACTATCATTGGGTCTATACTTCTGCTGGTGGACTATATTTTTATTACTATCATTGGGTCTATACCTCTGCTGGTGAACTACATTTGTATTACTATCATTGGGTCTATACTTCTGCTGGTGGACTACATTTTTATTACTATCATTGGGTCTATACCTCTGCTGGTGGACTACATTTTTATTACTATCATTGGGTCTATACTTCTGCTGTCTGCTGGTGGACTACATTTTTATTACTATCATTGGGTCTATACTTCTGCTGGTGGACTACATTTTTATTACTATCATTGGGTCTATACTTCTGCTGGTGGACTACATTTTTATTACTATCATTGGGTCTATACTTCTGCTGGTGGACTACATTTTTATTACTATCATTGGGTCTATACTTCTGCTGGTGGACTACATTTTTATTACTATCATTGGGTCTATACTTCTGCTGGTGGACTACATCTTTATTACTATCATTGGGTCTATGCTTCTGCTGGTGGACTACATTTTTATTACTATCATTGGGTCTATACTTCTGCTGGTGGACTACATTTTTATTACTATCATTGGGTCTATACTTCTACTGGTGGACTACATTTTTATTACTATCATTGGGTCTAAATTTCTGCTGGTAGACTACATTTGTATTACAATCACTGGGTCTATACTTCTGCTGGTGGACTACATTTTTATTAATATCATTGGGTCTATACTTCTGCTGGTAGACTACATTTTTATTACTATCATTGGGTCTATATTTCTGCTGGTGGACTACATTTTTATTACTATCATTGGGTCTATACCTCTGCTGGTGGACTACATTTTTATTACTATCATTGGGTCTATACTTCTGCTGGTGGACTACATTTGTATTACTATCATTGGGTCTATACTTCTGTTGGTGGACTACATTTTTATTACTATCATTGGGTCTATACTTCTGCTGGTGGACTACATTTTTATTATTATCATTGGGTCTATACTTCTGCTGGTGGACTACATTTTTATTACTATCATTGGGTCTATACTTCTGCTGGTGGACTACATTTGTATTACTATCATTGGGTCTATACTCCTGCTGGTGGACTACATGTTTATTACTATCATTGGGTCTATACTTCTGCTGGTGGACTACATTTTTATTACTATCATTGGATCTATACTTCTGCTGGTGGACTACCTTTTTATTACTATCATTGGGTCTATACTTCTGCTGGTGGACTATATTTTTATTACTATCATTGGGTCTATACCTCTGCTGGTGAACTACATTTGTATTACTATCATTGGGTCTATACTTCTGCTGGTGGACTACATTTTTATTACTATCATTGGGTCTATACCTCTGCTGGTGGACTACATTTTTATTACTATCATTGGGTCTATACTTCTGCTGTCTGCTGGTGGACTACATTTTTATTACTATCATTGGGTCTATACTTCTGCTGGTGGACTACATTTTTATTACTATCATTGGGTCTATACCTCTACTGGTGGACTACATTTTTATTACTATCATTGGGTCTATGCTTCTGCTGGTGGACTACCTTTTTATTACTATCATTGGGTCTATACTTCTGCTGGTGGACTATATTTTTATTACTATCATTGGGTCTATACTTCTGCTGGTGGACTACATTTTTATTACTATCATTGGGTCTATACCTCTACTGGTGGACTACATTTTTATTACTATCATTGGGTCTATGCTTCTGCTGGTGGACTACATTTTTATTACTATCATTGGGTCTATACTTCTGCTGGTGGACTATATTTTTATTACTATCAATGGGTGTATACCTCTGCTGGTGGACTACATTTTTATTATTATCATTGGGTCTATACTTCTGCTGGTGGACTACATTTTTATTACTATCATTGGGTCTATACCTCTGCTGGTGGACTACATTTGTATTACTATCATTGGGTCTATACTTCTGCTGGTGGACTACATTTTTATTACTATCATTGGGTCTATACTTCTGCTGGTGGACTACATTTTTATTACTATCATTGGGTCTATACCTCTGCTGGTGGACTACATTTTTATTACTATCATTGGGTCTATGCTTCTGCTGGTGGACTACATTTTTATTAATATCATTGGGTCTATACTTCTGCTGGTGGACTACATTTTTATTACTATCATTGGGTCTATACTTCTGCTGGTGGACTACATTTGTATTACTATCATTGGGTCTATGCTTCTGCTGGTGGATTACATTTGTATTACTATCATTGGGTCTATACTTCTGCTGGTGGACTACATTTTTATTACTATCATTGGGTCTATACTTCTGCTGGTGGACTACATTTTTATTAATATCATTGGGTCTATACTTCTGCTGGTGGACTACATTTTTATTACTATCATTGGGTCTATACCTCTGCTGGTGGACTACATTTTTATTACTATCATTGGGTCTATACTTCTGCTGGTGGACTACATTTTTATTACTATCATTGGGTCTATACTTCTGCTGGTGGACTACATTTTTATTACTATCACTGGGTCTATACTTCTGCTGGTGGACTACATTTTTATTATTATCATTGGGTCTATACTTCTGTTGGTAGACTACATTTTTATTACTATCATTGGGTCTATACTCCTGCTGGTGGACTACATTTGTATTACTATCATTGGGTCTATACTTCTGTTGGTGGACTACATTTTTATTACTATCACTGGGTCTATACTTCTGCTGGTGGACTACATTTTTATTACTATCATTGGGTCTAAACTTCTGCTGGTAGACTACATTTGTATTACAATCACTGGGTCTATACTTCTGCTGGTGGACTACATTTTTATTAATATCATTGGGTCTATACTTCTGCTGGTAGACTACATTTTTATTACTATCATTGGGTCTATATTTCTGCTGGTGGACTACATTTGTATTACTATCATTGGGTCTATACTTCTGCTGGTGGACTACATTTTTATTACTATCATTGGGTCTATACCTCTGCTGGTGGACTACATTTTTATTACAATCATTGGGTCTATACTTCTGCTGGTGGACTACATTTGTATTACTATCATTGGGTCTATACTTCTGTTGGTGGACTACATTTTTATTACTATCATTGGGTCTATACTTCTGCTGGTGGACTACATTTTTATTATTATCATTGGGTCTATACTTCTGCTGGTGGACTACATTTTTATTACTATCATTGGGTCTATACTTCTGCTGGTGGACTACATTTGTATTACTATCATTGGGTCTATACTCCTGCTGGTGGACTACATGTTTATTACTATCATTGGGTCTATACTTCTGCTGGTGGACTACATTTTTATTACTATCATTGGATCTATACTTCTGCTGGTGGACTACATTTGTATTACTATCATTGGGTCTATACTTCTGCTGGTGGACTACATTTTTATTACTATCATTGGGTCTATACTTCTGCTGGTGGATTACATTTTTATTACTATCATTGGGTCTATACTTCTACTGGTGGACTACATTTTTATTACTATCATTGGGTCTATATTTCTGCTGGTGGACTACATTTTTATTACTATCATTGGGTCTATACTTCTGCTGGTGGACTACATTTTTATTACTATCATTGGGTCTATACTTCTGCTGGTGGACTACATTTTTATTAATATCATTGGGTCTATACTTCTGCTGGTGGACTACATTTTTATTACTATCATTGGGTCTATACTTCTGCTGGTGGACTACATTTGTATTACTATCATTGGGTCTATACTTCTGCTGGTGGACTACATTTTTATTACTATCATTGGGTCTATACTTCTGCTGGTGGACTACATTTTTATTACTATCATTGGGTCTATACTTCTGCTGGTGGACTACATTTTTATTACTATCATTGGGTCTATACTTCTGCTGGTGGACTATATTTTTATTACTATCAATGGGTCTATACTTCTGCTAGTGGACTATATTTTTATTACTATCATTGGGTCTATACTTCTGCTGGTGAACTACATTTTTATTACTATCATTGGGTCTATGCTTCTGCTGGTGGACTACATTTTTATTACTATCATTGGGTCTATCCTTCTGCTGGTGGACTACATTTTTATTACTATCACTGGGTCTATACTTCTGCTGGTGGACTACATTTTTATTACTATCATTGGGTCTATGCTTCTGCTGGTGGACTACATTTTTATTACTATCATTGGGTCTATACTTCTGCTGGTGGACGACATTTTTATTACTATCACTGAGTCTATACTTCTGCTCGTGGACTACATTTTTATTACTATCATTGGGTCTATACTTCTGCTGGTGGACTACATTTTTATTACTATCATTGGGTCTATACTTCTGCTGGTGGACTACATTTTTATTACTATCATTGGGTCTATACTTCTGCTGGTGGACTACATTTTTATTACTATCATTGGGCCTATACTTCTGCTGGTGGACTACATTTTTATTACTATCATTGGGTCTATACCTCTACTGGTGGACTACATTTTTATTACTATCATTGGGTCTATGCTTCTGCTGGTGGACTACCTTTTTATTACTATCATTGGGTCTATACTTCTGCTGGTGGACTATATTTTTATTAATATCATTGGGTCTATACTTCTGCTGGTGAACTACATTTGTATTACTATCATTGGGTCTATACTTCTGCTAGTGGACTACATTTTTATTACTATCATTGGGTCTATACCTCTGCTGGTGGACTACATTTTTATTACTATCATTGGGTCTATACTTCTGCTGGTGGACTACATTTTTATTACTATCATTGGGTCTATACTTCTGCTGGTGGACTACATTTTTATTACTATCATTGGGTCTATACTTCTGCTGGTGGACTAAATTTTTATTACTATCATTGGGTCTATGCTTCTGCTGGTGGACTACATTTTTATTACTATCATTGGGTCTATACTTCTGCTGGTGGACTATATTTTTATTACTATCATTGGGTCTATACCTCTGCTGGGGGACTACATTTTTATTACTATCATTGGGTCTATACTTCTGCTGGTGGACTACATTTTTATTACTATCATTGGGTCTATACCTCTGCTGGTGGACTACATTTTTATTACTATCATTGGGTCTATACTTCTGCTGGTGGACTACATTTTTATTAATATCATTGGGTCTATACTTCTGCTGGTGGACTACATTTTTATTACTTTCATTGGGTCTATACTTCTGCTGGTGGACTACATTTGTATTACTATCATTGGGTCTATACTTCTGCTGGTGGACTACATTTTTATTACTATCATTGGGTCTATACTTCTGCTGGTGGACTACATTTTTATTACTATCATTGGGTCTATACTTCTGCTGGTGGACTACATTTTTATTACTATCATTGGGTCTATACTTCTGCTGGTGGACTATATTTTTATTACTATCAATGGGTCTATACTTCTGCTAGTGGACTATATTTTTATTACTATCATTGGGTCTATACTTCTGCTGGTGAACTACATTTTTATTACTATCATTGGGTCTATGCTTCTGCTGGTGGACTACATTTTTATTACTATCATTGGGTCTATCCTTCTGCTGGTGGACTACATTTTTATTACTATCACTGGGTCTATACTTCTGCTGGTGGACTACATTTTTATTACTATCATTGGGTCTATGCTTCTGCTGGTGGACTACATTTTTATTACTATCATTGGGTCTATACTTCTGCTGGTGGACGACATTTTTATTACTATCACTGAGTCTATACTTCTGCTCGTGGACTACATTTTTATTACTATCATTGGGTCTATACTTCTGCTGGTGGACTACATTTTTATTACTATCATTGGGTCTATACTTCTGCTGGTGGACTACATTTTTATTACTATCATTGGGTCTATACTTCTGCTGGTGGACTACATTTTTATTACTATCATTGGGCCTATACTTCTGCTGGTGGACTACATTTTTATTACTATCATTGGGTCTATACCTCTACTGGTGGACTACATTTTTATTACTATCATTGGGTCTATGCTTCTGCTGGTGGACTACCTTTTTATTACTATCATTGGGTCTATACTTCTGCTGGTGGACTATATTTTTATTAATATCATTGGGTCTATACCTCTGCTGGTGAACTACATTTGTATTACTATCATTGGGTCTATACTTCTGCTGGTGGACTACATTTTTATTACTATCATTGGGTCTATACTTCTGCTGGTGGACTACATTTTTATTACTATCATTGGGTCTATACTTCTGCTGGTGGACTACATTTTTATTACTATCATTGGGTCTATACTTCTGCTGGTGGACTACATTTTTATTACTATCATTGGGTCTATACTTCTGCTGGTGGACTAAATTTTTATTACTATCATTGGGTCTATGCTTCTGCTGGTGGACTACATTTTTATTACTATCATTGGGTCTATACTTCTGCTGGTGGACTATATTTTTATTACTATCATTGGGTCTATACCTCTGCTGGGGGGCTACATTTTTATTACTATCATTGGGTCTATACTTCTGCTGGTGGACTACATTTTTATTACTATCATTGGGTCTATACCTCTGCTGGTGGACTACATTTTTATTACTATCATTGGGTCTATACTTCTGCTGGTGGACTACATTTTTATTACTATCATTGGGTCTATACTTCTGCTGGTGGACTACATTTTTATTACTATCATTGGGTCTATACCTCTACTGGTGGACTACATTTTTATTACTATCATTGGGTCTATGCTTCTGCTGGTGGACTACCTTTTTATTACTATCATTGGGTCTATACTTCTGCTGGTGGACTATATTTTTATTACTATCATTGGGTCTATACTTCTGCTGGTGGACTACATTTGTATTACTATCATTGGGTCTATACTTCTGCTGGTGGACTACATTTTTATTACTATCATTGGGTCTATACCTCTGCTGGTAGACTACATTTGTATTATTATCATTGGGTCTATACTTCTGCTGGTGGACTACATTTTTATTATTATCATTGGGTCTATACTTCTGCTGGTGGACTACATTTTTATTACTATCATTGGGTCTATGCTTCTGCTGGTGGACTACATTTTTATTACTATCATTGGGTCTATACTTCTGCTGGTGGACTATATTTTTATTACTATCATTGGGTCTATACCTCTGCTGGTGGACTACATTTTTATTACTATCATTGGGTCTATACTTCTGCTGGTGGACTACATTTTTATTACTATCATTGGATCTATGCCTCTGCTGGTGGACTACATTTTTATTACTATCATTGGGTCTATACTTCTGCTGGTGGACTATATTATTATTACTATCATTGGGTCTATACTTCTGCTGGTGGACTACATTTTTATTACTATCATTGGGTCTATGCTTCTGCTGGTGGACTACATTTTTATTACTATCATTGGGTCTATACTTCTGCTGGTGGACTATATTTTTATTACTATCAATGGGTGTATACCTCTGCTGGTGGACTACATTTTTATTATTATCATTGGGTCTATACTTCTGCTGGTGGACTACATTTTTATTACTATCATTGGGTCTATACCTCTGCTGGTGGACTACATTTGTATTACTATCATTGGGTCTATACTTCTGCTGGTGGACTACATTTTTATTACTATCATTGGGTCTATACTTCTGCTGGTGGACTACATTTTTATTACTATCATTGGGTCTATACCTCTGCTGGTGGACTACATTTTTATTACTATCATTGGGTCTATGCTTCTGCTGGTGGACTACATTTTTATTAATATCATTGGGTCTATACTTCTGCTGGTGGACTACATTTTTATTACTATCATTGGGTCTATACTTCTGCTGGTGGACTACATTTGTATTACTATCATTGGGTCTATGCTTCTGCTGGTGGATTACATTTGTATTACTATCATTGGGTCTATACTTCTGCTGGTGGACTACATTTTTATTACTATCATTGGGTCTATACTTCTGCTGGTGGACTACATTTGTATTACTATCATTGGGTCTATGCTTCTGCTGGTGGATTACATTTGTATTACTATCATTGGGTCTATACTTCTGCTGGTGGACTACATTTTTATTACTATCATTGGGTCTATGCTTCTGCTGGTGGACTACATTTTTATTAATATCATTGGGTCTATACTTCTGCTGGTGGACTACATTTTTATTACTATCATTGGGTCTATCCCTCTGCTGGTGGACTACATTTTTATTACTATCATTGGGTCTATACTTCTGCTGGTGGACTACATTTTTATTACTATCATTGGGTCTATACTTCTGCTGGTGGACTACATTTTTATTACTATCATTGGGTCTATACTTCTGCTGGTGGACTACATTTGTATTACTATCATTGGGTCTATGCTTCTGCTGGTGGACTACATTTTTATTACTATCATTGGGTCTATACTTCTGCTGGTGGACTATATTTTTATTACTATCATTGGGTCTATACCTCTGCTGGTGGACTACATTTTTATTACTATCATTGGGTCTATACTTCTGCTGGTGGACTACATTTTTATTACTATCATTGGATCTATGCTTCTGCTGGTGGACTACATTTTTATTACTATCATTGGGTCTATACTTCTGCTGGTGGACTATATTTTTATTACTATCATTGGGTCTATACTTCTGCTGGTGGACTACATTTTTATTACTATCATTGGGTCTATACTTCTGCTGGTGGACTATATTTTTATTACTATCATTGGGTGTATACCTCTGCTGGTGGACTACATTTTTATTACTATCATTGGGTCTATACTTCTGCTGGTGGACTACATTTTTATTACTATCATTGGGTCTATACTTCTGCTGGTGGACTACATTTTTATTACTATCATTGGGTCTATACTTCTGCTGGTGGACTACATTTTTATTACTATCATTGGGTCTATACTTCTGCTGGTGGACTATATTTGTATTACTATCATTGCGTCTATGCTTCTGCTGGTGGATTACATTTGTATTACTATCATTGGGTCTATACTTCTGCTGGTGGACTACATTTTTATTACTATCATTGGGTCTATACTTCTGCTGGTGGACTACATTTGTATTACTATCATTGGGTCTATGCTTCTGCTGGTGGATTACATTTGTATTACTATCATTGGGTCTATACTTCTGCTGGTGGACTACATTTTTATTACTATCACTGGGTGTATACTTCTGCTGGTGGACTATATTTTTATTAATATCATTGGGTTTATACTTCTGCTGGTGGACTACATTTTTATTACTATCATTGGGTCTATACTTCTGCTGGTGGACTACATTTTTATTACTATCATTGGGTCTATACCTCTGCTGGTAGACTACATTTTTATTATTATCATTGGGTCTATACTTCTGCTGGTGGACTACATTTTTATTACTATCATTGGGTCTATACTTCTGCTGGTGGACTACATTTTTATTACTATCATTGGGTCTATGCTTCTGCTGGTGGACTACATTTTTATTACTATCATTGGGTCTATACTTCTGCTGGTGGACTATATTTTTATTACTATCATTGGGTCTATACCTCTGCTGGTGGACTACATTTTTATTACTATCATTGGGTCTATACTTCTGCTGGTGGACTACATTTTTATTACTATCATTGGATCTATGCTTCTGCTGGTGGACTACATTTTTATTACTATCACTGGGTGTATACTTCTGCTGGTGGACTATATTTTTATTACTATCATTGGGTCTATACTTCTGCTGGTGGACTACATTTTTATTACTATCATTGGGTCTATGCTTCTGCTGGTGGACTACATTTTTATTACTATCATTGGGTCTATACTTCTGCTGGTGGACTATATTTTTATTACTATCAATGGGTGTATACCTCTGCTGGTGGACTACATTTTTACTACTATCATTGGGTCTATACTTCTGCTGGTGGACTACATTTTTATTACTATCATTGGGTCTATACCTCTGCTGGTGGACTACATTTGTATTACTATCATTGGGTCTATACCTCTGCTGGTGGACTACATTTTTATTACTATCATTGGGTCTATACTTCTGCTGGTGGACTACATTTTTATTACTATCATTGGGTCTATACCTCTGCTGGTGGACTACATTTTTATTACTATCATTGGGTCTATGCTTCTGCTGGTGGACTACATTTTTATTAATATCATTGGGTCTATACTTCTGCTGGTGGACTACATTTTTATTACTATCATTGGGTCTATACTTCTGCTGGTGGACTACATTTGTATTACTATCATTGGGTCTATGCTTCTGCTGGTGGATTACATTTGTATTACTATCATTGGGTCTATACTTCTGCTGGTGGACTACATTTTTATTACTATCATTGGGTCTATACTTCTGCTGGTGGACTACATTTGTATTACTATCATTGGGTCTATGCTTCTGCTGGTGGATTACATTTGTATTACTATCATTGGGTCTATACTTCTGCTGGTGGACTACATTTTTATTACTATCATTGGGTCTATACTTCTGCTGGTGGACTACATTTTTATTAATATCATTGGGTCTATACTTCTGCTGGTGGACTACATTTTTATTACTATCATTGGGTCTATACCTCTGCTGGTGGACTACATTTTTATTATTATCATTGGGTCTATACTTCTGCTGGTGGACTACATTTTTATTACTATCATTGGGTCTATACTTCTGCTGGTGGACTACATTTTTATTACTATCATTGGGTCTATGCTTCTGCTGGTGGACTACATTTTTATTACTATCATTGGGTCTATACTTCTGCTGGTGGACTATATTTTTATTACTATCATTGGGTCTATACCTCTGCTGGTGGACTACATTTTTATTACTATCATTGGGTCTATACTTCTGCTGGTGGACTACATTTTTATTACTATCATTGGATCTATGCTTCTGCTGGTGGACTACATTTTTATTACTATCATTGGGTCTATACTTCTGCTGGTGGACTATATTTTTATTACTATTATTGGGTCTATACTTCTGCTGGTGGACTACATTTTTATTACTATCATTGGGTCTATGCTTCTGCTGGTGGACTACATTTTTATTACTATCATTGGGTCTATACTTCTGCTGGTGGACTATATTTTTATTACTATCATTGGGTGTATACCTCTGCTGGTGGACTACATTTTTATTACTATCATTGGGTCTATACTTCTGCTGGTGGACTACATTTTTATTACTATCATTGGGTCTATACCTCTGCTGGTGGACTACATTTTTATTACTATCATTGGGTCTATACTTCTGCTGGTGGACTACATTTTTATTACTATCATTGGGTCTACACTTCTGCTGGTGGACTACATTTTTATTACTATCATTGGGTCTATACTTCTGCTGGTGGACTACATTTTTATTACTATCATTGGGTCTATACTTCTGCTGGTGGACTACATTTTTATTACTATCATTGGGTCTATACTTCTGCTGGTGGACTATATTTGTATTACTATCATTGGGTCTATGCTTCTGCTGGTGGATTACATTTGTATTACTATCATTGGGTCTATACTTCTGCTGGTGGACTACATTTTTATTACTATCATTGGGTCTATACTTCTGCTGGTGGACTATATTTTTATTACTATCAATGGGTGTATACCTCTGCTGGTGGACTACATTTTTACTACTATCATTGGGTCTATACTTCTGCTGGTGGACTATATTTTTATTACTATCATTGGGTCTATACCTCTGCTGGTGGACTACATTTGTATTACTATCATTGGGTCTATACTTCTGCTGGTGGACTACATTTTTATTACTATCATTGGGTCTATACCTCTGCTGGTGGACTACATTTGTATTACTATCATTGGGTCTATACTTCTGCTGGTGGACTACATTTTTATTACTATCACTGGGTGTATACTTCTGCTGGTGGACTATATTTTTATTACTATCATTGGGTCTATACTTCTGCTGGTGGAATACATTTTTATTACTATCATTGGGTCTATGCTTCTGCTGGTGGACTACATTTTTATTACTATCATTGGGTCTATACTTCTGCTGGTGGACTATATTTTTATTACTATCAATGGGTGTATACCTCTGCTGGTGGACTACATCTTTACTACTATCATTGGGTCTATACTTCTGCTGGTGGACTACATTTTTATTACTATCATTGGGTCTATACCTCTGCTGGTGGACTACATTTGTATTACTATCATTGGGTCTATACTTCTGCTGGTGGACTACATTTTTATTACTATCATTGGGTCTATTCTTCTGCTGGTGGACTACATTTTTATTACTATCATTGGGTCTATACCTCTGCTGGTGGACTACATTTTTATTACTATCATTGGGTCTATGCTTCTGCTGGTGGACTACATTTTTATTAATATCATTGGGTCTATACTTCTGCTGGTGGACTACATTTTTATTACTATCATTGGGTCTATACTTCTGCTGGTGGACTACATTTGTATTACTATCATTGGGTCTATGCTTCTGCTGGTGGATTACATTTGTATTACTATCATTGGGTCTATACTTCTGCTGGTGGACTACATTTTTATTACTATCATTGGGTCTATACTTCTGCTGGTGGACTACATTTGTATTACTATCATTGGGTCTATGCTTCTGCTGGTGGATTACATTTGTATTACTATCATTGGGTCTATACTTCTGCTGGTGGACTACATTTTTATTACTATCATTGGGTCTATACTTCTGCTGGTGGACTACATTTTTATTAATATCATTGGGTCTATACTTCTGCTGGTGGACTACATTTTTATTACTATCATTGGGTCTATACCTCTGCTGGTGGACTACATTTTTATTACTATCATTGGGTCTATACTTCTGCTGGTGGACTACATTTTTATTACTATCATTGGGTCTATACTTCTGCTGGTGGACTACATTTTTATTTATATCATTGGGTCTATGCTTCTACTGGTGGACTACATTTTTATTACTATCATTGGGTCTATACTTCTGCTGGTGGACTATATTTTTATTACTATCATTGGGTCTATGCCTCTGCTGGTGGACTACATTTTTATTACTATCATTGGGTCTATACTTCTGCTGGTGGACTACATTTTTATTACTATCATTGGATCTATGCTTCTGCTGGTGGACTACATTTTTATTACTATCATTGGGTCTATACTTCTGCTGGTGGACTATATTTTTATTACTATTATTGGGTCTATACTTCTGCTGGTGGACTACATTTTTATTACTATCATTGGGTCTATGCTTCTGCTGGTGGACTACATTTTTATTACTATCATTGGGTCTATACTTCTGCTGGTGGACTATATTTTTATTACTATCATTGGGTGTATACCTCTGCTGGTGGACTACATTTTTATTACTATCATTGGGTCTATACTTCTGCTGGTGGACTACATTTTTATTACTATCATTGGGTCTATACCTCTGCTGGTGGACTACATTTTTATTACTATCATTGGGTCTATACTTCTGCTGGTGGACTACATTTTTATTACTATCAATGGGTCTATACTTCTGCTGGTGGACTACATTTTTATTACTATCATTGGGTCTATACTTCTGCTGGTGGACTACATTTTTATTACTATCATTGGGTCTATACTTCTGCTGGTGGACTACATTTTTATTACTATCATTGGGTCTATACTTCTGCTGGTGGACTATATTTGTATTACTATCATTGGGTCTATGCTTCTGCTGGTGGATTACATTTGTATTACTATCATTGGGTCTATACTTCTGCTGGTGGACTACATTTTTATTACTATCATTGGGTCTATACTTCTGCTGGTGGACTACATTTGTATTACTATCATTGGGTCTATGCTTCTGCTGGTGGATTACATTTGTATTACTATCATTGGGTCTATACTTCTGCTGGTGGACTACATTTTTATTACTATCATTGGGTCTATACTTCTGCTGGTGGACTACATTTTTATTAATATCATTGGGTCTATACTTCTGCTGGTGGACTACATTTTTATTACTATCATTGGGTCTATGCTTCTGCTGGTGGACTACCTTTTTATTATTGTCATTGGGTCTATACTTCTGCTGGTGGACTACATTTTTATTACTATCACTGGGTGTATATTTCTGCTGGTGGACTACATTTTTATTAATATCATTGGTTCTATACTTCTGCTGGTGGACTACATTTTTATTACTATCACTGGGTGTATACTTCTGCTGGTGGACTACATTTTTATTACTATCACTGGGTGTATATTTCTGCTGGTGGACTACATTTTTATTAATATCATTGGGTCTATACTTCTGCTGGTGAACTACATTTGTATTACTATCATTGGGTCTATACTTCTGTTGGTGGACTACATTTTTATTACTATCATTGGGTCTATACTTCTGCTGGTGGACTACATTTTTATTACTATCATTGGGTCTATACTTCTGCTGGTGGACTATATTTTTATTACTATCATTGGGTCTATGCTTCTGCTGGTGGACTACCTTTTTATTACTATCATTGGGTCTATACTTCTGCTGGTGGACTACATTTTTATTACTATCACTGGGTGTATACTTCTGCTGGTGGACTACATTTTTATTAATATCATTGGGTCTATGCTTCTGCTGGTGGACTACCTTTTTATTACTATCATTGGGTCTATACTTCTGCTGGTGGACTACATTTTTATTACTATCATTGGGTGTATACTTCTGTTGGTGGACTACATTTTTATTAATATCATTGGGTCTATACTTCTGCTGGTGGACTACATTTTTATTACTATCATTGGGTCTATACTTCTGCTGGTGGACTACATTTTTATTACTATCATTGGGTATATGCTTCTGCTGGTGGACTACATTTTTATTACTATCATTGGGTCTATACTTCTGCTGGTGGACTACATTTTTATTACTATCACTGGGTGTATACTTCTGCTGGTGGACTACATTTTTATTACTATCACTGGGTGTATACTTCTGCTGGTGGACTACATTTTTATTACTATCATTGGGTCTATACTTCTGCTGGTGAACTACATTTGTATTACTATCATTGGGTCTATACTTCTGCTGGTGGACTACATTTTTATTACTATCATTGGGTCTATGCTTCTGCTGGTGGACTACATTTTTATTACTATCATTGGGTCATACTTCTGCTGGTGGACTATATTTTTATTACTATCAATGGGTGTATACCTCTGCTGGTGGACTACATTTTTACTACTATCATTGGGTCTATACTTCTGCTGGTGGACTACATTTTTATTACTATCATTGGGTCTATACCTCTGCTGGTGGACTACATTTGTATTACTATCATTGGGTCTATACTTCTGCTGGTGGACTACATTTTTATTACTATCATTGGGTCTATACCTCTGCTGGTGGACTACATTTGTATTACTATCATTGGGTCTATACTTCTGCTGGTGGACTACATTTTTATTACTATCACTGGGTGTATACTTCTGCTGGTGGACTATATTTTTATTACTATCATTGGGTCTATACTTCTGCTGGTGGACTACATTTTTATTACTATCATTGGGTCTATGCTTCTGCTGGTGGACTACATTTTTATTACTATCATTGGGTCTATACTTCTGCTGGTGGACTATATTTTTATTACTATCAATGGGTGTATACCTCTGCTGGTGGACTACATTTTTACTACTATCATTGGGTCTATACTTCTGCTGGTGGACTACATTTTTATTACTATCATTGGGTCTATACCTCTGCTGGTGGACTACATTTGTATTACTATCATTGGGTCTATACTTCTGCTGGTGGACTACATTTTTATTACTATCATTGGGTCTATTCTTCTGCTGGTGGACTACATTTTTATTACTATCATTGGGTCTATACCTCTGCTGGTGGACTACATTTTTATTACTATCATTGGGTCTATGCTTCTGCTGGTGGACTACATTTTTATTAATATCATTGGGTCTATACTTCTGCTGGTGGACTACATTTTTATTACTATCATTGGGTCTATACTTCTGCTGGTGGACTACATTTGTATTACTTTCATTGGGTCTATGCTTCTGCTGGTGGATTACATTTGTATTACTATCATTGGGTCTATACTTCTGCTGGTGGACTACATTTTTATTACTATCATTGGGTCTATACTTCTGCTGGTGGACTACATTTGTATTACTATCATTGGGTCTATGCTTCTGCTGGTGGATTACATTTGTATTACTATCATTGGGTCTATACTTCTGCTGGTGGACTACATTTTTATTACTATCATTGGGTCTATACTTCTGCTGGTGGACTACATTTTTATTAATATCATTGGGTCTATACTTCTGCTGGTGGACTACATTTTTATTACTATCATTGGGTCTATACCTCTGCTGGTGGACTACATTTTTATTACTATAATTGGGTCTATACTTCTGCTGGTGGACTACATTTTTATTACTATCATTGGGTCTATACTTCTGCTGGTGGACTACATTTTTATTACTATCATTGAGTCTATGCTTCTGCTGGTGGACTACATTTTTATTACTATCATTGGGTCTATACTTCTGCTGGTGGACTATATTTTTATTACTATCATTGGGTCTATACCTCTGCTGGTGAACTACATTTGTATTACTATCATTGGGTCTATACTTCTGCTGGTGGACTACATTTTTATTACTATCATTGGGTATATGCTTCTGCTGGTGGACTACATTTTTATTACTATCATTGGGTCTATACTTCTGCTGGTGGACTACATTTTTATTACTATCACTGGGTGTATACTTCTGCTGGTGGACTACATTTTTATTACTATCATTGGGTGTATACTTCTGCTGGTGGACTACATTTTTATTACTATCATTGGGTCTATACTTCTGCTGGTGAATTACATTTGTATTACTATCATTGGGTCTATACTTCTGCTGGTGGACTACATTTTTATTACTATCATTGGGTCTATGCTTCTGCTGGTGGACTACATTTTTATTACTATCATTGGGTCTATACTTCTGCTGGTGGACTATATTTTTATTACTATCAATGGGTGTATACCTCTGCTGGTGGACTACATTTTTACTACTATCATTGGGTCTATACTTCTGCTGGTGGACTACATTTTTATTACTATCATTGGGTCTATACCTCTGCTGGTGGACTACATTTGTATTACTATCATTGGGTCTATACTTCTGCTGGTGGACTACATTTTTATTACTATCACTGGGTGTATACTTCTGCTGGTGGACTATATTTTTATTAATATCATTGGGTCTATACTTCTGCTGGTGGACTACATTTTTATTACTATCATTGGGTCTATGCTTCTGCTGGTGGACTACATTTTTATTACTATCATTGGGTCTATACTTCTGCTGGTGGACTATATTTTTATTACTATCAATGGGTGTATACCTCTGCTGGTGGACTACATTTTTACTACTATCATTGGGTCTATACTTCTGCTGGTGGACTACATTTTTATTACTATCATTGGGTCTATACCTCTGCTGGTGGACTACATTTGTATTACTATCATTGGGTCTATACTTCTGCTGGTGGACTACATTTTTATTACTATCATTGGGTCTATTCTTCTGCTGGTGGACTACATTTTTATTACTATCATTGGGTCTATACCTCTGCTGGTGGACTACATTTTTATTACTATCATTGGGTCTATGCTTCTGCTGGTGGACTACATTTTTATTAATATCATTGGGTCTATACTTCTGCTGGTGGACTACATTTTTATTACTATCATTGGGTCTATACTTCTGCTGGTGGACTACATTTGTATTACTATCATTGGGTCTATGCTTCTGCTGGTGGATTACATTTGTATTACTATCATTGGGTCTATACTTCTGCTGGTGGACTACATTTTTATTACTATCATTGGGTCTATACTTCTGCTGGTGGACTACATTTGTATTACTATCATTGGGTCTATGCTTCTGCTGGTCGATTACATTTGTATTACTATCATTGGGTCTATACTTCTGCTGGTGGACTACATTTTTATTACTATCATTGGGTCTATACTTCTGCTGGTGGACTACATTTTTATTAATATCATTGGGTCTATACTTCTGCTGGTGGACTACATTTTTATTACTATCATTGGGTCTATACCTCTGCTGGTGGACTACATTTTTATTACTATCATTGGGTCTATACTTCTGCTGGTGGACTACATTTTTATTACTATCATTGGGTCTATACTTCTGCTGGTGGACTACATTTTTATTACTATCATTGGGTCTATGCTTCTGCTGGTGGACTACATTTTTATTACTATCATTGGGTCTATACTTCTGCTGGTGGACTATATTTTTATTACTATGATTAGGTCTATACCTCTGCTGGTGGACTACATTTTTATTAATATCATTGGGTCTATACTTCTGCTGGTGGACTACATTTTTATTACTATCATTGGATCTATGCTTCTGCTGGTGGACTACATTTTTATTACTATCATTGGGTCTATACTTCTGCTGGTGGACTATATTTTTATTACTATCATTGGGTGTATACCTCTGCTGGTGGACTACATTTTTATTACTATCACTGGGTGTATACTTCTGCTGGTGGACTATATTTTTATTAATATCATTGGGTTTATACTTCTGCTGGTGGACTACATTTTTATTACTATCATTGGGTCTATACTTCTGCTGGTGGACTATATTTTTATTACTATTATTGGGTCTATACTTCTGCTGGTGGACTACATTTTTATTACTATCATTGGGTCTATGCTTCTGCTGGTGGACTACATTTTTATTACTATCATTGGGTCTATACTTCTGCTGGTGGACTATATTTTTATTACTATCATTGGGTGTATACCTCTGCTGGTGGACTACATTTTTATTACTATCATTGGGTCTATACTTCTGCTGGTGGACTACATTTTTATTACTATCATTGGGTCTATACCTCTGCTGGTGGACTACATTTTTATTACTATCATTGGGTCTATACTTCTGCTGGTGGACTACATATTTATTACTATCAATGGGTCTATACTTCTGCTGGTGGACTACATTTTTATTACTATCATTGGGTCTATACTTCTGCTGGTGGACTACATTTTTATTACTATCATTGGGTCTATACTTCTGCTGGTGGACTACATTTTTATTACTATCATTGGGTCTATACTTCTGCTGGTGGACTATATTTGTATTACTATCATTGGGTCTATGCTTCTGCTGGTGGATTACATTTGTATTACTATCATTGGGTCTATACTTCTGCTGGTGGACTACATTTTTATTACTATCATTGGGTCTATACTTCTGCTGGTGGACTACATTTGTATTACTATCATTGGGTCTATGCTTCTGCTGGTGGATTACATTTGTATTACTATCATTGGGTCTATACTTCTGCTGGTGGACTACATTTTTATTACTATCATTGGGTCTATACTTCTGCTGGTGGACTACATTTTTATTAATATCATTGGGTCTATACTTCTGCTGGTGGACTACATTTTTATTACTATCATTGGGTCTATGCTTCTGCTGGTGGACTACCTTTTTATTACTATCATTGGGTCTATACTTCTGCTGGTGGACTATATTTTTATTACTATCACTGGGTGTATACTTCTGCTGGTGGACTACATTTTTATTAATATCATTGGTTCTATACTTCTGCTGGTGGACTACATTTTTATTACTATCACTGGGTGTATACTTCTGCTGGTGGACTACATTTTTATTACTATCACTGGGTGTATATTTCTGCTGGTGGACTACATTTTTATTAATATCATTGGGTCTATACTTCTGCTGGTGAACTACATTTGTATTACTATCATTGGGTCTATACTTCTGCTGGTGGACTACATTTTTATTACTATCATTGGGTCTATACTTCTGCTGGTGGACTACATTTTTATTACTATCATTGGGTCTATACTTCTGCTGGTGGACTATATTTTTATTACTATCATTGGGTCTATGCTTCTGCTGGTGGACTACATTTTTATTACTATCATTGGGTCTATGCTTCTGCTGGTGAACTACATTTGTATTACTATCATTGGGTCTATACTTCTGTTGGTGGACTACATTTTTATTACTATCATTGGGTCTATACTTCTGCTGGTGGACTATATTTTTATTACTATCATTGGGTCTATACTTCTGCTGGTGGACTATATTTTTATTACTATCATTGGGTCTATGCTTCTGCTGGTGGACTACCTTTTTATTACTATCATTGGGTCTATACTTCTGCTGGTGGACTACATTTTTATTACTATCACTGGGTGTATACTTCTGCTGGTGGACTACATTTTTATTAATATCATTGGGTCTATGCTTCTGCTGGTGGACTACCTTTTTATTACTATCATTGGGTCTATACTTCTGCTGGTGGACTACATTTTTATTACTATCATTGGGTGTATACTTCTGTTGGTGGACTACATTTTTATTAATATCATTGGGTCTATACTTCTGCTGGTGGACTACATTTTTATTACTATCATTGGGTCTATACTTCTGCTGGTGGACTACATTTTTATTACTATCATTGGGTATATGCTTCTGCTGGTGGACTACATTTTTATTACTATCATTGGGTCTATACTTCTGCTGGTGAACTACATTTGTATTACTATCATTGGGTCTATACTTCTGCTGGTGGACTACATTTTTATTACTATCATTGGGTCTATACTTCTGCTGGTGGACTACATTTACATTACTATCATTGGGTCTATACTTCTGCTGGTGGACTACATTTTTATTACTATCATTGGGTCTATACTTCTGCTGGTGGACTACATTTTTATTACTATCATTGGGTCTATACTTCTGCTGGTGGACTACATTTTTTATTACTATCATTGGGTCTATACTTCTGCTGGTGGACTACATTTTTATTACTATCATTGGGTCTATACTTCTGCTGGTGGACTACATTTTTATTACTATCATTGGGTCTATATTTCTGCTGGTGAACTACATTTACATTACTATCATTGGGTCTATGCTTCTGCTGGTGGACTACATTTGTATTACTATCATTGGGTCTATACTACTGCTGGTGGACTACATTTTTATTACTATCAGTGGGTCTATACTTCTGCTGGTGGACTACATTTTTATTACTACCATTGGGTCTATACTTCTGCTGGTGGACTACATTTTTATTACTATCATTGGGTCTATGCTTCTGCTGGTGGACTACATTTTTATTACTATCATTGGGTCTGTACTTCTGTTGGTAGACTACATTTACATAACTATCATTGGGTGTATACTTCTGCTGGTTGACTACATTTTTATTACTATCATTGGGTCTATACTTCTGCTGGTGGACTACATTTACATTACTATCATTGGGTGTATACTTCTGCTGGTGGACTACATTTTTATTACTATCATTGGGTCTATACTTCTGCTGGTGGACTACATTTTTATTACTATCATTGGGTCTATACCTCTGCTGGTGGACTACATTTTTTATTACTATCATTGGGTTTATACTTCTGCTGGTGGACTACATTTTTACTACTATCATTGGGTCTATACTTCTGCTGGTGGACTACATTTTTAATACTATCATTGGGTCTATACTTCTGCTGGTGGACTACATTTTTATTACTATCATTGGGTCTATACTTCTGCTGGTGGACTATATTTTTATTACTATCATTGGGTCTCTGCTGGTGGACTACATTTGTATTACTATCATTGGGTCTATACTTCTGCTGGTGGACTACATTTTCATTACTATCATTGGGTCTATACCTCTGCTGGTGGACTACATTTTTATTACTATCATTGGGTCTATACTTCTGCTGGTGGACTATTAGTCCCTGGAAGGCATCATCTGACGAGTTGCCAGTGCTTCCGCAATGACATAGTTTATTAGATATATTTGAAATTTAGAGTTCCTAAATCACATAATTTATTAAAACTGAGGTCAATCTGCCTTGGGCATAGGTACCATAACTTAAGTAGATGTTGGCTATCCTGTTTATGCCAAAAAGTTTTCTTGCTAAAAGACTTTATAAAATTATTTAGCTTTCCAATCTTTTGACTAAGAGTGTACCTGATGAAGGTTATTCCAGATACATGTTATGCTCATTTAATTAGATATTTACTCTTCATTTCAGTAAAGTTAATCTAACTTCACATTTCAGAAACTACTGTATCTTGGGTAATTATTTTTTTATTAGGATTATTCCATGCACAAAATATCATTACTTAATTTTTGATCAACAAAATAAGTTTTGGTGAAGGAAGTCCAAGAATATATTAAGTTCTAAAATGGCAAATTAAAACAATATAAAAGATATGTCTTTACAATGACCATACTTACTAATACATGAATCAACAGGTAGAACTGGTGTCCATACATTTGTTGAATGACAATCATATATCTTTGTTTTTTTTCCATCATTGAAGATGTATCCACTATCACAGGTTACATTGCAACTTATGTTACCAGAGGTACATACAATGCTACCATTAGCAACACTCGTAGGGAAGGACTCTCTAAAACATGCATCAGCTAAAGGAAAGATAAACATGAAAAAATAATAAATGTCAGATAAGCACTATAATCAGAATGGCAAAGGTTCTCCATCTTTACAACCGTCTTAAATAGTCTTTATTTGTTAGTGAGTTGTCGGGTGTTCAATGCTCAAATATCAACTTTTGAGTTAATGTCATGCATAGAACAAATAACATGATGATACATTAACCTGCTTTGTACTAAAATAACATGTTGAGCTGGATTACTTTTTTACATACTACTCGCTCACTGAAACAGCAGTCCATGGATAGACATGGAACTCCAATTGGACAAATTAGCCTGACTGTGAGCCAATTAATCTTTGCTCTTACTAACTAAGACACATAATCCTGGCTGCGAATCAAACAATCTTTTCTGTTACTGACTAAGACACATAATCCTGGCTGAGAATCAAACAATCTTTGCTCTTACTAACCTCAGTCACATACACCTGACTGTGAGACAAGCAATCTTTGCTCTTACTAACTCCAGTCACATACACCTGACTGTGAGACAAGCAATCTTTGCTCTTACTAACCCCAGTCACATAAACCTGACTGTGAAACAAGCAATCTTTGCTCTTACTAACCTCAGTCACATAAACCTGACTGTGAGACAAGTAATCTTTGCTCTTACTAACTCCAGTCACATATACCTGACTGTGAGACAAGCAATCTTTGCTCTTACTAACCCCAGTCACATAAACCTGACTGTGAGACAAGCAATCTTTGCTCTTACTAACCTCAGTCATATAAACCTGACTGTGAGACAAGCAATCTTTGCTCTTACTAACTCCAGTCACATATACCTGACTGTGAGACAAGCAATCTTTGCTCTTACTAACCCCAGTCACATAAACCTGACTGTGAGACAAGTAATCTTTGCTCTTACTAACCCCAGTCACATAAACCTGACTGTGAGACAAGCAATCTTTGCTCTTACTAACTCCAGTCACATATACCCGACTGTGAGACAAGCAATCTTTGCTCTTACTAACCCCAGTCACATAAACCTGACTGTGAGACAAGTAATCTTTGCTCTTACTAACCCCAGTCACATAAACCTGACTGTGAGACAAGTAATCTTTGCTCTTACTAACTCCAGTCACATATACCTGACTGTGAGCCAATTAATCTTTGCTCTTACTAACTAAGACACATAATCCTGGCTGCGAATCAAACAATCTTTTCTGTTACTGACTAAGACACATAATCCTGGCTGAGAATCAAACAATCTTTGCTCTTACTAACCTCAGTCACATACACCTGACTGTGAGACAAGCAATCTTTGCTCTTACTAACCTCAGTCACATAAACCTGACTGTGAGACAAGCAATCTTTGCTCTTACTAACCCCAGTCACATAAACCTGACTGTGAGACAAGTAATCTTTGCTCTTACTAACCCCAGTCACATAAACCTGACTGTGAGACAAGCAATCTTTGCTCTTACTAACCTCAGTCACATAAACCTGACTGTGAGACAAGCAATCTTTGCTCTTACTAACCTCAGTCACATAAACCTGACTGTGAGACGAGCAATCTTTGCTCTTACTAACCTCAGTCACATAAACCTGACTGTGAGACAAGCAATCTTTGCTCTTACTAACCTCAGTCACATAAACCTGATTGTGAGACAAGCAATCTTTGCTCTTACTAACTCCAGTCACATAAACCTGACTGTGAGACAAGCAATCTTTGCTCTTACTAACCACAGTCACATAAACCTGACTGTGAGACAAGTAATCTTTGCTCTTACTAACCTCAGTCACATAAACCTGACTGTGAGACAAGCAATCTTTGCTCTTACTAACCCCAGTCACATAAACCTGACAGTGAGACAAGCAATCTTTGCTCTTACTAACCTCAGTCACATAAACCTGACTGTGAGACAAGCAATCTTTGCTCTTACTAACCTCAATCACATAAACCTGACTGTGAGACAAGCAATCTTTGCTCTTACTAACCTCAGCCACATAAACTTCACTGTCAGACAAGCAATCTTTGCTCTTACTAACCCCAGTCACATAAACCTGACTGTGAGACAAGCAATCTTTGCTCTTACTAACCCCAGTCACATAAACCTGACTGCGAGACAAGCAATCTTTGCTCTTACTAACCTCAGCCACATAAACCTGACTTGCGAGACAAGCAATCTTTGCTCTTACTAACCTCAGTCACATAAACCTGACTGTGAGACAAGCAAGCTTTGCTCTTACTAACCTCAGTCACATAAACCTGACTGTGAGACAAGCAATCTTTGCTCTTACTAACCCCAGTCACATAAACCTGACTGTGAGACAAGCAATCTTTGCTCTTACTAACCTCAGTCACATAAACCTGACTGTGAGACAAGCAATCTTTGCTCTTACTAACCTCAGTCACATAAACCTGACTGCAAGACAAGCAATCTTTGCTCTTACTAACCTCAGTCACATAAACCTGACTGTGAGACAAGCAATCTTTGCTCTTACTAACTCCAGTCACATACACCTGACTGTGAGACAAGCAATCTTTGCTCTTACTAACCTCAGTCACATAAACCTGACTGTGAGACAAGCAATCTTTGCTCTTACTAACCTCAGTCACAATAAACCTGACTGTGAGACAAGCAATCTTTGCTCTTACTTACCCCAGTCACATAAACCTGACTGCAAGACAAGCAATCTTTGCTCTTACTAACCTCAGTCAAATAAACCTGACTGTGAGACAAGCAATCTTTGCTCTTACTAACCCTAGTCACATAAACCTGACTTGCGAGACAAGCAATTTTTGCTCTTACTAACCCCAGTTACATAAACCTGACTTGCGAGACAAGCAATCTTTGCTCTTACTAACCTCAGTCACATAAACCTGACTGTGAGACAAGCAATCTTTGCTCTTACTAACCTCAGTCACATAAACCTGACTGTGAGACAAGCAATCTTTGCTCTTACTAACCTCGGTCACATAAACCTGACTGTCAGACAAGCAATCTTTGCTCTTACTAACCTCGGTCACATAAACCTGACTGTGAGACAAGCAATCTTTGCTCTTACTAACCTCAGTCACATAAACCTGACTGCAAGACAAGCAATCTTTGCTCTTACTAACCTCAGTCACATAAACCTGACTGTGAGACAAGCAATCTTTGCTCTTACTAACTCCAGTCACATACACCTGACTGTGAGACAAGCAATCTTTGCTCTTACTAACCTCAGTCACATAAACCTGACTGTGAGACAAGCAATCTTTGCTCTTACTAACCTCAGTCACAATAAACCTGACTGTGAGACAAGCAATCTTTGCTCTTACTTACCCCAGTCACATAAACCTGACTGCAAGACAAGCAATCTTTGCTCTTACTAACCTCAGTCAAATAAACCTGACTGTGAGACAAGCAATCTTTGCTTTTACTAACCCTAGTCACATAAACCTGACTTGCGAGACAAGCAATCTTTGCTCTTACTAACCCCAGTCACATAAACCTGACTTGCGAGACAAGCAATCTTTGCTCTTACTAACCTCAGTCACATAAACCTGACTGTGAGACAAGAAATCTTTGCTCTTACTAACTCCAGTCACATAAACCTGACTGTGAGACAAGCAATCTTTGCTCTTACTAACCCCAGTCACATAAACCTGACTTGCGAGACAAGCAATCTTTGCTCTTACGAACCGCAGTCACATAAACCTGACTGTGAGACAAGCAATCTTTGCTCTTACTAACCTCAGTCACATAAACCTGACTGTGAGACAAGTAATCTTTGCTCTTACTAACCTCAGTCACATAAACCAGACAGTGAGACAAGCAATCTTTGCTCTTACTAACCCCAGTCACATAAACCTGACTGCAAGACAAGCAATCTTTGCTCTTACTAACCCCAGTCACATAAACCTGACTGTGAGACAAGTAATCTTTGCTCTTACTAACCCCAGTCACATAAACCTGACTGCAAGACAAGCAATCTTTGCTCTTACTAACCTCAGTCACATAAACCTGACTGCAAGACAAGCAATCTTTGCTCTTACTAACCTCAGTCACATAAACCTGACTGTCAGACAAGCAATCTTTGCTCTTACTAACCCCAGTCACATAAACCTGACTGTGAGACAAGCAATCTTTGCTCTTACTAACCTCAGTCACATAAACCTGACTGTGAGACAAGCAATCTTTGCTCTTACTAACCTCAGTCACATAAACCTGACTGCAAGACAAGCAATCTTTGCTCTTACTAACCTCAGTCACATAAACCTGACTGTGAGACAAGCAATCTTTGCTCTTACTAACTCCAGTCACATACACCTGACTGTGAGACAAGCAATCTTTGCTCTTACTAACCTCAGTCACATAAACCTGACTGTGAGACAAGCAATCTTTGCTCTTACTAACCTCAGTCACAATAAACCTGACTGTGAGACAAGCAATCTTTGCTCTTACTTACCCCAGTCACATAAACCTGACTGCAAGACAAGCAATCTTTGCTCTTACTAACCTCAGTCAAATAAACCTGACTGTGAGACAAGCAATCTTTGCTCTTACTAACCCTAGTCACATAAACCTGACTTACGAGACAAGTAATCTTTGCTCTTACTAACCCCAGTCACATAAACCTGACTTGCGAGACAAGCAATCTTTGCTCTTACTAACCTCAGTCACATAAACCTGACTGTGAGACAAGCAATCTTTGCTCTTACTAACCTCAGTCACATAAACCTGACTGTGAGACAAGCAATCTTTGCTCTTACTAACCTCGGTCACATAAACCTGACTGTCAGACAAGCAATCTTTGCTCTTACTAACCTCAGTCACATAAACCTGACTGTGAGACAAGCAATCTTTGCTCTTACTAACCTCAGTCACATAAACCTGACTGCAAGACAAGCAATCTTTGCTCTTACTAACCTCAGTCACATAAACCTGACTGTGAGACAAGCAATCTTTGCTCTTACTAACTCCAGTCACATACACCTGACTGTGAGACAAGCAATCTTTGCTCTTACTAACCTCAGTCACATAAACCTGACTGTGAGACAAGCAATCTTTGCTCTTACTAACCTCAGTCACAATAAACCTGACTGTGAGACAAGCAATCTTTGCTCTTACTTACCCCAGTCACATAAACCTGACTGCAAGACAAGCAATCTTTGCTCTTACTAACCTCAGTCAAATAAACCTGACTGTGAGACAAGCAATCTTTGCTCTTACTAACCCTAGTCACATAAACCTGACTTGCGAGACAAGCAATCTTTGCTCTTACTAACCCCAGTCACATAAACCTGACTTGCGAGACAAGCAATCTTTGCTCTTACTAACCTCAGTCACATAAACCTGACTGTGAGACAAGCAATCTTTGCTCTTACTAACTCCAGTCACATAAACCTGACTGTGAGACAAGCAATCTTTGCTCTTACTAACCCCAGTCACATAAACCTGACTTGCGAGACAAGCAATCTTTGCTCTTACGAACCGCAGTCACATAAACCTGACTGTGAGACAAGCAATCTTTGCTCTTACTAACCTCAGTCACATAAACCTGACTGTGAGACAAGTAATCTTTGCTCTTACTAACCTCAGTCGCATAAACCAGACAGTGAGACAAGCAATCTTTGCTCTTACTAACCCCAGTCACATAAACCTGACTGCAAGACAAGCAATCTTTGCTCTTACTAACCCCAGTCACATAAACCTGACTGTGAGACAAGTAATCTTTGCTCTTACTAACCCCAGTCACATAAACCTGACTGCAAGACAAGCAATCTTTGCTCTTACTAACCTCAGTCACATAAACCTGACTGCAAGACAAGCAATCTTTGCTCTTACTAACCTCAGTCACATAAACCTGACTGTCAGACAAGCAATCTTTGCTCTTACTAACCTCAGTCACATAAACCTGACTATGAGACAAGCAATCTTTGCTCTTACTAACCTCAGTCACATAAACCTGACTGTGAGACAAGTGATCTTTGCTCTTACTAACCTCAGTCACATAAACCTGACTGTCAGACAAGCAATCTTTGCTCTTACTAACCCCAGTCACATAAACCTGACTATGAGACAAGCAATCTTTGCTCTTACTAACCTCAGTCACATAAACCTGACTGTGAGACAAGCAATCTTTGCTCTTACTAACCTTAGTCACATAAACCTGACTGTCAGACAAGCAATCTTTGCTCTTACTAACCTCAGTCACATAAACCTGACTGTGAGACAAGCAATCTTTGCTCTTACTAACCTCAGTCACATAAACCTGACTGTCAGACAAGCAATCTTTGCTCTTACTAACCCCAGTCACATAAACCTGACTATGAGACAAGCAATCTTTGCTCTTACTAACCTCAGTCACATAAACCTGACTGTGAGTCAAGCAATCTTTGCTCTTACTAACCTCAGTCACATAAACCTGACTGTCAGACAAGCAATCTTTGCTCTTACTAACCTCAGTCACATAAACCTGACTGTGAGACAAGCAATCTTTGCTCTTACTAACCTCAGTCACATAAACCTGACTGTCAGGCAAGCAATCTTTGCTCTTACTAACCCCAGTCACATAAACCTGACTGTGAGACAAGCAATCTTTGCTCTTACTAACCCCAGTCACATAAACCTGACTGTGAGACAAGTAATCTTTGCTCTTACTAACATCAGTCACATAAACCTGACAGTGAGACAAGTAATCTTTGCTCTTACTAACCTCAGTCAAATAAACCTGACTGTCAGACAAGCAATCTTTGCTCTTACTAACCCCTGTCACATAAACCTGACTGTGAGACAAGCAATCTTTGCTCTTACTAACCCCAGTCACATAAACCTGACTGTGAGACAAGCAATCTTTGCTCTTACTAACCTCAGTCACATAAACCTGACTGTGAGACAAGCAATCTTTGCTCTTACTAACCTCAGTCACATAAACCTGACTGTGAGACAAGCAATCTTTGCTCTTACTAACCTCAGTCACATAAACCTGACTGTGAGACAAGCAATCTTTGCTCTTACTTACCTCAGTCACATAAACCTGATTGTGAGACAAGTAATCTTTGCTCTTACTAACCTCAGTCACATAAACCTGACTGTGAGACAAGTAATCTTTGCTCTTACTAACCTCAGTCACATAAACCTGACTGTGAGACAAGCAATCTTTGCTCTTACTAACCTCAGTCACATAAACCTGACTGTCAGACAAGCAATCTTTGCCCTTACTAACCCCAGTCACATAAACCTGACTCTGAGACAAGCAATCTTTGCTCTTACTAACCTCAGTCACATAAACCTGACTGTGAGACAAGCAATCTTTGCTCTTACTAACTCCAGTCACATAAACCTGACTGTGAGACAAGCAATCTTTGCTCTTACTAACCCCAGTCACATAAACCTGACTGTGAGACAAGCAATCTTTGCTCTTACTAACCCCAGTATCATAAACCTGACTGTGAGACAAGTAATCTTTGCTCTTACTAACCTCAGTCACATAAACCTGACTGTGAGACAAGTAATCTTTGCACTTACTAACCTCAGTCACATAAAGCTGACTGTCAGACAAGCAATCTTTGCTCTTACTAACCCCAGTCACATAAACTTGACTGTGAGACAAGCAATCTTTGCTCTTACTAACCTCAGTCACATAAACCTGACTGTGAGACAAGCAATCTTTGCTCTTACTAACCTCAGTCACATACACCTGATTGTGAGACAAGTAATCTTTGCTCTTACTAACCTCAGTCACATAAACCTGACTGTGAGACAAGTAATCTTTGCTCTTACTAACCTCAGTCACATAAACCTGACTGTCAGACAAGCAATCTTTGCTCTTACTAACCTCAGTCACATAAACCTGACTGTCAGACAAGCAATCTTTGCTCTTACTAACCCCAGTCACATAAACCTGACTGTGAGACAAGCAATCTTTGCTCTTACTAACTCCAGTCACATAAACCTGACTGTGAGACAAGCAATCTTTGCTCTTACTAACCTCAGTCACATAAACCTGACTGTCAGACAAGCATTCTTTGCTCTTACTAACTCCAGTCACATAAACCTTACTGTGAGACAAGCAATCTTTGCTCTTACTAACCCCAGTCACATAAACCTGACTGTGAGACAAGCAATCTTTGCTCTTACTAACCCCAGTCACATAAACCTGACTGTGAGACAAGTAATCTTTGCTCTTACTAACCTCAGTCACATAAACCTGACTGTGAGACAAGTAATCTTTGCACTTACTAACCTCAGTCACATAAACCTGACTGTCAGACAAGCAATCTTTGCTCTTACTAACCCCAGTCACATAAACCTGACTGTGAGACAAGCAATCTTTGCTCTTACTAACCTCAGTCACATAAACCTGACTGTGAGACAAGCAATCTTTGCTCTTACTAACCTCAGTCACATAAACCTGATTGTGAGACAAGTAATCTTTGCTCTTACTAACCTCAGTCACATAAACCTGACTGTGAGACAAGTAATCTTTGCTCTTACTAACCTCAGTCACATAAACCTGACTGTCAGACAAGCAATCTTTGCTCTTACTAACCTCAGTCACATAAACCTGACTGTCAGACAAGCAATCTTTGCTCTTACTAACCCCAGTCACATAAACCTGACTGTGAGACAAGCAATCTTTGCTCTTACTAACCTCAGTCACATAAACCTGACTGTGAGACAAGCAATCTTTGCTCTTACTAACTCCAGTCACATAAACCTGACTGTGAGACAAGCAATCTTTGCTCTTACTAACCACAGTCACATAAACCTGACTGTGAGACAAGCAATCTTTGCTCTTACTAACCCCAGTCACATAAACCTGACTGTGAGACAAGTAATCTTTGCTCTTACTAACCTCAGTCACATAAACCTGACTGTGAGACAAGTAATATTTGCTCTTACTAACCTCAGTCACATAAACCTGACTGTCAGACAAGCAATCTTTGCTCTTACTAACACCAGTCACATAAACCTGACTGCGAGACAAGCAATCTTTGCTCTTACTAACCCCGTTCACATAAACCTGACTGCGAGACAAGCAATCTTTGCTCTTACTAACCCCGTTCACATAAACCTGACTGTCAGACAAGCCATCTTTGCTCTTACTAACTAAGACACATAATCCTGGCTGAGAGTCAAGCAATCTTTGCTGTTACTAACTAAGACACATAATCCTGGCTGAAAATCAAGCAACCTTTGCTCTTACTAACTAAGACACATAAACCTGACTGAGAGTGAAGCAATCTTTCCTGTTACTAACTAAGAAACATAATCCTGGCTGAGAGTCAAGCAATATTTGCTGTTACTAACTAAGACACATAATCCTGGCTGAGAGTCAAGCAATCTTTGCTCTTACTAACTAAGACACATAATCCTGGCTGAGAGTCAAGCAATCTTTGCTCTTACTAACTAAGACACGTAATCCTGGCTGAGAGTCAAGCAATCTTTGCTGTTACTAACTAAGACATATATTCCTGGCTGAGAATGAAGCAATCTTTGTTGCTACTAACTAAGACACATAATCCTGGCTGAGAGTCAAGCAATCTTTGCTGTTACTAACTAAGACACATAATCCTGGCTGAGAGTCAAGCAATCTTTGCTCTTACTAACTAAGACACATAAACCTGGCTGAGAGACAAGCAATCTTTGCTGTTACTAACTAAGACACATAATCCTGGCTGAGAGTCAAGCAATCTTTGTTGTTACTAAATAAGACATATATTCCTGGCTGAGAATGAAGCAATCTTTGCTGCTACTAACTAAGACACATAATCCTGGCTGAGAATCAAGCAATCTTTGCTCTTACTAACTAAGAAACATAATCCTGGCTGAGAGTCAAGCAATCTTTGCTTTTTACTAACTAAGAAACATAAACCTGACTGAGAATCAAACAATCTATGCTGTTACTAACTAAGACAAATAATCCTGGCTGAGAGTCAAGCAATCTTTGTTTTTTACTAACTAAGACACATAAACCTGGCTGAGAAACAAGCAATCTTTGCTGTTACTAACTAAGACACATAATCCTGGCTGAGAGTCAAGCAATATTTGCTGTTACTAACTAAGACACATAATCCTGGCTGAGAGTCAAGCAATCTTTGCTGTTACTAACTAAGACACATAAACCTGGCTGAGAGACAAGCAATCTTTGCTGTTACTAACTTAGGACACATATAAACCTCACTGCGAGACGAGCAATCTTTGCTCTTACTAACCCCAGTCACATAAACCTGACTGCGAGACAAGAGCAATCTTTGCTCTTACTAACCCCAGTCACATAAACCTGACTGTGAGACAAGCAATCTTTGCTCTTACTAACCCCAGTCACATAAACCTGACTGCGAGACAAGCAATATTTGCTCTTACTAACCCCAGTCACATAAACCTGACTGTGAGCCAAGCAATCTTTGCTCTTACTAACCTCAGTCACATAAATCTGACTGTGAGACAAGTAATCTTTGCTCTTACTAACTCCAGTCACATAAACCTGACTGTGAGCCAAGCAATCTTTGCTCTTACTAACTCCAGTCACATAAACCTGAATGCGAGACAAGCAATCTTTGCTCTTACTAACTCCAGTCACATAAACCTGACTGTGAGACAAGCAATCTTTGCTCTTACTAACCCCGGTCACATAAACCGGACTGTGAGACAAGCAATCTTTGCTCTTACTAACCTCAGTCACATAAACCTGACTGTGAGCCAAGCAATCTTTGCTCTTACTAACCCCAGTCACATAAACCTGACTGTGAGACAAGCAATCTTTGCTCTTACTAACCCCAGTTACATAAACTTGACTGCGAGACAAGCAATCTTTGCTCTTACTAACTCCAGTCACATAAACCTGACTGTGAGACAAGCAATATTTGCTCTTACTAACCCCAGTCACATAATCCTGACTGCGAGACAAGCAATCTTTGCTCTTACTAACCCCAGTCACATAAACCTGACTGCGAGACAAGCAATCTTTGCTCTTACTAACCTCAGTCACATAAATCTGACTGCGAGACAAGCAATCTTTGCTCTTACTAACCCCAGTCACATAAACCTGACTGTGAGACAAGCAATCTTTGCTCTTACTAACTCCAGTCACATAAACCTGACTGCGAGACAAGCAATCTTTGCTCTTACTAACTCCAGTCACATAAACCTGACTGTGAGACAAGCAATCTTTGCTCTTACTAACCCCAGTCACATAAACCTGACTGTGAGACAAGTAATCTTTGCTCTTACTAACCTCAGTCACATAAACCTGACTGTGAGACAAGTAATCTTTGCTCTTACTAACCTCAGTCACATAAACCTGACTGTCAGACAAGCAATCTTTGCTCTTACTAACACCAGTCACATAAACCTGACTGTGAGACAAGCAATCTTTGCTCTTACTAACCCCGGTCACATAAACCTGACTGAGAGACAAGCAATCTTTGCTCTTACTAACCTCAGTCACATAAACCTGACTGTGAGACAAGCAATCTTTGCTCTTACTAACCTCAGTCACATAAACCTGACTGTGAGACAAGCAGTCTTTGCTCTTACTAACCTCAGTCACATAAACCTGACTGTCAGACAAGCCATCTTTGCTCTTACTAACTAAGACACATAATCCTGGCTGAGAGTCAAGCAATCTTTGCTGTTACTAACTAAGAAACATAATCCTGGCTGAGAGTCAAGCAATCTTTGCTGTTACTAACTAAGACACATAATCCTGGCTGAGAGTCAAGCAATCTTTGCTCTTACTAACTAAGACACATAATCCTGGCTGAGAGTCAAGCAATCTTTGCTCTTACTAACTAAGACACGTAATCCTGGCTGAGAGTCAAGCAATCTTTGCTCTTACTAACTAAGACACATAATCCTGGCTGAGAGTCAAGCAATCTTTGCTGTTACTAACTAAGACATATATTCCTGGCTGAGAATGAAGCAATCTTTGTTGCTACTAACTAAGACACATAATCCTGGCTGAGAGTCAAGCAATCTTTGCTGTTACTAACTAAGACACATAATCCTGGCTGAGAGTCAAGCAATCTTTGCTCTTACTAACTAAGACACATAAACCTGGCTGAGAGACAAGCAATCTTTGCTGTTACTAACTAAGACACATAATCCTGGCTGAGAGTCAAGCAATCTTTGTTGTTACTAAATAAGACATATATTCCTGGCTGAGAATGAAGCAATCTTTGCTGCTACTAACTAAGACACATAATCCTGGCTGAGAATCAAGCAATCTTTGCTCTTACTAACTAATAAACATAATCCTGGCTGAGAGTCAAGCAATCTTTGCTTTTTACTAACTAAGACACATAAACCTGACTGAGAATCAAACAATCTATGCTGTTACTAACTAAGACACATAATCCTGGCTGAGAGTCAAGCAATCTTTGCTGTTACTAACTAAGACACATAAACCTGGCTGAGAGACAAGCAATCTTTGCTGTTACTAACTAAGACACATAATCCTGGCTGAGAGTCAAGCAATCTTTGCTGTTACTAACTAAGACACATAAACCTGACTGTGAGACAAGCAATCTTTGCTCTTACTAACCCCAGTTACATAAACTTGACTGCGAGACAAGCAATCTTTGCTCTTACTAACTCCAGTCACATAAACCTGACTGTGAGACAAGCAATATTTGTTCTTACTAACCCCAGTCACATAATCCTGACTACGAGACAAGCAATCTTTGCTCTTACTAACCCCAGTCACATAAACCTGACTGCGAGACAAGCAATCTTTGCTCTTACTAACCCCAGTCACATAAATCTGACTGCGAGACAAGCAATCTTTGCTCTTACTAACCCCAGTCACATAAACCTGACTGTGAGCCAAGCAATCTTTGCTCTTACTAACTCCAGTCACATAAACCTGACTGCGAGACAAGCAATCTTTGCTCTTACTAACTCCAGTCACATAAACCTGACTGTGAGACAAGCAATCTTTGCTCTTACTAACCCCAGTCACATAAACCTGACTGTGAGACAAGCAATCTTTCCTCTTACTAACCCCAGTCACATAAACCTGACTGTGAGACAAGTAATCTTTGCTCTTACTAACCTCAGTCACATAAACCTGACTGTGAGACAAGTAATCTTTGCTCTTACTAACCTCAGTCACATAAACCTGACTGTGAGACAAGCAATCTTTGCTCTTACTAACACCAGTCACATAAACCTGACTGTGAGACAAGCAATCTTTGCTCTTACTAACCCCGGTCACATAAACCTGACTGAGAGACAAGCAATCTTTGCTCTTACTAACCCCAGTCACATAAACCTGACTGAGACAAGCAATCTTTGCTCTTACTAACCTCAGTCACATAAACCTGACTGTGAGACAAGCAGTCTTTGCTCTTACTAACCTGTCACATAAACCTGACTGTCAGACAAGCCATCTTTGCTCTTACTAACTAAGACACATAATCCTGGCTGAGAGTCAAGCAATCTTTGCTGTTACTAACTAAGAAACATAATCCTGGCTGAGAGTCAAGCAATCTTTGCTGTTACTAACTAAGACACATAATCCTGGCTGAGAGTCAAGCAATCTTTGCTCTTACTAACTAAGACACATAATCCTGGCTGAGAGTCAAGCAATCTTTGCTCTTACTAACTAAGACACATAATCCTGGCTGAGAGTCAAGCAATCTTTGCTGTTACTAACTAAGACATATATTCCTGGCTGAGAATGAAGCAATCTTTGTTGCTACTAACTAAGACACATAATCCTGGCTGAGAGTCAAGCAATCTTTGCTGTTACTAACTAATACACATAATCCTGGCTGAGAGTCAAGCAATCTTTGCTCTTACTAACTAAGACACATAAACCTGGCTGAGAGACAAGCAATCTTTGCTCTTACTAACTAAGACACATAATCCTGGCTGAGAGTCAAGCAATCTTTGTTGTTACTAAATAAGACATATATTCCTGGCTGAGAATGAAGCAATCTTTGCTGCTACTAACTAAGACACATAATCCTGGCTGAGAATCAAGCAATCTTTGCTCTTACTAACTAATAAACATAATCCTGGCTGAGAGTCAAGCAATCTTTGCTTTTTACTAACTAAGACACATAAACCTGACTGAGAATCAAACAATCTATGCTGTTACTAACTAAGACACATAATCCTGGCTGAGAGTCAAGCAATCTTTGCTGTTACTAACTAAGACACATAAACCTGGCTGAGAGACAAGCAATCTTTGCTGTTACTAACTAAGACACATATTCCTGGCTGAGAGTCAAGCAATCTTTGCTGTTACTAACTAAGACACATAATCCTGGCTGAGAGTCAAGCAATCTTTGCTGTTACTAACTAAGACACATAAACCTGGCTGAGAGACAAGCAATCTTTGCTGTTACTAACTTAGGACACATATAAACCTCACTGCGAGACGAGCAATCTTTGCTCTTACTAACCCCAGTCACATAAACCTGACTGCGAGACAAGCAATCTTTGCTCTTACTAACCTCAGTCACATAAACCTGACTGTGAGACAAGCAATCTTTGCTCTTACTAACCCCAGTCACATAAACCTGTCTGCGAGACAAGCAATATTTGCTCTTACTAACCCCAGTCACATAAACCTGACTGTGAGCCAAGCAATCTTTGCTCTTACTAACCTCAGTCACATAAACCTGACTGTGAGACAAGTAATCTTTGCTCTTACTAACTCCAGTCACATAAACCTGACTGCGAGACAAGCAATCTTTGCTCTTACTAACCCCAGTCACATAAACCTGACTGTGAGCCAAGCAATCTTTGCTCTTACTAACTCCAGTCACATAAACCTGACTGCGAGACAAGCAATCTTTGATCTTACTAACTCCAGTCACATAAACCTGACTGTGAGATAAGCAATCTTTGCTCTTACTAACCCCGGTCACATAAACCGGACTGTGAGACAAGCAATCTTTGCTCTTACTAACCTCAGTCACATAAACCTGACTGTGAGCCAAGCAATCTTTGCTCTTACTAACCCCAGTCACATAAACCTGACTGAGACAAGCAATCTTTGCTCTTACTAACCCCAGTTACATAAACTTGACTGCGAGACAAGCAATCTTTGCTCTTACTAACTCCAGTCACATAAACCTGACTGTGAGACAAGCAATCTTTGCTCTTACTAACACTGGTCACATAGACCTGACTGTGAGCCAAGCAATCTTTGCTCTTACTAACCCCAGTTACATAAACCTGACTGTGAGACAAGCAATCTTTGCTCTTACTAACCTCAGTCACATAAACCTGACTGTGAGACAAGCAGTCTTTGCTCTTACTAACCTCAGTCACATAAACCTGACTGTCAGACAAGCCATCTTTGCTCTGACTAACTAAGACACATAATCCTGGCTGAGAGTCAAGCAATCTTTGCTGTTACTAACTAAGAAACTTAATCCTGGCTGAGAGTCAAGCAATCTTTGCTGTTACTAACTAAGACACATAATCCTGGCTGAGAGTCAAGCAATCTTTGCTCTTACTAACTAAGACACATAATCCTGGCTGAGAGTCAAGCAATCTTTGCTCTTACTAACTAAGACACGTAATCCTGGCTGAGAGTCAAGCAATCTTTGCTGTTACTAACTAAGACATATATTCCTGGCTGAGAATGAAGCAATCTTTGTTGCTACTAACTAAGACACATAATCCTGGCTGAGAGTCAAGCAATCTTTGCTGTTACTAACTAAGACACATAATCCTGGCTGAGAGTCAAGCAATCTTTGCTCTTACTAACTAAGACACATAAACCTGGCTGAGAGACAAGCAATCTTTGCTGTTACTAACTAAGACACATAATCCTGGCTGAGAGTCAAGCAATCTTTGTTGTTATTAAATAAGACATATATTCCTGGCTGAGAATGAAGCAATCTTTGCTGCTACTAACTAAGACACATAATCCTGGCTGAGAATCAAGCAATCTTTGCTCTTACTAACTAAGAAACATAATCCTGGCTGAGAGTCAAGCAATCTTTGCTTTTTACTAACTAAGACACATAAACCTGACTGAGAATCAAACAATCTATGCTGTTACTAACTAAGACACATAATCCTGGCTGAGAGTCAAGCAATCTTTGCTGTTACTAACTAAGACACATAAACCTGGCTGAGAGACAAGCAATCTTTGCTGTTACTAACTAAGACACATAATCCTGGCTGAGAGTCAAGCAATCTTTGCTGTTACTAACTAAGACACATAATCCTGGCTGAGAGTCAAGCAATCTTTGCTCTTACTAACTAAGACACATAAACCTGGCTGAGAGACAAGCAATCTTTGCTGTTACTAACACATATAAACCTCACTGCGAGACGAGCAATCTTTGCTCTTACTAACCCCAGTCACCTAAACCTGACTGCGAGACAAGCAATCTTTGCTCTTACTAACCCCAGTCACATAAACCTGACTGTGAGACAAGCAATCTTTCCTCTTACTAACCCCAGTCACATAAACCTGACTGCGAGACAAGCAATATTTGCTCTTACTAACCCCAGTCACATAAACCTGACTGTGAGCCAAGCAATCTTTGCTCTTACTAACCTCAGTCACATAAACCTGACTGTGAGACAAGTAATCTTTGCTCTTACTAACTCCAGTCACATAAACCTGACTGCGAGACAAGCAATCTTTGCTCTTACTAACTCCAGTCACATAAACCTGACTGTGAGCCAAGCAATCTTTGCTCTTACTAACTCCAGTCACATAAACCTGACTGCGAGACAAGCAATCTTTGCTCTTACTAACTCCAGTCACATAAACCTGACTGTGAGACAAGCAATCTTTGCTCTTACTAACCCCGGTCACATAAACCGGACTGTGAGACAAGCAATCTTTGCTCTTACTAACCTCAGTCACATAAACCTGACTGTGAGCCAAGCAATCTTTGCTCTTACTAACCCCAGTCACATAAACCTGTCTGCGAGACAAGCAATATTTGCTCTTACTAACCCCAGTCACATAAACCTGACTGTGAGCCAAGCAATCTTTGCTCTTACTAACCTCAGTCACATAAACCTGACTGTGAGACAAGTAATCTTTGCTCTTACTAACTCCAGTCACATAAACCTGACTGCGAGACAAGCAATCTTTGCTCTTACTAACCCCAGGCACATAAACCTGACTGTGAGCCAAGCAATCTTTGCTCTTACTAACTCCAGTCACATAAACCTGACTGCGAGACAAGCAATCTTTGCTCTTACTAACTCCAGTCACATAAACCTGACTGTGAGACAAGCAATCTTTGCTCTTACTAACCCCGGTCACATAAACCGGACTGTGAGACAAGCAATCTTTGCTCTTACTAACCTCAGTCACATAAACCTGACTGTGAGCCAAGCAATCTTTGCTCTTACTAACCCCAGTCACATAAACCTGACTGTGAGACAAGCAATCTTTGCTCTTACTAACCCCAGTTACATAAACTTGACTGCGAGACAAGCAATCTTTGCTCTTACTAACTCCAGTCACATAAACCTGACTGTGAGACAAGATATATTTGCTCTTACTAACCCCAGTCACATAATCCTGACTGCGAGACAAGCAATCTTTGCTCTTACTAACCCCAGTCACATAAACCTGACTGCGAGACAAGCAATCTTTGCTCTTACTAACCCCAGTCACATAAATCTGACTGCGAGACAAGCAATCTTTGCTCTTACTAACCCCAGTCACATAAACCTGACTGTGAGCCAAGCAATCTTTGCTCTTACTAACTCCAGTCACATAAACCTGACTGCGAGACAAGCAATCTTTGCTCTTACTAACTCCAGTCACATAAACCTGACTGTGAGACAAGCAATCTTTGCTCTTACTAACCTCGGTCACATAAACCTGACTGTGAGCCAAGCAATCTTTGCTCTTACTAACCCCAGTCACATAAACCTGACTGTGAGACAAGCAATCTTTGCTCTTACTAACCTCAGTCACATAAACCTGACTGTGAGACAAGCAGTCTTTGCTCTTACTAACCTCAGTCACATAAACCTGACTGTCAGACAAGCCATCTTTGCTCTTACTAACTAAGACACATAATCCTGGCTGAGAGTCAAGCAATCTTTGCTGTTACTAACTAAGAAACATAATCCTGGCTGAGAGTCAAGCAATCTTTGCTGTTACTAACTAAGACACATAATCCTGGCTGAGAGTCAAGCAATCTTTGCTCTTACTAACTAAGACACATAATCCTGGCTGAGAGTCAAGCAATCTTTGCTCTTACTAACTAAGACACGTAATCCTGGCTGAGAGTCAAGCAATCTTTGCTGTTACTAACTAAGACATATATTCCTGGCTGAGAATGAAGCAATCTTTGTTTCTACTAACTAAGACACATAATCCTGGCTGAGAGTCAAGCAATCTTTGCTGTTACTAACTAAGACACATAATCCTGGCTGAGAGTCAAGCAATCTTTGCTCTTACTAACTAAGACACATAAACCTGGCTGAGAGACAAGCAATCTTTGCTGTTACTAACTAAGACACATAATCCTGGCTGAGAGTCAAGCAATCTTTGTTGTTACTAAATAAGACACATATTCCTGGCTGAGAATGAAGCAATCTTTGCTGCTACTAACTAAGACACATAATCCTGGCTGAGAATCAAGCAATCTTTGCTCTTACTAACTAAGAAACATAATCCTGGCTGAGAGTTAAGCAATCTTTGCTTTTTACTAACTAAGACACATAAACCTGACTGAGAATCAAACAATCTATGCTGTTACTAACTAAGACACATAATCCTGGCTGAGAGTCAAGCAATCTTTGCTGTTACTAACTAAGACACATAAACCTGGCTGAGAGACAAGCAATCTTTGCTGTTACTAACTAAGACACATAATCCTGGCTGAGAGTCAAGCAATCTTTGCTGTTACTAACTAAGACACATAATCCTGGCTGAGAGTCAAGCAATCTTTGCTGTTACTAACTAAGACACATAAACCTGGCTGAGAGACAAGCAATCTTTGCTGTTACTAACTTAGGACACATATAAACCTCACTGCGAGACGAGCAATCTTTGCTCTTACTAACCCCAGTCACATAAACCTGACTGCGAGACAAGCAATCTTTGCTCTTACTAACCCCAGTCACATAAACCTGACTGTGAGACAAGCAATCTTTGCTCTTACTAACCCCAGTCACATAAACCTGACTGCGAGACAAGCAATATTTGCTCTTACTAATCCCAGTCACATAAACCTGACTGTGAGCCAAGCAATCTTTGCTCTTACTAACTCCAGTCACATAAACCTGACTGTGAGACAAGTAATCTTTGCTCTTACTAACTCCAGTCACATAAACCTGACTGCGAGACAAGCAATCTTTGCTCTTACTAACCCCAGTCACATAAACCTGACTGTGAGCCAAGCAATCTTTGCTCTTACTAACTCCAGTCACATAAACCTGACTGCGAGACAAGCAATCTTTGCTCTTACTAACTCCAGTCACATAAACCTGACTGTGAGACAAGCAATCTTTGCTCTTACTAACCCCGGTCACATAAACCGGACTGTGAGACAAGCAATCTTTGCTCTTACTAACCTCAGTCACATAAACCTGACTGTGAGCCAAGCAATCTTTGCTCTTACTAACACCAGTCACATAAACCTGACTGTGAGACAAGCAATCTTTGCTCTTACTAACCCCAGTTACATAAACTTGACTGCGAGACAAGCAATCTTTGCTCTTACTAACTCCAGTCACATAAACCTGACTGTGAGACAAGCAATATTTGCTCTTACTAACCCCAGTCACATAATCCTGACTGCGAGACAAGCAATCTTTGCTCTTACTAACCCCAGTCACATAAACCTGACTGCGAGACAAGCAATCTTTGCTCTTACTAACCCCAGTCACATAAATCTGACTGCGAGACAAGCAATCTTTGCTCTTACTAACCCCAGTCACATAAACCTGACTGTGAGCCAAGCAATCTTTGCTCTTACTAACTCCAGTCACATAAACCTGACTGCGAGACAAGCAATCTTTGCTCTTACTAACTCCAGTCACATAAACCTGACTGTGAGACAAGCAATCTTTGCTCTTACTAACCCCGGTCACATAAACTTGACTGTGAGCCAAGCAATCTTTGCTCTTACTAACCCCAGTCACATAAACCTGACTGTGAGACAAGCAATCTTTGCTCTTACTAACCCCAGTTACATAAACTTGACTGCGAGACAAGCAATCTTTGCTCTTACTAACTCCAGTCACATAAACCTGACTGTGAGACAAGCAATATTTGCTCTTACTAACCCCAGTCACATAATCCTGACTGCGAGACAAGCAATCTTTGCTCTTACTAACCTCAATCACATAAACCTGACTGTGAGACAAGCAATATTTGCTCTTACTAATCCTAGTCACATAAACCTGACTGCGAGACAAGCAATCTTTGCTCTTACTAACCTCAGTCACATAAACCTGACTGTGAGACAAGTAATCTTTGCTCTTACTAACCCCAGTCACATAATCCTGACTGTGAGACAAGCAATCTTTGCTCTTACTAACCTCAGTCACATAAACCTGACTGTGAGACAAGCAATCTTTGCTGTTACTAAACTCAGTCACAAAAACCTGACTGCGAGACAAGCAATCTTTGCTCTTACTAACCTCAGTCACATAAACCTGACTGTCAGACAAGCAATCTTTGCTCTTACTAACCTCAGTCACATAATCCTGACTGTGAGACAAGCAATCTTTGCTCTTACTAACCCCAGTCACATAAACCTGACTGTGAGACAAGCAATCTTTGCTCTTACTAACCTCAGTCATATAAACCTGACTGTGAGACAAGCAATCTTTGCTCCTACTAACCTCAGTCACATAATCCTGACTGCGAGACAAGCAATCTTCGCTCTTACTAACCTCAGTCACATAATCCTGACTGTGAGACAAGCAATCTTTGCTCTTACTAACCCCAGTCACATAAACCTGACTGTGAAACAAGCAATCTTTGCTCTTACTAACCTCAGTCACATAAACCTGACTGTGAGACAAGCAATCTTTGCTCTTACTAACTCCAGTCACATAAACTTGACTGCGAGACAAGCAATCTTTGCTCTTACTAACCTCAGTCACATAAAATTGACTGCGAGACAAGCAATCTTTGCTCTTACTAACCTCAGTCACATAAACCTGACTGCAAGACAAGCAATCTTTGCTCTTACTAACCCCAGTCACATAAACCTGACTGTGAGACAAGCAATCTTTGCTCTTACTAACCCCAGTCACATAAACTTGACTGCGAGACAAGCAATCTTTGCTCTTACTAACCTCAGTCACATAAACCTGACTGCGAGACAAGCAATCTTTGCTCTTACTAACCTCAGTCACATAAACCTGGCTGCAAGACAAGCAATCTTTGCTCTTACTAACCTCAGTCACATAAACATGACTGCAAGACAAGCAATCTTTGCTCTTACTAACCCCAGTCACATAAACCTGACTGTGAGACAAGCAATCTTTGCTCTTACTAACCTCAGTCACATAAACCTGACTGTCAGACAAGCAATCTTTGCTCTTACTAACCCCAGTCACATAAACCTGACTCTGAGACAAGCAATCTTTGCTCTTACTAACCTCAGTCACATAAACCTGACTGTGAGACAAGCAATCTTTGCTCTTACTAACTCCAGTCACATAAACCTGACTGTGAGACAAGCAATCTTTGCACTTACTAACCTCAGTCACATAAACCTGACTGTCAGACAAGCAATCTTTGCTCTTACTAACCCCAGTCACATAAACCTGACTGTGAGACAAGCAATCTTTGCTCTTACTAACCTCAGTCACATAAACCTGACTGTGAGACAAGCAATCTTTGCTCTTACTAACCTCAGTCACATAAACCTGATTGTGAGACAAGCAATCTTTGCTCTTACTAACCTCAGTCACATAAACCTGACTGTGAGACAAGTAATCTTTGCTCTTACTAACCTCAGTCACATAAACCTGACTGTCAGACAAGCAATCTTTGCTCTTACTAACCTCAGTCACATAAACCTGACTGTCAGACAAGCAATCTTTGCTCTTACTAACCCCAGTCACATAAACCTGACTGTGAGACAAGCAATCTTTGCTCTTACTAACCTCAGTCACATAAACCTGACTGTGAGACAAGCAATCTTTGCTCTTACTAACTCCAGTCACATAAACCTGACTGTGAGACAAGCAATCTTTGCTCTTACTAACCCCAGTCACATAAACCTGACTGTGAGACAAGCAATCTTTGCTCTTACTAACCCCAGTCACATAAACCTGACTGTGAGACAAGTAATCTTTGCTCTTACTAACCTCAGTCACATAAACCTGACTGTGAGACAAGTAATATTTGCTCTTACTAACCTCAGTCACATAAACCTGACTGTCAGACAAGCAATCTTTGCTCTTACTAACACCAGTCACATAAACCTGACTGTGAGACAAGCAATCTTTGCTCTTACTAACCCCGTTCACATAAACCTGACTGAGAGACAAGCAATCTTTGCTCTTACTAACCCCAGTCACATAAACCTGACTGTGAGACAAGCAATCTTTGCTCTTACTAACCTCAGTCACATAAACCTGACTGTGAGACAGGCAGTCTTTGCTCTTACTAACCTCAGTCACATAAACCTGACTGTCAGACAAGCCATCTTTGCTCTTACTAACTAAGACACATAATCCTGGCTGAGAGTCAAGCAATCTTTGCTGTTACTAACTAAGACACATAATCCTGGCTGAGAGTCAAGCAATCTTTGCTCTTACTAACTAAGACACATAATCCTGGCTGAGAGTCAAGCAATCTTTGCTCTTACTAACTAAGACACGTAATCCTGGCTGAGAGTCAAGCAATCTTTGCTGTTACTAACTAAGACATATATTCCTGGCTGAGAATGAAGCAATCTTTGTTGCTACTAACTAAGACACATAATCCTGGCTGAGAGTCAAGCAATCTTTGCTGTTACTAACTAAGACACATAATCCTGGCTGAGAGTCAAGCAATCTTTGCTCTTACTAACTAAGACACATAAACCTGGCTGAGAGACAAGCAATCTTTGCTGTTACTAACTAAGACACATAATCCTGGCTGAGAGTCAAGCAATCTTTGTTGTTACTAAATAAGACATATATTCCTGGCTGAGAATGAAGCAATCTTTGCTGCTACTAACTAAGACACATAATCCTGGCTGAGAATCAAGCAATCTTTGCTCTTACTAACTAAGAAACATAATCCTGGCTGAGAGTCAAGCAATCTTTGCTTTTTACTAACTAAGACACATAAACCTGACTGAGAATCAAACAATCTATGCTGTTACTAACTAAGACACATAATCCTGGCTGAGAGTCAAGCAATCTTTGCTGTTACTAACTAAGACACATAAACCTGGCTGAGAGACAAGCAATCTTTGCTGTTACTAACTAAGACACATAATCCTGGCTGAGAGTCAAGCAATCTTTGCTGTTACTAACTAAGACACATAATCCTGGCTGAGAGTCAAGCAATCTTTGCTGTTACTAACTAAGACACATAAACCTGGCTGAGAGACAAGCAATCTTTGCTGTTACTAACTTAGGACACATATAAACCTCACTGCGAGACGAGCAATCTTTGCTCTTACTAACCCCAGTCACATAAACCTGACTGCGAGACAAGCAATCTCTGCTCTTACTAACCCTAGTCACATAAACCTGACAGTGAGACAAGCAATCTTTGCTCTTACTAACCCCAGTCACATAAACCTGTCTGCGAGACAAGCAATATTTGCTCTTACTAACCCCAGTCACATAAACCTGACTGTGAGCCAAGCAATCTTTGCTCTTACTAACCTCAGTCACATAAACCTGACTGTGAGACAAGTAATCTTTGCTCTTACTAACTCCAGTCACATAAACCTGACTGCGAGACAAGTAATCTTTGCTCTTACTAACCCCAGTCACATAAACCTGACTGTGAGCCAAGCAATCTTTGCTCTTACTAACTCCAGTCACATAAACCTGACTGCGAGACAAGCAATCTTTGCTCTTACTAACTCCAGTCACATAAACCTGACTGTGAGACAAGCAATCTTTGCTCTTACTAACCCCGGTCACATAAACCGGACTGTGAGACAAGCAATCTTTGCTCTTACTAACCTCAGTCACATAAACCTGACTGTGAGCCAAGCAATCTTTGCTCTTACTAACCCCAGTCACATAAACCTGACTGTGAGACAAGCAATCTTTGCTCTTACTAACCCCAGTTACATAAACTTGACTGCGAGACAAGCAATCTTTGCTCTTACTAACCCCGGTCACATAAACCTGACTGTGAGCCAAGCAATCTTTGCTCTTACTAACTCCAGTCACATAAACCTGACTGTGAGACAAGCAATCTTTGCTCTTACTAACCTCAGTCACATAAACCTGACTGTCAGACAAGCCATCTTTGCTCTTACTAACTAAGACACATAATCCTGGCTGAGAGTCAAGCAATCTTTGCTGTTACTAACTAAGAAACATAATCCTGGCTGAGAGTCAAGCAATCTTTGCTGTTACTAACTAAGACACATAATCCTGGCTGAGAGTCAAGCAATCTTTGCTCTTACTAACTAAGACACATAATCCTGGCTGAGAGTCAAGCAATCTTTGCTCTTACTAACTAAGACACGTAATCCTGGCTGAGAGTCAAGCAATCTTTGCTGTTACTAACTAAGACATATATTCCTGGCTGAGAATGAAGCAATCTTTGTTGTTACTAACTAAGACACATAATCCTGGCTGAGAGTCAAGCAATCTTTGCTGTTACTAACTAAGACACATAATCCTGGCTGAGAGTCAAGCAATCTTTGCTCTTACTAACTAAGACACATAAACCTGGCTGAGAGACAAGCAATCTTTGCTCTTACTAACTAAGACACATAATCCTGGCTGAGAGTCAAGCAATCTTTGTTGTTACTAAATAAGACATATATTCCTGGCTGAGAATGAAGCAATCTTTGCTGCTACTAACTAAGACACATAATCCTGGCTGAGAATCAAGCAATCTTTGCTCTTACTAACTAAGAAACATAATCCTGGCTGAGAGTCAAGCAAACTTTGCTTTTTACTAACTAAGACACATAAACCTGACTGAGAATCAAACAATCTATGCTGTTACTAACTAAGACACATAATCCTGGCTGAGAGTCAAGCAATCTTTGCTGTTACTAACTAAGACACATAAACCTGGCTGAGAGACAAGCAATCTTTGCTGTTACTAACTAAGACACATAATCCTGGCTGAGAGTCAAGCAATCTTTGCTGTTACTAACTAAGACACATAATCCTGGCTGAGAGTCAAGCAATCTTTGCTGTTACTAACTAAGACACATAAACCTGGCTGAGAGACAAGCAATCTTTGCTGTTACTAACTTAGGACATATATAAACCTCACTGCGAGACGAGCAATCTTTGCTCTTACTAACCCCAGTCACATAAACCTGACTGCGAGACAAGCAATCTTTGCTCTTACTAACCCCAGTCACATAAACCTGACTGTGAGACAAGCAATCTTTGCTCTTACTAACACCCAGTCACATAAACCTGACTGCGAGACAAGCAATATTTGCTCTTACTAACCCCAGTCACATAAACCTGACTGTGAGCCAAGCAATCTTTGCTCTTACTAACCCCAGTCACATAAACCTGACTGTGAGACAAGCAATCTTTGCTCTTACTAACCCCAGTTACATAAACTTGACTGCGAGACAAGCAATCTTTGCTCTTACTAACTCCAGTCACATAAACCTGACTGTGAGACAAGCAATATTTGCTCTTACTAACCCCAGTCACATAATCCTGACTGCGAGACAAGCAATCTTTGCTCTTACTAACCCCAGTCACATAAACCTGACTGCGAGACAAGCAATCTTTGCTCTTACTAACTCCAGTCACAGAAATCTGACTGCGAGACAAGCAATCTTTGCTCCTACTAACCCCAGTCACATAAACCTGACTGTGAGCCAAGCAATCTTTGCTCTTACTAACTCCAGTCACATAAACCTGACTGCGAGACAAGCAATCTTTGCTCTTACTAACTCCAGTCACATAAACCTGACTGTGAGACAAGCAATCTTTGCTCTTACTAACCCCAGTCACATAAACCTCACTGTGAGCCAAGCAATTTTTGCTCTTACTAACCCCAGTCACATAAACCTGACTGTGAGACAAGCAATCTTTGCTCTTACTAACCCCAGTTACATAAACTTGACTGTGAGACAAGCAATCTTTGCTCTTACTAACTCCAGTCACATAAACCTGACTGTGAGACAAGCAATATTTGCTCTTACTAACCCCAGTCACATAATCCTGACTGCGAGACAAGCAATCTTTGCTCTTACTAACCTCAGTCACATAAACCTGACTGTGAGACAAGCAATATTTGCTCTTACTAATCCTAGTCACATAAACCTGACTGCGAGACAAGCAATCTTTGCTCTTACTAACCTCAGTCACATAAACCTGACTGTGAGACAAGTAATCTTTGCTCTAACTAACCTCAGTCACATAATCATGACTGTGAGACAAGCAATCTTTGCTCTTACTAACCTCAGTCACATAAACCTGACTGTGAGACAAGCAATCTTTGCTCTTACTAACCTCAGTCACATAAACCTGACTGTCAGACAAGCAATCTTTGCTCTTACTAACCCCAGTCACATAAACCTGACTGTGAGACAAGCAATCTTTGCTCTTACTAACCTCAGTCACATAAACCTGACTGTGAGACAAGCAATCTTTGCTCTTACTAACTCCAGTCACATAAACCTGACTGTGGGACAAGCAATCTTTGCTCTTACTAACTCCAGTCACATAAACCTGACTGTGAGACAAGTAATCTTTGCTCTTACTAACCTCAGTCACATAAACCTGACTGTGAGACAAGTAATCTTTGCTCTTACTAACCTCAGTCACATAAACCTGACTGTGAGACAAGCAATCTTTGCTCTTACTAACCTCAGTCACATAAACCTGACTGTCAGACAAGCAATCTTTGCTCTTACTAACCCCAGTCACATAAACCTGACTCTGAGACAAGCAATCTTTGCTCTTACTAACCTCAGTCACATAAACCTGACTGTGAGACAAGCAATCTTTGCTCTTACTAACTCCAGTCACATAAACCTGACTGTGAGACAAGCAATCTTTGCACTTACTAACCTCAGTCACATAAACCTGACTGTCAGACAAGCAATCTTTGCTCTTACTAACCCCAGTCACATAAACCTGACTGTGAGACAAGCAATCTTTGCTCTTACTAACCTCAGTCACATAAACCTGACTGTGAGACAAGCAATCTTTGCTCTTACTAACCTCAGTCACATAAACCTGATTGTGAGACAAGTAATCTTTGCTCTTACTAACCTCAGTCACATAAACCTGACTGTGAGACAAGTAATCTTTGCTCTTACTAACCTCAGTCACATAAACCTGACTGTCAGACAAGCAATCTTTGCTCTTACTAACCTCAGTCACATAAACCTGACTGTCAGACAAGCAATCTTTGCTCTTACTAACCCCAGTCACATAAACCTGACTGTGAGACAAGCAATCTTTGCTCTTACTAACCTCAGTCACATAAACCTGACTGTGAGACAAGCAATCTTTGCTCTTACTAACTCCAGTCACATAAACCTGACTGTGAGACAAGCAATCTTTGCTCTTACTAACCCCAGTCACATAAACCTGACTGTGAGACAAGCAATCTTTGCTCTTACTAACCCCAGTCACATAAACCTGACTGTGAGACAAGTAATCTTTGCTCTTACTAACCTCAGTCACATAAACCTGACTGTGAGACAAGTAATATTTGCTCTTACTAACCTCAGTCACATAAACCTGACTGTCAGACAAGCAATCTTTGCTCTTACTAACACCAGTCACATAAACCTGACTGTGAGACAAGCAATCTTTGCTCTTACTAACCCCGTTCACATAAACCTGACTGAGAGACAAGCAATCTTTGCTCTTACTAACCCCAGTCACATAAACCTGACTGTGAGACAAGCAATCTTTGCTCTTACTAACCTCAGTCACATAAACCTGACTGTGAGACAGGCAGTCTTTGCTCTTACTAACCTCAGTCACATAAACCTGACTGTCAGACAAGCCATCTTTGCTCTTACTAACTAAGACACATAATCCTGGCTGAGAGTCAAGCAATCTTTGCTGTTACTAACTAAGACACATAATCCTGGCTGAGAGTCAAGCAATCTTTGCTCTTACTAACTAAGACACATAATCCTGGCTGAGAGTCAAGCAATCTTTGCTCTTACTAACTAAGACATGTAATCCTGGCTGAGAGTCAAGCAATCTTTGCTGTTACTAACTAAGACATATATTCCTGGCTGAGAATGAAGCAATCTTTGTTGCTACTAACTAAGACACATAATCCTGGCTGAGAGTCAAGCAATCTTTGCTGTTACTAACTAAGACACATAATCCTGGCTGAGAGTCAAGCAATCTTTGCTCTTACTAACTAAGACACATAAACCTGGCTGAGAGACAAGCAATCTTTGCTGTTACTAACTAAGACACATAATCCTGGCTGAGAGTCAAGCAATCTTTGTTGTTACTAAATAAGACATATATTCCTGGATGAGAATGAAGCAATCTTTGCTGCTACTAACTAAGACACATAATCCTGGCTGAGAGTCAAGCAATCTTTCCTTTTTACTAACTAAGACACATAAACCTGACTGAGAATCAAACAATCTATGCTGTTACTAACTAAGACACATAAACCTGGCTGAGAGACAAGCAATCTTTGCTGTTACTAACTAAGACACATAATCCTGGCTGAGAGTCAAGCAATCTTTGCTGTTACTAACTAAGACACATAATCCTGGCTGAGAGTCAAGCAATCTTTGCTGTTACTAACTAAGACACATAAACCTGGCTGAGAGACAAGCAATCTTTGCTGTTACTAACTTAGGACACATATAAACCTCACTGCGAGACGAGCAATCTTTGCTCTTACTAACCCCAGTCACATAAACCTGACTGCGAGACAAGCAATCTTTGCTCTTACTAACCCTAGTCACATAAACCTGACTGTGAGACAAGCAATCTTTGCTCTTACTAACCCCAGTCACATAAACCTGTCTGCGAGACAAGCAATATTTGCTCTTACTAACCCCAGTCACATAAACCTGACTGTGAGCCAAGCAATCTTTGCTCTTACTAACCTCAGTCACATAAACCTGACTGTGAGACAAGTAATCTTTGCTCTTACTAACTCCAGTCACATAAACCTGACTGCGAGACAAGTAATCTTTGCTCTTACTAACCCCAGTCACATAAACCTGACTGTGAGCCAAGCAATCTTTGCTCTTACTAACTCCAGTCACATAAACCTGACTGCGAGACAAGCAATCTTTGCTCTTACTAACTCCAGTCACATAAACCTGACTGTGAGACAAGCAATCTTTGCTCTTACTAACCCCAGTCACATAAACCGGACTGTGAGACAAGCAATCTTTGCTCTTACTAACCTCAGTCACATAAACCTGACTGTGAGCCAAGCAATCTTTGCTCTTACTAACCCCAGTCACATAAACCTGACTGTGAGACAAGCAATCTTTGCTCTTACTAACCCCAGTTACATAAACTTGACTGCGAGACAAGCAATCTTTGCTCTTACTAACTCCAGTCACATAAACCTGACTGTGAGACAAGCAATATTTGCTCTTACTAACCCCAGTCACATAATCCTGACTGCGAGACAAGCAATCTTTGCTCTTACTAACCCCAGTCACATAAACCTGACTGCGAGACAAGCAATCTTTGCTCTTACTAACCCCAGTCACATAAATCTGACTGCGAGACAAGCAATCTTTGCTCTTACTAACCCCAGTCACATAAACCTGACTGTGAGCCAAGCAATCTTTGCTCTTACTAACTCCAGTCACATAAACCTGACTGCGAGACAAGCAATCTTTGCTCTTACTAACTCCAGTCACATAAACCTGACTGTGAGACAAGCCATCTTTGCTCTTACTAACCCCGGTCACATAAACCTGACTGTGAGCCAAGCAATCTTTGCTCTTACTAACCCCAGTCACATAAACCTGACTGTGAGACAAGCAATCTTTGCTCTTACTAACCTCAGTCACATAAACCTGACTGTCAGACAAGCCATCTTTGCTCTTACTAACTAAGACACATAATCCTGGCTGAGAGTCAAGCAATCTTTGCTGTTACTAACTAAGAAACATAATCCTGGCTGAGAGTCAAGCAATCTTTGCTGTTACTAACTAAGACACATAATCCTGGCTGAGAGTCAAGCAATCTTTGCTCTTACTAACTAAGACACATAATCCTGGCTGAGAGTCAAGCAATCTTTGCTCTTACTAACTAAGACACGTAATCCTGGCTGAGAGTCAAGCAATCTTTGCTGTTACTAACTAAGACATATATTCCTGGCTGAGAATGAAGCAATCTTTGTTGTTACTAACTAAGACACATAATCCTGGCTGAGAGTCAAGCAATCTTTGCTGTTACTAACTAAGACACATAATCCTGGCTGAGAGTCAAGCAATCTTTGCTCTTACTAACTAAGACACATAAACCTGGCTGAGAGACAAGCAATCTTTGCTCTTACTAACTAAGACACATAATCCTGGCTGAGAGTCAAGCAATCTTTGTTGTTACTAAATAAGACATATATTCCTGGCTGAGAATGAAGCAATCTTTGCTGCTACTAACTAAGACACATAATCCTGGCTGAGAATCAAGCAATCTTTGCTCTTACTAACTAAGAAACATAATCCTGGCTGAGAGTCAAGCAAACTTTGCTTTTTACTAACTAAGACACATAAACCTGACTGAGAATCAAACAATCTATGCTGTTACTAACTAAGACACATAATCCTGGCTGAGAGTCAAGCAATCTTTGCTGTTACTAACTAAGACACATAAACCTGGCTGAGAGACAAGCAATCTTTGCTGTTACTAACTAAGACACATAATCCTGGCTGAGAGTCAAGCAATCTTTGCTGTTACTAACTAAGACACATAATCCTGGCTGAGAGTCAAGCAATCTTTGCTGTTACTAACTAAGACACATAAACCTGGCTGAGAGACAAGCAATCTTTGCTGTTACTAACTTAGGACATATATAAACCTCACTGCGAGACGAGCAATCTTTGCTCTTACTAACCCCAGTCACATAAACCTGACTGCGAGACAAGCAATCTTTGCTCTTACTAACCCCAGTCACATAAACCTGACTGTGAGACAAGCAATCTTTGCTCTTACTAACCCCAGTCACATAAACCTGACTGCGAGACAAGCAATATTTGCTCTTACTAACCCCAGTCACATAAACCTGACTGTGAGCCAAGCAATCCTTGCTCTTACTAACCCCAGTCACATAAACCTGACTGTGAGACAAGCAATCTTTGCTCTTACTAACCCCAGTTACATAAACTTGACTGCGAGACAAGCAATCTTTGCTCTTACTAACTCCAGTCACATAAACCTGACTGTGAGACAAGCAATATTTGCTCTTACTAACCCCAGTCACATAATCCTGACTGCGAGACAAGCAATCTTTGCTCTTACTAACCCCAGTCACATAAACCTGACTGCGAGACAAGCAATCTTTGCTCTTACTAACCCCAGTCACAGAAATCTGACTGCGAGACAAGCAATCTTTGCTCTTACTAACCCCAGTCACATAAACCTGACTGTGAGCCAAGCAATCTTTGCTCTTACTAACTCCAGTCACATAAACCTGACTGCGAGACAAGCAATCTTTGCTCTTACTAACTCCAGTCACATAAACCTGACTGTGAGACAAGCAATCTTTGCTCTTACTAACCCCGGTCACATAAACCTCACTGTGAGCCAAGCAATCTTTGCTCTTACTAACCCCAGTCACATAAACCTGACTGTGAGACAAGCAATCTTTGCTCTTACTAACCCCAGTTACATAAACTTGACTGTGAGACAAGCAATCTTTGCTCTTACTAACTCCAGTCACATAAACCTGACTGTGAGACAAGCAATATTTGCTCTTACTAACCCCAGTCACATAATCCTGACTGCGAGACAAGCAATCTTTGCTCTTACTAACCTCAGTCACATAAACCTGACTGTGAGACAAGCAATATTTGCTCTTACTAATCCTAATCACATAAACCTGACTGCGATACAAGCAATCTTTGCTCTTACTAACCTCAGTCACATAAACCTGACTGTGAGACAAGCAATCTTTGCTCTTACTAACCTCAGTCACATAATCATGACTGTGAGACAAGCAATCTTTGCTCTTACTAACCTCAGTCACATAAACCTGACTGTGAGACAAGCAATCTTTGCTCTTACTAACCTCAGTCACAAAAACCTGACTGCGAGACAAGCAATCTTTGCTCTTACTAACCTCAGTCACATAAACCTGACTGTGAGACAAGCAATCTTTGCTCTTACTAACCTCAGTCACATAATCCTGACTGTGAGACAAGCAATCTTTGCTCTTACTAACCCCAGTCACATAAACCTGACTGTGAGACAAGCAATCTTTGCTCTTACTAACCTCAGTCATATAAACCTGACTGTGAGACAAGCAATCTTTGCTCCTACTAACCTCAGTCACATAATCCTGACTGCGAGACAAGCAATCTTTGCTCTTACTAACCTCAGTCACATAATCCTGACTGTGAGACAAGCAATCTTTGCTCTTACTAACCCCAGTCACATAAACCTGACTGTGAAACAAGCAATCTTTGCTCTTACTAACCTCAGTCACATAAACCTGACTGTGAGACAAGCAATCTTTGCTCTTACTAACTCCAGTCACATAAACCTGACTGTGAGCCAAGCAATCTTTGCTCTTACTAACCCCAGTCACATAAACCTGACTGTGAGACAAGCAATCTTTGCTCTTACTAACCCCAGTTACATAAACTTGACTGCGAGACAAGCAATCTTTGCTCTTACTAACTCCAGTCACATAAACCTGACTGTGAGACAAGCAATATTTGCTCTTACTAACCCCAGTCACATAATCCTGACTGCGAGACAAGCAATCTTTGCTCTTACTAACCCCAGTCACATAAACCTGACTGCGAGACAAGCAATCTTTGCTCTTACTAAACCCAGTCACATAAATCTTACTGCGAGACAAGCAATCTTTGCTCTTACTAACCCCAGTCACATAAACCTGACTGTGAGCCAAGCAATCTTTGCTCTTACTAACTCCAGTCACATAAACCTGACTGCGAGACAAGCAATCTTTGCTCTTACTAACTCCAGTCACATAAACCTGACTGTGAGACAAGCAATCTTTGCTCTTACTAACCCCGGTCACATAAACCTGACTGCGAGACAAGCAATCTTTGCTCTTACTAACCCCAGTCACATAAACCGAACTGTGAGACAAGCAATCTGCTCTTACTAACCTCAGTCACATAAACCTGACTGCGAGACAAGCAATCTTTGCTCTTACTAACCTCAGTCACATAAACCTGACTGTGAGACAAGCAATATTTGCTCTTACTAACCCCGGTCACATAAACCTGACTGTGAGCCAAGCAATCTTTGCTCTTACTAACCCCAGTCACATAAACCTGACTGTGAGACAAGCAATCTTTGCTCTTACTAACCCCAGTTACATAAACTTGACTGCGAGACAAGCAATCTTTGCTCTTACTAACTCCAGTCACATAAACCTGACTGTGAGACAAGCAATATTTGCTCTTACTAACCCCAGTCACATAATCCTGACTGCGAGACAAGCAATCTTTGCTCTTACTAACCTCAGTCACATAAACCTGACTGTGAGACAAGCAATATTTGCTCTTACTAATCCTAGTCACATAAACCTGACTGCGAGACAAGCAATCTTTGCTCTTACTAACCTCAGTCACATAAACATGACTGTGAGACAAGTAATCTTTGCTCTTACTAACCTCAGTCACATAATCCTGACTGTGAGACAAGCAATCTTTGCTCTTACTAACCTCAGTCACATAAACCTGACTGTGAGACAAGCAATCTTTGCTCTTACTAACCTCAGTCACAAAAACCTGACTGCGAGACAAGCAATCTTTGCTCTTACTAACCTCAGTCACATAAACCTGACTGTGAGACAAGCAATCTTTGCTCTTACTAACCTCAGTCACATAATCCTGACTGTGAGACAAGCAATCTTTGCTCTTACTAACCCCAGTCACATAAACCTGACTGTGAGACAAGCAATCTTTGCTCTTACTAACCTCAGTCATATAAACCGGACTGTGAGACAAGCAATCTTTGCTCCTACTAACCTCAGTCACATAATCCTGACTGCGAGACAAGCAATCTTTGCTCTTACTAACCTCAGTCACATAATCCTGACTGTGAGACAAGCAATCTTTGCTCTTACTAACCCCAGTCACATAAACCTGACTGTGAAACAAGCAATCTTTGCTCTTACTAACCTCAGTCACATAAACCTGACTGTGAGACAAGCAATCTTTGCTCTTACTAACTCCAGTCACATAAACTTGACTGCGAGACAAGCAATCTTTGCTCTTACTAACCTCAGTCACATAAAATTGACTGCGAGACAAGCAATCTTTGCTCTTACTAACCTCAGTCACATAAACCTGACTGCAAGACAAGCAATCTTTGCTCTTACTAACCCCAGTCACATAAACCTGACTGTGAGACAAGCAATCTTTGCTCTTACTAACCCCAGTCACATAAACTTGACTGCGAGACAAGCAATCTTTGCTCTTACTAACCTCAGTCACATAAACCTGACTGCGAGACAAGCAATCTTTGCTCTTACTAACCTCAGTCACATAAACCTGACTGCAAGACAAGCAATCTTTGCTCTTACTAACCTCAGTCACATAAACCTGACTGCAAGACAAGCAATCTTTGCTCTTACTAACCCCAGTCACATAAACCTGACTGTGAGACAAGCAATTTTTGCTCTTACTAACCCCAGTCACATAAACCTGACTGTGAGACAAGTAATCTTTGCTCTTACTAACCCCAGTCACATAAACCTGACTGTGAGACAAGCAATCTTTGCTCTTACTAACCTGTCATATAAACCTGACTGTGAGACAAGCAATCTTTGCTCTTACTAACCCCGGTCACATAAACCTGACTGTGAGACAAGCAATCTTTGCTCTTACTAACCCCGGTCACATAAACCTGACTGTGAGACAAGCAATCTTTGCTCTTACTAACCTCAGTCATATAAACCTGACTGTGAGACAAGCAATCTTTGCTCTTACTAACCTCAGTCACATAAACCTGACTGTAAGACAAGCAATCTTTGCTCTTACTAACCCCAGTCACATAAACCTGACTGTGAGACAAGCAATCTTTGCTCTTACTAACCCCAGTCACATAAACCTGACTGTGAGACAAGCAATCTTTGCTCTTACTAACCTCAGTCACATAAACCTGACTGTGAGACAAGCAATCTTTGCTCTTACTAACCCCAGTCACATAAACCTGACTGTGAGACAAGTATTCTTTGCTGTTACTAACCCCAGTCACATAAACCTGAATGTGAGACAAGCAATCTTTGCTCTTACTAACCCCAGTCACATAAACCTGACTTTGAGACAAGCAATCTTTGCTCTTACTAACCCCAGTCACATAAACCTGACTGTGAGACAAGCAATCTTTGCTCTTACTAACCCCAGTCACATAAACCTGACTGTGAGACAAGCAATCTTTGCTCTTACTAACCTCAGTCACATAAACCTGACTGTGAGACAAGCAATCTTTGCTCTTACTAACCTCAGTCACATAAACCTGACTGTGAGACAAGCAATCTTTGCTCTTACTAACCCCAGTCACATAAACCTGACTGTGAGACAAGCAATCTTTGCTCTTACTAACCTCAGTCACATAAACCTGACTGTGAGACAAGCAATCTTTGCTCTTACTAACTTCAGTCACATAAACCTGACTGCAAGACAAGCAATCTTTGCTCTTACTAACCTCAGTCACATAATCCTGACTGTGAGACAAGCAATCTTTGCTCTTACTAACCCCAGTCACATAAACCTGACTGTGAAACAAGCAATCTTTGCTCTTACTAACCTCAGTCACATAAACCTGACTGTGAGACAAGCAATCTTTGCTCTTACTAACTCCAGTCACATAAACTTGACTGCGAGACAAGCAATCTTTGCTCTTACTAACCTCAGTCACATAAAATTGACTGCGAGACAAGCAATCTTTGCTCTTACTAACCTCAGTCACATAAACCTGACTGCAAGACAAGCAATCTTTGCTCTTACTAACCCCAGTCACATAAACCTGACTGTGAGACAAGCAATCTTTGCTCTTACTAACCCCAGTCACATAAACTTGACTGCGAGACAAGCAATCTTTGCTCTTACTAACCTCAGTCACATAAACCTGACTGCGAGACAAGCAATCTTTGCTCTTACTAACCTCAGTCACATAAACCTGACTGCAAGACAAGCAATCTTTGCTCTTACTAACCTCAGTCACATAAACCTGACTGCAAGACAAGCAATCTTTGCTCTTACTAACCCCAGTCACATAAACCTGACTGTGAGACAAGCAATTTTTGCTCTTACTAACCCCAGTCACATAAACCTGACTGTGAGACAAGTAATCTTTGCTCTTACTAACCCCAGTCACATAAACCTGACTGTGAGACAAGCAATCTTTGCTCTTACTAACCTGTCATATAAACCTGACTGTGAGACAAGCAATCTTTGCTCTTACTAACCCCGGTCACATAAACCTGACTGTGAGACAAGCAATCTTTGCTCTTACTAACCCCGGTCACATAAACCTGACTGTGAGACAAGCAATCTTTGCTCTTACTAACCTCAGTCATATAAACCTGACTGTGAGACAAGCAATCTTTGCTCTTACTAACCTCAGTCACATAAACCTGACTGTAAGACAAGCAATCTTTGCTCTTACTAACCCCAGTCACATAAACCTGACTGTGAGACAAGCAATCTTTGCTCTTACTAACCCCAGTCACATAAACCTGACTGTGAGACAAGCAATCTTTGCTCTTACTAACCTCAGTCACATAAACCTGACTGTGAGACGAGCAATCTTTGCTCTTACTAACCCCAGTCACATAAACCTGACTGTGAGACAAGTATTCTTTGCTGTTACTAACCCCAGTCACATAAACCTGAATGTGAGACAAGCAATCTTTGCTCTTACTAACCCCAGTCACATAAACCTGACTTTGAGACAAGCAATCTTTGCTCTTACTAACCCCAGTCACATAAACCTGACTGTGAGACAAGCAATCTTTGCTCTTACTAACCCCAGTCACATAAACCTGACTGTGAGACAAGCAATCTTTGCTCTTACTAACCTCAGTCACATAAACCTGACTGTGAGACAAGCAATCTTTGCTCTTACTAACCCCAGTCACATAAACCTGACTGTGAGACAAGCAATCTTTGCTCTTACTAACCCCAGTCACATAAACCTGACTGTGAGACAAGCAATCTTTGCTCTTACTAACCTCAGTCACATAAACCTGACTGTGAGACAAGCAATCTTTGCTCTTACTAACTTCAGTCACATAAACCTGACTGCAAGACAAGCAATCTTTGCTCTTACTAACCTCAGTCACATAAACCTGACTATGAGACAAGCAATCTTTGCTCTTACTAACCTCAGTCACATAAACCTGACTGTGAGACAAGCAATCTTTGCTCTTACTAACCCCAGTCACATAAACCTGACTGTGAGACAAGCAATCTTTCCTCTTACTAACCCCAGTCATATAAACCTGACTGAGACAAGCAATCTGCTCTTACTAACCTCAGTCACATAAACCTGACTGTGAGACAAGCAATCTTTGCTCTTACTAACCTCAGTCACATAAACCTGACTGCAAGACAAGCAATCTTTGCTCTTACTAACCCTAGTCACATAAACCTGACTGTGAGACAAGCAATCTGCTCTTACTAACCTCAGTCACATAAACCTGACTGCGAGACAAGCAATCTTTGCTCTTACTAACCCCAGTCACATAAACCGAACTGTGAGACAAGCAATCTGCTCTTACTAACCTCAGTCACATAAACCTGACTGCGAGACAAGCAATCTTTGCTCTTACTAACCTCAGTCACATAAACCTGACTGTGAGACAAGCAATATTTGCTCTTACTAACTCCAGTCACATAAACCTGACTGTGAGACAAGCAATATTTGCTCTTACTAACCCCAGTCACATAATCCTGACTGTGAGACAAGCAATCTTTGCTATTACTAACCCCAGTCACATAAACCTGACTGCGAGACAAGCAATCTTTGCTCTTACTAACCCCAGTCACATAAATCTGACTGCGAGACAAGCAATCTTTGCTCTTACTAACCCCAGTCACATAAACCTGACTGTGAGCCAAGCAATCTTTGCTCTTACTAACTCCAGTCACATAAACCTGACTGCGAGACAAGCAATCTTTGCTCTTACTAACTCCAGTCACATAAACCTGACTGTGAGACAAGCAATCTTTGCTCTTACTAACTCAGGTCACATAAACCTGACTGTGAGCCAAGCAATCTTTGCTCTTACTAACCCCAGTCACATAATCCTGACTGTGAGACAAGCAATCTTTGCTCTTACTAACCCCAGTTACATAAACTTGACTGCGAGACAAGCAATCTTTGCTCTTACTAACTCCAGTCACATAAACCTGACTGTGAGACAAGCAATATTTGCTCTTACTAACCCCAGTCACATAATCCTGACTGCGAGACAAGCAATCTTTGCTCTTACTAACCTCAGTCACATAAACCTGACTGTGAGACAAGCAATATTTGCTCTTACTAATCCTAGTCACATAAACCTGACTGCGAGACAAGCAATCTTTGCTCTTACTAACCTCAGTCACATAATCCTGACTGTGAGACAAGCAATCTTTGCTCTTACTAACCTCAGTCACATAAACCTGACTGTGAGACAAGCAATCTTTGCTCTTACTAACCTCAGTCACAAAAACCTGACTGCGAGACAAGCAATCTTTGCTCTTACTAACCTCAGTCACATAAACCTGACTGTGAGACAAGCAATCTTTGCTCTTACTAACCTCAGTCACATAATCCTGACTGTGAGACAAGCAATCTTTGCTCTTACTAACCCCAGTCACATAAACCTGACTGTGAGACAAGCAATCTTTGCTCTTACTAACCTCAGTCATATAAACCTGACTGTGAGACAAGCAATCTTTGCTCCTACTAACCTCAGTCACATAATCCTGACTGCGAGACAAGCAATCTTTGCTCTTACTAACCTCAGTCACATAATCCTGACTGTGAGACAAGCAATCTTTGCTCTTACTAACCCCAGTCACATAAACCTGACTGTGAAACAAGCAATCTTTGCTCTTACTAACCTCAGTCACATAAACCTGACTGTGAGACAAGCAATCTTTGCTCTTACTAACTCCAGTCACATAAACCTGACTGTGAGCCAAGCAATCTTTGCTCTTACTAACCCCAGTCACATAAACCTGACTGTGAGACAAGCAATCTTTGCTCTTACTAACCCCAGTTACATAAACTTGACTGCGAGACAAGCAATCTTTGCTCTTACTAACTCCAGTCACATAAACCTGACTGTGAGACAAGCAATATTTGCTCTTACTAACCCCAGTCACATAATCCTGACTGCGAGACAAGCAATCTTTGCTCTTACTAACCCCAGTCACATAAACCTGACTGCGAGACAAGCAATCTTTGCTCTTACTAACCCCAGTCACATAAATCTGACTGCGAGACAAGCAATCTTTGCTCTTACTAACCCCAGTCACATAAACCTGACTGTGAGCCAAGCAATCTTTGCTCTTACTAACTCCAGTCACATAAACCTGACTGCGAGACAAGCAATCTTTGCTCTTACTAACTCCAGTCACATAAACCAGACTGTGAGCCAAGCAATCTTTGCTCTTACTAACCTCGGTCACATAAACCTGACTGTGAGCCAAGCAATCTTTGCTCTTACTAACCCCAGTCACATAAACCTGACTGTGAGACAAGCAATCTTTGCTCTTACTAACCCCAGTTACATAAACTTGACTGCGAGACAAGCAATCTTTGCTCTTACTAACTCCAGTCACATAAACCTGACTGTGAGACAAGCAATATTTGCTCTTACTAACCCCAGTCACATAATCCTGACTGCGAGACAAGCAATCTTTGCTCTTACTAACCTCAGTCACATAAACCTGACTGTGAGACAAGCAATATTTGCTCTTACTAATCCTAGTCACATAAACCTGACTGCGAGACAAGCAATCTTTGCTCTTACTAACCTCAGTCACATAAACATGACTGTGAGACAAGTAATTTTTGCTCTTACTAACCTCAGTCACATAATCCTGACTGTGAGACAAGCAATCTTTGCTCTTACTAACCTCAGTCACATAAACCTGACTGTGAGACAAGCAATCTTTGCTCTTACTAACCTCAGTCACAAAAACCTGACTGCGAGACAAGCAATCTTTGCTCTTACTAACCTCAGTCACATAAACCTGACTGTGAGACAAGCAATCTTTGCTCTTACTAACCTCAGTCACATAATCCTGACTGTGAGACAAGCAATCTTTGCTCTTACTAACCCCAGTCACATAAACCTGACTGTGAGACAAGCAATCTTTGCTCTTACTAACCTCAGTCATATAAACCTGACTGTGAGACAAGCAATCTTTGCTCTTACTAACCTCAGTCACATAATCCTGACTGTGAGACAAGCAATCTTTGCTCTTACTAACCTCAGTCACATAAACCTGACTGTGAGACAAGTAATCTTTGCTCTTACTAACCTCAGTCACATAATCCTGACTGTGAGACAAGCAATCTTTGCTCTTACTAACCTCAGTCACATAAACCTGACTGTGAGACAAGCAATCTTTGCTCTTACTAACCTCAGTCACAAAAACCTGACTGCGAGACAAGCAATCTTTGCTCTTACTAACCTCAGTCACATAAACCTGACTGTGAGACAAGCAATCTTTGCTCTTACTAACCTCAGTCACATAATCCTGACTGTGAGACAAGCAATCTTTGCTCTTACTAATCCCAGTCACATAAACCTGACTGTGAGACAAGCAATCTTTGCTCTTACTAACCTCAGTCATATAAACCTGACTGTGAGACAAGCAATCTTTGCTCCTACTAACCTCAGTCACATAATCCTGACTGCGAGACAAGCAATCTTTGCTCTTACTAACCTCAGTCACATAATCCTGACTGTGAGACAAGCAATCTTTGCTCTTACTAACCCCAGTCACATAAACCTGACTGTGAAACAAGCAATCTTTGTTCTTACTAACCTCAGTCACATAAACCTGACTGTGAGACAAGCAATCTTTGCTCTTACTAACTCCAGTCACATAAACCTGACTGTGAGCCAAGCAATCTTTGCTCTTACTAACCCCAGTCACATAAACCTGACTGTGAGACAAGCAATCTTTGCTCTTACTAACCCCAGTTACATAAACTTGACTGCGAGACAAGCAATCTTTGCTCTTACTAACTCCAGTCACATAAACCTGACTGTGAGACAAGCAATATTTGCTCTTACTAACCCCAGTCACATAATCCTGACTGCGAGACAAGCAATCTTTGCTCTTACTAACCCCAGTCACATAAACCTGACTGCGAGACAAGCAATCTTTGCTCTTACTAACCCCAGTCACATAAATCTGACTGCGAGACAAGCAATCTTTGCTCTTACTAACCCCAGTCACATAAACCTGACTGTGAGCCAAGCAATCTTTGCTCTTACTAACTCCAGTCACATAAACCTGACTGCGAGACAAGCAATCTTTGCTCTTACTAACTCCAGTCACATAAACCTGACTGTGAGACAAGCAATCTTTGCTCTTACTAACCCCGGTCACATAAACCTGACTGTGAGCCAAGCAATCTTTGCTCTTACTAACCCCAGTCACATAAACCTGACTGTGAGACAAGCAATCTTTGCTCTTACTAACCCCAGTTACATAAACTTGACTGCGAGACAAGCAATCTTTGCTCTTACTAACTCCAGTCACATAAACCTGACTGTGAGACAAGCAATATTTGCTCTTACTAATCCTAGTCACATAAACCTGACTGCGAGACAAGCAATCTTTGCTCTTACTAACCTCAGTCACATAAACATGACTGTGAGACAAGTAATCTTTGCTCTTACTAACCTCAGTCACATAATCCTGACTGTGAGACAAGCAATCTTTGCTCTTACTAACCTCAGTCACATAAACCTGACTGTGAGACAAGCAATCTTTGCTCTTACTAACCTCAGTCACAAAAACCTGACTGCGAGACAAGCAATCTTTGCTCTTACTAACCTCAGTCACATAAACCTGACTGTGAGACAAGCAATCTTTGCTCTTACTAACCTCAGTCACATAATCCTGACTGTGAGACAAGCAATCTTTGCTCTTACTAACCCCAGTCACATAAACCTGACTGTGAGACAAGCAATCTTTGCTCTTACTAACCTCAGTCATATAAACCTGACTATGAGACAAGCAATCTTTGCTCTTACTAACCTCAGTCACATAATCCTGACTGCGAGACAAGCAATCTTTGCTCTTACTAACCTCAGTCACATAATCCTGACTGTGAGACAAGCAATCTTTGCTCTTACTAACCCCAGTCACATAAACCTGACTGTGAAACAAGCAATCTTTGCTCTTACTAACCTCAGTCACATAAACCTGACTGTGAGACAAGCAATCTTTGCTCTTACTAACTCCAGTCACATAAACTTGACTGCGAGACAAGCAATCTTTGCTCTTACTAACCCCAGTCACATAAAATTGACTGCGAGACAAGCAATCTTTGCTCTTACTAACCTCAGTCACATAAACCTGACTGCAAGACAAGCAATCTTTGCTCTTACTAACCCCAGTCACATAAACCTGACTGCAAGACAAGCAATCTTTGCTCTTACTAACCTCAGTCACATAAACCTGACTGCAAGACAAACAATCTTTGCTCTTACTAACCCCAGTCACATAAACCTGACTGTGAGACAAGCAATCTTTGCTCTTACTAACCCCAGTCACATAAACCTGACTGTGAGACAAATAGTCTTTGCTCTTACTAACCCTAGTCACATAAACCTGACTGTGAGACAAGCAATCTTTGCTCTTACTAACCTGTCATATAAACCTGACTGTGAGACAAGCAATCTTTGCTCTTACTAACCCCGGTCACATAAACCTGACTGTGAGACAAGCAATCTTTGCTCTTACTAACCCCGGTCACATAAACCTGACTGTGAGACAAGCAATCTTTGCTCTTACTAACCTCAGTCATATAAACCTGACTGTGAGACAAGCAATCTTTGCTCTTACTAACCTCAGTCACATAAACCTGACTGTAAGACAAGCAATCTTTGCTCTTACTAACCCCAGTCACATAAACCTGACTGTGAGACAAGCAATCTTTGCTCTTACTAACCCCAGTCACATAAACCTGACTGTGAGACAAGCAATCTTTGCTCTTACTAACCTCAGTCACATAAACCTGACTGTGAGACAAGCAATCTTTGCTATTACTAACCCCAGTCACATAAACCTGACTGTGAGACAAGTATTCTTTGCTGTTACTAACCCCAGTCACATAAACCTGAATGTGAGACAAGCAATCTTTGCTCTTACTAACCTCAGTCACATAAACCTGACTGTCAGACAAGCAATCTTTGCTCTTACTAACCCCAGTCACATAAACCTGACTGTGAGACAAGCAATCTTTGCTCTTACTAACCCCAGTCACATAAACCTGACTGTGAGACAAGCAATCTTTGCTCTTACTAACCTCAGTCACATAAACCTGACTGTGAGACAAGCAATCTTTGCTCTTACTAACCTCAGTCACATAAACCTGACTGTGAGACAAGCAATCTTTGCTCTTACTAACCTCAGTCACATAAACCTGACTGTGAGACAAGCAATCTTTGCTCTTACTAACTTCAGTCACATAAACCTGACTGCAAGACAAGCAATCTTTGCTCTTACTAACCTCAGTCACATAAACCTGACTATGAGACAAGCAATCTTTGCTCTTACTAACCTCAGTCACATAAACCTGACTGTGAGACAAGCAATCTTTGCTCTTACTAACCCCAGTCACATAAACCTGACTGTGAGACAAGCAATCTTTCCTCTTACTAACCCCAGTCATATAAACCTGACTGTGAGACAAGCAATCTGCTCTTACTAACCTCAGTCACATAAACCTGACTGTGAGACAAGCAATCTTTGCTCTTACTAACCTCAGTCACATAAACCTGACTGCAAGACAAGCAATCTTTGCTCTTACTAACCCTAGTCACATAAACCTGACAGTAAGACAAGCAATCTGCTCTTACTAACCTCAGTCACATAAACCTGACTGCGAGACAAGCAATCTTTGCTCTTACTAACCCCAGTCAGATAAACCAGACTGTGAGACAAGCAATCTGCTCTTACTAACCTCAGTCACATAAACCTGACTGCGAGACAAGCAATCTTTGCTCTTACTAACCTCAGTCACATAAACCTGACTGTGAGACAAGCAATATTTGCTCTTACTAACTCAGTCACATAAACCTGACTGTGAGACAAGCAATATTTGCTCTTACTATCCCCAGTCACATAATCCTGACTGCGAGACAAGCAATCTTTGCTCTTACTAACCTCAGTCACATAAACCTGACTGTGAGACAAGCAATATTTGCTCTTACTAATCCTAGTCACATAAACCTGACTGCGAGACAAGCAATCTTTGCTCTTACTAACCTCAGTCACATAAACATGACTGTGAGACAAGTAATCTTTGCTCTTACTAACCTCAGTCACATAATCCTGACTGTGAGACAAGCAATCTTTGCTCTTACTAACCTCAGTCACATAAACCTGACTGTGAGACAAGCAATCTTTGCTCTTACTAACCTCAGTCACAAAAACCTGACTGCGAGACAAGTAATCTTTGCTCTTACTAACCTCAGTCACATAAACCTGACTGTGAGACAAGCAATCTTTGCTCTTACTAACCTCAGTCACATAATCCTGACTGTTAGACAAGCAATCTTTGCTCTTACTAACCCCAGTCACATAAACCTGACTGTGAGACAAGCAATCTTTGCTCTTACTAACTCCAGTCACATAAACCTGACTGCGAGACAAGCAATCTTTGCTCTTACTAACCTCAGTCACATAAAATTGACTGCGAGACAAGCAATCTTTGCTCTTACTAACCTCAGTCACATAAACCTGACTGCAAGACAAGCAATCTTTGCTCTTACTAACCCCAGTCACATAAACCTGACTGTGAGACAAGCAATCTTTGCTCTTACTAACCCCAGTCACATAAACTTGACTGCGAGACAAGCAATCTTTGCTCTTACTAACCTCAGTAACATAAACCTGACTGCGAGACAAGCAATCTTTGCTCTTACTAACCTCAGTCACATAAACCTGACTGCAAGACAAGCAATCTTTGCTCTTACTAACCTCAGTCACATAAACCTGACTGCAAGACAAGCAATCTTTGCTCTTACTAACCCCAGTCACATAAACCTGACTGTGAGACAAGCAATCTTTGCTCTTACTAACCCCAGTCACATAAACCTGACTGTGAGACAAGTAATCTTTGCTCTTACTAACCCCAGTCACATAAACCTGACTGTGAGACAAGCAATCTTTGCTCTTACTAACCTGTCATATAAACCTGACTGTGAGACAAGCAATCTTTGCTCTTACTAACCCCGGTCACATAAACCTGACTGTGAGACAAGCAATCTTTGCTCTTACTAACCTCAGTCACATAAACCTGACTGTGAGACAAGCAATCTTTGCTCTTACTAACCTCAGTCACATAATCCTGACTGTTAGACAAGCAATCTTTGCTCTTACTAACCCCAGTCACATAAACCTGACTGTGAGACAAGCAATCTTTGCTCTTACTAACCTCAGTCACATAAACCTGACTGTGAGACAAGCAATCTTTGCTCTTACTAACCTCAGTCACATAAACCTGACTGTGCAATCTTTGCTCTTACTAACCTCAGTCACAAAAACCTGACTGCGAGACAAGCAATCTTTGCTCTTACTAACCTCAGTCACATAAACCTGACTGTGAGACAAGCAATCTTTGCTCTTACTAACCTCAGTCACATAATCCTGACTGTTAGACAAGCAATCTTTGCTCTTACTAACCCCAGTCACATAAACCTGACTGTGAGACAAGCAATCTTTGCTCTTACTAACCTCAGTCATATAAACCTGACTGTGAGACAAGCAATCTTTGCTCCTACTAACCTCAGTCACATAATCCTGACTGCGAGACAAGCAATCTTTGCTCTTACTAACCTCAGTCACATAATCCTGACTGTGAGACAAGCAATCTTTGCTCTTACTAACTCCAGTCACATAAACCTGACTGTGAAACAAGCAATCTTTGCTCTTACTAACCTCAGTCACATAAACCTGACTGTGAGACAAGCAATCTTTGCTCTTACTAACTCCAGTCACATAAACCTGACTGTGAGACAAGCAATCTTTGCTCTTACTAACCTCAGTCACATAAAATTGACTGCGAGACAAGCAATCTTTGCTCTTACTAACCTCAGTCACATAAACCTGACTGCAAGACAAGCAATCTTTGCTCTTACTAACCCCAGTCACATAAACCTGACTGTGAGACAAGCAATCTTTGCTCTTACTAACCCCAGTCACATAAACTTGACTGCGAGACAAGCAATCTTTGCTCTTACTAACCTCAGTCACATAAACCTGACTGCGAGACAAGCAATCTTTGCTCTTACTAACCTCAGTCACATAAACCTGACTGCAAGACAAGCAATCTTTGCTCTTACTAACCTCAGTCACATAAACCTGACTGCAAGACAAGCAATCTTTGCTCTTACTAACCCCAGTCACATAAACCTGACTGTGAGACAAGCAATCTTTGCTCTTACTAACCTGTCATATAAACCTGACTGTGAGACAAGCAATCTTTGCTCTTACTAACCCCGGTCACATAAACCTGACTGTGAGACAAGCAATCTTTGCTCTTACTAACCCCGGTCACATAAACCTGACTGTGAGACAAGCAATCTTTGCTCTTACTAACCTCAGTCATATAAACCTGACTGTGAGACAAGCAATCTTTGCTCTTACTAACCTCAGTCACATAAACCTGACTGTAAGACAAGCAATCTTTGCTCTTACTAACCCCAGTCACATAAATCTGACTGTGAGACAAGCAATCTTTGCTCTTACTAACCCCAGTCACATAAACCTGACTGTGAGACAAGCAATCTTTGCTCTTACTAACCTCAGTCACATAAACCTGACTGTGAGACAAGCAATCTTTGCTCTTACTAACCCCAGTCACATAAACCTGACTGTGAGACAAGTATTCTTTGCTGTTACTAACCCCAGTCACATAAACCTGAATGTGAGACAAGCAATCTTTGCTCTTACTAACCCCAGTCACATAAACCTGACTTTGAGACAAGCAATCTTTGCTCTTACTAACCCCAGTCACATAAACCTGACTGTGAGACAAGCAATCTTTGCTCTTACTAACCCCAGTCACATAAACCTGACTGTGAGACAAGCAATCTTTGCTCTTACTAACCTCAGTCACATAAACCTGACTGTGAGACAAGCAATCTTTGCTCTTACTAACCCCAGTCACATAAACCTGACTGTGAGACAAGCAATCTTTGCTCTTACTAACCCCGTCACATAAACCTGACTGTGAGACAAGCAATCTTTGCTCTTACTAACCTCAGTCACATAAACCTGACTGTGAGACAAGCAATCTTTGCTCTTACTAACTTCAGTCACATAAACCTGACTGCAAGACAAGCAATCTTTGCTCTTACTAACCTCAGTCACATAAACCTGACTATGAGACAAGCAATCTTTGCTCTTACTAACCTGTCATATAAACCTGACTGTGAGACAAGCAATCTTTGCTCTTACTAACCCTGGTCACATAAACCTGACTGTGAGACAAGCAATCTTTGCTCTTACTAACCTCAGTCACATAAACCTGACTGTGAGACAAGCAATCTTTGCTCTTACTAACCTCAGTCACATAATCCTGACTGTTAGACAAGCAATCTTTGCTCTTACTAACCCCAGTCACATAAACCTGACTGTGAGACAAGCAATCTTTGCTCTTACTAACCTCAGTCACATAAACCTGACTGTGAGACAAGCAATCTTTGCTCTTACTAACCTCAGTCACATAAACCTGACTGTGAGACAAGCAATCTTTGCTCTTACTAACCTCAGTTACAAAAACCTGACTGCGAGACAAGCAATCTTTGCTCTTACTAACCTCAGTCACATAAACCTGACTGTGAGACAAGCAATCTTTGCTCTTACTAACCTCAGTCACATAATCCTGACTGTTAGACAAGCAAGCTTTGCTCTTACTAACCCCAGTCACATAAACCTGACTGTGAGACAAGCAATCTTTGCTCTTACTAACCTCAGTCATATAAACCTGACTGTGAGACAAGCAATCTTTGCTCCTACTAACCTCAGTCACATAATCCTGACTGCGAGACAAGCAATCTTTGCTCTTACTAACCTCAGTCACATAATCCTGACTGTGAGACAAGCAATCTTTGCTCTTACTAACTCCAGTCACATAAACCTGACTGTGAAACAAGCAATCTTTGCTCTTACTAACCTCAGTCACATAAACCTGACTGTGAGACAAGCAATCTTTGCTCTTACTAACTCCAGTCACATAAACCTGACTGTGAGACAAGCAATCTTTGCTCTTACTAACCTCAGTCACATAAAATTGACTGCGAGACAAGCAATCTTTGCTCTTACTAACCTCAGTCACATAAACCTGACTGCAAGACAAGCAATCTTTGCTCTTACTAACCCCAGTCACATAAACCTGACTGTGAGACAAGCAATCTTTGCTCTTACTAACCCCAGTCACATAAACTTGACTGCGAGACAAGCAATCTTTGCTCTTACTAACCTCAGTCACATAAACCTGACTGCGAGACAAGCAATCTTTGCTCTTACTAACCTCAGTCACATAAACCTGACTGCAAGACAAGCAATCTTTGCTCTTACTAACCTCAGTCACATAAACCTGACTGCAAGACAAGCAATCTTTGCTCTTACTAACCCCAGTCACATAAACCTGACTGTGAGACAAGCAATCTTTGCTCTTACTAACCCCAGTCACATAAACCTGACTGTGAGACAAGTAATCTTTGCTCTTACTAACCCCAGTCACATAAACCTGACTGTGAGACAAGCAATCTTTGCTCTTACTAACCTGTCATATAAACCTGACTGTGAGACAAGCAATCTTTGCTCTTACTAACCCCGGTCACATAAACCTGACTGTGAGACAAGCAATCTTTGCTCTTACTAACCCCGGTCACATAAACCTGACTGTGAGACAAGCAATCTTTGCTCTTACTAACCTCAGTCATATAAACCTGACTGTGAGACAAGCAATCTTTGCTCTTACTAACCTCAGTCACATAAACCTGACTGTAAGACAAGCAATCTTTGCTCTTACTAACCCCAGTCACATAAATCTGACTGTGAGACAAGCAATCTTTGCTCTTACTAACCCCAGTCACATAAACCTGACTGTGAGACAAGCAATCTTTGCTCTTACTAACCTCAGTCACATAAACCTGACTGTGAGACAAGCAATCTTTGCTCTTACTAACCCCAGTCACATAAACCTGACTGTGAGACAAGTATTCTTTGCTGTTACTAACCCCAGTCACATAAACCTGATTGTGAGACAAGCAATCTTTGCTCTTACTAACCCCAGTCACATAAACCTGACTTTGAGACAAGCAATCTTTGCTCTTACTAACCCCAGTCACATAAACCTGACTGTGAGACAAGCAATCTTTGCTCTTACTAACCCCAGTCACATAAACCTGACTGTGAGACAAGCAATCTTTGCTCTTACTAACCTCAGTCACATAAACCTGACTGTGAGACAAGCAATCTTTGCTCTTACTAACCCCAGTCACATAAACCTGACTGTGAGACAAGCAATCTTTGCTCTTACTAACCCCGTCACATAAACCTGACTGTGAGACAAGCAATCTTTGCTCTTACTAACCTCAGTCACATAAACCTGACTGTGAGACAAGCAATCTTTGCTCTTACTAACTTCAGTCACATAAACCTGACTGCAAGACAAGCAATCTTTGCTCTTACTAACCTCAGTCACATAAACCTGACTATGAGACAAGCAATCTTTGCTCTTACTAACCTCAGTCACATAAACCTGACTGTGAGACAAGCAATCTTTGCTCTTACTAACCCCAGTAACATAAACCTGACTGTGAGACAAGCAATCTTTCCTATTACTAACCCCAGTCATATAAACCTGACTGTGAGACAAGCAATCTGCTCTTACTAACCTCAGTCACATAAACCTGACTGTGAGACAAGCAATCTTTGCTCTTACTAACCTCAGTCACATAAACCTGACTGCAAGACAAGCAATCTTTGCTCTTACTAACCCTAGTCACATAAACCTGACTGTGAGACAAGCAATCTGCTCTTACTAACCTCAGTCACATAAACCTGACTGCGAGACAAGCAATCTTTGCTCTTACTAACCCCAGTCACATAAACCTGACTGTGAGACAAGCAATCTGCTCTTACTAACCTCAGTCACATAAACCTGACTGCGAGACAAGCAATCTTTGCTCTTACTAACCTCAGTCACATAAACCTGACTGCGAGACAAGCAATCTTTGCTCTTACTAACCTCAGTAACATAAACCTGACTGCAAGACAAGCAATCTTTGCTCTTACTAACCTCAGTCACATAAACCTGACTGCAAGACAAGCAATCTATGCTCTTACTAACCTCAGTCACATAAACCTGACTGCAAGACAAGCAATCTTTGCTCTTACTAACCTCAGTCACATAAACCTGACTGTGAGACAAGCACTATTTGCTCTTACTAACCTCAGTCACATAAACCTGAATGTCAGACAAGCAATCTTTGCTCTTACTAACCCCAGTAACATAAACCTGACTGTGAGACAAGTAATCTTTGCTCTTACTAACCTCAGTCACATAAACCTGACTGTGAGACAAGCAATCTTAGCTGTTACTAACTCAGTCACATAAACCTGACTGCAAGACAAGCAATCTTTGCTCTTACTAACCTCAGTCACATAAACCTGACTGCAAGACAAGCAATCTATGCTCTTACTAACCTCAGTCACATAAACCTGACTGCAAGACAAGCAATCTTCGCTCTTACTAACCTCAGTCACATAAACCTGACTGTGAGACAAGCAATATTTGCTCTTACTAACCTCAGTCACATAAACCTGACTGTCAGACAAGCAATCTTTGCTCTTACTAACCCCAGTAACATAAACCTGACTGAGAGACAAGCAATCTTTGCTCTTACTAACCTCAGTCACATAAACCTGACTGTGAGACAAGCAATCTTTGCTCTTACTAACCTCAGTCACATAAACCTGACTGTGAGACAAGCAATATTTGCTCTTACTAACCTCAGTCACATAAACCTGACTGTGAGACAAGCAATCTTTGCTCTTACTAACCTCGGTCACATAAACCTGACTGTGAGACAAGCAATCTTTGCTCTTACTAACCTCAGTCACATAAACCTGACTGTGAGACAAGCAATCTTTGCTCTTACTAACTAAGAAACATAAACCTGACTGAGAGTCAAGCAATCTTTGCTGTTACTAACTAAGAAACATAATCCTGGCTGAGAGTCAAGCAATCTTTGCTGTTACTAACTAAGACACACAAACCTGACTGAGAGTCAAGCAATCTTTGCTGTTACTAACTAAGACACATAATCCTGGCTGAGAGTCAAGCAATCTTTGCTGTTACTAACTAAGACACATAATCCTGGCTGAGAGTCAAGCAATCTTTGCTCTTACTAACTAAGAAACATAATCCTGGCTGAGAGTCAAGCAATCTTTGCTGTTACTAAGACACATAATCCTGGCTGAGAGTCAAGCAATCTTTGCTCTTACTAACTAAGACACATAATCCTGGCTGAGAGTCAAGCAATCTTTTCTGTTACTAACTAAGACACATAAACCTGGCTGAGAGACAAGCAATCTTTGCTGTTACTAACTAACGCACATAATCCTGGCTGAGAGTCAAGCAATATTTGCTGTTACTAACTAAGATATATATTCCTGGCTGAGAATGAAGCAATCTTTGCTGCTACTAACTAAGACACATAATCCTGGCTGAGAATCAAGCAATCTTTGCTGTTACTAACTAAGAAACATAATCCTGGCTGAGAGTCAAGCAATCCTTGCTGTTACTAACTAAGACACATAATCCTGGCTGAGAGACAAGCAATCTTTGCTGTTACTAACTAAGACATATATTCCTGGCTGAGAATGAAGCAATCTTTGCTGCTACTAACTAAGACACATAATCCTGGCTGAGAGTCAAGCAATCTTTGCTCTTACTAACTAAGAAACATAATCCTGGCTGAGAGTCAAGCAATTTTTGCTCTTACTAACTAAGACACATAATCCTGGCTGAGAGTCAAGCAATCTTTGCTCTTACTAACTAAGACACATAAACCTGGCTGAGAGACAAGCAATCTTTGCTGTTACTAACTAAGACACATAATCCTGGCTGAGAGTCAAGCAATCTTTGCTGTTACTAACTAAGACACATAATCCTGGCTGAGAGTCAAGCAATCTTTGCTGTTACTAACTAAGACACATAATCCTGACTGTGAGACAAGCAATCTTTGCTGTTAGTAACTCCAGTCACATAAACCTGACTGCGAGACAAGCAATCTTTGCTGTTACTAACCCCAGTCACATAAACCTGACTGTGAGACAAGCAATCTTTGCTCTTACTAACTTCAGTCACATAAACCTGACTGCAAGACAAGCAATCTTTGCTCTTACTAACCTCAGTCACATAAACCTGACTATGAGACAAGCAATCTTTGCTCTTACTAACCTCAGTCACATAAACCTGACTGTGAGACAAGCAATCTTTGCTCTTACTAACCCCAGTTACATAAACCTGACTGTGAGACAAGCAATCTTTCCTCTTACTAACCCCAGTCATATAAACCTGACTGTGAGACAAGCAATCTGCTCTTACTAACCTCAGTCACATAAACCTGACTGTGAGACAAGCAATCTTTGCTCTTACTAACCTCAGTCACATAAACCTGACTGCAAGACCAGCAATCTTTGCTCTTACTAACCCCAGTCACATAAACCTGACTGTGAGACAAGCAATCTGCTCTTACTAACCTCAGTCACATAAACCTGACTGTGAGACAAGCAATCTTTGCTCTTACTAACCCCAGTCACATAAACCTGACTGTGAGACAAGCAATCTGCTCTTACTAACCTCAGTCACATAAACCTGACTGCGAGACAAGCAATCTTTGCTCTTACTAACCTGTCACATAAACCTGACTGCGAGACAAGCAATCTTTGCTCTTACTAACCTCAGTCACATAAACCTGACTGCAAGACAAGCAATCTTTGCTCTTACTAACCTCAGTCACATGAACCTGACTGCGAGACAAGCAATCTTTGCTCTTACTAACCTCAGTCACATAAACCTGACTGTCAGACAAGTAATCTTTGCTCTTACTAACCCCAGTCACATAAACCTGACTGCAAGACAAGCAATCTTTGCTCTTACTAACCCCAGTCACATAAACCTGACTGTGAGACAAGCAATCTTTGTTCTTACTAACCTCAGTCACATAAACCTGACTGTGAGACAAGCAATCTTTGCTCTTACTAACCTCAGTCACATAAATCTGATTGTGAGACAAGCAATCTTTGCTCTTACTAACCCGTCACATAAACCTGACTGTGAAACAAGCAATCTTTGCTCTTACTAACCCCAGTCATATAAACCTGACTGTGAGACAAGCAATCTGCTCTTACTAACCTCAGTCACATAAACCTGACTGCGAGACAAGCAATCTTTGCTCTTACTAACCTCAGTCACATAAACCTGACTGCAAGACAAGCAATCTTTGTTCTTACTAACCCCAGTCACATAAACCTGACTGTGAGACAAGCAATCTGCTCTTACTAACCTCAGTCACATAAACCTGACTGCGAGACAAGCAATCTTTGCTCTTACTAACCCCAGTCACATAAACCTGACTGTGAGACAAGCAATCTGCTCTTACTAACCTCAGTCACATAAACCTGACTGCGAGACAAGCAATCTTTGCTCTTACTAACCTCAGTCACATAAACCTGACTGCGAGACAAGCAATCTTTGCTCTTACTAACCTCAGTCACATAAACCTGACTGCAAGACAAGCAATCTTTGCTCTTACTAACCTCAGTCACATGAACCTGACTGCGAGACAAGCAATCTTTGCTCTTACTAACCTCAGTCACATAAACCTGACTGTCAGACAAGTAATCTTTGCTCTTACTAACCCCAGTCACATAAACCTGACTGCAAGACAAGCAATCTTTGCTCTTACTAACCCCGGTCACATAAACCTGACTGTGAGACAAGTAATCTTTGCTCTTACTAACCCCAGTCACATAAACCTGACTGCAAGACAAGCAATCTTTGCTCTTACTAACCTCAGTCACATAAACCTGACTGCAAGACAAGCAAGCTATGCTCTTAGTAACCCCAGTCACATAAACCTGACTGTGAGACAAGCAATCTTTGCTCTTACTAACCCCAGTCACATAAACCTGACTGCAAGACAAGCAATCTTTGCTCTTACTAACCTCAGTCACATAAACCTGACTGTGAGACAAGTAATCTTTGCTCTTACTAACCTCAGTCACATAAACCTGACTGTGAGACAAGCAATCTTAGCTGTTACTAACTCAGTCACATAAACCTGACTGCAAGACAAGCAATCTTTGCTCTTACTAACCTCAGTCACATAAACCTGACTGCAAGACAAGCAATCTATGCTCTTACTAACCTCAGTCACATAAACCTGACTGCAAGACAAGCAATCTTTGCTCTTACTAACCTCAGTCACATAAACCTGACTGTGAGACAAGCAATATTTGCTCTTACTAACCTCAGTCACATAAACCTGACTGTCAGACAAGCAATCTTTGCTCTTACTAACCCCAGTAACATAAACCTGACTGAGAGACAAGCAATATTTGCTCTTACTAACCTCAGTCACATAAACCTGACTGTGAGACAAGCAATCTTTGCTCTTACTTACCTCAGTCACATAAACCTGACTGTGAGACAAGCAATCTTTGCTCTTACTAACCTCAGTCACATAAACCTGACTGTGAGACAAGCAATCTTTGCTCTTACTAACCTCGGTCACATAAACCTGACTGTCAGACAAGCAATCTTTGCTCTTACTAACCTTAGTCACATAAACCTGACTGTGAGACAAGCAATCTTTGCTCTTACTAACTAAGAAACATAATCCTGGATGAGAGTCAAGCAATCTTTGCTGTTACTAACTAAGACACATAATCCTGGCTGAGAGTCAAGCAATCTTTGCTCTTACTAACTAAGACACATAATCCTGGCTGAGAGTCAAGCAATCTTTGCTGTTACTAACTAAGACACCTAATCCTGGCTGAGAGTCAAGCAATCTTTGCTCTTACTAACTAAGAAACATAATCCTGGCTGAGAGTCAAGCAATCTTTGCTGCTACTAACTAAGACACATAATCCTGGCTGAGAGTCAAGCAATCTTTGCTCTTACTAACTAAGAAACATAATCCTGGCTGAGAGTCAAGCAATCTTTGCTGTTACTAACTAAGACACCTAATCCTGGCTGAGAGTCAAGCAATCTTTGCTCTTACTAACTAAGAAACATAATCCTGGCTGAGAGTCAAGCAATCTTTGCTGTTACTAACTAAGACACATAATCCTGGCTGAGAGTCAAGCAATCTTTGCTCTTACTAACTAAGACACATAATCCTGGCTGAGAGTTAAGCAATCTTTTCTGTTACTAACTAAGACACATAAACCTGGCTGAGAGACAAGCAATCTTTGCTGTTACTAACTAACACACATAATCCTGGCTGAGAGTCAAGCAATCTTTGCTGTTACTAACTAAGATATATATTCCTGGCTGAGAATGAAGCAATCTTTGCTGCTACTAACTAAGACACATAATCCTGGCTGAGAATCAAGCAATCTTTGCTGTTACTAACTAAGAAACATAATCCTGGCTGAGAGTCAAGCAATCCTTGCTGTTACTAACTAAGACACATAATCCTGGCTGAGAGACAAGCAATCTTTGCTGTTACTAACTAAGACATATATTCCTGGCTGAGAATGAAGCAATCTTTGCTGCTACTAACTAAGACACATAATCCTGGCTGAGAGTCAAGCAATCTTTGCTCTTACTAACTAAGAAACATAATCCTGGCTGAGAGTCAAGCAATTTTTGCTCTTACTAACTAAGACACATAATCCTGGCTGAGAGTCAAGCAATCTTTGCTGTTACTAACTAAGACACATAAACCTGGCTGAGAGACAAGCAATCTTTGCTGTTACTAACTAAGACACATAATCCTGGCTGAGAGTCAAGCAATCTTTGCTGTTACTAACTAAGACACATAATCCTGGCTGAGAGTCAAGCAATCTTTGCTGTTACTAACTAAGACACATAAACCTGACTGTGAGACAAGCAATCTTTGCTGTTACTAACTCCAGTCACATAAACCTGACTGTGAGACAAGCAATCTTTGCTGTTACTAACCCCAGTCACATAAACCTGACTGTGAGACAAGTAATATTTGCTGTTACTAACTCCAGTCACATAAACCTGACTGTGAGTCAAGCAATCTTTGCTGTTACTAACTCCAGTCACATAAACCTGACTGCGAGACAAGCAATCTTTGCTCTTACTAACCTCAGTCACATAAACCTGACTGTGAGACAAGCAATCTTTGCTCTTACTAACTCCAGTCACATAAACCTGACTGTGAGACAAGCAATCTTTGCTCTTACTAACCTCAGTCACATAAACCTGATTGTGAAACAAGCAATCTTTGCTCTTACTAACCTCAGTCACATAAACCTGACTGTGAGACAAGTAATCTTTGCTCTTACTAACCCCAGTCACATAAATCTGACTGCAAGACAAGCAATCTTTGCTCTTACTAACCTCAGTCACATAAACCTGACTGCAAGACAAGCAATCTATGCTCTTAGTAACCCCAGTCACATAAACCTGACTGTGAGACAAGCAATCTTTGCTCTTACTAACCCCAGTCACATAAACCTGACTGCAAGACAAGCAATCTTTGCTCTTACTAACCTCAGTCACATAAACCTGACTGTGAGACAAGTAATCTTTGCTCTTACTAACCTCAGTCACATAAACCTGACTGTGAGACAAGCAATCTTAGCTGTTACTAACTCAGTCACATAAACCTGACTGCAAGACAAGCAATCTTTGCTCTTACTAACCTCAGTCACATAAACCTGACTGCAAGACAAGCAATCTATGCTCTTACTAACCTCAGTCACATAAACCTGACTGCAAGACAAGCAATCTTTGCTCTTACTAACCCCAGTCACATAAACCTGACTGTACTTGAGACAAGCAATATTTGCTCTTACTAACCCCAGTCACATAAACCTGACTGCGAGACAAGCAATCTTTGCTCTTACTAACCCCAGTCACATAATCCTGACTGCGAGACAAACAATCTTTATTCTTACTAACCCCAGTCACATAAACCTGACTGCGAGACAAGCAATCTATGCTCTTACTAACCCTAGTCACCTAAACCTGACTGCGAGACAAGCACTCTTTGCTCTTACTAACCCCAGTCACATAAACCTGACTGTGAGACAACAATCTTTGCTCCTACTAACCCCAGTCACATAAACCTGACTGTGAGACAAGCAATCTTTGCTCTTACTAACCCAAGTCACATAAACCTGATTGTGAGACAAGCAATCTTTGCTCTTACTAACCCCAGTCACATAAACCTGACTGTGAGACAAGCAATCTTTGCTCTTACTAACCTCAGTCACATAAACCTGACTGTGAGACAGGCAACATTTGCTCTTACTAACTCCAGTCACATAAACCTGACTGTGAGACAAGCAATCTTTGCTCTTACTAACCCCAGTCACATAAACCTGACTGTGAGACAAACAATCTTTGCTCTTACTAACCTCAGTCACATAAACCTGACTGTGAGACAAGTAATCTTTGCTCTTACTAACCTCAGTCACATAAACCTGACTGTGAGACAAGCAATCTTTACTCTTACTAACCCCAGTCACATAAACCTGACTGTGAGACAAGTGATCTATGTTCTTACTAACTCCAGTCACATAAACCTGACTGTGAGACAACAATCTTTGCTCTTACTAACCCCAGTCACATAAACCTGACTGTGAGACAAGCAATCTTTGCTCTTACTAACCCCAGTCACATAAACCTGATTGTGAGACAAGCAATCTTTGCTCTTACTAACCTCAGTCACATAAACCTGACTGTGAGACAAGCAATCTTTGCTCTTACTAACCTCAGTCACATAAACCTGACTGTGAGACAAGCAATCTTTGCTCTTACTAACACCAGTCACATAAACCTGACTGTGAGACAAGCAATCTTTGCTCTTACTAACCCCAGTCACATAAACCTGACTGTGAGACAAGCAATCTTTGCTCTTACTAACCTCAGTCACATAAACCTGACTGTGAGACAAGTAATCTTTGCTCTTACTAACCTCAGTCACATAAACCTGACTGCGAGACAAGCAATCTTTGCTCTTACTAACCTCAGTCACATAAACCTGACTGTGAGACAAGCAATCTTTGCTCTTACTAACTCCAGTCACATAAACCTGACTGTGAGACAAGCAATCTTTGCTCTTACTAACCTCAGTCACATAAATCTGACTGTGAGACAAGCAATCTTTGCTCTTACTAACCTCAGTCACATAAACCTGACTGCGAGACAAGCAATCTTTGCTCTTACTAACCTCAGTCACATAAACCTGACTGCGAGACAAGCAATCTTTGCTCTTACTAACCTCAGTCACATAAACCTGACTGCGAGAAAAGCAATCTTTGCTCTTACTAACCTCAGTCACATAAACCTGACTGCGAGACAAGTAATCTTTGCTCTTACTAACCTCAGTCACATAAACTTGACTGTACATGAGACAAGCAATATTTGCTCTTACTAACCTCAGTCACATAAACCTGACTGTGAGACAAGTAATCTTAGCTCTTACTAACCCCAGTCACATAAACCTGACTGTGAGACAAGCAATCTTTGCTCTTACTAACCTCAGTCACATAAACCTGACTGTGAGACAAGTAATCTTAGCGATTACTAACCCCAGTCACATAAACCTGACTGCGAGACAAGCAATCTTTGCTCTTACTAACCCCAGTCACATAAACCTGATTGTGAGCCAAGCAATCTTTGCTCTTACTAACCTCAGTCACATAAACCTGACTGTGAGACAAGCAATCTTTGCTCTTACTAACCCCAGTCACATAAACCTGACTGTGAGACAAGCAATCTTTGCTCTTACTAACTCCAGTCACATAAACCTGACTGTGAGACAAGCAATCTTTGCTCTTACTAACCCCAGTCACATAAACCTGACTGCAAGACAAGCAATCTTTGCTCTTACTAACCTCAGTCACATAGACCTGACTGTGAGACAAGCAATCTTTGCTCTTACTAACTCAGGACACATAAACCTGACTGTGAGACAAGTAATCTTAGCTCTTACTAACCCCAGTCACATAAACCTGACTGTGAGACAAGCAATCTTTGCTCTTACTAACCTCAGTCACATAAACCTGACTGTGAAACAAGTAATCTTAGCTCTTACTAACCCGTCACATAAACCTGACTGCGAGACAAGCAATCTTTGCTCTTACTAACCTCAGTCACATAGACCTGACTGTGAGACAAGCAATCTTTGCTCTTACTAACTTAGGACACATAAACCTGACTGTGAGACAAGCAATCTTTGCTCTTACTAACCTCAGTCACATAGACCTGACTGTGAGACAAGCAATCTTTGCTCATACTAACTCAGCACACATAAACCTGACTGCGAGACAAGCAATCTTTGCTCTTACTAACCTCAGTCACATAGACCTGACTGTGAGACAAGCAATCTTTGCTCTTACTAACTCAGGACACATAAACCTGACTGCGAGACAAGCAATCTTTGCTCTTACTAACTCCAGTCACATAAACCTGACTGTGAGACAAGTAATCTTTGCTCTTACTAACCCCAGTCACATAAACCTGACTGTGAGACAAGCAATCTTTGCTCTTACTAACCTCAGTCACATAAACCTGACTGTGAGACAAGTAATCTTTGCTCTTACTAACCTCAGTCACATAAACCTGACTGCTGGACAAACAATCTATGCTCTTACTAACCCCAGTCACATAAACCTGACTGTGAGACAAACAATCTTTGCTTTTACTAACCCCAGTCACATAAACCTGACTGCTAGACAAACAATCTTTGCTCTTACTAACCCCAGTCACATAAACCTGACTGCTAGACAAACAATCTTTGCTCTTACTAACCCCAGTCACATAAACCTGACTATGAGACAAGCAATCTTTGCTCTTACTAACTCAGGACACATAAACCTGACTGTGAGACAAGCAATCTTTGCTCTTACTAACTCAGGACACATAAACCTGACTGTGAGACAAGCAATATTTGCTCTTACTAACCTCAGTCACATAAACCTGACTGTGAGACAAGCAATATTTGCTCTTACTAACCTCAGTCACATAAACCTGACTGTGAGACAAGCAATCTGCTCTTACTAACCTCAGTCACATAAACCTGACTGTGAGACAAGCAATCTTTTCTCTTACTAACCTCAGTCACATAAACCTGACTGTGAGACAAGCAATCTTTGCTCTTACTAACCCCAGTCACATAAACCTGACTGCTAGACAAACAATCTTTGCTCTTACTAACCCCAGTCACATAAACCTGACTGTGAGACAAGCAATCTTTGCTCTTACTAACTCCAGTCACATAAACCTGACTGCGAGACAAGCAATCTTTGCTCTTACTAACCTCAGTCACATAAACCTGACTGTGAGACAAGCAATCTTTGCTCTTACTAACCCCAGTCACATAAACCTGACTGTGAGACAAGCAATCTTTGCTCTTACTAACCCCAGTCACATTAAACCTGACTGTGAGACAAGTAATCTTTGCTCTTACTAACCTCAGTCACATAAACCTGACTGTGAGACAAGTAATCTTTGCTCTTACTAACCCCAGTCACATAAACCTGACTGTGAGACAAGCAATCTTTGCTCTTACTAACCCCAGTCACATAAACCTGACTGCGAGACAAGCAATCTTTGCTCTTACTAACCCCAGTCACATAAACCTGACTGTGAGACAAGCAATCTTAGCTCTTACTAACCTCAGTCACATAAACCTGACTGCCAGACAAACAATCTTTGCTCTTACTAACCTTAGTCACATAAACCTGACTGAGACAAGCAATATTTGCTCTTACTAACCCCAGTCACATAAACCTGACTGTGAGACAAACAATCTTTGCTCTTACTAACCCCAGTCACATAAACCTGACTGCTAGACAAACAATCTTTGCTCTTACTAACACCAGTCACATAAACCTGACTATGAGACAAGCAATCTTTGCTCTTACTAACTCAGGACACATAAACCTGACTGTGAGACAAGCAATCTTTGCTCTTACTAACTCAGGACACATAAACCTGACTGTGAGACAAGCAATATTTGCTCTTACTAACCTCAGTCACATAAACCTGACTGTGAGACAAGCAATATTTGCTCTTACTAACCTCAGTCACATAAACCTGACTGTGAGAAAAGCAATCTGCTCTTACTAACCTCAGTCACATAAACCTGACTGTGAGACAAGCAATCTTTTCTCTTACTAACCTCAGTCACATAAACCTGACTGTGAGACAAGCAATCTTTGCTCTTACTAACCCCAGTCACATAAACCTGACTGCTAGACAAACAATCTTTGCTCTTACTAACCCCAGTCACATAAACCTGACTGTGAGACAAACAATTTTTGCTCTTACTAACCCCAGTCACATAAACCTGACTGTGAGACAAGCAATCTTTGCTCTTACTAACTCCAGTCACATAAACCTGACTGTGAGACAAGCAATCTTTGCTCTTACTAACCCCAGTCACATAAACCTGACTGTGAGACAAGCAATCTTTGCTCTTACTAACCCCAGTCACATAAACCTGACTGTGAGACAAGCAATCTTTGCTCTTACTAACCCCAGTCACATTAAACCTGACTGTGAGACAAGTAATCTTTGCTCTTACTAACCTCAGTCACATAAACCTGACTGTGAGACAAGTAATCTTTGCTCTTACTAACCCGAGTCACATAAACCTGACTGTGAGACAAGCAATCTTTGCTCTTACTAACCCCAGTCACATAAACCTGACTGCGAGACAAGCAATCTTTGCTCTTACTAACCCCAGTCACATAAACCTGACTGAGACAAGCAATCTTAGCTCTTACTAACCTCAGTCACATAAACCTGACTGCCAGACAAACAATCTTTGCTCTTACTAACCTCAGTCACATAAACCTGACTGAGACAAGCAATATTTGCTCTTACTAACCCCAGTCACATAAACCTGACTGTGAGACAAACAATCTTTGCTCTTACTAACCTCAGTCACATAAACCTGACTGTGAGACAAGTAATCTTAGCGATTACTAACCCCAGTCACATAAACCTGACTGCGAGACAAGCAATCTTTGCTCTTACTAACCCCAGTCACATAAACCTGATTGTGAGCCAAGCAATCTTTGCTCTTACTAACCTCAGTCACATAAACCTGACTGTGAGACAAGCAATCTTTGCTCTTACTAACCCCAGTCACATAAACCTGACTGTGAGACAAGCAATCTTTGCTCTTACTAACTCCAGTCACATAAACCTGACTGTGAGACAAGCAATCTTTGCTCTTACTAACCCCAGTCACATAAACCTGACTGCAAGACAAGCAATCTTTGCTCTTACTAACCTCAGTCACATAGACCTGACTGTGAGACAAGCAATCTTTGCTCTTACTAACTCAGGACACATAAACCTGACTGTGAGACAAGTAATCTTAGCTCTTACTAACCCCAGTCACATAAACCTGACTGTGAGACAAGCAATCTTTGCTCTTACTAACCTCAGTCACATAAACCTGACTGTGAAACAAGTAATCTTAGCTCTTACTAACCCGTCACATAAACCTGACTGCGAGACAAGCAATCTTTGCTCTTACTAACCTCAGTCACATAGACCTGACTGTGAGACAAGCAATCTTTGCTCTTACTAACTTAGGACACATAAACCTGACTGTGAGACAAGCAATCTTTGCTCTTACTAACCTCAGTCACATAGACCTGACTGTGAGACAAGCAATCTTTGCTCATACTAACTCAGCACACATAAACCTGACTGCGAGACAAGCAATCTTTGCTCTTACTAACCTCAGTCACATAGACCTGACTGTGAGACAAGCAATCTTTGCTCTTACTAACTCAGGACACATAAACCTGACTGCGAGACAAGCAATCTTTGCTCTTACTAACTCCAGTCACATAAACCTGACTGTGAGACAAGTAATCTTTGCTCTTACTAACCCCAGTCACATAAACCTGACTGTGAGACAAGCAATCTTTGCTCTTACTAACCTCAGTCACATAAACCTGACTGTGAGACAAGTAATCTTTGCTCTTACTAACCTCAGTCACATAAACCTGACTGCTGGACAAACAATCTTTGCTCTTACTAACCCCAGTCACATAAACCTGACTGTGAGACAAACAATCTTTGCTTTTACTAACCCCAGTCACATAAACCTGACTGCTAGACAAACAATCTTTGCTCTTACTAACCCCAGTCACATAAACCTGACTGCTAGACAAACAATCTTTGCTCTTACTAACCCCAGTCACATAAACCTGACTATGAGACAAGCAATCTTTGCTCTTACTAACTCAGGACACATAAACCTGACTGTGAGACAAGCAATCTTTGCTCTTACTAACTCAGGACACATAAACCTGACTGTGAGACAAGCAATATTTGCTCTTACTAACCTCAGTCACATAAACCTGACTGTGAGACAAGCAATATTTGCTCTTACTAACCTCAGTCACATAAACCTGACTGTGAGACAAGCAATCTGCTCTTACTAACCTCAGTCACATAAACCTGACTGTGAGACAAGCAATCTTTTCTCTTACTAACCTCAGTCACATAAACCTGACTGTGAGACAAGCAATCTTTGCTCTTACTAACCCCAGTCACATAAACCTGACTGCTAGACAAACAATCTTTGCTCTTACTAACCCCAGTCACATAAACCTGACTGTGAGACAAGCAATCTTTGCTCTTACTAACTCCAGTCACATAAACCTGACTGCGAGACAAGCAATCTTTGCTCTTACTAACCTCAGTCACATAAACCTGACTGTGAGACAAGCAATCTTTGCTCTTACTAACCCCAGTCACATAAACCTGACTGTGAGACAAGCAATCTTTGCTCTTACTAACCCCAGTCACATTAAACCTGACTGTGAGACAAGTAATCTTTGCTCTTACTAACCTCAGTCACATAAACCTGACTGTGAGACAAGTAATCTTTGCTCTTACTAACCCCAGTCACATAAACCTGACTGTGAGACAAGCAATCTTTGCTCTTACTAACCCCAGTCACATAAACCTGACTGCGAGACAAGCAATCTTTGCTCTTACTAACCCCAGTCACATAAACCTGACTGTGAGACAAGCAATCTTAGCTCTTACTAACCTCAGTCACATAAACCTGACTGCCAGACAAACAATCTTTGCTCTTACTAACCTTAGTCACATAAACCTGACTGAGACAAGCAATATTTGCTCTTACTAACCCCAGTCACATAAACCTGACTGTGAGACAAACAATCTTTGCTCTTACTAACCCCAGTCACATAAACCTGACTGCTAGACAAACAATCTTTGCTCTTACTAACACCAGTCACATAAACCTGACTATGAGACAAGCAATCTTTGCTCTTACTAACTCAGGACACATAAACCTGACTGTGAGACAAGCAATCTTTGCTCTTACTAACTCAGGACACATAAACCTGACTGTGAGACAAGCAATATTTGCTCTTACTAACCTCAGTCACATAAACCTGACTGTGAGACAAGCAATATTTGCTCTTACTAACCTCAGTCACATAAACCTGACTGTGAGAAAAGCAATCTGCTCTTACTAACCTCAGTCACATAAACCTGACTGTGAGACAAACAATCTTTTCTCTTACTAACCTCAGTCACATAAACCTGACTGTGAGACAAGCAATCTTTGCTCTTACTAACCCCAGTCACATAAACCTGACTGCTAGACAAACAATCTTTGCTCTTACTAACCCCAGTCACATAAACCTGACTGTGAGACAAACAATTTTTGCTCTTACTAACCCCAGTCACATAAACCTGACTGTGAGACAAGCAATCTTTGCTCTTACTAACTCCAGTCACATAAACCTGACTGTGAGACAAGCAATCTTTGCTCTTACTAACCCCAGTCACATAAACCTGACTGTGAGACAAGCAATCTTTGCTCTTACTAACCCCAGTCACATTAAACCTGACTGTGAGACAAGTAATCTTTGCTCTTACTAACCTCAGTCACATAAACCTGACTGTGAGACAAGTAATCTTTGCTCTTACTAACCCGAGTCACATAAACCTGACTGTGAGACAAGCAATCTTTGCTCTTACTAACCCCAGTCACATAAACCTGACTGCGAGACAAGCAATCTTTGCTCTTACTAACCCCAGTCACATAAACCTGACTGAGACAAGCAATCTTAGCTCTTACTAACCTCAGTCACATAAACCTGACTGCCAGACAAACAATCTTTGCTCTTACTAACCTCAGTCACATAAACCTGACTGAGACAAGCAATATTTGCTCTTACTAACCCCAGTCACATAAACCTGACTGTGAGACAAACAATCTTTGCTCTTACTAACCCCAGTCACATAGACCTGACTGTGAGACAAGCAAGTTTTGCTTTTACTAATTTATGCTGTGTGCTTAGTGGAGAAGTGACAAATACCAGTCTAAGTCTATGTTTGGAGGTACAGACAATGATGGAGTGGCAAGATATTTTTTGGCTTTGAAAGCATATTCTTTGCCACTGATCTTATAAATAGCTTTTGTCATTTCTAAGTTTTTTAGGTAGCTGGTCCCTCCTGGGCCAATTTTTTCCACTGTCTTTTGTGACACATGAGTTTTGTATTACACTTACATATTTATTACTCACCATCTTTACAATCACATGTTTATCCTACCTATTGTCACCTCTTTTTTATGTTTCACTACAGAGCTGTACTTCATGTACATTGTCACCTCTTTTTTATGTTTCACTACAGAGCTGTACTTCATGTACATTGTCACATCTTTTTTATGTTTCACTACACAAAGCTGTACTTCATGTACATTGTCACCTCTTTTTTATGTTTCATTTCATAGAGGTGTACTTCATGTACATTGTCACCTCGTTTTTATATTTCAATACACACAGCTGTACTTCATGTATATTGTCACCTCTTTTTCATGTTTCACTACACAAAGCTGTACTTCATGTACATTGTCACATCTTTTTTATGTTTCACTACAAAGCTGTCCTTCATGTATATTGTCACCTCTTTTTTCTATTTCACAACACAGAGCTGTACTTCATGTACATTGTCACCTCGTTTTATATTTCACTACACACAGCTGACTGTTGTTACCTCTTTTTTATGCTTCACTACACACAGCTGTACTGCATGCACAATGTCACCTCTTTTTTATGCTTCACTACACACAGCTGTACTTCATGTACATTGTCACCTCATTTTTATGTTTCACTACACACAGCTGTACTTGATGTACATTGTCACCTCTTTTATGTTTCACTACAGAGCTGTACTTTATGTACATTGTCACATCTTTTATGTTTCACTACAGAGCTGTACTTCATGTTCATTGTAACCTCTTTTTTATGTTTCACTACAGAGCTGTACTTCATGTACATTGTCACCTCGTTTTATATTTCACTACACACAGCTGTATTTCATGTACATTGTCACCTCTTTTTTATATTTCACTACACACAGAGCTGTACTTCATGTACATTGTCACCTCGTTTTATATTTCACTACACACAGCTGTACTTCATGTACATTGTCACCTCTTTTTTATGTTTCACTTCATAGAGCTGTACTTCATGTACATTGTCACCTCTTTTTTATGTTTTACTACACAGAGCTGTACTTCATGTACATTGTCACCTCTTTTTTATATTTCACTACACACAGCTGTACTTCATGTACATTGTCACCTCTTTTTCATATTTCACTACAGAGCTGTACTTCATGTACATTGTCGCCTCTTTTTTATGTTTTACTACACACAGCTGTACTTCATGTACATTGTCACCTCTTTTTTATGTTTTACTACACACAGCTGTACTTCATGCACAATGTCACCTCTTTTTTATGTTTTACTACACACAGCTGTACTTCATGCACAATGTCACCTCTTGTTTTATGTTTCACTACACAGAGCTGTACTTCATGTACATTGTCACCTCTTTTTTATGTTTCACTTCATAGAGCTGTACTTCATGTACATTGTCACCTCTTTTTTATGTTTCACTACATACAGCTGTACTTCATGTACATTGTCACCTCTTTTTTATGTTTTACTACACAGAGCTGTACTTCATGTACATTGTCACCTCTTTTTTATGTTTTACTACACCGAGCTGTACTTCATGTACATTGTCACCTCTTTTTTATGTTTCACTTCATAGAGCTGTACTTCATGTACATTGTCACCTCTTTTTTATGTTTCACTACAGAGCTGTACTTCGAGTACATTGTCACCTCTTTTTTATATTTCACTACACAGAGCTGTACTTCATGTACATTGTCACATCTTTTTTATGTTTCATTACACACAGAGCTGTACTTCATGTACGTTGTCACCTCTTTTTTATGGTTCACTACACACAGCTGTACTTCATGTACATTGTCACCTCGTTTTTATATTTCAATTCGTGATTGTAAGTGACCCGACCGAGATCGAGATCGTTTGATATTGTCCGTAAAAACCTGACTATTTTGTTGAAATTCATGAATAAATAACGATAATAAATCATTAATTATTCATAAAACATCTCAAAATAATAGAAATAATATAATTTTATGGTGTATTTGGGTATATTTGGGTGTATTTGGGTATATATGGGTGTATTTGGGTAAAAGGTCATGCCGAACAATTTGCAAAGGCTTCAGACTGCTCTAGGTATAAATGATATCTTGAATTCGATCCAATTGCTTCATGATAACTATAGTAACTCTAGAAAGTGTAATGCTGAGGTTAGAAATGACGAGGAAACACCTCAAATTAAATGGAAGAAGGACATTGAACACAGCCCTGATGTGATCTGTCCGAATCGGAAGCTGATGAAAGTGAGGAGGGGCAGATAGAAAAAGAGATAGAGAGACAGCAAGAGAGTTCGAGATTCAAGTCTGCTTTTAGCAAAGACACTTTGGGCAAAGCTATACAAGACAATCTCGCCACAGTCTTATCTAAGTCATGCACCTCTGCCCCTGATGCCAACTTTGTGAAAGTAGCTAAGGAGAAATTTCATCTATTTACCTGAAAATGTCTAGACATATAAAGGATGGGGACCATTCACTGCAATGTCCACAAGGTGTGTTGAGTCACGGTATTTATGCTGTGGCTCAGCTCTCAGATAAATTGCAATCACTAAAAGGAGACAACCCAGGAAATGATGTCCTTGAAGATTTACATTCCTTGTCTGAAGATGCTGCTTTTTTGCTTGGACATGCCTCGTATTTGTTGTCTATTGCCCGATCTGAGAAGTTGAAACATTTATTTGTTGGTGATTACACAGATTTGTGTAAAAAGTCTCAAGACATAACAGATGAACTGTTTAGTTCTGATTTGACGAAAACTTGTAAACACATTGGTGAAGCTGCTAAAACAACAAATCAAATTATGAAGAAATCTGGTCAGTTTTCATTTGGTAGCAAAATAGGCAATAATTCTTTTCCTCACCGTACCAACACGCAATCTTCCAACAAAGTCGACAACGCAGTTGATAAGCAGAACAATGTGCCTAAATCCCAGTCCTTTCCAAAAAACTTCAAAAAGTTTCTGTCTAAAACAAAGCGGAAAACAGAGAAACGGAATTAAATTTAAGGACAATAATGAGATATCAAAAATTTTCGGAAACACTGACAAACGATCGATATATTTTAGATATAGTGACAAGTAGTTACAAGATAGAATTTTGTACAGAACCTTTTCAAACTCATCCTCGTATAACTCCGGTACCAAAAATATTAGAGAAAAGGGAGATAATTCAGAAGGAGGTCAATTCTTTATTGGAAAATGAGGCAATCCGACCAGTTCAGGAAATTCAAGGCGAGTTCATTTCGACAATATTTTTGATATCGAAGAAGACAGGCGCCATGAGGCCAATAATCAATTTAAAACCTCTAAATCAGTTTATACAAACAATACATTTCAAGATGGAAACTTTGCAGACAGCTCTGGCTTCAATTCAGAAGGACGATTTTCTGACCAGTTTGGAATTAAAAGATGCATATTTCCACATTCCAGTAGCTCTAGATCACAAGAAATATCTTCGATTCTTACGGGAAAAACAATGTTACGAGTTTCAATGTCTCCCATTCGGTCTGAAATCATCCCCTCAAGTTTTTATGAAATGCACACAACCACTGATAGCACATATTCGATCAAAAGGCCACAGAGGCCTGATTTATCTAGACAACTCACTTTGGATGACTCAGTCTTTTCATCAAAGTCAATTACAAATTCAGGAAGTGATGTCAATCTTTCAGAAAGCAGGTTTTACAACAAATATGGAGAAGTCGTCTCCGATTCCGATGCAAGAAGTAACCTTTATAGGGTATTTGATAAACACGTGCAAAATGATGGTTTACTTGCCTAAAGAAAAGATAATTCTTTTACGGAAGGAAATTCAAAGTTTATTGGACAATTGTTTTCCCAAAATTCGTTAAGTGGCCAGGGTGACAGGACTTATAGTTTCAACATTTCCAGCAGTTTACCCCGGCCCCCTCCATTATCGTTTTTTGGAAAAGGAAAAAACGCAAACATTACAATTAACTCAGTCTTATCAAGCAAACATGAAGTTCTCTCAGCTAGCGATAGAGGAATTGAATTGGTGGATGAAAAATGTAGAGGACTGTAATGGGAAACCTATTCAAATTCAGGACCCTTCTGTAATTTTAACGACAGATGCGTCAAAGAGGGGATGGGGAACTGAATGGGATAACAAGGTCAGGCCTTTGGTCAGCTCAGGAAGTACATTTGCACATCAACATTTTGGAACTTCAAGCGGTATATTTTGCATTGCTAGCACTGGGTCATTCGATACACAATCAACATATTCATGTGCAAATAGACAACAAGTCAGCTGTTGCTTATATCAATCACATGGGAGGAACACATTCAAATGCAATGGATGCAATAGCAAAAAAGATTTGGTCATGGGCATTGATGAGAAACAATCACATTTCCTCTGTACACATCCCTGGAATGGAAAATCAACAAATATTTCGTCAATTTACACGAATACGATTTCCACCTCAAGTGGACTTGTTTGCCAGCAGGCTAAATCATCAGCTGGAGAAATATGTGGGATAATATGAAGCAGCCGGCCGCGATACTGGTATTACCAGTATTGTAATATTTACTGGAAATGCCAGTATTGTAAATCTTACAATACTGGTAATACCAGTATTGTAACACTGTACAATACTAGAAATACCAGTATTGTAATGTTACAATACCGGAAATCCAGTATCGTATATATACAATACTGGATGTACCAGTATCGTGCATTTACAATACTGGAATACCAGAATCGTTGATCTATACACAATACCGGAAGCTCCAGTATTCTTCATCCAACAATACTGGTAATACTAGTATTGTAAAACACACGATACTGGAAGCTCCAGTATTCTTCATCCAGCAATACTGGTAATACTAGTATTGTAAAGCACACAATGCTGGAAACTCTAGTATTCTTCATCCAGCAATAATGGTAATACTAGTATTGTAAAACACACAATACTGGAAGCTCCAGTAATCTTCATCCAGCAATACTGGTAATACTAGTATTGTAAAACACACAATACTGGAAACTCTAGTATCCTGAATTCACCAGTATATATCAAACTCTAAGGGACCATACAAAATATTTTGACATTACAGGACTTTTATGCACAGCAGAAATGATGTATGAGCATGCCAGATTGTGCATAGCTATTAATTTTAAGATTGAATATTGGCTGCTTCCAAAATTAACAAAGGGAATAAGAGAATTATACATGAGTGTATCTATACCATGACATTTGGGGTTAAACTGCAACTTTATGAAACACAATAACACATAATTTAGTTTCTTTTTTAATAATATTGGTGGCCCTGAAAAGGGACGGTGATTGAAAATGTAGACTGGTCGCTACACTGGATAAAATTTGGCGTTGTGTCTTTGGATGTTGTCGAAGCAGTCTTGGTGTGTCCTGTCGAATCTGTCTCGCCACATGAACTCATCCAGATAACTGGGCAGCTTGCCGATTGTCGTTCTGTGCATGGCTTTAAATCGTCCTTTGCATTTGTTCCAGTACGACTCGATGTGTTGGGTGTGTACGCCGGTAACTGGGTCGACAAATTTAAGGAGTGATTTACAGTACGGTGTTGAAGACCTAACTGTTGCTGGATGCCGTGGTATGCACGCCACTGGTCCGAATGGATGATGCCACCGGGTCGAGTCACGTTCTGGATGATCGGCAGAAGAGTTGCTGCATCTCGTCTGATGACTATTCGTAAATAGCCCGTTCCTGGGGTAGTGCTGGTATCTACTATTCCAAAAACCATGATGCCTGCACCGGTAGCGTCGATACCACCAAGCTGAACTGGATTCTGCCGCCCCTCTTCTCCTTTCTCCCACCTCGATTCACCTTTCACCCTTCCCTCTTTTGTCTCCCCCTCTTCTCCTTTCTCCCGGTCTCCATATACACTGTCCGTCCTCTCATAACAGACGCACAGACAGGACAAAAAAAACAATATACAAGTACATTCCGCAACTTCGTACCTAATCTTCCAGTATCTGCAATACTGGTATAACCAATATTTTCCAGAATCTTCCAGTATCTGCAAAACTGTTATTACCAGTATTTTCCAGAATCTTCCAGTATCTGCAATACTGGTATAACCAGTATTTTCTAGAATCTTCCAGTATCTGCAATACTGGTATAACCAGTATTTCCCAGAATCTTCCGGTATCTGCAATACTTATATTTTGGCAATGACCAGTATCTTCTAGTATTGCAGATACTGGAAAATACTGGGATACTAGTATTTACCCGTATTGCAGATACTGGAAGATTCTGGTAAGAAACTGGTAATACCAGTATTGCGGCCGTCTGCTTCATAATATCCAAATATGTGTCTTGGCAGCCTGACCACAAGCATGGAGAACCAATGCTTTCTCAATTTCGTGGAAAAACCTACAAGCTTACGCATTTTCCTCCTTCAATTTGATTACACTAGTACTACAGAAGGTTTACAGAGACAAGTGTACACTACTTCTAGCAACACCACTTTGGATGACTCAACCTTGGTACCCCCAGGCTCTAGAGTTGTCATGCATGATTCCTTTGCTGTTGCGAAAACAAAACAGAATACTGACTCTGCCTGCAAAAACGTACTGTTTTTAATCCATGAAACACAAAAACAATTTGATCAAAAGTGCTAAAGCAAGGGTTACAGGTACTATTCCATATTGTCATGGTAAAGTTCCCCATTCCAGAAAATTGCTCAGCCTATGTTTCAATGATTTTAAAGGAGTTTTGTTCTTCTATAATCAAAACTTTTTCATGGAAATAGTGACATTATGATAGACTCTTGTACATGTATATACAATGTATATATACAAGTTTCAGTAAGGGATATTACACTAGAGTGTTTGCAAATAACAGTATCCACTTAAAATGAGTAATACCTGAATATATTTATAAAATGATTCTACTGAAGTTGTTGCAGAAATATATGTCATATCATAGTAGCTGTAATAAATTGGCACTACACCAGCTTGTTGAGCATTCAAAGGTCGAGTGTAAATATGATTTAGGCACGTCAGTTTACGAGTAGTAGAAGATTTTACATTCTGTTCAAAAGCAGAAAATGTGCGTGTGATTACATCATCTTTTTTGGATAAAAGGTCCACATTGAAATCGCCCATGACTATTTGTGGAATGCCGGGTGTCGAGTCTTTCAAGAGACGATTTAGCGCATCACAGAAATATTTCACTGGTAGATCTGATGGTCTGTAAATATTGATAACGAAGATCTGAGGAGATTTGATATGCACAGCGACACATTCTATTCCATATTTGATCGTAGTATGTTTCGGGAAATTTTAAGTTCAAAGGGGCATAACTCCCACAAAATTCAGGAGATCAAAATTTCCTGATAATATGCACAACCGCATATTGTGTCCTTACTACCTACCAAGTTTCATGAAATTCTGTTCAGTAGTTTCAGAGGAGTTGTGCTGACAAGCTGCTTCAGAAGTATATTTCAGAAAATGTTAAGTTCAAAGGAGCATAACTCCCACAAAATTTAAGGGATCAACATTTCCTGGTAATATGCACAACTACATATGGTGTCCTTACTACCTACCAAGTTTCATGAAATTCTGTTCAGTAGTTTCAGAGGAGTTGCGCTGACAAAATGCTTCAGTAGTAAATTTCGGGATATTTCTAAGTTCAAAGGGGCATAACTCCCACAAATTTCAGGCGTTCAAAATTTCCTGGTAATATACACAACTACATATGGTGTCCTTACTACCTACCAAGTTTCATGAAATTCTGTTCAGTAGTTTCAGAGGAGTTGTGATGACAAGCAGCTTCAGAAGTATATTTCGGCAAATTTCTAAGTTCAAAGGAGCATAACTCCCACAAAATTCAGGCGATCAAATTTTCCTGGTAATATGTAAAACTACATATGGTGTCCTTACTACCTATCAAGTTTCATGAAATTCTGTTCAGTAGTTTCAGAGGAGTTGTGCTGACAAGCTGCTTCAGAAGTATATTTCGGGATATTTCTAAGTTCAAAGGGGCATAACTCCCACAAATTTCAGGCGTTCAAAATTTCCTGGTAATATACACAACTACATATGGTGTCCTTACTACCTACCAAGTTTCATGAAATTCTGTTCAGTAGTTTCAGAGGAGTTGTGATGACAAGCAGCTTCAGAAGTATATTTCGGGAAATTTCTAAGTTCAAAGGAGCATAACTCCCACAAAATTCAGGCGATCAAAATTTCCTGGTAATATGTAAAACTACATATGGTGTCCTTACTACCTACCAAGTTTCATGAAATTCTGTTCAGTAGTTTCAGAGGAGTTGTGCTGACAAGCTGCTTCAGAAGTATATTTCGGGAAATTTCTAAGTTCAAAGGGGCATAACTCCTACAAAATTCAGGCGATTAAAATTTCCTTGTAATATGCACAACTACATATGGTGTCCTTACTACCTACCAAGTTTCAGGAAATTCTGTTTAGTAGTTTCAGAGGAGTTGTGCTAACAAACTGTGTGACTGACAGGCGGACAGGACAAAAACAATATGTCTCCCACCAAAATGGGGGGGGGGGGGGGGGGGGGAGACATAAACATCAGTCAGCATGGAAGTCTTGGTTGGGCTGGTGTAGTGGACAATTGCCAGATCCCTTTTCACCATCTGTCGGAGACATAGTTGAATTCTTATCTGATGAGTGTCATAAAGGCAAGTCTTACAGTTCAATTAATACACTGAGATCTTCACTTTCTTCAATTCTTAATACTATTGATGGATTTGCTGTTGGGAAACACCCAACAGTTATTAGAAACACCCAACAGTTATTAGACTTTTGAAAGGTGTATATAATGGTAAACTGCCAGTGCATAACTTGGGATGTTTCTATTGTTTTGTCTTATATAAAAACATTACCATTTTAGGATTTGACTCTCAAAGTGTTATCACATAAACTGGCTATTCTTATAGCTTTGATTTCTGCAGACAGAGGACAAACTCTTTCTTTATTGGATTTAGATTTTTTATCTATTTTGCCAAAGAAGGCCATTTTTGTTATTCTGAATCAAACTAAGAACTCGAAACCTGGAAAACCGTTGAAAAAAGTAGTTTTACCGGCTTTTGATGAATGTTCTAAATTATGCGTTAAGAAAACTTTGGAATGTTATATTCAAAAGACAAAAATTTTGAGGCAACCTTGTTGTAAGTGATTGTTTCTTTCATACTTGAAACCTTATAAACATGTCACGTCTACAACAAAAGCAAGGTGGATTAAATTATTTCTGATTAAGTGTGGTATTACTGGATTTGGTGCTCATTCTACCCATTCTGCTTCTACTTCATGTGTTTTTGAAGCTGGATTATCGGTGATAGATATAATGAAAACAGCACACTGGTCTCAACAATCCACATTTAGTAAATTTTACAAGAGACATACAGTAGAAGGAATGTTTGGTAGAATGGTGTTGCAGAAGTCTTCCATTTAAGGTAGGAAGTTTTAATTTTTAATCAAATCTTCATATATTCTGTATATTCTTTGAAATCTGCAAATTTAGCTGATCATCTACATAAGAGGATGTTGGATAATGAACAATTAGACTAAGGTATACTTACATGATGGATAATTGTGGTTATCCTAATCCTCGTTGTAGATGATCAGTTAATTCCCTCCCTACCCTCCCCTTATTATCTACAACGAGGATTAGGATAATCACAATTATCCGTCAGGTAAGTATACCTTAGTCTAATTGTTCATTATTTGCCTTTGGAATGAATATATTCAAATAACCTTTGTTTTGTCCTGCACCCCTTTTCCCTTTTGCTGTTTTTTTTTACCCTGTACATACCAGTTTAGAATATCAGTTTTGAGATAATACCAGTTTTCCTTCGACTTTTGCACCGTTATTTGCTATATGCTCTGTACAAATACAGTGGATTAAGTTTATTGGCAAAGACTATTTGTCAAAGAAATTTTTGCAATTAAGTGGACATAGGATTATAGAAATCAGCTGAGGGCAATTGTTTACCAATAGTTGTACCATACATATTATGATTTAATTTGTTGAAGAAAGTAAACAGAGATAATTAGATTTTAAGTACAACAGACAGATGACAACAGATGTAAAGTAATGATTATAACTAATATGACATTAGGGCCAGTTGAGCTAAAAACTCATACTATGTTTTACCATTGCATCAAACAATGAATTGCTCTCGCCTGATGGCTTGATACAACAACAGCAAGAAAACTATTTTGGCAACAATGGGCCTTACATTTGGAAACAGGTAAGGATAGAACCCTAAAAATCAATCTGAACTTTTATTCTGTGACAAAGATCATGGATTGTGTTAAAATTTCAGAAGGATATATTATTGTGAAAAAACACTGTCTACAGACTGAAAACATCAACACACCCATACGATAATATGACCCCAACAGTTTTGCTGTCATAGAATAATAAAAACAACGCACAATTGGAAGAGAAAAATGAATAACACAATATTCTTTTCACTTCAAACAATAAATCTTGTTGGCAAACAGTGGCGAAATAATTGGGTCTATAGATCAACAAGGAAATCAGGAAATGGCGGGAAATAAATGTTTAGTCACAGGCACTTCTAGAATCTGAGTCACTAAATATCATTGGTAGAAATGCTGTTAACATGTGGTGATAATAACCTTAGAGTAAACAGAAAATATGATTAGCTTCACAGGGATATGATGAGGCCTTGTATATAATGTATTAAATGTGTACCTTGTAATACATAGTCTATCAATAAATACCTAATGAAAATTGTGCAGAAAAGCCCATGCTTGTCAGAACATAATTAGTCGTGAACATAACTCTAATGTATCCTGTTTCAGAGCTTATTGTCATATCTGTTAAAGGGTCTGAACCATTGTATCCATTACCACTGTGTAGCGGAGAGTCATCACCGGTATCATTATATATCTGTTAAAAAAAACAAACAAAAAATAAAAAAATTTCTTTGTACTTAGATATTTTTTAAGACATGATCCAAACCCTTCATTAAACATATCAATAAATTAGAATCTTAATCAAAGGAGTGTATATTGTGAAAGGTTCTTTACTGAGAATAAAATTTAACAATACTTTTAGATTAAACCTTTTTTTTTTAAATAACAATAATAGTAATTTTAGGCTTTTCAAGAATTAAGAAACAAGGGAGTTGACAGATACATTTTAGAATATTTAGTACCTCGCCATCCATTCTGTGCACAATTTATTAAATGTCCCCACCAGCCAGAAAAATGTTTTGGAGACAAAGAAAATGTCAGTACATCCTCCTTCCATACATTTCACCAAGCTCCACTCTTTTGGTTAAAAAAAATGTTGATATTAACATTTTGGAATAGATAGAATATCTTGACTATAATGCTATAAAGAATACTCTCCATAGAATATATGGAACTGAAAAATACAGTACCATACAAATAAAAAGCCTTATATTCTCTACATAACTGGGTCATCACAAAGATTTTCACTCTTGATACTGAACTTTAGATCTTCAATTTTAAAATCTTTAAAAAAAAAGATTTTTTTTTTAAATGGAGAAATATCTATTGATGAATATAGCTTTAGATTTGTAATGTTTAATGATTATCTCCCTTTCATTGGTTAAAGTATAATGTTAACTGTGTAATATAAACTATAATACCCTAAAGTAGGGTTCAAATTTTTATAATTTTTGTCATTGATTGAATGTTGTTTGTTTATGATAAAACTGGAGTTCCAGATGAGAAAACCAGACAGAAAGAGTCTGTAAGTATGATTCTAGTAAATGACATAACATTTAGACACAAAAACAAAAAGTTACTAAAATAAATATAATATAATATATAACTTACTGTAGTCTCAATCAAGATCATAAAGATCATATATATTCCTTTATTTTCGTGAACAATCTCTGAATTTTACTTAGGTAAAAAAAACTTCAATTGTTAGATATGTAACAGAACACCCCCTCTCTCTTTTTCTACATATTTTCTCTGATTTTGATATAATTGAACCTTGAATTGGATCCTTACAACTTTGACATTAAAAGAATGCACAGTAGAATATGATTAAAATGTTTAGTTCTTAACCTTCAAGTAATCTGATTCTGGTTGAACTTGGAAGGTAAGAAATTTGAGAGACATAGCTCTTGTTTCTGTGGTTTCTCTTTGTATAATCCAAGTACAGTTAACATTATCTGGATAGCTGCCTGATGTATAGCCAGGAGAGTAGATATATCCTTTATTTGCCATGATGTTAACATTACAACCTGTCAAAAGTAAAAGGACAAAACATGTTTAATATTACACGAGCTGTTCCATTTAAACATACATGGTACACAAGGAAGTAACCACCCACAGCAGCATTTTTATTTTTTCTGGAAAATTATTACTTGGTAGAAATGTTTTAAGATTAAAAGTGCCTTCCCAGGGTGCCATGTATGTTGTGATCGAACAGGGGTCATAAAATTGATCAAACAAATTTGTCCAAACTAGAAGGGGCACTACTTAAATGTGTGAGTAATCACTCTGAAAACTTTCAATAATGTTGAAAGAAAATTGTGGCAGATAACGAGCACAAAACATGACAAAGTTCCATACATGTTAATTTTTAAAACAATTATTCATATATGCCCCAGAAATGAGGTTCACATTTTTAATGTAAAATCAATGAGCAAAGTATAAACACTGTTGAATGAAAACTATTGCAGTTACAGATTACACAAACTATGTACCCTCTACGACATGCTGTGAAAAATATGACAAAGTTCCACAACATAAATTTATCTGAAAAAAATAAGGGTTTAGGGTGTTTAACGCTACTTTCAACAATATTTTATATCTTGGCGGTCAGTATTATTGGTGGATGAAACCGGAGTATGCGGAGAAAACCACTGACCTGCCACAAAGCACTGACAAACTTGATCACATAATGTTGTATTGAGTACTTCTCATCTGAGTGGGAATCGAACTCACAACGGTGATAGGTACTGACTGCATAGGTCGTTGTAAATACAACTACCATACAGTCCCGACCACGTCATCACTGCTAAGTTTGAATAATGTTGACAGAAAACTGTTGCAATTACAGATGACACATACTAGGTATCATCAAAGTGTTTCAGACGGATGTAGAAAGCAGTTCCTAGTCCTCCCCTAGCTGCTGACAATGTAGGTAATGACACTGTTACTGATAGTCAAGTTATGGTCATTCTAAATTTTTTTAAATACTATAAATGCCATGTTAGAATTTTGGTGTAATTTTGTCTATTAAACCATGTTTATCTGGTTTAGTACAATTAATGTTTTTGTTATCTTGTTGTTTTTAACACATTGTTTTAGTGTTTAAACCAATACTAAGTACATTTGGTGTGATCAATATTGGTGTGATCAATCATGGTGTGATCAACCATGAATTACTACATGGTTTACTTACCCTGCCAATATTTAATATATATTCCTTTTGAAAATGTAAAACTATCAGATCCAGACATCAACATCAATCTGACAGACTTTGATCTGGAGATGAAGATGTTTTGTGTGGGCACAGTGTTTAAAGTAAGTGTTGGAGTTAAAGTAACATCATCTCCATCCCACAAATACAGCTTCCCTTTGTCATCTATATCAATATTCTCAAACTAGAAAAAAATAAAATAAAAAAGCCTTTCTATTTATTAGTTTTACATTTTCTACATTCTAATAAGAGTTCCACAATCAGAAATCTAGCTGAAGTAAAAGAGTAATGGAGCTCTCCCTTTAAGGTAAACAAACTGTATATGACATTATTTATGCTTGTTACTGTTAGTTCTAAAAGTTAGAAGTTAAAGTGAATTGAATTTATTATTTTTGGACATTTATAAGAGTAAGGTATCAACATCCAATGTATTATTTTTACAAGGGAATTTTTGTCAAGTAGTAAGAATTTAGGAAAAAATAAAATTATTGAATGTTTTCATTGTAAAATGTTATGATTCAGTAAAATCTGTCTAAGCCAAACCTCCTTGGGACCAGCTTTTGAGTTTGGATTAGAGGTTAAATCAACATTTACTACATTGGGACTTGATTTGAAGTTCAGATTCTACAGGATTCTCTTTTATTTATTCACAAACCAAATCAATGATAGTATAACGATGGATCTCTTTCTCTCTTCACACCTGAGAATATACAATTAATCCATTCATACAATGTGATATTGTATTTTTTTTTACATTTCTCAAAGAAATAAAACTATTCTGATAATTAGTATACATGTACCTGTAGTGTAACAACATTATCAGAACTAGCAGTGATCACCCATTCAAATACTTTCTCATGAGGAAGATAATCAGTGTCATACAGAGGGGATTTTAAGTTTTTAACTGTATCTGTAGCTGGCAACATCTGTAAATCATTAAAAACTTCAGGAACATCTGAAATTATCAAATTTTGTCAATTACATCAGTAAAATGTTGATACAGTATTCATTTCAAACACGTTTTGTAATTTGTAATTAAACTCATTTAAATAAAGGATACCACAGATACAGATAGGTCGGCTTCATACCTTGACCTACACGGGGAAACACCTCGAAATCGACAGTGAGGGTTGGTTAAGAACAAAACTTTATGACAAAAGAGATGATTTCAATTTTCCCATTGTGAACTTTCCATTTATATGTAGCAACATTCCAGCAGCACCTACATATGGAGTATATACATATCTCTCAGATGATATGATATTCCAGAGCTTGTGGTTCCTATCAGGATTTCCTTGATAGAGGGTTGCTGCTAACAAGGAAGCTACTGGTCATCACTTCGAAATTTTAATGTCGCCACCATGACTTGGTTGACCATTATGGAATATCTGTGTCACAAATGACCACGGATATGTTCCACTTGTCGAAAACACTTCCCGGTCCTTTCCTCATTGACGACTTATTACCGGGTTTGTAACTAAATTAACACGATGGGTGCCACTAGTGGAGCAGGAACTGCCTACCCTTCTGGAGCACCTCAGTTCACCCCCATTTTTTAGTGGGGTTCGTGTTACTCGATCTTTAGTTTTATATGTATGTTTTGTAGATCGTTCTTTGTCCTTTTGTACTTTTTCTTTTGGCCATTGTGCTGTCTGTTCTTATTCGATATACAGATTCTGATTGCCCCTTTGGTATCTTCAAACTCTTCTTAAACATGATTTGTAATTAAACTCATTTAAACATGATATGTAATTAAACTCAGTTAAACATGATTAAACTCAATTAAACACGATTTGTAATTAAACTCATTTAAACACGATTTGTAATTAAATTAATTTAAACACGATTTGTAATTAAACTCATTTAAACACGATTTGTAATTAAACTATGTCAGTGAAATTTTATACAGTAACATTTGAACATCATTTTAAGAAGCTCATCAACTGGTATTAATTAAATCACATCAGTGAAATGTGGAATATTATTAATTTTTATCAAAAGTTAAGCTCAATTATTATATTGTTTTGCAGAATTTGTAATTCCTGTCCCAGTGTCAGATAATATAACAAAGCTGTCTATGTACAATAAATGTGGCACCTTTAACATAGGGTACTATGTTGATCTTTAATCCATTAAAATAGGAATTAAAATAAAAATTAAAAATGTTGGTCGTTGGAAGGTCTATTTTGGTCCTCTCATATCTATGAACGGCAAATGCTACAACAAAACATTTATTATTTGTCAAGGATCCGTGTGTTAAACTTTCAAAAGAATCGGAAAACAACAACTTATCACACAGAAATCAAGGCAGACAGCAACGACTTTGACAATGCCAATGCCAACGATGACGACAGACCCATAATATATTACGCAAGATTATCATGTTGGCATAGCTATAAATTTTACTTTCTGGTTAGGCAAATCAAACTAACCTGTGGTCCAAGAAATCCTAAAACCTGGATGAAGAATAGATTGATAAATAGTACTGTCTGTTAAAAATCTCATTTGAAACACATTGTCAGAGGAGTAATATGTTGGCAAAGGGGAAACATTCCCAGTCAGTTCTCCCAACACAATTTCTCCAGCCATTCCACCTGTCTTGAAATCCATTACATCAGCACTCTTTTCTGTTTTGAACTGTTCAACCTACAAATAATAATCAAAAACATATTAAATACATTATTATTACATGTATAGTCAAACCTGCCTTAAAGGGTACATCTATATTAAAAATCACTGCCTATATTGGGCACCTCTATATTAAAAATCACTGTCTATATAGGGCACCTCTATATTAAAAATCACTGTCTAAAGGATACCTCTATATTAAAAATTATAGTCAATATAGGGTACCTCTATATTAACAAGATTGCTATGCCATAGTCAATGTCCCTCACCTATTTACATAGATCTGTGTATAAATTACTTTCATTAGTTCCTATGACTGAAATGGACTAATCTTTAAAGAAGCTGTGTCGTCAATAATCAGTAAAGAATTTTGCTTGTATTCTAGCAAGCCTTTATATGGGTTCTATATTAGAAATCATTTGTTATTTTAATTGTGCTAGCTACTGTATATAAATATATTTAAAACAGCAGGTGCTCATCTCCATACACTATTTTTATGCCCTTAAAATTTAATTGGATTCTACAAAATTAAACGTAAATAACTCACCATTTTTAAATCGCTTTTGTCACCATCACATTCCTCATGTGGGAAAAACCCTACATATCAATTTTCGTTGAAATTGGAGCACTTCGAAATTTTTACGCATTTTGGCGGCCATCTTAAAAATGGCTTCCAAAATGACCGCCATTTTGAAATCGCATTGGTCACGATCACATTCCTCTAAAAACCCCTATATATCAATTTTCTTTGTAATTGGAGCATTGGAGCACTTCGAAATTTTTTATGTGTTTTGGCAACCATATTGAAAATAGCTGCCAAAATGGCCACCATAATGGCTGCATTACTGCCATTTTTAAATTGCATTTGTCCAATTTCGAACTTAAGCTAGAGATTCCTAATATAATGCTTGTGTGTAAGTTTGAAATCAATTGGTCAACAAATAAAAATCTTAGAGCACTTACAACATATCTCGGACGGACAGATGGACTAATGAACGGATGCTAGGCATTTCAATATCCTAGCATGACACCTGCACAACTTACCATAACACCTACATAACTTACCATCACACTTACACAACTTACCATGACACCTACATAACTTATCATGATACCTGCACAACTTACCATGGCACCTACATAACTTACCATGACACCTACACAACTTACCATGACACCTACATAACTTACTATGCCACCTACATAACTTATCATGACACATGCACAACTTACCATGACACCTATATAACTTACCATGACACCTGCACAACTTACCATGACACCTACATAACTTACTATGCCACCTACACAACTTACCATTACACCTACATAACATACCATGACACCTGTACAACTTACCATGACACCTACATAACTTACCATGACACCTACATAGCTTACCATGACAACTACATAACTTACCATGACAACTACACAACTTACCATGACAACTACATAACTTATCATGATACCTGCACAACTTGTCTGAACCTCAGCAAACAGTATAAATTTATAATGCTTAAGCAACAAGTTATAAGCTAATCAGTGACAGTTGTCCCCTCTGATAAGGCCATCCCTTTTTCAATCATAAAGTTGCCTTATAAAAGGGATGAAGGGGACAACTTAGTACTATTTTATTCAGTGCATCTGAAATCTGGCCTGACAAGAGGGGTGGATAAAAAATCAAAAAGTTGATTGTAATCTGTTTGGTTCATTTTATATCAGACTTTAAATTGATATATAAACTAAAATATTAAAAACAATCATTTTGGTCTCCCTTATAAAAAGGACACAATTGCCCCTAAAAAATAAATTAGATTTATCTCCCTTTCATGAAGACATTTTATCATAGAACAATCTATGAAATATTGTCCATCACATATTTTTACATGAATATTTTTTCACAGACTAGTGGACATTATTTCAGGGCAAAAATCTATGAACTTGTGTCCTGCTGGACAATATCTCACAGGACATAATTTTGCTTTACAAATCATCTTAGAGTCAAAAGCATATGCAGTAATCTTTTTCTTTACATTTTGCCATTTATTTATCAATGGCTAAAGTTTGTAACCCCCAAAAGGATAGTATATGCTAGATTTCTTGTTCATTACCTTCACTTTGATTGTGGAACCAATATTGGTGACAATGGACCAGGAACATGTTCTCTTATTAGAATAAAAGGTCTCACTGACAATCGTACCAGATGGCTTTGTTGCACCAACAGCATATTGTGCATCTATTAGGTTAGCACATATACTGGTACTAGCTACAAAAAAAATAGTATATACATGGGTTTAAAATAATAATAATGATAATAAACTAAATAAATATGAACTAACTTAGTTTGTGACAAAAACAATTACAAACATAAAGAAAAAAAACAAAAACAAAATATAACTAACAGTCCACTGTTTACTGTTCTAAAGACTGTTTATAAAAGGATCTTGGTCTCTTTACTTGGCAAAAGTTTTGTGTGTTTAACAGGATGATTAGTTTTTCAAAATTAGAGTAATCTATAAAATTAGGGTTTTCTTCTGCTATATCTTGGAAAAGAATATTTCTTAGAGTTTCATTATATTTCCAAAACAGTAGGTCTTTAAAGAGAATATTTCTTAGAGTTTCGTTATTTTTCCAAAACAGTAGATCTTTGAAAAGAATATTTCTTAGAGTTTCATTATTTTTCCAAAACAGTAGATCTTTGAAAAGAATATTTCTTAGAGTTTCGTTATTTTTCCAAAACAGTAGACCTTTGAAAAGAATATTTCTTAGAGTTTCATTATTTTTCCAAAACAGTAGATCTTTGAAAAGAATATTTCTTAGAGTTTCGTTATTTTTCCAAAACAGTAGATCTTTGAAAAGAATATTTCTTAGAGTTTCATTATATTTCCAAAACAGTAGGTCTTTAAAGAGAATATTTCTTAGAGTTTCGTTATTTTTCCAAAACAGTAGATCTTTGAAAAGAATATTTCTTAGAGTTTCATTATTTTTACATAGCAGTAGGAAATGCTCTACATCTTCCACCACTTTATGACGTAGACATAATGTTTGGTTATGGAGAGTTTTTGTGTATTTACCTGTTTCTATTTGTAGCTTGTACTCACTTATTCTTCATTTGATAAAGAGAGCTTTCTTGTTTCAAAATTGAAAAATGTCAGATAAAATTCTCTAATATTTTTATAGAAGAAGTATTTATTATTTTCATTCACTTTATTAAATTTAGTCTTAACAAGACCAGTATCATAATTATTTAGGTTGAGCTTAGTCCAAAGTTTGGAGGATTTTACTTCCTTTATAGGTTTGCACTCATCTAAATTTAAGTTGTCTATATTTGATTCTATTAAAAGCATACCATGAGTAAGTGCCTTCAACATCAAAGATTTTGCTTAAAATAAATGCTTCCTTTCTGTTTTATTCAATAGATCATCTAAAGAACAGAGACCATGAAGAAAAAACTTGTCCATGTCTTTTAAATGTTCAATCTGTATGTTTACATTTTTTCATACAATATTCATCTGTATGTACTGAGTATTATACTATTAACAGTTAATAAAATAACTAAAAAATACAATCATATAAAATTACCTATGTTGTCAGTAAATAACTGATCAAATCCTACAGAAGTCTTTGGTTTATAGGCCAATTGTTTACGCAAAAAGTATGGAAATTGGTTCCAGTGTGGTTTAACTATCTTTGGGCTTAACCCCATACTTTTTATTGAAGTGCCTGTACCAAGCCAGGAAAGTGAGTGGTCATGTATTTGTGTGTTCGGGCTATCGATTATTACTCCTACGATTTTATAATATATTTTGTAGTAATTTTTTACTTTCATTCTACTTCAAATATTTCACAACAACTTAGGGTCACTAAGTTATAGCTTTCAAATATTACTTATAAGAGTGAAACCAGGTGCTCGGATAAGCATTTCCTGCTAGTGTAATAGTAGTAATCTCCATATTTACTTTTAATTTCTAATATCTACAAAACAGTATGATTAAAGATTTTGATTTACTCTTATTTTTTAGTGTTTTAAAATATGAGACTAATTATTAAATCAATAAATCAATTATTATTAATATATAGCTGATATGTGATTACAAAGCTATTATTTAATCTTTTTTTTCTAAATAAATCAATAATATTGAATATAAAAATTTTAGCAAGGGAGATTTTTCTACTGAATTTCTACAACTAGACATTAAATGATACCGTCAAAGATATTCAAAAGTAGCTGATTTAATTGTTTTATAGATATGTCACAATTATGTAATTAAAATTTGGGAGTAGGAGAATCTATTTCTAAACAACTAAAGCTAAAAAAAACAGGCATTTTCTCAAATAAAATATCATAAAACATTGTCATTAGTTATGCAAAATACATTATTTTTTATATACCTACAGCAATCAACCTCGTCAGAGTTGTCATGGCAATCATTATGTCCATCACATTTAAACTTCGTCTGAATCCCGCATCCATTTCTACATCTGAAGTATCCTACCAAATATAAAATACACCTGTCATTATGTTTTATTTTATTGAATCAAAACCATTTGATTTCAATTTCCACTATTAATAGCTCAAACAAGTGTGAAAAATAGCCCAAACACCTCCCCATAGACAATATCAAATAATTATAAAGTATGCTACTGTGCTTTATGCTTTAGGTCACCGTCAACAGATATCAGGAGAGGCGTAATAATTGTAATATAAATACACTCACGGGTCAAAAGTATTTCCCCACTAAGATATTTCCCTATAAAACCACTTATTTTCAAAACATTCTCATGAAGTCATTCCTTAGCCGATTTTCATGAAATTTTCACCTTTAATAGTAGAATTATTAGAGTTTATATTAATATCTTCATGTAATTTTTTCGAACTTTTATTTACAAGCATTTATGATTTAAACACAAATGTAAATTCTTGACGTCACAATTTTATATGATTATATAGTAAGATTTGGTGAAAAAATTTAACTTTGTTTTTAAATCAATTCTTATGGGAAAGTAGAAAGTAGAAATAAAATTATTTGAAAATTATTATTTATACGAAGAAGAAACTATATTTATTTCTGCATTTAATGCTGAAAATTTCATGAAAATCAGATAAGGAATGACTTCAACAGAATGTTTTGAAAATAAATGGTTTTATATGAAATATATACTATAGGGAAATATCTTAGTGGGGAAATACTTTTGGCCCGTGAGTGTACTATTTAAATTGAAAAATTAAAGATTAAAATTTTAGTTTCACAATGTGAATTTGATTGTGAAATAAAGAAATAATTTAGTTTGTATTTTCCCCCAAACCACTAATAGCCTCGATATCAACAACTGAAACAACTCTTTCAGTAATACTGACATATTTGATGGACCGTAATGTTGACTAACATGACAAATCATTCGTTACCCGACATACTGTTCAATATCTGTGATGATATGGTAGTTTGTTTTCATCTCCCTATGAAATCAGACCCTTTCAATAATCAAGTTGCTATTTTGATTCCCACCTATCTTCTTTTGCATTTGATACATTTTTATATGATAAAGTTTGTCTGTGACTTGCAGTAGGTCATTAGTTTTCCCCATATACACCACAATTAAAACTCACTGCAAAGCTATAGTGAAATATTGTTGAAGTATTTGTGTTAAACACCCCTTGACCAACCCAACCCAAACCTGCATTGTAATTTATATATCACATAATTGTGAGGAATTTAATATAATTGTGAGGAATTTAATGTATCAAGTGTCCACTGTGTTCATACTTCCTTTATGAGATATCAGTTGAAAAAGATGGCATTAAATTTTAAATTCAACCCGATATATTTCTCCCCCATATGTATAAGTATCTCAAATGGACTAAAACACGCAACAAATATTTACAACTCTAATGGTGATATTACTTCCATGTATGTCATGGTCTTTCTTATGTTCATGATCAATGATCATGATTTGAGGTGTTCATTTTGTTGATATTGGTAGAATTGCTGATCATCACTTTTTAAACATTCTTTTCACATTTCCCAAGGTATAACTATTACATATAAAAACTAGGAAGAACTGTTTTAGATACTTAAAACTTATGTCTCCCCTTAATGCGGCCATCTGTACAACAACATATCTCGAAAGACAAAAATGTTATGACCCGGGCAAGAAAATACTATTTAAAAAACAATTAATTGACCTTGAGGTCAAAGGTCAAGGTCCCTCGAAGGTCATTATGGTACGTGACACACTGCCTTATGGTCATGCACCCACATACCAAATATCATTGACCTATCTCGAAAGACAAAAATGTTATGGCCCAGACAAGAAAATACTATTTAAAAAACAATTATTTGACCTTGAGGTCAAAGGTCAAGGTCCAACGAAGGTCATTACGGTATGTGACACACCGCCTTATGGTCATGCACCCACATACCAAATATCATTGACCTATCTCGAAAGACAAAAATGTTATGGCCCGGACAAGAAAATACTATTTAAAAAACAATTATTTGACCTTAAGGTCAAAGGTCAAGGTCCCACGAAGGTCATTACGGTATGTGACACACCGCCTTATGGTCATGCACCCACATACCAAATACAATTGACCTATCTGGAAAGACAAAAAAGTTATGGTCCGGACAAGCTTCGCTGAGAAGAAGCAGAAGAAGCGGAAGAACAAAATCAGACTAAAACAATATGTCTTTCTTCGTTCGAAGGGGACACATAATTAAGTACAATATGTATCTACACAGATATATACCTGATCAAATACCTATCATTTGTATATGATATTCGTAACAACAAACCTTTCAAAACAGCTTCAGTTTTACAAACAAATGGAAGCTTCCTCATACAGTTCCCTAGTAAACCTTTGCCGTTTTTTTTAGCAATCCCACACTTTCCATCATTTAGATTGGGCTGGCCATTTTCCCAAAGTCCAGACTCTAAATTTACTTCCTCCTTGTCAGCATTACTCCAATGTGCTGTATTATTGGCAACATCACCATGACGATTAAGACCTGAAAAATATATCTTTGTCAACCTTAAGTTCTATTTAATATTAGAATGCTAAAAAAATTGTGTATTATTTTCATGTTGAGATCAAAAGTTTCTTACTTTTCATTTTATTTCCATTCAGATCTGACAATAATACAAAAATACCAAACATAATCCAATGAAAGAAAAAATATCACATATAACAGAAATCACTCTCCAATAGAAAAAAGTCACAATTTTAAAAATATAAAATATTGATTTTTATTTTCTACCAGTAAATTCATAAAATTGTATAAATCTGCTGTAGATAAACTTAAGTTATCACTATACAGAACATATTTTCAGCATTTTTTTTACACAAGGAAGAGTAACTACTGTTTATGTGATGAACAATTCATCTGACTTCATTAGCCAACATGAGTCTTTATTCTTACTCCTTAATGATGCATTCTTAACAGAGAAAGCATCAAAATATGCTTTGATTTGACCCTACCAAAGATTTTACTAAGATCTACTACACTTGAGAGACATGTACTGTGAACTGTGAGTCACATACACCCCCACCCCAAACATCATTCTAAGGGGGTTGTCCTTTCATATGTTTCTCTGGAGTAGTTAGATGCATAGAAAACAAAATGAAACATAATAACAAAAGTTAACAAATCAAACTCTCATAATAAAAAAAACTGATGGTGACCACTGTGATGACATCATAAAATTTTCACAGCTCACATTACAGTCATGAGGTCATGAAAGTAGTTGACAAGAGTATCAATTCTTTCTGGCTGTAAATAAAAAAAAGGTTAACTGCAATGTATTGATGTAGAGGTTACTTTATCATTTGATGATTGATATATACCACTTTCAGGAATTCGTAATTCTAAGATGATATGACAAAATTATTATAATTAGGTCACTTTGTAATGTAATAAAAAATAAGACCAACCTGTCCAGTAGTATTCCCACGATGACCTAGCCAAGTGATCTACACTTTTATACTCGTCAGCATCATTTACCCACATCAAATACTGTCCTTGTCTGTAAAATTAGAATGTTAAACTGTTATTACATGACAATGGAATCATTATTATGGATGTATTTACTAAGCTTCACATATTTTTTTTAAGAAGTACATATTGGTACCTGCTAAACAATTCCATGTTAACAAATTGTAGAAGTAGTTTGTTGTAGAAACCATATATACTATCATGTACATATAATTGTGAAAATTGTAACCACCTGTAATATTGTGAAAAATTACTCTTCTGCAAAAATTATCCAATCAAAATGATGCAACGATAATCAAATTTTTATATAGTAATAAGCAAGCATGTCAAGTTTTCAGGAATTCACATTTTTTACTGCAGTGTCCCATTTTAAATTCATTTAGAACTGAAGCTATGCAGCAAATCTGAGATATTTGCCAAAATTTTGCATCATTGGATAACAAATCTAAATTTATTTGGTTACTTTCAAATGAAAATATAATTATTATTAATATATAGTCATAAACTTGTTGATGTCATTAACAGAAACTAGAACTAAATTGTTATCTGGGAGTGAGGTTTGTCCTCTAGGGTTTCTTCCAAGTTCACATTGTATTATTACATCCAATATAGTGGTAATATATATTATGCATATACCTATAAGTATTTACCTATTAAATTATATGCATAACATACAAATCTAAGAAAATAATAATAATAACAAGATGAACTGTGAGCTAATGCTCACTTATGATACCCCCCCTCTTCGGCAAACAGGAAGTAGGAATCTGATGGGTCCAAAAAGCTTCCCACGATATGGGGTACCTATATGAAGCTTGTGACCAAATATCAGATCTCTGCCATCAATAGTTGCTGAGAAAAATGTGACGAAAAATGTGCATATATGTTCAATGTGTATACCAGAGGCTCCCAGGAGCCTGTAATCGCTCACCTGGATCAAAGCTGCTTTCAATAACAATGCAACTGCACTGTGGTGGCCATCTTGGCGGGAGAGCGCAACTGCCGGACACAATTTTTGAAGAGGACAATCCAATGACTATTCCATCAAAATTTGGTTTTAATTGAGCTACTGATTCCAGACAAGATGGTTTTTATGTGAATTTCCCATAGGGTCCTATTTTAAACTAAGTACAGCTGTGCAGCCATCTTGGTCAGAGGGCGGGACCACCAGACACAAATTTGGTTCAGCGGTTTCAGAGGAGAAGATTTAAATGTGATCTTTTATCAAAATATGCCTAATTTGCATAATCAGTATAAATCGGCTGAAAGAAAAATTTCAAAAAAAAAACCCGAACATATGCTAAACTACTCCTTGCCATGTAGCTGCAGTTCAAATTTGAGCTCATTTTGACTTATACTAAAGCAGCAATGGACAATTGAAGAAATTTCTATTTTTAGTAACAACAGCCATCTTGAATGGAGGGCGGGGCTGTCGGACACAATTTTGAGCTTGGCGGCCATCTTGGTTGGAAGTCGGGATCAAAATCGGCAAAAGTTCAAAGTTCATAAAAAATCCTGTAATATATGCTAAAAAGCTCATCATTATGCTTACACAGTTCAAATTTGGGCACATTCTGGCTTAAAATAGAGCAGTTTTGGCCATTTGAAGAAATTTCTATTTTTAGTAACAGAGGCCATCTTGAATGGAGGGCGGGGCTGTCGGACATAATTTTGAAAGGGACCCACCCGGGACCATCCCTGCCAGGTTTGGTTTAATTTGTTTCAGCGGTTTCAGAGGAGAAGATTTAAATGTGATCTTTTATCAAAATATGCCTAATTTGCATAATCGGTATATATCGGCTGAAAGAAAAATTTCACAGAAAAACCCGCAATATATGTTAAACTATTCCTTGCCATGTAGCTGCAGTTAAACATTGAGCTCATTTTGACTTACCTAAAGCAGCAATGGACAATTAAAATTTCATCCCCCCTTTTTCTATTTTGAGCTTGGCGGCTATCTTGGTTGGAAGTCGGGATCAACGGACACAATTTTGGAAGGGGGCCATCCAAGAATCATTTCAGCAAAGTTTGGTTGAGATTGGCTCAGTAGTTTCCGAGGAGAAGATTTTTTTTAAATTTCATCTCCCCTTTTTTCTAATTTGCATAATCAGTCAAAATCGGCAAAAGTTCAAAGTTCATAAAAAATCCTGTCATACATGCTGAAAAGCTCATCATTATGCTTATACAGTTCAAATTTGGGCACATTCTGGCTTAAAATAGAGCAGTTTTGGCCATTTCAAGAAATTTCTATTTTTAGTAACAGCGGCCACCTTGAATGGAGGGCGGGGCTGTTAGACACAATTTTGAAAGGGACCCACCCAGGGACCATCCCTGCCAGGTTTGGTTTAATTTGGTTTAGCGGTTTCAGAGGAGAAGATTTAAATGTGATCTTTTATCAAAATATGCCTAATTTGCATAATCGGTATATATCGGCTGAAAGAAAAATTTCACAGAAAAACCCGGAATATATGTTAAACTATTCCTTGCCATGTAGCTGCAGTTAAAGTTTGAGCTCATTTTGACTTACACTAAAGCAGCAATGGACAATTAAAATTTCATCCCCCCTTTTTTCTATTTTGAGCTTGGCGGCCATCTTGGTTGGAAGTCGGGATCACCGGACACAATTTTGGAAGGGGACCATCCAAGAGTCATTTCAGCAAAGTTTTGGTTGAGATTGGCTCAGTAGTTTCCGAGGAGAAGATTTTTTTTAAATTTCATCTCCCCTTTTTTCTAATTTGCATAATCAGTCAAAATCGGCAAAAGTTCAAAGTTCATAAAAAATCCTGTCATACATGCTAAAAAGCTCATCATTATGCTTATACAGTTCAAATTTGGGCACATTCTGGCTTAAAATAGAGCAGTTTTGGCCATTTGAAGAAATTTCTATTTTTAGTAACAGAGGCCATCTTGAATGGAGGGCGGGGCTGTCGGACATAATTTTGAAAGGGACCCACCCGGGACCATCCCTGCCAGGTTTGGTTTAATTTGTTTCAGCGGTTTCAGAGGAGAAGATTTAAATGTGATCTTTTATCAAAATATGCCTAATTTGCATAATCGGTATATATCGGCTGAAAGAAAAATTTCACAGAAAAACCCGCAATATATGTTAAACTATTCCTTGCCATGTAGCTGCAGTTAAACATTGAGCTCATTTTGACTTACCTAAAGCAGCAATGGACAATTAAAATTTCATCCCCCCTTTTTCTATTTTGAGCTTGGCGGCTATCTTGGTTGGAAGTCGGGATCAACGGACACAATTTTGGAAGGGGGCCATCCAAGAATCATTTCAGCAAAGTTTGGTTGAGATTGGCTCAGTAGTTTCCGAGGAGAAGATTTTTTTTAAATTTCATCTCCCCTTTTTTCTAATTTGCATAATCAGTCAAAATCGGCAAAAGTTCAAAGTTCATAAAAAATCCTGTCATACATGCTGAAAAGCTCATCATTATGCTTATACAGTTCAAATTTGGGCACATTCTGGCTTAAAATAGAGCAGTTTTGGCCATTTCAAGAAATTTCTATTTTTAGTAACAGCGGCCACCTTGAATGGAGGGCGGGGCTGTTAGACACAATTTTGAAAGGGACCCACCCAGGGACCATCCCTGCCAGGTTTGGTTTAATTTGGTTTAGCGGTTTCAGAGGAGAAGATTTAAATGTGATCTTTTATCAAAATATGCCTAATTTGCATAATCGGTATATATCGGCTGAAAGAAAAATTTCACAGAAAAACCCGGAATATATGTTAAACTATTCCTTGCCATGTAGCTGCAGTTAAAGTTTGAGCTCATTTTGACTTACACTAAAGCAGCAATGGACAATTAAAATTTCATCCCCCCTTTTTTCTATTTTGAGCTTGGCGGCCATCTTGGTTGGAAGTCGGGATCACCGGACACAATTTTGGAAGGGGACCATCCAAGAGTCATTTCAGCAAAGTTTTGGTTGAGATTGGCTCAGTAGTTTCCGAGGAGAAGATTTTTTTTAAATTTCATCTCCCCTTTTTTCTAATTTGCATAATCAGTCAAAATCGGCAAAAGTTCAAAGTTCATAAAAAATCCTGTCATACATGCTGAAAAGCTCATCATTATGCTTATACAGTTCAAATTTGGGCACATTCTGGCTTAAAATAGAGCAGTTTTGGCCATTTGAAGAAATTTCTATTTTTAGTAACAGAGGCCATCTTGAATGGAGGGCGGGGCTGTCGGACATAATTTTGAAAGGGACCCACCCGGGACCATCCCTGCCAGGTTTGGTTTAATTTGTTTCAGCGGTTTCAGAGGAGAAGATTTAAATGTGATCTTTTATCAAAATATGCCTAATTTGCATAATCGGTATATATCGGCTGAAAGAAAAATTTCACAGAAAAACCCGGAATATATGTTAAACTATTCCTTGCCATGTAGCTGCAGTTAAACATTGAGCTCATTTTGACTTACACTAAAGCAGCAATGGACAATTAAAATTTCATCCCCCCCTTTTTCTATTTTGAGCTTGGCGGCTATCTTGGTTGGAAGTCGGGATCAACGGACACAATTTTGGAAGGGGGCCATCCAAGAATCATTTCAGCAAAGTTTGGTTGAGATTGGCTCAGTAGTTTCCGAGGAGAAGATTTTTTTTAAATTTCATCTCCCCTTTTTTCTAATTTGCATAATCAGTCAAAATCGGCAAAAGTTCAAAGTTCATAAAAAATCCTGTCATACATGCTGAAAAGCTCATCATTATGCTTATACAGTTCAAACTTGGGCACATTCTGGCTTAAAATAGAGCAGTTTTGGCCATTTCAAGAAATTTCTATTTTTAGTAACAGCGGCCACCTTGAATGGAGGGCGGGGCTGTTAGACACAATTTTGAAAGGGACCCACCCAGGGACCATCCCTGCCAGGTTTGGTTTAATTTGGTTTAGCGGTTTCAGAGGAGAAGATTTAAATGTGATCTTTTATCAAAATATGCCTAATTTGCATAATCGGTATATATCGGCTGAAAGAAAAATTTCACAGAAAAACCCGGAATATATGTTAAACTATTCCTTGCCATGTAGCTGCAGTTAAAATTTGAGCTCATTTTGACTTACACTAAAGCAGCAATGGACAATTAAAATTTCATCCCCCCTTTTTTCTATTTTGAGCTTGGCGGCCATCTTGGTTGGAAGTCGGGATCACCGGACACAATTTTGGAAGGGGGCCATCCAAGAATCATTTCAGCAAAGTTTGGTTGAGATTGGCTCAGTAGTTTCCGAGGAGAAGATTTTTTTTAATTTCATCTCCCCTTTTTTCTAATTTGCATAATCGGTCAAAATCGGCAAAAGTTCAAAGTTCATAAAAAATCATGTAATACATGTTAAAAAGCTCATCATTATGCTTATACAGTTCAAATTTGGGCACATTCTGGCTTAAAATAGAGCAGTTTTGGCCATTTGAAGAAATTTCTATTTTTAGTAACAGCGGTTATCTTGAATGGAGGGCGGGGCTGTCGGACACAATTTTGAAAGAGACCCACCCAGGGACCATCCCTGCCAGGTTTGGTTTAATTTGTTTCAGCGGTTTCAGAGGAGAAGATTTAAATGTGATCTTTTATCAAAATATGCCTAATTTGCATAATCGGTATATATCGGCTGAAAGAAAAATTTCACAGAAAAACCCGGAATATATGTTAAACTATTCCTTGCCATGTAGCTGCAGTTAAACATTGAGCTCATTTTGACTTACCTAAAGCAGCAATGGACAATTAAAATTTCATCCCCCCTTTTTTCTATTTTGAGCTTGGCGGCCATCTTGGTTGGAAGTCGGGATCAACGGACACAATTTTGGAAGGGGGCCATCCAAGAATCATTTCAGCAAAGTTTGGTTGAGATTGGCTCAGTAGTTTCCGAGGAGAAGATTTTTTTTAATTTTCATCTCCCCTTTTTTCTAATTTGCATAATCAGTCAAAATCGGCAAAAGTTCAAAGTTCATAAAAAATCCTGTCATACATGCTGAAAAGCTCATCATTATGCTTATACAGTTCAAATTTGGGCACATTCTGGCTTAAAATAGAGCAGTTTTGGCCATTTGAAGAAATTTCTATTTTTAGTAACAGCGGCCACCTTGAATGGAGGGCGGGGCTGTCAGACACAATTTTGAAAGGGACCCACCCAGGGACCATCCCTGCCAGGTTTGGTTTAATTTGGTTCAGCGGTTTCAGAGGAGAAGATTTAAATGTGATCTTTTATCAAAATATGCCTAATTTGCATAATCGGTATATATCGGCTGAAAGAAAAATTTCACAGAAAAACCCGCAATATATGTTAAACTATTCCTTGCCATGTAGCTGCAGTTAAAATTTGAGCTCATTTTGACTTACACTAAAGCAGCAATGGTCAATTAAAATTTCATCCCCCCTTTTTCTATTTTGAGCTTGGCGGCCATCTTGGTTGGAAGTCGGGATCAACGGACACAATTTTGGAAGGGGGCCATCCAAGAATCATTTCAGCAAAGTTTGGTTGAGATTGGCTCAGTAGTTTCAGAGGAGAAGATTTGTTTAAAATTTCATCCCCCCATTTTTCTAATTTGCATAATCGGTCAAAATCGGCAAAAGTTCAAAGTTCATAAAAAATCCTGTATTACATGTTAAAAAGCTCAGTATGCTTATACAGTTCAAATTTGGGCACATTCTGGCTTAAAATAGAGCAGTTTTGGCCATTTGAAGAAATTTCTATTTTTAGTAACAGCGGCCACCTTGAATGGAGGGCGGGGCTGTCGGACACCATTTTGAAAGGGACCCACCCAGGGACCATCCCTGCCAGGGTTGGTTTAATTTGGTTCAGCGGTTTCAGAGGAGAAGATTTAAATGTGATCTTTTATCAAAATATGTCTAATTTGCATAATCGGTATATATCGGCTGAAAGAAAAATTTCACAGAAAAACCCAGAATATATGTTAAACTACTCCTTGCCATGTAGCTGCAGTTAAAATTTGAGCTCATTTTGACTTACACTAAAGCAGCAATGGACAATTAAAATGTCATCCCCCCTTTTTTCTATTTTGAGCTTGGCGGCCATCTTGGTTGGAAGTCGGGATCACCGGACAAAATTTTGGAAGGGGGCCATCCAAGAATCATTTCAGCAAAGTTTGGTTGATATTGGCTCAGTAGTTTCCGAGGAGAAGATTTTTTTTAAATTTCATCCCCCCTTTTTTCTAATTTGCATAATCGGTCAAAATCGGCAAAAGTTCAAAGTTTATAAAAAATCCTGTAATATATGCTAAAAAGCTCATCATTATGCTTACAGAGTTCAAATTTGGGCACATTCTGGCTTAAAATAGAGCGGTTTTGGCCATTTGAAGAAATTTCTATTTTTAGTAACGGCGGCCATCTTGGATACAGGACGGCGCTGCCGGACACAATTTGAAAGCGGACCACCTAAGGACCATTCAGACAAAGCTTGGTTGAAATTGGCCTAGTGGTTTCTAACAAGAAGATTTTTAAATGATTTTTTGCTTATTTATGCCTAATTTGCATAATCGGTCAAAATCGGCAAAAGTTCAAAGTTCATAAAAAATCCCATAATATATGTTAAAAAGCTCATCATTATGCTTATACAGTTCAAATTTGGGCACATTCTGGCTTAAAATAAAGCAGTTTTGGCCATTTGAAGAAATATCTATTTTTAGTAATGGCGGCCATCTTGGATGGAGGGCGGGGCTGTCCGACACAATTTTGAAAGGGACCCATTCAGGGACCATCTCTGCCAGGTTTCGTTTAATTTGGTTCAGCGGTTTCAGAGAAGAAGATTTAAATGTGATCTTTTATCAAAATATGTCTAATTTGCATAATCGGTATAAATCGGCTGAAAGAAAAATTTCACAGAAAAACCCGGAATATATGTTAAACTACTCATTGCCATGTGGCTGCAGTTAAAATTTGAGCTCATTTTGACTTATACTAAAGCAGCAATGGACAATCAAAATTTCATCCCCCCTTTTTTCTATTTTTAGCTTGGCGGCCATCTTGGTTGGAAGTCGGGATCACCGGACACAATTTTGGAAGGGGTCCATCCAAGGACCATTCCACCAAAGTTTGGTTGCAATTGGCCGAGTGGTTTCTGAGGAGAAGATTAAAATGTGAAATGTTGACGGACGGACGACGGACGACAGACGACGGACGACCGACGACGGACGAAAAGTGATGACAATAGCTCACATGGCCTAAAGGCCAAGTGAGCTAAAAAACCAACTAAGTCGGCAAACAGGAAGAAGGAATCTGACGGGTCCAAAAACACTTCCCACAATATGGCATACATATATGAAGCTTGTGACCAAATATCAGATTCCTGTCATCAATAGTTGCTTAGAAAAATGCGAAGAAAAATGAGCATATATGTTCAATGTGTATAAAAATCATTACACTGTCAATGGTATGATTAAATTTTGATTTGTTTGTTTCATAAAATTTTGTCATCTTCCAATCAATGTAATCAATCCATAATCATTGTATTAAATTCTTTGTTAATTGTTCTGCCTGAAAGGGCTCCTTAATTGGAAATAAAAAATATTTGTATTTATATTGTATTTGTAGGACGAGTTGTGGATACAAACTTTTGGGACAAGAGGACAGGCCAAAAACAAAATGCCTCCCCATGATACCACGGGACAGAAGGACAGGTCGAAAACAAAATGCCTCCACCATGACACCACGGAACAGGACAGGCCGAAAACAAAATACCTCCCCCATTACACCACGGGACAGGAGGACAGGCCGAAAACAAACTTCTTCCACCATGACACCACAGGACAGAAGGACAGGCCGAAAACAAATATCCTCCCCAATGACACCACGGAACAGTACAAAATAATAAAATCCAGACAAAACAATATCGGTCTTTAACATAAAATGAAAAAAAAACTATTTGGGAGCGAGATCAGCTGCCTTGAAATGGTATGTTTCACCTGCTCTATGCATGAGACACCACTGCTTACAAAGTTTATAGTATTAAAGAGATCAGGTTCTAATAAATACATCGAGGCTTACAGTCATTGCACTCATACTTAAAATTTGTTCTGAAATTGTAATTCTGGTTTATGTCAAAAGAAAACAAAAGAAATATCATACACATTTGTAAATAATAGCTACTTCGTTTTTTCTATTAGAGGAGAGAGAAATTACACACCGGGTATCCCGATCCATCATCCACGGAGCAATCGGCAGTAAACAACGTTAACTGTTGAGGTAGGTATGTTAAGTCTGATTTTATGAATATTTGGAGGGTGAATCCTGTATTATCAAGTTAGCTGTAGAAATGTACGATGCATAAGCTTCACGTGGGTGCAAGCTAACTTCAAATTGATAGACAATTAATAAAAATATCAATCCTTGAACTTGAAAATTTACTGAAAAGTAACGAATTTTAGTTTTCAAGAGTTGATTTTATAAAAATGATAGTCATTTTTTTGCAATCAATTTCAACATCAATGTATCTCACATCATTCATATTAAGGCCAGTGCATTACTCTTTCTCATCTCTGTAAACTTGGCGATTTTTAAAGGATGGGTAGAAAAAATAGGATCCATAATACACGGAGCATGATCCTGTGTTTAGTCCGAGATTCCTCTGCCGTCCGACGGCTTTTTGTTTGACTGCTGGAGCCGTGGGATGTCAGAGGGCTCTCTATAAGAAAAACAGCGGATTTTCCGCTCCAACTCTGCGTCGGCACATTTCCATAACCATCTTACCCTCAGAAAGTGGTTAGGTTAGGTTAGGTCATCTGTGGACGCTGACTCTCCGCCACTATATCCATCTCTATTTCTTCCTTAATACAACTTATTTCGGTGTGGTTTCCGGTGTTTTCCTTGTTTTGGACGCTGGCTTTGTACTCAAATTTTACATCTTGGTGTTCCCTGTATTTATCGAGCCTGATTTCAAATTGTCTTACATCCTTTGCATCAATTACTGGTTGTTACACTCCATTACACACCATTACACTCCATTACAGCACGATTTTGCCTTAGATCCTATGATTTCGTCACTTCACTTCCATTTTGGAATCTACAAACGTGATCTCGCGATACTAACTGAATGATGACAGCAACGCATTGCATGATGGGGGCTACTTAATGCAACGCGCCAAATTATTTGCATATACTACGTAAACAACATACAAATCACATGGAAGACGATATATTTAAGCGTATTCTGCAGGACAAACAGTTCCATCTACAGATCAAAGCAGAGCAGAAGGAAATAATACAAAATGTGTTGGAAAGAAAAAATTCAATGGCAGTATTACCCACAGGCTTCGGAAAGAGCATGTGTTACGTTCTCCCCCCTTTTTGGACAAGGTAAGATCGGGAGCAGGACAATAGCCCCCCGAGGACAATTGCCCCCCTAGGACAATAGCCCCCCTAGGACAATTGCCCCCCACAAATTGTTTTCAGTTTTATATTTAGTTTCTGATTACCTCTTTCTGACTCTATGAACTCCATTGCACTACTATACTTTCACTTCAAAATACACTCCTATTTAAGCCAGTTCTAAGCTTGTACTTAGCTTGCAATCATTATTTCTCAAAATTCTTTTTAATTATCAATCTTTGTACTTAGCTTTGATCATTGTTTAATCAAATTCCTTTTTATAATTTTTCTTTGAAGACCAATTTTGTAAGGTAATTAAACTTAATTGGAAAATCATTAAACTCTATCTAAAAATAAAATATCTATAAATAATAAGAGAAAGTTATTTTTATCATAGCTTGTCCAAGCTGTATAATCCTTTTGATGATTAATATCACAGGGGCTTGAATCGCTTTCATAGAGGTCATGCGGCCTATATACGTTAGTATATATGGTATATAGGCCGTGTGACCTTTATGAAAGCAATTCAAGCCCCTGTGATTAATATACAAAGGAAAAAAATCCAACTTAAAAGTAATTTGAATAATTTAATCTGAGTTTATGCATATTTATTTCTCATTTAGAAAAGAATAAAAATGAAATTAAAAAATTGGGGGATGGGGGGCTATTGTCCGAGGGCTATTGTCCAGGGGGCTATTTTCCTAGACCCAACACCACTTTCTCAGGGTAAGATGGTTATGAACGAATAGAAAAATGGTTGGTGAAGCGATTTATATAAGGGTTTCGGATAGAAAATAAAATCTGATAGCCACGAAACGTGGAAATGTGCCGACGCAGAGTTGCAGCGGCAAATCCGCTGTTTCCCTTATGCAGAGCGCTCTGACGTCGCACGGCTCCAGCAAGTCGAACAAAAAGCTGTCGGACGGCAGAGGAATCTCGGACTAGATCCTGTTCAACACGGAGCGTGTTCTTGCAAATGATCAGTAAACCACAGAGCACATAACTGAAATACAATTCTTTTTTTCATGTCACTCAAGTGTGATTGGGTAATATAGAGTTACACATGTAATTTCATCCGTCCGTCTGCTCATGCGTCGGTCAGTATGAACGTCCATGCGTTTGTCCGGGCATCCGTCACACATATTATGATAAATCATAAATATTGGCCCATATTGATCTATGATAATAGCCATATTACCGGTATAATACTTGAACATGTTGACCAGTTTTATAAATGAATGAGTGGTCATACCCCAGAACTTAAGTCGCGACACACATTTTTATGTACAGAGAACACACAAGCAATTGGCTTTTCTTTGGCAAACTATGGTCTTTACAGACAAAACATTTATGTTGCACAAAACATTTACTGGACGGGTGTCGGAAAAAAGTCTTTTTTTGTTGAAAATTCTTATGAGTGTATCACGGTATTTGAGAACCACAACATGTCTGAGCATTGTTTTCTTTTTTAAATTTAGGTACCATTGTTTTATGATTGCACGATAAAAACAGTACATGCACATTGTCGAAAAATATAAAATTCATTTGTATTCGCCGCAAAACAGTCGAAAAATGCTCGGCGAGCCTCACATTTCTACTTGTTTTTAAGGCTCGTACAAATAAATTTGGTATTTTCCGACAATGTATATGAATTTTATATTTATCTCTTAGGAAACATCTTACATTGTTATAGATAATTGCAAAAGCCAACAAAGGTGGGCTTTAAATATAAAAAAATACAAAAAATGCGGAAACTCAACTATTTCTACAATAATCAAATAATTTTGCTCCGTGTTTACCGGACCATTGCTCCGTATGTCACGTATCATTTCGAAAATTAGCTCCGTGTATTACGGATCCTATTTTTTTCTACCCATCCTTTAAAAATCGCCACGTTTACAGAGATGAGAACGAATAATGTACTGGCCTTAATATGAATGATGTGAGATACATTGAAGTTGAAATTGATTGCAAAAAAATAGGGAAAATGACTATCATTTTTATAAAATCAACTCTTGAAAACTAAAACTCGTTACTTTTCAGTAAATTTTCAAGTTCAAGGATTGATATTTTCACTAATTGTCTATCAATTTGAAGTTAGCTTGCACCCACGTGAAGCTTATACATCGTACATTTCTACAGCTAACTTGATAATACAGGATTCACCCTCCAAATATTCATAAAATCAGACTTAACATACCTACCTCAACAGTTGTTTACTGCCGATTGCTCCGTGGATGACATCTTCGCTAGCCAAGGGTTACGATTCGGGTCCCCCTTCTCTCCACCCTTGGCGAATCTAGAATACATTTTGAGGATTCACGCTTTAATATTTCATTGGTTACGGCTACCAGTACACGTATCCAATCAGAAGATGTTTTACACGGACCACATGTTATCGACGAAATGTAAGCAAAGATGCCACTTCCCGTTTTGGTTCCAATGAAAACATCTTTCCCGTCTGCCAAAGCTTTGAAACTTTTCATTTGGTTGACAGTAAGTGCTTCCAAATTAAATTTATCACAAATAAGTTTTTCTTCACTGGGCGCTGCCATTTTCAACTCTCCAACATACGTATAACAAAACGATTATGATTGGCTGGCGATGACAACTTTCTAAGGGGCGCAACTTCGATAAACCACCAGGTGGCATTGCGTGCGAATTTCAAAATGTATTCTAGATCCCCCAAGGGTGGAGAGAAGGGGGACCCGAATCGTAACCCTTGGCTAGCGAAGATGCGTGGATGATGGACCCCTCCGTGGACGATGTATCAGGATACCCGATGTGGAAATTACCTTCTACATGTTCGATCTGCTTCACTCCAGATCATAGGAACATCAATAACTGATATACAATATCCACCGGTAAAATAGTCTCCTGCAAAATAAATTCATCATATTTAGCGAAATTGCTCTGTTAAACAAAATCCAGAACCCTGAAAGAAATATTGTGCTTAATGATCAAATGTGAATTTCCGTTATAGCATTTGTTCCAACTGGAACAAATATTACATAACATCTATTCAAGAGGAAAACATATTACAAGATTTATTTCTTTATAGAATATCATTGTTCCTAAAAGAAGACCGTTACATATTATGGAGTTTTCTAATATGATGGCCTATATATCGTCAACCAGTATATGTCGGTATATATCTACCTTTAGGACCTGCACACTCAAATTATCGATTGGAAGCAAAAAAAAAACATAATTTAAAAAGTTTCTGTAATGAATAAAAACCTACAAGGCCGTTTCCATGAGGTCATACACAACAACTACACATTATATTACTTTGTTTACATGTATACACAAAGAATTTGACCATGTTACGAAAATTTAAATTTTCTTTAAGCAGACGCAACCTGGAAGCAATTTATTTTACATATATTTTGCCCCTTTTAAAATATGCTTATGAATTATGGGATGGGTGTACTCAGCAAGAATATAATAAAATTGAACAAATTCAGCATGAAGCTGCCAGAATTATAACTGGATTACCCAAATTTTCTAGTTTGGAATCACTTTATTTCGAAACTAAATGGGAACCACTTCAGTCTCGTCGAAGAAGAAGAAAATTAAATATGTTTAACAAAATTCGAAATAGCAATGCACCTTCGTATTTATGCGACTGTCTATTACCCTTTGAGCGAAACGAAAATGCTTGCAATTTGCGTAATCAAACAGATTATAGTAACCCATTTACTAGGTTACAATTGTATCGCAACTCATTTTTTCCTTCTTCGATCAAACTTTGGAACAATTTGACACCAGAGATAAGAAGTTCCCCGACAGTTAGTAGTTTTAAAAAGTCACTAATAAATGATGTTAATTTATTGAAACCATCTAGATACTATTCATATGGTTGTAGAGTGCTAAATGTCCTACACAATAGACTAAAACATAGATCTAGTAACTTGAATGCCGACCTTTTAAGGGTAAACTTAATTAATGACCCAGGTTGTGTCTGTGGAAGCTCGTGAACAGTTGACAAATAATCTGCAATTTCTTGATAGTTTACTTATTGAAACTTTACTATTTGGCGATGATAGCTTATCTGAGGAACAAAATGCACAAATATTCAAATCAGTGCAATTGTACATCAAACAAACGAAACGTTTTACCCCACAGTGATCACACTTCATATATTGAATTTAACTATTTTCTTTTGTGAACATTTTCTCCATTGTTGATTTCCCCCCACGAATATGACAATTCTGTACTGTTATAACTCAATATATTATATAATTTCAAAAATCTTTTTTTTCTCAATGTTGTTATAAAATGTAATTGTTATTTATACATTATTACTTGCTAGTGCATGGAATATAAAATTGTATGTAAATATGTGGAGAGGACCTTTGTAAGTTGGAATAGCTTGTGTCCGATCCAAATGTTATTTAGTTAACAATAAAATAAATATGCGATGAAAACGCACTCATCTGGGGTTTTCCCCGACGGATGTTCCGGCCACCTCCCACATGAAATTTTGACGACGTAAACAACCAATTTGACATTAAATCTGTTTTGTGTCATTAAAGTAATTGAAATAAATAGTTGAATATATTATTACTCACACAATAGGAGTTTGATTCAATATATGTGCTCAATTGCGGTGATTCCGTCATCATATGTGAAGGGGGCTAAACAGAACAGCCGTTGTGTGGCGGATTCTAAGGTCGCCTAGGGTCATAAAAATTACCGTATTTGTCATATTAGAAAAGAAATAATTCATGGCAGCCGTAGATTTGTGTACATTTAACCATGGGTTGAGCATTTATATTCGATCGCGCGGGAAAAAATAATCGAATATAAATGCCCAACCCATGGTTAAATGTACACAAATCTACGGCTGCCATGAATTATTTCTTAAGTATATTATACAAATATTCCATGTGATTGTGGTCAATATACAAGAATATTTTCCTGAGGTACCTTGAATTGCATGGATGTGTTATATTGTCCGACGCCACAGTCACATCATAAGCTCGCTAAGCGAGCTATTTATGACTGGAGCATGGTAAAATTAAATCAATAAAGGAATAATGACGAATACCATTTACTTTGACTAGAATACCATTTACTTTGACTAAAACAGAAATCCTTATCATCCATACACTATGCCTATGAAAAAGTTTCAACACATCCGGGTTATCCATACACTATGCATCAATCGTAACTACTCGGCCATTCTCGCTACCCTACAAATAACCTCGTATGCATTAGGCGTATAAATCACACTACTTTTCACATGTCAGTTAGGGAACGACCATTTAACTTGAAGGGGGGGGTTATGGTTTTTTTCTAAAAAAATATTCTGATTCCCAATGTTGCTGAAAAAAATATTCTGATTTTGGTGAAGGAAAAAAAAAATAATCTGATTCAGAGTTTTTGTCATATAACCTAATATTGAATTCTGGAAAAAAATTTCCCGCTTTGCGCGACAGAAAAAATTAATATTCTAACTCTCGTGTTGTCCGAAAAAAAAATTCTGAACGAAACAAAAAACCATAACCCCCCCCCACCCCTTCAAGTTAAATGGTCGGTCCCTTACATGAAAGTTTGATAAAGTTATATTTTAAACAATTTTCTATATTTCAATTATTTTCATGGATTTAAGTTAAAAGTTTTAATTAGCTTTGCATGATTAGATTTTACTTAGTATGTCTTCCATATTGGATTTTTGTGGACTATATTTTTGTGTGGCTTAACTTAACTTAACTTCCGGTAAACCATTTAAGAAGAATTTCTACTATCTACGTACGAGGTTATTTGTAGGGTAGCGAGAATGGACGAGTAGTTACGATTGCACCATGAAAAAGCTTCAACACACCCGGGTCACCGCTTTTCGAGACCCCTCGAGAACATATGAAAGATACGGTGTACGAAAGGTATCGAAGAGCGAAACCGGTATTTCGCTGTTGCCTATATTGTTTGCTTGTGAAATAAACATTAAATTTAATTCAATGTTCTTCTTCTTTGACGAAAACATACAAATTATTTGTTTGAAATGAATATTTAAAGAATTTTGTCTTTAAATTGAAACCGATAATTATCGAATTCTACACAGAAAGTAACGAGTCACTAAAAATACCAAGATTGGGCAACCCGATCGTCTGCTCTGGATTATTCCTACAGCAAACTCAAGCTTATATTTATATTCGCTTAATTGCATTAGGTATTGATAACATACACAATTGCCCAAAATGTCTAAAAAAAAAACACTTTCAAAAGTTCCGTTGACCCCCCAATTTACAACAAATGGTCTTTCCTACGCGGATGTGGTTAAATTTGATAACAACAACAACAAATTTGATTTTGTCAATCACGACGCCCCAAAGAAGCAGAACAATTACAATGAGAATTAAAAATATACAATTGATTTTAAGACTGCCAGTAGGAAATAGGAGAGCTCAGAGGTCATCCAACTAAAGCATATTTGGCTTTTTTAGCACTGAATAGGTTATTTATTAAATTTCTCAATTTTTTATTAACATAATTGTCCTCATTGGAAATAGCTACCATGGAATGGGCGATACTATTTTACATTCATAACAGGTAAGAAATAATAGAATTTTAAGGATTAAAACTGTATATTTTAATAACATGGCGTTTATTATAGGTCCGGACATGACAGGTGTCATATGGTATTTTGAACCCCATGGTAAATTGAACCCGGATGATTTACCTATGATATTTTGACCCCGAGTTCAATTTTCCATATGGTATTTTTACCCCGGGGTCAATTTTTTGTCATTGTATTTTGAACCCCCTCATGGTAAATTGAACCCCCCCCCCCTCATTTCTACTAAGAAAAATTTCAAAAAATTACAAAATTTTCATAAAATTTCAAAACTAACATATTTCATAAGATTAAAAAAAATCAAAAAAAAATTCAAAATTTTCATAGAATTTTAAGAAAATTTTCAAAATCTCAAAATTTGTATATCATGAATCTGATATTTTTCTTAAAATTGGTTTCGCTGAGATTCCCTATATAAACAAAGGTTTACTTGTTTACTGATTGCCAGCCATAAGCTGTTTTCCAACTCCACCCAGTAGTGAAAGACTTAACACCATCAAACTGTTTCAAAAGTTCATTCATTTATGACACTATATGTTGCAATAAATCTATATATATAATTTTCAGACGTATATATATATATATATATACGTCTGAAAATTAAATCAAACTGTGTTAGAATTAGATTTTAGAGTTGTCAAATTTTTGTTCTTCCCTCGATGGGATTTGAACCCACACCATTGATACACTGCAGCACCATCGCTTAGCCTTACGTCCAGCGCCCTAGACCACTCGACCACATCCACTCCCTAAAAAAAGGAGTTTCAATAATCGTAGTGTTACCTTTTCTCGTAAGGCAAATCTAGGGATAGCCGTAAGACATGTGTATAAGCGTGTGTAGATGGTACATATATACTTAATATTATAATTTGACAGCAATCTAACTCAGCAATTTTTAATATATTGTATAGGATAATGAAGAATTCACTATACAGTCACAGGAAATAAAGTATATTATACAAACGTCTAGAAGCAAGTGACAACCATACAATATATCTGTCCCACTGGATCTCAAAGTTACTTTAAAGGATACTAGGTTAATACTAAATATTGTATACGTCTGAAAATTAAACCAAACAGTGTTGGAATTAGATTTTAGAGCTGTCAATTTTTTGTTCTTCCCTCGACGGGATTTGAACCCACACCATTGATATGTATACATATAAGATATTTTAAAAGTACTGTATTTATTTTTATCCTGAATAGATGCTATGATATTTATTTTCTTTGTTATATGACAATAAATAGTAATCAAAATCATGTAACTTTCTTGTATATTGAATTCCTTCTTGGATATCTTAACATTGATTTTGAATTCAAAGTACAAAAGAAATTATGACCAAATCCTGATCAATTGATTTCAATGCCCATGGAATATTGAACTTTTTACCCATGGTATATCGACCCCCCTACCCATGGTATATCGACCCCCTTACCAATGGTATATCGACCCCCCTACCCTATACAATTATTGACTTTTAATGCGGTCTACTCATGACTATGCGAACCTGGTCAATGAATGATTGACCAAGGTCGCATAGTCATGAGTAGACTGAAATTAAAAGTCAATAACTGCTTATTAAATAATAAGGAATTTTTCAAACTTTTCAACAGTATATTCAACAAAATAGGCTACAATTGTTTTATCATTTTTCAAGATTATTTAAATATTAAAATTTTGAAATCTTATGAAATTTTTGAGTATATTATATATATTTTTTTTAATTTTCAAATTTTCAAAGTTTTTGAAACTTTTGAACTTTAAATTGTTTTTTGAAAATTTTGACCCCCTACCAATGGTATAACGACCCCCCTACCCATGGAATATCGACCCCCCCTACCCATGGTATATCGACCCCCCTACCTATGGTATTTTGACCCCCCCTACCCATGGTATATCGACCCCCCTACCCATGGTATTTTGACCTCCCTATCCATGATATATTGACCCCCCTACCCATGGTATATTGAACCCCTTACCCATGGTATATCGACCCCCCTATCCATGGTATTTTGACCCCCCTACACATGATATTTTGACCTCCCTGCATATCTTTTGATTAGAAATGGAGGGGTTCAAAATACCATGGGGGTTCAATTTACCATACAGGGGGGTTCAGTTTTCAATAAGGGGGTTCAATATACCATGGATGTAAATTGACCCCGGGTTCAATTTACCATGGGGTTCAAAATACCATATGACACCGGGAATAGTATTTCGTGACATTTAACGAACACTTTACAAGATCAGTCCTGTAATTGATTAAAAATCGAAACATGTGTGTCACTAGTAGTTACGAAACTTGCTCATTACTGGCATTTAAAGATGATTCTAAGAGTAGCTAATACATTTGTCAATCATAAACTACGGATATATGGTTCAATTAACATAAACAACTAAGTGTGACCGGAAATTGATTTCATTTTTGCATCATTAAAGAGAAATCGGATACTTTTTACGATCAGAAAATGTACGGGTTTTAGCGAATTTAGTGTACGGTAGCTATAACCCGTACACAAACACATTATTTTCGGCTAAAACCCGTACACTAACGTCGATATTAATGTTGTTATAATTCCAAATCCAATTAACAGTGTATCAAAAGGGATATAATTTCAGATGTTTCGTCACTAACTTTTACTTTTCCAGTTACGTTTTACTCCTGGAAAGCATCTACATCATTTTATTTCGTAAAATTTTGTGAGGGAAAGTTGTTTTTCGAAGAACTAGGTGAGCATTATCACGCATCAAACAATTTTAGCGAAGTTCCTTTACTATATGAGCCCAAAAAGTATAAGCGGTATTTATCTGGAATCTGCCATATTAACAGTTTCAACGAACAGGTTGTGCTTTAGGAGTAAAACGACTTCTTACTTACCTTGACAACTTGTAAATCGGTGTGTTACGTTTCAGTAGTAGCTATTTCCCATGTACAGATGATACACAGAGTGATCACTCCAAGGGTGATCATAGCTATGCAGATGTGGTTAAATTTGGGGATAAACATCAAAATAAACATGTTGGGGACTATTCCTATGCATGCACTGTGGAGGAAAGTGGTGCTCTTCATAATAAAAATAATGAAAAATGAATTATCCCCAATCCCCAAATTGAACAGGGTGATAAACAGGATTGTGTGATTGAAGAAAAAATAGGGTCAGTTGCGTTAGCAGCAATACATGTATTTTTTTCTTTTGTCTTCGGTAAATTATTTTCTATATATATATATATATACATTCTCCGAAATAAGTCAATTTAAGTTACTGGCCTGAACACTTTAATTTTTTTTTAAATATATAGACTCTATAACAAACTGAGAGGACATTCACTATCCAGGGACCATTGGTCGATGACTGCATGTAGATAGGCCATCTGTATTTGTCTGGTCTGGTCTTTTCAAGAAAGGCCTGGCCACCATCTGAATTTAGATTTGCAGAGAATTCAATCCGAATCTTATATGATCTAGCAAATTGTCACAACTAATGATCATGATTTCCAAACAGCCATATACAGCTTTTACCTTCTACTTTTAATCTGTATCTCAAGTGTCCATACTGCAAATGAATGCAGTTTAAAATCTGCAAAAAAATTTACTGGGCTGTTCTATCTGGTAGCATGTATGCATGTTATTTTTCAGTTTACACTTCAATTTATCTATGCTGCTCATTTTGGTAGAGATTTGAGAGTTCTTTATTAATCAAAGGAAGTCTGGTCTGCTTTTCACTTGAAATATATAACCTTAGCATAAGTTTCAGAAACTGGATCAAAATTTACAATGAAAGTATTAATTTAAAATGCTTCAACAATGTAAAAGCCACAGATGAACACTTTGTCTACTTTAGGACCAACCCATTTACTGAATGAACCATTTTCTTTGAGAAGTACAGTCACAGTGTGTACAGACCAGAGTTGCATCTCCAAGGTTTAGACAATTTATGGTAAATATTGTGAAGCGTTTACATTTAATTAGTGTTTTATTTTGTTATTTCTTGTTCTTCCTTGTTTTAAATTTCACCCAACTTAGCCAAGCTTAATTTTTTTCAGCTGAGGGGGAGGAGGGGGGAGGGATATCAGTCTTCTGGAAATGTGCCCAACGAATGACACAAGGACACGACAGGCAAATTCTGAGTCGGTTCAGTGAATTTATTTAATGTGTCTGACCAAATGTCTGGCAAGCCATCCAGGAAGCTAACCTTTTTACTTTGTTGTTTGGTCCATTATTATTATTAACCCTTTCTGATCTTGCTTACGCTTGTACAGGTAGTGCCTGCAGGTAGCTTACAGGTAGTACCTGCCTCATATCAAACTGAACTAGTGATTACAATACCACTATCAGCTTTTCAACGAAATTTCACATCTTGAAGAGTGTCTCAGAAAGACCCTATGCTATGTGCAACATATACATACTCATTTATGTCTATGGTCACTAGTAAGCCAAATTTCTATTTTCAGGCAAAGTTAAGTTGGTAAATAATTATATGTACATAAGCAAACAGTTTTGCATATGTTTGCTCATTCATGACCAAGAATATCTAATTAGTGATTAGCTTCGCGAGCTTTCCAGGCAGTGTCTGTTTCATATTATGGGACGAAGTCCAAACTATGGTAGAAATAGCAATATTTTGATTCCAGGTCCATATCACTAATGGATTAAATTCCTTGCACCGGAAATGACGCAACAGAAACCAATACAGGGTTACAATCGTAACTACTCGGCCATTCTCGCTACCCTGCAAATAACCTCGTATGCATTAGGCGTATAAATCGCACTACTTTTCACATGTCAGTTACATGAAAGTTTGATAAAGATATATTTTAAACAATGTTCTCTATTTCAATTACAGTTTTAATTAGTTTTGCATGATTAGATTTTACTTAGTATGTCTTCCATATTGGATTTTCGTGGACTATATTTTTGTGCGGCTTAACTTAACTTAGCTTCCGGCAAACAATTTAAGAAGAATTTCTACTATGTACGTACGAGGTTATTTGCAGGGTAGCGAGAATGGCTGAGTAGTTACGATTGTACAGGGTTACTGCTGCAGAAAATCGGATGCGCAGTAATCTGGAAATACTTCCGGTATTGAATGTTAAACTAGAGGCTCCCAGGAGCCTGTATAGCTCACCTGGGTATAATAACAACATCTGTCAATAAAACTTTATAACTTCGGTAAAAAAATAACAAATGTAGCCGTCATTGCAGACCCCTTCTCCAAAATAATTTCGGCAGGGGTCCCCCCCTTTAATGTAAGTTATCAAAATTGCTGTAAAAAAAACCATATGTCAATGATTCTCAAAATTTAGCTTTTGCTACTTCACATTTTGTAATAGAGTTGCTTCCCTTTGATTATTTGAGTAACCAAAAGCAGTGAGTCAACAAAACCAGAGCCTGTATCGTTCACCTGGTAATAAAAAGAACCAATTGGTCCTATGTAAAAACTATGTCCTGCAGTGGTAGTCATCTTGGAATAACGATCAACATAAAAAACACAAAGTTTGTAAAGGACCTTCCAATGATTGATTTACAATTTAGGTTCAATCAGTGCAATAGCTTCAGAGAAAAATATAGTTCTGTATTTTCCCCATATGGTCCTGTGTTAATACTATGACCTGTGGTGGCAGCCATCTTGGATTTCCGATCGGCATAAAAAATACACACTTTGTAGAGGACCTTCCAATAATCATTCCTGGGCAGTTTGGTTTCAATTATCCAAGTGGTTTCAGAGAAGAAGCGTTTTGAAACATTTTCCCCATAGGGTCCAATGTTAAACTAAGTCCTGCCGTAGCCGCCATTTTGAATTTCATATCAGAACAAAAAACGTCAAGTTTGTAGAGGACCATCCAATGAACATTCATGTACAGTTTGGCTTTAATCATATTTGTAGTTTCTGAGAAGAAGGCATTTGAACATTTTCCCATAGGGTCCAATGTTAATCTATGTCCTGCGGTGGTGGCCATCTTGGATTTCCGATCGGCATAAAAAACACACACTTTGTAGAGGACCTTCCAATGATCATTCCTGAGCAGTTTGGTTTCAATTATCCAAGTGGTTTCAGAGAAGAAGCGTTTTGAAACATTTTTCCCATAGGGTCCAATGTTAAACTTAGTCCTGCCGTAGCCGCCATTTTGAATTTCATATCGAAACAAAAAACATAAAATTTGTAGAGGACCATCCAATGAACATTTATGTACAGTTGGCTTTAATCATATTTGTGGTTTCTGAGAAGAAGGCATTTGAACATTTTCCCATAGGGTCCAATGTTAATCTATGTCCTGCGGTGGCGGCCATCTTGAATTTTCGATCGGCATAAAAAAAAGAAAATTTGTAGAGGACCTTCCAATGATCATTCCTGCACAGATTGGTTTCAATTGTCCAAGTGGTTTCAGAGAAGAAGCGTTTTGAAACATTTTCCCCATAGGGTCCAATGTTAAACTAAGTCCTGTCGTAGCCGCCATTTTGAATTTCATATCGGACCAAAAAACCTTAAGTTTGTAGAGGACCATCCAATGAACATTCCTGTACAGTTTGGCTTTAATCATAATTGTAGTTTCTGAGAAGAAGGCATTTGAACATTTTCTCATAGGGTCCAATGTTAATCTATGTATTGCGGTGGCGGTCATCTTGGATTTCCGATCGACATATAAAACACACACTTTGTAGAGGACCTTCCAATGATCATTCCTGGGCAGTTTGGTTTCAATTGTCCAAGTGGTTTCAGAGAAAAAGCATTTTGAAACATTTTTCTCATAGGGTCCAATGTTAAATTAAGTCCTACCGTAGCCGCCATTTTGAATTTCATAATGGAACAAAAAACGTAAAGTTTGTAGAGGACCATCCAATGAACATTCATGTACAGTTTGGCTTTAATCATATTTGTAGTTTCTGAGAAGAAGGCTTTTGAACATTTTCCCATAGGGTCCAATGTTAATCTATGTATTGAGGTGGCAGCCATCTTGAATTTTCGATCGGCATAAAAAACATAAACTTTGTAGAGGACCTTCCAATGATCATTCATGGGCAGTTTGGTTTCAATTGTCCAAGTGGTTTCAGAGAAGAAGCGTTTTGAAACATTTTCCCATAGGGTCCAATGGTAAACTAAGTCCTGTCGTAGCCGCCATTTTGAATTTCATATCGGAACAAAAAACGTACAGTTTGTAGAGGACCATCCAATGAACATTCATGTACAGTTTGGCTTTAATCATATTTGTAGTTTCTGAGAAGAAGGAATTTGAACATTTTCTTATAGGGTCCAATGTTAATCTATGTATTGTAGTGGTGGCCATCTTGGATTTCCGATCGGCATATAAAACAGAAACTTTGTAGGGGACCTTCCAATGATCATTCATGGGCAGTTTGGTTTCAATTGTCCAAGTGGTTTCAGAGAAGAAGCATTTTGAAACATTTTTCCCATAGGGTCCAATGTTAAACTAAGTCCTGTCGTAGCCGCCATTTTGAATTTCATATCGGAACTAAAAACCTTAAGATTGTAGAGGACCATCCAATGAACATTCATGTACAGTTTGGCTTTAATCATATTTGTAGTTTCTGAGAAGGCATTTGAACATTTTCCCATAGGGTCCAATGTTAATCTATGTCCTGCGGTGGTGGCCATCTTGGATTTCCGATCGGCATAAAAAACAGAAACTTTGTAGAGGACCTTCCAATGATCATCCCTGAGCAGTTTGATTTCAATTGTCCAAGTGGTTTCAGAGAAGAAGCATTTTGAAACATTTTTCCCATAGGGTCCAATGTTAAACTAAATATTGCCGTAGCCGCCATTTTGAATTTCATATCGGAACAAAAAACGTACAGTTTGTAGAGGACCATCCAATGAACATTCATGTACAGTTTGGCTTTAATCATATTTGTAGTTTCTGAGAATAAGGAATTTGAACATTTTCTCATAGGGTTCAATATTAATCTATGTATTGCGGTGGCGGCCATCTTGGATTTCCGATCGGCATATAAAACAGAAACTTTGTAGAGGACCTTCCAATGATCATTCATGGGCAGTTTGGTTTCAATTGTCCAAGTGGTTTCAGAGAAGAAGCATTTTGAAACATTTTCCCCATAGGGTCCAATGATAAACTAAGTCCTGTCGTAGCCGCCATTTTGAATTTCATATCGGAACAAAAAACATAAAGTTTGTAGAGGACCATCCAATGAACATTCATGTACAGTTTGGCTTTAATCATATTTGTAGTTTCTGAGAAGAAGGCATTTGAACATTTTCCCATAGGGTCCAATGTTAATCTATGTCCTGCGGTGGCGGCCATCTTGAATTTTCGATCGGCATAAAAAAAAGAAAATTTGTAGAGGACCTTCCAATGATCATTCCTGCGCAGATTGGTTTCAATTGTCCAAGTGGTTTCAGAGAAGAAGCATTTTGAAACATGTTCCCCATAGGGTCCAATGTTAAACTAATTCCTGTCGTAGCCGCCATTTTGAATTTCATATCGGACCAAAAAACCTTAAGTTTGTAGAGGACCATCCAATGAACATTCATGTACAGTTTGGCTTTAATCATATTTGTAATTTCTGAGAAGAAGGCATTTGAACATTTTCCCATAGGGTCCAATGTTAATCTATGTCCTGCGGTGGTGGCCATCTTGGATTTCCGATCGGCATAAAAAACGGAAACTTTGTAGAGGACCTTCCAATGATCATTCATGGGCAGTTTGGTTTCAATTGTCCAAGTGGTTTCAGAGAAGAAGCGTTTTGAAACATTTTTCCCATAGGGTCCAATGTTAAACTAAGTTCTGCCGTAGCCGCCATTTTGAATTTCATATCGAAACAAAAAACGTAAAGTTTGTAGAGGACCATCCAATGAACATTCATGTACAGTTTGGCTTTAATCATATTTGTAGTTTCTGAGAAGGCATTTGAACATTTTCCCATAGGGTCCAATGTTAATCTATGTCCTGCGGTGGTGGCCATCTTGGATTTCCGATCGGCATAAAAAACACACACTTTGTAGAGGACCTTCCAATGATCATTCCTGGGCAGTTTGGTTTCAATTGTCCAAGTGGTTTCAGAGAAAAAGCGTTTTGAAACATTTTTCTCATAGGGTCCAATGTTAAATTAAGTCCTGTCGTAGCCGCCATTTTGAATTTCATAATGGAACAAAAAACGTAAAGTTTGTAGAGGACCATCCAATGAACATCCATGTACAGTTTGGCTTTAATCATATTTGTAGTTTCTGAGAAGAAGGCATTTGAACATTTTCCCATAGGGTCCAATGTTAATCTATGTATTGCGGTGGCAGCCATCTTGAATTTTCGATCGGCATAAAAAACATAAACTTTGTAGAGGACCTTCCAATGATCATTCATGGGCAGTTTGGTTTCAATTGTCCAAGTGGTTTCAGAGAAGAAGCGTTTTGAAACATTTTCCCCATAGGGTCCAATGTTAAACTAAGTTCTGCCGTAGCCGCCATTTTGAATTTCATATCGGAACAAAAAACGTAAAGTTTGTAGAGGACCATCCAATGAACATTCATGTACAGTTTGGCTTTAATCATATTTGTAGTTTCTGAGAAGAAGGCATTTGAACATTTTCCCATAGGGTCCAATGTTAATCTATGTATTGCGGTAGCAGCCATCTTGAATTTTCGATCAGCATAAAAAACAGAAACTTTGTAGAGGACCTTCCAATGATCATTCATGGGCAGTTTGGTTTCAATTGTCCAAGTGGTTTCAGAGAAGAAGCGTTTTGAAACATTTTCCCCATAGGGTCCAATGTTAAACTAAGTTCTGCCGTAGCCGCCATTTTGAATTTCATATTGGAACAAAAAACGTAAAGTTTGTAGAGGACCATCCAATGAACATTCATGTACAGTTTGGCTTTAATCATATTTGTAGTTTCTGAGAAGAAGGAATTTGAACATTTTCTTATAGGGTCCAATGTTAATCTATGTATTGCAGTGGCGGCCATCTTGGATTTCCGATCGGCATATAAAACATAAACTTTGTAGGGGACCTTCCAATGATCATTCATGGGCAGTTTGGTTTCAATTGTCCAAGTGGTTTCAGAGAAGAAGCATTTTGAAACATTTTTCCCATAGGGTCCAATGTTAAACTAAGTCCTGTCGTAGCCGCCATTTTGAATTTCATATCGGAACTAAAAACCTTAAGATTGTAGAGGACCATCCAATGAACATTCATGTACAGTTTGGCTTTAATCATATTTGTAGTTTCTGAGAAGGCATTTGAACATTTTCCCATAGGGTCCAATGTTAATCTATGTCCTGCGGTGGCGGCCATCTTGAATTTTCGATCGGCATAAAAAAAAGAAAATTTGTAGAGGACCTTCCAATGATCATTCCTGCGCAGATTGGTTTCAATTGTCCAAGTGGTTTCAGAGAAGAAGCGTTTTGAAACATGTTCCCCATAGGGTCCAATGTTAAACTAATTCCTGTCGTAGCCGCCATTTTGAATTTCATATCGGACCAAAAAACCTTAAGTTTGTAGAGGACCATCCAATGAACATTCATGTACAGTTTGGCTTTAATCATATTTGTAATTTCTGAGAAGAAGGCATTTGAACATTTTCCCATAGGGTCCAATGTTAATCTATGTCCTGCGGTGGTGGCCATCTTGGATTTCCGATCGGCATAAAAAACAGAAACTTTGTAGAGGACCTTCCAATGATCATTCATGGGCAGTTTGGTTTCAATTGTCCAAGTGGTTTCAGAGAAGAAGCGTTTTGAAACATTTTCCCCATAGGGTCCAATGTTAAACTAAGTTCTGCCGTAGCCGCCATTTTGAATTTCATATTGGAACAAAAAACGTAAAGTTTGTAGAGGACCATCCAATGAACATTCATGTACAGTTTGGCTTTAATCATATTTGTAGTTTCTGAGAAGAAGGAATTTGAACATTTTCTTATAGGGTCCAATGTTAATCTATGTATTGCAGTGGCGGCCATCTTGGATTTCCGATCGGCATATAAAACATAAACTTTGTAGGGGACCTTCCAATGATCATTCATGGGCAGTTTGGTTTCAATTGTCCAAGTGGTTTCAGAGAAGAAGCATTTTGAAACATTTTTCCCATAGGGTCCAATGTTAAACTAAGTCCTGTCGTAGCCGCCATTTTGAATTTCATATCGGAACTAAAAACCTTAAGATTGTAGAGGACCATCCAATGAACATTCATGTACAGTTTGGCTTTAATCATATTTGTAGTTTCTGAGAAGGCATTTGAACATTTTCCCATAGGGTCCAATGTTAATCTATGTCCTGCGGTGGCGGCCATCTTGAATTTTCGATCGGCATAAAAAAAAGAAAATTTGTAGAGGACCTTCCAATGATCATTCCTGCGCAGATTGGTTTCAATTGTCCAAGTGGTTTCAGAGAAGAAGCGTTTTGAAACATGTTCCCCATAGGGTCCAATGTTAAACTAATTCCTGTCGTAGCCGCCATTTTGAATTTCATATCGGACCAAAAAACCTTAAGTTTGTAGAGGACCATCCAATGAACATTCATGTACAGTTTGGCTTTAATCATATTTGTAATTTCTGAGAAGAAGGCATTTGAACATTTTCCCATAGGGTCCAATGTTAATCTATGTCCTGCGGTGGTGGCCATCTTGGATTTCCGATCGGCATAAAAAACGGAAACTTTGTAGAGGACCTTCCAATGATCATTCATGGGCAGTTTGGTTTCAATTGTCCAAGTGGTTTCAGAGAAGAAGCGTTTTGAAACATTTTCCCCATAGGGTCCAATGTTAAACTAAGTTCTGCCGTAGCCGCCATTTTGAATTTCATATCGAAACAAAAAACGTAAAGTTTGTAGAGGACCATCCAATGAACATTCATGTACAGTTTGGCTTTAATCATATTTGTAGTTTCTGAGAAGGCATTTGAACATTTTCCCATAGGGTCCAATGTTAATCTATGTCCTGCGGTGGTGGCCATCTTGGATTTCCGATCGGCATAAAAAACACACACTTTGTAGAGGACCTTCCAATGATCATTCCTGGGCAGTTTGGTTTCAATTGTCCAAGTGGTTTCAGAGAAAAAGCGTTTTGAAACATTTTTCTCATAGGGTCCAATGTTAAATTAAGTCCTGTCGTAGCCGCCATTTTGAATTTCATAATGGAACAAAAAACGTAAAGTTTGTAGAGGACCATCCAATGAACATCCATGTACAGTTTGGCTTTAATCATATTTGTAGTTTCTGAGAAGAAGGCATTTGAACATTTTCCCATAGGGTCCAATGTTAATCTATGTATTGCGGTGGCAGCCATCTTGAATTTTCGATCGGCATAAAAAACATAAACTTTGTAGAGGACCTTCCAATGATCATTCATGGGCAGTTTGGTTTCAATTGTCCAAGTGGTTTCAGAGAAGAAGCGTTTTGAAACATTTTCCCCATAGGGTCCAATGTTAAACTAAGTTCTGCCGTAGCCGCCATTTTGAATTTCATATCGGAACAAAAAACGTAAAGTTTGTAGAGGACCATCCAATGAACATTCATGTACAGTTTGGCTTTAATCATATTTGTAGTTTCTGAGAAGAAGGCATTTGAACATTTTCCCATAGGGTCCAATGTTAATCTATGTATTGCGGTAGCAGCCATCTTGAATTTTCGATCAGCATAAAAAACAGAAACTTTGTAGAGGACCTTCCAATGATCATTCATGGGCAGTTTGGTTTCAATTGTCCAAGTGGTTTCAGAGAAGAAGCGTTTTGAAACATTTTCCCCATAGGGTCCAATGTTAAACTAAGTTCTGCCGTAGCCGCCATTTTGAATTTCATATTGGAACAAAAAACGTAAAGTTTGTAGAGGACCATCCAATGAACATTCATGTACAGTTTGGCTTTAATCATATTTGTAGTTTCTGAGAAGAAGGAATTTGAACATTTTCTTATAGGGTCCAATGTTAATCTATGTATTGCAGTGGCGGCCATCTTGGATTTCCGATCGGCATATAAAACATAAACTTTGTAGGGGACCTTCCAATGATCATTCATGGGCAGTTTGGTTTCAATTGTCCAAGTGGTTTCAGAGAAGAAGCATTTTGAAACATTTTTCCCATAGGGTCCAATGTTAAACTAAGTCCTGTCGTAGCCGCCATTTTGAATTTCATATCGAAACTAAAAACCTTAAGATTGTAGAGGACCATCCAATGAACATTCATGTACAGTTTGGCTTTAATCATATTTGTAGTTTCTGAGAAGGCATTTGAACATTTTCCCATAGGGTCCAATGTTAATCTATGTCCTGCGGTGGTGGCCATCTTGGATTTCCGATCGGCATAAAAAACAGAAACTTTGTAGAGGACCTTCCAATGATCATTCCTGAGCAGTTTGATTTCAATTGTCCGAGTGGTTTCAGAGAAGAAGCATTTTGAAACATTTTCCCCATAGGGTCCAATGTTAAACTAAATTTTGCCGTAGCCGCCATTTTGAATTTCATATCGGAACAAAAAACGTAAAGTTTGTAGAGGACCATCCAATGAACATTCATGTACAGTTTTGCTTTAATCATATTTGTAGTTTCTGAGAAGAAGGAATTTGAACATTTTCTCATAGGGTTCAATATTAATCTATGTATTGCGGTGGCGGCCATCTTGGATTTCCGATCGGCATATAAAACAGAAACTTTGTAGAGGACCTTCCAATGATCATTCCTGCGCAGATTGGTTTCAATTGTCCAAGTGGTTTCAGAGAAGAAGCGTTTTGAAACATTTCCCCCATAGGGTCCAATGTTAAACTAAGTCCTGTCGTAGACGCCATTTTGAATTTCATATCGGACCAAAAAACGTACAGTTTGTAGAGGACCATCCAATGAACATTCATGTACAGTTTGGCTTTAATCATATTTGTAGTTTCTGAGAAGAAGGCATTTGAACATTTTCCCATAGGGTCCAATGTTAATCTATGTCCTGCGGTGGTGGCCATCTTGGATTTCATATCGGCATAAAAAACATAAACTTTGTAGAGGACCATCCAATGAACATTCATGTACAGTTTGGCTTTAATCATATTTGTAGTTTCTGAGAAGAAGGCATTTGAACATTTTCCCATAGGGTCCAATGTTAATCTATGTATTGCGGTGGCAGCCATCTTGAATTTTCGATCGGCATAAAAAACATAAACTTTGTAGAGGACCTTCCAATGATCATTCATGGGCAGTTTGGTTTCAATTGTCCAAGTGGTTTCAGAGAAGAAGCGTTTTGAAACATTTTCCCAATAAGGTCCAATGTTAAACTAAGTTCTGCCGTAGCCGCCATTTTGAATTTCATATCGGAACAAAAAACGTAAAGTTTGTAGAGGACCATCCAATGAACATTCATGTACAGGTTGGCTTTAATCATATTTGTAGTTTCTGAGAAGAAGGCATTTGAACATTTTCCCATAGGGTCCAATGTTAATCTATGTATTGCGGTAGCAGCCATCTTGAATTTTCGATCAGCATAAAAAACATAAACTTTGTAGAGGACCTTCCAATGATCATTCATGGGCAGTTTGGTTTCAATTGTCCAAGTGGTTTCAGAGAAGAAGCGTTTTGAAACATTTTCCCCATAGGGTCCAATGTTAAACTAAGTTCTGCCGTAGTCGCCATTTTGAATTTCATATTGGAACAAAAAACGTAAAGTTTGTAGAGGACCATCCAATGAACATTCATGTACAGTTTGGCTTTAATCATATTTGTAGTTTCTGAGAAGAAGGAATTTGAACATTTTCTTATAGGGTCCAATGTTAATCTATGTATTGCAGTGGCGGCCATCTTGGATTTCCGATCGGCATATAAAACAGAAACTTTGTAGGGGACCTTCCAATGATCATTCATGGGCAGTTTGGTTTCAATTGTCCAAGTGGTTTCAGAGAAGAAGCATTTTGAAACATTTTCCCCATAGGGTCCAATGTTAAACTAAGTCCTGTCGTAGCCGCCATTTTGAATTTCATATCGGAACTAAAAACCTTAAGATTGTAGAGGACCATCCAATGAACATTCATGTACAGTTTGGCTTTAATCATATTTGTAGTTTCTGAGAAGGCATTTGAACATTTTCCCATAGGGTCCAATGTTAATCTATGTCCTGCGGTGGTGGCCATCTTGGATTTCCGATCGGCATAAAAAACAGAAACTTGGTAAAGGACATTCCAATGATCATTCACTTACAGTTTGGGTTCAGTCAGTTCATTAGTTTCAGAGAAGAAGATCTTTGACATTTCATACAATCAGAGCATATTATTGGCCCTGGCAGCCATGTTGAATATCCGACTGGAACGAAAAACAGTAACTTTGTAGAGGACCATCCAAGGAACATTCCTGCTAAGTTTGGTTCCAATTGGCCAAGTGGTTTCGGAGAAGAAGCTTGAAATGTGAAAAGTTTACAGACGACAGGACAGACCACAGACGACGGACGCCAAGTGATGGCAATAGTTCACATGTACCTTTGGTCCAGGTGAACTAAAAATGCATTTCAAGAGGAATAACTCATCACACAGTTGTCGCACGTTTTCAACTGTGGGAGTTTTTTTGTAGATCTTGACATGCTGAACATTTTTGCAGTTTAAACTTTCCCTCTATCTCTTATAGTTTTTGAGATATAAGATGAAAGTATTAAAATTTAGAACATTTTGATGAAAAAAGGGCAATAACTCCAAAATGGGTTATGGGATTTACTTCAAAATTCAAGATCTGACATGCTACAATTTTTTGCAATTTAAACTTAACCTTTATCTCTTATAGTTTTTGAAATATAAGACGAAAAGTATTAAAATTTAAAAAATTTGATGAAAAAAAGGGCAATAACTCCAAGATGGGAAATCAGATATACTTCAAAATTTTAGGGTAGGTAGATCTTGACATACTGAACATGTTTGATGTTTAAACTTAACATCTATCTCATAGATTTTGAAATAAAGGACGAAAACTATTAAAATTTAGTAAATTTGATGAAAAGAGGGCAATAACTCCAAAATGGGTGATGGGATTTACTTCAAAATTGCAGAGTAGGTAGATCTTTACATGCTGCATATTTTTGCAATTTAAACTTAACATCTATCTTTTATAGTTTTTGAAATATAAGATGAAAAGTATTAAAATTAAAAAATAATATTGATAAAAAAAAGGGCAATAACTCCAAGATGGGTAATCAGATTTACTTCAAAATTGCAGGGTAGGTAGATCTTGACATGCTGAACATGTTTGCAGTTTCAACTTACCATCTGTCTCTGATAGTTTTTGAAATAAAGGACGAAAAGTATTAAAATTTTGAAAATTTGATGAAAAAAGGGAAATAACTCCAAAATAGGTAATGGGATTTACTCCAAAATTGCAGGGTGGGTAGATCTTGACATGCTGCACATTTTTGCAATTTAAACTTAACCTTTATCTCTTATAGTTTTTGAAATATAAGACGAAAAGTATTAAAATTTTACAAATTTGATGAAAAAAGGGCAATAACTCCAAGATGGGTAATCAGATTTACTTTAAAATTGCAGGGTAGGTAGATCTTGCTGTGCTGATGATTTTTACCCCATGTCAGATTCTTGATATTATTAATGGTTTTTGAGTTATTACCCAAAACCTGCAATTTTACCATATGTTCTATTTTTAGTAACAGTGGCCATGCTGGTTGGTGCACGGCATCACCGGACACAATTTTGAAACTAGACACCCTAGTGATGATTCAGACCAAGTTTGGTTTCCATTGGTCTAATACTTTCAGAGGAGAAGATTTTTTAAAAAGTTTACGACGTACGACGGACGGACGATGACGGACGCCAAGTGATGGCAATAGCTCACATGACCCTTTGGGTCAGGTGAGCTAAAAATGACTCAAAATCGCAGTGTGTTATAGCCCATTAAACATATACCATGGGACTGACAATATCATTAAACAGAGTTTCATTTCTTCCTCCTCCTGTCCGAAATAATATTTTCTATGAAATTGAGACGTCGAGTACCGGATTATACAACACCAGACTGGGTGCACAGACTACAGGAGGGGGCAGGTCCCCATTTTGGCGAAAAACCTTTAAAAACGACGAAAAATTTGGGTTTGGGCCCCTCTTTTGACAAAGTCTGGATCCGCTCCCGGTCTACTTTGAATTTTTTTTATAGGTCCATATATTAATTTGAATAAAAAATAACTATCCAGTTTAAAAATAACAAAACAAAATTAGAAAGGAACCCGTACAGCTTCTTTACATGAAATGATTAATTTATCTAAAAAATGGACAATCGTTAGACCTTCTTGTTTCGCCCCTAATAAAAGTTGTCCCCGATATATCTCGGCCCTAAAAAAAAGTCGTCCCCGATATATCTCCGCCCAAAAAATCTCCTTTGCAATGGAATTAACTGGGTAAGTCGAAATGGAGAACAAAGAAAAATATTCAAGAATAATGAAGAAAAGAACCCAAAACTACTATTTGTACATGTACATGTCTATGCGTAGATGCGATGCTCTCCTGTAGGCTGTGCCTAATCCATATTATTGTTTCAATTTTTTTATTGGACTTCGTCCCAAGTTAGGTAACACCTATTATCATATTATGGGACAAAGTCCCAACTATGGTAGAAATAGCAATATTTTGATTCCAGATCGATATCACTAATGGACAAAATCCATGCACCAGAAATGACGCACCGGAAACCAATACAGGCTGCAGAAATTCGGATGCGCAATAATCTGGAACTACTTCCGGTTATGAATGTTAAAAAATGACTCAAAATCGCAGTGTGTTCTAGCCCATTAAACATATACCATGGGACTGACAATATCATTAAACAGAGTTTCATTTCTTCCTCCTCCTGTCCGAAATAATATTTTCTATGAAATTAAGACGTCGAGTATTGGATTATGCAACACCGGACTGGGTGCACAGTCAACAGGAGGGGACAGGTCCCCGTTTTGGCAAAAAACCTTTAAAAACGACGGAAAATTTGAGTTTGGGTCCCCCTATTTTGAGAGTCTGGATCCACCCCGTCTACTTTGAAAATTTGTTATAGGTCCATATATCTGAGTTAATATTGTTTAAAAAAAATTATTAGACTTAGTCCCAAGTTAGGTAACACCTATCATCATATTAATGTAAGTTGACATACTAAATGAGACAAACAGCAAGAAATTTCAAGTAGTCTAACAGTTCTGATAATAAACATTAACAGTACATGTGCTATTATTAAAATTAAATATAGGTTGCGAATGTTTTTATCTTTGTCGTCCGTTTACAATAGATTTATTTAAACCGGAAATCGTCACCGGGCAATAAAACTCACGAGCGGGAATTTCAAATGTTATATTTCCTGGTGGGCGTGGCAAGTGAAGCTAGAATAGAAAAAATAGCGAAAAATATTGAATTTCTAATATCAAAAGAAATCTAGTTCTAAAATATAATATAATAAATTATCCAGACTACAATATTTGTTGCTTTTGCACCAAGCACACAGTATTAAGGAGAAAGAGTAAAGACTGGTTGGCTTGGAAACAGGATAATGTGTCTGAGTGGAGCAATATGTATACCCGCAGACTGCTTTTTCAGTGAGGTAGCACTATAAAAATCCAACTAAGTGTGTTGGTCTAGAACAAAGCGGACCTCATCAACATCCCAATGTAAATTAACTTGTTCTCACCATGATATAGCTGAACAATTGCTGAGTTGGCATTAAACAACAATCACTCACTCACTCAAAATTAGAACTGTTAAATTTAGGAATTATTTCAAGATACAAAGGTAGCACTAAAAAAAAGAAGTAAATATGTTACATGGATGGTCTTCCGTCATTGTAAACTGTTGTCGAATAACACAAAAATCAAAACATAATCTAGTTTTTAGACAATCCTACTTCCCACTCAAAGTAAATCACCCAACTTGAAATATACATAAAACACTGGTTTATACTTCTTTAGATATTGCATATATCCAACCCAGAAGAAAACAAATAAGGGCTGTTTAAAAAAAAATGGCTCCAACATGTGAAAAAAATGTCCAAATTAAACTCACTCCTAAAAACTTTCTGCTGATAATTTTCAATGCTATATACATTGAAGTAAATGAAACAAGAAAGAAACTATGAACAGATAAGCAATAATTTTTTAAGAACCTTTTATTGAACACAAATTGGCATAAAAAACATGTAAAACACATACTTATTCTATATCAGTTAAACAATCTTTAGTCTCAATTATTTTCTATAATGGTTCCTCAAACAATGCAACTGATATAAATGACTTTTTGTGCAAAATATTGGGTTATTGGTAGTTGTAGTTTTTCTTAAAACTTACTTTTTATGAAAAATTCTCAATATTTTTGTCCAATCTACCTGATAAAGTTTTTATTATCAAAATAATAACGAATATTTTTACTTAAGACAGCAACATTTTTCAAACTTTAAAGATAAGTAGCCATTTGCAAAAAAAAATCACATTGATTCTTTGAACGATCGCAAAATAATTGGTTGTAGAAAAAACATTTTGTCTATTTTTGTTGCACTCCTGACATTTTATAATAAAGAAAAAAAAAGAAGAAAATATCACATTTTAAAATGCCAACATTGAACAGTGATATTACTGTTAACTCATACAATAATTTTTACCTGTTTCAATGAAATATTTGTACAGAAATGACAGTATTTGGAAATTTGTAACAATTTTTTGCCAAATACCACTTCTTTAATACCCAGTTTTAGCAGCAATATTTTTAATTACATTTGAAAATTTGTATTATACCACTCTAATATATTAGATAAATCATAAAGAAATAATTAGAATATTTTTATAGGCTAGAAAAGGCAATTTATTATAAATTATCATTATTTTATCAATGGTACTATTTTATCAGGATATGTTGCACTCCTGACATTATATTGCCATCAAGAAAAAGAAGAGTTATTAACTTAAAAACAATTCACAGGGGAAAAAATCAGTTGGTGTTCTTTCAAGCATTAGTTTTACCAAGTTTTAATGATAATTCTTTCTTAAAGTAACATTTTTCTAGTTATTTGTAACCTGTTTACAGCCATACTTCTTGAAAATTCCAACTTATTTTTGAAATATACTAATACAAAAACATTTAAAACATGTATTAATCTAAATTAATATTGAAAATAGATGTTTAATGCACAATTACAAGTATTTTTTGGATACTTAGAAAATTGATTATATCAAATTTCAATGATTTTTAAATATTTATGTCAGGAGTGCAACATTTACATGGTCAACCATAAATTATCTATAAGAAAATAGATAAATGCATGTATCATAAATTTATCAAGTGAATTAATCTCCAATAGCTAATGAATCTAGAAAACATGTTCCCTTGTCAGAGAATGTCTCTAGTATTAATACCTAATAGATATTAAAGCATGAGACCATTTAAAATGAACAAAAATGCTTTATTACATAAAATTAAAAGCATATAAAATGCTATTGGCACTTTTAATTTTTTCAAACATTATTCTAAGCTTGACAGAATCTCATTTTATTTAAATCATCCAAATAAAAAGCAATAATTTAGACTGTGTAGAAGATCACTTAAAACTAGTTGCACTCCTGACATGAATCAAATGCTTCTGTGAGAGATATTTTATGTATCTCAAACAGGTGGTCAGTCTCTGTTGCAATAGAAAGACAAATGTGATATTAGTTGCATTTAAAAGAAAATATGTCTAAGAAAATATCAAATGTTGCACTCCTGACATTTGAGGGTGCTGCCTTTAATGTGACATTCTTGGCCTTACTACTGATTTTAGTGTATCCTTTAACTATGATTTTGAAGTAGCAATGATGCACTCCTGACTAGATACATCTTTTTTAACAAAGCCATATTTTTATGCAATAACAAATGTGAAGCATGATCTATTGCTATCTTAAAGTATGTCAACACATCAAAGTTTGTGATGAGATAGCTTTTGATTACATATTGTTTGATTTAGCACTGTGGTCACAAAAAAAGGGTTGCACTCCTGACAATTTTGACATGTTTTTTTAGACATATTTTTTTTTGTTATTCTAGATATCTGAAAGATTTTTTGCAGTAACAAACATCAAATCATTACAGATCTTTTTAACTATTTAGATCCAATAAAATCATAAAAATTAGTAAATTAGACAGCTATAGCAGTAGGAGCCATTTTTATAAAAACTGCCCATAAGAAAACTGGACAGAAAGCAGATTTGGCATGCTAGTTAAATTGCACAAAATAATGACGACATTCTTTAGTCAAAAGTAAAGAGGTGACCACCAATATCAAACATACCATTCGGGCAACCGAATTCAATGTCTCCTAGTTTTCCTGCATTAGATTGTCCAACAGAAGTTCTTAACAATATCTATAAAAGAAAGTAAAAATGAAATCTCAGATATTATATAACCATAAACAACTGGGTTGCACATACCTAAATTAAATTTAAGTGTCAATTAAAACTTAATTGACACTTAAATTTACTTGGAATGTACATAAAATTAATATTACACTTCAGATTTAATTGACACTTAAATTTACTTGGAATGTACATAAAATTAATATTACACATCAGATTTAATTGACACTTAAATTTACTTGGAATGTACATAAAATTAATAATGCACTTCAGATTTAATTGAGACTTAAAATTAATTGAGGGTTGTGCAACCCAGTGTGCAGGAGGTAGAATTTCATATGAAAAATCATCCTTCATGGTCTCTGGACACTATTTCATTATGAAAATATACCCAGTATAGTATTATTGTGTCCAGTGCATTATGCCATTTTTATCTAACTATATACCATATTCTGTATTGTTTTTCATAATCATGTTTTTTTCTAGTTTCAATTTAAGATTTGAAAAAGGGATATTGTACAATTAGAAATATTATATGTGAAAAAAGATCATTCAATATTTTAACTTCATATTTTTTTTGAAACCCATTAATAGTCAAGTCTGTGTGAGATATTACACAGCATGTCAATCTAATAATATTCATAAATACTGCTCCTGTATGCTACAGGCGTGGATGGCATGCATGACTGCAACATACAATGTCAGCAATGAAATTCCTGGATACAGTTCATTGTTTTTATGTTTCAAGTTCTCTGCTTTTTTCTCAAGACTCTTTTATTTGGGATTTTCTGTTATACCTTGAGGATATTTTATCCTCTAATTTTATATCAATTTGTACACCTGTTTTACATCGTGAACTAGTTGATCGTTATGGAATATCCATTTCTCAAATAATGGCAATAGATATTTTCCTTTACATACATTTTTTCTTTCCTCCATCACTGACAATACTTTTACCTGACTTTACTATGACTGATTAACACGGCAGGTGTCTAATTAGAAACAAGGATTGCCTATTCTTCTCGAGCACCTGGGTTCACCCCCTGGTTTTTAGTGGGGTTTGTGTTGCTCATCTGATTAATTTTCTGTTGACAAGTAAACAATTAAATAAGTCTACCCTTTAAAACAGACATGATTTCATACATTAAGACATTTATGAGAGTATTGTCCTGGTAGATAACAAATTAGATTTATCTCCTTTTCATGAAGTCATTCGTTCGATAAAATCTTGTCTATCGTATATATTTTTTACCTGATATATGAAAACAATCAGCTGCTAATCTGCTATGCTCCCATTGACATCTGACAGAACATGACTAGAGGTCATGTCCAGATGAACTTAAGATCAGCCAATGAAAACACAGCTATAAAAATCATACAGTGCCTTTCCAGTTTATTTATTATTGCATTGCAAATGTGAAGCTCTCTGATTGGTCAATTTTTTATTTAATAAATATTCATATACGTAAGTTCATCTTGATATGACCTCTAATCAGGTTCTGTCAGATGTTAAAGAGAGCATATATCGCATTACAGCAGTCGATTTTAATCAGATTGTTTTACATGGATACTTTTTAACAGACAAGGACATATTTATGTCCTGGCGAACAATATCTCACAGGACAAAATTTTGCTTTACACTTACGTACACTAATTGTGAAAAATTCCACCATAAACAACAAATTATGAACAAATTATATCATAGGTCACAAGCTATAATACATCTAAAATTGACAATTAACTATATAAATCTAGGCCCTGGTTTTGGACATGTGCAAACAATTTGGTAATGTTAAACCGATCAGCAGAGCTTCTGTTTGAATCTAAATTTCAAGTGACCAAACAATAATACATCTTTGAAAAATTCACTTCGACTATATAGAACAGACCCCATACAATAACAAAAAAAGACCATTGAAGTATATAGCATGATGGACAGTATGATATACATTTTCTTCTACTATAATTCCAACTAACATACATTTTTTTGTATAAGGACCCACGACTGACGGAAGTGACGTACCACTGCATTAACTTCAACGATAGGGTCAGAAAAGTACCAAAAATTTAAATATGGAACTTTTCTGACCCTATCGTTGAAGTTAATGCAGTGGTACGTCACTTCCGTCAGCCGTGGGTCCTTATACAAAAAAATTGGCAATAAATGTGTGAAAATCTTAAAATTCTGGAGAACTGACCTATCGTATGCACAAAACAAAAACAGGGGCAAAAAGATGCGTCTTTTAGGAATGGATACATGTCCTAGTTTGAATGACATAATGGAAATAAGGTGCAATACATGTACTCGAAGTGAGCAGGGGTACGATTTTTAAACCTGCCGAGTTGCATGCCTTGTGTATTATTAGTATCTAATAGGGTCGACACATGCCAGAGGCGGATTTAGAGGGGGGCGTGTGGGGCGTACGCCCCCCTAAAATTCGCAAAGCATATGGTATACAACGTTAATTAAGCAGTTCAACAAACAAGTTTTTCATGAATGGTTAACTCGTGACCTGTAAGTCAAAATGAATAGTAATGATATTAGGAGTAAATTTGGGATATCATTCTAAAAAGCTCTACCCATTGATAAATGATCAGTATAATGTCCGTCCGGATGAAGCTTTTCGTTTCGCCGTTGGTTCATTCATTGAAAACGTATGATTCGTTCTTGTTTATAGACAAACAAAGGCGAATACGTTAACATTAATGCTGCATGAAACGATTCTGATCATCTAATTTAGTTACGTTAACTTATCAGAAATCAACAACAAGTTCATGTATTGACAATTTCCGCTTTTGTTTGTCTATAAACAAGAACGGTCGAATCATACGTTTTCAATGAATGAATCAAACGACGAAAAGAAAAGCTCCATCCGGATGGGCAGTATTAACTAGAACCACCCGAAAGTACAGACCAATTAGTGAAATGAGGAATGCGTTAAAACTAAACCAATAGTTCTTTGAAAGGCTAAAATATCGTGATCGATCAGTCATGAGTTGAACAATTCGCATCACGGTTGCTAAAGAAAAGTTTTACTTTAGGTTCTTATAAATCTGACAAAAACATACTGTTAACAATTATCCGACAAAATTAAGACTCAAAGTCAAGTTTTTTTGGTCTGATAAAAATGGTGTGGTTGGTTCAAAATTATCGTTCAAATAAATGTCTGTAATTCTTCAAACCTCCAGAGCTTCCAGGGGGCTTCGCCACCTGGGCACCCTACCGGGACTCTGCCTTGGACCCGCTGGGGACCTTAAGTGGTCCCCAGACCCCTTGCCTACTCACCCCCCCCCCCCCCCCCTAACCACAAATCCTGGATCCGCCCCTGCATGCTATTTGATGTTAGCATAAGATTGTATGAATATTGACACGAACAAGTTAAAATAAGGAAAAAGAGATGAAACAATAAAGAAATAAAGAAATTTTATTGAAAATAAATTTGTAAACAGAAAGTTAGAAAAAGTGGGGTGGTCCGTGCCACGAGCGCCTGTGGTAAATACTAAAATAGTCCAAGCATGAGTCAATACAAAGTCTAACATAAAATGAGGCTTTAGAGGTTTGCCTCAACAGCTGTGTCGGTTGTGAAGCCATAGTTCTCAAAGCATAAGGAAGGGAAACAGAAATTATTAAGTTTATAGGAGAAACATTATCTTAACCCCATACTGCCTTGACAATGTGAAAGATGTTAGCCTAGGAGCAACGATATTATTCTAGCTGCTTGGGGTTCTGGCTGGTAAGACGGAATATTTCTCAGATGTTAGGACTATGCTGTCAAAATCATTTCAATGTTAATATACTTTATGAATATTTGTAACTAACCAATCAGTGAGGAGCCTATGATTAGACGGTCATAGATGAATGAAAGGTTAACTGTAATGACTCCCATACAGGCTTTTGTAATCAAGTGATAGAGTATCATCAACAATAAAATGGAAGAATGTGTTGCTAGGATACACATGTCGCCACTGACAGCTAAAGTAAACAGGGGCACATAACTTGATAACTCTAACAGGAAGAATGTGTTGATAGGATACAGATGTCCCCACTGACAGCTAAAGTAAACAGGGGCACATAACTTGATAACTCTAACAGGAAGAATGTGTTGATAGGATACAGATGTCGCCACTGACAGCTAAAGTAAACAGGGGCACATAACTTGATAACCCTAACAGGAAGAATGTGTTGATAGGATACAGATGTCCCCACTGACAGCTAAAGTAAACAGGGGCACATAACTTGATAACCCTAACATGAAGAATGTGTTGTTAGGATACAGATGTCCCCACTGACAGCTAAAGTAAACAGGGGCACATAACTTGATAACCCTAACAGGAAGAATGCGTTGATAGGATACAGATGTCCCCACTGACAGCTAAAGTAAACAGGGGCACATAACTTGATAACCCTAACATGAAGAATGTGTTGATAGGATACAGATGTCCCCACTGACAGCTAAAGTAAACAGGGGAACATAACTTGATAACCCTAACAGGAAGAATGTGTTGTTAGGATACAGATGTCACCACTGACAGCGAAAGTAAACAGGGGCACATAACTTGATAACCCTAACAGGAAGAATGTGTTGATAGGATACAGATGTCCCCACTGACAGCTAAAGTAAACAGGGGCACATAACTTGATAACCCTAACAGGAAGAATGTGTTGATAGGATACAGATGTCCCCACTGACAGCTAAAGTAAACAGGGGCACATAACTTGATAACCCTAACAGGAAGAATGTGTTGTTAGGATACAGATGCCCCCACTGACAGCTAAAGTAAACAGGGGCACATAACTTGATAACCCTAACAGGAAGAATGTGTTGTTAGGATACAGATGTCCCCACTGACAGCTAAAGTAAACAGGGGCACATAACTTGATAACCCTAATAGGAAGAATGTGTTGATAGGATACAGATGTCCCCACTGACAGCTAAAGTAAACAGGGGCACATAACTTGATAACCCTAACAGAAAGAATGTGTTGTTAGGATGCAGATGTCGCCACTGACAGCTAAAGTAAACAGGGGCACATAACTTGATAACCCTAACAGGAAGAATGTGTTGTTAGGATACAGATGTCCCCACTGACAGCTAAAGTAAACAGGGGCACATAACTTGATAACCCTAACAGGAAGAATGTGTTGATAGGATACAGATGTCGCCACTGACAGCTAAAGTAAACAGGGGCACATAACTTGATAACCCTAACAGGAAGAATGTGTTGTTAGGATACAGATGTCCCCACTGACAGCTAAAGTAAACAGGGGCACATAACTTGATAACCCTAACAGGAAGAATGTGTTGATAGGATACAGATGTCGCCACTGACAGCTAAAGTAAACAGGGGCACATAACTTGATAACCCTAACAGGAAGAATGTGTTGTTAGGATACAGATGTCCCCACTGACAGCTAAAGTAAACAGGGGCACATAACTTGATAACCATAACAGGAAGAATGTGTTGTTATGATACAGATGTCCCCACTGACAGCTAAAGTAAACAGGGGCACATAACTTGATAACTCTAACAGGAAGAATGTGTTGTTAGGATACAGATGTCGCCACTGACAGCTAAAGTAAACAGGGGCACATAACTTGATAATCCTAACAGGAAGAATGTGTTGATAGGATACAGATGTCCCCACTGACAGCTAAAGTAAACAGGGGCACATAACTTGATAACCCTAACAGGAAGAATGTGTTGATAGGATACAGATGTCCCCACTGACAGCTAAAGTAAACAGGGGCACATAACTTGATAACTCTAACAGGAAGAATGTGTTGATAGGATACAGATGTCGCCACTGACAGCTAAAGTAAACAGGGGCACATAACTTGATAACTCTAACAGGAAGAAAGTGTTGATAGGATACAGATGTCGCCACTGACACCTAAAGTAAACAGGGGCACATAACTTGATAACCCTAACAGGAAGAATGTGTTGTTAGGATACAGATGTCGCCACTGACAGCTAAAGTAAACAGGGGCACATAACTTGATAACCCTAACAGGAAGAATGTGTTGTTAGGATACAGATGTCGCCACTGACAGCTAAAGTAAACAGGGGCACATAACTTGATAACCCTAACAGGAAGAATGTGTTGATAGGATACAGATGTCCCCACTGACACCTAAAGTAAACAGGGGCACATAACTTGATAACCCTAACAGGAAGAATGTGTTGATAGGATACAGATGTCCCCACTGACAGCTAAAGTAAACAGGGGCACATAACTTGATAACTCTAACAGGAAGAATGTGTTGATAGGATACAGATGTCGCCACTGACAGCTAAAGTAAACAGGGGCACATAACTTGATAACTCTAACAGGAAGAAAGTGTTGATAGGATACAGATGTCCCCACTGACAGCTAAAGTAAACAGGGGCACATAACTTGATAACCCTAACATGAAGAATGTGTTGATAGGATACAGATGTCCCCACTGACAGCTAAAGTAAACAGGGGCACATAACTTGATAATCCTAACAGGAAGAATGTGTTGATAGGATACAGATGTCCCCACTGACAGCTAAAGTAAACAGGGGAACATAACTTGATAGCCCTAACAGGAAGAATGTGTTGTTAGGATACAGATGTCACCACTGACAGCGAAAGTAAACAGGGGCACATAACTTGATAACCCTAACAGGAAGAATGTGTTGATAGGATACAGATGTCCCCACTGACAGCTAAAGTAAACAGGGGCACATAACTTGATAACCCTAACAGGAAGAATGTGTTGATAGGATACAGATGTCCCCACTGACAGCTAAAGTAAACAGGGGCACATAACTTGATAACCCTAACAGGAAGAATGTGTTGTTAGGATACAGATGTCCCCACTGACAGCTAAAGTAAACAGGGGCACATAACTTGATAACCCTAACAGGAAGAATGTGTTGTTAGGATACAGATGTCCCCACTGACAGCTAAAGTAAACAGGGGCACATAAATTGATAACCCTAACAGGAAGAATGTGTTGATAGGATACAGATGTCCCCACTGACAGCTAAAGTAAACAGGGGCACATAACTTGATAACCCTAACAGAAAGAATGTGTTGTTAGGATGCAGATGTCGCCACTGACAGCTAAAGTAAACAGGGGCACATAACTTGATAACCCTAACAGGAAGAATGTGTTGTTAGGATACAGATGTCCCCACTGACAGCTAAAGTAAACAGGGGCACATAACTTGATAACCCTAACAGGAAGAATGTGTTGATAGGATACAGATGTCCCCACTGACAGCTAAAGTAAACAGGGGCACATAACTTGATAACCCTAACAGAAAGAATGTGTTGTTAGGATGCAGATGTCGCCACTGACAGCTAAAGTAAACAGGGGCACATAACTTGATAACCATAACAGGAAGAATGTGTTGTTAGGATACAGATGTCCCCACTGACAGCTAAAGTAAACAGGGGCACATAACTTGATAACTCTAACAGGAAGAATGTGTTGTTATGATACAGATGTCGCCACTGACAGCTAAAGTAAACAGGGGCACATAACTTGATAACTCTAACAGGAAGAATGTGTTGTTAGGATACAGATGTCCCCACTGACAGCTAAAGTAAACAGGGGCACATAACTTGATAACCCTAACAGGAAGAATGTGTTGTTAGGATACATATGTCCCCACTGACAGCTAAAGTAAACAGGGGCACATAACTTGATAACCATAACAGGAAGAATGTGTTGTTAGGATACAGATGTCCCCACTGACAGCTAAAGTAAACAGGGGCACATAACTTGATAACTCTAACAGGAAGAATGTGTTGTTAGGATACAGATGTCGCCACTGACAGCTAAAGTAAACAGGGGCACATAACTTGATAACTCTAACAGGAAGAATGTGTTGTTAGGATACAGATGTCCCCACTGACAGCTAAAGTAAACAGGGGCACATAACTTGATAACCCTAACAGGAAGAATGTGTTGTTAGGATACAGATGTCGCCACTGACAGCTAAAGTAAACAGGGGCACATAACTTGATAACCCTAACAGAAAGAATGTGTTGATAGGATACAGATGTCGCCACTGACACCTAAAGTAAACAGGGGCACATAACTTGATAACCCTAACAGGAAGAATGTGTTGTTAGGATACAGATGTCGCCACTGACAGCTAAAGTAAACAGGGGCACATAACTTGATAACCCTAACAGGAAGAATGTGTTGATAGGATACAGATGTCCCCACTGACAGCTAAAGTAAACAGGGGCACATAACTTGATAACCCTAACAGGAAGAATGTGTTGATAGGATACAGATGTCCCCACTGACAGCTAAAGTAAACAGGGGTACATAACTTGATAACCCTAACAGGAAGAATGTGTTGATAGGATACAGATGTCCCCACTGACAGCTAAAGTAAACAGGGGCACATAACTTGATAACCCTAACAGGAAGAATGTGTTGATAGGATACAGATGTCGCCACTGACACCTAAAGTAAACAGGGGCACATAACTTGATAACCCTAACAGGAAGAATGTGTTGATAGGATACAGATGTCCCCACTGACAGCTAAAGTAAACAGGGGCACATAACTTGATAACCCTAACAGGAAGAATGTGTTGTTAGGATACAGATGTCGCCACTGACAGCTAAAGTAAACAGGGGCACATAACTTGATAACTCTAACAGGAAGAATGTGTTGTTAGGATACAGATGTCGCCACTGACAGCTAAAGTAAACAGGGGCACATAACTTGATAACTCTAACAGGAAGAATGTGTTGTTAGGATACAGATGTCCCCACTGACAGCTAAAGTAAACAGGGGCACATAACTTGATAACCCTAGCAGGAAGAATGTGTTGATAGGATACAGATGTCCCCTCTGACAGCGAAAGTAAACAGGGGCACATAACTTGATAACCCTAACAGAAAGAATGTGTTGATAGGATACAGATGTCCCCACTGACAGCTAAAGTAAACAGGGGCACATAACTTGATAACCCTAACATGAAGAATGTGTTGTTAGGATACAGATGTCCCCACTGACAGCTAAAGTAAACAGGGGCACATAACTTGATAACCCTAACATGAAGAATGTGTTGTTAGGATACAGATGTCCCCACTGACAGCTAAAGTAAACAGGGGCACATAACTTGATAACCCTAACAGGAAGAATGTGTTGTTAGGATACAGATGTCCCCACTGACAGCTAAAGTAAACAGGGGCACATAACTTGATAACCCTAACAGAAAGAATGTGTTGATAGGATACAGATGTCCCCACTGACAGCTAAAGTAAACAGGGGCACATAACTTGATAACCCTAACAGGAAGAATGTGTTGTTAGGATACAGATGTCCCCACTGACAGCTAAAGTAAACAGGGGCACATAACTTGATAACCCTAACAGGAAGAATGTGTTGTTAGGATACAGATGTCCCCACTGACAGCTAAAGTAAACAGGGGCACATAACTTGATAACCCTAACAGGAAGAATGTGTTGTTAGGATACAGATGTCCCCACTGACAGCTAAAGTAAACAGGGGCACATAACTTGATAACCCTAACAGAAAGAATATGTTGATAGGATACAGATGTCCCCACTGACAGCGAAAGTAAACAGGGGCACATAACTTGATAACCCTAACAGGAAGAATGTGTTGATAGGATACAGATGTCCCCACTGACAGCGAAAGTAAACAGGGGCACATAACTTGATAACCCTAACAGGAACCAAAGGCTCACAACAGTCTGTATCGCTCAGCTGATCATTTTTCTTATAAACTGGCAAATTATTTTTAGCCAGTTTATAAGAAAAAGCTTTGATTCATTTTCCCTCATGGTCATTTGCTAAAAACTAAGTGTGTGGTGGTTTTCATCGTGGATTTCTGATTTCTGCAAGCATATTCAGATAATTATTAGTGCTGGCTCACAGAAACAACAGTTTGCGGATAGACATGTCACCCCACTCGGATACCGTATTAATGATTATCCTGATTCCGAGCCAACCAGTCTTTGTTCTTTCTCCTTAATGCCGCATGATTAGCAGAGAAGCAACAAATACCCATTTTATAGTCTTTGGTTTGACCCAGTCAGGGTTCAAACCCATGATCTATTGCATTTGAGGCAAGTACACTAACCATCACATCACCCATGCAGTTGTATGGCAAAGGAAAAAACGGCAACGACAAAGTAAAAGGAAAATATTCATAGTTTAATGTAACATGTAAGTAATAATCTGAACTTTTCCGTCTGTCCGAAGTTGCAAGAATCTCCCTAGGAAAATAGACAATATTTCAATTGAACAAACACATTCACAATATTTGTCAAAAATACATTCATGTACTCTTGGAGAATGACTTTTCTAATACTTTATTCATATAAATTTACATATTAATTTAATTGTAGTTAATCTATTATTCTAACATGACTTCACTCTTTCCCTTTGTTAAAAAAAAACCAGAATTATTTCTTCGTATTATCTCATTAGCACATGCGCCTACGAATGTGACTGACGTTTCCAAATGGCAGCATAAATTGTGATCCGAATAATGCCGATAGAGGGCGCAGTATTATTCGAGTTACATAAATTGTGTGCGACATTTTCCGCAAGCGTATGTATAAATTACCGTCTTCCAATCAAAGTATACTACCGTATTTGTACTCTTAGACATATCAGAATCGAAATAAATCATGGAAGCCAGAATGTGTTTTGAGTTTTAACATGGATTGGCGGATATTAGTAAATTTTATCCCTCGCTTCTGGCTCGGGATAAAATACTAATATCCGCCAATCCATGTTAAAACTCTCAACACATTCTGGCTTCCATGATTTATTTCTTAATTTAAAAAATAATCGTATATTCATGCTTTTATTAAGGTTATTTTCAAAGTGAACTCCTTCAGAAGAGTATTCCTTGCAATATATAATAATACAAATGCATTTCATCCTCAATCATTCCACATTAGGCCCCAAAAAAATATATGTGTGTTTAGGGTTTCATCCGTAAAAAAAAATAGGGTAGGTAGGTAGGGAATTTTTTTTTCTTCAAAATATTTTTACAGTAAGTTAATGGGGAAGAAATCCAAAGTTTAACAGTGCTTAAGCCAAAATGTCATTTTTAATGACCATAAAAATGTTAGGGTAGGCATTTTTGAGAGCAAAAAAATAGGGTAGGTAGGGAAACCCTAAACACACATATATTTTTTTTTGGCCTTAGTAGCTAGACCTCACAAATTCTATCCATTCTTGGAATGATGAAATATCTGTCACTTTCAATGGCAAGGTTATGGGAACTTAACCTTAATTTACACAACACAGATCTATCTGATTTATTTTTTAAAGAATCAACATATGGAGCGTGTTCGCCAATATTATGCAGGGGCGGATCCAGGGGGGGGGCACCCGCGCACCCCCCACCCCCCTAAAATTGGAAAAAATATGATTTTTTGGCGTAAAATCGTGATTTTTCACACGAAATATCCCAAAAATTTACGCGCCTCCCTCCGTTCGGCGCAATTTTTTTAAGTGCGCCCCCCTCTAACTTGAAATCCTGGATCCACCCCTGTTATGTATTAACTATAACACTATTTTGTATTAACTATAATTGGTGAAAGACCAGTGATGCAAAAACATCAGCATTTTCTTATACTGTAAAGCTGGGTCTAAAACACTGCTTAGCTTGTGAAATATATAATCAATATCAATAAGGTGAATTGCTTGAATAAAAACGAATGAAATTTAGTGTGCATGCCACCTTCATCAGGTATGCTACTTTCGCTTCAGCTGTACCAATTTATACTACAATAATAACAATATCCAGTGTACGTTTCAATCATTTGTTGAACATTGTTAATTAGTAAAATTGGATATCTCACTCTTTTATTGAAGCAATATGCTATATGACGTATTTACTAGTTCAATGTTGGCCAAAAATAGCTTTCACGTGTAAATTTTACTTTATTTATGGTAATTAAACACGTGCGCGAAGTTTACTTTCGGATGTCAGTATCAGATTTGATTTGATTTGATTTTTTGTGTTTAACGCCACTTTCAGCAATGTTTCAGCTATATCATGGCGACCAGTTTTAGTGGTGGAAGAAGCCGGAGTGTAGTACCCGGAGAGAACCACCGACCATGGGCAAGCAACTGGTAAACTTTATCACTTGCGGCTGCGAATCGAGTGCACCCTTTTTTGTAATTTACAAAGCCGAGCGCGAACCCACACCGTATTGGTGATGGGTTTGTATGAGTTGTTAGGTAATCCAACTACCTAACTCATTGAGCCGCCCGGGCCGTCAGTATCAGTGACAGATTATTATCTACATTGTATATAAAAATAGATTGATATCATGTCTTACCTATACACTAATGATCTAAAGGACTTATGTGAACTATTAAGGTGGGCTTCGAATCTTGACAACGCCGGGAAATGTTAATATTTACAATTTTTCCATGACACCCACTTCAACATGGCACTCATCATCATGTTTAGTCCCTCCCCTAAATAGTCCGCCCCTTACATTATCACAGAAAAGTGTCTTGCGCACTAAATTAGACGTCTACGTTTTTATTCGAAGCTTAAAATAAACCTAGCTTGCAAAAGTTAAAAAATTATATAAATCATAAGAAATATTTACCATGTATGTAATAAACACATATATATCAGGATACCTTATCATTTAAGGGGCCGTCGTAGTCGGATCGTATGGTAACTACTTGTAAAATCAGTGCCTATCACTACTAACGTTGTGAGTGCTAATGGCGAGGTGTACTCGATGCAACATTATGTGATCAAGTTTTTCAGTGCGACAGGTCGGTGGTTTTCTCCAGTTACTCCGATTGAAATATTGTTGAAAGTGGCGGCGTTAAAAACACCATAACCCTAAACCCCTCCTCTTATTTACTTAACAATTCATTTACTTCTCAATCGAAGTGTCCAGTAATTGTTTAAAACATGCATTTCTTTACAAATACAATTCTTTATTAAAGAAAATAAATTAAATATACTGAACAAAGAAAACAAACAATAACACAAGGAATCAATATAAAATCATGAGTCTATGTCAATTTATATTTATTTCTTTTATTTTTGAAATATTGATCCTAAAATTTAGATCATGCATTTTGGTACATAATTAGAATGTTTGATAAATAATAGATGATTTTCAAGAGGATAGGAATAATTATATGGTATCATGTAAAACGATTCACGCAGGGTAAACATGCTCAAAATAATGATAACGGCCAAGCTCGAACAACATGACTACCTTTCTAAAACTTTAATATTTTGCACTTGATGACCTTGCCCCACCCCCTCGGAAAGGTAAAAAAAAATTGAAATCCGAAACCTACTCGTCAAGACTTTTCATTTGATATACTACATGACTACCTTTCTAAAATTTTAATTGTTTGCACTTGATGACCTTGCCCCACCCCTCGAAAGGGCCCCAACATATGAAATCCGAAACCTACTCGTCAAGACCTTTCATTTGATATACTATATGACTACCTTTAAAAAAAACATTATTTTTTTGCACCATCCCCTCGGAAGGACCCCAAAATATGAAATTCGAAACCTACTCGTCAAGACCTTTCATTCGATATATTACATGACTACCTTTCTAAAACTTTAATTTTTTGTACTTGATGATTTTGCCCTACCCCCTCGGAAGTGCACCAAGCTATGAAATCCGAAACCTACTCCTCAAGACCTTTCATTTGATATACTACATGACTACTTTTCTAAAACTTTAATTGTTTGCACTTGATGACCTTGCCCCACCCCCTCGGAAGGACCCCAAAATATGAAATCCAAACCCTACTCGTCAAGACCTTTCATTTGATATACTACATGACTACCTTTCTAAAACTTTAATATTTTGCACTTCATGACCTTGCCCCACCCCCTCCGAAGGGCATCAAAATATGAAATCCGAAACATACTCGTCAAGACCTTTCATTTGAAATACTACCTTTAGAAAAACATTATTTTTTGCAGTCGATGACCTTGCCCCACCCCCTCGGAAGGAACCCACAATATGAAATCCGAAACCTACTCGTCAAGACCTTTCATTTGATATACTATTTGACTACCTTTAAAAAAACATTAATTTTTTGCACTTGATGACCTTGCACCACCCCCTCAGAAGGACCCCAAAAAATTATTTTTTAGAAAGATAGTCATGAAGTATATCAAATGAAAGGTCTTGACGAGTAGGTTTCGGATTTCATATTTTGGGGTCCTTCCGAAGGGGTGGTGCAAGGTCATCAAGTGCAAAAAAAATATGTTTTTTTTAAAGGTAGTCATATAGTATATCAAATGAAAGGTCTTGACTAATAGGTTTCTGATTTCATATGTTGGGGCCCTTCCGAAGGGTGGGGCAAGGCCATCAAGTGCAAACAATTAAGATTTTAGAAAGGTTCCGATGTGGAGTCCTGGTATGGGTATACTGTCTTACTTCTTACTCTTCGCTATGTTCATGAATTGAGTATCAGGAGATTGTTGTTTGTATATACTACAGAAGGGTGATACAAAATGTAGAAGCTGTGGTGGTCGTGTTCGTATGGTAGTTGGATTAGCAACTACCTATACATGCAATCAGTGCATATCACCTCTAAAGTTGCTAGTTCGAATCCCGCAGATGGCGAGGTGTACTTTATACAACATTATGTGATTGAGTTTGTCAGTGATTTGCGACAGGTCTGTTGTTTTCTCCAGGTACTCCAGTTTTCTCTACAAATAAAACTGACCGCCACATATTTAACTAAAATATTGTTGCAAGTGGCATTAAACACCATAACAATAACCTTAACCCTACAAAAATGTATTTATATACACCTACTGTAATTATCATACAAAAATGATAATGACTGCAGGATAAATACTATTTCTTGATTTTAACAAGGTTCTGTCTTTAAAGGAAAAGGCCATGGTCTTAACAAGTTAGCGTGAACATTTAACTGACAGTAAATAAAAGACATTATGCTCTTATTCGTTCCTCAACCGAGCATAAATTATTTATGTATTTAACATCATCAATTATCATAAAAAGACACAAACACCAAATATTTTGGGATCAGCTCGCCAGACGTGCAGCCAACAATCGATGGGATCAGCTCGCCAGACGTGCAGCCAACAATTTATTAATTAAATACAAATATAGTCCCTATAAACATCACACATGAATCTGCACTGGCCGCTGCAACAGTAGAAAATTACTCTTATCTACAACGACAAAAAATATAAATTACAATATGAAAATAAGTATAAATATGTTTATTTATGATGGCTGCAAATTATTTTCTTAAACATATTACAAAACTACACCCGGGTTGGGTGGGCGGGGGTAGCTGCACCGAAGGCCGAGCGTCGAATGTTATAAAGAATGTAGTATTTTCCGCAAAGCAAAAGGAGCTCGTGAAGCACGTAAAGAAACTTTAACCTTGGAGTTAAATGCCAATGTAAGCTAATCATATCGCTTATATTTTTAAATAAAGCACATGTTTGACCTTAAAGGTAAATACGAACACGTGTTCTTAAGTATCTTAAATAAATATATTTATGCTCTTATTCGTTCCTCAACCGAGCATAAATTATTTATGTATTTAACATCATCAATTATCATAAAAAGACACAAACACCAAATATTTTGGGATCAGCTCGCCAGACGTGCAGCCAACAATCGAAAATCAAAAACAAAGAAGGGGTAATAACGTCTTGTAGATAAAAATATATACAATACAATATCAAATCTTACAAACCGAGCTGATTAGAAACTGTCATTCTATTAGAAATACTTTCTTTGACATAACCATCTTTAGCACTATCACTTTTCCATCGTCCGTGTTTTTTTAAAAGTCTATCGTCAACTCCTGCGCTAGCTGCTGCTGTAGCGCCGCCTGACCGTAAACTATGTAGGCAAAACCTAGATTTTTCTAAACCAATACTACTTAAAGCAGATAACAGTATTTCCCTAGCTGTAGTATAAGATAAAATACCACTTTTACGTAATCTACAAGTTTTGGATTTACTACAGTAACTGATAGGTCTAAAAATGTAGTCATTACTACCTTCTGAAATGTTAGCTAGTAGTAAATATCTGGATAACATGGCAACGGGACAAGTATAGTTATTTGTAGCTGAAATAATAACATCTTTGCCTTCTCTATAAATATCCGTTTTACTTTTTTCAATGTTCAAATTAACATGATCAGAATAAAACTTTATGATAGAACGTTTGAGATTTACCAACTCTGAAAATCTTAAAAAACCTGCATAACAAATTAGACACATGGTAACAAGTCTGAAATCTTTGAGATTGGAAGAAGTTGTGCCATATTTAGTAACAATTTGTTTCAAAATTTCTGGTGTTATAGGCTCTTTTTTGTGTATTGTGTGACCTACAGTTCTAATAACTCCTTCCTTTACATTTAAAACAAAATCTGATGTACATGGATTGTATACTCCAGCAAGTTTATGTGCCCAACTTATGCTGTAAAAAACTTCGTTTATAGAACCAACAGATTTACGTAAATCGGATAAATGTATTAAATACAAGGAGACATGAAATTCTGTTGCTGGGAAAGAAGGAAGCTTTACAGGTACACACCATTTGCACCATTTTTCAAAGGCATTTTTATAACAGCGTCTAGTTGAGTCTGCTCTGGAATTCAAACACATCTGGGGCAACTTCTCCGCCAAATTTAACAAACCACCAGATAAACTTGAAGTATCTTTTGACAAGTCCTTCCATCTCCCAAATAGAAAAATGGCTGAAAATTGTATTAAAAATGAAAAACTTATAAAAATCATTCATTCAATTTTGAAATTAACACGCTGAATTCATGCTATTCATCGTAAACATATATACAAACAATTATCTCAAATTAAATATAATGCTAGATATTGCAACTGCATATCGACTTTGCCACTACAATATTAATAAAATAATACTAGGGCCATGTCCAATTTCACATTTTCCAAACATGCCGCTATGTAATAGGGTAATGTCAATTTCAACATGTTCCGAACAGTCACAAAACAAGCTGTTCCGACCATGCCCCACTATTTAGGCCAGGGCCGTGTCAAAAAGAAAATTCTACTAAAAAGTATAATAAATATGTATAAAATTTTTCATGTTTCGAACATACCTTTATTTTGATAGGCCATGCCATTCTTAAAAAAAAAAAAAAGATTCGGCCATGCCACGAGAAATTAGGGCCATGCCAAACTCTGTGCTACATTAAGACCATGCAAAAACGCATAAATGAACATTACCATCAATGTAAACAAAATTATAACTTTAAGAATATCTGCCAAAACAAGGCAAAATAAATTTCAAAATTGAAATTTTACTGCCAACACCGGCGTAATAAATGGTTCCTTTCCAAAAATGGAATTAGGATTTGTACCTGGTACAAATATACCAGCTGTATTCTTAAATTCTAAAACATCAGATACATACGTTCTATAACATAAGTTCTCATCAAAAATGTATGGCCAGTAAGGAGCAGAAATCCATTTCGGTACAATTAAGGTACCTCTCGCTTTTCAGAAAAGCAAGTGCTTTATAACTCTAAGCACTGAAAACACTGGTGGTACTAGCCAATTATTATCAAATTGCCAGTTTTGAGAAAATGCATCTATGGCTTCCGATCCAGGATTCCAATACAAAGAATTATACCTATTTAATTTCTTATTATTAAAATTAGCAAAGCGATCTATAGTGAAAGGGCCCCAGAGGCCATTCATCAAATCAAAAAAAAAATTCCAGATACTTCCCAATCCTCATGATCAATTAATCTACTTATATAATCAGCCTTTTCATTTTCAGATCGTGGAATCCACTGAATGTCTATAGAAATAGAATTTGTAACACAAGTGGAATATATGCTTCTAGCTAACTTCTGCAGTTCTAATTTCATGCTACCTGATTTGACAATTTTAACACAATTTTGGTTATCTGTAAACCATTTAATTGTTTTACCTTGAAATTGATCTTTAAACGAACTTAAAGCAAGCTCAATAGCTTTCATCTCACGCCAGGTTGAACTCTGAACTTTTTCAACCGAGTTCCACATTTTATGAAAATTTTTTGATTTCAATTCTACAGTACAAGCACCAGCAGCGATATCATTAGCATCTGAATAGATTACTACAGATGAGCAACTATAACCTGCTAAATACTTTCGATTCAACTTTACAATGTTTTCTTGCCAAAACACTAATTCAGCCTTGACCTGATCTGAATGAATAATTTCTAGTAAACTGTCCCAAGCTGACCTCGTTTCAATGATCATGTAACAATAGCGGGTCATCAATCTTGTAATGTTTCCAATTACAGGTGACATTGATATAATTTTACCTGTTACCTGAGTTAGGTTACGGGCAGTGATCAAAGGGAATTCGGACAATATTAGACTCACAGATTCTATCAAAACCTGTACCCGTCTATTCGGGATTTGCAATGAAAAATTCACTGAATCCCATATTATACCAAGCCACTCAATTGATTGCGCAGGTGTATCAACATTAATCAAAAAACCAGCTTCAGTTAAGGATTTTCTAATGAAGAATGAATCTTTGAAACAAGAATCGTAATCTAAGCTCATACCTAAACCATCATCCAAGTACAATACAATATTTACAGCTTTAGATCTCCAGTATTTAACCATGGCTCTCAAACATTTCGTGAATAAAAAAGGGGAGGAGAGCAACCCAAATGGTAAAACAGTGAAACAATAAAAATTACCTTTCCACGAGAAGCCTAAATATGTCTGTTGTTTAGTACAAATATCAAAATGATGGTACCCCGACTTTAAGTCGAACTTGTACATGTAACAATTTTGGCCAAACAGTTGAATAGCCACTTTCCAGTCTTCATACTTAAACTTGTCCTTACGAACAAATTTATTTAAGACACTCAAATCTAAAATTAAGCGTTTCTTGCCCGATTTTTGTGTTGCTACACTTAAGGGACTTACAACGTATGGCTTGAAGGGCACTTTAATTGCACAACCATTATCTACTAATTCAGCAATAGCTGTGTCTACAAAGTCATGATTTTGAAAAGCAGACCTATTATTTTTAAAACGCATGCTGGGTGGATTACTGCTAAAAGGAATAACATATCCTTCAGAAATAGTACCTAATATAAATTCATTTGCTCCAATATCTTTCCAATACTGTATGTGTTTTTTCAAGTTACCTTTAACACCTTTAAAGCTACCATGTAATTTGCTGTTTTCAAAGTAATTAACTTGTTCAGAAAAAATCTCAAATTCGGTAACATTGTTCTCATAACAGTTAAAGAAATTACAATCAATAAAATACTTATCATTAACAGTATCTGCAGATAAATTAGGCGCCTCATTTAGTATATGTTGTTGTAGTTGAATTCTGGCTGGCTCTGTTGAGGAGCGGACAGTTTTTTCTCCAATGCCCCATACTTTTACAGTGGAAACACACATCCCAGGGGCACGGCTCACGCCGTGCAAATCCGATACGAAAGGGCGGCTGAGGAGTAGAACTGCGCACATAATTAGAATTTGGATTAGGACGAGTTTCTGATCTAGCGGGTGCTGAATATCTACTATACGGGGTAGTGCGAATCTTTCCTTTATCCTTAATATGTTTAATGGCTCTGTTTTCAGCCTGGCGAATTCTTTTTTCGTCATCTGAGTTGTCCGCAATTTCATTTTGCTCGTATTCGCGAACGGTGGCCCAACCCCCAGCTGAGGTGTCTGCTATGCGAATCAGCTTATTGCGTGATTTCAGCTTGTCACAAATATCAGTAACCAAAGAATTATTGACACTAGAGGTACAATGCTTTTGCAATTTTGCTAAATCAGCGGCTATTTCCTCGTTAAATCTGAATTGGATTTTATTGCCTTCACTTTTAAATTTTAAGTTAACTTGCTCCTTAACTTTCAAAGACAAATTTTCTTGTTCCGAAATAATATCGGATTTCAAATCATGCAATTTATGGTCAAGATATGTCTTAAACAAGTCAAAAGTATCCACTAAATCTTGTTTAGGCTGATTTGGTTGACTCGGAGTATCCTGGCTTAACGCGGGGGCTGGGTGCTCACCTTGTCTAGAATCACTCTGAAAAACTTCGTCTCCGTGCTCAGACATTTCGAACGAACTAGCTGCACCGAAGGCCGAGCGTCGAATGTTATAAAGAATGTAGTATTTTCCGCAAAGCAAAAGGAGCTCGTGAAGCACGTAAAGAAACTTTAACCTTGGAGTTAAATGCCAATGTAAGCTAATCATATCGCTTATATTTTTAAATAAAGCACATGTTTGACCTTAAAGGTAAATATGAACACGTGTTCTTAAGTATCTTAAATAAATATATTTTGTGTTAATGAATGTTAAAAATCGTATACCGTAAGGTAGAATTTCGTGATTGAAGTTGCCTGTAACACCAACTAATGGGAATCGCCATTTTTCAAAACTCTTCAATGAGGAGACAAAAGGCATAATCCATTCTCGTCGGATTATACCTGCCCGTGATGTCATACATATTATATCAGCATTGATCAGTTGCAATTTTATCATTAAAAATTATGTAAATCGTAAGATAACGTCGTATATTTATCTTTTGATATTTACACAATTATTATGACTTCATGTTAAGCATTTTATTGCACTAAGCAACGAAAAGGGAAAGTGTGAGAAGAATTTGTGTGTGTAATTACCGATCAGAACCACAGGCACTTGTTTCATTCAAAAAATATATATGTCGCCTCAATATTTTTCGGTTATTTGTGATCCTTTTGCTGACCCAATTTTATCGTTACACTCCCGAGATATTTCTCTTTTCGACTGCCACATTTAAATATACTTACCGGGTCCCCCTCAGACGAATTCGACAAGAATAGTCAGCGAACGTGGCTTAGTGAAAATTTAAATAATTGAAAAGGATCACAAATAAGCGAAAACTATTGAGGCGAAGTGGGGAAGAGAAAAAGGGTAGATGTTTACCTTGAAGTAAGGAAAAGGAGGGGGCATATATTTTTTGAATTGAATGAAACAAGTGCCTGTGATCAAGACTACCCTTGTCAACACATCGATCGATCGATCAGTGACCTCGAAAAACACGGGAAAGTACGACAGCATTGGGGACAAAAAAGAAAAAAAACATGTGTATGCATAAAACGAATTAAAACTGACAGTTATTTAACCTACGGCCAATAACGTAAAACATGAAATTTCACACACATATGATTTGCTGGACCCTCAGGAGACGCTTGCTGGTTTCTCTGTGTTATTAAGTCCATCTGATTATTGCATCAATTTAGAATTTTTAAACTATCTTTAAATGAATAATACACAGATCAAATTTGTTCTTGCAGTTTCCTTTCAAAAGACATTTTAATATCTAACATCTCTGGTGAGTGACAACAGACAACAGGCTCCATGGAGCCTATTTTTTTTTCACTCCATAAAGGGGTTGTATTAAAAGCATGTAAAAACGCATACTTTTTTCATTTAAGGTGGAAATGTTGAAATTGTCTATCAAATTTAGTTTGATACATGTACAGCGAGTCCTTTGACTAACTTGGTAATTTTTTTTCAGTTAACATAAACAAAAAAAACAATGGATGATTTAAACTCAAAGAAGATTTAAATACCACAGAAGAATCAGCATAAACTTTAAAGGAACAGGAATATTTGACTTAAACAGAACCCAGATAATATGTATATATTATCATCTGGATGTGAATTGATTGATACCAAAAATATCAGCCTGCAGAGCCAGAATATGTAGTTTGTTGGCGAGTGAGCGAAGTAAACGAGTCACAAGCTTCATATTCTGTCGAGCACGCTGATATTTTTCAGTATTAATCATATTCACATTCAGATGACATGTTTATCATCCTTAAATCAAACATAAACAGGATACATCTATATTTGTATTTTCGCGGGAAAAATCACTTGATTCAAAATATTCAAAATTCGCTTCCCCAAAACATAGATCATAAGTAATTTGCAAATATACCATTCATTTTTACAGGTTTATATAAAGGTTAAGATTGTTGAATTTTTCCTTTAATGGTGATATTCATTTTGTGTTATTACAAACATCAAAGTCGGCAATAGGATTCACCCATATTCATTAAAGGTTTTGTTTACCAATGACGTTCTAGACTGACAATTGCCTGTCTCAATCTATTGGATATAGAGCCAGAGAAAAACTAATTTGTCGTTGGCGTTCATTGGTTCTTACTTAGCTCTTTTTTGATTGGTAGAGCTATTTTTAGTTACAAATACTGGGAAAAGTCGTTTCCGGTATGCAGTGAAAATCCCTTGTACCAGATTAAGGTCACCATATTTTAAGAGCAATTGACTCAATTTTCTTTCTTTTCCCTTTCTCTGACTCTATAGAGCGTACCTCTTTTTTATTTTCGCCGCAAACACAGCACACTTTTGTTGATTTGGTCGGCGTCAAGCTGATCGAACTCATGTTTACAACATCTTCTCAGCTGTTTGAATATTTCTCCCGTTTGTTTACACCGGAAGTTCAATATTTATGCAAAAACGTTTTAATTTTATTTCATGATTTTTATAGAAAAATAAACTCTTTACCTTTAAAATACTCATTTGTATAAGTTAAAATAAATTAAAGATAAAAAAGATCAAGGATTTTATGGTGATGACGTCACCTAAGTAGAAATTCCACTGCGACAGATTAGTGTTTATCTGTCCCTTTAGCCGAGGTACGAGCCAGGTGACATAACTCGTCAGTCTAATGACGTTCCAGTTTAAACTGCCGTAAACCGGAAGTTATGTGCGCAATGGCTAAATTTTCAAAACACGAAAGTCTGTCTGCTGTGAAAAAAGACAAATAGGTAGGGAACAAAGCAATGTTTGGTACAAATTTAAACTATGCATGAAAGGGATTTACCTTCCAACATTCTGGGCAACGTAGCATTATTTTACGGGCGAACGAAGGCTACACAAATTTTACAGTTTGACAACTTTTGGAGGGAAAAACTTGTTTCATTACTTGTGTTTTTATATATATAATATACAAAATTTGTCTCTATTATTTCGCTAGATTTTTCATTTAAACGTCAAGATACTGTGCTACTACGCTGATTATTAAATGAAAATGAAAACGACGATTGTATTACATCATACATGACGTTTACTGTGACGTAACTTATCCGGAATATTTACACGTCCGCGTAGAATAGGCACCAGGTTTCTCCGCCCTAGAGGCACTAGTCCTCTAAAAGGGGTCAACCCTGCGGGAACCCCGGGGAATAGAAATGGGACCGAGAGCTTCTTCGGCTTGAAGGGGCATCCGTCGGTTGTGCGGGATGTAGAAATTCACAACCAACCCGTCCTGCGGATGAGACGTAAATAAAACCGAGGTCCCGTGTTGAGAGATTGCCACCCTCTCCGCACGTTAAAGAACCCAGTGTAACAGCTCATTATGAGCATTATGTTCATGATGAGTGGTCCATAAGAGACCTGTTGCACTGGCAAAATTATCCGTCCATACCCATCACCTTTCCTTGTTTCGAGTCCCGTGGCGTTTAAATTTTTAAATGTTCTCGTCCTGAATATAGCTGAAAAATTGCTCGCTGGACGTTAAACACCAACCAATCAATCAATCAATACACGTCCGCAATCGATATTACAAAAACCTTACGTCCTTAAAGTGTTTTAAAATAATCGTTTTTTAGCATTTGTTTATTAAATTTAAAAAAAATGCAATAGAACAACGGTATCCCGAAGACTGATCTTGGAAAAATTTTAACAGTCAACAGACTTGATCACTAGATACGATATTTTCATATGGCAAAGAATATAGGGATTGGACGTAGCAAGGAAAATCCCGTAGAACTTGGAAAGGGGGGGGGGGGGGTTTCATGCATATTTGGCCTTTCAATCTATTCGCACATTTAATTAAACACTTTGCCACGCAGTTTTCTTGAAGAATAGGATATCCCAAATCCGCCGGTTCCTTCATTACTTGTATTGAACATCGGTATGCCGTTGTTCTGTTCGGTTTTAGTGGTCACGATGCTACTTTCTCTTTAATGTGATCACGTGACCTATGTGATTGATTCCTAATATTTGTTTTTTCACTCTGAGTAGATCATACATAATTTTATTGGTTTATGGTTTAAATGAGTAAAATTAATGCATTTTCGCGTGCATTGAACCGAAAAGGAAAAACACGTTTTTTTATGGATTTTCAATTGGTGGAAACGAAACGAAACGAAACCGATCGAAACGAAACGAAACGAAATCAAACGAAACGAAACGACGTTACATTTCGTTTCGTTTCGATCGGTTTCGTTCGATTTCGTTTCGTTTCTATTTCGTTTCGCACTTTACAGGTACCCTCTTTTGACAGTGGGTTTAGTAAAAATGAAATCTTAGAACTAATTGTATTTAATTAAAAGTTCATCCCCAGTGTAACATATTAAAAACTGTTTGCCTTGGATCTTCATACCCCGCCACGTTTCACATATTTTCAGTCTTCAAACTGTCACAACTTTTGAACCAATTATCTGATCACACTGAAATTCGAATTTGATCTGTATTTTATGGTGCCAAACAACAGTACAAAATTTGAAATCCGTTCTCAAGTTATATCTGGAAACTATTAGGGGCGGACAAAGGGATGGACGGACACAAACACATCAAACCAAACGAAGGGTATCACATAATAATACCTCACCACTTAGTGTGGAGGGGTATACTAAACCATCGACTGAATTATAAACAAATGTTGATGTAAAATATGTCGGCGAAGACGAACGAACGGACGGATAAAAGGGATAGTTGGCACGGTTTGGGGGAAATGGGAAAGAGGTAAAGATTTCGGGAAATGGGTAACATGTGGCAAATATTGTAGGATAAGGGAATTGAAAAGGCAAAAAGGAATTGTTAAATGTAATTGAGAATTGAAAAAAATGGTCCAAATTGTAGGGAATTTGGAATGGGAATTGCTTAAAAATGTGGAAATTAGGAAATCTATATACGCCCGTATCACAAACACTCGATTCGTGGACCCCCTTTTCGAAAATTTCGCCTATATCAAGAAAAATCACATATTTTCTCTTCTGAAACCTGCGCCGTACACTAGGAAATATCATTTTTCAGACACTGCACAAAATCCACATTGATAGTGTGGTATTTTGTATCAAATAAGCATTATTTTATCGAACAGAAAAGAGGTAAAAAAAAATATGCGACTTTTCTTGTTCTAGGCAAACTTCTTAAAAGGTGGATCCTGCGGTGGAGTGCTTGTGGATCGGTATCCCCCTCCCCCTCATTAAAGAAGGTTTCTTCGCTTAACACCACCTGTTTATAAAGAGGAAAGTACATGTAGGCACAGGAGTCGCAAGTTCTATCAATAATAATGTATAGGGGCACCTCGAAGATCGCTGGGCAACTATAAAAAAAACACCAGGAGTGCAACGCATTTTGGGTGGGTTGGCCTAAATCTATATCTACAGGTAGATCAGCATGGAATAAAAGGTTGAATCCTACTCTTGGATGTTTAAATAAATATCATGTTTTCTTGTAAACCACACGGTTTTGTAGCAGTTTCGTACATTTTACCCTTCTACACCACCATCCCCAGATCCATGATGCATAAACCGGAAGTGTAGTGAATTTTAAGGTCAGTATAATTAAATTATGGCAAAATAAATACAACAAACAATTGGACCTTATTTTTGAAGTAATATTTTATTATATTTAAATCATATAATTTATCACAAGATGTTTCATAATTTATCAAAAGAGATAATTCAATTATACTGACCTTAAAATTCACTGCACTTCCCGTCTTATGATAAATGGGAACGGTTGACAAATGACCACGACCTGGAACGCCTTCAGAAGAACACAGCCCTTCCGGGTCTAAAGACTTCCATTCCTTTGCTATATCAGCTTATCCTCATTAAGTCACAAGCAGACTAGAATTGATTTGTCACGTGATCATTTCAATTGGATTTTTATAATTGGAGACTAGTCTATTGGTTAGACCTTTAGGGTTTTGTCGTAAAATGGGCATCATATTTCATGAAGGACAATAATGAGTACGACAGCGTTCGGTGGTGGCGGCGGCGCAACTGTCTGGTTGGTTTACTTTCAACACAAAGTTTGGTGTGCATGTCGTTCAGGTATTATATACCACAACAACGTGATTAGCACACATTGGATCCAATTTTAGCAACTTGTTTGTTCAGACACTAATTTGTCTGAATGGTAACTCAAAATCCAACCGAGTCCTCATTGTAAGAAAATTCATACAAGAGGCGATTCACACATTTCCGGTCTTGTGTTAACAGCACGTGTGTGAACTGTTTTGTCGCAAGATCAACCAACGGAATCCAAGTCAATGTTGAAACAGTGCATAATCAACACACTGTATCGGTGGTGTAATGATAAGCGTGGTTACCTCGGGAGCGAGGGATGGTGGGTTCGAGCCCCTGTGGTGTCACACCAGACAATGAAATTGATATTTGTTGCTTCTCCGCTAAGCATTAGCATTAAGAAGTAAGACCAAAAACTGGTTGGATCAAATCAGGATAATGTGTTCGAGTGGGCTGACATTTCTACCCACGGGTTTTATATCAGTGAGCTAGCAATATAAAAGTCAAACAAAGCATGTTGGTCTAGTACAAAGCGGACATAATCTTATTGAAATGTAACTACCTCTCGCCATAAAATAGCTCCCTTGGCGTTAAACAACAATCATACACTCAAAGGAACGTATCTATACTATAAACAAATGCGGGAACCTTAGAATAAACGCAGTGGTTATGCTGGTTATTGTGCATGATTATATTTCCTACCACATCATTAATTCTGAAAAAAATTGGCTGTGACCTCGAAATGTTAAAAAAAAACCTTTTAATTACATGAACCTGTTTTTATGCAATATTAAGCTTAAGCCGCCCATTTACCCCGCCCCTGTGTTCTCCTCCTTTTTTTTTTTTTTTTTTTTTTATATCACACGCAATGAAATTCTCCCGTGTCTATTTTATACTTTATGAATGGCTTATTTTGAGGTTCGTGATCGAATTCGAATCCATAGTAAAATCTTACCAAAATGCTATCGGGTTTCACTTAATTTATCCCGAATTGTGGCATAGTAATTGTTGTTTGAGTAAAAATAATTTGTTAATTTAAAGTAGCTTTTTAATCACCGCACCTAGTAAGTTATCTCGTTTTTCGATCACGGAAGTGACTTGCATGAGCAGTTCGCACTATTCTTGAACTCAAAAACTGTTTCAATTTGTTGATCAAATCATTTCATAGGGTTTATAGGGTAAGGGTTAGGGTTATTAACGTCATTTTCAACAATATTTCAGCTATATCGTGGTGGTCAGTTTTATTGTAGGAGGAAACTGGAGTACCCGGAGAAAACAACCGACTTGCCGCAAGTGACTGACAAACTTTATCACATTATGGTGTATCGAGTACACCTCGCTTGGGTGGGATTCGAACTCACAGCATTAGTGGTGATAGGCACTGATTGCACAGGTAGTTATCAATCCGACTAACATACTATCACGACCACGACGGCCCCTAAATCATGCCATAAGAAGATTGAAAAAGAAAGTTAAACTTAATTAATTTTTTAAAAAAACAAAAAAAAATCGAAATATTAATGCTAGCAGCATCTATTTTCATCAATCTTGTATGATATTTAGTTTGTCCATGACTTGCAGATCATATCAGAACAATGGTTTTTTCTGGTATCTTGATATTACCACTGAATAAAAAATAAAGGACAATTTATGTTTTTGAAAATCTTAATAGAAAACCTAGTAAATCATTTTTTCTCAGAAATATAAAAAATAATAAAACTTACACATTATAACTCAACCAACACCAAAATATGGCTCAAGAGATAGTTTTTATTTTTATTTTACCTTGTCATTAGAACTGATGACAATAATCATGTGATCTTACTCAACCTACACGGTACCTAACCAGGCTCAAGCTAGCGAGCAATTTCTAGCGAGCATTAAGCTAGCGAGCAATAAGGCGATATGTCTCAAAACCAAAAAAATAAATAAGAGCAACATGAACTTTTAAAAATTTCTAGCTTCCAATAACAAATATATTACTGTAAATGCATAGTCAACACAATAAATCGACATCGGGGCATACAGTAAATATATCTAGAGCCCTCCCCCCCTCCTCCGCCCACACAATACAAAATAACGAAGACATAAATATTTTTCGGATGGCGAGCTTACTACTTTAAATAAACACAGAATAAATAATCATTTACTTTAATGTTTTAAATCGGTAGATAATTTGGACAGCGTTTTGTCAAGCAATATAAAGTCATAAGATTCCGGTTCACATGAAGACATCTCATCAATCTAAAAATAGTGTAATTATAGAACATTAGAAAAATATAACAGTAAGTTTTATGATAAAAAAAAAAAATCTAAATGGAAAGGTATAAACAATGGTAGTTGCAGGTAAATGTGTGAGGATTATTTGGAACCCAAATTTGGTTACATTTAGTTGTATTGGAATCCTTTATGGAGATCTTCATGGATGACCCATTAATACGGAAATTCCGGGAATGACGTTGTTATTTGTAGTTGATATTTGACGCCCTCCCGTGGGCTTGAGGTGCGGAAACCCACACAGGCATTTAAATCAGTTAAAGACCCGGGCAATATCTTTGATTGAAACACCAAGTGGGCAAGAACTTTGCCGTCCTTAATGTATTGTTCATGGGATATTTATAGAGACCCTCCGTCCATAAAAAAAAATCAAATATCAAAGTTGATATTTGACACCCTATTGTGGGCTTGAGGTGCAGAAACCCACCTAGGCACTTAAGTCAGTAAAAGGCCCGGGCAATACCTTTGATAGAAACCCCAAGTGGTCAAGAACTTTGCCGTCCTTAATATATTTTTCATGGGATATTTATAAAGACCCCCCCCCCCCTCCATAAAAACTAAAATAAATAATAAAGTTGATATTTGACACCCTACTGTGGGCTTGAGGTGCAGAAACCCACCCAGGCACTTACGTCAGTTAAAGGCCCGGGCAATACCTTTGACTTAAACCCCAAGTGGTCAAGAACTTTGCCGTCCTTAATATATTTTTCATGAGATTTTATAGAGACCCCCCCTCCACAAAGCAAAATTCAAATATCAAAGTTGATATTTGACACCCTGCTGTGGGCTTGAGGTGCAGAGACCCACCTAGGCACTTAAGTCAGTTAAAGGCCCGGGCAATACCTTTGACTTAAACCCCAAGTGGTGAAGAACTTTGCCGTCCTTAATATATTTTTCATGGAATATTTATAGAGACCTCCCCTCCATAAAAAAAAATCAAATATCAAAGTTGATATTTGACACCCTACTGTGGGCTTGAGGTGCAGAATCCCACCCAGGCACTTAAGTCAGTTAAAGGCCCGGGAAATACCTTTGACATAAACCACAAGTGGTCAAGAACTTTGCCGTCCTTAATATATTTTTCATGGGATATTAATAGAGCCCCCCCTCCATATAAAAAAATCAAATATCAATGTTGATATTTGACACCCTGCTGTGGGCTTGAGGTGCAGAAACCCACACAGGCACTTCAGTCAGTTAAAGGCCCGGGAAATACCTTTGATTGAAACCCCAAGTGGTCAAGAACTTTGCCGTCCTTAATATATTTTTCATGGGATATTTTATTTTTCAAATATCAATGTTGATATTTGACACCCTACTGTGGGCTTGAGGTGCAGAAACCCACCCAGGTACTTAAGTCAGTTAAAGGTCCGGGCAATACCTTTGACTTAAACCCCAAGTGGTCAAGAACTTTGCCGTCCTTAATATATTTTTCATGGAATATTTATAGAGACCCCCCATCCATAAACAAAATTCAAATATCAAAGTTGATATTTGACACCCTACTGTGGGCTTGAGGTGCAGAAACCCACCCAGGCACTTAAGTCAGTTAAAGGTCCGGGCAATACCTTTGACCTAAATCCCAATTGGTCAAGAACTTAGCCGTCCTTAATATATTTTTCATGGAATATTTATAGAGACCCCCCATCCATAAAAAAAAATTCAAATATCAAAGTTGATATTTAACACCCTACTGTGGGCTTGGGGTGCAGAAACCCACCCAGGCACTTAAATCAGTTAAAGACCCGGGCAATACCTTTGACGGAAACCCCAAGTGGTCAAGAACTTTGCCGTCCTTAATATATTTTTCATGGAATATTTATAGAGACCTCCCCTCCATAAAAAAAATCAAATATCAAAGTTGATATTTGACACCCTACTGTGGGCTTGAGGTGCAGAAACCCACCCAGGCACTTAAGTCAGTTAAAGGCCCGGGCAATTCCTTTGACTTAAATCCCCAGTGGTCAAGAACTTTGCCGTCCTTAATATATTTTTCATGAGATTTTATAGAGACCCCCCCTCCACAAAGCAAAATTCAAATATCAAAGTTGATATTTGACACCCTGCTGTGGGCTTGAGGTGAAGAAACCCACCTAGGTACTTAAGTCAGTTAAAGGCCCGGGCAATACCTTTGATATAAACCCCAAGTGGTGAAGAACTTTGCCGTCCTTAATATATTTTTCATGGAATATTTATAGGGACCCCCCTCCATAAAAAAAAATCAAATATCAATGTTGATATTTGACACCCTGCTGTGGGCTTGAGGTGCAGAAACCCACCCAGGCACTTACATCAGTTAAAGGCCAAGAAAATACCTTTGATTGAAACCCCAAGTGGTCAAGAACTTTGCCGTCCTTAATATATTTTTCATGGAATATTTATAGAGACCTCCCTCCATAAAAAAAAATCAAATATCAAAGTTGATATTTGACACCCTGCTGTGGGCTTGAGGTGAAGAAACCCACCTAGGTACTTAAGTCAGTTAAAGGCCCGGGCAATACCTTTGATATAAACCCCAAGTGGTGAAGAACTTTGCCGTCCTTAATATATTTTTCATGGAATATTTATAGGGACCCCCCTCCATAAAAAAAAATCAAATATCAATGTTGATATTTGACACCCTGCTGTGGGCTTGAGGTGCAGAAACCCACACAGGCACTTCAGTCAGTTAAAGTCCCGGGAAATACCTTTGATTGAAACTCCAAGGGGTTAAGAACTTTGCCGTCCTTAATATATTTTTCATGGGATATTTATAGAGACCCCCCTCCATTAAAAATTAAAAAAAATCAAATATCAATGTTGATATTTGACACTCTCCTGTGGGCTTGAGGTGCAGAAACCCACCCAGGCACTTAAGTCAGTTAAAGGCCAAGAAAATACCTTTGATTGAAACCCCAAGTGGTCAAGAACTTTGCCGTCCTTAATATATTTTTCATGGAATATTTATAGAGACCTCCCTCCATAAAAAAAATCAAATATAAGTTGATATTTGACACCCTACTGTGGGCTTGAGGTGCAGAAACCCACCCAGGCACTTAAGTCAGTTAAAGGCCCGGGAAATACCTTTGACATAAACCACAAGTGGTCAAGAACTTTGCCGTCCTTAATATATTTTTCATGGGATATTAATAGAGCCCCCCCCTCCATAAAAAAAAAAATCAAATATCAATGTTGATATTTGACACCCTGCTGTGGGCTTGAGGTGCAGAAACCCACACAGGCACTTCAGTCTGTTAAAGGCCCGGGTAATACCTTTGATTGACACCCCAAGTGGGCAAGAACTTTGCCGTCCTTCATATATTTTTCATGGGATATTAATAGAGCCCCCCCTCCATAAAAAAAATCAAATATCAATGTTGATATTTGACACTCTGCTGTGGGCTTGAGGTGCAGAAACCCACCCAGGCACTTAAGTCAGTTAAAGACCCGGCCAATACCTTTGATTGAAACACCAAGTGGGCAAGAACTTTGCAGTCCTTCGATATTTTTTCATGGGTTATCTATAGGGACCCCCCAAATCCAAATATCAAAGTAGTATTTCGGGACAGCTCAAGGCATATTTCGGGGGGAGCAAAGGGGAGCAGGCTATTACGCATGGATTACTGGAAGTGACGTTACCGGAAGCGGCCCTGACCGGAAATGACGTCACATGAAGTCACGTGACCGGAAATTACGTCATAACCGGAAGTATGTTCTGCGTATTCCCGCGCTTTTTTCTTACCATAGTAGTAGTACAAAATGTACCATTGCGTATGACCGTAAGTAGCATGGCTACCGGATGTGACGTGTCTGAAAGTGACGTCACAGGAATTAACGTCATAAGACCGAAAGTGGGTGATTACCATTGGGGGTGTGATCTTAATTGTTCGAAGTGTGGTGTGGTACTCCAATGGTGTTTTCTATCACGTTTGCGTTCTCACTGTGGTATCGCTACTTAATAACCTAAGAGCCGCTGACCGAGGGCTATGCGCAGCCGCCGCCGCTGACACAGGGATATACACCGCCGCCGCCTCCACTGACAGATGGATATGTGCCGTCGTAGCCGCAGCAGCAGCAATACTCACAGAGTAATGAAGGAGAACCCTATTATATATTGAAAACCAATAACCCGATCATTTTATGCCATGGGTACATCCGTTTACCAGTGTGATTGCCGGACCTACAGGCAGTGGATAATCGATGTTTGTCCGATGGTTCGTTCACAATATCAAACACATGATGACTCCCAAGCCAGATCGGATCTTAAGGTGTTATGGTGAATATCAGACGTTGTATGGAACCGTAAAAGGGATAGAATTTCAACAAGGTTTACCGGATCTGGATAATTTAGATCCAAGAGAAAAACATTTGATCATTTTGGACGATCTCATTGTCATGTACATCGTTCAGAATCTGTTTCACCATAGAACCATAAGTCTCAATGCCCATTACATGGTTCTATTCCAAAACCTGACAGACGTATCGCAGATCATGGCGCTAGCACACAAAATGTATCCCAGGAGAACGGAATTTTTCCTGGAAGCTTTTGCCCGAGCTACATCCAGACCTCATGGCTACATGGTGATCGATATGAAACAAAACACGTCGAATATCCTGAGATTAAGAACCTTCATCTTTCCCGGTGAAGAACAGAAAGCGTATGTCGAGTCATAAAAAGGATGTTACATCCCGTTTCTTGTCACTCTTGCATGAGACTCTGAGGGAATAACATAGTCTCTCAGCGCTTGAAAATGCACGGCAGTGATATATTATATTTACAAAAGACGAAACCGTGTATTCGTAAACACATCATAACAAAAGCGGATGGCAGTCTCGTCGACTGTCTGTGTGAGTGTGCCGATAATATTTTAAGAGGCAACGTCCCGTTAACTAAATTGCAGAAGGAAAAACTCAAGAGAAATAAGGCCGGATTGAGAGCACCGACGAAAAAGTCGTTCTCTCTCAAACAGAAGAAAGCGATCTTACAGAAAGGTGGATTTTTGGGATCCCTACTAGCACCGATTGCATCTGTAGTACCACCGTTGCTCTCTACATTATTTAAGTGAAGGAACTAACCTTAATAAATAGATACCACCAGACTCAAGAGCGCCCAAAACCTCCAGTGGAACAACGCGTGAAAGTCATGGACACCTTGGATAAGAAAATGCAAACCATACTAGAAAGAGAAGACCTGTCGGCAGAAAAACGCCTCAAGCTATACGACCAATCGTTCACTCGATATTTGGACGTCTACGACGAATACAGACCCAGACCCGTGGCAGTCGCACCTGAACCCGTGAAACAGGACCTGATCGACAACGAAATTGTGGAAAGCGTAGCAAAAACAATGAAGGCCAAGGTACAACTCTTGTTGAAACAAATGAAGAGCAGTCCCGACATTAGCTGGAACGAGAAAGGGGAACTGAAATACAAGGGAGAAACCGTTTAAGGAAGCAACGTGGTGGATTTAGTCAACGACGTGCTGAGCAAAAAGAAATATTTCAACCCACAAGGATGGGAACCATTTGGAGAAGCCTTACGAGAAGCAAATGTTTCACAAGATTTGATTGGTCACTCAGACCAAAAAACACCGAGGTCTCGCAAACGACAACAGGGTCCATCCCCTATTAGACCGTACTCCCCAAAAACACCAAGAAACAGAAGGAAAGAAGTCCAGAACTGGGTCGACTTTTAAAACGGAGGTTGAGACCACGAAGGGGCAGTTGTAAACATGGAATCGACCTATTACAACCTTTTAGCTCCCGCCTCTTATGGAGGATTGAATAAATTTAAGCCGAAAGGTTATACGAAGAAACAAATCAGAGAATGGTTACAGTCTCGACACGCACACTTTGCATAAACCAACTAGACGACGATTTCCCAGGAGACGCGTTGTAGTCTATGGAATTGACCACCAGTGGCAGGCGGATTTAGTGGATCTCGTAAAATTGTCTTCTTGCAACAAAGGATTCAAGTACTTGTTGACATGTATAGACGTGTTATCCCGATATGCTTGAGTCGTTCCATTGACAGACAAGACGGGGAAGACTTTAAAATATGCGTTTCAGGTCATTTTTAAATCTGGGCGGCGGTAGTGAAATGCATCGAAACCAGACCCCCGGTATACTTAGTCAAAGACGACCACGGTGAAATTCGGGAAGGAACATTCTATGTCGAAGAATTACAGAAAGTCATTAAGACAGACGACGTATACAAGATTGAACCCATTTTTAAAAAGAGAAAAATGGGACAAAGAGTTCAGTATTTAGTCAAGTGTCTCGGATATCCAGAGTCCTTCAGCAGCTGGATCCTTAAACAGGACCTACAAAAGCACACAACACCTACTTGAAGTGTCAGTCTTGAATGGCACCGAGTGACACGGACAGTGTATTATCGTAGTCAGCATTTACAACTTAACGGTAAAATCGGAGAACAGTACCTTGTGGACGGCCTTGTTGAGCAGTTGTCTGGGATACCTGTTACCTAACCCCACGATCAAGACGAAGCATGTTTTACCTGACTCTGCCTAGTATCAGTTCCATGAATTACTGTCCGAACAATACGTTGACTCATTACACGAAGAAATTGCCGAAAATAATGGATCTGGACAGAGCATGGAAAATCGGATTGGCAGAGATACAGTATACTCACAGTTGGTATATCGTCATGAATAACGAAGCCTGGTGGAAGGTCCACTTTTACAAGGAGTCAGAACTACAAAAGCATTTGGTGTTGTTACCGGATAGGTACTATTCCTCGGCCAAAAGGATTCCCCATCGAGGGGAAAAAGCACATGAAGGAACGTAAGAATAAATTCGACATGGGTTTCAACAAAATCAATCATAAAATCGATATGAAAGTGAAAAAAGATTGTCAAGTCATCATCAGTCCTTTAATACAATCCATGTTAGGATTCAGACAAGCTATATTCCCGGCGGGGGAGTATGTTTCAGATTGGGTAGTGGACGTCAAGAAAGGATTAAATTCTCTGTACGTGTATTGTCCCTTGGTGGAATCGAGAATGGTGGGAGATGCCCAAGTACCGTTATTGAGAATCGTACCGGTGGAAGGAAGAGACAGAGAAATGATCACCCGAGTGTTTGATCCGATACAGTACTGTCCCCTGTTACAAAAACTATTTCAGACCGTGGAAATAGATTTAAGGGACGACACGGGCTCTATAGTGCCATTCGAAAGAGGACGAGTGGTGGTGACACTTCACTTTAGAAAACGAAAAGAATTCTCTCTAGAATAAAACCAACTCATCGTTACGATACGAAAGCTTACCACGATTATTACATACACCAAGCAGGAAAAGGATATCCGGTATTTGCGGGAAGACGATTTAAAGAGGACATGGACTTGGCAGTATCTTTGAGGACTCTTTAAAGCAGCCATGCCTTTGTTGAAAAGGGGAACAAAGACCATAGAACGCGAGGCTTTAAAAACGGGATTAAATATTGCCGGAGATGTCGTACAAGGAATAAATATCAAACAGGCAGCAACATCACGATTGAAATCAACAGGAGAAAACTTACTCCAAAGGCTATGGACACGGTAGGACCCCCAGGACAACGAGTTCTAAAAGGACCTGCCAAGCGAAAAAAGACCAGACGTCAGCAGACCAAGCAACGGAACACTTCGAATGACCTTTCGGATAAAAATGGCACTTGTACATCCCAACTCATGCGAATGCACGAAATCAGAACTGGATTTATTTGAAGTTCCACCTACACAGACCAGTGTGGCTTATGGGTATTGGGAGCAGAAAGGATTGACATCGGCTCTGAAGGATCAAGGACCTTACGAATTTGCCGTCAGTGGGGCGGGGGACGACTACATCGACTTGGCTAACACTTACCCGTTTGTGGAAGCACAGATCATGGATGACGACGATACTGCATTGGATGGCGGAGCGAACGTTGGATCTGTCAACTTATGGATGCATTCCCTCTTTAGTGATGTCAGTGTTAGCCTCAACGAAAATCTGGTTTCACCACCGACCAGCTTGTACCCTTACAGAGCTTACATAGAAATATTACTCAGCTATGGCCCAGCTGCCAAAGAATCTCAATTAACGGGAGTCATGTGGTACAAGGATACACCGGGACATCAGGATAAGAGAACAACCGATAACAAAGGATTCACGTCTCGGAAAGCATTGACGGCCCAAAGCAAGTCTATACAGATGATGGGAAAACTACACTTGTCAAGAGAAATATTTACTGAATCACGTCGATCTGAAAATCAAATTACGACGAAGTCGAGACGTGTTCGCTCTAATGGCCGATGCCGACAACTATAAGATCATAATCAAGGATCTCGCTCTATTTGTGAGAAATGTACAGTTAAGTCCTGCCGTAAGAATGGGTCACGTCAAAGCTTTGGAAAAGACCAGCTGTAGATACCCCATCCGACGTGTAGAAGTCAAAGTAGATACGGTTCCCCGTGGCAACATGAATTACGTCCAGGACAACATGTTTTTGGGACAGTTGCCGAAAAGACTGGTGAATGGTTGCGTGGACAGTGATACCTTAAATGGGACTATTACGAAAATCCCTTTCGATTTTAAACACTACAAGATCAATTTTGTGGCACTGAACGTGGACGGACGACAGATTCCCGCCAAACCGTTACAACCCGACTTTGAAAACGCAGGTTATATTCGCAGTTATATGGTACTCTATGCCAGTACGGGAAAGATGCATGAAGACGAAGGAAATACCATCCCCAGAGATGAATACGCTAAAGGAAACACCTTAATTGGATTCGATATGACTCTGGATAGGGCAATTTACGTGTGGAGATTCATTTCGACGAAGCTCTGGCAGGGACCATCAACGTCGTGCTGTATGCAGAATTTGACAACGTGATCGAAATCTGTAGAAACAGACAAGTCTTGTTTGACTACATTGCATAATGAATACGCTAGAGATTAACACTCTATTGAAAAAACATCCCCACTCCAGACCTGTGTTTAATGGGGTCTATGCCAGAAACAGATTACACAGATTATTAAATGTACCTTCGGCCCTTGTGGGAAATACGGATCCAGACCATCCAATGGGACAACACTGGATCGCTATATACATCGACGCCAACTCACGAGGGGAATACTACGATCCAACCGAACGTCCACCGCACGAATCCGCTTATGTCAATTTCATGAACAAACATTGCCTTCATTGGACTTACAATACCGTTCGAGTACAAGGAGAAGGATCTACCGTGTGCGGATTTCATTGCATTTCTTAACTCATTCATCGATGTGCAGGACATAGCATGACAGACGTCACCAGGCTCTTAGAAAATGTCGTGGAAGCGACGGGTATTGTACAGAGATTTGTGTTGTTACTTGTTAAACATGTGCTATGAAAAAAAAAAAAAAAAAAGAAAAAAAAAAAGAAGGTTAATGCAACCTCTATATAGAGCCAGTCACAAGCATGGATAAATGCAGAGTGACCTTCTATTGGGTGACTTAGGGGATCAAATGTACCATTTCATTCATTTGACTCTTAGGTTATTTAGTAGAAATACCACAGTGAGAACGCAGACGTGATAGAAAACACCCTTGGAGTACTACACAACACCTCGAACAAATCAGAACACACCCCAAGGGGAATCATCCACTTTCGGTCTTATGACGTCACTTCCTGTGACATCACGTCAAATCCGGTAGCCATACTACTTCCGGTCATGCGCAATGATACACTTTATACTAATACTATAGTAAGAAAAAAGCGCGGGGGGAAATGACGTCACTTCCGGTCACGTGACTTCCGTTCATGTCACATCCATTAGCCATGCTACTTCCGGTCATGCACAATTGTACATTTCGTACTACTGTTATGGTAAGAAAAAAAGCCCGGGAAAGCCCTTCCGGACATGTGCAGAACATACTTCCGGTAATGACGTCACTTCCGGTCACGTGACTTCATGTGACGTCATGTCCGGTCAGGGCCGCTTCCGGTGACGTCACTTCCAGTAACGCATACGCAATGGCACGCTCCCCTTTGCTCCCCCCGAAATATTCCTTGAGCTGTCCCGATACACTACTTTGATATGTGGATTGGGGGGGCCCTGTAGATAATCCATCAAAAAATATCGAAGGACGGCATAGTTCTTTCCCACTTTGGGTTTAACTCAAAGGTATAGCCAAGGCCTTTAACTGACTGAAGTGCCTGGGTGGGTTTCTGCACTTCAAGCCCACAGTAGGGTGTCAAATATCAACTTTGATATTTGAAAAAAAAATTATGGAGGGCTGTCTCTATAAATATTCCATGAAAAATATATTAAGGACGGCAAAGTTCTTGCCCACTTGGGGTTTCAATCAAAGGTATTGCCCGGGCCTTTAACTGACTTAAGTGCCTGGGTGGGTTTCTGCACCTCAAGCCCACAGCAGGGTGTCCAATATCAACATTGATATTTGATTTTTTTTTATGGAGGGGGATCTCTATAAATATCCCATGAAAAATATATTAAGGACGGCAAAGTTCTTGACCACTTGGGATTTAAGTCAAAGGTATTGCCCGGGCCGTTAACTGACTTAAGTGCCTGGGTGGGTTTCTGCACCTTAAGCCCACAGTAGGGTGTCAAATATCAACATTGATATTTGAAAAAACTTTATGGAGGGGGGTCTCTATAAATATCCCATGAAAAATATATTAAGGACGGCAAAGTTCTTGACCACTTGGAGATTAAGTCAACGGTATTGCCCAGGCCTTTAACTGACTTAAGTGCCTGGGTGTGCTTCTGCACCTCAAGCCCGCAGCTGGGTGTCAAATATCAACTTTGATATTTGATTTTTTTTTATGGATAGGTGGTTTCTATTAATATCCCATGAAAAATTTATTAAGGACGGCAAAGTTCTTGACCACTTGGGGTTTACATCAAAGGTATTGCCCGAGCCTTTAACTGACTTAAGTGCCTGGGTGGGTTTCTGCACCTCAAGCCCACAGCAGGGTGTCCAATATCAACATTGATATTTGATTTTTTTTTATGAAGGGGGATCTCTATAAATATCCCATGAAAAATATATTAAGGACGGCAAAGTTCTTAACCACTTGGGATTTAAGTCAAAGGTATTGCCCGGGCCGTTAACTGACTTAAGTACCTGGGTGGGTTTCTGCACCTCAAACCCACAGTAGGGTGTCAAATATCAGCTTTGATATTTGAAAAAATCTTTATGGAGGGTCTCTCTATAAATATCCCATGAAAAATATATTAAGGACGGCAAAGTTCTTGACCACTTGGAGATTAAGTCAACAGTATTGCCCGGGCCTTTAACTGACTTAAGTGCCTGGGTGGGTGTCTGCACCTCAAGCCCACAGCAGGGTGTCAAATATCAACTTGGATATTTTATTTTTTTTATGGAGGGGGGTCTCTATAAATATCCCATGAAAAATATATTAAGGATGGCAAAGTTCTTGACCATTTGGGGTTTAAATCAAAGGTATTGCCCGGGCCTTTAACTGACTTAAGTGTCTAGGTGGGTTTCTGCACCTCAAGCCCACAGTAGGGTGTCAAATATCAACTTTATTTTTATTATTTTTTATGGAGGGGGGTCTCTATAAATATCCCATGAAAACTATATTAAGGACGGCAAAGTTCTTGACCACTTAGGGTTTCTATCAAAGGTATTGCATGGGCCTTTAACTGACTGAAGTGTCTGGGTGGGTTTCTGCACTTCAAGCCCACAGTAGGGTGTCAAATATCAACTTTGATATTTGAAAACAAAATTATGGAGGGCTGTCTCTATAAATATTCCATGAAAAATATATTAAGGACTGCAAAGTTCTTGCCAACTTGGGGTTTTAAGTCAAAGGTATTGCCCGGGCCTTTAACTGACTTAAGTGCCTAGGTGGGTTTCTGCACCTCAAGCCCACAGCAGGGTGTCAAATATCAACATTGATATTTGATTTTTTTTTATGGAGGGGGATCTCTATAAATATCCCATGAAAAATATATTAAGGACGGCAAAGTTCTTGACCACTTGGGATTTAAGTCAAAGGTATTGCCCGGGCCGTTAACTGACTTAAGTGCCTGGGTGGGTTTCTGCACCTTAAGCCCACAGTAGGGTGTCAAATATCAACTTTGATATTTGAAAAAAACTTTATGGAGGGGGTCTCTATAAATATCCCATGGAAAATATATTAAGAACGGCAAAGTTCTTGACCACTTGGAGATTAAGTCAACGGTATTGCCCGGGCCTTTAACTGACTTAAGTGCCTGGGTGGGTTTCTGCACCTCAAGCCCCCGCAGCTGGGTGTCAAATATCTACTTTGATATTTGATTTTTTTTTATGGAGAGGTGGTCTCTATTAATATCCCATGAAAAATATATTAAGGACGGCAAAGTTCTTGACCACTTGGGGTTTCTGTCAAAGGTATTTCCCGGGTCTTTAACTGACTTAAGTGCCTGGGTGGGTTTCTGCACCTCAAGCCCACAGCAGGGTGTCAAATATCAACTTTGATATTTTATTTTTTTTTTATGGAGGGGGGTCTCTATAAATATCCCATGAAAAATATATTAAGGACGGCAAAGTTCTTGACCATTTGGGGTTTAATTCAAAGGTATTGCCGGGCCTTTAACTGACTTAAGTGTCTAGTTGGGTTTCTGCACCTCAAGACCACAGTAGGGTGTCAAATATCAACTTTATTATTATTATTTTTTATGGAGGGGGGTCTCTATAAATATCCGATGAAAAATATATTAAGGACGCAAAGTTCTTCACCACTTGGGGTTTCTATCAAAGGTATGGCCCGGGCCTTTAACTGACTTAAATGCCTGGGTGGGTTTCTGCACCTCAAGCCCACAGCAGGGTGTCAAATATCAACTTTGATATTTTATTTTTTTTATGGAGGGGGGTCTCTATAAATATCCCATGACAAATATATTAAGGACGGCAAAGTTCTTGACCACTTGGGGTTTCTATCAAAGATATTGCCTGGGCCTTTAACTGACTTAAGTGCCTAGGTGGGTTTCTGCACCTCAAGCCCACAGTAGGGTGTCAAATATCAACTTTGATATTTTATTTTTTGTTTATGTAGGGGGGTCTCTATAAATATCCCATGAAAAATATATTAAGGACGGCAAAGTTCTTGCCCACTTGGGGTTTCAATCAAAGGTATTGCCCGGGCCTTTAACTGACTTAAGTGCCTAGGTGGGTTTCTGCACCTCAAGCCCACAGTAGGGTGTCAAATATCAATTTTATTATTTTTTTTTATGGAGGGGGGTCTCTATAAATATCCCATGAAAAATATATTAAGGACGGTAAAGTTCTTGACCACTTGGGGTTTAAGTCAAAGGTATTGCCCGGGCCTTTAACTGACTTAAGTGCCTAGGTGGGTTTCTGCACCTCAAGCCCACAGTAGGGTGTCAAATATCAACTTTATTATTATTTTTTTTTTTATGGAGGGGGGTCTCTATAAATATCCCATGACAAATATATTAAGGACGGCAAAGTTCTTGACCACTTGGGGTTTAGATCAAAGGTATTTCCCGGGCCTTTAACTGACTTAAGTGCCTAGGTGGGTTTCTGCACCTCAAGCCCACAGCAGGGTGTCAAATATCAACTTTGATATATTTTTTTTATTATGGAGGGGGGTCTCTATAAATATCCGACGAAAAATATATTAAGGACGGCAAAGTTCTTGCCCACTTGGGGTTTCTATCAAAGGTATTGTCCGGGCCTTTAACTGACTTAAGTGCCTGGGTGGGTTTCTGCACCTCAAGCCCACAGGAGGGTGTCAAATATCAACTTTATTATTATTTTTTTTTTTATGGAGGGGGGTCTCTATAAATATCCCATGAAAAATATATTAAGGACGGCAAAGTTCTTAACCACTTGGGGTTTAAGTCAAAGGTATTGCCCGGGCCTTTAACTGACTTAAGTGCCTGGGTGGGTTTCTGCACCTCAAGTCCACAGCAGGGTGTCAAATATCAACTTTGATATTTGAATTTTGCTTTGTGGAGGGGGGTATCTCTATAAAATCTCATGAAAAATATATTAAGGACGGCAAAGTTCTTGACCACTTGGGGTTTCAATCAAAGGTATTGCCCGGTCCTTTAACTGACGTAAGTGCCTAGGTGGGTTTCTGCACCTCAAGCCCACAGTAGGGTGTCAAATATCAACTTTATTATTATTTATTTTTTTTATGGAATGGGGGTCTTTATAAATATCCCATGAAAAATATATTAAGGACGGCAAAGTTCTTGACCATTTGGGGTTTAAGTCAAAGGTATTGCCCGGGCCTTTAACTCACTTAAGTGCCTAGGTGGGTTTCTGCACCTCAAGCCCACAGTAGGGTGTCAAATATCAACTTTGATATTTTATGTTTTTTTATGGACGAAGGGTCTCTATAAATATCCCATGAACAATATATTAAGGACGGCAAAGTTCTTGCCCACTTGGGGTTTCAATCAAAGATATTGCCCGGGTCTTTAACTGATTTAAATGCCTGGGTGGGTTTCCGCACCTCAAGCCCACAGGAGGGCGTCAAATATCAACTACAAATAACAACGTCATTCCCGGAATTTTCGTATTGATGGGTCATTCATGAAGATCTCCATAAAGGATTCCAATACAACTAAATGTAACCAAATTTGGGTTCCAAATAATCCTCACATATTTACCTGCAACTACCATTGTTTATACCTTTCCATTTAGATTTTGTTTATTTTTTCATAAAACTTACTGTTATATTTTTCTAATGTTCTATAATTACACTATTTTTAGATTGATGAGATGTCTTCATGTGAACCGGAATCTTATGACTTTATATTGCTTGACAAAACGCTGTCCAAATTATCTACCGATTTAAAACATTAAAGTAAATGATTGTTTATTCTGTGTTTATTTAAAGTAGTGAGCTCGCCATCCGAAAAATATTTATGTCTTCGTTATTTTGTATTGTGTGGGCGGAGGAGGGGGGGGGGGGGGGCTCTAGATATATTTACTGTATGCCCCGATGTCGATTTATTGTGTTGACTATGCATTTACAGTATTATATTTGTTATTGGACGCTAGGAATCTTTAAAAGTTCATGTTGCTCTTATTTATTTTTTTGGTTTTGAGACATATCGCCTTATTGCTCGCTAGCTTAATGCTCGCTAGAAATTGCTCGCTAGCTTGAGCCTGGTCGGTATCTACTTGTAGTATTTATTTGTGCTTGTTGTTTTATTTTTGTGTGCTAAATTTGCCCACCAAGTTTGAAAAATAGTTTAATGGCATTAAAGAATTTATATTATTTGAATAAAACCAACCACCATGATATAACTGAAGTTTGGTTGAAATTGGTGTTTAACACCAATGCAGGGGCGGATCCAGGTTTTCAAGTTAAGGGGGCGCACTTAAAAAAAATGCGCCGAGCGGAGGGAGGCGCGAAATATTTTGGGGTATTTCGTGTGAAAAACCACGATTTTACGCCAAAAAATCTTATTTTTTCCAATTTTAGGGGGGCACGCACCGGGTGCGCCCCCCCCCCCCCCCCACCCCCTGGATCCGCCCCTGCAATGTTATATTATAATCCTACATGTACTCAATTAAATGTATTGAGCGAATTATATTTCACAGATTATACACATATATAGAAGAATAAATTAAGTAACATGAGATACATATGTGATTTATGTATTACATGTAAGTAATTATAATAAAATCACGATTTATTTTTTAACATTCATGAAGGACATTCCTACAAGTCATGACAAGGTTAATTTTAGAATAGTGATTATATTAGGCTCATTAAAACTTCTGCTTTGTACGGTTAGGAATGTAGTCACGTTTTCATAGTTTAAATGAATTGAGCTGTTCGGTATATAGCCGTCTTGTGTGCACTCGTTTTTGTACTCACAACAATTTATGCCCAAATATGTGCATGACATTCAGTTTGTATTGATATAGAAAATGCTAAAATGGCGACGGACTGTTACTAAGTCGTATATAAAGTTACCGGACAAGAAACAGAAAAGAAGTTTTGTCAATATAACAGAAGACAAAATGCAAGAATCATTACACACAGGGCACCAGTTTATACGTCGTTTTATGGTTCTTAAGAAGAGATGTTATCTATCATGTTGATACAATAGCCCTTTCCCTACCTATTTCTATTTTGACTTTTGTTTACAAGGATTTCCAAACTTCTTTGGATGATGTAATTGTAAAATGCAATCATTTTCAAATAAAAATTTAAAACATAGAATCATATTCCACCCGGTAATGAACATGTACTTGTATTTCTTCATGAAAAGTGATGCAACAGTCATCTTTTTATATTTATTACAATAATCACGTGTTTATACTATTCATCCATTAAACCATCAGTATTCATTGGTGAAGGTGTGAGACAAATTGTACACAAAATACCGCGTTTCACTGTAAACAAAAAAGGCAATAAAATAGCTCAATATAGCCGACACTATCATATTAAGAATGGAACAGTAGTTTTCTGTGTATTTGTTGATTGATAGTGACGCATGAATTTTATTTCTGATATTAAATATCTTTAACAGAAAGATGTATCAGAAATGTCTTCATATTCCTTTGATCATTTAGTATCGTCAAACCAAAAGTTTTTGTTGTTGCTTTTTTCTGTGTTTGTTTGTTTTTGTTGTTGTTGGTTTTTTTTGCTCCTGATTTTGTGTGAAGTCATGCATTTTTGTACTCGATTGATAATATCTAAGCAAGCGTATATTTTTGACAGAAATTTTGGATCCCAAGGTTAATTTCTGTTATGTAAATATCACTTGCTCTTTAAAAAATACTAAATCTAAATATGTTGTTATAATACATGTATTTACGCAGTTTTCAACCATATGTATGACACGAAATGAAATAAAAAAGAAATGGGACTTTCCGACATTTGACTTTCAATACTGAAGCCGCCCTGAAAATCTATAAAGTACATATAAGTTACCAAATCAATGATGTGTACATCACCTACTTTTCATGTACTATCGATAATTATTCATTTAATTATGCATGAAATTGTACCAATGAAAATCAGAATGTGCAGTTTTGCGCTTAATATATATACATAGACGTCAAAATCAAAATCTTTATCGCATATCGGAAGAGGTATAAAAGAGGAATTTGAAGAAAAAAAGAATTTCTTTTTAATGATTGAAACATTATATTCATGATCTTTGCAGATATGTACTGCCTGATGAATGGTATTACAGATACGTACTGCCTGATGAATGGTATTACAGATACGTACTGCCTGATGAATGGTATTACAGATACGTACTGCCTGATGAATGGTATTACAGAAACAGGTGGTGCGCCTAAATACTAAAAAACTTGCGATGATGTCCTTTAGCGCCACATGCTCCACAACATAGCATCGTTGTAAATACCATGGAAACAATAATTATACATAATAAAAACAATTAGACTATTAATATAAACATGTAAGTTGACGTTAATTATATGGTTGGTGTAGTTGTGATTACAACCAAAGACTTTAACAATATTGTTTGCTGGTTCTCAACAATCAGGGCGTTGTTTCTTATAGAAGCATTTTTAACAATAACGATATGCTTTAAAATAAAGTTGAATAGCCACTAAAACGACTTACCTGCAAACTAAATAATCCCAGAAGTATCGAAATTTTATATCCCATTTTTTCACATGGAATATTCTCAAAGTCCGAAATTGAGGATGAACTGGCTATTCAAATGCATAAATGTGTATTTGCTGTTATAAGCTATAACGGGTATATGTTCTCGAAATAGATTTAACGTAATCGTGAACTATGATAGGGTTTGTTGTTAGGGTTACGTGAATAGTGTGTTGTCATACGATAGGTCCATGCATTGTCTACACTCCATTAATTTTAAAGCAAGACAATGATCGCCAAGTTTAAACTTAGGTAACTAAATTTAAAAAGTTGAATGCATGATCAGCTACCCGTAGTATAAAAACAGATTGGATTAGATTAAACGTATTTTATTGTTAACTATATAACATTTGGATCGGACACAAGTTATTCCAACTTACAAAGGTCCTCTCCACATATTTACATACAATTATATATTCCATGCACCAGCAAGTAATAATGTATAAATATAACAATTACATTTTATAACATCATTGAGAAAAAAAGAATAAAAATATTTTGAAATTATATAATATATTGAGTTATAACAGTACAGAATTGTCATATCAACAATGGAGAAAATGTTCACAAAAGAAAATAGTTAAATTCAATATATGAAGTGTGATCACTGTGGGGTAAAACGTTTCGTTTGTTTGATGTACAACTGCACTGATTTGAATATTTGTGCATTTGTTCCTCAGATAAGCTATCATCGCCAAATAGTAAAGTTTCAATAAGTAAACTGTCAAGAAATTGCAGATTATTTGTCAACTGTTCACGAGCTTCAACATATAAACAACACTCTAGAAAAAAGTGAATCGCATCCTCTATTACCCATCCACAGACACAACCTGGGTCATTAATTAAATTTACCCTAAAAAGGTCGGCATTCAAGTTACTAGATCTATGTCTTAGTCTAGTGTGTAGGACATTTAACACTCTACAACCATATGAATAGTATCTAGATGGTTTCAATAAATTAACATCATTTATTAGTGACTTTTTAAAACTACTAACTGTCGGGGCACTTCTTATCTCTGGTGTCAAATTGTTCCAAAGTTTGATCGAAGAAGGAAAAAATGAGTTGCGATACAATTGTAACCTAGTAAATGGGTTACTATAATCTGTTTGATTACGCAAATTGTAAGCATTTTCGTTTCGCTCAAAGGGTAATAAACAGTCGCATAAATACGAAGGTGCATTGTTATTTCGAATTTTGTAAAACATATTTAATTTTCTTCTTCTTCGACGAGAGTGAAGTGGTTCCCATCCAGTTTCGAAATAAAGCGATTCCAAACTAGAAAATTTGGGTAATCCAATTATAATTCTGGCAGCTTCATGCTGAATTTGTTCAATTTTATTATATTCTTGCTGAGTACACCCATCCCATAATTCACAAGCATATTCTAAAAGGGGCAAAATATATGTAAAATAAATTGCTTCCAGGTTGTGTCTGCTTAAAGAAAATTTAAATTTTCGTAACATTGATAGTTGACTAGACGTGCTTTTTAGTATATTTTCAATATGACAATGCCATTTACAATTGTGGGAAAAGGTGACACCTAAATGTGTGTGGTTTTCTACAAATTTTACATTCTCATTATTGAAGACAATACAAGGCTTATTGGCTGCTTGGTTAGTAGAACAAATAATACATTCTGTTTTCTTTGGGTTAAAGTCAATGAGCCATTCTTTTGACCAGTTATAAATTTTAGATAAGTCTGAATTAACTATAACTTCAATTTCATTTATATTATTAGAAGAATATAATAATGATGTATCATCAGCAAACAGCCTTGAGAAGCTTTGAGTATTGTCTGCAATATCATTAATATACAACAGAAATAACAAGGGCCCTAAGACAGACCCTTGAGGAACACCACCTTTTAAATTCGCCTTTTCTGACAGACAATTCCGTATGATAACTCTCTGATACCTATTACTTATATAGTTCTCGAGCCAACGTAAAAGGTTTCCAGTAATTCCGTAACCTTCGATTTTTTTAATAAGGCCTTTATGCCAGACACGGTCAAATGCCTTGGATATGTCACAAAACACTGAACAAATTATTTCATGATTTTCCAAAGCCAAACAAATATTATGGTAAATTTCTATTAATTGATGCACTGTGAAATGTTTATGCATAAAACCTGACTGATATTTATAAATTAAGGAATTGTCTATCAGAAAATTATAAATATATTTAAAAATCACACGTTCAAACACTTTACCAACACAACTTAACAAGAAATTGGTCTATAATTTGTAGGATCGGATTTGATACCCTTTTTAAACAAAGCAATAATTATAGCAGATTTCCACATATGTGGGAATCTACCAGTTTGTAGAGAACAGTTAAAAATAATCTCAAGGGGCTTACAGACAGTAGATGCTGTATGTTTTAACATATTATGACTAATTTTGTCATTACCAACTGCTTTTCCTAATTTTAAATTCAGAAGAACATCCTTGATTTCATCAATTGTTATATTGAACACATCAAGCTTACGTCCTGTACAATTATCAAAAACTGGTGTAGGTAGATCAGAATCAATAATTTCAGAGATTGAACAAAAGAACGTGTTCAGAAGATTAGCTTTATCTTCGTCATTTACAACAAACTCACCAGTAACCTCGTTCTGCAAAGGTGGTATAGGTGACGAGGTTGATTTACCCATTAATTTTTTAACAAGACTCCAATATGACTTAGGGTTTGACTTCCCTTCGTTGTCTAACATATCATTTACATTTATGAAGAACTGTTCTCTAGCATACTTAACCATATTGTTCACTTTATTTCTTTGTGCCCGATATTTACCCAGAAGAGAAACTGAATACTTACGCTTAAGTTGTTTATGGAGACGGTCCCGGAGACGCATGGGTTTTCGTATTGATGAATTAAACCAAGGTTTATCATTAGGCCTGATAGTTACAGTTTTCACAGGAATGTATTTTTTTGCAAGTTCAATATATTTATTAGAAAATTTAGAACTCATTTCATCAATGTCATTTAGTGATAATAAATGGCTATTCCAGTCAAATTGGTCTATTTCAGAATTAAGACCATCATAATTTCCATGTTTATACAGCCATACATCTCTTTTATAATTAGTCTGAAGGTCATAGGGGATTGGGAAAAAGGCAATTGTGGCATCATGGTCACTTTTAATTCTATCTACTTGTATAACATCAGAAAACGTAGTTTCTAGTTCATCCGAGAAGAGTATAGGGTCCAATAAGGCACCTAATCTTGTAGGTTCACGAATACAATTTGTGAGATTAAAAATATTTATAATTTGGTTTAAGCGATGGTCATTTTCTATCAATAAATTTACATTTAAATCACCAGTTATAATAATACGAGGAGATGACTCGAATGCCCTTTCAATTGAAATGTGAAAGTTTTCCCAGAAGTTATTTACTGCACCAGGGGACCTATAAACAGCACATACAAGAATTTTAAATCTAGGGAAGATTACTTCTAACCAAATGAACTCTCCCCCCATCAAATTCTAAATCATTGCGTCTTAATACGTGCAAGTAATCTGCAGTGTAAACCAAGACTCCCCCACCAAAGCAGTTTCTGTCGTTCCTAAATGGCTCACGATATCCTGGTAGTTTAATATCCGTTGTCAGAATATTTTCATCTAAATGACTTTCAGTAACACAAATTATTGATGAATCATTACTTATGGTTTGTAAATGATCAAGTTTATGCCTAATACTTCTAGAGTTCCAATGAAAAACACTGACTTCACCTACCTTAGTTTCTGGTCCAGGATTTTCAGCTACATCATTGCCCAAAAGCAAAAGTTGTAAAAGTAACAAGGTAAATGATATGTTTTGATAAAAGCATCCAAATAAGTAGTTATTGATGAAACTTTGACAATTTATTAGAGACAGTCGATGTATGACTAAAAGTAAAACTAATAGGACGTAGGATGACAATTTTAAGGAAACCAATATGTTTTTGACAACGACAGATCTAGTTCTGAGATAAAATGAACCTATCGCAATTCTGTAAGCGACAATGTCATTACCCATTATCAAACAAAAAAATAAAATAAAAATTATAGCGATAGGCTAAACACAAACAAAAGGCATGTACATCAATGATAGTGATCATAGAAAAAATCATAAGTATGAAACACAAAATAAAAAAACACTAGTACAATAAAAAAAAAAGCAAAACATATGATTCTATATACAAAGCACTTCCCTTTGCACATATCGGCATGATATATTTCCCATCTGGGAGTCCTAAATATAAATTTGTTGAACCAATAAAAAATATCACAAATAATATATTTATAAAATACCTAAACATATAGAACCCACAACGTGTTGTTACTAAATCATTTCGTTAAAAAAGTTGATTTTAAATAACTAACCTTAATAATAACAAATAAAATAATATCATTTTTATTTCTGCAAATAAATTCAAATTAATAAGTCGAGTACACCCAAACATTGACCTTTATAGACGTGTGTATAATATATTCACTTAATTCACGCTTTATGAATTGTGGGAGCTATTTTCAGAATAGGACACGTGTTGACTATTTTAGTTTACCATAACAAAAGGATTACTGTTTAGTAACCACACGTTAAAAACAAATAGTCAATAAGTATTGTGATATTATTACATTTCTACGATATCAAAGTATATGTACAAGATGTCATAATATGGAACGTAAACAAAACCACGTGGATTTTACATTTCGTCTCCTTCAGTGTTTGGTTGAACCGACGGATCTACAACAGGTTCAGGCAACTTAGTGTCGGCGGAGGACGGATTTTCTGGATATTTATCAAGCATGAAATAAATGTCATCAATACATGTGATTAAATCGGTGGATCTACTATTCACACCAATAGCGAAAATTCGACCATCATGCGACCAACAGGCCTGGATTCTGCGTTTAACACGAAGATAATTGAGTTCGTCCATGATTTTCCGTCTTCTTGGAGTAAGATTTTCTGTAATAAATACATTATCTTTGTGGCTTTTTAAGTTACGTTTAGCACTGAACACTAAGTTTCTTTGACGGTAAGTAGAAAATCTAGCAATTACTTGGATTTTACCACCACGGACTTTGCCTATTGGGTGTGTTCTCCCGATTTCATTTATTGTAATTGGTACTTTCAATACATCATTACAGATATCTAATATAATTTGATCTGTATTCATTTTATACAAGTTTCTTGTGTCTCCACACGGAATATTGTGAAACCGAAGGCTAGTGCGGCGGGAGTATTGCTCCTGGTCTTCTAATCTTATGTCTAGGTCAGATAAGTTGTTTTGGAGATCGGTAATATTTCCTTTAAGATCAGTAACTGTTTGTTGTAGTGTTTTTATATGTTCGTCTTGCTTGTTTACGGTGTGTTCGTGTTGAGTTAGTTTTACTACATGTTTGTCAATTGTAGTGCTTTGTTGTTTTATAAGTTCTGCTTGTTTAATGACAGATTCTTGTAATGGTTTGACAACGTCATTCACAAGATTAACATACTTTTCCTCAAGTTTTTGACAAACGGATTCGCATATCTTTGGAACAAGTTTGGTAATAAAAGAATCATCTTTTAAAACACTACAAACAAGTTCTTGGATGTTAAAGGTGATTCCGGGCTTTTTAGCAAGAATTTCCTCAACCTTGGTGTCGTCAATACCAGATTTATCTAAATCGTCGGCTGAATAGCTTAATTTTCTAGGTTTAGTCTGACGGGACACTTGTTTTTGATGACCAGGGAGGTCATCAGGACTACATGGGTTCTTGCGTTTAGTTGAATCGGAAGTTTCACCTATGTTTACATTTTTTATTTTGCTGGTCGCCATTTTTTTTATTCAATTATGCCCATAGTAGTGTCCACAAGAGGATAAATAAAAGTTATTTTAACAAAGTATGTACACGAAAAGTTGACTCGAGCACACCTAAACCATATTTAGTATCTTTGAAGACTGATTCATTCTAAATTATTCATTTGCACCACTAGGACTCCCGACGGAAGAAGCTCACAAAATGTACCCGTCCATTACTGCTGGCGCATGAATCTTCCGACCTGGGTTATAAATACACTTCATTACTTGTTTTATTACATGTGTGGAATGAATGCGTGTCCAGCAGTACATCCGTGAAATCTCACAGTAAGAAATCCATTTGAAAGTACCCAAATTTACATAATATGCAATATGTTTAGATGTAAGTAGTATATGGGCACAGCTCAGTTAGCATTTACGGGGAACGATGGGGAGCAATGACATCACCAGAAATGACCGGAAGTTGCATCACCGGAAATGACGTCACCGGAACCGGAATTGAAAGAGAGATAAATTCCCGCGTTTTTCCCCGTATTTCCGGCGTTTTTTTCAGGAGTTCATCTAGATTCTAGGTACGACCAATGCAATTTTGAATCCAACCTGTATTGGGTCACTATAGCGCTATTATTCCCTATGTTAAACCATTTTTCCTTCTGAATTGTGCAGTCAGCCGTGACTAATTGACTCAGTGATCAGTGTATGCTTTTAATGTTAATATATGAATGCATTTTCTATATATATTATTTTTTGTTTGTTTGTTTGCTTGTTTTCGTAAATAAAATGTTATACATCATACAGGCTTTACATTATAACAAAACGCCAAGTACATTTTCTAAGCTTAATTGATAAGACGATGCACAAAAGTCTTGACTATGCCTGTGGCTTCTCTCGAATGTCTCAATGTTCTCGTAACATCGCGCATGGATTTTCCGGTACATCTGTGTATCAGATAAAATATACAGTGGTGTCCGCATACAGTGTAAGTCCAACTCGTACAATGTTTGTTCATAAAGTTAACGTAAGCCCTTAAAAAGGGTGGTCTTCCTGTTTGATCGTAATATTCTCTTCTAGAATTGGCATCGAGGCCGAAGGTACGTTTAATCTTCTGGGTAGTCTGTTTCTGGCGTATAATCCTTTGAAAACGTTTCTAGTACTAGGGTGTGTTTTCAGTACGTGGTCGATCTCTAAGGTGTTCATCTAAGCACTGTAGTAAAACAAGACTTGTCTGTTTCTCTCAATTTCAATGACATTGTCAAATTCTGCATACATGATCACGTTGATGGTAGCTGTAAGGCATTCTGCGAAATGAATCTCCACTGTCAAGTTGCCATGTATTATCAGCTGAAAGGCTCCAACTTCAGACATGTTCGGTGTGAGATCAAATCCAAACAAGGTGTTTCCTTTGGCATAATCTTCTCTCGAAATGGTATTTCCTTCGTCTTGAGACATTTTTCCGATAGTGATGTAGAGTCCCATATAATTTCGGATATAGCCATTGTTTTCGAAGTCGGGCTGTAACGGTTTGGCTGGAATCTGTCGTCCGTCAACGTTGAGTGCCACAAAATTGATCTTGTAGTGTTTGAAATTGAACGGATTTTTCCCAATAGTGCCGTTCAGTGCATAGCTGTCTACACGGGCAATGACGAGTCTCTTTGGCAGCTGTCCCAAAAACATATTGTCCTGAACGTAATTCATGTTGCCGGTGGGTACTGTGTCCACTTTTACCTCTACTCGTCTGACGGGGTATTTACAGCTGATCTTTTCCAATGCGTTCACGTGACCCATTCTAACGGTGGGACTCAATTGTACCTTTCTCACATACAGAGCCATTTCCTTAATTTTGATTTTATAGGTGGCCGCGTCTGCCACGAGAGCAAAAGCGTCCCGACTTCTTCTCATTTTATTTTTCAGATCCACGTGGTTGAATAAGTATTTGTCATGACAAAACAAATCCAAATGTAGTTTTCCCATCCTTTGTACCGACTTGCTTAGGGCCGTCAATTTTTCCTTGAATCCCTTGTTATCCGTCGTTCTCTTGTCCTGCTGTCCCGGAGTGTCCTTGTACCACATCACGCCCGTCAAATGAGATTCTTTAGCCGCTGGTCCGTAAATGAGAAGAGATTCTATGTAAGCCCTGTAGGGATACATGCTGGTCGGTGGCGAAACTAGTTTTTCGCTTAGGCTAACGCTGACGTCACTGAACAGTGAATGCATCAACAAATTGACGGGTCCAACGTCCGTATCGGCGTCTAAGTCAGAACCATCGGTATTCACGATCTGTGCTTCCACAAACAAGTAAGCATTGGCAAGATCGATGTAGTCCTCTCCAGCTCCACTGACTACAAATTCGTAAGGACCTTGATCCGTCAGTGCCGATGTCAATCCTTTTTGCTCCCAATAGCCATGTTCCACACTGGTCTGAGTCGGTGGTACTCCAAGCAAATCCAATTCCGATTTCGTACATTCGCAAGAGTTTGGGTGTACTAGAGCCATTTGTAACCGAAGATGTCTTTCGATGTGTTCCGTAGCTTCGTCTAACGACGTCTGGGCTTGTTCCGCTTTGCAGCTCGTTTAATAGATCGTTCACCGGGAGGTCCCACTTCGATAATGGCTTTCTGGAGTAAGGTTTGACCCGTTGATTTCAATCTGGATTGTGCTGCTTGTGTAACGTTCTGTCCTTCCATGACGTCCGATGCTGCTTTGAAAGCTTCGCGACCCAAAGTGTTGGCACCTCTCTTTAATAAAGGAACGGCCGATTTGAACAGACTTCCGAAAATACTTCCATGTCCTCTCTGAAAACGTGTTCCAACGTACACGGGATATCCCCTTCCAGCTTGATGTAGGTAATAATCGTGATATGCTTTCACCTGGCAATGATGGGGTTGCTTCATTCTAGATACGATTCCTTTCTCTTTCTGCAGTGAAGTGTCACCACCAAGCGTCCTCGCTCGAATGGTATTTTGACTCCGGTGTCATCCCTTATATCTATTTCAACGGTCTGAAAACGTCTTACTACCAGAGGACAGTACTGCACGGGATCGAAAACTCTGGTCGCCATCTCTGCGTCTCTTCCTTTTACCGGTACGATTCTCAACAGTGGTACTTGAGCGTCTCCCACCATCCTCGGTTCGACCAGTGGGCAATACACGTACAGATAATTTACTCCCCTGGTGCCGTCTGCCACCCAATCTGCTACGTGATCTCCTTGCGGGAATATTGCTCGTTTAAATCCCAATATATGTTGTAAGAGGGGACTGATGGTCACCTGACAGTCCTTTTTCACTGCAATTTTCCGTTCAATCGTTCAATGGCTTTTAATATTCTTTTCGGGGAAGGATAGTAACCAGCCGGTAGTTCAAAGGTGTGTCTCTTCAGTTGGTTTACTTCACATAATACGTCCACATGCACCCAGGCCTCTCCTTTTTTGATGTTATACCAACTGTGCGGGTACTGTATCTCTGCCAGTCCTATTTCCCACGATCCGTCTAAATCCATCATTTGGGGAAGTCTTGTCGTGAAATGAGTCAGCGTGTTTTCTGGAAAGTAATCCATGGAACTGTTACTGGGAAATGTCAGATAAAACATGTTTGGACTTGATGGTGGGATTAGTATTCCAAACAACTGCTCAACAGTGCCGTCCACAAAGTACTGTTCTCCGATTCGACAGTCAAGTTGTAAATGCTGACTACGATAACCGTGTACAGGATGAGTACCTGGCACAAAAATACGACCTCCGAACGTGGAGTCTTATTTCCACAAGTCACCCAAGACGATACACTGTCCGTGTCACTCGGTGCCATTCGCAAGACTGACACTTCGTGGTCTCAACCTCCGTTTTAAAGGTCGACCCAGTTCTTGACTTCTTTCCTTCTGTTTCTTGGTGTTTTTGGAGAGTACGGTCTAATAGGGGAGGGACTCTGTTGTCGTTTGCGAGATCTCGGTGTTCTTTTCGTCTGACTGAGGTATCTCCAGCGGTCCTCGTGATAAATCAAATCTTGTGGAACATTTGCCTCTCGTAAGGCTTCTCCAAAAGATTCCCAACCTTGTGGATTAAAGTATTTTCGCTTACGTAGTACGTCGTTGACTAAATCTACCACGTTACCCCCTCTGACGGTTTCGCCTCTGTTCGTTAGTTCCCCTTTATCGCTCCATGCAATGTTAGGATTTGCTTTCATTTTCCGTACCAATAGCTCGGCCTTGGTTTTCATAGTTTTCGGAACGCTTTGTAATATTTCCTCCTCTATTGCGTTCTTTGTCTCCGTTTCGATCACTGCGGGTGGTGAAGTCGACACTCTGGATACCACGGGTCTGGGCCTGTAATCGTCGTGGACGTTCAAATATCGAGTGAACGATTGGTCGTATAGCTTGAGGCGTTCGTCTGCCGACAGGTCTTCTCTTTCTAGTATGGTTTGCATATTTTTATCCAAGGTGTCCATGACTTTCACACGTTGTTCCACTGGAGGTTTCGGGCACCCTTGAGTCTGGTGGTATCTATTCATTCAGGTTAGTTCCTTCAGTGAAAAAGTAGAGAGCAACGGTGCTACTACAGAGGATATCGGTGCTAGTAGGGATCCGTAAAATCCACCTTTCGTCGGTGCACTCAATCCGGCCTTATTTCTCTTGAGTTTTTCCTTCTGTAGTTTAGTTAATGGGACGTTGCCTCTTAAAATGTTATCGGCACACTCACACAGACAGTCGACTAGGCTGCGATCGGCTTTTTGGTTTTGAGATGATTGTGAATACACGGTCTTGCTTTTTGTAAGTATACTATATCACTGGCGTGCTTTTTCAAGCGCTGAGAGACCATGTTACTCCTTCTACATCTCTCGTAAAACTGAATTAATCTTGGATAGACTGGGATATATAGCAAAATATCAAAGTCAAAAAGATAAAAGAGACAAACGCGTTTAGATGACAGAACAGCAGCCTAAAATCCCGCAGATCATTGATATTGAACAGATGCCACCAACTGCAGATATTGAACAGATGCCAGCAACTCAAGATATCGTACAGATTTCAGCGACACAAGATCAGTTGGTCGTCATTCACCCACTCAAATGAGCTCTGGGAGGAAACAGATACTTGGAGTTAGCAGAATGGAACGGATCCAAGAGAGTAGACTTACGATTCTGGAAAGATGACACAGTCCCTACGAAAGAAGGAGTAAGCTTACATTTGGATCAATGGAAAGCCATGTGCAACATGTCGGACGTCATAGACGAATTGCTTACCAGAGTCATAGAAAAAGAACCAATAGATTGGCGATACCATATCGGAGACGACGTTTTCGTGACGATCAAGGCACCTTACGTCTGTGTACATATCAGAAAGCACTTTATTCCCACCAGTGAATGGACCTACCGTCCCATCAAGAGAGGTGTGGCTTTACACGTTGGAGAATGGAAAGAACTGAAAAAAACAATCCCATTGTTGGAAGAAAGAGAGCCAAAACTGAGACAGTTAGTTCCCTTGTATAGAACAGACTTGTAAAATAAAAGTTAGAAATGTATTATTTGTTTGTTTTACATACGCCCACGTCGAATATATTAAGTGTGCATTACAATTTAGTCATTCTTATCCAAACCGTCAAAGAAGAAAGATGTGTTTTACGAGATGTCTTCAACATGTCCAGAGTGTAAAATGGAATTTTCGAGAAGAGACGCTATGTTGAGACATAAAAGAAATAAGCATGGAACAACTCATCCGTATCCACAGAGCAGTGATGTGTATCCACCACCACCACCACAGCCGCCGCCGCCGCTGACAGAGGGATATACACTGCCGCCGCCACAATACACACAGAGTAATGAAGAAGAACCTTATTATATTTTGAAAACCAACAATCCTTACACATTTTACGTTCCCGATAAATACGATCCCGACCATTTCATGCCGTGATTCCATCCGTTTACCAGCGTGATTGCAGGACCTACAGGCAGTGGTAAGTCCGTCTTTGTCAGGAGATTCGTTCACAATATCAAACACATGACCCCAATACCGGATCGCATCTTGTGGTGTTATGGAGAATATCAGACTTTATAGGGAACCGTAGATGAAGGGGACTTTCAACAAGGATTGCCGGACTTGGACATCGTCGACCCCAGAGAAAAACATTTAATCATCCTAGACCATCTTATGGACGAAACGGATCAAAGAGTAGCTTCACTGTTTACGAAGAAGAGTCACCACAGAAACATCAGCGTCATGCACATCGTTCAGAATCTGTTTCATCGAGGAAAACACCATAGAACCATAGGTCTCAATGCCCATTACATGGTTCTATTAAAAAACCGGAGAGATGTAACGCAGATCATGGCCTTGGCGCATCAAATGTATCTCCAAAAGACGAAATACTTTTTGGAAGCCTACACTGCAGCCACTGCTCTACCCCACGGCTATTTAGTCATCGACATGAAACAAGAGACACCGGACATATTGAGAATAAGAAGTCATATCTTTCCTGGGGAGAAACAGATAGAGTACGCCGATATTTAGTTATATATCCCAGTCTATTCAAGATTAATTCAGTTTTACGAGAGATGTAGAAGGAGTAACATGGTCTCTCAGCGCTTGAAAAAGCACGCCAGTGATACAGTATACTTACAAAAAGCAAGACCGTGTATTCGCAATCACCTCATAACCAAAGCCGATCGCAGCCTAGAGAACTGTCTGTGTGAGTGTGCCGATAACATTTTAAGAGGTAACGCCCCATTAACTAAACTACAGAAGGAAAAACTCAAGAGAAATAAGGCACTGACGAACAAGTCGGTCTCTCTCAAAAAGAAGAAAGCGATCCTACAGATACATCAGTCAGACGAAAAGAACACCGAGATCTCGCAAACGACAACAGAGTCCCTCCCCTATTAGACCGTACTCTCCAAAAACACCAAGAAACAGAAGGAAAGAAGTCAAGAACTGGGTCGACTTTTAAAACGGAGGTTGAGACCACGAAGTGTCAGTCTTGCGAATGGCACCGAGTGACACGGACAGTGTATCGTCTTGGGTGACTTGTGGAAATAAGACTCCACGTTCGGAGGTCGTATTTTTGTGCCAGGTACTCATCCTGTACACGGTTATCGTAGTCAGCATTTACAACTTGACTGTCGAATCGGAGAACAGTACTTTGTGGACGGCACTGTTGAGCAGTTGTTTGGAATACTAATCCCACCATCAAGTCCAAACATGTTTTATCTGACATTTCCCAGTAACAGTTCCATGGATTACTTTCCAGAAAACACGCTGACTCATTTCACGACAAGACTTCCCCAAATGATGGATTTAGACGGATCGTGGGAAATAGGACTGGCAGAGATACAGTACCCGCACAGTTGGTATAACATCAAAAAAGGAGAGGCCTGGGTGCATGTGGACGTATTATGTGAAGTAAACCAACTGAAGAGACACACCTTTGAACTACCGGCTGGTTACTATCCTTCCCCGAAAAGAATATTAAAAGCCATTGAACGGAAAAAATATAGGACGCCACTTAGAAAGAAATTCGACATCGGAATGAATGAAATTGACCACAAAATAGAAATTGCAGTGAAAAAGGACTGTCAGGTGACCATCAGTCCCCTCTTACAACATATATTGGGATTTAAACGAGCAATATTCCCGCAAGGAGATCACGTAGCAGATTGGGTGGCAGACGGCACCAGGGGAGTAAATTATCTGTACGTGTATTGCCCACTGGTCGAACCGAGGATGGTGGGAGACGCTCAAGTACCACTGTTGAGAATCGTACCGGTAGAAGGAAGAGACGCAGAGATGGCGACCAGAGATTTCGATCCCGTGCAGTACTGTCCTCTGGTAGTAAGACGTTTTCAGACCGTTGAAATAGATATAAGGGATGACACCGGAGTCAAAATACCATTCGAGCGAGGACGCTTGGTGGTGACACTTAACTGCAGAAAGAGAAAGGAATCGTATCTAGAATGAAGCAACCCCATCATTGCCAGGCGAAAGCATATCACGATTATTACCTACATCAAGCTGGAAGGGGATATCCCGTGTACGTTGGAACACGTTATCAGAGAGGACATGGACTAGGAAGTATTTTCGGAAGTCTGTTCAAATCGGTCGTTCCTTTATTAAAGAGAGGAGCCAAAACTTTGGGTCGCGAAGCTTTCAAAGCAGCATCGGACGTCATGGAAGGACAGAACGTTACACAAGCAGCACAATCCAGATTGAAATCAATGGGTCAAAACTTATTCCAGAAAGCCATTATCGGAGTGGGATCTCCCGGTGAACTATCTATTAAACGAACTGCAAAGCGGAACAAGCCCAGACGTCGTTAGACGAAGCTACGGAACACATCGAAAGACATCTTCGGTTAAAAATGGCTCTAGTACACCCAAACTCTTGCGAATGTACGAAATCGGAATTGGATTTGCTTGGAGTACCACCGACTCAGACCAGTGTGGAACATGGCAAATGGGAGCTAAAAGGATTGACATCGGCACTGACGGATCAAGGTCGTTACGAATTTGTAGTCAGTGGAGCTGGAGAGGACTACATCGATCTTGCCAATACTTACTTGTTTGTGGAAGCACAGATCGTGAATACCGATGGTTCTGACTTAGACGCCGATACAGACGTTGGACACGTCAATTTGTTGATGCATTCACTGTTCAGTGACGTCAGTGTTAGCCTAAACGAAAAACTAGTTTCGCCATCGAACAGCATGTATCCCTACAGGGCCTTACATAGAAAATCTTCTCAATTACGAACCAGCGGCTAAAGAATCTCATTTGACGGGCGTGATGTGGTACAAGGATACTCCGGGACAGCAGGACAAGAGAACGGTGGATAACAAGGGATTCACGTCCAGGAAATAATTGACGGCCCTAAGCAAGTCGATACACATGATGGGGAAACTACATTTGGATTTGTTTTGTCAAGACAAATATTTACTCAACCACGTGGATCTGAAAAATAAAATGAGAAGAAGTCGGGACGCTTTTGCTCTCGTGGCAGACGCGGCCACCTATAAAATCAAAATTAAGGAAATGGCTCTGTATGTGAGAAAGGTACAACTGAGTCTCGCCGTTAGAATGGGTCACGTGAAAGCATTGGAAAAGACCAGCTGTAAATACCCCGTCAGACGAGCAGAGGTAAAAGTGGACACGGTACCCACCGGCACCATTAATTACGTTCAGGACACTATGTTTTTGGGACAGCGCCCAAAGAGACTCGTCATTGCCCGTGTAGACAGCGATGCACTGAACGGCACTATTGGGAAAAATCCGTTCGTTTTCAAACACTACAAGATCAATTTTGTGGCACTCAACGTTGACGGACGACAGATTCCAGCCAAACCGTTACAGCCCGACTTCGAAAACAATGGCTATATCCGAAGTTATATGGGACTCTACACCAGTACCGGAAAAATGTCTCAAGACGAAGGAAATACCATTTCGAGAGAAGATTATGCCAAAGGAAACACCTTGTTTGGATTTGATCTCACACCGAACATGTCTGAAGTTGGAGCCTTTCAGCTAATAAAACAAGGCAACTTGAGAGTGGAGATTCATTTCGCAGAAGTTGAGCTACCATCAACGTGATTATATATGCAGAATTTGACAAAGTTTGTTTTACTACAGTGCTTAGATGAACACCTTAGAGATCGACCACGTACTGAAAACACACCCAAGTACTAGAAACGTTTTCAAAGGAGTATACGCCAGAAACAGACTACCCAGAAGATGAAACGTACCTTCGGCCTTGATAGGGAACACGGACCCAGATGATCGACCGGGGACACACTTGGTAGCCTTATGCAGCGATGCCAATTCTAGGGGAGAATATTACGATCCCACAGGAAGACCACCCTTTTTAAGGGCTTACGTGAACTTTATGAACAAACATTGTACGAGTTGGACTTACAACACCGTCAGAGTTCAAGAAGAAGGCTCCACTGTATGCGGACACCACTGTATATTTTATCTGATACACAGATGTACCGGAAAATCCACGGACGATGCTACGAGAACATTAAAACATCCGAGAGAATCCACAGACATGGTCAAGATTTTTGTGCATCGTCTTATCAATAAAGCTTATAAAATGTCCTTAGCCTTTTATTATAATGTAAAGCCTGTATGATGAATAACATTTTATTTACGAAAACAAGCAAACAAACAAACAAAAAATAACATATATAGAAAATGCATTCATATATTAACATTAAAAGCATACACTTACCACTGAGTCAATTAGTCACGGCTGACTGCACAATTCAGGAGGGAAAATGGTTTAGCATAGGGAGTAATAGCGTGATAGTGACCCGATACAGGTTGGATTCAAAAGCCATTGTTCGTACCTAGAATCTAGAGGAGTTCCTGAAAAAAACGCCGGAAATACGGGAAAAAACCGCGGGAATTTATCTCCCTTTCAATTTCGGTTCCGATTCCGGTGACGTGATTTCCATTCACTTCCGGTGACCTCACTTCTGGTGATGCAACTTCCGGTCATTTCCGGTGACGTCACTACTCCCCATCGCTCCCCCGCAAATGCTAAATGAGCTGTGCCCATATACTACTGATGTAGATCAAGATTAACAGGATTTATTGTTATTGAACACGTTATACAAAATCAATCGATATTCAATCCGAGCAATACCTTGGTTTTTTATTTATTAGAAAATTTATAGAAACAAAATGGACGGCGAATCAATTATTTTAACGTCGTTTAAGAATATACAAATGCAATAAACTGCAGAGAAAAATCAAACTGCACACATTACTATTGAAGCCGGATGGGAACATTACGACTTTTCGTCTCGATACTAATCAGGACTAAAAAGGTGAAAATTAGAAATATTTCTGCCATACCTCACACTAATACATACACAATTATAATATAGAAATATTCAACTGAATTTTGATTGGATTGCATTATGGATGTTTCACTCAAATTTCAACAATATATTTTTATTACAGGAAACCAGAATAACGTGAGAAAATCACCCACCTAGCATTAATCTTCAACCAATTATATAGATCACAAAATGTTGTATCGAGTACACGAAGACATCATCCATAGTTGAATCCACAATTGTATCTAAATGGTTGAATTAATGGTAACCGTTGTTATGCAACATCAAGTGAATTAAATTTTTTTGGTGTGTTTTAACGCCACTTTCAGCAATATTTCAGCTATATCATGGCGACAACATCAAGTGAAAAGAAAATTTTAGCAATGTTATTATTATGATATATATATATTCTGGTTTCATGCAATTACATCCGAGATGTGGGAGACGACTTATGGGAGAGAATTTCAGTGTGTATTTGGACTGCCCATCCTCCGCTGAGTATTCTGCAGAAGTGATTCCGTGTAACACCAGCTATTGACTAAATGATAACGAATTATAATTTTTCTTTACAAAAATGTGTGTAAAACACGTTCATGTACAGAGACATAAAACAAATACATGAACATAAGAGAAACACAAAGCATGTTCATATACACAGACAAAGAAACATACATGCATAAATACGTTCAAATAGACAAACAAAACAGATACATACATATAGACAAACATAAAACATGTTCATATACACAGACATAAAACAGATACATGTATATAGACAAACATGAAACACGTTAATGTACACAGACATAAAACAGATACATGTATATAGACAAACATAAAACACGTTAATGTACACAGACATAAAACAGATACATGTATATAGACAAACATGAAACACTTTCATATACACAGACATAAAACAGATACATGTATATAGACAAACATAGAACACGTTCATATACACAGCTATAAAACAGATACATGTATATAGACAAACAATAAACACGTTCATATACACATACATAAAACATATACATGTATATAGACAAACATAAAACACGTTCATGTACACAGACATAAAACAGATACATGTATATAGACAAACATAAAACACGTTCATATACACAGAACATAAAACAGATACATGTACATAGACAAACATAAAACACGTTCATATACACAGAACATAAAACAGATACATGTATATATACAAACATAAAACACGTTCATGTACACAGACATAAAACAGATACATGTATATAGACAAACATAAAACACGTTCATATACACAAACATAAAACAGATACATGTATATAGACAAACATAAAACACGTTCATATACACAGACATAAAACAGATACATGTATATAGACAAACATAAAACACGCTCATATACACAGACATAAAACAGATACATGTATATAGACAAACATAAAACACGTTCATATACACAGACATAAAACAGATACATGTATATAGACTAATATAAACACGTTCATGTACACAGATATAAAACAGATACATGTATATAGACAAAAATAAAACAGATACATGTATATATACAAACATAAAACACGTTCATATACACAGACATAAAACAGATACATGTATATAGACAAACATAAAACACGTTCATATACACAGACATAAAACAGATACATGTATATAGACAAACATAAAACACGTTCATATACACAGACATAAAACAGATACATGTATATAGACTAATATAAAACACGTTCATGTACACAGATATAAAACAGATACATGTATATAGACAAAAATAAAACAGATGCATGTATATATACAAACATAAAACACGTTCATATACACAGACATAACACAGATACATGTATATAGACAAACATAAAACACGTTCATCTACACAGACATAAAACAGATACATGTATATAGACAAATATAAAACACGTTCATGTACACAGACATAAAACAGATACATGTATATAGACAAACATAAAACACGCTCATGTATACCAACATAAAACAGATACATGTATATAGACAAAAATAAAACAGATACATGTATATATACAAACATAAAACACGTTCATATACACAGACATAAAACAGATACATGTATATAGACAAACATAAAACACGTTCATATACACAGACATAAAACAGATACATGTATATAGACAAACATAAAACACGTTCATGTACACAGACATAAAACAGATACATGTATATAGACAAACATAAAACACGTTCATAAACACAGATATAAAACAGATACATGTATATAGACAAACATAAAACACGTTCATGTACACAGACATAAAACAGATACATGTATATAGACAAACATAAAACACGTTCATATACACAGACATAAAACAGATACATGTATATAGACAAACATAAAACACGTTCATGTACACAGACATACAACAGATACATGTATATAGACAAACATAAAACACGTTCATATACACAGATATAAAACAGATACATGTATATAAACAAGCATAAAACACGTTCATGTACACAGACATAAAACAGATACATGTATATAGACAAAAATAAAACAGATACATGTATATATACAAACATAAAACACGTTCATATACACAGACATAAAACAGATACATGTATATAGACAAACATAAAACACGTTCATCTACACAGACATAGAACAGATACATGTATATAGACAAATATAAAACACGTTCATGTACACAGACATAAAACAGATACATGTATATAGACAAACATAAAACACGTTCATGTATACAAACATAAAACAAATACCTGTATATAGACAAAAATAAAACAGATACATGTATATATACAAACATAAAACACGTTCATATACACAGACATAAAACATAGATGTATATAGACAAACATAAAACACGTTCATCTACACAGATATAAAACAGATACATGTATATAGACAAACATAAAACACGTTCATGTACACAGACATAAAACAGATACATGTATATAGACAAACATAAAACACGTCCATGTATACAAACATAAAACAGATACATGTATATAGACAAACATAAAACAGATACATGTATATAGACAAACATATAACACGTTCATATACACAGACATAAAACAGATACATGCATATAGACAAACATAAAACACGTTCATATACACAGACATAAAACAGATACATGTATATAGACAAACATAAAACATGTTCATGTACACAGACATAAAACAGATACATGTATATAGACAAACATAAAACACGTTCATATACACAGACATAAAACAGATACATGTATATAGACAAACATAAAACACGTTCATGTACACAGACATAAAACAGATACATGTATATAGACAAACATAAAACACGTTCATATACACAGACATAAAACAGATACATGTATATAGACAAACATAAAACACGTTCATATACACAGACATAAAACAGATACATGTATATAGACAAATATGAAACACGTTCATATACACAGACATAAAACAGATACATGTATATAGACAAACATAAAACAGATACATGTATATAGACAAACATATAACACGTTCATATACACAGACATAAAACAGATACATGCATATAGACAAACATAAAACACGTTCATCTACACAGACATAAAACAGATACATGTATATAGACAAACAAAAAACACGTTCATATACACAGACATAAAACAGATACATGTATATAGACAAACATAAAACACGTTCATATACACAGACATAAAACAGATACATGTATATAGACAAACATAAAACACGTTCATATACACAGACATAAAACATATACATGTATATAGACAAACATTAAACACGTTCATATACACAGACATAAAACAGATACATGTATATAGACAAACATAAAACACGTTCATATACACAGACATAAAAGATATACATGTATATAGACAAACATAAAACACGTTCATATACACAGACATAAAACAGATACATGTATATAGACAAACATAAAACACGTTCATATACACAGACATAAAACAGATACATGTATATAGACAAATATGAAACACGTTCATATACACAGACATAAAACAGATACATGTATATAGACAAATATGAAACACGTTCATATACACAGACATAAAACAGATACATGTATATAGACAAACATAAAACACGTTCATATACACACACATAAAACAGATACATGTATATAGACAAACATAAAACACGTTCATGTACACAGACATAAAACAGATACATGTATATAGACAAACATAAAACACGTTCATGTACACAGACATAAAACAGATACATGTATATAGACAAACATAAAACACGTTCATATACACAGACATAAAACAGATACATGTATATAGACAAACATAAAACACGTTCATATACACAGACATAAAACAGATACATGTACACAGACATAAAACAGATACATGTATATAGACAAACATAAAACACGTTCATGTACACAGACATAAAACAGATACATGTATATAGACAAACATAAAACACGTTCATATACACAGACATAAAACAGATACATGTATATAGACAAACATAAAACACGTTCATATACACAGACATAAAACAGATACATGTATATAGACAAATATGAAACACGTTCATATACACAGACATAAAACAGATACATGTATATAGACAAACATAAAACAGATACATGTATATAGACAAACATATAACACGTTCATATACACAGAGATAAAACAGATACATGCATATAGACAAACATAAAACACGTTCATATACACAGACATAAAACAGATACATGTATATAGACAAACAAAAAACACGTTCATATACACAGACATAAAACAGATACATGTATATAGACAAACATAAAACACGTTCATATACACAGACATAAAACAGATACATGTATATAGACAAACATAAAACACGTTCATATACACAGACATAAAACATATACATGTATATAGACAAACATAAAACACGTTCATATACACAGACATAAAACAGATACATGTATATAGACAAACATAAAACACGTTCATATACACAGACATAAAAGATATACATGTATATAGACAAACATAAAACACGTTCATATACACAGACATAAAACAGATACATGTATATAGACAAACATAAAACACGTTCATATACACAGACATAAAACAGATACATGTATATAGACAAATATGAAACACGTTCATATACACAGACATAAAACAGATACATGTATATAGACAAATATGAAACACGTTCATATACACAGACATAAAACAGATACATGTATATAGACAAACATAAAACACGTTCATATACACACACATAAAACAGATACATGTATATAGACAAACATAAAACACGTTCATGTACACAGACATAAAACAGATACATGTATATAGACAAACATAAAACACGTTCATGTACACAGACATACAACAGATACATGTATATAGACAAACATAAAACACGTTCATATACACAGATATAAAACAGATACATGTATATAAACAAGCATAAAACACGTTCATGTACACAGACATAAAACAGATACATGTATATAGACAAACATAAAACACGTTCATCTACACAGACATAGAACAGATACATGTATATAGACAAATATAAAACACGTTCATGTACACAGACATAAAACAGATACATGTATATAGACAAACATAAAACACGTTCATGTATACAAACATAAAACAAATACCTGTATATAGACAAAAATAAAACAGATACATGTATATATACAAACATAAAACACGTTCATATACACAGACATAAAACATAGATGTATATAGACAAACATAAAACACGTTCATCTACACAGATATAAAACAGATACATGTATATAGACAAACATAAAACACGTTCATGTACACAGACATAAAACAGATACATGTATATAGACAAACATAAAACACGTCCATGTATACAAACATAAAACAGATACATGTATATAGACAAACATAAAACAGATACATGTATATAGACAAACATATAACACGTTCATATACACAGACATAAAACAGATACATGCATATAGACAAACATAAAACACGTTCATATACACAGACATAAAACAGATACATGTATATAGACAAACATAAAACATGTTCATGTACACAGACATAAAACAGATACATGTATATAGACAAACATAAAACACGTTCATATACACAGACATAAAACAGATACATGTATATAGACAAACATAAAACACGTTCATGTACACAGACATAAAACAGATACATGTATATAGACAAACATAAAACACGTTCATATACACAGACATAAAACAGATACATGTATATAGACAAACATAAAACACGTTCATATACACAGACATAAAACAGATACATGTATATAGACAAATATGAAACACGTTCATATACACAGACATAAAACAGATACATGTATATAGACAAACATAAAACAGATACATGTATATAGACAAACATATAACACGTTCATATACACAGACATAAAACAGATACATGCATATAGACAAACATAAAACACGTTCATATACACAGACATAAAACAGATACATGTATATAGACAAACAAAAAACACGTTCATATACACAGACATAAAACAGATACATGTATATAGACAAACATAAAACACGTTCATATACACAGACATAAAACAGATACATGTATATAGACAAACATAAAACACGTTCATATACACAGACATAAAACATATACATGTATATAGACAAACATTAAACACGTTCATATACACAGACATAAAACAGATACATGTATATAGACAAACATAAAACACGTTCATATACACAGACATAAAAGATATACATGTATATAGACAAACATAAAACACGTTCATATACACAGACATAAAACAGATACATGTATATAGACAAACATAAAACACGTTCATATACACAGACATAAAACAGATACATGTATATAGACAAATATGAAACACGTTCATATACACAGACATAAAACAGATACATGTATATAGACAAATATGAAACACGTTCATATACACAGACATAAAACAGATACATGTATATAGACAAACATAAAACACGTTCATATACACACACATAAAACAGATACATGTATATAGACAAACATAAAACACGTTCATGTACACAGACATAAAACAGATACATGTATATAGACAAACATAAAACACGTTCATGTACACAGACATAAAACAGATACATGTATATAGACAAACATAAAACACGTTCATATACACAGACATAAAACAGATACATGTATATAGACAAACATAAAACACGTTCATATACACAGACATAAAACAGATACATGTACACAGACATAAAACAGATACATGTATATAGACAAACATAAAACACGTTCATGTACACAGACATAAAACAGATACATGTATATAGACAAACATAAAACACGTTCATATACACAGACATAAAACAGATACATGTATATAGACAAACATAAAACACGTTCATATACACAGACATAAAACAGATACATGTATATAGACAAATATGAAACACGTTCATATACACAGACATAAAACAGATACATGTATATAGACAAACATAAAACAGATACATGTATATAGACAAACATATAACACGTTCATATACACAGAGATAAAACAGATACATGCATATAGACAAACATAAAACACGTTCATATACACAGACATAAAACAGATACATGTATATAGACAAACAAAAAACACGTTCATATACACAGACATAAAACAGATACATGTATATAGACAAACATAAAACACGTTCATATACACAGACATAAAACAGATACATGTATATAGACAAACATAAAACACGTTCATATACACAGACATAAAACATATACATGTATATAGACAAACATAAAACACGTTCATATACACAGACATAAAACAGATACATGTATATAGACAAACATAAAACACGTTCATATACACAGACATAAAAGATATACATGTATATAGACAAACATAAAACACGTTCATGTACACAGACATAAAACCGATACATGTATATAGACAAACATAAAACACGTTCATATACACAGACATAAAACAGATACATGTATATAGACAAATATGAAACACGTTCATATACACAGACATAAAACAGATACATGTATATAGACAAATATGAAACACGTTCATATACACAGACATAAAACAGATACATGTATATAGACAAACATAAAACACGTTCATATACACACACATAAAACAGATACATGTATATAGACAAACATAAAACACGTTCATGTACACAGACATAAAACAGATACATGTATATAGACAAACATAAAACACGTTCATGTACACAGACATAAAACAGATACATGTATATAGACAAACATAAAACACGTTCATATACACAGACATAAAACAGATACATGTATATAGACAAACATAAAACACGTTCATATACACAGACATAAAACAGATACATGTACACAGACATAAAACAGATACATGTATATAGACAAACATAAAACACGTTCATCTACACAGATATAAAACAGATTCCGTACCACTTTCTATTGAGATATTTGTGCTTCAGGGATTTGGTTCAGGGTTATAAACAATTTTAATGCAATTATTATGTAACGCGTATTTTCATTGGCTATCGAGAGCCGTTAAATCTGCAGTTGACATGCCTGAAGGAATGCTATAACCCAGATATTTCCGATTATGAATTAAGCAATAACAGTACTGTATTTGACGTGTCAATTGTGGATTTTCTCTCAATTTCAGTTTTGAAAATATAAAAATTCTCTCAATATTTGGATACAATAAGTCCTACAAATTAAGATTAAACATCAAATGGTCGTGATCAATTCCAAGATAAATGAATTGAAAAAACATCCAGTCTGTTTCTATTTTCTTTCTACAGAAAAATTGAACTGCAGTGCAAAAAAAACCACTTCATAAACAACAAACAAACACCTGAATTTCAGGAAAATATTGCATCATTTTCTTCTGTGCAATGTTCGTCATGGCCATTTAACAGCCAGTTTGGATGCTTTTTTATTGTTGCAATGTTGGTGTGGACACATATTCTACGATGCAATACAGAAAAGTAATGACTAAATTAAACAAAAATAATGTTACCTATGTTATACAAACTATGACTTCCATGAATTATTTTGATTCTAGTAGGAAAAATCTAACATATATTTTGAATAAAAGTCAGTAATAATGGAAATGCATGTACATGTAATAGCAACATTCACTAACCTTCATGTTTACAGTAGTTTTCCTACATTGATAACTAGACGGTGATGTAATTAAGTTACTGATATTTTCCAATTTGATGACATTTTGCATTTAGCTACTTAAACAAGTACATTGCTAACAAAATCGTAAAATAAATCAGTAACCAGCTTGTGTCAATGTCACCAGCGCGCGCGTTCCTTGTAAACTACCACAGGCACTTGGGTCCAGGATTTTTTTTTTTTCAATTTTATCAATAAAATGTGCATCTACAACGTATATGAACCCGTTTGACATGCTTCGTTGGGAAATAAACGCCTTTATGAACTCACAGTGTATATCCGGACAGTTTTGAAAAACGGAAGTTGCTTGCAGAAATTTCGACATTTTTGGATGATTATCCGTGATTTATTCTTTGAAAGTGGATCAACTGAAGCAACAAAAATAAAACAAAATACTGCAAAGGTATATTTCTGATCAAATAACAGTGCCCTATTTGAACACTGAAACTGGAAATCGTCGTTTAAACATCGTAGATGGTATGTTTTCGCTCGAAGAAAGGGGGGTAACAATCTAATTTTTCTCCACTTATTCTTTAAATTATGTCAAATATGTTCTCACTATCTGATGAAATAGATGCAAGGAATATATGACCGTAAACGCACTCATTTTCCTTACGACGGGTGCATTTAACATCGTTCTTCATTCTACGTCACTGTACGCCTAATTGCTACTGTACGTTATCATTAATTGCTGTAATGGTGAATCGTAACACTCATCTGTCCGCCTTATTGTTTTTTGTTAAAGTTGATCGATAACTGTTCTACAGTCTAATCCTTTACAAATTTAGTTTTACCGAAAATTAAAATCGTTTATGTGTCGCCTGCATTGGAGGACTTGTAAGGAACTACATTTACCAGATATTCAGTAATCTTAGATGATATGTGATTCAAATACATTTGTATCTTATTCCCATTTTTTGGAACAAGTTAAATGAGTTTTCTCCCGTTTACAGAGTTATCTTCCTCTAGCAGCAGGTGTCTATACATTGACTGCATTGATTGTCTTTCACAACTACGTGATTGATACGAATATCGTGTTTCATACATTATAAGTTCTAAGCTCCCTAGTGACCGTCTATCGTTATTTGGACGGTCAGTAAATTGTTGAAGGGTGATTTGGACGGTCAGTAAATTGTTGAAGGGTGAGCGCCCTTAGCGCTCACCCGTCAACTATTTACTGACCGTCCAAATAATCATAGTCGATCACGCGAGCTTAGAACATTTTTCTACGATGTTGCTGATCTATAACTTGAAACAGTAACTTAAGTTTTTTCCACGAACTATGTTAGACGGACTTTCGTGGAAGTTCTAAGGCTAAATACGTAATGGTCACCAGACAAAATTAAGCACCGCCCACTGACCTTCTGTAATTTTCCGTCTGCATCGTTATTTTTTTGAATGGAATTTTCTCCTGGCCAGGTAAAGCGTATTAATCTTATTCTCTAGATTTCCATATATGGCTCTCCTTTCTATCGTTTTTTTTAGGAATGATTTTATCCAATCATAGGTCGTCAAATAAATACAACATCGTTCAAGGAATTAATTCTCGCCACAACACACCCTACAACCGGCTATCTGGACAGCAGATGCTATCCGGAACTCAGATCATATCTACGTCACACGGAATGACAGTTAGGAATTTCTTTGACGTTTTTCTTCCATTTTATCTACTTTTTGGATTTTAAATTTATGTGTGATTTGTTGTACTACAAATGAGAAATTTGCATACCAAATATGACAGAATAGGTTTTAATATTTAGTAAGTTTTCAATCAATGAAGATAGAATTTGACCTTTTCAACAGAGAATTCTTCAGAACATTAACGTTTTCTCTAAAATTTCAAAAGAAAGCACAAGTTTCTATCATATACATGAAAAATATAGTGTTTCTTCTACATTCCTGTACAACGGGAACTCGAAGTGTTATGTAGTAAGAATATTATACGCAATTCATTCCAGTGGTCAAAATGTTTTGGCTATCGGGGACAGCAGATTATTTTGAAACTGACTATCACTGACAGCAGATTTTGGCAATCGGGAACAATAGTGACATGAATTCTTATTTCTGGTTTATCCTGTAATAGAGGAAGTTAGTCCTCATTACGGTAGACCACCACGGTAAACCACATACTGATGCTCTATTTCTCGCGTCGGTTTCGCGAATATACTGATCCACTGTCGTCAAAGAGCTCCGGTCGGAATTGATCTGTCATCTTCCGGTACAAGTCAATTAGGCATGTTTGACATACAGGCGACGACAAAAAGTAAGTATTATGATCATATAGTACTATTATATCTTGAATCCAGAAGATGTCGTTATCGGTCGATTATTTTTGCTTGTTTTTACCTATATATTACTGTAGTTATCTTCATCGATTACTCAGATATAGATAAAATGATGGACATAAACAATGAAAAATGCTAACCATGAGATTGAAATCATCAAATAAAGCTATAAAAAGTAGTTTATATGTGTAATTAAAGTACACAAACCCTTTGTAATGCTTATATACATGATAGTTTGCACTGGCGTGCCACCATGAATAGTTTTAGACTTACTACAGTAAAAAACACATTGCTTATTTACGTACATTCGTTCCGGCTCTGTCAGCCACTACTTTCCGGTTGGGTCGCACAAATTGTGTTTTAGTAGAACCGGTTTTGTCTATGTAAAAAATTGAAAGAATAGCGAAAACAGCTCAATATCACAATTATGTTTTCCTTTCTGTAATTTATTTAAGGTTCATTATAACACTTGTCAAGGGTATGTTCGACTTGCAAATTGATAAAAAGAAAGAAAAACAAAACAAATGTCTTCAATGAATAAAAGTTGTGAAAAAAAACAACAACAGCACATAATCAACATATTTTACATGTGGATGTTTTGTATAACATTAAAAGGAAGAAATACAAAACGGTTTGTGCAGAATTGGCATTCACCAAGTCACCTTCGACAGAATGGTCATGATTTTGTATAGAACTTATAATTCTTTTTCTTTATTTGCTATGCAGTTGAATTATTGCAATATTCAAAGAGTGTTTGATCAAAAGTAGGAACTCTCACTGTTTATATAGATATCAAGTAACTCTTATTGTTTTGGATTAATTTTTGTTTTCAAATAATATATTGAAGGACAATAAGAAATTTTGATTAACAAAATTAATAAAAATTAAATAAAAATAGGGAACTGCATCGGTAGCGTAATGGTTAGCGTGCTCGCCTCGAGTGCGATAGATTGTGGGTACGAGCCGTGGTCTTGTCAAACAAAAGAATATAAAATTGGTATTTGTTGCTTCTCCGCTAAGAACGCAGCATTAAGGAGAAAGAGCAAAGACTGGTTGGCTCGGAATCAGAATAATGTGTCTGAGTGGAGCGACATATCTACCCAATGACTGTTGTTAGTTCACCCAGAAACAGTAACAGGATTTATGCTTATAAGCTAATAAACTTATAAGCGCGGACTTCACAGAGGACACAATCAAAAATGATAAGAACAAGGCTTGTTTCTGCTCTTTTTAGGCAATTTGACAGTTTCTTTGGGGCGATAGATACAATACACGTACATTGTCGGAAAATATATAATTCATTTCCACTCACTGCGAAACAGATAAGAAAATCTCGTCAAAACTCGTATATATGAATTTTATATTTTCGACAATGTATATACTGTACATGTATATTGTCTGTTTTTTTTTTCTCCCTTGTGTCACTCCTCAGAAAATATTTGTTTATTAACTAAAATAATGTAATATAAATAAGACTCGACACAGTGTAGGGTTGTACGTTCGTTACAAGATCGCATAGCATTTATTATAAATATATATCAACATAACAAATTCATTCAGTCTATCATTTCTATTCCCCCCCAAAAAAAATGCAAAATATATACCAGTGATTGAAATTCTTTTGGCATTAATATTGGTGGGATGGGCGGGGGACTTTAACATCCAAAGAACGAACTTTTGTCGTATTACAACTTGTAACGAACGTTGCATTAATCGAGTACACCTAACATTTTTTTTGTATACAAACTGCCAAAATCGTCCGTGCGGAAAGGAATTCAGTACTACAGCCTTTGTTAATTTGCTTATCTGTAATGTTAATGTAAACATTATACTGTGAAGAAACTTAAATATCCTATCCATGAAGTTATTTCCACAGAGTGACTTACTTCGTTATCAACGAGTATAAAATCAAAATATTGCGTTATAAAAAGAATCTCACACTACTCAATTGATGCGCCTGGACAGCTTCTTAAAGTGAGTGTAGCGTATTGAGCACCAACCGTGATGTCAGTGCCACAAAAAGCATTAAAAAAATCAAGTGTTCTCGACAGTAGCAATTTAACATAGAAACAACGATTTTTTTTATTGTACAAAGTAGCTGAAATTAGCAGCCATGGCGAGCCTTTGAGATATTTCCTAATCATAACTATTGTTAAATTGCAATATAATGCTCAATAACAATAAGATCAGTGGTATTTACATACTGACAAACCCGGTTAAGTTGATACGCAACTTCAGCAGCTCTTTTCGACTTCAACGGACGCAATATACTAAACTTTGTTAAATGGTCCTGGTAATGCATTACCCACTTAAAGTCACCATCCGGACACGATTGATAGTCTACAAGATCTACTTGTCCACGACTATTAAAGTCTGAAGAAGTTATTGGACGAACTATTAACTTGCTAGTTTCCGAGCGTTTTTTCTTCAAGATACATTGTTCACAGAGTTGAATAAAGAGTTTGATGACTTCTCTGCTGATGTTGGCAAATTGTTTCTTTAGTTCCTTATAGGTTTTATGAATCCCGCCATGTCCTATTCCAGAATGAGCTGTCTTAGTCAAACGGTAAAGCTCTTCGGTAGTACAGTAATAGATTACGTCCGCCCCTTTACGAACAATCTTTTCAATTCCTGCTATCTCCAAAACATCATACTTTTTTGTCAAATATCTCTGAAGTTATGTCTTTTTGGTTACTGATTTTGCTTCCTTTACACTATGAATTGTCTCATTATATCTTTCACGTGTAAATATAATATTATTTGTAGACTTGTTGTCATCCAATAGTTTTATAACTTCATAATGAAATGTGGTTTCAACAGTATTTGCCATCTTTACACTTCAAAATAATTCAAAAGACTGAACAACAATGTTTACAATATATTAACTCCTTAAAAATACTCACCATAGTAATAATTAAATAATATAAGGTAATCTTAGGTCAATGAATGCTATCATATGGGTTAATTACACATATAGGCCACTGTAAATAAAACTGTACAAGTTACGATGTATTTTCAATCACAATTGTACAAGTTATATTTTTCATAGCAATACTTGGACAAGTTATAACTTGTATGATGGTATTATCACGGCTGGTAATCAGCACAAGCAGAACAGTCGGTTCTGCAAAGAAATTCGTGAGGATAACTTCCGGTTTTGGTGGAGACGCTTCGCAAGGTATGTACATGTCAAAATTTGAAATTTGCTTTTTTACTGCTCGAATATTGCAAAATCAGAGAATGCTATGCTCTGGCGAATGCTTTCACAATTAGAAACATGTATAATTTATTGTTGTATATGAACTGTAACTCTCGCAAAATCAATCGTCCCACGAAAAACATGACGGAAATTGTGACACTCTTACATTTCTAAGTTGTTCTTGACAAAGATGCAAGTTAAATTTTCAATATTTTTTCATCGTGGGAGTCTAAATGTAATCGGGGATAAATTCCGATTCGTCAGAAGTAAATTGAAATCTAGATAAATCTACAAACTGTCAATTTCCTCGTTTTCCTGCTTGAGGAGATCGGTTCTGATAGAGCACATTGCGAATGCATGAGGAGATTTGCTAGTTTTGTTAATTGTTTTCTGCAAAATTGATAAATTGACACTTTTAAACATAAAACTAATAAATACTCTGTCCACGTTCAGGAGATGCCATGATTCAAAGGAAAGAGGAAATGGGGATTGATATTGACTCTTTACAAAAAATCATTTCGATATAGATTGCCTGTATCACCGCCCCCAAGGAAACGAACAAAAACAAGTAGCAGTACACCAAATTTAAAATCCCCATCAATCAGGACACCAAGTTTATTAAAAAAATCTCTTTCAATTTCAAAATATTTATATCCTTTCAAGCGGGTTTCTACACCTATTCGGCGTTGAAGATCCTGTTAAAATGTCACTTTCATGTTTTGGGCCAGACATAAATCGAATGAAGCGACCACCAAATAACTTTCTCCCTTGCCAAAAAAATTGGAGAGTTGATGGCGAATTTCTCATTTGACGTGATTCATCTTTGTCAAACCATTCTACAATGTCCAAAAACAACTCAAATGCAATGTTATTCAAAGGGAATTTTGTACTAATTTCTTGTCCTTTTTCCCAACATCAGAAAGTTTGTCAAGAACATCTTGAAAAACTTCAACTACTGAAGCTTCTTCCTTCGGGTCAACTTCTATCTTGCCTATACTTTCATCAAGACTCATAAAGGAAACATTTTGTAGATCTGCGGTGAAGTTTCCGTCATCTTTAGTAAAAAGGTTGCGCCGAATAGGTGTGGAAACCCGTTTGAAAGGATATAAATATTTTGATATTGAAAGAGATTTTTTTAATAAACTTGGTGTCCTGGTTGATGGGGATTTTAAATTTGGTGTGCTGCTACTTGTTTTTGTTCGTTTCCTTGGCGGTGATACAGGCAATCTATATCGAAATGGTTTTTTGTAAAGATTCAATGTCAGTCCCCTTTTCCTCTTTCCCTTGAATCCTGGCATCTCCTGAAATTGGACAGAGAATAGTTTATTTTGATTAGAGTATTTATCAGTTTTATGCTTAAAAGTGTCAATTTATCAATTTTGCAGAAAACAATTAACAAAACTAGCAAATCTCCTCATGCATTCGCAATGTGCTCTATCAGAACCGATCTCCTCAAGCAGGAAAACGAGGAAATTGACAGTTTGTAGATTTATCTAGATTTCAATTTACTTCTGACGAATCGGAATTTATCCCCGATTACATTTAGACTCCCACGATGAAAAAATATTGAAAATTTAACTTGCATCTTTGTCAAGAACAACTTAGAAATGTAAGAGTGTCACAATTTCCGTCATGTTTTTCGTGGGACGATTGATTTTGCGAGAGTTACAGTTCATATACAACAATAAACTATACATGTTTCTAATCGTGAAAGCATTCGCCACAGCATAGCATTCTCTGATTTTGCAATATTCGAGCAGTAAAAAAGCAAATTTCAATTTTTGACATGTACATACCTTGCGAAGCGTCTTCGTGAACTCTCCTCCACCAAAACCGGAAGTTATCCTCACGAATTTCTTTGCAGAACCGACTGTTCTGCTTGTGCCGATTACCAGCCGTGATTATGCAAGTTATAACTTGTATACATATTTTGTACAAGTTATAACTTGTACAAAATAATAACATGTACACAACATATACATGTTTACATTTTGACCAAGACGGATTTCAAAAACATCTGTTGACATCATGTTTTAGGGTATAACTAGTTACTAATTGACTTTTCATCAACAAAATAGTATTTTTAAGTAAAATCAATCATTCATCAATATTTTTTTCTTTTTGGGCAACATTTAATTCATTCGTAAATGCAAGATATTGCGATATTTCAGTTGATTGTAATGATTTTGAAGCCGGATTCCTTATAACTTATAGAAAAATCTAATTTTACACTGCAAAAATAAATGATATTTGGACAAAAAATGAAATTAATAATAATAACAATCATAAAGCATCATAATTCAAAACATTATATACACAGTATATTTATAAATACTTACGATAATTATCCGTGTCTGCTTTAAAAATACCGCTTTAAAATATCCCGGATGTTGACCAAACATTTTCGATCGGAGCTCTTTGACGACAGTGTGATCGCGAGACTTAAATGTTGGGGCGCTAACATTTAAACCCGGATGTGTTGGCCAGCATAGATACGAAAGTAAATTACTTTCATGAAAAAGATTTAAATTATAGCTACTTTGTTTTGTTTTCCTTAAATAGAATCTTGTATTTTCATTCCCAAGTCAACAAATTTCAAAACGACATCTATTTCAATTGCAACTGCGTGTTTGTATTAGACCCAAGCACAGTAATATTTCAAAAGGGGGAGGGGGGTATTACAATTTGTGTGGTATTAGATCAAAATCATGGCAATGTTATGCTTTATCAATTGGTTGCTAATTTGCAGAGTATGTTCCCATCCTAGGAGGTTTTTCATAGCTTTTCATTCTCCATTACTAACCAATAAGGCAAAGTAACTGATTATAAGATTAAGCTCATTATATTCTTGTTTATTCATAATTTTAAAAAAAAATCTGATCCGCAAAAGTGACTAATGGTCTCAAAATCCTGGCTGAATGTGAATCCCTGATAGTATTAGCTGTTGCTTGTATTAATTTCCATTGTCATTGACTTTGGAAATGTCTTTGAGGTGGATAAACCGAGAAATACCTTGAAAATTACTTCTTTTAAAAAGATTTGATTGAATTAGGATATTTAGAAGTTTTGTAATATTTCATTTTTGATAAATTTCAGATAATATGGAGTCTATTGATCTATCTACTGAGAATCCACTGGATGGATCTTTTCTAAATATTTCTTTGGAAGAAACCGTTCATACAACTAAATATGATTCCTACCAATGTGACATTTGCCAGAAAAAGTTCAAGTCTCAACAAAACTTAAAGAGACATTTAAAAATCCATGATGGTACTAAATTATTCTGTCCAAGCTGTACCCAATATTTTGATTCTGAAGAAAAACTTAATAAACACAAGATTGACAAACATAGTTATAATCTTTTATGTTCATTTTGCGGCAAAACCTTCAACAAGCGTCAAAACATGAACGAGCACATAAAAGCACACGAAATAAATAATAACAATGGTAAAGATGCAGCCGGAAGTCAAGTGCATGTATGCCCCTTTGAACAATGCAGGAACAAATTCTTTCGCTTGTCAAAGTACCAAGATCATTTAAATACACATACAAGAATAGAGCCTTATGAGTGTCAGCACTGCCACAAAAAGTTTACAGGCCGATATAGAAGAAACGAACACGAAAAAGTATGTAACGGAAGCGTTAAACTAATATGCTGCTAATGTCAAACAACATTTACTGACAGACAAGCACTTCAAAGGCACACAGAAGCACAACACTTGAAGAAAAAAAATATAGGTCCCTGTGGAAAGGTGTACAAGTATTACAGCTCTCTCTTTAAGCACAAAAAGAAGTTGAAACACTAATTTGTTCAACCATTAAAATTATACTTTTCACAGTGTATAAACGGATGTTTTCTACAATTTGCTTGTACCCTAATTTCGAGCATTAAAGCCGAGGATTTAGCTAAACTATCATGGTGTCTTTACAATATTAAGTAGTATACATACTCCAGCGTGGAATAATAAAATATCTAACCACCATCTTTCAGGCAACGCATTTTGTTATTTGACCTTAGAAATATAATAAAACCGTTATGGTATCTGCTGATTGTGCTCCAAATAAACTTTTAACATATATTTTTATATGAGCAACTGTAAAGGTTCGTGTCTTTACTCTGTTTCAGAGTACTGTTCGGATTTTCATATTGTATTAGTTCCAAATAATTGGTCGGTATTATGGTACAAACAAATTGTCGGACACTTCCGGTTTTACACAGTGTTCGTTTAAGCATAGAGAATTCTCAAGAAATGTGCACTTTCTATTCAACATTCACTTAAAAGAGAAAATAATGTTTATTTTTGTACCTTATAATGGATACAAGGATGTTTTAATATGAATTTTTAGCGTCCCTTTTCCTCGTGTTCATATCTGCAAAACAAGTAGAAAAGATCTTAATTTGTTCAGGGCTTGCTTTGCATCAGTAAATAAACCTGAGTTTCAACAGCAAGTGGTAATTCAAGTATTAGTAGATGTTTTCATTTTAAGTGGAAAGTAGTTGTAAATTATTCTCATGATAGCAGGAGCAGTACTTTTATATTTATTTGATTTTATTTGCGATTTGTAAGATACCTCAATAATAACTTATTGTTTTAAATGCTTTATACACTGGAAATGTTTGAAAGTTGTCATTTTAAGTGGAAAGGAGCTCCCATGTAAGCATTCTTGTAATTGTAAAATGTTCTCGTGATGGCTAGAGCAGTATTTTTATATTTATTTTATTTTATTTGTGATTTGTTAGATACCTCAAGCATAACTTATTACTTTAAATGCTTTACACTGGAAGTGTTTTTTAAAGTTTATATGTTAATTGTTGTTTCCAAGTTATCAAATAAAAGATTGATGATCTCTAAAATTGTTGTTTTAAATTTTAATATTGCTTTTCTCCACTTGTTATAGGCTAGAATTTAATTTTCAATATTATATAATTAATTATTCATGATCAGGTCAACATGGTATGATAACTCGAGACCAGGGCCCGTATTCAGAGAACAATATAAGTTAAGATTCTTTTCGAACAGAAAGATTTTACGCTATTTGTAATGATAAATTAGGACTCCAAATGGAACTGTTTACTTAAGTTGCTTTATGAATACGGACCCTGACTCTTGAAGTGTCGTGATCGACAGGGCGAAATATGCATGTTTTGTTTCTCAGTTCCTTTTTATTTGTTTTTGTTTGTTATTAGCATCGAAACCGTTCCATTTACATCTGAAACAAATACGCCAAATATTAGAAAAAAAACCCACAAAAAACCAAACAACCTTTACATTTTATATATTAAAAATGTAACACATATAGTAAAATATAAATATAGATTCTAATTTTGTTTGGATGGACTCGAGGTGGTAAATTAATTTAAACCTGTCACAGTTTAACAGTAAATAACGATCTTATATGCACCAAAAAGTAAGTTTTAATGAAGGGTTAAAATATCGCGAGAAATTTCACGAGACTTTTTAGTGTCAAATCGGGAAACAAATGATTTTTCTACAAGTGTCAGGGAGGAGCGGTATGAATAATGCACAATAATGAGAGAAACAAAATTAATTAACAATAGAATTTCTTTTAAATTTTTTCATGTTCCCGATTGCCATTTAACTCCACTGATCTGATGTTCGTGATAGCCCAATCTGCTGTCCCCGATAGCCAAAACATTTTGACCACTGGAATGAAATTGCGTATAATATTCTTACTACATAACACTTCGAGTTCCCGTTGTACAGGAAGGTAGAAGAAACACTATATTTTTCATGTATATGATAGAAACTTGTGTTTTCTTTTGAAATTTTAGAGAAAACGTTAATGGTCTGAAGAATTCTCTGTTGAAAATGTCAAATTCTATCTTCATTGATTGAAAACTTACTAAATATTAAAACCTATAATGTCATATTTGGTAGGCAAATTTCTCATTTGTAGTACAACAAATCACACATAAATTTAAAATCCAAAAAGTAGATAAAATGGAAGAAAAACGTCACAGAAATTCCTACCTGTCATTCCGTGTGACGTAGATATGATCTGAGTTCCGGATAGCATCTGCTGTCCAGATAGCCGGTTGTAGGATGTGCACAATGTACCGGTGCAATATAAGACGAGTTCCGAGAGTAATGCGTATTTTCAAAACAATATTATGTCTGTGACGTCATCAGATGAACAGCTTTGGCGAAGTTGATTTGAATGAAGAACGATTTTTCGACTGGCGAAGTCGTATACGATCGCTTTTGACCTACTTTTGTTATGGATGCTGTTGCCTAGCAATTTTAAAGATGAAAATATTTTCTAACTTTTTGATTGGAGAATAATACAAATAAAAAATAGTAAATATGTCATGTGATTTACTTTGCTTGATATTTTGTCAATTCATTGGAAATTAAAAACGGAAAACAGTTGATGAAGCGGAATACGCGAATTATTGTTTTAAAGTTAAAAATAAAAATGTCACGATGTTGCATAATTCTAAATAATTTGCTAAGAAATTGACCAGTAATGATGGAAGCAAGTACAAGGCTAGTGAAACTGTTTGTGCTTTGAAGTGAGTCCGACCCACTACTGTACCGGTGATGTCGTTAATCTAATCCCATTAAAAAAAATCTATTCCAGGTATTCCATTAGATGTTGCAGTTAATTATGCTGTTTTTGCAATTAGTATCTTTATTAATTATTACCTGTGATGTACCTGTATTTTATGTCAAATATTGCAGAAAAAGGGAAAATATTTGAGTGAAGTAAGTGTTAATAAAAATTAGAAATTGGAATGAAACATTTTTTTCATATGGGGTCAAATCAAGTATGACATAAATAGTAAAATATCTTTTAAAAAATATTTGTACCTTTGAAAAAAAAACATGAATCATAAGAATTTCATTACAAAATGAATAGTAACAAACATTTATAGCTAAGACATGCTTGTTTATTATTTCATGTAGTCTAAAAAAATAAATAATAAGTTCTATGGATGTTGAAATATAAATGTATTGATAGAGATATCACTTATTAATGTATGTATCTGTATGGGTTTTTTTATTAGAATAAAAATGATAAATTAATATATATTAGTTCTCCATTCTCTAATCAAGGTATACCTGAAGTTAATGAGTTTTTGTTTATACACCCTAAGCCCCAATGTTTGCACATTGTTTATGCAATAATTACAGTTATTTCCACTTGAAATTTTAGATTTCTTTAATTAATTTAAAAAAAAGTGGGATTAGGTGGAGTCAATCCTACCGGTCACCGACACTAAGTACTGATACATCATGCCCAGAAGCTGAATGCCTTGTTACCACTGCGAATGTCACTCCAAAAACAACTAATTCAAATTCTTTATTACCTAACACAGCTTCAAATGACATCCAACAACATGTAAATAGTGCAAATAGTGGTGATGTTGATATTCGCAATCTGACTGTCACTCTGATTCGGACAGTTGTGCCCCAGAGGTCATGGTACCAGATGTCAGGGTGTTCAGTTCAATGCAAAATGAACAAAAATACCCATGGCTATATGACAGTGTGGTACACCAAGGGTATTTATGCAAGTTTTGTGAACTGTTTTGTGGTCATTCTTCCTCATCACAAGAATTTGTTACTGTTGGCATTAACCTTGGTACAGTATGATTGCTATTCTATTACTGGACCTCCAAACTAATAAATGTTTAGCTCTTCCCATCTTTTACCAATTCACATCATTTACGCGCTAATTTTCCCAATTACAAGGGACCCTGACCCCAGATACAAATGAGTAGGAAAATCATTGACTTGTAATAAGCATGTCGGATTTAAAGCCCTTTGTAATAAGCAAGTCGGATTTAAGGCACTTGTAATAAGCAAGTCATTTAGTAGTTTTCTGATTGGTTGCGTCCGTCGTCCTACGCCCCGTACAGACAAAGGGAGTTCGAGTATAACTGATAATATGATTACTTTTAATGGTATATCTGTATTAAACTTTAAATTTAAGAGATATTCTCTTTAACCAAAGTATTTTATGTCGTAAAGTTTTATTTTCAATGTATTATGTAATCTTTAGGTGAGCGACTGGGGGTATTAAATTCTGAGAGAAAGTGCCATTTCATCTATTACACATTAAGAAGTTATTGTTGAAGCCATGAATTTTTTGAGATTTTACCATGGATAGGAAATAATATGCACCCCTTTTTTTTTGTTTAACTCACCTGACCCAAAGGATCAGGTGAGCCTTTGTCATCACTTTGCGTCGGTCGTCCATCCGTACACAATTACTAAAAATATTCTCGTCTGAAACCACTTGGCTACTTAAGACCAAACTTTAGTGGAATGGTCCGTTGGTGATTCCCTTCCAAAATTGTGTCCGGCAGTCCCGACCTCCAACCAACATGGTCGCTGTTACTAAGAATAAAAAAGGGGGATGAAATTTAAAAAATCTTCATCTCTGAAACTACTGGGTCAATTGGAACTAAACTTTGCTTGGTCCTTTGATGACCACCTTTCAAAATTGTGTCCGGCAATCCAGACGTCCAACCAACATGGCCACTCTTACTAAAAACAGAAAAAGTGGATGAAATATTAATTTTTTTCCTCTTAAACTACTGGGCCAATTGGATTCAAGCTTTGCTAAAATAATCCTTTGGTGATCCCCTTTCAAAATTTTGTCTGGCAGTCCCGTCCTCGGGCCAAGATGCACGCTGTTACTATTTATTAACGATTCCTTGCACATTAAGTAGGATGCAAGGTTTTACATGTCTTATCAAATCCTATACACACAATATGTTTAGGTTATTTCAGTAAAATACTGTTCGGAGAAGAATATAATATTTGTGCTTCGTCGTACATCTTTTTTTTAAAGATAGTTCTTGTTTTCTCTGTCCTCTGTTGATTCAGAATAATAAAACATTTATAGCATGGTAATGTCCGGACACATGCATATTTGTTCACCCTAGAACATCTGGCTGGTTGGTCCATTTTAAAGTACATTATCAGAAATCGCAAAGCAAAATGTTTTGGGTGATTCTATGTGCATATCTATTAATAAGTTTCCTGCAAAAACTCATCACTTCTATCTGTCCAACGATTAACAAGATGACCTAATTACATCTCCTAATACACTAACATAAGAAACATATTTCATGTTATAACACTTTATTAAAATAACAAAAACAACAGTGAAAAAATGGATCTCTTCTTCTGTAAAAGAAAACTTAAAAACGAAGGTAAAAAATGAGTTATAACAACAATAAATGACCTAATACTTAAGTCTGTATAAAATTAAAACAAGATGTTGCACGCTACGTCGTGCTAAGAATACCCCCACTCGTTCATTTGTAAGTTGCACGGTAAACAGGAAGTAGATGTGCGGTAAACCTGGAAAGGGGAGACACGGTACAAGTCAATATGCCAAAGCCATATATCAAATATAAAATCATTTCTTCCAGTAGAAGCTGAGATAACTGTTACGAAAGTTTTCATTACAGCAAACATGAAAAATTCTAAGTCGCACTGGAAACAGGAAGTAGATGTGCGGTAAACCTGGAAAGGGGAGACACGGTACAAGTCACCATGCCAAAGCCATATATCAAATATAAAATAATTTCTTCCAGTAGAAGCTGAGGTATCTGTTACGAAAGTGTGAACGGACGGACGGACAAGGTGATTGCAATATAGCCCCCACTCTATAATTAAAACATAAAAATTATTGAATATAAATTTCTGCAATTCTTTTTGAAAAGTACTCACACTTATGTATTCATGAGTTAACTACATCAATAAAAAATATGTCATACGAATTGTGTGAAATGAAACATTATATACAGTATTGTGCCATATACATTTTTTTGTATTTATGAACAAATGTCTTTTTTCCTATATATTATATAATATGAGGCAGGTGCAACCTGAAATGCTCCCGAAGAACAGTAATTGTTCTTCCTGTTTACAAAATATCAAGCTTAAAAATAACACCACCTAAAACTCCAAACTCCGGACAGTTTTCGTATCCGCTACCGAACATTGTTTCATTTTTATTTGAAAAAAAATCGACTAGAGTTCCGGTTTAGGTCACGTGATTTTTCTTTTAATTTATTTCCGGTTTGGCAGCCATATTGTTGAAGATTTTGAAGTGCCATAGCACCTATTCATACTTCTACCATTAACTCTCCCAAAAAGGGAGCGTATAAAGCTCTCTTTTTTCCAAAAATTCAACCAAAGTCATTTCTGGTCCGATTTTCATAAAATTTTCACCATTAAAATTCAAATTTAATATAGTTTCCTACAGTAATTTTGAAATAATTTTGCAATTTTTGAATAACAGTAAGTTAAACTTAAAATTAAAATTTTTAAATTCAAATTTAACGTAAGTATATAGTACGCTCCCTTTTTGGAAGCGTTAATGGTAGAAGTATGAATAGGTACTATGGCACTTCAAAATCTTCAACAATATGGCTGCCAAACCGGAAATAAATTAAAAGAAAAATCACGTGACCTAAACCGGAACTCTAGTCGATATTTTTTTTTCAAATAAAAATGAAACAATGTTCGGTAGCGGATACGAAAACTGTCCGGAGTTTGGAGTTTTAGGTGGTGTTATTTTTAAGCTTGATATTTTGTAAACAGGAAGAAAAATTACTGTTCTTCGGGAGCGTTTCAGGTTGCACCTGCCTCATATTAAATTATGACGTCAGAAATTCAAATTTGTGTTCAACTCATAAATACTTGAATACAGTTAATAGTAAAATTATTTTAAAATTATTGCACGAAACTGTATAGAATTCTGTGTTTTATAGTGAAAACCTGATCAAATTCGGACCAGCAATGACTTTGGTAGAATTGTTTGAAAAAAAGAGAGTATTACATGTAATATATAGAGAAAAAGACATTTGTTCATAAATATATGACACCATACTGTACATGTATTAATGCTGACAAATGGTAAACTGGTAAGATCAGTCAGAGTTATAGCAAGCACAACTTGTAGTGTCGGTAGTAAGTACACCTTGTTACTTGTAAAACTGTGAACGTTAATGTTTTACATGCTTGGTATGATAGGACAAACTGCTTTTCCACTTAAAAGATTTTCCACAAGTACTGCAGTGAAATTGACGTCCACCATATGCCCCACAGGAATGATCTTGTAGACTTTTCTTTGTCTTAAATGAATTATTGCATAAGTCACAAACAAACTCGGAATCTATGGAATTATTGTTTCCATCGGATCCATTTGATTTGCAGTGTTTTTCATGCATGGTCAGTGAAGATTTATAGTTAAATGCTTTGCCGCATTTTTCACACGTCACTTTCAAGGCGCTGTGGTGGCTAGAAAGATGTCCCCTAAAATTCCATAGGTGGTGGAACCCCTTATTGCACACGGCGCATGTGAATCTAAACTTTTGCTGGTGCTTAATTTTTGTATGAACTTGCATACCATAACGGCTGCGGAAATATTTTCCACACTGGTCACAAATATAGCTTATCTGGTTTGTATTGATATCACATAACGTATGTTTAACATGTCGGTACTGGTGCCTTTTCAAACTAGTTTTATACTTGGTGGTAAATGGGCACTTGTTACAGGAGAAGGTGGTAACAACTTTCTCAATGGATTCCTCAACTGGTACAACCTCAAAAGACCAGTCCATTATCTGAAATCAAAACAAGATAGACATGGTAGTGTTATCTACGAAATTAGATTAAATTTTATTAGATTAAATTATATTAGATTTTTGTATTCTGGTTCGCAAATATGGAATGATTTATCTTTGGAAGTGAAAAGCTGTAAAACACTTTCTTCATTTAAAAGTAAATGTTAAGAACATTTTCTATCACTATAAAGTTGTTGTGCTTTATATGTAAATATCAGTTTGCTTAGTTTTCTCTGAAATATCTGTTTAGTTTTCTCCAAATGCTTGTATATTTGCTATTTAAAATTTGTGTACATATTGATGAGTAAACTGTAAAAAAAGTACGAAATTTTAGAACAACAGATAATAACTTCGAAACTTGAAGGAATACACAATTGTGCGGACAGGACAGACAAATTCATTAGCAATTAGGCGTACAGTGACGTAGAATGAAGAACGATGTTAAATGCACCCGTCGTAAGGAAAATGAGTGCGTTTACGGTCATATTTTCCTTGCATTGAAAACGTCGATGTCTATTTCATCAGATAGTGAGAACATATTTGACATAATTTAAAGAATAAGTGGAGAAAAATTAGATTTTTACCCCCTTTCTTCGATCGAAAACATACCATCCACCGATGTTTAAACGACGATTTCCAGTTTCAGTGTTCAAATAGGGCACTGTTATTTGATCAGAAATATAAATGACATACCTTTGCAGCATTTTTTTTATTTTTGTTGCTTCAGTTGATCCACTTTCAATTTTTAGATCTATTACAGAATATCTCAGTGACAGATTCAATGGGGGGCAGCCCTGCCCCCCTCCCCCCGTCGAATAAGTCAAGCACATATATTAACAAACGTTTTTCAAGACTATTTAACGTTACGATATGGCTTTTAATCGAATGATTTCGATCTGTGTGATGAAAGTAAAACAAAATACAGCTTAATTTCTTAGTGTTGATTTAATCTTATAGAGGTAATTATAAGTAATTATGCTAAATCAATTTTTTAAGTTTATTTGAAGTTTTTATGAATGTATCGTTATAATACGAATTAATCAAGTATTGTCTTAAACCGTTATATAAACATGTCTAGTGTCATAATTTCATTTAAAATCCACCTGCAATGTAAATCTATTGTCAAAACTCTCCATTATTTTTAAGGAATGGAGAGTTATTGTTCTCTTTGTACTTTTAAAGTCCCACAAGGGGCAACCATTTTAATACTTTGTACTTTAGATACTATACACAGACTTTTTTTGTTACAAGATTAATAATTAATAAAATTAATAAAGTACAATGTGGATTTTAAGTTGGAGAATGTCCTCGTATCTCTCCATTCCTTAAAAACAATGGGCCTCGGCTCCATTATTTTTAAGGAATGGACAGTTACTTGGACATTCTCCTATACACAAGTATAACCACCAACACCTGTATATCGAGGCCCTTTGATGGAAATTCTTTTTTGAATATCATTTATTTTTACAAATGAAAATAAAGGCAAATGTTGCTGTATTTATAAAAAAAATAATTCGACGTTTCGATTGGGTGCAAGTTTGGGTGATCCAAAAAGAAGTATTTCTGTTGTCAGGTTTATGGGTACATTAATAGAATTTATGTACATTTGCCTTTGTGCTGTGTATCTCAAACAGTGAAATAAGTAATGGGTAGTAGATTCAGTTGAACCACAAATACAGTTAGGCGAGTAGACAATGTTCTTACGGTATAAATCTTGGTTTAAAGAGGAACACTGCATTCGTAATCTGGAATGGAGAATTTGCCCAAGGCGACGTCCAGTATAATAGTAAAATGGTTTTGAAGAAATATTTGATTTTAGAGAATACTTCAAGGCTTGAATGGATGGACTTAGTCTAATATTATCTGGTTGTAACAGTCGAACGGAAGATGGAATGAAGGAATTGTAATAAAGTGAGGTTCATGTACGGACGACGGGAAGAGCAGAAGCATTGCGTGTGTTATAATCGTGTATATTTGCAAATGCTTGTGGTACTAAACAGTTTATGTAGTGTGGAGTCAAATTGTTTGTCATTTTGTAAAATTGAACAAGTTTATGTTTTTCTCTTCGATCTTAAGTTTTTCCCAGTCTGTTTCCATGTAAAGATTATTAAGTGAAACGAGTCTAGTGCCTGCAGTAACTATTCTGGAAGCTTCTAGTTGAACACTTTCAAATTTTTTTATTAAGTGACATACTCATGTTGTCCCATATTACATCAGCGTATTCTAATAGGGGTCTGACAAACGTAAAATATATTTTTTAGAGAGTTTTTCGGTCTAATGTAAATTTAAATTTTCTTAAGATATTGATCCTCTTGTAAGCTTTTTCTGTTATCATGCCAATATGTTTTTCCCAACTCCCGTTGTCTGAAATAACTAGTCCAAAATGTTTGTGTTCTGAGACAGTAGAAATGTCATTGTTGTCCATGTAGAGTGGGGGATGATCCGGTTTGTCGATTTTTCTAGAAATAGACATGGTTTCCGTTTTTTGAGCATTGAAAGTAACCAACCATTGTGTTGCCCAGTCATGGATTTTTGTCAAGTCGTTATTTAGAGAGTCTGCGGTTTCATTTGGGTCATTTACAATTAGGTATAGACTAGTGTCGTCAGCAAACAGTTTTATTGTTGATTGTATATCTGTCACAATGTCGTTTATAAAAAATATAAATAAGAGAGGTCCCATATTGAACCCTGGGGGACCCCAGTTTTAATATCACGCCATTGGGAATTGGAATGATTTATTACAACTCTCTGTTTTCTATTTGATAAGTAATTTTGTATCCACGATAGTAAATGGGCCCTGTATTCCTATCGATTCTATTTTTTTTTAGAATCCAATATGCGAGCTTAAACGTCATATTATCCCCGTTTTGAAAACAACATTTGATTGGTTAAATGGCTAGTTACACCCGGTTATATAGCCTAACAACACCCGGGAATATGATTTTTTTATACCCGGGATTTTAACCAATCAAAAGTTGTCATAATTTTCAAACCGGGGATAAAATGTATTACAGTGTTGCCAGAAGTCGGCACCATCCCACTGTTTTTCCAGAATTGAAAAATGCTTTTTAAAAAACAAATCTTTATTGAAACGTACAATTTGACGTTTGTTCGTGCCATACAAATTCAAATTTTTCGGCATAGAATTTTTTTTTCTTTCTCCCGCGAATATATATGCCACGATGATGTATTTAATGGTGTGTTGATTTATATCGGGTCTTGCTTATCACGTATATTTTCCAGATTTTCCATTTTTTCTGGATTTTCACTTTATAAACCCAACCCCATTTTCTGAAACCCATCAACATAACACCCAGGAGATCAAACAACACAGTCTATATTAACTGTAGAACTTTTTAATATCAAAATTCTTTTTTACCGTCCTCGATTAAGCTTAGGAATAATATCCCAAATGATATCATCAAAAAGTTGTTTTAAACGTTTTATAAATAGAAATTTGGGTAAAAATTCATATTACTTAAATTTGGATCACGAAAAGAGCAAATTAATTTCGCGCGCCTACGTCTCAATGTAGCTCCTTTAAAGATCATCTCTTTCAAAAAAAATATTATTGATTCAGGTCTGTGTACATGTGGAAAAATAGAAACTACTGCTCATTACTTGCTGCAATGTCCAAATTATATATTTATTAGGAACGAAACCATACTATCGATGTACAGTCTTTAATATTTGGTAACAGCATAAAAATGAAAATGAAAACAGATTGGTATTTGAAACTGTGTCAAAGTACATTGCCAGAACAAAAAGATTTGATTGAACATAAATGCGGTAATGAATTGACCAGACTGCACATGAACTATACATAGTGGGTTGTAGACCGTGAAGATAGTGTATGACAGCTACGTCTTTGTAATTTTTATAAATATTTTCTTTCAATTTAATCCTTAATTGCCTTTCTACTTTTTTTTAACATCATGATCATTCTTCTTACCTCTGTTTACCAATGTTATCAATATCTAATTAGGGAGACAGATTTACATAAGTTTGATAACTTGTTTCTGAATCACATTGAACATTGTAAGTATATATGTATATTTGAATAATTGTATACTGAAATTTCATTAAATAAATATTGTTTAAACTAACCTCATTTCTTTGTAGTCACTGCCAATACAGTCCCTGTAATATTATGTAAGGTGTGTTGTTGACAGGTCCTAGATAGATCCCTTATACCGTTTATTAAAACAGCGGCAGGACAGATTTGAAGGGGATATTAATCAACATTTTCGCAATATATTCCCCCCACTTGTTCTTACTACAGCTCTGTGCATCAGATCTTCTGTCTTTGTTGTGGTTTGAATAACATGTATCCTGCAATTGGGTTATTTTTTGTCATAATAAGTAAATTTGGAAATGCAGGTCTCAAAAGTGAAATTTATAAAGATTTTTTTTTTAATCTAAAAATATAAGACATGAAAAAAATATAAGAATATTAAGTTTTGTAAATATTTATATATAGAATAATAATTCTGTTAGAATTAACCAAAAAAGTTTTGTAAAATTTAAATATAAAATAATAAGTTTGTTAAAATTAAACAAAAATCTGTAAATAAAAAAGATGAAAATCTAATAAACAATCTTTTAAAAAAGTCTTAATTTGAGATATTATATGATACTTAAGAATAAGAATAAGACTAGTTTTATTAAATCAATCAATAAGCCCGTGAGAGCACAGAATTACAGACATTTGCATTTTACACTTACAATAATTTTGATGATTAGTAACATGTATGACATATATAAAAAAGAATAAAAACAAGTATAGATGATCGACACTGCAGGGGGAAACCACCCATAGGCAGAACAAACTATGGCAGTTTATAGCTAATATTATGATATACATAAAAAATATATATTATACAAATATAATATGATGCAGATATAACATGGTGTTCATATCACGAATACTATTTTATCTTTAAGTAAGGTTAAATTTTCAATGTATGGTTCTTCCGTATTTCAAAACTTTTGTTTAGGAAGACAGCAAGTTTATTTGATAACAGAGTGTCTTCACCACTAAGAAGCCAAATCAACTTATTGTTCGGACTCAGATGTTCAAAATTTTTACAATTATCTTGAATGTATATCAGTAATGTAGCCCTTTCAGTTTCATATATTGGGCATTTGAATAACATATGACTTTCGTCTTCAACCTCATTTAATGTACAATGAAGGCATATTCTTTCCCCTCTATCTAACATAACTATATTTCCTTGGGAGTTTCGGATACGTTCATAACGTCCGATGAGCACTTATTCTAAATTTTGTTACAATAGATCTATTTACAATATTTTTCAGTTCAAAGTATTTTACTGTGGTAAATCTGGTTTTAAATTGGAAGTAAATGGATAATTTACCAGATTCTCCCTGATTTTGTTTAATATTATTCCAATAGGATAAAAATTTATGTTTCAAAGTCTTTTTTAGTTAATTTTTAAACTTATTTCTGCCAAAAGTTTTTGATAAATTCATATCAATGTTTAGTGTTTTACAAAACGATTTTCTTAAAATCTAAATTCAAAATTTTAGAATAATAACTATTTATAAATTTAGAATTTTCATAATTGTGGACAGTATTTTTTAATTGCTCACTCCAAGCTAATTACTCATAAGATCAGTCATGTTCACATTGATGTGATTTAGGATAATATTTGATTACAGTAGTTAATGAATAATGATCACTACTTTAACAGCTCGGTGAATATTACATTTTTTCAGGTTGATAAATCCAGATAGCAACCTATTCCAAAGTCAATAATTGCATAATGATGTTTGCCTTTTAGAAGAAAAGAAAACACGTTTGTTCCCTTATGCAAAATTTTTAACAATTTTACTTCATAGAAAATGTTTGATGATAGCATATTCTTTTGTCATACGTTATTAAATTTAAATGAAATCTTTATTATCGTTCGGAAAATGAAACAGACTTTTTTTCATAATTAGACTGAAACTTAGAACAATATTACATGAACGAGTTCTCGAATAAGACATGTATATATTGGTTGTCAACTTCACATGCAGCGTAGATTATTGATTATGATGATTATTTTAGTTGACCGAAGAAAGAAAATTCAAGAATATTAGAGCTTGGCTCTGCTAAAAGTTTCAACAGGATGATTGGTTAAAATTGGGTAGGGTAACTTCACGCTGGTAACCTCAATTCCAATATCACTGGGGTAGAGCTGATGACCGCAACTGTAATTACGGTCATCCCAAGATGGCGGACGTGGAATCAGGTAAGAATATTTTTGACAATTAAATTGTTTCTATAATGTATTTTAAATGGCACATGCATTGGTACGATAGTAATCTATGAACTTATCACAAGGAAATCACAAATTACGACTGAAAAATGTATATGAAAGAGAAAATCCGATTTTAAAAAATCGCTAAGATGACCGTAACTGATCATAATTCGGCGGTGCAATTACGATCATCTCAGTTTTCAGTTACGGTCATCTTAGCGATTTTTCTAAATCGGATTTTCTCTTTCATATACATTTTTCAGTCGTAATTTGTGATTTCCTTGTGATAAGTTCATAGATTACTATCGTACCAATGCATGTGCCATTTAAAATACATTATAGAAAGAATTTAATCGACAAAAAAAATTCTTACCTGATTCCACGTCCGCCATCTTGGGATGACCGTAAATACAGTTACAGTCATCAGCTAATTTACTCCAGTGAATATAGGGTCATTAAAATAAATAAAAAATCTGACAATAGGAAATAGGAAATAATTGATTCAAGTCTAAATACTTGTTAAACACTTGTATATAAATATAAATAAATAATTTACACTTCAGTCAATTACACTTCACTTATATATAACTAAATTAAAAATATATACATTTGATTATAATTGATTTTAAAGTTACAAATGAAGCAAATGGAACTTGTTTAACTGCAAAATTTAAAACAACAGGAAGGCCTTAGACATTATTATTTAGATTACAGACAATCACGATGAATAACGCGACGTTACCAGACAAAAATACAAAGGAAACAACTTCAATTTCAACACTTAATGGTGAGTTTTAATACTGTATTAAGAGAAATTTCAGTTTCTAACCAATATAGAGGGTTATAGTGTTTAACACCACTTTCAACAGTATTTCAGTTATATCGTGACGGTCATTTTATTGGTGCAGGAAACCGGAATACCGGAGAAAAGCCCTTTTTCTGTCGCAAGTCGCTGAAAAACTTTTTATCACATAATGCTGTATCGAGAACACCTCGCCAGATCGGGATTTGGACTCACAACGTTAGTGGTTATAGACACTGATTGCATAGGTAGTTATAAATCCAACTACCATGCGATCACGACCACGACGGCCCCAACCAGTCTATATATGTTTAGTTTTTATATTTAAAATAACAGTTTTAAAATATGTATGATAAAATCAATATAATAAAGGCACTTCTAATGTTTTGTTCATTTTCACATCTCCCAACCAATATGGGAATAATTTGATAATCAGGGTGTTGTTAAAAGTTTTTTCCGTCAATGATTGGTAGTCAGGAACAATAAGTTGACGATCAAATTCAAACTACAATACAACCGCAGAGAAACCCCTTTAGCGTGTACAAAATTTATTTTTATTTACACAAATGCAAGCAAAGACATACACAACACATAACATTGTTGTGTGTTTAATGTTATGTGTACATCTCACACTTGCGGGATTCATAAACTAGCGTGGCAATAGGCGATATACACTGATTACCGGTATAGAGTTTACAATTATCATCCAATGCCTACAATCGATTCCACGGCACTACTCCCACTTATTTTTGAGTGGGTATCAGAAAAAAAAGAAAAGGAAACTGAAATGCAATGCTTTGTCATTTTTTTGTTCAAGTGACTATAAATAGTTCAGGCTATTAACCCATTTCTCGTTAAGTTGTATACCAAAAACAAACGAAAAGTAAGTTCTATCATTTAGAAAGAGCATAGCTGTATGGTAGGCCCATTGGCTGACTGTAGTTTTATCACCTCTCGATCCCATATTGGAATTGCGATTATTCAAAACGTCACTCGTATTCAACAATATTTCATTTATATCATGCCAATCCGACTACTCGGTGAAAACCGTTGACCTGCCATAAGTGATTGTCTCGGAATATGTGTGTCTTGCATTTGCTTATATTATTTTTACCAATATATCTCATCACTTATCTGCTGCAATTTGGTCGTATCACAACTTTTATGTTGAAAACTCTTTCACAAGGACCTTGATTTTCATAATATAAAAACAACAACATATTCTTTTGTGAAAAGAGATCCATAAAATAAATGAACAGCTGGGAGTTTCGTGAAAATAATTATAAAGTAAAAAAGAAAGAAAACAATATCCCAATCCTTTGTATTTCATAACCTTTGCTGTACTTTTGAATTTTCTTCTCTTCATATGTCGGATCCCGTGTTAATGTTGTGTCTCCAAATTAAAAATATATGTTGTTTATTTCAGATACAGTTGTCGTTATCTTGAGTACAGCATCCACATCATTAGGAATCCTAATCACCGTCCTACTAGTATTATTTGTTCTAAGGTAAACTATGCAGTAAATTTGTTTTGAATTTTGGACATATGTAGTCAATGGACATAAGTATTCGCCACCCTCGATTTTACGCTATATATTTCATATAAAACCACATTTTTCAAAACAATTATTGTGAAGTCATTTCTTAACGGATTTTGATCATTTTTGTACCAGAAGAAGCAGAAATATTTAAATATTATTTGTTTATTTTAGCACGATTTTCCGTCAGACTACCTTTATTTTCTTATGATTTAAAGACAATTTTTTGTTTTCGGACGTCAAATTTGCTATATATTTAACCAAAATAAAATAGGAAAAAATCAACTTTGTGTTTAAATCACCAGAAAACAAAAACCATGCAGACAAAAATTACTATCAGATAAATAAATAAAATTCAAAGAATTCTGCGTGTCTTGAAATAAATTTCATAAAAATCTGCCCAGAGATAGCTTTAAAATATTTTTTTGAAAAAATGTGGTTTTATATGAAATATATATATAGTTGAAAATCGAGGGTGGCGAATGCTTATATATATGTCCATGTAATATCCTATATAAGAGCGCGAAAAACAACATGGTTATTTTCACGACAGGAAGAATAGTGATCCTCTGGTATGCTTTTCTTTCCTGTTTCGTACTTCCTGACAATGTACGTATATTGTGATTATACTTTAGCTGCAATAATGTAGCTCCTGTGACAAACTTGTGTCTCGGCAGAGCTACAACGCGGTCACATTCGTCACAATGAAGCAAAACAAAAGTTGCAGTTGAAACATAAAAACTCACTATTTACGCTTCAAACATTTCATTATAGATCCCAGTCTTTGTTAAATCAGTTTGGCTGAGAAATATATGCTTTTCAAAGGTAGCAACAACCTTGTTCAAATTTATCGATCATTTGTCATAACCGGAAACTACGGAAGGCGGAGCTTTTCTAAATATGGTATTTCTTACTATGATGCTTACGACGGCTGATGTAAACATTCACGCCTTAATCGCCAAATATGGTATCGACACTCAAATAGTGAGGCCGGAAATGACGAAATTCAAAATGTTCAGAGAGAAGATTTTATTTTGTGGGAATTACATTCTAAAATACTGGTAGGTGATAAAAACTTGTTATAATAATGGACAAAAGGAAAGGTTATGTCTTATTATTGATAAATGCAGGCGTCAGAAACTGTAAGTGAGCGCAAAAAATCTCGGCGGCTGCTCCATTACGTGTAATGGCATCCCGTTATAACCCTTGCGAGTAAGCGAGCATTTAGGGTTTTATTATTAGAACTAATTATACTTGACTGTCATGCAAAACAAATGTTCAAATGTAAACTAACCACATTGGTGGTGTAATGGTTTAGCGGACTCGCCTCGTGTGTAGTAGATCGTGGGATCGATCCCCTATCGGATTAAACCAAAGACTATACATTGGTATTTGTTGCTTCCCCTCTAATCACACATTATTAAGGAGAAAGAACAAATACTGGTTGGCTCGGAATCAGGATAATGTCTCCGAGTGGGGCAACATGTCTATCCACGGACTTTTGTTTCAGTGAGCTAGCACACAAAAATCTAACTAAACGTTGGTCTAGTACAAAGCGGACCTCATCATCATCTCATTGAAAATTAACTTGTTCTCACCATGATATCGCTGAAAAATTGGCGAGTTGGCGTTAAACAACAATCACTCACTCACTCGTCCACACAAAAAGGTAAAAACATTGAACATTTGATTGAATTTCTTTTTGGGTGTCCACAACGCGTTTCGTGTTGAAATAGTGTCTATTGCGCTTCACTCCACATAAGATGCAGTGTACCGGTCTATAATAGACGTATATATAGCAAATATTTGTATGCGTGCACCTTTATAGTCAGTAAATGCAAGGATTGTAGTATAGTCATAATAGCAGTTTAAACTTATTGAAGACAATATAAAATTCTCTGTAATATGTTAAACAAGGAAAACATCGTCTGGTAAAGTGCAGAATGCATATCTTTTTATGTGACCACAATATCAAGCTAAACTTAGATAAGAAACAACCTGTACATATTAGTATTTGGTTTTAAAATGCAGCAACTGTACGCTTAATCGTTGTTTTAGAACACCTTTTATAATGTTTTTGCAGAATAATAAAAAGACAACAGAATCCCAAAAATGAAAGAAAAATTATATGGGCAAAGATTAATGAAAGCGAGGCTGCTATTAATACAAACACAGATATAAACACATCTGAGAATATTTGTGTAGCAGAAAACAATGTCGACAATGAAGATTACCACATATTATATCATACTAGACAAAGCATACAAGAAAAAGAGGTGTCAAATATATATGACGACAATCAGTCTGTACGACAAGCAGAAGGTGTGTACGACTCTACCAATCAGATGCACCGAAGACATGACGATGATTGTTTCAGTAATGAGAAGAACGATAACTATGATGCCATCAATATCAGGGAAGAAGCAGTACCGTCTTAACGCATGGACACGCAGGACAGTTGCCTCGGGGCCCCACGAGCATTGGGGCTTCATGCTAATCTATGTGTGTTGTGTATATCATGCTTTTTAATGCTTAACACTGATTTTGTTGGAAGTACCATTACAATAAATATATTATTAATTTTATCGACATTTACAGTTTTATTCATGCGAGTGGTTGTGTAGGTAGGAGCTCCCAGTGCACTCCTTTGCCCGGGGCATATCATATTGTTAAGACGGCCCTGGGAGGAAGTCTGCATGCAATAATTATGTATAAGATACAGTTCGTTGTAAATAACCAGTTATACAATTTTTTCGATTGTCTTGATAATGAATTCGTCTTCAGTGCATTTGACTAGAATATGACATTGACATATCTCGTTTCTAATCTAATCAAAATGGTATTGGAATTAATAGATTTGTAATCAATAACATATTTTTAAGATTTTTAAGATTGTATACATGAGAAATCAATGCATTCACTAATACGGGACATTTGCCTATATTTAGAGGTATATACGTCATTTCGACACGTTGCAGCAATCCGTACCACAGTAAATAGGCACAGGAGTTAATTCAAGATTTTTATTAAAATTTAAGCACGTCCCAACGTATCTCAGTGATGAGCATCTTACAGTGGTAAAACATTAATACGAGTTGATGCTTTAAATAGAGCAAACAAAACCAAATTTCAAGCTTTATCAACTGTGAAGCTTTATATGTGAATGACAAAAAAGAAAATTCTTTAATTATTTAGATTCCCTAAGCTGTACATGTATACTCCATGTAGACATCAAATGTTTAAGACTAAAACACGTAAATTTTTTCACGAATTTGTACTATACTAGCAATCATGATGCCAAAAACCACATGCAGAAAATTCAAGTAACCCTTATTGAATTCAATTCATGAAAAATGCTGCTGGTACTCCTGTGTCCTCCACGAACAAACTAACCACCAAGATATAATTGAAGTAGTGTATTAAACTTCCAAGTCCTTTGTATTTCACTTGGTAAGCAGCCCTGCCTAATTTCAATGAATATCTATACACTGTATTTGATTTTATTTTCGAGAACTGCTGTAGCCATTTCATCTCAACTTTTCATAATGTAATGGGTCGTTAATTCTCAAAATAAAATTTTAATTTCCCATCATTTGAAATACATGTTAATATATCTTGTCTTCGAAGAATGGAAAAACAAACATTTTATAAACTATAATTCAATGATTTATAGGAAACTTATAAAGGTAAATACAGATGTTGTAAAACTAAGTAGAATTTCTAATAAATGCGATAATTTTTTCACATGTTCCAACATCCGTCACATTGAGAGTTAATCAACCACCATTATGACATGACTTGGTCAACAGTTACGGAATGTTTGTGTCACAGATGACCACGGATATGTTCTATTTGCTGTAGTCACGATCCTGTTCTCTCCTCGTTCATGACGTCACAGATGACCACGGATATGTTCTGTTTGTTGTAGTCACGATCCTGTTCTCTCCTCGTTCATGACGTCACAGATGACCACGGATATGTTCTGTTTGTTGTAGTCACGATCCTGTTCTCTCCTCGTTCATGACGTCACAGATGACCACGGATATGTTCTGTTTGTTGTAGTCACGATCCTGTTCTCTCCTCGTTCATGACGTCACAGATGACCACGGATATGTTCTGTTTGTTGTAGTCACGATCCTGTTCTCTCTTCGTTCATGACGTCACAGATGACCACGGATATGTTATGTTTGTTGTAGTCACGATCCTGTTCTCTCCTCGTTCATGACGTCACAGATGACCACGGATATGTTCTGTTTGTTGTAGTCACGATCCTGTTCTCTCCTCGTTCATGACGTCACAGATGACCACGGATATGTTCTGTTTGTTGTAGTCACGATCCTGTTCTCTCTTCGTTCATGACGTCATAGATGACCACGGATATGTTCTGTTTGTTGTAGTCACGATCCTGTTCTCTCTTCGTTCATGACATATCATCGAATACGTTCTATCACCGATGGGACGGTCGTGGTCATGATCGTATGGTAGCTGGGTTTACAATTACATGTGCAATCAGAGCCTATCACCAATAAAGTATTGAGTTCCAACCCCGTTCATGGCGGAGTGTACTCAATACAACATTTTTTGTGATGAAGTTTGTCAGTAACTTGCCACATGTCGGTGGTTTTCTCTGGATACTCGTTTCCTCCACCAATAAAACTGACCGTCATGATATAACTAAAATATTGTTGAAAATGGCGGTAATCACCCAACCCAAACCAAACCATCTATCACCGAGTAACACGACGAAAGCTTTTAGCGGAGCAGTAACTGTCTACCATTCCGGAGCATTTGAGGCTACCACTAGTTTCTATGTTCATGTTGCTCAATCTTTGTGTTTACTCAGCCATTGTTTGTCTTTTTGTCCCTTTGTCACTCCTTTGATATCTTTAAGCTTCTCTTGTTTTGTTAACTGGTAACTTATAAAAGGACTAATGTTGTATAGTTCTTTCCCTTTAGTAGCGTATATAAAATTAGCAGACTGATTGATATAAATAGTATCTTGTCCATTTGGAATGAGAAGAGAGTAAAAATGCCAATCCGGCCTGGCGGTCACAAAGCTTTCGAGTTCGATTTTTGTACCTTACTCGAAAAACGGCCAAAGAGAAAGCTGTATGCAAGAATACAGTGTTCTGATTGGACTATTTGTGGAATACGAATACAGAAATCGCACTCAGAAAGTTTTATGATGGTAAGGCGAGATTAAAATTGGAACTGTTTGGACAGTGTGGTATTTTCTGATTTTCCGTTTATTCATCACACCGATTTCAATACCTAAAAAGTGACAACATATTTTTATTTTAATGTTGAGATTACGGGTGACTGGAACAATTATAGGTACAACAATAGAGCATATTTCATCTCCGAAAAATGCAATGTTATCGATTGAATCCCAAGAACTCTCGCATTGTAAGCATATGCCCTCCCAGCTGAGCTTAAGAATATATGCACTAACATAGTTAGCGGAGGGTGGTTATGAACATACTACGGTTCATATAACGTTGGGTAGAGGCGCATACCCGGTACACCCACACCTCGATGACGATATTTCAATTACCAACAATCAACTCGACAAGTGTTCCTGTTCTGTACATCTTAGGTTATATAGTTGGACGCGAAAGTAACAATAAGGATATTTTATCTCCAATACATGCAACGTCCCCGGTGGGATGCGATCCTAGGACTTTCCACATTGCAAGCTTACGCTCTACAAACTGGGCTACATGAGATCTTCACTAGAAGCAGTTTTATCAAATGTTATTAAAAAATTAACTTGACTAACCGTTACGGAATATGTGTCATAAATTACCACGGATATGATCACAATCCCGTTCTTTCTCCGTTAATGAATTATCATCGATTTTGAAACAAGAGTATCACGAGGGGTCTCACTTGTAGAGCAAGGAGTGCCAACCTTTCTGTGGCACCTGAATTCACCCCCGTTTTAGTGGGGTTCGTGTTGCATAATAGTCAGTATTCTGAATAGTGTTTGCAGAGCTCCAGATAAGCTGCTGAATTATTGAAAACCCAATAAATCTCCCAATGCTTGCGTTTCAAAACGCAAATATATTAAGGGTCACGCGACGAAATTATCAACCTCGCATGTACACACCCAGCAGACGATAACAACAATATAGGTACTAGTAAATCGAAACCACGAAAACATGCCGTATCTGAGAAAGCTTTTTCCATTTGGAAAGACAAATTTTCATGACTATGAAAGTCTAATGGAAATGGTATGACTTATTTATTTTGTTTCGTCTGTAAGTCGGCTTCATGCGATTAAAATATGAACAGTATTTGGGTACATCATGGAAGTCCGAATATTCAGTTCTCATGTGTCACTAGACACAATTAAAGTACCAAACATTTTGTAGTTATAAATAGAAATTTAAAGGGCAGATTGATGTCTCAATGAATAATAATTGGGCATATTTATTACCATAAAACCACCAAGCCCAACTAATCACTGAGAGGGTAAAGTTTGACATACAATATCAGACAAAGGCATGCGTTATATTCTATTAAATAAACCTAAACAACATTTTACAAGAAAGCATGTGGAGTTCAATACTTTTGTCACACAGTAAAGTAGGATTTCCTTTTTATAAATTAATCTCTCCTGTTGGACAGGGCTGTTATCTTCAGTTGTCACACTGAAAATATCGTTATAGCTCTGGAAAGTCATCTAGCGTCCAGAATGAAACAGTAAAAACGTGAATTCGAATTTAATGAACAACAGAAAACACTGTGCATTGCATTTAAGTGTGTGTATATATATATAGTGGTCCAGTATTCCAGATAAGAACTGACAAATTGGACTGTTTATTATTTCCAAAAATAAAATGGCTCAATACTTTTAGAAACTGGTGGGTGTATTTCTTTGTTTGTCCTTTTGTCTTTTTGTTTTGACCATTTTATTGTTTGTCCTTCGAATTACGGCTTCAAAATTACACTTTTGGTACCTTGAAACATTTAATAAACAATCTTGTATATACAGAATTAGAAATTAGTATATGCTAAATCATGCTTAAATGATTTGATATATACTAAATGAATATAGTATATACTACAATAAATGAGTCTATTCAAATTCTGAATATGGTATACTTATACTAACATATTTTAGAGCATGTAGAATTTAAATTTACTTTAATATACCAAATTAATTAAGTACATTGGATATACAATAATAGGAATTCTTGACACTGATTTCACGCCATACATAAAATAAAATGGAAATTACATTTTCAAACACATGTATAATATTTGGACATATTAAACCATAAAATACGTTACTAGTTTCAATATTCTGAACAATGATGCCATGTTCTGATCATACTACGTTTAAGCCAAATATGGTTCATATTGATTCTCTAGCCTTCGTTATTTCCTTTTTCGACGTTAGACAGAATATCCGAGGACGTTCAGATTGTGTCAAGTGATAACGGCAAAACAAAATGTTAACAGGACAGTTTACGGAACTGACAGCACATACCAAGGCATTTACATGTTCAATTAAGACAGTTTCTTCAGTATATGTACTGTTGTCAAACAGAGAAATGAATTCCACTCGGAAAGGCAGTAACACATACAAATCAAAATGCTAAAACTCGCTTTTGGTATACCACAAATCACAAGGTATGACTTACGGTCAAAATTTAAATGTGATATGAATAACAACAATAAAGTTAAATGTTTGATTTTTACATGAATTTAATCAAATGTTCTGACACGTTCGCATTCACACAAAACCCTTCCTTTCTTATTAAATTTGCAATACATTGATATTTCACTCATTACTTTTGGTGTGCCAGATTTTACCGTCTATTTTAATGTGATCAGGGGAATTTGGAACGAATTCTACAAAACTGTGGGAACGACAACATTCATATGCGCTTCGGGGGAAGTTGTCAGGTGACTGAAGTGTATGCGCTTTGTGATCGGGATTTAGTATTTTGTTGACCTTAGTGTGATGTTTTCGCCCTGAAACGGAAGCCGAAATGAATGTAACATTTTCTGGTTCTTCTTGATTAAGTGCTGTCTGTGATTTCTCATTGTTTGTTGAAGGCTGATTGGTTACTTCGCCTGTTTTGTGCTTTAAGTGGCTTGGATTGTCTGAATATGTATTGGTTACTTCGGTTGTTTCGTGCTTTAAGTGGTTTGGATTGTCCAAACGCTCATTGGTTACTTCGGATGATTTGTGCCTTAAGTGGCTTGGGTTGTCTGAACGCTCATTGGGTACTTCGGATGTTTTGTGCGTTAAGTGGCTTGGATTGTCTGAACATTCATTATTTATTTCAATTTTAACTTTCTTACAGTTTTTCGATAGTTCAGTCGATATTGGGGTCGGATATTGTGTAAAATGTACCGACGCATAATTCGTAACCGTTGTCGGCATAGCAACGTTCGTCTGTGTACTCGACATGGGTTCTGACCGCAGTTTCGATGCAAGATTGTCTATGCTCTCTGAAGAATATAATAATCCTTGTTGTTGAATAGCTTGTGATTCTCGAAAAGTTGTTTGAAGCGTAGCCTCTTCGTCCCAATCACTCGAATGCAGAACGGATTGTCTTATCGTAAAACTATTGCTTCCGGTTCCATCAAATGGTAATCTTCTATGGATTAATAATTGTACTTGTTGTCGGTCCATGTTTCGTCTTCTAACTGTTCCAAGGATATTTTCATTTTTCCTACTTTTATTTCTGTAAAAAATATTACAATTTGTTATTCTTATCTTCTGTGAGATGTTTTCTGTAGTTACATGATCTTATTTGGACTGATATATATCTTCAAGATTTCTGAAAAGTGAAAATACAATCCCGCTTACATTTTCACTGACTTTTGTGTTCATTTGAAGCCTACGTTAAGATTGACATATGGTTTATTTTTTGTGGAGGGTCGTGAAATTGTTGAGTGTCACTATTTTACTTTTTCCTATTAGAATTTGGATTAACATTGAAATATAAATGGAACCCATCAGTGAAAGCAAATATTAACTGCATATGTAATTGCATTTATATTCGAAAATGTATTACAAATGATGAATCGGAACCCAGTCTATGTCTACAATATGTGGAGTTGTTGAAAAGTACAGTAATTTCATGTTACAATTTTAATTTTGTCAAAACCAACGATATCACAAACAACGAGACCCCATAATAAATGTAATGTTTATCAGAGGTTATTGCTAAGGGACATAACCATCTAATCGTATAAACATACCAAGGGACATAACCATCAAATTGTATAAACATGCCAAGGGACATAACCATCTAATCGTATAAAATACCAAGGGACATAACTATATAATCGTATAAACATACCAAGGGACATAACCATCTAATCGTATAAACATACCAAGGGACATAACCATCTAATCGCATAAACATACCAAGGGACATAACCATCTAATCGTATAAACATACCAAGGGACATAACCATCTAATCGTATAGACATACCAAGGGACATAACCATCTAATCGTATAAACATACCAAGGGACATAACCATCTAATCGTATAAACATACCAAGGGACATAACTATCTAATCACATGAACATACCAAGGGACATAACCATCTAATCGTATAAACATACCAAGGGACATAACCATCTAATCGTATAAACATACCAAAGGACATAACCATCTAATCGCATAAACATACCAAGGGACATAACTATCTAATCGCATGAACATACCAAGGGACATAACCATCTAATCGTATAGACATACCAAGGGACATAACCATCTAATCGCATGACTATTCCAAGGGACATAACCATCTAATCGTATAAACATACCAAAGGACATAACCATCTAATCGTATAAACATACCAAGGGACATAACTATCTAATCGCATGAACATACCAAGGGACATAATCATCTAATCGTATAAACATACCAAGGGACATAACCATCTAATCGCATGCCCATACCAAGGGACATTACCATCTAATCGTATAAACATACCAAGGGACATAATCATCTAATCGCATGACCATACCAAGGGACATAACCATCTAATCGCATAAACATACCAAGGGACATAACCATCTAATCGTATAAACATACCAAGGGACATAACCATCTAATCGTATAGACATACCAAGGGACAAAACCATATAATCGTATAAACATACCAAGGGACATAACCATCTAATCGTATAAACATACCAAGGGACATAACTATCTAATCGCATGAACATACCAAGGGACATAACCATCTAATCGTATAAACATACCAAGAGACATAACCATCTAATCGTATAAACATACCAAGGGACATAACCATCTAATCGTATAAACATACCAAAGGACATAACAATCTAATCGCATAAACATACCAAGGGACATAACCATCTAATCGCATGAACATACCAAGGGACATAACCATCTAATCGTATAGACATACCAAGGGACATAACCATCTAATCGTATAAACATACCAAGGGGCATAACCATCTAATCGCATAAACATACCAAGGGACATAACCATCTAATCGTATAAACATACCAAAGGACATAACCATCTAATCGCATAGACATACCAAGGGACATAACCATCTAATCGCATGACCATACCAAGGGACATAACCATCTAATCGTATAAACATACCAAGGGACATAACCATCTAATCGCATGACCATACCAAGGGACATTACCATCTAATCGCATAAACATACCAAGGGACATAACCATCTAATCGTATAAACATACCAAGGGACATAACCATCTAATCGTATAGACATACCAAGGGACATAACCATCTAATCGTATAAACATACCAAGGGACATAACCATCTAATCGTATAAACATACCAAGGGACATAACTATCTAATCGCATGAACATACCAAGGGACATAACCATCTAATCGTATAAACATACCAAGGTACATAACCATCTAATCGTATAAACATACCAAGGTACATACCCATCTAATCGTATAAACATACCAAAGGACATAACCATCTAATCGCATAAACATACCAAGGGACATGACTATCTAATCGCATGACCATACCAAGGGACATAACCATCTAATCGTATAGACATACCAAGGGACATAACCATCTAATCGTATAAACATACCAATGGACATAACTATCTAATCGTATAAACATACCAAGGGACATAACCATCCATTCGTATAAACATACCAAGGGACATTACCATTTAATCGCATAAACATGTCAAGGGACATAACCATCTAATCGTATAAACATGCCAAGGGACATAACCATCTAATCGTATAAACATACCAAGGAACATAACCATCTAATCGTATAAACATACCAAGGGACATAACCATCTAATCGTATAGACATACCAAGGGACAAAACCATATAATCGTATAAACATACCAAGGGACATAACCATCTAATCGTATAAACATACCAAGGGACATAACTATCTAATCGCATGAACATACCAAGGGACATAACCATCTAATCGTATAAACATACCAAGAGACATAACCATCTAATCGTATAAACATACCAAGGGACATAACCATCTAATCGTATAAACATACCAAAGGACATAACAATCTAATCGCATAAACATACCAAGGGACATAACCATCTAATCGCATGAACATACCAAGGGACATAACCATCTAATCGTATAGACATACCAAGGGACATAACCATCTAATCGTATAAACATACCAAGGGACATAACCATCTAATCGCATAAACATACCAAGGGGCATAACCATCTAATCGTATAAACATACCAAAGGACATAACCATCTAATCGCATAAACATACCAAGGGACATAACTATCTAATCGCATGAACATACCAAGGGACATAACCATCTAATCGCATAGACATACCAAGGGACATAACCATCTAATCGCATGACCATACCAAGGGACATAACCATCTAATCGTATAAACATACCAAGGGACATAACCATCTAATCGCATGACCATACCAAGGGACATTACCATCTAATCGCATAAACATACCAAGGGACATAACCATCTAATCGTATAAACATACCAAGGGACATAACCATCTAATCGTATAGACATACCAAGGGACATAACCATCTAATCGTATAAACATACCAAGGGACATAACCATCTAATCGTATAAACATACCAAGGGACATAACTATCTAATCGCATGAACATACCAAGGGACATAACCATCTAATCGTATAAACATACCAAGGTACATAACCATCTAATCGTATAAACATACCAAGGTACATACCCATCTAATCGTATAAACATACCAAAGGACATAACCATCTAATCGCATAAACATACCAAGGGACATGACTATCTAATCGCATGACCATACCAAGGGACATAACCATCTAATCGTATAGACATACCAAGGGACATAACCATCTAATCGTATAAACATACCAATGGACATAACCATCTAATCGTATAAACATACCAAGGGACATAACCATCTATTCGTATAAACATACCAAGGGACATTACCATTTAATCGCATAAACATGCCAAGGGACATAACCATCTAATCGTATAAACATGCCAAGGGACATAACCATCTAATCGTATAAACATACCAAGGAACATAACCATCTAATCGTATAAACATACCAAGGGACATAACCATCTATTCGTATAAACATACCAAGGGACATTACCATTTAATCGCATAAACATGCCAAGGGACATAACCATCTAATCGTATAAACATACCAAGGAACATAACCATCTAATCGTATATACATACCTTTGATAACAACAGACACCAATCATTGTAGAGATTGCGATTCCAGAAATGAAACCAACAGCATACGCTGAAATTATGAATACGTGGCAATAAAGAAATGATTGTTTTAAGTCATGTAATTGTATGAAGTTGAAATCTATTTAGCAACCTTATCAACCATATTGGTACTGAAAATTTAAACAATGTTCAAGATAAAGAGGTTTTTACGAAAGGGATAAAACATACCGCACTCGTTCTAAAATAAATTAGAAAAGCTGTGGTAATGTCATCTTTAACGCTTTATCTTCTTACTGTAAAACGGCGTGTATCAGTAAAGCGTGTTGGTCTAATACAAAGCGGACATCATTTGGCGTTAAACAACACTCACTCACTCAATCATTTTTGTGATTATAAAAGAGATAAATACTGTTATAGGACTTGTGAGAACATGATTTGATTTAGGTTATCAATTTTGTCGCTAGACAACATTTTTCTTCGTTTTGAGAAATAGTTCGTATTCCAATGGGGATGAATTGTGCCCCTTTCATTGCTGACTTGTTTTTATACTGCTAAGTATCTCAATTCATGGCTAAAAACTTCTAAGCAATCACCGATTAGTATAATTAACAATGATTGTAGATACTTAGACGATATCTCTTAATTGTCTTACGTTTGTAAAACAAATTTATCCCAAGAAACTTACGTTGAACAAGGCTAGGATCAGAATCGACTCGTGTCAAGTTTTGAATTTTTAAACATATATCTTTCTCAAGTTAAATTTGACACATGCGTTTACGACAAAAGATACAATTTTTCTTTTCCTATCGGCAATTAATTTTTTGGGATGGTGACATTCGTTTGACCCCCATCATAGGGCGTTTACATTTGTCAGTTAGTTCATTTTGCACGTATTTGTAATAATGTTTCTGACTGCAATGACTATGGAATCTCGTGACAATGGAAACACTTTAAAACCGTTTTCGTAATTTATTGAAAAATAAAGTGATATCAGGTTATAGAAGCGGTGACTTTATCATCTATACTGGAAAGATGAAACCAAAGTAGAATATTCTTGTCATAATTAAACATGAAGCTGAATTCCATATATACATTACTACCGCATCAATGTTGCAATGATAAGCGTGCTCACATCGAGTGCGATAGACCGTGGGTCTAGCTCCGATCGAGTCAAAACAAAGACAATACAATTAGTATTTGTTGCTTCGTCGCTAAGCACGCACCATTTATGAGTTAGAGGAATAACTGATTGGCTTGGAATCAGGATAATGTTTCCGAGTGGGAGGTGACATGCCTAACCGACCGGACTGTTGCATTAGAATCATTTAGCTAGGAGAAAGTGAGTTTCCGATGAAGAAATAACAAAAACGATAATGTCATATTTAAAATATATGACTAAAAAAGTGTACCAGGAGATAAAACACAATTTCTCTCTTAAATTTTATAGAGAATTTACTGATTGTTTAAAAACCTTTGTTAACAGTAAATAATAATACTTACAAATAATATAATTTGCATACAGTTCTATAAAAGTTAACTCTGCTGTGGACACGGTTGATGTATTTAGACCATCGTTGTCTGTCGTCGTAGGATCCGATAGTGAACTCATCGCATTTGTACAATGTTGTTCCTTGTTTTATACTCGCTTGCTTTGTGTCCCTATAAAATTACTATTGAAAAGAAATACCTTGTTAGCATATTTTATTTTACAAATATATAATGCCATCACAAAACACGGGGAGGGGCAAATTCGTGAATTTAAAAAACAATCTTAATGTATGAAACGTAAAAGTATAAATTGCAGGATTCGAATTATACGATATTCAAATAAGTTTGACATTGAACAATACAAACACAAGCCGTAATTCTGTTCAGACATAATTATTCTGTCTTTGAACATGGTAAATATAAAGTATTGAACAGTTTCAATTTTACAGTTTTGTGTATATTATGTTTTCCCACTATGTATCGTGTACCGGGAATAAAACTGCGATATACCACGAGTGGTATGCAATTGGTATTGAAAACAATAGCCCACGATATATAGTGGGAAATGTAAAAAAAACACGCTGTGCCCTCTGTATAAAGTGTAGCAACAATTTGTAAGATCATAGTTGTTCATTACTTGATCCTTTATTACCACTTTTACCAATAATAAATAAACTACGGTCTTAGACTAATGACAAAAATACTACAATACAAGCTCATGGTATTGTACATAGGTTTAGCTTAATACTACAAGACAAACTCATGGTACATAGGTTTAGCTTAATACTACAAGACAAACTCATGGTACATAGGTTTAACTTAATACTACAAGACAAACTCATGGTACATAGGTTTAGCTTAATACTACAAGACAAGCTCATGGTACATAGGTTTAACTTAATACTACAAGACAAAATCATGGTACATAGGTTTAACTTAATACTACAAGACAAACTCATGGTACATAGGTTTAACTTAATACTACAATACAAACTCATGGTACATAGGTTTAACTTAATACTACAAGACAAACTCATGGTACATAGGTTTAACTTAATACTACAAGACAAACTCATGGTATTGTACATAGGTTTAGCTTAATACTACAAGACAAACTCATGGTATTGTACATTGGTTTAACTTAATACTACAATACAATCTCATGGTATTGTACATAGGTTTAGCTTTATACTACAAGACAAACTCATGGTACATAGGTTTAATTTAATACTACAAGACAAACTCATGGTACATAGGTTTAGCTTAATACTACAATACAAACTCATGGTACATAGGTTTAACTTAATACTACAATACAAACACATGGTACATAGGTTTAACTTAATACTACAAGACAAACTCATGGTATTGTACATAGGTTTAACTTAATACTACAAGACAAACTCATGGTACATAGGTTTAACTTAATACTACAAGACAAACTCATGGTACATAGGTTTAACTTAATACTACAAGACAAGCTCATGGTACATAGGTTTAACTTAATACTACAAGACAAACTCATGGTACATAGGTTTAACTTAATACTACAAGACAAACTCATGGTACATAGGTTTAACTTAATACTACAAGACAAACTCATGGTACATAGGTTTAACTTAATACTACAAGACAAGCTCATGGTACATAGGTTTAACTTAATACTACAAGACAAACTCATGGTACATAGGCTTAGCTTAATACTACAATACAAACTCATGGTACATAGGTTTAACTTAATACTACAATACAAACACATGGTACATAGGTTTAACTTAATACTACAAGACAAACTCATGGTATTGTACATAGGTTTAACTTAATACTACAAGACAAACTCATGGTACATAGGTTTAACTTAATACTACAAGACAAACTCATGGTACATAGGTTTAACTTAATACTACAAGACAAGCACATGGTACATAGGTTTAACTTAATACTACAAGACAAACTCATGGTACATAGGTTTAACTTAATACTACAAGACAAACTCATGGTACATAGGTTTAACTTAATACTACAAGACAAACTCATGGTACATAGGTTTAACTTAATACTACAACACAAGCTCATGGTACATAGGTTTAACTTAATACTACAAGACAAACTCATGGTACATAGGTTTAGCTTAATACTACAAGACAAACTCATGGTACATAGGTTTAACTTAATACTACAAGACAAACTCATGGTACATAGGTTTAACTTAATACTACAAGACAAACTCATGGTACATAGGTTTAACTTAATACTACAAGACAAACTCATGGTACATAGGTTTAACTTAATACTACAAGACAAGCTCATGGTGTTGTACATAGGTTTAACTTAATACTACAAGACAAACTCATGGTACATAGGTTTAACTTAATACTACAAGACAAACTCATGGTATTGTACATAGGTTTAACTTAATAGAGACCAAGACCTGGTGAGTAGAATACATTTTCTCAGATTTTCTGGATACTAAACCATTATTTGAAATTTGAACTAATAAATAAACCTACAGAATAAAAACATCATTTCGAATATCACTTGATTAATATTTTCAAGAAAGGTTTTCTTTTGAAAAACAAGGAAAATTGGGAGGGGGTTTAAGCCAATGACAGGTTCACAATAGGGAAACAATATTTACATAGTTTACATGGTTGTTATAAATAAAAGAATAAATCAATACTTACCAATCTGTGTTATTACATGAAGGCCATTACATTTCAATGAAATTCAAGTTTATTATTTTTTTTCTCATTTGGAAAATTATACAACTGTGATTAAAACCAGGAAATACAAATTATTATACCAGTCTGTATCATACACAGGAAATATTTCAAAAGTAGAATGTTTTAAATTTTTTTTTATTAAAATGTGATATGTAAGGAAGTAAATATACAGTTGGATCCTGTAACCTCGGTGTATGTTCTCTGTAACTATGTTGTTAGTTTATGAGAATAAAGTTCATTCATTCACAGATGAGAAAAAACAACAAATAATACGGCTTATAGTTAAAAAACCCCATTCCATTGACCTGTAGCTCGTTATTATTCAATCCTTTCGACAAACAATAACCTCCGACTTTATATAGATAAAAGATATAAGATAACTGTTTAAATATCATATAAGATAATATTGAAAACGATTGTTCCTGTTGTTTTTCAGTAAATTTTGGCAATTGTTGTTTGACTTTCTGACATTGAAGGATAAACACTATACTAGTATATACGTTTTTGTCTAAAAATATTTTGCCAATAGTGATACTGATTAGTGTCGATCCATCGTTCCATTCAAAATTAATAATATCGTAGGAAAGTGTAAACATCTGACGGCCTAAGTTAAAAATCAACCTATGGAAGAACAAATTCCAGCTTAGAAGTGGTCGGAGATGTATATGAGGTTATTTATCAGAACATTTCAAAAGTAAAATCATATATATGCTTATATATATGCTTACCCTTCGCGATCACCTGAGTTCATCCCCGGATTTTTGGTGGGGTACGTGTTGCTCATCTTTTTTTGTGTGTGTTGTCCTATTATGTGTCTTTACGTTCTGAGTTCCGTATTGTGATGTCCGTTACGAATTCCGCATAAAAACGATGTTCGGTTCGTCTTTGTCTACAGGTTGCTTGTAGGAGGGCGCATGTCTTATTTGCGTTATCAGTGTTTGTTTGTTTGTCCAACACATAATGTGTTGTGTTGTTGTTTTAGTATGGTGATGTCCAACACATATTGTGTTGTGTTATTGTTTTAGTATGGTGATGTCCAGCACATATTGTGTTGTGTTGTTGTTTTAGTATGGTGATGTCCAACACATATTGTGTTGTGTTGTTGTTTTAGTATGGTGATGTCCAACACATATTGTGTTGTGTTATTGTTTTAGTATGTGATGTCCAGCACATATTGTGTTGTGTTGTTGTTTTAGTATGGTGATGTCTAACACATATTGTGTTGTGTTGTTGTTTTAGTATGGTGATGTCCAACACATATTGTGTTGTGTTGTTGTTTTAGTATGGTGATGTCCAACACATATTGTATTGTGTTGATGTTTTAGTATGTGATGTCCAGCACATATTGTGTTGTGTTGTTGTTTTAGTATGGTGATGTCTAACACATATTGTATTGTGTTGTTGTTTTAGTATGGTGATGTCCAACACATATTGTGTTGTGTTGTTGTTTTAGTATGGTGATGTCCAACACATATTGTATTGTGTTGATGTTTTAGTATGGTGATGTCTAACACATATTGTGTTGTGTTATTGTTTTAGTATGGTGATGTCTAACACATATTGTGTGGTGTTATTGTTTTAGTATGGTGATGTCCAACACATATTGTATTGTGTTGATGTTTTAGTATGTGATGTCCAGCACATATTGTGTGGTGTTGTTGTTTTAGTATGGTGATGTCTAACACATATTGTGTTGTGTTATTGTTTTAGTATGGTGATGTCCAACGCATATTGTGTTGTGTTATTGTTTTAGTATGGTGATGTCCAACACATAGTGCGTTGTGTTGTTGTTTTAGTATGGTGATATCCAACACATACTGTGTTGTGTTGTTGTTTGAGCATGGTGATGTCCAACACATATTGTGTTGTGTTTTTGTTTTGCTTTTCTTAGTCTTGTGTCCCCTAGGTTACCAGTTTCTCTGGGTTGTTTTTGTTTTGTTTTTCTTGGTCTTGTGTTACCAGTTTTTCTGGGTTGTTATTGTTTTGTTTTTCTTGGTCTTGTGTCTAATATTTATTTTATGTTATCAAGAACAACGGGTGCTACTAGTGGAGAGGTAATTGTTTACCCCCCGGAGTACGCTTAACAACGGGTGCTACTAGTGGAGAGGTAATTGTTTACCCTCCGGAGAACGCTTAACAATGGGTGCTACTAGTGGAGAGGTAATTGTTTACCCTCCGGTGAACGTTTAAAAACGGGTGCTACTAGTGGAGAGGTAATTGTTTACCCTCCGGAGAACGTTTAAAAACGGGTGCTACCAGTGGAGAGGTAATTGTTTACCCTCAAGAGTACGCTTAACAACGGGTGCTACTAGTGGAGAGGTAATTGTTTACCCTCCGGAGAACGCTTAAAAACGGGTGCTACTAGTGGAGAGGTAATTGTTTACCCTCCGGAGAACGTTTTCGATGTACGGCTTCTATTACCCCTTTTGTATCTTCAAAGTATTAAATTATACATCCATGCCTTTAACTGTCCCGGTCTTGTTTAACCAATGATAAAATATTGACAAGATAATTTACTCTCTTTTGTAAGGATATCCACTAGGAATTCTACTGTGATTAATCTTAGTTTTTTACTTCACATTTTCGTCGTGTTAGGTACATTTGCCCAGATGTATATTTTACAATTTTGAAAACGTCTTTTTTCAGTCTAAGCTGCTGAAGAAACACTACATGTGGCTATAAAAATCAAAACTACATTTAATGGAATAAAATGACCATTCTTAAGTCTATGCTGATAACAAACTTATGCCCAGTCCGCCTCCTTGGTGTAATAGTTCGCCTGCTTGTGTCGAGTCTGGTAGATAGTGGTTTAAAGTCCTGGTTGGGTTGAGGCAAATATTATGAAATTGGTATATGCTCCTTCTCCTCTAGACCTCTAGACACGCAACATTAAGGAGTAACAGCACATATTGGTTAAAGTCAAGATAACGTGCTTGAGTGGACTGTTGTTTGAATAAGCGTGATGGTACGATACAAATCAAACTGAATATGTTGGTGTAGTACAAAACAGACTTTATCATCATTTCATCATAGACTAACTTGTTCTCACCATGATATAGCTGAAAGGTTGCACACCTGGCTTTTAACATTCACGACTCAACCAATCAAATTAATGCTACTTACTAGCGATAAAATATGTTTAATTCAGACTTGTATTTTCAATAAATTTTGAAATAGTTCTCTCCCTTTTGACGATTTATATCATTGTTTTCAGATTAGGTTCCTTGTCGTGTGCTGTTTTCCAGCATTGAATGCTTAGATACAGAATGTTCAGTAACTTTTGAATGGATGTCGAATGTTAAGACGTCTAATTTACTTGATGTAATGCTTTTCAACTCCTTTGTTTGTGTAACTTGTCTACATTCAGAATATTGTATCGACTGAATCAATGTTTTCCGCTACATAACCATATGGCATACATAGTAAGACTACATGTACCATATATAAACAAACGTTCAAACAGTTGATCTGAATGTAAAGTTTTACCATTAATGATTTGCATTGCTCCCCTCTGACATTGTGGAAAATGCTCAAAATTTTACAAACAATAAAATCGTGTTTGCTACTTTTTTTTTTATTGAATCTCCAATATATTCTATAATTTCTGAATTTCCTATTCAAGGAGAGAGCAAAGTAAATAAATAATAAGATGAAATGTTAAAATCGTTAATTTATTTGATTTTTTCTGTATATTATATGTACAGTAACAAGTTGATGAAATATTTTAATTCATGTGACAACACAAGAGAAATATCATAAAGATTTACATCATACTGGTCGAGGACCAATTTTCCCCATTTCTTAATTGTTTTTGTAAACTATTTCTATAAATGCCCAGTTTTTAAAAATATTACCCTTAAGCTAATCTTCAATGGAAATATTTTAATTTTTTCTGCGCACACGCATATCAGGAACCCTTTGGTAAAGTTGCTGATTTCTGGCACATAATCAGCAGGGAACTATGCCAATTATCACCATCTTAGTAGAAATGAAAAATGAGGTCTAGATCAGCAGTGAAATTAAAGAAAATGGTCACAAAGCAAAACCTTATGGTGTCATTATTGTTCAGCGATCTTTAGTACACACATTTGCTATTTTGTCCTTTCAAAGGAGACAAAAATGCAGAGAGGCCCATTCTGACAAAAACGAAAATAATTAAATAGAGCAACCATGAATCAAACTTGATGACTTGTGTGCATTGAGGATACAGGTTTTAAATTATTGACAATATTTGGAAAATATGATTATGGAATATTTCTCAGGTGTCAAGGTATTGCTTTACCTTCAAAATGTCCATTTTTTATTTTTAGATTTGATGTCCACGTGACTCCAATGGTCTTTATATATAGTCGATTGTTTCATTGGATTTTATTGGATTTCTTTGGAATATGCAAAGATCAACTTGCCACAGTTGTCTTCTTCCAAAATTGGTTCCTAAATTCATGTGCGCTCTTGCGTGAAGTGCAATTTGGTGATAATTGGTCTTCGACCAGTACCACATAGAAAAACTAATACATGTGTATATAAGTTAAGGAAAATGAAATAAAATCACGACATTATTGATGACGACATTAGGTCTAGGTGTACAGTTTTGTATCTGAATAATCTAGTGCAAATCTATGTTTTAAACTACCATGCCCAAACCGTTCCTATTTCAGCTTCACTATATTTATACACGAATATTTATTACTGGAATGTACAATATGAATATCTGCATACGCCTTTACCCATAGAGTGTCATTAATACTTAATTCTAGAGCCCCGGATGCAGATCCCGTGTGATAGTCATTATCATTGGCATTATTTGACTCAACCACAGTAGTGATAACTTCGATGTTTTTCATCAGCTGGTATTGGATTCTTGTACCGGAAGTGGTGATGTGTGCAGTGAACAAATAAAGCCCGTATGTTTCAGCAGACCACCTTCCTGTTTGTTCGAAAAGGTGCATGTTGTCGGTACTGATACCTTGTCCTCTGATGTTGGAAAAAGTTATAATCCTTCCATCATGATAATTTCCTCCAACTGCACAGGCAGACAGAGAAACTGTAAAGATATATTCAACCATTATGAAATATATATACGCATACTTGACGGATTCACCTCATAATAATGTTTGTTTAGAGTGTCATGTTTTGTCATTACTAGTCCTAGTAATGTTTGTTATGAATGTGCAAAGACGCGTTTTTTTCCGGTTGTTGACTGATTTTGTCTGTTTATATAATTATGAGTTTTGACTTTCCCTTTGTAAGATTGTTCGGAGTTCGGTAATTTTGTTATTGCCCTTATTTGTCAATTCTAGTCTTAGTAATGTTTGTTATCAATGTCCAAAAAGATAGTTAGTCATTACTAGCCATAGTAATGTTTGTTTTCAATGTGCAAAGACGCGTTTGGTCATTTCTAGTCTTAGTAATGTTTGTTATGAATGTGCAAAGACGCGTTTTGTCATTTCTAGTCTTAGTAATGTTTTCTATCAATGTGCAATGACATGCTTTATCATTTCTAGCCATTGTAAATTGTGCTAGCATTAACTGATTGCTATATACTCACGTCGTTTAATAGTTTATCCCCTTCCTAATGTATAATTTCATTCACTGAAATAGATCTGTGTTGTACTTTTTTTTTATTACAGAATACACACATTAATCATTAACACTGGAATTAAAACTGGGAATAAACAACAAAAATGTACCCTATTATTTGTATTGTTAAGATAACTATTTTATGATGAAAATGTTCAACCAGATGTTCATTATTAGACATTATACATTATACATTTCTTTTCGTAGCGCGACATTTTATGAACCATGGAAGTATAGAATAATATTATTGGGGATAGACATTACATTTTCAAATTCCAACATGTATACAAATGTTCATAAACCTACATAAACTTACCATGCTTGTTACTTGTTGCTAATTGGTGTTCCTCAATGGTCTGTTTCAACACGATATTATTTGTGAGTGTTTTCAGTTTATGAATATCATCTAACAAACTCTGTGTACTCATGTTATAGGACTCAGCAATGTTATCAATTTCAGTTCGTAGTTTATATTCCACATTAGACACATCTTGAGTAACATTAGCCAATGAATGATTCATAGATTCAGTCAATGCGTCAAGTTTGTCTTCAAGATGAATTTTTAAACTATCCGTCTTCTGCTCAACATTCCTAGTTTTATTATACAATGCAATGGCGTCAGCTGTATGAATATCTTCTTTGTGCAACAATGTCAGAACATTTGCTCGAGTGTCCTTCAACTCCTTCTGTAGACGATCATTTTGACTGATGCAAGTTTTACAACTGTTATTTTGAATATCATCAAACATGGAGGACAGATCAATTTCTAGAGCCGTCACGTTATGTTCCAGTAATGTTTGTTTATATTCCATAACTCTATATTCTTTTTCCAAAAGATCGCATTCGCTGCACGAACAACTATTTGTCTCATTATTGACATGATCCGTCCCTACTGATAGCGAGTTGGAATGTTCCAGTTGTTTTACTTTGTCTTCCGTTTCATTTAATGCCTGTTGTAATTGGTTCACAATTTGTATGAGTTGTCGTTGCTGATCTTCAAGCTGTTGTCTTGAATGTCGTTCTTCCGATAAAGCCCCTAGTAAGACGTAATAATGTGTGTCTGTCAGCATGAATCCGCCATCTTGCCTAGCTGGAGTTGTGGCATCGAGGAGAAAAGATGCACACAATGATATGTAAAACACTATACATAGTCCTATGCATGAAAGACCCATTTTATATTTATAACAATTATGAAGGGATGCTTTCCAGTCGAGAGTATCTTTGTCAACAGATTATTTAATTTGATAAAACGCTAAATGGGTAATGCAAGATAAAATGTGATTTAATAGGTCTTTGTAAGCTTGTTATCATATAAGTAAATAGTTACGTACAAATGTAATACATGTATATTTAACCTTTGTTAAAAAGTACAAAATTTGCAATGTTGCCCGCAATATACAAACGATCATATGAGATATTATATAAACGTTATAGAATATCGAAGGGGCAATCAAAATAGGAAAATCCAGAGAAATCGACACCAAGGGGCACGCAAAACGCAGACAAACAAAGCAAAAACACAGCACAATATGTGATGGATACCACTATGCGCAAACAAACACAAATAACGTAAATAAGACATGACAATACAAGCAACTTTAGGTAAAGACCAATCGAACATAAGATTTATGCGGAAATCGTACCAGACATCCAAGCTCAGAAAGTAAAGACACACAATAGGACAACGTACCAGACATCCAAGCTCAGAAAGTAAAGACACACAATAGGACAACGTACCAGACATCCAAGCTCAGAAAGTAAAGACACACAATAGGACAACGTACCAGACATCCAAGCTCAGAAAGTAAAGACACACAATAGGACAACGTACCAGATATCCAAGCTCAGAAAGTAAAGACACACAATAGGCCAACGTACCAGACATCCAAGCTCAGAAAGTAAAGACACACAATAGGACAACGTACCAGATATCCAAGCTCAGAAAGTAAGGACACACAATAGGACAACGTACCAGATATCCAAGCTCAGAAAGTAAAGACACACAATAGGACAACGTACCAGATATCCAAGCTCAGAAAGTAAAGACACACAATAGGACAACGTACCAGACATCCAAGCTCAGAAAGTAAAGACACACAATAGGACAACGTACCAGCCATCCAAGCTCAGAAAGTAAAGACACACAATAGGACAACGTACCAAATATCCAAGCTCAGAAAGTAAAGACACACAATAGGACAACGTACCAGATATCCAAGCTCAGAAAGTAAAGACACACAATAGGACAACGTACCAGATATCCAAGCTCAGAAAGTAAAAACACACAATAGGACAACGTACCAGACATCCAAGCTCAGAAAGTAGAGACACACAATAGGACAACGTACCAGACATTCAAGCTCAGAAAGTAAAGACACACAATAGGACAACGTACCAGACATCCAAGCTCAGAAAGTAAAGACACACAATAGGACAACGTACCAGACATCCAAGCTCAGAAAGTAAAGACACACAATATGACAACGTACCAGATATCCAAGCTCAGAAAGTTAAAACACACAATAGGACAACGTACCAGATATCCAAGCTCCGAAAGTAAAGACACACAATAGGGCAACGTACCAGACATCCAAGCTCAGAAAGTAAAGACACACAATAGGACAACGTACCAGACATCCAAGTTCAGAAAGTAAAGACACACAATAGGACAACGTACCAGATATCCAAGCTCAGAAAGTAAAGACACACAATAGGACAACGTACCAGATATCCAAGCTCAGAAAGTAAAGACACACAATAGGACAACGTACCAGATATCCAAGCTCAGAAAGTAAAAACACACAATAGGACAACGTACCAGACATCCAAGCTCAGAAAGTAGAGACACACAATAGGACAACGTACCAGACATTCAAGCTCAGAAAGTAAAGACACACAATAGGACAACGTACCAGACATCCAAGCTCAGAAAGTAAAGACACACAATAGGACAACGTACCAGACATCCAAGCTCAGAAAGTAAAGACACACAATATGACAACGTACCAGATATCCAAGCTCAGAAAGTTAAAACACACAATAGGACAACGTACCAGATATCCAAGCTCAGAAAGTAAAGACACACAATAGGGCAACGTACCAGACATCCAAGCTCAGAAAGTAAAGACACACAATAGGACAACGTACCAGACATCCAAGTTCAGAAAGTAAAGACACACAATAGGACAACGTACCAGATATCCAAGCTCAGAAAGTAAAGACACACAATAGGACAACGTACCAAACATCCAAGCTCAGAAAGTAAAGACACACAATAGGACAATGTACCAGACATCCAAACTCAGAAAGTAAAGACACACAATAGGACAACGTACCAGACATCCAAGCTCAGAAAGTAAAGACACACAATAGGACAACGTACCAAACATCCAAGCTCAGAAAGTAAAGACACACAATAGGACAACGTACCAGACATCCAAGCTCAGAAAGTAAGGACACACAATAGGACAACGTACCAGATATCCAAGCTCAGAAAATAAAGACACACAATAGGACAACGTACCAGACATCCAAGCTCAGAAAGTAAAGACACACAATAGGACAACGTACCAGACATCCAAGCTCAGAAAGTAAAGACACACAATAGGACAACGTACCAGACATCCAAGCTCAGAAAGTAAAGACACACAATAGGACAACGTACCAGACATCTAAGCTCAGAAAGTAAAGACACACAATAGGACAACACAAGAAACTAAAACAATGAGCAACACGGACCCCATCAAAAAGAATCGGGGGTGAACTCAGGTGCAGCGAAAGGTAAGCAGTTCCTGCTTCGTATAAAACACCCACCGTGTTACGCATATATACAGTCAAGTCCGGTATAAAATCTTCTCTGTGACTGCTGGGTCAAATTGGAATGAATTTTGCATGATTGGTCCTTTGGTAGACGTCATTCAAATTTACGATGTTGAGCTGGTCCGATATTAAACATGGCCACCAGAGCCTATAATGCAATTTGATTGGACGAGTCTCAAAGCTCTATTGTTAAAGAAACTCATCGGCATGAATTATCCTAGGGTGATTAATTGTGACGTGTCATCGAAAAACTCGGATGGCCGCCACCGGGAAAGGGAATAAAAATACGAACTTTAAAAAAAAAGATACAAATTGTACATGAATGATAATTGGATGATCTTTACAAAGTTGACATTTGTACAGTACATAATTTTGAGAAAAGAACATTATGGGAAAATATTTTAAAAGCTAGCTATTTGCTTGGAACCACTGAAAAAAGAAAATTTGATTTGAAAGTTCCTTGGAAGAACACTATGTAAGAGTTAATAAATATTTTCTTGGAAACCACAAATACGATTGAACACGAACATAAATGATTATTGAATGGTCCCTTACACACTCCACTTATCTGTGTGAATGGGAATTCAAGATATAGTAGAGTAGATGATGACTGAAAAGATGCATGAATTCGGAGTTTAATGTACCGAAATAACATATGGATAAAACTATGCTCATTCGATAGAAAAATGTCTATATTTTCAAATTAAGTGGGTCGTAAAAAAATCGTAAGACAACTTTTCTTGGAAATTTTGGTTTTCCGAAAGTACCCAGCTGATACATAGTTGACAAGGTGAAAATAAAATTTCATATCTATAACACGTGATCGTTTATCGATAAAAAAGATATATTACACAATTAAACAGACATTTAATTGTATCAATAGATGAAAAAGAACAGTTAATTCTCGTCTGATTTAATATAACTAGCCTCTCAAAATACCCCTTATTTTGGTGGAAAATAAGACAAGTTTTCTCTTTTAGCAAATTTATTTTGTGTGTTCCGTACATTTTTAGTATTGATAAAGTAACGTTACATTAGTCCAAAAATTCATGCCAAATTTCATGTCATAGATACTTGCAGATACGCAGAAAAATGCTATTTTTAGTTTGTTTCCTCTCTCATTTAATGCATTTTATACGCGGAAATTTGAAACGCCGTTTCCGATTCTATAAATATAGTTCGACTGATCTTCGAGTCATTAAATAGCACGTTGTCTTCTTTGAATGAAATGGCTTAGTTTCTGATTTATTTCATTGTTAAGTGTTCGGCTTTTCGCACACTGTTTACGGAGGTTTTTAGACTTCACTTGGCGTTGTTTTTGTCGTTTGTTTGTCGATAATTAGTGTATTTGGTTGATTAGTAATTAGGTTATTGTAGTACCAGAATTTTTTTTTTTTTTTTTTTTTTTTTTTTTCATAATACTTTATTGTTTGACTCGCCTGTTAACAAAACACCTTAGATGCCCAGGTAAGCAAAAATAATCTAAGGTTCCCTGTTTTACAATAGATCTCTTATCCAGTGTTAATAAGAGATTTATTAGAGTCCACATGATCCCATTTCAAAAATACAACTAAATTTATCAATAATAAAATCAACATGTAAGTCAATCTATATCGGCATTTTATGATAGCTTCAACATAATTTTTTATAACATTTACATACATGCATTGTACTCATATATTATAACTACTTACTAATCACTGATAGAATTGTCAATATTTTGGCTTTATCTATTGTATCATTACAATTGGCCGTTAGCAAAATTTTTAGTTCAGATTTTAAAGTCTGTTTCCATATATTACAAAGTACCTTTTGATTGATATGAATTTTGTCATATTTAACTTTGTTTCTTGCCTTCCAAATAGACCACTTAGATATACAAATTAATGTATTTAATAGAAGTTCATGTTTACCCCCCATATTGAACCCAAACATCATATTTTTCTCATTTAAGTTAACAGTTCCCACATTTAAAGTGTTTATTAAAATTGTGATGTTTGATATGAATCGGTTAGATATAATGCATTTAAAAAAACAAATGTTGAAGATCTTCTTGAATGTTGAATGTAGTACCAGAATTTAACCGGACAGACACGTTCATATTCCGTATGATGGCATCGTTCGGTAGTCCTTTGAAACTTTCTCCTTCTAGTCCAAAAAGGAGAAAAGAAACGTTGAACTGGGAGCAATGCATTATATGTCAATGTTCCAATGCAGAACCTGTGATTTGTAGGCAAAGATAGTTTTGTAAGATCGATGGAAATTAGAAGAGATGAGATGTATTCTTGTATTTTACAGGAAATGTCCACACTAGACAATTTTATATCACGTAAAATTAAAGTTGTTTACCACCGTAATTGCTATAGAAAATATACAAGTAAACAAAACTGCAGTGTTTTCAAAACAGATCAGATAAATTTTTACAAGTACTGAACAAGTTTCAACTATGTCACAAACAAGTGTTGTAACACGCTCCCAGTACGAGCCCATTCAGTGGGTTTTTTGTTTCATTTGTTAAAATAAAACATTCAAGAAAGATTTTAAAGTACATAAAATTGCATCCGGTGAGCGTGTGAACAAGTTGATGGAGTGCACATTGAGTCAAAATGATGATAGACTGGTTCGCGTGTTGAATTGTGACGATTTTGTTCTGAAAGGAGTTTATCACAACGGGTGCATGACTAAATATCTGTTAAAGAGTTCCCCGAAAAACGAACAGAAACAGGATTCTGATCTTTCTAGAAACGAAATCGCCTTCCAGAATTTAATTCATGAAATCAACGATGATTTAGTCGTTCACAAAAAGGTTTTTCGGATGACACAATTACTTGAAAAATACAAAGCATATCTACCCGCAGACACAGGTACCTACTCATCTGCCAAGTTACAAGACAGGCTAGTTAAACATTATGCTGGTTCTATAGTTATGCATACTCAGCGGGGCCAAGGAATGTCAAATCTTGTCTTCAGTGACAAGCTTTCCTTAGGCGATGCTATTGCCGCGGCAGGTAAATACAAGTCAAAATTTAAAGCCTCTGAGTTGGAAAATGATTTTCAAGTTGATGTTGAAAGTATTTCTGATGAAAATATTTTACACTCTGCTGTAGGTATCTTAAGACGTGATATTGAGAAGCTGAAAATCTCAGTTGAAGACTATCCAAAAAGCCAAACTACGAGCAGATTACTCTAATCTCAATAAAGTCAGAGTTCGACTTGCAACAAAAAAAGAAGCAAGCCTGGCCAAGTTTCCACCATGCGAAGCGACATTCCATCAGCATGTACTAAGAGCATCTTTGCAGACCTATATCTGGAAATGCTCACAAAAAGCGCAGTCCCCTGTTAGGTCTCCTTTAATGTTCGGATGGGAAGACAAGGGTGGTCTGGTACCTGTCTTCTTCCGGGGACAAATGTCATCAGACTTCCTGCAGGATCTCGTGTGCAGTTGCAAAGGCAAATCAATTTGTTCCAGTAGCTGTGTTTGTTTGAACAGATTCTGTCGTGCACAGATCTTTGTCCCTGTTATGGTAGCGACATGTGTAAAAATGTCATAACAAAGAATGTTACCTTACTGTAAGACGATGGTCATGATGTCTGAAATTTAGTAGATTCTTACAAGGCTTTGTTGTTGTGGACAAAATTATCTGCCATGTAATGTCGTGACAAATCCACAATAGTCATTTTGTAGTTAGATAGCGATGTTGTTATGTCGTTTGATTTGAACCAGGATAGTCCTATTTATACTGACTAATATAAATGTGTTGCTATTGACTTATATGCTTATTTTGGTGTTTTATGACCTCGTTAGGTTATACAGCATTCGTTGTAATGAACGCGGAGCAAAAACATTGATTAAGAATATTTTTACTACACAGTCATATCAGTGACAGGAACAAGAACAATTATGTTTATGTACTAGTGAAAGACGCCCACCCCCCTTTTTCTATACGCCAGAGAATTTTTAATTTGTGAAATAGAAGTTAAATTTCGTTGTAAAAAATAGTATCAATGTTATCATCAACTAATTAAAACACATTCAGGTCAAGACGTTTCCATACAAAGGTCAAGGTCAGGTCCCTATTGGCGACATTAAAAATGTGAAGGAAACTGACTATGTCATCAAAACCTACAAAAATACACATTGTTTTCACAACTAAACCTTAAAGTCTATATGAAAGACTTAATAGTGTATACCAAATTTTGCAAAAACGATAATTTCATCCCTTTGTGGGAACTGAATTCAAGGGGAGCAACCCAAAAGTTATAACTCATATATTTTCTTAAAATTTTGGGTAGAACGATTATCTCCCTTTTTAAGGAAATGCAACCAGTTCCCGTTTTTACGACCCGACTATCTGGATAGAGTATGAATTCTTCTTTCCAATGATATATAATTTAGGTATATGTTCGGTGGGTACATTAAAGTCAAAAATATCGTTCCCCGTCTACCACACTAATAGCCATTGCCGCTGGACAAAGCTTAAATGGATATTGTCTACCAGCTGCGTAATTTTTTCATACCCAAAATTATTGTCGATTTCCGTACTGACCTTCATAAAATGAAGATTAACACCGAGTTATGTTGCAAAAGATACGATTTTTTGACAAAAAAGACCCAAAACTATCGTTATCAGAATTATTGTCTGGATGACAATATTCAAATCTATTCATATGGCCTTCAATGTGAACACGTTTTGAGCATGCGCACTGTTTAGAAACAATAAACAACATGCGGTTCTTGGGCAAAAGAGAAACTGTCAACGCGTGGAAGAAAGCGGACTTTGACGGATTCAGAGATAAAGAGGAATAGAAGTGAAGTATCTTCCAAATGGAACAAATGCATGATATATGTAGGGGATCAGTTGGACCGTTGCCGTTGGATGGAGCGAACTCAAGGAAGTGCTTGATTATTGTTGATAGGTAAGCCGAGCATGTTGCCTTCTTTTCTCAATCGTTTTTCATATTTTATGAATTTATGATGATGCCTATGATCATTTTCGGTAGATATTAATCAATATATGTAATTTTGCACCTGGCAACAGCAAATTATTGTCAATGAGTAGCATAAAACCAGGGGCGGATCCAGAGACTCTGTTGACGCGGTGGGGGGGGGGGGGGGGGGGGCTCAGTTATGGAACAATATTTTCAATAATTGATGGAACCAACTGTAGTCCCAGAGCGGTTCTGGCGTGTAGGTCGGTAAACCTTGTTTTCATTTCATTTAGCGTACAGTGGAGAAAAGGTACAGTTATTGACTTCCTAAAGTAGTCTTCCGGACTCTGCTTCAACATTATCTCTCATTATTTGTCTCCCGCATATTATAGGTTTTTTAACCTCTATGTCTAGCGGTTCACATATTTTAGCACTCCTCTCAATTGAATTGTTCAACATTTGCTCTGCAGCTTAGTGAGCTCTGAATTAAATTTACGCTTTTTAAGAGTCTGCCTATGTCAAGTGATCTCTCTTGTAGTAATCTTGTAGAGTACCTTTGTAAGTTGGAATAACTTGTGTCCGATCCAAATGTTATATAGTTAACAATAAAATAAGTTTAATCTAAATCTAGTGATCTGCTGAGCCCTTTCTTAAAAGCCAGGCATATTTTGAACAATAACAATGGTTACGACAAAATCAAAGTTGCAAATGGAATTCAACAAAGAAGTTACATCAGCTTCTTCTGGTCTGGTGTATGTGTGTTTTGGCAGCTTTGTAAAGTGGTCAAGCCCCCCCCCCCCCCTAAAATTGGAAAAAATATGAATTTTTGGCGTAAAATCGTGATTTTTCACACGAAATACCCCAAAAATTTTCGCAATTTTTTTAAGTGCGCCCCCCCCCCCTAACTTGAAATCCTGGATCCGCCCCTGTCAAGGGTTTGAACAATAGCAGGGAAAACTACAATTTAAGTCTATTTCATTTCTAATTAATTTTAATTATTTTATATCTATTTATATTTTCATTTAGAGTTTAAAATATGCTGTATTCATATATTTTCAAAACAGAAACTCGTGTATTTTTTGTTTGTTTTTTTTTTGTAATACAGCAACATTTCCCTTTAATTTTTTTGTAAAAATAAATAATATTTAAAAAAGAATTTCCTTGAAAGAGCTTCAATTTACAGGTGTTGGTGGTTATACCTATATGAAATTGTGACACTAGACATGTTTATAACGGTTTAAGACAATACCTGATTAATTAGTATTTTGACAATACATTCATACAAACTTCAAATAAACTTGAAAATTTGATTTAGCATAATTACTTATAATTACCTCTTTGAAGATTAATTCAATACAAAGAAAATAATTTCTATTTTCTTTTACTTTCATCACACAGGTCGAAACCATTCGATTAAAAGCCATATCGTGACGTTAACTAGCCTTGAAAAGCGTATGTTAATATATATTACGAATTTAGTTTGTTACACATATTTTCATTGGTTCTTCAACCCTGAATGTCAGCATATATTCGGAAAAGAGACGGGGTATATATTTCAGTCCCCAAAAACGATTAAAACATGGACGACAAAACATTATGCTTCACTGAATCAATGGTATAATACGGAATAAGAAGTGTATTTTTACCAAATTAAATGCTGTTTTTATACTCAAAACGGCTGCATGAACAAAACAATATTACAACAGTTAATTCCGTCACAAATACCTGATCGATTCAGCAAACTCCTATGTTCCACAGCTGTACCATAACAAATAAACAAAACGTTGAGCCTTGAAAACTTTCGACGTCATGAGGCCACACCAAGGTTATATTTACATGTTGTTAACATTTAAATTATTGAAGCTGTTTCGCAAACCCGTTGTTTTGTTATGTGATATATTAATGTTATATTTATAAAGTTTATAAAATTTATTACATATGAAACTGTATTGATTTAGAAATTTAGTACAGTATTTTCCTTCATGAGACACCCTATACATGAAATATGACGTGACACATATTTTGACGTCATTGAAGAATGACGTCAAAGGTACGGAAAAGGACATCTAGAGATACGAAAAATGAAAATAAAAGAGGTAAATTCATTTAATACAGTTAGAAGTTGTATTTAAAAAAAAATGGTTAAATCCGTAATATATCTGTTATTCAGCTATCAGACAGGGTATATAATGTGACATTCCCGGCTAATGATATATATTCCCTTCGGCTGCGCCTCGGGGAATATAGATCCTAAGCCGGGAATGTCACATTATATACCCTGTCTGATAGCTGAATAACATATAATGTGCTTGGGGGGATGGAGGGGGGCTGAAGCCCCCAAAGCCCCCCCCCCCTTGAATCCGCTACTGAAAACGGCCGTATTTGCGAGGTAAACAAACACAAATTTTAAGAGGCCAGCAAAGGGGAAATGGGAGTGCAAAAATGATATCAATGGCTATGCAGTTTATTATTATCAATTTAAAAAAAATATCGAATCAATTCATTTTTAATGCAAGAATTAAAACTGTACATGGCTTAATGAAAACCCTATTAAGTTCTTTTTATTCAAGCAAATTTATTTCTTTGATATACAACATATAATTAGGCTTTTAATTTTATCAAATTTCAACAACTTGGACATGAAACTTAGTTTTGGGAACCAAAAGTATATACCTTACTTTCTGCGAATTATCACTATAATGGAAAATCAGTATGTATTTTTCAAATAAAAGCTTTCTATTTAAAGAAGCTTCATTTCAATTGCACTTTTAGTTTGGATCCTGTAAGTACAATACATAATTATAAACAAGGTTTTGAAGAAATGATATGAATATCCATTGAAATTTTCAAGTTTCAGAACTTTTTTTATATATGAATACAAAATTTTACTGAAAATTTCAGAAATGTCCTAAAATGCATATGTTAGACCATGGCTAAATGAAAATCATTTTCAATTCCTTTATGCAAACAAGTTTATATCTTGGGTACTGGAAATACATTACATAAACAAGGTTAAAAGTACTTTTCAACAAGTTTGAACATAAAACTTTGTTATGGGAGCCAAAATTATATCTTCCTGTCTGTGAATTATCACCATAGTATATATCTTTTATATAAAAAGCTTTCCATTTAAATAAGTGTCATTTCAGTAGCATTTTTAGTTTGGATCCTGTAAGTATGATACATAAACAAGGTTTTTAAAAAATAATATGAAGATCCATAGAAATTTGCAAGTTTCAGAAACTTTTCTATATATGTGACTATAAAATTTTACTGAAATGTCCTGAAATGCATATTTAAGACTATGACTAAATGAAAATCGTTTTCAATTTCCTTATGCAAACCAAGTTTATTTCTTGTCTATTCTAAAAACATTACATTAACTAGTTTTTTACTACATTTCAACAATTTTGGACATAATTTTTAGTTCAGGGAGCCAAAATTATACTTTACTATCTTAGAATTATCAACATAGACATGATAGAGGGAAATCAATATGTATTTTTCATATAAAGGCTTTCTATTTAAAGAATTGTCATTTGAACTGCTTTTTATCCCCTCGCCAACGAAGGGATATAGTAACGCTACCGTCCGTCCGTCCGTCACATCCTTGTGAACACTCTAGAATCAACATCCTTCAATGGATTTGACCAAACTTGGTACATACTTAGTCCTTAAGAGAATTTGAAACCCTATTGATTTTCAAGGTCAAAGGTCAAGGTCACGGTCAAATTTTTACTGTGTAACATCCTTGTGAACACTCTAGAATCAACATCCGTCAATGGATTTTGACCAAACTTGGTACATACTTAGTCCTTAAAAGAATCTGGAACCCTATTGATTTTCAAGGTCGTATGTCAAAGATCAAGGTCACAGGCTCAAATTTTTACCGCATAACATCCTTGTGAACACTAGAATCAACATCCTTCAATGGATTTTTGACAAAACTTGGTACATACTTAGTCCTTAAGATAACCGAAACCCTATTGATTTTCACGGTTATAGCCTCATAGGTCAAAGGTCAAAATTTTACCACATAACATCCTTGTGAACACTCTAGAATCAACATCCTTCAATGGATTTTGACCAAACTTGGTACATACTTAGTCCTTAAGAGAATCTGGAACCCTATTGATTTTCAAAGTCAAAGGTCAAGGTCACCGGGTCAAATTTTTAGGCGAGGGGATACGCCACGCTTTGCCCTTGTTTAGTTTGGATCTTGTAAGTATGATTTATAAACAAGATTTTTAAGAAATAATGTGAAGATCCATAGCAATTTGCATGTTTCACAGTGTGTGAATTTAACAGTAGACCGATGGCCCATGTCTGTGTTAAAATCATGCAGGTTTTTGTAAAATTATCTTAATTTTTTAGGCAAATTACTACAAAAACTGGTAATTTCAGACAAATGTGATTTTGTAGTGATTGATATTTGTACTTTTGATTTAGATATTCTGACCAAGGTATTTCTAGAGTAGAAGAAATGAGCAGCCATCACATTTCAAAGAAACGGATGAAACTGGAGAAATCGAGTTCATTTGTGAACATTTGAGTATGTTCATTTTGTTAAAGATTAGACATATTCTACATTATGTTTATAGGTAACATTGTCAATATTGTTCAACACAGTCACTTGTATAACAGTTTCCTATTAATTATTGTGGCTTGCATAGTGATACTACTAGTAGCTATATTATATAGGGATCATGTTGGCTTCTGCGTCATCGTTACATTTTCATCAATCCACAAGCTGAAATGGTCAGTCCTCCTTAGCTACTTACGGGAATGAAACCAAACTGGGACAGAATTGACGCATGTCTGGCGCACCAAATTTTTTCCTGGAACTTTAATGTAATTTTGTCTCTTTATATTGGGTTGTGTAGATGTGTGCTGGATACATGTACATGTATATAGATTTAATATTTTTTTGAAAAGCTTTTTCGTTATACAGCTGCACATCAGAACCATATAACAAAATTTGTTTCGATATTATACACATACACTGTAATAAACAATTATTTTTTATTCTTACAGTCTCTCAATAGATATTACTGAAGAGGGCAGTGATGTTGGTGATGATTCTGACGATGAAGATTTTGAACCTAGCCTCAACTTCACTCTAAGGTTTGTCATGCTAATTTCATATGTTTCAGTTGTAACTTACATACTTGAAATTTTGTCCTAATAACAGAACCATGCATGATCATATGTCATAGGAGCTTTATTATACCCACCTCTGTCCGTCCGTTCGTCCCAAGATGTTCATAACATTTTTCTCAGTAATTATTTATGGCAGCAATCTGATATTTGATGATAGGCTTCAGAAGGGTCAATCAAAAGTCGCAAACCCGCTGCGTTGTCCATGGTCAAGTCCGGTAGAAGTCCCATCCGATGAAGGGAAAGACATCAACAACAAATGAAGATCAGTTCTGATTTGGGTAACAGACACCCTGTAACCATTGACCAGCTCGTGATGCCTGCCGTAGAACTTCTTGAGGGATGACCACAACCTAAAATCTGTCTACAAATCACTCAAATCCTTCATAAAGTGGACTTGTAATGATATGTTTAGTTGCTCATTCACTATGCATTCGAGATATTCATCTTGAATTGAAAGTTAGGGCTCCATAGATCATAATCTCAATTATATTGTTTTATTCTTGTGAATTACATTGTATGTATTTTTCTACTTCAGGTGGCAGAGAAGTTACAACAAAAAGACAGCTAGATGGTCTGTGCAGCCTGTTAAAGCTGACAAGTCATATTCCTATGTTCCAAGACTATTAAGGGTCATCATTTGTATGAGACTGCAAGATAATGAAGGAATGAATTAACGTGTGCAGTTGGAAGTAGATGATCCCAGAAGAATCTCGGTCCATCTTGCACCAATTCCACAACCTCCAACTCGGGAAAATATTGTAGCATTTCAGAAATCCAGATTTGAAGACCAAGACAAAACAATTAACTATATTGTCACATAAAATAAATTTAGATTGTCACTCTTTGTTTTTCCTGGTCTAACAGAAGTTCTGCACATTTAGAGCAGAAAAGTACCCAAGTCAGATAATGGGCATTACAAATTGTCCAATGCACAATAATGATAGCACTCAGTGTGTTGGTCTAGTTAGTACAAACCAGGACAACTTTTTAGGACCTCACAAGAAACATCTCTGCCAAGTTTGGTTAAATTCTGTTTGGCTGTTCTCAAGAAGAAGATGAAAATGTTGTTTCCCATAGGGTTTCAATGCAAACTTTGACCTCCGCTGGTGGCCATTTTGAATTTTCAAATGGCGCAAACAGTAACAACACATGTTAAAGACATTCATAGGAACATATATACCAGATTTCAATTCAATCCCTTCAGCGGTTCTTGAGAAGAAGTTTCTTGAAAATCGACCAATCAGAATTTTCAATGTCACATGGTGGCCATGTTTTTTGACGAATCTGCACAAAAGTAACAACTCTTGTGTAGGACCTCATAGAAAACATCTCTGCCAAGTTTGGTTTTGAATTATATAAAAGACTGTCAGTCCATTTTAGAAGAAGTTGTCAGTGCTGATAGAACAAAAAATAATAATAAGATGGCAAAACTTTCAAATTAAATTTACAATTCCAACTGACCAACTTGTGAAATTAACAACTCATTAGGGTTGATTTATTTTTTATTTTTGGTGTTTTAACGCCACTTTCAGCAATATTTCAGCTATATCATGGCGACCAGTTTTAGTGGTGGAGGAAGCCAGAGTACCCGGACAACCACCGACCATAGGGAAGCAAGTGGTAAACTTTATCATTAGGGTATATGGGATAAAATACAAAATATTTCATGAACAAGTTTTAATTAAATCGTCTAGGAATGAAACCCTTGTATTGTCCATATAGATCAGGATACTTGTCCCTAATTTTCCAAGTACAACAGCTTGGGATCACACGTCTGACCCCAACTCCAAGTCGGCCATGTGCCCAAATGGTATACTGGCGGTAGGCTGCATACCTATTGGATCTGTTGTAATCCTCGTCATGGGGCATTACTACAAGTTCCTCTCGAAACATTCTAGCAACCCCCAACACTGCCTCATCAAGGACAATCCGATCAAAGTCCTGTAATAAAGACGAGAGATTTAATAAAAACAGAGTAAAGACAGATGGTTATACATTCATCTAGAAAAATGAGCTCTATTTAAAAAAGAAATATAATTCATTATAAGTGAAATAGTTTGCACAAATTCAGTTTAGAGAAATAAAAAAAAGTCTTATTTTGGAAGAAAAGATTTTCTCGTAGGACTTTCTTATGACCACAGTTTTATTTCGTTTTTTTGTTGGTATATGGGAGAACCATTTTGGTCTTGCAATTTCTTTTTATCAAATTTTAATTTTATGTTTTTTTTCCTAAAAAAATATTTTTATTCTGAATCTTGAAGAAACAAATTTGGCTGGACAGGAGAAAAAAATATATTCCGACTTGACATTTTCACAGTATAATCATATACTTGCCATTTTCACAGTACATGTATAATCATATACTTGCCATTTTCACAGTATAATCATATACAAAATTTTGAAGAAAAAAATTATTCCAGCACTTCGCCAATCTAATTAAAATTAGATCTACGCACTTGCTCCCTATTTTAGATCTAATTATACCCCCGCTCCCCGAAGGGGGAGGGGGTATACTGTTTTACCTCTGTCCGTCCGTCCTTCCAAAATATTTTTCTCAGCAACTATTGATGGCAGAAATCTGATAGTTTAATATTATTTTATTGCAAATAAAACAGCAATGGGATTGGACAAAAAGTTATCACAACTTATGGACTGTCCTCTCCCTACAAATAATACACATATAATAATGTCAACAAAAATAACACATACACAAATATAAATAATATTTAACACAATATAGTGAAACATGGGAAATAAATTGATGCTGATGTAGACCAGATGACCGACCACTGATTAGAATCTTTTTGTTTGTCTAATATATGCTCGAACTTTATTGAAGATATTAGAATTTTCGTTTATACTAATTTCATCGTTTCCAAAGAGTAATGTTTCTATATTTTTGTTGGTTTCTCTTAAGTTTCTAAAAAGACAATATCTCTCGCTTTGGTATAATGGACATTCCATTAGATAATGAATTGAATCTTCATACGGTGCACCACATTGACATTTGGGGTCATTTGTAATGTTTATGCGATATAAATCAGAATTCAATGAGCTACATTGATGTCGTAGTCTAGCATGGAGTATGCTTAATTTTCTGGACCCTTCACCATAATACTCCGGAGATTTAACAGTTTTTTCTTTAATTCTAGATTTAAAACATGATATATTTGTGCTATTTCTAACATTTAGATCTAAATTGTTCCATAATGAAACAGTAGATGGTATAAAGGATGTCGAAGACATTCTGAGTCTACTTCTTGGTGTTGTATAGTTTTCATTGTTTCGGAGATTATGATCACTGATACTAGATACTGTAGGAGGTAGACAATTACACAAGTATTGAGGACATACTTTATTATGCATTTTGTAAAATGTTGTCAGTTTGCGAGATTTACGTCTACAAGACAAAGGTTCCCATTCCGTTTCATAGTAAAGAGAGTCTCTACTTGCAAATGTTGGTAGTCCTGTAACTATTCTAGCTGATTCTAATTGCACTTTTTCGAGTTTTGCTACTTCTCGTTCAAAACACCCATCCCATACCTCGCAAGCATATTCTAATGTTGGCCTTATGAAGGTAAGATATATATTTGATAGAGTTTGTTTGGAAAGAGTAAATTTTAGTTTTCTGAGAACATTAACCTGTTTGAAAGCGGCATTTACAATGTTATCTATATGGTTTGTCCAATTTCGATCTGATGCAAAAGTTAATCCCAAATGTTTATGGGTTTTTACAATTTCGACCGGTTCCCCATTAACTCGTAGGTCTAAATGTGGTACAGCACTAGTTGAAATAACTAGGGCTTTAGTCTTTTTAGGATTAAAATCTACTAACCACAGTTTTGCCCATTCGTTTAATTTTGATAAATCATTATTAATATCAGATTTCATAATATCATAGTTTCTACCGAAGTAAGATAGTGAAGTGTCATCAGCAAATAAGCGTGCTAGATTACCCAAGTTGTCTGTTATATCGTTTATGTAGAGTATAAAAAGAAGAGGTCCAAGTACCGATCCCTGGGGAACACCAGAAATCTGATATTTGGTCACAAGCTTCACATAGGTATGCCATATCGTGGGAAGCGTTTTTAGAACCATCAGATTCCTACTTTCTGTTTGCCGACTTAGTTGGTTTTTATCCACATTGAACATATATGCACATTTTTCTCAACAACTATTGATGGCAGAAATCTGGTATTTGGTCACAAGCTTCATATAGGTACCCCGTATCATGGGAAGTGGCAGGGGTATCATAAGTGAGCATTAGATCACAGTTCACCTTGTTTTAATTAGATTGACACTTCGCCGGAAAATAAGAAAATATGATTTCTGTGGCGTCTGAAAAAAAAATTTCTACGGCGAAAAAACGTGACATAGCCCCCTTCAAGGTAAATGGTCAGTCCCATATTATTTTGCAGCAACTGTCTTGTGGAACTAGAAGTAAGGTCTCTTTTGTTTCTAATCCAGCCCAAATTTCTCTGAAACATTCCAGTCAATTAACAAATAAAACAACACTGGCTAGGTCATTCGTTTTCATCAGACATGTATTTCACTGTGTTCTACATGTATGTCTCTGTTTTCATATTGTCGGTAAAACTGGCTAAAATAAATTAATTTAACACGTGTATCAAAATTTCGGGGAACAACTTCATAACTTATAAGAAGAAAAAACCTAATTTAGTTATTTTTAACGCCGGCAAAAATTTCCGATCGAAAATACGTAGTTGAGCTTGTCCCCATGGGGTGCCTCCTGGCATGTTTTCAATGGTTATCGTGGAAATATCGGCTGAATCTGTTAAGGCATGTAGTTTTCATCAAAGAAAATCTATTCCTGATACAGAAATTATTTATTCTACGTCTTTTAGATACAATCGGTTCGCAAATAGCTTTTTTCCTCAACTTTTATAGAAACTTACCCCAATATCCATGCTGCAGCATCCGGGCTACTGACATACAAATAGATAAATAAATAGAGTTGGCCTCGCCCAGGTCAGTGCATAATTAATTAGCTTCCGGTAACGATGGTCAGCTTTTTTAGTCGAAAAAACAACGTTTCGGAGCGTATTCATCAATAATTCGGTGTTTAATCTTCATTTTATGAAGGTCAGTACGGAAATCGACAATAATTTTGGGTATGAAAAAATTACGCAGCTGGTAGACAATATCCCTTTAACATTGAATATTTGGGGAAATCTTTATAAAATCTATTTCTCTAGTAACACTAAACCATGTCAAAAAGAAGTATGGCGGGAGTGTTACTTAATATACCTAGGTCAGGGTATATATGGCGGGAGTGTTACTTAAATATACCTAGATCAGGGTATATATGGCGGGAGTGTTACTTAAATATACCTAGGCCAGGGTATATATGGCGGGAGTGTTACTTAAATATACCTAGGTCAGGGTATATATGGCGGGAGTGTTACTTAAATATACCTAGGTCAGGGTATATATGGCGGGAGTGTTACTTAAATATACCTAGGTCAGGGTATATATTTAATTTGTATTTTTGAATCATATTTTACTATCTTTGAATAACAAATTAAACCCAAATCAAGTCCATTAATGGGCTTAGGGAAATAGGACTACACAGCGGTATTAATGAGAAATATAATTTTGGTCCATAGCGGTATTACTTGTTATAACTACGCGTCTTGTTTCTTTGGAATAAGTTGGAAAACAGAAAAAAAAAACATTATCTACTTCATAATAGCTATTTATTATTCGTTTTGAAATATTTAGAAAAAAAATTCTTTATCTATTATTAGACTTGAATTGATTTATATTTGTATATCTATATAATAAATGAAATAACTGATTTCCATCCAGACGTAAACGAACAAGAGCTTGTTATTTAGGCTTATCCATTTCGGGAATAAATCTATCTAATTATAAATTAAAATTAGATCCCCTCACTTACTTCTCTCCATCCCCTTTTTCCTTCAAAAATTGTACCTGGAAAAGACTAATATCAATCGGGCGTATTTTTTTCTAAACTTCTGAAAGAAATAGTATTTGTTGGTGTTGTAGAAGTGTGTGTTGTAGAAGTGTGTGTGTGGGTTGGTATGCTTCTTGGAGACCTTTTATCAAGGGGAACGTCTGCCTCAGTAGGAATAACCATATGGTCCCTACGAATATTAAGTAAATAATAATAATATCCAGAGAGATTCTCTTTGTTTTATTTATGGCCGAGTACCTACCAGGCTCAAGCTAGCGAGCAATTTCTAGCGAGCATTAATCTAGCGAGCAATAAGGCGATATGTCTCAAAACCAAAAAAATAAATAAGAGCAACATGTACTTTTAAAGATTTCTAGCGTCCAATAACAAATATATTACTGTAAATGCATAGCCAACACAATAAATCGACATCGGGGCATACAGTAAATATATCTAGAGACCCCCCCCCCCCGCCCACACAATACAAAATAACGAAGACAGGAAATATTTTTCGGATGGCGAGCTTACCACTTTAAATAAACACAGAATAAAAAAATATTTACTTTAATGTTTTAAACCGGTAGATAATTTGGACAGCGTTTTGTCAAGCAATATAAAGTCATAAGATTCCGGTTCACATGAAGACATCTCATCAATCTAAAAATATTGTAATTATAGAACATTAGAAAAATATAACAGTAAGTTTTCTGAAAAAATAAACAAAATCTAAATGGAAAGGTATAAACAATGGTAGTTGCAGGTAAATATGTAAGGATTATTTGGAACCCAAATTTGGTTACATTTAGTTGTATTGGAATCCTTTATAGAGGTCTTCATGAATGACCCAAAAATACGGAAATTCCGGGAATGACGTTATTATTTGTAGAGTAGGGAATATCACAGAGCATGGTACTTCACTGCATATCAAAGTTGATATTTGACACCCTGCTGTGGGTTTGAGGTGTGGAAACCCACCCAGGCATTTAAATCAGTTAAAGACCTGGGCAATATCTTTGATTTAAACCCCAAGTGGTAAGAACTTTGCCGTCCTTGATATATTTTTCATGAGATATTTATAGAGACTCCCCCCCCCAACAAAACAAAATTCAAATATCAAAGTTGATATTTGACACCCTGCTGTGGGCTTGAGGTGCAGAAACCCACCCAGGCACTTAAGTCAGTTAAAGACCCGGGCAATACCTTTGACTTAATCCCCAAGTGGTCAAGAACTTTGCCGTCCTTAATATATTTTTCATGGGATATTTATAGAGACCCCCCTCCATAAAAAAAATCAAATATCAAAGCTGATATTTGACATCCTGCTGTGGGCTTGAGGTGCAGAAACCCACCCAGGCACTTAAGTCAGTTAAAGGCCCGGGAAATACCTTTGATTGACACCCCAAGTGGTCAAGAACTTTGCCGTCCTTAATATATTTTTCATGGGATATTTATAGAGACAACCCCTCCATAGCTATGCCGTCCCCCCAATCCAAATATCAAAGTAGTGTATCGGGACAGCTCAAGGAATATTTCGGGGGGAGCAAAGGGGAGCGTGCCATTGCGTATGCGTTACTGGAAGTCACGCGACCGGAAGTGACGTCATTTTCCCCGCGCTTTTTTCTTGCTATAGTATTAGTATAAAATGTATCATTGCGCATGACCGGAAGTAGTATGGCTACAGGATTTGACGTGATGTCACAGGAAGTGACGTCATAAGACCGAAAGTGGATTATTCCCCTTGGGGTGTATTCTGATTTGTTCGAGGTGTTGTGTAGTATTCAAAGGGTGTTTTCTATCACGTCTGCGTTCTCACTGTGGTATTTCTACTAAATAACCTAAGAGTCAAATGAATGAAATGGTACATTTGATCTCCTAAGTCACCCAGTAGAAGGTCACTCTACATTTAACCATGCTTGTGACTAACTCTATATAGAGATTGCATTAACCTTCTTTTTTTTTTTTTTTTTTTTTTTTAGCACGTTTAACAAGTAACAACACAAATCTCTGTACAATACCCGTCGCTTCCACGGCATTTTCTAAGAGCCTGGTGACGTCTGTCATGCTATGTCCTGCACATCGATGAATGAGTTAAGAAATGCAATGAAATCCGCAGACGGTAGATCCTTCTTCTTGTACTCGAACGGTATTGTAAGTCCAATGAATGCAATGTTTGTTCATGAAATTGACATAAGCGGATTCGTGCGGTGGACGTCCGGTTGGATCGTAGTATTCCCCTCGTGAGTTGGCGTCGATGTATATAGCGATCCAGTGTTGTCCCATTGGATGGTCTGGATCCGTATTTCCCACAAGGGCCGAAGGTACATTTAATAATCTGTGTAATCTGTTTCTGGCATAGACCCCCTTAAACACCGGTCTGGAGTGGGGATGTTTTTTCAATAGAGTGTTAATCTCTAGCGTATTCATTATGCAATGTAGTCAAACAAGACTTGTCTGTTTCTACCGATTTCGATCACGTTGTCAAATTCTGCATACAGCACGACGTTGATGGTCCCTGCCAGAGCTTCGTCGAAATGAATCTCCACACGTAAATTGCCCTATCCAGAGTCATATCGAATCCAATTAAGGTGTTTCCTTTAGCGTATTCATCTCTGGAGATGGTATTTCCTTCGTCTTCATGCATCTTTCCCGTACTGGCATAGAGTACCATATAACTGCGAATATAACCTGCGTTTTCAAAGTCGGGTTGTAACGGTTTGGCGGGAATCTGTCGTCCGTCCACGTTCAGTGCCACAAAATTGATCTTGTAGTGTTTAAAATCGAAAGGGATTTTCGTAATAGTCCCATTTAAGGTATCACTGTCCACGCAACCAATTACCAGTCTTTTCGGCAACTGTCCCAACAACATGTTGTCCTGGACGTAATTCATGTTGCCACGGGGAACCGTATCTACTTTGACTTCTACACGTCGGATGGGGTATCTACAGCTGGTCTTTTCCAAAGCTTTGACGTGACCCATTCTTACGGCAGGACTTAACTGTACATTTCTCACAAATAGAGCGAGATCCTTGATTATGATCTTATAGTTGTCGGCATCGGCCATTAGAGCGAACACGTCTCGACTTCGTCGTAATTTGATTTTCAGATCGACGTGATTCAGTAAATATTTCTCTTGACAAAATAAATCCAAGTGTAGTTTTCCCATCATCTGTACAGACTTTCTTTGGGCCGTCAATGCTTTCCGGGACGTGAATCCTTTGTTATCGGTTGTTCTCTTATCCTGATGTCCCGGTGTATCCTTGTACCACATGACTCCCGTTAATTGAGATTCTTTGGCAGCTGGGCCATAGCTGAGTAATATTTCTATGTAAGCTCTGTAAGGGTACAAGCTGGTCGGTGGTGAAACCAGATTTTCGTTGAGGCTAACACTGACATCACTAAAGAGGGAATGCATCCATAAGTTGACAGATCCAACGTTCGCTCCGCCATCCATTGCAGTATCGTCGTCATCCATGATCTGTGCTTCCACAAACGGGTAAGTATTAGCCAAGTCGATGTAGTCGTCCCCCGCCCCACTGACGGCAAATTCGTAAGGTCCTTGATCCTTCGGAGCCGATGTCAATCCTTTCTGCTTCCAATATCCATAAGCCACACTGGTCTGTGTAGGTGGAACTTCAAATAAATCCAGTTCTGATTTCGTGCATTCGCATGAGTTGGGATGTACAAGTGCCATTTTTATCCGAAATGTCATTCGAAGTGTTCCGTTGCTTGGTCTGCTGACGTCTGGTCTTTTTTCGCTTGGCAGGTCCTTTTAGAACTCGTTGTCCTGGGGGTCCTACCGTGTCCATAGCCTTTTGGAGTAAGTTTTCTCCTGTTGATTTCAATCGTGATGTTGCTGCCTGTTTGATATTTATTCCTTGTACGACATCTCCGGCAATATTTAATCCCGTTTTTAAAGCCTCGCGTTCTAGGGTCTTTGTTCCCTTTTTCAACAAAGGCATGGCTGCTTTAAAGAGTCCTCCAAAGATACTGCCAAGTCCATGTCCTCTTTGATATCGTCTTCCCGCAAATACCGGATATCCTTTTCCTGCTTGGTGTATGTAATAATCGTGGTAAGCTTTCGTATCGTAACGATGAGTTGGTTTCATTCTAGAGAGAATTCTTTTCGTTTTCTACAGTGAAGTGTCACCACCACTCGTCCTCTTTCGAATGGCACTATAGAGCCCGTGTCGTCCCTTAAATCTATTTCCACGGTCTGAAATAGTTTTTGTAACAGGGGACAGTACTGTATCGGATCAAACACTCGGGTGATCATTTCTCCGTCTCTTCCTTCCACCGGTACGATTCTCAATAACGGTACTTGGGCATCTCCCACCATTCTCGATTCCACCAAGGGACAATACACGTACAGAGAATTTAATCCTTTCTTGACGTCCACTACCCAATCTGAAACATACTCCTCCGCCGAGAATATAGCTTGTCTGAATCCTAACATGGATTGTATTAAAGGACTGATGATGACTTGACAATCTTTTTTCACTTTCATATCGATTTTATGATTGATTTTGTTGAAACCCATGTCGAGTTTATTCTTGAGTTCCTTCATATGCTTTTTCCCCTCGATGGGGAATCCTTTTGGCCGAGGAATAGTACCCATCCGGTAACAAGACCAAATGCTTTTGTAGTTCTGACTCCTTGTAAAAGTGGACCTTCAACCAGGCTTCGTTATTCATGACGATATACCAACCGTGAGTATACTGTATCTCTGCCAATCCGATTTTCCATGCTCTATCCAGATCCATTATTTTCGGCAATTTCGTCGTGTAATGAGTCAACGTATTGTTCGGACAGTAATTCATGGAACTGTTACTAGGCAGAGTCAGGTAAAACATGCTTCGTCTTGATCGTGGGGTTAGGTAACAGGTATCCCAGACAACTGCTCAACAAGGCCGTCCACAAGGTACTGTTCTCCGATTTTACCGTTAAGTTGTAAATGCTGACTACGATAACCGTGTACAGAATGAGTACCTGACACAAAAATACGACCTCCGAACGTGGAGTCTTCTTTCCGCAAGTCACACAAGACGATACACTGTCCGTGTCACTCGGTGCCATTCGCAAGACTGACACTTGGTCTGAGTGATGTATCTCCAGCGGTCCTCGTGACCAATCAAATCTTGTGAAACATTTGCTTCTCGTAAGGCTTCTCCAAATGGTTCCCATCCTTGTGGGTTGAAATATTTCTTTTTGCTCAGCACGTCGTTGACTAAATCCACAACGTTGCTTAAACGGTTTCTCCCTTGTATTTCAGTTCCCCTTTCTCGTTCCAGCTAATGTCGGGACTGCTCTTCATTTTTTTCAACAAGAGTTGTACCTTGGCCTTCATTGTTTTTGGTACGCTTTCCACAATTTCGTTGTCGATCAGGTCCTGTTTCACGGGTTCAGGTGCGACTGCCACGGGTCTGGGTCTGTAATCGTCGTAGACGTTCAAATATCGAGTGAACGATTGGTCGTATAGCTTGAGGCGTTTTTCTGCCGACAGGTCTTCTCTTTCTAGTATGGTTTGCATCTTCTTATCCAAGGTGTCCATGACTTTCACGCGTTGTTCCACTGGAGGTTTTAGGCGCTCTTGAGTCTGGTGGTATCTATTTATTAAGGTTAGTTCCTTCATTTAAATAATGTAGAGAGCAACGGTGCTACTACAGATGCAATCGGTGCTAGTAGGGATCCCAAAAATCCACCTTTCTGTAAGATCGCTTTCCTCTGTTTGAGAGAGAACGACTTTTTCGTCGGTGCTCTCAATCCGGCCTTATTTCTCTTGAGTTTTTCCTTCTGCAGTTTAGTTAACGGGACGTTGCCTCTTAAAATATTATCGGCACACTCACACAGAGAGTCGACGAGACTGCCATCCGCTTTTGTTATGATGTGTTTACGAATACACGGTTTCGTCTTTTGTAAATATAATATATCACTGCCGTGCATTTTCAAGCGCTGAGAGACCATGTTATTCCCTCAGAGTCTCATGCAAGAGTGACAAGAAACGGGATGTAACATCCTTTTTATGACTCGACATACGCTTTCTGTTTTTCACCGGGAAAGATGAAGGTTCTTAATCTCAGGATATCCGACGTGTTTTGTTTCATATCGATCACCATGTAGCCATGAGGTCTGGCTGTAGCTCGGGCAAAAGCTTCCAGGAAAAATTCCGTTCTCCTGGGATACATTTGGTGTGCTAGCGCCATGATCTGCGATACGTCTGTCAGGTTTTGGAATAGAACCATGTAATGGGCATTGAGACTTATGGTTCTACAGTGAAACAGATTCTGAACGATGTACATGACGCTGATGTTTCTTTTGTGACTCTTTTTCGTAAACAGTGAAGCCACCCTTTGATCCGTTTCGTCCATGAGATCGTCCAAAATGATCAAATGTTTTTCTCTTGGATCTAAATTATCCAGATCCGGTAAACCTTGTTGAAATTCTATCCCTTTTACGGTTCCATACAACGTCTGATATTCACCATAACACCTTCAGATCCGATCTTGCTTGGGAGACATCATGTGTTTGATATTGTGAACGAACCATCGGACAAACATCGATTATCCACTGCCTGTAGGTCCGGCAATCACACTGGTAAACGGATGTACCCATGGCATGAAATGATCGGGATCGTATCCGTCTGGAACCCAAAAAAAACCGGATTATTGGTTTTCAATATATAATAGGGTTCTCCTTCATTACTCTGTGAGTATTGCTGCTGCTGCGGCTACGACGGCACATATCCATCTGTCAGCGGAGGCGGCGGCGGTGTATATCCCTGTGTCAGCGGCGGCGGCTGCGCATAGCTCTCGGTCAGCGGCTCTTAGGTTATTAAGTAGAGATACCACAGTGAGAACGCGAACGTGATAGAAAACACCATTGGAGTACCACACAACACTTCGAACAATTAAGATCACACCCCAAGGGTAATCACCCACTTTCGGTCTTATGACGTTACTTCCTGTGACGTCACTTCCCGTGACGTCACTTTCGGACACTTCACATCCGGTAGCCATGCTACTTACGGTCATACGCAATGGTACATTTTGTACTACTACTATGGTAAGAAAAAAGCGCGGGAATACGCAGAACATACTTCCGGTTATGACGTAACTTCCGGTCACGTGCCTTCATGTGACGTCATTTCCGGTCAGGGCCGCTTCCGGTGACGTCACTTCCAGTAACCCATGCGTAATAGCCTGCTCCCCTGTGCTCCCCCCGAAATATGCCTTGAGCTGTCCCGAAATACTACTTTGATATTTGGATTTGGGGGGTCCCTATAGATAACCCATGAAAAAATATCGAAGGACGGCAAACTTCTTGCCCACTTGGTGCTTCAATCAAAGGTATTGGCCGGGTCTTTAACTGACTTAAGTGCCTGGGTGGGTTTCTGCACCTCAAGCCCACAGCAGGGTGTCAAATATCAACTTTGATATTTGATTTTTTTTTATGGAGGGGTGGTCTCTATTAATATCCCATGAAAAATATATTAAGGACGGCAAATTTCTTGACCACTTGGGGATTATGTCAAAGGTATTGCCCGGGACTTTAACTGACCTAAGTACCTGGGTGGGTTTCTGCACCTCAAGCCCCCAGCTGGGTGTCAAATATCAACTTTGATATTTGATTTTTTTTTATGGAGGGGTGGTCTCTATTAATATCCCATGAAAAATATATTAAGGACGGCAAAGTTCTTGACCACTTGGGGATTATGTCAAAGGTATTGCCCGGGACTTTAACTGACCTAAGTGCCTGGGTGGGTTTCTGCACCTCAAGCCCGCAGCTGGGTGTCAAATATCAACATTGATATTTGATTTTTTTTATGGAGGGGGGTCTCTATAAATATCCCATGAAAAATATATTAAGGACGGCAAAGTTCTTGACCACTTGGGATTTAAGTCAAAGGTATTGCCGGGGTCTTCAACTGACTTAAGTGCCTGGGTGGGTTTCTGCACATCAAGCCCACAACAGGGTGTCAAATATCAACTTTGATATTTGATTTTTTTATGGAGCGGGGTCTCTATAAATATCCCATGAAAAATATATTAAGGACCGCAAAGTTCTTAACCACTTGGAGCGTAGGTCAATGGTATTGTTCGGGCCTTTAACTGACTTAAGTGCCTGGGTGGGTTTCTGCACCTCAAGCCCACAGTAGGGTGTCGAATATCAACTTTGATATTTGAAAAAAAAATTATGGAGGGGGGTCTCTATAAATATCCCATGAAAAATATATTAAGGACGGCAAAGTTCTTGCCCACTTGGAGTGTCAATCACAGGTATTACTCGGGCCTTTAACAGACTTAAGTGCCTGGGTGGGTTTCTGCACCTCAAGCCCACAGCAAGGTGTCAAATATCAACATTGATATTTGATTTTTTTTTATGGAGGGGGGGCTCTATTAATATCCATGAAAAATATATTAAGGACGGCAAAGTTCTTGACCACTTGTGGTTTATGTCAAAGGTATTGCCCGGGCCTTTAACTGACTTAAGTGCCTGGGTGGGGTTCTGCACCTCAAGCCCACAGCAGGGTGTCAAATATCAACATTGATATTTGATTTTATTTTATGGAGGGGGGCCTCTATAAATATCCCATGAAAAATATATTAAGGACGGCAAAGTTCTTGCCCACTTGGGGTGTCAATCACAGGTATTACTCGGGCCTTTAACAGACTGAAGTGCCTGGGTGGGTTTCTGCACCTCAAGCCCACAGCAAGGTGTCAAATATCAACATTGATATTTGATTTTGTTTTGTGGAGGGGGGCTCTATTAATATCCCATGAAAAATATATTAAGGACGGCAAAGTTCTTGACCACTTGTGGTTTATGTCAAAGGTATTTCCCGGGCCTTTAACTGACTTAAGTGCCTGGGTGGGTTTCTGCACCTCAAGCCCACAGTAGGGTGTCAAATATCAACTTTGATATTTGATTTTTTTTTATGGAGGGGGTCTCTATAAATATTCCATGAAAAATATATTAAGGACGGCAAAGTTCTTGACCACTTGGGGTTTCAGTCAAAGGTATTGCCCGGGTCTTTAACTGACCTAACTGCCTGGATGGGTTTCTGCACCTCAAGCCCGCAGCTGGGTGTCAAATATCAACTTTGATATTTGATTTTTTTTTATGGAGTGGGGGTCTCTATTAATATCCCATGAAAAATATATTAAGGACGGCAAAGTTCTTGACCCCTTGGGGTTTAAGTCAAAGGTATTGCTCGGTCCTTTAACAGACTTAAGTGCCTGGGTGGGTTTCTGCACCTCAAGCCCACAGTAGGGTGTCAAATATCAACTTTGATATTTAAAAAACAAAAATTATGGAGGGGGGTCTCTATAAATATCCCATGAAAAACATATTAAGGACGGCAAAGTTCTTGACCACCAGTGGTTTATGTCAAAGGTATTGCCCGGGCCTTTAACTGACTTAAGTGCCTGGGTGGGTTTCTGCACCTCAAGCCCACAGTAGGGTGTCAAATATCAACTTTGATATTTGAAAACAAAATTATGCAGAGGGGTCTCTATAAATATCCCATGAAAAATATATTAAGGACCGCAAAGTTCTTGCCCACTTGGAGTGTCAATCACAGGTATTATCCGGGCCTTTAACAGACTGAAGTGCCTGGGTGGGTTTCTGCACCTCAAGCCCACAGCAAGGTGTCAAATATCAACATTGATATTTGATTTTTTTTTATGGAGGGGGGCCTCTATAAATATCCCATGAAAAATATATTAAGGACGGCAAAGTTCTTGACCACTTGTGGTTTATGTCAAAGGTATTGCCCGGGCCTTTAACTGACTTAAGTGCCTGGGTGGGTTTCTGCACCTCAAGCCCACAGTAGGGTGTCAAATATCAACTTTGATATTTGATTTTTTTTTATGGAGGGTGGTCTCTATAAATATTCCATGAAAAATATATTAAGGACGGCAAAGTTCTTGCCCACTTGGGGTGTCAATCACAGGTATTACTCGGGCCTTTAACAGACTGAAGTGCCTGGGTGGGTTTCTGCACCTCAAGCCCACAGCAAGGTGTCAAATATCAACATTGATATTTGATTTTGTTTTGTGGAGGGGGGCTCTATTAATATCCCATGAAAAATATATTAAGGACGGCAAAGTTCTTGACCACTTGTGGTTTATGTCAAAGGTATTTCCCGGGCCTTTAACTGACTTAAGTGCCTGGGTGGGTTTCTGCACCTCAAGCCCACAGTAGGGTGTCAAATATCAACTTTGATATTTGATTTTTTTTTTATGGAGTGTGGGTCTCTATAAATATCCCATGAAAAATATATTAAGGACGGCAAAGTTCTTGACCCCTTGGGGTTTAAGTCAAAGGTATTGCTCGGTCCTTTAACAGACTTAAGTGCCTGGGTGGGTTTCTGCACCTCAAGCCCACAGTAGGGTGTCAAATATCAACTTTGATATTTAAAAAACAAAAATTATGGAGGGGGGTCTCTATAAATATCCCATGAAAAACATATTAAGGACGGCAAAGTTCTTGACCACCAGTGGTTTATGTCAAAGGTATTGCCCGGGCCTTTAACTGACTTAAGTGCCTGGGTGGGTTTCTGCACCTCAAGCCCACAGTAGGGTGTCAAATATCAACTTTGATATTTGAAAACAAAATTATGGAGAGGGGTCTCTATAAATATCCCATGAAAAATATATTAAGGACCGCAAAGTTCTTGCCCACTTGGAGTGTCAATCACAGGTATTACCCGGGCCTTTAACAGACTGAAGTGCCTGGGTGGGTTTCTGCACCTCAAGCCCACAGCAAGGTGTCAAATATCAACATTGATATTTGATTTTTTTTTATGGAGGGGGGCCTCTATAAATATCCCATGAAAAATATATTAAGGACGGCAAAGTTCTTGCCCACTTGGGGTGTCAATCACAGGTATTACTCGGGCCTTTAACAGACTGAAGTGCCTGGGTGGGTTTCTGCACCTCAAGCCCACAGCAAGGTGTCAAATATCAACATTGATATTTGATTTTGTTTTATGGAGGGGGGCTCTATTAATATCCCATGAAAAATATATTAAGGACGGCAAAGTTCTTGACCACTTGTGGTTTATGTCAAAGGTATTTCCCGGGCCTTTAACTGACTTAAGTGCCTGGGTGGGTTTCTGCACCTCAAGCCCACAGTAGGGTGTCAAATATCAACTTTGATATTTGATTTTTTTTTATGGAGGGTGGTCTCTATAAATATTCCATGAAAAATATATTAAGGACGGCAAAGTTCTTGACCACTTGGGGGTTCAGTCAAAGGTATTGCCCGGGTCTTTAACTGACCTAACTGCCTGGATGGGTTTCTGCACCTCAAGCCCGCAGCTGGGTGTCAAATATCAACTTTGATATTTGATTTTTTTTTATGAAGTGGGGGTCTCTATAAATATCCCATGAAAAATATATTAAGGACGGCAAAGTTCTTGACCCCTTGGTGTTTAAGTCAAAGGTATTGCCCGGGTCTTTAACTGACTTAAGTGCCTGGGTGGGTTTCTGCACCTCAAGCCCGCAGCTGGGTGTCAAATATCAACTTTGATATTTGATTTTTTTTTATGGAGTGGGGGTCTCTATAAATATCCCATGAAAAATATATTAAGGACGGCAAAGTTCTTAACCACTTGGAGCTTAGGTCAAAGGTATTGCTCGGGCCTTTAACAGACTTAAGTGCCTGGGTGGGTTTCTGCACCTCAAGCCCACAGTAGGGTGTCAAATATCAACTTTGATATTTGAAAAAAAAATTATGGAGGGGGGTCTCTATAAATATCCCATGAAAAACATATTAAGGACGGCAAAGTTCTTGACCACTAGTGGTTTATGTCAAAGGTATTGCCCGGGCCTTTAACTGACCTAACTGCCTGGATGGGTTTCTGCACCTCAAGCCCGCAGCTGGGTGTCAAATATCAACTTTGATATTTGATTTTTTTTTATGGAGTGGGGGTCTCTATAAATATCCCATGAAAAATATATTAAGGACGGCAAAGTTCTTGACCCCTTGGGGTTTAAGTCAAAGGTATTGCTCGGTCCTTTAACAGACTTAAGTACCTGGGTGGGTTTCTGCACCTCAAGCCCACAGTAGGGTGTCAAATATCAACTTTGATATTTAAAAAACAAAAATTATGGAGGGGGGTCTCTATAAATATCCCATGAAAAACATATTAAGGACGGCAAAGTTCTTGACCACCAGTGGTTTATGTCAAAGGTATTGCCCGGGCCTTTAACTGACTTAAGTGCCTGGGTGGGTTTCTGCACCTCAAGCCCACAGTAGGGTGTCAAATATCAACTTTGATATTTGAAAACAAAATTATGGAGAGGGGTCTCTATAAATATCCCATGAAAAATATATTAAGGACCGCAAAGTTCTTGCCCACTTGGAGTGTCAATCACAGGTATTACCCGGGCCTTTAACAGACTGAAGTGCCTGGGTGGGTTTCTGCACCTCAAGCCCACAGCAAGGTGTCAAATATCAACATTGATATTTGATTTTTTTTTATGGAGGGGGGCCTCTATAATTATCCCATGAAAAATATATTAAGGACGGCAAAGTTCTTGCCCACTTGGGGTGTCAATCACAGGTATTACTCGGGCCTTTAACAGACTGAAGTGCCTGGGTGGGTTTCTGCACCTCAAGCCCACAGCAAGGTGTCAAATATCAACATTGATATTTGATTTTGTTTTATGGAGGGGGGCTCTATTAATATCCCATGAAAAATATATTAAGGACGGCAAAGTTCTTGACCACTTGTGGTTTATGTCAAAGGTATTGCCCGGGCCTTTAACTGACTTAAGTGCCTGGGTGGGTTTCTGCACCTCAAGCCCACAGTAGGGTGTCAAATATCAACTTTGATATTTGATTTTTTTTTATGGAGGGTGGTCTCTATAAATATCCCATGAAAAATATATTAAGGACGGCAAAGTTCTTGACCCCTTGGTGTTTAAGTCAAAGGTATTGCCCGGGTCTTTAACTGACTTAAGTGCCTGGGTGGGTTTCTGCACCTCAAGCCCGCAGCTGGGTGTCAAATATCAACTTTGATATTTGATTTTTTTTTATGGAGTGGGGGTCTCTATAAATATCCCATGAAAAATATATTAAGGACGGCAAAGTTCTTAACCACTTGGAGCTTAGGTCAAAGGTATTGCTCGGGCCTTTAACAGACTTAAGTGCCTGGGTGGGTTTCTGCACCTCAAGCCCACAGTAGGGTGTCAAATATCAACTTTGATATTTGAAAAAAAAATTATGGAGGGGGGTCTCTATAAATATCCCATGAAAAACATATTAAGGACGGCAAAGTTCTTGACCACTAGTGGTTTATGTCAAAGGTATTGCCCGGGCCTTTAACTGACTTAAGTGCCTGGGTGGGTTTCTGCACCTCAAGCCCACAGTAGGGTGTCAAATACCAACTTTGATATTTGAAAAAAAAATTATGGAGGGGGGTCTCTATAAATATCCCATGAAAAATATATTAAGGACGGCAAAGTTCTTGCCAACTTGGAGTGTCAATCACAGGTATTACTCGGGCCTTTAACAGACTGAAGTGCCTGGGTGGGTTTCTGCACCTCAAGCCCACAGCAAGGTGTCAAATATCAACATTGATATTTGATTTTGTTTTATGGAGGGGGGCTCTATTAATATCCCATGAAAAATATATTAAGGACGGCAAAGTTCTTGACCACTTGTGGTTTATGTCAAAGGTATTGCCCGGGCCTTTAACTGACTTAAGTGCCTGGGTGGGTTTCTGCACCTCAAGCCCACAGTAGGGTGTCAAATATCAACTTTGATATTTGATTTTTTTTTATGGAGGGTGGTCTCTATAAATATTCCATGAAAAATATATTAAGGACGGCAAAGTTCTTGACCACTTGGGGGTTCAGTCAAAGGTATTGCCCGGGTCTTTAACTGACCTAACTGCCTGGATGGGTTTCTGCACCTCAAGCCCGCAGCTGGGTGTCAAATATCAACTTTGATATTTGATTTTTTTTTATGGAGTGGGGGTCTCTATAAATATCCCATGAAAAATATATTAAGGACGGCAAAGTTCTTGACCCCTTGGTGTTTAAGTCAAAGGTATTGCCCGGGTCTTTAACTGACTTAAGTGCCTGGGTGGGTTTCTGTACCTCAAGCCCGCAGCTGGGTGTCAAATATCAACTTTGATATTTGATTTTTTTTTATGGAGTGGGGGTCTCTATAAATATCCCATGAAAAATATATTAAGGACGGCAAAGTTCTTAACCACTTGGAGCTTAGGTCAAAGGTATTGCTCGGGCCTTTAACAGACTTAAGTGTCTGGGTGGGTTTCTGCACCTCAAGCCCACAGTAGGGTGTCAAATATCAACTTTGATATTTGAAAAAAAAATTATGGAGGGGGGTCTCTATATATATCCCATGAAAAACATATTAAGGACGGCAAAGTTCTTGACCACTAGTGGTTTATGTCAAAGGTATTGCCCGGGCCTTTAACTGACTTAAGTGCCTGGGTGGGTTTCTGCACCTCAAGCCCACAGTAGGGTGTCAAATACCAACTTTGATATTTGAAAAAAAAATTATGGAGGGGGGTCTCTATAAATATCCCATGAAAAATATATTAAGGACGGCAAAGTTCTTGCCAACTTGGAGTGTCAATCACAGGTATTACCCGGGCCTTTAACAGACTGAAGTGCCTGGGTGGGTTTCTGCACCTCAAGCCCACAGCAAGGTGTCAAATATCAACATTGATATTTGATTTTTTTTTATGGAGGGGGGCTCTATTAATATCCCATGAAAAATATATTAAGGACGGCAAAGTTCTTGACCACTTGTGGTTTATGTCAAAGGTATTGCCCGGGCCTTTAACTGACTTAAGTGCCTGGGTGGGGTTCTGCACCTCAAGCCCACAGCACGGTGTCAAATATCAACATTGATATTTGATTTTATTTTATGGAGGGGGGCCTCTATAAATATCCCATGAAAAATATATTAAGGACGGCAAAGTTCTTGCCCACTTGGGGTGTCAATCACAGGTATTACTCGGGCCTTTAACAGACTGAAGTTCCTGGGTGGGTTTCTGCACCTCAAGCCCACAGCAAGATGTCAAATATCAACTTTGATATTTGATTTTTTTTTATGGAGTGGGGGTCTCTATAAATATCCCATGAAAAATATATTAAGGACGGCAAAGTTCTTAACCACTTGGAGGTTAGGTCAAAGGTATTGCTCGGGCCTTTAACAGACTTAAGTGCCTGGGTGGGTTTCTGCACCTCAAGCCCACAGTAGGGTGTCAAATATCAACTTTGATATTTGAAAAAAAAATTATGGAGGGGGGTCTCTATAAATATCCCATGAAAAACATATTAAGGACGGCAAAGTTCTTGACCACTAGTGGTTTATGTCAAAGGTATTTCCCGGGCCTTTAACTGACTTAAGTGCCTGGGTGGGTTTCTGCACCTCAAGCCCACAGTAGGGTGTCAAATATCAACTTTGATATTTGATTTTTTTTTATGGAGGGGGTCTCTATAAATATTCCATGAAAAATATATTAAGGACGGCAAAGTTCTTGACCACTTGGGGTTTCAGTCAAAGGTATTGCCCGGGTCTTTAACTGACCTAACTGCCTGGATGGGTTTCTGCACCTCAAGCCCGCAGCTGGGTGTCAAATATCAACTTTGATATTTGATTTTTTTTTATGGAGTGGGGGTCTCTATAAATATCCCATGAAAAATATATTAAGGACGGCAAAGTTCTTGACCCCTTGGGGCTTAAGTCAAAGGTATTGCTCGGTCCTTTAACTGACTTAAGTGCCTGGGTGGGTTTCTGCACCTCAAGCCCACAGTAGGGTGTCAAATATCAACTTTGATATTTAAAAAACAAAAATTATGGAGGGGGGTCTCTATAAATATCCCATGAAAAACATATTAAGGACGGCAAAGTTCTTGACCACCAGTGGTTTATGTCAAAGGTATTGCCCGGGCCTTTAACTGACTTAAGTGCCTGGGTGGGTTTCTGCACCTCAAGCCCACAGTAGGGTGTCAAATATCAACTTTGATATTTGAAAACAAAATTATGGAGAGGGGTCTCTATAAATATCCCATGAAAAATATATAAAGGACCGCAAAGTTCTTGCCCACTTGGAGTGTCAATCACAGGTATTACCCGGGCCTTTAACAGACTGAAGTGCCTGGGTGGGTTTCTGCACCTCAAGCCCACAGCAAGGTGTCAAATATCAACATTGATATTTGTTTTTTTTTTATGGAGGGGGGCCTCTATAATTATCCCATGAAAAATATATTAAGGACGGCAAAGTTCTTGCCCACTTGGGGTGTCAATCACAGGTATTACTCGGGCCTTTAACAGACTGAAGTGCCTGGGTGGGTTTCTGCACCTCAAGCCCACAGCAAGGTGTCAAATATCAACATTGATATTTGATTTTGTTTTATGGAGGGGGGCTCTATTAATATCCCATGAAAAATATATTAAGGACGGCAAAGTTCTTGACCACTTGTGGTTTATGTCAAAGGTATTGCCCGGGCCTTTAACTGACTTAAGTGCCTGGGTGGGTTTCTGCACCTCAAGCCCACAGTAGGGTGTCAAATATCAACTTTGATATTTGATTTTTTTTTATGGAGGGTGGTCTCTATAAATATCCCATGAAAAATATATTAAGGACGGCAAAGTTCTTGACCCCTTGGTGTTTAAGTCAAAGGTATTGCCCGGGTCTTTAACTGACTTAAGTGCCTGGGTGGGTTTCTGCACCTCAAGCCCACAGTAGGGTGTCAAATATCAACTTTGATATTTGAAAAAAAAATTATGGAGGGGGGTCTCTATAAATATCCCATGAAAAACATATTAAGGACGGCAAAGTTCTTGACCACTAGTGGTTTATGTCAAAGGTATTTCCCGGGCCTTTAACTGACTTAAGTGCCTGGGTGGGTTTCTGCACCTCAAGCCCACAGTAGGGTGTCAAATATCAACTTTGATATTTGATTTTTTTTTATGGAGGGGGTCTCTATAAATATTCCATGAAAAATATATTAAGGACGGCAAAGTTCTTGACCACTTGGGGTTTCAGTCAAAGGTATTGCCCGGGTCTTTAACTGACCTAACTGCCTGGATGGGTTTCTGCACCTCAAGCCCGCAGCTGGGTGTCAAATATCAACTTTGATATTTGATTTTTTTTTATGGAGTGGGGGTTTCTATAAATATCCCATGAAAAATATATTAAGGACGGCAAAGTTCTTGACCCCTTGGGGCTTAAGTCAAAGGTATTGCTCGGTCCTTTAACTGACTTAAGTGCCTGGGTGGGTTTCTGCACCTCAAGCCCACAGTAGGGTGTCAAATATCAACTTTGATATTTAAAAAACAAAAATTATGGAGGGGGGTCTCTATAAATATCCCATGAAAAACATATTAAGGACGGCAAAGTTCTTGACCACCAGTGGTTTATGTCAAAGGTATTGCCCGGGCCTTTAACTGACTTAAGTGCCTGGGTGGGTTTCTGCACCTCAAGCCCACAGTAGGGTGTCAAATATCAACTTTGATATTTGAAAACAAAATTATGGAGAGGGGTCTCTATAAATATCCCATGAAAAATATATTAAGGACCGCAAAGTTCTTGCCCACTTGGAGTGTCAATCACAGGTATTACCCGGGCCTTTAACAGACTGAAGTGCCTGGGTGGGTTTCTGCACCTCAAGCCCACAGCAAGGTGTCAAATATCAACATTGATATTTGTTTTTTTTTTATGGAGGGGGGCCTCTATAATTATCCCATGAAAAATATATTAAGGACGGCAAAGTTCTTGCCCACTTGGGGTGTCAATCACAGGTATTACTCGGGCCTTTAACAGACTGAAGTGCCTGGGTGGGTTTCTGCACCTCAAGCCCACAGCAAGGTGTCAAATATCAACATTGATATTTGATTTTGTTTTATGGAGGGGGGCTCTATTAATATCCCATGAAAAATATATTAAGGACGGCAAAGTTCTTGACCACTTGTGGTTTATGTCAAAGGTATTGCCCGGGCCTTTAACTGACTTAAGTGCCTGGGTGGGTTTCTGCACCTCAAGCCCACAGTAGGGTGTCAAATATCAACTTTGATATTTGATTTTTTTTTATGGAGGGTGGTCTCTATAAATATCCCATGAAAAATATATTAAGGACGGCAAAGTTCTTGACCCCTTGGTGTTTAAGTCAAAGGTATTGCCCGGGTCTTTAACTGACTTAAGTGCCTGGGTGGGTTTCTGCACCTCAAGCCCGCAGCTGGGTGTCAAATATCAACTTTGATATTTGATTTTTTTTTATGGAGTGGGGGTCTCTATAAATATCCCATGAAAAATATATTAAGGACGGCAAAGTTCTTAACCACTTGGAGCTTAGGTCAAAGGTATTGCTCGGGCCTTTAACAGACTTAAGTGCCTGGGTGGGTTTCTGCACCTCAAGCCCACAGTAGGGTGTCAAATATCAACTTTGATATTTGAAAAAAAAATTATGGAGGGGGGTCTCTATAAATATCCCATGAAAAACATATTAAGGACGGCAAAGTTCTTGACCACTAGTGGTTTATGTCAAAGGTATTGCCCGGGCCTTTAACTGACTTAAGTGCCTGGGTGGGTTTCTGCACCTCAAGCCCACAGTAGGGTGTCAAATACCAACTTTGATATTTGAAAAAAAAATTATGGAGGGGGGTCTCTATAAATATCCCATGAAAAATATATTAAGGACGGCAAAGTTCTTGCCAACTTGGAGTGTCAATCACAGGTATTACTCGGGCCTTTAACAGACTGAAGTGCCTGGGTGGGTTTCTGCACCTCAAGCCCACAGCAAGGTGTCAAATATCAACATTGATATTTGATTTTGTTTTATGGAGGGGGGCTCTATTAATATCCCATGAAAAATATATTAAGGACGGCAAAGTTCTTGACCACTTGTGGTTTATGTCAAAGGTATTGCCCGGGCCTTTAACTGACTTAAGTGCCTGGGTGGGTTTCTGCACCTCAAGCCCACAGTATGGTGTCAAATATCAACTTTGATATTTGATTTTTTTTTATGGAGGGTGGTCTCTATAAATATTCCATGAAAAATATATTAAGGACGGCAAAGTTCTTGACCACTTGGGGGTTCAGTCAAAGGTATTGCCCGGGTCTTTAACTGACCTAACTGCCTGGATGGGTTTCTGCACCTCAAGCCCGCAGCTGGGTGTCAAATATCAACTTTGATATTTGATTTTTTTTTATGGAGTGGGGGTCTCTATAAATATCCCATGAAAAATATATTAAGGACGGCAAAGTTCTTGACCCCTTGGTGTTTAAGTCAAAGGTATTGCCCGGGTCTTTAACTGACTTAAGTGCCTGGGTGGGTTTCTGCACCTCAAGCCCGCAGCTGGGTTTCAAATATCAACTTTGATATTTGATTTTTTTTTATGGAGTGGGGGTCTCTATAAATATCCCATGAAAAATATATTAAGGACGGCAAAGTTCTTAACCACTTGGAGCTTAGGTCAAATGTATTGCTCGGGCCTTTAACAGACTTAAGTGTCTGGGTGGGTTTCTGCACCTCAAGCCCACAGTAGGGTGTCAAATATCAACTTTGATATTTGAAAAAAAAATTATGGAGGGGGGTCTCTATATATATCCCATGAAAAACATATTAAGGACGGCAAAGTTCTTGACCACTAGTGGTTTATGTCAAAGGTATTGCCCGGGCCTTTAACTGACTTAAGTGCCTGGGTGGGTTTCTGCACCTCAAGCCCACAGTAGGGTGTCAAATACCAACTTTGATATTTGAAAAAAAAATTATGGAGGGGGGTCTCTATAAATATCCCATGAAAAATATATTAAGGACGGCAAAGTTCTTGCCAACTTGGAGTGTCAATCACAGGTATTACCCGGGCCTTTAACAGACTGAAGTGCCTGGGTGGGTTTCTGCACCTCAAGCCCACAGCAAGGTGTCAAATATCAACATTGATATTTGATTTTTTTTTATGGAGGGGGGCTCTATTAATATCCCATGAAAAATATATTAAGGACGGCAAAGTTCTTGACCACTTGTGGTTTATGTCAAAGGTATTGCCCGGGCCTTTAACTGACTTAAGTGCCTGGGTGGGGTTCTGCACCTCAAGCCCACAGCACGGTGTCAAATATCAACATTGATATTTGATTTTATTTTATGGAGGGGGGCCTCTATAAATATCCCATGAAAAATATATTAAGGACGGCAAAGTTCTTGCCCACTTGGGGTGTCAATCACAGGTATTACTCGGGCCTTTAACAGACTGAAGTTCCTGGGTGGGTTTCTGCACCTCAAGCCCACAGCAAGATGTCAAATATCAACTTTGATATTTGATTTTTTTTTATGGAGTGGGGGTCTCTATAAATATCCCATGAAAAATATATTAAGGACGGCAAAGTTCTTAACCACTTGGAGGTTAGGTCAAAGGTATTTCTCGGGCCTTTAACAGACTTAAGTGCCTGGGTGGGTTTCTGCACCTCAAGCCCACAGTAGGGTGTCAAATATCAACTTTGATATTTGAAAAAAAAATTATGGAGGGGGGTCTCTATAAATATCCCATGAAAAACATATTAAGGACGGCAAAGTTCTTGACCACTAGTGGTTTATGTCAAAGGTATTTCCCGGGCCTTTAACTGACTTAAGTGCCTGGGTGGGTTTCTGCACCTCAAGCCCACAGTAGGGTGTCAAATATCAACTTTGATATTTGATTTTTTTTTATGGAGGGGGTCTCTATAAATATTCCATGAAAAATATATTAAGGACGGCAAAGTTCTTGACAACTTGGGGTTTCAGTCAAAGGTATTGCCCGGGTCTTTAACTGACCTAACTGCCTGGATGGGTTTCTGCACCTCAAGCCCGCAGCTGGGTGTCAAATATCAACTTTGATATTTGATTTTTTTTTATGGAGTGGGGGTCTCTATAAATATCCCATGAAAAATATATTAAGGACGGCAAAGTTCTTGACCCCTTGGGGCTTAAGTCAAAGGTATTGCTCGGTCCTTTAACTGACTTAAGTGCCTGGGTGGGTTTCTGCACCTCAAGCCCACAGTAGGGTGTCAAATATCAACTTTGATATTTAAAAAACAAAAATTATGGAGGGGGGTCTCTATAAATATCCCATGAAAAACATATTAAGGACGGCAAAGTTCTTGACCACCAGTGGTTTATGTCAAAGGTATTGCCCGGGCCTTTAACTGACTTAAGTGCCTGGGTGGGTTTCTGCACCTCAAGCCCACAGTAGGGTGTCAAATATCAACTTTGATATTTGAAAACAAAATTATGGAGAGGGGTCTCTATAAATATCCCATGAAAAATATATTAAGGACCGCACAGTTCTTGCCCACTTGGAGTGTCAATCACAGGTATTACCCGGGCCTTTAACAGACTGAAGTGCCTGGGTGGGTTTCTGCACCTCAAGCCCACAGCAAGGTGTCAAATATCAACATTGATATTTGTTTTTTTTTTATGGAGGGGGGCCTCTATAATTATCCCATGAAAAATATATTAAGGACGGCAAAGTTCTTGCCCACTTGGGGTGTCAATCACAGGTATTACTCGGGCTTTTAACAGACTGAAGTGCCTGGGTGGGTTTCTGCACCTCAAGCCCACAGCAAGGTGTCAAATATCAACATTGATATTTGATTTTGTTTTATGGAGGGGGGCTCTATTAATATCCCATGAAAAATATATTAAGGACGGCAAAGTTCTTGACCACTTGTGGTTTATGTCAAAGGTATTGCCCGGGTCTTTAACTGACTTAAGTGCCTGGGTGGGTTTCTGCACCTCAAGCCCACAGTAGGGTGTCAAATATCAACTTTGATATTTGATTTTTTTTTATGGAGGGTGGTCTCTATAAATATTCCATGAAAAATATATTAAGGACGGCAAAGTTCTTGACCACTTGGGGGTTCAGTCAAAGGTATTGCCCGGGTCTTTAACTGACCTAACTGCCTGGATGGGTTTCTGCACCTCAAGCCGGCAGCTGGGTGTCAAATATCAACTTTGATATTTGATTTTTTTTTATGGAGTGGGGGTCTCTATAAATATCCCATGAAAAATATATTAAGGACGGCAAAGTTCTTGACCCCTTGGTGTTTAAGTCAAAGGTATTGCCCGGGTCTTTAACTGACTTAAGTGCCTGGGTGGTTTCTGCACCTCAAGCCCGCAGCTGGGTGTCAAATATCAACTTTGATATTTGATTTTTTTTTATGGAGTGGGGGTCTCTATAAATATCCCATGAAAAATATATTAAGGACGGCAAAGTTCTTAACCACTTGGAGCTTAGGTCAAAGGTATTGCTCGGGCCTTTAACAGACTTAAGTGCCTGGGTGGGTTTCTGCACCTCAAGCCCACAGTAGGGTGTCAAATATCAACTTTGATATTTGATTTTTTTTTATGGAGGGGGTCTCTATAAATATTCCATGAAAAATATATTAAGGACGGCAAAGTTCTTGACAACTTGGGGTTTCAGTCAAAGGTATTGCCCGGGTCTTTAACTGACCTAACTGCCTGGATGGGTTTCTGCACCTCAAGCCCGCAGCTGGGTGTCAAATATCAACTTTGATATTTGATTTTTTTTTATGGAGTGGGGGTCTCTATAAATATCCCATGAAAAATATATTAAGGACGGCAAAGTTCTTGACCCCTTGGGGCTTAAGTCAAAGGTATTGCTCGGTCCTTTAACTGACTTAAGTGCCTGGGTGGGTTTCTGCACCTCAAGCCCACAGTAGGGTGTCAAATATCAACTTTGATATTTAAAAAACAAAAATTATGGAGGGGGGTCTCTATAAATATCCCATGAAAAACATATTAAGGACGGCAAAGTTCTTGACCACCAGTGGTTTATGTCAAAGGTATTGCCCGGGCCTTTAACTGACTTAAGTGCCTGGGTGGGTTTCTGCACCTCAAGCCCACAGTAGGGTGTCAAATATCAACTTTGATATTTGAAAACAAAATTATGGAGAGGGGTCTCTATAAATATCCCATGAAAAATATATTAAGGACCGCACAGTTCTTGCCCACTTGGAGTGTCAATCACAGGTATTACCCGGGCCTTTAACAGACTGAAGTGCCTGGGTGGGTTTCTGCACCTCAAGCCCACAGCAAGGTGTCAAATATCAACATTGATATTTGTTTTTTTTTTATGGAGGGGGGCCTCTATAATTATCCCATGAAAAATATATTAAGGACGGCAAAGTTCTTGCCCACTTGGGGTGTCAATCACAGGTATTACTCGGGCTTTTAACAGACTGAAGTGCCTGGGTGGGTTTCTGCACCTCAAGCCCACAGCAAGGTGTCAAATATCAACATTGATATTTGATTTTGTTTTATGGAGGGGGGCTCTATTAATATCCCATGAAAAATATATTAAGGACGGCAAAGTTCTTGACCACTTGTGGTTTATGTCAAAGGTATTGCCCGGGTCTTTAACTGACTTAAGTGCCTGGGTGGGTTTCTGCACCTCAAGCCCACAGTAGGGTGTCAAATATCAACTTTGATATTTGATTTTTTTTTATGGAGGGTGGTCTCTATAAATATTCCATGAAAAATATATTAAGGACGGCAAAGTTCTTGACCACTTGGGGGTTCAGTCAAAGGTATTGCCCGGGTCTTTAACTGACCTAACTGCCTGGATGGGTTTCTGCACCTCAAGCCGGCAGCTGGGTGTCAAATATCAACTTTGATATTTGATTTTTTTTTATGGAGTGGGGGTCTCTATAAATATCCCATGAAAAATATATTAAGGACGGCAAAGTTCTTGACCCCTTGGTGTTTAAGTCAAAGGTATTGCCCGGGTCTTTAACTGACTTAAGTGCCTGGGTGGTTTCTGCACCTCAAGCCCGCAGCTGGGTGTCAAATATCAACTTTGATATTTGATTTTTTTTTATGGAGTGGGGGTCTCTATAAATATCCCATGAAAAATATATTAAGGACGGCAAAGTTCTTAACCACTTGGAGCTTAGGTCAAAGGTATTGCTCGGGCCTTTAACAGACTTAAGTGCCTGGGTGGGTTTCTGCAACTCAAGCCCACAGTAGGGTGTCAAATATCAACTTTGATATTTGAAAAAAAAATTATGGAGGGGGGTCTCTATAAATATCCCATGAAAAACATATTAAGGACGGCAAAGTTCTTGACCACTAGTGGTTTATGTCAAAGGTATTGCCCGGGCCTTTAACTGACTTAAGTGCCTGGGTGGGTTTCTGCACCTCAAGCCCACAGTAGGGTGTAAAATACCAACTTTGATATTTGAAAAAAAAATTATGGAGGGGGTCTCTATAAATATCCCATGAAAAATATATTAAGGACGGCAAAGTTCTTGCCAACTTGGAGAGTCAATCACAGGTATTACTCGGGCCTTTAACAGACTGAAGTGCCTGGGTGGGTTTCTGCACCTCAAGCCCACAGCAAGGTGTCAAATATCAACATTGATATTTGATTTTGTTTTATGGAGGGGGGCTCTATTAATATCCCATGAAAAATATATTAAGGACGGCAAAGTTCTTGACCACTTGTGGTTTATGTCAAAGGTATTGCCCGGGCCTTTAACTGACTTAAGTGCCTGGGTGGGTTTCTGCACCTCAAGCCCACAGTAGGGTGTCAAATATCAACTTTGATATTTGATTTTTTTTTATGGAGGGTGGTCTCTATAAATATTCCATGAAAAATATATTAAGGACGGCAAAGTTCTTGACCACTTGGGGGTTCAGTCAAAGGTATTGCCCGGGTCTTTAACTGACCTAACTGCCTGGATGGGTTTCTGCACCTCAAGCCCGCAGCTGGGTGTCAAATATCAACTTTGATATTTGATTTTTTTTTATGGAGTGGGGGTCTCTATAAATATCCCATGAAAAATATATTAAGGACGGCAAAGTTCTTGACCCCTTGGTGTTTAAGTCAAAGGTATTGCCCGGGTCTTTAACTGACTTAAGTGCCTGGGTGGGTTTCTGCACCTCAAGCCCGCAGCTGGGTGTCAAATATCAACTTTGATATTTGATTTTTTTTTATGGAGTGGGGGTCTCTATAAATATCCCATGAAAAATATATTAAGGACGGCAAAGTTCTTAACCACTTGGAGCTTAGGTCAAAGGTATTGCTCGGGCCTTTAACAGACTTAAGTGCCTGGGTGGGTTTCTGCACCTCAAGCCCACAGTAGGGTGTCAAATATCAACTTTGATATTTGAAAAAAAAATTATGGAGGGGGGTCTCTATATATATCCCATGAAAAACATATTAAGGACGGCAAAGTTCTTGACCACTAGTGGTTTATGTCAAAGGTATTGCCCGGGCCTTTAACTGACTTAAGTGCCTGGGTGGGTTTCTGCACCTCAAGCCCACAGTAGGGTGTCAAATACCAACTTTGATATTTGAAAAAAAAATTATGGAGGGGGGTCTCTATAAATATCCCATGAAAAATATATTAAGGACGGCAAAGTTCTTGCCAACTTGGAGTGTCAATCACAGGTATTACCCGGGCCTTTAACAGACTGAAGTGCCTGGGTGGGTTTCTGCACCTCAAGCCCACAGCAAGGTGTCAAATATCAACATTGATATTTGATTTTTTTTTATGGAGGGGGGCTCTATTAATATCCCATGAAAAATATATTAAGGACGGCAAAGTTCTTGACCACTTGTGGTTTATGTCAAAGGTATTGCCCGGGCCTTTAACTGACTTAAGTGCCTGGGTGGGGTTCTGCACCTCAAGCCCACAGCACGGTGTCAAATATCAACATTGATATTTGATTTTATTTTATGGAGGGGGGCCTCTATAAATATCCCATGAAAAATATATTAAGGACGGCAAAGTTCTTGCCCACTTGGGGTGTCAATCACAGGTATTACTCGGGCCTTTAACAGACTGAAGTTCCTGGGTGGGTTTCTGCACCTCAAGCCCACAGCAAGATGTCAAATATCAACATTGATATTTGATTTTTTTTTATGGAGGGGGGCTCTATTAATATCCCATGAAAAATATATTAAGGACGGCAAAGTTCTTGACCACCTGTGGTTTATGTCAAAGGTATTGCCCGGGCCTTTAACTGACTTTAAGTGCCTGGGTGGGTTTCTGCACCTCAAGCCCACAGTAGGGTGTCAAATATCAACTTTGATATTTGATTTTTTTTTATGGAGGGTGGTCTCTATAAATATTCCATGAAAAATATATTAAGGACGGCAAAGTTCTTGACCACTTGGGGTTTAAGTCAAAGGTATTGCCCGGGTCTTTAACTGACCTAACTGCCTGGATGGGTTTCTGCACCTCAAGCCCGCAGCTGGGTGTCAAATATCAACTTTGATATTTGATTTTTGTTTATGGAGTGGGGGTCTCTATAAATATCCCATGAAAAATATATTAAGGACGGCAAAGTTCTTGACCCCTTGGGGTTTAAGTCAAAGGTATTGCCCAAGTCTTTAATTGACTTAAGTGCCTGGGTGGGTTTCTGCACCTCAAGCCCACAACAGGGTGTCAAATATCAACTTTGATATTTGATTTTTTTATATGGAGGGGGGGGGTCTCTATAAATACCCCATGAAAAATATATTAAGGACGGCAAAGTTCTTAACCACTTGGAGCTTAGGTCAAAGGTATTGCTCGGGCCTTTAACAGACTTAAGTGCCTGGGTGGGTTTCTGCACCTCAAGCCCACAGTAGGGTGTCAAATATCAACTTTGATATTTGAAAAAAAAATTATGGAGGGGGGTCTCTATAAATATTCCATGAAAAACATATTAAGGACGGCAAAGTTCTTGACCACTAGTGGTTTATGTCAAAGGTATTGCCCGGGCCTTTAACTGACTTAAGTGCCTGGGTGGGTTTCTGCACCTCAAGCCCACAGCAGGTTGTCAAATATCAACATCGATATTTGATTTTTTTTTTATGGAGGGGGGGGGGGTCTCTATAAATATCCCATGAAAAATATATTAAGGACGGCAAAGTTCTTGCCCACTTGGGGTGTCAATCAAAGGTATTACCCGGGCCTTTAACAGACTTAAGTGCCTGGGTGGGTTTCTGCACCTCAAGCCCACAGCAGGTTGTCAAATATCAACTTTGATATTTGATTTTTTTTATGGAGGGGGGTCTCTTTAAATATCCCATGAACAATATATTAAGGACGGCAAAGTTCTTGACCAATTGGGGCTTAAGTCGAAGGTATTGCCCGGGCCTTTAATTGACTTAAGTGCCTGGGTGGGTTTCTGCATCTCAAGCCCACAGCAGGGTGTAAATTATATTCTTTGACATTTGATTTTATTTATGGAGGGGGGTCTCTATAAATATCCCATGCAAAATATATTAAAGACGGCAAAGTTCTTGACCACTTGGGGTTTATGTCAAAGGTATTGCCCGGGTCTTTAACTGATTTAAGTGCCTGGATGGGTTTCTGCACCTCAAGCCCACAGTAGGGTGTCAAATATCAACTTTGATATTTGAAAAAAATATAATGGTGGGGGGGTCTCTATAAATATCCCATGAAAAATATATTAAGGACGGCAATGTTCTTGCCCACTTGGGGTGTCAATGAAAGGTATTACCCGGGCCTTTAACAGACTGAAGTGCCTGGGTGAGTTTCTGCACCTCAAGCCCACAGCAGGATGTCAAATATCAGCTTTGATATTTGATTTTTTTTTATGGAGGGGGGTCTCTATAAATATCCCATGAAAAATATATTAAAGACGGCAAAGTTCTTGACCACTTTGGGTTTAAGTCAAAGGTATTGCCCGGGTCTTTAACTGACCTAAGTGCCTGGATGGGTTTCTGCACCTCAAGCCTACAGTAGGGTGTCAAATATCAACTTTGATATTTGAAAAAAAAATTATGGAGGGGTGGTCTCTATAAATATCCCATGAAAAATATATTAAGGACGGCAAAGTTCTTGACCACTTGGGGTGTCAATCAAAGGTATTGCCCGGGCCTTTAACTGACTGAAGTGCCTGGGTGGGTTTCTGCACCTCAAGCCCACAGCAGGATGTCAAATATCAGCTTTGATATTTGATTTTTTTTTATGGAGGGGGGTCTCTATAAATATCCCATGAAAAATATATTAAGGACTGCAAAGTTCTTGCCCACTTGGGGATTAATTCAAAGGTAATTCCCAGGTCTTTAACTGACTTAAGTGCCTGGGTGGGTTTCTGCACCTCAAGCCCACAGCAGGATGTCAAATATCAGCTTTGATATTTGATTTTTTTTTATGGAGGGGGGTCTCTATAAATATCCCATGAAAAATATATTAAGGACGGCAAAGTTCTTGACCACTTGGGGATTAATTAAGTCAAAGGTATTGCCCGGGTCTTTAACTGACTTAAGTGCCTGGTGGGTTTCTGCACCTCAAGCCCACAGCAGGGTGTCAAATATCAACTTTGATATTTGAATTTTGTTTTGTGGAGGGGGGAGTCTCTATAAATATCTCATGAAAAATATATCAAGGACGGCAAAGTTCTTGCCACTTGGGGTTTAAATCAAAGATATTGCCCAGGTCTTTAACTGATTTAAATGCCTGGGTGGGTTTCCGCACCTCAAACCCACAGCAGGGTGTCAAATATCAACTTTGATATGCAGTGAAGTACCATGCTCTGGGATATTCCCTACTCTACAAATAATAACGTCATTCCCGGAATTTCCGTATTGATGGGTCATTCATGAAGACCTCCATAAAGGATTCCAATACAACTAAATGTAACCAAATTTGGGTTCCAAATAATCCTTACATATTTACCTGCAACTACCATTGTTTATACCTTTCCATTTAGATTTTGTTTATTTTTTCAGAAAACTTACTGTTATATTTTTCTAATGTTCTATAATTACACTATTTTTAGATTGATGAGATGTCTTCATGTGAACCGGAATCTTATGACTTTATATTGCTTGACAAAACGCTGTCCAAATTATCTACCGGTTTAAAACATTAAAGTAAATAATTTTTTATTCTGTGTTTATTTAAAGTGGTAAGCTCGCCATCCGAAAAATATTTCTGTCTTCGTTATTTTGTATTGTGTGGGCGGGGGTGGGGGGGGGGGGGGGGGTCTCTAGATATATTTACTGCATGCCCCGATGTCGATTTATTGTGTTGGCTATGCATTTACAGTAATATATTTGTTATTGGACGCTAGAAATCTTTAAAAGTACATGTTGCTCTTATTTATTTTTTTGGTTTTGAGACATATCGCCTTATTGCTCGCTAGATTAATGCTCGCTAGAAATTGCTCGCTAGCTTGAGCCTGGTCGAGTACCTTATTGTTTTCTATTTTTCGTTTTCATACACCATATAATTTAATTCTTCTAACTCTCGCCCCTATCCAAATAAGGTACTGACATCCAGCTTCCCGCATTCCAATAGTTTCATTTTCTTTTAATTTCTCAAACTATTTCCCTTAATATTAAAAATAATGTTCCTTATTTTCAAAATTTTAAAATTTTACATTTGACATTTGATCAAAATAATCTTTTAAGTTTTTTTTTAACAATTTTCTTTAAGAACTATTTTTTTCTAGAACTATTTTTTTCTTTCGAATATAACCTTCTTAACCTCTAAGAATGATGATTGTTCTTCTTCTGAAAGCGGACATTCATTGCATTTTGAAAAGGAACATCTATTCATAGTAATTTCCTCTAGGCTGCACTTCAACATTATAGCCCCCCCTCCCGACAGTGCAGTATACTGGGGCCCATGCCTACACAACCACACACAGACATACAACTGTAAATATCGATCAAATTAAACATATGTTTATTGTTCTTCCAACAAAATAAGTGTTTAAGCATTAACAAACATGCTATGCACAATAAACATAGATTAGCATGGGACCCCAGGCAACTGCCCCGTGTGCCCATGCATTTAGACGCGGCACAGGGTTGCAACCAAACTGAAATTTATTCTTTAGATCCTTTGTGGCACTTTTACTAATTTACCAAACTTGGTAAAAGGGGAATAACTGGAACAGTATTTTTAATGTAATTTTAAGGAGTAATACCACTAAATAACCACCTCATAGCATTCTATGTTTAATAATTATGTTTGAGCTTTTATACAGGTTTCACCTAAAGCTTAATGTAAATGATACACATATTTCATGGAGGGGTACCCAATTGGAAACTTAAATGTACCTCCAAAAATCAACATACATTTGGCATATAAGAAAAAAATCGTCTGCTTGAAGTTGCCAACCCTCGAAAATCCTACTTTTACTTTTGATTTAACACAAATTCAGATGGTTATTTTCCAAAACAAGCAAATTTTTTTATTTAAGATCACAAGATCATCAAATATGGGCTTGAAACTATCCTTAATTCTGTAGGTTTCTGCTGACATTCAGTATTTTGCAATATCTACTTCGGTTTTTTTTTTTATCTAACAGTGTAGGGATTCATTTTGTAATTTACGTACTACTATTTGGAACAACTCGGCTGTTTAGGAAAATCTCATTCCGAATGACAAAAAGTAGTTTGATTTCATGTTTGCTCAGAATCCTACGACTACGGAAAGGTAAGCAGTATTCATGCTCCGCCAGTAGCTTCCCTTTCTTCGTCAAGTTGCACTAACGTTTATCAAATCTGATTAAATCTCATTTTCTCATTTTCTCATCATTATCTTCTATTTAGGAGAATCAGATTATCACAGTTACATTTGTTTTCCCAATTTTGTTCCCAACGTTAATAATGCAAATTACATATTTTTTTTTACACAGCTTAAACATTTGTTTTACATTTTAAGATTTCATACGCGTATTTTCATCATATATCTCTACATAATTTAAATTCAACAATTTTAAATGTTAAATGAAGTTGTTGTCAGATGAATTTTTAATAAATTTTATATAAATATATTTAATAGTCATTACCGAAGAGCTTATTCATCTCGCCAGTGTTTTTTTGTGTGTTTTTTCATGAACAGAACATTATGACCTTTTATGGTATGTTGCTTTTGTCCTTAACTTTCTTTGGTGATGGAGCAATGCTTGGTTTCCACCAAGTTATTATTCATTATTAAATAAATATATATACACTTGGACAAAGGCTGACAGCAACCTAAAAACCTTTTTTGATAACCAACTGTTTTAGATATCATTGCTCTATTAAATACCCGTACACACAAACTACAATGAACTGTATGACACGTTATCAGTGGATGATGTAATGCGTTCTTAAAACCGATCTATAACTTAGGTGACATCAACATTTCTCTAAGCAAATTTCCAAGTAGAAATCGCATAATATTTCGAATATATTTTTTTTTATTGTTAGAACAGGGCGAAAAGATGTTCGTGTGTCTTGGTGGGTGCTAGCAGAAGAAGTGTCACTGGACAATTGCGGAAACAAAATCTGAAATTCATCATCTGCTGCACCGTTTCGAGCAACTGAAACTGTTAATGAACTTCTGCGATCTGGCAGGCCCGCGAAGCTTTCATTAGAGGAGGCATGTTTATTTGAGACGTGCTAGATGACATACCTTTACTACATTATCTTGACTGCGTGATGACTTGCCTTTTGGTGACCACATACGTGTAAGAATTGTCAACAGACGTTTCAATATGAATCGTAAAACGTCCGCAGCGGTCATTACGTCATTCGCAAGTTCTTTCTAGAACGGTATTTTCCAGTCATTTTCATTCCAGCGAAAACTGCGGTATCTTTGTTTATTGATCAAGTGGATTGGCGTAAACTGCAGACACCACAACTTCCCGTTTAGTTAGTAATGTTTGAGGTAATTGTAATTAAAACGTTTTTCATAGTAATATGGATAGACCCAAGCATTCAAAGGATTGATGCTGTGTTTCACAGTGTAAATCAGATGTAAGGAAGCGTGGGAAATATGTCAGGGTACATGAGCGATGTCGAGTTTTTTTTTACATTTCCTGGACAGAAAAGAAAAGCAAAGTTGAGGAAAAAAGTGTTACATGTGACTGATCATAGTCATTTGTAGACGTAACAATCTCCAACTGAAGATCCTGTGCTAGCTCACACAATTTAACCAAATCAGCTTTCCTGTACAAATGACAAGTAATGCCTCTTTGTTGTAAATATCCATTATAACCCGGAGTTTGTCAGTGACTTGCGGCAGGTCGGGGATTTTCTCCGGGTACTCCGGTTTTCTCCACCAATAAAACCGACTGCCATGATATAGCTGAAATATTGTGAAAATGGCGTTAAACACCATAACCCTAAGCCTCCTATAAACCGGAAGTTTGTATGCTCGTTGTTTGATTTCTACGACACGCTAATCGCGCCTCCAATTTGAAAACCAAATGCTCTCGAAAATACCGTATCCTGATTCCAAGTCAACCAGTACTTGCTCTTTTTTCTTAATGCTGTGTGATTAGCGGATAGGCAACACATATCAATTTCATAATCTTTGGTATGACCCGACTGAGGCTCGAACCCACTATCTACCACACTCGAAGCGAGCACGCTAATCATTACTCTACCAATGCGATGAGTTGAAATCTAGAATCACCCATAAAATGAAGTGTAATGAATATGAACGGTTTCTTTATATATGTGTGTAGATTTGTTGCAATGATTATGGATATCTAACGCCGCTTTCAACAATATTTCAAGCTATATGGTGGCGGTCTGTTTGATTAGTGGAGGAGACCTGAGTAACCAGGAAAACCGCTGACGTGCTGTGCGTCACTGACAAACTTGAGATGTTTTCTTTCCTCTATCACTTCCAAGACTTTTACCGGACTAGACTGCATATATGAGTAACCCGGTGGGTGTCTTATAAGAAGCAGGAACTGTTTACCCTTCCCGAGCACATGGGTTCACCCCCGGGTTTTTGTGGTGGGGTTCGTGTTTCTCATCTTTTTAGTTTTTGTGTTGCTCTATTATATGTCTTTACGTTCTGAGTTCAGTGTTATGATGTCCGTTACGAGTTCCGCATAAAAACGAACTTCAGTTCATCTTTATCCCCAGTTGTTTGTAGGAGGGCTCATGTCTTATTTATGTCATTTGTATTTGTTTGTGTATAGTGATGTCCAACACATATTGTGTTGTGTTTTTGCTTAGTTTTTCTTCGTTTTGTGTACCCTATGTTGCCAGTTTCTCTGGATTTTCCATATTTGATCGCCCCTTCGGTATTCTCTAACGTTTATTTACATCATTACATGTAAGTGCTATATGTGTATTGACTATCGAGTAGACCCAATGCCGAATTTAGATGAAGAGAAGTCCTATGATATTTCGCAAGGCCCCTCTCAATCCCCTTACGACTAGAGGAAGATTGAATAGCGTTTAATCAATTTGAATAAAGGCGAGGATAATGGCGTGTGTTTAAATGTCTGCAATATTCTAATATGGAGTGCATTTGTGCACGAAAAATTACTGAAAAGTTGCTAAGAGAGCACAGTGCGTTAAATAGGACAGCATATGCATGAAAGTCCAATGGCAGTGTCAAAAATATTATACACCTTGACCGGATGACCCCTAAAGTTTAAGGCCCTAGGATACAGCCTGTCAAGCATATAAATAAATCCGGCACTGAGTAGAACTCATAACTTTAGTGACGATATAAGTTGTATTGCACCGATAGTAACATATAGTTATACAAATGTATATTTAAATAAGAAATCAAAAATAACTTTAAAACTGATATTGATTACCAAAAATAACTTTAAATTAATATAATTATATTACCAAAAACAAGATTAACAACAGATATATAAATTATTCTTCATCAATCACCCTATATCACTTACAGAAATAGTCATATTACCTAATACACAAATATACAACACACATTCAGATTGGTTATGCTTTACACAGCTACATTCACACAGAAATATATGTATAGTACATGTATATAGAAATGGAGAGTTTGTGTTCATGTCTGATCATGTATATGGTTGTACATAAATTGGCACTTTAGGATTTCGTCCTTCTTCATTTACAAAAGATAGATACATATGTAAATATATGTGTGTGAAACTTGTCAGCAGATTATTGCACACTTTAAACGACCGGAAGTCTGCACCAAAAACACTGTCTATGTACTATACTTTAAACTTTAGAAACATTGCCTGTGTACGATACTAGGTCCACATTCATCATACTCTTGCTTTGAGATCCACATTTGTCCAAATGTTGACAGAGATCCTAGGATAGATCCCCCAATCCACACTGAATATTTCCTCTCTGGTGCAGCAATGATCTTTATTTTCATTGAGCTTGGAGCAATCGCTTCCATTTCTTTCTTGAGACGATCAGCGATACCTGAAATTGTGATAAATGATTATTCATACTACTGTTTCGAGGATTAAATGTTAATAATCGTTATAGGCTGTAAATCGCATTCTCATGGTCTTCATAAAGCCAGTATTGACCAATCACAAATGTTGTAACAGGCGTTAAAGATTTCTAAATAGGACCAATCATCGTTTCTTTTGTTTGGCTTCCACTGACATAACAGTAATATAAGGTGTGTGTATGTGTGTGTGTGTGGGGGGGGGGGGGGGGTTATGGTGTTTAGCGCCACTTACAACAATATTTCAGTTATATCGTGGAGGTGTGTGTGTGTGTGTTAGATGGTACTGTTGTTATTGACTAGTACAGACAGATGTCAACTTTTAAAGTGCTATATCACTCCAGTAGAACCCACAAATACTAACTTCTGTTCTAAATGGAAAACACTCTCGACAACTTAAACTATTGTCTTAACAAGCAGATTTATTAAAGTCAACTTACCAGGATACATTGTAGATCCACCAGACAACAAATTTTCATACGTTTTCAGTGGCAGACAAAGGTCGTTGACACAGTTGACTCATCCCTTCCATTATTTCTATGCTTTTTATATATTATTGAGCTTGTTCTCGTTCTGAACATAGCTGAATTTCTGCTGGTTGGACGTTATTTTTTAAAACAATAATCAAAATCAATCAGTATGTATTTATTTACCTGTAAATGCTGGTTGAAACATGACTTCCGGACACCGGAAACGCTCATTACCAATAGTGATTACACTTCCGTCCGGTAATTCGTACGATTTTTCTATCGATGATGATTTAACCGATGTATTCATTTCTTGTTCGAAGTCGAGTGCAACATAACACAATTTTTCTTTGATATCCCTGACAACTTCGGTTTCAGCTGTAGTAACAAAGTTGTAACCTCTCTCGTGTAAAATACGTTGTAAATATGCTGTCAAATCTCGTCCTGCCAGATCTAGACGTTTGACGGCATGAGGTAAAGCATATCCTGTGAATAAATAGAAGAAATATATATTTAGTTATCAAATAAAATAATAATATTTCTGGTGTACTGATTTTGTTCTCTCTTAAATATATTCGACACATTGATCATACAATAGTATTTGTTACAAATCAATGAAGTCCTCATTATATTCAATAAATTAAGAAATTAAACTGCTAATGTATTTAGCCAAATGTATTTAGCAAATGTATTTAGCAAAATGTATTTAGCAAATGTATTTAGCAAAATCGAGAACTGAATATAGAGAAATTCTTCTATTGTGGTATTGAACACATATAAGATCTACCTTTATAAAGGTCATCTTGCTCAAAGGTCATCTTGCTCGTGACGTTAATAAGTATTTAAATATTTGGTGTAAATGAATTAGATCTAACTCACCTTCATAGATTGGTACCACATGAGACACGCCATCTCCTGCGTCAAATACAATTCCTGTCGTTCTACCAGAGGCATACAGAGAGAGTACTGCCTGAATGTTGACATAGAATGCGGGAGCATTAAATGTTTCAAACATTATCTGGAAGACATAAAACATTTTTGAAGTTTCTATATGTTTTTGATGTGTTTTTGACACAGTTGATATTTTCCAAAGTAATTTTAGAATTAAAAAACATTTCTTTGATATCAATTTTATAGTGATTTGTTTGACTCGACCGGGTCTGCAACAAAAATCTACAACACACAGGGCGAGTCCGCTAATCATTCCACCACTGAGGAGATTTCGAGTACGAGGACAATTAAATAATATCTACAAATCATACACCGGGTCTGCAACAAATATCTACAACACACGGGGCGAGTCCGCTAATCATTCCACCACTGAGGAGATTTCGAGTACGAGGACAATTAAATAATATCCACAAATCATACATCAGGAAGACCTGGCTATCAGACTTTTGTAATAGTGAAAACTTCTTACATGTAAAATTGTACTGATCGATTGTTAGAGAATAAGATAAGCAAATAAGTCACATATTATTCAGTATCTTCTATGCAACAAATACAATAGCATTCAAAGCATACCTGAGTCATACGTTCCCTGTTAGCTTTAGGATTTAAGGGTGCCTCCGTCAACATGACTGGGTGGTCCTATGGAGCTACCCTCAGTTCATTATAAAATGTATGGTGCCATATTTTCTCCATATCGTCCCAGTTTGTAACTATTCCGTGTTCTATGGGATATTTCAATGTTAGCATCCCTCGTTTACTCTGAGCCTCGTCTCCGACAAAGCAATCCTTCCCTCCCATTCCTGCCATGACCATCTATAGAAATAAAACAAAATATATTGTCTGGTTTTGAATAGCAATCCGCAAAAATAAAAATTAGATAATAGTGATCAGGGCCGGGCCTTAGGAGGTGCGGGGTTCAATTGTCGTTCTCTGTATAACCTGCAGTGTGTACATGAACAGAGGAGAGTAGGCGCGGGCTCAATAGTCGTTCTCTGTATAACCTGCAGTGTGTACATGAACAGACGAGAGTAGGCGCGGGTCCAATGATCGTTCTCTGTATAACCTGCAGTGTGTACATGAACAGACGAGAGTAGGCGCGGGTCCAATGATCGTTCTCTGTATAACCTGCAGTGTGTACATGAACAGACGAGAGTAGGCGCGGGCTCAATAGTCGTTCTCTGTATAACCTGCAGTGTGTACATGAACAGACGAGAGTAGGCGCGGGTCCAATGATCGTTCTCTGTATAACCTGCAGTGTGTACATGAACAGACGAGAGTAGGCGCGGGCTCAATAGTCGTTCTCTGTATAACCAGCAGTGTGTACATGAAAAGACGAGAGTAGACGTGGGTTCAATCGTCGTTCTCTGTATAACCTGCAGTGTGTATATGAACAGACGAGAGTAGGCGCGGGTTCAATTGGGAGCAATTGGTTCAATTGGCTTAAGGCCGGTCCTAATACTGATGTATAATAATATTATTACAAATTTGTTTCGTACTTTCAATAATTTCCACATCATTATTTTTCACTGTTGCAGTAAAATATTCCTTGAATACTCAAATACGTGAAGATGTCAATTCATCAAGAAATGATAAACACAAATTTGAAATGGAGAAAATCGAAAATAACAAAATAATGGCATTGTGTCTTAATGGAAAGGGATGAAATTAAAACTTGCCTGATATCTGGGCCGACCAATTATGGCGGGAAACACGGCCCTTGGTGCATCATCTCCCGCAAAACCTCCCTTAACCATGCCGGATCCATTGTCAATTATGACTGCAGCAATATCATCATTGATGTCTAAAGACATTATAAAAATCTGAAAATAAAACAACCGGAATGTAAATTCAAATTTAAGGGGGAAAAACAGAAAAGAAAAAGGTTAATAATGGGGAAAAAACATTTGTGTCCAAAGTACAAAATTAGCTTGTGATAGTAAAATTATTGAACGGATACTTCATTCTTTAAAGTTTTTTTTTAAAAAGCTCGTTTAAGAAATTTAAAGGAATCTTGAAATTGAATATAAAATAAAATTGTTTAAATATTTGAAATGTTACCTGTCTGTTCTCTAGATTTACTTGAGTGGAAATCGGGTTTGTAGTATGTTAATTCCATATCGAATTTGTTCATTATATACACCCTTTTTCTTATTTTCTGAGAAATCTGGCAGTTTTTTTTAACTACTCACCATATATGGACATAAGAAATATTCGTATATTTAAAAGGTATATAATACTGATAGTCATTCCTATTTTTAAACTTGAGTTATTGCCCTTTTGTATTGATTTTTACCTGTTAACATTTCTATTTTTAAAGTTGACTGACTTCTGTAAGCATTAATCACTTTATTCGATATTTATTTCCGGATTATAGTAATAATATGAAAAAGAAACCACCACACTGTCGGGAAATATCCACGATCCAACACAGGCGCTCGTGGCACGGACCAACCCCCTTTTTTCTAACTTTCTGTTTACAAATTGATTTTCAATAAAATTTCTTTATTTCTTTATTATTTCATCTCTTTTTTCTTATTTTAACTTGTTCGTGTCAATATTCATACAATCTCATGTTAACAACAATTTGCATGTTTCGACCCTATATAGATACTAATAGAAACATGGAAATTGTTGTTAACATAAGATTGTATGAATATTGACACGAACAAGTTAAAATGAGGAAAAAGAGATGAAATAATAAAGAAATAAAGAAATTTTATTGAAAATAAATTTGTAAACAGAATGTTAGAAAAAAGGGGGGTGGTCCGTGCCATGAGCGCCTGTGCAATCCAATAGAAAAATCATAGAAACAGGCAGAAAAATACCCTTAACATATACATGAGAGTAGACTTTGATGGCTTTGCATAGACACTTAAAAAAAGGGGGGGGGGGTGGTTAAACTAGTTTTAGGTGTCCAAACCTCAACTCCAAATTAAATTAAATGTTAGTTAAAAGGTACATTGTTTATATTAACGTGGTAACTCTGAAGCGATTGAAAGGAACATCAATGTAAATGTTGGATCCTTAGAAATGATAAATACACTGTGCCTCACTCCTAAACAAAAACAAAAATCAAATAAAGAATAAGAAGAGATAAGCTAACATAAATTTGATGACTGGTGAGAAAACATCAGGGTTTAAAATGCTATGGTTATTAAAAAAGGTTTCATTAATATCATAATTATTATGAATAATGACTATAACCACGTACACACTATTACCAAAACTATGTATTCATTGGTTTTTTAAAATTTATTTAATATTTATAATTATTGTTAATTGATTATAGTAATCTGAATAAAAACTTAGCTTTGGGGAATACATATAGGAGAGGTGCAGTTTAAATTCAGCATTTAAGTTTGTTTGGTTGTTTATTTGTTTGATGTTTGTGAGTTCGAATCTCGATCAGGGCGAGATGTACAACATTATGTGATAAAGTTTGTCAGTGACTTGCGACAGGTCGGTGGTTTTCTCCGGATCCTCCGGTTTCCTCCACCAATAAAACTGACCGCCATGATATAACTGAAATATTGTTGAGAGTGGCGTTAAACTCCATCAAACAAACAAACATATATATTTATATATATATAAACCATAATTATTTTACCTTCATATCAATTACAAATTTTGGAATTAATAAACATTATTTTTTTCGTATACCATAGCAAATCCCGAGCGGCTCATTCCTTGCAAAACGAATATAAATTAATATAAAAGAGACACCACCATGTCCTCTGTTTGTGCGGAACAAATTAAATTCACAACTTCGCTCTTAGGTAGGGACGTAAATTCAATAATGTCACGGTCCTTGCAGGTAAGATAACTTGTATCAACTACTATTGAGCAACAGTTTTATTTATAGGAGTGGTCATTTCTGTTCCGTTACAAATCTCTCTTTTACCCACATGGATTTTAGTATATAAACTTATTCCCGTCGTGAATATTCTGAAATGCTGCGTACTTCCCAGTCTATTTATGGAGAGCTAGAATGGTAGATTTAGTCATTTAGATTAGGGGAAGTGGACGACCGAAAACAAAACGAGATCTTAAAATAAAAAATGTATGTAAAATAATATATGTAATACGGGATGCATCCACCAACTTGTGAGTGTTAATATACTTTCTAATGTTTTGCAATCTTTGACAAATATGGTAAGCCAAAATCTAGAAAAACTAAAATTTAGGGAGTAGGCTAGATTTTTTCTAGCATTACAAATATATAGCTTTAGAGAGAGAAAAAAAAAAGGGAAATTGACCTGAAAGATGCAAAGAATAGGTTTTTTTCTGTTCCAGGAGTTCTCATTGAAAAATTTTGGTAGAATTTGAAAAATATACCGTTGTCCAAAATAATATAATTTTTGTTTCAAAGAAAAAAAGTCTTGTTTGGAGAAAAAAAAAACCCACAGCCTCCATCTTAAATGTTGAATTGTCGGTCGGGTGAAGGAGAAATCAAAACTAGCAACAACAAAAAAATATATCATTTAGACATTACATTTTAAAAATGACAAGACTGAAAAAGCAAAATAATATTTTAAAATGTAGAAAGCTATCACACAATTTAGAAACTAAAAAGAAGTATATTATAGAAGATTACACAATTGTTCTGTATATGCTTCATTGATTTTATTTACTTATTTAAAATACCCATATAAAGAAATGTTTCCACTGATAAGTCTTGATATTTGTCAAAGGTAAAAATAAATCGTAAACAAAGTGTGAATCAAACGAAAAGGGACGTAACTCGTGTTTAAATTTAGAAATGATCGACTTAAGCCGAAACCGGTGTACTTCCATATATGGTAAATAGCACAATGCTAAATTACAGAGTTGTACAAGAATTACGCATAATATTTGGGTATAAATTGAAATATTTCGGACTTGAATATCATATTGATCGTTAACAGACTACTGATAACAATTCTAAAGTGAAAAGCTGGTGAGTATATAATTGGTTTATCTTCTTTTATTATAAAGTCTAAGAATCGATAAAAAAGAAGAAAAAAAAGAAAAGAAAATGCTTTTGGAATTTTATCATTTACAGAAATGAATTTCAACATATTTTCTTTGATAGTAATATAAGCTTACACCAAGGGTAGTTTTATTTTTATCCGAGATATGCTGAGCTGAAAATGATTAAGGATCCTTTAATATTTAGATATGTCGGTTATTGTTGAATACGATAACCTATATATGTACAAATCTGAAGTAAAATTCCCTCAAAACATAACATGTATATTCGTCTTAAAGAAATTTGTAAAATATTTAAATTTGTTATTAGAGTTTTAATTAAAAGAAAAGAAGTTTAAATTTGTTATTAGAGTTTTAATTAAAAGAAAAGAAGATACATGTAGAGGACTATATATGTTACTTCAGATGCACTATGATTTATGTGTACACTTTCGTAACAAAGATAACTAAATTTATTTACAGTTTCATAACACTTATAAAGATGCCTTTCAACGTATACGATGATGAGATTGCTGCCGTTGTTATTGACAATGGATCTGGTATGGTAAAAGCTGGCTTTGCTGGAGATGACGCTCCTAGAGGTGTGTTCCCAGCCGTAACGGGTAGACCTAGATATCAGGTAAAGTCATTGATACTTTTCTACAAAAAGATACATATTTTTGCATAGTGTTTTTTTTTCTCAAAATACTTTCAAAACTTTAGATTTAAAAATGAAATATTGAACTTATATAATCTAATAATTTTATTTGTCCAATAATTATCTTTATAACTGTTCTTAATGGCTTGTACTAACAATGTACCGTTTTACTTTGCTTAAAATAATTGTTATTACTTGTTTTTTTAAAGAGTGTAATGGTTGGAATGGGAGGGAAGGATTGCTTCGTCGGAGATGAGGCTCAGAGTAAACGAGGGATGTTAACATTGAAATACCCTATAGAACACGGAATAGTTACAAACTGGGACGATATGGAGAAAATATGGCACCATACGTTTTATAATGAACTGAGGGTAGCTCCAGAGGAACACCCAGTCATGTTGACAGAAGCTCCACTGAATCCTAAAGTTAACAGGGAACGTATGACTCAAGTTAGTATTCATGATAGAACGATCGTACAGGAATTGTAAAGAGGTCTTAAATTAACTTCAAATTATTCTATATTATGTATACGTTATTAATAAACAATTAGCTAACAAACAACAGACAAATCGACATTTTTTAACACGAGTGACAGAATGACAGGACTCGTAATTTATATAAAAAATGTATGTAAATCTTTCATAGAGTTGTGGGGAAAACACGTTTCAATCCGATTTATATTCTGATGTTTATTTGTAGATAATGTTCGAGACTTTCAACACTCCGGCATTTTACGTCAACATCCAGGCAGTACTGTCTCTTTATTCTGCTGGCAGGACAACTGGAATAGTGCTGGATGCTGGTGACGGTGTGTCACACGTAGTACCAATTTATGAAGGTATGTATTTTTTTTTAATTCTATTAAATGGAAAATGGGCTTTTGTGGTCATTTATATATTTAATTCATTTGAAATATATATTGTACAAAATTAGATTAACCTTGTGAAGATTTCTTTTAATACTATCAATAGTCAGTAATGGATATCATTTACTTGTGAGAGCTTAACGTCAATTTAGAGATCAGCTTAGTTTTTCATGTCAGTCAGTTTTATTCGTGAATAAATCCGGAGTCACTGACATACTTTATGACATAAGCCTGTGTCGAGTACACATAGCTACGACCGGTAATCGAACGTGGCACAGTGACAGAGTAGAAAAAACAGATGTAAATCCAACTACCATTCCATGACAACAAAACATCCTTGACAATAACTCACTCATTTTTATTTACATTGCAGGATATGCTTTACCACATGCCATCAAACGTCTAGATCTGGCAGGACGAGATTTGACAGCATATTTACAACGTATTTTACACGAGAGAGGATACAACTTTGTTACTACAGCTGAAACCGAGGTTGTCAGGGATATCAAAGAAAAGATGTGTTATACTGCACTTGATTTTGAACAAGAATTAGATACATGTGCTAAATCGTCTTCACTAGAGAAATCGTATGAATTACCAGATGGAACTGTAATCACTATTGGCAACGAACGGTTCAGGTGTCCGGAAGTCATGTTTCAACCATCATTCACTGGTAAGTTGAAGTGTATATATCTTTGTCACTGACGTAATATTATCATTGAATGCAATGCAATCTATGATGCAACAGGAACTAGTTTATACTGCATCATATTGGAATAAAAACGTAGATATCAAATTGAGTGCGCACATCGCGTTTCTGGAATAACCTTGATCAGGTGCACTCAAAATCGAAAGATTGGGAAGCCAAATAATGGAAATGATGAAATTCTGACCAAGCATCAATGATATAGCCAGCTACTTACATTCACTATCAACATACTAATGTATAAAACTACTTGCTAAGATTTTGAGAAATACAGATATTGAGTAGTATGAATAATCTGCTTTAAAATGCACTTGAATGTATGACGGTATCCAAAATCAGGCATGCTAGTACAGAATATTAGATCTTAAAATAAAATTTTGAGCTATATATTGTTTCATTTGGTTGTCTAAGAGAAATTATGTAGATTCGTAGATTGTGTCAGCTCAGGATTTATATTAAGCTACCTACTGTACATTTAAAATTATGTTTACCAAACATGAAACACAGACTGTACTGTGTTTTTGAATTAAGATGGCGTTTATCATGATGTGAAAATAATTGTATATAAGACAAGACAAACAGTTAACGGGAAATTCTGGCCTTGAATAACAGATGTACAATATACAAACTACATTCCGCCATAAAATCACGAATTGTTCGTGCAGTGTGGTATTTTTTGTTTCTTATTTTAAATTTATGTCTGAAAATCACTACATACTGTTATATTATTATATCATTTCTTAAAATTTAGTTTAGCTTGCAATTCAGTGTGATTGCTAACATTATATAAGATTACTTTATTTCGGATTGAAGTATACGGTATTACCATTTATTGAAACTACAGAATCAAAATGAGTGAATATGGTGTTATTTTTTTTTATAAGGAATGGAATCAGTTGGAATCCACGAGATGATCCACAACTCTATATTGATGTCAGACATAGATATCAGAAGAGATCTATACCATAACATCGTCCTGTCTGGTGGATCTACCATGTTTCCTGGTAAGTCAATTACCAAACCCCGGCTTTACAGCATTATAGGCCCCCGGGGAAAATAGTGCACTGTGTCCCATATCTACACCACCACATACAGGAAAAAAACTGTAGATGTCAATAAAATTAAACATATATTTATTGTATTGGTACTTCCAACAAATTCAGTGTTTAAGCATTAAACAATATGCCGTACACAACATACATAGATTAGCATGGGCCCCTATGGTCGTGGGGAACCCGGACAGCTGCCCAGCGTGCCAATCAAGATTGATTGATTGATTTATTTATTTATTGTGCTTAACGTCACTTTCAGAAATATTTCAGCTATATCATGGCGATCAGTTTTAGTGGTAGAAGAAGCCGGAGTATCCGGTGAGAACCACCGACCATGGGCAAGCAAATGGTAAACTTGAACACTTGTGGCTGTGAGTCGAGTGCACCTTTTTTGTAATTTACTAAGCCGGGAGCTAGCCCACGCCATATTGGTGATAGGATTGTATGAGTTGCTAGGTAATCCAACTACCTAAATCATTGAGTCACCCGGGCCATCCAATGCGTTTAGACGGCACTGAGTTACTGTGCATGTGACAAAACATAAGCTTTAATATTTAAAAAAAATGTTCATATATTAACAGGACGACATCATTTTTGAACCAAGCATCTGCTACTTTACCGTTTAAGTTGTAAATGACCAATAATATTTGTTAGAAGATTGATAACCGGAAGTTATCTATAGAAATATGAAATAATTTGGTAACCAAATCGGCAAACAAAAAAATAACATTCATTATGATTGTTGTCTTAAAACTGAAAATTCGAAAATGTTTAATTTTATAAACATGATCCGAAGTAGTAAATATAATTTCTCCATGGTTTCATTTCCTGGGGTACAACTTTGTAGTTTCCAAGGATTATCTGTTATCTTGACTTAAACAAAGCAAACTTTGAACAATATCGGTGATAATATGTGTACAATGTCATTAAAGTGTTGAAGTTGTAAATATTATCAGTGGAAACTAATAGCTCTCACACATTGGTTCTTTCAATTTAATTCTTAACAAGTAACGCATTCAGAACTTCTGACAACGTAATTCGTATTTTAGGTATTGCTGACCGTATGAAGAAGGAAATGGACGCCATTGCACCTAATTCCATGAAAACAAAAATCATTGCTGCACCAGAGAGGAAATATTCAGTGTGGATTGGAGGATCTATCCTAGGATCTCTGTCAACATTTGGACAAATGTGGATCTCAAAGCAAGAATATGATGAATGTGGACCTAGTATCGTACACAGGAAATGTTTCTAAAGTACAAATGATATATACAAATTGATTATATTGATGATATTATATAATGTTACAATGATACAACATGGCGTTTGAAGAGGTGAAGCCATAACTTCTTAAGTGACGTCTTGAAACATAAGTATAAAAACTGTTCAAACTGAGTCGCAACGTGCATAGGAAAAGATGTACTCCAAAATACGGGAGATAACTCCAATTACCAACTATGCTTTTCATGGAATGCATATGTATTTTGGAGCCATTATTGGCATATATGTGATAATTTGTTACTAGAAGAATGGATATTTGTATGTAAGTGGATAAAATAGGAGTATAATAAGAGACTATTTGTACGACTGTTAGTGTAAAAGCTATTTATTTAGTGAAAATAATATTTATATGACTGTGAGCAGATTAAATGTGATTTATTTAGTAGAAGTGGAATGTGCATGAATGTGAGTAAATAAAATGTGATAGGTAGAGAGGATATTTGTATGTGAGTGGATAAAGAGTTATCTGTTTTTGTCAGTGAAATTTAGTCAATAAAATATTTTTTATGTAGATAAATGTTATTCTGATGTATGCTTTCAGAGATCATGGAAAAATGATGTCATGCAACTATGATAACAACTCAATAACATTATGGACAACTTAAATATTGTATACAGGCCTGGGTTAATCCTTAGGCAAAATAAGCACGTGCTTAGGGCATTAAGGGGGATGGGGGCACCACAAAAATCCGGACACAAGCCAATTTATTTTATCAGGCTCAAAAACACACCATAAATTAAAAAAAAATGTAGGTAAACCTTATTGATGTACTAGAAGAGGCAACTTCCTCATTTACTGAAGCTAGTATAAGTTACTCAGAGTGTTGTCAAAAGTCAAAAGCTAATTGATGCTTATCTAGATGACTTGAACAGTAATTTATCTTCTGAGCTTCAGCAGTTTCACTCATATATGCGACATAAGTTTAGTGCAACAAAAGCTGCAAAATCTAGATTCAGTCATGCTGAATAAATTAATTGTAGAAGACAATACGCTTTTTCAATTTGATTTGATTTGATGTTGGTGTTTAACGCCACTTTCAGCAATATTTCAGCTATATCATGGCGACCAGTGTTAGTGGTGGAAGAAGCCGGAGTACCCGGAGAGAACCACCGACCATGGGCAAGCAACTGGTAAGCTTTATCACATGCGGATGCGAGTCGAGTGCACCCATTTTGTAATTTACAAAACCGGGTACGAACCCACGACGTATTGGTGATAGGCTTGTATCAGTTATTAGGTAATCCAACTATCTAACGCATTGTGTCACCCGGGCATTTACTTCATTTGTGCAGTTTGTGACCATTAATGTTAAAAATAAAAGCGCATTTTCAAATGTAGAGATTAGCTTGCGAATATTTTTAACATTAATGGTCACAAACTGCACAACTGAACGCTCATTCTCTCAAATGAAGCGTATAAGAAATCCAAACTGAACAACGATGAGACAAGAGAGCTGGAATCCTTATCTCTCTGCTCATGATTGAAGCTGATTTGTTGCGCCATATTAAATCAAAGACTTTGCTAATAAGAGAAAGTAAAATTACATGTTGTCAATGCATTACTATTCCTGGATATATCATTAAGAAAGACTTGATGTCATAAAAAAGGGTAATCAGAAGATTTAAATCGAAGCAGGCAATGAAATACAAAATGACAAGTAATGATCTATAAAACACTAGAAAAAAAATAATAAAGATTGAGATATACGAATACCACCAAAAAAATGGTTTAACTCAGGTGCTCCAGAAGGGTACGCAGTTCTATTGGCATCCGTCGTGTTCCTCTTGTCAATATTCCGATGATAAGTCATGATTGTCAGAATGGGAGAAATGATGGATTGTGTTTGTATAGGAGAATGTCCAAGTAACTCTCCATTCCGAGGCCCATTGTTTTTAAGGAATGGAGAGATACGAGGATATTCTCCAACTTAAAATCCACCCATTGTACTTTATTAATTTTATTAATTATTAATCTTGTAACAAAAAAAAGTCTGTGTATAGTATCTAAAGTACAAAGAGAACAATAACTCTCCATTCCTTAAAAATAATGGAGAGTTTTGACAATAGATTTACATCATAGGTGGATTTTAAATATAATTACTGCAAACGGAAAATATTTGTGATCATTTGTGACACATATATTTCTTACTGGTAAAGGAATTCTTGATGTCGACCATAATGCTGTCGAAGTCATTACTTCAATTTAACTACTAGGAACCCTTGGTTCAGTAGTTTTCCCGTTACCAACAACCTTTAATCAATGGTATCATGATTGGAATCACAAGCTGTAGAAAATCGTAGCAACTGAGATAATATATAGTCAATATGCAGGTGCTGCTAGAATGTTGCTACATATAAATGGAACATTCCCATTGGAAGATTGAAATAATCCCTATTATAGTAAAATTACTTTCCTAACCGGCACTCACTGTCAATTTCAAGATGTAGGGTGTGAAGCAGTCCTTTCTGTATCTGTGGTATCCTTCAATTCAAGCTCCGTGGGGTAGATGCGGTAAACATAATCCCCAACCTTGGAATTATTTATTAATTTGTGTATGTATAATTACTTATTCCAATGTTTGAGGTCACAAGTCACTATAAACATCTTTTGGCTATCCATTTTAGGCCTTTTGGTTGTCTTGCTCCGAAAGGCTATTAATAATGAGCGGAATTCGAACTCACAACGTTAGTAGTGATAGGCACTGATTACTTAGGTAGTTATAAATCCAACTACCATATGATCACGACCACGACGGCCTAGAAATGTTGTCATGCTATTGACCGTGAATTGCTTACAGCGGGTATATATTGTCATCAAAGAGGTCTACAGAATGTATACATTGTTATCAAGTATATCTACAGAGGCAATTGGGTGTCTTCAAATAGACCTACAGAAGAAGTACATTGTCATTAAATATGTCTACAGAGGCCATAGAATGTCTCCAAATACGTCTACAGAGGATATACATTGTCATTAAATATGTCTACAGAGGCCATATAGTGTCTCCAAATACGTCTACAGAAGATATACATTAGGTCTACAGAAGATGTACATTGTCATTAAATATGTCTACAGAGGCCATAGAGTGTCTTCAGATATGTCTACAGAAGATATACATTAGGTCTAGAGAAGGTATACATTGTCATTAAATATGTCTACAGAGGCCATAGAGTGTCATCAAATAGACCTATAGAGGATGTACATTGTCATTAAATATGTCTACAGACAATGTATATTGTCATTAAATATGTCGTGATCGTATTGTAGTTAGATTTACAACTACCTATGCAATCACTGCCTATCACCACTGACGTTTGTGAGTTCGAATCTCGATCAGGGCGAGATGTACAACATTATGTGATAAAGTTTGTCAGTGACTTGCGACGGGTCGGTGGTTTTCTCCGGATCCTCCGGTTTCCTTCACCAATAAAACTGACCGTCACGATATAACTGAAATATTGTTGAGAGAGGCGCTAAACTCCATCAAGCAAGCAAAAAAATATATATGCATAGACCATAATTATTTTACCTTCATATCTATTACAAATTTTGGAATTGATAAACAGTATTTATAAACGAATATAGATTAATATAAAAGAGACACTGCCATGTCCTCTGTTTGTGTGGAACAAATTGAATTCACAACTTCGCTCTGAGGAAGGGGCGTAAATTAAATAATGTCACGGTCCTTGCAGGTAAGATAAATTGTATCAACTGATATTGAACAACAGTTTTATTTATAGGAGTGGTAATTTCTGTTCCATTACAACTCTCTCTTTTACCTACACGGGTTTTAGTCTATCAACTTTTTCTCGTCGAGAATATTCTGTATTGCTGCTTACTTCACATTAAGCAACAATCGACCAATCTTGTCGGCAACTGACTCTCAGCCTATTTATGGAAGTTTAAAATGGGAAATTTAGTAATTTAGATTAGGGGAAGTGGACGACCGAAAACAAAACGAGATTTTGAAATAAAAAACTGTATATAAAATAATATATGTAATACGGGATGCATCCACCCATTTGTGAGTGTTAATGTACGTTCTAATGTTTTGCAATCTTTGACAAATATGGTAAGCCAAAATCTAGAAAAACTAACGTAAATACCATTTAAATTTTAGGAGGTAGGCAATGTTTTTTCTAGCAAATTTTTAAAAGTTTTATGGAAAAAAAAAGTAAATTGATCTGAAAGATGCAAAGAATACATTTTCCGTTTCCGGAGTTCTCATTTAAAAGTCTTGGTAGAATTTGAAAACAATACCGATGTCCAAAATAATATCATTTTTGTTTCAAAGAATATATACGAATCCCACAAAAAAATGGTTGAACTCAGGTCCTCCAGAAGGGTACGCAGGTCCATTGGCATCCGTCGTGTTAATCTTGTCAATATTCCGATGGTAAGTCATGATTGGTGACGACCATAACACTTCAGTGATTACTTCAAATTAACTACTAGGAACCATTGGTTGAGTAGTTTTCTCGTTAGCAGCAACCCTTTATCAATGATATCATGATTGGAACCACAAGCTGTAAATTATCGTAGTCATTGAGATAATATATAGTCCGCATGCAAATGCTGCTAGAATGTTGCTACATGCACATATAAATGCAAAATTCACAATGGAAGATTGAAATAATCTCTATTATAGTAAAAATACTTTCCTAACCTGCACGAACTGTCAATTTCAAGATGTAAGGTGGGAAGCAATCCTTTCTATATCTGTTTTATCCTTAAATTCAAGCTCAATGAGGTAGATGTTTTCAACATGATCATCAACCTTGGTATTATTTATTAATTTATGTATGTTTGATTGCTTATTCTAATGTTTAAAGTCACAAGTCACTATAAACTTCTTCTGGCTATCCATTTTAGATCTTTCGGTTGTCTTGCTCCGAAAGGCTATTAAATAATGAGCGGAATTCGAACTCACAACGTTAGTGGTGATAGGCACTGATTACTTAGGTAGTTATAAATCCAACTACCATAGGATCACGACCACTACGGCCCAGAAATTTTGTCATGATGTTGACCGTGAATTGCTTACAGCGGGTATATATTGTCATCAAAGAGGTCTACAGAATGCATACATTGTCATCAAGTATATCCACAGAGGCTATAGCATGTCTTCAAATTGACCTACAAAAGAAGTACATTGTCATTAAATATGTCTGTAGATGCATAGAGTGTCATGGAATATGTCTACAGAAGAAGTACATTGTCATTAACTATGTCTACAGCGGCAATAGAGTGTCTTCAAATAGGTTTACAGAAGATGTACATTGTCATTAAATATGTCTACAGAGGCTATAGAATGTCATGGAATATGTCTACAGAGGAAGTACATTGTCATCAAATATGTCTACAGCGGCTATAGAGTGTCCTCGAATAGGCCTACAGAGGATGTACATTGTAATTAAATATATCTACAGAGGCCATAGAGTGTCCCCAAGTAGACCTACAGAGGATGTAGTGTCATTAAATATGTCTACAGAGGCCATAGAGTGGTATTCAAATAGGTCTACAGAGGGTATACATTGTCATTAAATATGTCTACAGAGGCCATAGAGTGGTCTTCAAATATATCCACAGAAGGTATACATTGCCATTAAATATGTCTACAGAGGCCATAGCGTGGTCTTCAAATAGGTCTACAGAAGAAGTACATTGTCATTAAATATGTCTACAGAGGCCATAGAGTGTAATGATATATGTTTAGAGAAGTAGTACATTGTCAGTAAATATGTCTACAGAGGCAATATATTGTCCTCAAATAGGTCTACAGAAGATGTACATTGTCATCAAACAGTCTTACAGAGGTATATATATATATATATATATAAACGTCTAAAATGGTTTGTAAGACAACACCAACTACACAAGTGATAAAGAATTAAACACGTTGTTGAATGACAAAATGTTCGTCTCGCCGAGAGACCTTTTCAATATATATATTATACATTGTATATAGACCATAATTATTTTACCTTTATATCTATTGCAAATATTAGAATTGATAAACAGTATTTTGTTCGTATACCAGTGCAAATCCCGAGCGGCTCATTCCTTGCAACACGAATGTAGATTAATATGAAAGAGACACCGCCATGTCCTCTTTTTGTGCAGAACAAATTAAATTCACAACTTCGGTCTTAGGGAGGGACGTTATTTAAATAATGCCACGGTCCTTGCAGGTAAGATAAATTGTATCAACTGATATTGAACAACAGTTTTATTTATAGGAGTGGTCATTTCTGGTCCGTTACAACTCTCTCTTTTACCTACATGGATTTTAGTTGATAAACTTGTTCTCGTCGTGAATACTCTAAAATGCTGCTTACTCCATGTTAAACAACAATCGATCAATCCTGTCGGCAACTGACTCCCAGTCTATTTATGGAAGGTTAAAATGGGAGATTTAGTAATTTAGATTAGGGGAAGTGGACGACCGAAAACAAAAGGAGATTTTAAAATAAAAAATGGATGTAAAAGTTTATATAATATAAGGGATGTATCCACCAACCTGTGAGTGTTAATGTACTTTCTGATGTTTTGCAATCTTTGACAAATTAGTAAGCCAAAATCTAGAACAACTAAGGTAAATACCATTTAAATTTAGGGGGTTGGTCATGTTTTTCTAACAAACAACAATTTGCTGTCAAGTTTTATAGAAAAAAGTAAATTGACCTGAAAGATGCAAATAATAGATTTTCTGTCCATCTTAAGTGTTAAATTGTCGGTCGGATGAAGGAGAAATCAAAACTAGAAAAAAATAAAATAAAAAAATATATCATTTAGGCATAACATTTTAAAATTTGCCAGACTGAAATTATTTAAAAATGTACAAAGCTATCAAACAATTTAGAAAATAAAAAGAAGTATATTATAGAAGATTACATGATTGTTTTCTTTGTGCTTCATTGATTTTATTTACTTATTTTAAATACCCATATAAAGAAATGTCTTGATATTTGTCAAAGGTAAAAATAAATCGTTAACAAAGTGTGAATCAAACGAAAAGGGACGTAACTCGTGTTTAAATTTAGAAATGACAAACTAAAACCCAGACTAGGATACTTCCATATATGGTAAATAGCACAATGCTAAATTACAGAGTTGTACAAGAATTACGCATATTATTTGGGTATAAATTGAAATATTTCGGACTTTAATATCATATTGAACGTTAACAGACTACTAATAACAATAATAAAGTGAACATCTGGTGAGTAGTTGGTTTATCTTCTTTTATTATAAAGTCTAAGAATCGAAAAAAGGGAAATTTTTTATCATTTACAGAAATGAATTTCAATATACTTGCTTTGATGGTAATATAATCTTACATCAAGGGTAGTTTAATTTTTTCCGAGATACAAATGTATTTTGAGCTGAAAATGATTCAGGACCCTTTAATATTTTGATAGGTGGGTGATTGTTGCATACGATACCCGATATGTACAAATCTAACGTAAAGTATCTTTCAAATCACGAGATATGAACAGTATATTGACCTTAACGAAATTTATATAATACCGATATAGATAACAGAGGTTACAGTTTTAATTAGAAGTGACAGTTTTAATTAGAAGCTACAGTTTTAATTAGAAGATACAGCTTTAATTGGGTTACAGCTTTAATTAAAATAAAAAGGACAGGGAAGCATATAAGTTACTTTAGATGCCCTATTAGTTATGTGTACACTTTCGTAACAAAGTTACCTAAATTTATTTACAGTTTCAGAACACTTACAAAGATGCCTTTCAACGTATATGATGATGAGATTGCTGCCGTTGTTATAGACAATGGATCTGGTATGGTGAAAGCTGGCTTTGCTGGAGATGACGCTCCTAGAGGTGTCTTCCCAGCGGTAACGGGTAGACCTAGATATCAGGTAACATCATTGATACTTTTCTCCAAAAAGATACATATTTTTCATACAGTGTTCTTTTTTCTCAAAAAATATTTTCAAAACTATAGTTTTAAAAATGAAATATTGAACTTGTATAATTTCACGAAAATATAATTTGTTCAATAATTATCTTTGTATGTAACTGTTCTTAATGGTTTGTACTAACGATGTACCGTTTTACTTTCTTTAAAATAATTGTTATTACTTGCTTTTTTAAAAGAGTGTAATGGTCGGAATGGGAGGGAAGGATTGCTTTGTCGGAGACTAGGCGCAGAGTAAACGAGGAATGTTAACATTGAAATATCCCATAGAACACGGAATAGTTACAAACTGGGACGATATGGAGAAAATATGGCACCATACGTTTTATAATGAACTGAGGGTAGCTCCAGAGGAACATCCAGTCATGTTGACAGAAGCTCCACTGAATCCTAAAGTTAACAGGGAACGTATGACTCAAGTGAGTATTCATGACAGAACTAGCATATATGAATTATAAATAGGTATTAAATTTACTTCAAATTATTCTGTATTAAGTTACTAACTGTAATATCAAAATGAAAAGCTAATAAACAAAAGACAAATTGACATTTTTTAACACGAGTAACGGAATGACAGGACTCGTAATTTATATAAAAAATGTATGTAAATCTTTCATAGAGTTGTGGGACAAACACATTTTCACCCGATTTAAATTATGATGTTTATTTGTAGATAATGTTCGAGACTTTCAACACTCCGGCATTTTACGCCAACATCCAGGCAGTACTGTCTCTTTATTCTGCTGGCAGGACAACTGGAATAGTGCTGGATGCTGGTGACGGTGTGTCACACGTAGTACCAATTTATGAAGGTATGTATTTTTTTTTAATTCTATTAAATGGAAAATGGGCTTTTGTGGTCATTTATATATAATTAAATATAGATATGGTACTAAATTCTTACATTAACATTGTGAAGATTTCTTTTTAAAATATTAATAGTCAATAATGGATATCATTGTAAGAGCTTAACCTCAATTTAAAGAACAGTTTAGTTTTTCATGTCAGTCAGTTTTATTCGTGAATAAATCCGGAGTCACTAACATACTTTATGACATAAGTCTATGTCGAGTACACATAGCCACAACCGGTAGTAGATTGGTGACTGACTGACAGATGTAGAGAAAACTGATGTAAATCCAACTACCATTCGATGAATACAACAAAACATCCTTGACAATAACTCACTCATTTTTATTTACATTGCAGGATATGCTTTACCACATGCCATCAAACGTCTAGATCTGGCAGGACGAGATTTGACAGCATATTTACAACGTATTTTACACGAGAGAGGATACAACCTTGTTACTACAGCTGAAACCGAGGTTGTCAGGGATATCAAAGAAAAGATGTGTTATACTGCACTTGATTTTGAACAAGAATTAGATACATGTGCTAAATCGTCTTCACTAGAAAAATCGTATGAATTACCAGATGGAACTGTAATCACTATTGGCAACGAACGGTTCAGGTGTCCGGAAGTCATGTTTCAACCATCATTCACTGGTAAGTTGAAGTGTATATATCTTTGTCACTGACGTAATATTATCATTGAATGCAATGCAATCTATGATGCAACAGGAACTAGTTTATACTGCATCATATTGGAATAAAATCATAGATATAAAATGTATGCTCGCATCGCGTTTCTGGAATAACCTTCATCAGGTGCACTCAAAGTCGAAAGATTGGGAAGCCAAATAATGGAAATGATGAAATTCTGACCAAGCATCAATGATATAGCCAGCTACTTACATTCACTATCAACATACTAATGTATAAAACTACTTGCTAAGATTTTGAGAAATACAGATATTGAGTAGTGTGAATAATCTGCTTTAAAATGCACTTGAATGTATGACGGTATCCAAAATCAGGCATGCTAGTACAGAATATTAGATCTTAAAATAAAATTTTGAGCTATATATTGTTTCATTTGGTTGTCTAAGAGAAATTATGTAGATTCGTAGATTGTGTCAGCTCAGGATTTATATTAAGCTACCTACTGTACATTTAAAATTATGTTTACCAAACATGAAACACAGACTGCACTGTGCTTTTGAATTAAGATGGCGTTTATCATGATGTGAAAATGATTGTAGAAAAAACAAACAGTTAACGGGGAATTCTGTACTCGAATAGCAGATGTAAAATATACAAACTACTGTCTGCTGTAAAGTTATTCCGCAATAAAACCACGTGTTGTTTATGCAGTGTCGTATTTTTTGCTTCTCATTTTTTATTTTTTTTCAACTTCATGTAAGAAAATCATTACATACTGTTAAATTATTATATCATTTCTTAAAATCTATCTTGGATTGCAATTCAATGTGATTGCTAACCTTATATAAGATTTCTTTATTTCAAATTGAAGTATACGGTCTTGCAATTTATTGAAACTTCGGAATCAAAATGAGTGATTAAGGTGTTATTTTTTTTATAGGAATGGAATCCGTTGGAATCCACGAGATGATCCACAACTCTATATTGATGTCAGACATAGATATCAGAAGAGATTTATACTATAACATTGTCCTGTCTGGTGGATCTACAATGTTTCCTGGTAAGTCAGTTAAGATTTATGCAATAACATAGTACTGTCTGGTGGATCTACAATGTTTCCTGGTAAGTCAGTTACCACAGGCCCGTCTTAACAGCATTACAGGCACCCGTGAAAAGTAGTGCACTGGGTCCCATACCTACACAACCACTCACTGGAATAAAACTGTAAATGTCAATAAAATTAAATATATATTTATTATATTGGTACTTCCAACAAAATCAGTGTTTAAGCATTAAAAAACATGTTGCACACAACATACAGAGATTAGCATGACCCCTATGGTCGTGGGGACCCCGTGCAGCTGCCCAGAATGCCCATGCGTTAAGACGGCATTGAGTTACTGTGCATGTGACAAAACATGAGCTTTAAAATTTAATGGCGAGACATAAAAAATAGTTCATATATAAATAATACGACATCATTGTTAACCAATCATCTGATATGTTACAGTTTAAGTTGTAAATGACCAATATTATTTGCTAGAAGATTGATTACCGGAAGTCATCAATAGAAATATGAAATGATTTGGTAACCAAGCGTAAAAATATCATTCATTATGATTGTTTTCTTAAAACTGAAAATTCTCAAATGTTGAATATCATAAACATGATCCAAAGTAGTAAATATAATTTCTCCTTGGTTTCCTTTCCTGAGGTACAACTTGTAGTTTCCACAGATTATCTATTAACTTGGTTTAAAAACACAAACTTTGAAAAATATCGGTGATAATATGTGTATAATGTCATTAAAGTGTTGAAGTTATAAATATTTTCAGTGAAAACTAATAGCTCCCACACATAGACCCTTTCAATTTAATTCTTAACAAGTAACACATTCAGAACTTATGACAGTGTAAATCGTATTTTAGGTATTGCTGACCGTATGAAGAAGGAAATTGACGCCATTGCACCAAGTTCCATGAAAACAAAAATCATTGCTGCACCAGAAAGGAAATATTCAGTGTGGATTGGAGGATCTATTCTAGGATCTCTGTCAACATTTGGACAAATGTGGATCTCAAAGCAAGAATATGATGAATGTGGACCTAGTATCGTACACAGGAAATGTTTCTAAGTACAAATGATATATACAAATTGATTATATTGATGATATTATATAATGTGACAATGATACAAAATGGCGTGAAGAGGTGAAGCCACCACTTCTTAAGTGACGTCTTGAAACATAAGTATAAAAACTGTTCAAACAGAGTCGCAACGTGCATAGGAAAAGATGTACTCCAAAATACGAGAGATAATTCCAATTACCAACTATGCTTTTCATGGAATGCATATGTATTTTGGAGCCATATATGTGATAATTTGTGACTAGGAGAATGAATATGTATATGTTAGTGGATAAAATAGGATTGTAATAAAAGACTCTTTATTTGTACGACTCTTGATGTAAAAGCGATTTATTTGGTGAAAATAACATTTGTATGACTGTGAGCGGATTAAATGTGATTTATTTTGTAGAAATTATATGTGTATGAATGTGAGTAAATAAAATGTGATTTGTAGAGAGGATATTTATTTTGTGAGTGGATAAAAAGTTATCTGTTTTTGCTATATGTTGGTGAAATTGAGTCAATAAAATTATTTTATATATAGATAAATGTTATTCTGATGTATGCTTTCAGAGATCATGAAACGATTGCAACTCAATAAAATTATGGACAGCTTAAATATTGGATAGAAATAATAAATTACAAAAATGTACTCTCAAGTATACACTGTAAAACAATTCTGTCAATTTACACTTTTTTTTAAAAGACAAATCAGACAAATGTGAAAACACACAGCAGACACACTTTCAAAACATAAACAAGACACACAATCAAACATAAATTAGCCACAACTTGAAAGTACAAACAACACACAATATAAAAACATTAATCAGACACACTTTGAAAACAAAAATCAGACACACTTTGAAACACAAATGAGTTTTTTAATGAAAACATTTTCTGTGTTTTTTATTTCTTGCATAGAATGTGTCATAACACATTTTGTGTTTTTATAAATAGGACAATGCATGGTTAGAAGGCAATGTTTTCATGAGAGCACTCGCAATTGTTCTAAAGGTGTGTCTCATTTGTGATTTAAGAGTGTTGCATTTTGAAGTTTTTACTCTCGTTTACATTGACATTGTACAAGGATGAACTGATTGCAGTTCTCAAACTTTCATAGTTTTATAGCACATTTATATGCTATGATAATTAGAATCATAGTATTAAAAGAGCACCCCGAAAAAAATCTCACAGAGACAAATAATTGATATCGTGCAAAACATTACCTATGAACCCAGATTATCGGAAAACATAGACGTCTTATAGTGATACTCATCGAAACGAAGTTATCTTTCCTTCAACTGTCATTTGTCATCATGTGGAAAAATCACATTTTATATATAATACCCGTCACATTTTATATATAATACCCGTCGTGAAGCCCCCTGTCATTAGAATTTATGCCCCTCGAAAATAATTGTCTATTCTACATACGAAAAAAGTAAAATTACATGTTGTCAATGCATTATTAATCCTGGATTTAACATTAAGAAATGTTTAAAGTTATCAAAGGGGTAATCAGAAGGTGTAAATCAAAGGGGTAATCAGAAGATGTAAATCAAAGGGGTAATCAGAAGATGTAAATCAAAGGGGTAATCAGAAGGTGTAAATCAAAGGGGTAATCAGAATGTGTAAATCAAAGGGGTAATCAGAAGGTGTAAATCAAAGGGGTAATCAGAAGGTGTAAATCAAAGGGGTAATCAGAAGGTGTAAATCAAAGGGGTAATCAGAAGGTGTAAATCAAAGGGGTAATCAGAAGGTGTAAATCAAAGGGGTAATCAGAAGGTGTAAATCAAAGCAGGCAATAAAAGACAAAATGACAAACAATGATCTACAAAACACTAAATAGAAAACTAAAGATTGAGATACACACCCCCACAAAAAACCAGGTTGAACTCAGCTGCTCCAGAAGGATACGTAGTTCCATTGGCCTCCATTGTGTTACTCTTGTCTATATTCCGGTGATAAGTCATGATTGTCAGAATGGAAGAAAGGGCGGATATAATAAATGCAAGCGGAACATATTCGTGGTTATTTGTGACACATATATTTCTTACCAGATAAAGAAATCTTAGTGGCGATCATAAAGCTTTTGGAGTGATTGCTTCAATTTTACTACTAGCAACCCTTGGTTCAGTAGCTTCCTCGTTAGCAGCAACGCTCTATCAATGATATGAACCACGAGCTGTATAATATCGTAGCAACTGAGATAATATAAATTCCATATAGTGCAGGTACTGCTAGAATGTTGCTACATATAAATGGAAAATTCACAATAGAAAATTCACAATGTAAAATTCACGATGAAAAGTTGGAATAATCTCTATTATCGTAAAGTTTCTAACTGACACTCGCTATCAATTTCAAGATGTATGGCGGGTATGAAGCAGTCCTTTCTGTATCTGTGGTAACCTTCAATTCAAACTCAATGGGGTAGATGCGTTAAACATGATCCCCAGCCTTCGTATTATTTATTAATTTGTGTATGTATGATTACTTATTCTAATGTTTGAAGTCACAAGTCACTATAAATATCTTTTGGTTATTCATTTTATGCCTTTTGGTTGTCTTGTCCCTAAAGACTATTGAATTATTTGGCTTCCCAATCGTTTCACTGTGAATGTAGCTGATGATGGTTAATCCAGAAACGCGTCACGCTCGCTAAGATTAGATATAAACGTTTCTATTACTATGACTGGGTCGCTACCCCTGCTGGTGAACTATTAGATATTGAAGGTATCATCCACCTCGAAGTGTTCCGGTGTTACATACTCATTTTCCCCCCTACTCATTTCCCCCCCCCCCCCGGAAAAATGAGTATATACTAGTTTTTCCCCCGGAAAGATCAGTATATACTCATTTTTCCCCCCGGAAAGATCAGTATATACTCATCTTCCCCCCTGATTTTTAGGGGGGGAAATCTGAGTATATACTGAAGTTTCCCCCTCATACTCAATTCTCCCCCTTTGCACTGATAGACTATGCAAGGGCAATAACTCCTATAAGGGGTCGACCCTATGGAGACTTTTGTAGAGCTTTTGATGCTGAAGAAGGAAGATCACCTCTATTTTTCTCTATATGTAATACTTTTGAAATATTAGCCAATGACTGCAGTTTGACCCCTATGTTCTATTTTTAGCCATGGCGGCCATGTTTTTCATCGACGGATATATAATTCACAAACTATAGTCTACACACCATAAGGATCATTCATACCAAGTTTGGTTAAATTATGTTAAGTGGTTCTCAAGAAGAATATCAAAATGTAAAAAGTTAACGGACGGACGACGGACGGACGGAAGGACGACGAACGCAATGTGATGGCAGAAGCTCACCCTGACATTTAGTCAGGTGAGCTAAAAAGCGGGGTTCCAGTCTAATATTTGCCGAATTTCACGAATTTTTCAAAATTTGCCGAGCAAAAGGACGGGGGGTTCCGACTACCGGAACCCCTCTGGATTCGCCAATGGTTATCTGTTAATTTATTCTTAAGAATTTCAACTATTTACAGTACACCGAGACACAACATAATTAGCTTTAAACTAAACAAACTATTTTGTGGTAGCTTATTTGTTTGTAATCGATCATTTTAAATAAAGATCAGTAACTATAGAATGGCAGTGTCCATCAATGACGCATAACTATGAATGATACAATTAGTAGTTCTACTGTCAGAGTGTGGATTTGTTTTACCGAACATAATTATACCAATTTATCATATTATGTTCATTTCAAATGATGAACTAAACGGTAACAGTATTCTCTAAATTAAACTACTACTATGAGGGGGGAAGGACCCTTTTCAGGACTCCGGGATGGTGGGTCAGACCCCCTCCTAACCCCCTCTACTATATCAGCACAACTATTTTTTGCTTCGTTTCATGATCAAATTATTATAAAATTGAGCCATCTTGATAAATGCGTTTGCCTCCATCTTTTTTGATGGATCTACCGAAAGTGGTAGCACTATAATACCATATTCACACGTATTCCGGATTGAAATCGAATCATTAAATCGAATTTAAATCCGTTATAATTGTCGTATCGGATTTGAAATCAGTTAGCGTTCGCATATGGTCAACCAATGCGTAATTAATTTTTCGTCTGCATTGAATTTATCTGTGGTTTGCATATTGACTAGAAATTGTACTGAGGGATCTGGTGTTTGCTTAGATCGGATGAGGGATTGTTTCCGATTTGTCAACAAATGGTCATCAGGAGACATTGGAAACATTGTTAGTTTTTCAATAATCTTTTTTCAAGAACCACTGAAGCGATGGTATGGAAACGTGATTTGTATGTTCATTTTATGGTCCTTGACAGGTCTTGTTACTTTTTGAGCCCATCGGAAATTCAAAATCGTTGCCAGCGGAGGTCAAAATTTGCTTTGAAACCATATGTAAAGCAACATTTTCATGGTCTACTTGAAAAAACACTGAACAGAATTTAACCACACTTGGCAGGGTGTTCACTATTATGTCCTACGCAAGTGTTGTTACTTTTCGTGCCGATTCGTTAAAGAATGAATAAAAGAAGAATGTGTCTGAGGACACAGAGTTCTCCGCTTTCAGCTAAGTGGGCCTAACTTGCAAGCCGTATATGGGATCTGGCTGAAATTGAACTTGACCTGCATATTATGGTTGTAAACATTGTCTTGAAATTTCAGAGTCCTTTACAGGTGATAATGGTTTTTTTGCCGATCGGAAATTCAAAATGGTCGACAGCTGAAGGTCAAAATTGCTTTGAAAACCTAGGAATTACATTTTCGTAATATCCTTGAGAGCCACTGAACATAATTTAACCAATTTAACTTTGAGGGTGTTCACTATGAGGTACTACACAAGTGTTGTTTCTTTGGTGCAGATTGATAGGAGACTTTGAACATTCTGATTGATCGATTTTCAAGAACCACTGAAGGCATTGTCGGGGGAAATTTATTAAAGTAGTCGTCCTCCTCACTGCCTTTCTCACCTTTCCTCTCCATCCTCTTCCTCACTGCCTCTCTCTCTCCTTCCTCGCCCTCATTCCTCTCCATCCTCCTCCTCACTACCTCTCTCCCTCCTTCCTCTGTCATCCTCCTCACTACCGCTCTCCTTCCTTCCTCTCAACTTCTCTCCTTGCTTCCTCTCCCTCATTCCTATCCATCCTTCTCATTACCTCTCTCCCTCCTTCCTCTCAGTCATCCTCACCACCTCTCCATCCTTCATTCCTTTCAATCCGCCACCTCATTACCTCTTCTCTGTCCTGTAATATTATCATCCACCTCATTACCTCTGTCTTTCTTCCGTCTCCATCCTCCTTATTAACTCTTCCTAATTACCTTCTCCGTATACTTTTCTCCTCGTCCTCATCATCATCATCCTTATTACCTCCTCCTCACTACTTCTCTCCTTCTGTTTACCTTTGTCACTTCGTCCTTGCTATCCTCTTCCTTCAAATCTCCTCTTCACTACCTGTTTCACTACTTCCTCATCATTATCCTCCTCACTATCTCCATTCTTTTCCATATTGACTCCCTCCCTAATTCCTCCCCGTCATCCTCCTTATTGTATATCTCTATCTCTCCTTCCTCTCCATCATCTTTTTACCATTCTCCCTCCGTCCTCTCTATCCTTCTCTTTATATTCCTTCCTTCCTGCCCTCTTCCTCATACCTGTCAGCTGTGCCTTCAAGCACTTAGCAAACTTGAGTTTTTCTCACTTGCACTAAGGAAGATCGCTTTATCACTCAAAAGTGTTTTCCCATCCTTTCCTCCTACCTCCTTATCCGTTCTCACTCCATGTTCATGCTTGCCTTAGTTATTACGATCATCATTGTTGATACCCTCTTTCGTCCACATTTAACTATTATGTCTTCCACCATATACATGTATATAAGTGTACACAAGAAAAACCCTATTAAAATAGGAGAGGGGAAAAACTAGTATGGGGGGAAAAATGAGTATGTGTTAACACATACTTGGTTTTCCGGGGGGAAAATTCAGTATATACTCATTTTTCCGGGGGGAATGTCAGTATATACTCATTTTTCCGGGGGGAAAACTGAGTATATACTCATTTTTCCGGGGAGAAAAATGAGTATGGGGAAAAAATGAGTATGTAACACCGGTACTGACATCGTGAATTTTGATTATCCAGCTTTTTCGCTTTGGCTTTCTAATCTTGACTTTGAGCGTATCTGATGATGCTTTTTCCAGAAACACGTCGTGCGCACTTAATTAAATATTTACATTTTTCTTAGATTGCTATCAATTATTGTAAATAGCATAACGGATTGTGTCAGATATTATCACTAAAGAGTAGGTTTTTTTTAGTTAGAAACGTCTTCTCCGGACTGTGATAGTAATAATGCATGTTGGGACATTCAGTCGATAATGTGCAGCAACAGACTCAGTCTATTTATACTGGACAATATTCCTCAGTGGGATCAAAAGGAAACATTTATAAATTACAGATAAAATTAGTTTTTCACATAAATAAATTGATAAATAAATGATAATTAGACTACCGTTTTACTTTGTAAAAGCAATAAAAACGCGCATGTACTTGATTAAAAAGTGGTGTTTAATTACTTTTATGGGCCCAAGCTTCCCTCTCAGTGAAATGACACTGTCATGTAATGCTTTTCCACATGTGAGTAAAATGCCAACTCTCAAATATAACTGATTGAGCAACATTGTTGTAAATCTTGAGCTTAATACATAATATATTTATACTTTGTGAAAAACATTTTAAGTTTTCGATTTACCAATGCATTTTAATGAGATTCCATTCATATATTAAGACTAATAACAGTGTGATTATACTCGACCATGAATTCTGCACTTACAGAAGAAGAAGTGAGGAATATTTTCATCTACTTGATGAGTCAGAAAAGCCGCAAGTGCTGAAACTGATTGTTGAAATATACAGATTTAACATGTATTTACTAAACTGTAGAGGAAAATAACTTGGAGTTTGACGCCATGGGTCTCGTTCAAAACATAACATTAATATTCCATACCTGCCAACCCTCGAGAGACTAAAAGCGGTAGCGGGGTCTAGGGTTTGCCACGCACCCCCCCCCCCCCCTCCCCCCCCCCCCCCCCCCAGAAAATTGATTTTCAGAAAGACGCAAAATGGTGCATTCTTTGGCATTTTGGATATAAAATCTGATCAGTCAAATCTTTAAATTATAGTATGAAAAAAACATGAAAAAATGGAAATTAGCATTTTAGATATATACAAGTCAAACCTCGGTCCCTCGAACTCGGATGGGTCGAATACCATGGATGGCTCGAACTTATTTGAAAGTCCCGCCAATTTTCCATATATTTTTAAGCTAAAAAAAATATTTCGCTCGAACACTGATACCTCGAACAGTCGAACTTAATAAATGGTCCCATCAATAATAGAGAATCATAATAAAATCACGAGTTTTATCATATCAAACTCGAACATCGCAATTTAATTGACAGATGTACGTTGAATGTGCTTGCATGCAAATGTACATATATATATATGATTAATCAATCTACTGGCTTGATAAATACACTTCAATATAAAATAGCGGGGTTATGTTACTTAAAATCATTTAATCCACGTCATCTCTTGTGTATATTACAATAAGATATCATCAATTATGAGTGCCTATTGTCGAGTATGTTTTACTATTAAAGCGGAAAAAACATTTCCTGGTTTATTGTTGTAAACAAGGAAGATTTACTAATATATTTGAGACTTAAATCACTTATTTTTCACAATTTTTTCACATTCACAGCTAAGTTGATAAAAAAAACATGCTAATATTCACATATGAAATTGTAAAGATGCGCTTCAACCTGGAAACGGAGAACCTCATATGCGCTTTCCCCCTCCTAGAAACCCGGACAACCACTATCAATAGGACAGGCAAGCAAGAGAAGCGACTGATGAAAATGCCCCCAAGGTCTAAAAAACATAAACTTAATTTTTCAGAAATAAAATGTTTGTGGTATCAAGTCAAAACTTTTATTACATAAATTTATACACATGATATACAGTATGTATTTTTATGGAGACAAAAACTGACAAATATGACATTTTAAATATCCCAGATGGTTTTAGCTATGTTGCAAAAAATAGAAAAATATTTAAGCATAAATCTGGAGGTATTGTTGTTGTATATAAAAATAATCTTAAAAATCATATTAAATTTAAGTATGTAATAATTACCTTTTATTGGGATGTGTATACACCCTACCTGAAAACTCTCTATATTCGTCAATAAATGCATTTTTAGATATTGAAAATGAATTAGTAAATTGTATAGAAAAAGACATGAAATGTGCACTTGTTGGAGATTTTAATGCTAAAACTGGGGTTTTTTGAAGATTTTTTCAGAACCAGATGAAACTTTTTTGAATGTTATGGATGTAAATGTAGAAGATGGCCTATTTAGATATCATATTGCTATGACTACCAAGTTTTACTTGATAATAATATTTCCTTAAAAAGATATACTCAGTGTGAATGCAGACCAAATAATTTTGGACGAAAACTTTTAGAAATGTGTAAGTCTGCTTTGGCTATATTTGAAAAGTATTGTCATCATTGGAAATTGAAGGTTAACTTGCAAAAGACTAAAGTAATAATATTTTGTAAAAGAAAATAAAAAAAATCAACCTATTTTTAAGCTATGTGGAGAGAATTTACAAATTGAAGACTCTTATTCATATCTAGGTGTTATATTTAATCATAACGGCTCTTTTGTGAAGGCAAGAGCTAAATTGATGGATCAAGCTCGCAAAGCTTTATATTGTTTGTATAGAAAATTGAGAAATATATCAATTCCAATAGATTTACAATTTAAATTGCTTGATACACTTATACTTCCAATACTTACTTATGGCTCTGAAATATGGGGTTATGAGAACACTAAGCAACTAGAAAAACTTCATCTTCAGTTCTGTAGAAATATTTTAGGTGTTAGAACCACTACTCCAAATTTTATGACATAAGGAGAACTTGGTAGAACACTTATAGATATATTATGTATAAAATTAAGGATTGTAATTTTTTGGAATAGACTTATTTCAAACAAGAAGAAACTTAGTTGTATTTTATATAAGATTATATTTAATTTGAGTATTATTGATAATGTTCAATTTAAGTGGCTAAATTTTATCAAATCAATTTTTGAGAAAACTGGGCTTAATTATCTATGGAACCAACAACAGTCAGTTCATTCAGTGCAACTAAAATTTATTGTTAAGCAAAATCTGACTGATCAATATATTCAAAACTGGTTTAACCAAATTGAGAACTCTTCTATGGGGAGAATTTTATGGCATATTTAAAAATGAATTTAATTTAGAGAAATACTTATTAAAATTATTACCACATGAGAGAAACATGATAACAAAGTTTAAATGCAATAACATTAAGCTTCCAATAGAAACTGGAAGATGGCCGAATACTCCCAGAGAAGAACGTATTTGTCATCTGTGTAATGTTGGTTTAGGTACTGAATTTCATTTTTTATTTGAATGTACCTCTGCTGATGTACAAAGGCTTAGATGTAAATTTATTCCAATTTATTATACTAGATATGCAAACATGTACAAAATGAAAGGCCTGTTATCTTTGTGTAATGTTAAGGTTCTGAAAAAATTGTCTTATTTATATCTAAATTGCAAAATGTTTTGTAAATATAATCTGAGGTTGTATTATTTTAGGTTAGTTATATCCGTCATTATGTAAAATATTTTGTATAATATTCCACTTGTTTCACTTGTATATATGTGTCCGAGTGAATAAAGAACTTGAACTTGAACTTAAATGATTAAATATTTTTTACGAGAAAGGCCAGTTTTACTGTGCATCAGTTATCATATATAGGTAATGAAACTGTCCCGGGTCAGAACAAGATTTTTTTCTGTCTAAAATTACGGGACCTCGGTGGCTCGAACTTCCGATAGCTCGAACATATTTTGACAGTACCTTCGAGTTCGAGCGAGCGAAGTTCTACTGTATATATATATGTTTAGGAGTCATAAGTTCAAAATGTAGTGCTTCAAAACTTTATTTTAAATACAGTTTCTGATTGGCTTAATGTTAAAGAATTGACCAATGGAAGTTTCCGGTACAAATTTAAGAGGGAAACGATTACGGAAAGGGTCTAAATAATTTGGATTTGTACACATTTATACGTCGTAGAAATCTACAAGAATAATCAACATGTGAACAATTCACGATAAAAAAAATTTTACCTTTTTTTTTAAATCGGTAGGAAAACATCTAAAATCGGTAGGCGGTAGAAGACTTAAAAAATCGGTAGACTACCGCGTAAATCGGTAGAGTTGGCATGTATGATATTCCCCAATATGATAACATGCACATTAGGCAAGATACACGATTACAACAGCTGGCTATAAATACATATAATGAAATATTTAATTTATCCAGGTATATCAATTGAACAAATGTATACAGGCATTATAAAAAAGACACAACTGGTTTATAAATAGAATTATTATGAATAGTTAACTATTGAAACAACTTCCTGGTTGTGAAAATATGCCATACAACATACAGTAATGGATGTTTATATGAGTTTTGTAGTTTCTTCATTTCTGTCCTTTTTATTTAGTACAGATGCAGGTAGGTTTTTATGTTCATTGATTGATTGATAGATTGACTAGTGCTTAACACCAACATTAGCAGTATGTCAGCTATATCGTGGCGTTCATATGTTGTACATTGTAGAAAAGTTTCATTAATGGATTGATAAATTCTTGTGACAAAATCGTACCTCAACATCACATAGATAAAATGTATTAACTTTTACTAATTCAATTATAATTTATCTTTTTTTTTATGTCGAACTGATAATTACTTCCTAGCGTATAATAACTTTTCCAAAAACTCTGCATTTAATATATTCAGTATTTGGACCCACTTTTACAAAGTTCACATGATCGGTAAACCCACTTTTGAGGGAATTCATGTGGTCTATAGACCTACTTTCTCAGATTTCCTGTAGTTTGTTAACACACTTTATAAAGAATTTCCGTACATTGTAAATCCACTTTGTACATATTTCCTGTGGTCTGTAAACCCATTTTGTACATATTTCCCGTGGTCTGTAAATCCACTTTGTACATATTTCACGTTGTCTGTAAACCCACTTCGTAAATATTTCCTGTGGTCTGTAAACCCATTTTGTACATATTTCTTATGGTCTGTAAACCCACTTTGTACAAATTTCCTGTTGTCTATAAACCCATTTTGTACATATTTCCCGTGGTCTGTAAACCCATTTTGTACATATTTCCCATGGTCTGTAAACCGACTTTGTACATATTTTCTGTGATCTGTTAACTCGCTTTGCACATATTTCCCGTGGTCTGTAAGCCCATTTTGTACATATTTCCCGTGGTCTGTAAGCCAATTTTGTACATATTTCCCGTGGTCTGTAAACCCATTTTGTACATATTTCACGTGGTTTGTAAACCCATTTTGTACATATTTTCTGTGGTCTGTAAACCCACTTTGTAAATATTTTCTGTGGTCTGTAAACCTATTTTGTACATATTTCCTGTTGTCTGTAAGCCCATTTTGTACATATTTCCCATGGTCTGTAAACCGACTTTGTACATATTTTCTGTGATCTGTTAACTCGCTTTGCACATATTTCCCGTGGTCTGTAAGCCCATTTTGTACATATTTCCCGTGGTCTGTAAGCCAATTTTGTACATATTTCCCGTGGTCTGTAAACCCATTTTGTACATATTTCACGTGGTTTGTAAACCCATTTTGTACATATTTTCCGTGGTCTGTAAACCCACTTTGTAAATATTTTCTGTGGTCTGTAAACCTATTTTGTACATATTTCCTGTTGTCTGTAAGCCCATTTTGTACATATTTCCCATGATCTGTAAACCCACTTTGTACATATTTCCTGTGGTCTGTTACCCCACGGTGTATATATTTCCTGTGGTCTGTATACCCATTTTGTACAGATTTCCCTTAGTCTGTAAACCTATTTTGTACATATTTCCTGTGGTCTGAAAATCCACTTTGTACATATTTCCTGTGGTCTGTACACCTACTTTGTACATATTTCATGTTGTCTGTAAGCCTACTTTGCACATATTTCCTATGGTCTGTAAACCTACTTTGTACAGATTTCCTGTGATTTGTAAACCCACTTTGTACATATGTCTGTAAGTTTACTTTGTACGGTTCTTTCATGGTATGAAAACCTACTTTTTACATATTTCCGGTGGTCTGTGCACCCACTATGTACATATTTCCCGTGGTCAGTAAACACACTCTTATACAGATTTTCCGTGGTCAGTATGCCCACTTTGTACAGATTTTCCGTGGTCTGTATGCCCACTTTGTACAGATTTTCCGTGGTCAGTAAACACACTCTTATACAGATTTTCCGTGGTCTGTATGCCCACTTTGTACAGATTTTCCGTGGTCTGTATGCCCACTTTGTACAGATTTTCCGTGGTCTGTATGCCCACTTTGTACAGATTTTCCGTGGTCTGTATGCCCACTTTGTACAGATTTCCCGTGGTATTAAAACCGATTTTGTAGAGATTTCCCGTGATCTGTAAACTCATTTTACACATATTTCTAATTTAACATGTATGTAATATGTAAAGTAATAGATATAGTCACTAAGTAAGATAATTTAATAATGGATAATACATTACGATGTCACGGTGGGTGTCATATATGAGGTATGAGATGACAAGTATTCCTGAGGACCTAGTCTCATTCCTGGATGTGTGGGAGTACCTGTTGTCTGAACAGTTATATTTTCTTTTGTTGCATTGACCTCTGTGTTGTTTTTATTCCCAGCTCATACCTTTCATAGAAAATCCTTTCTGACTTGAATACTCCGTGCTCGTCTTCAGAGAACATTTACTTTTTATATGTACTCATGCACATGATATATAAAAGACATTATGGAAAGGAATAACCCGCCTCTTTATTCCAGAAATTAGTGGTATAGTGGTTTATGATAGGCACGATGAGCTCCGTTCTGTGAATGGATACATGTTTCTACTGAACAAAGCATTGTGTCGGCTTATGTCTTCTCTTTGTATTGAAAAAGTTTGGAGTGACTACTAATAAGATTTAAAAATGTCTATCTTAAATTAAGGCAACATATCACTATTCTGTTAAATTCAGTGTCAATAGGACTTCACTCCAAACAGTCAGAATCCCATATTTATGCATTAAAGTACATAATAATGTACATTCAGTTGAAACTAGAACAGACAACCCCAAACTGTCCCTCAATCTACGACTAAACTAATTTAATTTAGCTATGCCATAAAGAGATCAACATTATTTTACAGCAGAAACTTAATTTTTAGTCAAATTCTTGTTAGCACTGATATCCTGAATACTTGGCTGGTGATGCCTTTGAAAACTAATAGAAGACCTGTAGTGGTATCGAAGAGGTGGCAGTATTAAACATTAAATAAAGCTTTTTATTAAATCAGTGCATCAGATACGAATTTCTGTATTTTACTACCATAATGACACTGGAAGAGGATGAATCACAATATGACAAAGTGGTGAACGGGTATAGCTCGGGAATTAGTTTTTCAATCCAAAAGGATGTTGTGATACACAACCCAATATAGTAATTATAAAACATGTAATTTAATCTAATATGTTTGTGATGTAGTAATGACAGTATTCATGTAACTCAATATTCTAACTTCATGATGAATCTATTTATGTATTCCCATGTGGTAACATTGGATCATCCGATTTCAATTCCTCAATATGTAATGCCTCTTGTCGAAATAACGCTATTACCGTCTTGCATTAATGAAAAAAATCTAATTTATCAGTGAGCGAGTGATTATTGTATATTCTAACATAACGTCCTTCTTTCGCTTTGTAGACAAACGAGCGATTTATCGATGGTATAATCTCATTCGCACATGCGCCGGTGAATGTGACTGACTTTTCCATTGGCAGCATAAATTGTGTGCGACATTTTCCGAAAACGTAAATATAAATTACCGTCTTCCAATCAAAGTATACTACCGTATTTGTACTCTTAGACATATCAAAATCGAAATAAATCATGAAAGCCAGAATGTGCTTTGAGTTTTAACATGGGTTGGTGGATATTAGTAAATACTAATACCCGCCAATCCATGTTAAAACTCAAAACACATTCTGGCTTCCATGATTTATTTTTTAAACGCCAAATGAGCAATATGTCAGCTATATCATGATGAGAACAAGTTTCATTTTGACGACATGGTGACCTCCGATGTCCTCTTTGTACTAGACCAACATGCTGAATTGGAACTGAAGCAACCCCCTGTAGGTAGACATGTCGCTCCACTCGGACATGTTATTATGGTTCTAGCAACCAGTCCTCTTGCAAAGAAGCAACACATACCAATTTTATTTATTTTGGTTTAACCCGACCGGGACTCGAACCCATGATCTACCGATGCGGTTATTGATAATAAGAAATTGTGTTGTTTTGTAATGTAATAATTATACATTTGTATTTTCTCTTTACAAATGAGCTTGTACTAATACTTTATACAGGGAGACCCAAGACGGCTTCCTTGTCTATCTTAGACCAGGGCTATAAAAAGATTTTTATTCGATCTCTTAAAAAGTTTATATTCCGATACCAAGATATTGTCGAAATATATTCCGTCTCTGCAGAAAAGATTATAAATGATGGATTTTCATATAGTGAAAATGTATAAAGATAAGTGGTCAAAAAAAAAATGTCAAAGATATTTTTTTATCAATATGTGACGTAAAAATATTTTTGACATTCACTTTACTGAGTTTGGTGCTGTTATGACAACTGTTTTACCTGTTTTGTTCAAGTATTGTTATAAATACTGTTATAGTGACAGCCGGAAACTTTGAGCCGTAATGAAAGGGGGAGGTTTGGCGCTTTAAAATCTGATTCAACCCACCATTTCTTTAGAAATGCCTGTACCAAGTCAGGGTCATTACGGTTTTCACAGTTTTCCGGTTGTTGACTGATTTTGTCTGTTTATATACTTACGAGTTTTGACTTCCCCTTTGTAAGATTGCTCGGAGTTCGGTAATTTTGTTATTACCCTTATATACAATATGTGTTTATAGATTGTATCTATTTACACCAGGAAACAGCATATCAAATAACAGAAAAGTACAGACTTCAACACAACGCTAATGTGCAAATGCAGTTAAATTAGATCATATTTTTTTTTAATTAAACAGATAAACTCTACCATTATTTAAAAAAAGTGTTTACCAGGAAGACATGATTCTTAAAAACTACATAATTTGACACATTCTTTATGCATGTTATAATATATAGTACACCGAATAACTCATATGTACTTGTAAGCTCATTCAAAATTACGCTTAGGTTTACGATAATAAAACTCTAGGATACCAGATTAATCTCGTACTCGTACTAAAAAATCGTCTGATCAGAACTCTGTAAACATTAGAAACAACCATTTGATTGGACGTTTTTGGAGTACGAGCAGGAAACATACTCTCTAATTTTTTATTTTTTTGATAGTAGGTCCATGCCATTTGTTGTTAACATATAGTCCTGAATCCTATAATATTTTTCATTCACATTGATATAGATGTTTTATATAAGTTATTATATATGTTTTTGTAAATTACTATTTAATTCGTCCGCCTGTCCACCACATCTTAATAAACACCAAAGATGTGAACATTAATTTAACCACCAGATGCATTATTCCAGTGCTCGACTCTAAATAACTGGATGTACAGTCAAACATGTATACAAAGGAAACTCAAGGGAACATGGAAATATGTCCTTTATGAGCAGTGGCCCTTTTTATATAAATGTTAAAATTATATGCACTATTTAATTAGGGGACCGTCGTGGCCGTGATCGTATGGTAGTTGGATTTACAACTATCTATGCAATCAGTGCCTATCACCACTAATGTTGTGAGTTCGAATCTCGATCAAGGATAGGTGTACAACATTATATGATAAAGCTTGTCAGTGACTTGTGACAGGTTGGTGGTTTTCTCCAGGCACTCCGGTTTCCTCCACCAATAAAACTGACCGCCACGATATAGCTGAAATATTGTTGAAAGTGGCGTTAATCACCAGCAAACCAGCAAACAAACAAACAAACAGTTCATTAATGGAGAAAATTGGGATACCCTTTATAGACAGTGAATTATTATATATTGTTATATATTAAGGCAGGTTTGACTGTTGTCTTAAAAAGGAAACTTTTAAGGGGAAATTTAATCCTGAAGTAGCCACACTTACACCTAAATTTGTATTTCTATAGTTATAATGTATACCTTTTCATCCATATATTGAGGGTGGATTGTGTATTTTCACTTGGACTCATCGTTTTATATAATAACAAAAAGATCAGATGATTATTCTATTAGTAAATGAATATATTTACATTGATTTTCCTCATTCATTATTTATCTCCGGGTTTGTAACCAGAGAAATACGGCGGGCCACACTAGTAAAGCTGAAACAATTTGCCATTCCGGATCACTCGAGTTCACTCCTGGTTTTCTATGGGGTACTTATTGCTCAATCTGTGTAGTGTTTTGTAAATCGTTTCTTGTTCATTTGTTTTTTTATGGCCATTGTATTGTCTGTCCTTCTTCTGTTTATGGTTTCTGATTACTCTCTGTATCTTCAAAATTTTCTGATAGAGGTAGTGACATCTTTTAAAAAGTCTTAGTTTCATTGTGTCGTGTATATTTTATTTGGATTCCATTATCTTTATTATAAGATATTCGAACTATTATCAGTTATACGGTTTACAAGAAAAGTTTGAAGATACCAAAGGAGTAATCAGAAGCCGTAAATCGAAGAAGTACAGACAACACGACGGTCACTTCATCCCAAAAAGTTGGAATCCTAAATATATGCACTACGATACATGTGTACATTCAATTGAAGCTAGAACAGAAATCACCAAACTGCCCAAATCTACAACTAAGCCTAATTTAATCTATCTATGCCATAAAGAGATCATCCTTAACTATAGTTAAATTCTTGTTAGCACTAGTGTCCTGATTACTGGGCTGTTGATAATTTTGAGAACTAATAGAAGACCAGTAGTAGTATCGACGAGGTGACAATGCCAAACATTAAATAAACCGTTTATTAAGTCAGTGCATCAGATACGAATTTCTGTATTTTACCCCCCATAATGACAAAGTGGTGAACGGCTATAGCTCGTGAATGAGTTTTTCAATCCAAAAGGATGTTGTGATACATAACTCTATATAGTAATTATAAAACAATTAATTTAATCTAATAATCTATGTTTGTGATGTTGTGATACACAACCCCATATAGTAATTATAAAACATGTAATTTAATCTACATGTAATATGTTTGTGATGTAGTAATGACAGCATTCATGTAACTCAATATTTTAACTTCATGATCAATCTATTTGTGTATTCCCATGTGGTAACATTGGATCAACCGATTTCAACTCCTCAATATTTAATGCCTCTTGTCGAAATAACACTATTACCTTTTTGCAATAATGAAAAAAATCTAAACCAGAAGTAAAAGTTCATACGAAGTATCTTATAGACACATGGCACGTACTGTAATTTATCAGTGAGCGAGTGCTTATTGTTTAACGCCAAATGAGCAACACGTCGGCTATATCATGATTAGAACAAGTTTCATTTTGACGACATGGTGTCCTCCGGTGTCCTCTTTGTACTAGACCAACATTCTGAATTGGAACTGAAGCAAGAACCAGTAGGTAGACATGTTGCTCCACTCGGACATGTGATTCTGGTTCTAGCAACCAGTCCTCTTACAAAGAAGCAACACATACCAATTTTATTTATTTTGGTTTAACCCGACCGGGACTCGAACCCATAATCTACCACACTCGAGTCGAGCACACTAACTGTTGTAGGGAGTGATCAGTTTTAGTCAACCCAAAAACCCGTGGCGTTGTGGCGTCCCCATATAAGGCCATAGACACAACCATTTCCCATATATGGGCATAACCCCACCCCCTCTCGTTTGACGTCACAAACATTTAGAAATTAAAAAAAAATCAAAAAATCTAAATTTTTATGAAATATCACAACAAAAAATGTCCCATTCCCCTCGACTCCATGACCATATATGGAAAACACTACCAGATTCATTTTCACCCTCGACCAATCATTTCGCGTCATTTACTTTAATGACCTTATATGGACTGTGTCATTCCAACGATGTAAAGATCCAAAACTTTCAACTTAATACACAATAACTCTATTCAGAACAATGACATGGTACCTATCTAATTATTACCACATATTTTTATAAGATTGTGCTGATCAGCTCGATCAAGGAATGCTATATAGCGATGATTAACTCGACTGATAAGATCTCCACGCGTGTTTCATGTAGTATCGTGGTCGTTTTTATCGTGTTTTCTCAAGTTGATGTTATTGAATTATGACATAGATTGGTATGGCTCTTTGATGTTTCTGGATAGTGGTAATCTGACGTTTGTGTTTTCAAAAGGAAGTAATTCTGTTGCGGATTGAGAGTTTGTAAACCAAGGGAAATAACTTTATTCGGTGTGTATGTTCGATGAGAGTGGGGGTATCTCAATGTGTATGTTCAAAGGGAAGTAATTATACGTTTCCAGTATGGTTAAACGTATTCAAAGGGAAAGTAACTCTGAGCATAACACAACGACACGATTTCGTTCGTATCATTTATTACGTATAATACATTCTATAATAAAGACACGGCAATGCTTGACAATATACAATAGTCGTTTTAACACGATTTCGTCCGTTTATTAAGTACAATGCATTCTATAACGGGGACATTTACCAAGACAATGCACGACGAAATACAATTTTAACAGTTCGATTGTTTATTAAGTTCAATACATTCTATCATAACGACAATTACAATGCATGACAATATACAATGTTAACAGTTAGATCATAAAATTTTGTCCTCTTTTCCTTTTAAATTAACGGTGGGAAAGTCTTTCACTATGTCCGGCAGCTCCATTCCTCGATGTCTCCGTTTGAAGTAGTACAGGCAATACAGTCCGCAGGTGTCGGTGTCGTCGGGTTGGATTTGAGAAGAACAGTAGTATATTGCGGTCCGTTGACGATCAGGACGTTGACGAAACGGCGGTGATACGTTTCCGGTGCGTTTCCCAGCGAATCGAAAAATTCGGCGGGCCCCACGAGGGGAAAGTGAAACGCCACTCTGACTTCCGCCACGGTCGCACGTGTCCGTATTGACGATGAACGTGCGGGGCCACCGCCATCACCAATACAGACATATAAGCAATCGTGGATATCCACCGCCGCCGCCGCCGCCACCGTCACCGCCACATATAGAACGTATCGTACTTAATAAACGGACGAAATCGCGCTTAAACGACTATTGTATATTGTCGAGCATTCCCGTGTCTTTATTATAGAATGTATTTTACGAACAAAATCGAGTCGTTGTGGTTTTCTCAGATCTACTTTCCTTTGAATACAATTTACCCACATTTGAATTCTTGAAACTTTTGAAACCTTTTTATTTCACTAAAGGCCACACACAGGGCATGATAGTACAAATAATTATAAACAATTAAACAACATGTAATGCATGAACATATATACAAATTATGAAACATATTTATGTTTGTTGGAAGGCAATATATAAATATAAGACATATTTATGTAATTGCAAGGCAATATTAACACTTGTAAGTATTACTTGAATACAGACATGACTATTTTAGCATATTTTAATAAACCAATGAGTACATATGTATCATCACTGTTCATTAACTCACTAAAACTAATTGTATTTGGAACATTATATAAATACTCAGGAATATTTTTTTCCTTCCATCTTTGAAAAAAGTACAGTTAAACAGATAGTGAAATTCATCACCCAGTTCTTCCTTATTACATAAATCACAAATTCTTTCTGATCTGTCAATACTAAAAAATCTACCCATTTCTATTGGCAATTTATGACTACCACATCTAAATTTACACATGTTATACATTAAATCAGGCGGTAATATAGTAATGTATTTTTCCAAACCAAATTCAGATTTATACATTCTATAATTAGTACATTTAGGTGCATTAGGGAACGACCATTTAACTTGAGAGAGGGGGGGGGGGGAGGGTTATGTTTTGTTTTTTTTTAAATATTCTGATTCCCAATGTTGCTGAAAAAAATATTCTGATTTTGGTGGAGGAAAAAAAAAATAATGTGATTCAGAGTTTTTGCCATATAACCTAATGTTATACTCTGGAAAAAAAATTCGCGCTTTGCGCGACAAAAAAATAAATATTCTAACTCTTGTGTTGTCCGAAAAAAAAAATTTGAACGAAACAAAATACCATAACCCCCCCCCTTCCAGTTAAATGGTCGGTCCCTTAAAGATTTGCAATTTCCAATACTCAACATAAGAATCGTAAAAGTACTGCTTAACTTTCTTAGATAGGTTAAAATTTCTAGGAACAAGTTGATCATTCCAACAATTTATAAAACCACATTTGTTCAATATATCTTTTACACAATTTAACCATTTAGAATGGTATACATCACAAAGATCTAATTGATACAAAATATCTGATAGTGTTTTAGAAATTTTTTCTTTTTTACCGATTACAATACGTGCCCAAAAACCAATCATCCTTGCATTTATATGAACAGACATAGGCACTCGACCTAGTTCACTATATACAATATAATTTGGTGTACATTTTTTAACTTTCATATTAATATATTTACAAAATTCTAAATGCAATGTTTCAGCAATATCATTTTTTTCATAACCCCAAACTTCAGCACTATATAACAAGATTGGTGCAACCATTGCATCGAATACTTGCAACAATATATCAATTGGTAAAGACAATTTTCTTGCTTTTCTTAATGCATAGAACATGGCTTTTCTAGCTTGTTGTACAAATCGAGCTTTGTTTCTACCAAAATTACCTTTTCTAGAAAAAATAGTACCAAGACATTGAAATTCATCTACAACTGTTAAATGTTCCTGGTTATATATAAAATCTATATTTTCACCCTGTCTACTTTTGGAAAGTATAACTACATTAGGTTTGGCTGTATTCACCTTCAATTTTCAAGTTTCACAGTACAAATACATTGCATTAATTCAGCCGCAGTTTCGGCAAATATAACTGTATCGTCAGCATGCAGTAATAAGTACAATTTAAAATATACTTCAATATCGTCGTTGTCAAATAACAAATGTGAAATATTACAAACATCAATAAGACCATTGTAAGCATGTGACATAAATTCAGTTAAGCCATTTAAAAACACTGAAAACAACCGAGGAAATAGGTTTTCCCCCTGCCTTACACCAATATTTGATGGGAAAAAATCTGAACAATTGGAGCCATCTCTAACACAAGACTGCATTTTTATACATATTTTGTATTGCAATTAACTTATTACCATCAATACTAGTACGTAATAATTTTTGCCATAACAATATGCTATAAACAGAATCAAAGGCCTTACGGTAATCTGTAAAAGCACAATATAATGTTTTCCGTCTAAACAGATACACAGACAGATCTAGGCTGTCCTTGAATACTGGAATACGGTCACCGCACCATCTTGGTTTAACAACAGATTCACCCTCACGGGTGATTACAATATGATAGTCTTTCGATTCACCCACATGGGTGATTACAATATCAGAGCTATTTAGTTCATTATCAATGTCTGTATCTTTAGTCAAATCAGAATTATTCACAATATTAGTCCATAAATGCAAACAAATGGGTTTGTGAATGTCACTTAATAATGGATCAAATGTTAAAACGTTAAAATCAATGACTGACCTAAATAATGTTGGTGAAATAAGTGCATAATCAATCACAGAGTTAGAGTTATTACAAGTTGGTTGGTCAATACCACGATCAGTGCCAACTCTACCATTTACAAAGAAGAGCTCTAAACTTCTACATAAATCTAATAACCTATTACCATACTTGTCAATTGTATGTTTATCCTGTGAACATCTTATAGCAGGGATATTACATTCTTCTAAAATATGTAAGCTATTCAAAGGTAACTTATCATCATCTTGTAGATTGAGAACATCAAGAATATTATTATCAATAACAACATATTCACTCACATTACTAGTGTGTGCATTAAGATCACCAATTAAACAAGCCTGTAAATCATTATAAAGTAGTGTATTTTCAATGTCATTAAACATCAATATTGCTATATATACTATTATCAGGTAGTATGTAAACCACTCCAAAATAAGGTTTTATGCAATAACAATCTTTCATCAATCGTAAACCAAAAAATTCAATGACTAGAATTAGTAAAAGGGTCATTAACATGAACATATTTACAAAGGAAATCTCTCACAAAAACACAGATTCCACCCGACCTTGCTTTACAATTTTGACGATTTACAGGTGGTAACAATTTATAACCATCTAATTCAACCTCATCATAATTATCAAATTCTGTCACAGTTAGACATATAATACCATAAAGAGAAATAAATTCTCTAAAATCAGGATTTCTTAACTTTGATACAAGCCCACATACATTTAGAGCTAAAACCTTCAATTAACAAAATGAACCATTTACAACTTTATTTTTTATAACTTTTTTAGACACATTTTCACACAACTGAATTCCACCACCACTATATTCCCCTCCATCGCCCCCCCCCCCCCCCCTACAGCTCGGCCAGGCCCAACTTCTGATAATCTACATCCTGAAATCCTATTTTGAATAAATCATCCGGTGAACTAATCACTGCCTTAGGACCATTCTACAAAGAACAGATAATCTTTCCATCCCGTGTGGAAGCCGACTTGACATCTTCACATTTACGCACCATTTGAAACAATTTAAATCGCAACTTGGTCAGATCCTCGATCGCATCATTTAAAATGCCCTTTTATGAATGCATGAACCGAACTGTTTTTTATGAAATTTTAATCATCGCTCATCGACACAGTTAATGTTGGAAGGACTTATTTGTATTGACAATATTATCAGTATCGATCTAGATGTGCGCTTTAGATATATATTCCTATAGTTACTTCCCTTTGAAGGAACACATTGAGTTATCTGCCCTACTCTCATCGAGCATACACACGTAATAAAGTTATTTCCCTTGGATTACAAATTCTGATCGAACATATATACCGAATAACGTTATTTTCCCCGGTTTACAAACACTCAGTCCGCAACAGAATTACTTCTCTCAAACGTCCGATTACCACTATCCAGAAACATCAAAGAGCCATACCAGTTTATGTCGTAATTCAATAACATCAACTTGAGAAAACACGATAAAAATGACCACGATACTACATGAAATACGCGTGGAGATCTTATCAGTCGAGTTAATCATCGCTATATAGCCTTCTTGATCGAGCTGATAAGCACAATCTTATAAAAACATTTGGTATTAATTAGATAGATATCATGTCATTGTTCTGAATAGAGGTATTATGTATTAAGTTGAAAGTTTTGAAGGTTCTCGAGAAAATGACGATAGTATCCAAGAAATTCGACATATATATGGTGTGTAGGTTTGATTGGTCTATTACAATTCTTTTTTTTTCATTGTTGGGTGCGCATGCTTCGATCGGTGTGAATCACTGAAGGTACGTGTGAGTCATCGAGTCGAAATTATGTATTTTTTTTTTTTTTTTTTTTTTTTTACTTTTTTTAATATTTTTATATTCCGGTAAATATTTTTTTTATTTAAATTTTTTTTTTTTTTTTTTTTTTTTTTTGAATTTTTGTGACGTCAGACAAAAGGGGTGGGGCTATGCCCCTATATGGGAAATGGGTGTGTCTATGGCCTTATATGGTTCCCTACTTCCCTCCTTGGGTTTTTGGGTTGAATAAAATACCTCACTCCCTACTACTACTATACAATTATGGCCTTAATGAGAAGTTAATACCCATAATCATTAAATTGAGAAAGGGTTATTTTCCCGAGGTTCGAATATCCATGATTATTAAATTGAGAAAGGGTTATTTTCACGAGGTCCGAAGGATCGATGGAAAATAACCCTTTCGAGATTTAATAATTATGGATATTAACTTCTCATGAAGGACATACGTGTATTATTATACTGAACTATTAGGAGGGAAATAACTAGTTATTGGTTCGACGTGCTGAGGGAAATAACTAGTTATTGGTTCGACGTGCAAAAGCGCGCCAATTTCAAAGTTATTTTGTGCTACGCGCAGATTCCCTCACAGTTATTTGACCTACGTGCAGCTTGCCGCGGGAATAATTAGTTATTTCTTGTTCCATGGAATAAAACTTTAAACATCTTAATTATTTCTTGCTTGGTTTCTATAGTAAAGTATAATAATATACAATTACAGACTTTTGTAGAAGTGAATATGAGTTTTTATTGACCTGTAAAATAATATTGAAGGCTTCGGTCAATATTGGTTTTGCAGGTCAATAAAAACTCATATTTATTCACTGATACAAAAGTATGTAATTGTTTTATTACATATACTATAAGGCTTATGACGTCACCCGGTGAATATCACTTTCAGCAGATGAATACCATTATTTAATGACTTCTAGACTTTACTTAGCTAAAGTACGGATATTTACAGTCATTTGGTAATAATAACCATTACATCACCGATGCGGATATTGATAATAAAGGTAATAACAAAATTACCGAACTCCGAACAATCTTATAAAGGGAAAGTCAAAACTCATAATTATATAAACAGACAAAATCAGTCAACAACCGGAAAACTGTGAAAACCGTAATGACCCTGACTTGGTACAGGCATTTCTAAAGAAATGGTGGGTTGAATCAGATTTTAAGGCGCCAAACCTCCCGCTCTCATTACGGTTAAAAGGTGTGTTGTTTTTGTAATGTGATAATTATACATTTGTATTTTCTCTTTACAAATGAGTTTGTACTAATCTTATATACAGAATGACGTCATTGGCCTCGTGCTGCGCGAGAATGGTAAATCAAAACAAGTGACCGACTGTATTGCATGACCGAGTAGATGTCACGACACGATACAATATATATATTTATAGATTTTATCTATTTACACAAGGAAACAACATATCAAATAACAGAAAAGTACAGACTTCAAAACAACGTTCGTGCACAAATGCAGATAAATTAGATCATAATGTTTTTTTAAATAATCGGATAAATTCTACCATTATTAAAAAAAGGTATTGTACCAGGAAGACAGAATTCTTAGAAACTACAGAATTACACACACTCTCTATACATGTTATAATAAATAGTACACTGAATTACCTATGTGTACATGTAAGCTCATTCGATATTACGCTCAGATTTACGGTCATAAAACATTAGGATACGAGCTTAATTTCATACTCGGACTAGAAATACTTCCGATCAGAACTCTGTAAACATTAGAAACAACCCTCTGGTTGGATGTTTTTAGGGTACGAGTTGGAAACTTACTCTGTAATGTGTTATGATAGTAGGTCCATGTCATTTGTCCTAAATCCTATAATATTTTGTATTCACATTGATATAGATGTTTCATAGAAGTTATTACATCTGGGTTTTGTTAGTTACTTTTTAATCCGTCCACCATATCTAAATAAAAATCAAAGATGCTGACATTAATTTAACGCACCAAATGCACTTTTCCAGTGCTCGACTTTAAATAATAGGATGTACAGTCAAACATGTATACAAAGGACACTCAAGGGAACATGGAACTATGTCCTTTATGAGCAGTGGCCCTTTTTATATAAATGTTAAAATTATATGCACTATTCATTAAGGGGGCCGTCGTGGCCGTGATCGTATGGTAGTTGGATTTACAAATACCTATGCAATCAGTGGCTATCACCACTGATGTTGTGAGTTCGAATCTCGATCAGGGCGAGGCGTACAACATTATGTGATAAAGTTTGTCAGTGACTTGCGACAGGTCGGTGGTTTTCTCCGGGCACTCCGGTTTCCTCCACCAATAAAACTGAGCGCCACGATATAACTGAAATATGGAAGTTGCGTAAAACACCAAACAAATAAACAGTTCATTAATGGAGAAAATGAGGCTACCCTTTATAGAAAGTGAATTATTATATATTGTTATATAGTAAGGTAGGTTTGATTGTTATCTAAAAAGGAAGCTTTGAAGATGAAATTAAAATTCGAAGTGCCGCACTTACACCTAAAATTGCATTTCTATAGTAATAATGTGTACCTTTTCAGCAATATATTGATGGCGGATTGTGCATTTTCATATGAAATCATTGTTTTGTATGATACATATTCAGATGATCATTCTACTAGTAAATGAATAAATGTACATCGATTTTCTTCATTCATTATTTATCTTCGGGTTTGTAACCAGAGAAATACGGCGGGTGGAGCAGAAACACCCTACCCTTCCGGAGCACCCGAGTTCACCCCTTGTTTTGTGTGGGGTATTTTCTGCTCAATCTGTGTAGTGTTTGGTGATCATTGTTTGTTCATTTGTCCTTTTTAGGGACCAGTGTATTGTCTGTCCTTCTTTTATTTCCGGTTTCTGATAACAGTTATTGGTATATTAAACTTTTTTCTTCATTTTCTCATTGTTTCGTGTACATTTTATTTGGATTCCATTCTTTTTTATTATAAGACATTTGCACTGAATTCTTGGATGCAATTAAAAACGCTTCCTATATTTTTTATTATTATGCATCATAAGAATAAAAACATAAATATAATTTAGTGCGGACGACGCGTTTCTGCAATAACATTCGTCGGACACCCTCAAGTCAAAAGACTGGAAAAAGAAAATAACTTTAAAATATTGGAATCAAGATTACTTTATAGATAAGCAAAAATATAAATTGTCGTAACAATACGAAAATATGCTTACTAGTCTCCCCACAGGGATTCGTTTAGTGTGATTTCCCATGGTCATTTACTTATGTTCTAATTCACTTTGTTCAAACGAACATTGATCATTTATGTACTAATAGCTGTAATATTCTATATACGACAAAACCAAGTGTTTGCGTTCAGTATATATACTTGTTAGACAATAAATAAAACACAAACAATATTGGAAATTGACTAGCGTAGTGGCCATTTCTATTGCATTAAAACAGTGCACAATATCAACAAAGAAGGTCAAATTAAAATTAGTTTATTGTTCACCTTTATGTTTCACTATATAATTAACTGTTAAAAGTCACCGAACAGTCTCTACAAATCTATAAAAGATATTTAAAAAAAAAAATACAAACTGAATCGTACATACGTGATACATAATTACAAAATAAAATAGGTGTGTACATACATGCTGTATATAATACTAGTATATCCTTTATACTTTATTATTAAGTTATTGTAGTTACTGAAAATTTGACATCAATAAACTCTTGGGTGTGCTCGATAGGTCACTGCCTAGTCTCGGTACTGAATTTTTCTTATAGTTTTTTTGTTTAAATACTTCCGTTTTAAGAAAACCGGTTCTTATTAATATAGTAAGAATTTACTACGCACAATATACATGAATATATCTCCATACCCTTTCTTACTGAAAACAAAACTACACAAATAAAATCGTAGATATCAAATTGAGTTCGCACGGCGAGTTTGTTTCTGGAATAACCTTCATCAGGGACGCTCAAAATCGAAAGATTGGAAAGCCAAATAATCTAAAGTTTGAGAAGCAATACAACCAAAGGGCATAAACAGGATAGCCAAAATCGGCTACGGTCACCTTATGGTTGGAACCTTAATTTTTATTAATATTTACATTATTTAAGTACTGTACATTTCAATAATAAATATATCTAATAAACCATAAAATCATTGACATTTATTGTTTCTCTCCTAGATTGAGTCTATTACATGCCTCATGTTGTGACAACGTTTTTCAAACTTTGCCAGAAAAAAAAGTCAAGACAATAAAAACAAAACAAAACAAAACAAACAAAATCAAATATAAATACAAATAAGCAAAAGCAAAAAAGAGAAAAACATATAATGGCTACATTCTTTATTATATAATGTTGTAGCTTCATAGAATATTTTGCTAATCTTTTCTCATGAAGAAAGCATGTACAATCTCTTCATGACAAATTGACTCTAGTGTTGGAATATGTAAGTTTTTGATCTTTAGGAAACATCCAGTCGAATATGTTTTTGTTGCTGTTTTCAAAATGTTTGTTATTTTGTTCTGTTTTACCTATGTTTATAATGTTGTATTTTTATATTCGGGTAATCCCTTCACCAGAAAAACCATTTCACTTGGATACTCTGCGTTTCGCCTTATAGACAATAACCTGGATATTTTATATTTCAGTATCCTATCATGTTACCATCCCTGCCGACGAAGACTCTTATCAACTTAAGTGCAAGGACAACTTGACAGTAAACATTCAGAACATAACAGTAGAAGGTTCTGATTGTAGAACTCAACAGTGCATCGTGACGGAGGATATTATTAATATGTTTAAAAACAAGTGTAGAAACACTTCATCATGTCAGCTTGATATGATAATGGCGCCAAGCTGCATCCATGATTATAGTCACTTCAATTTATCTTACACCTGTAATTGTAAGTATGTTAATGTTGGCATAGTTCTGTTATATACATGTATAGCACATACAATTCCATGAATTTGAATGACAACGTCTATAACAACAGTTTTAAGACACCAAATCAGAATCCACAAATCGAAGGACAAACAACACAATGGCAAAAAGAAAAAGGACAAAAGGACAAACAACACAATGGCAAAAAGAAAAAGGACAAAAGGACAAACAACACAATGGCAAAAAGAAGAAGGACAAACAACACAATGGCAAAAAGAAAAAGGACAAAAGAACAAACAACGATCTACAAAACATTAGACAGAAAACTAAAGATCGAGCAAATAAAAACACACGAACTTCATTAAAAACCGGGGATGAACTTAGCTGTTCCGGAAGTGTAAGCAGTTCCTGTTCCACTAGTGGCACCCGTCATGTTGCTCCAATTATAAACCTGGGTATAAGTCATGATTGAGGAAAGAAACGGGAAGTGCTTACGATAAGTGGAATACATCCGTAGTTATTTGTGACACAGATATTCCGTAACTGTTAACACAGTCATGATGGGTACCGAAAAACGTTCGAACTGATGCTATCAACTAAAACAATCTCTTTTCTTGTAAAGTGTCGTTTTTAACCAGCATGTATTGTCAATTTCGAATTATTTAGTGAAAAGACATAATTTATATAGCGAAGCGTGAAATTAATTGAGCAGGCTAGCTTCTTTTCGTTTTTTTACTTGAGAAGCGCCTGTATGGAGTATGCATCGTACGAATAAAGGTTCAAGTCGATGATAAGAGGAGCTCAATGTGTACCCATAGATATGCCGATTCTCGACTGTCTGTTGAAAAACACGTCCGTCAAACATAACATATAAGTTGTCAAACAAATACTCGAGCATTTTGATGATATCAGTTTCAGAGAATTTTTTGGGAGAATCAGAGTGGTTTTGTTTTACAAAATATGATTTGTCCCTTCCTAAGACAAGGTATGTGTATCTACGTTGGTCATTCCTTGTTATAGCGTGGCCAGTCGGATTATATATGAATGGGGAACTTACACAGGTGCATTCAGACTTTAGACTTGAAATCGTCAATATTGAGATTATTGTAGTTATATATTTTGGTTGAAATATGTGTGGTATAGGTATACGAGATTATAGATACGAACTGATATTTAAAACATGGAGGAATTTTAGATTTGACTGATTTGTGATGAAGGATATTGCCTAGGTTAATGGCATCAATACCTTTGTTGGCAAACGAAAGTTTGAGAAACGAACGTTTATTTATTTCATCTTTCTTAATGCCTATATGTTTGAAAAGTCCGTGACGGGCAATATCCAAGACGATTTTTGTAAGTTTGTATTCATTTGTAATGTTATTTTCCAAACATGAGTTGTATAAGGCATGAAATTTTGAAAGGGTAGTAAAAATAGTTGCTGGCGAATGTGATGCATACCCAACGGCTTCTGTATAAATGGTAGAATTTCATTTATTGAAACATCATGGGGTATATGTGATGTATAATAACGATGACCGTGGCTTCGCTTACGCCGAGGAGCAGAGTTGGAAATATCCACCACATTCACCGATCTACATGTAGGGATAGATATAATTTCTTTACCTTTAATTTTGTCGTTACAACCTCTAATTTTGGTATCCAGTTGTCTTCCCTTTGTCTACGGAGAGGTGTTGCTAGCCCTGTGGTATTTTTTTTTTCGCTCATTCGAACTCACATTGAAAGGATCGAATGATAAGATTGCTTAAAATGCTGGCATACAATATCATTAATATTGTTTACGATGCCGGAACAATGACCCCATATCTGTTCGTGTAGTTTACTTTTCGTTTCACCGACCCATGCCAACCCTTAAAGGTTACACTCTAAACCGTAAGCAACATTAACTGATTTACAAATTCCTTGTAATTTTTATTAGCTACATTGCTGGTGAAATGAGCATCTGTAATCAAAACATTGCAGATTTTGCTTCCACATTTGGAAATAACACAGTGATGTTCATGTTAATCAAAATTCAAAATATCATTTTGAACAATTGAACAGAAGAAGGATGCATACGGCAATTTGAAATTGTGTCCTTAGTGTGATTATCTGAATTTCATATATCCGAGTTGCTTGTCGTGTCTTGGGATAAAGATACATATGCATTTTCCGACGGCACCGTCTTGCTCGGATCTTTTTATACTGAGAGATATCCGTGCCACTATCCTAGCTGATCTTTTTAAATTCATGCATTTGATTGCAACCCAAATATGAGGTCACATTTTTATATAGTATTGTATTTGCATTTTAAGAACAAGTTGTCTTTAGAATTCAAATATTTATTCCATATTCTACAGATTTAACAAGCAAAAATTATTACAATAAACTTTGAAAACACAATTATTTTAACCAGGAAGTTTGTACCGGAGGAAATATTATAATTTGTTTGTGTTCTAAGTAAGTATTATAGGTTCATAATTCAACTCTGTTAAATTCATGTATCTAAATTACTTTTGTGCAGCAGAAAGGAAATGTTTCAAACTACAAAATCTGACTAGTTGAAAATTGAGTATTATGTATGAGATGCACATAATGTTGTAAATTTTTCTCATTGGATTCTGTAAAATCTTTTTCCACCAGTGCTTGGCAGCCTAGAAAACTGTGTAGAGTACCATACAAGGAACATTTTGCTTTCAAATAGTGCACTGGTTTTAGAGATGCTAAAATATTCTCATAGGGTCTATCTTATGTATTCATATCGTGTGGATACGACAACCTTGTTGATCTGATCCATACAAAGAGAAGGTGTAAAATTCATTTTTTAGGATAATCCTTCTCTTACATTTGCCAATAAGGTCTAAGAATGTGCTAAAGCATTTCCTTGATGAAAATCTTTTATTATAATCTAGTACTGCTATTATGGCCATCTTGGGTATCCTGCATGTAACTTTCCGTTTGATCATGGTTGCAATTCCTTACATGCATTTAGCTATGACATGCTTTGTCAGTTATCTTTCCGTTTTTAAGGGTTTAGATTCATTGGTTATTTATTTCCGCACTACATGCATGTAATGTAAATATGTAATTATGTTGTATTTATATAAAAAAAAATACAAATAATATTCTGTTCCTTTTGATAACACAATGTTTTAGATACACGTGTATAGCCAGCTTATCAGACTTATTGTAAATATAATTCCAAACACATGCACTATTCAAACTTATTGCTTTATTACTTCCTGCTTTAATAAAAATCTTACCCTTTTAACAATACGAGTCGGAAGTACTGGTTGAATGTATAGATAGTATCTTCTTCATATTTGGTACCAAGTATCGGGCAATCACCTATGATTCATTTGTAGACATCACCAATTTCCTTCCTGTTATCTGCATATGCAAGTAAAATACATTCGTTGCACATTCCAAAGCATCTACATATCACAGGTTCTTGTTGTGTGGACTAACATTTTATATATGTTAGATATACTGTGTAAAACATTTTTGTTCTTGCAGAGAATGTATTGCATTGATTAAGTAGTCATGTTTCATTCTTCTTCTCAATTTAATAATCATAATTTAAGAAAAGACCTGTGGATAATAGAAATTTAATGTTATCTAGAATCTGCCCCATAGTTTTTACTATGCATATTTTGCTTAGGTTGATTGAGTATTTCCATGATCTCTGTATACATTCTGTTTTTGCTATCTGTATTGTTTTAACGTCCTCCACTGATCAACCGTTATAGGCCAGCGGCGAAATCTAAAAAGTCGCTTATTTAAAGAGTTAAATCAACCCATCGACTACACACCTAAATATACTTTCAAACGCTAGATTATGCTTTTAACTAATAAATTTAACATGCCGTAAGAAAATCGTATGGTCATGTTATCACGAAAACTACATTTTTCTAGGATTACTGCGTTTTTGGAGAAAGTCCGATCATACTCAGTAAAATCAATATTATACATGATTTATGCATCTTCGGCAATTTGTTGCGCTTGTAGTTTTTAAATCTAACTTAAATAAATAAAATAATTCAAAATATCTTATTAAAATAACTTTTATTTCATCAGTTTGGCTTCTTTGAAATCAGCAGATGTGGTAAATATTTTAACGGTCACTTTTAAAATAATGTCAGAAGAAATTCTTTCATTAAATTGATCTCAAACTTTTTTAAAAACAAAAGTGTAAACATAGTTTACATAAAACATTATCATTATAGCGCTAATTTCTACTAGTTTAAGAGGTTTGAACCGTTTTTAAATGCACATCAACATATCGAAAGTAGAAAATGATTCCGGATATTTTGCCCGTGACTTTTTAAAAATATAATCCTCAGTCCGATCAAATCTTATTGCATCAAGATCAAAGCATATTTCCTTAATAATTACTTATATTCTTGTGTTATCTGTATTTAATTGTTGTCACCCTTCATTGTTAACATTTGCTGTTTTTAATTGTAACGTTTTAGTTACAAAAGATGGTTTGAAATATTGTTTGTAGAGAATTTAATTAATGTTTACAAGTTGTTAGAAAATCATTTGTCGGAACTGTTGTGAGTGTTTTCCGGAAAATGGCACAGTTTGGTAGCCAACTTAAACTTCTTCCATCTAGGGAAGTTCAAGAATCATTATTGAATGGTGTTGAAGAAGGTACAAAAATGGTCACATCACTTGTTGATGGTTCTTTGTCTGAGGGCCAGTCTCGTAGTTTCTACAATCCTAGTACACGGTCCAAGTTGAAGTCATTCGAAGATATGACTCACAAAACTAAGCCGAAGTGTCGTTCTGGGGACACAGTCACTGTTCATATATGAATCCTGAGCTAGTTTTTCGTCGGCAACTGGTTCTTGCAAATTGTCGAGAGGACGTTACTGTTGAAAAGGTTCTGTCTTTTCCAATTGGTCCGATTCCAACATAATTGTTTCACGACGATGGCACAATGCGCAAAACCAGTAAGGCAGATCTTGTACATCAACTGGAACAGAACGTTTCTATAATACAAACACTGCCCATTTTTGATATTTCCAGAACAATTCTGATTGATCAGAGATGACATGCCTTTGTTGCAGTCAATAAATGCAAAAAGGTTTAGAACCTTTGGTGAGATGGCACTTGGTTTTGTAAAAAAATCAGATCTCTTGTTTTCAGTTTACATCCGTTGTCGTCGATATCTTTGATAGATATGACATTCAAAACTCTATCAAAAAGGCAGAACGGGACCGTCGATCCAAGTCTGTTTTCACTGCATTTGATTGAAGATAGGGTTATTCCTGACTGGAAAAAGTTGATTAGTTCTGGTGAAAATATTATTAGATTTCTCGGCGATTACATTGCCAAACATATTCGTCAGAACAGTTCTCTCCAAGAAGGGCAATCACTTTACCTGGCCGGTTTATTTTCCAATCCTGAAACAGTTAAAATGTTGAATCAGAATGGTATGTTAGATTGCAGTTGTTTGGCAAGCACACAAGAAGAGGCGGATACCCGCATATTTTTGCATGCACTGTAATCTGACAAACTGTATCAAGAGAATAACGTTCAAGGTCGCATCGTTGTGAAATCCCCAGATACGGACGTTCTTGTCCTTTTAGTACATTATTTTCCAAATATGAAAAACACAAGTGAGCTTTGGTTTCAAACAGGACTTATTACGAGCACTAAGGATTGTAGACGTTATATCCCTGTACACGAGTTATGCAAGTCATTGAGCTCCGTTGTGTGTGAGATCTTGCCAGCTGATCATGCTCTAACTGGGTGTGATACCACTTCTTCGTTCTTTGGTATCGGGAAGAACTCTATGTTCAAAGCTCTGAAAGAGCCACCCAATCAGTTTAGTGATTTGTCTCGAATAGAATGATTCAGTCGATCTAAGCCGAAAACTAATATCAAGGCTGTATGATCCGACGGGAAAGTCGAAACGATGCCATATCGATCTGAACAAATTGCGGGTAAAATTGGAAACTGTCAAAGATTCTACTTTGGTGAGACTTCCTCAGAGTGAAGACACATTTAAACAGCATGTTCTTAGATCTTCGTACTAAACAAAGATATGATTAATTGCACATATTCCAAAGCCAGCAGTTGGATCACCTCTTGAGCATGGTTGCAAAGATGAAAAGTTTGGTCTTGAACTAATATTGTTTGAAGGTCAAATGTCATCTGACTTTTTGCAGGACCTCGTATGCAACGGAAGATCCGTTTGTAGTAAAGGTTGTGTTTGTTTTTAACAGAATTTGTCTTGCACAGAACTTTGTCCTTGCCAAGCATTAGACCTCTGTCACAATGTGATTACACACAGGACAGATATCGAAGATGACGATGCGTAAGCACGCAATAGTTCTTTTTTTAAACAAATCATAAAAACAACTATTTATTTGATTCCCTGAATATCTCCATATGCGATTGACCAGATCAAATGCATTATCCAAACACCCAATTTTTCTGATAATAATTGGGTTTCGGATTACGATGGTGAATGAAACATGTATATTTACGTTTTAAACGTTCAAAATGTCTAAAAGGGTGTTTTTATTTATGAATCACTTTAATAAAAAAAAAACTACAAGGGTTCACATGAGATGTACAATACTCATAGCTATTTAGGGACTGACATAATACAGACTTACAAAAAAATACCTGTTTTGGGCGAATCGGGTATGTTTTGATTTACTTTCTTGTATCGAGCAGTACATATACAAAATATAATGAAACATAAATAAACGTCATTATTACGTAAATAGGGATGACCTTGGGTCAAGGTCATTGTTTTATGGAAGCAAATACGAGTCACTTACATTGAAAAATCACATTCCCATCCAAAAACAGTCATTTCGACGTCAATTGACGTCATTCATTTCTGAATTTTGGTTCAATAATCTAATTTAATATGTGGTCCATCAAATAAAAACCATCAAATTTGTCGAATTGAATTTCATTTTTAAGGAAAATGCACTTTTCGAACGAAAGTCGAAAGCGAAAAACAAATTTTTCTTGACCTTTGACCTTAATTATGCAAAAACGTGACCACTTCCGACTTTTACGGCATCATTATTCTGATAGTCCCGTCATTCCTCTTTCCAATGACATATGATATAGGTGTGTAGCCCATGGGTTCATTACATTTTATTTTTTGATTTTCTACCGCTGGTCTATTATACAAAGTTGCATTTTTTAAGATTACAGTTAATGATATCAACTCTTTGTAATTGTTTTCCAATGAGATAGTATGAAACGTTATCTGATCAATCGAAATATATTTGTCTATGTACCTTTTTCTACACATTGTTCACAGCTAGGTAGTAAAACAAGTTTTCTTCTAGTAATTTCAGATTACAGTTGCAATTTCGAAGATAGCTGGTGTGGATGGACAACATCACACAATACCAATGGCTTCGAATGGAGACGAATTAATACTACAAAACCTAATGCGCTCTTTTTTGATCATACTATGGGATCTAGTAAGAATGAATTTTAGAAATGAAATTATATAGTAATAGATTAATATTTATGTCCCAGTGGAAAGACATGTCTGTGTACATATGGATTGTTGTTTAAATGTGCTAAACCCAGGTTTTAGTCCAGTACAAAACATACACCATCATCATCTGATCAAAAAATAATTTGTCCTCGCAATACAGCTACATATTTCTCTTCCAGTGTTAAACAACAATTGCTTGCATAATATGCTAAACATTTATATTAAATAAATCTGAAAATAAAACAAAAACAAAAATACCACACTGTCGTACATTTCCAAAATCCAATATAAAAATTGTATTAAGACGCAAAATCGATACCCCTAACTCATAAATACATGACCGCTCAATTTCCTAGCTTTGTACAGGCACTTCAATAACAAGTGACGGGGCTAAGCTAGTTTTATGGGCCCAAACTCCTCTCTTAGCGAAATGATGCGGTGATGTGAATGATTTCAACATGTGATTAAATGCCAACTCTCAGATATAACCGGGCGAACAGCGTTATTATATAGAATGCTATAATTTTGAACATTGTTCATTTGTGTATATGTGATTTTCGTGACACAGAAGTTGTCATATGTATAATATTTTTTTCTATTAAAGAAAGTCAATGATATCTAAATATTCGATAGTATACAATGCCATCGTAAGACATAACAATGAAACAATGGTAAACTTTAAACCACAGTATAAATTCCAATACCATTTTTTCGTCAATCAATTGATTATATATTGCATTTGTTCTTAAAGATAACCGAACTGCTGGCGTAAAATTAAGCTTGTTCAGATTTTGAATTCATATTATCGACCATTTACGAATAGCAATATGATAATAAAATAGGTTTGTTATTGACGAAATCGTGTGTGTTGTTCTCAAAAGAAATTAAAAAAAAATACATACAGCAGGTTTTTTTAACATGATTTAACATCCACATGACTAATTGGTAACAAGGCTTCAAAAACAAGCAAAACAACCATAATATGATTCTAATATATGCAGTTTTTAAATAAAATACAGATGTTTGCAAAAATTTAAATTATTAATTACCATAGATTTCCCTCAAGCAAATAATGTCTGCTAGGATAGACTGAAACAGAAAAAGAAGATGCTATGGATATCTAATTTAATGCACACGTCGCGTTTCTGGAATAAACTTCATCAGGTACCTTCAAAGTCAAAATATTCGATAGCCAAATAATGTAAACCTCTTTTGGAGCAAGAAAACTAACGGGCCTAACCATGATAGCCAAAATAGTCTAAGGTCACTTATTAATAATAATCACATTACTTGGGAAATGTAGATCTCAATAATAAATATATAAATAATGTATGTCTTTGTAGAATTTGGTTACTATATCTACATTGATGATAAGCATGGCAAAAAAAACGATTTATCAACATTATCTAGTAGTGAAATAGTACCTTCAGATGTTCAGTGTTTAACCTTCTGGTACTATATAGATCGGGACTATACAACGTTGTTACGTGTATACATAAATAACACATGGAAATCAACTAATAATACATTAACCTTACCGAAGATACAAGTGAGTAGATGGACAAAAGTACAGTTTGAATTACAAGAGGCATCTGTGTTTAACATAGTGTTCGAGGTCACTAGGACTTTTCACTACAGAGATATGGCACTTGATGACATATCAATAGTTAATACACCATGTAAAGGTAATTAAAAACTATACATATTAGACAGTCATCCATGTCATTTAATAAACACACATCTCAAGACATAACAAAAATGTCTTAATATCTTATTTACACATAATAAAAAGGTAGATATTAAATTTAGTGCACACGACACGTTTCTGGAATAACCTTCATCGGGTAGAGTATTCTTACCATTGCGCCCGACTTTCAATCATGATTTCCTATTTAGTAATCTGTCCTAAATGTAGTTTTATTACATATATTTGCATATATATTTTTTTAAATTAAATTTCTCTAAAAATAATGTTCATATAATAGTTGCTTTTGAACAAAGATAATATGCTATATCTCTCCAAAACATATTATGATATGGTAGCACACCAATTTATCAGTCGAGTTTAGTGTATGCTTTGTTGAAAAAATTACAACAACCAAAATGTTTTGTTATTTTCGATTTTAAGAATGGAGAAACACTATTTAGCTGGCACTTGGTATTGATCTTTCATAACCGGTAGCACTTCATATAAAAATGCGCTTCTGACAGCGCTTTAACAACTCGATAAAACTGCAACAATTGCATTCAATACTTATATTTTCACTATTGTTATTGTGTGTAGTTATTAGTTTTCATGAAATTCCAAAATAGTTCCCGGAAGTGGGCGTGGTTGAATTGTTTTACTCTGCATTGACTAATGAAGTTTCATTTTCGAAGTCACGTGTCAACCTTTTAACCAATCACATAGGAGATTGTAGATGAAATGAACATATAATGTAATTTTGCAGCTATATAATAAATTAATGATTATTTTCTTACTTAATTTTTCAACATCAGTCAATAGGCATATCTATCAAAGTGCCACTTTTTGGTAGCATGATGTTTTGTTTGTACATTTGTTCCTGTCATGTGCATAGCTAAAATACTTATCACTTGACGAAAAACAATAATCAATATATGGAGTTGGTCGGATGAGTGCATCTCTGTGATCAACTTTACAAGCTGATATATAACCTACTGCAAAAACTTATCATTGCGACATTACGAATGTTTAGCTTCTTAAAATGCTTTAAATAATACAATAAAAGCTTAAGCCATTTATATATTTTTTTAATGCTTTATTTCACAGATTTGTATATCCTAATGATGTTTGATTGTTTATTACTGTTGCAGTTGATTACGAATGTGATTTCGAAACAGGTGACTGTACATGGAATACTGATTCAACTAATCAATACAAATGGGATCGATTGATTGCAATTATTTATTCTCAATCTACTGGACCAAACTGGGATCACACAACTGGATCAAGTATGTTTGCAATATCTAAAAAAAATAGACGTTTTCTACAGTTTATATTACTGACCATTGTAAAAATGTATGAAATGTCTCATATTTCTCATTAAGCAATACTTTGTCGAAGACGATGCACACCCGGGTATATGTATTTAGTTTTAGGTAAAGGAGAGCCATATTTTGTAAGAAAACACACCCATCTTATTTTCAAACATGTACGAAATTAATCATGGATATGTTTTAGTATTCGTACAATTCTGTCATCAGTCACATCTTATTTTGTCAAGATAATATATGGTTTAGCCGATGTTCATTCTTTTGTTATATTACTTTCATTTTATACTACAATGTTATTGTTGTTTTGTTCATCCTCATTGCTATGTTTTGCTGTTCTGTTCACATTACAATTAGACTGTAAGTAGATTTGTGTCGCTTGCGAAATACTGCATAACCTACATATTGTATGTTAATACAGTTCCTTCATATAAATAAGATATATAGGACAGGAGTAGCTAGCCATTCTGGACACATTGCCTCGCCCCCATGTGTGGCGTGGTTCAATGTGGTTCAGCCTTTGTGTTTTTGCTTTATGCTATATTTGTGCGGTTGTCTTTTATAAATCCAGAGTCTCAATTTGTTCAACATCTTTTCAACTATCAAATATGTGCCAAGAGTGAGCGAACCACGTATGCTCATATCTTATAAGTGAGTAAAAAACTAGCTCGTACACTAATTGCATATTTTTTTTAATAATCAAACTGATTGCTTAGTTATCCTGTTTATTATATAGATACATACACACATACCAAATATATTCCGTTTTATATCATTTAATGACAAATATTACAATTTTCTTCTTCTTTAAAAAAGAAGAAGACTAAATTGAGTGCAAAAATATTGCCAAGTGACAAGTGGCATCACTTTCGGGGGTGAGCATTGTCATTTATAAATAGTAGCAAAATGAATGTTTATTACACTTCTCTTTTCACTGGATAATGGATGCCTTTCGCCACTTTCAAATATATCTTATCTATATCGTGTCTGTGAACAAAACAGCTATGATAACGCCGATGACTCATAATACACCATGGCAGATGTATTGGATTAGATAAATGTAATGTAATGGTGTTATTCAAGACAGATTGGCCAGCCAAACACCACTTCAATATATTTGCGATGTGGTATAAAATAAGCTGACACTTTTTTTAACGTTAGCTTAAAAATGCAAAATATATACATATAGTGCATATTTAAAGTGACATTACACTTTGATGTGTACATGTTTTCATTTCTATAAATGCATTATATAAATAGGTATTAAATCCAGTGTTAACATGCTATACCATCATTCACTTCAGATAAAGGTCATTATATGTATTTACGGTCGCACGTAGGAGCATACGATCAAAAGGCAGAGATGCGAAGTCAAAACTTTAATATCTCTCAGGAAGCATGTTTTACATTTTGGTACCATATGCACGGCTCTACAATGGGTTCATTGAATGTTTATATAGAAGCAGATGGACATATGATTAACACTTGGAGTATCAGTGGGAACCAGGGAGACACATGGCATCGAACATCTCTTAATATCTACACACAACAATTATTTAACATTACATTCGAAGGTATTCGTGGAAAGGACAGTAATAGTGATATAGCACTAGATGATATTATGTTGACACCTGGTACTTGTGCAGGTAATTATTATTTTTTTAGCCAAAAGTCATGGCGATAGGTGTAAAAAAAACGAAATTTAACGATCAAGAGTTCAGAAATATTGTAATTCATGTAAAATTATGGAAATTTCACTTATCCAAACATTTGACTCTTCTACACTTTATAGTACCGTTCCCTTTGAAAATACAAATAAAAGTTTTGAAAAGATTGATTTACAATGCATTTACTGTAAACGGTATACAATATTCCCAGTTTATAGTATTAGATAAAGAATTAACTCGTTTTGAAATAATAAAAGGAAAACTATTAACTCGAATTGGACACCAATGGTCATCTTTCTACCAGACTCAATGACGAACGAAACTATTTCAATTTTGACTTTAATACATAAACAAATGATATACCAATGATATATCGCTGATGAAAATTATATTTCACAACGTGTACGTTATGCTCAAGTTTGTATTTAGGCTTCTTATCATGTTACCGTCTTCTGGGTATATATCTGTTAAGTCAAAGATTTAAGACTTTTAAAGAATCATCTCTACATATCATCCACAATGTTTTTCCCGAAGGAACTTTGCTGAAAAGTATTCTGTCACTTGCTTACAGATGACGGGAGATAATTTTAGCAATTAGATAGTAGATCAATGTTGACTAATGTTTTCCTATTTTGTCTCCCGATGTACTGTCTAACATTTAAATGATGGTTAATGCTATCGGCTTTCTTTTAGGAACTAGTATTATATATATGACAATCTTTGCGGCAAAACGAAAACAATAACATATTATGCGTAAAGATCAAGAATAAAACTCGACTCTGCATTCTCTACAAAAACGCTGTTCACCCAGTTACATGTATATACGAGGGTCGGCATTTTACTCACACTTTTTATTCTACCTAACCATGAAAGTGTTCGTTCGTGTATATGTGTTTTATGGTATCAATTTTGACTGTTTCCTCGATTTTCCGATTTTATTTTGGAACTGATGGTGTGGCATTTGGAAGGTATACTGTGAGCTGATCACATAGAAACTTTAATGTATAGAATAGGCAGGGACTAGCGAGAATACGTCTTGCGGCCTAACAATAAAGGTGGTGCCTTGCTTGACCAACGTAAAAAAAAAAAAACTTAAATAGTTTAATATTTACTTTACATATTGAAACAAGAGTTGCTTAGAGTTTTACCGACGTTTTTTTGGTTAAGACATTATTTTATACATAAAGAAATATTTCATTTTATAGGTTTGGAAAGGCATTCAGATTTTTGTGTAAACGTGGAAAAGGGTTCATCGGAAGAGAACTGTACAAACACTTATTTGGATCAGGTTACTTTATCCTTCGAGTCAACAGTACAAAATTGTTCTTATTCATATCAGGCAGCTAATGAAATGTTTAGTTCAGCGTGTAACGAATCAAATGTTACTGACAACTGTAAAGTGAACATATATGAGATTATGTCTGAATATCCTGGATGTTTTCAATCAAACACTCTACGTGTAGATTATTCGTGTGAAGGTACGTGGGTTTTTTGGGGGGGTTTTTTCGTTAAACAAGAAAACACATTAATTATTGAATATATTAAGTATCTAATAAATTAGTAGTAACGATTGGAAACCTTCTGATCCCGATACCATATACAAATAACTAGACTAGAGTATGTATTAAGTTAGAACAAAATATTACAATATAATATCATGGTGACAATACAACTACTAGTTTGACCAGTTTCACAAATGATGCATCAAATATGTCGTTGTTGATTAAATACTAATGCATCCACATTCACACCATAATTATTATAACCATAGCAGTAGCATCACATAAGTATTAATCAGACATAATATATTGCCTATGAGGGTGTTTTATTTTACAAAAAAAAGAAAAGATGAAATGTGTAAAAATGGGACGATTTATTTACGTATACTGGTGTTCTATACGATTTCCAATATCACATGATTTTTGTGACGTTTTACAGTAACATGAAGGGTGACACTAGTGGAGCAGGAACTTCATACTTTTCCTTACCACCTGCATTCATCCCCAGTTTTTAGTGTGGTTCTTTGTGTTGCTATTTAATAAAAAGTTTTCTGTGTAGTGTTTTGTAGATCATCGGTTGTCCTTTTGTCCTGTTTGGTCTGTCCTTGTTCGATTTACGGCTTCTAATTACTAATTTTGAATTTTCAAACTTTGTTTCCTCTTTGCGTATTCATTTTTATCCATACAAATCAATAATTATATTGGCTTTTTTTAAATGAATTTATAAAAATATTTATTATTCTGATTTGTGTGTGTGCTACACGTTTTAAAACCACACCACCTACCATTGTTGACTGATTTTGTCTGTTTATATACTTATGGGTTTTGACTTTCCCTTTGTAAGATTGTTCGGAGTTCGGTAATTTTGTTATTACCCTTATTTCCTAAAGTAATTATCTTTTGATTAGAAAACGGAAAATTTGAGATTTTTCGAAAACAATACATTTTTTTAAAACACAGTAAACGAGAGTTGTGCAGAATTTTACTACCATTTTTAAAAATATGCATTTCATCTAACCATATCCTTTCATTATTGCTGCACTCATCTGAAATTTGACAGCTCCCCCCGATTTTTACCGCCAAACTAGAGGTGGGAGTAAAGTAACTAGAGGTAGCAGCCAGGTAAATCTTACCTTGATAGAGACAGAGACACGTGTACAGGCATATTTTGCCACTCCATTTTTAAGCTTTAAAATCTTTCTAAAAGTTCACATAAAATTTCTTCATAAACCTATTTTTTGACATTTTAGCATATATAAACATCGCAAGAATGGGTAAAACAAAGGACTTGTCAAAAGATTGTAAAAACATTGTGTTAAATCTATTCAAGTTTTTCAGCTTGAGAAGGCCAGGCGAAGACCACTTTATTCCCCAGATAATTTGATTAAAAGAACATGCAAGGCTGCTGGCATATCTTACAGTTCTGTGTATAGAGTTGTAAACGGTAAAAGTCCTCCTGAATCCAACAGACCGAAAGAAAGAAGGAAAACTCTTGATGATTTTGACCGTTGCGTTATTAAACGGACCGTTCATATCATGTACAACAGGAAAATTGCCCTAACAGTCTCAAAAATTAAGAAAGAAATTGAAGATACAATTAAAATCTCGAAATCAACGCTTACTTTAACTTTATTAGATCTTGGTTATAAGTACAAAAAATCGGCGATAATAGAGGGCTTTTATATGATCAGAGGTCAGTAATAAATGATCGGTGTAATTACCCCCGAAAAATCAGGAAGTTTCGAGAGGATGGGTATGAAATTGTATATTTGGATGAGACCTGAGTTAATCACAATCATGCCACTGACTACATGTGGTTACCAGTTGATGGTTCTGATGCCCCAAAGATCCCTTCAGGAAAAGGTAAAAGGTTGATAGTTTTGCACGCTAGTAATCAGGAGGGTTAGATTGATAGGTGTGATTTAGTTTTTCTTGCCAAAGCTAAAGATGGGGATTATCACCAAGAAATGAACTGGCCCACCTTTCTAAACTGGTTCGAAAATCAGCTTATGCCAGCATTAAAAAGCGTGAGTGTTATCGTTTTAGATAATGCCAGTTATCACAACATCAAGACTGCAGAAACTGTTGTGCCAAACTTTAATCAGAGAAAAGCTGTCTTACAAGATTATCTTTCAAGACACAACATTCCTTTTCAGCCCCTTGAAACTAACAAACAACTTTATGAAAAAAACAAATTTAAGAAGCCCTTTTCCGTTTTTAAAACTGATAAAATTGCCAACCTACACGGTCACGAAGTTCTAAGAACCCCTGTTCGCCATTGCGAATTGAACCCCATAGAACTTATTTGGGCACAGGTTAAAGGGTTTGTTGCAGAAAACAATACAACTTTTCGCTTGAGGGATGTGAAAGAACTTGTCAAGCGACGAGGAAAGCTGAATCCAGTCCAACATGATTACAGATTGAACGGGTACACCGGTTGTAAATGACAGATTGTTCATAGCGTGTTTACCTATAAAATTGTATTCATATCCAATAATTGTGTACTCTATATCTAACTTCAGTGAATTTATTAGCAGAAAAGACCGTTCTTTTTCTAATTATTTCCGAAAGATTGAAATAACTTGGTCAAATTAAAAATCAGTAATTATGGAAATTTATGATTTCACGTTTTTTTTCAAAATTATCCAGGTAAATCTCAGGTAAGCCTGTGTTTAAATATCACGTAGTCAAATGCATTAACCATGAATGGAACAATAGCCTTCTCCGGCACTTCAACGAGAGACAATAGACCAGCTGCGGGACCACCGTCATTCCTATTGTCATATGGGTTACGTCCGCGGTGAGTTGGCTGTCACATTTAACGAGCAAACTTGGCGTATTTTGAAGAACTTAGCCTGAAATAAAGACCAAAATAACGCTAACAATTGGTAACTTTTTCAGATGAGCAGGGCCTTCAGAATAATTTCAACCATAAATATTTATACAATTCCAAAATGGTAGTAAAATTCCTAACAAAACTCTCCTTGGATGCGCTAAAAAAAATCTACGGTTTACGAAATATTTAGATTTTTCCGTTTTCTAATAAAAAATTTAATTACTTTATCTATCTTATTGTTGTTATATCAACTCGAAGGTTTACATATTAACATGTACTTGTGTACATCAGTATATTTTTAACGTCTTCTTTAGACATGTTTCAGTTTAAATGAACGATACAATATATTCTGAACTATTTAAATAATAAAATGATTAGGGATAATATACTGTGAAATATGTATATCCATGTACACATAATTTAACTATTATCAAAGTGTCAAATTATCGGGTCGTTCTTTGTTTAACATGGTTCACTGTGTTTTATTTTATTTTTTTTGTATGTTCAGAAATACATTGACTATTATCGCCACTCAGACTGTCGTTATTAACACTAGAGACGTGAAATATGTCATCGAAATGTGAATATATCAATTTATTATTTTAAGTTATTAACATTAGATTTTCCTACATGTTGTGTGTCCACTATATTCATACCAAATGAATTTACCTTTTATGTATATTTTATTAGCAAGTACAAATGTCACAGATCTAACAACAGAATCAAGCACGAAAGAAGTATTAAATATATATTTCAAATCTGGTTCTGTAACAAGACATTTTAATTTTGTTTTATCTAATGCTTTTTTTTTCTAAAACAGAGTGATTGTTGTAACAATGTATCATATATATATATATATATGCAAACACAAGTTCTTAGCGACATTACCAATACCATGAGCTAAACAATGGGTAGATAGACATGTCGCTGCACCCGTTTTACTCCTTAATGTTGCGTGTTTGTGGAATTAAGGGATATATATATATATATATATATATGTATTATATAGGATTTGGTTTGTAGACTAACCATTACAACACTCAGGTGGTGGTATAACGAACAACTTAACTTTAAGATATCATGATACAGGTTAATGTTGTACTACTGTTTAGGATATCAATTAGGTTGTCCATCAATTCCAGTCATACTATTAAATTGTGTCTAATATAACCGATGTTAGTTTATCCATATCACATCACTTATATATCATTACCTATCGAGAAGTCCGTATACCTTTTGCTGGTGTTTATTTATAGTAAGTTTGATTGATTGTTAGTTGGTTGCTTAGCGTCAAGCTACACATATGTCAAGCAAATTCAGGATAAGAACAAGTTCAACTATATAAAATAATACATAGAAATGAGGGAGGTGTAAGACAACCTAGAGCAACGACTCATGGCAACCTCTGGAGAAGTATGGAGTGTTTGTTAGGATACGAAAATAAAGCCTTTTGTAGAGGCTACAATGCTCCTACTCTAAATATACAAAGGATGTCTTGAACATGTAAGGAATATGACACTCTCAAAACACGGTCTCCTCTTATGGTCGTGCAGAGCAAATCAGGAGGTTAAGCCCTGTAAATTGCCACCAGTACATAGAGGAAAAATGTATAATGTGATTACCATCAAAGTTTATGACGAAATGTAAGATCACGATATATTCACGCACATTGAGTTTGCCACGTGTTTATATTTTATCAGCTAGTACAGTAGTAACGGCTGGACCAATAGAATCAATTACAAAGACAACAGAACTACCAACAGAAACCAGCACACATGAGACAGATGGCATAAGTATATATGTTAATACAAATAATATGAAATAAATGTTTCCTTTTTGATTTGATAAACATATGTGTTTTACTAATAAGACACATACATGTAAATATATATATTCTTGTGGCATTTTTTTTTGCCATGTGCATTAGACATATCCCGAGATTATTTTAGTGGGCCGATATAAAAAGAATATATCACACCCCTTTCCGGTAATTTTCCGTAATTGGTATCACATTGTAATAAGTCAATTTCCGGAAATGTTTTCTTGTGCCAAGTACAATGTAAATGATATAAAGATTATAATATGGCCTTTTCATATCCGATTCCTCATCGGCCCTTAGTCCTATCAGCCCTCGAGCCTGTCAGATCTCTGGCTGATATATATATATATATATATTATATCGCTTCCAATCAACTCCAGTCATACTGATAAATCGTGTCTAATATCACCGCTGTTAGTTTATCCTTATTACACCACTAATAGATCATTACCTATCGAGAACTCCATGCACTTGTTGCTGGTATTTCTATAATTAAAATTGACGTTCCCGCGGAAAGTATAACGTTAATTGGCTAACAGCTACCTTTTAACAATCAATAGATGATTTATCGTTTGAAACATCCACAACGATCATTTGTTTCAACAAAAACAGCACATGATTTTTATCAGATATTACAAAAGTAAAATATAGCAGGCGATTAAAAAGAGTCAAAATCGCTGGAAGGTAATCTGTGTTTAAGTCAACCAGAAAAGCAACATTCCTCTCTTTACGCGATGTTTCCCTGTTTTCTTTAATTACGACACGACGTATGTATACATATGGAAACGTTTCGATGAAGATGTTATTAGTCGTTGTCTGTTCTATGCTAGTCTTGTTTGTAAGTTATAATTACAGGTGGTTGTCTGTTCAATGATATTTATGTTTGTAAGTTATAATAACAGGTGGTTGTCTGTTCTATGATATTTATGTTTGTAAGCTATGATTACAGGTAGTTGTCTGTTCATCGATATTTATGTTTGTAAGTTATAATTACAGGTGGTTATCTGTTCTATGCTAGTCTTGTTTGTAAGTTATAATTACAGATGGTTGCCTGTTTTATGATAGTTTTGTTTGTAAGTTATAATTACAGGTGGTTGTCTGTTCAATGATATTTATGTTTGTAAGTTATAATTACAGGTGGTTGTCTGTTCTATGATATTTATGCTTGTAAGCTATAATTACAGGTGGGTGTCTGTTCAATGTAATTTTTGTTTGTAAGTTATAATTACAGGTGGTTGTCTGTTCAATGATATTTATGTGTGTAAGCTATAATTACAGGTGGTTATCTGTTCTATGATAGTTTTGTTTGTAAGTTATGATTACATGTGGTTGCCTGTTCTATCATATATTTTTTGTAAGTTATAATTACAGGTGGTTGCCTGTTCTATGATATTTTCGTTTGTAAGTTATAATTACAGGTGGTTGTCTGTTCAATAATAGTTTTGTTTGTAAGTTATAATAACAGGTGGTTTTCTGATCTATGATAGTTTTATTTGTAAGTTATTATTACAGGTGGTTGTCTGTTCAATGATATTTTTGTTTGTAAGTTATAATTACAGGTGGTTGTCTGTTCTATGATATTTTTGTTTGTAAGTTATAATTACATGTAGTTTTCTGTTCTATGATAGTTATGTTTGTAAGTTAGAATTACAGGTGGTTGTCTGTTCTGTGACATTTTCGTTTGTAAGTTATAATTACAGGTGGTTGTCTGTTCAATGATATTTTTGTTTGTAAGTTAGAATTACAGGTGGTTGTCTGTTCAATGATAGTTTTGTTTGTAAGTTATAATTACAGGAGGGTGTCTGTTCTATGATATTTTTGTTTGTAAGTTATAATTACATGTTGTTTTCAGTTCTATGATATTGTATTACAATTTCAGATATGGTAACAAGACAATCAGAGATATTGGAATCTTCTAATAATATAGGTATGTAAGTAATGCTATATTATAATGATTGATAATCCAAAGCACCATGGCGGCAATATAATAATAACCATTAACAACTTATTCACTAGAAAATACACCACACGTTAGCACAGAAATAACATATTGGAACATATTTAAACATAAGGATGGCACAACAGAACATGTTCCATAAGATTGGTATAAATAGGTCTCTCATTTAACTAATATTTATGATAATATCAAATCAAATACAGAAAGAGTTATCAGTTTTATTGCATTATTTCTGAGAATACCAGTTTGATAATATTTAGACCTAATAATGTCTGTTTAAATTTTCAAATGTAGTTCCCAATATAAATGTTACTCCAATTAAAGTAAGAAAACCCATTGATGCTATCATTGTTTGACTTCTATGTTTTATTGTGTACAGATAAACACGTCATTGTAAAGGCAGAATCAGAATGGTAAACGGTAGATAAATCACTATAATTACGCATCCATTGTTGAATATTATATCTTTTTTTATATTTGACTAATGTTAGGGTGAAATATTTTTGATATAAACTATTCATTTATTTATATTATAGCAACCCCAGTGGGTGTAGTGGCAGGATTATTAATAGCTGTATGTGCAGGCATTGCTATCTTTATCATTATCCGGAGGAGGAGGTAAGATTCGGACATAATAATTCGATTTTAATTTGCTCATTGTTGTTTCCTAGCATTTAATTTCGTCAGAGATTTATTTATATACTCCTGTATTACATTTCATTGTTCAATATTAACAAAAATGAGAAAATGTATATGCTTCTTCTTCTTGCCCTGTAGTCTGCCTCATGCGAATAAAGGAACAAGTCGGTGAGAAATATGAGCACATAGGAATGCCGACTGTCTTAAAAAAAACTGTCAATAAAAACTTAAACATTTTGATTATATCAGTTTCAGAGAACTATTTGGTATAATCAGAGTGGTATATTTACTTGTAAAAGGGGTTGTTTTTTAATATCACTCGTTATACAAACAGACAGTAATATATACACTGCAAATGATAAATTTGTCTGTCATTTATTTGAATTATTACATTTTAATATACCCATCAATTTTTTTTTTCAATTGTTTAATAGAATAATATTGATTTTAAAACTTCTTCTATTTCATCCAGGAAAAATATTTGTCAGAAAAAGAGTGACCAACCGATTAAAGAAAAACCACCGTATGACTACATCGGGCATCAGGATATTCCTCTTTCAGACACTCACACACCAAATGCTCCCGAGTATTGTGATACGCAAGTTAGGAAAAGCAATCACTACTACCTAGACTTAACAACAAAATGTAGAACATCATCGAAAACGCTCTGTGATTCTACTTACACCGAAATTGAAATTGACAAAAATCCCACGGATAATAATACTACTAAGAAGAGTGTCACATCAACAGAACGACAGCATCAGTATATGTGTGTATACTCCGAGGAAGCCGCATTAAACTCTCCACATGTGACGGCAGCGATTACAAATAACTTATATGTATCGGATAATCACAGTACACATGATGGAGATGTAACAGATGACGATGAGTATGCTGTTATCGAACCAGAGAGTGTAATCGGATATGATCAAGATCTGACACAAGATGAAATTATTCCGACTAGTGACTATGCCATATTAGATCCAAATGAAACAGGATATAACAGGTCAGCTAACATGGATGCATCTCCGACTAGTGACTACACCATATTAGATCCAAATGAAACAGGATATAACAGGTCAGCTAACATGGATGCATCTCCGACTAGTGACTACACCATATTAGATCCACATGAAACAGGATATAACAGGTCAGCTAACACGGATGCATCAGGTGTCTATGAATTTGCAAAGCCCATAAATGCTATCAATAATGGAGATTTGGACAATGATGGCAAACATTTAACTGAACAGGACACATATATTCTTTCTGAAGACGGAACGTATGATTCATGTAATAACGTTGATCACACAGGAGATGACAACAATCTTTACAGTCATACAATAGACAGTGTGTATGATACGGCAAGGCACGAAAGGAAATCTGACGACAAAGAAGACACGTATGATCATTTCTTTAGTGACACAACGGAAGATGATTATAATACAACCAAAATAATATAATTTACATTTAATGACATAAATTTACTAACAATTTCTTTTAGATAAGGAGGGTTCTGGATGGTAGAGTGGTTGAGGTTTAGTGTAGAGGTTTACACGTGGCCAGAGGTTTCACCAGTCAGTGTGTTATAACTTCCGGTCTTTCCTCTCCTATTCCGTTTGGTAGTAATGATAAAGCTGAACAATTACTGAAAGGAACAATAAATACAATAACTCTAACTAACTCTGGTAGATATATATGTTCCTATTGTTTTGTTTTTATTTAGATATTTATACTGTAACATTTAATATTTATCAATTGGTAATTTTTCTATAGTGTATGTCCGTGTTTCTCGTCGTTTTAGTATTATGTTTTGTTTGGCTTGGTTCTGTTTCTCGTGTCTAATGTTTCCTGTGTCTCTGTATTGTCAATTCTTGATTACCCCTTCGGTTTTCTCTAAAGTTTATTTATTATGCATTAAAATAAAGTGAATCTGATATGGTATGGTCATGTTGTTAATAAAGGACGAAGTCCTTATAACGGTAAGCTGTCCGATTTTTCCTTCTATATTGATAGCCAAATATCTGTTCACCGGAAGTTTAAAAAATAGATCAATTGATAATTTAGAAACGCAAAAGAAATATATTTCAATGAAAAATTCCCAATTCTTTAATTATTTACTCTATGCAAAATCGAAATAAACTTGAAATAAAATTCTAATAAAAAAATCTCTTTCTACGAAACTCCCGACGGAAGAGCGGCGTACAGTAGGTAAAATGAGCCATAGCAAATCGGCTACAAAATTCATTCAAAATAAAAGATAATAGCCTCAACGGACGCAATTACGAACGAAATAAAAAGTATGTCTCCTAATTGTTCCTTTAACACATGAATTAACAAAATGCTTTTATAAATAGATACCCCGCTAAATTACTCGTGTTTTGGGAGAAAATTATTCATTCGCAGTTGTTGAATGTTGCAGACGACGGGTTTTCATATTTGTAAACAGAAAACGATCGACAATTGCACTTGGAATCTATCGCTAAAATTCATTGAGGTACGCATATTTTGTTATCTTATGCCTGTAATTGGAAAGAATATGATCTCCTGGTTCTATGCATATGTAGAACACATTGAAATTAAAACAAAAACAGTCAATATAATACATTTTCCTTACCTTGATCTATCCCAAAATGTCAAAATCCGTGATGTACCTTATTCATTGAAGAGTCCAAGAAATTCCGAATGCAAACTGGCACACATTTATGGTATGAATAAAGGAAAGGTTTTTATTTCATGTGTATTATATACAAATGGATATGTGAACGTAAATGAATGAATGCTCTTTCAATTTTAACAGTTGTCATTAAATAATTTACACTAGAAAGGTTATTATGATGTCGTTCGAAATTGTGTCCGGATCTAGGTCACAGAGTGAGTAGAACGGGGTCATGAAAATCTGTTTAAAACCCGTAACAATGCATTGAATAATATATGGGCTATGATTCAAAAGGAATATTGGTGTTTAATCTGAAATATGAACATGCAATCAGCTTCATCAATTTGGTCAAATTTATTATCAAATGTCAATATCATCGAAACTGTTCGTAATTGCGTCCGGTGAGGCTAACGTGTACGGATCATCGTATTCTTGAAATTTTAGGACTTCGTCCTTCAAACAGGTTGCCTGTCTCATATTATTAGGACAAACTATGAGATTTTCATCACGATTCAATTTAATACAAATACAAGCTTTAGATTAGCTTTTACAATCAGCTGATTTAGCCGATTAGCTTTTAGAAGGAATTGATGTTCAAAATTTTATTTCGGTTTTGTATTTCAAATGCAGTGGCCACATGTTTATTTATTTTTTTTTTTTAAATAGCTTATGGTAAATTAACGGCATGCACTTACTTCAACAAAACAAATATTGCGTTGTTAACTGCTTTCACTTGATTCATAGACAATATATGTATCGGTGCAGACGTACACATGTTATCTATTTCCTTAGATGAGACCAGCTGAGAATAATTATTCACATTGTTCAAACGGGGTCGGGTCGTAATTCCGACACCCCATTATTCCGACAGCCCATTTTTCCGGCACCCATTCTTCCGACAGCCCATTGCTCCGACGGCCCATTTTTCCGACAGCCCATTGCTCCGACAGCCCATTTCTCCGACTACGCATTATTCCGTCAAAAATGGTCAAGAATAGTATAATTATCATAAAACCTGTAGCCCTTTTCACAAAAATTCTTACGATAAAAAATTGTCGTAAGTGTAAAACTAAGATTAAAAAGAGTTTCACAAAAATACTTACGATAATCTTAAGTGTAAAAATAGTCCTAAGTTTACGTGTAAAACTACCCTGTCGTAAGTGTAAAATTTTGAACGTAAGAAAAATATTTTTCTAACTAATGAGACAGCACAGTTCCTATTTTTAGCCTGTGAAATATCCTTGTCTCAACCCGTGGGTGAGATAAGAATTTCACGCTACTATTCCCGTAAAAATGTTACGTTTCGCAAAATGTCATTGCATCAATAAAATCGTTTAAATATTTACGTTTTGTGTATTTATCTAGTCAGCCACTTATCAATTGCCCCCGAAAATTAGGTTACAATAGAACATGCATCCCTTTCGCATCAGATTATGCGGTACACATCGAAAACACACACGCTTACACAAATTATGTACACGACGGACTACTTTCAAGGGGAAATAACTCTGTTTGTTTATATCGTCTGCTAAAAGTGCATAGCTGTCAAATAAAAATATCCTACGATACTACCGAAATGCAGAAAGAATTTAGCGTTGGAGATCGAGTTGCCGTGGGCGAAAATGAAAAAAAAAGGAAAATCGTAAACAAGTACAAGTCACTAGGAACATATACATTATATACTGTACATCTATTTCATGATGGAACCTTCGTGTCAACACAACAAATAGCAACCCTGACATTTTTCATTCCGTGTTCTATAACTCAACAATCACTGGTGGAACATTTAACATGAACATCACTTTCGTGTTCAATGACTCAAAACGCGCCTAAATGTAAAATCGAAAGTACACACCGTGGGACCTTCAACTTGTTGAATTCTATTTTGTCTCGTTTCCATACCAACACATGAACATTTTCGTGAATTAACGTTCATTTTTTTCTTCGAACTGAATATATTTAGCACTTTATTAAAGTTAAATATACAACATTCTTATTATTGAGTCCAAGCGATAACGATAACTACTTTTTTGTGCAGTTAGTGAAAATGTGTGTTGGCAGTAATTAACTGTAATGAACAACAAATTCCTACGCTCAGCGTAAACAATGTAAAGAAAAAATGTGGAATTATTTTGTTAAATTAGTGAGAAAAAGAATCAAACACCGGTAAGAGGGCAAGACGGAAAAATCTCAGACACTCGCGGGAAAGATTTCTATTGGTCTCCAACTCGGCGGAGCCTCGTTGGAGACCAGACGCGGGAAATATTTCTACTGCTCTTGTCTTCAACTCGGTGGAGCCTCGTTGGAGACCACAAATCTTTCCCTTGTGTGTCTGAGATTTTTCCGTCTTGCCCTCTTACCGGTGTTAGATCCTTTATGTCATATCTTTTATCGTAAGAGAAAAGGGAAAAAAGATGGACGATGAATTGGCACTTCGGCTTGAAAATAAGAGAGCAATTCACCGTTAGCCCATTTTCTCTGACCGTATGATAAAACCTCATTACACATATTGATAAATGTTTATTGAAATAAATATGGTTTAATACAAACAGACGCTACAAATGGCATTGTTGCTTACTCCTTTTTGGCGTGACTAATAACAGAGTCTATAACGATGCATTCCGTACATTTTATATTATCATCCTCTAAAGAGCTAACATCACAGCACTTGTTTCATTCAAAAAATATATGCCCCCACCTCTTCCTTACTTCAAGGTAAACATCTGCCCTTTACCCCTTCCCCACTTCGCCTCAATATGTTTCGCTTATTTGTGATCCTTTCGCTGATCCAATTATATCGTTACACTCCCGAGATATTTCTCTTTTCGACTGCCACATTTAAATATAAATACCAGGCCCCCCTCAGACGAATTGGACAAGAATATTTAGCGAAAGTCGCATTTTCTATTTTTCAGTCACTGAAACGGATACAACCACTTCCGGTTTGCGCTGGATTTTTCATATGCATTCGGAATTCTGTAGACCGGCCATGTGTAACAATGCCATCATGATCATCTCCTCTCAAATGTAAAGTAAGCCTTTAAAATACAGATAATTATTCCAATGCAGATTATAAAAATATGTTCAACTCCAAATTACTGACATTTGATTTTTAAATCACCTTTTTTTAGAACGGACCGAAAGTGACTGTATCCGTTTCAGTGACTGAAAAATAGAAAATGCGACTTTCGCTGAATATTCTTGTCCAATTCGTCTGAGGGGGGGCCGGTATTTCTATTTAAATGTGGCAGTCGAAAAGACAAATATCTCGGAAGTGTAACGATATAATTGGGTCAGCGAAAGGATCACAAATAAGCGAAAAATATTGAGGCGAAATGGGGAAGGGGTAAAAGACAGATGTTTATCTTGAAGTAAGGAAGAGAAGGGGGCATACATTTTTTGAATGAAACAAGTGCCTGTGGCTAACATCGTGGGTTAAGCTGCAAGTAGAATTCTTTTGTAAGGCAAGCTGCAGGCGCGCCTTACAAAAGATTTCTACTTGCAGCTTATCCCACGATGTTAGCTCTTTAGAGGATGATACTGTTTTTGTCTTCTGTGTAGCGTTTTTTTAGTGTTCGTGTTCTATATTGTCGTCTGTATAGCGATTTTAGTGCATCTGTTGTATAATAAATGACCCATTTCCATGTGACCTTCACCAGTGTTTTAAATAACACGTCACAGCTTGTGTTGATGTGAGTGTTCTAAAAATAGCCATCCAATAGCCATAGGTGACCTAATACCACTGCTTTTATAACCCAGTTCAGATATCTTGCATAATATACCACACTGCACACATGATAGACGTTACAGTATAATAGTATGCAATATTTTTGCCAGTTTCTGCTAAAACAGAAAACACAAGACTTTAAAATATCTTTTTAGGTTTAATTCAATAAATGCACTCAATACACAGGATGACTTAATTCTTGTGCTTGGTCATCCTGTCAATCAGCGAGAGGCGTGTCTTTGATGAAAATGCATTGATAGAACCCACGTGGTTGCGTTTTTGTAAGTAGAAATACGGGGTATAAATAATTTCGCGCGCAAACATCGGAGTTTGTCCCCGCTGCATAAACCAATCACCGTTTAGAAAAAACGCTACACAGAAGACAATTACCTTTTCAATGCAGCAAAGTGTATCGTTTACATATCAACTACCATATGACCAAAAAAAATCAGAATAATTCTTTTAATTTTAGATTTCAAATTGGGAACGGTCGACAATCGAAAAGACTATTTGCAAACTTGGGGAGAATTCTTCTTTTTCATTATTTATTTTTTTTTTTTATAAAAACACGAATATATCTACTCCGCTTACAAAAGTTTTGTATGAACAGCGTTATAGGACTGGCAGTTTCTGGATCCTATAATATCGTTTCGATATTGCCTTTATATTAGTAATATAATTTATTAATTTCTGGCAACTTCGATGATCATAAGTGTGCATTATTCTGTTATATTAATATCTACAGGGATATTTATTCGTCTTCATGATTGATCGATGATAAACACATCTTAATTTGGGTTATCTCAGAAAAATCGGGATAAATTTTCATCAGTAAAAGAACAACCGTTTAATTTTATGTGGGATGGGATTAATTGGGAAAGGGGGGTAAACATTTTGCTGAAACACAACCGATAAAATGAATTATTCAGCATAGATAATATACATGAATAGGTCTTTATTCGAACTCCAGATGCACTCCCTTAAAAAAGAATTCTACCAAAAGTGACCACGCGTGGATGATGACGAATTTTAACTCCAAGTAATGACAAATTTTATAGATATTAAATTATAATTTACATGCATAAGAAATTTTCCTTTATACGTAAATCATACCCGTTCATATTTTGTGCAGTTATTGTTGACCAATTCATATATTAGATAAAAATGCAATATAAACATACAAACACAGTCTCATACTCGGATTTGATTACACAAGGATGTAAATGCCAACTGGTTTAGTGTAAATACATGTGATAGAGTTGCTATGCTACAACTGGAGATTTGCAAATTTTTGGCTGGAGATTTGGTCTCATAACTGGAGACTTTTTATCGACGTATTTGATGCATGTTTTTATTGTTTATTGATGTTTTCCTTTTGTTTGTTTAAGTATTGAACCAACTGCATCCCATTTCAATATGTATTGTTTACATTTCTGTCTTAAGTAGTGTTTCATATGATGAATGAAGGATAAAAACTGTATTTATAATTTATTCATAATCATTCATAATCATAAGGTTATAACAAAGCAATAACAATGAAGACAGAATGTTCTGAACAATAAAGTCATAGAGTACTAAAATTAAAAAGTCACTATTCATCACATGTAGTCACAGAATTTACCCTTAAAAAGTCACAGATATAATCACAGTAAGTGAAAGAAAGTAAAGAAAAGTCACAAAATTGAACATATATAAAAGTCATTAAGCATCAGTCTGCTTGGCACTGGCACACTGGTTCAAGTAGAAGGTACAAGCCTTCTTTGCTGCTTTCACCACATCTGTATCAGGTTTGTACTGGTGACACTCTGTTGTATAATTTATCTTAACACTGAGAAGACTGGACCTTTACTGCTAGCCTGGCACCACTTGAATTCGAACTTCCAGGCATTCTGGAAGTTGGCAAAATACTTGGTCTTCTTTGCTGCTGGTGCGTTGGGTGCATACGTTTCGGCATTTTTGTGGTTTATCAATTCCATCCTGGAACTTAGTCCTTAAATAATACTTTGATCGGCTTTGGTCCCAAAGAAGCCATAACAACTCAATCCGAGATGAATTCATTGCACGTTTGATCGAAATAAGAAGTTTTCCTCGGCATCAAAGGTTGTCCGACTCGTGTTTGCACAACGGTTTATAACTATTTTTAATTGCCGCTATCACACTTCTAATCATCTAAGCGTGTGCCACAAACACACTTCATTATTCCCAATTAACTGTCAATCAGTGGATAATTGTTGTATAATCATCAGCACCTTAATTAATCACCATGATCCAATTTACCTGTAAAAGGTGTCAAACAGATCAATAACCGGATATCATTGAATATGATATTCACCTTTACCATTCGTATCTCTCGGCGTTTTTCGTCAGCGCGGGAGTTCCAAATGGGGAATTTCCAGAAATATTGATCGCAAAATGTAGGTCAAGATTTTTTTTGTACTTGATTTTTTTCACGGGCGGAAGATTTTGAAAGTTGACGGGAGGGACGGAAGGGACCCTCAAAATCGGGAGAAAAATGCTCCCGCCGGAAGGTTCACATGTAAAAATAAGACAGTTCCAACACTGATTTTACAAAACTTTTGCAATATATGTGCATCACAGTCATAACTTCTTGTCACTTGTGAGGTACCTATTAAGTGCGAAACGAAATAGAAACGAAACGAAACGAAACGAAATCAACGAAAACGAAACGAAACGAAACGAAATAAAAGGAAACCAACGAAAGCAAAACGAAATCAACGAAAACAAAACGAAATAGAAAATGGAAGAAAAAATAATAGGGGCCTAAAAGAAATCAAACCTATTTTCACAATTACGATGCTAGACTACTTCCCACACATGTCTGTCTTTCATCAGGAGAGGACAGGATTTGATCACCGTTGAACAAGAATACTATGCATTTATTCAGCGGGAGTCTGTCCTTTTCACTTAGTGGCTTCTTTTAAATTTGGGAACCTTAAGAGCAACGTCAAGTCTGTTGAAAGGTGAGGAATTAAAATAACAGAAGTGCAGTAGTTAAAGTTCACTAATAAATACCCCCGTCCGAGCAAAATTTAAAAGTGTGTCGGAGAGACGAAAGTGTGACGACCGGACGGACGAACGGACAGCAGAAGTCCTATATACCCCAATCTTTTTTTTGGCGGATGTTTACAAATCCTATCAAAAATTAACTTTAGAAATTAAAAAAAAATCTACATATCTTGTAAAAGTACCTTTTTTCCCTTTGATCCTTTTTCATATAAAAAAAACCCAAATCCCCCCCCCCCCCTCCGGTATTAATACAATTTGATACGGCACATATTTTGTATACCCCCCGCTATCCAGCAGGAGGAGGGTATATAGTATATGTTCGTTTGTCCGTGAGTGCTTCCCTCACTGCCTATGCAACTCCTCCTTAACAACTTGATGGAATTGCATGAATCTTACAGGAAATCTTTAATACCATATGGCAAGGTTCATTAATTTCATGAATTCTTTAGTACCAAATGGCATTGTGCACCTTCTATTTTTGTTTTCCCATTTTAACAGTTCTTGCTAAAATTTCTTCACTTTTGGACTTTGTCATTTAAGGCTATGTAATTGTCATACAAGGCTATACAATAGAGAGAGGATACTGTTGCGTTTTCCATAATTCTTCCTAAACAACAGAATGGATTTCAATAAAACTTCCAGAGTTTCTTATGTTTAGTTTTTGCAAGCATTATTTTTTCCAGAAGTTCTTCTGTAAAGAGTGCGCTCACTGTACGTCCTGTTATGTTGCTGTTGTTTTTTTTTTAGTTCTTCAAAATAGAACAATAGGATTTGAAATAAAAAGTTTATAGTGTTGGGTCTTTTTTACCCCTGTATATCTCGGAAAGAACAACGGTAAGACATTACGCCAAATCTGTTGGCACACTACCGAATAAAGGTAATAACAATGGTACCGTACTCCAAGGCGCATTCAAAAGGGAAAATCCACAAAAACAGACAAAACCGATAAGAAGCTTAACCATCTGAGTTTTCAATTAACGGAACAACTGAAAAACAACACATTCCTGACTTGGTACAGGCATTTTCCCAGGAAAATGGTGGGTTCTGATAGCAGATATGCAGATGTCACTCGTCTAACCCTAAGACGTTACCAAGTATAAAAACAATCGGTACATGTAAATTCACTAATCCTAAGACATGACCAAATGTGAAACTAGAAAACAACTATCATACTCCCGACTTGGTACAGGCATTTCCCAAGAAAATAGTGGGTCAAACCTCACACTTGTATGACAGTCGTTAATAGTTCCGTCATATTGACAAATGGGGGGGGGGGGGGGGGGTGCATGGGGATTAAACGTGACAAGTCGGGAACATCCAGTAGTCAACAAGGGCCCAGAATCTGAAACTCAAGACCATCCTGTTTGATTTGCGAATAGGCAAATTTATGTAGAATACAAACGAAAAACGTAATAAAATCAGACGAATAATGAACCCTCAATATCCCAATCTATGAAAATACCCCCTCATATCCCCCATTTTTTTCTATATGCCCACTCCAGAAACTTTATAATTCATAAAAACTGACACACACACAAACACAAATAAAAATATGACATTTGAACTTCTGAAAGTTTGTCGGCAAGCAAACCCGGCTTGGAATGAGTTGCGGGTAATGTACGTGAGGAGTACTGTAACGGACAGACATGCAAGATGGGTTATAATTAATCAAAATTATTGTATTTAAAAAATCGAATTATCTTTTTTTTTTATTTCTTTATTTCGTTTTGTCTTTTATTTTTTTCCTTCCATTTTCTTCATATTAGTCTATTTCGTTTTGCTTTCGTTGGTTTCGTTTCATTTCGTTTCCATTTCGTTGATTTCGTTTCGTTTCGTTTCGTTTCGTTTCGTTTCGTTTCGTTTCGTTTCGTTTCGTTTCGTTTCGTTTCGTTTTCGTTGATTTCGTTTCGTTTCGTTTCGTTTCGTTTTCGTTGATTTCGTTTCGTTTCGTTTCGTTTCTATTTCGTTTCGTACTTTATAGGTACCCGACACTTGTGATGTTCAATCGGACAAAGAATATGTTTATTCTCTTAGACTGTCTGTGATAAAGGGACCACTTTTCTGAGAAATCGCAGTTCAGATAATATTGAAAGCAATAAAAAGACATTGTTCAATGAAAATGAAACTAGGTAATTGCTGAGGAATATAGTTTATGGTGTTTAACGCCCCTTTCAACAATATTTCAGTTATATCGTGGCGGTCAGTTTTATTGGTGGAGGAACCCGGAGTACCCGGAGAAAACCACCAACCTGCCGCAAGTCACTGACAAACTTTATCACATAATGTTGTATCGAGCACACCTAAGGAAGATTTTTTTTATCGTAAGTGTAATTTTAGTCGTAAGATTAAAATTTGTCGTAAGATAATCTTTGTGAAAATGACTTAGGAATATAATTAATTGTCGTAGGAATTAATCGTAAGTGATAAAGTTAAGATTATACTTACGAATTATTGTGAATACTGTTGTTTTTCTTCTAACGGAAGGCTGACTTTAATCTTTATACTCACTGGGCGGATTTGATAATAAAGATTTAATCTTAAACAAAATTCGGTTGTTGTTGGGAGTATCACGTCTAGACTCCCACAATTTGTGACCGGAGTGACACTGTCTTATGCTGTTCACCCCCCTATTGCGTTTTCTAATACGTTTTAGATACATTGTAAACCGATAAATGTCTCCTTCACATGTACATTTAATGCCCATTAAATGCGCATCGCATGCTCTAAGCGCTTCACACCTATGACAAGGAGTTTTCAGTTGGCATAAGTTGAGACTGTAATAATACTATTGTTTTGCATGTAGAGAAAACGTAAATATTTTCACGTAAATAATGGAAACCGCAAACGTTTTGACGTACGTGTGAAGGCATTAACCGTGTTGGATTCGCATTCGATGTGCACTCAATTCGCATTAAACGTACGTGGGAACGCAGAATAAATGAACGTGTGTGGAAGTGGCATAATGCATATGGAAGGCCTTCTATTAGTCGCATATATTGGTTGCCAATCGTGCTTCAACAGAAGTGATCGATTTATTTATTGACGTGAACAACGGAACTGTCTCCCTATCTTCGGAACTTTTACCATTCTTCTGCATGTACATTGTGCTCCTTTTCTCTCCTTTTCTACTATATACGTCATTCTTCAATTTTCAACTCTCCTCGCTCCCAGGCGTATTTCTCTCTTCCGCCATTTTGTCTTTCTCATGCTTCTCCCGGTTCACACTTTTTTCCTTCACTCCTCTTTTCTGGTTCCTTTCTTTTTGCGATGCAACTTTTCTTCAATTTTTAACTTTCCCCATACCAAGTCGGTCGATCATAATTGCCTTGAGCGGGGATGTACAGCCTAGGTTAAAAGCTCCTTTTCCTTTCCAGAACATTCTGTCTAGTCCATGGTTCGTCAAGATCAGACCGACCGACCATCCCGTTGGATACACCTGGTCAAACCATGGATTTGTGGATTGAGTTCTATTTTACATTGTCGGAAAAATGGGCCGTCGGAGTAATGGGCTATCGGAATAATGGGTCGTCGGAATAATGGGCTGTCGGTATAACGGGCTGTCGGAGTAGTGGGTCGTCGGAGCAATGGTACGGCCCCGTTCAAACGAACATGGAGTATTTATATACTAATACGTATAAACGACGAAACCATGTTTTTAGTGCTGTAAGGCCGGTACACACAGTAAGATTAATCTTACAAGATTAGTTTTAAAAGATTAAATCTTACCGTGAGTACTGGGTAAAATTCATGTCTTATAAGATTTTCAGAATCTTTAAGATTTGCATTAAGGATAGAGCAGTGCTCTATTACTTAAGACAAATCTGCTTTTTTTTTTACCTTCGAAAGTAACCAATCAAAATTGACAATCGAGATCATATATCGGTATCATTATCAAAACAAATGCACGTGGAAACCACACATTCGAATGGCATAATTTTCAAGAAGAGATGAAGAAAAGGTTATTAGAGAAGAGGGTGATTTAAGGAACATTTCCAAGGATAGTTACCATAAAAGGGTACAAGATAAATGAGATGAAATTACAGTAGTTAGGAGAAGAGTTTCCAGTGAAAGGGGTATGGCATCTCTCATCCAGCTAGTTGTTCCTCTTAATAATTGGTGTAATCAAATTAAGGAACTCCTTAAATGATGAGTCGTCCATTCTCAAGAAATTACAATCTTTTTCTTTTAGTTCTTTAAGAAGAACATGATGTGCCCGAAACAATACAATTCTTCTTCCAATGCATGGCATTGTCTAGCATTTTATTCATGGCCTTCTCTAGCATTTTCTGTTAAGCTTTGATCGTTTCAAAAGTTGCATAGCTGCATAGCATATTATAATACACAAAGATTAAATAACTTCATCTTCCTCAATCAGCACATTTTGGAGGGAAAATACCACGTGGAGAACAACATATAAATAAAATGTGTTTGAAACTGATGAAATATACTTTATTTTTATGGATATTTAAAACAACGAGTGACTGTGACACTAATCCTGAGTAGCTTGGGAATGAGTAGTGTACCAAGCTGAACACAACAAGCCGCTTGACACTTCAATTATTTTATTAATTTCTTTCACCAAAATGAATGATCGCTAATTAAGGTTAATTGCCTTTGAATTTCATCACCTGTAATTAACTACTCAGATCATACAACGGGTGTCAAATTTTGTGATGTAATCTGTTGATTGACAGATCATACACATCGATCGATATTTTTAACAAGAGAAAGGCAGTTTTAGTTAAACAACCTTATTAATAAAAATAACTGCTGAGATGTGCTAATCTGGGTCACGGGTCACTGTAATCGGGCGGCTGTATCGAGAAACAGATATGGTGTTGAAAAAACTGTTGATACTCATAAAATATTGATAAATGCTATAAAATTTTATGTTTGTCTTCAAGAAATATGATAGACAAAACCATGTGTGAAGTTTTTTGACGAAATATCTCCGATTTCTATGTGAATTTACGAGTTGAAGTTGCGGCTGTATCGAGAAACAGATACGGTGTTGAAAAAACTGTTGATGCTCATACAATATTGATAAATGCAATAAAATTTTATGTTTGTCTTCAAGAAATATGATAGACAAAACCATGTGTGAAGTTTTATGACGAAATATCTCCGATTTCTATGTAAATTTACGAGTTGAAGTGGGGAAACACCCACAGGTATTGATTTGAGTTTGGACGGCGACTTTCTCACAGGTAATTTTAGCGATGTATTTTTATCTTGGACAAGAATAATGAGCGTCCTGATTGGATGACCAATTTAAAACACACTGACACCGCATGGTAAAAAGATGCATGTAAAAGAAATCTGTTATATTTATTCATTTGTTTGATTCTGGAATATTGTTGATCATTGATTTAAACAAGAAAAAAGGGGGGTGAATTTTATTAGTGAATTTTACAGTTAAATAAATGTTATGTTTCGACAGTTTAAAGAGAAAAATAAAACATTGTTGCGACTAAAGCTTAAATCAGCGTTAAAAATTGAACAAATATCAGTGGTTTTGTAAATGAGATTTATTTTAAATAGAAAATCTGAATTTATTATTTATTAATTTATTATTAATGATACAATTTTATATCCCTTGGGAGGGGGAGGGGGAGGGGGAGGGGGGCTATGATGAAAAATTGAAATAAAAACACAGGACCGGACTTTAAGCAAAAATAAAAATCAAGGATTAGTTTTTTATTAAAAAAATCCAGGACCCCTGTGTCCATGAATTTTTTTTTTTAAAGTTAATAATATGAAATATTGACATCCACACTTGCCTTTAGGACAATACAATTCTGTGTCCACACTTGTATAAATTATAAAAAAAACTTACGAAAAAGGTACGAGGGCGTTTTAGTGACAGTTCTGAATGTATGTCTGTATCATATTGTACATGTATGTTAATGGTGTCTATGTTGTTATTTATTGATTTTTTATTGTAATAAATTATATAAATCTTTTTGTTTTTGATGATGAAATCGAAATGAAAATCAGAAGTACAATACAGACATTAACATTTGTACAAACAAATCCGACCATTTATACATGAAACTGAACATACCAGGTACATGCAATCATCCACAGTTTCGGTTCGAAAAAATTGGCTCCTTGTAAAAATTTTAGCTTGCTCCTAAACTGGCTCCTGACTTTCAAAACTGGCACCTGAAAATGGCACCTGGCGATTTTTCTGGCTCCTACTTTTTGGGAGTCAGAGCAGCCCCTGTGTTGGCGTTCGACGAAGGTCCAAATCGCTTGCTCTGTCTAGGACTTGGAATCTCTATCGATATTGAATCCTTAATAAGTATTCTGTCTGACTCTGCCAATACGACATTCTTTCCAGCAAGAATATCATCTAAGGGTTTAAATTTGTAGTTTACTGTTGTATATCCTAAAACACCTTCCTTTTCGCAAAATTTTAATTTCTTAAACTTTTAAAAAATGTTTCTGCATTATGTTTCTCAATGAGGTGGTTGAATATGTCTTTGAATGAATCGAATTTTTCATTGCAATAATAGCATAGGTACCCGCTCTCCATTTTGCTACAAAGGACAAAATATGCCATTAAAAAATCAATCTTATATGCATATGGCATCATCACCTAGTACATTGCTTTCCGTTTTGTTTGAAATGTAAGAGTAATAAAGCATAAATGTTAGTTAATTGTTAATAAATACAAATTTAGTACGTCAATCAGGTTACAGATCGTTTTCAAACGCGACGTCAAACAGACTTACACAGCTACAGCTAACAGCCGACAGCACACTTATTTTTTCAATCCAATTTTTTAGTAGGAAAAAATATGTTTTCTTTATCGCTTCTTTGTAAAAAGAATGCTTCTCACATCCAAAAGTATCCGTGCAAATACAGTCTAAATTGGAAGCCATTTAGTCATAAAGAAATGGATTTTTTTTCCTTTTCTGGTAGTAACAACAAACGTTTGATACTCCATTCTGAATTTGTGGCGTTATTTTATCCAAAGAAACTTTAGCGTCCGTTAGAGTAATGAATCATGTACATTCTGTAATTTTTTTACACAGATACATCGTATCTGTCGATAATAAATTCCGAAAAACTTACCTGCTTTGAAAGCGTGGGCAGTCGATTTCCACCGAAACCGTAATGCAGTTTACAGAAGATCAGGTCCATAAGAGATATCAGGTGCACTGGTTCCTATACTGTGACTATACTGGTCATGGTTTTAATGCACTTTCACTTCAAGTAAAGAAGAGTTTGAAGATACCGAAGGGGCAATCAGAATTCGTATATATCGAAGAACAGACAACATAATGGCCAAAAGAAAAAGTACAAAAGGAAAAACAACGATCAACATAACAAATACCGTATTTTCATGGACTAGATCTACATGTAATATTCACTGATTAGACCGACACAGAAGATATATATATATTTATACTGTGGTTCTCCAGAAAGCGGAGGAATCTTTTAGAACAGAACATATAAAACTAAAGATCGAGTAACACGAACCCCACTAAAAACCGGGGGTGAACTCAGGTGCTCCGGAAATAAAAAATATCTCTCCGGCCTACAATAGCTTCAAAACTCACAAAAATTAAGTAAATTGAAGAAAAAAACATTGAGAAAACTAACTTAGAATTAATTAATTTTCGGTTACATCCCTTTTCTATACCACACCTTATCATATTGTTTTAATTTTGTTACTTAATGGGAGACCTATGATTAGAATTTTAATCGTGTCCAAACCGAAGTTGGTTTTGTTATTTTGTTTAATCAGTTATGCGCTTGTAAAATATACATTTTAATCAATATCTTTTAACACAGATCAAAAAACAGAATGGCAGCGAAAACAGGACTACCAGTTGATTTAGAGCTTAAAAAGGTTTATAAACATCGTAGATAACGCGTTTATATCAGAAAATTAACACACTTACACTTTTAGTATTTTTTATGGTTCCTATTTATTCAAATAACAAAATACAGACATGAGAAAAAAATTGAGATACAATTCAACAAAGTTGGTACATAATAATATGCTTAGTAACACTCAGTCTCAGTACATAGTACATGTGCCACATGATGTGGTAGCAGAACAACTCGGTCCAAACCCCAAGATGGCCTGCGATTTAGGACAAAATCACACGATGGCCATGTGGCACTTGCCAGAGGGCAGTAACATGGAAGCAAAAAGCACTTTGCTGTGACAGTTGTGATACTTGGTACCACATACACTGTCAGGGTATGACATCTCACAACTATGAATGTATGAATGCCAGTAACATAAACTGGGAATGTACCAACTGTGGAATGCCAAACTTTTCCACCAGCTTATTTAATAATCAAACCGACATATCATTTAATACCACAAATAACTGGAGCTTGATGAATGATACATCTCTTAATAATAGCTTAGGAGCTCCACAGGCATCTTCATCGCCTATGACTAAGGTTAAACTAAATTCTAAACCACCAAAGAAAACTCCAAATAAAAATCGTAAACCAATTAGAATCTTGAACATTAATTTTCAATCAATAAAAAATAAGAAAGAAGACCTTAACCAAATTATTGACTCTGCTAAACCTGATATAATCTTAGGAACAGAGACATGGTTAGATAAAGATACATCATCATACGAGTTCTTTCCATCAGAATTATTCAATGTCTACAGGTCAGACAGAAAACCAAATAAAAACAACCAAAGTTATGGAGGAGTGCTTATTGCCATCAAAAAAGAATTTATTAGTACTGAAGTAAGCGAACTCAAAACTGATTGCGAAATAGTTTGGTCTCAAATAAACATGTCTGGAAGTAAGAACTTACTGATAGGTGCATACTATAGACCACCATCTGATAAGGGAACATCTCTACAACAGCTTGAATTATCCCTCAGTAGAATAAATCATGCATCCAATACCAATATTATTTTAGGAGGAGACTTTAATCTGGGTCACATCGACTGGTCTATACCACAAGTTATACCAGGTAAACCAGAAACAGAACTTAACATCAAACTCTTAGATATCATCGATGAATACAATCTCCATCAATTAGTAAATGTTCCAACTAGAAAAGAGCGAACTCTTGATCTCATCCTAGTAACCAATCCATCTATCATCAATAAAGTTCATACATTACCACCTCTTGGGCTTAGTGACCATGATGTTGTTTACACAGAAGCAGACATATGGCTGCGTAAAGTACGTCAACAACCCAGAAAAATTCTTAGGTATGACAAAGCAAACTGGGATAACATCAAATTTGATTTAGAAGACACACTTAAAAAGATAATAAACATAAACAATGATGCAAAAAGTACTGTAAATGAAATGTGGAACTTATTTAAGAACAATCTTACAAAATCAATTAATAAAAACATCCCATATAAAATGCTAACATACAAACATCGACTACCCTGGATCCATAATAAACTAAGAAAGATGATTAATAAAAAGAACAAATTATACTTCAAAATGAAAAAGGACAAAAAATATAAAGAGAAATATAAACAGCTGAAACATCAGGTCCAGAAAGAACAAAGACATGCTTACAACACCTATATCGAAAAATTAATCCTAGACCTTCCAACAAATGATCCAGATCAAAGTTTTAATAATCAATCGAAACCAAAAAAACTCTTCTCCTTCATAAAGTCACTCAGAACTGACAACAGTGGAGTTGCTCCCTTGAAAAAAGAGGGACAACTAGTTGCTGACACTAAACAAAAGGCAAACATCTTAAATGAACAATTTAAATCTGTATTTACCACTGAATCAATAGATAACATTCCTAACAAGGGTGTGAGTCCACATCCAGATATACCACCACTTACCATCACAACACCTGGCATCCGAAAACTACTTGACAACATCAACCCGCATAAAGCCAGTGGCCCAGACAACATCAGCGGCAGAATACTAAAAGATCTTCAAAATTTTACAGCTCCAATCTTAACCATCATTTTTCAAAAATCACTTCAGACTGGCTGCATACCAACTGACTGGAAACATGCAAATGTTGCACCAGCATACAAAAAAGGTGAAAAATACAATGCAGCAAACTACAGACCAATCTCTCTCACCTGTATCAGCTGTAAAATTATGGAACATGTCATTACAAAACACGTACTTAACCATCTGGAAAGCAACAGTTTATTATATGATCTTCAACATGGCTTCAGACATTCTAGATCCTGTGAAACCCAACTACTGTCCTTTGTTCAAGAACTTGCTGCAAATTCAGATAAAAATATTCAAACTGATCTCATTATCATGGACTTTGCCAAAGCCTTTGACAAAGTTCCACATCAACGACTTCTATACAAACTCAAATTTTATGGAATCAAGAATCAAACATTAACCTGGATCTCTGCCTTTTTATCAAACCGTACACAAACAGTGGTTCTGGATGGAGAGTCATCAGATATTGCTCCGGTCACTTCTGGTGTCCCTCAGGGAACAGTTCTGGGTCCTGTTCTTTTTCTGGTATATATTAATGACTTATCAGAATATATGAAATCCAGCCAACTCAGACTGTTCGCCGACGACAGCATCATCTACAAAACTATCAAATCCCAAAAAGATTGTGATAGTCTCCAAGAAGACCTTGATGCTGCCGCACAATGGGAAAGTGACTGGCTGATGGCTTTCCACCCAGACAAATGCTCAGTCCTTACAATAACAAACAAGAAAAATCCTGTAAAACATAACTACTTGCTACACAATCATACTTTGGAATCAGTTTCTTCAGCAAAATATCTTGGAATCACTCTTCAATCCGACTTGAAATGGACACAGCATGCTAACAACATAGTAGCCAATGCAAATAAAAGTCTTGGATTCTTGAAAAGAAACCTTAAAACCTCCAACACAAATATAAAGTCGCAGGCATACCTATCTCTTGTCCGTCCAAAACTAGAGTATGCATGCTCAGTTTGGAACCCTCACACTGCAGAACATTGCAATAAAATTGAGATGGTCCAACGACGGGCAGCTAGGTATGCCTGCAACAGATACCATAATACTAGCAGCGTCACAGACATGCTACAAACCCTCACCTGGCCTTCATTACAACAACGTCGACTCAAAACAAAACTTATCATGTTCTACAAGATTGTTCACCATATAGTTGCAGTTCCTACAACAATATTAATACCTACAGACCCAAGAATCAGACAATTTCATCCATTTACATACAGACATCTTCATGCATTCAAAGATCCGTACAAGTACTCATTCTTTCCGAACACAATCATTCACTGGAATTTACTACCTCAAACTATAGTTCTATGCCCAACAGTCAACACGTTTAGAGAACAGCTAACACCAACTGTTCTCAGCCATCTACAATCACAAATTTAAATAAAAATGAAATTGTAAATAGTTTTAACCACAAAATTTGTTTCTATTGGCACCACTTGTAAATATGTTATAAACTGACTGAATTTATTATTATTTCTTATTCCCACGCATGCGCAACAGCTAGTGATCATCCAGTGGATGGATAGCTGTATACCAAAAGAAGAACTCAGTTCCATAATTAAAGACATGTCAACCCTACACAATTTTCAGATTAAAGTATTAAAAGGGAAATAAACCAAACATAATATTTTTGTTTATTAAAACAATACAAAAATGTACTGGTCAAGGACCAATTATTGACAACTTGCGTGTTACTCGCGAGCGCATGCAAATTTTCAGGCCATTATTTGCAGACAACAATAATAAATGGTGACAAAGCAGACAGCAAAATCCTACATTTGTATCTTGGCTTATTCAAAAGAAATCAGGGAAAACCCCATTAGAAACCATACCTCTTTATATAAACCTTGCGGGGCGTCACGTAAATGGAGCGGAGATGCCAGTCGCTATTATTAACAGAAAAATATAGCAGATTGGTGTTCTAATGATCGCAAATTACTGGTGACTCCTTCATTCTTTTGTGGTAAGGCCATTTCTTTTAATTTCACTGCTTATTTATATACATGTATATATTCCCACATCTAAAAAGATGGTGATAATTGGTCAGGCCTCGACATTAATGTTTGTCCGATTGTCCGGTACCAGTTAAAACTGACGTCGGACAAGTAGATCTTGTATTACGGTTGTCCGACGGAACAAGTGAAAAAATCAGAGATTCCAAAACGTGCCGGTACGACGGACAAATCTATTTCCACTGGTATAAAATACTGGGTTTGTTGTATAAAAGAGCCCTGTTTGATCTCCAATTTGTCCATAATTTATTTTGATTAAAACTAAAGAGAAATGTCAGATCAAAACTCTTTTATTGTATCATTTATCGTTCCTCCATATGAAGTTCAAGGACATTGACAAAATTAAAGTCGCAATCTCAGAAACGCTTTAATGAACGGAAATAGCAATATTTGAAATATAAGAACAAGAATCACTCCGGAACGGACACGTAAAAATTATCGGATATCAATTTTGCGCCATATTTAAACTTGTCTTTTGTGCAAAATACGATAGAGGACTTGATTTAGGCTTTTGGGAAATATTGAAATCTTTGAAATGGACAAATATTACAAGCTTTTTCCTGATCTGGTTGAAAAGATCCACTAAAATTTTTATTTCTCTGTGAATTTAAATAAAATACTTTGCTTTATTTATATCACTTGTATCTGGGGAAAAAAACATACCTAGATACTGGTATATATAGTATCTAGGTATATTTTTTTTTTATCAGAAACAAGGATTTATATAACACAAATATGAGTTATTACAATTTGTGTGGTATTGGATCACAACACAGTAATATTTCCTAAAGGAAAAAAGGGGGGGTACATATAAAAATCACTGGTATGCAAGACTCCAATCAAGGTAGACAGAAATAAAAATGTGACATTGAATATATGTCCTTAAGGTAGTCATGAATAAAAAAAAAACCCAGAACAAATCAGTTCAGGCAACTTTAACTATTTACTAAATTTGGGCAGGGTAACGTCAGAGGGGTCGAGAAACAATGTTTCGATTAATCGCAATTGACTTCTCCCAGAAGTCTCCCCACTTCTCTCTGTTGTCTCCCACTTCTCCCTGTGAGCTCTCTGAAAGAGAAGTCACTTCTTCCTCTAAGTTGAAAGTAGTGGGAGCTCTGGATAATTATTTTCTAGTTTTTGTCATTTTTATTAATTTTTTCGGACAATTAAAAGATTGAGTCAGATACGTACTTTTTTTAGTTAGTTGTCCAAAGGGACATTAGTTGAAAAATATGTTAATGTAGAGGCCTGTTGGTACTCTTCCCTCCCGATTCAGTGACAAAAATCAACAACTTTACAAAGGCTCCCTGATACGAGCATGCATATACAAATTATTTATATTTCTGTCCAAGGTACAATGAGGCGCTTGAAGGGGTGTATTGGACTACATACATGTAGAAATAATCTGACAAAAACAAGAAAAAAATGGCAATAATTGGTCTTCGACCAGTTGAGGTAAAAAAAATAGTTCAACTTCAGGTATTTCTTTCTCTTTAAATAGCGAGGTCAGATAGATGTTGATTTTCCTGCAGTTTTATGGATGTCAATATTTTGAGGAATTCTTTGGTATTAGTTTATGTCACAAATCTATTCTTGTTTCTACATAATGAAAAATAACACTCATTTAAGACTCAGATTCCTAATCCTATATAAACCAAGATAAGAAAATTCTTTAACAATAGCATGTTTCATGTATTTTGAAAAGAAAGCTTAAACAGTTATAGTCAACAATTCCACTAATATCAACAAAATGAAGTCACCTCCCACTTCAAATCATGATCATTGAACATATGATAAGACCGTGACATATGATATTGGAAATCCAGGTCCTGGCTTGGGACAGGCACATAGATGTGGTGATGTTAAACCGGTTAATAAGATCCCAACCCTCACCTCTTGACAGTTGTATCTCCATCGCAATACTGTACATATATAAGAAAGAAAAAAAAAGATAAAAAACCTGCACAGATTCGCTTCCACTCAAAAAGACCACATACTATCACAAAAATGAAAGACAACATAAACATAGACAGTACAATAGCAGGATCAATGAATGTTCCTAGTTAACTGACTACTAGCTAGGAAGGTATAGAATCTGTTGGTTTAAAGACTTACTCTTAGGACAAAAAAGTCATAACTGATACATTTTTTGTATTTCTTACTGATTTAATATCAATTAGTCATAAACAATAAACATCTAAAGAAATTGCGTGATCATATGGTAGTTGGATTTGCAACTACCTGTGCAATCAGTGCCTAACACCGATAAAGTTGTGTGTTCGAACCCTGTTCATGGTGAGGTTTAGTATACTCGATACAACATTTTGTGATGAAGTTTGTCAGTGACTTGCAACAAGTATGTGGACGGTTTTCTCTGGGTACTCCGGTTTCCTCCACCAATAAAACTGACCCCCACAATATAACTGAAATATTGCTGAAAGTTACATTAAACACCATAAACCAAACCATCTAATGAAATTGATGGTCTTTGTGTGAGACCAGAATAAACAGGTCATCGATTTGTTGGAGTCAAATATTGAGCATAAAATAGTAATATACATGTAATATAGAATGAAATATAAATATACTAATTTAATTGTTAGTTGAACCTGCAGATTATCAATATTTTTAACAAAGTAAACCTGCCTCAAAGAGTCCACTATAGTTGCTGAATCACAGCCTTTATTTATATAAATAACATTTTTCCCGTATTTTACAAGTTTAGATGGGTCAGATTTGAACTTTTTAGCTTTATTAATGACATGGATGTAAAAGGTATATTATAGCACAAAACCAATTAGCTGATTTTGAATTGAAATAGAGTACATTTGTTTCACCAGTTTAAGCATAGCCCCTGACTGGTTATTCCATAAATATATGATGTTCTTATCTTGTTATGTATATTTTGTAATCTAAATATGCATTTTTCCTTTGATGTTTCTATGCAGTAATCCACTTAAAAATAGTGAACTTTTACAAACCATGGTCTAACATGAAGATCTTGATGTTATTCCATGATTTTGACATCGTAGATCTGTTATTCCATGATTTTGACATCATATATCTGTTATTCCCACAGGCGCATGGGGCATGGATTTCGTTTCCTCCTCACCCCTTTTCTCTACTACCACCATTTTTTCAAAATTTTCATATAAATCATTCCTTTTTCAAAATTTTCATATAAATCATTCCTTTTTCAAAATTTTCATAATCATTCGTTTTTCTTCATTTGACAATATCAGTAGACGTCATACATCATGAATAATACGTGTATTCTGTGTCCACAGTTTTTCGACTGATACAGTATAGAGAGAAGGTAAGCAACTCAATTTTCATATTTCGCGCCATATTCCTCACCTCGGTTGGGAAACCCCAGTGTTTTTTTACACGGCACTGTCATATCAAACTGTTTCTAAGACACTTACCTAATTGCCCATGTACGAATTTCCAAGAAATCTCACCGAGAATAGCGAAGCAGCTTCGTTTCCAGGTCAAACTACATCATCTTAGACGAAAGTGCAAGAACGATAACCCTGGGTTTTTTACGAATGGAATACCTGCAATGAAAAACCCAGATGCGCTCCAAATATTTTTCCCGGAATTTTTTGGCGGAAAATATAAATCGCTGAAAAAACATAACAGCAGACGGATTATTTCCTAAAAAACGACCATCTGAATATGGAAATATTGAAATAATTTCATGATAAATAACTGTTAACACATACAAAGAATTTCTCTGGGAGAAATTCAAACAGATATGATTGAATGGTTAGAACTGAAGTCAAAATTTCAATTTAAAAAGAAATATTCAGCTTGCCTCTACTTCAAATTATTAAAATCATACCCAAACAAATACATATACAGCTAAAAAAACCAGCTATAGAATGGGACTATGGCATTTTACCCCCTTCCTCAATAAAAGGGCTCCCAACTGATAAAAATGTGTAAGGGAACCGTGAATCGTGAAATAATAATTCGGGGACTTCATTTTTCACGCATCTAACATCCTCGCAAAGAAAGCGAAAATTAAATACCCACCAAAATAACCACTTATACGGTAAAATAGGATTTTTTTTTTCTGGATTTTAACACTGATTTCTGTCACTGCTGAAAATTGGAGTTACACAAGTTATTTATTTTTTACTCCTGTAAGACAGATTATTGTTTTATAAAATCAGTGACATGAAATGAAAAAGAAATAGCCCCCTTAGTTAAATGGTCCCTCCGGCTCCCTTACACATTTTTATCAGTTGGGAGCCCTTTTATTGAGGAAGGGGGTAAAATGCCATAGTCCCATTCTATAGCTGTTTTTTTAGCTGTATATGTATTTGTTTGGGTATGATTTTGATAATTTGAAGTAGAGGCAAGCTGGATATTTCTTTTTCATTGAAATTTTTTCAGCGATTTAAATTTTTCGGGAAAAATATTCGGAGTGCATCTGGGTTTTTCATTACAGGTATTCCATTCGTAAAAAACCCAGGGTTATCGTTCTTGCACTTCTGTCTAAGATGATGTAGTTTGACCTGAAAACGAAGCTGTTTCGCTATTCTCGGTGAAATTTCTTGGAAAAGATCGACGTACCGACTGAAATTCGAACATGAGCAATTAGGTAAGTGTCTTAGAAACAGTTTGATACGATAGTGCCATATGTAGACAAGGTAAAAAGTGTAAAAAAAACACGGGGGTTTCCCAACCGAGGTGAGCGATATGGCGCGAAATATGAAAATTGAGTTGCTTACCTTCTCTCTATACTCATACTGTATCAGTCGAAAAACTGTGGATACAGAATACACATATTATTCATGATGTATGACGTCTACTGATATTGTCAAATGAAGAAAAACGAAAGATTATGAAAATTTTGAAAAAGGAATGATTTATATGAAAATTTTGAAAAAAGGGTGGTAGTAGAGAAAAGGGGGGAGGAGGAAATGAAATCCATGCCCCATGCGCCTGTGGTTATTCCATGATTTTGACATCATAGATCTGTTATTCCATGATTTTGACGTCATAGATCTGTCAATCATGTAATTTCTGTTACAAACCATATATACCATGATTCTTACTCATGAACTTATTTAAATATTTAAATAAGTTAATTCGTAAAATCCATGAAACATGTAGATGTATATATAATACATTGTACATGTATAACTTCACTAATTTGCGGACAGGAAACAAGTATTTATTTTAACATGCACCTTATTACATTGTAATTTATTAAAACTGAAAATTTTCAGGCTTTTCAAGAACTTCAAGTGAAAATGATCACCTCAAAAAACCAAATCAAGATATCAGATGCACAAATTGAAGCCTTGAAACGAACCATTCAGCATTCAAAGTTGGTATACCATGAAATATCATCCCTGCCAGAACAAACAAGATTGTATGAAGGAGTTGGTAGAATGTAAGTATTCATACTCTTCAGTAGGTCGCTGGTGTAGTACAATAATCCCCCTCTTATAAGGACACCCCTACTAGTAATCTACAATGAAAATTGGGCTTGTAAGAGGAGTGCCCCCTTCTCTTGAGAAGTCCAAAAGTAGTTTTTTTTTATCTGAAATCTAGCCTGATGGTACAATTCAAATTATTAAATAGATTAGAATAAATAATTTTAACAATTTTGCTTTTTATTAGCTCACCTTGCCATCACTTGGTGTCCATTGTCTGTCTTATGTTGTCCGTCGTCCGTTTACTTTTCACATTTTAATCTTCTCCTCTGAAACCCTTCAGCCAAATGAAGTGAAACTTGGTAGGAAGCATCTATGGAAGGTCCTCTCTAAAGATTGCTCATTTTGTCCTGATCCATCAACAAACATGGCCACCATAGGCAATTCTTGCTTTTGATTGGTCGATTTAAAAAATCTTCTCCTCTGAAACCGTGTGGCCAAATGAATCGAAACTTGGTAGGGAGCATCCTTGGAAGGTCCTCTATAAAGATGCTCATTTCGTCCCGATTCATTAACAAACATGGCCACCACAGGCAATTCTTGTTTTTGATTGGTCTATTTCTAAAAATATTCTCATCTGTAACCGCATGGCCAAATGAAACGAAACTTGGAAGTAAGCATCTATGAAAGATCCTCTATAAAGATTGCTCATTTTGTCCTGATCCATTAACAAACATGGCTGCCATAGGCAATTCTTGTTTCTGAATGGCCGATTTCTAAAAAATCTTCTCCTCTGAAACTGCTTAGCCAAATGAATCGCAATTTGGTAGGAAGCATCCTTGGAAGGTCTTCTATAATGATTGCTCATTTAATTCCGATCCGTTAGCAAATATGGCTGCCACAGGCAATTCTTGTTTCTGGTTGGTAGATTTCTAAAAAAATCTTCTCCTCTGAAACCGCTTTGCCAAATGAATCGAAACTTGGTAGCAAGCATCCTTGGAAGGTCCTTTATAAAGATTGCTCATTTTGTCCCAATTCATTAACAAACATGACCACCACAGGCAATTCTTGTTTCTGATTGGCTGATTTTTTTAAAATCTTCTCCTCTGAAACCGCTTAGGCCAAATGAATCGAAACTTAGTAGGAAGCATCTATGGAAGGTCCTCTGTAAAGAATGCTCATTTCGTCCCGATCCGTTAACAAACATGGCCACCATAGATGAATCTTGTTTCTAATTGGCTGATTTTTAAAAGTCTTCTCCTCTGAAACCATTTGGTCAAATGAACCGTAACTTGGTAGGAAGCATTTTTGGAAGGTCCTCTGTAAAGATTGCTCATTTTGTCCCGATCCGTTAACAAACATGGCCACCACAGACAATTCTTGTTTCTGATTGGTTGATTTCTAAAAAATCTTCTCCTCTGAAACCGCTTAGCCAAATGAACCGTAACTTGGGTACATGTAGGTAGTATCTATAGCGGGTCCTCTGTAAAGATTACTCATTTTGTCCCGATCTGTTAGCAAACATGGCCACCACAGACGATTCTTGTTTCTGATTGGCTGATTTTTATACGCCCGTCTTAAAGACGGGATGTATTATGGTATACCATTGTCCGTCTGTCCGTCTGTTTTACATGTTGCGCTCTAACTTAAGAACCCTTTGGCCAATTCACTTCAAATTTCATAGAGTTATTGGAATTGATGGTCTTATGGTGTGTATACTTTATGGTGAAATTTCATTCCAGAGTTATGGGACTTTATTCATCAAATTGTAGGCAATTTTTCGTATGTCGTGCTGTAAATTGAGAACCCCTAGGCCAATTCACTTCAAACTTCGCACAGTTATTGGAATTGATAGTCTTACGGTCTGTATACCTTTTGGTGAAATTGCAATGTTTCATTCCAGAGTTATGGGACTTTATTCATCAAATTGTAGGCGACTTTTCGTATGTTGCGCTGTAAATTGAGAACCCCTTGGCCAATTCACTTCAAACTTTGCATAGTTATTGGAATTGATAGTCTTATGGTCTGTATACTTTTTGGTGAAATTGCAATGTTTCATTCCAGAGTTATGGGACTTTATTCATCAAATTGTAGGCAATTTTTCGTATGTCGTGCTGTAAATTGAGAATCCTTTGGCCAATTCACTTCAAACTTCACACAGTTATTGGAATTGATAGTCTTACGGTCTGTATACTTTTTGGTGAAATTTAGATTTTTTCATTCAAGAGTTATGGGAAAGAAAGTCTTTACAAATATTGTATGAATGTTGACGACGGGCGTATCATGCGCTCTTGGCGCAGCTGTTTATTTAAATTCTTCTCCCCTGAAACCGTATTGCCAAATGAACGGTAACTTGGTTGGAAGTATTTTTGGAGGGTCCTCTGTAAAGATTGCTCATTTGGTCCCGATCCGTTAACAAACATGGCCACCACAGACAATTCTTGTTTCTGATGGGTTGATTTCTAAAAAATCTTCTCCTCTGAAACCGCTGAGCCAAATGAACCAAAACTTGGTAGGTATCATCTATGGCAGGTCCTCTGTAAAGAATGCTCATTTTATCCCGATCTGTTAACAAACATGGCCGCCATAGACAATTCCTGTTTCTGATTGGCTGATTTTTTAAATTCTTTTCCTCTGAAACCGTATTGCCAAATGAACCGTAACTTGGTAGGAAGTATCTTTGGAGGGTCCTCTGTAAAGATTGCTCATTTCGTCCCGATCCATTAACAAACAAGACAAACACAGACAATTCTTGTTTCTGATTGGTTGATTTCTAAAAAATCTTCTCCTCTGAAACCGCTTAGCCAAATGAACCGTAACTTGGTAGGTATCATCTATGGGTGGTCCTCTATAATGATTTCTCATTTCGTTCCGATCCATTAACAAACATGGCCGTCACAGGCGATTCTTGTTTCTGATTGGCTGATTTTTTTTAATTCTTCTCCTCTGAAACCGTTTGGCCAAATGAACCGAAACTTGGTAGGAAGCATCTATGGAAGGTCCTCTGTAAAGATTGCTAATGTCGTCCCGATCCATTAACAAACATGGCCGCCACAGGCAATTCTTGTTTCTGATTGGTCGATTTCTAAAAATCTTTTCTGAAACTGCTTTGCTAAATGAACCAAAACTTGGTAGGAAGCATCTATGGAAGGTACTTTATAAAGAATGCTCATTTCGTCCCGATCCATTAACAAACATGGCTGCCACAGACAGTTCTTGTTTCTGATTGATCGATTTCTAAAAATCTTCTTCTCTGAAGCTGCTTAGCCAATTTAACCGAAACTTGGTATGAAGCATCTATGGAAGGTCCTCTATACAGATTGCTAATTTTGTCCCGATTCATTAATAAACATGGCCGCCACAGGCAATTCTTGTTTCTGATTGGTCGATTTCTAAAAATCTTCTTCTCTGAAACTGCTTTGCTAAATGAGCCGAAACTTGGTAGGAAGCATCTATGGAAGGTACTCTATAAAGATTGCTCATTTCATCCCGATCCATTAACAAACATGGCCACCACAGACAGTTCTTGTTTCTGAATGATCGATTTCTAAAAATCTTCTTCTCTGAAACTGCTTAGCCAAATGAACCAAAATTTGGTGGGAAGCACCTATGGAAGATTCTGTATTAAGTTTTCTCCAAGCAGAATGAAAGGTGAGCGACGCAGGCTCAGCCGACGCAGGCTCAGCCCACTGAGCCTCTAGTTTAATTAAAATACTGATAAATCTTCAAATCGAATGTATAGATATCATAATCACAACTTAATTCGCTGTTGTAATTCAAAAATGTCTGTCTTAGAGGAATCCTAATCAATTCAGATCATGGTTTAAGGGTGGGGTACAATTGTGGCTAAGTTTTCAGTTGACTGAGGACACATTTTATAATCTTTATGCAAACTGAAAGTTTTCAACATCTTTTAATGTCTGAAGCCTTGGAATTCACACCCTAATAAAACAAGGCAATGAGACCACAAAATAAGTGGTATAGTGTAATATGTTTAATAAATAAATTTAACTAAGTTCTATTTAAACCAAGCAATGTATATTTTATACTAAATCAAACCTCTTATACTTGAAACTTTGGCATGATTTTACCCCCCTCCACTTTTTCGTTCATAATCCAGATGGACACCCTCCACTAGGATATAGAAAATGCAAATATGCCCGGTAAAATGCAAATAATTAAAGATTACCAGTTAAATTAGCGAATTGTCTTGTTATATTTGCGTTTTACCTTTTAAATTTGCATTGTTGTGGCATTTTAGCGTTTTTCCTTTTAAATTTGCATTGTAGTGGCATTATAGCGTTTTTTCCTTTTATATTTGCGTTTTTCCTTTTAAATTTGCATTGTCGTGGCATTTTAGCGTTTTTCCTTTTAAATTTGCATTGTCGTGGGATTTTAGCGTTTTTCCTTTTATATTTGCGTTTTTCCTTTTAAATTTGCATTGTCGTGGGATTTTAGCATTTTTCCTTTTAAATTTGCATTGTCGTGGCATTTTAGCGTTTTTCCTTTTATATTTGCGTTTTTCCTTTTAAATTTGCATTGTCGTGGGATTTTAGCGTTTTTCCTTTTTATATTTGCGTTTTTCCTTTTAAATTTGCATTGTCGTGGGATTTTAGCGTTTTTCCTTTTAAATTTGCATTGTCGTGGGATTTTAGCATTTTTCCTTTTAAATTTGCATTTTACCAGTTAAATCGCACGGTCATCTAAATCACCTGCTGAGTAGAGATTACGTAATACTGTAGTCGTCACTAGCTCATTGAATATGACGATCTATAGTATTATATTATCGTGTATCTATACGTATTTATTTATTTATTTATTATTATTATTTATGTCATACTAGTCTGGCCCTTAATAAATTTAGTGTATTCAATACACAATAATCTATCAATTGTTGCGTATTTGATTTTTATGTCGTATTTTAACTTAATGCGATGTTTATTAAGAAATGTGACTTTAAATGTATTCAAATATTAGCAAAGTGTGATACACGTACAGAATACTGTTGTCACTTCACTATTACTTGTTTTTGATTATCATGTGAGAAATACATTAACCTTGTATTACCTATGCTGAGACTATTTACTAAAAAATGAATTAAGTATATATTAAACTATCGGTCTCTATTAAGCTATTTATGTCTTGTTTTATAGCACAGGATTGTGTATGTACAGCGTCAAAGTTATTGTGCTTTAAAAGTTCTGATTATTGTAATGAGGCACCTTAATGAACAATAAATATTTTTGTTTATGATATAAAACAAATAATCATATCCCTATGTAAACGCCGTAAAGCGAGAGACCATATTTTAATTTGAAATATTTTATTCTTCAATAAATTAAGGCAAATAATTCCTGAAATAAGAAGTGAAAGGCGGGTTTACTTATTTTTATTTTCATTCTGAAAACGACAGGTACATTCACACCGGTTCACTCAGCAGGGTACCTAATATTGCCAGGCAGAATATACAAGTGTCATCTTACATCCGGTCGACGGGACTCTGACCGAATACATGAATACATGTGTCACAATCTTTGGCAATAATCAGAAACGCAATACACATTTTGTGACCATTTAACGGTACCTGTGACTAGAATAGGAGATGCAATACACATTTTAAAGGTTCTAATAGGTGATCAAGTATACATTAGGAATGGGTGCATATTAAAGCACACTGGCGGAGCAAGGGGGTGTTCGACAATTTAGTAAAATTTGTGTATAAATTGGGTAAAAATTGGCAAACAAGAGCCTGGGTCCCCGTTTTCAAAACTGCTGGATCCGCACCTGATGCAGCAATGATTCTGGGGCTATTTTCACAAAAAAATCTTAAGATTAACATTGATCGTAAGTTATATTGGATTGTTCATTTTTATCTTGATTTTTTTTGTGCATCATCAGAATGATATAGCAACAACCAAAATTATGAAGTAAAGCAGGGTGAACAGAGCAGGGTAGAACATTCTTCTTGCAAACCCCAAAAAGCAAAATAGACAAAAAACATTCATATGCAATTTTTCCTTATAAAAACAACAATCATATTTTTTATGACTATTCTGAGATTAATCAGAAGGGTCCGCCAGTTCGAAAGACGTTATTAAAATAAACAAAAAATGTTTTCTTTACGCAGACATATTATATGTTACGCTTTGTTCAAATCAGAAATAACCGTTATGAAAACAGATTAATCTTTTTACTGTTGGCAAGTAAGAATATTGTATTTCCATAAACAAATTATTATATTACGTAAGAGATGTACCCTGAAGTTTTGTATAATATACTTTAAAAGTATTTATAATACGCATCGTCTGTAATTGTCAAATGAAAACTATTACAAATTATATGTTTACATAATCCTCTCAATTTTATGGCTTCCTACCCTGTAACTTTCTGTGCTTTTAGCTAAGAAGCAGAGCTTATGTGTAGCTTTATTGTAGTGCATGAACGATCGATTACAAAGTGCGATCTTATAAATAATAGCATTAAAACAATTTTGCTCCGTAGCATAGGCCTATTTTTATTTTTTTACGAATTCATGGCATTGTTCCGATGTCTGTTCTTTTTTTTTCACATAATTTCGTAGTTCTTCAATTTTCGAAAAGAAAAAAATTGTAAATGTGTCTCATTAAAGACAGATCGTTTTCTCCGATTCGTTTGTTTTGCCATAAGTATATAGAAACAAAACGTAAATCTGCAAAAAGTGATTGTGTAATAAATTCATAAAAGATGTTAAAGTTTGCTTTTAAAGACGCAAGTACCAAAGACAGTGAACCTACCTACTGAACCGTACTTTTTGTAATGCTAAAAATTTACTTCATTTATAAAGTAGCTGGAAAAAAATCCAGAAGGGCTATATAAAATTGAACTATGTCGTCTGCCTCTCAGGCACCGGCTCTTCCTGTCATGGGGTCACTGATCGTACTTGTAAACAAAAGAGCTAACTGAAATGTGCCCGTTTCTTATATAAAATACATGTCACTTTGCAGTGCATTGTGGTTTCAGCACTAAGAAAAACATCAAAAGTAAACACAATTTTGAAAGTGGTCATTTTCAAACATTCTGTTATTTTATTTAGATGTAATATGATTTTGGTAGATGGCCAGAACCATGAAATTTTAAAACCAGCCATTTCCGGATTTTATATTCGTTTCCATCCCGTATATCGGCCCTGTTTTTACTTCATACGAAAACAGATGACGCCATTTTACTGACAGCAAAAGTTGCCAGATAATCGAGAGTATATTAAAATACAAGAATGGCTTTAAAAACAATCTTATGTACAAAGAAATATTTAACTAGGCATTCTTTGAAAATTCCAATCGTCATATGAATGAAGGGTTAACACTGTTAATCGCTATATCTGAAAATCGATAACACGATGCTAATAATCAAATATTCTTCTACATATTTTTGGACAGGAAGAGCTCAGATCACATACTCCATTCATTATTGTATTTTTATTCAATAAAATATTTTAAAAAGTTGTACTTCAATTTTCTATTTCATTAGTTAACGATATTTTTTTTCTTGATAGCGTCACATGTTTTGTTGGTTATGTATGTTGTTTGTTGACATCCTAGTTTTAGTAATATTTTGATCTCGGGGTGAAATTTAAATGTATAACAAGCTTGCTTGCTGTATTTATCCTTTCTTAAGAAAAGAATGTCATTATTCCTACAATGTAGCATCAATTTATGTGTTTTCATCCGTATTTTTACATCCGACATTTTTTTTTATTGACATGTACAAGGTTACATAATATAGTCTCTGATCCATTCATACACTTTGCTAATAAGTAATATTTTCTTTACAATATTTTATTTTTGTTAATAAAATAGACGAATTATTGAATAACGATTTATATAAATGAAACGATTAAAATTGATTGCTAAAATTAAGTGTTATTATTAAATACCCGGATATGTTTGGATAAGAGAATAGCATTCGGGTCATCGAGGGGTCATGTAGTCTCGTGGTTATAAATGCGAAAACTTTTCTCAAATTTTGAACAACTACCTGTCAACCTCTCGTGTAAACTCTTTGACACGCTGATCCGTCCCATTTTAAATTATAATTGTGAAATATGGCATATGGACGAATACCCCCCCTTATATAGAGCCATGCTTCGAGCAACCAGAAATAATACTTTTTGTGATACTTTAGCCCTACAGGAAAAATCATCATATGAAAAAATACATACAAAATATTGTAAAACAGTTTTAGGCCTTAAAAAAACTGCATGTAACATTTCGACATTATCAGAGTTGGGGCGACTCCCTATTGCTTCCTTTATTAAAACTCAAGTTATGATGTATTTTGTAAGAATAAATACTAATAATATAAACCCATTAATTAAAGAATCCCTTAATGTTAATAAATCTTTACATGATGAAGGCTTCTACGCATGGTATACTTTGGCATTAAATGTCTTTCAAGAATTTGATTTGGATGCTGAAGATTTTTCTAATATGGATAAGTGTTTCCATAAGATAAAAGTTCCATTTAAAAAAGAATTTAAAAAGGTTGTCCATAATAATTACATTCGGAAAACTAAAGACAAACTTTCAAAATTAACAGATAATTCAAAACTTTATTTGTATAATAAAATAAAACATGATATTGTTTTGGAAGAGTATTTGATAAAGGAAAAAACTTTAAAAATAGACAACTCATAGCTAAATTTCGGACAAGTGACCATTGTTTGCAAATTGAAACTGGTCCATATATTAATATACCCCATCAACAAAGACTTTGCACTACTTGTAATATCTTAGAAGATGAATATCACTTTTTTTTAAATTGTCATTTAAACCAGCAACCTAGAAATTTACTAATAAATACTATTGAAAATAAATGTCCTTCTTTTACTAATATGTCACCCATGAATAGACTTGATTACATACTCAATCCAACTTCAGATCTTTTATCGGTTGTTTGCACCTTCATAAAACAATTGCTAGACTTGAGATGATAGGGTTCACGCCGGTCAAATATTTCTCCTACATTTACATATTTATTATGTTTGTGTTGTTTTTCTTTTATATGTTTGCATGCTTTTGTATTGTAATTGCTTGACCCATATGGGTGTAATATGCAATTTGAATAAAAAAAATAATAATAATTTACTTTGAAAAGTTAATTTTTGTCAATGAAATGTTGAATTACAAGAATAAAACAAGTATATGTGGAATTATTTTTTTTTTAAAGATTGAACATGTGGTATTTACATCATCAAGTAGTTCAATAAAAATATTGATTCAAATCTAGTAAATTTATATTGATTTAAGAAGAAAAATTGAAATAAAGAAAAGTTATAAAATTAATGAGAAATGAAATAATATATTTTATTTAAGAGTAAAGTATGGTCATTTTTTTGTTTGTTAAAAGAATCCAATAGGAAAATAAACCATTAATTAAAATTTTAACAGAAATAATACACCTTAAAACAGTAAAATATGTATACATTAAGGAAAGAAAATAGATCATATATATATATTCTTACAATGGAAATGAAGTTCTATTTTTAAGTTAATTTTTATAAGAAAATTATTTCTTTCATAACTTGACTTTTTAATTATAAAAAAAAGTGAAAAATCAAGCTTGGAGAGCATATTTCAGGTTTGCTTATATAGTATCAGAGTTCGGGAAATGAGTCAGTCCTGTCAGACATGACCAGCAAAATTTGGGCAGATTTTGCTAAGGACTGACACAAGATTGGTATTTTGCAATAGAAAATTAATGAGGACTGACATTTTTTTCGCTAGGACCACCAAACCCATATGCAATTTCGCGAACTCTATGGTATTAATGTTTAATATAAATATTAATTACGCTACAGCTAGGATGAATTACGCCATATCCGCGCGTCCATCACGGACACCGATTGTAATTCGCGGAAAGTCACGATGGACACAAAAGTCTGATCGCGGCAGTTGGTTTGTAGTGTCATCGTATAGGCTGCAATGTCCATGATGGACAGCGAAAAAAACCCAACATTACGTGTAGTTATATTCTTATATTCGTCTCGGTTTGTTACCTCAATGCATCTCTTTCCAGAACATGCTGAGTGCTGAATGGGGTATATTTTATTGTGAATTTTAAATTTGTATTTATTTGTAATACATAACTTACGTGATTTTTTTTTAAAGCAGCATCTGCTTCATGACATAGTAGTGGGTTTTATTTTTAAAGTGATGGCACAGGAACTTCTGGTATTTGAATGATTTTGTACCTGCTGGTGCCTTCGCAATGAACTGTCGGGACACAAAGATGGCACCTGTCAATCAATATCCATAGATCAAAGACCGAAAATAACATTTCTATGGTATTTAGAGAGGAGACAACACTTTGAGATGAAATAATAAGAAATTTTATTGAAAATAAATTTGTATCCAGAAAGTTTATTAATTAATAAATTAAAATGATTTTTAATACAATTTATTAAGAAATACCAAACACAATATCGTTATCTAGGTAAATACTTATTGGAACAGATTTAAAAAAAAACAAAAACAAAACATACAGATCCCTCCAAGTGTATCAACGATCATACTCTCAGGTCGGACACAGAGTTTCGTCGGACTTAAAGAGAGTGTCACTCTTAAAATTGTCCGACAAAATCCTCCCAGGTCGGAGTGAGAGTGAGAGTCTCCACTCTCAGATAGTCAGTAAACTGTAAACAGGAAACGTCCCCAAATTCTGCTAACCAATAAATTCGTGCATAAAGAAACATGCGTATCTTAGTAAAGCTGAAGTAAATGAGTGATATACAGTACGGAAAGTATAGATATGTTAACGGCTGTCACGGGCGATATATACAATAATATCCATGAATAAAATGTATTAACATGCAGTACCCATGTTTTAAGTGAACTAGAAGTGAATATTAATATGTCCCTATGTACTCGCGACAATCGATGCCAAGAAGTCCCTTTCACTTGCTGCAGACAGTTGCCGGTTTACGATATCGGGTGCGTACGTTTGCTCTTTTACGTGTTTGTCAAATGTAGGGCGAACGAACCCGGGTAAATAATTATAATTTATACATTTATTTCTTTAAAGGCAAATTTGGATTAAAATTAATTAGTAAAATTTAAGTTTTATTTTGTTTATGGCGAATGGGTCATAAATCCGTAAATCCCGTTTTTTTCTTTCTTGAAAATTGGCAGTCTGCGGAGTCCTGATATAGGTGAAATAATATTTTATTGGTGTATTCTACGTTTTTTTTTTACAGTTTACCTGTCAAAACATCACCCATCTCAGCATGTCGTCGCATCGTGCATTCATGATATACAAATACACCTATCACAGGTGTGAAAAAAAAACGTTGCTCAAGACTCTTTTTACTAAGACTTATAAACATAGATAATTATTTTGCGTGTTCGATTTTCAAGCCGTCTTCCAATTTATTTGTACTTAAAAAATAAATTTATAACTGACCCAAGCTAAATAAATGAAATGTGACTTAATGTGTTAATTATATAAATCCTTGCCTTCTATAAATTTTAATTTCTTATCTAATTCTTATTCTTATTATGTAACAATATGGTCAGGTTGTTATTTTCATTGAATGACATCTCAAAATAGATGGCTTCACAGTAGGAGCTCTTCCTGTATATTGGTTACATCCTGTATATTACAACTGACAGCCAATGCAGGACAAACAATTTTAATCAGCCATCATTATCATAAAATACTTTATTTTGATGATGACACCTAATTCCCATCACCTAATCCAAATTAGTATAGTAGAGGAGTACCGTATTTTTCGGACAATAAATTTTGTTTACAGTATACCTTTATTTTGCTGTAGGTTTATTTCTGAATAAGAACACTCGTATCATCAATGTTCTTGGTGTTATTTTTTTTTAAATAAAGCAATAAAATTTATGTATACTAACAGGGGGTGCAATTCTGGGGAAAACATATTCAACATCCGAAAAAAATCAATATTCAATGATTGAAGTGTTAGCGAAAATCAGTTCAATATTGTATTTAATAATAAAATATATACTATAAAAAATGTATCTTGTTGAAAAAAATCACAGGGTGGATCGATTTACAATATAAAATTATTATCACAAAATATCTAAATATAGCTATAGCTTTTCTATCAAACACGAGCATGCGCACGTGGTTGTAGTAAAAAATGGCGGTTGCAATTTTATAGTTTTAGAGTTTAATAATACATATTCATTAATTTGTTTTCGTATTTTATGTAATTCCATTTATGTAGAAAAAGCAAAAAAGAGAATCAAATTTACCTTTATTAACATGTGATTACCCTGATATTTCACCCTTAATTCCTCTTAATTAGGAAGGACACCATTCTTTGATATTATGTTATAGTTAGAGTATATTAAGTGAAATTTTAATGGTTAAGAAGGGGTGGAGCGAGTGAAGCGATGAGACCCCCTTCTTAGCCAATAAAATTTCACTTAATATACTCTAACTTTCACGTGCATTGCTTGACCAATTCAATACATACATACATATATAAATAAAACTGAAGTCGTATCAAAATCTTTAACTATTAAACATGTCCAAGAGAAAGCCAAACTGGACCGATTGAGAGAAGATGATACTAATGGAGGAATACGAGAAAAGAAAGGACGTTTTAAGAGCAAAATTTTCGTCAACAATTATATTTCTTTAAAATTTAGGTACATGTATGTTTAACAGGGACACAATCATAATGTTCCTCAACTTCCCACTTTTGAGTTTGGATGCACCTCCCTCATCTATTTGGAGGATTTTACGTTCAACAGTTATATACGAAACTAATTTTAATGACTGTATGGAAATATCATGTAAATAAAACATAAAAAAAAAATAGGCTCGATTCCTAGATGTACTGCTTTCTAAGTCATCCTGTAACATATCACATATCATCATAATAGACTGTCGGTCAAATCTGTATTTGTCTATTAACTCGAAGTCATCGTAGATATCAAGAGGTTTTGTACGATCTCTGAATACTCGCTCTCTACGTAAAGCTCTTCTCCCAGCATGAAACAACCGAAAACGTCCGACATGGAACATGTTTGTATTGGTAATAATGCAATACTAATATGCTTTAATTATACCTATTTTATATACCCACAAAGCACGTGCCATCAAATGGTACGGTTGTAAAAATATTTACTCATCCGGAAAATGACCTTGATGGTGAATTTTATGTACATGTAAGATATGATATGGATTTGATGATCAACTCGAATGCCTATGAAATATTGCTAATATGGTTTGTTGTTATCTTTTTATTCATACAATATCACTTTCATAACTCGCAATCAATATAAAATAGCAATTCAAGAAAACTTAAGGAACATACCCATCTACCTTAAAGTTAAGGGAAATCTTAAGTGTTTTCTTAGTTTAAGGACGTTTATGAATACCACTTAAGTATGATGGGCGGAGTTTCCTTAACTTAAGGTTATTCTTAGGAAATACTTAAAATAAGAAGTTTTATGAATACCACTCAAGTAAAATGGGCGGAGTTTCCTTAACTTAAGTGTTTCCTTAGGAAAATCTTAACTTAAGTGGCTTTATGAATACGGGCCCAGCTGCATTAAAAATGAAATGCATGTGTGCAAAGCCAAAGGAATTTTTAAAATTGAAGTGCCCGACAACGTAATGTTGGTATCAAATAATCGTAAATCTCTATAAATCAATATAGAGAGAAAGAAATGGTAGATTTATGATTATTTGATACCAAAATTATGTTGAGAAGTGTATGGGGAAAAAAAGGGGGGGGGGGTAATGTAGGTCATGACCCCATGTACCTGTGCTTTTACGATCACAATTTTCCTTACGTTGTCAGGCACTTCAATTAAAAAAAATTCTTCGGCTTCGCGCACACGCGTTTCATTTTTAATGCAGCTGTTGTGTGGGGATGTCAAGTAGTTGTGACAAAGATATATTTTCGCTTTCGTCATTCAACACGTCCTTCATCATGCCGTGGTAAAATCCGTGCCACGCACTTTCCAGCAAACGTCTAGGGTGTGACGTATGAAATGTCTGGAACATTGAACCAATGAAAAAGTAGGTTACATTCTAAGTCAGTTAGAGTTATTAAGTGAAATTTTATTGGTTAAGAAGGGGGTCGCATCGCTTCGCTCCTCCGCCCCTTCTTAACCATTAAAATTTCACTTAATATACTCTAACTATAACTTGACCTTGAGGGATACACGAAATCATAAAATTTTATTACTTTGGTATAAATTCATTACTTACAGCTCACTCCAATACAATATACACTTTAGCAGTAAACACAACAGGTGGTACACCTGAGGAAAAGGCCTCTAAGCATGTAACTCTTGTGGGGACAACAAATGTGTTCTCTCTCTGAATTATACAAAATTCAATTGTTTTACACTATTTCAACACATATTTTAATACAAGGCCTATAAAACAGATGTTTACAGAAGTGAATTTCATTTTTTTAAACGTTAAGCTTAACGTAAAATATTCATATGAATAATTTCTTAGCTCCGAGCTTTGCTTTCAGATGCATACAAATCTATGTTTAACACTGTATTAGCGATTATTTAAAAAAAATATCCATATACATATTTTTTTTTATCGAAAACAAGCCCGTAATAAATTACAGAGTTATCGAAGCGAATCATGATTAAGTTGGATATAATGTCGCACAATAGGCTACCCGATTTGTAAGGCTTGAAGTAATTTACCATATAACAATATGTTCGTAATGATGAACGGTAAGGCCACTAAAATGCATCAATCGCCTGTAAAATAAATAAACATAAATTATAATATTGAATCTCTGTGAAAATATTAAACGTTTACATTTAAATCAACATCAAATTGAAATAAATATGAGTGCATAGTTCTAGATCCTGAAAAACAAAATCAAGAAATAAAATATACATAACTACTGTAAAATACACAACGATTGATGGATTATTGTGTATTGAATAGCTAAAGTTATTATCATCCAGAATGGTACAAATAAATAAACAATAATATAATACTATTATAGATTGTTCTTATATTTATCAGGGAATTATATAAACATTTGAAGAAAAAAAAAATCCTGTATTTATTGATCAATCTAATTAACTGACAAAATAGTGTTTACATGTAAATTGCATATTTCTGTTGGATCAGAAAAGGGCGCGTACGCTACGGCGTTTACATAGGGTTATGATTATTTGTTTTATATCATAAACAAAAATATTTATTGTTCATTAAGGTGCCTCATTACAATAATCAGAACTTTTAAAGCACAATAACTTTGACGCTGTACATACACAATCCTGTGCTATAAAACAAGACATAAATAGCTTAATAGAGACCGATAGTTTAATATATACTTAATTCATTTTTTAGTAAATAGTCTCAGCATAGGTATTACAAGGTTAATGTATTTCTCGCATGATAAACAAGTAATAGTGAAGTGACAACAGTATACGTATTCTGTACGTGTATCACACTTTGCTAATATTTTAATACATTTAAAGTCACATTTCTTAATAAACATCGCATTAAGTTAAAATACGACATGAAAATCAAATACGCAACAATTGATGGATTATTGTGTATTGAATACACTAAATTTATTAAGGACCAGACTAGTATGACATAAATAATAATAATAAATAAATAAATAAATACGTATAGATACACGATAATATAATACTATAGATCGTCATATTCAATGAGCTAGTGACGACTACAGTATTACGTTATCTTTCTACTCAGCGGGTGATTTAGATGACCGTGCGATTTAACTGGTAAAATGCAAATTTAAAAGGAAAAACGCTAAAATCCCACGACAATGCAAATTTAAATGGAAAAACGCAAATATAAAAGGAAAAACGCTAAAATCCCACGACAATGCAAATTTAAAAGGAAAAACGCTAAAATCCCACGACAATGCAAATTTAAAAGGAAAAACGCTAAAATCCCACGACAATGCAAATTTAAAAGGAAAAACGCTAAAATCCCACGACAATGCAAATTTAAAAGGAAAAACGCTAAAATCCCACGACAATGCAAATTTAAAAGGAAAAACGCAAATATAAAAGGAAAAACGCTAAAATGCCACGACAATGCAAATTTAAAAGGAAAAACGCTAAAATCCCACGACAATGCAAATTTAAAAGGAAAAACGCTAAAATCCCACGACAATGCAAATTTAAAAGGAAAAACGCTAAAATCCCACGACAATGCAAATTTAAAAGGAAAAACGCTAAAATCCCACGACAATGCAAATTTAAAAGGAAAAACGCTAAAATGCCATGACAATGCAAATTTAAAAGGAAAAACGCTAAAATGCCACGACAATGCAAATTTAAAGGGTAAAACACAAATATAACAAGACAATTCGCTAATTTAACTGGTAAACGCTAATATAACTGGTAATCTTTAATTATTTGCATTTTACCGGGCATATTTGCATTTTCTATTTCCTAGTGCTCATGTTCCTCCTCTAAAGCAAATTAAGTGCAGGCGTGAGGCAATTGTATCATATGTTTATCAGCTATTAACAAGTATTTACATTCACATGCACCTTTTATTTCTCAAAATTATAAAATAAGTACAAAAATGTATTTGCATTTATCTCTCAGTTATTTCCCCTTGTTCATAAAAAAGTTCATACTCTTTCGTTTCTCTGTGATAGGTGTTTTGGTAGGTATCTATTCATCCTTGAAAATTCTGCAATAAATGAAATTTGAGACTGAATTTTTGCACAAAGTACAAAATGTACTATTATTATTTTTTGTCAGTTAGTTGTATTTTTAGCTCACCTTGCCAAAGGCAATGTGAGCTTTTGCCATCACTTGGCGTCCGTCGTCTGTTAACTTTTCACATTTTAATCTTCTCCTCTGAAACCCCTCAGCCAAATGAATTGAAACTTGGTAGGAAGCATCTATGGAAGGTCCTCTATAATTATTGCTCATTTCGTCCCGATCCATTAACAAACATGGCCACCACAGGCAATTCTTGTTTCTGATTGGCCTATTTTTAAAAATCTTCTCCTCTGAAACTGCTGATCCCAATGAATTGAAACTTGGTAGGAAACATCTATGGAAGGTCCTCTATAAATATTGCTTATTTCGTCCCGATCCATTAACAAACATGGCCGCCAGAGGCAATTCATGTTTATGATTGTATGCATTCTAAAAAAATCTATTTTTCTGTGGAAAGAGAGATAACTCTAATTTAAATATTGACATTTACTTTAGTATAATACAGTTAAAATGAATCTGTATAAACAAATGTGACCGAGATACCCACCCTAAACCATATATATTTATGATCAGGGTGACTAGGCAAATTAGATGCATTATAGCTCAGGCCCCAGGGTCATACCCCACCCCTACCTGAAGTGAACTTTTTAATGGTTGAGATCCCTACCCCTAAACCAAACCATATATATTTATGATCAAGGGTGACTAGGCAAATTAAATGCCTTATAGCTCAGGCCCCAGGGTCATACCCCACCCCTACCTGAAGTGAACTTTTTAATGGTTGAGATCCCCACCCCTAAGCCATATATATTTATGATCAGGGTGACTAGGCAAATTAAATGCCTTATAGCTCAGGCCCCAGACATTATACCCCACCCCCTACCTGAAGTGAACTTTTTAATGGTTGAGATCCCCACCCCTAAGCCATATATATTTATGATCAGGGTGACTCGACAAATGAAATGCCTTATAGCTCATGCCCTGGGGGTTATACCCCACCCCCTACCTGAGGTGAACTTTTTAATGGTTGAGATCCCCACCCCTAGACCATATATATTTATGATCAGGGTGACTAGGCAAATTAAATGCCTTATAGCTCAGGCCCCAGGGGGTCATATGTCACCCCCTACCTGAAGTGAACTGTTTGATGGTTGAGATCCCCACCCCTAAGCCATATATATTTATGATCAGGGTGACTAGGCAAATTAAATGTCATAGCTCAGGTCCCGGAGGTCATACCCCACCCCCTACCTGAGGTGAACTTTTTAATGGTTGAGATCCCCACCCCTAGACCATATATATTTATGATCAGGGTGACTAGGCAAATTAAATGCCTTATAGCTCAGGCCCTGGGGGTTATATCCCACCCCCTACCTGAAGGGAACTTGTTAATGGTTGAGATCCCCACCCCTAAGCCATATATATTTATGATCAGTGTGACTAGGCAAATTAAATACCTTATAGCTCAGGCCCCGGGGGTCATACCCCACCCCCTACCTGAGGTGAACTTTTTAATGGTTGAGATCCCCCCCCCCCTAAGCCATATATCTTTATGATCAGTGTGAATAGACAAATGAAATGCCCCAAGAGTTGAGGCCTGAGGTCATCCCCATCCCCTACCGGAAGTTTTTTTTTATAGCCGAGTATAAAACAAGACCAAATGGTTTTGACTTGCAAGTCTTTTTAGTTAGTTGTCCGAAGGGACAAGTTTAAAAAAATGTTAATGTAGAGGCCTGTGGGAAGCACCTATAGGCTATGGAATGTTCTGTATTAAGTTTCTTCAGAGCAGAATGCAAGGTGAGTGACACAGGCTCAGCTCAGTGATGAGCCTCTAGTTTCAGGTTAATAATGATGTCTATACAGTGGAACAATGAATAGTTTATGTAAGTCATTTTTAATTCTGTTGTATTTTTCAGGTTTATATTACAGCCTCCTACAGAAATCAAGAAACAATTAGATAATAAAATGAAGGCATCAGAAGAAAAAATAGAATCTTTACAGGTTTCTTTTAAATTTTGGTTTCAATAAAAAAGAAGAAATAGTGAAAGCTAAAATCAACTTGCTTGAAGAGTGTAGACACTGTGGTCGATAACTGGACCAACTTTTGTTACTTATCACTGGATGAGTAGAGTAGTCCCCCTCTTATAAGACCATCCCTTCTGCAATGGAAAGGTGGTCTTATAATAGGGGTGGTCTCTCTTGAAGGGGACAATTTAGTACATGTAGTATTTTCTCATTGAATCTGAAATCTGGTCTGATAAAGAGAGGCAGCTTTTGATGTTATAAATGGCCTTACAAGAAGGAAACTATGTAATATTTGTATTTCACTTGTTTGAAATCATCTGTGACTGTTGTATGTACAACAAACAATGTGGTCAAATATAATATTGTTATATTTAATAAGAAAAAAAGAAGCAATTCATGTCTGCTATCAATTGCTGTTTTCTATGAAAACTAATTAAATTTCTGTTCTGTAAATTTTCTTTCTGATACAGTGGCAAATTGTCAGTGGAGCGACATGTCTATCCACAGACTGTTGTTTCAGTGAGCTAGCACTATTAAAATCCAACTAAGCGTGTTGGTCTAGTACAAAGCAGACCTCATCATTATTTCATTATAAATTAACTTGTTCTCATCATGATATAGCTGAAAAATTGCTCATTTGGCATTAAACAACAATCAATCACTCACTCACATAGACAGACAGACAGACAGACATACACAGCCAATGTATCTGTAAGAAATGAATGTTTGCACTTTAACCTCCAGTGCCCAAGTGCTGTGCTTAAGTCTAGTTTAAACTGACATCTTGTGACGAAAAAATTACAAAAGCAGGTTTACAGTTTGAATATTGGAAATTTTGATTAGATCAATAACTTGAAATGTTTAGATGTGATTCAGAACATCTGTATCTATTATCATTTTATTTGCAGGGAACTAAATCATATTTAGAAAAAAGCATAAAAGAAAGTGAAGACAACCTTCGAGAAATGGTGACGAGCAGACAACAAGCTAAATAAATCATTGACTTTTCATGATCATATTTATTTGAACTTTATACTTACAGAAATAAAAAGGATAATAAATTCTCATCTTGAAAAATGTTATCTTCTGAAATAATGTTGATTTAATGCTGTGGTCATTGGTGATCCAGATCATCTATAGTAATTAAGCTCATACTCTATGTTGAATTTTCATGAATTGGGTTTTCAAATTTAATGGTTATTTTGTCAGTTGCATGCAAAACCACTATTAGATCTGTGCAAATGACATTCTCTATCATGTAGTTTAATGGAAATTTGATCATGATGATAAAACAATCATATTAAAATCAGCTGTGATAATACACTATGCTCCTCCTAATATCTGACAAAACTACCCAATTAGAGGTTATATTCAGATGAACTTTCGTATATGATTACATTTTAAAATTATCAACCAATCAGAGAGGTGTATGATTGTGATGCCGTAGTAAAAAGCACAAAAGGTACCATTGAGATTTTACCAGTGGTGTTTTCATTGGTTGATCATGAGTTCATCGGGACACGACTTCCAATTGAGTTCTGTCAGATGTTAGGGGGAGCGTAGCGTATTATAAAATGATTTTAATCAGTTTGCATCATAAAAATATAGACCGCATCGGTGGTGTAATGGTTAGCGTGCTCGTCTGGAGTGCGGTAGATCGTGGGTTTGAGCTCAGATCGGGTCAAACCAAAGACTTATCTAATTGGTATTTGTTGCTTCTCTGCTAAGCACGCTGCATTAAAGAGAAAGAGCAAAGACTGGTTGGCTAGGAATCGGGATAATGTGTCCCAGTGAGGTGACATGTCTATCTGCGGGCTTGTTTTCAGTGAACTGGCACTATAAAAATCCAACGAAGCGTGTTGGTCTAGTACAAAGCAAACCTCGTCATCATTTCATTGAAAATTAACTATGATTGGATGAAAATTGCTGAGTTGGCATTAAGCAACAATCAGTCACTCACTCAATTATTAGTTCACCTTGCCAAAGGCAATGTGAGCTTTTGCCATCACTTGTCGTCCGTTTTTAAATTTTAATCTTCTTTTCTGAAACCGCTTGGCCAAATGAACCGAAACTTAGTAGGAAGCATCTATGGAAGGTTCTCTGTAAAGATTGCTCATTTCGTCCAGATCCGTTAACAAACATGGCCACCACAGACAATTCTTGTTTCTGATTGGTTGATTTCTTAAAAATCTTCTCCTCTGAAACCGTTTAGCCAAATAAACCAAAACTTTGGTAGGTATCATCTATGGGCGGTCCTCTATAAAGACTGCTCAATTTCTCCCGATCCATTAACAGACATGGCCACCACAGGCGATTCTTGTTTCTGATTGGCTGACTTTTAAAATTCTTCTCCTCTGAAACTGGGTGGCCAAATGAATCGAAACTTTGTAGGAAACGTATATGGAAGGTACTCTATAAAGATTGCTAATTTTGTCCTGATCCGTTAACAAACATGGCTGCCATAGGCAATTCTTGTTTCTGGTTGGTCGATTTCTAAAAATCTTCTTCTCTGAAACTGCTTAGCCAAATGAACTGAAATTTGGTGGGAAGCACCTATGGAAGGTTCTGTATTAAGTTTCCTCAAAGCAGAATGAAAGGTGAATGACACAGGCTCAGCCCACTGAGCCTCTAGTATATGCTTGTCATGCCTGTCACATCTATTGGTATGTCAGTATTTATTTCATGATCTCATTGAGTTTATGGTTTCCCAGAGATTTTTAGATGTGTACCCACCCCACTATCGTGTGGTTCAGAGCGGTAGGTACTAAAGTGTAGTTCAAAGGGGTGGGTACACATTTCTTATTTTTATATTTTTCTAAATGCATTAATTTTAATATTTTTTATGTTGTAGTAAAACAGGTAAAATATATCTTCCAATGGAGATCACATCTATAGTATACTCTTTCTTGTGTTAATCTAAATCTCTACCTATAGACCCATCCCATTGACAATCGATTGATTGGTTCAGGGCCAAGCAGGCCTTATCACACCTTTCAATATTTTTCAAAATACAACAAAGTGAAGGGAACTTTTTTCTTTATAAAGGACTACCAGGTACTTATGTTCTAAGCTTTGATTGGTGAATAAGTAGTTCAATACATGCAAGTCCACCTCCATATACTAAAATATCCTAAAGGGATCTAAGTCGCCATTTTGAAATTCCTACCCTTCCTCGAATAAAAAATTATTAAAAATACTTAGGTGTATCTCCAAACCGATATTTTAATATATGGATGTGGATAGTGTATTGCATATTGACTGTAAACATGAAAATGTAGGTGCTAGCGATAATGATTTAATAAAAACAGACAGTAAATAGGGAAAACACGTAAAATAATTTTAAAAAAATATGTCCATTAACCGAGTCCCTGTGAACACCGTAAATATTTTTAATTTCGACCCGTTTCATATGACTTGTAAATAAGACTTTTTGACTTGTGTTATTGTTTGCTGTTATTACATGCTGATTCTACTATAGTATGAGTATATCAACAACTATATGTAATTACAACACCAGATTCAGGTTTTCTCAACACGGTGGATTTTAACAAGTTGCGCAATGCATCTCGCATGTAGACGCCTTTACTGTGTTGTAAGAAAGTATCCTGCTGGTAAAATCTAGCGTAATAGTTTCCCTCCCTGAGACATTTGTGACCATAGCCAATTTTGGCTATTCCGTTTAGACCCTATTGGTTACTTTCTCCCACAAAGTTTTTAATTACTAGTATTTTACTTTCCAACCTTTTGACTCTGAGAGTACCTGATGAAGGTTATTCCAGAAAAGCGTCGTGTACATGAAATTAGATATCTACGTTTTTATTTCAACACTCTTTTGACATAAGATAAGGTACAAAATTGATATATGACTTTCTAAAATTGTCATATAATCGTACTGCGAATATATGACTGGGAAAGATTTTTGTGTTGTGTGAATATCGTATATGAATGCGAGTGTTTCGCAAATCTCAGCTACCTGTACCCAATTTATTAATACTAACCTCCTGAATTGAACCCATAATTATTTGACCATTTCATGTCATTCAAACAGAGCAAGTTTAATATCTAAGCGACAATGTCGAGTAGTATAGTGGGACAATATCGAGATGAGCATAGTGATTATATCATGATTCCTCATGTGACTATAGCGTTATTCCTCCTATAACCGCTTGTGGCGTTCACGTCAGATTAAATGTAAACTTAGCACGTAGTAAGCAAATTGTTTCACGTTATAACGAATATTTTTGTTAAGACTTATTTCCTTGATTTAGTTCACGTGACCCGAACTATTGTCATCGTTGCGTCCGTCGTCATCGTCTGTAAACTTTCCACATTTCATTCTTCTTCGCTGAAACTACATGGGCCATTTGAACCAAACTTGGCATGTATGTTCATTAGGTGGTGCTTTACACAGAGTTTTTTTTGTACTAATCAGAAATTCAACATGGCTACCATGGCCAATGATGTGATCTGATTGGTTGATATTTCTAAAACCTTCTTTTCATAAACCACTGGGCAGATTTGATTATTGATTATGATATTGTAGAAACGGTCATTAGATGGTCATGTGCTAGTTTTGAGTTTGTATTACCAATGAAAAAAAACAGCTGACCGCCACCGCAGTTTTTAATAGAGACCTTATGGGAAAAAAATAATAAAAGCTTTTTCTTAGAAACATCGAACATGATTGAACCCAAACTGCACATGAATGTTATTTGGATGGTGCCTTTAAAAGCTGATATTTGTGGCATAGATCAAAAATGCAAGATGTCCGCCAATACAAGTTTTTAACAAAGTATTGATCACGACACTACAAGAAAATGGATAAACGCTTTTCTTAGGAAGTACAAGCATGACTGAACTCAAACTGTACATGAATTACACATTGCCAATGGATGCTACATGTACCTATACAAAGTTGGAATTTTTCAATAGGGTTCGAAAATCCTGGATGGCCGCTACCACAGTATTAATTTCTATCCCCGGTTTTCCTTAAATTGATTTGTACAAGGCCTTCATGCAGTTTTCAAGTAGATTTCCTATATCAGTTATGTTTTTTCTCTTCTTCTGACTGCGTTAACGTTTACAAATCTAACCAAAACGATTTTTTGAAAATTCCATCCGATATAATGATTGTATTCTGGACCAAAAACAAAGGTTTATTACTAGTACATCAATTAGATTTTCATACAACCAACCAAGGAAGGGGCCCGGGTGGCTCAATGAGTTAGCTAGTTGGATTACCTAACAACTCATACAAGCCTATCACCAATACAGTGTGGGTTCGCACCCGGCTTTGTAAATTACAAAAAATTGAATAAAAAAAGAAAAGATAAATACAAGGCATTAATTCAATTTTGAACTTATGGAGAATTATAACAGATAAGAAATCATTTAGTATAAAATAATGTGAAAATTTGAATAGTATAAAATAAAACGCGCGCGAAATAAGCATACATAGCAAGGCAATGGGGTGGAACTAGATGACGTATTACTGACCACACCACCATCTTTCTAACTTTCACTTTAGGCTACCGGTAGCAAAAACTTTGTATAAAATCTATTTCTATCTTTGTAGGTGTGCTCAGTATGAGGTTGTATGGTTTTTATCTCCTAATTTGCCTTGTTACTGCTTGTAAGGGAGAAAACGAAGATGAACATAGGTTAAATTATGGAATACTTTTCCAACGACAGATAGATATACAATTTTCCTCGGAATATTGGATTCATACGTGGAAGGTCGATATTCCTTCTGAGAGCAACTTCACGGACACAACATATTTTAACGGAGATTTTCCCCTCTCACACCTGAATCCGATTCTGTTCCAGTTAGATACAATACGACAACAAACACAACGACATTTAAATCAAACCAGACAACTAGTATACGACATGATTCCAGAAACAACAGAAAATAAAGGATTCTCGAAAAGGGCATTACTTCCTTTTGTTGGAGATTTATCAAAAAGTATATTTGGAATAGCCACAGAAAATGATGTCCGCGTATTAGCCGGACATATCAATGCTCTTACTCGACAGCAAAATAAAGTAGTACGCGCTCTGGCAAGACATGGAGGCGACGTATCATCATATATAAATCAGGTGGATGATCGAATGGACAATTTAATGGAAGGAATAAAAGAAAATGAGGCGTTAACAAAGATACTAGCAGCTAAGATAACGAATGAAACTAATAAACTTCAAGAACGATTTCAGAAAATGACGGCATTATACGGGGAACAAATAGAAAAGTCACAGTCTGTCGAACGGTATCTTGGGAAGTTGTTATCGTCAATAGCGTTATTATTGATGGAAAATATCTCCCTTGCTGATTCCTCCAAAGGAAATGGAAAAGACACTAACATTTTGTTCAAGGACACTTAGCACCTTTAGGGTATCAAGTTTTAAGACAAACACCTCAATATTATTATGAGTTCGGTAAATTTTCAATAATGAGACGAAATTTATCTATTTTCATTTCGTTACCTATTACTCCTCATAATGTAAGGTATAAAGTTTAAGATTTTAACATTCCCAGTTCCCGTCAATGAATCGTCACCGCATGCAACTCAGTTATTCGATGTTAATGATTATTTTATCATATCATCAAACCAACAATTTTATACAACGTTAGCACAATCAGCACTAAATCAATGTCAGGGTCGGAATTTGATGACATGCACGTTACACCCTATGTTAAGAACTAGTGCTGAAATTACCTGCGAAGCGGCATTATTTTTGAATGATAAGGAAAAGATTAAGGCCAAATGTAACATTAGATTTTTGTTAAATAAAATCAAGCCACACATATTAGAACTACCATTATCAAAAATTTTGATTTATCAAACCTCAAGTTTCACGTTAAGATGTAGGGATAATGATAAAAGGATGAAAGGATGTAATTATTGTATGATGACAATACCATGCCAGTGTACAGTTATAGGGAATAACATACAGTTTGATCAGAAAATTATTTTATGCAATAATGAAACTAGGGACATTACAAGCTTATATTCAGTCAATCTAGCTGTAATCCAACAATTCTTTAATAATTCACAACTAAGGAAAGTCTTAGCCGACACATCATTCAATAATTCAATAGATATTAAAATTCCTCCTTTCAAAATTTATGAACATAAGATGGCAAACATATTTGCAGATGATTCTAAATACTCCTTAAATTTGAGAAAAATGGCAAATCGAGCAAAGAAGGATCAAGTCATATTTTCAAATTTAGCAGTCATTAGTTGAGGGAGAAGTAAAAATAGATGATGACGATTAGCAAAAAACAAATGTTATTCTAATAATTCTTGCTTTATCGCTCACTAGTTTAAATCTGATAGCTATAATTTGGTTAGTTTATAAAGTCAGAGTTTTAGGTGGCGCAATTTTATTAGCTAAAAACTTGTCAACAGTTCATGCTTTCACACTTCAATACACAATGCCTACTACAACTGCACCAACTTCGTGGTCTGCAGTTTTGACCGAAAACATAAAATGGGATCATATTATGCTCGTTTTTACTTTGTTTTCATTCACGGTAACGATTCTTTTATTGTACAAATATTTTAGGATTCCGCCGAGAAACACGAGAGTATGTTTGGAAATTACCACGGGGCTCACTTACGAAATTATTGAAGTTTTGACACTGTCTCTCTGCCCATCGTATTCCAATATAATGTACCCAAATTTCATCGGAAACATTATAATTACGGGATCCTTACTTCCAAAACTGACAGTGAAATGGCCAAACTTTCGTTTAATAAATGTCAGTACGGATCATACAATTAACTTTCCGGCTAAAATTTCAATCACTCCTTTTCAGGCGTCTAGACTTCGGGCAATACTAGACGAATCGTACTGTGCGCACATTCTAATTTTACATCATGATACCAAAAGTCCTATCCTTCCTACTCAGGATAACGCGATTTCAATGCCATCCGCCCCACCACGGGATATGTAGTTAAAAAAAAAAGATTAAAAAAAAATGGTTTGACCCTGAAAATATTTTCAAGGAAGAAAATTACGTTCCATGTTTTAAAATGAGGGGTAATTTATTAAAATTATAATATTTGTATGTAACTTTAAATTATGATTGTTTCATTCGGTGGCACAGTACATAACGATAATCGTTTGTCAATAAGCCAAGCGTGTACAATTATAAGTTTCAAGTATGACAAAGGTATTCATCTATTATATCTAAATAGGTACATATGATTAAGTTCGTTTGTCATTTATGTGTTTACATATTGAATTTTAAAGTTTCTTTCGTAGGGTTGTGATATTATCTTTATCTTACGATGTCTGAGATTGAAATACCATTTTGCTTAAAGTTGCTTTATCTTAATGTCACAATTCTACCAATAGTAATTACGCTTATGGTTGTATGTTATGTTATTCTATATCAAATCATTATCATAAAAAATATAGAAAAAAGAAAAAAGAAAAAAAAGTATCCAATCGTTGTTAGTATCCTTTCCTCCTTGATTTAGTATATATAATGTATTATTGTGGATAAGTATATCATGTCATATATTGTATCATGCTTCAGATAAATGTTGTATAATGTGGCATTGTATACGATGAAACTGTAATATATCTCATATCTTTTTTGTGTAAGGCTTAATATGATTTGAGTTTTGGAAATTTTAAAGAGCTATTAAAAAGGCAGTTAAAAACAGAGGTGTGCTGGCAACAGTAAAGCTTGGTCACACTAGGATATTTATAAACATAAAAAAAAATGCATGGTATAAAAAGTGTTATAAGATTCCGAACAGTTACGGGCAGATGGCGACATTTGGTCACTCGACGGGACAACCAGAAAAATACATATGTAAAAACTTAACTCCATGGAAACTGAGAAGAGTTGTCGTGTCGATTGACAATATGTTGCTGTCTACTGAATTGATAGAGTATGACATACAAAATAGAATACAGAAAACACAACTGTAAATAACGAAATGCTTATTGTAGAGAAGTTAATAGTGTTGATGACTTGTTGTACCTCCAACATATAAGGGCTTTAAGAGGAAGACAATTATCTTCCCATGCAGTTAGCATACCCCACAACGCGATGATTTGACAGAGAATAATATTATAATTTTCTTTGTGTGGAAAAATGAATATGGAAAGAGTTGATAATAATAACGAATAAAGTAGATGTTTTCTGAATTTTTTTTTTCCATCAGTAAATGTGTGAAAGAATTGTTGAATACATGTGTTATATATTTTTCAGAATAATCAATAGTCTTGTTTTGGAAATCTTCAGTTTTATATATAGTTTAAAAAAAAGGGATAGAATAGAGGATAAATTTCAAAAAAATAATTGAAGAAGTTATTCATTAAATTTTTGTGCAAATCTTAGAAAAAAAATTAATTTCATATTATTTTATTAACAAAATAGAGGCTGGCTGGAAAATTGAGACTTGCCTATAAAGTTCCCAGCTCGTGGAACGAGCTAGTGGACCAGCGGGGATCTGTCAGAATAGAAAAATCAAGAAAAAAATATGTTGACTGCCTAACATATAAAAACATCGTTTGGCCTCTGTCCAGTTACGAAAACCAGTCTAATGCCAATAGTAAAAAATTATTTCAGAGAAAAAGTACAGGGTGAAAAAGTCAAGGTCGCTAAAAAACCGTGATGATCGGATTCATCACCTAACCGAATTTGGCTTAAGAATTCAAAGGAAAAAAATAGTTCCCGCGCAAGAAAATTAAATATATATATATACTCAAAGATGAAATCTAAACAGAAAGTTTGGAAAGAAATATATGGAAACCTTTTAATATCGAAAGAAAATAAATAAAAAGAAATCAGAAGTAAGAAAACGAAAGAGGGTCGAAAGGTCGAGTGATGATCCCTCAAGTAGTATAAAAAGAGGAGAAATTCCAGTGTGCGGCAGTCAACAAATAAAATCAGATTCCTGCTGGAATACTTGTGTTTATTTAAATATTATAGGTAGGTCTCTGTTATTTTGTTTTATTATTTTATCTTAATGATAATTTCAAATTTCTTTAGTTTCATATGAAATTGATGTGATTAAATATCATTAGTATGGATTATTAACAATAAAAGAAATTAGTTTTCCAGCATGAGAATCAGAATTAATTGAAATAATTTATGCATCTTAAAGGGATATTGTCTACCACAATCGTAATTTTTTCATACCCAAAATTATTGTCGTTTTCCGTACTGACCTTCATAAAATGAAGATTTAACACCGAATTATTGGCGAATACGCTACGAAACGTTGTTTTTTTTTCGATATAAAAAAGCTGACCATCGTTACTGGAAGCTAATTAATTATTCACTGACCTGAGCGAGGCCAAATCTATTTTTATCTATATTTATGCCAGTAGCCCGGATGCTGCAGCATGGATGTTAAAATTCGTGTTTGTTTACCTCGCAAATACGGCCGTTTTATGCTATTCATTGACAATAATTTGCTGTTGCCAGGTGCAAGATTACATATATTGAATAATATCTACCGAAAATGATCATAGGCATCATCATAAATTCATAAAATATGAAAAACGATTGAGAAAAGAAGGAAAAAACATGTTCGGCTTACCTATCAAACAAAATATTTGCAAATTCAGCGCGAGTTTGGACGCGTAGCACTTCCTTGAGATCGTTCCAACGGTCCAACTGATCCCCTACATATATCCTGCATTTGTTCCATTTGGAAGATACTTCACTTCTGTTCATCTTTCTCTCTGAATCCGTCAAAGTCCGCTTTCTTCCACGCATTGACATTTTCTCTTTTGCCCAAGAACCACATGTTGTTTATTGTTTCACATAGAAGGCCATATGAATAGATTTGAATATTGTCATCCAGGACAATAATTCTGATAACGATAGTTTTGGGTCTTTTTTGTCAAAAAATCGTATCTTTTGCAGCATAACTCGGTGTTAATCTTCATTTAATGAAGGTCAGTACGGAAAACGACAATAATTTTGGGTATGAAAAAATTACGATTTTAGTAGACAATATCCCTTTAAGTGAATAAGTGAATGAAAATATTCAAATGATTAATTTTATTGATAAGCATATCTTGAATTAATGTTGTGCTTTATTGGTAGGAACCTATGTGAGATGGACTTTCGAGGTATACATTAGATTAATTAAAATTGTATTTTTAAAGGTGAAATTTTAAATACTTAAATTGTATTTTTTTATAATGTTAAAGAGATAAGAATAATTAGATGATTTAGTCTCGATTTCAATTTACTTACTATACTTTCGATTTTCATTTTATTATCATGCAGTATTATACTTTCAAACTGTTGACATGTTTCCTTTGATTCCTTTGTATACTGTAATTATATATATTAAGTCAACAAATAAAATCAGATTCCTGCTGGAATACTTGTGTTTATTTAAATATTATAGATCCCGGTCTTCCCTAAGGGACAGGACTGCTTCAATTACACCAGAACAATAACACCACACTAGTCATTGTCACATCAACAAAAAAAATTAATTCTGACAGCCTGTATGCATTTAAAATTAATGGCAATGCATGGACTGGTCGTATAACAACACTCTATTCATTCACGCAACCCTAACGAAAAACCCTATCATATTTCACGAATACATTACATCTATTTCGAGAACATATACCCGTTGTCGCTTATAACAGCAAATGCACATTTATGCATTTGAATAGCCAGTGCATCCTCAATTTCGGACTTTGACAATATTCCATGTGCCAAAATGGGATATAAAATTTCGATACTTCTGGGATTACTTTGTTTGCAGGTAAGTCGTTTTAGTGGCTATTCAATTTTATTTTAAAGCATATCGTTATTGTTAAAAATGCTTCTATAAGAAACAACGCCCTGATTGTTGAGAACCAGGAAACAATATTGTTAAAGTCTTTGGTTGTAATCACAACTACACCAAGCATATCATTAACGTCAACTTACATGTTTATATTAATAGTCTAATTGTTTTTATTATGTATAATTATTGTTTCCATGGTATTTACAACGAGGCTATGTTGTGGAGCATGTGGCGCTAAAGGATATCATCGCAAGTTTGAAAAATAAAACCGTTGATATCTAATTTAGTGCGCACCACCTGTTTCTGTAATACCCTTCATCAGGCACGCCTAAAGTATGTACACCTGTATCTGTAATACCCTTCATCAGGCACGCCTAAAGTACGTACACATGTATCTGTAATACCCTTCATCAGGCACGCCTAAAGTACGTACAGATGTATCTGTAATACCCTTCATCAGGCACGCCTAAAGTACGTACACATGTATCTGTAATACCCTTCATCAGGCACGCCTAAAGTACGTACACATGTATCTGTAATACCCTTCATCAGGCACGCCTAAAGTACGTACAGATGTATCTGTAATACCCTTCATCAGGCACGCCTAAAGTACGTACACATGTATCTGTAATACCCTTCATCAGGCACGCCTAAAGTACGTACACATGTATCTCTAATACCCTTCATCAGGTACGCCTAAAGTACGTACACATGTATCTGTAATACCCTTCATCAGGCACGCCTAAAGTACGTACACATGTATCTGTAATACCCTTCATCAGACACGCCTAAAGTACGTACACATGTATCTGTAATACCCTTCATCAGGCACGCCTAAAGTACGTACACATGTATCTCTAATACCCTTCATCAGGCACGCCTAAAGTACGTACACATGTATCTGTAATACCCTTCATCAGGCACGCCTAAAGTACGTACACATGTATCTGTAATACCCTTCATCAGACACGCCTAAAGTACGTACACATGTATCTGTAATACCCTTCATCAGGCACGCCTAAAGTACGTACACATGTATCTGTAATACCCTTCATCAGGTACGCCTAAAGTACGTACACATGTTTCTGTAATATCCTTCATCAGGCACGCCTAAAGTACGTACACATGTATCTGTAATACCCTTCATCAGGCACGCCTAAAGTACGTACACATGTATCTGTAATACCCTTCATCAGGCACGCCTAAAGTACGTACACATGTATCTGTAATACCCTTCATCAGGCACGCCTAAAGTACGTACACATGTATCTGTAATACCCTTCATCAGGCACGCCTAAAGTACGTACACATGTTTCAGTATTACCCTTCATCAGGCACGCCTAAAGTACGTACACATGTATCTGTAATACCCTTCATCAGGCACGCCTAAAGTACGTACACATGTATCTGTAATACCCTTCATCAGGCATGCCTAAAGTACCTACACCTGTTTCTGTAATACCCTTCATCAGGCACGCCTAAAGTACGTATCTGTAATACTCTTCATCAGGCACGCCCAAAGTACGTATCTGCAAAGATCATGAATATAATGTTTCAATCATTAAAAAGTTATTATTTTTTCTTCAAATTCCTGTTTTATATCGCGGATAAAAAGTTTACCTCATCCGATATGCGATAAAAGATTTTAATTTTAACGTCTATGCATATATATTAAGCGCAAAACTGCACATTCTGATTTTTAGTGGTACAATTTCATGCATAATTAAATGAATAATTATCGATAGTACATGAAAAGTAGGTGATGTACACACCATTGATTTGGTAACTTATATGTACTTTATAGATTTTAAGGAAGTCTTCAGTATTGAAAGTCGATTGTCGGAAAGTCCCATTTCTCTTTTATTTCATTTCGTGTCATACATATGGTTGAAAACTGCGTAAATACATGTATTATAACAACAGATTTAGATATAGTATTTTTTAAAGAGCAAGTGGTATTTACAGAACAGAAATTAAACTTGGGATCCAAAATGTCTGTCAAAAATATCCGCTTGCTTAGATATTACAAATTGAGTACAAAAATGCATTACTTCACACAAAATCCTCCCATGATGAAGCAATATCGTTTTTGAGAGGCCACGTTCTTAAGCACGGAACTTTAAATACCAATGTTATTTACACTCTAAATTTTCGATAACCTTGAGTCTCCCGTCTTCAAGAACGGGTTATTTTTTAAGTAGAACAAACATATTTTATATACAAAATGTATTATGGTAATCATCCATGCATGTTGCTTGCACTGATGATCACATTGTCGTTTCAGTGGTACATATCTTTATTTTTGTTTAGATTAAAACAATAATAAATTTAAAAGACTACAATATCTGTCGTTTTTCATACTGTAAAACTTGTTTATAAACGAAACCTCAATGGGGCCCTTAGATATATCCGAGTATCATTAGTTTAAACAGGCAGTTAACTGTAATCTAGAAGTAGGATATCAGTGCTTCTGCTTTGTTTTATGTTTTCTGAACAAATGCAAGATATTTTCTGAGTAGATTAGACCCACATGGAATTTATTAGAATATCTAACTATATAGAACACATACGCGTATCCGGGGTGTTCAAGAGTAGGTTCCCGGGAAATGGAGTTTCATGCTATTTTCCGTCATATTTTTGTTTTCAATTTTCCCATTTGTTTCTAAAAATTTGTCGGGGAAAATAGGGATATTCGAACCTGACCTGCCACTGACTTCACGGGAGTGACATGTTTGCTGTGCTTGTATTGGAAATTGGTTAAAATAACATATTTTTGTACATATTTGTGTACGCAGAATAGAAGGGATTTTGTGAGCAGAGGGACGCCCTGAATAGGAAAACAACAGTGCAAACACAATTGTAAAACTTATACATTTGATAGTAATTTATCGTGTCACATCATAAAAAAGAATCCTATAGTATATTTTGTATTTAATGAGGCGAGAAATAATACGAAAAGGTACGCGGACTGTGTGTGCATGCTTTGTTTTGGTGCTTTTGACATATGGGAATGCAGAAAAGTATCTCCTTGTGTCCGTAATGGCGGCTCTCGTCTTTGTTTTAACATCTATTATATATGCCCCCCGCCCCCACCCCCTATTCCGCGTGACGATAGTGAGATCCTTGTGGTCTGCGAATTCAACGGCCCTTGCACGTACTTTACAACTTTTATCAAATGTATTTGACCCTTTCCTTCATATTCTATTTTACCCATGGCAGTCAAAACATCCGTAAATTGAATGAATGAATGAATGAATTCTTTATTTGCAAAAAGCATATACATGCTATAGCAATCAAACAGATATATACACATGTAACACAATGACAAAAAGCAGAGAACAATTAAACACATTATATATCGACAACAATATTAACTAATTATATGACATCTGATTTTCCAAGCTGCCGTTAGATAATTATATAATTTTATAGTGAGATTTTTATTGGCAGCTTTTAATAAATGTTCAAGTTTATAAATATTCGGCCAAGAACAGTAATATGTTGGCAAAAAATGCGTACGTACAGATCTATATGCAGGACAAACTAACACAAAATGATATTCGTTTTCAACAACATTCATATTGCAACACAGACATAAACGTGATTCTCTTGGGGTATTGTTATAACGACCAAGTTCAATATTCAATTTTAATGTACCACTGCGTAATTTTGTAAGTAGATACACATTACTACAAAAATTAAGATATTTCTCATGACAAAATTCTACCTTAATATTTCTATAAATACACAGTTTTTCACAATCGTATACAGATATTGACCACTGTTGCACAAATTGATCTATAATACGTTGTTTAACAAAGTCAAATGATACACTTGATGCATCCTGAGATATCCAAACATAATTAAGACCAAGGCTGAATAACAAGTCACGTACATTGGAAACCCAGTTAGTTTTACCGTTATTAACATCATTATACAATAGTTTATAAACATCATAAACAACCTTAGATTTATACAATAAAATATGCAACCAGTATTTCAAAATTCTGAAACGTCTAGAAATATACATTGGCAAATGGCCAAGTTCACCATACAAAAAAGCAGTAGGTACATTTTTACCTATTTTTAAAACAAATCTACAAAAACGATTATGTATTACTTCAATATCATGAGCACGATGAAAACCCCATATTTCTGACGCATAACTCAGAACGGAACCAACCATACTGTCAAATAACATGCACTGTTGTTCAGTTGAAATATAAACACTTTTGAGTGAGTTCATAAGTGACGATAATGCACGTGCTCCTTGTTGCGAAAGACGTTTCTCAGTTTGCAGAAATTTTCCATTATAATGCAACAACATGCCAAGATAAACGTAAGAATCAACAATTTGAAGTTCCATATTGTCATAAAAGAAATGATCATTTACCGGCCGCCAGCTATTTCGAAAAACAACTACTTTGGTTTTGTCAATGTTAACTTCAATATTCCTTTTCCTGCAATATAGGAATAATTTATCCAGCAGATGTTGTAGAATTTCAGGTGTTTTTCCAAACAAAACAGTATCATCGGCAAATAAAATAAGGTATATCAAATAATCATTCAATGTTACAATACCATCAGCTGTGTCCGTGGATATATCATCAATGATATCATTAATAAAAAATAGAAATAACAAAGGAGATAGTGGTTTTCCTTGTTTAACACCAAGTAAGTTATCAAACGCATCTGAAAGTACTCCACCAGCTTTGACACGAAGTCGAACGGACGAATAGATAGACTTTACCATTGCTACAAATTTAGTACTAAGTCCATTACGTAATAGCTTGTATATAAGGATTCTTCTATTGAGCTTATCAAATGCTTTGCGGAAGTCAACGAATGCAGAATATAATTTAAATTTATTCTGAAGAATATTTGAAATAATTCCCTGTATAATAAATATAGCATCAACGGTTGAACGGCCTGGACGAAATCCAAATTGGTTGTCTATTAGTTTATCTTCATCTTCGGACCAAGATAATAAACGTTCGGTTAGTATACTAGGAAACAGTTTTGACAGAACACTTACAAGTACAATAGGTCTATAATTATTCGGATCCGACAAGTCACCACTTTTCGGAACTGGAATGACTAAGCATTCAGTCCAAAAGTCAGGGTATATTCCATGGTTAAATATATAGTTGAATAACTTCTTTAATAATGGAGCAAAGAATATCGGACTAGCGGTAAATATTTCACCAATAATGTTATCGCTTCCTGCACTTTTTTCGGGTTTTAGTTTCGCTATTGCTTTAATTATATCATCCTCTGGAATTTCTGAATCTAAAGCGTCTACGTCTACGTTTTCAAAATGATCATTATTGATTAAGTTCAACACCTCTTCAGAAAGCTCTGGTGGATCTGCACCAAGAACATTTTCAAAGTATTTAGAAATTGTTTCGTTGTCAACTGCACATTTCGTTTTTCGTTTTGGTCTTACAGCTGACCAGAATTTCCTGGGCTCCGTTTTCGCAATTTTACAAAGTTCGATACCCTTTCTACGTTTAAAAATAGCTTGTGCCTTGCGCTTGGTTTTATTAAACAGGTTTCTGGCAGAAATGTATGAATGACGGTTTGCATCGCTGGGATGTCGTTGAAAAAAGTTTCTTGCACTATGAAAGTTTCGTCGAGCTGTAGCACATTTTCCATCAAACCATTCATTATTTGGCCTTTCTGGATAAGCATTGTCTCTAATTAGAACTGAACGACCATAGACTTCAAAAGCGTATTTGTAAAGTATGTCCGAGATATTCCGTACTACGGAATTCATATCATCAACAGATGCAATGTCATCTACTAACGAGAAAAGTGTGTTCTGATTGGAAAGTAGTTTTTGTATATATTCATGATTTTTATCAATTGGTCTATAGTGATAGTGATAGCGGGACCATAGGTAGGTAACAAATATTTAAATGCGATCACCGGCTGCACGTGTTTAGTCAACCAAAATCTAGATTATGAAAAGTGTAATGATATCAATCATTTGTAGATTATTTTGAATACACGCAAGAGCCAATTTAATTCTGGAATAAGTTCCAAACCAAGACATGGGTTTCATTCGGCATATGCTGTCATTTTATTTTGTGCTCAATGATTTGAGGCAATAGCTTGTTGTTGGTTTTGATGCTATTGGTTGAATTTTTGACCATCACAGTTTAAGCTTTTTCATAAGTGACAGTTTAACTGAATAAATCTATACATGTAGTTGGGCAATTTAGACAGTTGATGTGATCATCTCTTACGAAACACAAAGATTTGTTGCATGATTACCACCAACAAACATCAAATATATTTGTTTGATGGAAACCAAAATAAATGTAAACATTGCAGCAAATTTGCAGAAAACGTTGAACAAATATCTAAATGTATGTGTTTGTTTGCCATGAGTTAAATAAGAAACCTTGAAAATTTAATATATTTACCAGAACATTGCAGAAACAAACAGTCATGTCTGGGCATGCCTAACTGCTAACTTCTGGTCAGTTCAGACTTTATATTTCATGGATACTGATCATGTAACGTCTAGGCTCAGAATGGCTACACCAATTAGCATGAAAAGATATTGATGTAAATGAACATGGCATACTATTACACTCAGTTAAAGGAACAGTTCTTTTATTGCTGTTCTAAACTGATTTCACAGTTACAGTATGATATTCAACAATGAGCACACATGGGTGTGAAATGTTCCCTAGCCTGCAGTTGAGCGGCACTCTTTTATTTCTGTCGATAAACGCTACATCTGTGTATCTTTCTGGTTTTGATGTTTTTGGTGTATAGACGTTAAATAACAGTATAGCTGAAAAATAGTTAAATCTCTATATAAGCAGTTGTATGAGTATATACAGATTAAAATTACAAATGTAGATGCACTATTCATTAATGGGAAAATGAGGTTGCTCTTTATAGACAGTTATTTGTTATATATAGATGTGCCCTTTAAGAGAGGTTTGACAGTATGTTGACGTTAAATCAATCTATCTAGAATGCAATTACCATCCAAAGTTTGTAAGTTAAATTCTCACTCGTGATACGGAGTACTCGATACATGTTAAACAATTGCTTTCAACAGGTTAGAGGGCCTGGGTGGCTCAATGAGTTAGGTAGCTGGATTACCTAACAACTCATCACCAATAAGGCGTGGGTTTGCGCCCGGCTTTGTAAATTACAAAAAAGGTGCACTCGACTCGCAGCCGCAAGTGATAAAGCTTACCCGTTGCTTGCCCATGGTCGGTGGTTCTCTCCGGGTACTTCGGCTTCTTCCACCACTAAAACTGGTCGCCATGATATAGCTGAAATATTGCTGAAAGTAGCGTTAAAACACCAAAAATCAAAAATCTAAATCATCAACAGGTTAGTGGTTACCCCATCAGTAAAACAGGATTATATTCAATCTAAGTAAAATTATATCATAAATTGTTAACTTTTTCCCTCATATGTCGGCGATATATCAGAAGAGGAGCAGCAGATTGGGGTGTAACTGAAATGTGGTGATGTTAATCACACACAATTATAATCAAAGTACGATTAATCCATATTTCTCCTTTATTATCCAAAATGTACAGAGAGCACGCTACCATGCAGGGGTTGAAATATCAACATTTTTAAAGCACACTTATTTTGAATTCTATATTGTTATGCATCCGCATCATTGGTAGCCAAAAGCTTATCACATTCCACCACCTCTGTACGTTTGTAAGGTATAATAATGAATTTGCGTTGAAACTTTATTCTTGTAATTTTATACAATGTCCAAGGCCTGCATGCAATATCAAGTGTTGGATTAAACACCAGCAACCATTTTACTTACACTATCATTCTTTCATATATATTTTTTTTCTTTCAAGAAATGCATACATATATACATATACAGTATATATATATACTCTGTTGAAGGATGGGAACATACTATTATTTTATCTACCTTAGTATTATTTTATTTACGATCTATTAAAATCAGGAGCCAAAAAAAAAAACAAAAAAAAAACAAAAACAAACAAACACAGAAAAAAGCAACAACAAAAACTTTTGGTTTGACGATACTAAATGATCAAAGGAATATGAAGACATTTCTGATACATCTTTCTGTTAAAGATATTTAATATCAGAAATAAAATGCATGCGTCACTATCAATTAACAAAAACTATTGTTCCATTCTTAATATGATAGTATACACCTATTTACTGGCTATGAGGACAATAGTAAGTTTATTGTCCCCCGAGATACCAATTATTTCCCGACGCGAAGCGGAGTGAAATGGTTGGTGTCGAGGGGGACAATAAACTTGCTATTGTCCGAAAAGCCAGTAAATAAGTGTTTTATTATACCAAAGGCAATCTAGGAAATCTGAGAAAATATGTCTATTAAAAAGACACAAATAGAAGTTCTTAATAGTTAAACAACATTATTAAGAAAAAACTGGTAGAACGTGTTAAAGTGGGTCACGGGTCATTGTAATCGGGCGGCTGTATCGAGAAACAGATACGGTGTTGAAAAAAAAAACTGTTGATACTCATAAGATATTGATAAATGCAATAAAACGTTATGTTTGTCTTCAAGAATTATGATAGACAAAACCATGTGTGAAGTTTTATGACGAAATATCTCCGATTTCTATGTAAATTTACGAGTTGAAGTGGGGAAACACGCACAGGTAATTTTAGCGATGTATTTTTTTTTTTTTTATCTTAAGACAAGAATAATGAGCGTCCTGATTGGATGACCGATTTAAAACACACTGACTCCGCATGGTGAAAAGATGCATGTAACAGAAATCTATGTTATATTTATTCATTTGTTTAATTCTGGAATATTGTTGATCATTCAATGATTTAAACAAGGAAAAAGGGAAAAAGAGGGGGGGGGAATTTTATTTGTGAATTTTACAGTTAAATAAATGTTATGTTTCGACAGTTTAAAGAGAAAAATAAAAATTTGTTGCGACTAAAGCTTAAATCAGCGTTAAAAATTGAACAAATATCAGTGGTTTTGTAAATGAGATGTATTTTAAATAGAAAATCTGAATTTATTATTTATTATTAATGATACAATTGTATATCCCTTGGGAGAAGAGGGTGAAAATTTGAAATAAAACCACAGGACCGGACTTTAAGCAAAAATAATAATACAGGATTAGTTTTTTATTAAAAAAATCCAGGACCCATGTGTCCGCATAGCCAGAAATGATGAGTACTTTGCTCATTTGCATATCTAAGATGGCGACGCCGGGACGACTGCAATTTTCATATGATCGAACCCTTTTTTGGCCTTAAGAGTCTATGTAAAAATGTCTGAAATACATGAAACTGGTGGCGTGTGACACAAAATTTAACAATGAATGACATTTGGCGACATATTTTCTGAAATTAATTTAGATTCCTCAATAATATATGTAATTATACTGACTAACCTTATATTTCTAGCTTCTAAACTCGGGGTTCCCACATTAAATATAATATGGTCATTTTTGCATGATCGCGATATCAAAGACATGCGGAAATAAACAATAACTTAATTTTCGATTGATTGACGGACACATTGCATTTCCGTACTGTAGGCTATTTTTTGACAAATCTAATAAACGATCCATCAAGCTTGAAACTGCAGTCACGTGATCAAAATCTAATTTAAATATGATGAATATTTATGAGGAAAGTACCATCAATTTCTGGATATGATGAATTTTTTTTTATAGTTAATAATATGAAATATTGACATCCACACTTGCCTTTTGGACAGCACATTTCTGTGTTCACACTTGTAATATTAAGAAAAAATATCAACAATAAACATGTTTTAGCAACAATTCTAACCAGTTTAAAGTTTCAGCAGATGCCATTTTATCGTCTGGTAAACAAATAATCGTATCTCTCGGACATGTAGGTGCATGTACGTTAAAACACGAAAGATTTTATGTGCAAAATAGTAATCTTATCTGCATTTAATTTTATAGCGAGCACAGAGAGCTCTACAGCAACATGGGCATGCAACACGCAGTTGGGTCTGTCTAATGATGAGATTGAAATCTTTTCGTCCGGAAGTTGATAAAAGTTGGCGTGTCACGGAGAGAATGCTAAAAAAACAAAAAAAAGTCTCCAATAAATAATTTTAAAACTAAAATGATATATGAACTTCTAAAAATCTTATTTAAGTAACAAAAGACAATAAAAGGTGCTTACATTATTAAATTATCGTGCAAAGTCCAGTTTTCGTGGGGGTTCTCTTTTCGTGGATTTTCAGGAAGTCTCGAGATTTCGATCGTGACGTCACATTTACAAGTGTTTTAGTTGTAACTAGGAAGTGGAAGGTCGCTGGTGTTTATTTACATTTGCTATACAATATGCGTCAAAACCGGTAAAATTACTTATAATTGTATCACAACTATGAATTTTTTAACAAATTTTACTATTACCAAATTTTGTCTATGCAGAAATCGAGTTTCTGCAGTCAGAATTCCGAATCTATAAGCGCGCGTGCGTATTTTTAGTCACTGTATGACGTCATACAACTTTGAGGCCAATGCTATTTTTGTGATTTTCTTGGCCTTAAAGAGCAGTTTGATACATACCCACGAAAAGTGGACTCTTCTGGTACCCTAATTTTGCTTATACGGCTTCACTATTATCGTTTATTATTGTATTAAATTGAGCATGCATTTTTCTGAGGATATGTGGATAAAAGGATGAGATATCAATGTTAAAGGTAAGCAATTCCATATTTTATTTTATTTGTTTATTTTATTGTTATTTCCACGATAATGCTTAGGTCCACGAAAAGTGGACACACGATGATAAACAGAATGACATCTCGCTATCAAAGTCGTCCCCGCTACTTTCGTCCCTAACGGAGTTCAAAAACCAAAGAAATATTTAAAGGCGAGGAACTTGTAACGATGAATAAATCTATTTTTTACGGGTCAAAACATATATTTTTTAAATGATACATGTATCATTTTTTTTTAAAGAAGAATTAATATTTGCCGATCTTTGCTAGCTACGGCTCATGCGCCTACAAAAATTCGTCTGCTAAATTCAAGCAAAATATTCTGACATTTCCATTTGAAATCATTGTATGACCACAAAAAACTGCAAAAATGGTAAGTTTTGGGAATATATGGAGTGTTTTTCATTTAACAACACATGAAAAAAGGAAAACTGACCAGAATTACAAAAAAAACATACAAAACATTGCATAACACGACATTTTTTCCTGGAATGACTTCTGTATTGCAAAGAATATCACACAGACACCAGATCAAAGCAAAACATTCCTCAATTGTTGACCTCCGATATCGATGTTCCCCATAAAACTGTATTACATTCCAAAAAAAAATTAAATAAATAAAAATTGAAAATGGAAATTCAATTTTGCGAACACCGATGAGTTTCACGAACGTGAAACGAAAGTCCCCCATACGCCATGAAATGCATTATTAGAAAGAAATATGAAAGTATTTTTTCATCAATTGAGTTTCACGAACGTAGTGCCGAGTGAAACGAAAGTCTTCAAATGATTGCCGAGGGAGTGTCGGAGAGACTATTTCATATCCCCGAAAATGTATCCCCCCAGCACGTCACTACAACACTTGATGCTCTAAAATTTGTCAAAAATACTTCAGCAAAACAGTTCTATACATTATAACGTTAGGCATCCTATGAGTATGACAAGCAAAATCTAGACTAATTTAACACGTTTAAGGAAACATTCCAGCCAAAAGAACTTCTAAATTTTGTTTCAAATAGCAGAGCAAGAGGTGGACAAAATGTCACAACATAAATCATATATTGGTGTTCAAATGCGTTAGTCAACCTGCACAATATACATATGTACAAACATATAACCTTATTTGATAATTATAAATATTGATGTCGATTGTCAGAGTAGAGAGCAAAAAAAACTTACCTAGACGGCTTCTTCGTTTTTTATCAATCATTCATCCCCTTGACATATATTTCACCCGGATATTTCAGAAATAATGCAAACCCTAACTTGAACTCGTGAATAATACATGTTTTTATGAAACAAGAACGAATCATAGAAAAGTCTGGGAAACAAGTTTAAAAAACAAAGTTATTCCGCCACTTATATTATTCCTCAAAACATACATGTATCGAATTCCTCATAACATCCACAGCATATTTATATTCATGTTCATTGAAAAAACTTTGAAAATAATAATAAATATCAATTTGCACTAATTCCGCCAATGTGCCAGTGCCAAAAAATTAAAGTGACCCATGAGGTCATGACCAACTCTCCTAATTGGTTGTTGGAAAATGGGTCCCATTCGGGGAAACGCATTGGCGTCGTACCTAAATATGATTAAGAAATCGGGTCAAAGAAGAATTCACAAAGGAATTCGATTTTTTTAACACACAAATCCTATGGTTATTCTGAAAAGTGTATGCGCGCGTGTGTGTGTCTGTGATATGGGAAAAAAGGGGAAGGGCTTGCGAAAACAGTCACGTTTCCGTTTTTTTTTCTCTTCCTCTATTTGAGCTTGAAATTAAAGACACAACCAATACAATTAAGGGACCGACCATTCAACCTGAAGGAAAGGGGCCATGATTTTTTGCTTTAAAAAATAATCTGATGCTGAATTTTGAGAAAAAAAATACTTTGGCTGGGATGGGTACAGAAAATAATAATCTGAGACAGTATTTTCACAATATAAAATAATGTTACATTTAGAAAAAAATATATACACACTGGCCAGACAGAAATACTGTGCTCGCATCTAGGCAATGCCTACTCCATATTATAGAAAATATATACTGAGGTATAATAATGTCGGCTATATTGAAATATTTCCCCGCCTTTTTGTTTACAGTGAAACGCGGTATTTTGCGTACAATTCGTCTGACACCTTCACCAATTGGCCAATAAATACTGATGGCATACTGGATGAATAGTATAAACACGTGATTATTGTAATAAATATAAAAAGATTAACGTTTCATCACTTTTCATGAAGAAATGCAAGTATATTACCAGAGGGAATATGATTCTTTGTTCTAAATTTTTATTTGAAAATGATTGCATTTCACATGCAATCAAATCGTTCAAAGAAGTTTGGAAATCCTTGCCAAAATAGAAATGGGTAGGGAAAGGGCTATTATACATCTCTTAACGGCTTCATTTACCGTTTACGGAAACTTTTGGCTCCGTCATGTCACATAATTTAGTATAGTTTGTTGCCGTGTGCCAAAGTTTGAAAGTGGAAATGGAAAAGTTCCTAATTAAAAAAAAAGGAAGACTACAGAGTCCACGGGCACTAGGACAGCACCAGGTAAAATTAAACTAGTCTACAGTGGGTTACCGCATAATGACATTCGAGTCAGACGACAGTCGAAAATCATGACTTAATAATTAATCAGTCAACAAATTAGGAAGCTGATACCAGGGGCGGCCCTAGAATTTTTCAAAACAGGTGGGCGCGCTACAATTTGTTTCTTGTTTCTTCAAATATTTGACTTAAGATTGAGAAAAATATTATCAATTGGGGGGCGGGGGGGAGAGCACGCCCGGTGCGTCGGGCTTAAATCCGCTCTTAGATACAAGATTATTTTTATCTTCTCGTTTTTTTTTCGATTGCAGATATATCTGAATATTACGGGAAGAAGCTTCATGTAGCCACTCCCAAGGTTCTGAAATAAATTCACAAACAGAATCACAAACACGGTCATTTGAACCAGTTAGTTATATTGGAAAACCTTTTAAACGATACACAGAAAAAACCAATTCTTAGTTCTAAATGGACACCAGAAAAAGGTAGAAGATATAATGTAAACTGGGAAGACAAATTCAAATGGCTAAGGTATTCCTGCTCTACAGATTCCGCTTTCTGTGCCCCTTGTATAGCCTTCAGTCAAAATATATCTGGAAACCATTCAGACAAACTTTGCTCATCAGGAATAAAAGATTGGAAAAATGCTGTCGGGGCTAGACGAGGGACCTTTTTGATGCACCAGGAATCTAAATGTCATAAAGATGCTCTCCTTAAATCATCAAACTTCATGCAAATCATGATTGCTGGGGAGGAAAAAAACATCAAGTGTAGCATTTCAAAGTCCTACGAGGATAATATTAAGAAAAATCAAGAAATTATTCTCAATATTATCGACGTAATCGTAGTAATGGGTCAACGTAATATACCATTTCGAGATCATAATTGGGATAAGATCACTAAACGTGAAGATGGAAATTTTGACCTTCTCGTTCATTGGAAAGCCGAAGACAAACCCGTCCTCGAGCAACATTTAGCTTCAGCAGCCTACAATGCGAAGTATTTATGTCCCGACATCCAAAACGAAATTATTTATATCGCTGGAGAAGAGGTACCCGGTATTGGAAGTCATTCTGTCTAAAGCTAGATCTGCCGAGTGGTTTTCTATCATGGCAGATGAATGTACCGATGTGGCAAATCTAGAACAAATGGCAGTCTGCATTAGATTTGTTGATGCGAATAATATTGTTAACGAAGAGTTCATTGGGTTTATCCCCCTAGATAAGGTAGATGCGGCATCTATTACTACAGCTCTACTATAGAAAATGGAGGCTTGTAAGTTAGATTTGCGAAATTTAAGGGGTCAGGGATATGACGGAGCCAGTGTGATGTCAGGATTGAAATCTGGTGTTAGTGCCCCAATTAAAGAATTGCAGCCCCGTGCATGGTTTCTTGGTGGCAGTCCAAAGAGAACTGCAATTCTGGAACGACACTTGCCCGATGCAAAGCAAGTTTACTATTTAGTTGGTGATACCGATGAAGAGAAAGTGGAAAGTAACATTACTATTTCCAACGCCTTTTCTAAGAATTTGTTACCTAAGTTGTGCGAAACGAGATGGTCTGCCAGAGTTGACACATTGTCCGTGATTTTGGCTAAGTACAAGGCGATTCTTGCAGCACTTGACGTTAAAACGGAGAGTACGACAACTGAAGCACGCACGAAGGCTAATGCATTCATACATTTGATGGAGAGAAGCACTTTCATTGTTGCATTAGTTATTGCTCATCATATTTTAAGCTATACAAAACCCCCAAGCCTTGCTCTTCAGAACTCAAAATGCGACGTGTACAAGGCTTTCGTTGATGCTCAGAATTGTAAGAAAGTCATTGCCGCTCAAAGGTCGGACACAGTCTTCAACAGATGCTTATGAATGAAGACAACTGCGATCGCCGACAGCATCGGTATCGAGCTGTCTAAACCAAGAACAATCGGAAGAATGAAAATCGGGCTAACGCTGCATTTGCCGAAGATTCCGTACCTAGTTATTATAGGATAAATGCTTTCTTTCCTTTCGTCGATCACTGTTTAAGTGAGCTAAACGAGAGGTTTCCTGAACAAACACGTCCGTCCAGCACCTTCTTAGCGTTTCAATTGCTACCTAGTCGCGTTCAAAACATATCTGCAGAACATGTAGAAGATATACACACCAGATATGAAGATGATTTGCCAGATTCTATAGGATTTATCGCGGAAATGGAAAGATGGAAAATGTTCTGTGCAGGGCTTCAAAAACAGGATTCTAATCAGTCTTTGGAAGAAGCAATTGAACTTGCAGACCCTAACTATTATCCGAATTTGCATGCTGTTTTTAGGGTTCTGTTCACAATGCCTGTAGGGTCCGTGCCCTGTGAGAGGTCTTTTTCTGCTATGACACGCTTGAAACACTGGAGCAAATCTACAATGACAGAAGATCGATTTGCTGGACTGGCTAGTCTGTTCATTCATAGGGATATCTATCTTTGTAGAGAAAATATCATGAGAAAATTCGATGAAACCGAAAAACGTCACCTTGGACCATTGCATTTCTGACATGATTGTTTACTGGTTGTTATAATGTATACTAAGTAAAATGTTTAACTGAAAACACTATCACTTATTTAAATGTGCATGTAAAAACCATACAAAATATAAGACATACACGCTTTCGACACGAATAGTTGCCAGATTAGTAATCTCTTATAGTAAATATAATTCCCCCCAAAGTTGTCTTGATGTACCAAAAAATGTCACTAGACGCATATCGAAATAGTTTTCTGCGTTATTATTGAAATCATAAATTTTTCATTTAAACTCGGGAAAATACGTTTCAAGCGCCCATTTTTTTTTTTAATTTACGGGGGAGCATGCCTCCGTACCCCCCTATGATTTTTTCGCATCGCTGCCTCACTAGTAAAAAGACCCAAGCTACGCCAATGTCACTATACCCTTTGCCTCGGTAATATTTGACCTCAAGCTACGCCAGTGCATATAAACTAAGGAAACGTGACTACTTTCCTAACCGCACAAAGCAGAAGTTATAATGAACCAAATATAATCACTATTCTAAAGTTAACCTTGTCATGACTATAGGAATGTCCTTCATGAATGTTAAAAAATAAATCGTGATTTTGTTATAATAACTTACATGTAATACATAAATCACATATGTATCTCATGTTACTTAATTTATTCTTCTATATATGTGTATAATCTGTGAAATTTAATTCACTCAATACATTTAATTGAGTACATGTAGGATTATAATATAACATTGGTGTTAAACACCAATTTCAACCAAACTTCAGTTATATCATGGTGGTTGGTTTTATTCAAATAATATAAATTCTTTAATGCCATTAAACTATTTTTCAAGCTTGGTGGGCAAATTTAGCACACACAAATATAGCAACAAGCACAAATAAATACTACAAGTAGATACCGTATAGGTTGAGTAAGATCAAAAGATTATTGTCATCAGTTCTAATGACAAGGTAAAATAAAATAAAAACTATCTCTTGAGCCATATTTTGGTGTTGGTGGAGTTATAATGTGTAAGTTTTATTATTTTTTATATTTCTGAGAAAAAATGATTTACTAGGTTTTCTATTAAGAATTTCAAAAAAATAAATTGTCCTTTATCTTTTATTCATTGGTACTATCAGGATACCAGAAAGAAACCATTGTGATATGATCTGCAAGTCATGAACAAACTAAATATCATACAAGATTCATAGGTACCCGATTTGTGCCCCCCCCCTTTTTTTTTTATTTATTTTTTAATTCATCACTTTTGTTGGACGTTTTCATTATAAACAGTGTTGGAAAACTTCAAACATTACCAAAAACTCAATCCGAGATCTATATAAGCCCATTTCTAAAAACAAATATAATATAATGTAATATAATATAATAGAGTAGAGGATCGAGGGTTTTTGTGTTTTTAGAAATGGGCTTATATCCATCTCGGATTGAGTTTTTGGTAATGTTTGAAGTTGTTCAACACTGTTTATAATGAAAACGTCCCACAAAAGTGATGAATTAAACAATTCAAAAAAAAAGAGGGGGGGCACAAATCGGGTACCTATGGCAAGGTTGATGAAAATAGATGCTGCTAGCATTAATATTTCGAATTTATTTAAAAAAAAAAAGAATTGAATCTATTTTATGTTTAACTTTCTTTTTCAATCTTCTTATGGCATGATTTAGGGGCCGTCGTGATAGTATGGTAGTCGGATTGATAACTACCTTTGCAATCAGTGCCTATCACCACTAATGCTGTGAGTTCGAATCCCGCCCAAGCGAGGTGTACTCGATACACCATTATGTGATAAAGTTTGTCAGTGACTTGTGACAGGTCGGTTGTTTTCTCCGGGTACTCCGGTCTCCTCCAACAATAAAACTGAAATGCCTGTACCAAGTCAGGGTCATTACGGTTTTCACAGTTTCCGGTTGTTGACTGATTTTGTCTGTTTATATACTTATGAGTTTTGACTTTCCCTTTGTAAGATTGTTCGGAGTTCGGTAATTTTGTTATTACTCTTACTGACCACCACAAAATAACTGAAATATTGTTGAAAATGACGTTAATAACCCTAACCCTTACCCTATAAAATGATTTGATTAACAAATTGAAACAGTTTTAGAGTTCAAGAATAGTGCGAACTGCTCATGCAAGTCACTTCCGTGATCGAAAAACGAGATAAACAAAGTACCTGTAACTTACTAGGTGCGGTGATTAAAAAGCTACCGGTACTTTAAATTAACAAATTATTTTTACTCAAATAAACAACAATTATTATGCCACAAATTATTTTTTACTCAAATAAACAACAATTATATGCCACAATTCGGGATAAATTAAGTGAAACCCGATAGCATTTTAGTAAGATTTTACTATGGATTCGAATTCGATCACGAACCTCAAAATAAGCCATTCATAAAGTATAAAATAGACCCGGGATGACTTTTATTGCGTGTGATATAAAAAGAAAAAAAGAGGAGAACACAGGGGCGGGGTAAATGGGCGGCTTAAGCTTAATATTGCATAAAAACAGGTTCATGTAATTAAAAGTTTTTTTTTTTTAACATTTCGGGGAAACAGCCAATTTTTTTCAGAATTGATGATGTGGTGGGAAATATAATCATGTACAATAAACAGCATAATCGCTGCGTTTATTACAAGGTTCCCGCATTTGTTTATAACATAGATACGTTCCTTTGAGTGTATGATTGTTGTTTAACGCCAAGTCAGCCATTTTATGGCGAGAGGTAGTTACATTTCAATAAGATCATGTCCGCTTTGTACTAGACCAACATGCATTGTTTGATTTTTATATTGCTAGCTCACTGATATAACAGCCCGTGGGTAGAAATGTCAGCCCACTCGAAAACATTATCCTGATTTGAGCCAACCAGTTTTTGCTCTTACTCCTTAATGCTATAATGCTTAGCGGAGAAGCAACAACTATCAATTTCATAGTCTGGTGGGACACCACAAGGGCTCGAACCCACCATCCCTCGCTCCCGTGGTAACCACGCTTATCATTACACCACCGATACAGTGTGTTGATTATGCACTGTTTCAACATTGACTTGGATTCCGTTGGTTGATCTTACGTCCAAACATTTCACACACGTGCTGGACCGGAAATGTGTGAATCGCCTCTTGTATGAATTCTCTTACAATGAGGACTCGGTTGTATTTTGAGTTATGGAATGGATGTCTTCAGACCCGAATGTCGTGGTCATTCGTCAACCGTTCCCGTTTCTCTACAAGAAAACTGTATAGTTAATAAATGTTATCTCCCACCTGTTGTGTGACATTCAGAGTATAGCTTGCCATATTTCCACATATTAATTTTTCGCTTAGTTGGATTCGTGTTACTTAACCTTTAGTTTTCTGTCGAGTGTTTTGTGATTCATTGTTTGTAGTTTTCTTTTGGTTATTGTATTGTCTTTTCATCTTCGCTTTACGGCGTCTGATTACCCCCTTTATATTTTCAAACTTTTCTGAACATGCCTGACACGAGGAACCTTATACAACAAGAAAAAACAATATACTCATTATATTTGGTCAATTCAAGAGTTTGATATCTGGGGATATTTCTAATATACTCTCCAAAAAAAAAGAAACGCAACATGTGAAACGTATAATTTACTTCAAATTTCCAACATCATTAATTTGGCATACTGGTTGTTCAGACTTTAAAGTTAATTAGAATGTCATAATTTATCACATTAAAGTCCATAGCGTTCAGATGACGTCACTTCAAAGTCAATATCTGTTGTGCCCACCATTAGCCTGGAGCAGCCCAAGATCGCTACATCCGGGTACTTCACCTGAGAAACCCGACCATGACAGCAAGAGATACAGCATCAAATGTCCCAGGTCTCCGACGAATATCGGCACAGACAGTCGGAAACCGTCTCCGTGTAAACGTCCTTACTTTAGCTCAGTACTGAGACGTCGGTATCGACTTGCAAGGGTCCGATGGTGCAACAGAGAATAAAGGGGCTGGGACCTGCAAAACTGGAAGCGAGTCTGGTTCAGCGATGAATCAAGATTCATGCTGCAAAAAAAATGGCTGTACACGTGTCTACAGACGCCAGAATGAGCGGTTCGCAAGGAACTGCGTCCTTGAGGTCAACAATTTCAGCGGAGGAAGTGTGATGATGTGGGGTGCCATATCCTACGCCGAAAAACTCAACTGGTGCACATCCACGGCAACCTTAGAGCAGCTCGATACAGATGAGGTTTTGACACCACACATGCTGCCTGCAATGAACCTCCGTATGGAAGTTTTTCAGCACAACAACGCTCGGCCGCACACAGCTCATGCTACTGTTGACTTTCTAGCCAACCAGAACGTAACAGTGCTCCCATTGCTGTTTACATTACTAGATTTGAACCCAATAGAACATTTGTTGATGACTTGGATCGACGACCAGAGTCGCAAACTCTGCAAGAACCGCAGCAGGCTCTTGAGCAAGAATGAGGGAGAATTCTGCAAGACCGTATTCGTCGATTGGTCGAGTCTATGCCGAGACGGGTCCGTGCTGTGTTACAGGCTAATGGTTGGGACGACAGATATTGACTTTGAAGTGATGTCATCTGAACGCTATGGACTTTAATGTGATCAATTTTGACATTTTAATGAACTTTCAAGTCTGAACAAGAAGTGTGCCAAATTTCAGTGTAATGTAATGTTTATTTCTGTATTTAAAATGATGGTGAAAATTTGAAGTAAATTATATTTGTTCACATGTGCGTTTATTTTTTTGGAGAGTATATATCAGTCTTCTTTCTCTTTTTCTATATTGGAAACCATTTATGTTTTTCTTTCTGAGATGCTCTATAGATTGTAATATAGCTGTAATCGTTGAAGTTGTAATTTAGACCACTATGTAAGTGCTATATACAAGTATGTAATTATGCCTATTGTGATAAATGCTTTTAAAGTACTACTACCACGCGACCAAAACAATTCCCTGCCTTCTAATTGTAATATCTAATCAAAAATGTGACTGTACTCTCTGGATTTGGGTTGAAGAGATTCGTTACAGTACTGTTTATTAACAGTGAAATAATTATAACGATGCCTTAAAGTAGAGAAACTGTGATGAGGTTGTGTAGTCCAATTTAATTTAAACTTATATCAATTAATGTTTTGGCCAATATTATCTGAAATAACAAAAGAATGTCTTCAATTTGGAAAATCAAACTGTGGTAACAATCATATTAAACTTTGAAGCAAGATGGTAGCGATATTTTCTTTTATTTTTGCGTGTTTAACCAGTTAGTTCAATTTTCGTAATATTTTTAATCACTACGATGGTTACATTTCTGCATGCTAATTCCCGCCAATTTCCTTTGGACGGTCATTAACGACGGAAATTAACAACTTAAAAAAAAAATATATTTGACGTTTTGATAATAGGAGAAACAGGTTCTCTTTCTGTAATCACTAGATTATGATATTTCGCCACTCACGATAGTTAAAATTGTAAGTTTTGATATCCCGAGGGAGACAAGATCGAGCTTAAAATTTGAGTGTAGAAATTTCGTAAACCACTGGTAGCAGAAGGAGAATTGATTATTCCTCTACAAATGTAATGTTTGGTACAAGCAATATCTCGTGTATATCACTTGATATATCTCAATGAAACATTAAATAACATAGTCATTTGGGTTGATATTCTTATAGAATACAAATTTTGTATTAAGAATAGATTCCCACCTAAATGGAATTCTACCATTCCACATATGGCCACCGGAAGTTTCGACAAAAAAAAACATAACTGCCCACACAATGTTAAAGCTGTGGTACAAACTGTCATTATTTTGGATATTGTTGCACATAATGCATTGTTGACATATGATTTATATCTAATTTTGCTTAGTCATTTCATATCAAATTATGTACATCTGTGTTTATAAAATAAATATGATATCAAATTCTTCATCCATTTAACTATTCTATGAAACACCAGTCAATAAACTTTCTCCGTAAACGATTTCTGTCCCAAAATGAACAAATGATTAACAATTTGAAACTGAAAACTATTCACATAATTTTGGTGACATGTTTTATTCATAATGCTAATAAGAAATTCAAAAACGGGCGTTTAAATCTTTAATATAAACAGATCTAATGTCCTTCTACAGTTACATTGTGTAATAGGGCTAAACGGATGTTGATATAATCTTTTCAAATGTTAATGTGCGTCTTTCTTGATTATGTTTTAAAATAGTTATTGTCTACAACATCGCCTACAACCGAACACAGGGGCGAAGCAGCCGGAGGGGTGTCCCTCCCCACTATTGTTGACAAAATTGAAAACCCAAAGTGCCTTTAATTGCTTGACAATTTTAAAAACTTGCCCTCAAGCACCCTTACCCTCACTCTCGTGTCTACTTCGAAAACTTGCCCCACCCACACTGTCTGGTCCACTCCTACGTCTCTGCAGCAACAACACAAACAGTTCCACTGCCAGGCGTAATACTATACAGCAGACAAAAGATACATAAATTAATATATGTTATAGCAGTTTGATACCATGTACATTGTTTTCAACAAGTTTCAAGCTAGCATTCGAAGGGTAACAGAAGGAAAGTTCAGAGGCTCAGAAGTGTAGAACTCATAATGACATTTTGATGGCAGACACATGCACCCATGAGAGATCCAAATAGTGCTCATGCAAAACAGTAAATAGCCGAATGTTTTTACCGAACTCAAGAGCATTTATATGAATTCGTTTGGAAAAAAAAACTTGTACGGAATACACCGATGATGACTCGGAAGATGACAATGAGAACAGTTCAATCACGAACTGAACATATGGTAATACTCAGTTCCGAGTTGTACGTATGGCAATAGTCAGTACCATACGTATAATCGTTTTGCGCACAATTCATACGATACTATCAACATCTAGCAGTGGTAACGCACTGCTGTTTCAATATCAAATCAAAAACCCCGAGTTTATTCTAACTAGAAATGAAACACTACGTTAAGTGTTTGTATTTATTTATGAATAAATTAACTAATGTGTAAACTCACATGTGAACACATTCCAAATACAAAGTAAACAAAATATTCTGCTGTTAGTAGTATTTGTTCAGTCAGACGTAGAAACGGTCACTGTCAGACGTCTGGTTAGTTCAATTAAGGTGAAATCGATATCACTGGTTGATAGGTAACAAAAGGCAATAAATACACAAATGTTGCATTATTATATAATATAAAATAAAATGTGGTAAACAATTTCTCTCATCAAGAATTGAGGCTATATCATGATTCTTCCCCGTATGGGGAAAATTGTCACACAATATAAAAAATGAACGGTAAAATGAAGAAGTAATGAATAAAGGAAAGATTTCAATTATTTTTTGTCATATATGACAGTGACGGAAAAGAATCAGGATCATATATAAGACAGTGACGGGGAAGAATCAGGATCATACATATATGTCAGAAACCCGGTATGGATAGAAATTACTGTTTGATTGTATTTATTGTATATATGTCATCCAGTGATACATAGAAAATTGCAAAATGTTGTGTACATGAAAAAAAAATCGATGTTAAAAAAATATAAATAAAAGGAGGGAGGAGCAATCAGAGGCATCATATAGGGTCCTGTCCTGTGAGTGAAGGTGGTTTTTAATAACAAATGACGCCTCAGATTAATGTTTGATTGTAGGCCGATCAATGAATGGAACTCTAGCCACATGGCCTTGTCACTATCCACGTAAATATACTATCAATGCATAAACATGTATACTGCCTTGTCAAGGTCCTGTGCTCTAGCTAAATGGTTGCTTAAGGGGTTTTTATTTTTCGGTTGTGTGAGAAATACATCGTCATTGAGAAATGTTTGATGAACATAACAAACATATCGATTTCAGTTAGAATAAAAAATAAAAAATAAATAATTGTGAACTATTGAACAAATGTGCATTGTAAAGGAGTATGCATCTCGATAGCGGTCTTGGACGTAACTTGATATTGGTATGTCTTATACATATTAAATACCAAACCTTTCATCTATAGTATGCAGAACATTGAAAGAATGTTCACTGGTTCCATTGGATGTACTGTCCTGGTTCGCAATCTGTCTCCCATCTGTAATTTGCATACTGTTAGAAGATGTGTGCTTTCCATGTGTATATAAAATTAGATGTTTATTGTATCTCTTTTTGGAGATACACTAACATCTAGACACATCCCGAATGGGGGTCATGTCAGGATATCTTTCTTTCAATTTGGCGTAGAAATGGGAAAAAAATGAACTGAGTGAAATATAAAAAAAAGTATTTTTTGTAGTTTGAATTATCACTATATTCGCTGAAAATGCCTATATGAAATCTTATGAAATGTGTCGAGATTACGCCACGAATGACGGATTTTCCATAGATAACTGTTCAATTAATAAGAGCCACACACCCTGTCTATGCTGAATCCTCTTCATGATATCATCTTTTTGTCGTGTTCATTTTGTATATTATATCGTAATAACAACATAACAAATAAATCAATTTTTTTAAAAGAGAGATATTTTTATGTCAAAATAGATACACTGAAAAAAAGTTTAAACAGTGATGGTAAACAACTCTTTCTGATTTTCTCCAAAATATCACCGTGTACTGTGTTATCCACCATCATAAATATTAAATATTATCCGGAATTATGTAATATTCTGATGGAGTGAAATATCTTGGCTAATTCTGTAATTTGATTGGTTAATCAAGCCGGGGGTATGAGCCCATATAAAATGGCGTCTCACCATCGCTTCATATTTTTACTCATTTTGAAAAATTAATTATTTAATTTTAAAACACGTTTTATATGATAAAAGGCACCTCTTAGTCCTGCCAGTCAATGTCTAGTCAAACGATATTAATATTATTAATATTACTAAAGAATAGGACCTCGTATTTCATTATTTGACTTATAACATATAAAAAGGTGTCTATACACGTATTTGTCTTTACCAGTAATGTTGTATGTCACAGTACAATGAAATAGTAATATCTGAAATCTAATATAGAAGATGATAACGATTTAAATAATCTTAAAAACTGTATTCAGTTTCAAAACTTTAACAATGGAATCCGTCCCGTTGTGACACGAATAGTTTTGTCAGGTCAATGTGACTTGCGTAGTAAATAAAATTAAAAGGAAAAAATGTAAACACAGGAAACTTGTGGTTTTCTATTTCAAAATGCGTTGTCGGTCGGATAAATATAGGATAGTGTTCAGAAGCGACCGACTGTCCCATTTATTAACGATAAAATGTATCAAATTAAAAAAAAATCACCTTCTGCTTGTGTCTAAACTACACAAAATTACGTAAAATTGGATAAAATTTTAATCTTGATGTAACTCTCAAGTTTCATCATTACAATAAACTGAATGGATGTGTCAGAACATTATATAAGATGTTCTTTTTTATGCAATGACGATGACATTGTCGTCTGCTATCTATGACTTTCTACTAGACCAAACATGACGATGGGACGAATATTAGTGCTAGTTCACGAAAAACAACATTTTGCATGTAGTGCTATCTCTCTACTCGAACACATTGTCGTAACTGTGGACGAGTCGACCAATCTTTGCCATAAATCATTGAGCACAGAAGCAGAACATACAAATGTATACTTCAATTACAAGGTCGAATGTACAATCTTCAACCCTCGATGGGAAAATGTCGACCAATGTACCATCCGGTGTACCTAGGCCGTTTTCTGAAGTGAAAACTATTAAAGTAGCTCTTCATCACAGTATTAATTTTATAAATATGTTCGCGGGAATGGCCGTTTGGGTCTAATATGCCATCAAGTGTCAAACGTTCCTCTTTTGTGACATGTTCAATTGGGTTGTTTTAACAAGCACGAGCATTCGTCAAACCCGGTTGTTCGGGCTTGGCCGTTATCATTATTTTGAGCATATGTTTACCCTGTGTGAATCGTTTTACATGATACAATAAAAATGTACCATATTCCTATCCTCTTGAAAATCATCTATTATTTATCAAACATTCTAATTATGTACCAAAATGCATGATCTAAATTTTAGGATCAATATTTCAAAAATAAAAGAAATAAATATAAATTGACATAGACTCATGATTTTATATTAATTCCTTGTGTTATTGTTTTGTTTTCTTTGTTCAGTATATTTAATTTATTTTCTTTAATAAAGAATTGTATTTGTAAAGAAATGCATGTTTTAAACAATTACTGGACACTTCGATTGAGAAGTAAATGAATTGTTAAGTAAATAAGAGGAGGGGTTATGGTGTTTTTAACGCCGCCACTTTCAACAATATTTCAATCTGAGTAACTGGAGAAAACCACCGACCTGTCGCACTGAAAAACTTGATCACATAATGTTGCATCGAGTACACCTCGCCATTAGCATTGATGTTCATGAATGACAACATTTAGTAATCTCAAAACATATTTGTCATCGAATCGATGAAGAATTATTTCTTCGGGACTTGAAAAATCAGAATTTCAATTTAGTATTACAGATCACCGACCCAGATCTAGCTCTTGATTCGTGGTATGACAAGTTCATTTATACCCTTAATAAGCACGCCCCTTTAATTTCTAAAAGAGTGAGGAAAAATAAACATCCCAAACGTCAGCAAAGGGATTATTGTCATGGTATAGATACCGAGAATTTCAAAAAATATAGAAACAAATTGACATCATCCATTAGAACCAGTAAAGCTAATTATTTTTCTGAGGCTATTAAATCTGGTAATAATGTAGGTGAATTATGGAAACACTTAAAGGATATAAACTCAGTATCAAAATGTCATATATATCCTCGTCTGACAATAAGTCGTAATGTTTGATTATTTTTTTCATGTTTGAAAAGTAAATATTTTTTTTTTAATTATGTTCCTCATCTATTCTTGCTCACATGTGTAAAGTTCCATGGAAAAAAGATCGATAATAATAACACACGGACCCATATTTGTTTACTACCCTTTTTCCAAATGGCGTCCTATTACGTCACATAAAGTCGGTCAAAGGTCAATAAAGCACATGATTTTGTTATAGGCCAACCAAACTTAAAAAGTAAACCAGATTAAGAAAGTACAGTATTTTAGCTTTTTCAGTGTAATTGTTTTGTCTGAAAAATTTCAAAGGATGTTTTTTTTAAATAGTTTGAAATTGAAGTATTAAAAATTAATTATTTGATGCAAATATTAAACTTGCTTTCCCATATAATAAAGTATTTAATTCAGTGAATTTGGTGTTTTTGCTTTTGTCAATACAATCTATTAGACTGACTACATTCTGCCATATTTTTGTAAAACAATTAATGACGGATTTCAATTTATTTTAATTACATTTATTATCACAGAGTGGTAACAATACAGTTTTGTTGATGCTATTTGTAATAATGACAGGTTTTTTTTACCCAGATAATCTCATTTTGCTGTCTGGTTTAATTTAGTACTCTGTTCAATTTATGCTATAAATTTTGATTATTGCTGTATATTAATTCTTTTTCTATCTTCTCTGTGAATTTCATTTCATTACCCATCCAAGAAGTAAGGGGTATATATTTGTTATTAAAGGGAAACTTCGCAAAAAAAATATTTTTTTATATGTTTTTCCTGATGTATAAATATGGATGTTTATATGTATATTAACGTTTTATTATGTTGGATAAGGGAATGAAATCGATTTTAAAATTCTGTCAACGATACATGAAAGTCGCCATTTTGATAGCATCTCAATATCAAGTATCACGTGACGTCTAAATACCACCACGCCCCAAAACAAGCGTGACAAACCAGGGTCCTCATTCAGTGTCGATATGGCTTGTGAGGCGTACGGTTGTTAACTTGATGGTAATTCTTTTTATTTTCCTTATTCTAAATATATGAATTTGCTACACAATCCCTTTTTGCAGATTTACGTTTTGCTTCTATAGATTATGGCAAAACAAATGAATCGGGGGGGAAAGGTTCGTCTTTAATGAGACACATTTACAAAAGATTTATTTCCAAAATTGAAGAAATACGAAATTAAGTTAAAAAAAGAACGGATATCGGAACAATGCCCTGAATTCGTTAAAAAAATTCAAAAAGGCCTATACTACGGAGCAAAATTGTTTTAATGACATTATTCAGTAAGATCGCACTTTGTAATCGATCGTGCATGCACTACAATAAAGATACACATAAGCTAAAAGCACAGAAAGTTACAGGGTAGGAAGCCATACAATTGAGAGGATTATGTAAACATATAATTTGTAATAGATTTCATTTGACAATTACAGACGATGAGTATTATAAATACTTTTAAAGTTTATTATACAAAAACAAAGCGTAACATATAATATTTCTCTGTGTAACATATTTTGTTTATTTTAATCGCGTCTTTCGAACTGGCGGACCCTTCTGATTAATCTCAGAATAGTCATAAAAAATTTGTTCATCACAATTATTGATATTTCACCGCGAATATTTAGTTTGATGTATTGTTGTTGTGTATCAATCATAATTGTTATTTGTATATGCCCTCCTGGGGCCCTGATTTGGTTAATAAACTTATTTTAATTTCTATTTCTATAAGGAAAAATTGCATACGAATGGTTTTTTGTCTATTTTGCAAGAAGAATTTCTACCCTGCCCTGTTCACCCTGCTTTATTTCATAATTTTGGTTGTTGCTACATCATTCTGATGGGGCACAAAAAAATCAAGATAAAAATGAACAATTCAATATAGCTTATGATCAATGGTAATCTTAAGATTTTTTTTGTGAAAATAGCCCATAAATCATTGCTGCATTAGGTGTAGATCCAGCAGTTTTGAAAACGGGGTGCCAGGCTCTTGTTTGCCAATTTTTACCCAATTTATACACGAATTTTACTAAATTGTCGAACACCCCTTGATCCGGCAGTGTGCATTAATATGCACCCATTCCTAATGTATACTTCAACGTGATCAGGGTCGTGTAATTTGATCACCTATTAGAACCTTTAAAATGTGTATTGCATCTGCTATTCTAGTCACGGGTAGCGTAATTTGTTTCCATTTTATTTTCTGTTCTTATTATGTTTTTGTCTATTTGACTTGTGTACGTTGTTTGTATATATTCCTTGTACATGCCTTCAACCCTTAGGGGTAAAATTGAGCATTAATAAAGTTAGTTAGTCACAAAGGGGTCACAAAATGTGCATTGCGTTTCTGATTATTGCCAAATATTGTGACACATGTATATACAATATTGGTCTGTTGACGGTAAATATAGAATTTATTTGACAAGGCTGAGAAACGGGGTGAAAGACGAGCTTTTAGCGAGTCTTTCTCCCCGTTTCGCGCCGAGTCAAATAAATTCTATATTTACCGTCAACAGACCAATATTGTATTTATCCTGCAATCCACGATGTCCTAAAAAATAATCTTAACTCGTAAAAATGCATTTTTTAATGCAACGGAATCCTCACTTTTTGGCGTAATAAAATACCAGATTTTTTTTGCCGACAAAAATTCGCGAACAAATAGTTCTCAAAAGGAAGTGAAATAACTTTATATAAATGAAGATTTAGTGATTAAGATGCAAATCTATATAGAAAATTGATAGTTTAGAACCTGAAATATATATATTTAATATGTTTTTCATAGATATGAAAACACATTAATTTATCGATCATACGTCACATGCGGTCATACTTAAATACGCCTGCAGTAGTAACCAGGTAAATATATACGCCTGCGTGAAAAGGTATACGCCTGCAACTATATGGTTCACTTTTATTTTTATTTTTTTATATCAAATAATAAACATCCGATATATTTCTTTAACTAGTTTATATTAAAAAAAATTAAATAAAAAAGAACCATATAGTTGCAGGCGTCCACCTTTGTATGACACATAGCCGTATATATTTACCTGGTTACTACTGCAGGCGTATTTAAGTATGACCCACACAGTTTGTAAACATGTGAAAGCAACACACACATACATGTATCGACGATTCGAGAATGTTTTAAGTAAACTAGGTAGAGTAGAGAAAACAGAAAGATTAATCATTTATCTCAACAAACTGAACTGATTCACGGAAATGTATTTAACAACGATGTCAAATACTCAAATGCTCAGTTATTGGGATATAACCAATCCATCTATCATCAATAAAGTTCATACATTACCACCTCTTGGGCTTAGTGACCATGATGTTGTTTACACAGAAGCAGACATATGGCTGCGTAAAGTACGTCAACAACCCAGAAAAATTCTTAGGTACGACAAAGCAAACTGGGATAACATCAAATTTGATTTAGAAGACACACTTAAAAAGATAATAAACATAAACAATGATGCAAAAAGTACTGTAAATGAAATGTGGAACTTATTTAAGAACAATCTTACAAAATCAATTAATAAAAACATCCCACATAAAATGCTAACATACAAACATCGACTACCCTGGATCCATAATAAACTAAGAAAGATGATTAATAAAAATAAAAAGAACAAATTATACTTCAAAATGAAAAAGGACAAAAAATATAAAGAGAAATATAAACAGCTGAAACATCAGGTCCAGAAAGAACAAAGACATGCTTACAACACCTATATCGAAAAATTAATCCTAGACCTTCCAACAAATGATCCAGATCAAAGTTTTAATAATCAATCGAAACCAAAAAAACTCTTCTCCTTCATAAAGTCACTCAGAACTGACAACAGTGGAGTTGCTCCCTTGAAAAAAGAGGGACAACTAGTTGCTGACACTAAACAAAAGGCAAACATCTTAAACGAACAATTTAAATCTGTATTTACCACTGAATCAATAGATAACATTCCTAACAAGGGTGTGAGTCCACATCCAGATATACCACCACTTACCATCACAACACCTGGCATCCGAAAACTACTTGACAACATCAACCCGCATAAAGCCAGTGGCCCAGACAACATCAGCGGCAGAATACTAAAAGATCTTCAAAATTTTACAGCTCCAATCTTAACCATCATTTTTCAAAAATCACTTCAGACTGGCTGCATACCAACTGACTGGAAACATGCAAATGTTGCACCAGCATACAAAAAAGGTGAAAAATACAATGCAGCAAACTACAGACCAATCTCTCTCACCTGTATCAGCTGTAAAATTATGGAACATGTCATTACAAAACACGTACTTAACCATCTGGAAAGCAACAGTTTATTATATGATCTTCAACATGGCTTCAGACATTCTAGATCCTGTGAAACCCAACTACTGTCCTTTGTTCAAGAACTTGCTGCAAATTCAGATAAAAATATTCAAACTGATCTCATTATCATGGACTTTGCCAAAGCCTTTGACAAAGTTCCACATCAACGACTTCTATACAAACTCAAATTTTATGGAATCAAGAATCAAACATTAACCTGGATCTCTGCCTTTTTATCAAACCGTACACAAACAGTGGTTCTGGATGGAGAGTCATCAGATATTGCTCCGGTCACTTCTGGTGTCCCTCAGGGAACAGTTCTGGGTCCTGTTCTTTTTCTGGTATATATTAATGACTTATCAGAATATATGAAATCCAGCCAACTCAGACTGTTCGCCGACGACAGCATCATCTACAAAACTATCAAATCCCAAAAAGATTGTGATAGTCTCCAAGAAGACCTTGATGCTGCCGCACGATGGGAAAGTGACTGGCTGATGGCTTTCCACCCAGACAAATGCTCAGTCCTTACAATAACAAACAAGAAAAATCCTGTAAAACATAACTACTTGCTACACAATCATACTTTGGAATCAGTTTCTTCAGCAAAATATCTTGGAATCACTCTTCAATCCGACTTGAAATGGACACAGCATGCTAACAACATAGTAGCCAATGCAAATAAAAGTCTTGGATTCTTGAAAAGAAACCTTAAAACCTCCAACACAAATATAAAGTCGCAGGCATACCTATCTCTTGTCCGTCCAAAACTAGAGTATGCATGCTCAGTTTGGAACCCTCACACTGCAGAACATTGCAATAAAATTGAGATGGTCCAACGACGGGCAGCTAGGTATGCCTGCAACAGATACCATAATACTAGCAGCGTCACAGACATGCTACAAACCCTCACCTGGCCTTCATTACAACAACGTCGACTCAAAACAAAACTTATCATGTTCTACAAGATTGTTCACCATATAGTTGCAGTTCCTACAACAATATTAATACCTACAGACCCAAGAATCAGACAATTTCATCCATTTACATACAGACATCTTCATGCATTCAAAGATCCGTACAAGTACTCATTCTTTCCGAACACAATCATTCACTGGAATTTACTACCTCAAACTATAGTTCTATGCCCAACAGTCAACACGTTTAGAGAACAGCTAACACCAACTGTTCTCAGCCATCTACAATCACAAATTTAAATAAAATGAAATTGTAAATAGTTTTAACCACAAAATTTGTTTCTATTGGCACCACTTGTAAATATGTTATAAACTGACTGAATTTATTATTATTTCTTATTCCCACGCATGCGCAACAGCTAGTGATCATCCAGTGGATGGATAGCTGTATACCAAAAGAAGAAGAAGAAGTCATTTGTGAAAATTGTGTACACATTAACCATTTGTTATGGATGACCACGCCGTAAAACATAGAACTAATTTGACTTGACATATTTGTATTGGAACTGTAAGAAGGAACATCGGGATTGCTTCGACACGAAACATTAGAAGTGCTACTGGCTGTAGAATTTGTGGAGGTTTTACGAGGTAAGTTTGCTGAAAAGCATTTCTGTTAGTTTCACTTTCAGTGTTGCTGAGGATGTTTTATATTTTCTTGTGTCTTTCCTCACTCAATGTTGAGTAATTATTAATAGATGCCACATTTTTATGCCCTGATATTTGCATAATATCTATAGATCCCCTCCACATTGTTTTCTCTTAACTTCTGGACGGGATAAGATATTTTCTGGCACTGATTGATTAATGTCTAATTTGCAACTTTCCTTCATTTTTTTCATGAGACTGGAAAGTTTTCTTTCATGCACTTTTCTACCTGTTTCTAAAGCTCGTACAAATAAATTATGTATTTTGCGACAATGCAAGTATATAAAGGAGAAGAAGCTAATACCAATCTTCTGGACTTTACATAGGTTTCAATGGAAAATTGGAATTTCTTTTTATAGAATAAAATAAAACTTTCATATATACACGGTAAATTGAAGAAAATCAAAATAGAGATCTGATTTAGTGTCAACAAGCACCAGATATGATTTTAATTACTATATTTAACTTCTGTTTGTATATCATAATCAAATGAATTAATATGCATTGAAGTCTACATGTATGTAGAATCCCCACCAACTATTTTCTTCATATCAAATTTGCTATTATTAAACCATAATCCATTGATTGGTAAATTACATAATGCGATGTCACTAAGGAACCAAGAATATTATGGACATAGGTTTATTGCATAAGTGTTGTGACCAGAAAAATAATAGAGTGAAGGATATATTTTTCTGGAATGAACAATATTTACATGATAATGTTGGTTGTTGTGAGTAATGACTAATGTGCGATTATATTTTCTGAGTCGGATCATACAAAAATGCATTATGAAATATTCAAACATTGCTAATTTAGTCTGCATTTTGTTCCTTTTTTCTTGTTATTTTATTAGTAAATATATAATAACATGTATTTTAATTATAATCAATGCTATATTAATGTCTTTCAGATGAATGGCTGGATTAATGGTCTAACAGTGTACAATGTACATGTGATGTTTGAAATAAGTGCAAAGACTATATATATGAAAGAAATAATTGCATAAAAACCTATGAACGTTTTATAAAGATCTGATTAAACAAAGGACATTTTTCAAGAACTATCACTCAGTTGTTGCATACAGGCCAGGGGTATGTGAATCAGTTTCAAATGGAATTGCACAAAATAAAAAATGTACTGTAATCCTGATCAACAGTGAGTAGAATTCCAGCAGATAAAACACTAGTTTCAACTGACAAATCATACAACTTTGTTGGAATTTTGCAAAAGAAAAAAATGTTTTAAAAAAAGATGCAAAATGATTGGAGGAAGTGACTGAATACAATTATTCCAAATGGTTAAAACAAATTATATAGATATTTTGTGGTGTCATAAAGAATTCAGAATATAAAAAATTATCTATAATTTTAAAGTGACTTGATGCAATAGCAGGAATATGTGTTCTTTTCACCTTGAAGAAATCTACTATCTGATATGTTGAAGTAATTGATGTGAATTAATTGAACATTTAATATGAAGAAATTTTATAATAAAATATATGTAGTAATCCTAGAGTTTGATGTTCAAACTGTACTGAGTTATTTAACCATATAAGTGTGTTTAGTTAAGGTTGTGGTGTGTGACTGCCCAGAACGTTTCTGCTATAAAGGATGTTAATTTCCTCATCTGTTGGAGGGCATGCCCTCTTTGGTTTATTCCCTTTGTCCTGTAGTTTTAGTTGCTTTTGTTTTGTTTTCAAAGCTTCCCTGTCAAGTTATAAATGATTCGGATTTGTTTAAGATTTTTGTTTTGTTTTTTATTGACTTCTAGGATTTTTTTTTATCGTAAAATATGTATAAAAAATATGAAATTTTAAAATTATTAGTTTCATTTTGTCGGTTTGTAAATTTACAAATAGTGAGAACGAAAACATTTATTAGAAAAAGACGACGTCGATTATTGACATTGGTTACGGTTAATATTTTAACTCCTTCACAGGAGAGCAAAAACACAAAAAAGTAGTTCCGGAATCTATGGGCGGGGCTTAAAAGTTTATTCGTAGGTTTAAAAGTTTATTCGTAGGCTTCAAAAGTTTATTCGTAGGCTACGAATAAAGCAAAAATTTATTCGTATGGTATATTTGTACAGCAAATGTACTGATTGCAGGATAAATTCAGGTATTCGGTCAGAGGCCTGTCGACCGGATGTAAAATGACACTTGTATATTCTGCCTGGCGATTTCCTGTGTGGACCTAAACTCATTACGCAATATTAGGTACCCTGCTGAGTGAACCGGTGTGAATGTACCTGTCGTTTTCAGAATGAAGATAAAAATAAGTAAATCCCGCATTTCACTTCTTACTTCAGGAATTATTTGCCATAATTTATTGAAGAATAAAATATTTAAAATTAAAATATGGTCTCTCGCTTCTGAAAATACATGAAAAATATAATTTTCGCATAATATTTTACGTTTCGCTCATCAAAAATGACAAGCAAAAAAAGGAAAAGAAATTAACATTTTTAAATCACTTGCTCGCTCTGGACAACGTTTTTAGCACAAAATCCGAAGAACAAGAAGTAAATCTGGTGTGGCCTAATCTCTTTTTAATTTTTGACTGCCCTTCATCTGTTTATACCGCTCATGATCATGATCTCTTCCGAACTTTGTCTAAATGAATATCAGTGGATATCAAAATTATTGGTCAAATTTGTTTACGGGGTTCCGAGCTGAAAAAATCATATATTTAGGTTTTGTGCCTTTTGGGGGTCACTGAGCAAAGAGGTTTTTTTTGTAAACTACAATAAACCGAATATGCTTAAACATATTTGATTAAATAAATAAATAAATAATATATTGTATATAATTGAAATCTTCATATTAGTTACAGTTTAATTATGTCCATTTTATTTTAATCTAGTCAGAATCTGATATATCACTTTCACATGCACACTCTTTAAAACCTTCATAATTTCCATCTGGTGACGGAAACTCTTCCCTTATAGTATTGACAACGCAGGCTGGTAGGGTCACTCTGTATTTCTTGCCAAGTGGTTGACCTTTTCTGACCCAACAAACAAACTGACGATAAGCCATGAGTCTACTCTGTCGGTTAGTTAACACATCTGGAGCTCTTCCTCTGTGACGTTTGTACCTCAAAAAACTAGTATAGCTTGTTCTAAAGTTGGTGTTATCGGTAATGCAGTCACTGGGTTCCAATTGACCATCAAACAATGAAAATTCATGGCAGCACAGGCATTCCGACGGCAAAGGTAGAGCAATGCATTTTGAGCATGAGCACCAATTTGTGTCGTTCTGACGTGGGTTGTTCTCTATTTCCCGACGTTGGACACTCGCTGCCTCTTCCATTTGTCTGAGTTCTTCTTCCGTATATTCTGGTTCAAGTTGGTAACCAAACACCCCATAGTCGTCGAAATCTACATCACTTGAGGCGCTAGTCACTTTCCGTACCTGAGCTCGACATATTTAAGCTATAACCAAAACGTTAATTTTGGGGCTTTATATAGAAATGTTCCCAAACAAACAACACGCGTTGAATAAAAGAAAAGTAAAGAAATATTGATTGAGTAAAATCATAATCATTTGATTAAATTAAATTAATTAAAACATCTTTTTTTGAACACCGACTGTTAAAATAATGATTGAGTAAAATCATAATCATTTTCTTTTATTGTTAAAAGGAAAAATTCATTTCTAAACGTTTAGGCCTAAATCATTTTATTTAATATTAAAATTAAAACATCTTTTATGAACATCGATCGTTAAATTATTATGATGAGACAGCTATATATAGTTAGGCCAATTTGGCGCCTCTCATAATGAACACTTATAATTTCAAGGATGGTGTATACTTTTTTTATCATCTAAAACATAATTTGTTCCTGTTATTTCAACATTATATTTATTCTAATGTTTTAAGAATATTTTATCTTTAATAGATAATAAACGATCTACCAACTCGTCTTGGAAAGCAAATAGTGTGTATTCAAATTCCCATTTTATTAATCCGGTCACCTTGAATTTTACACCTGTATAATTTTACCCTCCGGCTAGAAAACACACAAGCGGACATCTACATGCGGAGATCAAAATAACAGTAAACAGCATGCCGAATAATGATTATAAAAAAGGGATTAAAACAGAATCTAGCAATCAATACACAAGTTACGCGTTGTCAAAATTATCCATTATATTTTTCAGCACATTAGCAGTAAAACAAAATGAACATAATTGTAAAAGGGATCCGATATATAGCGAATATAGGTGACTGTTATAAAACACTCTTTCCGTTGTAAATATAAAGGAAATAAAACATTTTGTTCATTTAAAATAGTTGTTTGTCAAAAAAGTACGTAGCTGTTCACTTCAGTATTTAATTTTCCAACGGTTATTAGATTTAAATTACAGTCCTCTGAGCGCTTTAAATGAAGCGAATTTAACATCAGCGACCCAGACTTTAAATTTCAATCCCACAATGCATTTTTAGCTAGTTGAAAAATTAGAAATTAAAATTACAAATTTGCGATTTGCTTCGTTATTTGTGGAAATATGTCGATAAAACTTTGCGAATATGTATTTTATATCACCCAGAACATATTTAGCTAACATGTAAAAAATCGCGAAGTTTCCCTTTAAATCAGCAGTGGAAATGCAAAATAATCTGCCATTTTGTGACTAATAGCACTTGTAGTATGTATTTTCCCTGTAAAATCGGTCATTTTCTAGAAAATGGTGGAATGTGAATGATCAATCATCATATTTTCAAAGTCTTTTAAAATACAATTTGCTTGGCCTACATTCCAGAAACGGTCATGGTGTATTAGTAATGATATGGTTATAAATACTATGAAATCAAAATCAATGATAATGGGTTCATCTAGAAAGATACAATATCTGGAGTCTAATTTTAATATTTTTTATGACAATGTTTTATTGAACGATGTAAAATAAGAAAAATTACATGGAATTACTATTGATAATTGTTTGTCTTGGTGTCAGCAAATTAATAATATTGTTTCAAAGATTTCATCAAGGCTTGGATTGATGTGTCGTTTGCGAACATACTTACCTACTGAAGGCTTAATCATGTACTATAATGGATATATTCTACCACTGTTTGATTATTGTTGTACTGTATGGGGAGAAACCACAAATTTGAATCTTGAAAAACTATGTAAATTACAAAAGCGTGCAGCAAGAATTATTCTTAATGCAAAATATGATATACCATCTCTTCAATTATTTAAAAAACTTGGTTGGCTGTCTATTCAAAATAGATTAGAATATCATAAAAGTGTTTTAATGTATAAATGTATAAATAATTCTGCTCCTGATTATTTGTGTAATTTATTTGATATGAATACAAATTCTAATGTTTATTCATTAAGATTATCTGCAAAGGGAAATTTGTTCGTCCCAAGACCAAATTCTAATTTTATGAAACGAACTTTTCACTACTCCGGAACTATTTTATGGAATTCTTTACCTCCTAATTTATCCTTGATTATACTCAGATTGTGATATTTCATTGTGAATATGTATGTATTGTTTGAAATTGTATTTGCTGTATTTGATTATTATTGTTTTGAGGGCCACAGGGAAGATTAGCCTCCTTGTCAAAGAGGAATTTGCAGTATATTCCCTTTCTTTTGAATTGATGTTCATGAATGACAACATTTAGTAATCTCAAAACATATTTACCATCGGCATTGAAACACGTTTTCGGTTGTCATTTTAAACATCTTTGGAAAAAACGGAATATTATTGTAACATTTCAGTCGGGTCAATTAACGGAACAACCAAAAACACTGGATGACATAGGCCGTTTCGATTTGAAAATGTTCCGTAATTGTCCTCTTAGAATCGAAATAATTACCGGTAGCCATATATTTATATTGTTTTTACCACGGGTTGTCACTACCGATTGTGGTAAAAATTTCGGAATAAAGTGCCAACCCGTGGTAAAAACAATATAAATATTTGGCTACCGGTAATTATTTCTTAATTGAATCTAGAAAGAAAACATGATTACGAAAAACAATACAGAATATGGTATATGGTTAGATAATAATGACATAATGCACTGGAGACAGTAATACTATACTGTTTATTTTTCATAATGTAATAGTGTCCAGAGACCATGAAGGATAATTTTTCATATGAAATTCTACCTCCAAAACACTGGGTTGCACAACCCTCAATTAATTTTAAGTCTCAATTAAATCTGAAGTGCAATATTAATTTTATGTACATTCCAAGTAAATTTAAGTGTCAATTAAATCTGAAGTGTAATATTAATTTTATGTACATTCCAAGCAAATTTAAGTGTAAATTAAATCTGAAGTGTAATATTAATTTTATGTACATTCCAAGTAAATATAAGTGTCAATTAAGTTTTAATTGACACTTAAATTTAATTTAGGTATGTGCATCCCAGTTGTTTATGGTTATATAATATCTGTGAGATTTCATTTTTACTTTCTTTTTCAGATATTGTTAAGAGTTTCTGTTGGACACTCTAATGCAGGAAAACTAGGAGACATTGAATTCGGTTGCCCGAATGGTATGTTTGATATTGGTGGTCACCTCTTTACTTTTGACTAAAAAATGTCGTCATTATTTTGTGCAATTTAGCTTTCTGTCCAGTTTTCTTATTTGTATTCTTCTGGGTTGGATATATGCAATATCTAAAGAAGTAAAAACCAGTGTTTTATGTACTTCAAGTTGGGTGATTTACTTTGAGTGGGAAGTAGGATTGTCTAAAAACTAAATTATGTTGTGATTTTTGTGTTATTCGACAACAGTTTACAATGACAGAAGACCATCCATGTAACATATTTACTTCTTTTTTTTAGTGCTACCTTTGTATCTTGAAATAATTCCTAAATTTAACAGTTCTAATTTTGAGTGAGTGAGTGATTGTTGTTTAATGCCAACTCAGCAATTGTTCAGCTATATCATGGTGAGAACAAGTTAATTTACATTGGGATGTTGATGAGGTCCGCTTTGTTCTAGACCAACACACTTAGTTGGATTTTTATAGTGCTACCTCACTGAAAAAACAGTCCGCGGGTATACATATTGCTCCACTCAGACACATTATCCTGTTTCCAAGCCAACCAGTCTTTACTCTTTCTCCTTAATACTGTGTGCATAACGCAAAAGCAACAAATATTATAGTCTGGATAATTTATTATATACAACTCCATAATATGTCTTCTTTTAGGAACAATGATATTCTATAGTTTATTCCATCAGAAATAAATCTTGTAATATTTTTTCCCCTTGAATAGATGTTATGTAAGATTTGTTCCAGTTGGAACAAATGCTATGATGGAAATTCACATCTGATCATAAAGCACACTATTTCTCTCAGGGTACTGGATTTTGTTTAACAGAACAATTTCGCTAAATATGATGAATTTATTTTGCAGGAGACTATTTTACCGGTGGATATTGTATATCAGTTATTGATGTTCCTATGATCTGGAGTGAAGCAGATCGAACATGTAGAAGGTAATTTCTCTCCCCTCTAATAGAAAAAACGAAGTAGCTATTATTTACAAATGTGTATGCTATTTCTTTTGTTTTCTTTTGATATCAACCAGAATTACAATGTCAGAACACTTTAAATATTAGATACTGTTTTAACTTGCCAAATTTTAAGTAGGAGTGCAATGACCGTAAGCCTCGATGTATTTATTAGAACCTGATCTCTTTAATACTATAAACTTTGTAAGCAGTGGTGTCCATACCATTTCAAGGCAGCTGATCTCGCTCCCAAATTGTTTTTTTCATTTTATGTTAAACACTGATATTGTTTGTCTGGATTTTTATTATTTTGTATTGTTCCGTGGTGTCATTGGGGAGGAAGTTTGTTTTCGGCCTATCCTTCTGTCCCGTTGTGTCATGGGGGAGGAAGTTTATGTTTTCGGCCTGTCCTTCTGTCCCTTGGTGTCATGGGGGAGGAAGTTTGTTTTCGCCTGTCCCGTGGTGTCGTGGGGGGGGCATTTTGTTTTCGACCTGTCCTGTTTCGTGGTGTCATGGAGGAGATATTTTGTATCTGGCCTGTCCTCCTGTCCCGTGGTGTCATGGAGAAGGCATTTTGTTTTCGGCCTGTCCTTCTGTCCTGTGGTGTCGTGGAGGAGGCATTTTGTTTTTGGCCTGTCCTCTTGTCCCAGAAGTTTGTATCCACAACTCCTCCTACATTTTGGCTGGGAATTCCTAACTATAGATCTTAACTACAGTTGGTCCGACATTTTTTGAAGGAGTTATTGCCCTTTTACACTTAAAATATTTCATCAAAAAGTTTTTTTTACATACAAGTCCTCCTGAAATTTAAATGGGAATTCCTGAAAACTTGGCATGCTTGCTTATTACTATATAAAAATTTGATTATCGTTGCATCATTTTGATTGGATAATTTTTGCAGGAGAGTAATTTTTCACAATATTACAGGTGGTTACAATTTTCACAATTATATGTACATGATATATAGTATATAATTTCTACAACAAACTACTTCTACTATTTGTTAACATGGAATTTTTTAGCAGGTACCAATATGTACTTCTTAAAAAAAATATGTGAAGCTTAGTAAATACATCCATAATAATAATGATTCCATTGTCATGTAATAGCAGTTTAACATTCTAATTTTACAGACAAGGACAGTATTTGATGTGGGTAGATGATGCTGACGAGTATAAAAGTGTAGATCACTTGGCTAGGTCATCGTGGGAATACTATTGGACAGGTTGGTCTTATTTGTTATTACATTACAAAGTGACCTAATTATAATAATTTTGTCATATCATCTTGGAATTACGAATTCCTGAAAGTGTGGTATATAGAGAATAATACATGGCAAAATCCGTATCATATGCCGTATCATCTCGAGAAACCAATATCATCCCGAGGGCCTTTAGGCCCGAGGGATGATATTGGTCGAGGGTGATACGGCATATGATACAGATTTTGCCATGTTTTATACACTTTATCATATATTTAAACAGGAGAGTATACAGGGTAGGGGTATGATAAAGGGTAGGCATCTGGCACTTTATCAAATATTCAAAACTACTGTATTTACCACTAAATATATGATAAATATCAATCATCACATGATAAAGTAACCTCTACATCAATACATTGCAGTTAACCTTTTTTTTTATTTACAGCCAGAAAGAATTGATACTCTTGTCAACTACTTTCATGACCTCATGACTGTAATGTGAGCTGTGAAAATTTTATGATGTCATCACAGTGGTCACCATCAGTTTTTTTTATTATGAGAGTTTGATTTGTTAACTTTTGTTATTATGTTTCATTTTGTTTTCTATGTTTCACTGGTGTGATTTTTTTGTTTATCAATCTTGATTGTACAGTGGGTATGCATCTAACTACTCCAGAGAAGCATATGAAAGGACAACCCCCTTAGAATGATGTTTGGGGTGGGGGTGTATGTGACTCACAGTTCACAGTACATGTCTCTCAAGTGTAGTAGATCTTAGTAAAATCTTTGGTAGGGTCAAATCAAAGCATATTTTGATGCTTTCTCTGTTAAGAATGCATCATTAAGGAGTAAGAATAAAGACTCATGTTGGCTAATGAAGTCAGATGAATTGTTCATCACATAAACAGTAGTTACTCTTCCTTGTGTAAAAAAAATGCTGAAAATATGTTCTGTATAGTGATAACTTAAGTTTATTTACAGCAGATTTATACAATTTAATGAATTTACTGGTAAAAAATAAAGATCTATATTTTATATTTTTACAATTGTGACTTTTTTCTATTGGAGAGTAATTTCTTTTATATGTGATACTTTTTCTTTCATTGGATTATGTTTGGTATTTTTGTATTATTGTCAGATCTGAATGGAAATAAATTGAAAAGTAAGAAACTTTTGATCTCAACATGAAAATAATACACAGAATTTCTTTAGCATTCTAATATTAAATAGAAGGTTGACAAAGATATATTTTTCAGGTCTTAATCGTCATGGTGATGTTGACAATAATACAGCACATTGGAGTAATGCTGACAAGGAGGAAGTAAATTTAGAGTCTGGACTTTGGGAAAATGGCCAGCCCAATCTAAATGATGGAAAGTGTGGGATCGCTAAAAAAAAAGGCAAAGGTTTACTAGGGAACTGTTTGAGGAAGCTTCCATTTATTTGTAAAACTGAAGCTGTCTTGAAAGGTTTGTTGTTAGGAATATCATATACAAATGATAGGTATTTGATCAGGTATATATCTGTGTAGATACATATTGTATTTAATTTTTATATGTAATAGTTATACCTTGGGAAATGTGAAAAGAAGGTTTAAAAAGTGATGATCAGCAATTCTACCAATATCAACAAAATGAACACCTCAAATCATATTGATCATGAACATAAGAAAGACCATGACATACATGGAAGTAATATCACCATTAGAGTTGTAAATATTTGTTACGTGTTTTAGTCCATTTGAGATACTTATACATATGGGGGAGAAATATATCAGGTTGAATTTAAAATTTAATGCCATCTTTTTTCAACTGATATCTCATAAAGGAAGTATGAACACAGTGGACACTTAATACATTAAATTCCTCACAATTGTATTAAATTCCTCACAATTATGCGATATATTACAATGCAGGTTTGGGTTGGGTTGGTCAATGGGTGCTTAACACAAATACTTCAACAATATTTCACTATAGCGTTGCAGTGAGTTTTAATTGTGGTGTATATGGGGAAAACTAATGACCTATTGCAAGTCAGAGACAAACTTTATCATATAAAAATGTATCAAATGCAAAAGAAGATAGGTGGGAATCAAAATAGCAACTTGATTATTGAAAGGGTCTGATTTCATAGGGAGATGAAAACAAATTACCATATCATCACAGTTATGACCACCCTTAGAAGAAGGCAGATATTGAACATTATGTCGGGTAACAAATGATTTGTCATGTTAGTCAACATTACGGTCCCTCAAATATGTCAGTATTACTGAAAGAGTTGTTTCAGTTGTTGATATCGAGGCTATTAGTGGTTTGGGGGAAAATACAAACTAAATTATTTCTTTATTTCACAATCAAATTCACATTGTGAAACTTAAATTTTAATCTTTAATTTTTCAATTTACATAGTACACTCACGGGCCAAAAGTATTTCCCCACTAAGATATTTCCCTATATATTTCATATAAAACCATTTGTTTTCAAAACATTCTGTTGAAGTCATTCCTTATCTGATTTTCATGAAATTTTCAGCATTAAATGCAGAAATAAATATAGTTTCTTCTTCATATAATTTTCAAATAATTTTATTTCTACTTTCCCATAAGAATTGATTTAAAAACAAAGTTTAATTTTTTCACCAAATCTTACTATATAATCATATAAAATTGTGACGTCAAGAATTTACATTTGTGTTTAAATCATAAATGCTTGTAAATAAAAGTTCGAACAAATTACATGAAGATATTAAAATAAACTCTAATAATTCTACTATTAAAGGTGAAAATTTCATGAAAATCGGCTAAGGAATGACTTCATGAGAATGTTATGAAAATAAGTGGTTTTATATGAAATATATAGGGAAATATCTTAGTGGGGAAATACTTTTGACCCGTGAGTGTATTTTATACAAATATATCCTGTTAGTGAGGGTTATTTGCGAAAAATACCGGTTGAGAGGAGAGGCAAATATCCCGAGCGGCGAGGAAGCGGTGAGGTTTAAAGCGGCGAGGGACATTTGACTGTCCTCAAAACCGGTATTTTTTGCAAATAACCCTCACTAACAGGATATATTTGTTTAATTCCGCCGAATATTTAACAGCAAGTAAAACAGTGGCATGCAAGCAGGTTCAGAACTTCAGACCACCTCGACCATTTGATTTTCAACTGAGACTTAAAATCAATCTACGAAAACAGGAAAAATCTTTTCAAAGAAGTTACCAGTGTATAAATTCTGGAACAAATTCAAAAATAAAATAAATCACGGTTTTGCTTTAACATACAACACGCTAAGAAAAAATAATGCAAATGAATTTGAAATATATACATTTCAACGATTTCAACCATAACGGCTGACACTGTCGTCATTTTCTTTACTTTAGCGTTGGTTGAAAGAAGAAACCCGAGTAATTCAAATAACATCATAAACTATTTAAAGAAGGGATTTCGTCTCGAGTGGGATATTTTCCTATAGTATCAGGATATTTTTAGGCAAATATCCCGGCAATGGTGGAAAAGCTGAAAAAACGAAGAATTGGTAAAAAAAATACCCCTTTCATCAACCAATCAGAAAACAGCATTCTGATATAAGGTGGAATTAATATTACAATTATTAGCCTCTCATGATATCTGTTGACAGTGACCTAAAGCATAAAGCACAGTAGCATACTTTATAGTTATTTGATATTGTCTGTGGCAGGTGCTTGGGCTATTTTTCACACTGTTTGAGCTATTAATAGTGGAAATTGAAATCAAACGGGATTTGATTCAATAAAATAAGACATATAATGACAGGTGTATTTTATATTTGGTAGGATACTTCAGATGTAGAAATGGACGTGGGATTCAGACGAAGTTTAAATGTGATGGACATAATGATTGCCATGACAACTCTGACGAGCTTGATTGCACAGGTATATAAAAAATAATGTATTTTGCATAACTAATTACAGTGTTTTATGATATTTTTAGTTGAGAAAATGCCTGTTTTTTTTAGCTTTAGTTGTTTAAAAATAGATTCTCCCACTCCCAAATTTTAATTCCATAATTGTGACATATCTAAAACAATTAAAACAACTACTTTTGAATATCTTTGACATGGTGGTATCATTTAATGTCTAATTGAATAAATTCAGTAGAATAATCTCCCTTGCTAAAATTTTAATATTCAATACTATTGATTTATTTAGAAAAAAAGATTAAATAATAGCTTTGTAATCACATATCAGCTATATATTATTAATAATTGATTTATTGATTTAATAATTAGTCTCATATTTTAAAAGACTAAAAAATAAGAGTAAATTGAAATCTTTAATCATACTGTTTTGTAGATATTCAGTCGGGAAGCCACGCACAGATTCTGTACCTCCAACAATGCAAAGTCAAATCCCGAAATCAAGGGACGTAACTCTATTTTTTTTAGACATGACGCTATACGAGTGAGCGGCCATGAATTGTTTACGTCGACACCCCATGTGTTTTTACTGAATATCTTCATAAATAAAACTGAAAGAAGTATTCATTTTTATTGAATCCATTTTTTAAATAAAATTGTAACGTGACTGACGCGTGAATACGTGTATTTATGATATCGTTTGCTTGAAATCAACGTTGGAACTCGGGATACCGCTGCTGATGAAATGGTGTAAAAAAAAATGGCGCTAAAAATAGACTCTTTTACTAAGTGGAACAATTGCATCCCATTGGCTGTTTATTAATAAATTTGGTAAAAATAGCTAGAATCACGTATTAGAGTATGGATTATTTGCATATTTCCCCATCATTCGTCACTAGAATTCCATATTTGGATGTAAACAAGAAGCACTATATTTCGAGATTCTAACCAAATATTTCTGGGTTTTTTCATAGATTGATCGATCTATTATGATGAAAATGTGACTGTTTCTGTTTAAACACGAAAGAACCACTTGACCAATCATATATAGAGTCATTTTATTCCAGTTTTAACAACAAATCTTTCATTTTCGTTGACTCGTTCCATGGCATTTATGGACATGTCAAAATATTGACATAATTAATAAATACATTTTAGAAATAAAAAGGTCTGCATTATAATGTATGATCTTGTCATGCAGAGAATGGTGAACGATTATGTTAAATTCACTCTAGATTAACATGGCATAGCATAAGGCTACATATTTAGTTCATGTCAAGCATTTACACCCCCCCCCCCCCTTTTTTTTTTCATTTTCAGTCTGTTTTCCTGAAATACTTATTGATGTGTGTACATGCTACTTTTCAGTGCCAATGGTATTGACAACCTCCAGTTTTAGTTAGTTTTAGATCATTGTAGGTAGATATATATATACAGACTGGACATGGGATGTTTATTTTTTTTTAACAAGAGTCTGAAGATACCAAAGGGGCAAAGTTACAGATTCTATTAAATAAAATGGATGTTTATTTTCTGTTAGTTTCAGATTCTATGAGTATAAATGCAAAGTTTCCTGTGATGTTTATTGGTTGAATATTTGAATAAATAAAAATAAGAATATATGATAAGTCTTATATATATATTCATACAGGTTTGAAAATCAATATATATATGGTTTTTTTCTTCTAAAATATCCATGAAGTAAAAAAAATGGACCAGCATTCCAATTATTTTTAAAGTACATCATCAAACAAATGCCATGAGTTTTCAAGACACCTTGTGTCATAAATTATAATAAAGTCATTCAGAAAAGAACTTTTTGATTGTGTAATTACTAATTTGTGAAACTTCATCTGAAAGTCAAAAGGTTTATTTCAATTTCAATTGAAAACCAGGACTTGTCTTAAACATTTCAAGAATGAATTAAATTTCTGTAAAGAATTTGGCTCAGAAGATAAATTATATTGTGGTACATATTGTTATAACAGTTGTAACACATTTTCTAGGTCAGAAAGTGGAGCTGAAACAAGATCTCAAACTTTTCAATTTCTTATAGATATATTGAACCAGAACCAAGTTGTTGAACAAGTTTCTACAGACATTTAGACCTGTATACACTCCAACATGTTGTTGAATTTGTTATTCATGCTTTTTTTTTAGAAGAAAAGGTACTTATGTTGCCTGTTGTTTATGAGAAATATAATTATCTTTTATCTATGAATATTAATGCCGAAATTTATAAAAAAAAAATTACAGAAAAGAATTTTTCAAAATGTGCCCATTTATTAACTTTTTTCCAGTCATTGGAACACATAAAATAATTTTTTTAACTTCAATTTTAAACAATATTAACCAATACTTGGTTATTTTGCCAACAGAAAACATATTCATTCTATTCTAGTTATTTAATTTACTTAGTGAAATTTGGAATTCTGGTTTGTTCTTTCATGTGAATGGAAGTATTCTGTATGTGTCTTAAAATTATGTGAATGGTAGTCATTCAATATGCTCTTTTATGTGAATGCTAGTTATTCTGTATGTGTCTTTTATGTGAATGCTAGTCATTTTGTGTCTGTCTTTTATGTGAATGCTATAGTCATTCTGTTTGTGAATGTCATGGTGGAAAAATTATTGCAATCTAAGTATCCATATTTGTAAATGCTGGTAATTTTGTGAATGTCCTGGAGAAAGAATTATTGCAACCTAAGTACTCATATTTGTAAATGCTGGTCATTTTGTGAATGTCAAGGGGAAAGAATTGTTACAACTTGACCACCCATATATGTTATAAAAGCTAGTTTGTAGTTGTGTCAAACACATGAATATTCCAAATACATTGATATTTACATTGTGAGATAAACATGAAACTTGGTAGCTTTCATTCAGATAATAAAATTTCCTAATTTCAAGAAAAATATTTGCTTACACTGATTTTTTTAAAATTTGCCTTGATATAATAGGAAAGGTTAAGATATCTGAATACAATTTTTTATGTCCCTTTTTAAAAAAATTATTAATTTTGTTACATGTTTTTTTTTTTTATAATATTTTCATTTTTTTTCAATTTGCTTAATTTTTGTTTACATGCTATTATTTTTTCCACACATGTATTTCTTTCTATTTATCTTGTACCTGTTGTATTGAAATTAAATTAAATTGAAATTATTAATTGTTGTACATTCCCTGTGCAAGTCTAGTATCATAGATGATTTTTTTTTAAATTTAAAGTGATAATAAATAGTAATTCTCCAGTCTAAATTACAAAATGCACAATGTCTAAAACAATATTGCAATACAAATAATTCAATTAAACTGAAAAATACGGTATTAATACAAGAAAATTAAAAAAAGACATAGACACCCCTTTCCCAAATGAAATATACTCTTTCGGATGTACGCTTATGTGTCGTTTATTGTTGATGTTAAGAAACACCACCGATGTGTTCCGAAAGACAATGAATTTCGATGTTTGGCAAATGGTCGATCCGATCAAGGTGGGTGTAGGGCTAAGTGGAACAATTGCATCCCACAAGACATTGACACTAGTTGTCGGTATGACAATGATCCTAGATGATTTCCTCAGGCAATGTATGTTACAGAAAGCCATCATATTGTTTTAATTAAATGTTCTCTTTTAAATAGAACCACCTTGACATTTGTTTTGAAATTGAGTCCACTTCAAGTAGCAAAATTCGATGTTTGTACACAATATAAATAAAAACTGAAGTGATACAATAAATTTCTATTTATCCATAGACATCTTCCGTATATTTTAATTGATTTCAAGCATAAATATTTATTGTAAACCGACGTATTTTAAGCGAAGGGTTGAACGTCATTTTTCATCAAAAATGAAGCGAAAGTCACGTGACTGGGACTTGACTTTGGAGCTCTCCTGTCACGCTGGCTGTCCTACTGTTTAGAAATTAAAAGTAAATATGGAGATTACTACTATTAAACTAGCAGGAAATGCTTATCCGAGCACCTGGTTTCACTCTTATAAGTAATATTTGAAAGCTATAACTTAGTGACCCTAAGTTGTTGTGAAATATTTTGAAGTAGAATAAAAATAAAAAATTACTACAAAATATATTATAAAATGGTAGGAGTAAAAATCGATAGCCCGAACACACAAATACATGACCGCTCATTTTCCTGGCTTGGTACAGGCACTTCAATAAAAAAGTACGGGGTTAAGCAAGTGTATTGGCCCAAAGATAGTTAAACCACACTGGAACCAATTCATAAACAATTGGCCTATAAACCAAAGACATCTGTAGGATTTGATCAGTTATTTACTGACAACATGGGTAATTTTATATGATTGTATTTTTTAGTTATTTTATTAAGAAAGTACTGTTAATACTCAGTACATACAGATGAATATTGTATGAAACAATATAAACATACAGATTGAACATTTAAAAGACATGGAAAAGTTTTTTCTTTGCACATCTCTGTTCTTTAGATGATCTATTGAATAAAACAGAAAAGAAGCATTTATTTTAAGCAAAATCTTTGATGTTGAAAGCACTTACTCATGGTATGCTTTTAATAGAATCAAATATGGACAACTTAAATTTAGATGATTGCAAACCTATAAAGGAAGTAAAATCCTCCAAACTCTGGACTAAGCTCAACCTAAATAATTATGATTGATTTGATTGATTTTTGGTGTTTTAACGCCACTTTCAACAATATTTCAGCTATATCATGGCGACCAGTTTTAGTGATGGAGGAAGCCGGAGTACCCGGAGAGAACCACCGACCATGGGCAAGCAACTGGTAAATTTTATCACTTGTGGCTGCGAGTCGAGTGCATCCTTTTTTGTAATTTACAAAGCCGGGCACGAACCCACGCCGTATTGGTGATAGGCTTGTATGAGTTGTTAGATCCAGTGACCTAACTCATTGAGCCACCTGGGCCCCCAAAAATAATTATGATACTGGTCTTGTTAAGACTAAATTTAATAAAGTAAATGAAAATAATAAATTCTTCTTCTATAAAAATATTAGAATTTTATCTTGCATTTTTCAATTTTGAAATAAGAAAGCTCTCTTTATCAAATGAAGAATAAGTGAGTACAAGCTACAAATAGAAACAGGTAGATACACAAAAACTCTCCATAACCAAACATTATGTCTACGTCATAAAGTGGTGGAAGATGAAGAGCATTTCCTACTGCTATGTAAAAATAATGAAACTCTAAGAAATATTCTTTTCAAAGATCTACTGTTTTGGAAAAATAACGAAACTCTTAAGAAATATTCTCTTTAAAGACCTACTGTTTTGGAAATATAATGAAACTCTAAGAAATATTCTTTTCCAAGATATAGCAGAAGAAAACCCTAATTTTATAGATTACTCTAATTTTGAAAAACTACCGTAATCATCCTGTTAAACACACAAAACTTTTGCCAAGTAAAGAGACCAAGATCCTTCTATAAACAGTCTTTAGAACAGTAAACAGTGGACTGTTAGTTATATTTTGTTTTTGGTTTTTTTCTTTATGTTTGTAATTGTTTTTGTCACAAACTAAGTTAGTTCATATTTATTTAGTTTATTATCATTATTATTATTTTAAACCCACGTGTATACTATTTTTTTTGTAGCTAGTACCAGTACCAGTATGTGTGCTAACCTAATAGATGCACAATATGCTGTTGGTGCAACAAAGCCATCTGGTACGATTCTCAGTGACACCTTTTATTCTAATAAGAGAACATGTTCCTGGTCCATTGTCACCAATATTGGTTCCACAATCAAAGTGAAGGTAATGAACAAGAAATCTAGCATGTACTATCCTTTTGGGGGTTACAAACTTTAGCCATTGATAAATAAATGGCAAAATGTAAAGAAAAAGATTACTGCATATGCTTTTGACTCTAAGATGATTTGTAAAGCAAAATTATGTCCTGTGAGATATTGTCCAGCAGGACACAAGTCCATAGATTTTTGCCCTGAAATAATGTCCACTAGTTTTTGAAAAAATATTCATGTAAAAATATGTGATGGACAATATTTCATAGATTGTTCTATGATAAAATGTCTTCATGAAAGGGAGATAAATCTAATTTATGTATAAAATTGTGTCCTTATTAAAAGGGAGAACAAAATGATTGTTTTTAATATATTAGTTTAAATATAAATTTAAAGTTTGATATGAAATGAACCAAACAGATTATGATCAATTTTTATTTTTATCCCCCCCTCTTGTCAGTCCAGATTTCAGATGCAGTACGTTAAGTAAAATTCTACTAAATTGTCCCCTTCAAGAGAGGCCATCCCTTTTATAGGTGTATTACCACTAAACATGGGTACCAGTCGAAAAGAACGTATGGGAAAATAGTACGTAAACAGAAAATGGATTCCTACATTGTTGGATAAAAAATAAACCCTATTAGATACTGCAAAATACTGAATGTCAGCAGAAACCTACATATTTTAGGATAATTTTAAGCCCATATTTGATGTCCTTGTGGTTTTTAATAAAAAATTGATTGCATTGGAAAGAAACCACCTGAATTTGTGTTAAATCGAAAGTGAAAGTAGGATTTTTGACGGTAGACATCTTCAGACTGTCTGTTTTTTCTTATATGCCATTAAATGTATGCTGATTTTCGGAGTTAAGCTTCCAATTAGGTACCCCTTCCATGAGATATGAGTGTCACTTAGATTAAACTTAAGATGAATCCTGTATGAAAGCTCAATTTTTTTTTATTTAACATAGAAGGCTATGGAGAATTCTTTAGTGGTATTACACCTTTTAGGCAAAAAACAAGAAACTTAATTTTGATGATACCACGCTCAAATTGGCTTTGAACAGTCACAACAGACCCAGTTTGACATTTTTCACACCAAAATGTTACAAAATACATCAAGGTGTCATGTTACAGCTTCAATATGAATATTATGCAATATTTTGGAAAATATTCCCCATGCACTAGATGTACATGCACAGAGGGTATTGAAATATAACTTTATACTTATTTATGACTGTATAATTATTGAGACTGGTAGATTTAATGTGTTTTTGTAGTAAAAGGGCAGATGGTGTTGAAAAAGATTGCTAAAATTAAGAATTTTAACAATTTCATGTTGTGACATTTAGTTGACTTCAAATATGGTATATGGTGATACCGTTTTTGAAAATTTTATAATCCTACTTGTTTTTACTCATAAATTTTGATAGTTATAGTTAGAACACATGTAAAATGTACATATGAAAAAATATAAGGCTATAGAAAGCAGCTTTATTTCAGAATTATGTACTTAAAACCAGGTAATTTTAGTGATCCCAGGAAAATTGTATTTGTCACTGGACATTTACTGTTAATTTTTCAAATTGTCAATGTGGATTTTATATTTTAGAGTATAAATTGACTGTAAATGTACATTTGTGCATCTGGCTAACTTGAAACATACAAAAGTTGTCAAGAAACATTCATTTATTGAGTTTTGAAGAAAATTACAGTTGCAGGTCACAAGAAATAACAGAAACCTGAAAATCAACAATCATAATTTTACATATTTTGGGCAGTTTGAAGTAATTTTTGCTTAATATCTAGGTATTAGGTCCTATTTAATGTCTTGCAATGCATAATTAATGGGAACATAGCATGAATTAACATAATTTAGTATATTGTGAGATTATTTCTAGGAGGCAAAACAAAGGGGGGGTATGCTTAAAATAAAAATTTTCATATTAATTAGATGTTAAATGTACAAATGAAGCATATATGCATGTCATAAGTTGCTTATTGTGTTGAAAATCAGCTTCATACTTGTAATATATTGAGATAAAAAGCCATTGTCATGTTATTTCACAATCTGAACTCAACAGCTGAAAAATCAGATTTTTTTCATTAAAAGCTTGATGGAGGTACCTTTGCATATGGACAATAATTCTTTCAAATATTGGACTGCCATATACCTGATATAGTTTTTTTGACTGGATATTGATATAGGAATATAAATAAGGCAAAGAAAAGGTTAAAGAAACAAGTTTTTTTTGCTCTTAGGTGTATTACCACTAAACATGGGTACCAGTGGAAAAGAACGTATGGGAAAGTAGTACGTAAACAGAAAATGGATTCCTACATTGTTGGATAAAAAATAAACCCTATTAGATACTGCAAAATACTGAATGTCAGCAGAAACCTACATATTTTAGGATAATTTTAAGCCCATATTTGATGTCCTTGTGGTTTTTAATAAAAAATTGATTGCATTGGAAAGAAACCACCTGAATTTGTGTTAAATCGAAAGTGAAAGTAGGATTTTTGACGGTAGACATCTTCAGACTGTCTGTTTTTTCTTATATGCCATTAAATGTATGCTGATTTTCGGAGTTAAGCTTCCAATTAGGTACCCCTTCCATGAGATATGAGTGTCACTTAGATTAAACTTAAGATGAATCCTGTATGAAAGCTCATTTTTTTTTTATTTAACATAGAAGGCTATGGAGAATTCTTTAGTGGTATTACACCTTATAAGGCAACTTTATCATTGCAAAAGTGTTGGCCTTATCATAGGGGGACTACTGTAACTGGTTAGCTTATAACTCGTTGCTTAAGCATATAAATTGATACTGCTTGCCGAGGTTCAGATACGTGTAGGTGTCATGGTAAGTTGTGTAGGTGTCATGCTAAGTTCAGTTAAGTACAGCAGTTGTGAAATGTTCTTTGTTTTTAGTTTTTCACGAAGACAAATGTAAGCATACCAAAGATAAAGATTCTATTTATTGTAAATTGTGATTTTATTGGATATTGACTTGAAACTAAACCAATAGAAAATAAAATTACAATTTCTGCAATTTAATACCTCAAAAAGCTATGTCAAAGAGTGTGTGAACATCTGCACTGGATAATTAAATTAATTTTTTTTAACCCTTGCTTCAGTTTCTGTTGAATATTATTGTAGAGACAATCATCAACAATCTAATAAAATCAGGAGTTGGAATAGTCAAAGCGAGTCAGGAGAGGAGATGGACACTTTGTCAATAAGTAACCACATTGGTGGTGTAATGATTAGGGTGGTCATCTCGAGTGCTGTAGATCTTAGGTTTGAGCCCCTATTGGGTAATTTAGACCACTACGATGCAATACAAGTACATGTATGCAATTATGCAACTACCACGCGAACAAACAATTTCCCCGCCTTCTAATTTTAATTTTAAAAATGTTATTGTACTGCCTGGAATTATGCTGAAGATTCGTTACAGTATTGTTTATTAACAGTGAAATAACGATGCCTACTGTAACAGCATCGGTGGCGTTATGGTTAGCATCCTCGCCTAGAGTGCGGTAGATCGTGGATTCGAGCCCCTATCAGGTCAAACCAAAGACTATTATAAAATTGGCATTTGTTGCTTCTCCTCTAAGCACGTAGCATTTAGGAGAAAGAGCAAAGACTGGTTGGCTCGAAATCAGGATAATGTTTCCGAGTGGGGAGACATGTCTCCCCGCTGACTGTTGTTTCAGTTAGCACTATAAAAATCCAATTAAACTTGTTGGTCTAGTACAAAGCAGACCTCATCATCATCTCATTGAAAATTGACTTGTTCTCGCCATGATATAGCTGAAAAATTGCTGAGTTGGCGTTAGACAACAATCACTCACTCACTCACTCACTCACTCACTGTCAATAAGTTCATATCATGTTTATTGATAAAATTGTCATAGTGTTCTCACATGTGACACCAAGTTACAATGCCTGTAAAGAATTATTACAGATTAAGTACAACTGCAAAAAGTGAAAATAACATGTTCAAAAGCTATTCTATAGACACGTTTTGATTAATGATGAAAAACTTTAAAGCAAGAAAAATGATCTGGTCGTGGTACCCTTTATTTACTGTAATTTTTAATGTAGATGTACCCTTTATAGACAGTGATTTTTAATATAGAGGTACCCTTTATAGACAGTGATTTTTAATATAGAGGTACCCTTTATAGACAGTGATTTTTAATATAAAGGTACCCTTTATAGACAGTGATTTTTAATATAAAGGTACCCTTTATAGACTGTGATTTTTAATATAGAGGTACCTTTTATAGACAGTGATGTTTAATATAGAGGTACCCTTTATAGACAGTGATTTTTAATATAGAGTTACCCTTTATTGACTGATCTTTGATATAGAGGTACCCTTTATAGACAGTGATTTTTAATATAGAGGTACCCTTTATAGACAGTGATTTTTAATATAGAGGTACCCTTTTGACAGTGATTTTTAATATAGAGGTACCCTTTAGACCGTGAATTTTAATATTGAGGTACCCTTTATAGACTGATTTTTAATATAGAGGTGCCCTATATAGACAGTGATTTTTTAGTACCCTTTAGACAGTGATTTTTAATATAGAGTTACCCTTTATAGACCGTGATTTTTAATATTGAGGTACCCTTTCAGGGGTTAAAAAATCCACTAGCCCGACGCCCTGGGCTAGTAATTTCCACATTTGGGCTAGCTGAAATAATCAGCTGTATGCCAGACGGGCTAGTAAATTGTATATTCATATATGTTATATGTTGCTTAATCAGCAGCAATGTTTTATTTATTCAACCGCTAGCTTTTTGTCGAAATTGAGAGCAAAGAAGGTAGAAAAACTGCGTAACTCGTCATAAAACACAGCTTCAACAAATGACGGCTTATGGGAAATTTCGAAAATGAAATACCGGAACCGGGAACGACTATTTCCGGTTTTGCCGATAGTGAAAAAAAAATTATGCCGACCGACCCTGGATTTTTTTGAAATATGAACATAAACACAAATTTTTAGCTCACCTGACCCTGCCATCACTTGGCGTCCGTCGTCTGTCGTAAACTTTTTCAAAAATCTTCTCCTCTGAAAGTACTAGACCAATGGAAACCAAACTTGGTCTGAATCATCACCAGGGTGTCTAGTTTCAAAATTGTGTCCGGTGATGCTGTGCACCAACCAACATGGCCACTGTTACTAAAAATAGAACATATGGTAAAATTGCAGGTTTTGGGTAATAACTCAAAAACCGTTAATAATATCAAAAATCTGATATGGGGTAAAAATGATCAGCACATTAAGATCTACCTACCCTGCAATTTTGAAGTAAATCTGATTACCCATCTTGGAGTTATTTCCCTTTTTTCATCAAATTTTCTAAATTTTAATACTTTTCGTCCTTTATTTCAAAAACTATAAGAGACAGATGGTAAGTTGAAACTGCAAACATTTTCCGCATGTCAAGATCTAGCTACCCTGCAATTTTGAAGTAAATTTGATGACCCATCTTGGAGTTATTGCCCTTTTTTCATCAATTTTTTTTAAAATTTTAATACTTTTCGTCTTATATTTCAAAAACTATTTAGATATAGATATTAAGTTTAAATTACAAAAATGTGCAGCATGTCAAGATCTACCTACCCTGAAATTTTGAAGTAAATTCCATTACCCATTTTGACCGATTATGCAAATTAGAAACTAGAGGCTCAGGTGAGCCTGTATCGCTCACCTGACATAAATAAGTCCTCTTAAGAATGTCTGCATGCTGAATACATCTAAGTTACTATTCAAATCCCATACTGACATAGGGTTCTATGTTAAAACTATGTCTGCTCATGGCAGCCATCTTGGATGGAGGTCGTGGTCACCGGACACAATTTTGAAAGTATACTACCCAAGGACCATCCATGCCATGTTTGCTTTAAATTGGCTGACTGGTTTCAGAAGAGAAGACTTTTAAACAATTTTCCCATAGGGTCCTATGTTAAAACTATGTCTGCTGACGGCGGCCATTTTGAACCGAGATCGGGATCACTGAACACAATTTTGGAAGTTGACCACCTAAGGACCATCGATGACATGTTTGCTATATTGGCTTACTAATTTCAGAGGAGAAGATTTTAAAACATTTTTCCCCATAGGGTCCTATGTTAAAACTACAGTATGTCTGCTGAAGGTGGCCATCTTGGATGGAGGTCAGGGTCACTGGACACAATTTTGAAAATTGACCACTTAAGGACCATCCATGCCATGTTTGCTTTAAATTGGCTTACTGGTTTCAGAGAAGAAGATTTTTAAATATATTTCCCATAGGGTCCTATGTTAAAACTATGTTCGCTGATGGTTGCCATCTTGGATGGAGGTCGGGGTCACAGGACATAATTTTGAAAGTTGACCGCCTAAGGACCATTCATCCCATGTTTGCTTTAAACTGACTTGCTGGTTTCAGAGGAGAAGACTTTTAAACATTTTTTCCATAGGGTCCTATGTTAAAATTAAGTCGAGTCATGGTGGCCATCTTGAATTTCCGATCAGCAAACGATTCACAAATTTAGTACAGGACCACCCAATGATCATTCCTGCAAAGTCACAATTCAATTGGCTTAGTGGTTTCTAACAAGAAGATTTTTAAAATTTCGACCAATCAGAACACATTATGGGCCCTGGCAGCCATGTTGGATTTCCGATCAGCGCCAAAAACAAAAATCTTGTATATGACCATCCAATGAACATTTCTGCCAAGTTTGATTCAAATCTGTTTTGTGGTTTCAGAAAAAAAGATGAAAATGTGAAATTTCCATAGGGTCCAATGTTAAACTAAGTCGAGTCATGGCGGCCATCTTGAATTTCGATCGGCAAACGATTCACAAGTTTAGTACAGGACCACCCAATGATCATTCCTGCAAAGTCACAATTCAATTGGCTTAGTGGTTTCTAACAAGAAGATTTTTAAAATTTCAACCAATCAGAACACATTATGGGCCCTGGCAGCCATGTTGGATTTCCGATCAGCGTCAAAAACAAAAATCTTGTATATGACCATCCAATGAACATTTCTGCCAAGTTTGGTTCAAATCTGTTTTGTGGTTTCAGAAAAAAAAGATGAAAATGTGAAATTCCCATAGGGTCCAATGTTAAACTAAGTCGAGTCATGGCGGCCATCTTGAATTTCCGATCGGCAAACGATTCACAATTTTAGTACAGGACCACCCAATGATCATTCCTGCAAAGTCACAATTCAATTGACTTAGTGGTTTCTGACAAGAAGATTTTTAAAATTTCAGCCAATGAGAACACATTATGGACCCTGGCAGCCATGTTGGATTTCAAATCAGCACCAAAAACACAAATCTGGTAGAGGACCATCCAGTGAACATTTCTGGCAAGTTTGGCTGATTTCTGTTCAGCGGTTTCAGAGAAGAAGATTTAAATGTGAAAAGCTAACGGACGACGGACGGACGCTTACCCATGACAAAAGCTCACATGGCTATGGCCAGGTGAGCTGAAAAGGGGGGGGATGAAATTTAAAAAAAATCTTCTCCTCTGAAACTACTGAGCCAATCTTAACCAAACTTTGCTGAAATGATCCTTAGGTGGTCCCCTTTCAAATTTGTGTCCGTCAGCGCCGTCCTGTATCCATGATGGCCGCCATTACTAAAAATAGAAATTTCTTCAAATGACCAAAACTGCTCTATTTTAAGCCAGAAAGTGCCCAAATTTGAACTGTATAAGCATAATGATGAGCTTTTTAACATATATTACGGGATTTATTATGAACTTTGAACTTTTGCCGATTTTGACCGATTATGCAAATTAGAAAAAAGGGGGGGGGTGAAATTTAAAAAAAATCTTTTCCTCTGAAACTACTGAGCCAATCTCAACCAAACTTTGCTGAAATGATCCTTGGGTGGTCCCCTTTCAAAAATGTGTCCGTCAGCGCCGTCCTGTATCCAAGATGGCCGCCATTACTGAAAATAGAAATTTCTTCAAATGGCCAAAACTGCTCTATTTTAAGCCAGAAAGTGCCCAAATTTGAACTGTATAAGCATAATGATGAGCTTTTTAACATATATTACAGGATTTTTTATGAACTTTGAACTTTTGCCGAATTTGACCGATTATGCAATTTAGAAAAAAGGGGGATGAAATTTAAAAAAAATCTTCTCCTCTGAAACTACTGAGCCAATCTCAACCAAACATTGCTGAAATGATCCTTGGGTGGTCCCCTTTCAAAATTGTGTCCGTCAGCGCCGTCCTGTATCCAAGATGGCCGCCATTACTAAAAATAGAAATTTCTTCAAATGACCAAAACTGCTCTATTTTAAGCCAGAAAGTGCCCAAATTTGAACTGTATAAACATAATGATGAGCTTTTTAACATATATTACGGGATTTTTTATGAACTTTGAACTTTTGCCGATTTTGACCGATTATGCAATTTAGAAAAAAGGGGGGATGAAATTAAAAAAAAATCTTCTCCTCAGTAACTACTGAGCCAATCTCAACCAAACTTTGCTGAAATGATCCTTAGGTGATCCCCTTTCAAAATGGTGTCCGTCAGCGCCGTCCTGTATCCAAGATGGCCGCCATTACTAAAAATAGAAATTTCTTCAAATGGCCAAAACTGCTCTATTTTAAGCCAGAAAGTGCCCAAATTTGAACTGTATAAGCATAATGATGAGCTTTTTAACATATATTACGGGATTTTTTATGAACTTTGAACTTTTGCCGATTTTGACCGATTATGCAAATTAGAAAAAAGGGGGGGGGGATGAAATTAAAAAATTCTCCTCTGAAACTACTGAGCCAATCTCAACCAAACTTTGCTGAAATGATTCTTGGGTGGTCCTCTTCCAAAATTGTGTCCGGCATTTCAGAACACCGACCAAGATGGCCGCCACAGCCGAACTTAATTTAACATAGGACCCTATGGGAAATTCTCATAAAAATCTTCTTGTCTGAAACCATTTGCTCAATAAGAATAAAATTTTGATGAAATAGTCATTGGATGGTTCTCTTCCAAAAATGTGTCCGGCGGTTCGGCCCTTCGATCAAGATGGCCCCCACAGCCGAACTTAGCTTAACATAGTACCCTATGGGAAATTCACATAAAAATCTTCTCCTCAGAAACCACTGGGCCAATTGCAACCAAACTTTTGTGGAATGATCCTTGGATGGCCCCCTTCCAAAATTGTGTCCGATGATCCCGACTTCCAACCAAGATGGCCACCAAGCTAAAAATAGAAAAAGGGGGGATGAAAATTTAAAAAAATCTTCTCCTCTGAAACTACTGAGCCAATCTCAACCAAACTTTGTTGAAATGATCCTTGGGTTGTCCCCTTTCAAAATTGAGTCCGTCATCACCGTCCTGTATCCAAGATGGCCACCATTACTAAAAATAGAAATTTCTTCAAATGGCCAAAACTGCTCTATTTTAAGCCAGAAAGTGCCCAAATTTGAATTGTATAAGCATAATGATGAGCTTTTTAACATATATTACAGGATTTTTATGAACTTTGAACTTTTGCCGATTTTGACCGATTATGCAAATTAGAAAAAAGGGGGGATGAAATTTAAAAAAAATCTTTTCCTCTGAAACTACTGAGCCAATCTCAACCAAACTGCTGAAATGATCCTTGGGTGGTCCTCTTCCAAAATTGTGTCTGGCATTTCAGAACACCGACCAAGATGGCCGCCACAGCCGAACTTAATTTAACATAGGACCCTATGAGAAATTCCCATAAAAATCTTCTTGTCTGAAACCATTTGCTCAATAAGAACAAAATTTTGATGAAATAGTCATTGGATGGTTCTCTTCCAAAAATGTGTCTGGCGGTTCGGCCCTTCGATCATTTTTTTTTTTTATTTTAATACTTTTCGTGTTATACATGTATTTAAAAAACTATAAGAGATAGATGTTAAGTTTAAATTGCAAAAATGTGCACCATGTCGAGATCTACCTACCCTGCAATTTTGAAGCAAATCCCATTACCCATTTTGGAGTTATTGCCCTTTTTTCATCAAAATGTTCTCAATTTTAATACTATCATCTTATATCTCAAAAACTATTAGAGATAGAGGGAAAGTTTAAACTGCAAAAATGTTCAGCATGTCAAGATCTACAAAAAATTTCCCACAGTTAAAAATGTGCGACAACTCTGTGAAGAGTTATTCCTCTTGAAATGCATTTTTTTGTTGACTCACTGCTTTTGGTTACTCAAATAATCAAAGGGAAGCAACTCTATTACAAAATGTGAAGTAGGAAAAGGTAAATTTTGAGAATCATTGACATATATGTTTTTTTACAGCAATTTCGATAACTTACATTAAAGGGGGAACCCCTGCCCAAATTTTTTTGTAGAAGGGGTCTGCAATGACGAAGGCTACATTTGTTAATTTTTTTTACCTAAGTTATCAAGTTTTATTGACTGATGTTGTTATTATACCCAGGTGAGCTATACAGGCTCCTGGGAGCCTCTAGTTTTTTTGGCCTTACAGTGATCTGAACTGTGGATAGTATGTGAAAATAAAATGCAATACCAGATTTGAAAAGAAAGATAGTTAAACTAAGATACATTGTACATGTTGTACAAGGGTTCAAGTCTGCAAGTTGGATTCATGAAATCACGGTATTGACCAGGACTAGTGGTTCATAGATTCGGGCTAGTAATATTTGGGAGTATGCTAGCCCTGGGCTAGTGAGGTGGTCCAAGATTTGTTAACCCCTGCCCTTTAGACAGTGATTTTTAATATAGAGGTACCCTTTAGACAGTGATTTTTAATATAGAGATGCCCTATATAGACAATGATTTTTAATATAGAGGTGCCCTATATAGACAGTGATTTTTAATATAGAGGTCCCCCGCAAAGCAGAGCGGGGGATATGGAAATGCGGGGCGTCCGTCCGTCCGAGATATGTTGTAAGCACTCTAAGATTTTTATTTGTTAACCAATTGATTGCAAACTTACACACAAGCATTATATTAGGAATCTCTAGCTTAAGTTCGAAATTGGGCAAAATTTGTGAGAATGGCGGCCATTTTTAAGATGTCTGCCAAAACACATCAAAATTTCAAAGTGCTACAATTTCAACGAAAATTGATATTTAGAAGATTTTCGACCTGAGGAATGTGATAGTGAAAAATACGATTTAAAAATGGCGGCCGTTGCAGCCATTATTTTGGCAGCTATTTTCAATATGGTCGCCAAAACACATACAAAATTTCGAAGTGCTCCAATGCTCCAATTACAAAGAAAATTAAAATTTAGGGGTTTTTAGAGGAATGTGATCGTGACCAATGCGATTTCAAAAAGGTAGTCATTTTGGCAGCCATTTTTAAGATGGCCGCCAAAATGCGTAAATTTTCGAAGTGCTCCAATTTCAACGAAAATTGATATGTAGGGTTTCTCCCACATGAGGAATGATATAGTGACAAAAGCGATTTGAAAATGGTGAGTTATTTACGTTTAATTTTGTAGAATCCAATTAAATTTTAAGGGCATAAAATTAGTGTATGGAGATGAGCACCTGCTGTTTTAAATATTTATATACAATAGCTAGCACAATTAAAATAACAAATGATTTCTAATATAGAACCCATATAAAGGCTTGCTAGAACACAAGCAAAATTCTTTACTGATTATTGACGACACAGCTTCTTTAAAGATTAGTCCATTTCAGTCATAGGAACTAATGAAAGTAAGTTATGCACAGATCTATGTAAATAGGCGGGGGACATTGGCTATGGCATAGCAATCTTGTTAATATAGAGGTACCCTATATTGACTATAATTTTTAATATAGAGGTACCCTATATTGACTATAATTTTTAATATAGAGGTACCCTATATTGACTATAATTTTTAATATAGAGGTACCCTTTAGACAGTGATTTTTAATATAGAGGTGCCCTATATAGACAGTGATTTTTAATATAGAAGTGCCCAATATAGACTGATTTTTAATATAGATGTACCCTTTAAGGCAGGTTTGACTATACATGTAATAATAATGTATTTAATATGTTTTTGATTATTATTTGTAGGTTGAACAGTTCAGAACAGAAAAGAGTGCTGATGTAATGGATTTCAAGACAGGTGGAATGGCTGGAGAAATTGTGTTGGGAGAACTGACTGGGAATGTTTCCTCTTTGCCAACATTTTACTCCTCTGACAATGTGCTTCAAATGAGATTTTTAACAGACAGTACTATTTTTGAATCTGATCCTCTTCTAGGTTTTAGGATTTCTTGGACCACAGGTTAGTTTGATTTGCCTAACCAGAAAGTAAAATTTATAGCTATGCCAACATGATAATCTTGCGTACTATATTATGGGTCTGTCGTCATCGTTGGCATTGGCATTGTCAAAGTCATTGCTGTCTGCCTTGATTTCTGTGTGATAAGTTGTTGTTTTCCATTCTTTTGAAAGTTTAACACAAGGATCCTTGTTTTGTTGTAACATTTGCCGTTTCATAGATATGACAGGACCAAAATAGACCTTCCAACGACCAACATTTTTAATTTTTATTTTAATTCCTATTTTAATGGATTAAAGATCAACATAGTACCCTATGTTAAAGGTGCCACAGTTATTGTACATAGACAGATTTGTTATATTATCTGACACTGGGACAGGAATTACAAATTCTGCAAAACAATATAATAATTGAGCTTAACTTTTGATAAAAATTAATAATATTCCATATTTCACTGATGTGATTTAATTAATACCAATTGATGAGCTTCGTAAAATGATGTTCAAATGTTACTGTATAAAATTTCACTGACATAGTTTAATTACAAATCGTGTTTAAATGAGTTTAATTACAAATAGTGTTTAAATGAGTTTAATTACAAATCGTGTTTAAATGAGTTTAATTACAAATCGTGTTTAAATGAGTTTAATCGTGTTTAACTGAGTTTAATCGTGTTTAACTGAGTTTAATTACAAATCATGTTTAAGAAGAGTTTGAAGATACCAAAGGAGCAATCAGAATCTGTATATCAAATAAGAACAGACAACACAATGGCCAAAAGAAAAAGTACAAAAGGACAAAGAACGATCTACAAAACATACACATAAAACTAAAGATCTAGTAACACGAACCTCACTAAAAAACGGGGGTGAACTCAGGTGCTCCGGAAGGTTAAGCAGTTCCTGCTCCACTAGTGGCACCCGTTGTGTTAATTTAGTTACAAACCCCGTAATAAGTAGTGAATGAGGAAAGGACCGGGAAGTGTTTACGACAAGTGGAACATATCCGTGGTCATTTGTGACACAGATATTCCATAACGGTCAACCAAGTCATGGTGGCGACCGTAAAATTTCGAAGTGATGACCAGTAGCTTCCTTGTTAGCAGCAACCCTCTATCAAGGAAATCCTGATAGGAACCACAAGCTCTGGAATATCGTATCATCTGAGAGATATATACTCCATATGCAGGTGCTGCTGGAATGTTGCTACATATAAATGGAAAGTTCACAATGGGGAAATTGAAATTATCTCTTTTGTTGTAAAGTTTCGTTCTTAACCGACCCTCACTGTCGATTTTGAGGTGTAGGTCAAGGTATGAAGCAGATCTATCTGTATCTGTGGTATCCTTTATTTAAATGAGTTTAATTACATATCATGTTTAAATGAGTTTAATTACAAATTACAAATCGTTTGAAATAAATACTGTATCAACATTTTACTGATGTAATTGAGAAAATTTGATAATTTCAGATGTTCCTGAAGTTTTTAATGATTTAAAGATGTTGCCAGCTATGGATACAGTTGAAAACTTAAAATCCCCTCTGTATGACACTGATTATCTTTCTCATGAGAAAGTATTTGAATGGGTGATCACTGCTAGTTCTGATAATGTTGTTACACTACAGGTACATGTATACTAATTATCAGAATAGTTTTATTTCTTTGAGAAATGTAAAAAAAAATACAATATCACATTGTATGAATGGATTAATTGTGTATTCTCATGTGTGAAGAGAGAAAGAGATCCATTGTTATACTATCATTGATTTGGTTTGTGAATAAATAAAAGAGAATCCTGTAGAATCTGAACTTCAAATCAAGTCCCAATGTAGTAAATGTTGATTTAACCTCTAATCCAAACTCAAAAGCTGGTCCCAAGGAGGTTTGGCTTAGACAGATTTTACTGAATCATAACATTTTACAATGAAAACATTCAGTAATTTTATTTTTTCCTAAATTCTTACAACTTGACAAAAATTCCCTTGTAAAAATAATACATTGGATGTTGAAACCTTACTCTTATAAATATTCAAAAATAATAAATTCAATTCACTTTAATTTCTAACTTTTAGAACTACAGTACACTCAAGGACATATTGTGGTGGATCACCTTCAGAGACGGACTCCCTGTCATGTCTGACTTGGAGTCTGCAGGTGTTTGTTGATTTGCACACCTGTTGTGTGAATATCTGATAGTGGCTAAATTGGGGGTCGTAAATTTGTACCTGAAGGTGATAAAGCTATGACTTACATGTACCTGTTCTTGTATTTATTTAATCACACATTACAATTTTAATTCAATAATTTTAGACAAATAAAAAAATAATTATGTTTTTTTTCTCAAGTATTCATGGCCATGTTTGTGAAAAAAGATGAAGAAAATAAAATTAGTTATTCTCATTTGTTTTCTTTTTACTGAAAAAAAAATGTAATTCAATATTTATAAATACCGATAAAAGACAATTTTAACATCAATATACTACTTGAAGTTTTACATTTTTATCACCTTACTTTGATCATTTACATTAAAAGAATTATTAGTTTCAAATTAATCAAGCTGTCTTAAAACAAGTTACAGATGTTTTTTTACAGGTAAAGCCACTAAATGTGTAAAGTAATTTGTATTTTTTCTAATAATGAAGAATGAATGAATAAAAATGATTATTAAAAATTAAAGAAATGAATATGTATTTACTTTAAACAGTAAAGAATGATTTATCAAAATTGATTGCACAGAAAAACTAATATGGTTAAAAATCATATAATCCACTTAATTTATCACTTCAAAACTAGTCCTATAGAAGTTTAATAAATATGTTTTTTTTTACACATTCATGTACACATATAATTGCAAAATAAAGGACCATAGTCAGACAAAATGATTTATTCAAACAAATTTTTTTTTGGTATGTCAAATAGTATTTCAAATTTTAAAGAGAAAGAGACAGTCAGATGGGGGCTGGGGAAAAGCTAACATTAATTTGAGAATTGACCACAACTTTTGTTACTTTTTGAAATATTTGTGTAGCCCTGAAAAGGGCTGTTTTTCTTGTGTAGCCCTGAAAAGGGCCGTTTTCCGTAAACGTTGTTACTGCTGTTTGATGCCAGTGATCTTTGCCTGGAATTCTGGTTGCTGAAGCTTATCTGCAAAGTACTTGAGCGATCTGTGTCTGGATCTTTCAGGGAAAACTTGTTTCAATTTTGGTTGTTGATTCCCGGATTTGTCTGTTTTACAGACTTCGATTTTTTCCGTATTTTGTATTATTTTTGTCACTCTAGACACAGGGGCTAGGTGCGTCCGAAAAAAAATATACTATATAATACTACAAGGGGGCGAACTCACTTGCTTCCATTTTTTTAAGTCGTCGTGTTAAATTGATCGTAACTTCGGAACGCCTTAATATTTTCAAAAAATGTTTCCACCAGTCGAAAGTCAAGTAATTTTCCTTTCCAAAGAGACCCCAATTGTTAGTGTAGGCCTCCGAACTGCTGAGGTATCATACACGAACCAAAACAAAACGGCGTGAAAATCCGAAGTCGTACAAATGCTGGGATGACCACTTCCCATCTGTGTACAGACTTTCCTATGCGTAAACGAGTCATTTTGATTATCTAAATATTTTCATCCATTCAAATTATGATAAAATGTCTTACCTTACGCCAATTTATATGTCCTTTAAGTCTGTTTTTGAAAGAAATTCCATTTGCATCCTTGACAAACGTCATCAGTCGGAAAGCAAACCCATGATTTGACCGTTATAGCTAGTGATTCTAAAACCATGCAGTCAGGGGGCGATAACCGCAAAAAATTCCCGCTAGGTGCCGCTTTACAAGTCCCGCAAAATTTTTCATTCGCGCCGTTGTAGCATAAACCTGAAATAAAGTATTAAATAGACAAAATTGTGATAGAAACGTGATTTCTATAAAATATATATATATATTTTGCAATGACTGGCTATATCAGACAAGCGACCGAGGTTTATATTAGTCAAAAACGTGTTTCGAATCGTGCATTCTAAAATGTGTAAAAATACGAGGTTCGGTTTGTTTACATTTTTCGGCCAATGAAAAAGCTGACACAATTCTATATTAGGACATGAAATTGATGATATAGGAGTGATATAGCATCATCAACCAATAGTAAATGCTCTCTCAACTGGAAATTCCGTCACCCTGAATGGAAATCATTACTGAAAGAAAATTCGACGAGGCATGTTTTTTTTTATTTTCGCGTTGTTTTAGAGTAAAATTTTCCCATTTTGGTGAACATTTCTCCCCCAAAACACCCATGTAGTGTGTATATGTCTGCCTTTTATTAGATTTATTAATATCTTTATATTTTAACCGAAAGTTTACAAGAAAACTGCATTGTTTACTAGTGGTGTACCGATCATCGGAAACATCGATTAATCAGTTGGACGTCATCATACGATCCGATGATCGATTCTTAAGCCTTGTGGTCGATTCTGATTCTATAGTGTCTAAGATATATATGCTTAACTTTGTTCTTTGGTTGGTTTTTTTTTCTGTCTCCATACTGACAAAAATATTGCAGTTTTATCCCAGCTGGGGTTTTATTTGCCCTCATACTGACAAACATCTGGCAATTTGTCCAAGCGTACTTTTGACACTCAGTCAATACACATATTTGGACTATTCTTAGAAATTGAAAAGGGGAGACACCAGAATATACCATTGAATGAACGAATTTGTAAACTATGCAAATTAGAAATAGAGGATGAAATACATTTTTTACTGCAGTGTCCCATTTTAAATTAATTTAGAACTGAAGCTATGCAGCAAATCTCAGATATTTGCAAAATGTTTGCATCATTCATTCATTGGATAACAAATCTAAATTTATTTGGTTACTTTCAAATGAAAATATAATTATTATTAATATAGTCATAAAACTGTTGATGTCATTAACAGAAACAAGAACTAAATTGTTATCTGGGGGTAAGGTTTGTCCTGCGGGTTCTCTTCCAAGTTCACATTGTATTATACATCCAATATAGTGGTATAATATATATTATGCATATACCTATAAGTATTTACCTATTGAATTATATGCATAACATACAAATCTAAAAAAATAATAATAATAATAAATTAATAAATAAATGATACATAATGATAACTATTTAATGAAAAGAATTCAAGTGTAAACTTATGTGTATGGTGTATATATATTTTTTTATATAAATCCTCTCTGAAGTTCGACCATTATTATTTTACAACCAATGGGTCACTGTGCTTGTTATATAGCATACATTCGAATGGAACTATTACTATGTCAATGGTATCATTGGTATGATTAAATTTTGATTTGTTATTGTTTCATAAAAATGTTGTCATCTTTCAATCAATGTAATCAATCCATAATTATTGTATTAAATTCTTTGTTAATTGTTCTGCCCGAAAGGGCTCCTTAATTGGAAAATAAAAATATGTGTATTTGTATCATTTATCTACTTCCCAGAATAATCCATTTTATATTTTACATATGGAAAACGATCTTTTGTTTTGTTCTAAGTTAATGTTTACAAATGGAAAAATTGTAGTTTGTAAATATATTATTTGATTTTATTCAAATCTTTACTTTTGTCAAACACATATTTGGACTAGTCTATTATTTATCTATCTATATCAGGTGTTACACATATGGAAAACAATCTTTTGTTTTGTTCTATTTTAAAGTTAATGTTTACTAATGGAAAAATTATAGTTTATAAATTTATGATACAATTTTATTCATATCTTTACCTTTGTCAATCATACTCTTGAAATAAAGACTATTTGATTAATTATAGTCAGTAAATACATTTAGCAAGCTATTGTCACTGATGATCGATCATCGGTCAATGTTGATATAACGATCATCGATCTTGAAAATGTTACCGATTCCCATCACTATTGTTTACATCAGATTACCCCCCCCCCCCCATTTTCTCCCGTCCGTCGTCAATGCACTTTGTTTAGACTCCTTTCCCGTTTGCTGTACATATCTAATATGGCGATTATTTCAAAGGCAATTGGTTTATCAAATATATTTAGGAATGCTGACTTTTAAGTTTTACCTGATTTTCTTCTGCAAATTAATTATGAATTTATGTGTAACAGGTATACAATGATTGAATGAATGTGACTAAAAACAAAAACCAGCCAGTGTGTGTGTTATAAATAGAAATTAGGCTAAATTTGTTATCTGTATGTAACTGCATATATGATATTTAATTGATTAAACAACTGTAATTTGCAAGACTGTGATTTTACCATAGTTGACTAGTAGTTGTAATGCCTCCAAAAAACTTAACTGTTCTGAAGCCCACAGTGGCAGGGACCCTGGGCCCTGTGTTCATTGTCTGCAGGCAAAGCCATTTTTTGCCTTACATGTTATAAAAATTTTAACAAATTTGTGAGGTCTGATGATTCTCTAAATGAACTTTCAAAAACTGAAGACTACCAGTTAACTAAATGTTTTCACAGTTTGATCAGGTGGAATATTGCAATGTAGACTCTGACAATATTGACCGTTATGTACTGTTTTATCCTGTTTTAGAATTTGTAGTCAGTGACTTTTTATCCAACAAAGCTTTATTGTTGCCAGATTTGTACAAAAAAATTGAAGATTTAGTTGACAAAACAGCTTTAATTAAATCACTGAAAGAACCAGAAGACAAAATTGGTGAACCCTCTCCCATTAGAGGCAATAAATTCTCCCATTTAAGTTTGGAAGATTTCAAGGAAACGGGTGATGAAACCTTTGCATGGGAAAGTTTTGAGAAGAAATTGTCAGCTTACAGTTTTCTGAAATATTTGGTACAGGAAAATGATATACATGTAGATCTCCCAGGTCTTAAGACTTTTCTTTCATTTTCTGAAACTGACACTGAAAAATCCGAGTTTTGTTCAATTGAAGTTTTAGATGAGACAGCAGATTCAAAAGCCACAGTTTTGAAAACTTTGAATATTCCTCACAAAAAGTTTCAGATTGGGATAAAGCTTCAGTATCAAGTTGTTGTTGGGACAGGAAATCTTATGACCATTTAATAAAATTAAAATCAGAATGTGGAGGTTCATTAAGCTGGGTTTTGCCATATCCTGGAGACTGGCACATACTTTTTTTTAATCTCATTTTCTATTAAATTAATAATTTATTGTACTTAGGATTTGTTCAACTTTCATAAAAATTTATGGACTTTTTACTGTTAATAGTTTATGGAAAAGAAATACACTTGAAAACTAATATGTACAGTCATCTGTCAAAAGTATTGGGAAATGTAAAAAATATCCCTATATAATCAACCAAAACCATATCTTTTTCAAAAAATTATTGTGAAATCATTTCTGGATAGATTGTAACAAATTTTACACCAAAACATTCGGAATTGTCTATATTTTGTTTGTTTATTTGCTCAAATCTTTATACGAGTAGTTTTTATTTGTACATAATTTTTCCATGATTGTTAATTTTTAGGATTTATTTTTAGTTGAAATATATAGGAAAATCAAAATCAATTTTTATTTGTTGTGTTTAAATTATGTACAAATAAAAATAGCTCATAACTACATAATGAGTAAATAAACAATCAAAATATTGACAATTCTGAATGTTTTGGTGTAAAATTTGTTAAAATCTATCCAGAAATTACTTCACAATATTTTTTTAAAAAAAAATATGGTTTTGGTTGATTATATAGGGATTTATTTTACATTTCCCAATACTTTTGACAGATGACTGTATACATTTTCTTTAAATATTTATACATTTTTTTTATCTTTATATTGAATTTTATTTTCATGCCTAGAAAAAAAATACACCAGTTCTGTTCATGATTCATCAAAAGGATATAGAAATGTTTTTTCTTGAATTGCTAGAATAAAACCGGTGGACGTGTAAATTTTAGTCGCCTATCCTTTCTTTTGGGGAAAGGAGACCATATATAAATGTTTGTATTTTCCTAAATTTGTAGTTAATTATATGCATATGCTATTAAAATAGCAGCCTGCATCAGCATTAACATTTGTGCACAGCGTGCTTTTAAGTCATTAGGTTAGTTCTAAATAGTAAATGTATTTTATAGAAATAGGGAAATTCATACGGAGTTATCTTTCTTGACTGACAATTTTTCTGAATCTGAATAATTTTCGGCACTAAAAGCCGACAGAAACTCTTATTAATGAATAAAAACGTGTACCAGAGAAACATTTCGTTAAATAAATATATAACCTAGCGCAGTGTGAAGTTTGGGAATGTCATTCTACTGCAAACTTAATATATTTGCATTTTATTTCAATGCGATGGTACGGAGTTATCTTTCTTGGTTGACAATTTTTCGGCACTAAAAGCTGACACAATTTTTTATTAATGAATAAAAACGTGTACCAGAGAAACATTTCGTTAAATAAATATATAACCTAGCGCAGTGTGAAGTTTGGGAATGTCACTCTACTGCAAACTTAATATATTTGCATTTTATTCCAATGCTATGGCGACATTCCATCGAGGGGGTCACCCTCTAAATCATCAAAATTTTAATAGTAATCTCCCGTTTTAACTCAAATCTAATAAACAAATCGTGGAAGTAATTATTGCTGAAAAGAAAACAATATAAGACGTTTCGATATTTTCTACCGTATAATTAAACGAGGTCTTTGTTCTACAATTTTCATGACCGACGAACACGTCAACGTTTTCAAATGAGAATCACGTGACCCGTGGTTTTACCAGCGACGCCGTTAATGAGTTTGCTTTCCGACTGCATAGACGTGAACATTGAGAGAGTTCTAACGGGCTTTTTGATTGGCTGAAACAATCTATGGCGTTTGAAAATATTAAGGCGTTCCGAAGTTACGATCAATTTAACACGACGACTTAAAAAAATGGAAGCAAGTGAGTTCGCCCCCTTGTAGTATATATAGTATTTTTTTTTTTTATCGGACGCACCTAGCCCCTGTGACTCTGGACAGCTTCCTTGGTGATCGGTATTTTGTTGTTACTTGTTATTATATCGGTTGGGTAAATCAATAAGTTTCAGCCGATTTAAGTTTAAAAATTGCATATATATTTTAAGATAAAATCTGCTGAAATTTAGTTGCGAACGGAAAAAATGTACATATAAATTTAGGTCACATTTTACACTCTTGTAAAATTATGTGAACGAAAATACACAATTCAGCAGTAGGTTTAAATGTTTGACGCAAATGACACACCTGTACAGTCGGGAAGCCACGCACAGATTCCGTACCTCCAACAATGCAAAGTCAAATCCCGAAATCAAGGGACGTAACTCTATATTTTTTTTAGACATGACGCTTTACAAGTGAGCGGCCATGCATTGTTTACGTCGACACCCCATGTGTTTTTACTGAATATCTTCATAAATAAAACTGAAAGAAGTATTCATTTTTATTGAATCCATTTTTTAAATAAAATTGTAACGTGACTGACGCGTGAATACGTGTATTTATGATATCGTTTGCTTGAAATCAACGTTGGAACTCGGGATACCGCTGCTGATGAAATGTTGTAAAAAAAAATGGCGCTAAAAATAGACTCTTTAACTAAGTGGAACAATTGCATCCCATTGGCTGTTTATTAATAAATTTGGTAAAAATAGCTAGAATCACGTATTAGAGTATGGATTATTTGCATATTTCCCCATCATTCGTCACTAGAATTCCATATTTGGATGTAAACAAGAAGCACTATATTTCGAGATTCTAACCAAATATTTCTGTTTTTTTTCATAGATTGATCGATCTATTAGGATGTAAATGTGACTGTTTCTGTTTAAACACGAAAGAACCACTTGACCAATCATAGTCACACATATATAAAGTCATTTTATTCCATTTTTAACAACAAATCTTTCATTTTCGTTGACTCGTTCCATGGCATTTATGGACATGTCAAAATATTGACATAATTAATAAATACATTTTAGAAATAAAAAGGACTGCATTATAATGTATGATCTTGTCATGCAGAGAATGGTGAAAGATTATGTTAAATTCACTCTAGATTAACATGGCATAGCATAAGGCTACATATTTAGTTCATGTCAAGCATTTACACCCCCCCCCCCCCCCCCTTTTTAGTTCACCTGGACCAAAGGTCCAGGTGAACTATTGCCATCACTTGGCGTCTGTCGTCTGTAAACTTTTCACATTTCAAGCTTCTTCTCCGAAACCACTGGGCCGATTGGAACCAAACTTAGCAGGAATGTTCCTTGGATGGTCCTCTACAAAGTTACTGTTTTTCGTTCCAGTCGGATATTCAATATGGCTGCCAAGGCCAATAATATGCTCTGATTGGCTGAAATTTCAAAGATCTTCTTCTCTGAAACTAATGAACTGACTGAACCTAAACTGTACATGAATGATCATTGGAATGTCCTTTACCAAGTTACTGTTTTTTATGCCGATCGGAAATCCAAGATGGCCGCTACCGCAGGACATAGATTAACATTGGACCCTATGGGAAAATATTCAAATGCCTTCTTCTCAGAAACTGCAAATATGATTAAAGCCAAACTGTACATGAATGTTCATTAGATGGCCCTCTACAAACTATAGGTTTTTTGTTCCGGTATGAAATTCAAAATGGCGGCTACGGCAGAACTTAGTTTAACATTGGACCCTATGGAAAAAATGTTTCAAAATGCTTCTTCTCTGAAACCACTTGGACAGTTGAAACCAAACTGCTCAGGAATGATCATTGGAAGGTCCTCTACAAAGTGTATGTTTTTTATGCCGATCGGAAATCCAAGATGGCCGCCACCACAGGACATAGATTAACATTGGACCCTATGGGAAAATATTCAAATGCCTTCTTCTCAGAAACTACAAATATGATTAAAGCCAAACTGTACATGAATGTTCATTGGATGGTCCTCTACAATCTTAAGGTTTTTTGTTCCGATATGAAATTCAAAATGGCGGCTACGGCAGGACTTAGTTTAACATTGGACCCTATGGGAAAAATGTTTCAAAATGCTTCTTCTCTGAAACCACTTGGACAGTTGAAACCAAACTGCCCAGGAATGATCATTGGAAGGTCCTCTACAAAATTTTTGTTTTTTATGCCGATCTGAAATCCAAGATGGCTGCCACCGCAATACATAGATTAACATTGGACCCTATGGGAAAATATTCAAATGCCTTCTTCTCAGAAACTACAAATATGATTAAAGCCAAACTGTACATGAATGTTCATTGGATGGTCCTCTACAATCTTAAGGTTTTTTGTTCCGATATGAAATTCAAAATGGCGGCTACGGCAGAACTTAGTTTAACATTGGACCCTATGGGAAAAATGTTTCAAAATGCTTCTTCTCTGAAACCACTTGGACAGTTGAAACCAAACTGCCCAGGAATGATCATTGGAAGGTCCTCTACAAAATTTATGTTTTTTATGTCGATCGGAAATCCAAGATGGCCGCCACCGCAGGACATAGATGAACATTGGACCCTATGGGAAAATATTCAAATGCCTTCTTCTCAGAAACTACAAATATGATTAAAGCCAAACTGTACATGAATGTTCATTGGATGGTCCTCTACAATCTTAAGGTTTTTTGTTCCGATATGAAATTCAAAATGGCGGCTACGGCAGGACTTAGTTTAACATTGGACCCTATGTGAAAAATGTTTCAAAATGCTTCTTCTCTGAAACCACTTGGACAGTTGAAACCAAACTGCCCAGGAATGATCATTGGAAGGTCCTCTACAAAGTTTCTGTTTTTTATGCCGATCTGAAATCCAAGATGGCTGCCACCGCAGGACATAGATTAACATTGGACCCTATGGGAAAATATTCAAATGCCTTCTTCTCAGAAACTACAAATATGATTAAAGCAAAACTGTACATGAATGTTCATTGGATGGTCCTCTACAATCTTAAGGTTTTTTGTTCCGATATGAAATTCAAAATGGCGGCTACGGCAGGACTTAGTTTAACATTGGACCCTATGGGAAAAATGTTTCAAAATGCTTCTTCTCTGAAACCACTTGGACAGTTGAAACCAAACTGCCCAGGAATGATCATTGGAAGGTCCTCTACAAAATTTTTGTTTTTTATGCCGATCGGAAATCCAAGATGGCTGTCACCGCAGGACATAGATTAACATTGGACCCTATGGGAAAATATTCAAATGCCTTCTTCTCAGAAACTACAAATATGATTAAAGCCAAACTGTACATGAATGTTCATTAGATGGTCCTCTACAAACTTTAGGTTTTTTGTTCCGGTATGAAATTCAAAATGGCAGCTACCGCAGGACTTAGTTTAACATTGGACCCTATGGGAAAAATGTTTCAAAATGCTTCTTCTCTGAAACCACTTGGACAGTTGAAACCAAACTGCCCAGGAATGATCATTGGAAGGTCCTCTACAAATTTTCTGTTTTTTATGCCGATCGGAAATCCAAGATGGCCGCCACCGCAGGACATAGATTAACATTGGACCCTATGGGAAAATATTCAAATGCCTTCTTCTCAGAAACTACAAATATGATTAAAGCCAAACTGTACATGAATGTTCATTGGATGGTCCTCTACAATCTTAAGGTTTTTTGTTCCGATATGAAATTCAAAATGGCGGCTACGGCAGGACCTAGTTTAACATTGGACCCTATGGGGAAAATGTTTCAAAACGCTTCTTCTCTGAAACCACTAGGACAGTTGAAACCAAACTGCCCAGGAATGATCATTGGAAGGTCCTCTACAAATTTTATGTTTTTTATGCCGATCGGAAATCCAAGATGGCTGCCACCGCAATACATAGATTAACATTGGACCCTATGGGAAAATGTTCAAATGCCTTCTTCTCAGAAACTACAAATATGATTAAAGCAAAACTGTACATGAATGTTCATTGAATGGTCCTCTACAAACTTTACGTTTTTTATTCCGATATGAAATTCAAAATGGCGGCTACGGCAGGACTTAGTTTAACATTGGACCCTATGGGAAAAATGTTTCAAAACGCTTCTTCTCAAACCACTTGGATAATTGAAACCAAACTGCCCAGGAATGATCATTGGAAGGTCCTCTACAAGGTGTGTCTTTTTTATGCCGATCGGAAATCCAAGATGGTCACCACCGCAATACATAGATTAACATTGGACCCTATGGGAAAATGTTCAAATGCCTTCTACTCAGAAACTACAAATAAGATTAAAGCCAAACTGTACATGAATGTTCATTGGATGGTCCTCTACAAACTTTACGTTTTTTGTTCTGATATGAAATTCAAAATGGCGGCTACGGCAGGACTTAGTTTAACATTGGACCCTATGGGGAAAATGTTTCAAAACGCTTCCTCTCTGAAACCACTTGGACAGTTGAAACCAAACTGCCCAGGAATGATCATTGGAAGGTCCTCTACAAAGTTTCTGTTTTTTATGCCGATCGGAAATCCAAGATGGCTGCCACCACAGGTCATAGTATTAACACAGGACCATATGGGGAAAATACAGAAATATATTCTTCTCTGAAGCTATTGCACTGATTGAACCTAAACTGTGCATCAATCATTGGAAGGTCCTTTTTTTATAACCAGGTGAACGATACAGGCTCTTGAGAGCCTCTGGTTTTCATTTTCAGTCTGTTTTCCTGAAATACTTATTGATGTGTGTACATGCTACTTTTCAGTGCCAATGGTATTGACAACCTCCAGTGTGTACATGCTACTTTTCAGTGCCAATGGTATTGACAACCTCCAGTTTTAGTTAGTTTTAGATCATTGTAGATAGATATATATATATACAGACTGGACATGGGATGTTTATTATTTTTTTAACAAGAGTCTGAAGATACCAAAGGGGCAAAGTTACATCTGAAAGTCAAAAGGTTTATTTCAATTTCAATTGAAAACCAGGACTTATCTTAAACATTTCAAGAATGAATTAAATTTCTGTAAAGAATTTGGCTCAGAAGATAAATTATATTGTGGTACATATTGTTATAACAGTTGTAACACATTTTCTAGGTCAGAAAGTGGAGCTGAAACAAGATCTCAAACTTTTCAATTTCTTATAGATACATTGAACCAGAACCAAGTTGTTGAACAAGTTTCTACAGACATTTAGACCTGTATACACTCCAACATATTGTTCAATTTGTTATTCATGCTTTTTTTTAGATGAAAAGGTACTTATGTTGCCTGTTGTTTATGAGAAATATAATTATCTTTTATCTATGAATATTAATGCCGAAATTTATAAATTTTCTTTTACAGAAAAGAATTTTTCAAAATGTGCCCATTTATTAACTTTTTTTCAGTCATTGGAACAAATAAAATAAAAATTTTTAACTTCAATTTTAAACAATATTAACCAATACTTGGTTATTTTGCCAACAGAAAACATATTCATTCTATTCTAGTCATTTAATTTACTTAGTGAAATTTGGAATTCTGGTTTGTCCTTTCATGTGAATGCAAGTATGCTGTATGTGTCTTAAATTTATGTGAATGGTAGTCATTCAATATGCTCTTTTATGTGAATGCTAGTTATTCTGTATGTGTCTTTTATGTGAATGCTAGTCATTTTGTGTCTATCTTTTATGTGAATGCTATAGTCATTCTGTTTGTGAATGTCATGGTGGAAAAATTATTGCAATCTAAGTATCCATATTTGTAAAAGCTGGTAATTTTGTGAATGTCCTGGAGAAAGAATTATTGCAAACTAAGTACCGGTACCCATATTTGTAAATGCTGGTCATTTTGTGAATGTCCTGGAGAAAGAATTATTGCAACCTAAGTACTCATTTTGTAAATGCTGGTCATTTTGTGAATGTCAAGGGGAAAGAATTGTTACAACTTGACCACTCATATATGTTATAAAAGCTAGTTTGTAGTTGTGTCAAACACATGAATATTCCAAATACATTGATATTTACATTGTGAGATAAACATGAAACTTGGTAGCTTTCATTCAGATAATAAAATTTCCTAATTTCAAGAAAAATATTTGCTTACACTGATTTTTTTTTAATTTGCCTTGATATAATAGGAAGGGTTAAGATATCTGAATACAATTTTGTATGCCCCTTTGTGTCTCAAGGTTTCCCTTTTTTTTTAGATTTTAAAAAAATTATTAATTTTTTTACATGTTTTTTTTTTATAATATTTTCATATTTTTTCAATTCGCTTAATTTTTGTTTACATGCTTTTATTTTTTCCACACATTTATTTCTTTCTATTTACCTTGTACCTGTTGTATTGAAATTAAATTAAATTGAAATTATTAATTGTTGTACATTCCCTGTGCAAGTCTAGTATCATAGTCATAGATGATTTTTTAAAAAATTTAAAGTGATAATAAATAATAATTCCCCAGTCTAAATTACAAAATGCACAATGTCTAAAACAATCCTTGTACCTGTTGTATTGAAATTAAATTAAATTGAAATTATTAATTGTTGTACATTCCCTGTGCAAGTCTAGTATCATAGTCATAGATGATTTTTTTTTAAATTTAAAGTGATAATAAATAGTAATTCCCCAGTCTAAATTACAAAATGCACAATGTCTAAAACAATATTGCAATACAAATAATTCAATTAAACTGAAAAATACGGTATTAATACAAGAAAATTAAAAAAAAGACATAGACACCCATTTCCCAAATGAAATATACTCTTTCGGATGTACGCTTAGGTGTCGTTTATTGTTGATGTTAAGGAACACCACCGATGTGTTCCGAAAGACAATGAATTTCGATGTTTGGCAAATGGTCGATCCGATCAAGGTGGGTGTAGGGCTAAGTGGAACAATTGCATCCCACAAGACATTGACGCTAGTTGTCTGTATGACAATGATCCTAGATGATTTCCTCAGGCAATGTATGTTACAGAAAGCCATCATATTGTTTTAATTAAATTTTCTCTTTTAAATAGAACCACCTTGACATTTGTTTTGAAATTGAGTCCACTTTAAGTAGCAAAATTCGATGTTTGTGCACAATATAAATAAAAACTGAAGTGATACAATAAATTTCTATTTATCCATAGACATCTTCCGTATATTTTAATTGATTTCAAGCATAAATATTTATTGTAAACCGACGTATTTTAAGCGAAGGGTTGAACGTCATTTTTCATCAAAAATGAAGCGAAAGTCACGTGACTGGGACTTGACTTTGGAGCTCTCCTGTCACGCTGGCTGTCCTACTGTGTAAAACAAAAAAAACGATCATACTTCTGAAAGTCAGCAAATTTTGCCACAATGGAAGATTAAATCTAAAAATAGATAGATTCCAGGTAAATAATGAATATTCAAGAGATGGGATGCGAACGGAACAAATACACATCGAAATTTTAAATCATGTTTCACACACTTGTAAAATTATGTGCACGAAAAAACACAATTCATCTGAAGGTTGAAAATATTGAAAACACAAACAACACACATATAAAACAAAAAAAAAACAACAACAAAAAAACCAATCTTACTTCTAAATGTCAGCAAATTTTGCCACAATGGAGTAGTGTAGATTCAGTGAGAAAAGACCGCTAAATAAGGTCTAAAAATAGATAGATTCCAAGTAAAAAATGAATATTCAAGAGATGAGCTTAGAGTTGGAAAAAAACCACGAAAATAGAACAAATTATAAAATATATTTAGTGAAGGACTACTGATTTTCATAAAATTCGACAGAAATAAATTATTTTCTACATGCTTCCACAAACAAGAATAGTTTGATTCTAATAAATATTGATGACCCATGTCTCATTTTATCCAAACCACGTTACATGAAAAAGAAATTTTATTCAAAATTAACCTAATCCTGTCACAGGTAGCAATTAAACATTTAAACTTGTTAATTACACCTGTTGGCTCAACTCTCTAGTTTTATGACCCTTTTTATTGCACCTGTCTCCATCCGACCTGTTGTCTGACATGTCAAATCCGACATGTCGGACATCTATCACAATATGTCCTTGAGTGTACTGTAACAGTAACAAGCATAAATAATGTCATATACAGTTTGTTTACCTTAAAGGACACATGACACAAAAAATAATTTTCTCAATTTTGTTTGATTTGGTCATATAAACATTGTCTTAATTGAAAATAACCCCCTAGGACGCCCATTTTGTTGATTATTACCTTTTGAAATCGTCGCGATCTCTGACCTATACATTTTAATGAGCTAAGTGGTCACGTGATTACGTGACGTCACATGCGCCAAAGGATGGCTTCCATGATAAACGATCAGTTGAGCGATCGAAGTGAGACAGTAAACAGCCGATAAATATCAATGACAGTGATGACAGCAATATCTCCGATCATGTTGGTGATTTAGACATCCAGTCGTATCAGTTCGAGCCATTATGTAATGATGAAAGTCAACAGGAAAGAGAACATTCAACATCAGAAGACTCCGATATCGACGAAAGTTCCCAAGCTCAGGACAGACTAGTCAACACCGACTGGTGAGGTTTTGTTTATTTGTTAACAATATTAAAAAAAAAACACGATTGAACGAAAAACTGAAATAACATAAGTCAACAGGTTGTACTGACGATGATATCTTAACCCCCCCCCCCCCCCCAATTTACGAAAGTTTTAACGAATAAAGACGACTGTCGTAGTGCCTCATATGTCCCCCTTTTTTAAGGATTCTACTTCGCACATGTTTAAAATGAACCCTGACACATTTCGAACAGGAGAGATTAAAAACGAAAGACGCCCATCTGACTTTTGTTAGTGCTACAGCCATATTGATACTGATAGTGTGAGTCTTGCCATGTAAAGAATACCCCCAGGTAAAGAGAAAATTGAGTAATTTTAACATTATTTTCACTCAAATGAAGCAGCAAACAAATAATCCACAACAGCTCAAGCATTGACCTCTTTTCCAGAAAACCCACAACTTTATATATTTGCTTATACAATTACTGATATTATGCATATCTTGAACAAGTCTGCAAGTTGGTACATTTCTTTCGAGTTGTCAGGTCTACTGGCTGAGTACCCAATCTCAACACTAACCATTGTATTTATGCATGTTACGTACATTTCTACAAAAAGTTTTCAGAAATTTTAAAGAAAGTTCGGATAATATGAAGCAGCCGGCCGCGATACTGGTACTACAATACTGGTAATACCAGTATCTTCCAGTATCTGCAAAACTGGTACAGATACTGGTAAATACTAGTAACCCAGTATCTTCCAGAATTTTCCAGTATCTGCAATACTAGAAGATACTGGTCATTGCCAAAATATGAGTATTGTAGATACCGGAAGATTCTGGGAAATACTGGTAATACCAGTATTGCAGATACTGGAAGATTCTGGAAAATACTGGTAATACCAGTATTGCAGATACTGGAAGATTCTGGAAAATACTGGTTATACCAGTATTGCAGATATTGGAAGATTAGGTAGAATTCCTGTTAACCCGAGTTTTTATGTCTACATTATACTAAAAGAATTGAATATAATTCATACTCATACGTCATTTCTGCTGTACATAACATAAGAGGCAAAAGCCCTGTAATGTCAAAATATTTTGTATGGTCCCTTAGAGTTTGATATATATTGGTAAGGTCATTTGACATGACTGGGCAGAGCCTAATACTAACGTAAATACAATGAGCTGTGATTTACAGTTAGAATTAGGCTCTGCCCACTCCTGTCAAATTACCAGATACTAGAGTTTCCAGTATTGTGTGTTTTACAATACTAGTATTACCAGTATTGCTGGATGAAGAATACTGGAGTTTCCAGTATTGTGTGTTTTACAATACTAGTATTACCAGTATTGTGTGCTTTACAATACTAGTATTACCAGTATTGTTGGATGAAGAATACTGGACCTTCCAGTGTCGTGTGTTTTACAATACTAGTATTACCAGTATTGTTGGATGAAGAATACTGGAGCTTCCGGTATTGTGTATAGATCAACGATTCTGGTATTCCAGTATTGTAAATGCACGATACTGGTACATCCAGTATTGTATATGTACGATACTGGTATTACCAGTATTGTAACATTACAATACTGGTATTTCTAGTATTGTACAGTATTGTAAATATTACAATACTGGTAATACCAGTATCGCGGCCGGCTGCTTCATATTATCCGAAAGTTCTAGTAAAGTGGCTCCCTGTTGATTTCAAACAATGAAATGTTTTAACTGGCACTTTCAAGTTGACAGAAACATCTTGCATGGGTACCTGGTGGGATAGGGTACACAGCCAGTAATTGTATTCATCAGGGGTAAATTTGCATAGTAATTACTGTTGAAGATCCAGAAAACTTTTTCGAGTTACCTGTAATGTTGACTTAAATGTATCCGAGACAACAAGAATCAATTACTTCTCAAATCCATTCTAGATTAGAAGCAGTTTTCAATCATATTTGAAAAATTGTTCTAGTATTTTGGCCACTGATCCACTTTGTTTTTTGTTGGGGGTCATTTAGGGCTTGCTGTATTTTGTGGGGTGTCCCGCTTGTTGAAGATGGTGTGGCCACCTATATGTCTATTTTTGATCAGCCAGTCAATTTGGAGATGGGATATTCTCTCATTGACATTTGCTCCATATCTGTTCCTTTTCTTCCCAACTGTATAGTAAAACCCTTCATAAGCTTTACACCATCTGTTTCTGGAACCACTCTGTCAGTCCCATCAGTCTACTTTATATCCATATGTATTTACTTTATAGATGTACCCCATGTGTATATTTTTTCATGTTATGCTTGCTTTATATGTAAGTAATGTATCTTATTTTTTAGGTGTGAATGTGGCAATTGCTCTTCAATGACAACACCAGAAGAATGTACTTGTTGTGTTGAAGTGCCCGCAGTTCACTCCCAGATGCTATCAGAGGACATGCAGTGTATTACAGACAGTGACATTTTTATTTCCAACTGCCTTAACCGACATGTTCTTCACGTCAGCATGTACAAGTTCTTGGAAAATGTTGGTCCCTTTGACGACAACGAGCCAATAAATGAGTATGTAATCATATTTCAACATTTTATTCAGTATGTGCATTTTTCAGTAAAATGTGCATAACTATAAGCAGGTATATTTACAATGAATAATTTGTATCTTTATACAAATTATATTTATTAACATACAGAACTTACAACACAAGACTTTGTCATGTAAACTCATAAATTTGTTTTTATATAAATTATTATTGGATATACAGAAGAATTATTTACAGGACAAATTAACAATTATATTTTTAATATACAAATAATTGTGAATATAGGAAGATATAAAATGTTTAGAATTGTACTCTGTAAAATCTTCTAATTAATCATTTTATAAACTGTTATAATAAGTGAAACTGAATCTAAAAGTTGGTATTTTTATTTCAGACAATACAGATTTATGGCTTGCAGACGCTTCGTACAGTGGATTTGGCACAGACTTGGACGTCATAACAGGAAAATTTTTACCAACTTGTGTTGTTCAGAAAATAAGAGACTTTTCCATCAGAAGAATATTGTGGGTTTAAATACGCTACTGTTTGAAATATGTACTATTTCTGTGAATTATATACACTGCAGATTATTATATACAATTTACATAAAGAATTAAATTTTAATGTTCACACAGTCTTTTCATTGTCTGCTAAATCTTGATCGATGTCTCTGAATCAGGTCTGCTTTCTCAAATATAGTGAATGATGTCAGAGATGGTGGATTGGTAGTATTGAGCACTTTTACATCATCGTCTTCTTTCCACTACTGCCTGCTTGATCAGGGCCACATACTCTACAATAAAAAAGAAAGTTATAAAATCTGGTAAATGACATATACATGTATCACAATTGCAACTTTATATTAGTAGAGTTGATATTTTTAATTTGTTTCTCAACACTGTGTACCTATATGACTATATTTCCTTGAATTACCGGTATTAATCTTTAGTTAAAAGCATGAAATATTATCAGTATAAATGTATAGCTCATTGACGCAACACATCAAATAAACCGTTAAGCTGCTTTAGCAAATTTTAACTGAAAACAGGATGGATAGGGCATAATGCATGCGAGAAAAAAAGAAAATCGGTGCAAAAGAACAAGGTTTTTATATTTATTGCTGTTCTTCATCTTGGTGAAACTGGAAGTTTGACAAAATTAAACTTGTCAAAAGGTATGACTTTTACATTACAGTGTGAAGTATACATGAACAGTAAAACATCACAGAGACTGCAGAATTTTTTTCAAGAAATGCATATTGTTTAGTTACTAATAAAAGAATATGCAGGATTGAAAAAGTGGATGGAGAAATGAGTGGTTCTCAAGCTACTGATGTTTGACAATACTAACCAAATGATGGTGGTGGTGTCCTAGGTTTTGCAATAGCGTGTGTTCCCTTCTTTGGGTAGCAGGTGTTGAAGCATTGCTGTCCATCTTTAGTTGTTGCTTGGTCTCTGTTGCAGTTCTCGTTGTAATGAAGTGCAGCTATTCCTAACCTGCAAAAATCAAATCAGTTTGAAAAAAAATATACAAATATTTACATTTGATTTGTTACAAAATAAAACCACCACATTTTACTTTTTGGATACAAACACTTTTTCTTATGAATAAACAATATTATAAGCTACATGTTCAAAAGGTTACATCAGTATACATTGCACTTTTCTGTTTGGTAAACAATTTCACACTTGTATTTTTTTTCTTCGAGTTTGCTTGTTCATTTTTCCTCTTCATCATGTTTATATGAATGTTTTTTTTTATATTGTACTGTAACATATACAGTGGTGTATTTTCAGTTGTCAAATCTGAGTTAAAAATAGTATTGTTATTTGTTTACATTTGGTAAAGGTCAGAATCTGGACCGTACGTAAATTTGTACGTGTGTGGAGAACGTATATACTAGTAATTTATGAAACTGGAAAGAAATTATAACACTTGTATACTATGCATGAAATTTAAACGAGATTACAACATGCAAAACTTGATGTATACGCCCCGTGATCGTCTGTTCGTGGTAAACTGGGGAAAAGGGGGGAGCATGATGACCTATAGGTACTTCTAAACCACGACTTGCACTCTAATATCATTAATTATTATCGATATTCTCGACTAGCCTTTGCACATGTGTAATGTTAAAAATCACATACCTCGGCCTTTTGACGCTTCTGTAGTGCTCCCCTGCGAATGTGTAGGTGTTGAACAACTGGACTTTCGCCATTTTTTTTCTCCGGGTCAGGTGATGCTAGGGGCACATTTGGGGCTGCATCTGGCTTCAGTCGTCGCTTGAAGGTTCCATCATTCTCAAAGGATCCATTTAAAAGCAGTCACGGGTGAAGTGGGTGGAGCACAATCTGGGACCTGATGTTGGATCGAAATTCCATCGTCCACAGTAATGGATCCAGGCTTTTCTCAGCTGGCCGTCCTTTGGGAACGAGAAAAAACTCAGTCCATTGCCTTTGGTTCCTCTGTTGTTGCACCCAAACGCTGCACAGGACACCATTTGGAACTTCTAGCTATTTCACCCACGTGGATGTTTGTTTTGGTTTCGTATCGATATCAATCGGCTGATTTAGAAATAGATGACTGGCGCATGTGACGTCACGAGTGGTTCAGCCTCGTTATCGCACTCAATATCTGCATAATTTCTAGGTCGGCAAAAAGGGCGATAAAAGGGATGTTTATCCCTTTTTACGTATCGTTAATCACATGAAAGTGAAAAAGTAATTATTTTTACAGCATTTTGGAAGTATTTCACACAGATTTGTGGAAAATAAAAAATCGTGTCATGTGTCCTTTAATGGGAGTGCTCCATTACTTTTTTTACTTCAGCTAGATTTCTGATTGTGGAACTCTTATTAGAATGTAGAAAATGTAAAACTAATAAATAGAAAGGCTTTTTTCAATTTTTTTTTCTAGTTTGAGAATATTGATATAGATGACAAAGGGAAGCTGTATTTGTGGGATGGAGATGATGTTACTTTAACTCCAACACTTACTTTAAACACTGTGCCCACACAAAACATCTTCATCTCCAGATCAAAGTCTGTCAGATTGATGTTGATGTCTGGATCTGATAGTTTTACATTTTCAAAAGGAATATATATTAAATATTGGCAGGGTAAGTAAACCATGTAGTAATTCATAGTTGATCACACCCTGATTGATCACACCATGATTGATCACACCAAATGTACTTAGTATTGGTTTAAATACTAAAACAATGTGTTAAAAACAACAAGATAACAACAACATTAATTGTACTAAACCAGATAAACAAACATGGTTTAATAGACAAAATTACACCAAAATTCTAACATGACATTTATAGTATTTAAGAAAATTTAGAATGACCATAACTTGACTATCAGTAACAGTGTCATTACCTACATTGTCAGCAGCTAGGGGAGGACTAGGAACCACTTTCTACATCCGTCTGAAACACTTTTGATGGTATCTAGTATGTGTCATCTGTAATTGCAACAGTTTTCTGTCAACATTATTCAAACTTAGCACAGTGGTGACGTGGTCGGGACTGTATGGTAGTTGTATTTACAATGTCCTATGCAGTCAGTCCCTATCACCAGTAACGTTGTGAGTTTGATTCCCACTCAGATGAGATGTACTCAATACAACATTATGTGATAAAGTTTGTCAGTGCTTTGTGGCAGGTCAGTACTTTTCTCCACATACTCCGATTTCGTCCATCAATAATACTGACCGCCAAGATATAAAATATTGTTGAAAGTAGCATTAAACACCCTGTACCCTTATTTTTTTCAGATAAATTTATGCGTGGAACTTTGTCATATTTTTCACAGCATGCCGTAGAGGGTATATAGTTTGTGTAATCTGTAACTGCAATAGTTTTCATTCAACATTGTTTATACTTTGCTCATTGATTTTACATTAAAAATGTGAACCTCATTTCTGGGGCATATATGAATAATTGTTTTAAAAATTAACATGTATGGAACTTTGTCATGTTTTGTGCTCGTTATCTGCCACAATTTTCTTTCAACATTATTGAAAGTTTTCAGAGTGATTACTCACACATTTAAGTAGTGCCCCTTCCATTTTGGACAAATTTGTTTGATCAATTTTATGACCCCTGTTCGATCACAACATACATGGCACCCTGGGAAGGCACTTTTAATCTGAAAACATTTCTACCAAGCAATAATATTTCAGAAAAAATAAAAATGCTGCTGTGGGTGGTTACTACCTTGTGTACCATGTATGTTTAAATGGAACAGCTCATGTAATATTAAACATGTTTTGTCCTTTTACTTTTGACAGGTTGTAATGTTAACATCATGGCAAATAAAGGATATATCTACTCTCCTGGCTATACATCAGGCAGCTATCCAGATAATGTTAACTGTACTTGGATTATACAAAGAGAAACCACAGAAACAAGAGCTATGTCTCTCAAATTTATTACCTTCCAAGTTCAACCAGAATCAGATTACTTGAAGGTTAATAACTAAACATTTTAATCATATTCTACTGTGTATTCTTTTAATGTCAAAGTTGTAAGGATCAAATTCAAGGTTCCATTATATCAAAATCAGAGTCAATATGTAGAAAAAGAGGGGGGGGGGGGGGGGGGGGGGGCTTCTGTTCCATATCTAACAATTGAAGTTTTTTTTACCCAAGTAAAATACAGAGATTGTTCACGAAATTAAAGGAATATATATGATCTTCATGATCTTGAATGAGACTACAGTAAGTTATATATTATATTTATTTTATTAACTTTTTGTTTTTGTGTCTAAATGTTATGTCATTTACCAGAATCATACTTACAGACTCTTTCTGTCTGGTTTTCTCATCTGGAACTCCAGTTTTATCATAAACAAACAACATTCCATCAATGACAAAATTTGTAAAAATTTGAAGCCTGCTTTAGGGTATTATAGTTTATATTACACAGTTAACATTAGACTTTAACCAATGAAAGGGAGATAATCATTAAACATTACAAATCTAAAGCTATATTCATCAATAGATATTTCTCCATTTAATTTTTTTTTTTTTCTTTTTTAAGATTTTAAAATTGAAGATCTTAAGTTCAGTATCAAGAGCGAAAATCTTTGTGATGACCCAGTTATGTAGAGAATATAAGGCTTTTTATTTGTATGGTACTGTATTTTTCAGTTCCATATATTAACATCTATGGAGAGTATTCTTTATAGCATTATAGTCAAGATATTCTATCTATTCCAAAATGTTCATATCAACATTTTTTTTTAACCAAAAGAGTGGAGCTTGGTGAAATGTATGGAAGGAGGATGTACTGACATTTTCTTTGTCTCCAAAACATTTTTCTGGCAGGTGGGGGCTTTTAATAATTTGTGTACAGAATGGATGGCGAGGTACTAAATATTCTAAAATGTATCTGTCAACTCCCTTGTTTCTTAATTCTTGAAAAGCATAACATTACTATTATTGTTATTTAAAAAAAAAAGGTTTGTTACCTAAAAGTATTGTTAAATTTTATTCTCAGTGAGTGTTTAAGGTTATATAAAGAACCTTTCACAAATACCCTCCTTTGATTAAGATTCTAACTTGTGATTTGTTAATATGTTTAATGAAGGGTTTCGATCATGTCTTAAAAAATATCTAAATACAAAGAAAAAAATGTAGTTTTTTTTTTTTTTTTTTTTTGACAGATATATAATGATACAGGTGATGACTCTCCGCTACACAGTGGTAATGGATACAATGGTTCAGACCCTTTAACAGATATGACAATAAGCTCTGAAACAGGATACATTAGAGTTATGTTCACCACTAATTATGTTCTGACAAGCATGGGCTTTTCTGCACAATTTTCATTAGGTATTTATTGATAGACTATGTATTACAAGGTACACATTTAATAAATTATATACAAAGCCTCATCATATCCCTGTGAAGCTAACCATATTTTCTGTTTACTCTAAGATTATTATCATTACACCACATGTTTACAGCATTTCTACCAATGATATTTACAGTGACTCAGATTCTAGAAGTGCCTGTGACTAAACATTTATTTCCTGCCATTTCCTGATTTCCTTGTTGATCTATAGGCCCAATTGTTGGGCCACTGTTTGCCAACAAGATTTATTGTTTGAAGTAAACAGAATATTGTGTTATACATTTTTCTCTTCCAATTGTAAATGTACGTTGTTTTTATTATTCTATGACAACAAAACCGTTGAGGTCATATTATTGTATGGGTGTGTTGATGTTTTCAGTCTGTAGACAGTGTTTTTTCACAATAATATATCCTTCTGAAATTTTAACACAATCATTGGTCTTTGTCACAGAATAAAAGTTCAGAGTGATTTTTGGGGTTCTATCCTTACCTGCTTCCAAATGTAAGGCCCATTGTTGCCAAAATAGTTTTCTTGCTGTTGTTGTATCAAGCCATTAGGTGAGAGCAATTCATTGTTTGATGCAATGGTAAAACGTAGTATGAGTTTTTAGCTCAACTTGCCCTATTGTCATATTAGTTATAATCATTACTTTACATCTGTTGTCGTCTGTCTGTTGTACTTAAAATCTAATTATCTCTGTTTACTTTCTTCAAAAAATTAAATCATAATATGTATGGTACAACTATTGGTAAGCAATTGGCCTCAGCTGATCTCTATAATCCTATGTCCACTTAATTACAAAAAATTCTTTGACAAATAGTCTTTGCCAATAAACTTAATCCACTGTATTTGTACAGAGCATATATAGCAAATAATGGTTCGAAAGTCGAAGGAAAACTGGTATTATCTCAAAACTGATATTCTAAACTGGTATGTACAGGGTTAAAAAAAACAGCAAAAGGGAAAAGGGGTGCAGGACAAAACAAAGGTTATTTGAATATATTCATTCCAAGGGCAAATAATCCCAATTATCTTTTTCTCTGGATCCACCATTTTTATGAAATAAACTTCAGACATTATGCTTGACTTAATTAAATTTTTTCAGATTGTCCACAATTGACCGTTTCATCTCAGACACAGGTCACATATACTGAGGAAAGAGTATTTGGGTCAATAACAACTCTGATCTGTGATAATGGATATTCTTTTGTCCAAGAAGAGTTCCACCAACAATCATCTGTGTCTATGGAGTGTCAATATGGAGGAGACTGGGACAAATCAAGGGTTCCTAACTGCATGAGTAAGATTTTTGTTCAAATTTCCATTTATTGTGATTGATGTTTTATAAGAGCTAAATATTTGTATATGTACCGTCGTTGCATAATGCACATCCCCTCTTGGCCTTGAAAATCTGCTGAAAAATGTGATTTCCACGGTCTGAAAAAAGAGTGAAACATATTATAATTGTTTATAATGCGTATTCCTCCTGCAAAATAAAGAATCTATGTAAAAATCTAGCACGTTATACATCGGTCTTTACAGTATTTTTTTAATGTTGTTTGCATACCAAGTTATATATGCAAGTAGGCCTCTAGTTTTAATGAGAATAAAATGATAAATATCTTTTTTAATTAATTAAATTATGTGTCAACTAATTATAACTTTTTTCATCCTGTGTAAAATCTTGTTGACATGTCACTACTTTTTTATATTTCAGTTAGTTATTGCCCGATCCCACCCTCTGTTGCTAATGGTTACATCATCCAATCATCTGGTGTAAAGTATGGTGGAAATGTAACTTACAAATGTAACGATGGATTTGTTATGAATAGAACTGACAATATACAATGTAAATCTGATGGAACGTGGGAACTTCCTCCAGATTGTAGTGGTAAATATCTATATAGCTTTGTATTTCTTGTACCAAAATAATTTCTTGTTTTTATTACATAAATTTATTTAAAATGTACAACAACAACACAAAAGTAAAATTAAAAGCGTAATTAAAATACACAATAAATATTTTGCATAACAGTTTTGCTTTATAGGTATCTTGGGGGCCGACATGGTCGTGATTTTATGTTATTTGGATATACAACTACCTATGCAATCAGTGCCTATCACCACTAACATTGTGAGTTCATATCCTACTCATTGTGAGGTGTACTCGATATAACATTATGTGATAAAGTTTGTCAGTGACTTGCAGAAGGTTGGTGGTTTTCTCTGAGTACTCCGGTTTCCTCCACCAATAAAACTGACTGCCACAATATAACTGAAATATTGTTGAAAGTGGCATTAAGCACTATAACCCCCTCATATGTATCCTCCAAATTGCATCGTTAATAATTGCCATACATTATATATATGGAGTATTACTAAAAACTTGCCACATGGAAAAATGTTAATGAGTAAAAAGCAAAAGTGATATATACGGGAAAACAACCCTAATGACACGTACAGTACACTCCAAGTGTATCAACGATCATACTCTCAGGTCCGACATATTCCTCCCAAAATGTCCGACAAATTTGAGAGTCAACACTCTCTAAGTCTGACTATTTGGTCGGACATTTTGGTCTTGGTCTGACATTTTGGTTGGACGTGAGAGTGGATATTAAAAGATTTTTTTTTACATTTCTCGAGGTGAATATGTCAAACATTTTGTGATCGATGCATATTTGTAAGCGTACTTTCTTTCCGATGTGTAGAATGTGCGGGTACGTAAATACCCTAGTGTATTTTTACCTTGCACCATATTCGCGCCAGGAAAGGTAGCTCCAAGGTCAATATTTGTCATGCTCGGGCACAACAGTCGTTCGATGCATAGGAGCACCTCATAATCAAAGAATTGTACAATAATTTCGAGTTACACCGTTTGTGTTTCTTTAATCTGTTTAATTTTAATAGATCTTTCTAGTACATTTAAATTTTACGATTACAATCGGAATGCTAGAAATATCGTAACTTTTCCGAAATCTAAACTTTAAAATTATATACGCCGAGTCCAGCCTGGCTTGGATTTCTCGAAAAAAGTTTTCTTAACAAACCAAATTAAATTTGAGTAAAAACTCGACTTAAGTTTGCGTTTTGACTGTTTGTTTGGAGAAATCACTGATGATTTAAAAAAAAATAATCTGTTGTCACTTAAAACAGTCAGTGAGGCCGGTACGGCTGTGTACATGAATGAATAAGAAATAATTCTTTCGGAGTGTGATATCTATATAAAGGTGAAATAACGGATGCAAAAATCACCGGCTGAAGTTACACAATATTCCGTTTACAAATATTTCAAGTCCCTATACTTGTTCATCTGTGACGGCAATATGTGTATTGGACTAGGTATTACAGCCAGCTTGATATGAATTAATTAGCTCAGGTTACAGGTGTCAATAATGGAAGGAACATCTTGTTGACACAAATTTCCAGGTGCCAGTGGGAGAACAATTATAATTAATTCTATTTAATGTTGTTGTTTTTTATTACAGGTACATTTGCAATCATTGAAGTAAATTTAATTTGAGAGTCAACACTCTCTAAGTCCGACTATTTGGTCGGATGTGAGAGTGGATATTTAAAGATTTTTTTTACATTTCTCGAGGTGAACATGTCAAACATTTTGTGATCGATGCATATTTGTAAGCGTAGTTTCTTTCCGGTATGTAGAATGTCCGGTTACGTAAATACCCTAGTGTATTTCTACCTTGCACCATATTCGCGCCAGGAAAGGTAGCTCAAAGGTCAATATATAACTGAAATATTGTTGAAAAGTGACGTTTAAACACCCATAGCCTCATATAAATTATTGCAATAAAATATCGATTAAGTAATGAAATTGATATAAATTATTTTCCAGTATATTTAGTATAAAAAGCTTGTTCTACACGTTCACTGTGAGATGTATTGCAACCACCATTTTAAACTACAATCACGTGCACATGCTCGTGTTTGATGGAAAGCTATAGCTATATTTAGATATTTTGTGATAATAATTTTATATTGTAAATCGATCCACCCTGTGATTTTTTTCAACAAGATACATATTTTTATAGTATATATTTTATTATAAAATACAATATTGAACTGACTTTCGATAACACTTCAATCATTGAATATTGATTTTTTCGAATGTTGAATATTTTATCCCCAGAATTGCACCCCCTGTTAGTATACTTTTATTGCTTTATTTAAAAAAAAAATAACACCAAGAACATCGATGATACAAGTCTTCTTATTCAGAAATAAACCTACAGCAAAATAAAGGTATACATTTTTTGTACTGTGAACAAAATCGTCATTTTTATCTAGATTTATCGTCCGAAAAATACGGTACTCCTCTACTATACTAATTTGGATTAGGTGATGGGAATTAGGTGCCATCATCAAAATAAAGATTAAAAAATGTATTTCATGATAATGATGGCTGATTAAAATTGTTTGTCATGCATTAGCAGTCAGTTGTAATATACAGGATATAACCAATATACAGGAAGAGCCCCTACTGTGAAGCCATTCAATGAAAATAACAACCTGACCATATTGTTAAATAAGAATAAGAATTAGATAAGAAATTAAAATTTATAGAAGGCAAGGATTTATATAATTAGCACATTAAGTCACATTTCATTTATTTAGCTTGGGTCAGTTATCAATTAAAAAGACAAAAATGGTTTTAAAAAAAATCTGTCTAATAAGTATTTACCTAAATAACGATATCATGACGTATAATAATTTCTCACCGTAAATGTATTTATTTTATTAAGATATTTATACACATATGTAAGAAAAAAGATATAAATTTATTTTTTAATTACAAATAAATTGGAAGACGGTTTGAAAATTGAAAACGCAGAATAGTTATCTATGTTTATAAGTCTTAGTAAAAAGAGTCTTGAGCAACGTTTTTTTTCACACCTGTGATAGGTGTATTTGTATATCATGAATGCACGGTGCGACAACATGCTGAGATGGGTGATGTTTTGACAGGTAAACTGTAAAAAAAAAAACGTAGAATACACTAATAAAATATTATTTCACCTATATCAGAACTCCGCAGACTGCCAATTTTCAAGAAAAAAAACCTGGGAATTACGGATTTATGACCCATTCGCCATGAACAAAATAAAACTTAAATTTTACTAAATAATTTTAATCCAAATTTGCCTTTAAAGAAATAAATGTATAAATTATAATTATTTACCCGGGTTCATTCGCCCTACATTTGGCAAACACGTAAAAGAGCAAACGCACCCAATATCGTAAACCGGCAACTGTCTGCAGAAAGTGAAAGGGCCTTGGCATCGATTGTCGCGAGTACATAGAGACATATTAATATTCACTTCTAGTGCACTTAAGACATGGGTACTGCATGTTAATACATTTTATTCATGGATATTATTGTATATATCGCCCGTGACAGCCGTTAACATATCTATACTTTCCGTACCACTGTATATCACTCATTTACTTCAGCTTTACTAAGATACGCATGTTTCTTTATGCACAAATTTATTGGTTAGCAGAATTTGGGGACGTTTCCTGTTTACAGTTTAACTATCTGAGAGTGGAGACTCTCACTCCGACCTGGGAGGATTTGGTCGGACATTTGTCGCACAATTTGGTTGGACATTTGTCGGACAATTTGGTCAGACATTTGTCGGACAATTTTAAGAGTGAACTCCGACAAAACTCTGTGTCCGACCTGAGTGTTTGATCGTTGATACACTTGGAGGGATCTGTACACCATGCAAAATGCAGGTACTTTTATCCAGTTCACTGTATCTATGGGCACACTCAGTGAAAACCACTTTTTTAGCTCACCTGAGATTTTCTGATTGAATTGTGTCCTGCATCTGTCTGTCCATCGGTATGTCGTAAACTTTTCACATTTTCAACTTCCTCTTCAGAATGACTGCATGCCCGGTCACCAAACTAAAGAAGTTGTTTTTCAGTGGTTTGAAAACTCCAACATGGCCTGTCAGACCTCTGATTGCCTTAGACATTTTGTTTTTAAGCTACTTGAACTCATTTGAAGTCACCAGACTTGCCATAAACCTTCCTTTAGGGGTTCTGAAGAAGTATTGTTATTTGTTGGAGTGATGCAAAATCTAAAATAGCCATCATGGCTTCTGATTGGCCAAACCATATTTTACTTCTTTTCCAGAAAAACTGCAAGCTAAGTCACCAGACATTCTAGAAATGTTTCTTTTGGGGATCTAATGCCTTTCTCATATGAAGAAAATCTTATTTCAGCTGTATCATCATATAGGATGAAATATAAATTCATTTACTTCCATATCATTATCTGATGGGGATTTTCCTAAGAATTCAACTTAAGCAAAGAAAGATAACTCTAATTTTCCTAAGACTTAGATCAGGATAAAGTTGTAAATGAACATGAGAGATTATCCAACTCTATGTTTAGAAACAAATTAAAAGTTAAGGAACAACTCTTTTATTGCTATTCTACATTTCACAGTCACTTTAGAGTTTTCTAGACTATGTTTAAATATTTAGAATATCCTTAAGTACAATGACTATTAGAAGACTTGCAATCAGACTATAAGTTTCAAAATAAATAAATATATTGAACACAGAAATAAGTTGAATTCCAGATTCCGGAAATATGAAAAATGCCTTATGGGCTGGGCTAGTTAAAAAAATGGCTCCAACATGTGAAAAAAATGTCCAAATTAAACTCACTCCTAAAAACTTTCTGCTGATAATTTTTAATATTGTATACATTGAAGTAAATGAAACAAGAAAGAAACTATGAACAGATAAGCAATAAATTTTTAAGAACCTTTTATTGGCATAAAAAACATGTAAAACACATACTTATTCTATATCAGTTAAACAATTTTTAGTCTCAATTATTTTGTATAATGGTTTCTCAAACAATGCAACTGATATAAATGACTTTTTGTGCAAAATATTGGGTTATTGGTAGTTTTTTATGAAAAATTCTCAATATTTTTGTCAAATCTACCTGATAAAGTTTTTATTATCAAAATAATAACGAATATTTTTACTTAAGACAGCAAAATTTTCAAACTTTAAAGATAAGTAGCCATTTGTAAAAAAAAAAATCACATTGATTCTTTGAACGATCGCAAAATAATTGGTTGTAGAAAAAACATTTTGTCTATTTTTGTTGCACTCCTGACATTTTATAATAAAGAAAAAAAAGAAGAAAATATCACATTTTAAAATGCCAACATTGAACAGTGATGTTACTGTTAACTCATACAATAATTTTTACCTGTTTCAATGAAATATTTGTACAGAAATGACAGTATTTGGAAATTTGTAACAATTTTTTGCCATACCACTTCTTTAATACCCAGTTTTAGCAGCAATATTTTTAATTACATTTGAAAATTTGTATTATACCACTCTAATATATTAGATAAATCATAAAGAAATAATTAGAATATTTTTATAGGCTAGAAAAGGCAATTTATTATAAATTATCATTATTTTATCAATGGTACTATTTTATCAGGATATGTTGCACTCCTGACATTATATTGCCATCAAGAAAAAGAAGAGTTATTAACTAAAAAACAATTCACAGGGGAAAAAATCAGTTGGTGTTCTTTCAAGCATTAGTTTTACCAAGTTTAAATGATAATTGTTTCTTAAAGTAACATTTTTCTAGTTATTTGTAGCTTGTTTACAGCCATACTTCTCGAAAATTTCAACTTATTTTTGAAATATACTATACAAAAACATTTAAAACATATATTAATCTAAATTAATATTGAAAATAGATGTTTAATGTACAATTACAAGTATTTTTTGGATACTTAGAAAATTGATTATATCAAATTTCAATGATTTTTAAATATCTATGTCAGGCAGGGGCGGATCCAGAGACTCTGTTGACGGGAGGGGGGGGGCTCAGTAATGGAGCAATATTTTCAATGATTGATGGAACCAACTGTAGTCCCAAAGCGGTTCTGGCGTGTAGGTCGGTAAACCTTGTTTTCATTTCATTTAGCGTACAGTAGAGAAAAGTAGGTACAGTTATTGACTTCCTAAAGTAGTCTTCCGGTCTCTGCTTCAACATGATCTCTCATTATTTGTCTCCCGCATATTCTAGGTTTTTTAACCTCTATGTCTAGTGGTTCACATATTTTAGCATTCCTCTCAAAACACTGGTGGTTGAATAGTTCAACATTTGCTCTGCAGTCTACTGAGCTCTGAATTAAATTTACGCTTTTTAAGGCTCTGCCTATGTCAAGTGATCTCTTTTGTAGTGATCTTGTAGAGGACCTTTGTAAGCTGAAGCCCCCAAAGCCCCCCCTTGAATCCGCCACTGTCAGGAGTGCAACATTTACAAGGTCAACCATAAATTATCTATAAGAAAATAGATAAATGCATTTATCATTAACTTTATCAAGTCAATTAATCTCCAATAGCTAATGAACCTAGAAAACATGTTCCCTTGTCAGAGAATGTCTCTAGTATTAATACCTAATAGATATTAAAGCATGAGACCATTTAAAATGAACAAAAATGCTTTATTACATAAAATTAAAAGCACATAAAATGCTATTGACACTTTTAATTTTTTCAGTCATTATTCTAAACTTGACAGAATCTCATTTTATTTAAATCATCCATATAAAAAGCTATAATTTAGACTGTGTAGAAGATCACTTAAAACTAGTTGCACTCCTGACATGAATCAAATGCTTCTGTGAGAGATATTTTATGTATCTCAAACAGGTAAATGGGTCTTTTCTGTTCTCTTGGTCAGTCTCTGTTGAAATAGAAAGACACATGTGATATTAGTTACATTTAAAAGAAAATATGTCTAAGAAAATATCAAATGTTGCACTCCTGACATTTGAGGGTGCTGCCTTTAATGTGACATTCTTGGCCTTACTACTGATTTTAGTGTATCCTATAACTATGGTTTTGAAGCAGCAATGATGTATTAAGATTTATTTATACCCCATATCTTTGAAAACTAAAAGACAACATTTCTACAATGTAATTTAGGAAAACTTGCATAAATGTTTGTTGCACTCCTGACTAGGTACATCTTTTTTACAAAGCCATATTTTTATGCAATAATAAATGTGAAGCATGATCTATTGCTATCTTAAAGTATGTCAACATATCAAAGTTTGTGATGAAATAGATTTTGATAACATATTGTTTGATTTAGCACTGTGGTAGGTTGTTGAAAATTAATGATTTTTTAAAGTGTCACAAAAAAGGGTTGAACTCCTGACAATTTTGACATGTTTTTTGGACATATTTTTTTTGTTATTCCAGATATCTTAAAGATTTTTGCAGTAACAATTATCAAATCATTACAGATCTTTTGAACTATTTAGATCCAATAAAATCATAAAAATGAGTAAATTAGACAGCTATTGCAGTAGGAGCCATTTTTAGCTCACCTGGCCTTTAGACCATGTGAGCTATTGTCATCACTTTTCGTCCGTCGTCTGTCGTCCGTCGTCCGTCCGTCAACATTTCTCATTTTAATCTTCTCCTCAGAAACCACTGGGCCAATTGCAACCAAACTTTGGTGGAATGGTCCTTGGATGGCCCCCTTCCAAAATTGTGTCCGGTGATCCCGACTTCCAACCAAGATGGCCGCCAAGCTCAAAATAGAAAAAAGGGGGGATGAAATTTTAATTGTCCATTGCTGCTTTAGTGTAAGTCAAAATGAGCTGAAATTTTAACTGCAGCTACATGGCAAGGAGTAGTTTAGCATATATTCCGGGTTTTTCTGTGAAATTTTTCTTTCAGCCGATATATACCGATTATGCAAATTAGGCATATTTTGATAAAAGATCACATTTAAATCTTCTCCTCTGAAACCGCTGAACCAAATTAAACCAAACATGGCAGGGATGGTCCCTGGGTGGGTCTCTTTCAAAATTGTGTCCGACAGCCCCGCCCTCCATTCAAGATGGCTGCTGTTACTAAAAATCAAAATTTCTTCAATTGTCCATTGCTGCTTTAGTATAAGTCAAAATGAGCTCAAATTTTAACTGCAGCTACATGGCAAGGAGTAGTTTAGCATATGTTCAGGGTTTTTGTTTGAAATTTTTCTTTCAGCCGAATTATAGCGATTATGCAAATTAGGCATATTTTGATGAAAGATCACATTTAAATCTTCTCCTCTGAAACCGCTGAACCAAATTAAACCAAACCTGGCAGGGATGGTCCCTTTCAAATTTGTGTCTGTCAGCGCCGTCCAGCATCCAAGATGGCCGCCATTACTAAAAATAGAAATTTCTTCAAATGGCCAAAACTGCTCTATTTTAAGACAGAATGTGCCCAAATTTGAATTGTATAAGCATAATGATGAGCTTTTTAGCATATATTACAGGATTTTTTATGAACTTTGAACTTTTGCCGATTTTGACCGATTATGCAAATTAGAAAAAAGGGGGGATGAAATCTAAAAAAAATCTTCTCCTCTGAAACTACTGAGCCAATCTCAACCAAACTTTGCTGAAATGATTCTTGGATGGTCTCCTTCCAAAATTGTGTCCGGTGATCCCGACTTCCAACCAAGATGGCCGCCAAGCTCAAAATAGAAAAAAGGGGGAATGAAATTTTAATTGTCCATTGCTGCTTTAGTGTAAGTCAAAATGAGCTCAAATTTTAACTGCAGCTACATGGCAAGGAATAGTTTAACATTTATTCCGGGTTTTTCTGTGAAATTTTTCATTCACCCGATATATACCGATTATGCAAATTAGGCATATTTTGATAAAAGATCACATTTAAATCTTCTCCTCTGAAACCGCTGAACCAAATGAAACCAAACTTGGCAGGGATGGTCCCTGGGTGGGTCCCTTTCAAAATTGTGTCCGACAGCCCCGCCCTCCATTCAAGATGGCTGCCATTACTAAAAATAGAAATTTCTTCAAATGGCCAAAACTGCTCTATTTTAAGCCAGAATGTGCCCAAATTTGAACTGTATAAGCATAATGATGAGCTTTTTAACATGTATTACAGGATTTTTTATGAACTTTGAACTGTTGCCAATTTTTACCGATTATGCAAATTAGAAAAACGGGGGGATGAAATTAAAAAAAAATATTCTCCTCTGAAACTACTGAACCAATCTCAACCAAACTTTGCTGAAATGATTCTTGGATGGCCCCCTTCCAAAATTGTGTCCGGTGATCCCGACTTCCAACCAAGATGGCCGTCAAGTTCAAAATAGAAAAAAGGGGGAATGAAATTTTAATTGTCCATTGCTGCTTTAGTGTAAGTCAAAATGAGCTCAAATTTTAACTGCAGCTACATGGCAAGGAATAGTTTTAACATTTATTCCGGGTTTTTCTGTGAAATTTTTCTTTCAGCCGATATATACCGATTATGCAAATTAGGCATATTTTGATAAAAGATCACATTTAAATCTTCTCCTCTGAAACCGCTGAACCAAATTAAACCAAACATGGCAGGGATGGTCCCTGGGTGGGTCTCTTTCAAAATTGTGTCCGACAGCCCCGCCCTCCATTCAAGATGGCTGCTGTTACTAAAAATCAAAATTTCTTCAATTGTCCATTGCTGCTTTAGTATAAGTCAAAATGAGCTCAAATTTTAACTGCAGCTACATGGCAAGAAGTAGTTTAGCATATGTTCGGGGTTTTTGTTTGAAATTTTTCTTTCAGCCGATTTATACCGATTATGCAAATTAGGCATATTTTGATAAAAGATCACATTTAAATCTTCTCCTCTGAAACCGCTGAACCAAATGAAACCAAACTTGGCAGGGATGGTCCCTGGGTGGGTCCCTTTCAAAATTGTGTCCGACAGCCCCGCCCTCCATTCAAGATGGCTGCCATTACTAAAAATAGAAATTTCTTCAAATGGCCAAAACTGCTCTATTTTAAGCCAGAATGTGCCCAAATTTGAACTGTATAAGCATAATGATGAGCTTTTTAACATGTATTACAGGATTTTTTATGAACTTTGAACTGTTGCCAATTTTTACCGATTATGCAAATTAGAAAAACGGGGGGATGAAATTAAAAAAAAATATTCTCCTCTGAAACTACTGAACCAATCTCAACCAAACTTTGCTGAAATGATTCTTGGATGGCCCCCTTCCAAAATTGTGTCCGGTGATCCCGACTTCCAACCAAGATGGCCGTCAAGTTCAAAATAGAAAAAAGGGGGAATGAAATTTTAATTGTCCATTGCTGCTTTAGTGTAAGTCAAAATGAGCTCAAATTTTAACTGCAGCTACATGGCAAGGAATAGTTTTAACATTTATTCCGGGTTTTTCTGTGAAATTTTTCTTTCAGCCGATATATACCGATTATGCAAATTAGGCATATTTTGATAAAAGATCACATTTAAATCTTCTCCTCTGAAACCGCTGAACCAAATTAAACCAAACATGGCAGGGATGGTCCCTGGGTGGGTCTCTTTCAAAATTGTGTCCGACAGCCCCGCCCTCCATTCAAGATGGCTGCTGTTACTAAAAATCAAAATTTCTTCAATTGTCCATTGCTGCTTTAGTATAAGTCAAAATGAGCTCAAATTTTAACTGCAGCTACATGGCAAGAAGTAGTTTAGCATATGTTCGGGGTTTTTGTTTGAAATTTTTCTTTCAGCCGATTTATACCGATTATGCAAATTAGGCATATTTTGATAAAAGATCACATTTAAATCTTCTCCTCTGAAACCGCTGAACCAAATGAAACCAAACCTGGCAGGGATGGTCCCTGGGTGGGTCCCTCTCAAAATTGTGTCTGTCAGTACCGTCCTGTATCCAAGATGGCCACCGTTACTAAAAATAGAAATTTCTTCAAATGGCCAAAACTGCTCTATTTTAAGCCAGAATGTGCCCGAATTTGAAATGTATAAGCATAATGATGTGGTTTTTAACATATATTACAGGATTTTTTATGAACTTTTGCCGATTTTGACCGATTATGCAAATTAGAAAAACGGGGGGATGAAATTTAAAAAAAAATCTTCTCCTCTGAAACTACTGGGCCAATCTCAACCAAACTTTGCTGAAATGATTCTTGGGTGGTCCTTCTTCCAAAATTGTGTCCGGCATTTCAGAACTCCGACCAAGATGGCCACCACAGCCAAACTTAATTTAACATAGGACCCTATGGGAAATTCCCGTAAAAATCTTCTTGTCTGAAACCATTTGCTCAATAAGAACAAAATTTTGATGAAATAGTCATTGGATGGTTCTCTTCCAAAAATGTGTCCGGCGGTTCGGCCCTTCGACCAAGATGGCCCCCACAGCCGAACTTAGCTTAACATAGGACCCTATGGGAAATTCACATAAAAATCTTCTCCTCAGAAACCACTGGGCCAATTGCAACCAAACTTTGGTGGAATAGTCCTTGGATGGCCCCTTCCAAAATTGTGTGTCCGATGATCCCGACTTCCAACCAAGATGGCCACCAAGCTAAAAATAGAAAAAAGGGGGGATGAAATTAAAAAAAAATCTTCTCCTCTGAAACTACAGAGCCAATCTCAACCAAACTTTGCCGAAATGATCCTTGGGTGGTCCCCTTCCAAATTGATGTCTGGCATTTCAGACCTCTGACCAAGATGGCCACCACAGCCGAACTTAATTTAACATAGGACCCTATGGGAAATTCCAATAGAAATCTTCTTGTTTGAAACCATTTGCTCAATAAGAACTAAATGTTGATGAAATAGTCATTGGATGGTTCTCTTCCAAAAATAGATCAGGCGGTTCGGTCCTTCGACCAAGATGGCCCCCACAGCCAAACTTAGTTTAACATAGGAACCTATGGGAAATTCACATAAAAATCTTCTTGTCTGGAACCAGTTGCTCAATTGGAACCAAACTTTGATAAAATAGTCAATGGATGGTCCTCTTCCAAAATTGTGTCTGGTGGTCCCACCCTCTGACCAAGATGGCCGCCACAGTGCAGTTGCGTTGTTATTGAAAGCAGCTTTGATCCAGGTGAGCGATTACAGGCTCCTGGGAGCCTCTGGTTTTTAAACTGCCCTTATGCGTTAATATTGAAGATGGAAGCAGATGTATGTTATCAATTGAAATTAAATAATGGAGTAAATCAGAAGTTGACATTGAAGTAAAATCCAGAACCATTAGATACAGATTTAGAAAAATAAAAATTACATGTAACAAAATATAGAAGAATATTTCATTTAAACAATGATCTGCATGACAATTTATTAATACCATTTAAAACCAAAGTTGGTCAAATGTTTAAGTTTTCTAATTTTTTTTCCAGATACAAATGAACATTTTACTGTATTTTTGCTCAGTTGATTGCTAAAAAATGTCCTAAAAAGATGTCTATTGAATCATTTTTAGTTATTTTTCATTCCATACTCAGAGCTGTTTACAACTACAGTTTTCTCCGTATTTCAGCTCGTTCCAAGTTTTTGAAGCAAAATCTCTAAAAGATTCCAATCCATACCAGGTAGTCTTGACTGTTGGTATTTGTACTGTATTGATATACCTAAAATTATATTTATTATATTTTAAAGCTAATAATGCTACAAGATCATGTAAATATAGAGTGTTTTCCTTATTTATAATTTTAAATGTTTCAAAAGCCATTGTACCTATATGGCTAATTTTTAGAGATGGTAATTTAAATCTTGCCAAAAGTTCTTCATATGTGGAGTGGTTTTCATTATATATAAATTTTAGTGCTCTTCCTTGATTTTTTTTATCTTAAGTATATGCTTATATTGGTTAAAATGACATCATTTCGGCTAGGGTTTGAGTATTTCATATATCAAGTCATAATTAAGGTCACCAATAAACATGAAGTTATCATGTGCAGTTATTATTTGATCACATGTTTTTGTAAAATCTTCATTAAATATTTTTTCTTCTAGTGTTTGTGGTCTGTATACTCCTGATATTAACCATTTTTTGTCAGCAATCAATATTTCAATGTTTATAGATTCAACTAGATTAAATTCTAACTTCTTCTTTCGGTCACATGGCAAATCACTATCAGATCAAACATAGCAGATAAACAACCCCAAAGTTTTAAATTTAGGGAGGATGATGGTATTAACATATTCTACTCTCCTCTGGCTATGTCACAGCTTTAAAATGTCAAATGTAAATTTCAAATAACTGGTTAGAACTGTTTTTGTATTGTTGAAATTGGAGTAACTTATTTCATGTATCATCTCTGTACCATAGTTAATTATATCACATGGTAAGCCAAGGTGTATAATATTTTTAACCTGTCCATCTGTCTGTCACAATTCCTTGTCACATAACTCAAGCATTTATTTCTTTTCTGATTTTCTTTATGCATTTTGTATTTTATGGCAGCTTTCTATTTAGATACTCAGATCAACTTCGAAAAACAGGAATTTTCAAAAATTATTAGAAGGGAAAAACTTTGTTTTTTATCTGATAAATAAAGATTTGGAGAAATACAATAAAATTTGTATTGTATCTTTTTTGCTTCATCTATTTCTCTGTCACATCTTGGCAGTTCTTACAACAGCACATTAGAGTTGATGTCAGAGGTCAAAATAGCTCATCCAATCAAAATCATGATCCCCAAAATCTCAATATGAAGTAGACTGACACAGTCTGGAAATTTTTGCCAATTTCTTGCAAAGGGGGATAAATCACATAAATAAGATAAGCAAAATGGCAGATCCCACGCATTACTGAATGATGAACAAAAATAGAATCTGGCAGGGTTTATGTTTTGTTTTTGTTCACCTTACCCAAGGAGATGTATTGTCATGACTTTGTCTCTGTCTGTTGTTGTGGTCATCAGTATTTAGTTCCATAGTTACACATAATAATCAACAATTTTCAAATCACAATTGTGGCTTGGCAGTTAGGGCTGTAACAATACGCTTACCCAGCTATTTGGTTTGATTTACAATACAAGAGTGGGTCACGATTCAATTTATTATGATATGATACATTTCGTGAAAATGAATCTAAGTTTGCATGGAAATGGGCGTAGACAATGAACACATTAGACACATCAGCACTAAAATTTACCACCTGATGATACAAGGATAGCATTAAGTCATACTGATGGTCAAAGTATTGCAGAAAAGCATTCAAAATATATGGAAATTATCACTGATAATAAGAAAGATGTTTTATAGCAGAAAAAAAATGAAAAACTAAAAATACCACACTGTTGGAACAATTCAATAATCGAATCGAAGAAAAGTAAAAAAAAAATAAAAGTTGACTGATGGAAGTGCAATAAAATGCCTGTTAAATCTGGATCAAACCAGATCAAACTGCAGATTAAAAATATCAAAAACCAACCAAAGCAAGAAAAAATGTAATGATACATCTAAACTTCTGTGAATTATTTGTCTCTTATTGTTAATAGATGTTATCGTGGATGAAGATGTAAGATGAGATTTAGAAATTGTTGATATTGTATACACAGTTGATTAAATTTTACATGGTCATGTACTTACTAGATAGGATTACAATAACTGGTATTATATTTTAGCTGATGGCTGTTCTGCTGTTGGTGGTCTTAAGAATGGTTCCCATAGCAATCTGGAAGGCAATGGAGAAAACTTTGCATCAGTTGTTCAGTATAGATGTGATCCTGGATACGAGACCTACGGAAATATAACCAAATATTGCAAGACAGGTGGAATGTGGTCTCATACACCTCCAACCTGTGAAAGTAAGTATTTCCCTTGTATTTTATTATTGCAAGACATGTCGAATATGGTCTCATACACCTCCAACCTGTGAAAGTAAGTATTGCCCTGTATTTTATTATTTATACAATATTATTGTTTTTATTACTCTGAATGTCTTTGGTGACTTTAAAAAATGAAATTTGTCTAAAATGTATTGATAGTATAAAGATTGGCAAATAATATTCATTTAAATTCAAGAAATATTTAATTTCCAAACCTGAAACTGGCCATTGTTTTGACAGACGACAGCATCAACGTTAAAGAAAAACGTATAATACATTGTAAATTGTACACTGTTAAAAGTGCTCGGGTGATCCCGTTTAGACCCCGCCTATTTAAATGAGGTAACATTGTTCTAAGCCCCACCCATCAGCATAATAATGACTCCAACAATTGTACTATACGAGTACATAGTACAACGACGCTATTTACTCTTTGTAAAATTATGTTTCGATAATATCATGTCAATTATAATGAAAGTTTCTTACATGAAGAGTAATAATGCAAGACATGTGGAATATGGTCTCATACACCTCCAACCTGTGAAAGTAAGTATTGCCCTGTATTTTATTATTGCAAGACATGTGGAATATGGTCTCATACACCTCCAACCTGTGAAAGTAAGTATTGCCCTGTATTTTATTATTGCAAGACATGTGGAATATGGTCTCGTACACCTCCAACCTGTGAAAGTAAGTATTGCCCTGTATTTTATTTGATCTTCTTGTATAATTGGAAATTGTCATGTTATGCTTGATAGTTGACAATTGGTAAACTATAGAACAAACTCAAGATATTCTCATTCAGATAAGTTAATTAGAAATGCTTACAAAATCCTGAATACAAAAATGAAATTATAAATATAGAATTATATTTACATTGTCTTTTTATAAAATGTACTTTTATGTGGCTGAGAAACATATAGAAATGCGAGATTTGCAAATCATTTCTCACCTGTTCTGTCTTAGTGCAAATTTTTTTTTTGATTCAGAGAGAATGCATGTATATTTTTTTTTGCAATATAAGACGAGTTAAAACTATCAAAAATCAACATGAAAAAAAAGAATGTAGCAAATGACATTCCAGTTATACCAAAATTTTAATGGTGTTCTCTTTGTGGTCCACGTTAAACCTGTAAATGTGAACATGGTGACCAGGTGACTTTATACAACCAGTGACAAGTGTACATCACAGTTCAGACCTTTTATCCACTTTTTTATTTTCAGAAATCTTTTGTCCTGTTCCAATGTTTCAACATGGCAGTGCGAGTCAAGTTGAGGGAGTTGTATATGAGATGCCAATTACTTTGACATGTGATACCGGGTTCGGTGTAAATGGAACATCTACTAAAACTGAAACACTTAAATGTGAAAGTGACAGAAAATTGACACCATTTGTGTCTTGTATGGGTATGTTACAATATTTGTTATGATATTTTGATAAAGTTAAGACATAATTAAATGTTACAAAATTTAACAGAATATGTTCCTTAATAACTATGAAAGAAGTCATTTAGCCAGGTGTAATTCTTTGACAAACTTGTTTTTGCATTTTATTCTATAACGTTTCTTTAAAATGAAAGATGCAAATATACTTGTGATTATGAAAATTAAGGTTTTTCAGTGAAAAGTAAAAAAAAAAAAATATATATATATATATCATAAATCTATTTCATATTAAAAATAAAATTTCATGGTTATTATATTGTTGAAGAAATACCAAGAATTTCATCTTGTAATAAATGTTTTATTTCACCTGTAAAATGTTATACATGTTTGCAGTTTGCAGCATTCAGCTTTGTATATAAATTTGGTTTGAATTTGAATAGTATTGATTTAATTTGATTATATTATTAAAAGAAAAAAACAGGCCAGTTTTGACAGATAAAATGCTATTAACTGCATCATATTTAAGAATTTTTATTTAATAATAGATAATCAATATTTTAATATAGTTATTTTATATATATATGGCCAGTGTAATTGAAATTTGATGTTTGTTGTATAAACTGTTAACAGAACGACATCCCAACATCCCGACATCTGACAATCTTATAATTCACCTAGATTAATGTATGGGTATATATTAATATGCATTCTCTAATTGCTATTTATATATGACTTTCAGACATCAATGAATGTAATTTAACTTCACTGAGTTGCCCTGCCAGCGAGGATTGTCATAACACTATGGGTAGTTACATGTGTACATGTAAACCTGGATATGAAAGACTAAGTACCAATGCTAATTGTACAGGTATTATATGTTACACATTTATAAATTATACAACTGATATAACTGTATATGTACCGTAGTTTCTCCTGTATAGCGTGCATTGATATATAATATGCACCCCTTCTATGATCCTTTTTATAGTCATTTATACCAATATATATTGTAGTTTTAGGTAGGAAACAAGCATCATATGTATTAATATTTAAAAACAGAAATAGTTGTAAAGAGAGATATATACAAAGTTTGCAGGGTTTCTTTTTAAAACAGTAAAATTATGAAATTAAATGATACTTCTTTGTTAAATAAAATTTTATCTTTTTATGTTGAGTAAAATGAAAGCAACATATAAATACGCAATAACTTTTTGTTTTGTTTACTTTTATTTGAATTTTGTGTGTATATATTTGATGTGGAAAGAACAATCACGTCCGACTCACGATGTATCTACCAGATCATCAGTAACATGACAAAAATGGCTTGTGTTGGTAAATAGTTGTCTACAATCCAATAAATCATTGGGTAGTACTACGTCCAAAAAGATGCCAGTTTAAAAGTGAAAACCGTTCATGAAAAAATAAATAGATTTTTTTTACATTTTTGCCAAATTTTGCATTGAAAGTCACTTTAATAAAGATTCGTGGCTTTATAGTTGCTTCATGATTATTATTATTTTTTTATTCAACATTGGCTTTATGCCACTTTCAGCAAGGGGCCATCATGGTCGTAATCACATGGTAGTTGAAATTACAAATACCTGTTATCAGTGCCTATCACCACTAACTTTGCGAGTTTGAATCCCACTCATGGCGAGGTGTACTTGATACAACATTATATGATAAAGTTTGTCTGTGACTTGTGACAGGTCATTGGTTTTCTCCTGGTACTCCGGGTTTCCTCCACCAATAAAATTGATTGCCACCAGGCCTCTACATTAGCATATTTTTCAACTTGTCCCTTCGGACAACTAACTAAAAAAAGTACTTGTCCGACTCAATCTTTTAGTTGTCTGAAAAAATTAATAAAAATTACAAAAGTTAGAGAATAATTATCCAGGGCTCCCACTACTTTCAAATTAGAGGGAGAAGTGACTTCTCTTTCAGAGAGCTCACAGGGAGAAGTGGGAGACAACAGAGAGAATTGGGGAGACTTCTGAGAGAAGTCAATTGCGATTAATCAAAACATTGTTTCGCAACCCCTCTGACATTACCCTGTCCAAATTAAGTAAATAGTTAAAGCTGCCTGAACTGATTTGTTCTGGGTTTTTTATTCATAACTACCTTAAGGACATATATTCAATGTCACATTTTTATTTCTGTCTATCTTGATTAGAGTCTTGCATACCAGTGATGTTTATGTGTACCCCCCCCCTTTTTTTTCCTTTTGAAATATTACTGTGTTGTGATCCAATCCCACACAAATTGTAATAACTCATATTTGTGTTATATAAATCCTTGTTTCTGGTAAAAAAAAATATACCTAGATACTATATATACCAGTATCTAGGTATATTTTTTTTTACCAGAAACAAGTGCCTGTGATGTAAATAAAGCAAAGTATTTTATTTAAATTCACAGAGAAATACAAATTTTTGTGGATCAGATCAGGAAAAAGCTTGTAATATTTGTCCATTTCAAAGGTTTCAATATTCCCAAAAGCTAAATCAAGTCCTCTATCGTATTTTGCACAAAAGACAAGTTTAAATTTGGCGCCAAATTGATATCCGTTAATTTTTACGTGTCTGTTGCGGAGTGATTCTTGTTCTTATATTTCAAATATTGATATTTCATTAAAGCATTTCTGAGATTGCGACTTTAATTTCGTCAATGTCCTTGAACTTCATCACAGCATGGAGGATGATAAATGATACAATAAAAAGAGTTTTGATCTGGCGTTTCACTTTAGTTTTAATCAAAATACATTATGGACAAATTGGAGATCAAACAGGGCTCTTTTATACAACAAACCCAGTATTTTATACCAGTGGAAATAGATTTGTCCGTCGTACCGGCACGTTTGAGAATCTGACTTTTTCACTTGTCCCGTCGGACAACCGTAATACAAGATCTACTTGTCCGACGTCAGTTTTCACTGGTATCGGGCAAACGTTAATGTCGAGGCCTGGCCACAATATAGCTGAAATATTGTTGAAAGTGCTGTTAAACACCATAACCATAACCCCACTTTCAACAATTTTTCAGCTACGTCATAGTGACCAGCATTTCTGGTGATTTCCTGAGAAAACCACAAATCATCACTATATACTTAGTAAATGTTCTCACTACAGGTACTTTTAGAGCACATCTAGAAAAATATGTTTGCTGAAGTTATGTATCAACAAAATCTCTAAATCTATAATTTTTTTGACAATGAAACTTAGTTATATCTAATATTTATCCCATAGAAGTATGAAGGCAGTATTACATTGTTTTTGGTATGGTTTGGTTTGGTCTTGTTAGGGCATACATATATCGTCCCTTTCAGAAGAGCAAAGCCTGTACGGTTATAACAAATTGACTGGGAGCACTCCCCCTATAGGTTGGTGTCTAGAAAACTTGACACTTGAGGTAGGTATCGTAAGGTGAACTCACATCAGTAGTTAAGTTTGTAGTCAAAAGTCAATGGATTAGTTAGGATCGTAGTCTAAGGTCATTGGCTTAGTTTGGGTCTCAGTCAAAAGTCAGTTGCTTAGTTTGGGTCGTAGTCAAAAGTCAATTGTTTAGTTTGGGTCGTAGTCAAAAGTCAATGGCTTAGTTAGGGTCGTAGTCAAAAGTCAATGGCTTAGTTAGGGTTGTAGTAAAAAGTCAATGGTTTAGTTTGGGTCGTAGTCAAACGTCAATGGCTTAGTTAGGGTTGTAGTCAAAAGTCAATGGCTTAGTTGGGGTTGTAGTCAAAAGTCAGTTGCTTCATATGGGTCGTAGTCAAAAGTCAATGGCTTAGTTAGGGTTGTAGTCAAAAGTCAGTTGCTTAATTTGGGTCGTAGTCAAAAGTCAATGGCTTAGTTAGGGTCGTAGTCAATAGTCAGTGGCTTAGTTTGGGTCGTAGTCAAAAGTCAGTTGCTTAATTTGGGTCGTAGTCAAAAGTCAATGGCTTAGTTAGGGTCGTAGTCAATAGTCAGTGGCTTAGTTAGGGTCGTAGTCAAAAGTCAGTGACTTAGTTAGGGTTGTAGTCAAAAGTCAGTTGCTTAGTTAGGGTCGTAGTCAAAAGTCAATGGCTTAGTTAGGGTTGTAGTCAAAAGTCAATGGCTTAGTTAGGTTGTGTCTTTTTACCACAGAACACCACAGAATACCACAGAACACTATAGAATTAGCACAGAACACTTGAAATTCTATTAAATCTTATTAAATATGTACAAAAAATGTTTATTTGTTTAAATAGTTTTGATATATTTTCGTGCATTGTAGTAGAAATGGGTTAGTTTAAACTAGAGTTGTCTCTCTTTACAGACTATTTTCGGGGGAAATAGTTTATTGTTTTATTATATTGTTCAATATTTATATGTGTATATTTATTTATTTATTTAAAAGACAATTATTATCTTAGTGAAAATGAATTATTTATTAAATGATAATATTACTTGTGACCAAAAATGTGATTAGGACGTGATTTTATGTTCTCATAGCATGGTCTATTATGTATCATTTATAGAAATACAATTAATATCAAAAATTAAAAATAAATAATTTAAGAAAAAGTTATTTAGAACTTATAAATTATAAAATTTCTTATAAACATTATGTATTATTTTTGTTTGTATAAGCTTCAAGGTTGTTGGAAAAGTTGCAAATGGCACAGGTGTGAAAAAATGTTAATTTATTGATTATCTTAATCACTTTAACACCTTTGAAATAACAGTGGGTGTCATTAAACAAAGCATAAATAAAATAAAAATTTTATCTTAAAGATGACAATATGTAATATCAAGTTGTCTTTGATAAAAATTAAAATTAAAAAAATTAAACTTAACAGGAATTTGTCAAAATTGGGTTTTGTTGTCCATACACGAAAATATATTTAAACTATTTAATCAAATGACATTTTTTTTTACATATTTAATAAGATTTAATAGAATTTTAAGTGTTCTGTGGTAATTCTATAGTGTTCTCTGCTATTCGGTGGAGTTCTGTGGTGTTCTGTGATAAAAATACGCACCCGCTTAGTTAGGGTCAGAGTCAAAAGTCAATGGCTTAGTTGGGTCGTAGTCAAAAGTCAATGGCTTAGTTAGGACCATAGTGAAAAGTCAGTGGCTTAGTTAGGGTCGTAGTCAACAGTCTGGCTTAGTTTGGGTCGTAGTCAAAAGTCAGTGGCTTAGTTATGGTTGTAGTAAAAAATTCAATGGCTTAGTTAGGGTCGTAGTCAAAAGTCAGTGGCTTAGTTTGGGTCATAGTCAAATGTCAATGGCTTAGTTTGGGTCGTAGTCAAAAGTCAATGGCTTAGTTAGGGTCGTAGTAAAAAGTTAATGGCTTAGTTAGGGTCGAAGCCAAAAGTCAGTGGATTAGGTAGGATCGCAACCAAAAGTCAGTGGATTAGTTAGGCTTGTAGTCAAGTCATTGGCTTTAACCACTCAGCCACCTACGCCCCCCCTTCCCAACAATGTTATGTTTTGAAATGAAATGATTATTTTTGTAGATATTAATGAATGTACCCCTAATGGTGGTCGGGGACCATGTGATCAAAAATGTCAAAATAATGACCCAGCTCCAGGATATACATGTAGGTGTGACATGTCAGGGTACATACTTTACACTGGAGATGGAGTCAACAATATCTCCTTGGCCAAAGGAGAAACTGGAATGAGGGATGGTGATGTTTACCGTATTGATCACACATGCGTTCGTAAGTAAAAATTTAGTGTTTATTTTTTTTGATGCGACTAAAGATTATGTTATGGATCTGTTGTCGGCATCTATTGGTAGACAAGACACAATCATACCTTCTATGTAAAGGGTGCGATTGTCATACTCATTAGGTCTGGGTAATTTACCCAGATTCACCTGTAATTGATTGCTATATTATTATCGTCAGGTTTGCATTTGGAATTCACGGGACTTTTCCATTTACACCTTTCATAAAAAATGTGTCTGATGTAAACAATGACTTTTATAGACTTTGGTTGTTTTCGCCACTTTTAACAAGTGTTTATTGACTTTGAAACAATATATTAAGGAAGAAAGTTTATTATCGGGACCAGCATGTTCAAACATGTTAAATTCTAAAAGGAAACAGTATTTGTGCACCTATTGGAAGTAAATTATGTGTCTCAAGTCAATCAAATTCGAACATCATATGTAGACACGTCACACAACGTCGTGGATTCCTCAGAACGTTGGAAAACTGACTAATTTTTATTTCGTTTATCTAACAAAAATGTTGGTTTTCATTTAAGTCACACTTTTTCACTTTGGTAGTATAAATAAATGACATTGATTTGAAATTGATTTTTCACATTCATGTAAAAAATATTTTTTTTGATCAGAATAAAATATGAAACTTTCTCCAGTATGTATGTATCATATATTCCGTAAATTTGACGTAATTGACGGAAAGTATGTAAAATGAGACACAGCATGTCAAGTTCAACTTAAATTCTGCAGTTGAGCTAATTCAAATCTGTTCTTCAAATAAAACTCATCGTAAACTTGGTATTTTCTTTTATATAATTACCGTTTTCTCTTGTATGAATATAAGCCTAAATCAAATATGAATCCTAAATAAATAGCAGCTACAAACCTAATATTATTTGACTGAAGTTTGTTCTTCTTTTTAGGGAAACAGTGTCAGGTACCAGCACCTATTACAAATGGCATGGTTTTGTCCAAAAAAGACTTGTTCTATTACAACGATGTTATACAATTTACTTGTAATCATGGGTATCTATTAAATGGATCTGCAGTGACCAATAGACGTTGCTCAGCAGATGGAACATGGGCTGATGCCATTCCAACATGTACATGTAAGAAACATGGAAAAGGAAGCTTTGGAGAAAAAATATTTTACACTTTTTATACCCCATGCTATTGAAGGAGTATGGGATATGATGTTTTTGACCAGTCTGTCTGTTATAACTCCATGTTGACTAATTAGAGTATCTGTTTGTAATTAGAAAAAAAATAAGGTAGCTTCTTATTTCCAAAGTTTAAATTCAGAATTACAGCCATTTTCAACCAGTATTTTGAGGAAAACCTGGTATTTCTTATCCGGAAAATAAAGATTTTGAGAAATCTTGTCGCCAAACTACAGCATTCATTCATAATTAGAATTAAAAAAAAATATGGTGGCTACTTTGTGTAATCGGCTCCTCTTACAATGAATAAACAAATGATTTCAAACCTATTTAACACAGTTGTGTGGGACTTAATTTAGAATTATGTAAATTTAGAACTTGTAGATGGTAATTTTTTCATATATTTTTTCACCAACATGACTTGTGTTCATGTCACATGACAACAGTCAGGAACTTAAAAGACCATTTTTGTATATTTGGTTTAGGTTTAGGTTTATGGTGCTTAACACCACTTTCAACAATATTTCAGTGCTATCGTGGGGGTCAGTTTTATTGGTGTAGGAACCCGGAGAAAACCACTGACCTGTCGCAAGTCACTGACAAACTTTATTGCATAATGCTGTATCGAGTTCACCTTGGCTGAGCGGGGTTCAAACTCACAACGTTAATTTTGATAGGCACTGATTGCATGAGTAGTTATAAAACTACCGTACAATCACGACCAAGATGGTTCCTCTTGTATATTTGGAAGTATTTCAAGAATCACAAGGCCTACATAAATATTGTGCATGGAAGAAAAAAAGTGTCAATTTATCTTGTCTTGATGTTCTGCCAATAAAGAAGATTGCATCATCAAGCTGCACAAATGCAAAAAGGAAGTATCTTTCCAGAGATAGACTACAGTATGTGACATTATTTTATTTTTCAGGGGCTACTTGCACTACACCCACAATGATAACAATTCCTAGATCAGTAAATATCTACCCTGGTGAATCAACTTCTGTACCCTATGGAGAAGTGGTCCATATAGAATGCCAGTATGGATCAAAAAGGATCAACAGAACTCTTTACTGTTCATATAAAGGCAATGGAATGTATTCTCTTCAGGGAGATTCTGCAGAATGTCCTGGTCAGTATATAATCATGTGTTTACTTTATCATTATCTAGGCCATTGTCTTCTGTTGGCTGACTCTTGGCATTTCAATCGTCTCTGAAATCAATAGGGAAAATTGTACCAAATAAGGCGATGAAGTTCATAGTTATAACAATTACACGTATGTTGGTGCATTGATATCCATAGCAAAAGTTAATTATGGCAAAGATTAATATTCTTTGATCACTAATTTCCTTATTTACCTTTGAATTGTTACATGTAAATAAAGGTAATAACAAAATTACCGAACTCCGAACAATCTTACAAAGGGAAAGTCAAAACTCATAATTATATAAACAGACAAAATCAGTCAACAACCGGAAAACTGTGAAAACCGTAATGACCCTGACTTGGTACAGGCATTTCTAAAGAAATGGTGGGTTGAATCAGATTTTAAGGCGCCAAACCTCCCACTCTCATTACGGTTCAAAGGTTCCGGCTGTCACTGTAACAGTATTTAAATACAGGAACAAAATAGGTAAAATAGTTGTCAAAGCAGTACCATATTCGGTGACGTAAATGTCAAAAATATTTTTGCGTCACACATTGACAAAAAAAAAATTCTTGACATATTTGACTCTTTATCTTTATACATTTTCACTATATGAAAATGCATCGCTTATAATTTTTTCTGCAGAGACGGAATATATTTCGACAAGATATTGGTATCGGAATATAAACTTTTTAAGAGATCGAATAAGGCGAATCTTTTTATATCCCTGGTCCAGTAGCCTGTTTCTCAGATGAAGATGACGTTTCAGGAAATCAGAATAATTGCTACTGCCCCTTGCATAGCGAATCAATTGCGAGATGTAAACACCATATGCAGGAGAAGCTGGTATATTGCTGCACATATTTGGAAAATTTATGATTTTAAAATTGAAGTCGTCCCGCTTATCATAAATTTTAGTACTGAGTTGACCACTGTCGTCAAATTCGAAGTATAAGTCCAAAAATGATGCGGACGAAGCTGTATCGGTGGTCTCTTTAACTTCCAGCTCTGGAGGATATATCAATGGAAGAAATTCTGCAAATCTAGAATTATTGATAGATAAAACGTCATCAATATACCTGTATGTGAAATTAAAGGCTCTAGCCTCATGAATCTTCTTATCTTTTACAAGCTTTTGAAGAAACTCCGACTCATATGAGTATAAAAATAAATCGGCTTCATAATTATTACCTATAACTAGCTTGACTTTTGTTTAAATCTACCAAATTTAATTTGATGTCATTGCTTAACAATCAACAATTTAACAGTTTAAATGTGAAGCCTATGAAACACCATACAATTTATTTATGAATAGCAATGAAAACATGAACAATCAACCAGGATCCTATTTGCCACCACCGAACTTGTTTTCAGTTTACTGTAACATAACGAACTTAATTCATCAATCAGCAGACAACATTTATGTTTGAAAAAGGCAAATAGATGACACTGAAAATTGTTTAAAGGAGCAAATTATGCATTCATTTGGGGCGAATTAGTTTATAATATTCAAAATATTTAATATTTTACTTGTATTGTCAGCACATTTTACCCCAATCTTCAAAAAGCAGTATGTGTCAATACATACACTTGAACTAGACTTTTTTTCCAGATTTGTAGGAGCAGATATCAGGTGTGTACTATGCACCAGTGCATACTATTCATGCCTAATGACGGTAATAAACAACTAATGAGTCGATAAATACTTTTTATTGATTACTAGATTGATGAAAGGGAAATAACTCTACTCGATTTAAGAAAATTGGTGATTTCAACATCACAAATTTATTTTTCTTCATAGAATTTTGAATTAGAAAATTAAGAGATAGTTATCTCATGTCATGTTTTATGCTCATTTAAACATGGGGAGGCATTATATTTGTTGATATGTTACACTGAACAAAAGCGAAGTGTATAATTTAGACAAATATTATGCCTAACCATGTTAAAATTAGCATAAAACATGACGTGGGAGAATTATTTCAATTCTAATAGGGCATTTACAGTAATTTTGTAAATCAATGTGGCCTTATGGATACCCAAGGATTTGGCTGTTCCGATTACCTCCCCGAATGGAAATGTCGAATTCTACGATGAATTACAGAAAAAGTAATGACTAAATTAAATGAAAATAACATTACCTATGTTAAAACGTTATAAAAACTATGGCTTCCAGGAATTATTTCGATTCTAGTACGAACAATCTAACTTATATTTTGAATGGAAGTCAGTAAATGGAAATGCAACAAAATCCACTAACCTTCAATTTATGGCATTTTGCATATAGCAACTTAACAAGTAAAATGTTCACAAAATCATCAAATAAATCAATAACCAGCTTGTGTCAATGTCACCAGCGTTCCTTGTAAACTACGTCACCGTATGACGACAAATTACAAAAGTCAGAGTCGATAGATGGTTATCTTAAGTTTTTTTTCCCGAAAAAAATATATGTCAAGAAACAATTTGAGAATTTATATTTGTATGCACCACGGTCCTGTATGTTGTTTGTAATCGGAGAAGGCGATGACGCAACAACATGTGCTTTTTCAAGGGGGTGTTACGAAGTTAGCGGAACAGCCATAAAAGCCGTTAGTGGAGGACTGCCCCATTCAGGAAAACATGACTTTTTAAACATAGTTAAGACAAATATTCCATTAAGATTCAAAGAAACCGTTATTAATTTCTATTTTTATTACTTTAATTGCATGATCAGATAGTGAAAAATACTGGAAAACACAGATAGGACTTCGCGCATGTCCTAAACATAATTGTGCTATTTAGAGAATAGGTTTGTTTACAAAGTGAAAGCAGCATGCCATATTAGAATGCAAAATAATTTTGACTTTCAAATTTACCAACTTTATTTCTAGCGAATTTGACCACTTATACATTTTATTGTGGTTTGTAGAAAAATAATTTTGTATTGACATTTAGTCAGGTATATCTGTGGGTATATATTACTTTATTACATGTATATTGATAGAGTAAATGGCAATTTCATGTGTAGGTCAGATGACAGCAAACTTTTAAGAGCAAACAAAATGATGTCTTTTATTTATTTTAAGAAATAAACTGTGGAATACCAGAAAAACCTCCTGGCAGTGTGTACACAGGATTAACAAATACAAGTCTCGGTGATACATTTACTTTTGGCTGTGATGTTGGATTTTCCATGACTGGAATGTCTGTGGATGGCACAGATAATGTAACCTGTCAAGAAAATGGAAGGTGGAATATCGGCAATCTGACATGTACAGGTATGTTGTCATCAAGGATGATGTGAAAATCTTTTGCCTGACTTTTGAGACTATTTCTCAGCACAGGTAAATAATGTTTATCTTTTATCATAGACACACAGAAAATGGTTATCTTTTATAAGTCTTGGAAATATGAATACCGTATTTAGGGTTGTATAATGCGCAGGATTTTGCCTAGATTCTTTATTTTGTAGGAGGGGTGCGCATTATAAACAGGAACAATGTGTTTCACTCTTTCCCAGACCTGGAAATCACATTTCTGCCATGTTTTTTTGTTTACTATTGTCAACATGCAAAGTTAAATATTTCATCATATGAAACATGCTCAAAGGACTGAAAAATATATACGATTGATATTTAATTCTTACATTTCCGACGACGATTTTTTTCAAAAGTCCATGCGCATTATAGATTCGAACTAGTTTTTTTCTGGAGATTTTCAAGGCCAAGAGGGGGTGCGCATTATGCAACCCTAAATACAGTAAGTCTTTTTTCTAAAAAAAAAAAAAAAAAGAAAAAAAGAAGAAGAAAACTTTAAAATTTATTGAACTCAAAACAGTGCATGAATATCCAGGTAAGTGATGTAGGCTCAGGTGAGCCTTTAATTCTCTATGTATCAGACATTAATTTACTAGCTATTTCAGAATGTACAAGTATCATATTCATGTTCATGTGTCAAACAGGTTTGTTGTTGTACCTTGTCCTTTAGCTTTACAAATATTTCATTTGTCAAAAATGTATAGCAAATTTATAATTTAGAAAATAATTGAATTTGATTCAAAATACATTATTATATTTGATGGCTTTTTTATTGAGAGAATTTATACAAAATTATAAATGTAATGATGTTATGTTTGAGCATCTTGACAAAGTATTGGTGGTGTAATGGTTAGCGTGCTCACCTCTAGTATGGTAGATCGTTAGATCGTTGGTTTGAGCCCCAATCGGGTCAAACCAAAGACTATGAAATTGGTATTTGTTGCTTTTCTGCTAAGCACACAGCTTTAAGGAGAAAGAGCAAAGATTGGTTGGCTCGGAATGAGGATAATGTGTCCATGTGGGACAACATGTCTATTTGCGGACTGTTGTTTCAGTGAGCTAGCACTATAAAAATCCAACTAAGCGTGTTGGTCTAGTACAAAGCGGACCTCATCATCATTTCATTGAAATTAACTTGTTCTCGCCATGATATAGCTGAAAAATTGCTGAGTTGGCGTTAAACAACAATCACTCACTGACAAAGTATTGTGTGTTAGTGAGTGATTGTTGTTTAAGGCTAAGTGAACTATTTTTCAGCTATGCCATGGCGAGTACAAGATATATTTCTATGAGATGATGAAGATGATTATGTCCATTTTGTACTAGACCAACACGCTTAGTTGAATTTTTATAATGCTAGCTCACTGAAACAGTGCATGGGTAGACATGTCGCTCCAGTTTGACATCCTGATACCTAGATGGGTAGACATGTCGCTCTAGTTTGACATCCTGATACCTAGATGGGTAGACATGTCGCTCCAGTTTGACATCCTGATACCTAGATGGGTAGACATGTCGCTCCAGTTTGACATCCTGATACCTAGATGGGTAGACATGTCGCACCAGTTTGACATCCTGATACCTAGATGGGTAGACATGTCGCTCCAGTTTGACATCCTGATACCTAGATGGGTAGACATGTCACTCCAGTTTGACGTCCTGATACCTAGATGGGTAGACATGTCGCTCCAGTTTGACATCCTGATACCTAAATGGGTAGACATGTCGCTCCAGTTTGACATCCTGATACCTAGATGGGTAGACATGTCGCTCCAGTTTGACATCCTGATACCTAGATGGGTAGACATGTCGCTTCAGTTTGACATCCTGGTACCTAGATGGGTAGACATGTCGCTCCAGTTTGACATCCTGATACCTAGATGGGTAGACATGTCGCTCCAGTTTGACATCCTGATACCTAGATGGGTAGACATGTCGCTCCAGTTTGACATCCTGATACCTAGATGGGTAGACATGTCGCTCCAGTTTGACATCCTGATACCTAGATGGGTAGACATGTCGCTCCAGTTTGACATCCTGATACCTAGATGGGTAGACATGTCGCTCCAGTTTGACATCCTGATACCTAGATGGGTAGACATGTCGCTCCAGTTTGACATCCTGATACCTAGATGGGTAGACATGTCGCTCCAGTTTGACATCCTGATACCTAGATGGGTAGACATGTCGCTCCAGTTTGACATCCTGATACCTAGATGGGTAGACATGTCGCTCCAGTTTGACATCCTGATACCTAGATGGGTAGACATGTCGCTCCAGTTTGACATCCTGATACCTAGATGGGTAGACATGTCGCTCCAGTTTGACATCCTGATACCTAGATGGGTAGACATGTCACTCCAGTTTGACATCCTGATACCTAGATGGGTAGACATGTCGCTCCAGTTTGACATCCTGATACCTAGATGGGTAGACATGTCGCTCCAGTTTGACCTCCAAATACCTAGATGGGTAGACATGTCTAGCCAACCTTTCTTTGCTCTTACTCTTTAGTGCTACATGATTAGCAGAAAAGCACAAATATCAATTCTATAGACATTTGTTTGACTCAATCATGGCCTTGACCCCACTATCTACCCACTTGAGACGAGCACACTGACTTACACTACCAATATGGTTCAGTAATTATATAAGCATTGCACAATTTGTTCAATTTTGTTGCTTCTTAAATGTCTCCTTCTGATTTTAATGAATTAATTAATTCTATCTGTTGTTTACATTAAAGGGATATTGTCTACCAGCTGCGTAATTTTTTCATACCCAAAATTATTGTCGATTTCCGTACTGACCTTCAGAAAATGAAGATTAAACACCGAATTATTGATGAATATGCTCCGAAACGTTGTTTTTTCGACTAAAAAAGCTGACCATCATTACCGGAAGCTAATTATTCCCCCCGCAACGAAGTTGGAGGGGAGTATACTGGTTTCATCATGTCCGTCCGTCTGTCTGTCCGTCTGTAGACAAATCCTATGTCGTACGATAACTTGAGTTGTGTTTCTTAGAATCTTTTAAAATTTTATCAGCTGTTTACTGGTGAAGAGAGGAGGATCCCTTTCTTTTTTGACGATTTTCACTTTTGCCATTTCAGAGTTATTGGACTTGATATGACGGAAAATAGGATTTTTACCTTATGTCGTATGATAACTTGAGGAGTGTTTCTCAGAATGTTTTGAAATTTTATCAGCAGCTTACTGGTGAAGAGAGGAGGATCCCTTTCATTTTTGACGATTTTCACTTTTGCCGTTCCAGAGTTATTGGACTTGATATGACGGAAAATAGGATTTTTACTTTATGTCGTATGATAACTTGAGGAGTGTTTCTCAGAATGTTTTGAAATTTTATCAGCAGCTTAATTTTATCAGCAGCTTACTGGTGAAGAGGAGGATCCCTTTCATTTTTGACGATTTTCACTTTTGCCGTTCCAGAGTTATTGGACTTGATATGACGGAAAACAGGATTTTTATCCTATGTCGTATGATAACTTGAGTAGTGTTTCTCAGAATGTTTTGAAATTTTATCACCAGCTTACTGGTGAAGAGAGGAGGATCCCTGTCATTTTTGACGATTTTCACTTTTGCCGTTCCAGAGTTATTGAACTTGGTATGACGGAAAATAGGATTTTTACCCTATGTCGTATGATAACTTGAGTAGTGTTCCTCAGAATGTTTTGAAATTTTATCTGCAGCTTACCGGTGAAGAGAGGAGGATCCCTTTCATTTTTGGTCGGAACAATCAGTAATGTTTTGGTTATGGAAATAGGTTGGACAGATGTGGGGAGCGGGGGGTATATCTTTGCATTGAAACCCTATGGGAAACAACATTTTCATCTTCTTCTTGAGAACAGCCGAACAGAATTTAACCAAACTTGGCAGAGATGTTTCTTGTGAGGTCCTAAAAAGTTGTCCTGGTTTGTACTAACTAGACCAACACACTGAGTGCTATCATTATTGTGCATTGGACAATTTGTAATGCCCATTATCCTGACTTGGGTACTTTTCCGCTCTATATGTGCAGAACTTCTGTTAGACCAGGAAAAACAAAGAGTGACAATCTAAATTTATTTTATGCGACAATATAGTCAATTGTTTTGTCTTGGTCTTCAAATCTGGATTTCTGAGATGCTACAATATTATCCCGAGTTGGAGGTTGTGGAATTGGTGCAAGATGGACCGAGATTCTTCTGGGATCATCTACTTCCAACTGCACACATTAATTCATTCCTTCATTATCTTGCAGTCTCATACAAATGATGACCCTTAATTAATAGTCTTGGAACATAGGAATATGACTTGTCAGCTTTAACAGGCTGCACAGACCATCTAGCTGTCTTTTTGTTGTAACTTCTCTGCCACCTGAAGTAGAAAAATACATACAATGTAATTCACAAGAATAAAACAATAGAATTGAGATTATGATCTATGGAGCCCTAATTTTCAATTCAAGATGAATATCTCGAATGTATAGTGAATGAACAACTAAACATATCATTACAAGTCCACTTTATGAAGGATTTGAGTGATTTGTAGACAGATTTTAGGTTGTGGTCATCTCTCAAGAAGTTCTACGGCAGGCATCACGAGCTGATCAATGGTTACAGGGTGTCTGTTACCCAAATCAGAACTGATCTTCATTTGTTGTTGATGTCTTTCCCTTCATCGGATGGGACTTCTAGCGGACTTGACCATGGACAACGCAGCAGGTTTGTGACTTTCGATTGACCCTTCTGAAGCCTATGATCAAATATCAGATTGCTGCCATAAATAATTACTGAGAAAAATGTTATGAACATCTTGAGACGAACGGACGGACAGAGGTAAAACAGTATACCCCCTTCTTCCAGTGGAGCGGGGGTATAATAAAGCTCCTATGACATATGATCATGCATGGTTCTGTTATTAGGACAAAATTTCAAGTATGTAAGTTACAACTGAAACATGAAATTAACATGACAAACCTTAGATTGAAGTTGAGGCTAGGTTCAAAATCTTCATCGTCAGAATCATCACCAACATCACTGCCCTCTTCAGTAATATCTATTGAGAGACTGTAAGAATAAAAAATAATTGTTTATTCAGTGTATGTGTATAATATCGAAACAAATTTTGTTATATGGTTCTGATGTGCAGCTGTATAGCGAAAAAGCTTTTCAAAATAATATTGAATCTATATACATGTATCCAGCACACATCTACACAACCCAATATAAAGAGACAAAATTACATCAAACTTCCAGGAAAAAATTTGGTGCGCCAGACGTGCGTCAATTCTGTCCCAGTTTGGTTTCATTCCCGTAAGTAGCTAAGGAGGACTGGCCATTTCAGCTTGTGGATTGATGAAAATGTAACGATGACGTAGAAGCCAACATGATCCCTATATAATATAGCTACTAGTAGTATCACTATGCAAGCCACAATAATTAATAGGAAACTGTTATACAAGTGACTGTGTTGAACAATATTGACAATGTTACCTATAAACATAATGTAGAATATGTCTAATCTTTAACAAAATGAACATACTCAAATGGGTTCACAAATGAACACGATTTCTCCAGTTTCATCCATTTCGTTGAAATGTGATGGCTGCTCATTTCTTCTACTCTAGAAATACCTTGGTCAGAATATCTAAATCAAAAGTACAAATATCATTCACTACAAAATCACATTTGTCTGAAATTACCAGTTTTTGTAGTAATTTGCCTAAAAATTTAAGATAATTTTACAAAAACCTGCATGATTTTAACACAGACATGGGCCATCGGTCTACTGTTAAATTCACACACTGTGAAACATGCAAATTGCTATGGATCTTCACATTATTTCTTAAAAATCTTGTTTATAAATCATACTTACAAGATCCAAACTAAACAAGGGCAAAGCGTGGCGTATCCCCTCGCCTAAAAATTTGACCCGGTGACCTTGACCTTTGACTTTGAAAATCAATAGGGTTCCAGATTCTCTTAAGGACTAAGTATGTACCAAGTTTGGTCAAAATCCATTGAAGGATGTTGATTCTAGAGTGTTCACAAGGATGTTGTGCGGTAAAATTTTGACCTGGTTATCTTGACCTTTGACCTATGAGGCTATGACCTTGAAAATCAATAGGGTTTCGGTTATCTTAAGGACTAAGTATGTACCAAGTTTTGTCAAAAATCCATTGAAGGATGTTGATTCTAGAGTGTTTACAAGGATGTGACGGACGGACGGTAGCGTTACTGTTACTATATCCCTTTGCAACTTCGTTGGCGAGGGGATAAAAAGCAGTTCAAATGACAATTCTTTAAATAGAAAGCCTTTATATGGAAAAATACATATTGATTTCCCTCTATCATGTATATGTTGATAATTCTAAGATAGTAAAGTATAATTTTGGCTCCCTGAACTAAAAATTATGTCCAAAATTGTTGAAATGTAGTAAAAAACTAGTTAATGTAATGTTTTTAGAAGTCAAGAAATAAACTTGGTTTGCATAAGGAAATTGAAAACGATTTTCATTTAGTCATAGTCTAAAATATGCAGTTCAGGACATTTCAGTAAAATTTTATAGTCACATATATAGAAAAGTTTCTGAAACTTGCAAATTTCTATGGATCTTCATATTATTTTTTAAAAACCTTGTTTATGTATCATACTTACAGGATCCAAACTAAAAATGCTACTGAAATGACACTTATTTAAATGGAAAGCTTTTTATATAAAAGATACATACTGATTTTCCACTATGGTGATAATTCACAGACAGGAAGATATAATTTTGGCTTCCATAACGAAGTTTTATGTTCAAAAGACTTATGTTGAAAAGTACTTTAAACTTATTTATGTAATGTATTTCCAGTACCCAAGATATAAACTTGTTTGCATAAAGGAATTGAAAATGATTTTCATTTAGCCATGGTCTAAAATATGCATTTTAGGACATTTCTGAAATTTTCAGTAAAATTTTGTAGTCATATATAAAAAAAAGTTCTGAAACTTGAAAATTTCAATGGATATTCATATCATTTCTTCAAAACCTTGTTTATAATTAATATTATACTTACAGGATCCAAACTAAAAGTGCAATTGAAATAAAGCTTCTTTAAATAGAAAGCTTTTATTTGAAAAATACATACTGATTTTCCATTATAGTGATAATTCACAGAAAGTAAGGTATATACTTTTGGTTCCCAAAACTAAGTTTCATGTCCAAGTTGTTGAAATTTGATAAAATTAAAAGCCTAATTATATGTTGTATATCAAAGAAATAAATTTGCTTGAATAAAAAGAACTTTATAGGGTTTTCATTAAGCCATGTACAGTTTTAATTCTTGCATTAAAAATGAATTGATTCGATATTTTTTTTTAAATTGATAATAATAAACTTCATTGCCATTGATATCATTTTTGCACTCCCATTTCCCCTTTGCTGGCCTCTTAAAATTTGTGTTTGTTTACCTCGCAAATACGGCCGTTTTATGCTACTCATTGACAATAATTTGCTGTTACCAGGTGCAAAATTACATATTATATTGATTAATATCTACCGAAAATGATCATAGGCATCATCATAAATACATAAAATATGAAAAACGATTGAGAAAAGAAGGCAACATGCTCGGCTTACCTATCAATAATAATCAAGCAAAATCTTTGCCACTTCAGCATGAGATTTGACGCGTAGCACTTCCTTGAGTTCGCTCCATCCAACGGCAACGGTCCAACTGATCCCCTACATATATCCTGCATTTGTTCCATTTGGAAGATACTTCACTTCTATTCCTCTTTATCTCTGAATCTGTCAAAATCCGCTTTCTTCCACGCATTGACAGTTTCTCTTTTGCCCAAGAACCACATGTTGTTTATTGTTTCTAAACAGTGCGCATGCTCAAGACGTGTTCACATAGAAGGCCATATGAATAGATTTGAATATTGTCATCCAGACAATAATTCTGATAATGATACTTTTGGGTCTTTTTTGTCAAAAAATCGTATCTTTTGCAGCATAACTCGGTGTTAATCTTCATTTTATGAAGGTCAGTACGGAAATCGGCAATAATTTTGGGTATGAAAAAATTACGCACGCTATAGACAATATCCCTTTAAACACATTGTAACACATTTTTTTACAGGGGGTAGATGTACAGATCCTGGGACCCCGGGTGGGGCAAAACAGATTGTGGAGAGTTACGAAATAGGAAAATTGTTGTCATTTAAATGTGACATTGATGGGTATTTTCCTGAACCCTCTGAGCCATGGCAGTGTATTGTAGATACTGCAACAAATAATAACATGGTCAAATGGAACACAACAGAATTACCAGAATGTATGGGTAAGTATAAACACACAGCAGTTAAAACTGGTTATTAAGTCTCCCAAACAAAGTTTGGGAGACTTATTGTTTTTGCTCTGTTTCTTATTAAGTCTCCCAAGCAACGTTTGGAGACTTATTGTTTTTGCCCCGTTTCTTATTATTATTATTATTATTTTTTTTTTTTAATATTATTAAGTCTCCCAAACAAAGTTTGGGAGACCTATTGTTTTTGCTCCGTTTCTTATTATTGTTATTATTATTCTTATTCCTCTCCTTTCTTTCCGTGCACCATGAACTTGTCCAAGGCAGATCTCAGGAACTACTGCACAGAATTTCATGAAACTTGGTGGAGTTATAGATATATGTTTCTAGTTGATCCTAAAGTTTTCAGATTTGTGGTAAAGGGGGTCAAAGCCATATTTTTGGGGGTTCAAAGAGGGTGGGGGTTACTATAGAATCCTATGGGAAACTTGAAATTTTGTACATTAATGTTGATAACTTCTAACTGGATAATGATAGAGACATAAAATTTGACATAGTGATAGGTCACCATTAGAGGAGCAATTCTGCATTTTCAAAATTTTCAAGATGTCTGCCATTTTCAAAATGGCTGCCAAAACACGGCATAAAAATGGGGGGTAAAAATTCAACATTGTCCGATGTCATCAAAATTTGATATGTGGGTAGATAATGATGTCCCGAATTGATTCCCGACATTGAAAAATGTTTACCGGACGCCATTTTCAAAATGGCCACCACAATACCGCAAATATTCAACATTGTCCGATATCATCAAAATTTGATATGTGGGTAGATAATGATGTCCCGTATTGATTCCCAACATTGAAAAATTTCTACCGCTCGCCATTTACAAAATGGCCGCCACAATACCCCAAAAATTCAACATTGTCCGATATCATCAAAATTTGATATGTGGGTAGATATAAAGGATCTAACACCGGTAAGAGGGCAAGACGGAAGATTTCTATTGGTCTCCAACTCGGCGAAGCCTCGTTGGAGACCAGAAATCTTTCCCTTGGGTGTCTGAGATTTTTCCGTCTTGCCCTCTTACCGGTGTTTGATTCTTTTTCTCACTAATATTTTATTGAAAGTACAGTATTTTCCTTCATGAGACACCCCATACATGAAATATGACATGACACATATTTTGACCTCATTGAAGAATGACGTCAAAGGTACGGATCAAGGACATCTAGAAATACGAAAAAATGAAAATAAAAGACACAAATATATTCAATACGGTTGGATTCTGTATTTAAAAAAATCCAATGGTTAAATCCGTAATATATCTGTTATTCAGCTATCAGACAGGTATACAATGTGACATTCCCGGCTTAGAATGACATTTTGCGAAACGTAACATTTTTACGGGAAAAGTAGCGTGAAATTCTTATCTCTCCCACGGGTTGAGACAAGGATATCTCACACGGCTAAAAATAGGAACTGTGCTGTCTCATTAGTGGGAAAATGATGTCCCAAATTGATTCCCGACATTGAAAAATTTCTACCGGTCGCCATTTTCAAAATGGCCACCACAATACCGCACAAATTCAACATTGTCCAAATTCAACGCCATTTCATATGTGGGTAGATTATGAAGTCCCGAATTGATTTCTGACATCGAAAAATTTCTACCGTTCGCCATTTTCAAAATGGCCACCACAATACCGCACAAATTCAACATTGTTCGATTTCAACGTCCTGAATTGTTTCCTGACATCAAAAAATTTCTACCGATCTCCATTTTCAAAATGACCGCCACAATACCGCAAAAATTCAACCTTCTTCGATTTCAAAGGTAGCTTTTAATTTATTTTTTAAACCTGTTGTCAGTGGCCGGTTTGGGAGACTTCATAATCGTTAGATTATAATCATATCTTGTTTTAGATCAAACCTGGCAGGTATAAACCCTAGATAGTTTGTTTCAGGAAATGTTTTATTTTTGATCAGGTTATACGATATAATGCGTATTGGGGCAGTTTGCCTATAATAAACAGCGAAGCAGTTTATGAAAAGCATAAACTGTTCCAAACCAGGTTATAAAAGTATAACCTGTTCAAAAATTGAACATATTCCTTATGATTTAATTTTTACCACAAAATGTAATGATTCCTCGATTTTAAGTACGATTGTTTCATGGAACTATTTGAATTATTGTTGGCAAATGAATATGTTGGTGACGTCACAATAACAACCAAGGTTATCAAGTATAACCAATTTGCTCCAGGCGGATCAGCCAATCAGATCTCAGTATTCACATCAAATTAAATTATATATTATTATTACATATGTTAAATATAAAACTTGCCATCATAAACAGATTATCACAGACGACATAATTTTGAAATTTTTGAAAGAAATTGATTTATATACTAAAATATAGATAGATAATATATGTTCTAAATATATGGTTTTATCCTCTCAGTTTTTCTGTTATTTGTAGATAAATATAACCCTACTGCTTTATACACAAATAATGTGTCTTGTTGAGGAATTTAATATATAACATTATTGAATGTTCACACCATGATATAGCTGAGATCCTGCTAAATTTGGTGTTAAACTTCAATCAGTCATTAAATCTGACCATCATATTATGATGAGATTGAATTTCTGCCATGGCATTTGTTTGGACTGGAACAAATTTGACAGAAAAAATATTAGAATATTTATTCTTGGTGGAATAAACAATATAGAATGTTTGTTCCACAAAGAAACAATATTTACGGATTTTTATAATAAATATGAAAGTTGGTTTCATCAACTTACTAGTGAGGAATGTTCAAACTGGACATGAAGCACTTCAAAAGGAGAACAACATCTATGCATCCATGATCAATCTAGTGAACAACTCGTTCTTTTCTGTTTTTCATACATGTATGACTACTTCATCTGCTCGTGGTGATGAAGAAGGCGAGATCTTTGGGAAAGTGATGTTGTCAGACAGCGATCGTTTATTTTGTCTTGATTTTTTATCACTGTCTGAGTTACAATTTAAATAAAAATCGAATGTACGTAATTAGTTCATTCATCAAGAACCTTTTTTGCACTTTGAATTTGAGGTGAAAAAGTCTTTTATTCTTTTCATCGTACATGTGAATCTCTGTGTATGTCACATTTTTATGTCAAACTGTAATTAAATTCCTCCAATGTAGGAGCACCTTATCTGGAAGCACATTTTCTGATATTGATTTTCATGACTGATGCAAAAGCAACCAACCAGAAGCTAATTTTAACTGATTATTACCATCGCTAATCAGTTCTTAATGACAAAATGACAACCCTGTGAATAAATCTAAATTTACGCTTCCTAAGGAACATTCCTGTAAAGTTTGGTTCAACTTCATTGAGCAGTTTAACAGAAGAAGATCAAACTGTGAAAAGTTAATGGAAGACGGATGCCAAATTGTCACATTTATTGCAGCTAAGATTCCTCCCATATTTACATTTCGTACCTAGATAAGACTCCTCCCATATTTACAATTCGTACCTAGATAAGACTCCTCCCATATTATATTTCGTACCTAGATAAGACTCCTCCCATATTTACATTTTGAACCTAGATAAGACTCCTCCCATATTTACATTTCATATTTACTACTTTTAACATTTTTTTGCAGATAAAACTCCACCTGTTTTTACAAATTGTCCTGGATCACCGATATATATAGAAAAGACAGAAGAGTATTCTTACCCAGATCCTGAAGCAACAGACAACTCCAATGCTGTAAAGTTGATACTCAATCCTGAAGGATATCGCCCAACTGGTCTACGATCAAATTCAGATATTAAGATCCTGTACACTGCCGAGGATTTTAGCAATAATAAAGCAGATTGTGAAATTAACATTAAAATCAAAGGTGGGTATTAAAAAAAACCCACTTTAATACATTTGTAGAATTGCATCAAAGCAGGCTTTTAGTCAAGTTTCAGTAATATTAAACTCAGCTATTGGTATGGTGGAAAGCAGATGTGTGCAAATTGCACTAATGTTTTTATTGAAAATTTCAGACATTACATATACAAAATGTAACTATGCAAGTGAATTTTGAACAGATATATCACAGTCGTGTGGGGTATATGCAAAAAATACCAGTCGAGAGACATCAAATTTCCCAAGCTGAAACGGCGAGGGAAATTCTGTATCAAGACTGGAATTTTTCGCAAATACTCCACATGACCGTGATATATCTGTTTAATTACAATGAATATACATTTGTACCTTGACGTATGTGTTTACATAAGAAAGGAGTTTCATGGACATTAAACACCATTATTTTCATCCGGAAGCACATTTTTTTTATGAGAATGCAACAGGAACGGGGGACGTCATCAAAATTTGGCGGGAAGGGATACACGAGAGTAAAAAAGGCAAATCCAAAAATGCAAATATCCCGCTGCAGAGGGTAAAAATGTCAAATTTTTGGGGAAATACCCCGGAGACACCAAAATCGCTGTAAATTCACCCTGGCTGCTAGATTATCATGAAATTGCTTTAAAAACACATATGGACCAATCAAAGCAAAGTATTTTTATATAAGGTGTAATTGAAAATATCCCCGTGTGACAATAAGTCGGCCAGTCATTGGATAATGTTTGATTTTTTTTTTTCATGTTTGAATTTTTAATTATGTTCCTCATCTATTCTTGCTCACATGTGTAAAGTTCCATGGAAAAAAGATCGATAATAATGACACACTGACCCATATTTGTTTACTACCCTTTTCCCAAATGGTGTCATATTACGTCACATAAGGCCGGTCAGTGGTAAATAAAGCACATGATTTTGTCATATGCCAACCAAACTTAAAAAGTAAACCAGATTTAGAAAGTATAGTATTTCAGCTTTTCCCGTGTAATTGTTTTGTCTGAAAAATTTCAAAAGATGTTTTTTTTAAATAGTTTGAAATTAAAGTATTAACAATTAATTATTTGATGCAAACATTGAACTTGCTTACCCATATAATAAAATATTTAATCCAGTGAATTTGGTGTTTTTGTTTTTGTCAATGCAATATATTAGACTGACTACATACTGCAATATGATATTTTTGTAAAAACAATTAATGACTGATTTCTGTTTATTTCAATCACATTTATTATCACAGAGTGGTAACAATACAGTTTTGTTGATGCTATTTGTAATAATGACAGGTTTTTTCCCCCACAGATAATCTCATTTTTCTGTCTGGTTTAATTTAATTCTCTGTTCAATTTATGCTATAAATTTTGATTATTGCTGTTAAAGTAATTCTTTTTCTATCTTCTCTGTGAATATCATTTCATTACCCCAAGAAGTAAGGGGTATATTTGTCATTAAAGCAGCAGTGGAAATACAAAATAATATGCCATTTTGTGACCAATGGAGAGCACTTGTATGTATTTTCCCGGTAAAATCAGCCATTTTCTAGAAAATGGTGGAATCTAAATGATCAATCATCATATTTTCAAAGCATTTTAAAATACAATTGGCTTGGCCTACATTCCAGAAAAGGTCATGATCTGTGATAACGATTACATCAACAAACCGGAAAGGTAAAAATGCTCGGGAAATACCATCGCTTTAAAAAAACATATTTAACGAGCATAATAATCAGGAAGAAAAGACATTAGTAAAAAGGATCTTTTTTACTTACATGGAATTTGTTTTAATTTCATCTTGTAATTTTGAAGTTTAAAAGAATTCCCTCTGTGTTTATGTATGCTATGAATATACAGAATGACGTCATTGGTCTCGTGCTGCGCGAGAATTGTAAATTAAAACAAGTGACCAACTTTATTGCATGGCCGAGCAGATGTCACGACACCGAATAATCTGCCTTTGGAACCATATTTCTGACTTGCATGGAAAATACTCTGAATAAAAATGATCTCAAGAAGAGCCTTTTTGACATTGCAAAATACATACATTGTTGTAAAATACAAATAAAAATAAAATTTTATAAGTATTTTACTAATTATACTTAGAAATTCCATTTACTATTGTTGCTTGCTATTGTTTATACTTCAATTTTATTTTCAGTGGTAGAAACCCTTTCATTGATATTTACAATAAAGTTTGTTTCTTTTAAACAACATGAAAGATATTTATACATGTACATTTAAGTATTTTTTATTCTTTAAAGTAATGGGTAAGTACATTTTGATGTGAATAGTCTCTAATGGTGGTCAGACACCTGGGCCCGGTTGTTCAACTTGTTGTTAAATTTAAAAAAAGATTGATCCATGGGTTAGTAAACCAAGGGTTAAAAATGAGTTTTTCAACTTCATTTAACCACTTGGTTAAATAACTGTTTGGTTAAAGTTTAACCAACCAATAACTGCAGGTTTAATATTTAACCAAGACCAACGTATCCCATAATTCCTTGTTTTATCCTAGTGGCAGATAAATAAAATAATGAATATGACTGACTCAATCCCCCCCTTCTCAGGGCAAAAAAAGGCTGAAGAAATGCAATTTTAGTAGAGAGGAGGTTGTCTTAATACTGAGGGAAGTGGGAAAAAATTATATCATCATAAATTTAAAGCACTCAAATATAATCACAAATGAAAAGAAAAGAGTATGGACTGAGATAGCTGAGAAGACCAGCTAACTGGGAGATGCCATTAGGACCCCAAATGAAATGAAAAAAAAATGGAACAAAAGAAAATTATGTCTCCCCCCACTTTGGTGGGGAGACATATTGTTTTTGTCCTGTCCGTCTGTCCGTCACAGTTTGTCAGCGCAACTCCTCTGAAACTACTGAACAGAATTTCATGAAACTTTGTAGGTAGTAAGGACACCATATGTAGTTGTGCATATTACCAGGAAATTTTGATCGCCTGAATTTTGTGGGAGTTATGCCCCTTTGAACTTAGAAATTTCCCGAAATTTACTACTGAAGCAGCTTGTCAGCGCAACTCCTCTGAAACTACTGAACAGAATTTCATAAAACTTGGTAGGTAGTAATGACACCATATGTAGTTGTGCATATTACCAGGAAATTTTGATCGCCTGAATTTTGTGGGAGTTATGCCCCTTTGAACTTGGATATTTCCCGAAATTTACTACTGAAGCAGCTTGTCAGCGCAACTTCTCTGAAACTACTGAACAGAATTTCATGAAACTTGGTAGGTAGTAAGGACACCATATGTAGTTGTGCATATTACCAGGAAATTTTAGATCCTCTAAATTTTGTGGGAGTTATGCCCCTTTGAACTTGGAAATTTCCCAAAATTTACTACTGAAGCAGCTTGTCAGCGCAACTTCTCTAAAACTACTGAACAGAATTTCATGAAACTTGGTAGGTAGTAAGGACACCATATGTAGTTGTGCATATTACCAGGAAATTTTGATCTCCTTAATTTTGTGGGAGTTATGCCCTTTTGAACTTAAAAATTTTCCGAAATATACTTCTGAAGCAGCTTGTCAGCACAACTCCTCTGAAACTACTGAACAGAATTTCATGAAACTTGGTAGGTACTAAGGACACCATATGTAGTTGTGCATATTACCAGGAAATTTTGAACCCCTAAATTTTGTGGGAGTTATTTGCAAACACTAGTGTAATATCCCTTACAGAAACTTGTATATACAATGTATATATATGTACAAGAGTCTATCATAATGTCACTATTTCCCTGAAAAAGTTTTTCATCACCAATCCATTGATTTTAGAAGAACAAAACTCCTTTAAAATCATTGGAACATAGGCTGAGCGATTTTCTGGAATGGGGAACTTTACCATGACAATATGGAATAGTACCTGTAACCCTTGCTTTAGCACTTTTGATCAAATTTTGTTTGTGTTTCATGGATTAAAAACAGTTTTTTTTTGTTATTCATTGAAGATTACTTTTATTTGTTACCTAAATATATTTTTTACCTTTGACTACAGTTTGTGGGATGGGGAGACATACGTTTTTGTGGGCAAAAACAAACTTTAATTTGTTTATTTTTGAATGAAAATGAAAAAAAAAGAAGACATTATACCGCAGAGAATGTTTTTTTTAATTTCTTTTCTTTTTTGTTTTGTTTTGTTATTATTTTCTTAATAAAATAATAAAGTTATTAAAATAAAAGATAAAAAAGTGAAATCTTACTTGAGGAATATAACTTACATGTCATCGTCTAAGGTTATTTGTCCTATATTAAAAGTATTTTGTACAAGTTAGTATGGAAGCGTCTATGGACCTCGTCTTAGTTGCTTAATAACATTAAAAGCAATGTTAATAAGATGTGTTTAGTGCATTATAATACACTAAGGGTGTGTTATTTAGGTGACGATAACTTCTTATAACTCATTAAACTACTTTTAATTAAATCTTCTTATTGTCTTATAATTTCAAGGACTGTTCATTTTCATTATGTAAGTTAGGCTTAGAATATTTTCTTTAGTTTCCAACATATCATTAAAATTGGGTCCATGCATACACATGTATATCAAAAATCTGTTTCTCTCTCTGATTTTAATGTGTGAATTTCTTTTTATTTCAATTAACATGCAAAAAGTTTTTCATGAATAATGATTAAGAAAAAATATAACCCCCTTTTCAGTATGAAATAAATGGTTGGTGTCTCATACATGTATGTAAATTATCCAATTTCTCCAATTGACGAGGAATGTCCATGATGTCATAGAGGTACCTCATGCTATTTTTGAAGTTTTATGATTTAGTTTTTCCAAAGTAATTGTACGACCAGCATATTTTCTGATTGATTTTTGATAACCAATGGTTAAATATTTTAACAGAGCCCCTATACCGTGGTTAAATATTAATAAGTTTAACCATGCTTTAACCAGTAGTTAAATTTAGCCATAAATTGAACAACACATTGCATGCTTTGGTTAAATTTTAACCATAGGTTATCATTTTTAACCATTGGTTAAAATTTAACTACAAGTTGAACAACCAGGCCCTGGTGTGTATAACATGTCCTGTATGGAATAATTTTTCATAGCACATTCATAGGGTGTTTGTTTCACAGATAATATCAACGATATGTCAGTATAGAATATAGCATATAAATCATGTAAATTATAACTATCACATGATTGCAGATGAAGTAAGATAAGATAAGTTGTATCTGTATGAGTATGAGTGCCTTGTAGTAACCAATTCTGGCTTATATGTTTTATTGAAAGTCGACATATCAAAACAACAAATACAACACAAGCTCTGCTGAGCTTTTGACCGACATACCCTGCACTCAAAAAAATAACAGTTAAAAACAACAAAAGCATGCTTGCAAATTAATAGTTTAAAAAAGCACTCGTAATACCAAAATAGCAAACAAGTTAAAGCACACATATAGCAGAGACAAGGTAAACATATACAATAATAAAATAAATTAAATCAAGCTCAGTAATAAAAGCTTATGATCTAAAAAAAAATAGAGCTGGTTTTATGATCTAAAAGCGTGTTATGACATATTTTGTTGCAATATATTTGCCCTCAAATGTCCTGTATTTGCCCCCGAAATGCAACTTCCGGTATCTGCGGATTAGTCTCAAAGAATTATATGTCAAAGTGCAAGGAAAGATATGCATAAAATCGTATTTCAATCAAATTAGCACATTTCAAAGTATTGGAATAAAGTTTAAATAACTTGAAATGGAATAATTAGCTCAAATGTATACGTTGTGTTGAAATAGGAATTTCCATTCAAATGTCAACGTCTTGGAGAGATTTTACAAACACGTTCTAACGTCATTGTTTGATATCGTTTTGAAACCAGACTCGAAACAAAAACATTTGCAAGTTGAACAAAGGCAACTCTCTTAAAGGATTTATTTTCGCAATTTTTCAGTTCAAAGATCTCTTCTGCAATATAAAAGTCAGTGCTTGTAAAAGGTCAATGTAAAATATGTGATAAATAGATTATGACATGAAATTTTCCATATCGGCCCTCTACTAATATCAGCCCTCCAGCTTTGCTGTCGGGCATGATATGGGAGTCTCAGGCTGATACCAGGGCCGATATGGAAAATGTCATGTAATAATCTCTTATTATACTGCTAAAAATAAATATAAATAATATATAAAAATTGAAAAGGCCTAGATGATATTAAAACTGCTTACAGGCATTACATTTACACTGATTTCCCTTATAGATTGTAAACTGTTTTTAAATTGATTGAAATTGGCAATTTCTCTAAAATCATCAGGTAGGTCATTCCATAAAGCAGCAGCTGTTTAAAAGAGTTCTTACCATAGGTATCTCTACAATATTAGAATATTTAAAACTATATTTACTATTTTTTTTAAACAGCTGAATCATTTAAACATGGTGGAGACAGTTTATACAATATATTAAAAACATTATAATGCCATAGCGGGCATTCTCCATATTTGTAGATATGGTACTTTTGCTATATGTAAAAGTTATTCATATGTGCCATTGTAATCTTCATAGATAAAACGTGAAGCTCTTTCCTGTATTTTTTCGAGTTTTATAGTATTTGCTTTTTAGCAAAAATGCCAAGCCAAAGGACTAAAATTAAAATTAGACAATATGAAAATATGAAAAATTGTTAGTTAAGCTTAAATAAATACACAACCAATATGCTGATAGTCTATATCGATACCCAGTAATTTAACAACTTCATCAGATGATATATTAGCCGACTCAATATTGAAAACAGGTTCTTTTACACAAGTTTTCTAGCTTGAAATTTATGTGGGTTGGCTTGCATACAATTAATATTAAACCATTCAATTAAAATAGAGCTTTTTTTTTCTAAAAAAATTCATTAAAGTATTATAATCTTGATCGGCATATGATAAGTTGTTGTCATCAGCATAGTTGTAAAATGTACCATGTTCAATAAAGTAATAAATCTTGTTGATAAAAATTTTAAAAAGCGATGGCTCCAACAGAGGGCATTTCTATATGCTAGAATTTGTAATATAACTGATATGTTTTTCACACGTAACTACGTTTTCTGATACAAAGCAGACATCATAATCTCATCGAAATGTTACATGTTCTCACCATGATATAGCTGAACAATTGTTCACTTGGCATTAAACAACGATCACTCAATCACTCACTATATTTTATTTCTTTACAGAAAACATCATACTAACGTTGCATTGTCCAGCTCAATCTGAAATAGTGTTGATAAGTAAAGCTGAAGGAAAATCTGTTAATATGAGTGATTATATTAATGTTACTTCTAATGGCAACTATAATGTGACATTCTCACCAGCAAAATTTGTGACCTTTGACCACAATACTATTGGTGTGTATAAGAAAATTGACGTTAAAGCTGAAGGCCCATGGGGAGCAGAAGACAGATGCTTGTTTCTTGTTGGAACTAAAGGTAATAACTTAAATTTGAAAACGATTGTTGAGAATATTCAATACCATTATAAGGGTCAGCCTAAAATATTAAGATCCTGACCCCAAACAGCAGTAGCTTTCTCTGAAGTAGATAGAGCAAGGTTCTTTCTCTCTGTATCTGTCACAATTTCATTGTTTACTGACTCATCAGTGCCTATTACCATTTAACTTGTGAGTTCAAATCCCTCAAATGGCAAGGTGTATTGGATGCAACTTTCATGTGATAAAGTTTGACTGTGACAGGGTGGTAGTTTTCTTAGGGTACTCCTGTTTCCTATACTAATGAAACTGACCACCTTAATGTAACTAAAGTTTGACTGTGACAGGGTGGTAGTTTTCTTAGGTTCAACTCCTGTTTCCTATACTAATGAAACTGACCACCTTAATGTAACTGAAGTTTGACTGTGACAGGGTGGTAGTTTTCTTAGGGTACTCCTGTTTCCTATACTAATGAAACTGACCACCTTAATGTAACTAAAGTTTGACTGTGACAGGGTGGAAGTTTTCTTAGGGTCAACTCCTGTTTCCTATACTAATGAAACTGACCACCTTAATGTAACTAAAGTTTGACTGTGACAGGGTGGTAGTTTTCTTAGGGTCAACTCCTGTTTCCTATACTAATGAAACTGACCACCTTAATGTAACTAAAGTTTGACTGTGACAGGGTGGTAGTTTTCTTAGGGTACTCCTGTTTCCTATACTAATGAAACTGACCACCCTAATGTAACTGAAGTTTGACTGTGACAGGGCGGTAGTTTTCTCAGGGTCAACTCCTGTTTCCTATACTAATGAAACTGACCACCTTAATGTAACTAAAGTTTGACTGTGACAGGGTGATAGTTTTCTTAGGTTCAACTCCTGTTTCCTATACTAATGAAACTGACCACCTTAATGTAACTGAAGTTTGACTGTGACAGGGTGGTACTTTTCTTAGGGTCAACTCCTGTTTCCTATACTAATGAAACTGACCACCTTAATGTAACTAAAGTTTGACTGTGACAGGGTGGTAGTTTTCTTAGGGTACTCCTGTTTCCTATACTAATGAAACTGACCACCTTAATGTAACTAAAGTTTGACTGTGACAGGGTGGTAGTTTTCTTAGGTTCAACTCCTGTTTCCTATACTAATGAAACTGACCACCTTAATGTAACTAAAGTTTGACTGTGACAGGGTGGTAGTTTTCTTAGGGTCAACTCCTGTTTCCTATACTAATGAAACTGACCACCTTAATGTAACTAAAGTTTGACTGTGACAGGGTGGTAGTTTTCTTAGGGTACTCCTGTTTCCTATACTAATGAAACTGACCACCTTAATGTAACTGAAGTTTGACTGTGACAGGGTGGTAGTTTTCTTAGGGTCAACTCCTGTTTCCTATACTAATGAAACTGACCACCTTAATGTAACTAAAGTTTGACTGTGACAGGGTGGTAGTTTTCTTAGGGTCAACTCCTGTTTCCTATACTAATGAAACTGACCACCTTAATGTAACTGAAGTTTGACTGTGACAGGGTGGTAGTTTTCTTGGGGTCAACTCCTGTTTCCTATACTAATGAAACTGACCACCTTAATGTAACTGAAGTTTGACTGTGACAGGGCGGTAGTTTTCTTAGGGTCAACTCCTGTTTCCTATACTAATGAAACTGACCACCTTAATGTAACTGAAGTTTGACTGTGACAGGGCGGTAGTTTTCTTAGGGTCAACTCCTGTTTCCTATACTAATGAAACTGACCACCTTAATGTAACTGAAGTTTGACTGTGACAGGGCGGTAGTTTTCTTAGGGTCAACTCCTGTTTCCTATACTAATGAAACTGACCACCTTAATGTAACTAAAGTTTGACTGTGACAGGGTGATAGTTTTCTTAGGTTCAACTCCTGTTTCCTATACTAATGAAACTGACCACCTTAATGTAACTGAAGTTTGACTGTGACAGGGTGGTACTTTTCTTAGGGTCAACTCCTGTTTCCTATACTAATGAAACTGACCACCTTAATGTAACTAAAGTTTGACTGTGACAGGGTGGTAGTTTTCTTAGGGTACTCCTGTTTCCTATACTAATGAAACTGACCACCTTAATGTAACTAAAGTTTGACTGTGACAGGGTGGTAGTTTTCTTAGGGTCAACTCCTGTTTCCTATACTAATGAAACTGACCACCTTAATGTAACTAAAGTTTGACTGTGACAGGGTGGTAGTTTTCTTAGGGTCAACTCCTGTTTCCTATACTAATGAAACTGACCACCTTAATGTAACTGAAGTTTGACTGTGACAGGGTGGTAGTTTTCTTAGGGTCAACTCCTGTTTCCTATACTAATGAAACTGACCACCTTAATGTAACTAAAGTTTGACTGTGACAGGGTGATAGTTTTCTTAGGGTCAACTCCTGTTTCCTATACTAATGAAACTGACCACCTTAATGTAACTAAAGTTTGACTGTGACAGGGCGGTAGTTTTCTTAGGGTACTCCTGTTTCCTATACTAATGAAACTGACCACCTTAATGTAACTAAAGTTTGACTGTGACAGGGCGGTAGTTTTCTTAGGGTCAACTCCTGTTTCCTATACTAATGAAACTGACCACCATAATGTAACTGAAGTTTGACTGTGACAGGGCGGTAGTTTTCTTAGGGTACTCCTGTTTCCTATACTAATGAAACTGACCACCTTAATGTAACTGAAGTTTGACTGTGACAGGGTGGTAGTTTTCTTAGGGTCAACTCCTGTTTCCTATGCTAATGAAACTAACCACCTTAATGTAACTAAAGTTTGACTGTGACAGGGCGGTAGTTTTCTTAGGTTCAACTCCTGTTTCCTATACTAATGAAACTGACCACCTTAATGTAACTGAAGTTTGACTGTGACAGGGCGGTAGTTTTCTTAGGGTCAACTCCTGTTTCCTATACTAATGAAACTGACCACCTTAATGTAACTGAAGTTTGACTGTGACAGGGCGGTAGTTTTCTTAGGGTCAACTCCTGTTTCCTATACTAATGAAACTGACCACCTTAATGTAACTGAAGTTTGACTGTGACAGGTCGGTAGTTTTCTTAGGGTACTCCTGTTTCCTATACTAATGAAACTGACCACCTTAATGTAACTTAAGTTTGACTGTGACAGGGTGGTAGTTTTCTTAGGGTCAACTCCTGTTTCCTATACTAATGAAACTGACCACCTTAATGTAACTAAAGTTTGACTGTGACAGGGCGGTAGTTTTCTTAGGGTCAACTCCTGTTTCCTATACTAATGAAACTGACCACCTTAATGTAACTAAAGTTTGACTGTGACAGGGTGGTAGTTTTCTTAGGGTCAACTCCTGTTTCCTATACTAATGAAACTGACCACCTTAATGTAACTAAAGTTTGACTGTGACAGGGTGGTAGTTTTCTTAGGGTCAACTCCTGTTTCCTATACTAATGAAACTGACCACCTTAATGTAACTAAAGTTTGACTGTGACAGGGTGGTAGTTTTCTTAGGGTCAACTCCTGTTTCCTATACTAATGAAACTGACCACCTTAATGTAACTAAAGTTTGACTGTGACAGGGTGGTAGTTTTCTTAGGGTCAACTCCTGTTTCCTATACTAATGAAACTGACCACCTTAATGTAACTGAAGTTTGACTGTGACAGGGCGGTAGTTTTCTTAGGGTCAACTCCTGTTTCCTATACTAATGAAACTGACCACCTTAATGTAACTGAAGTTTGACTGTGACAGGGCGGTAGTTTTCTTAGGGTCAACTCCTGTTTCCTATGCTAATGAAACTGACCACCTTAATGTAACTGAAGTTTGACTGTGACAGGGCGGTAGTTTTCTTAGGGTCAACTCCTGTTTCCTATACTAATGAAACTGACCACCTTAATGTAACTAAAGTTTGACTGTGACAGGGTGATAGTTTTCTTAGGTTCAACTCCTGTTTCCTATACTAATGAAACTGACCACCTTAATGTAACTGAAGTTTGACTGTGACAGGGTGGTACTTTTCTTAGGGTCAACTCCTGTTTCCTATACTAATGAAACTGACCACCTTAATGTAACTAAAGTTTGACTGTGACAGGGTGGTAGTTTTCTTAGGGTACTCCTGTTTCCTATACTAATGAAACTGACCACCTTAATGTAACTAAAGTTTGACTGTGACAGGGTGGTAGTTTTCTTAGGTTCAACTCCTGTTTCCTATACTAATGAAACTGACCACCTTAATGTAACTAAAGTTTGACTGTGACAGGGTGGTAGTTTTCTTAGGGTCAACTCCTGTTTCCTATACTAATGAAACTGACCACCTTAATGTAACTAAAGTTTGACTGTGACAGGGTGGTAGTTTTCTTAGGGTACTCCTGTTTCCTATACTAATGAAACTGACCACCTTAATGTAACTGAAGTTTGACTGTGACAGGGTGGTAGTTTTCTTAGGGTCAACTCCTGTTTCCTATACTAATGAAACTGACCACCTTAATGTAACTGAAGTTTGACTGTGACAGGGTGGTAGTTTTCTTGGGGTCAACTCCTGTTTCCTATACTAATGAAACTGACCACCTTAATGTAACTGAAGTTTGACTGTGACAGGGCGGTAGTTTTCTTAGGGTCAACTCCTGTTTCCTATACTAATGAAACTGACCACCTTAATGTAACTGAAGTTTGACTGTGACAGGGCGGTAGTTTTCTTAGGGTCAACTCCTGTTTCCTATACTAATGAAACTGACCACCTTAATGTAACTGAAGTTTGACTGTGACAGGGCGGTAGTTTTCTTAGGGTCAACTCCTGTTTCCTATACTAATGAAACTGACCACCTTAATGTAACTAAAGTTTGACTGTGACAGGGTGATAGTTTTCTTAGGTTCAACTCCTGTTTCCTATACTAATGAAACTGACCACCTTAATGTAACTGAAGTTTGACTGTGACAGGGTGGTACTTTTCTTAGGGTCAACTCCTGTTTCCTATACTAATGAAACTGACCACCTTAATGTAACTAAAGTTTGACTGTGACAGGGTGGTAGTTTTCTTAGGGTACTCCTGTTTCCTATACTAATGAAACTGACCACCTTAATGTAACTAAAGTTTGACTGTGACAGGGTGGTAGTTTTCTTAGGGTCAACTCCTGTTTCCTATACTAATGAAACTGACCACCTTAATGTAACTAAAGTTTGACTGTGACAGGGTGGTAGTTTTCTTAGGGTCAACTCCTGTTTCCTATACTAATGAAACTGACCACCTTAATGTAACTAAAGTTTGACTGTGACAGGGTGGTAGTTTTCTTAGGGTACTCCTGTTTCCTATACTAATGAAACTGACCACCTTAATGTAACTGAAGTTTGACTGTGACAGGGTGGTAGTTTTCTTAGGGTACTCCTGTTTCCTATACTAATGAAACTGACCACCTTAATGTAACTGAAGTTTGACTGTGACAGGGTGGTAGTTTTCTTAGGGTACTCCTGTTTCCTATACTAATGAAACTAAAGTTTGACTGTGACAGGGTGATAGTTTTCTTAGGGTCAACTCCTGTTTCCTATACTAATGAAACTGACCACCTTAATGTAACTAAAGTTTGACTGTGACAGGGTGATAGTTTTCTTAGGGTCAACTCCTGTTTCCTATACTAATGAAACTGACCACCTTAATGTAACTAAAGTTTGACTGTGACAGGGTGGTAGTTTTCTTAGGGTACTCCTGTTTCCTATACTAATGAAACTGACCACCTTAATGTAACTAAAGTTTGACTGTGACAGGGTGGTAGTTTTCTTAGGGTCAACTCCTGTTTCCTATACTAATGAAACTGACCACCTTAATGTAACTAAAGTTTGACTGTGACAGGGCGGTAGTTTTCTTAGGGTACTCCTGTTTCCTATACTAATGAAACTGACCACCTTAATGTAACTAAAGTTTGACTGTGACAGGGTGGTAGTTTTCTTAGGGTACTCCTGTTTCCTATACTAATGAAACTGACCACCTTAATGTAACTGAAGTTTGACTGTGACAGGGTGATAGTTTTCTTACGGTCAACTCCTGTTTCCTATACTAATGAAACTGACCACCTTAATGTAACTGAAGTTTGACTGTGACAGGGTGGTAGTTTTCTTAGGGTCAACTCCTGTTTCCTATACTAATGAAACTGACCACCTTAATGTAACTAAAGTTTGACTGTGACAGGGTGATAGTTTTCTTAGGGTCAACTCCTGTTTCCTATACTAATGAAACTGACCACCTTAATGTAACTAAAGTTTGACTGTGACAGGGCGGTAGTTTTCTTAGGGTACTCCTGTTTCCTATACTAATGAAACTGACCACCTTAATGTAACTAAAGTTTGACTGTGACAGGGTGATAGTTTTCTTAGGGTCAACTCCTGTTTCCTATACTAATGAAACTGACCACCTTAATGTAACTAAAGTTTGACTGTGACAGGGCGGTAGTTTTCTTAGGGTCAACTCCTGTTTCCTATACTAATGAAACTGACCACCATAATGTAACTGAAGTTTGACTGTGACAGGGCGGTAGTTTTCTTAGGGTACTCCTGTTTCCTATACTAATGAAACTGACCACCTTAATGTAACTGAAGTTTGACTGTGACAGGGTGGTAGTTTTCTTAGGGTCAATTCCTGTTTCCTATGCTAATGAAACTAACCACCTTAATGTAACTAAAGTTTGACTGTGACAGGGCGGTAGTTTTCTTAGGTTCAACTCCTGTTTCCTATACTAATGAAACTGACCACCTTAATGTAACTGAAGTTTGACTGTGACAGGGCGGTAGTTTTCTTAGGGTCAACTCCTGTTTCCTATACTAATGAAACTGACCACCTTAATGTAACTGAAGTTTGACTGTGACAGGGCGGTAGTTTTCTTAGGGTCAACTCCTGTTTCCTATACTAATGAAACTGACCACCTTAATGTAACTGAAGTTTGACTGTGACAGGTCGGTAGTTTTCTTAGGGTACTCCTGTTTCCTATACTAATGAAACTGACCACCTTAATGTAACTTAAGTTTGACTGTGACAGGGTGGTAGTTTTCTTAGGGTCAACTCCTGTTTCCTATACTAATGAAACTGACCACCTTAATGTAACTAAAGTTTGACTGTGACAGGGTGGTAGTTTTCTTAGGGTCAACTCCTGTTTCCTATACTAATGAAACTGACCACCTTAATGTAACTAAAGTTTGACTGTGACAGGGTGGTAGTTTTCTTAGGGTCAACTCCTGTTTCCTATACTAATGAAACTGACCACCTTAATGTAACTAAAGTTTGACTGTGACAGGGTGGTAGTTTTCTTAGGGTCAACTCCTGTTTCCTATACTAATGAAACTGACCACCTTAATGTAACTAAAGTTTGACTGTGACAGGGTGGTAGTTTTCTTAGGGTCAACTCCTGTTTCCTATACTAATGAAACTGACCACCTTAATGTAACTAAAGTTTGACTGTGACAGGGTGGTAGTTTTCTTAGGGTCAACTCCTGTTTCCTATACTAATGAAACTGACCACCTTAATGTAACTGAAGTTTGACTGTGACAGGGCGGTAGTTTTCTTAGGGTCAACTCCTGTTTCCTATACTAATGAAACTGACCACCTTAATGTAACTGAAGTTTGACTGTGACAGGGCGGTAGTTTTCTTAGGGTCAACTCCTGTTTCCTATGCTAATGAAACTGACCACCTTAATGTAACTGAAGTTTGACTGTGACAGGGCGGTAGTTTTCTTAGGGTCAACTCCTGTTTCCTATACTAATGAAACTGACCACCTTAATGTAACTAAAGTTTGACTGTGACAGGGTGATAGTTTTCTTAGGTTCAACTCCTGTTTCCTATACTAATGAAACTGACCACCTTAATGTAACTGAAGTTTGACTGTGACAGGGTGGTACTTTTCTTAGGGTCAACTCCTGTTTCCTATACTAATGAAACTGACCACCTTAATGTAACTAAAGTTTGACTGTGACAGGGTGGTAGTTTTCTTAGGGTACTCCTGTTTCCTATACTAATGAAACTGACCACCTTAATGTAACTAAAGTTTGACTGTGACAGGGTGGTAGTTTTCTTAGGTTCAACTCCTGTTTCCTATACTAATGAAACTGACCACCTTAATGTAACTAAAGTTTGACTGTGACAGGGTGGTAGTTTTCTTAGGGTCAACTCCTGTTTCCTATACTAATGAAACTGACCACCTTAATGTAACTAAAGTTTGACTGTGACAGGGTGGTAGTTTTCTTAGGGTACTCCTGTTTCCTATACTAATGAAACTGACCACCCTAATGTAACTGAAGTTTGACTGTGACAGGGTGGTAGTTTTCTTAGGGTCAACTCCTGTTTCCTATACTAATGAAACTGACCACCTTAATGTAACTAAAGTTTGACTGTGACAGGGTGGTAGTTTTCTTAGGGTCAACTCCTGTTTCCTATACTAATGAAACTGACCACCTTAATGTAACTAAAGTTTGACTGTGACAGGGCGGTAGTTTTCTTAGGGTCAACTCCTGTTTCCTATACTAATGAAATTGACCACCTTAATGTAACTAAAGTTTGACTGTGACAGGGTGGTAGTTTTCTTAGGGTACTCCTGTTTCCTATACTAATGAAACTGACCACCTTAATGTAACTAAAGTTTGACTGTGACAGGGTGGTAGTTTTCTTAGGGTCAACTCCTGTTTCCTATACTAATGAAACTGACCACCTTAATGTAACTAAAGTTTGACTGTGACAGGGTGGTAGTTTTCTTAGGTTCAACTCCTGTTTCCTATACTAATGAAACTGACCACCTTAATGTAACTGAAGTTTGACTGTGACAGGGTGGTAGTTTTCTTAGGGTCAACTCCTGTTTCCTATACTAATGAAACTGACCACCTTAATGTAGCTGAAGTTTGACTGTGACAGGGTGGTAGTTTTCTTAGGGTCAACTCCTGTTTCATATACTAATGAAACTGACCACCTTAATGTAACTAAAGTTTGACTGTGACAGGGTGGTAGTTTTCTTAGGGTACTCCTGTTTCCTATACTAATGAAACTGACCACCTTAATGTAACTAAAGTTTGACTGTGACAGGGTGATAGTTTTCTTATATTCAACTCCTGTTTCATATACTAATGAAACTGACCACCTTAATGTAACTAAAGTTTGACTGTGACAGGGTGATAGTTTTCTTAAGAGTCAACTCCTGTTTCCTATGCTAATGAAACTGACCACCTTAATGTAACTGAAGTTTGACTGTGACAGGGTGGTAGTTTTCTTAGGGTACTCCTGTTTCCTATGCTAATGAAACTGACCACCTTAATGTAACTAAAGTTTGACTGTGACAGGGCAGTAGTTTTCTTAGGGTCAACTCCTGTTTCCTATGCTAATGAAACTGACCACCTTAATGTAACTGAAGTTTGACTGTGACAGGGTGGTAGTTTTCTTAGGGTACTCCTGTTTCCTATGCTAATGAAACTGACCACCTTAATGTAACTAAAGTTTGACTGTGACAGGGCAGTAGTTTTCTTAGGTTCAACTCCTGTTTCCTATACTAATGAAACTGACCACCTTAATGTAACTAAAGTTTGACTGTGACAGGGTGATAGTTTTCTTAGGTTCAACTCCTGTTTCCTATACTAATGAAACTGACCACCTTAATGTAACTGAAGTTTGACTGTGACAGGGTGGTACTTTTCTTAGGGTCAACTCCTGTTTCCTATACTAATGAAACTGACCACCTTAATGTAACTAAAGTTTGACTGTGACAGGGTGGTAGTTTTCTTAGGGTACTCCTGTTTCCTATACTAATGAAACTGACCACCTTAATGTAACTAAAGTTTGACTGTGACAGGGTGGTAGTTTTCTTAGGTTCAACTCCTGTTTCCTATACTAATGAAACTGACCACCTTAATGTAACTAAAGTTTGACTGTGACAGGGTGGTAGTTTTCTTAGGGTCAACTCCTGTTTCCTATACTAATGAAACTGACTACCTTAATGTAACTAAAGTTTGACTGTGACTGGGTGGTAGTTTTCTTAGGGTACTCCTGTTTCCTATACTAATGAAACTGACCACCTTAATGTAACTGAAGTTTGACTGTGACAGGGTGGTAGTTTTCTTAGGGTCAACTCCTGTTTCCTATACTAATGAAACTGACCACCTTAATGTAACTAAAGTTTGACTGTGACAGGGTGGTAGTTTTCTTAGGGTCAACTCCTGTTTCCTATACTAATGAAACTGACCACCTTAATGTAACTGAAGTTTGACTGTGACAGGGTGGTAGTTTTCTTAGGGTCAACTCCTGTTTCCTATACTAATGAAACTGACCACCTTAATGTAACTAAAGTTTGACTGTGACAGGGCGGTAGTTTTCTTAGGGTCAACTCCTGTTTCCTATACTAATGAAATTGACCACCTTAATGTAACTAAAGTTTGACTGTGACAGGGTGGTAGTTTTCTTAGGGTACTCCTGTTTCCTATACTAATGAAACTGACCACCTTAATGTAACTAAAGTTTGACTGTGACAGGGTGGTAGTTTTCTTAGGGTCAACTCCTGTTTCCTATACTAATGAAACTGACCACCTTAATGTAACTAAAGTTTGACTGTGACAGGGTGGTAGTTTTCTTAGGTTCAACTCCTGTTTCCTATACTAATGAAACTGACCACCTTAATGTAACTGAAGTTTGACTGTGACAGGGTGGTAGTTTTCTTAGGGTCAACTCCTGTTTCCTATACTAATGAAACTGACCACCTTAATGTAGCTGAAGTTTGACTGTGACAGGGTGGTAGTTTTCTTAGGGTCAACTCCTGTTTCATATACTAATGAAACTGACCACCTTAATGTAACTAAAGTTTGACTGTGACAGGGTGGTAGTTTTCTTAGGGTACTCCTGTTTCCTATACTAATGAAACTGACCACCTTAATGTAACTAAAGTTTGACTGTGACAGGGTGATAGTTTTCTTATATTCAACTCCTGTTTCATATACTAATGAAACTGACCACCTTAATGTAACTAAAGTTTGACTGTGACAGGGTGATAGTTTTCTTAAGAGTCAACTCCTGTTTCCTATGCTAATGAAACTGACCACCTTAATGTAACTGAAGTTTGACTGTGACAGGGTGGTAGTTTTCTTAGGGTACTCCTGTTTCCTATGCTAATGAAACTGACCACCTTAATGTAACTAAAGTTTGACTGTGACAGGGCAGTAGTTTTCTTAGGGTCAACTCCTGTTTCCTATGCTAATGAAACTGACCACCTTAATGTAACTGAAGTTTGACTGTGACAGGGTGGTAGTTTTCTTAGGGTACTCCTGTTTCCTATGCTAATGAAACTGACCACCTTAATGTAACTAAAGTTTGACTGTGACAGGGCAGTAGTTTTCTTAGGGTCAACTCCTGTTTCCTATGCTAATGAAACTGACCACCTTAATGTAACTGAAATATTGCTGACAGTGGCATGAAACATTCATAATCTTAACCCTTACACTGTATAGGGTTAGGTTTATGTTAGTTTAATGCCACATTCAACAATATTTCAGTTATATCATGGTTGTCAGTTTTATTGGTGGAGGAAACCGGAGTACCTGAAGAAAACCATCGAGTACACCTCGTCATGAGCGGAATTCGAACTCACTTTAATGGTGATAGGCACTGATTGTAAAGCCCCTTTTACCTTGTAACCAGCCTCATACAGCATGTTTGTAAACTGTGGTGCAGCTACTTAAACTGTATTTGAAAGTCAACTTCTTAACACATTTTATGTTTTCTTGTCAATCAGAAATTTAACATCTGATCTAGTCATTTCTATAGGACATTGTTTAACATTAAACCATTTATAAGGTGATTAAAAAATACCCTTCTCAGAAACTACAAAACTGATTGTACTCAAACATATATTAATGATCAATGGAGGTCCATTTAGAAAGGGAATTTTTATCTGTGTCTCCAGCAGCAATCACGGGTCTAGAATCCACTCAACTCTGTCTGTCCGAAACACTGAGAAGGTACCTATTTTGGGTATTCTGTAAATGCAAGTTTTTATTCAACATTATTCAAATTTTGTATATTGATTGCTAGTGGTGTTCCGATTATCGATTTTAATCGAAAATCAGTTGGTTGGTGGCTTAAGCCAACCCCTTAGTGCAAAAATTTATTTCCGAATAAATTAATTTTAGAGTCACATGTCATTTTATACGTGTTTTGATTGGTTTAAAAAGTTTAGGTTATTTGTCAATGAACGGAATTTAAAAATAGACGTCGTTCTCAAGGCGTCGCGTGCCGTTGTCATCAGGTGATTTTCTTTAAATGAGGCACCTTTGGGGTTATTTAAATTTATTTCCGATTATTTGCCTTATTTTGAAAAATAAATATATTTTTCAATATCACAACGAAAAAAGTTAGAATTAATTTATAAGGATTGATCGAAAATTATTTGTTCGGTTCATTCGAAATAACCTCAATCAGGTTGTACACACCCTTGTGTAACACGCTACGCGGGTTACACAGTGTGTACAACCTGATTGAGGTTATTTCTTCATGAACCAAATAAAAATTGCGATCAATCCTTAATTATTTGAATAGTTCTACTTTAACTTTGATTTTCTGGAAATCTCGTGTTGTTATTGAGCAGAAAATGACAGTTTCGTATTTCCTCGAATTAAATAAAAAAGAAATATTTGCAAATGAAATTATATTTCTAACATCCATTAAAAGTATAATAAGTCCAATAAAAGCTAAAAAAATCTTCAAATTTGTAGATTCCCGACAGAAAAGCAAATACGCATGCAACGCTATGAGTATGACATAGGTTAGAAGCATGGCCAACAAACAACAGGGAAAAAAATTGGCCCAGGGTTTGGACGTACTTTAGTTTTAGAAAGATAAAGGAGGGGCCAGCTACCTAAAAAACTTAGAAATGACAAAAGCTTAATTTATTAGATCAGTGGTAAAGAATACGCTTTCAAAGCCAAAAATATCTTGACATTCCATCATCGTCTGTACCTCCAAACATAGACTAAGACTGGTATTTGTTACTTTTCCACTAAGTACACAGCATAAGTTAGTAAGAGCAAAGATTACTTGTCTCACAGTCAGGTTTATGTGACTGAGGTTAGTAAGAGCAAAGATTGCTTGTCTCACAGTCAGGTTTATGTGACTGGGGCTAGTAAGAGCAAAGATTGCTTGTCTCACAGTCAGGTTTATGTGACTGGGGTTAGTAAGAGCAAAGATTGCTTGTCTCACAGTCAGGTTTATGTGACTGAGGTTAGTAAGATCAAAGATTGCTTGTCTTGCAGTCAGGTTTATGTGACTGGGGTTAGTAAGAGCAAAGATTGCTTGTCTCACAGTCAGGTTTATGTGACTGAGGTTAGTAAGAGCAAAGATTGCTTGTCTCACAGTCAGGTTTATGTGACTGGGGTTAGTAAGAGCAAAGATTGCTTGTCTCACAGTCAGATTTATGTGACTGAGGTTAGTAAGAGCAAAGATTGCTTGTCTCACAGTCAGGTTTATGTGACTGGGGTTAGTAAGAGCAAAGATTGCTTGTCTCACAGTCAGGTTTATGTGACTGAGGTTAGTAAGAGCAAAGATTGCTTGTCTTGCAGTCAGGTTTATGTGACTGAGGTTAGTAAGAGCAAAGATTGCTTGTCTCACAGTCAGGTTTATGTGACTGGGGTTAGTAAGAGCAAAGATTGCTTGTCTCACAGTCAGGTTTATGTGACTGAGGTTAGTAAGAGCAAAGATTGCTTGTCTCACAGTCAGGTTTATGTGACTGAGGTTAGTAAGAGCAAAGATTGCTTGTCTCACAGTCAGGTTTATGTGACTGAGGTTAGTAAGAGCAAAGATTGCTTGTCTCACAGTCAGGTTTATGTGACTGGGGTTAGTAAGAGCAAAGATTGCTTGTCTCACAGTCAGGTTTATGTGACTGAGGTTAGTAAGAGCAAAGATTGCTTGTCTCACAGTCAGGTTTATGTGACTGGGGTTAGTAAGAGCAAAGAGTGCTTGTCTCACAGTCAGGTTTATGTGACTGGGGTTGTAAGAGCAAAGATTGCTTGTCTCACAGTCAGGTTTATGTGACTGGAGTTAGTAAGAGCAAAGATTACTTGTCTCGCAGTCAGGTTTATGTGACTGAGGTTAGTAAGAGCAAAGATTACTTGTCTTGCAGTCAGGTTTATGTGACTGAGGTTAGTAAGAGCAAAGATTGCTTGTCTCACAGTCAGGTTTATGTGACTGAGGTTAGTAAGAGCAACTATTGCTTGTCACACAGTCAGGTTTATGTGACTGGGGTTAGTAAGAGCAAAGATTGCTTGTCTAGCAGTCAGGTTTATGTGACTGAGGTTAGTAAGAGCAAAGATTGCTTGTCTCACAGTCAGGTTTATGTGACTGGAGTTAGTAAGAGCAAAGATTGCTTGTCTTGCAGTCAGGTTTATGTGACTGAGGTTAGTAAGAGCAAAGATTGCTTGTCTCACAGTCAGGTTTATGTGACTGAGGTTAGTAAGAGCAAAGATTGCTTGTCTAGCAGTCAGGTTTATGTGACTGGAGTTAGTAAGAGCAAAGATTGCTTGTCTCACAGTCAGGTTTATGTGACTGGGGTTAGTAAGAGCAAAGATTACTTGTCTCACAGTCAGGTTTATGTGACTGGGGTTAGTAAGAGCAAAGATTGCTTGTCTCACAGTCAGATTTATGTGACTGGAGTTAGTAAGAGAAAAGATTGCTTGTCTCAGTCAGGTTTATGTGACTGGAGTTAGTAAGAGCAAAGATTGCTTGTCTCAGTCAGATTTATGTGACTGAGGTTAGTAAGAGCAAAGATTGCTTGTCTCGCAGTCAGGTTTATGTGACTGGAGTTAGTAAGAGCAAAGATTGCTTGTCTCGCAGTCAGGTTTATGTGACTGAGGTTAGTAAGAGCAAAGATTGCTTGTCTAGCAGTCAGGTTTATGTGACTGAGGTTAGTAAGAGCAAAGATTGCTTGTCTCACAGTCAGGTTTATGTGACTGGAGTTAGTAAGAGCAAAGATTGCTTGTCTTGCAGTCAGGTTTATGTGACTGAGGTTAGTAAGAGCAAAGATTGCTTGTCTCACAGTCAGGTTTATGTGACTGAGGTTAGTAAGAGCAAAGATTGCTTGTCTAGCAGTCAGGTTTATGTGACTGGAGTTAGTAAGAGCAAAGATTGCTTGTCTCACAGTCAGGTTTATGTGACTGGGGTTAGTAAGAGCAAAGATTACTTGTCTCACAGTCAGGTTTATGTGACTGGGGTTAGTAAGAGCAAAGATTGCTTGTCTCACAGTCAGATTTATGTGACTGGAGTTAGTAAGAGAAAAGATTGCTTGTCTCACAGTCAGGTTTATGTGACTGGAGTTAGTAAGAGCAAAGATTGCTTGTCTCAGTCAGAAAAAAATTTATGTGACTGAGGTTAGTAAGAGCAAAGATTGCTTGTCTCGCAGTCAGGTTTATGTGACTGGAGTTAGTAAGAGCAAAGATTGCTTGTCTCGCAGTCAGGTTTATGTGACTGGGGCTAGTAAGAGCAAAGATTGCTTGTCTCGCAGTCAGGTTTATGTGACTGGAGTTAGTAAGAGCAAAGATTGCTTGTCTCGCAGTCAGGTTTATGTGACTGGAGTTAGTAAGAGCAAAGATTGCTTGTCTCACAGTCAGGTTTATGTGACTGAGGTTAGTAAGAGCAAAGATTGCTTGTCTCACAGTCAGGTTTATGTGACTGAGGTTAGTAAGAGCAAAGATTACTTGTCTCGCAGTCAGGTTTATGTGACTGGGGTTAGTAAGAGCAAAGATTGCTTGTCTCACAGTCAGGTTTATGTGACTGAGGTTAGTAAGAGCAAAGATTGCTTGTCTTGCAGTCAGGTTTATGTGACTGGGGTTAGTAAGAGCAAAGATTGCTTGTCTCACAGTCAGGTTTATGTGACTGGAGTTAGTAAGAGCAAAGATTGCTTGTCTCGCAGTCAGGTTTATGTGACTGAGGTTAGTAAGAGCAAAGATTGCTTGTCTCACAGTCAGGTTTATGTGACTGGAGATAGTAAGAGCAAAGATTGCTTGTCTCGCAGTCAGGTTTATGTGACTGGGGTTAGTAAGAGCAATGATTGCTTGTCTTGCAGTCAGGTTTATGTGACTGGAGTTAGTAAGAACAAAGATTACTTGTCTTGCAGTCAGGTTTATGTGACTGAGGTTAGTAAGAGCAAAGATTACTTGTCTCACAGTCAGGTTTATGTGACTGGAGTTAGTAAGAGCAAAGATTGCTTGTCTTGCAGTCAGGTTTATGTGACTGGGGTTAGTATAAGCAAAGATTGCTTGTCTGACAGTCAGGTTTATGTAACTGGGGTTAGTAAGAGCAAAGATTACTTGTCTCACAGTCAGGTTTATGTGACTGAGGTTAGTAAGAGCAAAGATTACTTGTCTCACAGTCAGGTTTATGTGACTGAGGTTAGTAAGAACAAAGATTGCTTGTCTCACAGTCATGTTTATGTGACTGGGGTTAGTAAGAGCAAAGATTGCTTGTCTCACAGTCATGTTTATGTGACTGGAGTTAGTAAGAGCAAAGATTGATTGTCTCAGTCAGGTTTATGTGACTGGAGTTAGTAAGAGCAAAGATTGCTTGTCTCACAGTCAGGTTTATGTGACTGGAGTTAGTAAGAGCAAAGATTGCTTGTCTCACAGTCAGGTTTATGTGACTGGGGTTAGTAAGAGCAAAGATTGCTTGTCTCACAGCCAGGTTTATGTGACTGGGGTTAGTAAGAACAAAGATTGCTTGTCTCACAGTCAGGTTTATGTGACTGAGGTTAGTAAGAGCAAAGATTGCTTGTCTCGCAGTCAGGTTTATGTGACAGAGGTTAGTAAGAGCAAAGATTGCTTGTCTCACAGTCATGTTTATGTGACTGGGGTTAGTAAGAGCAAAGATTGCCTGTCTCGCAGTCAGGTTTATGTGACTGGAGTTAGTAAGAGCAAAGATTGCTTGTCTCACAGTCAGGTTTATGTGACTGGGGTTAGTAAGAGCAAAGATTGCTTGTCTCACAGTCAGGTTTATGTGACTGAGGTTAGTAAGAGCAAAGATTGCTTGTCTCACAGTCAGGTTTATGTGACTGAGGTTAGTAAGAGCAAAGATTACTTGTCTCGCAGTCAGGTTTATGTGACTGGGGTTAGTAAGAGCAAAGATTGCTTGTCTCACAGTCAGGTTTATGTGACTGAGGTTAGTAAGAGCAAAGATTGCTTGTCTTGCAGTCAGGTTTATGTGACTGGGGTTAGTAAGAGCAAAGATTGCTTGTCTCACAGTCAGGTTTATGTGACTGGAGTTAGTAAGAGCAAAGATTGCTTGTCTCGCAGTCAGGTTTATGTGACTGAGGTTAGTAAGAGCAAAGATTGCTTGTCTCACAGTCAGGTTTATGTGACTGGAGTTAGTAAGAGCAAAGATTGCTTGTCTCGCAGTCAGGTTTATGTGACTGGGGTTAGTAAGAGCAATGATTGCTTGTCTTGCAGTCAGGTTTATGTGACTGGAGTTAGTAAGAACAAAGATTACTTGTCTTGCAGTCAGGTTTATGTGACTGAGGTTAGTAAGAGCAAAGATTGCTTGTCTCACAGTCAGGTTTATGTGACTGGAGTTAGTAAGAGCAAAGATTGCTTGTCTTGCAGTCAGGTTTATGTGACTGGGGTTAGTATAAGCAAAGATTGCTTGTCTGACAGTCAGGTTTATGTAACTGGGGTTAGTAAGAGCAAAGATTACTTGTCTCACAGTCAGGTTTATGTGACTGAGGTTAGTAAGAGCAAAGATTACTTGTCTCACAGTCAGGTTTATGTGACTGAGGTTAGTAAGAACAAAGATTGCTTGTCTCACAGTCATGTTTATGTGACTGGGGTTAGTAAGAGCAAAGATTGCTTGTCTCACAGTCATGTTTATGTGACTGGAGTTAGTAAGAGCAAAGATTGATTGTCTCAGTCAGGTTTATGTGACTGGAGTTAGTAAGAGCAAAGATTGCTTGTCTCACAGTCAGGTTTATGTGACTGGAGTTAGTAAGAGCAAAGATTGCTTGTCTCACAGTCAGGTTTATGTGACTGGGGTTAGTAAGAGCAAAGATTGCTTGTCTCACAGTCAGGTTTATGTGACTGGGGTTAGTAAGAACAAAGATTGCTTGTCTCACAGTCAGGTTTATGTGACTGAGGTTAGTAAGAGCAAAGATTGCTTGTCTCGCAGTCAGGTTTATGTGACTGAGGTTAGTAAGAGCAAAGATTGCTTGTCTCACAGTCATGTTTATGTGACTGGGGTTAGTAAGAGCAAAGATTGCCTGTCTCGCAGTCAGGTTTATGTGACTGAAGTTAGTAAGAGCAAAGATTGCTTGTCTCACAGTCAGGTTTATGTGACTGGGGTTAGTAAGAGCAAAGATTGCTTGTCTCACAGTCAGGTTTATGTTACTGAGGTTAGTAAGAGCAAAGATTGCTTGTCTCACAGTCAGGTTTATGTGACTGGGGTTAGTAAGAGCAAAGATTGCTTGTCTCACAGTCAGGTTTATGTGACTGAGGTTAGTAAGAGCAAAGATTACTTGTCTCACAGTCAGGTTTATGTGACTGGAGTTAGTAAGAGCAAAGATTGCTTGTCTGACAGTCAGGTTTATGTGACTGAGGTTAGTAAGAGCAAAGATTGCTTGTCTCAGTCAGGTTTATGTGACTGGGGTTAGTAAGAGCAAAGATTGCTTGTCTCACAGTCAGGTTTATGTGACTGAGGTTAGTAAGAGCAAAGATTGCTTGTCTGACAGTCAGGTTTATGTGACTGGGGTTAGTAAGAGCAAAGATTGCTTGTCTCAGTCAGGTTTATGTGACTGAGGTTAGTAAGAGCAAAGATTGCTTGTCTCACAGTCAGGTTTATGTGACTGAGGTTAGTAAGAGCAAAGATTGCTTGTCACAGTCAGGTTTATGTGACTGGGGTTAGTAAGAGCAAAGATTGCTTGTCTCACAGTCAGGTTTATGTGACTGAGGTTAGTAAGAGCAAAGATTGCTTGTCTTGTAGTCAGGTTTATGTGACTGAGGTTAGTAAGAGCAAAGATTGCTTGTCTCACAGTCAGGTTTATATGACTGAGGTTAGTAAGAGCAAAGATTACTTGTCTCGCAGTCAGGTTTATGTGACTGAGGTTAGTAAGAGCAAAGATTGCTTGTCTCACAGTCAGGTTTATGTGACTGGGGTTAGTAAGAGCAAAGATTGCTTGTCTCGCAGTCAGGTTTATGTGACTGGAGTTAGTAAGAGCAAAGATTGCTTGTCTGACAGTCAGGTTTATGTGACTGGGGTTAGTAAGAGCAAAGATTGCTTGTCTTGCAGTCAGGTTTATGTGACTGGGGTTAGTAAGAGCAAAGATTGCTTGTCTCACAGTCAGGTTTATGTGACTGGAGTTAGTAAGAGCAAAGATTGCTTGTCTCGCAGTCAGGTTTATGTGACTGAGGTTAGTAAGAGCAAAGATTGCTTGTCTCAGTCAGGTTTATGTGACTGGAGTTAGTAAGAGCAAAGCTTGCTTGTCTCGCAGTCAGGTTTATGTGACTGGGGTTAGTAAGAGCAAAGATTGCTTGTCTCACAGTCAGGTTTATGTGACTGGAGTTAGTAAGAGCAAAGATTGCTTGTCTCGCAGTCAGGTTTATGTGACTGAGGTTAGTAAGAGCAAAGATTGCTTGTCTCTCAGTCAGGTTTATGTGACTGGGGTTAGTAAGAGCAAAGATTGCTTGTCTCACAGTCAGGTTTATGTGACTGGGGTTAGTAAGAGCAAAGATTGATTGTCTCACAGTCAGGATTATGTGACTGGGTTAGTAAGAGCAAAGATTACTTGTCTCACAGTCAGGTTTATGTGACTGAGGTTAGTAAGAGCAAAGATTGCTTGTCTCGCAGTCAGGTTTATGTGACTGGAGTTAGTAAGAGCAAAGATTACTTGTCTCACAGTCAGGTTTATGTGACTGGGGTTAGTAAGAGCAAAGATTGCTTGTCTCGCAGTCAGGTTTATGTGACTGAGGTTAGTAAGAGCAAAGATTGCTTGTCTCGCAGTCAGGTTTATGTGACTGAGGTTAGTAAGAGCAAAGATTGCATGTCTCTCAGTCAGGTTTATGTGACTGGGGTTAGTAAGAGCAAAGATTACTTGTCTCACAGTCAGGTTTATGTGACTGAGGTTAGTAAGAGCAAAGATTGCTTGTCTCACAGTCAGGTTTATGTGACTGGAGTTAGTAAGAGCAAAGATTGCTTGTCTCGCAGTCAGGTGTATATGACTGAGGTTAGTATGAGCAAAGATTGCTTGTCTTGCAGTCAGGTTTATGTGACTGGAGTTAGTAAGAGCAAAGATTACTTGTCTTGCAGTCAGGTTTATGTGACTGAGGTTAGTAAGAGCAAAGATTGCTTGTCTCACAGTCAGGTTTATGTGACTGGAGTTAGTAAGAGCAAAGATTGCTTGTCTTGCAGTCAGGTTTATGTGACTGGGGTAAGTATACGCAAAGATTGCTTGTCTGACAGTCAGGTTTATGTAACTGGGGTTAGTAAGAGCAAAGATTACTTGTCTCACAGTCAGGTTTATGTGACTGAGGTTAGTAAGAGCAAAGATTGCTTGTCTCACAGTCAGGTTTATGTGACTGAGGTTAGTAAGAACAAAGATTGCTTGTCTCACAGTCATGTTTATGTGACTGGGGTTAGTAAGAGCAAAGATTGATTGTCTCACAGTCATGTTTATGTGACTGGAGTTAGTAAGAGCAAAGATTGATTGTCTCACAGTCAGGTTTATGTGACTGGAGTTAGTAAGAGCAAAGATTGCTTGTCTCACAGTCAGGTTTATGTGACTGGGGTTAGTAAGAGCAAAGATTGATTGTCTCACAGTCAGGATTATGTGACTGGGTTAGTAAGAGCAAAGATTACTTGTCTCACAGTCAGGTTTATGTGACTGAGGTTAGTAAGAGCAAAGATTGCTTGTCTCACAGTCAGGTTTATGTGACTGAGGTTAGTAAGAGCAAAGATTGCTTGTCTCACAGTCAGGTTTATGTGACTGAGGTTAGTAAGAACAAAGATTGCTTGTCTCACAGTCATGTTTATGTGACTGGATTTAGTAAGGGCAAAGATTGCTTGTCTCACAGTCAGGTTTATGTGACTGGGGTTAGTAAGAGCAAAGATTGCTTGTCTCACAGTCAGGTTTATGTGACTGAGGTTAGTAAGAGCAAAGATTGCTTGTCTCACAGTCAGGTTTATGTGACTGAGGTTAGTAAGAGCAAAGATTACTTGTCTCACAGTCAGGTTTATTTGACTGGGGCTAGTAAGAGCAAAAATTGCTTGTCTCACAGTCAGGTTTATATGACTGAGGTTAGTAAGAGCAAAGATTGCTTGTCTCACAGTCAGGTTTATGTGACAGAGGTTAGTAAGAGCAAATATTGCTTGTCTCGCAGTCAGGTTTATGTAACTGGGGTTAGTAAGAGCAAAGATTGCTTGTCTCGCAGTCAGGATTATGTGACTGAGGTTAGTAAAAGCAAAGGTTGCTTATCTCACTGTCAGGTTTATGTGACTGAGGTTAGTAAAAGCAAAGATTGCTTGTCTCACAGTCAGGTTTATGTGACTGAGGTTAGTAAGAGCAGATTGCTTGTCTTGCAGTCAGGTTTATGTGACTGAGATTAATAAGAGCAAAGATTGCTTGTCTCGCAGTCAGGTTTTTGTGACTGGAGTTAGTAAGAGCAAAGATTGCTTGTCTCACAGTCAGGTTTATGTGACTGATGTTAGTAAGAGCAAAGATTGCTTGTCTCGCAGTCAGGTTTATGTGACTGAGGTTAGTAAGAGCAAAGATTGCTTGTCTCACAGTCAGGTTTATGTGACTGAGGTTAGTAAGAGCAAAGATTGCTTGTCTCACAGTCAAGTTTATGTGACTGGGGTTAGTAAGAGCAAAGATTGCTTGTCTCACAGTCAGGTTTATGTAACTGGGGTTAGTAAGAGCAAAGATTGCTTGTCTCGCAGTCAGGTTTATGTGACTGGAGTTAGTAAGAGCAAAGATTGCTTGTCTCACAGTCAGGTTTATGTGACTGAGGTTAGTAAGAGTAAAGATTGCTTGTCTCACAGTCAGGTTTATGTGACAGGTTAGTAAGTGCAAAGATTGCTTGTCTCACAATCAGGTTTATGTGACTGAGGTTAGTAAGAGCAAAGATTGCTTGTCTCACAGTCAGGTTTATGTGACTGAGGTTAGTAAGAGCAAAGATTGCTTGTCTCACAGTCAGGTTTATGTGACTGAGGTTAGTAAGAGCAAAGATTGCTTGTCTCACAGTCAGGTTTATGTGACTGAGGTTAGTAAGAGCAAAGATTGCTTGTCTCACAGTCAGGTTTATGTGACTGGGGTTAGTAAGAGCAAAGATTGCTTGTCTCGCAGTCAGGTTTATGTGACTGGGATTAGTAAGAGCAAAGATTGCTTGTCTCGCAGTCAGGTTTATGTGATAGAGGTTAGTAAGAGCAAAGATTGCTTGTCTCACAGTCAGGTTTATGTGACTGAGGTTAGTAAAAGCAAAGATTGCTTGTCTCACAGTCAGGTTTATGTGACTGAGGTTAGTAAGAGCAAAGATTGCTTGTCTCGCAGTCAGGTTTATGTGACTGAGGTTAGTAAGAGCAAAGATTGCTTGTCTCACAGTCAGGTTTATGTGACTGAGGTTAGTAAGAACAAAGATTGCTTGTCTCACAGTCATGTTTATGTGACTGGGGTTAGTAAGAGCAAAGATTGATTGTCTCACAGTCATGTTTATGTGACTGGAGTTAGTAAGAGCAAAGATTGATTGTCTCACAGTCAGGTTTATGTGACTGGAGTTAGTAAGAGCAAAGATTGCTTGTCTCACAGTCAGGTTTATGTGACTGGGGTTAGTAAGAGCAAAGATTGATTGTCTCACAGTCAGGATTATGTGACTGGGTTAGTAAGAGCAAAGATTACTTGTCTCACAGTCAGGTTTATGTGACTGAGGTTAGTAAGAGCAAAGATTGCTTGTCTCACAGTCAGGTTTATGTGACTGAGGTTAGTAAGAGCAAAGATTGCTTGTCTCACAGTCAGGTTTATGTGACTGAGGTTAGTAAGAACAAAGATTGCTTGTCTCACAGTCATGTTTATGTGACTGGATTTAGTAAGGGCAAAGATTGCTTGTCTCACAGTCAGGTTTATGTGACTGGGGTTAGTAAGAGCAAAGATTGCTTGTCTCACAGTCAGGTTTATGTGACTGAGGTTAGTAAGAGCAAAGATTGCTTGTCTCACAGTCAGGTTTATGTGACTGAGGTTAGTAAGAGCAAAGATTACTTGTCTCACAGTCAGGTTTATTTGACTGGGGCTAGTAAGAGCAAAAATTGCTTGTCTCACAGTCAGGTTTATATGACTGAGGTTAGTAAGAGCAAAGATTGCTTGTCTCACAGTCAGGTTTATGTGACAGAGGTTAGTAAGAGCAAATATTGCTTGTCTCGCAGTCAGGTTTATGTAACTGGGGTTAGTAAGAGCAAAGATTGCTTGTCTCGCAGTCAGGATTATGTGACTGAGGTTAGTAAAAGCAAAGGTTGCTTATCTCACTGTCAGGTTTATGTGACTGAGGTTAGTAAAAGCAAAGATTGCTTGTCTCACAGTCAGGTTTATGTGACTGAGGTTAGTAAGAGCAGATTGCTTGTCTTGCAGTCAGGTTTATGTGACTGAGATTAATAAGAGCAAAGATTGCTTGTCTCGCAGTCAGGTTTTTGTGACTGGAGTTAGTAAGAGCAAAGATTGCTTGTCTCACAGTCAGGTTTATGTGACTGATGTTAGTAAGAGCAAAGATTGCTTGTCTCGCAGTCAGGTTTATGTGACTGAGGTTAGTAAGAGCAAAGATTGCTTGTCTCACAGTCAGGTTTATGTGACTGAGGTTAGTAAGAGCAAAGATTGCTTGTCTCACAGTCAAGTTTATGTGACTGGGGTTAGTAAGAGCAAAGATTGCTTGTCTCACAGTCAGGTTTATGTAACTGGGGTTAGTAAGAGCAAAGATTGCTTGTCTCGCAGTCAGGTTTATGTGACTGGAGTTAGTAAGAGCAAAGATTGCTTGTCTCACAGTCAGGTTTATTTGACTGAGGTTAGTAAGAGTAAAGATTGCTTGTCTCACAGTCAGGTTTATGTGACAGGTTAGTAAGTGCAAAGATTGCTTGTCTCACAATCAGGTTTATGTGACTGAGGTTAGTAAGAGCAAAGATTGCTTGTCTCACAGTCAGGTTTATGTGACTGAGGTTAGTAAGAGCAAAGATTGCTTGTCTCACAGTCAGGTTTATGTGACTGAGGTTAGTAAGAGCAAAGATTGCTTGTCTCACAGTCAGGTTTATGTGACTGAGGTTAGTAAGAGCAAAGATTGCTTGTCTCACAGTCAGGTTTATGTGACTGGGGTTAGTAAGAGCAAAGATTGCTTGTCTCGCAGTCAGGTTTATGTGACTGGGATTAGTAAGAGCAAAGATTGCTTGTCTCGCAGTCAGGTTTATGTGATAGAGGTTAGTAAGAGCAAAGATTGCTTGTCTCACAGTCAGGTTTATGTGACTGGGGTTAGTAAAAGCAAAGATTGCTTGTCTCACAGTCAGGTTTATGTAGCTGAGGTTAGTAAGAGCAAAGATTGCTTGTCTCGCAGTCAGGTTTATGTGACTGAGGTTAGTAAGAGCAAAGATTGCTTGTCTCACAGTCAGGTTTATGTGACTGAGGTTAGTAAGAGCAAAGATTGCTTGTCTCACAGTCAGGTTTATGTGACTGAGGTTAGTAAGAGCAAAGATTGCTTGACTTGCAGTCAGGTTTATGTGACTGAGGTTAGTAAGAGCAAAGATTACTTGTCTCACAGTCAGGTTTATGTGACTGGAGTTAGTAAGAGCAAAGATTACTTGTCTCACAGTCAGGTTTATGTGACTGAAGTTAGTAAGAGCAAAGATTGCTTGTCTCACAGTCAGGTTTATGTGACTGAGGTTAGTAAGAGCAAAGATTGCTTGTCTCACAGTCAGGTTTATGTGACTGAGGTTAGTAAGAGCAAAGATTGCTTGACTTGCAGTCAGGTTTATGTGACTGAGGTTAGTAAGAGCAAAGATTGCTTGTCTCACAGTCAGGTTTATGTGACTGGAGTTAGTAAGAGCAAAGATTACTTGTCTCACAGTCAGGTTTATGTAACTGAGGTTAGTAAGAGCAAAGATTACTTGTCTTGCAGTCAGGTTTATGTGACTGAGGTTAGTAAGAGCAAAGATTGCTTGTCTCACAGTCAGGTTTATGTGACTGAGGTTAGTAAGAGCAAAGATTGCTTGTCTCACAGTCAGGTTTATGTGACTGGGGTTAGTAAGAGCAAAGATTGCTTGTCTGACAGTCAGGTTTATGTGACAGAGGTTAGTAAGAGCAAAGATTACTTGTCTTGCAGTCAGGTTTATGTGACCGGGATTAGTAAAAGCAAAGATTGCTTGTCTCACAGTCAGGTTTATGTGACTGAGGTTAGTAAGAGCAAAGATTGCTTGTCTCACAGTCAGGTTTATGTGACTGAGGTTAGTAAGAGCAAAGATTGTTTGTCTGACAGTCAGGTTTATGTGACTGGAGTTAGTAAGAGCAAAGATTGCTTGTCTCACAGTCAGGTTTATGTGACTGGGGTTAGTAAGAGCAAAGATTACTTGACTCACAGTCAGATTTATGTGACTGGGGTTAATAAGAGCAAAGATTGCTTGTCTCACAGTCAGGTTTATGTGACTGGAGTTAGTATGAGCAAAGATTGCTTGTCTTGCAGTCAGGTTTATGTGACTGGAGTTAGTAAGAGCAAAGATTACTTGTCTTGCAGTCAGGTTTATGTGACTGAGGTTAGTAAGAGCAAAGATTGCTTGTCTCACAGTCAGGTTTATGTGACTGGAGTTAGTAAGAGCAAAGATTGCTTGTCTTGCAGTCAGGTTTATGTGACTGAGGTTAGTATAAGCAAAGATTGCTTGTCTGACAGTCAGGTTTATGTAACTGGGGTTAGTAAGAGCAAAGATTACTTGTCTCACAGTCAGGTTTATGTGACTGAGGTTAGTAAGAGCAAAGATTACTTGTCTCACAGTCAGGTTTATGTGACTGAGGTTAGTAAGAACAAAGATTGCTTGTCTCACAGTCATGTTTATGTGACTGGGGTTAGTAAGAGCAAAGATTGCTTGTCTCACAGTCATGTTTATGTGACTGGAGTTAGTAAGAGCAAAGATTGATTGTCTCAGTCAGGTTTATGTGACTGGAGTTAGTAAGAGCAAAGATTGCTTGTCTCACAGTCATGTTTATGTGACTGGAGTTAGTAAGAGCAAAGATTGCTTGTCTCACAGTCAGGTTTATGTGACTGGGGTTAGTAAGAGCAAAGATTGCTTGTCTCACAGTCAGGTTTATGTGACTGGGGTTAGTAAGAACAAAGATTGCTTGTCTCACAGTCAGGTTTATGTGACTGAGGTTAGTAAGAGCAAAGATTGCTTGTCTCGCAGTCAGGTTTATGTGACTGAGGTTAGTAAGAGCAAAGATTGCTTGTCTCGCAGTCAGGTTTATGTGACTGGGGTTAGTAAGAGCAAAGATTGCCTGTCTCGCAGTCAGGTTTATGTGACTGAAGTTAGTAAGAGCAAAGATTGCTTGTCTCACAGTCAGGTTTATGTGACAGGGGTTAGTAAGAGCAAAGATTGCTTGTCTCACAGTCAGGTTTATGTTACTGAGGTTAGTAAGAGCAAAGATTGCTTGTCTCACAGTCAGGTTTATGTGACTGGGGTTAGTAAGAGCAAAGATTGCTTGTCTCACAGTCAGGTTTATGTGACTGAGGTTAGTAAGAGCAAAGATTACTTGTCTCACAGTCAGGTTTATGTGACTGGAGTTAGTAAGAGCAAAGATTGCTTGTCTGACAGTCAGGTTTATGTGACTGAGGTTAGTAAGAGCAAAGATTGCTTGTCTCAGTCAGGTTTATGTGACTGGGGTTAGTAAGAGCAAAGATTGCTTGTCTCACAGTCAGGTTTATGTGACTGAGGTTAGTAAGAGCAAAGATTGCTTGTCTGACAGTCAGGTTTATGTGACTGGGGTTAGTAAGAGCAAAGATTGCTTGTCTCAGTCAGGTTTATGTGACTGAGGTTAGTAAGAGCAAAGATTGCTTGTCTCACAGTCAGGTTTATGTGACTGAGGTTAGTAAGAGCAAAGATTGCTTGTCACAGTCAGGTTTATGTGACTGGGGTTAGTAAGAGCAAAGATTGCTTGTCTCACAGTCAGGTTTATGTGACTGAGGTTAGTAAGAGCAAAGATTGCTTGTCTTGTAGTCAGGTTTATGTGACTGGAGTTAGTAAGAGCAAAGATTGCTTGTCTCACAGTCAGGTTTATGTGACTGGGGTTAGTAAGAGCAAAGATTGCTTGTCTCACAGTCAGGTTTATGTGACTGGGGTTAGTAAGAACAAAGATTGCTTGTCTCACAGTCAGGTTTATGTGACTGAGGTTAGTAAGAGCAAAGATTGCTTGTCTCGCAGTCAGGTTTATGTGACTGAGGTTAGTAAGAGCAAAGATTGCTTGTCTCGCAGTCAGGTTTATGTGACTGGGGTTAGTAAGAGCAAAGATTGCCTGTCTCGCAGTCAGGTTTATGTGACTGAAGTTAGTAAGAGCAAAGATTGCTTGTCTCACAGTCAGGTTTATGTGACAGGGGTTAGTAAGAGCAAAGATTGCTTGTCTCACAGTCAGGTTTATGTTACTGAGGTTAGTAAGAGCAAAGATTGCTTGTCTCACAGTCAGGTTTATGTGACTGGGGTTAGTAAGAGCAAAGATTGCTTGTCTCACAGTCAGGTTTATGTGACTGAGGTTAGTAAGAGCAAAGATTACTTGTCTCACAGTCAGGTTTATGTGACTGGAGTTAGTAAGAGCAAAGATTGCTTGTCTGACAGTCAGGTTTATGTGACTGAGGTTAGTAAGAGCAAAGATTGCTTGTCTCAGTCAGGTTTATGTGACTGGGGTTAGTAAGAGCAAAGATTGCTTGTCTCACAGTCAGGTTTATGTGACTGAGGTTAGTAAGAGCAAAGATTGCTTGTCTGACAGTCAGGTTTATGTGACTGGGGTTAGTAAGAGCAAAGATTGCTTGTCTCAGTCAGGTTTATGTGACTGAGGTTAGTAAGAGCAAAGATTGCTTGTCTCACAGTCAGGTTTATGTGACTGAGGTTAGTAAGAGCAAAGATTGCTTGTCACAGTCAGGTTTATGTGACTGGGGTTAGTAAGAGCAAAGATTGCTTGTCTCACAGTCAGGTTTATGTGACTGAGGTTAGTAAGAGCAAAGATTGCTTGTCTTGTAGTCAGGTTTATGTGACTGAGGTTAGTAAGAGCAAAGATTGCTTGTCTCACAGTCAGGTTTATATGACTGAGGTTAGTAAGAGCAAAGATTGCTTGTCTCACAGTCAGGTTTATGTGACTGAGGTTAGTAAGAGCAAAGATTGCTTGTCTCACAGTCAGGTTTATGTGACTGGGGTTAGTAAGAGCAAAGATTGCTTGTCTCACAGTCAGGTTTATGTGACTGGAGTTAGTAAGAGCAAAGATTGCTTGTCTCACAGTCAGGTTTATGTGACTGGGGTTAGTAAGAGCAAAGATTGCTTGTCTTGCAGTCAGGTTTATGTGACTGGGGTTAGTAAGAGCAAAGATTGCTTGTCTCACAGTCAGGTTTATGTGACTGGAGTTAGTAAGAGCAAAGATTGCTTGTCTCGCAGTCAGGTTTATGTGACTGAGGTTAGTAAGAGCAAAGATTGCTTGTCTCAGTCAGGTTTATGTGACTGGAGTTAGTAAGAGCAAAGCTTGCTTGTCTCGCAGTCAGGTTTATGTGACTGGGGTTAGTAAGAGCAAAGATTGCTTGTCTCACAGTCAGGTTTATGTGACTGGAGTTAGTAAGAGCAAAGATTGCTTGTCTCGCAGTCAGGTTTATGTGACTGAGGTTAGTAAGAGCAAAGATTGCTTGTCTCGCAGTCAGGTTTATGTGACTGGGGTTAGTAAGAGCAAAGATTGCTTGTCTCACAGTCAGGTTTATGTGACTGGGGTTAGTAAGAGCAAAGATTGATTGTCTCACAGTCAGGATTATGTGACTGGGTTAGTAAGAGCAAAGATTACTTGTCTCACAGTCAGGTTTATGTGACTGAGGTTAGTAAGAGCAAAGATTGCTTGTCTCGCAGTCAGGTTTATGTGACTGGAGTTAGTAAGAGCAAAGATTACTTGTCTCACAGTCAGGTTTATGTGACTGGGGTTAGTAAGAGCAAAGATTGCTTGTCTCGCAGTCAGGTTTATGTGACTGAGGTTAGTAAGAGCAAAGATTGCTTGTCTCGCAGTCAGGTTTATGTGACTGAGGTTAGTAAGAGCAAAGATTGCTTGTCTCTCAGTCAGGTTTATGTGACTGGGGTTAGTAAGAGCAAAGATTACTTGTCTCACAGTCAGGTTTATGTGACTGAGGTTAGTAAGAGCAAAGATTGCTTGTCTCACAGTCAGGTTTATGTGACTGGAGTTAGTAAGAGCAAAGATTGCTTGTCTCGCAGTCAGGTGTATATGACTGAGGTTAGTATGAGCAAAGATTGCTTGTCTTGCAGTCAGGTTTATGTGACTGGAGTTAGTAAGAGCAAAGATTACTTGTCTTGCAGTCAGGTTTATGTGACTGAGGTTAGTAAGAGCAAAGATTGCTTGTCTCACAGTCAGGTTTATGTGACTGGAGTTAGTAAGAGCAAAGATTGCTTGTCTTGCAGTCAGGTTTATGTGACTGGGGTTAGTATAAGCAAAGATTGCTTGTCTGACAGTCAGGTTTATGTAACTGGGGTTAGTAAGAGCAAAGATTACTTGTCTCACAGTCAGGTTTATGTGACTGAGGTTAGTAAGAGCAAAGATTGCTTGTCTCACAGTCAGGTTTATGTGACTGAGGTTAGTAAGAACAAAGATTGCTTGTCTCACAGTCATGTTTATGTGACTGGGGTTAGTAAGAGCAAAGATTGATTGTCTCACAGTCATGTTTATGTGACTGGAGTTAGTAAGAGCAAAGATTGATTGTCTCACAGTCAGGTTTATGTGACTGGAGTTAGTAAGAGCAAAGATTACTTGTCTCACAGTCAGGTTTATGTGACTGGGGTTAGTAAGAGCAAAGATTGCTTGTCTCGCAGTCAGGTTTATGTGACTGAGGTTAATAAGAGCAAAGATTGCTTGTCTCGCAGTCAGGTTTATGTGACTGAGGTTAGTAAGAGCAAAGATTGCTTGTCTCTCAGTCAGGTTTATGTGACTGGGGTTAGTAAGAGCAAAGATTACTTGTCTCACAGTCAGGTTTATGTGACTGAGGTTAGTAAGAGCAAAGATTGCTTGTCTCACAGTCAGGTTTATGTGACTGGAGTTAGTAAGAGCAAAGATTGCTTGTCTCGCAGTCAGGTGTATATGACTGAGGTTAGTATGAGCAAAGATTGCTTGTCTTGCAGTCAGGTTTATGTGACTGGAGTTAGTAAGAGCAAAGATTACTTGTCTTGCAGTCAGGTTTATGTGACTGAGGTTAGTAAGAGCAAAGATTGCTTGTCTCACAGTCAGGTTTATGTGACTGGAGTTAGTAAGAGCAAAGATTGCTTGTCTTGCAGTCAGGTTTATGTGACTGGGGTTAGTATAAGCAAAGATTGCTTGTCTGACAGTCAGGTTTATGTAACTGGGGTTAGTAAGAGCAAATATTACTTGTCTCACAGTCAGGTTTATGTGACTGAGGTTAGTAAGAGCAAAGATTGCTTGTCTCACAGTCAGGTTTATGTGACTGAGGTTAGTAAGAACAAAGATTGCTTGTCTCACAGTCATGTTTATGTGACTGGGGTTAGTAAGAGCAAAGATTTATTGTCTCACAGTCATGTTTATGTGACTGGAGTTAGTAAGAGCAAAGATTGATTGTCTCACAGTCAGGTTTATGTGACTGGAGTTAGTAAGAGCAAAGATTGCTTGTCTCACAGTCAGGTTTATGTGACTGGGGTTAGTAAGAGCAAAGATTGATTGTCTCACAGTCAGGATTATGTGACTGGGTTAGTAAGAGCAAAGATTACTTGTCTCACAGTCAGGTTTATGTGACTGAGGTTAGTAAGAGCAAAGATTGCTTGTCTCACAGTCAGGTTTATGTGACTGAGGTTAGTAAGAGCAAAGATTGCTTGTCTCACAGTCAGGTTTATGTGACTGAGGTTAGTAAGAGCAAAGATTGTTTGTCTCACAGTCATGTTTATGTGACTGGATTTAGTAAGGGCAAAGATTGCTTGTCTCACAGTCAGGTTTATGTGACTGGGGTTAGTAAGAGCAAAGATTGCTTGTCTCACAGTCAGGTTTATGTGACTGAGGTTAGTAAGAGCAAAGATTGCTTGTCTCACAGTCAGGTTTATGTGGCTGAGGTTAGTAAGAGCAAAGATTACTTGTCTCACAGTCAGGTTTATTTGACTGGGGCTAGTAAGAGCAAAAATTGCTTGTCTCACAGTCAGGTTTATATGACTGAGGTTAGTAAGAGCAAAGATTGCTTGTCTCACAGTCAGGTTTATGTGACAGAGGTTAGTAAGAGCAAAGATTGCTTGTCTCGCAGTCAGGTTTATGTAACTGGGGTTAGTAAGAGCAAAGATTGCTTGTCTCGCAGTCAGGATTATGTGACTGAGGTTAGTAAAAGCAAAGGTTGCTTATCTCACTGTCAGGTTTATGTGACTGAGGTTAGTAAAAGCAAAGATTGCTTGTCTCACAGTCAGGTTTATGTGACTGAGGTTAGTAAGAGCAGATTGCTTGTCTTGCAGTCAGGTTTATGTGACTGAGATTAATAAGAGCAAAGATTGCTTGTCTCGCAGTCAGGTTTTTGTGACTGGAGTTAGTAAGAGCAAAGATTGCTTGTCTCACAGTCAGGTTTATGTGACTGATGTTAGTAAGAGCAAAGATTGCTTGTCTCGCAGTCAGGTTTATGTGACTGAGGTTAGTAAGAGCAAAGATTGCTTGTCTCACAGTCAGGTTTATGTGACTGAGGTTAGTAAGAGCAAAGATTGCTTGTCTCACAGTCAAGTTTATGTGACTGGGGTTAGTAAGAGCAAAGATTGCTTGTCTCACAGTCAGGTTTATGTAACTGGGGTTAGTAAGAGCAAAGATTGCTTGTCTCGCAGTCAGGTTTATGTGACTGGAGTTAGTAAGAGCAAAGATTGCTTGTCTCACAGTCAGGTTTATGTGACTGAGGTTAGTAAGAGCAAAGATTGCTTGTCTCACAGTCAGGTTTATGTGACTGAGGTTAGTAAGAGCAAAGATTGCTTGTCTCACAGTCAGGTTTATGTGACTGAGGTTAGTAAGAGCAAAGATTGCTTGTCTCACAGTCAGGTTGATGTGACTGAGGTTAGTAAGAGCAAAGATTGCTTGTCTCACAGTCAGGTTTATGTGACTGGGGTTAGTAAGAGCAAAGATTGCTTGTCTCGCAGTCAGGTTTATGTGACTGGGATTAGTAAGAGCAAAGATTGCTTGTCTCGCAGTCAGGTTTATGTGATAGAGGTTAGTAAGAGCAAAGATTGCTTGTCTCACAGTCAGGTTTATGTGACTGAGGTTAGTAAAAGCAAAGATTGCTTGTCTCACAGTCAGGTTTATGTAGCTGAGGTTAGTAAGAGCAAAGATTGCTTGTCTCGCAGTCAGGTTTATGTGACTGAGGTTAGTAAGAGCAAAGATTGCTTGTCTCACAGTCAGGTTTATGTGACTGAGGTTAGTAAGAGCAAAGATTGCTTGTCTCACAGTCAGGTTTATGTGACTGAGGTTAGTAAGAGCAAAGATTGCTTGACTTGCAGTCAGGTTTATGTGAATGAGGTTAGTAAGAGCAAAGATTACTTGTCTCACAGTCAGGTTTATGTGACTGGAGTTAGTAAGAGCAAAGATTACTTGTCTCACAGTCAGGTTTATGTGACTGAAGTTAGTAAGAGCAAAGATTGCTTGTCTCACAGTCAGGTTTATGTGACTGAGGTTAGTAAGAGCAAAGATTGCTTGTCTCACAGTCAGGTTTATGTGACTGAGGTTAGTAAGAGCAAAGATTGCTTGACTTGCAGTCAGGTTTATGTGACTGAGGTTAGTAAGAGCAAAGATTACTTGTCTCACAGTCAGGTTTATGTGACTGAGGTTAGTATGAGCAAAGATTGCTTGTCTTGCAGTCAGGTTTATGTGACTGGAGTTAGTAAGAGCAAAGATTACTTGTCTTGCAGTCAGGTTTATGTGACTGAGGTTAGTAAGAGCAAAGATTGCTTGTCTCACAGTCAGGTTTATGTGACTGGAGTTAGTAAGAGCAAAGATTGCTTGTCTTGCAGTCAGGTTTATGTGACTGGGGTTAGTATAAGCAAAGATTGCTTGTCTGACAGTCAGGTTTATGTAACTGGGGTTAGTAAGAGCAAAGATTACTTGTCTCACAGTCAGGTTTATGTGACTGAGGTTAGTAAGAGCAAAGATTGCTTGTCTCACAGTCAGGTTTATGTGACTGAGGTTAGTAAGAACAAAGATTGCTTGTCTCACAGTCATGTTTATGTGACTGGGGTTAGTAAGAGCAAAGATTGATTGTCTCACAGTCATGTTTATGTGACTGGAGTTAGTAAGAGCAAAGATTGATTGTCTCACAGTCAGGTTTATGTGACTGGAGTTAGTAAGAGCAAAGATTACTTGTCTCACAGTCAGGTTTATGTGACTGGGGTTAGTAAGAGCAAAGATTGCTTGTCTCGCAGTCAGGTTTATGTGACTGAGGTTAATAAGAGCAAAGATTGCTTGTCTCGCAGTCAGGTTTATGTGACTGAGGTTAGTAAGAGCAAAGATTGCTTGTCTCTCAGTCAGGTTTATGTGACTGGGGTTAGTAAGAGCAAAGATTACTTGTCTCACAGTCAGGTTTATGTGACTGAGGTTAGTAAGAGCAAAGATTGCTTGTCTCACAGTCAGGTTTATGTGACTGGAGTTAGTAAGAGCAAAGATTGCTTGTCTCGCAGTCAGGTGTATATGACTGAGGTTAGTATGAGCAAAGATTGCTTGTCTTGCAGTCAGGTTTATGTGACTGGAGTTAGTAAGAGCAAAGATTACTTGTCTTGCAGTCAGGTTTATGTGACTGAGGTTAGTAAGAGCAAAGATTGCTTGTCTCACAGTCAGGTTTATGTGACTGGAGTTAGTAAGAGCAAAGATTGCTTGTCTTGCAGTCAGGTTTATGTGACTGGGGTTAGTATAAGCAAAGATTGCTTGTCTGACAGTCAGGTTTATGTAACTGGGGTTAGTAAGAGCAAATATTACTTGTCTCACAGTCAGGTTTATGTGACTGAGGTTAGTAAGAGCAAAGATTGCTTGTCTCACAGTCAGGTTTATGTGACTGAGGTTAGTAAGAACAAAGATTGCTTGTCTCACAGTCATGTTTATGTGACTGGGGTTAGTAAGAGCAAAGATTTATTGTCTCACAGTCATGTTTATGTGACTGGAGTTAGTAAGAGCAAAGATTGATTGTCTCACAGTCAGGTTTATGTGACTGGAGTTAGTAAGAGCAAAGATTGCTTGTCTCACAGTCAGGTTTATGTGACTGGGGTTAGTAAGAGCAAAGATTGATTGTCTCACAGTCAGGATTATGTGACTGGGTTAGTAAGAGCAAAGATTACTTGTCTCACAGTCAGGTTTATGTGACTGAGGTTAGTAAGAGCAAAGATTGCTTGTCTCACAGTCAGGTTTATGTGACTGAGGTTAGTAAGAGCAAAGATTGCTTGTCTCACAGTCAGGTTTATGTGACTGAGGTTAGTAAGAGCAAAGATTGTTTGTCTCACAGTCATGTTTATGTGACTGGATTTAGTAAGGGCAAAGATTGCTTGTCTCACAGTCAGGTTTATGTGACTGGGGTTAGTAAGAGCAAAGATTGCTTGTCTCACAGTCAGGTTTATGTGACTGAGGTTAGTAAGAGCAAAGATTGCTTGTCTCACAGTCAGGTTTATGTGGCTGAGGTTAGTAAGAGCAAAGATTACTTGTCTCACAGTCAGGTTTATTTGACTGGGGCTAGTAAGAGCAAAAATTGCTTGTCTCACAGTCAGGTTTATATGACTGAGGTTAGTAAGAGCAAAGATTGCTTGTCTCACAGTCAGGTTTATGTGACAGAGGTTAGTAAGAGCAAAGATTGCTTGTCTCGCAGTCAGGTTTATGTAACTGGGGTTAGTAAGAGCAAAGATTGCTTGTCTCGCAGTCAGGATTATGTGACTGAGGTTAGTAAAAGCAAAGGTTGCTTATCTCACTGTCAGGTTTATGTGACTGAGGTTAGTAAAAGCAAAGATTGCTTGTCTCACAGTCAGGTTTATGTGACTGAGGTTAGTAAGAGCAGATTGCTTGTCTTGCAGTCAGGTTTATGTGACTGAGATTAATAAGAGCAAAGATTGCTTGTCTCGCAGTCAGGTTTTTGTGACTGGAGTTAGTAAGAGCAAAGATTGCTTGTCTCACAGTCAGGTTTATGTGACTGATGTTAGTAAGAGCAAAGATTGCTTGTCTCGCAGTCAGGTTTATGTGACTGAGGTTAGTAAGAGCAAAGATTGCTTGTCTCACAGTCAGGTTTATGTGACTGAGGTTAGTAAGAGCAAAGATTGCTTGTCTCACAGTCAAGTTTATGTGACTGGGGTTAGTAAGAGCAAAGATTGCTTGTCTCACAGTCAGGTTTATGTAACTGGGGTTAGTAAGAGCAAAGATTGCTTGTCTCGCAGTCAGGTTTATGTGACTGGAGTTAGTAAGAGCAAAGATTGCTTGTCTCACAGTCAGGTTTATGTGACTGAGGTTAGTAAGAGCAAAGATTGCTTGTCTCACAGTCAGGTTTATGTGACTGAGGTTAGTAAGAGCAAAGATTGCTTGTCTCACAGTCAGGTTTATGTGACTGAGGTTAGTAAGAGCAAAGATTGCTTGTCTCACAGTCAGGTTGATGTGACTGAGGTTAGTAAGAGCAAAGATTGCTTGTCTCACAGTCAGGTTTATGTGACTGGGGTTAGTAAGAGCAAAGATTGCTTGTCTCGCAGTCAGGTTTATGTGACTGGGATTAGTAAGAGCAAAGATTGCTTGTCTCGCAGTCAGGTTTATGTGATAGAGGTTAGTAAGAGCAAAGATTGCTTGTCTCACAGTCAGGTTTATGTGACTGAGGTTAGTAAAAGCAAAGATTGCTTGTCTCACAGTCAGGTTTATGTAGCTGAGGTTAGTAAGAGCAAAGATTGCTTGTCTCGCAGTCAGGTTTATGTGACTGAGGTTAGTAAGAGCAAAGATTGCTTGTCTCACAGTCAGGTTTATGTGACTGAGGTTAGTAAGAGCAAAGATTGCTTGTCTCACAGTCAGGTTTATGTGACTGAGGTTAGTAAGAGCAAAGATTGCTTGACTTGCAGTCAGGTTTATGTGACTGAGGTTAGTAAGAGCAAAGATTGCTTGTCTCACAGTCAGGTTTATGTGACTGAGGTTAGTAAGAGCAAAGATTGCTTGACTTGCAGTCAGGTTTATGTGACTGAGGTTAGTAAGAGCAAAGATTGCTTGTCTCACAGTCAGGTTTATGTGACTGGAGTTAGTAAGAGCAAAGATTACTTGTCTCACAGTCAGGTTTATGTAACTGAGGTTAGTAAGAGCAAAGATTGCTTGTCTTGCAGTCAGGTTTATGTGACTGAGGTTAGTAAGAGCAAAGATTGCTTGTCTCACAGTCAGGTTTATGTGACTGAGGTTAGTAAGAGCAAAGATTGCTTGTCTCACAGTCAGGTTTATGTGACTGGGGTTAGTAAGAGCAAAGATTGCTTGTCTGACAGTCAGGTTTATGTGACAGAGGTTAGTAAGAGCAAAGATTACTTGTCTTGCAGTCAGGTTTATGTGACCGGGATTAGTAAGAGCAAAGATTGCTTGTCTCACAGTCAGGTTTATGTGACTGAGGTTAGTAAGAGCAAAGATTGCTTGTCTCACAGTCAGGTTTATGTGACTGAGGTTAGTAAGAGCAAAGATTGTTTGTCTGACAGTCAGGTTTATGTGACTGGAGTTAGTAAGAGCAAAGATTGCTTGTCTCACAGTCAGGTTTATGTGACTGGGGTTAGTAAGAGCAAAGATTACTTGACTCACAGTCAGATTTATATGACTGGGGTTAATAAGAGCAAAGATTGCTTGTCTCACAGTCAGGTTTATGTGACTGGAGTTAGTATGAGCAAAGATTGCTTGTCTTGCAGTCAGGTTTATGTGACTGGAGTTAGTAAGAGCAAAGATTACTTGTCTTGCAGTCAGGTTTATGTGACTGAGGTTAGTAAGAGCAAAGATTGCTTGTCTCACAGTCAGGTTTATGTGACTGGAGTTAGTAAGAGCAAAGATTGCTTGTCTTGCAGTCAGGTTTATGTGACTGGGGTTAGTATAAGCAAAGATTGCTTGTCTGACAGTCAGGTTTATGTAACTGGGGTTAGTAAGAGCAAAGATTACTTGTCTCACAGTCAGGTTTATGTGACTGAGGTTAGTAAGAGCAAAGATTGCTTGTCTCACAGTCAGGTTTATGTGACTGAGGTTAGTAAGAACAAAGATTGCTTGTCTCACAGTCATGTTTATGTGACTGGGGTTAGTAAGAGCAAAGATTGATTGTCTCACAGTCATGTTTATGTGACTGGAGTTAGTAAGAGCAAAGATTGATTGTCTCACAGTCAGGTTTATGTGACTGGAGTTAGTAAGAGCAAAGATTGCTTGTCTCACAGTCAGGTTTATGTGACTGGGGTTAGTAAGAGCAAAGATTGATTGTCTCACAGTCAGGATTATGTGACTGGGTTAGTAAGAGCAAAGATTACTTGTCTCACAGTCAGGTTTATGTGACTGAGGTTAGTAAGAGCAAAGATTGCTTGTCTCACAGTCAGGTTTATGTGACTGAGGTTAGTAAGAGCAAAGATTGCTTGTCTCACAGTCAGGTTTATGTGACTGAGGTTAGTAAGAACAAAGATTGCTTGTCTCACAGTCATGTTTATGTGACTGGATTTAGTAAGGGCAAAGATTGCTTGTCTCACAGTCAGGTTTATGTGACTGGGGTTAGTAAGAGCAAAGATTGCTTGTCTCACAGTCAGGTTTATGTGACTGAGGTTAGTAAGAGCAAAGATTGCTTGTCTCACAGTCAGGTTTATGTGACTGAGGTTAGTAAGAGCAAAGATTACTTGTCTCACAGTCAGGTTTATTTGACTGGGGCTAGTAAGAGCAAAAATTGCTTGTCTCACAGTCAGGTTTATATGACTGAGGTTAGTAAGAGCAAAGATTGCTTGTCTCACAGTCAGGTTTATGTGACAGAGGTTAGTAAGAGCAAAGATTGCTTGTCTCGCAGTCAGGTTTATGTAACTGGGGTTAGTAAGAGCAAAGATTGCTTGTCTCGCAGTCAGGATTATGTGACTGAGGTTAGTAAAAGCAAAGGTTGCTTATCTCACTGTCAGGTTTATGTGACCGAGGTTAGTAAAAGCAAAGATTGCTTGTCTCACAGTCAGGTTTATGTGACTTAGGTTAGTAAGAGCAGATTGCTTGTCTTGCAGTCAGGTTTATGTGACTGAGATTAATAAGAGCAAAGATTGCTTGTCTCGCAGTCAGGTTTTTGTGACTGGAGTTAGTAAGAGCAAAGATTGCTTGTCTCACAGTCAGGTTTATGTGACTGATGTTAGTAAGAGCAAAGATTGCTTGTCTCGCAGTCAGGTTTATGTGACTGAGGTTAGTAAGAGCAAAGATTGCTTGTCTCACAGTCAGGTTTATGTGACTGAGGTTAGTAAGAGCAAAGATTGCTTGTCTCACAGTCAAGTTTATGTGACTGGGGTTAGTAAGAGCAAAGATTGCTTGTCTCACAGTCAGGTTTATGTAACTGGGGTTAGTAAGAGCAAAGATTGCTTGTCTCGCAGTCAGGTTTATGTGACTGGAGTTAGTAAGAGCAAAGATTGCTTGTCTCACAGTCAGGTTTATGTGACTGAGGTTAGTAAGAGCAAAGATTGCTTGTCTCACAGTCAGGTTTATGTGACTGAGGTTAGTAAGAGCAAAGATTGCTTGTCTCACAGTCAGGTTTATGTGACTGAGGTTAGTAAGAGCAAAGATTGCTTGTCTCACAGTCAGGTTTATGTGACTGAGGTTAGTAAGAGCAAAGATTGCTTGTCTCACAGTCAGGTTTATGTGACTGGGGTTAGTAAGAGCAAAGATTGCTTGTCTCGCAGTCAGGTTTATGTGACTGGGATTAGTAAGAGCAAAGATTGCTTGTCTCGCAGTCAGGTTTATGTGATAGAGGTTAGTAAGAACAAAGATTGCTTGTCTCACAGTCAGGTTTATGTGACTGAGGTTAGTAAAAGCAAAGATTGCTTGTCTCACAGTCAGGTTTATGTAGCTGAGGTTAGTAAGAGCAAAGATTGCTTGTCTCGCAGTCAGGTTTATGTGACTGAGGTTAGTAAGAGCAAAGATTGCTTGTCTCACAGTCAGGTTTATGTGACTGAGGTTAGTAAGAGCAAAGATTGCTTGTCTCACAGTCAGGTTTATGTGACTGAGGTTAGTAAGAGCAAAGATTGCTTGACTTGCAGTCAGGTTTATGTGACTGAGGTTAGTAAGAGCAAAGATTACTTGTCTCACAGTCAGGTTTATGTGACTGGAGTTAGTAAGAGCAAAGATTACTTGTCTCACAGTCAGGTTTATGTGACTGAAGTTAGTAAGAGCAAAGATTGCTTGTCTCACAGTCAGGTTTATGTGACTGAGGTTAGTAAGAGCAAAGATTGCTTGTCTCTCAGTCAGGTTTATGTGACTGAGGTTAGTAAGAGCAAAGATTGCTTGACTTGCAGTCAGGTTTATGTGACTGAGGTTAGTAAGAGCAAAGATTGCTTGTCTCACAGTCAGGTTTATGTGACTGGAGTTAGTAAGAGCAAAGATTACTTGTCTCACAGTCAGGTTTATGTAACTGAGGTTAGTAAGAGCAAAGATTGCTTGTCTTGCAGTCAGGTTTATGTGACTGAGGTTAGTAAGAGCAAAGATTGCTTGTCTCACAGTCAGGTTTATGTAACTGAGGTTAGTAAGAGCAAAGATTGCTTGTCTCACAGTCAGGTTTATGTGACTGGGGTTAGTAAGAGCAAAGATTGCTTGTCTGACAGTCAGGTTTATGTGACAGAGGTTAGTAAGAGCAAACATTACTTGTCTTGCAGTCAGGTTTATGTGACCGGGATTAGTAAGAGCAAAGATTGCTTGTCTCACAGTCAGGTTTATGTGACTGAGGTTAGTAAGAGCAAAGATTGATTGTCTCACAGTCAGGTTTATGTGACTGAGGTTAGTAAGAGCAAAGATTGTTTGTCTGACAGTCAGGTTTATGTGACTGGAGTTAGTAAGAGCAAAGATTGCTTGTCTCACAGTCAGGTTTATGTGACTGGGGTTAGTAAGAGCAAAGATTACTTGACTCACAGTCAGATTTATGTGACTGGGGTTAATAAGAGCAAAGATTGCTTGTCTCACAGTCAGGTTTATGTGACTGGAGTTAGTAACAGCAAAGATTGCGCATGCTCGGGAGTTAGATGTTATTTGTTTTCTCTGAGCTTTAAAATATGTAAAATTTTCGTTTTTTTTACACTTTTCGGGGTACCAAAAGTTATAAAATATGTCACTTTATTATATCATGTGATGGTAATTTCCGAAATTTATGACAATTTGTGATGTAGAAATTGACATTTGATGTTGTGATTTCGTAAGGACAAAGAACAAAGGAATGTTCGAATGGTGAATATCAGCATTCATTATTTACAAAGGTAAAGCAATTGTTTGTTTACATTTGATTTGACAATATACTACTCCTATATTTTCTGATGTCAAAAGCATCAACACCAAAGACACGTTTGCAACAAACCAGCAATCCATCCCCACCTGAGCCAGAAAGTTCTAAAAAGTACAAAATTGATATGAGCCAAAATAATCCAGAAATGGACTTCAATATCACTGATCTTCCTATCCCACAACAGTTCGCTATCTCTAATCAAGACATTCAGAAAATTGCTGACGCAGTAAAATCCAAATTGTCAGAAGACGTTGTCAAAATTATTAATGAAAAGACTGCCCCACTGATAACAAAAATAGACAATCTCGAAAAAGAGAACAGAAAGCTCAAAAATGAAGTCGATGCTTTGGAGCAGTATGGACGTTGCAGCCTTATTAGAATTTCCGGGATTCCGGAACCGACGGAAGAAGGTGATAGTACCGAAAAAGTTCGCAAAATCATATCTGATATTGACCTAAGTTATGAAATAACCAACATCATCCGTTCACACAGAGTTGGTAAACCAGATGAACAAGTGTAGTTAAACATCGCCAAATAATTGTGCGTTTGTCAGATCCTGGCGTTAAATTTAGAATTTTAAAGTGCGGGAAAAACCTGAAACAAAATCCAGAATATGTACTTAAATGAAGATCTATCAGTAACGTGCAGTACAATTTGCTACCATGCCAGGCAGTTAGTCAAACGACGTAAAGCTAAAAACGTATGGACAACCAACGGAAAAATAAGTTTGAAGGACAATACAGGTGAAATACACAATATTAGCACCAAAGACGCCTTCTTGACCACGGCCAGACAGATCGATCCATCTTTTATGAAGCCGGAGAACTTCTAAATTGACTGAATAAATAAAAACTTGACAATTTATATCACTGAGTAACAAATTATAATGCATCTAACATGTTACCCTGACATTGTCTTATCTATTATTTTTCAATTGTGCTTAATTGTGTTATAAAATGCAGTTGTCATCCATGAATAACTTGTGAATCCGATTTGATTATTTTTTTTTTAGATTTTTTTTTTTACTTACGACAAATCAGTATGGGTAAATAAGTTAAATGTTGTCAATCATTCTCATTCATACATTCACAAAAAATCGATTTGTATTATAGTAAATTCACTTGGGTGTCAAGGTTATTCATTGAGATTTGCGAACCAATCAAAATACCGTTCTGAATATTGTCGACCAATCAAAAGTTTTTTTTCCCACGCTTGTGATTGTTTTCACACGTGATTGAAAGAAGTCGAGTACACCAGTTTCAGTTTGTAAAATAAGAATAGATTTTTCTGGGTTTCTTTTATCGTTTGACTTATGAAAGTATATGTTGTTGTTGGCTTTACTGTACAGTATATAGACAATATAAATATATCGTACACTGTATAAATTTAAATTTAGACTTTTGCTTTGATTGTTATTATTATTGTTTTTTCATTCATGTTGTTATACAATAATAATGTCAAATCACATCAAAACCTTCTACGCTGAAAATATATAAATTACTAAAATAACTCGCACTACGTAAATAATTTGAGAATTATATGTTGAAACAAATTATTGAACCTTTAGGTACCCTCACCTCTATATTTCATCATTATATTTTTCAGATATTTCCCCCCTTTTCATAAACATATTGTTTTATTAACATGTCCTCCCTGCACGTCATCACATTACCTCTCGCACTTTACGGTGAATCGAATTACACTTATTAAAATCCGTCGCCTATGCTCTCTCGTATTCCTCGTGCGTCCTTCTGGCATTACTTAGTATGGGCATCAAAATAAACCAGCATAGAGGGAGCATCGGTAGACACTATTTCGCTTCACTTACTGTTAAGAAGAGTCTGCGATTAACCGTCGTTGATGTATTTTGCTTTATTCTCTTTGCACGCTACAGCATACAAGCCTTGCCATTGATGACATTCTGTTCGTTGTTTAATTTCAATGCGAGACTTCCCTGTGAAATCAGAGAAAGCGTCGCTGGTAGAAAATCTGTCGAACCTACTTTTGACTCCGACAGTTCTGTAATAGATATATGTAAGTACCGGTACCTGTTTTTTGTATTGTGTATTTTATTGATTATATCGGGTATAGAAATTAACCCCGGACCTAGCGTAGCATCTGTGTCGTCCAGTAGCGTCAGCAGTGCTGAATCCTTGTTATCAAATATGAGTAACCTTATGACTAATTCCGTCTCGTTTTTACACCTTAATATTCAGAGTATCGTCTCTAAACTTGATTTTATAGTTGCTGAATACAGAGAGCTGGTTGAAACCAAATATTTCCACTGACAGTCTCAAGTTACCAGGCTACAAGCCTCCTTATCGGAGAGACAGGGTAGACCGTTTAGGAGGGGGTGTTGTTGTCTTTGTCAAGGACGAAATTAATTGTGTTACAAGATTAGACCTGCAGGTTGGTTCTGTTGAGTGTATTTGGCTTGAAATCAAGATTAATAATAAGAAATACCTAAATGGAACGTTTTATATTCCTCCAAATAGTGGTCAGCAGATTTGGGAAGAACTTGAGCAGTCTATGGATCTCGCATTGAATAGTAACCATGATATCATTATCATAGGTGATTTTAACATAAATCAGTTTGGTAATAATACTACCAAAACTGATAATTTACTAGCACAATTCAGTTTTCATCAGCTAATCACTGAACCTACATATGTGACTGAACGTAATTCGTCCCTGTTAGACCTAGTGTTAGTAAATAATCTCCATAGTATATTATACTCTGAGGTTGACCCACCCCTGTTGGACCAGACTCGCTATCATATGTCCACTATAGGAGTATTGAATCATTCAATCAAATCCCATTCATCATATAAGCGGAAAGTTTTTATGTTCGACAGGGGTGACTTTGAGTCTTATAGACAACAGTTGTCTCTTGTGGATTGGGACTCTTTACTCGTAAGCGATGATATCGATATATCTACCAGTAACATAACACATGCCTTAATTGATGCTGCAAATACCAACATTCCCAACAGGGTAATAACTGTAAGGAAAGACAATCCTCCGTGGTTAACAAGCAGTATCAAGCATGTTATACGTCGAAAGAATAGACTCCATAAAAGAGCAAAAAGGTCAAACTTACCAGGTCATTGGGAACGATTCCGTATTGACCGAAATAAGTGTAATAACCTAGTCTCTAATGCAAAAATAGCGCATTATTCTAAGGTTTCTGAGAATATAAGATTAGAAAAGGCTGGCAGTAAAAACTGGTGGACCTTAGTCAAAAGCTTAACAGGAAACAATGACTGCAGCCGAACTATACCCCTGATTGAACATAATGGTAATCTTGTATTTGATGACATAGAAAAATCTGAATTGTTCAACAAGTTCTTCTGTGAACAATCAACACTGGACGATAGTGACCACACACCTCCCGACCTAACTGAATTACAGACTGACGGACTACGACAGATTCTCATTACCGAAACGGAAGTAGAGGATATACTGAAAATTTTAGATACTAGCAAAGCGACCGGTCCTGACTGTATTAATCCATGACTTTTGCGCGAAGCCGCACCGATATTAAAGTATCCGCTGTAGAAATTATTCAACATATCACTGTCATTGTCTTCTTTTCCATCCGAATGGAAATTGGCTAATGTCACTCTGGTATTTAAAAAAGATATTCCTGGTATATTGAAAAATTATCGCCCGATATCACACATTAGCATAATCGGTAAAGTTTATATGGAACGCTGTGTCTACAAGCACATCTACATCTAATCAATCTGGTTTTACTCCTGGCGACTGCGATTAATCAGCTTTTATATATAACGAACGAATTCGGTAAGACACTTGACAACGGAAAGGAAGTTAGAGTAGTCTTTTGCGACGTTAGCAAAGCGTTCGATCGGGTTTGGCATAAGGGATTGTTGACTAAATTAAAATCGATTGGCATTCACGGGCCGTTATTGTCTTGGATTGAAAATTATTTATTGGATAGAAAACAAAGGGTTGTTATAAACGGTTGTTGCTCTGACTGGCAGAATGTTTGTGCGGGTGTCCCTCAGGGATCAATACTGGGTTCTCTGTTCTTTATTATTTATATTAACGATATAGTAGCAGACATAAATTCGTCAATAAAGTTATTTGCAGATGATACCGGTACTAGTCTTTATTATTGTTGACGATCCTGTGGATGCTGCTGAGACTTTGAATACGGACTTGGCAAAAATTCATGACTGGTCTATGAAGTGGCTGGTTAAATTTAACCCTGATAAAACAGAAAGTATGATCGTATCTAGGAAATCTAACCGCCCACTTCATCCACCACTCATGATGGATAATAAGATCATTAACATGGTATCTGAACATAAACATTTAGGCCTTGCCATATCTAATGATGGAAATTGGGGTAAGCACGTAGACCTGATTACCAAGAAAGCCTTTACCAGAGTCAACATTATGAGAAAATTTAAATTCATTTTAGATCGAAGAACCCTTGAAAAAATTTATTTGACATTTATTCGGCCCTTATTAGAATATGGGGATGTCGTTTGGGACTGTAAAACTGTTTACCTTACGAATAAATTAGAAAGCATACAAGCAGAGGCTGCCAGGGTTGTTACTGGGGGTACCAGCCTGGTATCCCTTTCATAGTTATATGCAGAAACCGGGTGGGAATATTTGAAAGACAGAAGGGAAAAACATAGATTGACATATTTTTATAAAATGAATAACGGCTTAACCCCAGGGTATTTGAGTAGTCTTGTCCCTAACACCCTCCGAAATATTCACGATCACAATACAAGACATTCAACGTTAATTCCGCCTGTCAGAGATCGAACCACTTTATATGCACATTATTTTTTACCTCAGACAGTACGGTCTTGGAATCTTCTTCCGGATAGCACAAAAAACTGTCCTTCTATTAATATACTCAAATCGCGACTGAACCATAATATTATATATGATAAACCCACATTTTTTTACGTTGGTAGCCGTTTAGGACAGATTTTTCATGCTAGAATACGTATGGGGTGTAGTGCTCTTAATTCCGATCTATTTCTGAAAAATATTGTAAATTCACTGCATTGTACATGTGGTGCTATAGAGACTCCTACTCATTATCTTCTCAACTGTCCTCACTATAACATACCTAGACAACGCCACATATTTTCCCTTAACCTTCCTATTCCCTTGTCCACTGAACTTCTATTGGTAGGATCTAATGAGTTAACAATTAACCAAAACACAGAAATCTTCTTGTCAGTACAAAAGTTCATTTTAAGTAGTAAACGATTTACCCCGTAATTCACAATTCACCAACCCCTTTCATTTTCCTGCACAATTCATCCCCTATGGTGTAAATACAATTATCATTTCACTGATCCTTACAATGTAATCTAACTTCTGAGATTATTAAAAGTAGATTTAATTAAACTTGGGATACGGATTTATATAAGTTTAATAACTTGTTTTCGGATCCTCTTAATTAATTCATAGTCATTACTATTGTTGTATTTAAATTGTTGTACTATATTCATATGTATTGATTAATAAAATATGTTTACACTAAGAGCAAAGATTGCTTGACTCTCAGCCAGGATTATGTGTCTTAGTTAGTAAGAGCAAAGATTGCTTGTCTCACAGTCAGGTTTATGTGACTGGGGTTAGTAAGAGCAAAGATTGCTTGTCTCACAGTCAGGTTTATGTGACTGAGGTTAGTAAGAGCAAAGATTGCTTGTCTCACAGTCAGGTTTATGTGACTGGGGTTAGTAAGAGCAAAGATTGCTTGTCTCACAGTCAGGTTTATGTGACTGAGGTTAGTAAGAGCAAAGATTACTTGTCTCACAGTCAGGTTTATGTGACTGAGGTTAGTAAGAGCAAAGTTTGCTTGTCTCACAGTCAGGTTTATGTGACTGAGGTTAGTAAGAGCAAAGATTGCTTGTCTCACAGTCAGGTTTATGTGACTGGGGTTAGTAAGAGCAAAGATTGCTTGTCTCACAGTCAGGTTTATGTGACTGAGGTTAGTAAGAGCAAAGATTACTTGTCTCACAGTCAGGTTTATGTGACTGAGGTTAGTAAGAGCAAAGATTGCTTGTCTCACAGTCAGGTTTATGTGACTGAGGTTAGTAAGAGCAAAGATTAATTGGCTCACAGTCAGGTTTATGTGACTGGAGTTAGTAAGAGCAAAGATTGCTTGTCTCACAGTCAGGTTTATGTGTCTTAGTTAATAAGAGTAAAGATTAATTGGCTCACAGCCAGGTTAATTTGTCGAAGTGGAGTTCCATGTCTATCCATGGACTACTGTTTCAGTGAGCGAGTACTATGTAAAAAAGTAATACAGCTCAACATGTTATTTTAGTACAAAGCAGGTTAATGTATCATCATGTTATTTGTTCTATGCATGACATAACTCAAAAGTTGATATTTTAGCATTGAACACCCAACAACTCACTAACAAATAAAGACTATTTAAGATGGATGAAAAGATGGAGAACCTTTGCCATTCTGATTATAGTGCTTATCTGACATTTATTATTTTTTCATGTTTATTTTTCCTTTAGCTGATGCATGTTTTAGAGAGTCCTTCCCTACGAGTGTTGCTAATGGTGACATTGTATGTACCTCTGGTAACATAAGTTGCACTGTAACCTGTGATAGTGGATACACCTTCAATGATGGAAATAAAACAAAGATATATGATTGTCATTCAACAAATGTATGGACACCAGTTCTACCTGTTGATACATGTATTAGTAAGTATGGTCATTGTAAAGACATATCTTTTATATTGTTTTAATTTGCCATTTTAGAACTTAATATATTCTTGGACTTCCTTCGCCAAAACTTATTTTGTTGATCAAAAACCAAGTAATGATATTTTGTGCATGGAATAATCATAATAAAAAAATAATTACCCAAGATACAGTAGTTTCTGAAATGTGAAGCTAGATTAACTTTACTGAAATGAAGACGTAAATATCTAATTAAATGAGCATAACATGTATCTGGAATAACCTTTGTCAGGTATGCTCTTAAGTCAAAAGATTGGAAAGCTAAATAATTTTATAAAGTCTTTTAGTAAGAAAACTTTTTGGCATAAACAGGATAGCCAACATCTACTTAAGTTATAGTACCTATGCCCAAGAGAGGTTGACCTCAGTTTTAATAAATTATGTGATTTAGGAACTCTAAATTTCAAATATATCTAATAAACTATGTCATTGTGGAAGCACTGACAACTGGTCGGATGATGCCTTCCAGGGACTAATAGTCCACCAGCAGAAGTATAGACCCAATGATAGTAATAAAAATGTAGCCCACCAGCAGAAGTATAGACCCAATGATAGTAATAAAAATGTAGTCCACCGGCAGAAGTACAGACCCAATGATAGTAATAAAAATGTAGTCCACCAGCAGAAATATAGACCCAATGATAGTAATGAAAATGTAGTCCACCAGCAGAAGTATAGACCCAATGATAGTAATAAAAATGTAGTCCACCAGCAGAAGTATAGACCCAATGATAGTAATAAAAATATAGATATCTAATTTAGTGTACACAACACTTTTCTACAATAACCTTCACTAAAGTACTACTAATAGTCCACCAGAAGAGGTATTGACCCAGTGTACTGACTACTGGGTGGATGATGCCATCGGGGACTAATAGTCCACCAGAAGAAGTATTGACCCAGTGTACTGACTACTGGGTGGATGATGCCATCGAGGAATAATAGTCCACCAGAAGAGGTATTGTACTGACTACTGGGCGGATGATGCCATCAGGGACTAATAGTCCACCAGAAGAGGTATTGACTCAGTGTACTGACTACTGGGTGGATGATGCCATCGGGGACTAATAGTCCACCAGAAGAAGTATTAACCCAGTGTACTGACAACTGGGTGGATGATGCCATCGAGGAATAATAGTCCACCAGAAGAGGTATTGACTCAGTGTACTGACTACTGGGCGGATGATGCCATCAGGGACTAATAGTCCACCAGAAGAGGTATTGACTCAGTGTACTGACTACTGGGTGGATGATGCCATCGGGGACTAATAGTCCACCAGAAGAGGTATTGACCCAGTGTACTGACTACTGGGCGGATGATGCCATCTGGGACTAATAGTCCACCAGAAGAGGTATTGACCCAGTGTACTGACTACTGGGTGGATGATGTCATCAGGGACTAATAGTCCACCAGAAGAGGTATTGACCAAGTGTACTGACTACTGGGTGGATGATGCCATCGGGGACTAATAGTCCACCAGAAGAGGTATTGATCCAGTGTACTGACTACTGGGTGGATGATGTCATCGGGGACTAATAGTCCACCAGAAGAGGTATTGACCCAGTGTACTGACTACTGGGTGGATGATGTCATTGGGGACTAATAGTCCACCAGAAGAGGTATTGACCCAGTGCATGTTTCTGGATTAATAGTGAATTATTTCTGTTGCACAAACGTCAATTAACGTTAATAGACTATTAACTTTCTAATATATTTAATTGTACAAACAAGCACTATTAAATTCTTAATTGTAAATTAAACATAGATGCCATGCAAGTACTTGTGTCGCTTTGTACCGACAATCACCATTATAGACAACTTACAGTGAATGATTTGACAGAACGGGAATCTTAAAACAAAATGTAAGAAAGCAAACATCATAGGAGATGACACAGTTATGTCCAATGGCTAAGTGATCATACTATCAAACTTTCCATTCGATTTTGATACGATATTTTTTTTTATAAATATTTAACAATCATCAGGTCCTTGAAAACAAGTCGGGGTATGAATATGAGCAGGATTTGATCCTGTAAATAAGAAAAACAAACATTATGAAAGTATTAGGAACAAGCTTTTCTCCTTGGTCTGGTTGTTTTTTTCTCCGCTAAGCACGCAGCATTAAGCAGAAAGAGCAAAGACTGGTTGGCTCGCAATCAGGATAACGTGTCCGAGTGGGGCGACATATGTCTATCCGCGGAGTGTTGTTTCATTGAGCTAACACTATAAAAATCCAACTATTTAAGCGTGTTGGTTTAGTACAAAGCGGACCTTGTCATCATTTCATTGAAAATTAACTTATTCTTGCCATGATATAGCTAAAAAATTGCTGAGTTGGGTTAAGCAACAATCACTCACTCGCTCCTTGGTCTGGAATCCTGGTGTCATATAGCTGTTTCACAACTGAAATACAATGTAAGTAATTCATTTTTGATTCACTATCCTTAAAATTGCCTTAAAATCTGATTCAACCCACCATTTCTTTAGAAATGCCTGTACCAAGTCAGGGTCATTACGGTTTTCACAGTTTTCCGGTTGTTGACTGATTTTGTCTGTTTATATAATTATGAGTTTTGACTTTCCCTTTGTAAGATTGTTCGGAGTTCGGTAATTTTGTTATTACCCTTATTTACTATTAACTAATAGACAATCTAATTGATGGTCAAGCAACGTTATTAACTCATACTATTAACTTATTTACAATTAGCTACTTAATAGACTATTAAATCTTAATTCACTATTAACTTAATTGACGTTTGTGCAACCCAGTCCTGATATAAAAAAAATATTACCATTGGTACATATGATATGTGATATTTTCTAGAATGCTACATAACATATACTTTTGCTAGATTGTGTTACACTCTTCTGGCTTAGATAAACTCCTTTAAGGGCCCAAACCTCTCATCTTAGTGAATGCCCAACTGTTTGTGAATGCATAAAAGGAGATCATCATAGGTTCCAATGAGTAAAAATGACTTGGGCTAAATTTTATTTTAGGACCATAATAATTGTTCTTACCATGGCTATGATAGATATGTCGGTCTCTGTTTTTACATTAACAATACTATTGTCAGAGCTTTTAATGTTACCAACTCCCTCTATATAGACATTAGTCATTACAACCATACAGCATTTCAGTCCCTAATTCTCTTATCCAGTAAATTTCTCCATCTGTTCTGAAAGGTTTAATCAGTCTGGCTATTTAAGTACAGTGATATATTTAAAATAGTAGCTGCATGATAATGCATTTTTGTTCAACATATATTCTGGGATTTCCTGTGAAATTTTTCTTTTTCTTTCAGCTGATTTATACCAATTATGCAAATTACAAATATGTAGGTTTATTTTAATAAAAAAATAAAACACATAAAATCTACTTGTAAATAAAACCACTGATCCAATATTTGAATGGTCATTGATTGGTACACTTTCAATATTATGTCCAACAGTCCTGTCCTCTATTAAAAACAAATATTCCTGTTTAAAAGATATTCAACCAAGTCAATATGATTTTTAATCACACAATATCAGAATTAACAGTTATGCCTGATAGGAATTTCGACCAATAGAATAAATCATTATATAATAATACATAAAAATGGTGAAGTGAAACATAAAAAAGAGGAATAATACATCAAAATGCTGTAGTGAAACATAAAAAAAGAGGTGACAATGTACATGAAGGACAGCTCTGTGTGTAGTGAAATAGGAAAAAGAGGTGAAAATGTACATGGAAGTACAGCTCTGTGTGTAGTGAAACATAAAAAAGGGGTGACCATGTACATGAATTCAGCCCTGTAGTAAAATATAAAAAAGAGGTGACAATGTACATGAAGTACAGCTCTGTGTGTAGTGAAACATAAAAAAGAGTTGACAATGTACATGAAGTACAGCTGTGTGTAGTGAAACATAAAAAAGAGTTGACAATGTACATGAAGTACAGCTGTGTGTAGTGAAACATAAAAAAGAGGTGACAATGTACATGAAGTACAGCTGTGTGTAGTGAAACATAAGAAAGAGTTGACAATGTACATGAAGTACAGCTGTGTGTAGTGAAACATAAAAAAGAGTTGACAATGTACATGAAGTACAGCTGTGTGTAGTGAAACATAAAAAACAGGTGACAATGTACATGAAGTACAGCTGTGTAGTGAAACAAATAAAAGAGATGAAAATGTGCATGCAGTACAGCTGTGTGTAGTGAAACATAAAAAAGAGGTGACAATGTAGATGAAGTACAGCTGTGTATAGTGAAGCATAAAAAAAGAGGTGACAATGTACATGAAGTACAGCTCTGTAGTGAAACATAAAAAAGAGGTGACAATGTACATGAAGTACAGCTGTGTGTAGTGAAACATAAAAAAGAGGTGACAACATAGATGAAGTACAGCTGTGTGTAGTGAAACATAAAAAAGAGGTGACAACATAGATGAAGTACAGCTGTGTGTAGTGAAACATAAAAAAGAGGTGACAATGTACATGAAGTACAGCTCTGTGTAGTGAAATATAAAAAAAGAGGTGACAATGTACATGAAGTACAGCTCTGTATGTAGTGAAACATAAAAAAGAGGTGACAATGTGCATGAAATACAGCTGTGTGTAGTGAAGCATAAAAAAGAGGTGACAATGTACATGAAGTACAGCTCTGTGTAGTGAAATATAAAAAGAGAGGTGACAATGTACATGAAGTACAGCTGTGTGTAGTGAAGCATAAAAAAGAGGTGACAATATACATGAAGTACAGCTCTGTGTAGTGAAATATAAAAAGAGAGGTGACAATGTACATGAAGTACAGCTCTGTGTGTAGTGAAATATAAAAAAAAACAGGTGACAATGTGCATGAAATACAGCTCTGTGTGTAGTGAAACATAAAAAAGAGGTGACAATGTACATGAAGTACAGCTCTGTGTAGTGAAACATAAAAAAGAGGTGACAATGTACATGAAGTACAGCTCTATAGTGAAGCATAAAAAAGAGGTGACAACATACAAGAAGTACAACTCTGTGTAGTGAAGGATAAAAAAGAGGTGACAATGTACAAGAAGTCAAGCTCTGTAGTGAAATATAAAAAAAGAGGTGACAATGTACATGAAGTACAGCTCTGTGTAGTGAAATATAAAAAAAGAGGTGACAATGTACATGAAGTACAGCTGTGTGTAGTGAAATATAAAAAAAGAGGTGACAATGTACATGAAGTACAGCTCTGTGTGTAGTGAAATATAAAAAAAGAGGTGACAATGTACATGAAGTACAGCTGTGTGTAGTGAAATATAAAAAAAGAGGTGACAATGTACATGAAGTACAGCTCTGTGTGTAGTGAAATATAAAAAAAGAGGTGACAATGTACATGAAGTACAGCTGTGTGTAGTGAAATATAAAAAAAGAGGTGACAATGTACATGAAGTACAGCTCTGTGTGTAGTGAAATATAAAAAAAGAGGTGACAATGTACATGAAGTACAGCTGTGTGTAGTGAAATATAAAAAAAGAGGTGACAATGTACATGAAGTACAGCTCTGTGTGTAGTGAAATATAAAAAAAGAGGTGACAATGTACATGAAGTACAGCTGTGTGTAGTGAAATATAAAATAAGAGGTGACAATGTACATGAAGTACAGCTCTGTGTGTAGTGAAATATAAAAAAAGAGGTGACAATGTACATGAAGTACAGCTCTGTAGTGAAATATAAAAAAAGAGATGACAATGTACATGAAGTACAGCTCTGTGTAGTGAAATATAAAAAAAGAGGTGACAATGTACATGAAGTACAGCTGTGTGTAGTGAAATATAAAAAAAGAGGTGACAATGTACATGAAGTACAGCTCTGTGTGTAGTGAAATATAAAAAAAGAGGTGACAATGTACATGAAGTACAGCTGTGTGTAGTGAAATATAAAAAAAGAGGTGACAATGTACATGAAGTACAGCTGTGTGTAGTGAAATATAAAAAAAGAGTAGACAATGTACATGAAGTACAGCTGTGTGTAGTGAAACATAAAAAAGAGGTGACAATGTACATGTAGTACATCTCTGTAGTGAAATATAAAAAAGAGGTGACATTGTACATGAAGTACAGCTCTGTAGTGAAATATAAAAAAGAGGTGACATTGTACATGAAGTACAGCTCTGTGTGTAGTGAAATATAAAAAGAGGTGACAATGTACATGAAGTACAGCTCTCTGTAGTGAAACATAAAAAAGAGGTGACAATATATATGAAGTACAGCTCTGTGTAGTGAAATATAAAAAGAGAGGTGACAATGTACATGAAGTACAGCTCTGTGTGTAGTGAAATATAAAAAAAACCAGGTGACAATGTGCATGAAATACAGCTCTGTGTGTAGTGAAATATGAAAAAGAGGTGACAATGTACGTGAAGTACAGCTCTGTGTGTAGTGAAACATACAAAAGAGGTGACAATGTACATGAAGTACAGCTGTGTGTAGTGAAATATAAAAAGAGAGGTGACAATGTACATGAAGTACAGCTCTGTGTGTAGTGAAATATAAAAAAAACCAGGTGACAATGTGCATGAAATACAGCTCTGTGTGTAGTGAAACATAAAAAAGAGGTGACAATGTACATGAAGTACAGCTCTGTGTAGTGAAGCATAAAAAAGAGGTGACAATGTACATGAAGTACAGCTCTATAGTGAAGCATAAAAAAGAGGTGACAACATACAAGAAGTACAACTCTGTGTAGTGAAGGATAAAAAAGAGGTGACAATGTACAAGAAGTCAAGCTCTGTAGTGAAATATAAAAAAAGAGGTGACAATGTACATGAAGTACAGCTCTGTGTAGTGAAATATAAAAAAAGAGGTGACAATGTACATGAAGTACAGCTGTGTGTAGTGAAATATAAAAAAAGAGGTGACAATGTACATGAAGTACAGCTCTGTGTGTAGTGAAATATAAAAAAAGAGGTGACAATGTACATGAAGTACAGCTGTGTGTAGTGAAATATAAAAAAAGAGGTGACAATGTACATGAAGTACAGCTCTGTGTGTAGTGAAATATAAAAAAAGAGGTGACAATGTACATGAAGTACAGCTGTGTGTAGTGAAATATAAAAAAAGAGGTGACAATGTACATGAAGTACAGCTCTGTGTGTAGTGAAATATAAAAAAAGAGGTGACAATGTACATGAAGTACAGCTGTGTGTAGTGAAATATAAAAAAAAACGGGTGACAATTTGCATGAAATACAGCTGTGTGTGTAGTGAAATATGAAAAAGAGGTGACAATGTACGTGAAGTACAGCTCTGTGTGTAGTGAAACATACAAAAGAGGTGACAATGTACATGAAGTACAGCTGTGTGTAGTGAAATATAAAAAGAGAGGTGACAATGTACATGAAGTACAGCTCTGTGTGTAGTGAAATATAAAAAAAACCAGGTGACAATGTGCATGAAATACAGCTCTGTGTGTAGTGAAACATAAAAAAGAGGTGACAATGTACATGAAGTACAGCTCTGTGTAGTGAAGCATAAAAAAGAGGTGACAATGTACATGAAGTACAGCTCTATAGTGAAGCATAAAAAAGAGGTGACAACATACAAGAAGTACAACTCTGTGTAGTGAAGGATAAAAAAGAGGTGACAATGTACAAGAAGTCAAGCTCTGTAGTGAAATATAAAAAAAGAGGTGACAATGTACATGAAGTACAGCTCTGTGTAGTGAAATATAAAAAAAGAGGTGACAATGTACATGAAGTACAGCTGTGTGTAGTGAAATATAAAAAAAGAGGTGACAATGTACATGAAGTACAGCTCTGTGTGTAGTGAAATATAAAAAAAGAGGTGACAATGTACATGAAGTACAGCTGTGTGTAGTGAAATATAAAAAAAGAGGTGACAATGTACATGAAGTACAGCTCTGTGTGTAGTGAAATATAAAAAAAGAGGTGACAATGTACATGAAGTACAGCTGTGTGTAGTGAAATATAAAAAAAGAGGTGACAATGTACATGAAGTACAGCTCTGTGTGTAGTGAAATATAAAAAAAGAGGTGACAATGTACATGAAGTACAGCTGTGTGTAGTGAAATATAAAAAAAGAGGTGACAATGTACATGAAGTACAGCTGTGTGTAGTGAAATATAAAAAAAGAGGTGACAATGTACATGAAGTACAGCTGTGTGTAGTGAAACATAAAAAAGAGGTGACAATGTACATGTAGTACATCTCTGTAGTGAAATATAAAAAAGAGGTGACATTGTACATGAAGTACAGCTCTGTAGTGAAATATAAAAAAGAGGTGACATTGTACATGAAGTACAGCTCTGTGTGTAGTGAAATATAAAAAGAGGTGACAATGTACATGAAGTACAGCTCTCTGTAGTAAAACATAAAAAAGAGGTGACAATATATATGAAGTACAGCTCTGTGTAGTGAAATATAAAAAGAGAGGTGACAATGTACATGAAGTACAGCTCTGTGTGTAGTGAAATATAAAAAAAAACGGGTGACAATGTGCATGAAATACAGCTGTGTGTGTAGTGAAATATGAAAAAGAGGTGACAATGTACGTGAAGTACAGCTCTGTGTGTAGTGAAACATACAAAAGAGGTGACAATGTACATGAAGTACAGCTGTGTGTAGTGAAACATAAAAAACAGGTGACAATGTACATGAAGTACAGCTCTGTGTAGTGAAATATAAAAAAGAGGTGACAATGTACATGAAGTACAGCTCTGTATAGTGAAGCATAAAAAAAGGTGACAATGTACATGAAATACAGCTTTGTGTGTAGTGAAATATAAAAAATAGGTGACAATGTACATGAAGTACAGCTGTGTGTAGTGAAATATAAAAAAAGAGGTGACAATGTACATGAAGTACAGCTGTGTGTAGTGAAATATAAAAAAAGAGGTGACAATGTACATGAAGTACAGCTCTGTGTGTAGTGAAATATAAAAAAAGAGGTGACAATGTACATGAAGTACAGCTGTGTGTAGTGAAATATAAAAAAAGAGGTGACAATGTACATGAAGTACAGCTCTGTGTGTAGTGAAATATAAAAAAAGAGGTGACAATGTACATGAAGTACAGCTCTGTAGTGAAATATAAAAAAAGAGATGACAATGTACATGAAGTACAGCTCTGTGTAGTGAAATATAAAAAAAGAGGTGACAATGTACATGAAGTACAGCTGTGTGTAGTGAAATATAAAAAAAGAGGTGACAATGTACATGAAGTACAGCTCTGTGTGTAGTGAAATATAAAAAAAGAGGTGACAATGTACATGAAGTACAGCTGTGTGTAGTGAAATATAAAAAAAGAGGTGACAATGTACATGAAGTACAGCTGTGTGTAGTGAAATATAAAAAAAGAGTAGACAATGTACATGAAGTACAGCTGTGTGTAGTGAAACATAAAAAAGAGGTGACAATGTACATGTAGTACATCTCTGTAGTGAAATATAAAAAAGAGGTGACATTGTACATGAAGTACAGCTCTGTAGTGAAATATAAAAAAGAGGTGACATTGTACATGAAGTACAGCTCTGTGTGTAGTGAAATATAAAAAGAGGTGACAATGTACATGAAGTACAGCTCTCTGTAGTGAAACATAAAAAAGAGGTGACAATATATATGAAGTACAGCTCTGTGTAGTGAAATATAAAAAGAGAGGTGACAATGTACATGAAGTACAGCTCTGTGTGTAGTGAAATATAAAAAAAAACGGGTGACAATGTGCATGAAATACAGCTGTGTGTGTAGTGAAATATGAAAAAGAGGTGACAATGTACGTGAAGTACAGCTCTGTGTGTAGTGAAACATACAAAAGAGGTGACAATGTACATGAAGTACAGCTGTGTGTAGTGAAATATAAAAAGAGAGGTGACAATGTACATGAAGTACAGCTCTGTGTGTAGTGAAATATAAAAAAAACCAGGTGACAATGTGCGTGAAATACAGCTCTGTGTGTAGTGAAACATAAAAAAGAGGTGACAATGTACATGAAGTACAGCTCTGTGTAGTGAAGCATAAAAAAGAGGTGACAATGTACATGAAGTACAGCTCTATAGTGAAGCATAAAAAAGAGGTGACAACATACAAGAAGTACAACTCTGTGTAGTGAAGGATAAAAAAGAGGTGACAATGTACAAGAAGTCAAGCTCTGTAGTGAAATATAAAAAAAGAGGTGACAATGTACATGAAGTACAGCTCTGTGTAGTGAAATATAAAAAAAGAGGTGACAATGTACATGAAGTACAGCTCTGTGTGTAGTGAAATATAAAAAAAGAGGTGACAATGTACATGAAGTACAGCTGTGTGTAGTGAAATATAAAAAAAGAGGTGACAATGTACATGAAGTACAGCTCTGTGTGTAGTGAAATATAAAAAAAGAGGTGACAATGTACATGAAGTACAGCTGTGTGTAGTGAAATATAAAAAAAGAGGTGACAATGTACATGAAGTACAGCTCTGTGTGTAGTGAAATATAAAAAAAGAGGTGACAATGTACATGAAGTACAGCTGTGTGTAGTGAAATATAAAAAAAGAGGTGACAATGTACATGAAGTACAGCTGTGTGTAGTGAAATATAAAAAAAGAGGTGACAATGTACATGAAGTACAGCTGTGTGTAGTGAAACATAAAAAAGAGGTGACAATGTACATGTAGTACATCTCTGTAGTGAAATATAAAAAAGAGGTGACATTGTACATGAAGTACAGCTCTGTAGTGAAATATAAAAAAGAGGTGACATTGTACATGAAGTACAGCTCTGTGTGTAGTGAAATATAAAAAGAGGTGACAATGTACATGAAGTACAGCTCTGTGTGTAGTGAAACATAAAAAAGAGGTGACAATATATATGAAGTACAGCTCTGTGTAGTGAAATATAAAAAGAGAGGTGACAATGTACATGAAGTACAGCTCTGTGTGTAGTGAAATATAAAAAAAAACGGGTGACAATGTGCATGAAATACAGCTGTGTGTGTAGTGAAATATGAAAAAGAGGTGACAATGTACGTGAAGTACAGCTCTGTGTGTAGTGAAACATACAAAAGAGGTGACAATGTACATGAAGTACAGCTGTGTGTAGTGAAACATAAAAAACAGGTGACAATGTACATGAAGTACAGCTCTGTGTAGTGAAATATAAAAAAGAGGTGACAATGTACATGAAGTACAGCTCTGTATAGTGAAGCATAAAAAAAGGTGACAATGTACATGAAATACAGCTCTGTGTGTAGTGAAATATAAAAAATAGGTGACAATGTACATGAAGTACAGCTGTGTGTAGTGAAACATAAAAAAGAGGTGACAATGTACATGAAGTACAGCTCTGTGTAGTGAAATATAAAAAAGAGGTGACAATGTACATGAAGTACAGCTCTGTGTGTAGTGAAACATAAAAAATAGGTGACAATGTACATGAAGTACAGCTGTGTGTAGTGAAACATAAAAAAGAGGTGACAATGTACATGAAGTACAACTCTGTGTAGTGAAATATGAAAAAGAGGGGACAATGTACATGAAGTACAGCTCAGTGTAGTCAAACAGAAAAAAAGAGGTGACAATATACTTGAAGTACAGCTGTGTAGTGAAATATAGAAAATGGTGACGATGTACATGAAGTACAGCTGTGTGTAGTGAAACATAAAAAAAAGAGGTGACAATGTACATGCAGTACAGCTGTGTGTAGTGAAACATGAAAAAAGAGGTGACAGCGTACATGAAATACAGTTCTCTGTAGTGAAGCATAAAAAAGAGGTGACAATGTACATGAAGTACAGCTGTGTGTAGTGAAACATAAAAAAGAGGTGACAATGTACATGAAGTACAGCTGTGTGTAGTGAAACATAAAAAAGAGGTGGCAATGTACATGAAGTGCAGCTCTGTGTGTAGTGAAATATAAAAAAAGAGGTGACAATGTACATGAAATACAGTTCTCTGTAGTGAAACATTAAAAAGAGGTGACAATGTGCATGCAGTACAGCTCTGTATAGTGAAACATAAAAAAGAGGTGACAATGTGCATGAAATACAGCTGTGTGTTGTGAAACAAAATGTATAGGTGACAATGTGGATGAAGTACATCTTTAAGTAAAAATTATGTAATTTTTTATAATTGAATGGCACAGGTACTCTATTGCATCATTTACATTAAAATCTTTTTTCTTACAGAATATGATGAGCCTTCCTACATAATTAATCTGCAGGTTGTATATAAATCTGTTGGAACAATAGCAGCCTCGTGTGTAAATGGTCATAAACAGATGTTGATCAATAACACACAAATATTTACACAGGAGATATTCAATATATGTAACTCTGACACAGTTAAAGTTGGAGAAGTAGAGATTACAAAGATGGAGTCTACAACAAGCAGTTTTTCAGTAGGTCTTAGTAATAGTTACTGTGAATCTATTTAAGTTTGAACAGAATTGGTGATGTAATCGTAAGCTTGCTTGCCTCAATTTTTGTAAATGTTTTCAATCAGCCAAATTTTAGACAGATTATCCAATCAAGGCATATTTTGATGGACAATCCCATTTAAATCTTCTCCTTAGAACCCACTGAACCAACATATATCAAACATCTGGGATGGTCATTGGGTGGTCCACTCTTTCGGACAGCCCCACATTCCGTTCAAGATGGCCACTGTTACTAAAAATTGAATTTTTTTTATTGCTTATTACTGCTTTTAATTTTAATTACATCTGCCTGATAATGAGTTCAACATATATTTGAGGTTTTTCTCTTGAAATTTTTCTTTCAATCGATTTATACCAATTACCAACATCGGTTGGGTTATCTCTTTTCAAATTGAATAATGTGTCAGACAACACGCCCCCTCCAATTCAGCGTGGCAGCGGTTACTTGAAATATCAATTTCTTTTAATGTCTTAAGCTCCCAACTACTTAAGTTCTAGTTGACAGATCCTTCTGAATTTGTAATACAATGATCCTTAACACTGTGTAAAGAATCCAAGAGTTCCTATTGTTAAGTTGAAGTCATTACTTCGAAAGTTTTACAATCTCCACCATGACTTGGTTAACCACTACGGAATATCTGTCTCACAAATGACCATGAATATGTTTTACTTGTCGTAAGCAATTTCTGGTACTTTCCTCATTCCTGACTTATGATCGTGTTTCTAACTGGATTAACATGATGGGTGCCAATAGTGGAGAAGGAGGAACTCCTTACCCCTCAACAGCACCTGAGCATCTTTATCGGTTATTGATGGATCATAAAAATGATCATATAAATGGGTTATTGGTGAATCATAAAAATGATCATCTTTATGGGTTACTGATGAATCATAAAAATGATCATCTTTATGGGTTATTGATGGATCATAAAAATGATCATCTATATGGGTTATTGATGGATCATAAAAATGATCATCTGAATGGGTGATTGGTGAATCATAAAAATGATCATCTATATGAGTTATTGATGGATCATAAAAATGATCATCTTTATGGGTTATTGATGGATCATAAAAATGATAATGTTTATCGGTTATTGATGAATCATAAAAATGATCATCTTTATTGGTTATTGATGAATCGTAAAAATGATCATCTTTATCGGTTATTAGTGAATCATAATTTTTTGGGGCTGTTTTATTGTAATTTTTGTTTCCATTTTGTGCTGAATTCTGATAAGTAAATTATCACACTTCACAAGTGTTGATTATGATTATGAAATAGATACAAACAAATAAATCACGCTATGTCTACTATTTTTATTCTATACCTTATCAGCAATAGCACTAACAATAACGATTCAGTTAAGCAACTATTGTAAAGCTAATGACTGAAAAACTGCTAAAGATAAAAACATACAAATGTTATAGTTCCTAGTGAAAACAGCATCACAAATAATAATAATAATAATGATGCATCAATAACCTATTTTAAAGTAAAACAGTTCAATAACATGGTTTAGCATGGCAAGTTTTCGGTCTGAAAATTTGGTACAGCTTTGCCGTTAAACGTTTAATATATTGGAACCTCAAACTCAGTATATTTAAGGAATAACAGTACTTTATTTGAAGAGTTGGAGGTGTCAATTGTGGATTTGACGGTTGCAAATGCAGTTTTACTGGCGACGCGAAGTGGAGCCAGCAAAACGGATATTTGCGACTGTCAAATCCACAATTGACACCGACAACTCTTCAAATACAGTACTGTTATTCCTATTCTGATGAAATTCTCCCAATGTGTACACACTAGTTTGAAAACATACAAATAAATGACGAAATATATGCACTTTTCAAATTCTTTCCGCTAAAAAAATAGTAATGTAGTTGTTTAAGGATCCACCCAGGGGCGTATCTATGAAAAATAGCGCCTATGGCAAGCACTAAAATTACGTTTTACATTTATTTTTTATTAATGATTTCTCCAGGTATTCATGTCTATGTGTATTACATGGTTTTTGAAAAATTACTTCAAGAAAATTATTTAAAAAATCTTTTTTAGGACATTCCCATATGGGAACATTAGGCGCTAAAACCTCTCAGTGGCACCCAGGGCATGTGCCCTACTTGCCATACCCTAGATACGCCACTGGATCCGCATTCTTATACACAAAAATAATTAAAATGCCTACCTTGAAAACTTTTTTTAGTTAAATTCTATCTAAATTGAAGCGTACACAAAGCCAAATAATGTCTGATCTTTACATTTTAAACTGGAAGTCTTCATATGACGTCACGTTGTTTATGTGCCAAAGTCGTTCAACAATATTTCCCGGAATTTTATTTTTTGTGGTTTTTAGACCCAGGGATATATTAGAATACATTTTTATGTTCAGTATTGCATTAGAATGGACAATAAACTGGATTTGCGACCATCAAATCTCCAATTGATGCTGTGAAATTTTCAAATACAATACAGTTATCGCCTAAATAGGTCGTCAGCGTCAAATTCATAGTGAGAAATATCTCGGTCAGCCATATTGTTTACAAACAAGTGCATTCGGCATAGGAATATAGCTTTCCTTCAGGCATGTCAACTGCAGATTTGACAGCCCTCGATAGCCAATGAAAATACGCGTTACATTATAATTGCATTAGAATTTGAGTTAACAGTGTCACATTTGCTGTTTGTGTCATTGATAAGCTTCTTTACCATAGACCGCATCGGTGGCGTAATGGTTAGTGTGCTCGCCTCGAGTGCGGTAGATCGTGGGTTCGAGCCCTGGTCGAGTCAAACCAAAGAATATGAAATTGGTATGTGTTGCTTCTGTGCTAAGCACAAAGCATTAAGGAGATAGAGCAAAGACTGGTTGGCTCAGAATCAGAATAATGTGTCCTAGTGGAGCGACATGTCTACCCGCGGACTGCTGTTTCAGTGAGTTAGCGCTATAAAAATCCAACTCAGCGTGTTGGTCTAGAACAAAGTGGACCTCATCATCATCTCATTGATTGTGGATTGGGTTGATTGCTGTTTAATGCCAACATTAGCAATATTTCAGCTATATCATGGCGTGTGGGTTGTCTTTCTGATCATATGCACATGCAGTATGTTGTGAATTGTCTTTCTGATCATATGCACATGCAGTATGTGTCATATTTATTGATTTATTTCATTGGCATATCCATTTGTTTTATACTTGTAATGATTTATACTATCTGTGAAATAAATTCCGGTATCTCACATGTGAAATATAAGTTTTTTCCCGCCGGAACTACATTTACACAACTATAAGTGTGTTATCTGTTGCCCCTTGTGTTATGGTGAATACACACACATCGTGACACGATTGTAAACTGAAACGATTAAACTGATGAAAATAAAGTTGTAGCACGATTATAAATTATTTGGTATTGTTTCATTTTATTTATACATTAAAATCAAACACTTGTTTAATCTAAATCGAATCATTTCACTAGCATAACACATATCACACAAATCAAAATTCTGTGAAATGATGTTGACCACTTTGTCACATAAACAACATGATGTCATATGAAGATTTCCAGTTTAAAACGTAGAGATCAGGCGTTCTTTGGCGTGGTGTACGCTTCAATTTTGATAAAATTTATCTGAAATAAGCTTACAAGGTAGGCATTTTAATTATCTTTGTGTATTGTTGTAAATGTGCATTGTAGGATTTCACGTTTTCAAAACTCAGAAACTCGTCCTTCATTTAAATTTCCAACTTTTTTAATCGAAGCAGTAACACTTGTTGGCAAGTGTGGCCATATTGATTACACACTATCATGGCTCGTAGATTCATACGCGTGGAATGATATATACAAATAAAAAAAATAATATATAAGAAATTTTGGAAGTCTATATAATAAACAGTATAACTAAATCATACATTTTGAATATCTAAATAAGACCACTCGTGTCGAATATATGAATTAAGGATTAAACTCGTGGTCTTATTTTAATATTCGAAATCTACAATTAGTTATACTATATTTCCTTCCACACTGAATGTCTTGTCATCAAGAATGTTATAAAAAAGGAAGTCACAGTACACTTTACACAGGAAGGCACATTTCATAGAGGACACAGTTTACATAGTGTGCTACTGATTGCTCTTAGAAAATTTATATTATAAGTTTCTACAGAATTATAAAATGAAAGTTTAAACAGTGATCGTCAACAATTCCACAAATATCAACAAATGGAACAATCACCTCTCGACTCAAAATCAGTGAATATAAAAAAAGACCACAACATTTGTATGACCTTGGAAATCCAGGTTCTGGCTTGAGACAAGCACAAAATGTGGAGGGGTTAAACCAGTCTATGGGATTCTAATCCTCCCACTTCAATACAGATATAAATAAATGATAAAAAAAACCTGAACAGATTTGTTTCAAATAAAAAAACAACAACAACAACACATACTATCACAAAAATGAATAACAATAAACTATAAACACAATCACCATAATCAGAATCCTGAAAATACAATAAATCTTTCCATACAAGTTTTATGGAAAAACATAAAACTGAGATTGAAAAGGAGATTATTTTCTTTCTAGTATATAACAGTTTTTGAAATCAAATTATTGGATCCAACGACAGGTGGTGCTCAAAAAAAGAACTGCAGTCTTATACTCGGTATTGAAGCAGCATCAAACTCAACTTTTCTCAAGTATGATTCCTCTTTATTTTGTGGTGGTTCTGATTCAACTCAAGTTAACAGAGATCCTACCTCTGTCAAAAACAATCTGAAAAATTATGGGAATCTGTGTACTGCTGGTGTTAAGAAAGATACAGATTATGGTGAAAAATGTGGTAAGTAGGAAAATTGTCAAAGCTTTTGTAAAGCAAAATTATGTCTTGCGAGATATTGTCCAGTAGGACATAATTTCATAGTAATTTAGCATGAAATATTATCCCCAGCTAGATAAAATGTCAGCTGTTGATCAGTCAATGACCTAAGCATACAAAACCCATGCACCCCACTTGTAGCTATGTTGCATCACAAGGGGTCTTTGCATTGCTATATATGTGAAACTCAAAGATGCTCTGTATCCCACATGGAGACAAAAGGATGAAATTCTTGAGAAAAAAAAGAAAGACAAAGAAAAACGTCCTGATAAGTACAAAAACAACAACAACAATGCAGTATATTATATTGCTAGATTTCTTACTGTATTGATGGCCATGTTTACCGTGTAGTGTGACATTTGTTGATTCACACTATATGAAACATAGATTTTTAGTTCACCTGGACCAATGGTCCATGTGAACTATTGCCATCACTTGGCGTCCGTCGTCTTTCGTCTGTCGTCTGTAAACTTTTCACATTTCAAGCTTCTTCTCCGAAACCACTGTGCCGATTGGAACCAAACTTAGCAGGAATGTTCCTTGGATGGTCCTCTACAAAGTTACTGTTTTTCGTTCCAGTCGGATATTCAATATGGCTGCCAAGGCCAATAATATGCTCTGATTGGCTGAAATTTCAAAGATCTTCTTCTCTGAAACTAATGAACTGACTGAACCTAAACTGTACATGAATGATCATTGGAATGTCCTTTACCAAGTTACTGTTTTTTATGCCGATCGGAAATCCAAGATGGCCACCATCGCAGGACATAGATTAACATTGGACCCTATGGGAAAATGTTCAAATGCCTTCTTCTGAGAAACTACAAATATGATTAAAGCCAAACTGTACATGAATGTTCATTGGATGGTCCTCTACAATCTTAAGGTTTTTTGTTCCGATATGAAATTCAAAATGGCGGCTACGGCAGGACTTAGTTTAACATTGGACCCTATGGGAAAAATGTTTCAAAATGCTTCTTCTCTGAAACCACTTGGACAGTTGAAACCAAACTGCCCAGGAATGATCATTGGAAGGTCCTCTACAAAGTTTCTATTTTTTATGCCGATCGGAAATCCAAGATGGCTGCCACCGCAGGACATAGATTAACATTGGACCCTATGGGAAAATATTCAAATGCCTTCTTCTCAGAAACTACAAATATGATTAAAGCCAAACTGTACATGAATGTTCATTGGATGGTCCTCTACAATCTTAAGGTTTTTTGTTCCGATATGAAATTCAAAATGGCGGCTACGGCAGGACTTAGTTTAACATTGGACCCTATGGGAAAAATGTTTCAAAATGCTTCTTCTCTGAAACCACTTGGACAGTTGAAACCAAACTGCCCAGGAATGATCATTGGAAGGTCCTCTACAAAGTTTCTGTTTTTTATGCCGATCGGAAATCCAAGATGGCCGCCACCGCAGGACATAGATTAACATTGGACCCTATGGGAAAATATTCAAATGCCTTCTTCTCAGAAACTACAAATATTATTAAAGCCAAACTGTACATGAATGTTCATTGGATGGTCCTCTACAAACTTTAGGTTTTTTGTTCCGATATGAAATTCAAAATGGCGGCTACGGCAGGACTTAGTTTAACATTGGACCCTATGGGAAAAATGTTTCAAAATGCTTCTTCTCTGAAACCACTTGGACAGTTGAAACCAAACTGCCCAGGAATGATCATTGGAAGGTCCTCTACAAAGTCTCTGTTTTTTATGCCGATCAGAAATCCAAGATGGCTGCCACCGCAGGACATAGATTAACATTGGACCCTATGGGGAAAATATTCAAATGCCTTCTTCTGAGAAACTACAAATATGATTAAAGCCAAACTGTACATGAATGTTCATTGGATGGTCCTCTACAATCTTAAGGTTTTTTGTTCCGATATGAAATTCAAAATGGCGGCTATGGCAGGACTTAGTTTAACATTGGACCCTATGGGAAAAATGTTTCAAAATGCTTCTTCTCTGAAACCACTTGGACAGTTGAAACCAAACTGCCCAGGAATGATCATTGGAAGGTCCTCTACAAAGTTTCTGTTTTTTATGCCAATCGGAAATCCAAGATGGCCGCCACCGCAGGCCATAGATTAACATTGGACCCTATGGGAAAATATTCAAATGCCTTCTTCTCAGAAACTACAAATATGATTAAAGCCAAACTGTACATGAATGTTCATTGGATGGTCCTCTACATACTTTACGTTTTTTGTTCCGATATGAAATTCAAAATGGCGGCTACGGCAGGACTTAGTTTAACATTGGACCCTATGGGAAAAATGTTTCAAAATGCTTCTTCTCTGAAACCACTTGGACAGTTGAAACCAAACTGCCCAGGAATGATCATTGGAAGGTCCTCTACAAAGTTTCTGTTTTTTATGCCGATCAGAAATCCAAGATGGCTGCCACCGCAGGCCATAGATTAACATTGGACCCTATGGGAAAATATTCAAATGCCTTCTTCTCAGAAACTACAAATATGATTAAAGCCAAACTGTACATGAATGTTCATTGGATGGTCCTCTACAATCTTAAGGTTTTTTGTTCCGATATGAAATTCAAAATGGCGGCTACGGCAGGACTTAGTTTAACATTGGACCCTATGGGAAAAATGTTTCAAAATGCTTCTTCTCTGAAACCACTTGGACAGTTGAAACCAAACTGCCCAGGAATGATCATTGGAAGGTCCTCTACAATATTTTTGTTTTTTATGCCGATCGGAAATCCAAGATGGCTGCCACCGCAGGACATAGATTAACATTGGACCCTATGGGAAAATATTCAAATGCCTTCTTAGAAACTACAAATATGATTAAAGCCAAACTGTACATGAATGTTCATTGGATGGTCCTCTACAATCTTAAGGTTTTTTGTTCCGATATGAAATTCAAAATGGCGGCTACGGCAGGACTTAGTTTAACATTGGACCCTATGGGAAAAATGTTTCAAAATGCTTCTTCTCTGAAACCACTTGGACAGTTGAAACCAAACTGCCCAGGAATGATCATTGGAAGGTCCTCTACAAAATTTATGTTTTTTATGCCGATCGGAAATCCAAGATGGCCGCCACCGCAGGCCATAGATTAACATTGGACCCTATGGGGAAAATATTCAAATGCCTTCTTCTGAGAAACTACAAATATGATTAAAGCCAAACTGTACATGATTGTTCATTGGATGGTCCTCTACAATCTTAAGGTTTTTTGTTCCGATATGAAATTCAAAATGGCGGCTACGGCAGGACTTAGTTTAACATTGGACCCTATGGGAAAAATGTTTCAAAATGCTTCTTCTCTGAAACCACTTGGACAGTTGAAACCAAACTGCCCAGGAATGATCATTGGAAGGTCGTCTACAAAGTTTCTGTTTTTTATGCCGATCGGAAATCCAAGATGGCTGCCACCGCAGGACATAGATTAACATTGGACCCTATGGGAAAATATTCAAATGCCTTCTTCTCAGAAACTACAAATATGATTAAAGCCAAACTGTACATGAATGTTCATTGGATGGTCCTCTACAATCTTAAGGTTTTTTGTTCCGATATGAAATTCAAAATGGCGACTACGGCAGGACTTAGTTTAACATTGGACCCTATGGGAAAAATGTTTCAAAATGCTTCTTCTCTGAAACCACTTGGACAGTTGAAACCAAACTGCCCAGGAATGATCATTGGAAGGTCCTCTACAAAGTTTCTATTTTTTATGCCGATCGGAAATCCAAGATGGCTGCCACCGCAGGACATAGATTAACATTGGACCCAATGGGAAAATATTCAAATGCCTTCTTCTCAGAAACTACAAATATGATTAAAGCCAAACTATACATGAATGTTCATTGGATGGTCCTCTACAATTTTAAGGTTTTTTGTTCCGATATGAAATTCAAAATGGCGGCTACGGCAGGACTTAGTTTAACATTGGTTCCTATGGGAAAAATGTTTCAAAATGCTTCTTCTCTGAAACCACTTGGACAGTTGAAACCAAACTGCCCAGGAATGATCATTGGAAGGTCCTCTACAAAGTTTCTGTTTTTTATGCCGATCGGAAATCCAAGATGGCCACCACCGCAGGACATAGATTAACATTGGACCCTATGGGAAAATATTCAAATGCCTTCTTCTCAGAAACTACAAATATGATTAAAGCCAAACTGTACATGAATGTTCATTGGATGGTCCTCTACAATCTTAAGGTTTTTTGTTCCGATATGAAATTCAAAATGGCGGCTACGGCAGGACTTAGTTTAACATTGGACCCTATGGGAAAAATGTTTCAAAATGCTTCTTCTCTGAAACCACTTGGACAGTTGAAACCAAACTGCCCAGGAATGATCATTGGAAGGTCCTCTACAAAATTTATGTTTTTTATGCCGATCGGAAATCCAAGATGGCCGCCACCGCAGGCCATAGATTAACATTGGACCCTATGGGGAAAATATTCAAATGCCTTCTTCTGAGAAACTACAAATATGATTAAAGCCAAACTGTACATGATTGTTCATTGGATGGTCCTCTACAATCTTAAGGTTTTTTGTTCCGATATGAAATTCAAAATGGCGGCTACGGCAGGACTTAGTTTAACATTGGACCCTATGGGAAAAATGTTTCAAAATGCTTCTTCTCTGAAACCACTTGGACAGTTGAAACCAAACTGCCCAGGAATGATCATTGGAAGGTCGTCTACAAAGTTTCTGTTTTTTATGCCGATCGGAAATCCAAGATGGCTGCCACCGCAGGACATAGATTAACATTGGACCCTATGGGAAAATATTCAAATGCCTTCTTCTCAGAAACTACAAATATGATTAAAGCCAAACTGTACATGAATGTTCATTGGATGGTCCTCTACAATCTTAAGGTTTTTTGTTCCGATATGAAATTCAAAATGGCGACTACGGCAGGACTTAGTTTAACATTGGACCCTATGGGAAAAATGTTTCAAAATGCTTCTTCTCTGAAACCACTTGGACAGTTGAAACCAAACTGCCCAGGAATGATCATTGGAAGGTCCTCTACAAAGTTTCTATTTTTTATGCCGATCGGAAATCCAAGATGGCTGCCACCGCAGGACATAGATTAACATTGGACCCAATGGGAAAATATTCAAATGCCTTCTTCTCAGAAACTACAAATATGATTAAAGCCAAACTATACATGAATGTTCATTGGATGGTCCTCTACAATTTTAAGGTTTTTTGTTCCGATATGAAATTCAAAATGGCGGCTACGGCAGGACTTAGTTTAACATTGGTTCCTATGGGAAAAATGTTTCAAAATGCTTCTTCTCTGAAACCACTTGGACAGTTGAAACCAAACTGCCCAGGAATGATCATTGGAAGGTCCTCTACAAAGTTTCTGTTTTTTATGCCGATCGGAAATCCAAGATGGCCACCACCGCAGGACATAGATTAACATTGGACCCTATGGGAAAATATTCAAATGCCTTCTTCTCAGAAACTACAAATATTATTAAAGCCAAACTGTACATGAATGTTCATTGGATGGTCCTCTACAAACTTTACGTTTTTTGTTCCGATATGAAATTCAAAATGGCGGCTACGGCAGGACTTAGTTTAACATTGGACCCTATGGGAAAAATGTTTCAAAATGCTTCTTCTCTGAAACCACTTGGACAGTTGAAACCAAACTGCCCAGGAATGATCATTGGAAGGTCCTCTACAAAATTTATGTTTTTTATGCCGATCGGAAATCCAAGATGGCCGCCACCGCAGGCCATAGATTAACATTGGACCCTATGGGAAAATATTCAAATGCCTTCTTCTCAGAAACTACAAATATGATTAAAGCCAAACTGTACATGAATGTTCATTGGATGGTCCTCTACAATCTTAAGGTTTTTTGTTCCGATATGAAATTCAAAATGGCGGCTACGGCAGGACTTAGTTTAACATTGGACCCTATGGGAAAAATGTTTCAAAATGCTTCTTCTCTGAAACCACTTGGACAGTTGAAACCAAACTGCCCAGGAATGATCATTGGAAGGTCGTCTACAAAGTTTCTGTTTTTTATGCCGATCGGAAATCCAAGATGGCTGCCACCGCAGGACATAGATTAACATTGGACCCTATGGGAAAATATTCAAATGCCTTCTTCTCAGAAACTACAAATATGATTAAAGCCAAACTGTACATGAATGTTCATTGGATGGTCCTCTACAATCTTAAGGTTTTTTGTTCCGATATGAAATTCAAAATGGCGACTACGGCAGGACTTAGTTTAACATTGGACCCTATGGGAAAAATGTTTCAAAATGCTTCTTCTCTGAAACCACTTGGACAGTTGAAACCAAACTGCCCAGGAATGATCATTGGAAGGTCCTCTACAAAGTTTCTATTTTTTATGCCGATCGGAAATCCAAGATGGCTGCCACCGCAGGACATAGATTAACATTGGACCCAATGGGAAAATATTCAAATGCCTTCTTCTCAGAAACTACAAATATGATTAAAGCCAAACTATACATGAATGTTCATTGGATGGTCCTCTACAATTTTAAGGTTTTTTGTTCCGATATGAAATTCAAAATGGCGGCTACGGCAGGACTTAGTTTAACATTGGTTCCTATGGGAAAAATGTTTCAAAATGCTTCTTCTCTGAAACCACTTGGACAGTTGAAACCAAACTGCCCAGGAATGATCATTGGAATGTCCTCTACAAAGTTTCTGTTTTTTATGCCGATCGGAAATCCAAGATGGCCACCACCGCAGGACATAGATTAACATTTTACCCTATGGGAAAATATTCAAATGCCTTCTTCTCAGAAACTACAAATATTATTAAAGCCAAACTGTACATGAATGTTCATTGGATGGTCCTCTACAAACTTTACGTTTTTTGTTCCGATATGAAATTCAAAATGGCGGCTACGGCAGGACTTAGTTTAACATTGGACCCTATGGGAAAAATGTTTCAAAATGCTTCTTCTCTGAAACCACTTGGACAGTTGAAACCAAACTGCCCAGGAATGATCATTGGAAGGTCCTCTACAAGGTGTGTGTTTTTTATGCCGATCAGAAATCCAAGATGGCTGCCACCGCAGGACATAGATTAACATTGGACCCTATGGGAAAATATTCAAATGCCTTCTTCTGAGAAACTACAAATATGATTAAAGCCAAACTGTACATGAATGTTCATTGGATGGTCCTCTACAATCTTAAGGTTTTTTGTTCCGATATGAAATTCAAAATGGCGGCTATGGCAGGACTTAGTTTAACATTGGACCCTATGGGAAAAATGTTTCAAAATGCTTCTTCTCTGAAACCACTTGGACAGTTGAAACCAAACTGCCCAGGAATGATCATTGGAAGGTCCTCTACAAAGTTTTTTCTGTTTTTTATGCCAATCGGAAATCCAAGATGGCCACCACCGCAGGCCATAGATTAACATTGGACCCTATGGGAAAATATTCAAATGCCTTCTTCTCAGAAACTACAAATATGATTAAAGCCAAACTGTACATGAATGTTCATTGGATGGTCCTCTACAAACTTTACGTTTTTTGTTCCGATATGAAATTCAAAATGGCGGCTACGGCAGGACTTAGTTTAACATTGGACCCTATGGGAAAAATGTTTCAAAATGCTTCTTCTCTGAAACCACTTGGACAGTTGAAACCAAACTGCCCAGGAATGATCATTGGAAGGTCCTCTACAAAGTTTCTGTTTTTTATGCCGATCAGAAATCCAAGATGGCTGCCACCGCAGGCCATAGATTAACATTGGACCCTATGGGAAAATATTCAAATGCCTTCTTCTCAGAAACTACAAATATGATTAAAGCCAAACTGTACATGAATGTTCATTGGATGGTCCTCTACAATCTTAAGGTTTTTTGTTCCGATATGAAATTCAAAATGGCGGCTACGGCAGGACTTAGTTTAACATTGGACCCTATGGGAAAAATGTTTCAAAATGCTTCTTCTCTGAAACCACTTGGACAGTTGAAACCAAACTGCCCAGGAATGATCATTGGAAGGTCCTCTACAAAATGTTTGTTTTTTATGCCGATCGGAAATCCAAGATGGCTGCCACCGCAGGACATAGATTAACATTGGACCCTATGGGAAAATATTCAAATGCCTTCTTCTCAGAAACTACAAATATGATTAAAGCCAAACTGTACATGAATGTTCATTGGATGGTCCTCTACAATCTTAAGGTTTTTTGTTCCGATATGAAATTCAAAATGGCGGCTACGACAGGACTTAGTTTAACATTGGACCCTATGGGAAAAATGTTTCAAAATGCTTCTTCTTTGAAACCACTTGGACAGTTGAAACCAAACTGCCCAGGAATGATCATTGGAAGGTCCTCTACAAAATTTATGTTTTTTATGCCGATCGGAAATCCAAGATGGCCGCCACCGCAGGCCATAGATTAACATTGGACCCTATGGGAAAATATTCAAATGCTATCTTCTGAGAAACTACAAATATGATTAAAGCCAAACTGTACATGAATGTTCATTGGATGGTCCTCTACAATCTTAAGGTTTTTTGTTCCGATATGAAATTCAAAATGGCGGCTACGGCAGGACTTAGTTTAACATTGGACCCTATGGGAAAAATGTTTCAAAATGCTTCTTCTCTGAAACCACTTGGACAGTTGAAACCAAACTGCCCAGGAATGATCATTGGAAGGTCCTCTACAAAGTTTCTGTTTTTTATGCCGATCGGAAATCCAAGATGGCCGCCACCGCAGGACATAGATTAACATTGGACCCTATGGGAAAATATTAAAATGCCTTCTTCTCAGAAACTACAAATATTATTAAAGCCAAACTGTACATGAATGTTCATTGGATGGTCCTCTACAAACTTTACGTTTTTTGTTCCGATATGAAATTCAAAATGGCGGCTACGGCAGGACTTAGTTTAACATTGGACCCTATGGGAAAAATGTTTCAAAACGCTTCTTCTCTGAAACCACTTGGATAATTGAAACCAAACTGCCCAGGAATGATCATTGGAAGGTCCTCTACAAGGTGTGTGTTTTTTATGCCGATCGGAAATCCAAGATGGCCACCACCGCAATACATAGATTAACATTGGACCCTATGGGAAAATGTTCAAATGCCTTCTACTCAGAAACTACAAATATGATTAAAGCCAAACTGTACATGAATGTTCATTGGATGGTCCTCTACAAACTTTACGTTTTTTGTTCTGATATGAAATTCAAAATGGCGGCTACGGCAGGACTTAGTTTAACATTGGACCCTATGGGAAAAATGTTTCAAAACGCTTCTTCTCTGAAACCACTTGGACAGTTGAAACCAAACTGACCAGGAATGATCATTGGAAGGTCCTCTACAAAGTTTCTATTTTTTATGCCGATCGGAAATCCAAGATGGCTGCCACCACAGGTCATAGTATTAACACAGGGGAAAATACAGAAATATATTCTTCTCTGAAGCTATTGCACTGATTGAACCTAAATTGTGCATCAATCATTGGAAGGTCCTTTACAAACTTTGTGTTTTTTATGTTGATCGTAATTCCAAGATGACTACCACTGCAGGACATAGTTTTTACATAGGACCAATTGGTTTTTTTTATAACCAGGTGAACGATACAGGCTCTTGAGAGCCTCTGGTTATATTATTCACATTAGTGTCTTCATAGAAGTGGTCAAAGTTTTTTTTATGCAAATAAATTCTAAAATTATTTCACATTAATGTTCTTACCTGAATTCTTTATTTGTTTTATCGTATTACCAGCTCAAGAAAACTATGTATGATACATTTTTTTCCTTAATGAAATTTGTATACCCCCACTCCCCGAAGGGGGAGGGGGGTATACTGTTTTACCTCTGTCCGTCCTTCTGTCCTTCCGTCCGTCCAAGATATTTTTCGTCGCATTTTTCTCAGTAACTGTTGATGGCAGAAACCTGATATTTGGTCACAAGCATCATATAGGTATACCATATTGTGGGTAGCGTTTTTGGACTCGTCAGATTCCTACTTCCTGTTTGCCGACTTAGTTGGTCTTTATACACATTGAACATATATGCACATTTTTCATCACATTTTTCTCAGCAACTATTGATGGCAGAAATCTGATATTTGGTCACAAGCTTCATATAGGTACCCCATATCGTGGGAAGCGTTTTTGAACCCATCAGATTCCTACTTCCTGTTTGCCAACTTTGTTCATTTTTATACACATTGAACATATATGCTCATTTTTCGTCGCATTTTTCTCAGCAACTATTGATGGCAGAAATCTGATATTTGGTCACAAGCTTTATATAGGTACCCCATATTGTGGGAAGTGTTTTTGGACCCATCAGATTCCTACTTCCTGTTTGCCGATTTTGTTGATTTTTATACACATTTAACATACATTTGTATATGCACATTTTTCGTCACATTTTTCTCAGCAACTATTGATGACAGGAATCTGATATTTGGTCACAAGCTTCATATAGGTATGCCATATTGTGGGAAGCGTTTTTGGACCCATCAGATTCCTACTTCCTGTTTGCCGACTTTGTTGATTTTTCTACACATTGAACATATATGCTAATTTTTCGTCGCATTTTTCTCAGCAACTATTGATGGCAGAAATCTGATATTTGGTCACAAGATTCATATAGGTACCCCATATCGTGGGAAGCATTTTTTGACCCGTCAGATTCCTACTTCCTGTTTGCCAAAGAGCGGGGGTATCATAGGTGAGCATTAGCTCACAGTTCATCTTGTTGACCCTATTACTGGTGACATCATGAATATTGTAACAATATTCATGTGAAAATGCAAGCCAAATGCAAAAAAAAAAAAGCTGTGAAATGTTAAAAATGTCTTAACTGTAGGGAGATACATGTGATACTAGTAGGGTCTAAGCATTATAGTGTATAATGTATACATCTCCTTGCCTCAAGTCTTCTCACACATTATTGGCTTAAAATTCCTTTTGAGACAAACACCACAGTTAAACAACTATAATTGTTGATGTACATATGTACATAGTAATCACAGGTTAACAAATAAATAAACACATTCAAATTGACACAGTGTTTTAGTGATATCAGTGATAATGTAGGTTAAAACCTTCAAAACTGACGTTATTGTGATACTAGTGATAATGTAGGTTAAAACCTTCAAAACTGACGTTATTGTGATACCAGTGATAATGTAGGTTAAAACCTTCAAAACTGATGTTATTGTTTTTATCGGTAACACCATAACATATTTCACATCATACTGACTGATAATTTTCAGTATCATTGTCAGTTCTTTGATTCTGACAATATCACTGGGCAAGATCAAATACAATTTACTGATAAAACAAGTAACAGACCTTTTGTACATTCTTTAAAATGATAGCCTTTTTATACCTATTTTATAAAATGATAGCCTTTTTATACCTATTTTATACGATTAATCTCCTACGATAGACAAAATGATAGCCTTTTTATACCTATTTTATGCGACTAATCTCCTACGATAGACAAAATGATAGCCTTTTTATACCTATTTTATACGACTAATTTCCTACGATAGACAAAATGATAACCTTTTTATGCCTATTTTATACGACTAATCTCCTACGATAGACAAAATGATAGCCTTTTTATACCTATTTTATACGACTAATCTCCTACGATAGACAAAATGATAGCCTTTTTATACGACTAATCTCCTACGATAGACAAAATGATAGCCTTTTTATACCTATTTTATGCGACTAATCTCCTACGATAGACAAAATGATAGCCTTTTTATACCTATTTTATACGACTAATCTCCTACGATAGACAAAATGGTGTCGGGTCTAGCAAGAGCAATGGAAAAGACAACACATTTGAGGAAAATTTTCTCATAATTTGCAAATATTTTAACTTTGTTAAAAATATGTTATTTTCATTGAAGTATGTATGAAATGGAACTCTTTTGCCCACCTTAAAAGGAAATAACTCCTTTTTAGTGCAATAATTTTAAAATCAAAGTCGGAAATAGTCTTTGTAGGTGGGAACATTTAATGTAAGAATCAAGACCATTTTTACTTCTATATATTTTCAGTGCCTTGTCCACCTGGAACATTTTCATCTGCTGCTGGTGATACCTGTACTGAATGTCCAGACGGAGAGTTCCAAGATGGTTTTGCACAAACTACATGTAAATCATGTCCTGCAAACTTGACTGTACCATCAGCTGACAAGAAAACATGTGTGGGTGTGTATATTTTATACATGTATGGTATATTAGAAAGTTATGTTTGACAAAATTAGTAAATTTAACAATATACAGTCATACTTACCCAAACAGTCACCTCAAATTAACTGTCGCCTGGTGTAGACGGTCAGTTTAAAACCCTCCCAACTGGATTTACGTTTTATTTTAGCTCATATATATGTGACCGTTGAAAATGAAAAACAGTGTAACTTGTGTACCAGTATTTGTGGGAGATTGTTGCATATAACAACAAAGGATAATGTTATGACATTTGTAAACTTATCTTGAGAAATTGAAAAGAAATATTTTTACTTGTGATTGATTGATTGATTGATTGATTGATTGATTGATTGATTGATTGATTGATTGATTGGTGTTTATTGCCAACTGTGGTAATATTTCAGCTATATCATGACATGAACAATTTCTATAAATTAATTTCCTCAACTACAAGACCCTTAGAAATAAAGCATATTTGTATAAAACAATCAGGTTATTTGTACAAATAATAGAACAATTAAAAGGATAAAACTACATATTTAGAATGTATGTTATCTACAGTCCAACTTCGCTTACTTGAACTTGGATGGCTCAAATAACATGGATTACTTGAAGTGTTTTTTTAGTCCCATCAATTTTGCCGTTATTTCTTGTCAAATACACCCCGATTTCTCAAGCATAAATTTCTTGAACAGTCAAGGTATTTTTATGGTCCTGTAATAATAAATCGGTACAAATTACCTTTTCAAACTTAAATTAATCAGAAGTGTCAAGCATTTAATTAGGCCTAATTACAATATCCAGATAAAAGCTGTACTGCATAACTGCATAACAATTAAAGGTTATTTAGCTGTGGCTTGATTATAATTATTAACCGTTAATTATGATTAATAAAGAAAGATTATTGAACCCGAGACCTATGTTGCTGATTCTAATGTAGATGTTTAATATTCCTGGTTTGTGATTGCTGTAATTTTCACGATATCAATTTTATCATGAGATAATTTTAGAATTTTACCTGATTACTGCTTACATCATCTTATCAATTACGGAACTTGTTAGATCAACAGACAATTTTGGACTTATTTTGCTACTGCACAATGTTCAAATAATAATAAAAAAAAAAAGAAGGATATTCATGCAGATGTTTTATTGAGTTGGTTATAAAATGGTACTTTCAATTCGTACTTACTTTCAACATTGTTGTCCATAGTCCTACCAAACACATTCCACATCTGCAGAGGGAACGACCCATTGGCGTTTAAGTAGTTTCATTGAAATCAGTTCAAGGAAATCAGTTAATTTCGGAAATCTTCTGCACAGCCGCATAATCCTACGTGAAGTTCTCAAAAGATGAAAATTTTGGCGTACAAGAAGTACAGGCAAGTATCCAATGGCCATCACTTTGCGAATTACTTTTTTCAATTCACGGTGTTGTCTGTAACTTGCTGTTAACCCCAAATTTTGCACTTTTCTCCAAAGACTCTGATTGAAATGAAAATAGCATCCGCTTATCTGAGCATGGTGTAGTTCTGTTTCAACTGCTACAAGTAAAGCTTGCTCGAAATCGCATATCACTCCCCTGGGACGCCACCTGTGACCAGTTACTTGACAAATTTTAGTCTTAAGAGTTTGAAAGACATGTCTGTAGTCAGTGATGTTACGATCTGTCATTAAACAGTTTACAAAACACAAAACTCTGCTTCTGTACTTCCCGTGCCCGTGTATTGTGAAATACTGTTCATACGGCTTCGGACATGTACGAAATGTTCCGTCACAATAAATATCTGAGCATTGTCTCAAATTTTCCAAGTTTTCATTAGTTGCATAGATCAGAATACCTCAGTCATTATCTTTGTACAACAGAAACCTATCTTCTGACCAAGTCCACTTCCATAGTCCACGAATGGAAACATCATTAATATCATGTGGTACTGCGGGTACATGTTCCAGTCGAGCGCGAGTCATTGACGGCCGGACTCTGTGAAATTCTTGAATTGTTTCATGATCCCCACCTCCTTGAGGATAATTCCTCGCAACATGGTCATAAACACGCTTAATCGGGACACTGGGGTTCTGTCTGATGTTGTTCCTCAGAGTATTGCGGACTCTGTCGTGTCCTATAACTAAATCGTCCTCCTCGTGTGTATGGGAACTTTCTTGTAGGATTTGAATATTTGGATTCCGATTATCGAGGTCGAAAACATTTGTTTGTAGATTGGCCCTACATTCCTTCCTCCAGCAACGCCAATATATAGCGCGGGTGCGTAGTCTATTTTTCTGGTATTTAAACCCATTGTATAAAAGGATCTTGCCTCATTGATTTCCAACAGTAATACTGGCTGCCATTTCGAATTTGTTGTAAAGAAAAGGGGCAAGGGACACCTTTATATATCATTTTTTCATGGGAATTTTTAACTGACCTCAAAATGTCAATTTTAAGAATTTGGCATCTCGATAAAAGTACAAGTGTCACAGAGATGACACTAGTGCAGGCCCAGTATCATCAACTCATAATGACCGGAAATGTCAATTTAAGCCTTTACAGCATAATATAACACGTGTGAGATCATGACGATCCAATAATGCACAAAAATATATTAAACGAAAACAGAAAGAGGTCCGCAAAAAATTGCAAGAAAATGTGTGAACTTAAAATTTTCTTCTGGCAACGCATTGGATGCGTGTGTAGAAACTGCTATCAAAATTATGCAAATACAGTATTCATGTATACAATTTCCTTAAATGTACATGTACATGTATATATTCTGAAAAATTTAGGGGGGGGTGCGAATATGGAGGGAAATACAATTCTGACGCCAAAATCAGTCTAGATTTTATTTTTTAAAATTAAAAGGAGGGGGCATTCACATCCCTTGCATCCTTACTCCTGTGTACGGGCCTGGTATTGTCAATTTTGATTAATATTTTCTTATTTCCATGTAACAGTAAGATCGTGCAACCCTAGAATAAACTTTTTTTTTCTCGTGTTTATGGGTTCGTCACTGGCAATGTATTCCCGAAAATAGTCTTCCATGAAAAGCAATATTTTTATGTCCCACCAACATTGTTGGGGGACATTCAAAAAGGTGATACCAAATTTAGTGCTTATGACATACGCATGTTTCTGGAATATAAGTGATGATTTGACCTATTCCTCGAGAAGGCATCGTGAAACTCGACGTTCTTGCTCTTAATAGAGGGATGGGATTCAAGAGATCTTTCCAGAAGGATGTAGCGTAATTGGTTGTGGATTTCCGACGATATCTGCTCGGCAAATAGGGCAAATCGTGTCCGTAACTGGACTTCTGTTGCACTCCTTTAGATACCTGGGGGCCCGGGTGGCTCAATGAGTTAGGTCTCTGGATCTAACAACTCATACAAGCCTATCACCAATACGGCATGGGTTCAAGCCCGGCTTTGTAAGTTACAAAAAAAGGTGCACTTGACTCGCAGTCGCATGTGATAAAGTTTACCAGTTGCTTGCCCATGCATATGGTCGGTGGTTCTCTCCGGATACTCCGGCTTCCTCCACCACTAAAACTGGTCGCCACGATATAGCTGAAATATTGTTGAAAGTGGTGTTAAAACACCAAAAATCAATCGATCAATCAAATCATTGAGATACATCAACTACACACAAGACTTCGGAGCATGAACGGGGGACTATTAAATTATGAACGGCAGAACTATTAAATTTGTCGGACTATCGAAATGTCGGACCATCTAACCGTCGGACAATCGAACTCGGGCTGTCGGACTGTCGGACCATCGAACCGTCCCCTATTTAATCTTGTCAATAATGTGGCAGTGCACATGTATACAAATAATTACATGCGAATGGAGATAACTGTATAATGTATTGTATTTGAAAATTTCACGACGTCAATTGTCTATTTAATGGTTGCAAATATCCGTTTTACTAAACTCAATTTGCGACCATCAAATCTCCAATAGATACCCTGAGATTTTCAAATACAATACAGTTATCTCCTAATTGTACCAAGCTGAGCCTACATTTGAGAATAATTGAAACAATCAGAAGATAAAATGTTTACAATCGTAATAAAGTTTATTAAAACAATATTTCAAATTGTTGTTACATGAATATAAGTATTATAAAGAGTGTTTTGTCGCATGTGGTAAAAAGGAAAACAAATAACTTGTGTACTCTTTTGGTATGTTATTGCATGTGACAAAAAAAGATTTTTTAAATAATTTGGTGGGTAAGGTAGTTGTTACATATGACAAATAGTGAATTGTTATAATCTGTGTACCAGTATTTTGGAGATTGTTGCTTTTGAAAAATAAGGAAACTTGAAAACTTGTGTTCTTGCATTTCGGGAGTATGTTGCATGTGACGAACAAAATTTTATAAAAGGAATTTTTAATCAAAATTGTGAAAGATTTTAGCACCTGACAGAGGAACATTTTGCAACCGTGTAACAGTATTTTGAGAGATTATTATATTTGATAAAAAGGGGGGAAAGTATGACTTTTGTATCATTATTTTGAGAGATAGTTGCTTATGACAAAAGATAAATGCTTCCTTTTTTTCAGGTGTTTGTCCTTCTGGCTTCTTTTCTAAGACAGGTTTACCACCTTGTGAGGCTTGTCCAGAGAATTATTACTGGGTGAATGAGAAACATTGTCAGATGTGTCCTAACAGTGGCAGTACTTTAGGTGTAACTGCTGTAGAAGACAAAGATGGCTGTAAATGTAGGTAGTGTTAGCTGCATGACATAAAAATTTGATTTTACAATTACCGTCTTTGTGTGTCAATTAAACGCACTGGTGCATAGAACGCACCCCCTTTCCTCCCCAAAAAATCTGGGGAAAATTCTAGTTCCTATCTATAGAACGCAGGGAGATTCAGTAAATCATTCACGGCAGAAATCCTCATTCAAACGGCAAAATACTGCTTACCACAGATCACGTATTTGTTAATCCATGTATTTTTGATAAATTTTAGACAGGGAAATGTTAAATTAGCTTTGTCAAAAGAGTTTAAACCGATTATTCCACAGGCGCATGGGACATGGATTTCGTTTCCTCCTCGCCCCTTTTCTCTACTACCCCCCCCCCCCCCCCCTTTTTTCAAAATTTTCATATAAATCATTCCTTTTTAAAAAAATTCATAATCATTCGTTTTTCTTCATTTGACAATATCAGTAAACATCATACATCATGAATAATACGTGTATTCTGTGTCCACAGTTTTTCGACTGATACAGTATAAGAGAGAAGGTAAGCAACTCCATTTTCATATTTCGTGCCATATTGCTCACCTCGGTTGGGAAATCCCCGTGTGTTTTACACTTTTTACCTTGTCTACATATGGCACTGTAATATCAAACTGTTTCTAAGACACTTACCTAATTGTCCATGTTCAAATTTCAGTCGGTACGTCGATCTTTTCCAAGAAATCTCGCCGAGAATAGCGAAGCAGATTCGTTTCTAGGCGGAAAATATAAACCACTGAAAAAACATAACAGCAGACAGATTATTTCGTAAAAATGGCACAACGACCATCTGAATATGGAAACATTGAAATAATTTGATGGTAAATAACTGTTCAAAAAGAAATTCAAACTGAGAAATAGATATGATTGAATGGTTAGAACTGAAGTCAAAATTTCAATGAAAAAGAAATATTCAGCTTGCCTCTACTTCAAATTATTAAAATCATACCCAAACAAATACATATAGAACTAAAAAAAAAAAAAAAAAAAAAAAATAAATAAATAAAAAAAAAAACAAAGGAAGAAGAAGCTGAGAACAGCTATTGAATGGGACTATGGCATTTTACCCCCTTCCAGTGCCTCAATAAAAGGACTCCCAACTGATAACAATGTGTAAGGGAGCCGGAGAGACCATTTAACTAAGGGGCTATTTCTTTATCATTTCATGTCACTGATTTTATAAAACAATAATCTGTCTTACAGGGGTAAAAAATAAATAACTTGTGTAACTCCACTTTTCAGCAGTGACAGAAATCAGAGTTGAAATCCAGAAAAAAGAATCCTATTTTACCGTATAAGTGGTTATTTTGGTGGGTATTTAATTTTCGCTTTCTTCGCGAGGATGTTAAATACGTGAAAAATGAAGCTCACGAATTATTATATCACGTTCAAATAGTTACACAAATTATTTATTTTTTACCCCTGAAAAAGAAATAGCCCCATTAGTTAAATGGTCCCTCCGGCTTCCTTACACAATTTTATCAGTTGGGAGCCCTTTTATTGAGGAAGTGGGTAAAATGCCATAGTCCCATTCAATAGCTGTTCTCAGCTTCTTCTTCCTTTGTTTTTTTTTATTTATTTATTATTTTTTTTTAGTTGTATATGTATTTGTTTGGATATGATTTTAATAATTGGAAGTGGAGGCAAGCTGAATATTTCTTTTTCATTGAAATTTTGACTTCAGTTCTAACCATTCAATCATATCTATTTCTCAGTTTGAATTTCTTTTTGAACAGTTATTTACCATCAAATTATTTCAATGTTTCCATATTCAGATGGTCGTTGTGCCATTTTTACGAAATAATCGTCTGCTGTTTTGTTTTTCCAGCGGATTATATTTTCCGGGAAAAATATTCGAAGCGCATCTGGGTTTTTCATTGCAGGTAATCCATTCGTAAAAAACCCAGGGTTACCGTTCTTGCACTTCCGTCTAATATGATGTAGTTTGACCTAGAAACGAAGCTGCTTCGCTATTCTCGGCGAGATTTCTTGGAAAAGATCGACGTACCGACTGAAATTCGAACATGTGCAATTAGGTAAGTGACTTACAAAAAAGTTTGATACTACAGTGCTATATGTAGACAAGGTAAAAAGTGAAAAAAACACAGGGGTTTCCCAACCGAGGTGAGCGATATGGCACGAAATATGAAAATGGAGTTGCTTACCTTCTCTCTTATACTGTATCAGTCGAAAAACTGTGGACACAGAATACACGTATTATTCATGATGTATGACGTTTACTGATATTGTCAAATGAAGAAAAACGAATGATTATGATTTTTTTTAAAAAGGAATGATTTATATGAAAATTTGGAAAAAAGGGGGGGTAGTAGAGAAAAGGGGGGAGGAGGAAACAAAATCCATGCCCCATGCGCCTGTGGATTACTTTACATTTTGCAAGCGAAAATTAGCTGTTTTGTGAATGCAGGAAGTTTATCGGCAATGTTTAATTTGAAAACAAGTTCAAAACGACAGTTGATTTTTTTGTCGTTCTTTACGTGAATTATGGTTGTTTTAAATAATAAATATGTAGATATGTTTAATCTTTAATCAGTATTGATTCATCAAATAATGAACCGTTCATGTGATCAAAGATAGGCAAGCTTGGGTCAAGCTTAAAATAGGAAGTAATTACGATCGATTCAAATAAAGAGAAAACAATACAAAAGTAATAACATTAATTAAGACCTGATTAAAGAGATTATAATTTCTTTTGAAGTGTACTCATATTGTACCAATGCTACAATGTATTATATAATATTGACAGGTGTCCCAGTATGCTCAATTATCTTTTCACCCCTTGTTATACAATATACAGTCCTTGACCTTGTCAACTGTTGTAAAAATCGATAATTCAAACAAAGGTTCAATACCCAAACACAGGTAATTTCACCCCAGGAAAAAATAGATTGAAAAAAAGTAAAATATCACACGTCTGATAGCAAACATTTGATAGTTATTCCTGCATTCGTATGGACAATTAGTTCCGAACAACAACACCATTGCACAAGTATGATTATTGACAAACATCGAGAATATTTACATACCTTTCAAAAAGGCAATGAACAAACAATAAATATAATTTTTATACAATTTTATCTTAAATAACACATATATAATGAACACAATTAATGTTATTTGAACATTAATTCATCGATCATTGGGAATATTGCTGTCCGTGAACTCGAAGCTATGCTACCGGCAATTCTCTGCGTGACCTGAACAAAAGTGTCTGATACTTGCTCTTATGCATAAAGTGCACCCCACCTACAAATTATCATTTTAAAGCATAAGACCACGTTTTATACGTACCAAAAAACGGTAGTCAAACATGACCACCAAAAAAATGATTGAAAATGGTCGTAGAATTAGGTGGCTGCTTAATATTCTATTTATTAGCAGGTACAAATAAAATTTAATTTATGTACTTTTTTCATTGAATAGAGGTGATTCCAATGTTTGTAATGTAGTTGAGTCCAGTGATTTATAGTTTAGCAAAATATAATGTTTTCTTTTTGCTCACCTGAGAGGCCCAGAGGATTATCAGCTTTTGCTATCACTTGGCATCCATCATCTTCTATCTGTCCATTGTCTGTCTGTTTGTTTTACTAAAATGATCTTAAATTGAATATTAGTTACATTTCCAGCTGAGTTGAAATTTAAAGGACACTATTTCAATTCCAACTTTGGTAAGAAGAGTTTGAAGATACCAAAGGGGTAATCAGAATCCATAAATCGAAGAAGGACAGACAACACAATGACCAAAAGGAAAAACAATGATCTACAAAGCATACACATAATACTAAAGACAAAGTAACACAAACCCCACTCAAAACTAGGTATGAAATCAGGTGCTCCGGAAGGATGAGCAGTTCCTGCTCCACAAGTGGAATGCTCTTTTTTACCTAGCAACAACCATACATTTCTTGAACAAAAGAACAATGAGCTGTCACATTGAAAAATTGGATTTCAAAATATTTGAATTTCTTGAAAGATTCTCATAGCTATTATATGTTGCTGTTGGGAGATTTGTTGCCCATTCACGATCAAGATTGTACTTTTTTATCAGTGATAGGATTTCTGGTGACAAATGGCAATGAGACGTATGATTTAAGTCACTAAAACAGCAGTTACTTTTTGAATGAATGAAGCATCCCTACAAAATGCAGATTTAGTCTGGTGCAGTTGAAAACTTCAGCCAAGTTCAGGGTCTATGGTGTCATGACCATGGAGTCCAAAGATTAACATAGACTACAATAGAGGAAATGTCAGAAATGGCATGAAACATTATTGTGATATTTGCACAAAACTAGGTTCCAGGGTCTTTGGTTTCTTAGTTCTTGTTGTTCGAGATTTGAAATGGACTGCAATGTGAAAAAATTCAAGAATCTTCATAAGAACGAGAAAATATAAAGGCAATTGTTTTTGGCGTGAAGCAACAGTATGATATGGAGTTTCAATTCTGTACCAATGCAAATGACAATGAATGTCTATTAGGTTATAGTCCTAGAGAGTAAAATTGAACAGCTGCTATGATATCTAGGATAGTTGATTAAATTATCTTTATCATGTGACAGATACTCATGTGAACCTTTTATAATCTACAATGACAACAATTACAATGATTAAATCTCACAATTTAAAAAATAGTCTTGGAGTCGCATTAAAAAAAAATGTATGGAACAATTTCTGAATATACATTAATCTTATTTAGTTAGTTCAATAAATATCTCATTTTGGTTTAAAAGTCCCAATGCGCTTAATAGTAGGGTAGCAGGGTATCGATTTTTGCTGATTTGCCTTAATAGTATGACACACGGCTAAATTATATATTTTTGGAAAGAGCAGAATGTGACTCATCGAAATATCAATGTCGTCGTTATCTAGTGTGGTCACGTTATGAGATAATTTGGGTCAAAGGTCAAACCCGTATTTTTCAAAAAAAAATTATCAGACTTTAGCAATATCTTTTTTGCGTACATTTTTCGTTATTTTTATACAAAAAACAACAGAAGTGGTTGAGAAATGATCAAGGTCTATAACCCCATATAATTTTACGCTTTAATTTGTATTTTATGGGTGTCAAGGTACCGTAACTGCGGAAAGGTAAAAAAATAATTATTTTTCACCACTAAAAGTTAGGAGTGACCTTGACCTTATTCTTTATCGGTTTTTTATTATTTTATGTTTGAATCGTATACAATATGTGCTGAAATTATTTTTTAAAGCAAAGCATTCCCCTTTCCTGAACTCATTTGTATCGCGAGCTGCAAGTTTTTGCCTTATAAAAACAGTTTAAAAAAAAGAAGACTACATCAAGTACGTACTGAACAAGCAGTGAACGAAAAATTCAGTCTCTAGCGGGAAACTTAGTTGATAAACATTGGATGAAAATAATTTAATGGAAAACAATTCCATGGAACCGGAATGTATTAATCAATAAATATAAAATGGGGGGGGGGGGGGGAGGTGACGTTTGGTCCACAAAGTTTTGTAAAATATTTGTTGAGTGGTAAATCTGGTTTGTAACAGTCTTCACGCTTAACTTTATACCTTACAACCCCATCGGGCCTGCAAGTTCAAATATTTACAGGCCCACCATCAATTCTACAGGCCCGAATTTGAAAACTACATTAATGACCATAAAATAATTCAAACCACCAAAACTCAAAACATGATTGTGTACCAAATATTATGTGGACATGTCAATTATGCATTAGGTAAGACCAGAAGGCAAGTAAAAAAAAACAAAAAGACACTTTATTTTGGATTCATGTTTATATTAATCTCCTGAAAATTCTAAAATCATATTGTCAATAGCATCCTCAGTATATTCAATATCATCACTGTCCACCTCCTCCTCATCATCATCATCACAACTAATATTGTTATAAGACTTATAGCAAAAACTTGTGGTGTCATTATTGCATGTGACATATAATTTGGTGATAATTTTTTTAATATGTACTCCCCTTTTTTAGCTCACCTGACCCAAAGGGTCATGTGAGCTATTGCCATCACTTGGCGTCCGTCGTCGTCGTACGTCGTAAACTTTTTCAAAAATCTTCTCCTCTGAAAGTACTAGACCAATGGAAACCAAACTTGGTCTGAATCATCACTAGGGTGTCTAGTTTCAAAATTGTGTCCGTTGATGCCGTGCACCAACCAACATGGATGCTGTTACTAAAAATAGAACATGGTAAAATTGCAGGTTTTGGGTAATAACTCAAAAACCGTTAATAATATCAAAAATCTGACATGGGGTAAAAATGATCAGCACTTCAAGATCTACCTACCCTGCAATTTTGAAGTAAATCCCATTTCCCATTTTGGAGTTATTTTCCTTTTTTCATCAAATTTTCAAAATTTTAATACTTTTCGTCCTTTATTTCAAAAACTATAAGAGACAGGTGGTAAGTTGAAACTGCAAGCATGTTCAGCATGTCAAGATCTACCTACCCTGCAATTTTGCAGTAAATTTGATTACCCATCTTGGAGTTATTGCCCTTTTTTCATCAATTTTTTTTTTTATTTTAATACTTTTCGTCTTATATTTCAAAAACTATTTAGAGATAGATGTTAAGTTTAAATTGCAAAAATGTGCAGCATGTCAAGATCTACCTACCCTGCAATTTTGAAGTAAATCCCATTACCCATTTTGACCGATTATGCAAATTAGAAAAAAGGGGGGATGAAATTAAAAAAAAATCTTCTCCTCTGAAACTACTGAGCCAATCTCAACCAAACTTTGCTGAAATGATCCTTAGGTGGTCCCCTTTCAAAATTGTGTCCATCAGCGCCGTCCTGTATCCAAGATGGCTGCCATTACTAAAAATAGAAATTTCTTCAAATGGCCAAAACTGCTCTATTTTAAGCCAGAAAGTGCTCAAATTTGAACTGTATAAGCATAATGATGAGCTTTTTAACATATATTACGGGATTTTTTTATGAACTTTGAACTTTTGCCTATTTTGACCGATTATGCAAATTAGAAAAAAGGGGGGATGAAATTTAAAAAAAATCTTCTCCTCTGAAACTACTGAGCCAATCTCAACCAAACTTTGCTGAAATGATTCTTGGGCGGTCCTCTTCGAAATTTGTGTCCGGCATTTCAGAACACCGACCAAGATGGCCACCACAGCCAAACTTAATTTAACATAGGACCCTATGGGAAATTCCCATAAAAATCTTCTTGTCTGAAACCATTTGCTCAATAAGAACAAAATTTTGATGAAATAGTCATTGGGTGGTTCTCTTCCAAAAATGTGTCTGGCGGTTCGGCCCTTCGATCAAGATGGCCCCCACAGCCGAACTTAGCTTAACATAGGACCCTATGGGAAATTCACATAAAAATCTTCTCCTCAGAAACCACTGGGCCAATTGCAACCAAACTTTTGTGGAATGATCCTTGGATGGCCCCCTTCCAAAATTGTGTCCGGTGATCCCGACTTCCATCCAAGATGGCCACCAAGCTAAAAATAGAAAAAAGGGGGATGAAATTAAAAAAAAATCTTCTCCTCTGAAACTACTGAGCCAATCTCAACCAAACTTTGCTGAAATGATCCTTAGGTGGTCCCCTTTCAAAGTTGTGTCCGTCAGTGCCGTCCTGTATCCAAGATGGCCACGATGACTAAAAATAGAAATTTCTTCAAATGGCCAAAAAACTGCTCTATTTTAAGCCAGAAAGTGCCCAAATTTGAACTGTATAAGCATAATGATGAGCTTTTTAACATATATTACGGGATTTTTTATGAACTTTGAACTTTTGCCTATTTTGACCGATTATGCAAATTAGAAAAAAGGGGGGATGAAATTAAAAAAAAATCTTCTCCTCTGAAACTACTGAGCCAATCTCAACCAAACTTTGCTGAAATGATCCTTAGGTGGTCCCCTTTCAAAGTTGTGTCCGTCAGTGCCGTCCTGTATCCAAGATGGCCACGATGACTAAAAATAGAAATTTCTTCAAATGGCCAAAAAACTGCTCTATTTTAAGCCAGAAAGTGCCCAAATTTGAACTGTATAAGCATAATGATGAGCTTTTTAACATATATTACGGGATTTTTTATGAACTTTGAACTTTTGCCTATTTTGACCGATTATGCAAATTAGAAAAAAGGGGGGATGAAATTTAAAAAAAATCTTCTCCTCTGAAATTACTGAGCCAATCTCAACCAAACTTTGCTGAAATGATTCTTGGGTGGTCATCTTCCAAAATTGTTTCTGGCATTTCAGAACACCGACCAAGATGGCCACCACAGCCAAACTTAATTTAACATAGGACCCTATGGGAAATTCCCATCAAAATCTTCTTGTCTGAAACCATTTGCTCAATAAGAACAAAATTTTGATGAAATAGTCATTGGATGGTTCTCTTCCAAAAATGTGTCCGGCGGTTCGGCCCTTCGATCAATTTTTATTTTTAATTTTAATACTTTTTGTGTTATATTTCAAAAACTATAAGAGATAGATGTTAAGTTTAAATTGCAAAAATGTGCACCATGTCGAGATATACCTACCCTGCAATTTTTAAGTAAATCTGATTACCCATCTTGGAGGTCTTGCCCTTTTTCATCAAATTAAAATAAAAAAATAATACTTTTCGTCTTATATTTCAAAAACTATAAGAGATAAAGGTTAAGTTATTGCCCTTTTTTCATCAAAATGTTCTCAATTTTAATACTATCATCTTATATCTCAAAAACTATTAGAGATAGAGGGAAAGTTTAAACTGCAAAAATGTTCAGCATGTCAAGATCTACAAAAAATTTCCCACAGTTAAAAATGTGCGACAACTGTGTGAAGAGTTATTCCTCTTGAAATGCATTTTTTTGTTACTCAAATAATCAAAGGGAAGCAACTCTATTACAAAATGTGAAGTAGGAAAAGCTAAATTTTGAGAATCATTGACATATATGTTTTTTTACAGCAATTTTGATACCTTACATTAAAGGGGGAACAACCCCTGCCCAATTTTTTTGTAGAAGGGGTCTGCAATGACAAAGGCTACATTTGTTAATTTTTTTTACCGAAGTTATCAAGTTTTATTGACAGATGTTGTTATTATACCCAGGTGAGCTATACAGGCTCCTGGGAGCCTCTAGTTTTTTTTAAAATATCACTATGCTTTGAATTAATACCACACAACATGCAAAAAGTCATATTTGTGTAGCCGTCAGCAGAAGAAATATGTATATGCCAATTTGCTCAATGGTCCAACTATATATAGATTAGATAGCTAATAGCTAGGGAATGCAAATATAGCATGAACGTATATTGACACTAACAGTCATAAACTGAAGCAAGTAAAGATTGTAATTATTATTTGTCAGACCTCAAATCAGAGTGCAACAATGGAACAAACCTACTGTAGTTCAAAGTCTATTTTCTAACTGCAGAGGTATTAACGTAGACACAGGTCTGTCAGCAACAGTTCTATAAATAGATCGCCATTAATAAAAAATACCAATTGAATTTGGAAGCGGATTGAAAAAAATCTGAAGTGTCTCCGTGCATTTCAACAAATTTTGAATGACCAACCTTCTCAAATATGAACATATCATATATGAGAACTCAGACTTTATGTCACAGGATTGAGAACAAAATTAATCAACAGTTTGTTTGGTTGAGAGTAGCTTCGATCAACATTTCCCGTAGCACAGTGTCTGATTGCGCCCCCTTTCTCGTGGTGCCATTTTTATTTGATATTGAACGAAATTAAAGTTTCTTTAAATCGAAATGGATTACTTTTCAAGAAAGTCACTTTCAAAATACTTAATGAATACCATAGAATTCAATAAATACGATGTCGATATTTTCATAAATGGCACGTGGCAAAAATATGTGGGCAACATAGCCTAGGGTGACTTCAAAATTACAAGGCTACTTAAACTTCGCTTTTGACCAACGAGAAATCGAAGTCAACCTTCACAAGGCAACTACTTCGCCCTCTAACAGGAGCCCTGCTTCTCGTCCTTTTTTAAAACCTACATGATGGTAAAAATATCAACCAATCAAATTGCAAAAAACAGACACACCTAAATCTATTTCGAATATTGGAAATTCTTAAAAGGACTTGTTTGCCTACCCATTTTTTGCATTGACTCGGCAGCAACTGAAAACGGAGAACAATAAACTAAATATCTACACACAATATCTTATGAAATCAACTTTTGAAACTATATGACTTTTTTTCACAGGCCCGTCGGACTTGTGGAACTACTCATTTTATACGCCCATGTACTTTACACACCACGGGCTTCGGACTACCGCCTAATTTCGAAGAGTGATTGTAAGAAGGAGGACTCTGTCTCTTGTTGGTTTAAAACCCACCAACCACGTCAAGGTCAGAGACCAATTGGCAGGTGTTTTTTTTTTTTTTTACAGATTTAAAGACTTCACTTAGCAATTTCATTCCTGTACATCTAACTGTAATAAGTCCACATCATCGTCGTCTATGCTTTTATTTCTGGACATTTGTGTGTTCGAATTGCGACATATTTCACCTGCTTGGCACGGACAAAGGTCGGTGCAAGACAACCCTTGCTCAAAACACACACAACCACTTGAACAGACTGCTTTACCTTTACAAGTGCAAATAAGATCTTGTAAAAAGTCAGATGACCTTGAAAGTAGACAGGAAGGAGTGATCCGTCTTTTTTCCCAACCAAACTGCAAAGGACTCTTAGGAGGTACCAGGGGTACGAGTGAGCAAATACTTAGTTATGCACCCAGAGTGATACACCGCCTTGTCTATAAAAGTTGCATTACTCAATAACCCAGACATTTTGTAGTCATTCTGTCCTTTTGCTGCATGTTTCACATTTTGTATGCATTTGGCAGTTTTGATTTTGGAGTTTTCTGTCTTTTTTAAAAGTCTGTTTTCCACAGAATATGCACAGTGCAATGTCTGTAGACGTGTCATCGGTTTGTTCGTTCAACAAGGAAACTGTGATGTGTCTGGTTTATGATCAGAGCCCGCCGACTCAACCTTGAAGAAACCGCAATTTCGTCTACTTGTGTACGTCTTATAGCAAGACCTGTGGTACAGCATACTTGTATCATCACTCCTAAGATTATCAATATCAGAAACAGAATGTACTACTCTAAAAAACACACTTGCTTCCATTGCTTCTATGAGGTTATTTTTACCAACATTTCTCATTTTAATAAGTAACTCAGGGGTAGAGAGCTGGCATATAATACATTTGTCCCATTCAACTTCATTCCTACTTTTTTTAGGACTAGAAGGGCAAAGCTTAAGCGGGCTGCCAAATTGTGACATTTCCCGGATCAAAAATGTGTCCTACGAACTTGTTCTGTAAACTACAAATTAGTGTTCACGAAAATACAAAAATATCAAAAAATCTCATTGTATTGAGATAAGTTTATTCTACTAAAAGACACAATCACACACCAAACAGAAGACACAATGTTAAATATACTGTTTCAGCCCAAATCGAATACCGACACGTGGTAATCCGTGTTTGCCACAGGCTAAATTTGATCAGATTTCACATCTCTTTAATCGCTAATTTCTATTGAATGATAACTTTAAAAATATTGATTTTTGGTACACAGGTGTACTAAGTAATGATGTATTTACTTCTATTTAAAATATTCTAGAATTCCTTCAGAACATTATTCTATACTTGAAAATAGGGTAACATTTTGGTAATATGTAGATACGGGAAAACTTCAAAAAAACAACAAACAAAAAGGTGTTAAGTTTCCCGTTTTTAGTTTTGATGATATAATTAGCATATTGTCTTTGTGTCAAGCACTTTGATTTGATAACTTACAGGTCTTGATGTTCATTTTATTCGTGTTGAAATTTTGTTGTAAAATGTACAGTTAGAGGGTGCCTTCAGAAAACGTAAAAAATAAGAAAATGTGACCACGGTAGGTTATGACGACATAAATAAATAAAAACTACAATAATTTTTACGTCAAAATATGAAAAAATTAGCCGTGTGTCATACTATTAACCCAAACTCGAAAACTAGCGGCCTTTTTATGCATCCACTACCCTACTATAAGGGGGCCCATTTCAAAACATTTGGAATCGTCCCTTTTGTTTTTATGTCGAGAATTTTTATGTTTCATTACTCATTAGAAACACTGGTCCAATTGGAACCAAACTGGTTGGAATGTTCATTATATTGTCATCTAAAAAGTTTATGATTTTGTTGATCAGAAGTATCACAAAAGAGACAAGAGGCCCAAAGGTGTCAAAAAGGATGTCGTCTGTCTTTGTATCTGAAGTTTTTATTTTTAACCAATCTTGGTGAAGTTTTTTTCGTTATGTTCCTTATAAAATTAACTTTTTTGTATTCCAACATATTTTTTATGGCTATTACCATTTCCAAGTTATGAGGATGTCATTAGATTCCTTATGACTTTATGAAATTTCTATCTGCATTTTGTAACAAATTTGACCTAGCTCTTGTCTTTTCCCAGAGATAAAAGGGGTTCAAGAGATTAACACCCAAAATGATAACTTTTTTAATGTCTAGAGTAGGGCAACAGATTTGTTGTAGGTTTTACTGTCATAGAGATATTAGAGGACCAAAAGTCTGATTTTAATTAATTAAAGATTAACATAGGACCATATGTGAAATGAATAAAACTTTTTTTTCTTAAAATCTAGACATGATTGAACATGAGTAAAATTGTATGGATGAGCAGGTGAGTGATACAGTCTGATTGTCATTTCTTTTTATTTAATAGTACCTTGTGACAAGGGAAAATATTCATTGTCTGGATACAGTCCTTGTAACGATTGTCCTGTCAACTATTACCAAGATGCTACTAAGCAGGGATATTGTAAGCCATGCACCTCCAATGAAACTACACCGGGAACTGGGGCAACATCTCCCACGCAGTGTATTTCTCTAGGTAACATGTTTTAGTAATATTTTGAAAACTAAAATGAAAACAAAAAATACCACGTCTTCAGAACAATTCCAAAATCTAATTGAAAAATCTTAGAAATAAAATCAATAGCCATAATAACACACATATACATGAATGTTTACTATCCATAATAACACACATATACATGAATGTTTACTAGCCATAATAACACACATATACATGAATGTTTACTATCCATAACAACACACATATACATGAATGTTTACTAGCCATAATAACACACATATACATGAATGTTTACTAGCCATAATAACACACATATACATGAATGTTTACCAGCCATTATAACACACATATACATGAATGTTTACCAGCCATAATAACACACATATACATGAATGTTTACTAACCATAATAACATACATATACATGAATGTTTACCAGCCATAATAACACACATATACATGAATGTTAACTAGCCATAATAACACACATATACATGAATGTTAACTATCTATAATAACACACATATACATGAATGTTAACTAGCCATAATAACACACATATACATGAATGTTTACTAGCCATATTAACACACATATACATGAATGTTAACTAGCCATAATAACACACATATACATGAATGTTTACTAGCCATAGTAACACACATATACATGAATGTTTACCAGCCATTATAACACACATATACATGAATGTTTACCAGCCATAATAACACACATATACATGAATGTTTACTAGCCATAATAACATACATATACATGAATGTTTACCAGCCATAATAACACACATATACATGAATGTTAACTAGCCATAATAACACACATATACATGAATGTTAACTATCTATAATAACACACATATACATGAATGTTAACTAGCCATAATAACACACATATACATGAATGTTTACTAGCCATATTAACACACATATACATGAATGTTAACTAGCCATAATAACACACATATACATGAATGTTTACTAGCCATAGTAACACACATATACATGAATGTTAACTAGCCATAATAACACACATATACATGAATGTTAACTAGCCATAATAACACACATATACATGAATGTTTACTAGCCATATTAACACACATATACATGAATGTTTACTAGCCATAATAACACACATATACATGAATGTTTACTAGCCATAGTAACACACATATACATGAATGTTAACTAGCCATAATAACACACATATACATGAATGTTAACTAGCCATAATAACACACATATACATGAATGTTTACTAGCCATAATAACACACATATACATGAATGTTTACTAGCCATATTAACACACATATCAGAGCTCGAATTTAACACTAGCAAGCAGGCAAATTGCTAGTTGAAATTTCAATTTGCCTTAATTTTGCTAGTGATTAAAGTTAGAACTAGCAGAATTTTGCTAGTTGTAAAAAATTATGTGTTCAGAATCGTATCTGAACTATGACAAACGTGTAAATTTGTTTTCTCGTAAGATCGGTAAAGATCGCATTAACTTCATAAAAAAGGACGGTATAGTTACGTATTTGTCCGAGAAATACGAATATTTACGTCGCTGTACGAGAAATACAAACAACCATACTGGTTCCTGATTTTTAAAAATCTGGTTGTAATTTTTACAGTTCAAGTTACCAGTCGAAATGTCAAAAAGAAGAAAAGTTTCTGATCACGATCGCGACGAAATTCTTTTGCCAAGTTTCAGGTAGATTTATAATTGTGATTATAGTGCAGGGGTTAACAAATCTTGGACCACCTCACTAGCCCAGGGCTAGCATACTCCCAAATATTACTAGCCCGAATCTATGAACCACTAGTCCTGGTCAATACCGTGATTTCATGAATCCGACTTGCAGACTTGAACCCTTGTACAACATGTACAATGTATATTAGTTTAACTATCTTTCTTTTCAGATCTGGTATTGCGTTTTATTTTCACTTATTTTCCACAGTACAGGTCACTGTAAGGCCAAAAAAAATTGTGTGTTTATGGTCACATGTCAAAAAAATCTAGGATTGTTCGGCATTAAATTTTTTTTTTGACTATCGGCAAAACCGGAAATAGTCGTTCCCGGTTCCGGAATCCGATTCCGGTATCTCATTTTCGAAATTTTCGGTAAGCCGTCATTTGTTGAAGCTGTTTTATGACGAGAATACGCAGTTTTTCTACCTTCTTTGCTCTCAATTTCGACAAAAAGCTAGTGGTTGAATAAATAAAACATTGCTGCTGATTAAACAACATATAACATATATGAATATAAGTAGATACGCAAATATTGACAAGTTTGTCAATATTCGATATATATTTTTACTAGCCCGTCGGGCATACAGCTGATTATTTCAGCTAGCCCAAATGTGGAAATTACTAGCCCCGGGCGTCGGGCTAGGGGATTTATTAACCCCTGTAGTGTTTACAGTGATTAAGAGGAAATAATCGTGAAAATCATTGTGTGACAGCTGTTACACTATCGTATGAATGCAGCCTGTCTGCTTGCAAGAATGGCAAGATTATGATTTTCGTTTATCCAACTTTGGCCTAGCTGTATTCTGCCAAAAGTATTGCAACATGTATAAAAAATCCCTATATAATCAACCAAAACCATAATTTTTCAAAAAATTATTGTGAAGTCATTTCTGGATAGATTTTAACAAATTTTACACCAAAACATTCAGAATTGTTTATATTTTGATTGTTTATTTGCTCATTATGTTTATATGAGTGGTTTTTATTTGTACATAATATAAACAGGATTGTTAATTTTTAGAATTTATTTTTAGTTGAAATATATAGGAAAATCAGTCAATTTGTATTTGTTATGTTTAAATTATGTACAAATGAAAACCACTCATATAAACATAATGAGCAAATAAACAATCAAAATATAAACAATTCTGAATGTTTTGGTGTAAAATTTGTTAAAATCTATCCAGAAATGACTTCACAATAATTTTTTGAAAAAATATGGTTTTGGTTGATTATATAGGGATTTTTTTTACATGTTGCAATACTTTTGGCAGAATACTGTAAATCAATTATCGTGTTTTTAACAGAAGTGATCTCATAATTTTATTCAAATAATTATTATTGCTCTGTTTCCAGCTTGATTAACTCTAACTCATCTCTTTTATACAATTTTCACATGAAAAAAAGCAAAAAAAAAACAAAAACAAAATTAACAGACAGTATTTCCTTTACTGGCGTTACAATAATTATTCTGTCACATTACATAATGAAAGATAAAACAGACAAGCCAGTCATTAGTTATTATCTTGGTAATAATTATATAATTATTTGAGATGAAAAAAGTTCAGTACATGCACAGTGATGCAGCATACCCACAGCTTTTTTCATTTGAGGGTACATGTACCCCAACTCCACCAATTTGGGGGTACATGGAATTTTTTGAGGGTACAGTGTGTGGCTCTTTATATTACTGTCCAATAAAACATTGTTTAAAACACTGTGTATGTTTTCATATGATATGGCCATTCCCCAGGAAATATTAATGCTTGTTTGTTTATATCAGGTACAAATGTACATGTTTCTTTTAAGAAATAAATCCTGGAAGCCAGAATATCCGGCAGCGACTTACTTAATGATCAAGGATGCCTTTCACAATGCGATATAGTCAGAGACAGTGAATTGCTTAATTTAATCAAACACATGAAACCTTAGTCTTATTGTGACATATTTGATTTTCAATGAAAATAACATACATTTTTTGTTAAATTTGGTTGCTAGTCAGGTCAGTCTGTTTGCTAGTAGATTTTTATTTAACTATCAAAGTTTTGCTTGTGGTGAAAAAAGTTAATTTCTAGCCCTGCATATACATGAATGTTTACTAGCCATAATAACACACATATACATGAATGTTAACTAGCCATACTAACACACATACACATGAATGTTAACTATCCATAACAACACACATATACATGAATGTTTACCAGCCATAATGACACACATATACATGAATGTTTACTAGCCATAATAACACACATATACATGAATGTTAACTAGTCATAATAACACACATATACATGAATGTTTACTAGCCATAATAAAACACATACACATGAATGTTAACTAGCCATAATAATACACATATACATGAATGTTTACTAGCCATAATAACACACATAAACATGAATGTTAACTATCCATAATAACACACATATACATGAATGTTTACTAGCCATAATAACACACATATACATGAATGTTAACTGGCCATAATAACACACATATACATGAATGTTTACCAGCCATAATAACACACATAAGTGAATGTTAACTAGCCATAATAACACACATATACATGAATGTTTACTAGCCATAATAACACACATATATGTGAATGTTTACTAGCCATAATAACACACATATACATGAATGTTAACTATCCATAATAACACACATATACATGAATGTTTACTAGCCATAATAACACACATATACATGAATGTTTACTAGCCATAGTAACACACATATACATGAATGTTTACTAGCCATAGTAACACACATATACATGAATGTTTACTAGCCATAATAACACACATATACATGAATGTTAACTAGCCATAATAACACACATATACATGAATGTTTACTAGCCATAATAACACACATATACATGAATGTTTACTATCCATAACAACACACATATACATGAATGTTTACTAGCCATAATAACACACATATACATGAATGTTTACTAGCCATAATAACACACATATACATGAATGTTTACCAGCCATTATAACACACATATACATGAATGTTTACCAGCCATAATAACACACATATACATGAATGTTTACTAGCCATAATAACATACATATACATGAATGTTTACCAGCCATAATAACACACATATACATGAATGTTAACTAGCCATAATAACACACATATACATGAATGTTAACTATCTATAATAACACACATATACATGAATGTTAACTAGCCATAATAACACACATATACATGAATGTTTACTAGCCATATTAACACACATATACATGAATGTTAACTAGCCATAATAACACTCATATACATGAATGTTTACTAGCCATAGTAACACACATATACATGAATGTTTACCAGCCATTATAACACACATATACATGAATGTTTACCAGCCATAATAACACACATATACATGAATGTTTACTAGCCATAATAACATACATATACATGAATGTTTACCAGCCATAATAACACACATATACATGAATGTTAACTAGCCATAATAACACACATATACATGAATGTTAACTATCTATAATAACACACATATACATGAATGTTTACTAGCCATATTAACACACATATACATGAATGTTAACTAGCCATAATAACACACATATACATGAATGTTTACTAGCCATAGTAACACACATATACATGAATGTTAACTAGCCATAATAACACACGTATACATGAATGTTAACTAGCCATAATAACACACATATACATGAATGTTTACTAGCCATATTAACACACATATACATGAATGTTTACTAGCCATAATAACACACATATACATGAATGTTTACTAGCCATAGTAACACACATATACATGAATGTTAACTAGCCATAATAACACACATATACATGAATGTTAACTAGCCATAATAACACACATATACATGAATGTTTACTAGCCATAATAACACACATATACATGAATGTTTACTAGCCATATTAACACACATATCAGAGCTCGAATTTAACACTAGCAAGCAGGCAAATTGCTAGTTGAAATTTCAATTTGCCTTAATTTTGCTAGTGATTAAAGTTAGAACTAGCAGAATTTTGCTAGTTGTAAAAAATTATGTGTTCAGAATCGTATCTGAACTATGACAAACGTGTAAATTTGTTTTCTCGTAAGATCGGTAAAGATCGCATTAACTTCATAAAAAAGGACGGTATAGTTACGTATTTGTCCGAGAAATACGAATATTTACGTCGCTGTACGAGAAATACAAACAACCATACTGGTTCCTGATTTTTAAAAATCTGGTTGTAATTTTTACAGTTCAAGTTACCAGTCGAAATGTCAAAAAGAAGAAAAGTTTCTGATCACGATCGCGACGAAATTCTTTTGCCAAGTTTCAGGTAGATTTATAATTGTGATTATAGTGCAGGGGTTAACAAATCTTGGACCACCTCACTAGCCCAGGGCTAGCATACTCCCAAATATTACTAGCCCGAATCTATGAACCACTAGTCCTGGTCAATACCGTGATTTCATGAATCCGACTTGCAGACTTGAACCCTTGTACAACATGTACAATGTATATTAGTTTAACTATCTTTCTTTTCAGATCTGGTATTGCGTTTTATTTTCACTTATTTTCCACAGTACAGGTCACTGTAAGGCCAAAAAAAATTGTGTGTTTATGGTCACATGTCAAAAAAATCTAGGATTGTTCGGCATTAAATTTTTTTTTTGACTATCGGCAAAACCGGAAATAGTCGTTCCCGGTTCCGGAATCCGATTCCGGTATCTCATTTTCGAAATTTTCGGTAAGCCGTCATTTGTTGAAGCTGTTTTATGACGAGAATACGCAGTTTTTCTACCTTCTTTGCTCTCAATTTCGACAAAAAGCTAGTGGTTGAATAAATAAAACATTGCTGCTGATTAAACAACATATAACATATATGAATATAAGTAGATACGCAAATATTGACAAGTTTGTCAATATTCGATATATATTTTTACTAGCCCGTCGGGCATACAGCTGATTATTTCAGCTAGCCCAAATGTGGAAATTACTAGCCCCGGGCGTCGGGCTAGGGGATTTATTAACCCCTGTAGTGTTTACAGTGATTAAGAGGAAATAATCGTGAAAATCATTGTGTGACAGCTGTTACACTATCGTATGAATGCAGCCTGTCTGCTTGCAAGAATGGCAAGATTATGATTTTCGTTTATCCAACTTTGGCCTAGCTGTATTCTGCCAAAAGTATTGCAACATGTAAAAAAAATCCCTATATAATCAACCAAAACCATAATTTTTCAAAAAATTATTGTGAAGTCATTTCTGGATAGATTTTAACAAATTTTACACCAAAACATTCAGAATTGTTTATATTTTGATTGTTTATTTGCTCATTATGTTTATATGAGTGGTTTTTATTTGTACATAATATAAACAGGATTGTTAATTTTTAGAATTTATTTTTAGTTGAAATATATAGGAAAATCAGTCAATTTGTATTTGTTATGTTTAAATTATGTACAAATGAAAACCACTCATATAAACATAATGAGCAAATAAACAATCAAAATATAAACAATTCTGAATGTTTTGGTGTAAAATTTGTTAAAATCTATCCAGAAATGACTTCACAATAATTTTTTGAAAAAATATGGTTTTGGTTGATTATATAGGGATTTTTTTTACATGTTGCAATACTTTTGGCAGAATACTGTAAATCAATTATCGTGTTTTTAACAGAAGTGATCTCATAATTTTATTCAAATAATTATTATTGCTCTGTTTCCAGCTTGATTAACTCTAACTCATCTCTTTTATACAATTTTCACATGAAAAAAAGCAAAAAAAAAACAAAAAAAAAATTAACAGACAGTATTTCCTTTACTGGCGTTACAATAATTATTCTGTCACATTACATAATGAAAGATAAAACAGACAAGCCAGTCATTAGTTATTATCTTGGTAATAATTATATAATTATTTGAGATGAAAAAAGTTCAGTACATGCACAGTGATGCAGCATACCCACAGCTTTTTTCATTTGAGGGTACATGTACCCCAACTCCACCAATTTGGGGGTACATGGAATTTTTTGAGGGTACAGTGTGTGGCTCTTTATATTACTGTCCAATAAAACATTGTTTAAAACACTGTGTATGTTTTCATATGATATGGCCATTCCCCAGGAAATATTAATGCTTGTTTGTTTATATCAGGTACAAATGTACATGTTTCTTTTAAGAAATAAATCCTGGAAGCCAGAATATCCGGCAGCGACTTACTTAATGATCAAGGATGCCTTTCACAATGCGATATAGTCAGAGACAGTGAATTGCTTAATTTAATCAAACACATGAAACCTTAGTCTTATTGTGACATATTTGATTTTCAATGAAAATAACATACATTTTTTGTTAAATTTGGTTGCTAGTCAGGTCAGTCTGTTTGCTAGTAGATTTTTATTTAACTATCAAAGTTTTGCTTGTGGTGAAAAAAGTTAATTTCTAGCCCTGCATATACATGAATGTTTACTAGCCATAATAACACACATATACATGAATGTTAACTAGCCATACTAACACACATACACATGAATGTTAACTATCCATAACAACACACATATACATGAATGTTTACCAGCCATAATGACACACATATACATGAATGTTTACTAGCCATAATAACACACATATACATGAATGTTAACTAGTCATAATAACACACATATACATGAATGTTTACTAGCCATAATAAAACACATACACATGAATGTTAACTAGCCATAATAATACACATATACATGAATGTTTACTAGCCATAATAACACACATAAACATGAATGTTAACTATCCATAATAACACACATATACATGAATGTTTACTAGCCATAATAACACACATATACATGAATGTTAACTGGCCATAATAACACACATATACATGAATGTTTACCAGCCATAATAACACACATAAGTGAATGTTAACTAGCCATAATAACACACATATACATGAATGTTTACTAGCCATAATAACACACATATATGTGAATGTTTACTAGCCATAATAACACACATATACATGAATGTTAACTATCCATAATAACACACATATACATGAATGTTTACTAGCCATAATAACACACATATACATGAATGTTTACTAGCCATAGTAACACACATATACATGAATGTTTACTAGCCATAGTAACACACATATACATGAATGTTTACTAGCCATAATAACACACATATACATGAATGTTAACTAGCCATAATAACACACATATACATGAATGTTTACTAGCCATAATAACACACATATACATGAATGTTTACTATCCATAACAACACACATATACATGAATGTTTACTAGCCATAATAACACACATATACATGAATGTTTACTAGCCATAATAACACACATATACATGAATGTTTACCAGCCATTATAACACACATATACATGAATGTTTACTAGCCATAATAACATACATATACATGAATGTTTACCAGCCATAATAACACACATATACATGAATGTTAACTAGCCATAATAACACACATATACATGAATGTTAACTATCTATAATAACACACATATACATGAATGTTAACTAGCCATAATAACACACATATACATGAATGTTTACTAGCCATATTAACACACATATACATGAATGTTAACTAGCCATAATAACACTCATATACATGAATGTTTACTAGCCATAGTAACACACATATACATGAATGTTTACCAGCCATTACAACACACATATACATGAATGTTTACCAGCCATAATAACACACATATACATGAATGTTTACTAGCCATAATAACATACATATACATGAATGTTTACCAGCCATAATAACACACATATACATGAATGTTAACTAGCCATAATAACACACATATACATGAATGTTAACTATCTATAATAACACACATATACATGAATGTTAACTAGCCATAATAACACACATATACATGAATGTTTACTAGCCATATTAACACACATATACATGAATGTTAACTAGCCATAATAACACACATATACATGAATGTTTACTAGCCATAGTAACACACATATACATGAATGTTAACTAGCCATAATAACACACATATACATGAATGTTAACTAGCCATAATAACACACATATACATGAATGTTTACTAGCCATATTAACACACATATACATGAATGTTTACTAGCCATAATAACACACATATACATGAATGTTTACTAGCCATAGTAACACACATATACATGAATGTTAACTAGCCATAATAACACACATATACATGAATGTTAACTAGCCATAATAACACACATATACATGAATGTTTACTAGCCATAATAACACACATATACATGAATGTTTACTAGCCATATTAACACACATATCAGAGCTCGAATTTAACACTAGCAAGCAGGCAAATTGCTAGTTGAAATTTCAATTTGCCTTAATTTTGCTAGTGATTAAAGTTAGAACTAGCAGAATTTTGCTAGTTGTAAAAAATTATGTGTTCAGAATCGTATCTGAACTATGACAAACGTGTAAATTTGTTTTCTCGTAAGATCGGTAAAGATCGCATTAACTTCATAAAAAAGGACGGTATAGTTACGTATTTGTCCGAGAAATACGAATATTTACGTCGCTGTACGAGAAATACAAACAACCATACTGGTTCCTGATTTTTAAAAATCTGGTTGTAATTTTTACAGTTCAAGTTACCAGTCGAAATGTCAAAAAGAAGAAAAGTTTCTGATCACGATCGCGACGAAATTCTTTTGCCAAGTTTCAGGTAGATTTATAATTGTGATTATAGTGCAGGGGTTAACAAATCTTGGACCACCTCACTAGCCCAGGGCTAGCATACTCCCAAATATTACTAGCCCGAATCTATGAACCACTAGTCCTGGTCAATACCGTGATTTCATGAATCCGACTTGCAGACTTGAACCCTTGTACAACATGTACAATGTATATTAGTTTAACTATCTTTCTTTTCAGATCTGGTATTGCGTTTTATTTTCACTTATTTTCCACAGTACAGGTCACTGTAAGGCCAAAAAAAATTGTGTGTTTATGGTCACATGTCAAAAAAATCTAGGATTGTTCGGCATTAAATTTTTTTTTTGACTATCGGCAAAACCGGAAATAGTCGTTCCTGGTTCCGGAATCCGATTCCGGTATCTCATTTTCGAAATTTTCGGTAAGCCGTCATTTGTTGAAGCTGTTTTATGACGAGAATACGCAGTTTTTCTACCTTCTTTGCTCTCAATTTCGACAAAAAGCTAGTGGTTGAATAAATAAAACATTGCTGCTGATTAAACAACATATAACATATATGAATATAAGTAGATACGCAAATATTGACAAGTTTGTCAATATTCGATATATATTTTTACTAGCCCGTCGGGCATACAGCTGATTATTTCAGCTAGCCCAAATGTGGAAATTACTAGCCCCGGGCGTCGGGCTAGGGGATTTATTAACCCCTGTAGTGTTTACAGTGATTAAGAGGAAATAATCGTGAAAATCATTGTGTGACAGCTGTTACACTATCGTATGAATGCAGCCTGTCTGCTTGCAAGAATGGCAAGATTATGATTTTCGTTTATCCAACTTTGGCCTAGCTGTATTCTGCCAAAAGTATTGCAACATGTAAAAAAAATCTCTATATAATCAACCAAAACCATATTTTTTCAAAAAATTATTGTGAAGTCATTTCTGGATAGATTTTAACAAATTTTACACCAAAACATTCAGAATTGTTTATATTTTGATTGTTTATTTGCTCATTATGTTTATATGAGTGGTTTTCATTTGTACATAATTTAAACATAACAAATACAAATTGACTGATTTTCCTATATATTTCAACTAAAAATAAATCCTAAAAATTAACAATCCTGTTTATATTATGTACAAATAAAAACCACTCATGAATGTTAACTAGCCATAATGACACACATATATGTGAATGTTTACTAGCCATAATGACACACATATACATGAATGTTAACTAGACATAATAACATACATATACATGAATGTTTACTACCATAATAACACACATATACATGAATGTTAACTAATCATAGTAACACACATATACATGAACGTTTACTAGCCATGATAGCACACATATACATGAATGTTAACTATCCATAATAAAACACATATACATGAATGTTAACTAGCCATAATAACACACATACACACGAATGTTAACTAGCCATAATACCACACATATACATGAATGTTTAATAGCCATAATAACACACATATACTTGAATATTAACTAGCCATAATAACACACATATACATGAATGTTTACTAGTCATAATAACACACATATACATGAATGTTTAGTAGCCATAATAACACACATATACATCAATGTTAACTAGCCATAATAACACACATATACATGAATGTTTATTAGTTATAATAACACACATATACATGAATGTTTACTAGTCATAATAACACACATATACATGAATGTTAACTAGCCATAATACCACACATATACATGAATGTTTACTAGCCATAATAACACACATATACATGAATGTTTACTAGCCATAATAACACACATATACATGAATGTTTAGTAGCCATAATAACACACATATACTTGAATATTAACTAGCCATAATAACACACATATACATGAATGTTTACTAGTCATAATAACACACATATACATGAATGTTTAGTAGCCATAATAACACACATATACATCAATGTTAACTAGCCATAATAACACACATATACATGAATGTTTATTAGCCATAATAACACACATATACATGAATGTTTACTAGTCATAATAACACACATATACATGAATGTTAACTAGCCATAATACCACACATATACATGAATGTTTACTAGCCATAATAACACACATATACATGAATGTTAACTAGCCATAATAACACACATATACATGAATGTTTAGTAGCCATAATAACACACATATACTTGAATATTAACTAGCCATAATAACACACATATACATGAATGTTTACTAGTCATAATAACACACATATACATGAATGTTTACTAGCCATAATAACACACATATACATCAATGTTAACTAGCCATAATAACACACATATACATCAATGTTTATTAGCCATAATAACACACATATACATGAATGTTTAAATAGTCATAATAACACACATATACATGAATGTTAACTAGCCATAATACCACACATATACATGAATGTTTACTAGCCATAATAACACACATATACATGAATGTTTACTAGCCATAATAACACACATATACATGAATGTTTAGTAGCCATAATAACACACATATACATGAATGTTAACTAGTCATAATAACACACATATACATGAACGTTAACTAGCCATGATAGCACACATATACATGAATGTTAACTAGCCATAATAACACACATATACATGAATGTTTACTAGCCATAATAACACACATATACATGAATGTTTACTAGCCATAATGACACACATATACATGAATGTTAACTAGTCATAATAACACACATATACATGAATGTTGACTAGTCATAATAACACACATGCACATGAATGTTAACTAGCCATAATACCACACATATACATGAATGTTTACTATCCATAATAACACACATATACTTGAATATTAACTAGCCATAATAAAACACATATACATGAATGCAAAGTAGCCATAGTAACACACATATACATGAATGTTTACTAGTCATAATAACACACATATACATGAATGTTTAGTAGCCATAATAACACACATATACATGAATGTTAACTAGACATAATAACACACATATACATGAATGTTAACTAGCCATAATAACACACATATACATGAATGTTAACTAGCCATAATAACACACATATACATGAATGTTAACTAGCCATAATAACACGCATATACATGAATGTTAACTAGACATAATAACACACATATACATGAATGTTAACTAGCCATAATGACGCACATATACATGAATGTTAACTAGACATAATAACATACATATACATGAATGTTTACTAGCCATAATAACACACATATACATGAATGTTAACTATCCATAATAACACACATATACATGAATGTTAACTAGCCATAATAACACACATACACACGAATGTTAACTAGCCATAATAGCACACATATACATGAATGTTAGCTTTCCTGACTATAACCAAAATAACACACATATGGACCGGGATGTCGCCCACAAAATATTATATTAATTGAAGTGAAGCTGAGGTCCATATACTATTTTGTGGGTGACAGACCGGTCCATAAACTGCCATTTGGCCCGAAGTGCCGTGAACTATTTGTTATATTATACTTCGCCTCCAATAACAAGCCCAATTTTCTCCCGAAATAAAGACCTGGAGAAACCGGGAATATATTTGACGTCATAATGGTCAATCTTGACGGAGACATTATTTGGACAGGCCCCGGTCTATATACTGTTATATGGATCGGCTGGCTAACAAAGACATGTAGGGGAAATATAAATTTAAAGTATAATTATATAATTTATTAGGGAAATTTGTATGCCATGCCTACAGTTTAATTAAGTCTCCCAAACGTTGTTTGGAGACTTCTTGTTTTTGCTCTGTTTCTTATTATTATTATTATTATTATTATTATTCTCCTTTCTTTCTTTGCGACATGAACGTGTCCACAGCAGATCTCAGGAACTACTGGACAGAATTTCATGAAACTTGGTGGAGTTATAGATAAATGTTTCTAGTTGGTCCTAAAGTTTTCAGCCTTGTGGTAAAGGGGGTTAAAGTCATATTTTGAGGGGTTCAAAGGGGATGGGGATACGGTTACTATAGAATCCTATGGGAAAGTTGAAATTTCGTACATTAATGTTGATAACTTCTAAATGGATAATGATAGAGACATAAAATTTGACATAGTGATAGGTCACCATTAGAGGAGCAAGTATGCATCTTCAAAATTTCGGCCATTTTCAAAATGGCCACCAAAACACGAAGAAAAAAACCCAGCAACGTTTGGGACACTTTCCGTAACAGCATCCTGTTACTGTCATATCTTCTTATTATTATTACATCACCCCGATTGTTGTCGCGTGATGTATTGCTATTCTACGTTTCTTTTTCACTATTAAACAAAATTTGAATTCCTTTCATCAAACTTCATGAAACTTTGTAGGAATATCCACCGTAGTGTGTGGCAGCTTTTGGGGGGTTGAACAAATTCAAAATGGTGGCCGTTGCCATGGTAACCAAGGTGCAAAAAATGTTAAATTCACTCCGTACAGCGGATGCTTTTGAAACTTGACACAAAAATAGATCATCACTCAAAGTTGTGCTCTTTGTTTTTAAAATTTTCAAAATGGCCGCCATTTCAAAATAAATTGTTAAAAATTCAAAAATGAAAAGATTTCAATGGAAATGGATATTTACAGGGAGTAAGACATGCTGCACCATATGGCGACCATTTTGGTTTGCTATGGTGGCCATTTTGAATCCAAAATGGCTGCCAAAATACAAAAATCCTCCGATTTGGGCAAAATTTGGTTTCCAAGTAGATCTTGGTCTTGCGAATTGATAATCGTCATCGTTTTTGGAATTGGGAGCCATGGGGTGGGGTGATGTCCGCTATTGCTTTGCAATGGCAATTCTAGTTATTATTATTATTATTCTTCCACACATTTTTGTCCGCTCTATTTCTCGGAGATGCCTTGATCAAACTTTATGAAACCTTGTAGGAATATCATATGCCATATACCTCCTCTAGCCAAGGTTGTGTGACTTTTTAGCTATTACATCCTCTAGCCAAGACTGACTTTTTAGCTATTACCTCCTCTAGCCAAGGTTGTGTGACTTTAACTATTACTTCCTCTAGCCAAGATTGTGTGACTGTTTAACTATTACCTCCTCTAGCCAAGGTTGTGTGACTGTTTAGCTATTACCTCCTCTAGCCAAGGTTGTGTGACTTTTTAGCTATTACTTCCTCTAGCCAAGATTGTGTGACTGTTTAACTATTACCTCCTCTAGCCAAGGTTGTGTGACTGTTTAACTATTACCTCCTCTAGCCAAGGTTGTGTGACATTTTAGCTATTACCTCCTCTAGCCAAGGTTGTGTGACATTTTAGCTATTACCTCCTCTAGCCAAGGTTGTGTGACTTTTTAGCTATTACCTCCTCTAGCCAAGGTTGTGTGACCTTTTAACTACTACCTCCTCTAGCCAAGTTTGTGTGACTTTTTAGCTATTACCTCCTCTAGCCTAGATTGTGTGACTTTTTAACTATTGCCTCCTCTAGCCAAGGTTGTGTGACCTTTTAACTACTACCTCCTCTAGCCAAGTTTGTGTGACTTTTTAGCTATTACCTCCTCTAGCCTAGGTTGTCTGACTTTTTAGCTATCACCTCTTCTATCCAAAACTGACATTTTAGCTATTACCTCCTCTAGCCAAGGCTGTGTGATTCTTTAGCTATTGCCTCCTCTAGCCATGGCTGTGTGACATTTTAGCTATTACCTCCTCTAGCCAAGGTTTTGTGACTTTTTAGCTATTACCACCTCTAGCCAAGGTTGTGTGACTTTAACTATTACCTCTTCTAGCCAATGTTGTGTGGTCTTTTAGCTATTACCACCTCTAGCCAAGGTTGTGTGACTTTATCTATTACCTCTTCTAGCCAATGTTGTGTGACATTTTAGCTATTACCTCCTCTAGCCAAGGTTTTGTGACTTTATAGCTATTACCTCCTCTAGCCAAGATTGTGTGACTTTTTAACTATTACCACCTCTAGCCAAGGTTGTGTGACTTTAACTATTACCTCCTCTAGCCAAGGTTGTGTGACTTTTTTAACTATTACCACCTCTAGCCAAGGTTGTGTGACTTTAACTATTACCTCCTCTAGCCAAGGTTGTGTGACTTACTATTACCTCCTCTAGCTAAGGTTGTGTGACGTTTTAGCTATTACCTCCTCTAGCTAAGGTTGTGTGACTTTTTAACTATTACCTCCTCTAGCTAAGGTTGTGTGACTTTTTAGCTATTACCTCCTCTAGCCAAGGTTGTATGACTTTTTAACTATTGCCTCCTCTAGCCAAGGTTATGTGATGTTTTAACTATTGCCTCCTCTATCCAAGGTTGTGTGACTTTTTAGCTACTACCTCCTCTAGCCAAGGTTATGTGACGTTTTAACTATTGCCTCCTCTATCCAAGAATGTGTGACTTTTTAGCTAATACCTCCTCTAGCCAACAATGTGTGACTTTTTAGCTATTGCCTCCTCTAGCCAAAGTTGTATGACTTTTTAACTATCACCTCCTCTAGCCAAGATTGTGTGACTTTTTAACTATTACCTCCTCTAGCCAAGGTTGTGTGACTTTAACTATTACCTCCTCTAGCCAAGGTTGTCTGACTTTTTAATTATTACCTCCTCTAGCCAAGGTTGTATGACATTTTAGCTATTACCTCCTCTAGCCAAGGTTGTGTGACTTTTTAACTATTGCCTCCTCTAGCCAAGGTTGTGTGACTTTTTAACTATTACCTCCTCTAGCCAAGGTTGTGTGACTTTAAGTTTATCATTAACAATTTGATTTCCATGTATTAACTTATGTGAAACATTAAATTTTATGTTAGCATATTGTTTGAGTATCATGATATGATTAACCAACATAAACAAATTGGTATTTTACAAATCTGCAGTCACTGTAGATACTAGTTCCCTAAGGAATGAGTGCATGATTGTTGTTTAACACCAAATGAACAATATTTCAGCTATATCATGGTGAGAACAAGTAACATTCGACGAGATGATAATGATGTCAGCTTTGTACTAGACCAATAAGCATAGTTGGATTTGTATAGTTCCAGCTCAATGAAACAACAGTCTGCAGGTAGACATGTCACTCCACTCTTGACACATTATCCTGATTCCGAGCCAACCTGTCTTTGCTCTTTCCCCTTGATGATACCTGCTTAGTGGAGAAGCAACAAATACCAATTTTATAGTTTGGTTTGACAGGGCTCGAAACCACGATCTATCACACTTGAGGAGAGCATGCTAACCATTACACCACTGATGCAGCTAGTTCCCTAATGGCATCAATATCAACATATTTAGATTTAAAATTTAGTAATTGGGTTCCTTCAATTAACTGTCCACTGAACAGTTTGAAAAGCCATTTGCTACTGATATTTTATTCTACTATCCAATCAAATGTGACTTTCCTATTTTGATTCATCTATTCAAGACCATTTTGAATATCATTAAAAAAAGAAGAAGAGAGATTTTCAGTCTTATTACCTTAATGTAAAACAGGATCTAATTTGCAGCCCTCAAAGTAGCTTATTAATAGAAGTCGTCAATTGACAACCAGACATGAACATTTAGTGGCCAATTCAAAACTTTATTTTAATTAAGTCTCCCAAACAAATTATTGTTTTTGCTCCGTTTCTTATTATTAAGTCTCCCAAACAAAGTTTGGGAGACTTATTGTTTTTGCTCCGATTCTTATTATTATTATTAATTATTAAGTCTCCCAAACAAAGTTTGGGAGACTTATTGTTTTTGCTCCGTTTCTTATTATTAAGTCTCCCAAACAAAGTTTGGGGGACTTATTGTTTTTGCTCCGTTTCTTATTATTATTATTATTAAGTCTCCCAAACAACGTTTGGAGACTTATTGTTTTTGCTCTGTTTCTTATTATTATTATTATTATTATTATTATTATTATTCTTTCTTTTGTCAGTCAGTGAAATAGGTGCTTTCAACAATTAGCATCAATTTGTAATTATAATCACTTGTTCTAACAATGTGTGTCCTTATTTAGCATAGGTAACATGTAATTTCATTACTAGAAAATTATTATTTTTTGTACAGCAAAATTAATCAAAGAATGATTGACTTATCATTGACATATTAAACTTCCTATTGAATGAACTCCACAAAGGACAATAGGTATTGTATTTATTCAAAGGAAGAGTTCAACTTAGAACAAATAAAATACCTTGAAGAACACCAACTGATGAAAAGGAAAGTTTTTATTTCCTTTGCAATAATTGATTGTGATAATTCCTTTAGGTAGTATTATGGAGACTTTCCTTTATCAGTTATGGTTTTTGAGTTGAACTTCATAAAAACTGTAAAGCAGTAAAACTGACACAGTAGGAAGCCCTTGGGGACGTTCTGTGGTGTATAATGCTGTACCATGCATAGCACCTTATTCTAGTTTATCAATACTAAATACTAAGTTGTATATCTTGTAGCCACTGTATTGAAATGTTGCTTACCATATGATTTTTTTACTATTTTTTACAGAGACAATTACCTGTGACACTACAAACTGTACTGGTCATGGAACTTGTGAATACAAAAACCATAAGAGATTCTGTGATTGTAATACAGGTAAGATCAAGTTTTGAGATTATGTGAATGTAATACAGGTAAGATCAATGTTTAGAGATTATGTGAGTGTAATACAGGTAAGATCAAGTTTTGAGATTATGTGAATATAATACAGGTAAGATCAAGGTTTAGAATGTAATACAGGTAAGATCAAGGTTTATAGATTCTGTGAATGTAGTACAGGTAAGATCAATTATTAAAGATTATGTGAATGTAGTACAGGTAAGATCAAGGTTTAGAATGTAATACAGGAGATCAAGGTTTAGAGATTAGGTGAATGTAATTCAGGTAAGATCAAGGTTTAGAGATTATGCGAATGTAATACAGGTAAGATCAAGTTTTAAAGATTATGTGAATGTAATACAGGTAAGATCAAGGTTTATAGATTATGTGAATGTAATACAGGTAAGATCAAGGTTTATAGATTATGTGAATGTAATACAGGTAAGATCAAGGTTTAGAGATTATGTGAATGTAATACAGATAAGATCAAGGTTTATAGATTCTGTGAATGTAATACAGGTAAGATCAAGTTTTGAGATTATGTGAATGTAATAGAGGTAAGATGAAGGTTTATAGATTATGTGAATGTAATACAGGTAAGATCAAGGTTTATAGATTATGTGAATGTAATATAAGTAAGATCAAGGTTTAGAGATTATGTGAATGCAATACAGGTAAGATCAAGTTTTAGAGATTATGTGAATGTAATGCAGGTAAGATCAAGGTTTAGAGATTATGTGAATGTAATACAGGTAAGATCAAGGTTTAGAGATTATGTGAATGTAATACAGGTAAGATCAAGGTTTAGAGATTATGTGAATGTAATACAGATAAGATCAAGGTTTATAGATTATGTGAATGTAATATAAGTAAGATCAAGGTTTAGAGATTATGTGAATGCAATACAAGTAAGATCAAGTTTTAGAGATTATGTGAATGTAATACAGGTAAGATCAAGGTTTAGAGGTTATGTGAGTGTAATACAGGTAAGATCAAGTTTTGGAGATTCTGTGAATGTAATAGAGGTAAGATCAAGGTTTATAGATTATGTGAATGTAATACAGGTAAGATCAAGGTTTATAGATTCTGTGAATGTAATACAGGTAAGATCAAGGTTTAGAGATTCTGTGAATGTAATACAGGTAAGATCAAGGTTTAGAGATTATGTGAATGTAATACAGATAAGATTAATTATTAAAGATTATGTGAATTTATTACATACTTAGTTCAAATAAAGGCATTTTTGTATGACCAATATTACCGGAAGTAAATCGTCCATATTTTCACACCCCAGGAAGATAACCGGTTATTGGATTACAACAAGATCATTTTCATATCGAGGCCAATATGGTCCTCGACTTTGTCTCAGGCCAATATGGGTGTCTCTTTTCTAGATGTCGGAAGTATGTAATAAATAGTTTAATACATGGGCATTTCCATATTGGCCTGGTTATCATTCCTTGACCCATATTAGGTCTTGGGATGATAATCAGGCCAATATGGAAATGCCCATGTATTAATCTGTAAGTAATGCAGGTACAATCTTTGCACCAGTGTTCGCACACCCGGTGATTTCGTGCATGCGTTTTTTTCATGTCAAATGCAAAATCATTGGAAAAGGTAAAATGGAGATTACTGCTTTGTGAGTATTAACTATAATTACATTAAAAGATATTAATTTTTTTCAAATTTGAGATTATTTTGAAGGACTAGGTATAAACTTCAATTTCGAAAACTTTTTAGATAAAATCTTTCATTTATTCATTTGAAGAACCATCCGAAGTATGCATGCGCGATATCATCAGATGTTGTAACATTTGTCAAACATGAAGGGTTGGTTTGTTTACGCTTCATTATCACTGAAATGTTAAAAATTGTAGCGCAATCCGGATAAGGACCATAAAGGTAATATTTCAAAGTATTTGAGGATGATTTAAATTAATTCAATAAAATCTTGGTAAGCAGTGAAATTAACCACTGAACCCTTAGGTGCATGATAACGCCGGACTGCTCTGTAATTATACGCCCGTCTTTAAGACGGGACGTATTATGGTATACCAATGTCCGACTGTACGTCCGTCCGTTTCACATGTAGCGCTCAAACTTAAGAACCCCTTGGCCAATTCACTTCAAATTTCACAGAGTTATTGGAATTGATAGTCTTACGGTCTGTATACTTTTTGGTGAAACTTCAATTTTTCATTCCAGAGTTATGGGACTTTATTCATCAAATTGTAGGTGATTTTTCGTATGTCGTGCTGTAAATTGAGAACCCCTTGGCCAATTCACTTCAAACTTCTCACAGTTATTGGAATTGATAGTCTTACGGTCTGTATACTTTTTGGTGAAATTTCGATTTTTCATTCCAGAGTTATGGGACTTTATTCATCAAATTGTAGGCGATTTTTCGTATGTCGCGCTGTAAATTGAGAACCCCTTCGCCAATTCATTTCAAACTTCGTACTGTTATTGGAATTGATATTTTTTACTGATTTCTCAAAAAATGTTGTTTTCAATTGTATAAATATTGTATAAATGTTCCAATTGATGTTTATGGTGCAGCTGTTGGTGAAATTTAGATTTTTCATTCAAGAGTTATGGGAAAGGAAGTCTTTACAAATATTGTAAGAATGTTGACGACTGGCATATCATACGCTCTTGGCGCAGCTGTTTATTTTTTGTATATCATCAGTTTTACTGGGCTTTTATTTTCTCAAGTAATGTAATTACAATATACTTGTCTTAAGAAAATAAAATTACCATTTTAAAACAAAAGTTAAATGCATGCAGAAATGGTCGGTAAATTTGTTTGATTTCATTGTTTCAGGATACAAGGGAGATAATTGTGAAATTGAACTGAATCCCTGTGATTCTAATCCATGCTGGAATGGTGGAACTTGTATAAAGACAGGAATTGACAGTTATAACTGTTCTTGTCCTGTTGGTGAGTGTTTAGAGAATATCTTAAAAATACAATATTATATAGTTAATACCTCAAATGAAATTTTATGTTTCAGACAAGTTTTTCGGTGGATTGCCAATTTATGTCCGAGATCTCTATGTTTTGTATGTGGCACATCCCTGTTATAGATGCAGCACCGAGTTCATGTTTTTTGTAGATAATCTTTTTTATTTAAAATTATTAAAATTGAGTTCTGGTTTATAAATTCAAGATGGCTGACACTGTTAACATGGGACCTTATGGGAAAATGAAAATGAAAAATAATTTGTTCTCTTAAGTTGGAAATTTGATTGATTCAAAACTGTACATTAATAATCATTGGATAGTTCCTTACAAAAGTTGATTTTTTTTTGTCAATGGAAAAACCAAAATGGCAGCCACAACAGGGCAAATTTTAGCATACACTCTATGAGAAATATATTTTAGAATTATTCATGTCTGAAATATCTAAACAATTTAACAGCAAACATAGCTGGAATGTTCTGTAACTGAGTCACTGGTTAAGTAGAGAACAATGATAATGAGGAATCAGTACCGTAGCTGACTCTTTTCAACACCTTACATTTAACTGTAACTGTAGTGTGGGCTAGTCCTATTATACAGTACCAATACACTCAGTGTTGTTAACTCACTAGACAGAATGATGGTCAAACCAGTAACAGTTTGACAATTTAATGTCAGGGAATCGGCAACAAAATACACATTTACAACAGTGGATATATCAGTATAATAAACCTGACTCCAACTGACAAATGTAAAATGTTACAGAATATTTATAGCATGGAATGATATCAACTCATGAGCATGACATGATTTGCTCAAACTAGGTTATTAGAAACAAAATATCAGATAATCCATTTATTAACAAATATAGGACTAAGCCAAATGAGCATTAATCGAGTTGCAAAACACATCTTGTCACTCACAATTAAAAAATTAGATGGATGTCAAATTCAAACATGCAGAATATTATTATATGACAGGAAGCTAATTTGCTTAAAAATCTTAAATCAATGTCAGAACACAATTCAGCTTTGTTATAGTTCCTTGGCTGGTCCTTTAAACAGTGTGTGTTTTTTGTGTCGATCGAAAATCCAAGATGGCCAGCAACTTTTTTCACAAAGTCTACCAGTCATCCTTGGGTTGTTTTTAATGTTTAACTGGCTGAACATGAAAGACAAGAAGTATAGATAGAAAAGAAACAAGAACAAGTCTGAAAAGATTAGGAAGACAAAACAACAAATTCTCTAATCGTAAGCAATTATGAGAAGAAAGTTTTAACATAAATTCCACCAATATCAACAAAATGAACAATTATCAACCTAATTGAACTGAACACAAAAAGACCATGACATGTGACATTGGAAATCCAAGTCTTGGCTAAGGACAGGTGCAAAAATGTGGCAGGGATAAACCATTTAATGCGATCACAACCTTTTTTCCGTACACAATTCAATTTGTATATTTGTATGCCCCACATATAAAGATAGTATGGGGGGGGGGGGGGGGGGCATATAGTTTGTCTGTTCATCCGTTCTGCTTTACTTTGTAAATGCAGCTCCTCTGAGGTCGTTCTCCTGATAACTTTCATATTTGGTAGGATGATTGGTCATGATGTATGATTGATCATATTATTCCACCATTTTTGTAGGAGTTATGGGACTTTATCATTTTCATGCAATTTCAAAATAGGTATACATTGTGAATGCTACTTCTCTGAGGTTGTTGTTCCAATAGCTATCATATGATATGATGATTGGTTGGGCCAATAACTATTATATATGATATGATGATTGGTTGGGCCAATAGCTATCATATGTGATATGATTATTGATTGGGCCAATAACTTTCATATGTGATATGATGATTGGTTGGGCCAATAGCTACCATATGTGATATGATGATTGGTTGAGCCAATAGCTATCATATATGATATGATGATTGGTTGGGCCAATAGCTGTCATATATGATATGATGATTGGTTGGGCCAATAGCTACCTTATATGATATTATGATTGGTTGGGCCAATAGCTATCATATGTGATATGATTATTGATTGGGCCAATAACTTTCATATGTGATATGATGATTGGTTGGGCCAATAGCTACCATATGTGATATGATGAATGGTTGGGCCAATAGCTATCTTATATGATATTATGATTGGTTGGGCCAATAGCTATCATATATGATATGATGATTGGTTGGGCCAATAGCTATCATATATGATATGATGATTGGCTGGGCCAATAGCTACCTTATATGATATTATGATTGGTTGGGCCAATAGCTATCATATGTGATATGATTATTGATTGGGCCAAAAAAAAATATATGTGTGTTTACTGTCACATGTCAAAAAAATCTAGGGTCGGTCGGTCGGCATTAATTTTTTTTTTTTTTTTAAACTATCGACAAAACCGGAAATAGTCGTGCCCGGTTCCGGAATCCGATTCCGGTAATTCATTTTCGAAATTTCCGGTAAGCCGTCATTTGTTTTATAATGAGTTACACAGTTTTTCTACCTTCTTTGCTCTCAATTTCGACAAAAAGCTAGCAGTTGAATGAATAAAACATTGCTGCTGATTAAACAACAAAAATGGTTATCCGAATTCTGTATAAAAATTGATACGGTCGTTAGCAAAAATTAGGGTGGAATAATTGCCAATAAAAAAGGTTAGGGTCGGCGGCTGAAAAATAGGGTGGGTCGGGTGACCGTAAACACACATATTATTTTTTTTTGCCTTGGGCCAGTAACTTTCATATGTGATATGATGATTGGTTGGGCCAATAGCTACCATATGTGATATGATGATTGGTTGGGCCAATAGCTACCTTATATGATATTATGATTGGTTGGGCCAATATCTATCATATATGATACGATGATTGATTGGGCCAATAGCTATCACATATGATACAATGATTGGTTGGGCCAATAGCTATCATATGTGATATGATGATTGGTTGGGCCAATAGCTATCATATGTGATATGATGATTGATTGGGCCAATAGCTATCATATGTGATATGATTATTGATTGGGCCAATAGCTATCATATGTGATATGATGATTGGTTGGGCCAATAGCTACCTTATATGATATTATGATTGGTTGGGCCAATAGCTATCATATATGATACGATGATTGGTTGGGCCAATAGCTATCATATATGATATGATGATTGGTTGGGCCAATAGCTACCATATATGATATGATTGATCATGATGTGTAGTCAACCATATTATTTAATGGGGGTATTGTGTCCTTTGGGGCTAGATAATTGTTTCTTATGGTATAAATAAACTGTTTGCTAAAAGGCAGCTTCACTCTCAAAACGGCACAGTTTACAATATGTGGGGGCGGGGCATACTGGCATTACGACATTGTCTTGTTTCTGAATATATATTCATTGTATTTCAATTGTTTTTTTATTTGCAGATACCTCATGTAAAATGGTCAGACAATATAATAAGATAGGAACTGATGCAGAGTGGATGAAATCCGGTATTTCACCATTTGAAAGTGCAAATTCAACTATTGAGTATTGTGAAGAAAGTTGTCTCGAAAATCAACATTGTATAGCTCTGCATTACAAAGGAAATTTTTGCTTTATCTACTATGAAATAAGTATTATAGAAGACGATACCAATTCGGTTGTCTCGGAAAAGAAATGTTCCAACACACCACGTAAGTAAAATACAATTTAATATATATATTTTCATGACACTACAACAATATGTCTTATATCATATTATTTTATTTGTCAGTCTTGCTGTATATTTCCAAATATAGGATCCATGTTTTTTCCAGCTAACCCATACCTTAGTTTTCCTTCTAGATATTGAAAAGATGCACGATATTTGTACACATAGTGCACAAGTTGTGCATTGGTTATGGAAAAGAATTTGATAAATTTGTTTCACATATTACCAGGCCTGGTATGCACAAAGCACAATTAAAGTTAATTTACTATTAAAAGTACTATTAAAGTTAATAGTGAATTATTTCTGTTGCACAAATGTCATTTAACGTTAATAGACTATTAACTTTCTAATATATTTAATTGTACTATTGTGCTATTAAATTCTTAATTGTAAATTAAACATGGATGCCATGCAAGTACCTATGTCGCTTCGTACCAACAATCACCATTATAGACAACTTACAGTGAGTGATTTGACAGAATGGGAACCCTTTTCCCAATAAAAATTTGGGTGAATTACAATAAATTAAAAAATGTATGATAACAAACATCATAATAGATGACACAGGTATGTCCTATGGCCAAGTGATCACACTATCAAACTTTCCATTCGATTTTGATACAATATTTTTTTTTTATAAATATATAAGAATCATCAGGTCCTTGAAAACAAGTCGGGGTATCAATATGAACAGGATTTAATCCTGTAAATAAACAAAAATAAACGTATTATGAAAGTATTAGGAATGAGCTTTTTTCCTTGGTCTGGTTGTTGCTTTTCCGTTAAGCATGTAGCATTAAGGAGAAAGAGCAAGGACTGGTTGGCTCCGAATCGGGATAATGTGTCCGAGTGAGACGACATATGTCTATCCGCGGACTGTTGTCACTATAAAAATCCAGCTAAGCGTGTTGGTCTAGTACAAAGCGGACCTTATCATAATTTCATTGAAAATAAGCTTGTTCTTGTCATGATATAGCTGAAAAAATTGATGAGTTGGCGTTAAACAAAAATCAATCACGCAGTCCTTGATCTGGAATTCTGGGGTCATAACTGTTTCACAACTGAAATAAATAATTCATTTTTGATTTACTGTCATTAAAATTACATTTATTTAAGCATCTTGCAGTGTAGACTATATAAAAAGATCTGAAGATAGGTTACAAAAAATGTACAAATTATTAAAAGAAAGATTTCCAATGAAATACACAATTATCAGTACTGCTTTAATTCTAAAACCACCCCTTTTCATGTGTAAAGCGAAAGTGAACGGCCATGTATTTGTGTGTGAGGGGTTATGATTTTGTCTCTTATTGTAAGGACAGTGACTCAGTGTATTTGTTTATTTTTCATATTATTGACACAGTTAACATTTTCAAATGTGCATCTATGACCATTATGGTGCCTAAGATAATTTAATTTCCTTTTGAAGAGTTATATTTTCCTTCTAAATATATAAACATATATTCTGGATGTTCAAAGAGACATTTCTCGTCAACACATTAATTAAGAAATAAATCATGGAAGCCAGAATGTGTTGGGAGTTTTAACATGGATTGGCAGATATTAGTATTATATCCCGAACCAGAAGCGAGGGATAAAATTTACTAATATCCGCCAATCCATGTTAAAACTCAAAACACATTCTGGCTTCCATGATTTATTTCGATTCTGATATGTCTAAGAGTACAAATACGGTAGTATACTTTGATTGGAAGACGGTAATTTCTATTTACGTTTGCGGAAAATGTCGCACACAATTTATGCTGTCAATGGAAAAGTCAGTCACATTCACCGGCGCATGTACTAATGAGATTATACCAAATGGATAACTCGCTCGTTTGTTAACAAAGCGAAATGAGGAGGTCATATTAGAATATACAATAATTATTTAATTTATTTTTCTTACATTTTATATATGATTATGGGGTGGCATCTTTAACTGAAAATTGTGGATGTACATGCAAAATCTTCGAATACTTGTATTGTAATCGTTGTTAAAATCGGGAACCGATGATTATATTTCATTTAATTGAATATTAGTTCAGATAGATAGATGTCTGCATCACGCATGAGTTCGGCAGAATACTTATTACAGAAGACATATCAAATATTATGTTTTTTTTTATTCTTTTGAAATGTTGCAAAAGCCGAAACGGAACAGTGGGGAAGTAGGAAATAAACAAAATGACAATTTTTTTTTAAATGTTCACTAAATTGATACTTCAATTAAAATCAGATCAAATTTCTTTTACTGTTCTCATGATGCTATTCTCATCAGACTGTCGATGGAAATAGAATGCCAACCGATTTTGAAACAATTTTTTTATTTGACTTTCATGTTCACATTATAAGATTTTCGCCGAAAGGATATCACAATGAAATATCGGATGGAAAATCGTATCGTGTGACCGCACCTGTACGCACGACAGTACCGCAGATACTATTGCAGTAACCTGCCATATTAAGCAATCATTGAACTTCGTCCTTAAAAAAATGTGCATATAATTTCTACAGCTATTGTCAGAAAAAAACTAGAGATTTGAAAGAAGTTGCTAACTGATGTGTGACGCTGTAATGAATTATGGGATCAATTTGAATTTAATTGAAGGTTAATTTACTATTAACTAATAGACAGTCTAATTGACGATCAAGCAACACTATTAACTCATACTATTAACTTATTTACAAGTAGCGATTTAATAGACTATTAAATCTTAATTCACTATTAACTTAATTGACGTTTGTGCTACCCAGTCCAGGTCATTGCACAGTCATATGGGTGACTGTTACATTTCAGCTAACATTTCATCACTTGGCTTCTTGTTCTCAGCTTTACCACAGTAGAGAGATATCAGATGTATAATACCACATGTTCATAACATTCCTTTGTGCAAGCTTAAGGTTAACATAAAATGTTATCATGTGAAAAAATAATGAATTAGAAAATGTACACTGATGTTGTGAACAAGTGTATGTATTAAGGTCAGATCTGTTATATGAGGGACCTTGGTGTAATTAATTACCCAGTGTATAAACATGTTGTTATCAGGTTTATGTATTTAAGTCAGGTTTGTTATATGAGGGACCTTGGTGTATGTAGTTACCCAGTGTATAGACATGTTGTGATCAAGTGTATGTATTAAGGTCAGGTCTGTTATATGAGGGACCTTGGTGTAAGTAATTACCCAGTGTATAAACATGTTGTGATCAAGTGTATGTATTAAGGTCAGGTCTGTTATATGAGGGACCTTGGTGTAAGTAATTACCCAGTGTATACTGATGAGGTGTATGTATTAAAGTCAGATCTGTTATATGACTGACCTTGGTGTAAGTAATTACCCAGTGTACACTGATGTTGTGATGAGATGTATGTATTAAAGTCAGGTCTGTTATATGACTGACCTTGGTGTAAGTAATTACCCAGTGTACACTGATGTTGTGATGAGGATGAGATGTATGTATTAAAGTCAGGTCTGTTATATGACTGACCTTGGTGTAAGTAATTACCCAGACCCAGTGTATACTGAAGTTGTGATGAGGTGTATGTATTAAGGTCAGGTCTGTTATATGACTGACCTTGGTGTAAGTAATTACCCAGTGTATACTGATGTTGTGATGAGGTGTGTACGTGTATTATGGTCAGATCTGTTATATGACTGACCTTGGTGTAAGTAATTACCCAGTGTATACTGAAGTTGTGATGAGGTGTATGCATTAAGGTCAGGTCTGTTATATGACTGACCTTGGTGTAAGTAATTACCCAGTGTATACTGAAGTTGTGATGAGGTGTATGTATTAAAGTCAAGTCTGTTATATGACTGACTTTGGTGTAAGTAATTACCCAGTGTATACTGATGTTGAAATGAGGTGTATGTATTAAAGTCAGATCTGTTATATGACTGACCTTGTTGTAAGTAATTACCCAGTGTACACTGATGTTGTGATGAGGTATATGTATTAAAGTCAGGTCTGTTATATGACTGACCTTGGTGTAAGTAATTACCCAGTGTACACTGATGTTGTGATGAGGTGTATGTATTAAGGTCAGGTCTGTTATATGACTGACCTTGGTGTAAGTAATTACCCAGTGTATACTGATGTTGTGATCAGGTGTGTGTATTATGGTCAGATCTATTATATGACTGACCTTGGTGTAAGTAATTACCCAGTGTATACTGAAGTTGTGATGAGGTGTATGTATTAAAGTCAGGTCTGTTATATGACTGACCTTGGTGTAAGTAATTACCCAGTGTATACTGATGTTGTGATGAGGTGTATGTATTAAGGTCAGGTCTGTTATATGACTGACCTTGGTGTAAGTAATTACCCAGTGTATACTGAAGTTGTGATGAGGTGTATGTATTAAAGTCAGGTCTGTTATATGACTGACCTTGGTGTAAGTAATTACCCAGTGTATACTGATGTTGTGATGAGGTGTATGTATTAAGGCCAGATCTGTTATATGACTGACCTTGGTGTAAGTAATTACCCAGTATATAAACATGTTGTGGTCAAGTGTATGTATTAAGGTCAGATCTGTTATATGAGGGACCTTGGTATAAGTAATTACCCAGTGTATAAACATGTTGTGATCAAGTGTATGTATTAAGGTCAGGTCTGTTATATGAGGGACCTTGGTATAAGTAATTACCCAGTGTATAAACATGTTGTTATCAAGTGTATGTATTAAGGTCAGGTTTGTTATATGAGGGACCTTGGTGTAAGTAATTACCCAGTGTATAGACATGTTGTGATCAAGTGTATGTATTAAAGTCAGGTCTGTTATATGAGGGACCTTGGTGTAAGGAATTACCCAGTGTATAAACATGTTGTGGTGAGGTGTATGTATTAAGGTCAGGTTTGTTATATGAGGGACCTTGGTGTAAGTAATTACCCAGTGTATACTGATGTTGTGATCAAGTGTATGTATTAAGGTCAGATCTGTTATATGAGGGAACTTGGTGTAAGTAATTACCCAGTATATAAACATGTTGTGATCAAGTGTATGTATTAAGGTCAGGTCTGTTATATGAGGGAACTTGGTGTAAGTAATTACCCAGTGTATAAACATGTTGTGATCAAGTGTATGTATTAAGGTCAGGTCTGTTATATGAGGGAACTAGGTGTAAGTAATTACCCAGTGTATAAACATGTTGTGATCAAGTGTATGTATTAAGGTCAGGTCTGTTATATGAGGGACCTTGGTGTAGGTAATTACCCAGTGTATTAACATGTTGTGATCAAGTGTATGTATTAAGGTCAGGTCTGTTCATGTGAGGGCATTTGGTGTAAGTAATGACCCAGTGTATAAACATGTTGTGATGAAGTGTATGTATTAAGGTCAGGTCTGTTATACGAGGGAACTTGGTGTAAGTAATTACCCAGTGTATAAACATGTTGTGATCAAGTGTATGTATTAAGGTCAGGTCTGTTATATGAGGGAACTTGGTGTAAGTAATTACCCAGTGTATAAACATGTTGTGATCAAGTGTATGTATTAAGGTCAGGTCTGTTATATGAGGGAACTTGGTGTAAGTAATTACCCAGTGTATAAATATGTTGTGATCAAGTGTATGTTTTAAGGTCAGGTCTGTTATATGAGGGAACTTGGTTTAGGTAATTACCCAGTGTATAAACATGTTGTGATCAAGTGTATGTATTAAGGTCAGGTCTGTTATATGAGGGAACTTGGTGTAAGTAATTACCCAGTGTATAAACATGTTGTGATCAAGTGTATGTATTAAGGTCAGCTCTGTTATATGAGGGAACTTGGTGTAAGTAATTACCCAGTGTATAAACATGGTGTGATCAAGTATATGTATTAAGATCAGGTCTGTTATATGAGGGAACTTGGTGTAAGTAATTACCCAGTGTATAAACATGTTGTGATCAAGTGTATGTATTAAGGTCAGGTCTGTTATATGAGGGAACTTGGTGTAGGTAATTACCCAGTGTATAAACATGTTGTGATCAAGTGTATGTATTAAGGTCAGGTCTGTTATATGAGGGAACTTGGTGTAAGTAATTACCCAGTGTATAAACATGTTGTGATCAAGTGTATGTATTAAGGTCAGCTCTGTTATATGAGGGAACTTGGTGTAAGTAATTACCCAGTGTATAAACATGTTGTGATCAAGTATATGTATTAAGATCAGGTCTGTTATTTGAGGGAACTTGGTGTAAGTAATTACCCAGTGTATAAACATGTGATCAAGTGTATGTATTAAGGTCAGGTCTGTTATATAAAGGACCTTGGTGTAAGTAATTACCCTGGTGTATAAGCATGTTGTGATCAAGTGTATGTATTAAGGTCAGATCTGTTATATGAGGGAACTTGGTGTAAGTAATTTTCTAGTGTATAAACATGTTGTGATCAAGTGTATGTATTAAGGTCAGGGTTGTTATATCAGGGACCTTGGTGTAAGTAATTACCCAGTGTATAAACATGTTGTGATCAAGTGTATGTATTAAGGTCAGGTCTGTTATTTGAGGGACCTTGGTGTAAGTAATTACCCAGTGTATAAACATGTTGTGATCAAGTGTATGTATTAAGGTCAGGTCTGTTATATGAGGGACCTTGGTGTAAGTAATTACCCAGTGTATAAACATGTTGTGATCAAGTGTATGTATTAAGGTCAGGTTTGTTTATGTGAGGGCACTTGGTGTAAGTAATGACCCAGTGTATAAACATGTTGTGATCAAGTGTATGTATTAAGGTCAGGTCTGTTCATGTGAGGGCATTTGGTGTAAGTAATGACCCAGTGTATAAACATGTTGTGATCAAGTGTATGTATTAAGGTCAGGTCTGTTATATGAGGGAACTTGGTGTAAGTAATTACCCAGTGTATAAACATGCTGTGATCAAGTGTATGTATTAAGGTCAGGTCTGTTATATGAGGGACCTTGGTGTAAGTAATTACCCAGTGTATAAACATGTTGTGATCAAGTGTATGTATTAAGGTCAGGTCTGTCATATGAGGGACCTTGGTGTAAGTAATTACCCAGTGTATAAACATGTTGTGATCAAGTGTATGTATTAAGGTCAGGTCTGTTTATGTGAGGGCACTTGGTGTAAGTAATGACCCAGTGTATAAACATGTGATCAAGTGTATGTATTAAGGTCAGGTCTGTTATATGAGGGACCTTGGTGTAAGTAATTACCCAGTGTATAAACATGTTGTGATCAAGTGTATATATTAAGGTCAGGTCTGTTATTTGAGGGACCTTGGTGTAAGTAATTACCCAGTGTATAAACATGTTGTGATCAAGTGTATGTATTAAGATCAGGTCTGTTATATGAGGGACCTTGGTGTAAGTAATTACCCAGTGTATAAACATGTTGTGATCAAGTGTATGTATTAAGATCAGGTCTGTTATATGAGGGAACTTGGTGTAAGTAATTACCCAGTGTATAAACATGTTGTGATCAAGTGTATGTATTAAGATCAGGTTTGTTATATGAGGAACCTTGGTGTAAGTAATTACCCTGGTGTATAAGCATGTTGTGATCAAGTGTATGTATTAAGGTCAGGTCTGTTATTTGAGGGAACTTGGTGTAAGTAATGACCCAGTGTATAAACATGTTGTGATCAAGTGTATGTATTAAGGTCAGGCCTGTTATATGAGGGAACTTGGTGTAGGTAATTACCCAGTGTATAAACATGTTGTGATCAAGTGTATGTATTAAGGTCAGGAAAATATATGGTTTCATGACAATAACTTTTTAACCTCAATATTAATATTTCTACTTAAGCATAAGTATTATCGTTCATAAGATACAGGTCAAATTAGATTTTTACTAGGGTAGTAGATCAGGAGTTAGGCATACCTTAGTTCCTACAAGGTTTTATAAATCAGTAAAACAGCACATTCGTTTTTATCCACAAAAATGTATCCTAAAAAAATAGGTTGATTTTTAACAAGAATTATTTTTGCGGTTGTGAAATTGCAGGTAAAAGGCACATCTTAAGAAACCTGCATATAGTTAATGAATTACATTAGAGTGATATAATGCATGAACTAATGATATATTTTCAGTATTTGGTTGTGACAGATGTGAGGATGATCTTGTAAACTCATGTGAAACTGACACTTGCTCAGAGCATGGAATGTGTCAGAACCTAGTTTCTCAGAATAAATCCAAATGTTTATGTCCATCCACAGGAATTTATACAGGAGACAGGTATGACAATCTCAATGTTTTCATTTTATTATTTCAAGATTAGGCACATGAAGAAAGCAGTTTTTTTTACAGTATGGTAATTGTAGTGTAAAGAAAATTGTAAATATACTGTAATAGAAAAGAATTTTTAAACAAACATAAACATTTGCAGTTGTATTATGTTAAGTTGCTGTTGTTGTCATCATCCGTCTGTAAACAGAATGGTTTCTGTGTGATAACTTAAGTTGTAGTTGACAGATTCTTCTCAATTTTAATATTATTGATCATTTACCTGTTTCCATACAAGAGATTCTAAGGTGTAAAAATGGATGTTTCTGTTATTTGTACATGGAGAGCTTATTTTTCATATTTTTTACTTTGTCAAGCAATTAAACAGACAATGGAACTGCATGCATAATGGTTAGCATGCTCACCTCGAGTACATTAGATCGTGGGTTCGAGACTAATATTGGTATTTGTTGCTTCTCCGCTAAGCATGCAGCATTAAGGAGAAAGGGCAAAGACTGGTTGGCTCGAAATCAGAATAATGTGTCTGAGTGGAGCAACATGTCTACCCGCAGGCTGTTGTTTCAGTGAGCTAGCACTATGAAAATCCAACTAAGAGGGTTGGCCTAGTACAAAGCGGACATCATCATCATCTCATTGAAAATTAACTTGTTCTCACCATGATATAGCTGAAAAATTGCTGAATTGGCGTTAAACAACAATCACTCATTCATTCACTACAGACAATGGATAAGACACTAATTATAAACTGACGAAGTATTCTCCGTTACATATAAATCATTATCATTTTTCATCTGATTTTAATGTTGTTGTTTTTTAATGAATTCTTTTGGTAAATCCATTTCAGAAAGATTCATAGCATTATTATGTAACTATTACTATTTTTTACATAAAATGAGCCTAAAGGGGGAAAGCTCAAATCTTTAACTTTTCTATTTTTCTTCCAATTTTAATGCAGTCTTTTGGTCTTTTGCAAAATGATCATATTAATGGGTTATAAATAAAATTTGTATTTTATTTAAAAAAGGGGCCCAAATTTTGAAATTTTGCATGTTTGGAAGGCATATAGAATTTTCTTTTTTTAGTTCATTTGGACCAAAGGTCCAGGGGAACTATTGCCATCACTTGGCGTCCGTCGTCTGTAAACCTTTTACATTTCAATCTTCTTCTCCGAAACCACTGGGCCAATTGAAACCAAACTTAGCATGAATGTTCCTTGGATGGTCTTCTACAATGTTTCTGTTTTTCGTTCCAGTCGGATATTCAACATGGCTGCCAGGGCCAATAATACATGTATGCTCTGATTGGCTGAAATTTCAAAGATCCTCTTCTCTGAAACTAATGAACTGACTGAACACAAACTGTAAAAGAATGATCATTGGAATGTCCTTTATCAAGTTTCTGTTTTTTATGTGGATCGGAAATCCAAGATGGCCGCCACCGCATGACATAGATTAACATTGGACCCTATGGGAAAATGTTCAAATGCCTTTTTCTCAGAAACTACAAATATGATTAAAGCCATACTGTACAAGAATGTTCATTGGATGGTCCTCTACTAATTTTAGGTTTTTTGTTCCGATATGAAATTCAAAATGGCGGCTACGGCAGGACTTAGTTTAACATTGGACCCTATGGGAAAAATGTTTCAAAACACTTCCTCTCTGAAACCACATGGACAATTTAAACCAAACTGCCCAGGAATGATTATTGGAAGGACTTCTACAATATTTAGGTTTTTTATGCCGATCGGAAATCCAAAATGGCCGCCACTGCAGGAAATAGATTAACATTGGACCCTATGGGAAAATGTTCAAATGCCTTTTTCTCAGAAACTATAAATATGATTAAAGCCAAACTGTACATGAATGTTCATTGGATGGTCCTCTACACATTTTTAGGTTTTTTCTTCCAATATGAAATTCAAAATGGCGGCTACGGCAGGACTTAGTTTAACATTGGACCCTATGGGAAAAACGTTTCAAAACGCAAATCTGATTGAAGCTTGACTGTACATGAATGTTCATTGGATGGTCCTCTACAAAGTTTAGGTTTTTTTTTTCTGATATAAAATTCAAGATGGCAGCTATGGCAGAACTTAGTTTAACATTGGACCTTATGGGAAAATGTTTTAAAACACTTCTTTACTGAAACCACTTGGACAATTGAAACCAAACTTTTCAGGAATGTTCATTTGATGGGCCTCCACAAATTTAGTTTTTTTATGCTGATTGGAAATCCAAGCTAGCCACCATCTCAAGTCATAGATTTATGGGGGACCCAGTTGGAAATGTTTTAAAAATCATAGAACCATTTGAAACCAAACTTAGCAGGAATGTTTTTGGATGACCCATTCTGTGCATGAATGATCATTGAATGGTCTCTTATTAAGTTTGTGTTTTTTGTGATGATCTGAAATCCAGGATGGCCACCACCACAGGTCATAGTATTAACACAGGACCATATGGGAAAATACAGAAAAAATTTCTTCTCTGAAGCTATTGCACTGATTGAAGCAGGATATAGTTTTTACATAGGACCAATTGGTTCTTTTTATAACCAGGTGAATGATACAGGCTCTTGAGAGCCTCTGGTTTTTCTCTAAATTTATGCAGCTTTTTTCTTTGAATTTATTGGGACGAGAACATCTAGTAGTATATTGACTGATTTCCTCTATCTATTATGGGTTTGGAGATAAGCTCAGCCGAAAGGGCCCAACAAAAGCCAGTTTCCTAATTTTGAACTTTCCTATTTTTCCAATTTTAATGCATTTTTGTTGGAAAATGATTATCTCTATGGCTTATTTTGCTATTTTATTATGACAAAGGGATCTTAAAGAGACCCAAATTCCAAATTTTGCATATTTGGAAGGCTTTTTGAACACTTGAAATAGTAAAACAAGACAAATGTCCAAAATACAATGGATCCAACATACTACTGTGTCCAACAATACCCAATGTAAAAGTCTGAAGTCAATAACAAAAGGTCATAGACCTTTGAAACCCTGCACCATTTAACTAGATGATTCATTAAACCTTTTCTTCCTCTACTTCTACTACGTACTGTTCTGGTCATGAAGAATCACAATATTACTGAAATACTGCTCACTTGATTTTAGACAATAATAAATCAATGGGTAACATTATTTCATTGTATTTTGTACCTTGCTAACACTTTGAAAGATATTTTTACGAAACTAATGTTGCCTATTTAAAATATCCAACAAACTATTAGCTTCCATGAATTAAAACAATTATTATAAATTTTGTTAAAAAATGCAAAAAGTTGAATGAATATGTCATTTTACTTTTATAGACTAGATTTCTGTTTTATTTTATTTTCACAGATAGACTATAATAATAAACTGTGATTTTAGGTGTGAACAAGACATAGATCTGTGCAGCAATCCTAACCCTTGTAAACATGATGGGAAGTGCATTTCTTACGGCAGTGTCAGATATCAGTGTATTTGTCCAGATGGATACACTGGTAAAAATTGTGAAACCAACATTGGTAAGATAAAACCTAGTAAAGCCAATGGAATCCAACATAAGTAAGATAAAGCCTAGTAAAATCAATAGAATCTAACATTAGTAAGATAAAACCTAGTAAAACCAATAGAATCCAACATTAGTAAGATAAAACCTAGTAAAATCCATAGAATCCAACATAAGTAAGATAAAACCTAGTAAAGTCAATAGAATCCAACATTAGTAAGATAAAACCTAGTAAAATCAATAGAATCCAACATAAGTAAGATAAAACCTAGTAAAATCAATAGAATCCAACATTAGTAAGATAAACCTAGTAAAACCAATAGAATCCAACATTAGTAAGATAAAACCTAGTAAAACCAATAGAATCCAACATAAGTAAGATAAAACCTAGTAAAACCAATAGAATCCAACATAAGTAAGATAAAACCTAGTAAAGTCAATAGAAACCAACATTGGTAAGATAAAACCTAGTAAAATCAATAGAATCCAACATTAGTAAGATAAAACCTAGTAAAATCAGTAGAATCCAACATTAGTAAGATAAAACCTAATAAAGTCAATAAAATCCAATATCAGTAAGATAAAACCTAGTAAAATCAATAAAATACAACATTAGTAAGATAAAACCTAGTAAAATCAATAGAATCCAACATTAGTAAAAATAAAACCTAGTAAAATCAATAGAATCCAACATAAGTAAGATAAAACCTAGTAAAATCAATAGAATCCAACATAAGTAAGATAAAACCTAGTAAAATCAATAGAATCCAACATTAGTAAGATAAAACCTTGTAAAATCAATAGAATCCAACATTAGTAAGATAAAACCTAATAAAATCAATAAAATCCAATATCAGTAAGATAAAACCTTGTAAAATCAATAGAATCCAACATTAGTAAGATAAAACCTAGTAAAATCAATAAAATCCAATATCAGTAAGATAAAACCTAGTAAAATCAATAGAATCCAACATTAGTAAAATAAAACCTAGTAAAATCAATAGAATCCAACATTAGTAAAATAAAACCTAGTAAAATCAATAGAATCCAACATTAGTAAGATAAAACCTTGTAAAATCAATAGAATCCAACATTAGTAAGATAAAACCTAGTAAAATCAATAGAATCCAACATTAGTAAGATAAAACCTAGTAAAACCAATAGAATCCAACATTAGTAAAATAAAACCTAGTAAAATCAATAGAATCCAACATTAGTAAGATAAAACCTAGTAAAATCAATAGAATCCAACATTAGTAAGATAAAACCTAGTAAAATCAATAGAATCCAACATTAGTAAGATAAAACCTTGTAAAATCAATAGAATCCAACATTAGTAAGATACAACCTAGTAAAATCAATAGAATCCAACATTAGTAAGATAAAACCTAGTAAAATCAGTAGAATCCAACATTAGTAAGATAAAACCTAGTAAAGTCAATAAAATCCAACATTAGTAAGATAAAACCTAGTAAAATCAATAAAATCCAACATTAGTCAGATAAAACCTAGTAAAATCAATAGAATCCAACATTAGTAAAATAAAACCTAGTAAAATCAATAGAATCCAACATTGGTAAGATAAAACCTAATAAAATCAATAGAATCCAACATTAGTAAGATAAAACCTTGTAAAATCAATAGAATCCAACATAAGTAAGATAAAACCTAATAAAATCAATAGAATCCAACATTAGTAAGATAAAACCTTGTAAAATCAATAGAATCCAACATTAGTAAGATAAAACCTAGTAAAATCAATAAAATCCAACATAAGTAAGATAAAACCTAATAAAATCAATAGAATCCAACATAAGTAAGATAAAACCTAGTAAAACCAATAGAATCCAACATTAGTAAAATAAAACCTAGTAAAATCAATAGAATCCAACATTAGTAAAATAAAACCTAGTAAAATCAATAGAATCCAACATTGGTAAGATAAAACCTAATAAAATCAATAGAATCCAACATTAGTAAGATAAAACCTAGTAAAATCAGTAGAATCCAACATTAGTAAGATAAAACCTAATAAAATCAATAGAATCCAACATTAGTAAGATAAAACCTAGTAAAACCAATAGAATCCAACATTAGTAAGATAAAACCTAATAAAATCAATAGAATCCAACATTGGTAAGATAAAACCTAATAAAATCAATAGAATCCAACATTAGTAAGATAAAACCTAGTAAAATCAATAGAATCCAACATTGGTAAGATAAAACCTAGTAAAATCAATAGAATCCAACATAAGTAAGATAAAACCTAATAAAATCAATAGAATCCAACATAAGTAAGATAAAACCTAGTAAAATCAATAGAATCCAACATTGGTAAGATAAAACCTAGTAAAATCAATAGAATCCAACATTGGTAAGATAAAACCTAGTAAAATCAATAGAATCCAACATAAGTAAGATAAAACCTAATAAAATCAATAGAATCCAACATTAGTAAGATAAAACCTAGTAAAATCAATAAAATCCAACATAAGTAAGATAAAACCTAATAAAATCAATAGAATCCAACATAAGTAAGATAAAACCTAGTAAAACCAATAGAATCCAACATTAGTAAAATAAAACCTAGTAAAATCAATAGAATCCAACATTAGTAAGATAAAACCTTGTAAAATCAATAGAATCCAACATTAGTAAGATAAAACCTAGTAAAATCAATAGAATCCAACATAAGTAAGATAAAACCTAGTAAATCCAATAGAATCCAACATAAGTAAGATAAAACCTTGTAAATCCAATAGAATCCAACATTAGTAAGATAAAACCTTGTAAATCCAATAGAATCCAACATTAGTAAGATAAAACCTAGTAAAATCAATAGAATCCAACATAAGTAAGATAAAACCTAGTAAATCCAATAGAATCCAACATAAGTAAGATAAAACCTTGTAAATCCAATAGAATCCAACATAAGTAAGATAAAACCTAGTAAATCCAATAGAATCCAACATAAGTAAGATAAAACCTAGTAAATCCAATAGAATCCAACATTAGTAAGATAAAACCTAGTAAATCCAATAGAATCCAACATTAGTAAGATAAAACCTAGTAAATCCAATAGAATCCAACATAAGTAAGATAAAACCTAGTAAATCCAATAGAATCCAACATTAGTAAGATAAAACCTTGTAAAATCAATAGAATCCAACATTAGTAAGATACAATCTAGTAAAATCAATAGAATCCAACATTAGTAAGATAAAACCTAGTAAAATCAATAGAATCCAACATTAGTAAGATAAAACCTAGTAAAGTCAATAAAATCAAATATCAGTAAGATAAAACATAGTAAAATCAATAAAATACAACATTAGTAAGATAAAACCTAATAAAATCAATAGAATCCAACATTAGTAAAATAAAACTTAGTAATATCAATAGAATCCAACATTAGTAAGATAAAACCTTGTAAAATCAATAGAATCCAACATTAGTAAGATAAAACCTTGTAAAATCAATAGAATCCAACATTAGTAAGATAAAACCTAGTAAAATCAATATAATCCAACATAAGTAAGATAAAACCTAGTAAAATCAATAAAATCCAATATCAGTAAGATAAAACCTAGTAAAATCAATAGAATCCAACATAAGTAAGATAAAACCTAGTAAAATCAATAGAATCCAACATTAGTAAGATAAAACCCAATAAAACCAATAGAATACAACATTAGTAAAATAAAACCTATTAAAATCAATAGAATCCAACATTAGTAAAATAAAACCTAGTAAAATTAATAGAATCCAACATAAGTAAGATCAAACCTAGTAAAATCAATAGAATCCAACATTAGTAAGATAAAACCTTGTAAAATCAATAGAATCCAACATTAGTAAGATAAAACCTAGTAAAATCAATAGAATCCAACATTAGTAAGATAAAATCTTGTAAAATCAATAGAATCCAACATTAGTAAGATAAAACCTAGTAAAATCAATAGAATCCCACATTAGTAAGATAAAACCTAATAAAGTCAATAGAATCCAACATTAGTAAGATAAAACCTAGTAAAGTCAATAGAATCCAACATTGGTAAGATAAAACCTTGTAAAATCAATAGAATCCAACATAAGTAAGATAAAACCTAGTAAAGTCAATAAAATCCAACATTAGTCATATAGAACCTAGTAAAATCAATAGAATCCAACATTAGTAAGATAAAACCTAGTAAAATCAATAGAATCCAACATTAGTAAGATAAAACCTAATAAAGTCAATAGAATCCAACATTGGTAAGATAAAACCTAGTAAAATCAATAGAATCCAACATTAGTAAGATAAAATCTTGTAAAATCAATAGAATCCAACATTAGTAAGATAAAACCTAGTAAAATCAATAGAATCCAACATTAGTAAGATAAAATCTTGTAAAATCAATAGAATCCAACATTAGTAAGATAAAACCTAGTAAAATCAATAGAATCCCACATTAGTAAGATAAAACCTAATAAAGACAATAGAATCCAACATTGGTAAGATAAAACCTAGTAAAATCAATAGAATCCAACATTGGTAAGATAAAACCTAGTAAAATCAATAGAATCCAACATTAGTAAGATAAAACCTAGTAAAGTCAATAGAATTCAACATTGGTAATATAAAATCTAGTAACGAAGAGTTGGGGGCATATTAATTTACCGCCTGTCTCTGTTCGTCCGTCCGTTCTTTCGTCCGGATATAGATACATGGTTTTTCCGGCTATCTCCACCTACAGTTTTGGAGCTACAGCTTTAATATTTTTTAGGATGTTTATACACATAATGGAGGTGTGCATGTCCACAGGATTTTGATTTTCTTCAAATATTCTCAAAATGTCAGGTAGTTGGACTTAGTCATTTTTTTCATACTAGCTGCATAAAGGGAACATGGTTTGTCCAGCTAACTCCTCCGACAGTTTTAGAGCTACAGCTTTAATATTTTGCAGGATGTTTATACACATAATGGAGGTGTGCATGTCCACAGGATTTTGATTTTCTTCAAATATTCTCAAAATGTCAGGTAGTTGGACTTAGTCATTTTGTTCGTCCGTCCGGATATATATACATGGTTTGTCCAGCTATCTCCTCCTACAGTTTTGGAGCTACTGCCTTAAAATTTAGTATGATGTTTATACACATTTTTTTCATACTAGCTGCATAAAGGGAAAATGGTTTGTCCGGCTAACTCCTCCTACAGTTTTGGAACTACAGCTTTAATATTTTGCTGGATGTTTATACACATAATGGAGGTGTGCATGTCCACAGGATTTTGATTTTCTTCAAATAGTCTCAAAATGACAGATAGTTGGACTTAGTAATTTTTTTCGTACTAGCTGCATAAAGGGAACATGGTTTGTCCGGCTATCTCCTCCTACAGTTTTAGAGCTACAGCTTTAATATTTTGCAGGATGTTTATACACATAATGGAGGTGTGCATGTCCACAGGATTTTGATTTTCATCGAATATTCTCAAAATGACAGGTAGTTGAACTTAGTAATTTTGTTCGTCCGTCCGGATATAGATACATGGTTTGTCCGGCTATCTATTCCTACAGTTTTGGAGCTGCAGCTTTAATATTTTGCAGGATGTTTATACACATAATGGAGGTGTGCATGTCCACAGGATTTTGATGGTCAGGCGGGGGCATCATTTGTGTCTTACAGCACACTTCATTTTTAAAAAATCACTCCTAACAAAACAACTTTGTCCATAATTATCAAGTGTGGGGGTATGCTTCTTTTCTAGTCTATCTTAGTACAATGCATGGTTTGTAAACCACAGCTGATGATGTGACAACTGTTGTTATAGTCAATCAAATAACAGCTTTTAAATGTATCTAGATTAAGAAAGGAATTCCTCGCAAATTATGGGAACCACTATTTTTCTGTGTATCTTTTTCACCTCAAAGAAGGAGATTAAGATTTTGATTGGTAATTATTCATAAGCTTTTTTTTATAAAAGAAACGAGAAATTCTCAGCCAGTTGATCCATAATTGGAGAGTACTTGGAGCGTGATCAACTGTGGGCTACTAATGATGGGTACAATGGCATTTAAAAACAACTTATATCAATGATAGTAATTTTTTATGTGCAAACATGTCTGGAGGTTTCACAAAGTCTTCAATCAGAAAATATGAACTACTAACAGGTAATATATTTAGCAAATATGTTTTAAAAATTATGAATGTTAAATCAAAGGCTGGGTGTGTAACGTTTTGGATGGACACCTGAAAATTGAAATCTAAGAGTCTAGTTGACAACCAATTTAAAAAAAAAGACCATTAAATTAAAATAATGATTTTTGATTCAAATTTAAGAGCTTGTTCAGTAATTATCACCAGAATGTTGTGTTGGCATTTCTATTGGTATTCAATGTATTTATAATGTCCATGGTTACAATTAATCTAAAAAAGACAACTTTTTTAACATGCTTGATAATCTTTTCTATATAGATGAATGTGGTATTAGTCCAGATGGATGTCTAAACAATGGCACCTGTAATGATGGGGTAAATAAATACATGTGTACGTGTGAAACAGGATTCAGTGGCGACAGATGTAAAGATGTGCCTGATTTCTGTGAGAAGCCAGACCCATGTCCAACAGGAATATGTTACAATAATTATGATACCTTTGACTACATGTGTAAATGTGAGGATCCATACAGAAACGGTGAGAAACAGATTTTAATTATTAGCAAAACTTATGTTAGAATGTTCTTATCTGCTGATGTTCAAATTTATTATTGGAAAAATAAATAAACTTCCATTGAGAAGACAAGAAAAATGGAATTAAAATTAAATAAATGAAATATTAAAATGATAAGAAATGGTAATATTTAGAAATAGAGAAAAAGAACAAGGAAATTATAGATAGAATTGTATTTTATTGATGTTTTAAAAGTAGAGTTCAGTTTTGTTAGGTGTATTATGCACACTTTACAAGGGGCCATCATGGTTGTGATTATATGGTAGTTGCATTTACAACTACCTATGCAATCAATGCCTGTCACCACTAATGGTGTGAGTTTGAATCCTGCTCATGGCAAGGTGTCCTCGATACAACATTATGTGATAAAGTTTGTCAGTGATTTGCAGCACATATTACAAAGCTAAATATAGCAGACAATTACAGTAGAAAGCTGCTCTGTACTTATATCAAGCAGGAAACAATATATCTCTCTTTTACATGATCCCTCATAGAAATACTTCTGCTCTTCTTTTAAGTAGGACTTGCGTATTAATATTAGAACGTTCAAATAAAGATGTTATCATGATTTGGCACACTTATTCATCAGGCCCGTTGTCATATGATATTTTGACCCCCATGGTATATTGACCCCATGGTCAATTTTCATATGATATATTGACCCTGGGTTGATTTTTCGTCATTGTATTTTGAACCCCCTCATGGTAAATTGACCCCCCTAATTTCTACCAAAAGAGAGGGGTTGATATACCATGGGTAGGGGGGTCAATATACCATGGGTAGGGGGTCAAAATACCATGGGTAGGGGGGTCAATATACCATGGAAAGGGGTCAAAATACCATGGGTATGGGAGTCAAAATACTGTAGCGCTCCAGGGGTAGAACTGTTAACCTCTGAACTATAGGAGTGTTCTAATTCTCCCAACTACCTTCTACCAAAATATCTCCGTCTAAGCAAAGTAAACCCTTAGATCAACAAATTACTATTAATTATTACCACGGTAACGACAAATCAGCCAAGTGATGACAATGACAATGTATTTAGCCTATGAAGACTAAATTTCCAGGTTGCAGGCTTTAATGATCATGAAAAGTGAATAAGTTTCCATATTTTATTAGTTCAATTCAATATAAGATCAATTTATAAGATCAAAATGTTCAAAACTAAACCCTGGTCAGTCCACAGTGTATTTAAACCAGAAAATTTACAATATATGGAAACTTTGAATAACAAATGTTAAAAACTATTAACAATAACAAAAAGTGTTTAATCTCTACCTTAGAGATTAATTACTTCAACTTTTAGAAAGAATTATCCCCCTTTTATTAACAGTAATATTTGAATCAATCTCTGAACTATAACTAATGAAAGGAATTATCTCCCTTAGATTAATAGATTAATCTCTACCTTAGAGATTAATTACTTTAACTTTTAGAAAGAATTATCCCCCTTTTATTAACAGTAATATTTGAATCAATCTCTGAACTATAACTAATGAAAGGAATTATCTCCCTTAGATTAATAGATTAATCTCTTTCCTAGAGATTATTCAAAAATATACAAATGTACACATATACTAGAAAATGTTTCTGTCCTTAGAACAAGTCACTTCAACAATTTAGACACATTATATAATTACCAACACTATTTGAGTTGCTAACATTTATTTGTGCAAATGTTACTATTAGTATTAATTAATGTTATCACTTTTACTTCAGTAGATAATTTCAATACAATTTTATGATATTCTCAACCTTTGGAATATCAGTTCAGTGTATTCCAAACCTTATGAAATACTGAATATTATGATTTAGTGTATTCCAACCCTTATGAAATACTTAGTATTATTCTAGTTTAATGTATTCCAAACCTCATGAAATACTGAATATTATAATTTAGTGTATTCCAACCCTTATGAAATACTTAGTATTATTATAATTTAATGTATTCCAAACCTTATGAAATACTGAGTATTATTATAGTTTAGTGTATTCCAAACCTTATGAAATACTGAGTATTATTATAGTTTAATGTATTCCAAACCTTATGAAATACTTAGTATTATTCTAGTTTAATGTATTCCAAACCTCATGAAATACTGAGTATTATTATAGTTTAATGTATTCCAAACCTTATGAAATACTGAATATTATAATTTAGTGTATTCCAACCCTTATGAAATACTTAGTATTATTATAACTTAATATATTCCAAACCTTATGAAATACTGCGTATTATTATATTCCAACCTAAGGAATATCTGTTTATTATATCCCAACCTTTTGGAATACTCCACCGTCAAAAGTTGATTAAAGTATTTATAAGAATTTTAATCCCTATAATTAATTACTAAAAATTAATTATACAATTTAGAGTTATACTAAGTTTTATTAATTAATATATTTCAAGTTAATTTAAAACCTTGAACTTGTTAAACAACTAGTAAATCCTGTTAACATTTTTAATTAACTATTTCTTTTACTTCCAACAAGAGCATTATTTAATTAATAATAGTTTAGTTTATCTTTAAATAAACATCAATGCAAATTTTACAAGCAAGTTATGTAAAAAAAGGCAAAAATATTAAGATAAATTATACTTTTACAATTTTGGTTTAGTATTGTCTAAATAAAATTATCATACAGCTTTAATAGCAACTCAACAAAATATCTTGGAGACCAGCCCCACAGTTCTGTCAAAATAATTCTATGTTTCCAAACTAAACTTTTACTATTTATAGTTACTTTTACTTTCCAAATCTTTGATAAAAATGTATTTTAAAAATAAAATATTATGCCAAAAGGGTAAAAATATATATTTTAGCCAGAGACTCAAAAATACTGACCGTTTCAGTCAAAACCAAAAGCAGAACTCCTGATGCTGGCGTCAAATGACGTCACATCGAACGTGAAAATATTCCACCAACGGTGGGGAAAATCCCACCGATGGTGGGAAATCACCAAAGGTGCACGCACACTATCAAAAATACTTAATACAATTTTAAAACTCCAATAACTAATAACATATTTCTTATTTTATAAAAGTAACTCCTCAAAGTTAAAGAAAGAATTTTTCTACAACAACTAAATCATCGTAAGTTAAATTTTGTACTTGGCGCCACACCGGAAGTGAACAATCGTAAGCAACAAGTGGTTGATGAATGAGACTGACAGCGGGCTCATAATATGGCCAAATTCTCCCGTAAAAACACATGACAGCTACTATAACATGCATGAATGGATTACTACTGATCTGAGGAGTTACAATATGTCCATGGTTACGATGTACATAAACTTAAAACGATGTTTATTGACAAAATCAGTAACGTAAATACACTTCCAAGTTAAAACATGGCGACTGCGCCTGAGCTGAAATTGACATAATTCTGTGTATTCAGTGCCAGTTTTACTAGACTACAGGTACTTTACAAATGAAAATAACACATAACCCGTATAATGATATATAAAGGACGTACCAGGTACATAATTAATGCATACAATATATATATATAGCGATTCAGTTCATTTCAACAATAATAGCTATGCAATGCAATCTTCAGTTCCCACACTTTCATGTTTAGCAGACAGCAATTTGAACATGTGCTTACAAAAATGATTCCAAAGAAAAATGTGAAACTATGATAAAATTAACAATTCCAGAAGTTGGATAATTTGCATTTCCATTACTTTAATAAAATGTGAAACAGTCAATTTATTCTTATTTTCTCTGAACACATTACCCAATAAAAAATGCATTGCTGTCTGACAGGTAAAAAATGATATATACAAGGATTGATTAATTATGTCATATTTTGTACAAATAGTACATACAGCTATATTTCCTCATACACAACCATGCATATGCAAACATGACAAATGGTATTTGTCTTAATATCCATCACAATACTCATATAAATTACACACCCCCCCTCTCCCCTGGTTCTCACATTGCCCCCAAATTAAACATTTAGCGTCCCGCAAATGTTTTACATTTTACTTGCTTTACCAATATAAAATTCTTGACCGGAGCTATTTAACATCTAATTTTTAACATAGATATAGATGTAGATTTCTAATCCATCCAAATTAATCAGATTTAGACAGAATTCCAAGCACTGCAGGAATACTATTTAGTTATTATGATTTTCCTGTATTTACCAATTGGACCATCACAAAATGACATTTTAGTTGTGCAGCTGGTATTCGTTGAAGTAAAAGCCTATATATCAAGGAAAAATGTACGAAATTCTAGTAGACTACTGGGTTACTGACTAAAGATATATAATTATATATACTTAAATATTTAAAAAGAATTAAAGAAATACCTAATAATACCATATCCAAAAATATAATTGTAAATATAAGGTGGCTAAGTGTGGAGGTTCCCACACTAGCCTACATTAAAACAATATTACAAAATTAATGATTTACAAAATGTACTTATTAACCAGAATGAAAGTTTATTGTTTCTTTTGAGCCTTTGCCAAAGTTGATTGTTGTAGGGGTCTACGGGCAGGTCTTTTCTTGGTCTGGGGTGGTTGGGATAACAGTTGGCGCTGTTGATTGCACTCCAGCTGTCTCACCTGGCCTCTAAGATAGCTGATGCCAGTGGAGACAGTGGTGTAAACTGATGTTGTTTCAGAATCAGCCTTCTGCTGGCAGCTCTCAATCCTCTCCAGCATCTTCTCCATCCTATCCATGGCCTGGAAGAGTTTTGGCAACTCTTCCTTACAAGGACAAGAATGGTGGGATGAGGATGAAGATGATGAAGAGGAAGAAGAAGAAGAGCTGGAAAGAGCAGGAACAGCCCTTATATCTTCTAACCTGCTGGTTACATCCTGTTCATCCAATTCCAGTATTCTCCTGACTGGAGATGCCAGAGAAGGTGAGGTTAGACTTCTGGATGGCAGATCTGCGGCTGGTGGCGTCAATGGCAGGTCTGACGACTCAAAGCCCAGGGGCAGAGTGTCATCCTGGGTCTTAGATGGTACTGGAGTTGCATTGGTTGCACTGACAGGCAGAATTGGTTTAATGGAAACCACCTGCATCCAATGCTGTCTGCTGGCAGTGGGAGACAGTGGCTTTCTATCCATATCAGTGATGACGTAGGCATTTTGACTCTGATGGATGTAAAAATCATCCCCTCTAAAAGAGCCCTCCCTTACCATCTCCTCCCTCTGGTTCAAGTGAGGTTTAAAGGTTCTACAATGCCTCTTGATGGCAGGCTGGCTGGTAGCCTTAAACATGCACAGGGTACAGTAATAAGGTGAACAGTCAAGAGACAGGTGCCTCTTCCAAATGTGGCTGTCCTCCCTATACCTTTCAGCAATAAAGGGGCTATCCTCCCCACACCATTCACAGTTATAGGCTAGGCCTCTTTTGTTGGTTTGTTGAAATGACATCTGTAATAAAGTTTTCCTTGTTGTTTTTTTTTTCATTATCATAGTGCCTCGCCCTTGAAAGGCTAACTAAACACAGAAACACTCTCTTTATAGACAAAATATATCTATCCTCCCCCAAAAATCTGACTTCCTTATCCCCAAAAAAAAGGAATTCTGACTAACCACCTTAGCTAGACAAAATATTTTATAAGCACAATGCAAAAATCTGAAATATCAGTGGACTAGTAAAAAAATGGTTGACACAGTGGACTAAAAATTACCAAGGCTACATGTATTACACTACTCGTAATACTACTTTAAAACATCTGAATTACTTATTATCTACTTGACGCTCTAATTGTTTTATCCATTTAGAATAAGAAGTACCCCTGTATGGTTTTAATTTGTCATGATTGACAATTTTTCTACTGCCTTTACTATCTCTCTGTATTTCATAGTTTAAGTCGCTTAACTTTTTGCTCACTACACAGGGCCCTATGTAAGAGGGTTGTAATTTTGGACATATCCCCTCTTTACGAATTTCATTTAGATACCAGACCTTGTCAAAAACCTTATAAGACATTAAATTAGATTTGATATCATAATGGTCTTTTCTTCTTTTCATATTTACTTCTAAGTGTTTTCTAGCCACATGATGGGCTCTGTGAAGTCTTTCTTTAATTTTTAGAGCATGGGCCCCCAAAGTTACAGTTTTGTCACTCCTATGATGATCGTGTCCCTCCCTGGTTACTTCATATGGTAATCTAATCTCTCTACCTAACATAAGTAAGTTTGGGGTAAGACCAGTGGATTCATGAGGACTGGCTCGATATGCACCCGCCAAACATCCCAAGTTCATATCCCAGTTGGTCTGTTCTCCCCTTAAAAATGATTTTATCATGGACAATAAACTTCTATTGAACCTTTCTACTTGTCCGTTACATTTAGGATTTCTTGGAGTGGTCCTAGTTTTTCTTATTTCTAAAATTTCACATAATTCTTGAAAGACTTGGCTTTCATAGTTTCGGCCTTGGTCACTATGGATCGACAAAGGACATCCAAAACGACATATTACATCATTTAAGATTATTTGTGCACATGTGACCGCTGTTTGGTCCGGCACAGGAAACACTTCAACCCACTTGGTGAAGTAGTCAGTTACTACTAGAATATACTTGTTGCCTCTGGGTGTGATTGGTAAAGGACCCAGTATATCAGTGGCTATTCTGTCTAAAGGTGCACCCACTGGCATGCTGCCAAGTGGAGCTTTAATAGCTTTATGAGGTGGTTTGTTCTCTTCACATGTTTCACACTGTGAAATCCAAATACTTAGGTCTTCCCTCATTTCATACCAGTAATACCTCTGGGACAGTTTCCCTTTGGTTTTCTTTTTACCAAGATGTCCTGACATAACTGAGTTATGCATATTTTTCAAGACTTCATTTTTGATTTCAAAAGGAACTAACAATTGGGTATAGACTTCAATACCATCTTTCCTATGAAATTTCTTAAGCAAGAGACCTTCTCTTATTTCTATGGCATCCCAAAGATGCCAATAATGACGGGTAGCAGGACTTTTATTTTCCAACTCCTTAATGGTTGGTCTGCTACCATTCTCTTTCCAGAGAAGTATAGGTCCAATATCGGTATCATCTCTTTGTAATTTTTGTAATTCTGGAGTGGAATAACCACCATTCCACGGTGTCCAGATATTTTCATCTGATACTTGTTGTCTAGTCTTTACTGCACAAATTTTGTTTGTTCCCTTTGCAGTTTCTAAGTCAGTTTTACTTTTATCTAGATTGATGGACAAGCTAGTAAAGCCTTGTATGGAGCTAGCCATGTCTATAGCTCTCTTGTGACACTTTTTACATGGTCCACATTTTAAATACTCTAAATTGTCAGTTTGTGGGCAGTCACAATCATGGGGATTATAGCAACGTGACATAGTATCTGCATTGCCATGTTTGACTCCGGCTCGATACTCGACCAAAAAGTCAAAAGCAGATAGTATTTCTAACCACCGGGCAATTCTGCCCTTAGGTTCTTTAAAGCTAAACAGCCAAATCAATGCCTGATGGTCTGTTCTTACACAGAACTTTCTTCCTAGAAGGTATTGCCTATAATATTCGATGAAATAGCGAACTGCCAAAAGTTCCTTGTCAGTAGTACAGTAGTTTCTCTTGGCCTTATTCAGGGTACGGCTGCCATAAGATATTACTTTCATCTGTCCATCTTGGACTTGACTGAGGACAGCACCTATAGCAGTATCACTTGCATCAGTATCTAAATAAAATTCTCCTTCATCTTGAGGGAAACTCATGATGTCAGTACTAACAAAGGCTTGTTTTAGTTTCTCAAAGGCTGTCTGACATTCTTCCTTCCAAATAAAGTCATTCTTTTTCTTTGTCAGTTCAGAAAGGGGTTTAACCAAAGCTGAGAATCCCTTGATGAATCGTCTGTAATAACTTCCCATCCCTAACAGTTGCCTCACTTCAGTGACTGTTGTGGGAGGAGGCATAGCAAGGATTTTAGCAATATTGTCTGGGTTGGGTTGTATACCCTTATCTGACACCAAGTGTCCTAGAAAGGCAACTTCAGGTTTCAACAATTGACATTTTTCTGGTTTCAGTTTAAGACCGGCTTCAGCCATTCTTTGTAAAACAAGGTCTAGTCTTTGCATATGGTCTTTAAAATTGTTACCAAAAACAATAATATCATCAAGGTAAATCAAACATATTTGCCATTGCAAGCCATTTAAAGCAAGTTCCATGAGTCTTTGACACGTTGGAGGTCCGTTACAGACACCAAATGGCATGGTTTGAAATTCAAACAGACCATATTTGGTAACAAAAGCTGTCTTATGTATATCTTCTGATCGGACAGGAATTTGATGGTAACCACTGGTTAAATCAAATGTGCTAAAAATGGTTGCTCCTGCCACAGTATCAAGGCAATCTTGAATCCTGGGCAGGGGAAAGGCATCCTTTATGGTAACCGCATTTAAATGCCGGTAGTCCACACAAGGTCTTACTTTACCATTTTTCTTTATGACCAATACCAATGGACTGGACCAAGGGGAACTAGATTTTCTTATTATGCCTTGTTCTTGCATTTGCATTATGAGTTTCTTCTCCTCTTCAGCAAATGCTATGGGTACTCTTCTTGGAGGTTGCTTTACAGGCTTTTCATCACCAGTATCTATGGTGTGCTCTACCAAATGGGTCAGTCCTAAGTCATAGTCATTCACTGAAAATGCGTGAGAATATTTCTGAAGCAAGTGAAGGATTTCTTCTTGCTGCCGCTTCATTATACAAGTTGATCAAATGGTGTGGAACTACACCACTTTTTCCCCCATCGGTGGTTCCTTTCTTGGATAAATTTCTAATTATGCCAGCATTAGTTGGCCAAGTTACTGGCTTGGATTCACCTAGTTTAATCCTTCTAGTAGGATTAAAATTCTTTATCTCATCACTGTCTTCTACAGTGAAAAGTGTAGTTGGTTGACTTTCGACCTTTTCCGCTTCACCAACAACAGTATTTTGATTTACTTGTATCTCATAATCAAATGGATTCATCAGGCGAATTTTATTGGTAACCTCATTTCTAATATCAACTAGACAAGAGGCCATCACAACAGGATGTGTCTCAATAAAATAAGAATGAGGTTCTATCAAGAAATCTTGTGGCTTAGTAAAATCATCAGTTTCAAATCTATCAACAAATACATCAATAATCATTTCAGTTTTGGGCGGAATAACAAAATGGTCAGCAGATCTCACTCTTCTTAAGGTTTCAGGTTGTCCAATCTGGATGCAGGGAATCTTGGTTTTATTCAGCAGTATAATTCCTTCAGTCAGTTTTATATCAGCGGGCCCTCCTTCACCTTTCATAAGAATATCTAAACCTAATAAGGCATCATCTTCTATCTCGGCAATAATTACCTCACTATCAAGAGTTAATTTGCCTAATTTAATGGTGAATACTCCTTTTCCCAATTCAGTCAAGGGTTGCCCATTAGCACTAGCTAGTATATTGGACTTCTGTAAGGTTGGTCTCTTAGAAAGTGGAATTTTATGGAAAATTTTTGCAGAAACCACAGTTCTGGCAGCTCCAGTATCAGCAGTGAAGGTCATTTTCATACCCTGTATGGCCCCTTCCACATATACTCCATCACTTTTAATAACTTGTCTTCCAACGACAAATTTTGGACTAGGAGCACTAGTATCTCTATTCACTATCTCTTCTGTAACTAAAATTTTATGTTGAGGTCTATTGTCTCGAATCACGGACAAATTCTCAACCTCCTCTGTAACTGAATCTTTATGTTGAGGTCTATTGTCTCGAATCACGGACAAATTCTCAACCTCCTCTGTAACTGAATTTTTATGTTGAGGTCTATTGTCTCGAATCACGGACAAATTCTCAACCTCCTCTGTAACTGAATTTTTATGTTGAGGTCTATTGTCTCGAATCACGGACAAATTCTCAACCTCCTCTGTAACTGAATTTTTATGTTGAGGTCTATTGTCTCGAATCACGGACAAATTCTCAACCTCCTCTGTAACTGAATTTTTATGTTGAGGTCTATTGTCTCGAATCACGGACAAATTCTCAACCTCCTCTGTAACTGAATTTTTATGTTGAGGTCTATTGTCTCGAATCACGGACAAATTCTCAACCTCCTCTGTAACTGAATTTTTATGTTGAGGTCTATTGTCTCGAATCACGGACAAATTCTCAACCTCCTCTGACTCTGTACTAACTTCTACCAAATTTATATCCCTAGTGACGGGATCTGGAACTAAACTGCTGATTTCAATATTCTCAAGACCCAATTGTTGACCTTTTATTTCACCTGCTATTTTGGTCCCCCCTCAGTCATCTGAGTGGACCCTATCTAGTTTAAAGAATAACCTTGGGGTGCCCCTGGTACAAGGTTGGGCCCCCTACTACTGCCTTCATTTTGTCGTCCCCATTGCTGTTTCCCATTGCTCCTGAGATTTGTGTCTGGTTGCCTATTTGGGTTGCTGAAACATTTTCTAGCAAAATGTCCAGTTTGGCCACAGTAGAAACATAGCAAAGTATTCCTTTGGCTGCCATCCTGTCTCAAAGCAGGAGGCTTATTGGTATGAGGAATAGCATTTGGTCTTTGGAAGGTTTTGGTTGGGACCTCTTGTTTTGTTTGTCCCATCATTTTGTGGAACAAAGCTTGTAGGTCTTCCTCTTTTATCATAATAGTTTTACTTTGTTCACCAGAGCCACCTGTGACTACTGGATTAGATATTTCAGTCTCTCTGGTTTCAACTGGTTTCTTGCCATTTAGTTGGCCATGTATCAAGTCTTTTGGGGTATTCTTGATTTGCCTTACTGACTTTTTGATCTCGTCAAGCTGGTTAGGGTTCTTCATAGTCTCCATATAAGTTAAGATTTCATAAACTGCATCATCAATGGTAGCAGGATCTCTGTGGAGTTCTAGATGCACTCTAGCCTTATAATCATTCAAGCCTAGTAAAAATCTCTGTAACAGGTCCTCCTGTCTGGTTCTTGCATCCCGGTTTTTATATGCTTTATAATAGAGCCTCTTTAACTCTGCCGCAAATTTCTCAACACTCTCTCCTGTCAGTTGCTTTCTCCTACTAAATTGGAGTTTATATGTTCTAGTGGTCTCTATAACCCCAAATCTATTATTCAACTCTTTAATAACTTTCCGGTAGCTGCCCAATGTTTTCTTGGACAGTTGGTCAAAGGTGAAATCGCCTGCCTCACCATGTAGTCTAGGTAACAATTCTTGCAATTTGTCATGTTTGTTCCAGCCCCTGAGGTCTGCGACTGCTTCAAATCTGTTATGCCACACCTCCCATTTCTCTTGTCCTGTGTAGGGTGGCAGTTTCATGCTATGATGATGATCCGCACTGCGTTGGGATCGGGAGTGTGTCACCTGACTGGTGGCTACACTGTCAATGTCTGACTCATCAGAGCTTTCGTCTGGGTGTTCTGAGTCACTTGACTCACTTTCTGAGGAGAGGGACTTTCTTTGTATCCGACCCAATCTTCTATTTCTCAATTTTGGTTGTCTTATGGGTTTAGAACCCACTGTGGAAAAATTTCCTGGAACAGCAGCTTGGATGGCTGAGATAACTTGAGTTATCATTTCTTGCTTGGCTCCCTTGAGCATTCCATAAATACCTGTTGAATCCCCCTTAGATTCAACATTGGAATCCCCCTTAGATTCACCATTGAGCTCAAGTGTAGGGAGAGCTTTCCCTTTGGGTTGATTAGCTTGACTTTTCTTTCCGAGTCGCAAGCTTCTCCTTGGACCATTACTTAATGGTGGTATAGTATTGATACCACTGATACTGGGTGCATCGTCAGGTAGTATTGACCTTAATACCACTGTTTCATCTGGGAGTTCATTGTCTGACACCTCAGTCAGGACAATGTCTTCATTCTCAGTGCTGTCATGTTGATCAAGAAGGTCAACATCACTTTCTTCACTTAGTTCTACCTTATTTGTACCCACACCTCCCTTAGGTGGGGCATAAGTTTTTGTTTTAACCATGCCTAGGCTATTAAACAATTCTCAATGGTACGTATCACTGGACCCAGTAGATATAAAATCTTAATGTGGATCCCGCCGAGGATGCCAAAATTATCTTCTATCTAGTGTATTCCAAACCTTATGAAATACTGAATATTATAATTTAGTGTATTCCAACCCTTATGAAATACTTAGTATTATTCTAGTTTAATGTATTCCAAACCTCATGAAATACTGAATATTATAATTTAGTGTATTCCAACCCTTATGAAATACTTAGTATTATTATAATTTAATGTATTCCAAACCTTATGAAATACTGAGTATTATTATAGTTTAGTGTATTCCAAACCTTATGAAATACTGAGTATTATTATAGTTTAATGTATTCCAAACCTTATGAAATACTTAGTATTATTCTAGTTTAATGTATTCCAAACCTCATGAAATACTGAGTATTATTATAGTTTAATGTATTCCAAACCTTATGAAATACTGAATATTATAATTTAGTGTATTCCAACCCTTATGAAATACTTAGTATTATTATAACTTAATGTATTCCAAACCTTATGAAATACTGAGTATTATTATAGTTTAGTGTATTCCAAACCTTATGAAATACTGAATATTATTATTTTAGTGTATTCCAACCCTTATGAAATACTTAGTATTATTATAATTTAATGTATTCCAAACCTTATGAAATACTTAGTATTATTATATTCCAACCTAAGGAATATCTGTTTATTATATCCCAACCTTTTGGAATACTCCACCGTCAAAAGTTGATTAAAGTATTTATAAGAATTTTAATCCCTATAATTAATTACTAAAAATTAATTATACAATTTAGAGTTATACTAAGTTTTATTAATTAATATATTTCAAGTTAATTTAAAACCTTGAACTTGTTAAACAACTAGTAAATCCTGTTAACATTTTTAATTAACTATTTCTTTTACTTCCAACAAGAGCATTATTTAATTAATAATAGTTTATCTTTAAATAAACATCAATGCAAATTTTACAAGCAAGTTATGTAAAAAAAAGCAAAAATATTAAGATAAATTATACTTTTACAATTTTGGTTTAGTATTGTCTAAATAAAATTATCATACAGCTTTAATAGCAACTCAACAAAATATCTTGGAGACCAGCCCCACAGTTCTGTCAAAATAATTCTATGTTTCCAAACTAAACTTTTACTATTTATAGTTACTTTTACTTTCCAAATCTTTGATAAAAATGTATTTTAAAAATAAAATATTATGCCAAAAGGGTTAAAAATATATATTTTAGCCAGAGACTCAAAAATACTGACCGTTCCAGTCAAAACCAAAAGCAGAACTCCTGATGCTGGCGTCAAATGACGTCACATCGAACGTGAAAATATTCCACCAACGGTGGGGAAAATCCCACCGATGGTGGGAAATCACCAAAGGTGCACGCACACTATCAAAAATACTTAATACAATTTTAAAACTCCAATAACTAATAACATATTTCTTATTTTATAAAAGTAACTCCTCAAAGTTAAAGAAAGAATTTTTCTACAACAACTAAATCATCGTAAGTTAAATTTTGTACTTGGCGCCACACCGGAAGTGAACAATCGTAAGCAACAAGTGGTTGATGAATGAGACTGACAGCGGGCTCATAATATGGCCAAATTCTCCCGTAAAAACACATGACAGCTACTATAAAATGCATGAATGGATTACTACTGATCTGAGGAGTTACAATATGTCCATGGTTACGATGTACATAAACTTAAAACGATGTTTATTGACAAAATCAGTAACGTAAATACACTTCCAAGTTAAAACATGGCGACTGCGCCTGAGCTGAAATTGACATAATTCTGTGTATTCAGTGCCAGTTTTACTAGACTACAGGTACTTTACAAATGAAAATAACACATAACCCGTATAATGATATATAAAGGACGTACCAGGTACATAATTAATGCATACAATATATATATATATAGCGATTCAGTTCATTTCAACAATAATAGCTATGCAATGCAATCTTCAGTTCCCACACTTTCATGTTTAGCAGACAGCAATTTGAACATGTGCTTACAAAAATGATTCCAAAGAAAAATGTGAAACTATGATAAAATTAACAATTCCAGAAGTTGGATAATTTGCATTTCCATTACTTTAATAAAATGTGAAACAGTCAATTTATTCTTATTTTCTCTGAACACATTACCCAATAAAAAATGCATTGCTGTCTGACAGGTAAAAAATGATATATACAAGGATTGATTAATTATGTCATATTTTGTACAAATAGTACAAACAGCTATATTTCCTCATACACAACCATGCATATGCAAACATGACAAATGGTATTTGTCTTAATATCCATCACAATACTCATATAAATTACACCCCCCCTCTCCCCTGGTTCTCACAATACATGGATAGGAAGATCGAAATACCATGGGTAGGGGGGTCAAAATACCATGGATAGGGGGTTCAATATACCATAGATAGGGGGGTCAAAATACCATGAGTAGGGGGGTCAAAATGCCATGGGCAGGGGGGTCAAAATACCATGGGTAGGGGAGTCGAAATACCATGGGTAAAGGGTTCTATAAACCATGGGTAGGGGGTCAATATATCATAGATAGGGGGCATCAAAATACCATGGGTAGGGGGTTCAAAATACCATGGATAGGGGGTCAAGATACCATGGGTAGGGGGATCGATATACCATGGATAGGGAGAGTCAAAATACCATGGATAGGCTTCACGTCGCCAGTAAAACTGCATTTGCGACTGTCAAATCCACAATTGACACCTCCAACTCTTCAAATACAGTACTGTTATTCTTTAACTAAGAGCAAAGACTGGTTGTTTTCCAAAATCAGAATAATGTGTCCAAATGGATCGACATGTTTACCAATGGACTCTTATTTAAATGAGCTAGCTCTATGAAAATCTTACTAAGCATATTGGACTAGTACATAGCAGACATCATCATCTCATCAAAATTATTCTCCATAAAATTGCTCACTTGGAGTTAAAGACAATCACTCACTTGCACACTTAGTGTTAAAAACAGTCACTCACTTGTACACTTAGTGTTAAAAACAATCACTCACTTGTACACTTAGTGTTAAACACAATCGCTCACAGTCACTTCCTCACTTGGAGTTAAAAACAATCACTCATTTGCACACTTAGTGTTAAAAACAATCACTCATTTGTACACTTAGTGTTAAAAACAATCACTCACTTGTACACTTGGAGTTAAAACAATCACTCACTTGTACACTTTAAGTCTTAGTGTTAAAAACAATCACTCACAGTCACTTGCTCACTTGGAGTTAAAAACAATCACTCACTTGTACACTTAAGTGTTAAAAACAATCACTCACTTGCACACTTAGTGTTAAAAACAATCACTCACTTGTACACTGTGTTAAAAACAATCACTCACTTGTACACTTGGAGTTAAAACAATTTACTCACATGTACACTTGTACACTTAAGTATTAAAAACAATCACTCTCTTGCACACTTAGTGTAAAAAACAATCACTCACTTGTATACTTAGTATTACAAACAATCACTCACTTGCACACTTAGTCTTAAAAACAATCACTCACAGTCACTTGCTCACTTGGAGTTAAAAACAATCACTCACTTGCTCACTTGGAGTTAAAGATAATCACTCACTTGCACACTTAGTGTTAAAAACAATCACTCACAGTCACTTGCTTACTTGGAGTTAAAAACAATCACTCACTTGCTCACTTGGAGTTAAAGATAATCACTCACTTGCACACTTAGTGTTAAAAACAATCACTCACAGTCACTTGCTCACTTGGAGTTAAAAACAATCACTCACAGTCACTTGCTCACTTGGAGTTAAAAACAATCACTCACAGTCACTTGCTCACTTGGAGTTAAAGACAATCACTCACAGTCACTTACTCACTTAGAGTTAAAACAATCACTCACAGTCAATTGCTCACTTGGGGTTAAAAACAATCACTCAGTCACTTGCTTACTTGGAGTTAAAGACAATCACTCACAGTCACTTGCTCACTTGGAGTTAAAAACAATCACTCACAGTCACTTGCTCACTTGGAGTTAAAAACAATCACTCACAGTCACTTGCCCACTTGGAGTTAAAAGTTAAAAACAATCACTCACAGTCACTTGCTCACTTGGGGTTAAAAACAATCACACACAGTCACTTGCTCATTTGGAGTAAAAGACAATCACTCACAGTCACTTGCTCACTTGGAGTTAAAAACAATCACTCACAGTCACTTGCTCACTTGGAGTTAAAAACAATCACTCACAGTCACTTGCTCACTTGGAGTTAAAAACAATCACTCACAGTCACCTGCTCACTTAGTGTTAAAACAATTACTCACAATCACTTGCTCACTTGGAGTTAAAAACAATCAGTCACTTGCTCATTTGGAGTTGAAAACAATCACTCACAGTCACTTGCTCACTTGGAGTTAAAAACAATCACTCACAGTCACTTGCTCACTTGGAGTTAAAAACAATCACTCACAGTCACTTGCTCACTTGGAGTTAAAAACAATCACTTGCAGTCACTTGCTCACTTGGAGTTAAAAACAATCACTCACAGTCACTTGCTCACTTGGAGTTAAAAACAATCACTCACAGTCACTTGCTCACTTGGAGTTAAAGACAATCACTCACAGTCACTTGCTCACTTGGAGTTAAAAACAATCACTCACAGTCACTTGCTCACTTGGAGTTAAAAACAATCACTCACAGTCACTTGCTCACTTGGAGTTAAAAACAATCACTCACAGTCACCTGCCCACTTAGTGTTAAAAACAATTACTCACAGTCACTTGCTCACTTGGAGTTAAAAACAATCAGTCACTTGCTCATTTGGAGTTAAAAACAATCACTCACAGTCACTTGCTCACTTGGAGTTAAAAACAATCACTCACTTGTACACTTAGTGTTAAAAACAATCACTCACAGTCACTTGCTCACTTGGTGTTAAAAACAATCACTCACAGTCACTTGTTCACTTGGAGTTAAAAACAATCACTCACAGTCACTTGCTCACCTAGTTTTAAAAATAATCACTCACAGTCACTTGCTCACTTGGAGTTAAAAACAATCACTCACAGTCACTTGCTCACTTGGGGTTAAAAACAATCACTCACAGTCCCTTGCTCATTTGGAGTTAAAGACAATCACTCACAGTCACTTGCTCACTTGGAGTTAAAAACAATCACTCACAGTCACGTGTTCACTTGGAGTTAAAAACAATCACTCACAGTCACCTGCTCACTTAGTGTTAAAAACAATCACTCACAGTCACTTGCTCACTTGGAGTTAAAAACAATCAGTCACTTGCTCACTTGGAGTTAAAAACAATCACTCACAGTCACTTGCTCACTTGAAGTTAAAAACAATCACTCAGTCACTTGCTCACTTGGAGTTAAAGACAATCACTCACAGTCACTTGCTCACTTGGAGTTAAAAACAATCACTCACAGTCACTTGCTCACTTGGAGTTAAAAACAATCACTCACAGTCACTTGCTCACTTGGAGTTAAAAACAATCACTCGCTCACTTGGAGTTAAAGACAATCATTCACAGTCACTTGCTCACTTGGAGTTAAAAACAATCACTCACAGTCACTTGCTCACTTGGGGTTAAAAACAATCACTCACAGTCACTTGCTCATTTGGAGTAAAAGACAATCACTCACAGTCACTTGCTCACTTGGAGTTAAAAACAACCACTCACAGTCACTTGCTCACTTGGAGTTAAAAACAATCACTCACAGTCACTTGCTCATTTGGAGTTAAAAACAATCACTCACAGTCACCTGCTCACTTAGTGTTAAAAACAATTACTCACAATCATTTGCTCACTTGGAGTTAAAAACAATCAGTCACTTGCTCATTTGGAGTTAAAAACAATCACTCAGTCACTTGCTCTCTTGGAGTTAAAAACAATCACTCACTTGTACACTTAGTGTTAAAAACAATGACTCACAGTCACTTGCTCACTTAGTGTTAAAAACAACCACTCACAGTCACTTGTTCACTTGGAGTTAAAAACAATCACTCACAGTCACTTGCTCACTTGGAGTTAAAAACAATCACTCATTTGCACACTTAGTGTTAAAAACAATCACTCATTTGTACACTTAGTGTTAAAAACAATCACTCACTTGTACACTTGGAGTTAAAACAATCACTCACTTGTACACTTTAAGTCTTAGTGTTAAAAACAATCACTCACAGTCACTTGCTCACTTGGAGTTAAAAACAATCACTCACTTGTACACTTAAGTGTTAAAAACAATCACTCACTTGCACACTTAGTGTTAAAAACAATCACTCACTTGTACACTGTGTTAAAAACAATCACTCACTTGTACACTTGGAGTTAAAACAATTTACTCACATGTACACTTGTACACTTAAGTATTAAAAACAATCACTCTCTTGCACACTTAGTGTAAAAAACAATCACTCACTTGTATACTTAGTGTTAAAAACAATCACTCACTTGCACACTTAGTATTACAAACAATCACTCACTTGCACACTTAGTCTTAAAAACAATCACTCACAGTCACTTGCTCACTTGGAGTTAAAAACAATCACTCACAGTCACTTGCTCACTTGGAGTTAAAAACAATCACTCACTTGCTCACTTGGAGTTAAAGATAATCACTCACTTGCACACTTAGTGTTAAAAACAATCACTCACAGTCACTTGCTCACTTGGAGTTAAAAACAATCACTCACAGTCACTTGCTCACTTGGAGCTAAAAACAATCACTCACAGTCACTTGCTCACTTGGAGTTAAAGACAATCACTCACAGTCACTTACTCACTTGGAGTTAAAAACAATCACTCACAGTCAATTGCTCACTTGGGGTTAAAAACAATCACTCAGTCACTTGCTTACTTGGAGTTAAAGACAATCACTCACAGTCACTTGCTCACTTGGAGTTAAAAACAATCACTCACAGTCAATTGCTCACTTGGAGTTAAAAACAATCACTCACAGTCACTTGCCCACTTGGAGTTAAAAGTTAAAAACAATCACTCACAGTCACTTGCTCACTTGGAGTTAAAATTTAAAGACAATCACTCATTTGCACACTTAGTGTAAAAAACAATCACTCATGGTCACTTGCTCACTTGGAGTTAAAAACAATCACTCACAGTCACTTGCTCACTTGGAGTTAAAAACAGTCACTTGCTCACTTGGAGTTAAAAACAATCACTCACAGTCACCTGCTCACTTAGTGTTAAAACAATTACTCACAATCACTTGCTCACTTGGAGTTAAAAACAATCAGTCACTTGCTCATTTGGAGTTAAAAACAATCACTCACAGTCACTTGCTCGCTTGGAGTTAAAAACAATCACTCACAGTCACTTGCTCACTTGGAGTTAAAAACAATCACTCACAGTCACTTGCTCACTTGGAGTTAAAAACAATCACTTGCAGTCACTTGCTCACTTGGAGTTAAAACAATCACTCACAGTCACTTGCTCACTTGGAGTTAAAAACAATCACTCACAGTCACTTGCTCACTTGGAGTTAAAAACAATCACTCACAGTCACTTGCTCACTTGGAGTTAAAAACAATCACTCACAGTCACTTGCTCACTTGGGGTTAAAAACAATCACTCACAGTCACTTGCTCATTTGGAGTTAAAGACAATCACTCACAGTCACTTGCTCACTTGGAGTTAAAAACAATCACTCACAGTCACTTGCTCACTTGGAGTTAAAAACAATCACTCACAGTCACTTGCTCACTTGGAGTTAAAAACAATCACTCACAGTCACCTGCCCACTTGGTGTTAAAAACAATTACTCACAGTCACTTGCTCACTTGGAGTTAAAAACAATCAGTCACTTGCTCATTTGGAGTTAAAAACAATCACTCACAGTCACTTGCTCACTTGGAGTTAAAAACAATCACTCACTTGTACACTTAGTGTTAAAAACAATCACTCACAGTCACTTGCTCACTTAGTGTTAAAAACAATCACTCACAGTCACTTGTTCACTTGGAGTTAAAAACAATCACTCACAGTCACTTGCTCACTTAGTTTTAAAAATAATCACTCACAGTCACTTGCTCACTTGGAGTTAAAAACAATCACTCATAGTCACTTGCTCACTTGGGGTTAAAAACAATCACTCACAGTCCCTTGCTCATTTGGAGTTAAAGACAATCACTCACAGTCACTTGCTCACTTGGAGTTAAAAACAATCACTCACAGTCACGTGTTCACTTGGAGTTAAAAACAATCACTCACAGTCACCTGCTCACTTAGTGTTAAAAACAATCACTCACAGTCACTTGCTCACTTGGAGTTAAAAACAATCACTCACAGTCACTTGCTCACTTGGAGTTAAAAACAATCACTCACAGTCACTTGCTCACTTGGAGTTAAAAACAATCACTCGCTCACTTGGAGTTAAAGACAATCACTCACAGTCACTTGCTCACTTGGAGTTAAAAACAATCACTCACAGTCACTTGCTCACTTGGGGTTAAAAACAATCACTCACAGTCACTTGCTCATTTGGAGTAAAAGACAATCACTCACAGTCACTTGCTCACTTGGAGTTAAAAACAATCACTCACAGTCACTTGCTCACTTGGAGTTAAAACAATCACTCACAGTCACTTGCTCACTTGGAGTTAAAAACAATCACTCACAGTCACCTGCTCACTTAGTGTTAAAAACAATTACTCACAATCATTTGCTCACTTGGAGTTAAAAACAATCAGTCACTTGCTCATTTGGAGTTAAAAACAATCACTCACAGTCACTTGCTCTCTTGGAGTTAAAAACAACCACTCACTTGTACACTTAGTGTTAAAAACAATCACTCACAGTCACTTGCTCACTTAGTGTTAAAAACAATCACTCACAGTCACTTGTTCACTTGGAGTTAAAAACAATCACTCACAGTCACTTGCTCACTTGGAGTTAAAAACAATCACTCACAGTCACTTGCTCACTTGGGGTTAAAAACAATCACTCACAGTCACTTGCTCATTTGGAGTTAAAGACAATCACTCACAGTCACTTGCTCACTTGGAGTTTAAAACAATCACTCACAGTCACTTGCTCACTTGGAGTTAAAAACAATCACTCACAGTCACTTGCTCACTTGGAGTTAAAAACAATCACTCACAGTCACCTGCCCACTTAGTGTTAAAAACAATTACTCACAGTCACTTGCTCACTTAGAGTTAAAAACAATCACTCAGTCACTTGCTCACTTGGAGTTAAAAACAATCACTCAGTCACTTGCTTACTTGGAGTTAAAGACAATCACTCACAGTCACTTGCTCACTTGGAGTTAAAAACAATCACTCACAGTCAATTGCTCACTTGGAGTTAAAAACAATCACTCACAGTCACTTGCCCACTTGGAGTTAAAAGTTAAAAACAATCACTCACAGTCACTTGCTCACTTGGAGTTAAAATTTAAAGACAATCACTCATTTGCACACTTAGTGTAAAAAACAATCACTCATGGTCACTTGCTCACTTGGAGTTAAAAACAATCACTCACAGTCACTTGCTCACTTGGAGTTAAAAACAGTCACTTGCTCACTTGGAGTTAAAAACAATCACTCACAGTCACCTGCTCACTTAGTGTTAAAACAATTACTCACAATCACTTGCTCACTTGGAGTTAAAAACAATCAGTCACTTGCTCATTTGGAGTTAAAAACAATCACTCACAGTCACTTGCTCGCTTGGAGTTAAAAACAATCACTCACAGTCACTTGCTCACTTGGAGTTAAAAACAATCACTCACAGTCACTTGCTCACTTGGAGTTAAAAACAATCACTTGCAGTCACTTGCTCACTTGGAGTTAAAACAATCACTCACAGTCACTTGCTCACTTGGAGTTAAAAACAATCACTCACAGTCACTTGCTCACTTGGAGTTAAAAACAATCACTCACAGTCACTTGCTCACTTGGAGTTAAAAACAATCACTCACAGTCACTTGCTCACTTGGGGTTAAAAACAATCACTCACAGTCACTTGCTCATTTGGAGTTAAAGACAATCACTCACAGTCACTTGCTCACTTGGAGTTAAAAACAATCACTCACAGTCACTTGCTCACTTGGAGTTAAAAACAATCACTCACAGTCACTTGCTCACTTGGAGTTAAAAACAATCACTCACAGTCACCTGCCCACTTGGTGTTAAAAACAATTACTCACAGTCACTTGCTCACTTGGAGTTAAAAACAATCAGTCACTTGCTCATTTGGAGTTAAAAACAATCACTCACAGTCACTTGCTCACTTGGAGTTAAAAACAATCACTCACTTGTACACTTAGTGTTAAAAACAATCACTCACAGTCACTTGCTCACTTAGTGTTAAAAACAATCACTCACAGTCACTTGTTCACTTGGAGTTAAAAACAATCACTCACAGTCACTTGCTCACTTAGTTTTAAAAATAATCACTCACAGTCACTTGCTCACTTGGAGTTAAAAACAATCACTCATAGTCACTTGCTCACTTGGGGTTAAAAACAATCACTCACAGTCCCTTGCTCATTTGGAGTTAAAGACAATCACTCACAGTCACTTGCTCACTTGGAGTTAAAAACAATCACTCACAGTCACGTGTTCACTTGGAGTTAAAAACAATCACTCACAGTCACCTGCTCACTTAGTGTTAAAAACAATCACTCACAGTCACTTGCTCACTTGGAGTTAAAAACAATCACTCACAGTCACTTGCTCACTTGGAGTTAAAAACAATCACTCACAGTCACTTGCTCACTTGGAGTTAAAAACAATCACTCGCTCACTTGGAGTTAAAGACAATCACTCACAGTCACTTGCTCACTTGGAGTTAAAAACAATCACTCACAGTCACTTGCTCACTTGGGGTTAAAAACAATCACTCACAGTCACTTGCTCATTTGGAGTAAAAGACAATCACTCACAGTCACTTGCTCACTTGGAGTTAAAAACAATCACTCACAGTCACTTGCTCACTTGGAGTTAAAACAATCACTCACAGTCACTTGCTCACTTGGAGTTAAAAACAATCACTCACAGTCACCTGCTCACTTAGTGTTAAAAACAATTACTCACAATCATTTGCTCACTTGGAGTTAAAAACAATCAGTCACTTGCTCATTTGGAGTTAAAAACAATCACTCACAGTCACTTGCTCTCTTGGAGTTAAAAACAACCACTCACTTGTACACTTAGTGTTAAAAACAATCACTCACAGTCACTTGCTCACTTAGTGTTAAAAACAATCACTCACAGTCACTTGTTCACTTGGAGTTAAAAACAATCACTCACAGTCACTTGCTCACTTGGAGTTAAAAACAATCACTCACAGTCACTTGCTCACTTGGGGTTAAAAACAATCACTCACAGTCACTTGCTCATTTGGAGTTAAAGACAATCACTCACAGTCACTTGCTCACTTGGAGTTTAAAACAATCACTCACAGTCACTTGCTCACTTGGAGTTAAAAACAATCACTCACAGTCACTTGCTCACTTGGAGTTAAAAACAATCACTCACAGTCACCTGCCCACTTAGTGTTAAAAACAATTACTCACAGTCACTTGCTCACTTAGAGTTAAAAACAATCACTCAGTCACTTGCTCACTTGGAGTTAAAAACAATCACTCACAGTCACTTGCTCTCTTGGAGTTAAAAGCAATCACTCACAGTCACTTGCTCTCTTGGAGTTAAAAACAATCACTCACAGTCACTTGCTCTCTTGGAGTTAAAGACAATCACTCACTTGTTCAGTTGATTATTTATTGCAATATATACAGTGGAATTTGTGCAACCTGAGTTTTCTGACATCCTGTGACATCCGACAAAAATGTATAGTACCAAAGTATTTCTGTGAACTAAAATAAAACGTGTACAATGCGACATATTTCTCTGGTCTCTTTGTATATCGGATTAGACAGGTTCCACTGTATGTACTTAGTATTTGTCAATTTTGTAATTCTATTACTATTTTTTTCTAGATAATTCGGGAACATGTGAAATGATTCCAAACTGTGAAACAGACAATTGTATCAATGGGACATGTGACAGTAGTGACGGAGAATGTGACTGTGTAAAAGGGTTTGAAGGATCACTATGTCAACATAACATTGATGATTGTGCAAATATGCCATGTGAGCATAATGGAACATGCACAGATGAACTAAATGACTATGAATGTCAATGTCCTACAGGATATGATGGTTTGTCTATTTTTATCCTATTTTTATAATATCACCTAAAATTCAATTGTGCTTTGGTGATATTCTTCATTATTAAATTTGACAAACATTTGCAAAACAATGTTGACCCCTTTTTAAAAAAAAAGTAAAATCACTATAGTGAGCCAGTTTGATATGTGTTCCTGAAATGGTAATAGTACTTTTTATACCCCCGCTCGACGAGAGTCAGGAGTATATAGGGATCCTCATGTCCGTCCGTCACACTTTTGGTTTCCGGATAATAATTAAAGTACCGCTCAACCAAATCTTTTCAAACTTTCACACATTGCCGTGTACCATAAAATACAGGTTAAATTTGATTACGGTGTATTTCACATTTACTGTTCATGAGCTATGGCCCTTTTTATCTTAGAAAATAGGAACTTTTTTAGGTTTCCGGATGATATTTAAAGTATGGCTCAACCAAATTTTTTCAAACTTTAGCACAATGCTGTATACCATAAAATATAGGATAAATTTGATTATGGTGTATTTCACATTTACCGTTCATAAGTTATGGCCCTTTTTCTCTTAGAAAATGGGGATTTTCTAGGTTTCCGGAATGATTTTTAAAGTACCGCTCAACCAAATCTTTTCAAACTTTAGCACAATACTGTGGACCAAAATTTGGAATGCAGGGGTATCTGTGATCACCAGATCAACTTTCTCTAGTTACTAAACATTTTAACCACAGAGGGAACCTTGTGGTAATCAGAACACCTGTCCCTTGGCCAATCACAGTGCCACATTTTATCTACAGGATTTATTATTTGTAAAATTCTTATCAGGATGTCAAGATACTCTTAAGTTATAAGGTTACCAGACACCTATCCAGGACTTGTAGGGGTGAGGGTGGTGGGTTCATCCGTCAGTTCGTCAGTAGTAGTCTTGGCTTTCCTTCTCCATTAAGCCAGCTAGGCACATTGGAGCTGAGAAAAATACTGAAAAGTGATATACACCAATTACCCTAACCTAACACTTATAAGAAATATATCTGAAATACTGCTCATTTAAATTAAGCAAAAAATCATCAACAAAGCCTTTCTTTTATTGTAATATTTATGTAAATAATAGTAACAGTTCAATTTATTATCTTAGAGATAAAATAATATTTTTCAATTAAAATAAAAAGAGTCTAAAGAAGAATGTTTCATTTCATTAACTCTTTCTGATACACAACACAATAAAACACGAGTTACATATACTAGCTATAACTACCCTGTTGTTTATGATATTGGTAGAATTGTAACAGTATGAAACATGTTGAAATCTACACCTCAATCTCATATAACAACAGCTGTCAAGATATCAGTAAATACAGCTATAAATCAGTTGTACTTGAGTATTAACTACCCTGTTGTTTATGATATTGGTAGAACTGTAACAGTATGAAACATGTTGAAATCTACACTTCAACCTCATATAACAACCACTGTCAAGATATCAGTAAATACAGCTATAAATCAGTTGTACTTGAGTATTAACTACCCTGTTGTTTATGATATTGGTAGAATTGTAACAGTATGAAACATGTTGAAATCTACACCTCAACCTCATATGACAACTGCTGTCAAGATATCAGTAAATACAGCTATAAATCAATTGTACTTGAGTATTAACTACCCTGTTGTTTAAGATAAGATAAGATAAGATTTTATTGATTTAGAATCCAAAGGTTGGATTGTCATCAAACAACAAACAATACATTCAACTACAGCATGCAGGCATACACAAATATAAACATTCAGATTATTTACAATGACAAATATATAACATAATATTTAATATAATATTTTATATAATATTTCGACTGAGGAGGTTTGATACAGAAACAGAATACCAGAAATATTATAGTTATACCCCCACTCCCTGAAGGAGGAGGGGGTATACTGTTTTACCTCTGTCCGTCCTTCCGTCCGTCCAAGATATTTTTCGTCGCATTTTTCTCAGTAACTGTTGATGGCAGAAATCTGATATTTGGTCACAAGCATCATATAGGTATACCATATTGTGGGTAGCGTTTTTGAACCCGTCAGATTCCTACTTCCTGTTTGCCGACTTAGTTGATCTTTATACACATTGAACATATATGCACATTTTTCGTCACATTTTTCTCAGCAACTATTGATGGCAGAGATCTGATATTTGGTCACAAGCATCATAGGTACCACATATCGTGGGAAGCGTTTTTGGACCCATCAGATTCCTACTTCCTGTTTGCCGACTTTGTTGGTTTTTATACACATTGAACATATATGCACATTTTGCATCACATTTTTCTCAGCAACTATTGATGGCAGAGATCTGATATTTGGTCACAAGCTTCATATAGGTACCCCATATCGTGGGAAGCGTTTTTGGACCCATCAGATTCCTACTTCCTGTTTGCCGATTTTGTTGATTTTTATACACATTTAACATACATTTGTATATGCACATTTTTCGTCGCATTTTTCTCAGCAACTATTGATGACAGGAATCTGATATTTGGTCACAAGCTTCATATAGGTATGCCATATTGTGGGAAGTGTTTTTGGACCCATCAGATTCCTACTTCCTGTTTGCCGACTTAGTTGGTTTCTATACACATTGAACATATATGCACATTTTTCGTCGCATTTTTCTCAGCAACTATTGATGGCAGAGATCTGATATTTGGTCACAAGCTTCATATAGGTATGCCATATTGTGGGAAGTGTTTTTGGACCCATCAGATTCCTACTTCCTGTTTGCCGACTTAGTTGGTTTCTATACACATTGAACATATATGCACATTTTTCGTCGCATTTTTCTCAGCAACTATTGATGGCAGAGATCTGATATTTGGTCACAAGCTTCATATAGGTACCCCATATCGTGGAAAGCGTTTTTTGACCCGTCAGATTCCTACTTCCTGTTTGCCAAAGAGCGGGGGTATCATAGGTGAGCTTTAGCTCACAGTTCATCTTGTTTTACTTGCTCTTAAACAAATTACATTAATGAATTTCTGTATTTATACATTTCACTTATGCCTTTAATACAGCACATGTTTATGTCATAATCATTACTTCGAAATATAGAAAAGAATTTGTCTAAATCTGAAAAATTTGAAAATAAAGGTACAATATCAGTTAATTTCTGAAAGAATTTATCACGTATATCTTTAAGCTTATCACATATCATACTGAAATGGAATTCATCTTCTACTTCAGATCTGCATATTTGCTAAGTTTATCTTTCTATGTCTGCCTTTTTCAATCATTAGAGTACTATTACTTATTCTTATTCTGATAAAGTTTGAAACATCTGATCGAACTATGTCTAATTTGAGAAAATTTTCAATTTCATATTTCTCTTTCAATTTACGATACGTTCTCAATTTATTTCCCTTTTCTTCCAAACCATCCAAAGATAATTTATCTTTCCAGAATTTGATGTAATCCTCTTTCAATTTTTTGTTAACAGAAAAAGTTAATCGATTTTTAGAGAAAGTATTTTGATTCTCCCAAACATGGACGAATCTTATTTTATCAAACAACAATTTGATTTTTGAAATATACCATCCAGAACTATTTATAATAGTATCATAAACCTTTCTGATCAGACTTGTACCCTTTGAATTAACAACATGATGCCAAAAACCTACCGAAAATTTAATAGCATCCACTGAGTGAGGAATCATACCTAATTCACCTAAAACTGCCAAATTGGATGCTGTTTTATTTACCCCTAAAATATATTTTGCAAATTTTACTTGCACCAGTACTGGTTGAAATAAAAAATGTCTCGACTCAACATTTGCATTATCTTTCAACAATGTCTCTAGACACAAAACTTCACTACAGTAAAGTAATATAGGCTTAACACATGAATCAAACAATTTAAGATTTAGTAAAATATTTAACTTATCTGAATTCAATGTTATATAAATGCAGAATAAAGCTTTTTTTGGCCTTTTTACACAAGAGCTCAGTTGCTTTAGTGAAACTACCCGAAGGCTTAAATAATATTCCTAAATACTTATACTCATTAATTAGTAATTTCTAGTACATGATCATTATATCTAAAAATATATTTTCTGATCACTTTACCAGATTTATTAAATATCATAACTTTAGTTTTGAATATATTGATACACAAATTCCACGTTTCACAGTAATCAGACAGCTTATTCAAACAATTTTGTAAACCATTTGCAGACTCTGAAATTAAAATCACATCATCTGCATACATAAGACGAGATATTCTTTTGTTATCAATCAATGTTGGATCACAAGTGACATCGAATATCTTAACCATGTCATTTAAATATATTGAAAAAAGTGTAGGGCTCAAGATACATCCTTGTTTTACTCCAACCTTAGATGAAAACATGCATGTTTCCCCATCAGCAAATTTAATTGCATATTTGACATCTTTATACATATTTTTCATGATATCAAAAAAGTGACCAGTTAGCTTATAATTACACATTTTATATAATAAAGCATCTCTATTCACACTATCAAATACCTTCTTAAAATCTATAAAACAAACATACAGACATTTTGATACTTTAAAGGCTTTATCTATAAGACATTTTAAAGTTAAGATGTGATCAATAGTATGACAACCCTTCTTAAATCCAATTTGTTCATTACATATGATATCATTTTCTATTAGAAATTTATATAATCTGTTTGAGAAATTTTTTCCAAAACAGCTAGATAATGCTATACCTCTATAATTAGAGGGGTCATTGAAACATTCACCTTTGAAAATTGGGTTTTATATAATTTTCCCTCCATAATTCCGGATAGATACCTGATTTTAAAATGGTAGTAAAAAGGTTTACATATGCTGTTGTGTTATAAATACAAGATATTTTTAACATCTCATTCAATATACCATCCGGCCCACCAGCCTTTCCATTCTTTAGACTCTTAGCAGCCTTTAATACCTCCTCAGTCGTAATATTAGAATTCAAAAGTTGCATGTCATAATTTTCAACAAACTCTGCAAAGTTCATACTTGAATCTGTGAATTTATTTACCTGATCAATATTCATTAAATGTTTGAAATACGTTAACCATTCGTTTGGGGATATATTAGAACTGGGATCATTGTTCACTTTTACTTTTAGTTTATCTACATATTTCCAAAATTCATTAGGATTTTTGTCTTCAGCATCTAAAATTTTCTGCAAAAGATTATTTTTGAATATTCTGTGTTTCTTTCTAGTTAATCTATTAAAATCTATTTTATAGACTGCAACTTTTTGTCTTAGATTTTTGTCCCAAGGATTATTACATAAGTTCCTTGCCAAACCTTTTAAATGTCTGTATTTTAATTCACATTCATTGTCAAACCATAACTTTTTTTTCTTTGTCTTTTTAGCTCCAGATCTGTTTTTAGTTATTTTTTCTACTGTCAATACTATTTGTTGCAGCATTAAATAAAAAAGAGGAAAACTCTAAAACTTTTTCATTCACAATACTTTCAGTCATATTACACGTACCTGAATCTTTGTTTTCATATGACTTTATAATATTTTCTAAGTCTTCACATAATGCATCATAGTTAAAATTTGGTAAGTTTGATTTGAAAACGGTTTCTCGAGCAACAATCCATTTAATTTTTCTCACACTATCATTTAAAAAATTTGGCAACTGTTTCTCAGAAAATCGTGACAAAATTTTTACAAATATAGGACAATGATCAGAGCGTTGGTTCAAAATCACCAACATTAAAGCTGACTATATTTTGTAAGAAACTGGAATTACATATACAGTAATCATCAATTGATGCACCAATATAATTATAATAAGTTATTCTACCTACGGAATCACCAATGGTTCTACCATTTAAAATTCTTAGTTGCGCTTCAGTACATAACTCAATAACAGATTTCCCATATTCGTTTGTTTTTTGGTACAATTCAGTATTGCATAATTTTTGAATGCCATCAACTATATAATTTTGAGGCAGAAAATCATCTAAAAAATCATCAGAATCATTTACTATATAATCTTGTTCATCTCCATTAATGTGTGCATTTAAATCCTCCATAACCATGATGTCCCCTGATTGGTTATATTTTGAAATATCTCTCTCAAGTTTCTCAAAAATTATTCTATCACAATTAGTCTGCAATGTATATGAAGAATTTTTTGGTGAAATATAAACAAAACATAAATAAAGATCCCTGGGAAGTTTGAAAAATCCCTTGTCAAGTTTGAACCTATCTTTAACTGATTTGTCGATTAATTGAATACCATGTACAATATTTCTTTTAATAAAAGTTGCTAAACCACCACTCAGTTTTTTAGAATTATTATCCCTACAGTTCATGTAACATTTATAACCGTCATACTGTAAAATATCTTTCGAATGTGCATGAGTTTCTGATAAACAAATGATATCAGACTGCATGTATTTACTGAAATTATTGTCATCCAACTTACAAAGTTTCTGACTATTTGACTTTTTTATCAAACCATTGACATTCCACGAAGTTATGGAAACATTTCTTGATACTTTACACATATAAGCAAATTTATTCAAAGAAAAACAACCGTTTTAATGGTACAATCATCAGCATCACTGTGCATTCCCAAGCACTAGAGTCTAAATTGTGCAAGAGTTATCTTTCTTGTCCCAATCAAAAATATAATCTTAGAAAATTATAAACATACTGAGAAAAAACAAATGAAAACATTATATATTTACAACTTGAAACTACCCAAACAAAAACAGATTTGTGTATAATGCAATAAATCTAAAATCTGAGGGCCTCTTTTATTGCAGAGGCAATACTACATGCTAGTTTGTCCGTTTCAAACCCTTGCAATCTGCTGTCACTAGGTTCATTCCAATTATGGGCTGATTGATGATTATAGTCAAAAGTGTAAGATTTTGGCACATGAGAACTTCGTCCCTTCATATTGCGAGTTGGGTAATCGCTGTAAATGTTTTGTCTTCTATAAGGCATAGGCACCTGAAATCTATCCTGCTGATTTTGTCTGAATTTCATTCCTGGAAATAATGATCTCTTCAAGTTCCCTGCAAGTAATTGTATCCCATGTTCTCGCGACAGTTTTGTGTGGTTGAAAAATAACTGATAAATAATTTCACCTTTCACAGAGAAATTGTTGTCGAGACATAAAGTTATATTTTCTAGTCTCTCAAAGTTAGATTTAATAAGAGTGTTGAAATCTTGAACTCTGTTGTTAAGATATTCTGTTTTTGAAGGTGTAGGAAGTGATATAACCACATACCAGATTTTGTGCGTGCTAAATTTACTAGGTCTGAAAATTGGGAGAGCACCTCCTCGGCCGGCTGGGATTTCAAGTTGTTTATTCCAACATGTAACAGAATATTTTGTTCATCTCTGACACGACAAAACTTGCATCTTCGATAGTGTAGGTAGTGACCTTTTCGCCTTTTCTATGACTTTCTGCTATTAAACATCGCATATCAATTTCATGACATATAGAGTCATGTAGAAATAAAATGTCATAATCACTTCCTTTCCTTTTTTCCTGGTCCTTCCTCCTATGATCAGATTTTTCTGGGGGTATCCTTGTGTTGCCGATTTGTCAAACTACTGGTGTTTATTCTGTTATCATTAGGGTTAAATTGATTTTTGCCCATTTGTACTTCCTGTTCCTGTTGCTGAGAAATAATTTTACCCCACGGTTCACCATTTAAATCGTAAAGGTAGCTTTGTATACGATCTTGTAGGTCTGATGTCTGTTTGTCCTTTTCTTTAATTCTGATTTCATAATCTTGTTTTAAATTGTCTAGCTTCTCATCTTTTTGTTGTAGGATAAAGGCAAGTTTTTCATTATCCCATACCACCTCATCTTTTTGTTTGTTAGCCTCTTCCAGCTTTTTCAAAATTTTGTACTCTTTTAAATTAAAGTCTGATTGTAACTTTCTGCATTGAACATCATGTGCACTTGACAAGTCATCTATTTTCTTTGAGAGTTTTTTAATTTCACTGTCTTTTTCTTTAAGCTTTTTCTCAAAAAGCTCACTAGTGTTTATAATACCTGATGACTGATTCATTGACCTCTTCCATTTGTTAATTTCTTTTACCACTTCTGTTTTATCTTGTTGTTGATTACTTATCAAAGTAGCACTTGTTTCTTTTATATCAACAAGAGCTTCTTCCATAACATTCATTCTGTTCACCAAGGGTTGTATGAGTCTTTTCAGTGTCTCTTCTACACATTCAGGGACAGTATGTTCTGATTTAGTGTGTTTTGTTGCTTCATTGACTGAGTTTAATATTGGACACTTCTTTTGGGACTTTATCCAGATTATGTGTGTTTAAGTGTAAATCAGGTTCTGAATTGTTTTTAATTTCAGATTTTTCTCTTGTTTCAATTGTTTCGGGTTCAATTGTGTTGTCATCATTGACTGAGGTGCCTTCTTTAATGAGAGTTTGGTCTTGATTCTCTAAATTTTCTGTAAACCTCAAACAGGGTTCAAAATAATTATCACAGAAATGTTGCCATTCCTTGCCTTGAATGAACACTTTACCGGTGGTAAAGTAAACAATTACCTTGTACAAGAAATCTTCATCGGTGGGGTTTGTTTATCATGTACTATAAATTATGTTTGACTTATAATGTTGCGTTGATCATCTTTTCTGTCTCTCCAAATAATGTCAAATTTGTCCCCTGATTTGACCCATAAGATTTGTGCTATAGCCGATATCCAATAGTGAATTCGGTCTTCAGACATAATAAAACAAGTGCAATTTCCTTGATCAGTGTATATCACTTTTCACCATGGTCGCTGCCATTGCAACAGAAGTATGGTAGAATTGTAACAGTATGAAACATGTTGAAACCTCATATGACAACAGCTGTCAAGATATCATTAAATACAGCTATAAATCAAATTGTACCTCAGTATTTATTTACTTTATAATAAGTCAATGATTTAAGGGTGTAGGCCTGGGGTATAGGAGACAACTCTATTTTCATTGTCTTTTCACATGTATGGTCATCTGTGCATTTTAAAATTCCCCCTCAATTCCAAGCTTCTTGGCAACACAGATTGTTTACATTAGATATGGGCAGTTTAAAAAAAAATGACTCCTTTTCCTTTTACCTTTTAATAACTTTGCTCCTTGTCTTTTTATATCTTATTGCTGCTAATAAAAGTGTGTTGTTATTATATGCTTGTGCCCACAAAATATCATTGAAATATCTTTTTCCAGAAAAAATTGCTATCGAAATATGTTGTTAAAAATGCCAGGAGTGTAGCATATTTTGTGTGACAAACTTTTTTTCCTAATGAATTTCAAGTGTTTATCAAATAAAAAATATTAATTATATACACCAGAATATTTAACAAATAGTTCATGGCACTAAGGGCCATATGGCAGTTTATGGACCAGGGTGACAGACCAGTCTATAAACTGCCATTTGGCCTGAAGTGCCATGAACCATTTGTTATATTATACTCAATACATGCAAATCTGTCAGACGACGTTTTTGTTATTGTATATCTAAGACAAAAAAACGAGTTCGGACAAAATCCGGAAGAAAACATATATACTAAAATAGGGAGCAGGACAATAGCCCCCGGACAACTGCCCCCCCTAGGACAATTTACCCCCACAAATTGTTTTCAGTTTTATTTTTAGTTTCTGATTACCCCTTTCTGACTCTATGAACTCCATTACACTACTATGCTTTCACTTCAAAATACACTCCTGTTTAAGCCAGTTCTAAGCTTGTACTTAGCTTGCAATCATTTTTTCTCAAAATTCTTTTTAATTATTAACCATTGTACTTAGCTTTGATCATTGTTTAATCAAATTCCTTTTTATAATTTTTCTTTGAAGACCAATTTTGTAAGGTAATTAAATTTAATTGGAAAATCATTAAACTCTATCTAAAAATAATAAGAGAAAGTTATTTTTATCATGGCTTGTCCAAGCTGTATAATCCTTTTGATGATTAATATACAAAGAAAAAAATCCAACTTAAAAGTAATTTGAATACTTTAATCTGAGTTTATGCATATTTATTTCTCATTTAAAAAAAAAATGTCTTCAAATAAAAAATAGATATAAAAAAAAAAAAAATTGGGGGATGGGGGGGGGGGGGGGCAATTGACCGGGGGGGGCGCAATTTTCCGGGGGGCTATTGTCCTAGACCCACTAAAATATTGGCCGACTGCGCTAACAAAGACAAATAGAGAAAATAAAAACGTAAAGTATAATATTATATATTATGAAACTATAGTACAATTGCTTTATTTGTCAGGAAATCACTTGCCCCTGGTGATGATTTATAAAAATAAATTGGTCACATTGAAAAACTTAATACTAAAATATATTGGTATGACAAATATCAATATATTGAAAAGAAAGTGTCATGTTGGAATAAATGTAGTGTTTTAGAAGTGATATTGAAACTGTGTGATGTATGTTTCATGAAAAATATTTTCATTGCCCCTTGAACATGTTTGCACCATTTTGACCTTCACATAATTATTAGGTGACCTGAAAATGTCAGGAGGGTAAACAAGATATGTATACATTGTGGTCATTTTATACATTGTTATATTTTGTTGAATTCTGTATTATTTTTTAGCAGTTCATGACAGTCTGTGACTATTAGTGACACTCATACTCACTACAGAACATGTCTAATTTTAATATAATTCCACTGTTGCATATAATGCTCAATTTCGTTGGTCAACACCATACCAGCTGAATTTTTTTATACATCTATATAAAATAATGGCTATTTTCAAGGAATTTATGCATTGTGTCAACATACCATTTCACTCACAAATTTTACATCTTTTTTAGTTTGCAGATGAAATGTCAAATTCTCACATTTATAAATTCTCTCAAAATAACCTATATTCCTGTAATATTATTGCTGACAGTTTGAGAAAGATTCATATTTCAGAAAACAGAGTAAAAATAACTACAAAGATTGAAATACCAAGGTGTAAATTAATTTTATGGTAGTAAAAAAAATGGAAAGCTATGTTCAGGGATTTTTTGTTGTTGTAATACTGATCCCCTCCCGACTCCCCCCCCCCCCCCCCCACACTCAAAAATTCTTAACCTAAGACATCTGAAGAATAACCAGAATCAAATGAATACAACTGGAGCACAGAATTTGAAGGAATTTAACGATACAGCTGAGATTTTTGTAATGATTTAATCAAGTTGAGTAAACCTCAAACCATGATTATCTCCAAACAGGATATTTATATATGCTAGATATTTCATAATTATTCAACAATAACACTTTCAAGTGTATTAAAGCCAAAATATTCCCTTTCAACCAGAACTAAATGTGTATATCTATTGAAAGCTTCTGAAATTAGTATTACCATCTGGCTTCAAGAATACTCCCAAAATTGCTATATTTAAGATGTGCTATGGAGGAAACGGCACGGTGAAATTTCTTGAAACTTTGGCAGATAATGTATTTAGACATATCTATTCAATGATGCAAATTTTTAAAAAATTGATCGTTGGGTTGGGTTACGGGCAGGTCTACACCCTTAAATCAGGATTTTTTAATTACGTTTTCCATCCTGATTTTATATTGTTAGGAAAGAATTGTGAAAATGGTACAGATGACTGTGTGGGTATGTGTATGGATGATAATGCTGATGGCTGTGTTGACAGATTGAATGACTACTCCTGTACGTGTAAACCTGGCTACATGGGAAAGAACTGTACAGTAAGTTATATGTGTGATATTGATAATTACCTCCCCTACAACGAAGAGGGACATTTCATTTTATTCTAAGATAATTTCCACTACGCTTCCATAGCAGCTAAAACCTTGTTGTCTTGAAATCGGATAAGTTGTTTCCCTGAATAACTCTGATGTAAATTTGGTTGGGTCCTTATGTGGCTTTTATGTCACATTTTTTTCATTCCATTAGCAATTAGTGTTTATTTGTAAAGCAAAGAAATGTAAGATTTGTCTGGTAAGACATAATTTCATAGCAATTTACCATTGAATAACATGTCCATGAATATAAATAGTGTCCATGTAAAAATATATGATGGACAAGATTTCATAGATTATACTGTCTATGATTAAATATCTTCATGAAAGGGGGATAAATTAGATTTGTTATCTAAGAGGACAATATTTCATGACTTTATGTATGAAATTATGTCCATTTTGAAACGAGAGACTTAATTTAATTGTTTACTTGTCACCAGAATGTTTTAAATCAGGTGAGTTTATATATCAATTAAAAGTGTGTCTGTAAAACAACTGTACATATTGATATGAGTTGGATGGAACAGATTACAGTCAACTTTTTTAATTTCTAATCAAAGGCTAAATATTAGAAAATGCCATAAAATCCTTGAGAAGAAAAGTAAAGATTTTTAAAGATAAAAGCAATGAACTGTACCCACAGACAATTTTATAGTACACATGCATCATTTTTTGTTACACATGCACTTAACCCCAAACTAACATAGAAGGAAACTAAGACAGAGCAGTATCTATTAATATTATAAGATTGAAATGTTGTGTAATATTTGACAGACTTTATAAAAGGGTTGATATTGACAAATATAAAGTAAATTAATGATAAACTATGAAGTTGTTTTTAAAATATTAAATGATCCTTGATGTTTTCAGATATGTTGTTTTATTCCAAGTAAACAGGTTTTTTCACTCTCAATTTAAATTTTTTTAAACAAAGCATAATTGTGAAAATATATTAATAATAACATGATTACACATGGCTAAATTGATACTAAAATATATAAATAACAACATGATTACACATGGCTAAATTGATACTAAAATGATGCATCTAACACATTTTCATGATGAAGTAACCAGGACATATTTTCATAATAAAATAGTGTCCAGAGGACTATTTTTCAAATTAGATTCTGTCACCCACACACAATTTCATGGCTGACATTATTTTATGTTACAGATTAAATGGCTTTCTCAGGAAATAATAATGTATCTTGTCCAAACAATATATGAGCAAGAATATGGTATTTGAACTTTTGGTTTCTTTTGGTATCCAAATGGTTAAATACTAAAACTTAAATATTTCACACGTGGAATATGATTATATCAATACTGTACAAAAGAAACAAGTGATATAAAGGGAAAATATTTACCCATCTTTTTAAACATGTTTATCGTGACAGGAAACCAAATGCTTATTACAAGTTATGGTAATAAACATTTGGTTTCCTGTCGCGATAAAAATGTATGAAACGGCACCATCCAAGACCATTTGGTTTTTTCTTGGTTATTTAATGCATGTATATACCATTTTAAATATTAAAGTAGCATATTTTTTTTTATTTTTTAACGCGACAGGATACCACAAGCACTGTATCAGAGTTATAATATTATCATACAAAAATTGTATAAATGTTCCGAAAATCACACTTCCATTACACGTGGTTCACTTGTGACCGGAAGTTCAATTGGGCGGAAATTGTAAATCAGACTAATATATTTAATCTTTAAATTAACGTTTCTTTTTGGATGACATGTAACGCATAACGTAACAGGTGGATGATTGAATAAAAAAAATAGAAAATGAAAAGCTTAAATGTAAACATCCGTGATTAATATATTTAAACATCTCACGAGAGTTTATTTATGCTAATCGTTGTTATGGCGACTGTTACAAAAAGGAGATAACACAACTTAAAATAGCGTTACGAAATCGGAAACCAATGTAACGCGCAATATATGACACCTGTAACAGAAATACTTACTCTGCTCAAAATTTTCTTCTCTCCATTCCTCATTATCAATGTTTGTCAATATTTTAACGGCTAGCTTACATTTTTGTATGTCACAGTTGTGTGGAAATCCAACACCGTTACGCAGTTCGGAGACGAAAATAACGATAAGAAACGACGCATAAAAGTACGAAGATGGACATTAAAAATAATTTGTATTCATAAAATATTTACAATATATCAATGGTCACCATTCATCTAACACACCAACCAACCATTTGGCCATAGAATTACAACATATATCAAAGAAATATCCAATTTTATCAGTTTTCTATCGTTATCAGAAACGGTTCAAATACCATATTCTTGCTCATATACTATTATATGATAAACAATATATACTAATATTATTAATTGATAATTTTACGGTCATTTGATTTGTTCTATGCCCATCACGTGGTGTTCTGTATTTTGGCAGGTTGACTTTTGCGGATTGCACGGTTACTAAAAATAGATTAAAAAATTCCAATATTTTCATGACGTTTAATGATTGAACATGATTCTGGTACTGCATTTGGCAACTCATTTGAACTTCAAGCACTGTCAAGTTCGCAGACAGAGACCATATTTAATGATCTGTTTCCTGACAATGATGGTGTAGATGACTTTCTTAAATCTCTTGATATTCCTGCACAAGAAACATGTAGTAATGTACCCATTTCTAAGTCGATGTGTCAATTTCCAGTACCAATGATTACTAATTGTCAAAATATCACCATAAACTATAACATTTTCCCTAGGAAATGATTATCATTCATGTCACTACATACATTTTTGTTTTATTGTTATTCCTGTTGAATAGATTGTTGTTAAAGTTTGGGTCTTATATTATTTTTATACGACCGCAAAAATTTTGGTGTCGTATTATGGTATGGCGCAGTCGTCGTCGTCTGTGCACATTTTGTTTCCGTTGTCTTACTTTAGTTCTAGTTTCCAGTAGCAAGTACACCTAGTCCCGGATGAATATCCATTTGTAGATCTTCTGTTTCATGTTTTGCATGGCAATTAATAATATAAAAAATATGTGATGGGCATTGAACAAATCAAATGACAGTAAAATTATCAATTATCAATATAAAAAATACAGCCTTTCTATTCAGTCGATACAAGTTGTATATCGACCTAGAGATGTATATCTCTTAGGTTGATATAAACTTGTATCGACTTCATACAAAGGCTGTATTTGTATATTATATGATAAACAATATATACTATTATATGATAAACAATATATACTATTACAGATCTCCAGATAAGGTTTCTTAAATTGGGTTTTTAACTCACCTGTTTAGCATTTCCATTGGGTGATCTATTTTTTAAATGCTTTACTTCAATTTTTTCACTCACCAGAATAAGATTCAATTGGGTTTTTTACCCACCATGAATAAATTTAATTGGGTCTTTTACTCTCTGTACATGACATGCATTGTTTTTTTGTTGCAGGTATATCAGGCATTGAAAATGTATACATCCAGTTTTATTCTCCTGATGTACATTATACTGTATTCTTTAAATATTTTTCATTGGTGTAGATGATACGTACATGTAAAGAAAAAATCCTGAGAGGGGGTCTTGTTCCACATTCCCGTTAAAACAAATAGACGACTATCCCGTTATGTCGAGTTTCTGCAGAAAACTGGAAGTTGTGGGTACCCTCATGTCCCCACACACTACTGATGTTAATACCCTTGGAAGCAGCTGATATGCATTCTCTGCATTGCAAATATGGAATACTGTTTTTCTCTACTTTACATAGCCATGGAAATTTTTCTTTCCATGTGACAAAAGTTTTGTCTGTGACTGAATGTTTCCTTTCGTTGAATTATTGTCAGTCTTTACTGCCCCTTTCAAAATATCGTCAATGATTTCTGTTGCAACAATTTTACTATGATTTACAGTATTTTCAATCAGCGTATCTAAAATTTGTGTAACCATGGTTTTTTAATCTGTCTTTACATAATTAGCGATAGAATAATTCACCCATAAAGGGGCTTTCTTCCTCCCTCGATGATTCATAATAATAGACTGAAACTGCTACCAAATTAATTTCAATCAATCAAGACTAAATTCTAGCAGGGAACCGGAATTTATTTCCTCCGAATTCTTTGGAGCACCTTAAGTGGAGTGAATATTTGGAACTCCTCGCACCCTTAGATAGAAGTAACGGATCCCATCAGAACTATATATCGGCAAACCTCGGGAGATTTGTAATCTTCAGGGATTTCAATAAGGGCCAGCACCCGGCGATATGTCGCCGCTTCAAACGAGTGAAATCGCCGGTTCGACTGTTAGAAACTAAAATATTTTTTCATTAAATAAAGAAATATACAATATTTATTTCACTCTTTCATCTTAAAGATTTTTAAAATCCACAATTATACAAAAAGCAATGCATTTGTCAGGGGTTATCTGATGCTAGGGGAATGAAACAAATTTATCCGAATTTATCATTGATCGGTGTCAATTCTATGCTTAACTTATTATCATTTGATGTTCGATTAAACGTTTAAATGATAGAGACATTTCAATGGAAAAATCTAGAGACACATTGAAAAGATAATTATTTTATCGATGGATAACTCATGAGATATGCAAATGGAAAAGTTTGAAGCCACATTTTTTTCAAGTTGAAATGAAACGAAGTTTGCCAAACATCAAAGACTTCTTCACAAAGAAACCATAAACAGTTCAACCATTACCTGGTAAGTACTTTTATCTGAATTATTTAATTTTAAGAAGGTTTGTACAGCCTCATGTTTATATAAATGAGGCCTGCTCGAACTTACCTTCTGCCCTTTTTATACTTAATTCCCACCCCTTGAACCTTGGGGAAGGATGTTATGTTGAAAAAGTGCCTAGGCTAGGAGGGGTGCTGCCCAATTTTTTTTTTCAAAATTGAACTATAATTTGTTTTTCCTTTTTTTTAAATGGGGCATAATTTTATTGAATTGAAACATGTCGAAGTGTCCAAATACGATTCCTTTATCAATTAAAAAAAAAAACTGTAATAGCAGGTGTATACATATCCAGACATTTTGAACAAAGGGGGTTCAAGAAAGGTAATAGAAAAAAGGGGGGTTCCAGTCCAATTATCACCTGATTAAAAAAATCGGATCCGCCAATGTAACCGACAATAAAGGTGATATGGGGCAAATGTCAATGAGACATCAATCCCTGTAAATACAAGTTATAGCTGAAAAAGTAACATATTATAGACTTTACCGTACAGCCTTCAGTGTGTGAACACGGGTCCACGCTCTATGGTAAAATATAAATGACCACAAACACAAACAGACATGAAAACGTTGGATCTACACCTCATCAACTCTATACTTCATACAACTGTATTTTAGCAGAGACAATATTGTGACACAATTACAAATTATGTAATATACAATAAATAGAACAAGTAAATATATCAATATACATTGTATTCTGGTACAGAATTTTATTTTCAAAATGTCATGTTTGTATAGTTCTTGTGTTGTCTTCGTTGTTCTCTGTACTTTCGACTCTATGGCTATTCCTTTGGTATTTCTTCGTTTTACTGACAATTGTGTCACTTGCTTTTTCAGATCAAAGTACAGATGATAATGATGAAGGTACAGATGCAATTTTGGAGACTACCCTTGCCACTAGTTCTAATGACTCTCAAAGCTCCGCAACAAATCAAAATCCAGAATCAGACAGATCAACAAATGTGCAGAGAACCTCTAGAAATCAATCTGACGTTATACCTGTAATTAATGATTGTTTTGATAACACAGACCTACTTCATAATCATCAGTTGTGCTTAGGAAGAGGGTGTGTAAATATCAGCAAAAATAACCAAGATGTACAAAAAGGTGTCAGAGACAAATTTCAACACCAGTGGTTAAGTAGAGAAATGTCATACTGTGATGTATCTGGGTATTGGTGGCTGGCATATATGGAGGGAGCAGGAATGTTTTGTCTTCTATGCAAGAAACACAATGTATTTACATCAGGGATTAATCATTATGTAACAGGAGCAAAGAGATTCAAAAGACAAGCAGTTGATGACCATGCAAAGTCAGCAAATCACAAGCAAGCCATAGCAATTGAAATGACAATGAGGGTGTCAGTATTCCATAAAGAGAGCACAGAGAAAGAAAAGGTAGACGCGGATGTTCAAAGAAAAGCTTTCCTGGCTGCATACTGGCTGATGAAGGAAGAAGTCCTGAATAAAAAGTTTCTATCCCTGATTTCAATGATGGAACAGTCAGGATTGGACTCCATGAAGTATTTTGATCACAAGTCCCAAGGTACTCTGCAGGAGATATTTTTGTTAATAGGAGATACTTTACACCAACAGATAATTGATGAAGTGAATAGTTCACCTGTATTCAGCATTTTAGTAGATGAAGTCACAGATATCTTAATAAAATGTCAGATGGTGATTTTCATCCAGTACCTTGACAAGTTGGGTAACCCTGTTGTTAATTTTTTGGAATCACGAGATGTCCTTGGTGATTCTGTATCTGCTATCAGCAAAACTCTCCACCGAGTACCGAAGGAATGCACAAAGGAACTGGATGGAAACAAGCTGTGTGGTCTTGTAACAGATGGGGCCAGCACGATGACAGGCAAAATAAATGGACTTGCTGCAAGGATCAAGAGAGAACACCCAACAGTTTTGTCAGTTCACTACATATGTCACCGCCTCGCCCTGGCTTGTACAGATTCAAACAAAGATTGTAAATTTGTAGCTGATACATCCGACATATTATGATACCTTTTTGAAATTCTTTGAAGACTCTCCAAAGAGGACTGCAACACTGGTTAAATTCCAGATGGAAATGGCAAAATGCACTGAACAACTACCTAAAAAATTGAGAATTGCCATTGTCCACAAGGTCAAAAAAGCATGTTCAACTAGATGGCTATCGTTCAACGAAGCAGTTCATGGATGCTATGATGACTTTCCATCAATAATGCAATGTCTGTCATTGCTTGAAAAAGATGTAGTTGCCACAGGCCTTTTAAAGAAGATGAAAAATGTAAGGTTTTGTACCAGTCTCTTTATTTTGAAGGAGATATTGCCAATACTCGCCAAGCTGAGTAAGACTTTCCAAGTGGGAACAATTAACTTTTCCTGCATAGAACCTAGCATTCAAGAGGCAAAAGATGCTCTAACAGAAACAAGTTGTCAGAGAAAGTAATGACTACATTTGTCCAAGAAACCAAGGAAAATGAAAGACTAGGTTTTTTAGAGTTTATGCCTACTGAGGCACAGATAAAAGAAGCTACAGGGAAGATGTCAAACTATGTCCAAGCTCTGGTGTCCAACTTGGATGACCATTTCAAAGAGGCTGCTCCACTTCTGGCAGCTTTTAGCATTTTCAACCCTTGCATTCTTCCAGATAAATCTGACCAGAGTTTTAAGAACTATGGAAATGCGAAGTTAGAAAGTTTGGGCTCACACTTTTTTGTTGGAGAAGAAACTAATGATGAACTTTTAGCAGAATGGGTGACCTTCAAATACCATATGAAAAAAATTAAAGTAGATCTTAAAGAAGAGAAGAAAACTACAGAAGTCGTCCTTCAAAGACTAATGAGCTTAAAAAATCCATTAGACAACAAGTACATTTTTTCTAAGTTAGCACACATTGCTGCTATTATACTGTCCCTGCCAGTCAGTAATGCCTGGCCAGAACGTGGTGCATCAGCCCTGAAACGTATCAAGACACGTCTTCGCAGCAGACTGAAGGACAACATGCTTTCAGGGCTGTTGCAAGTATCGATAAATGGACCTCCAGTGGAAGAGGCTACATAATTTGTCAATACATGTGTTAATAACTGGTATGAGGCAAAACCCAGGAGAAAACTAAAGGAGGTTAAAGCAAAACACAAAGTAAAAACTGCAGTTCCTAGAGAAGTGGTGGAAACTGCAGATGCCAGTGTATAGGCAGATGTGGAAGAGAGAACAAATGAAGAGGTGAAGACAAAAATGGCACAAATTATGAAACTTCTAAAATTGACTGGCAATGCAGATGATGATGATGATGGTGATTTAGAGGATGCAGACTCTATGGATGACTTTGATTACAATAATGTCATGATGTGAAGTTTTAAGACCTTTTTAGTGACTGTGTTTTATTTGTTAGTTTTCATTCCAGTGCTGATTATAAAATTCATTTCACTCATCTCATTTCTTTTCATTTGCTCTTTAGTGTAAGTCAGGTTCCAAGCTGCCTTTTCACAATCCTTCATTGACAAACCTACGAGATTTATTCTACACTCAGAGTCAGATCAACAGTAATTATAACAACAAACAACTGAGACAGTTTTATTTCTTTAATCATACATCTTCTTAAAAATATAAGATATAATTTAGTCGGTTCCAGGTAATATTCATGTGACATTGTCTGAACAATTGCTAAAACCTCAACTAAAAATAAAAGCAAATGCATATTAGGAGGAAATCTTAAAAGAATATAACCATAATTTATGGTTGAATCATGTATGAATCTAAGGATTATTTTCATTTAGATATACAAAAAGAATAAATGTGCCATGAGATAAAATCTCACAATATACAGGAAAACTCCCAATATCAAGTAATTAACGCTTTTATTATTATTTTATTTTATGTATTTACATATATAACCTATATGACTAATTGGGATATCTAGACCCTTTCACAACAACTGGTAGTTGTTATTTTCCAGTGGACTGGATGAAGGGGAAACACACGCTTTCCCACTGAATGACGTCAGGAACAATCAAACAAAAATGAACTTTTCTACTCCATTCTCGCCAGAAAATAAAAGCTCCACGGTCATCTTGAAATGGTCTTATTGCTTGCTAAAATTTAAAAAAAAAAAATTCTATGAAACCTCTTTTTCATGCACTTGTAAACTACCTTAAAATGCCTCAGAATGCACCATTTTGAATGTAAGTGAAAAAAAAAATTGGGGGGGGGGGAGCAATCACCCCCGTACCCTCCTCTTTTATCATGTAGCCGCTTCAAATTTCAATTCAGCCTGTTCATTACAATCTTATTGAATACCCTGATCTTACGAGTGAAAGAGAAAGTAAAATGTCACGCAACAGAAATTAATGACACAACTACATAAAAATGAATGAGTGAAGTAAGCACTCATTAAGCGAAGAATCTAGTTACAACACTGGCAGTGCCCAACAAAGGCTCAAACTGGTACGGACGTATATCAGAAACAGCTTCATCAATGTTCATGTCTCTGTTACTGTGTGCCATAGCAATAAATCGATGCTTTCCTCCGTGTGAATAACTCCCTCGTGTGCTTATCCAGCCATTTTGTTCCAAAAGAACAACTACATAAAAATGAATGAGTGAAGTAAGCACTCATTAAACGAAGAATCGGGTTATATCTGGATGGAATTGGGTTCAACAACCCAAAGGAAATAGGAAAATTGGGTTTTTGTTAATTTTATTTGCGTAATCACGCAAAGACGCAGCTTATCTGGAGCTCTGACTATTATATGATAAACAATATATACTATTATATGATAAACAATATATACTATTATATGATAAACAATATATACTATTATATGATAAATAATATATACTACTATTATATGATAAACAATATATACTGTTATATGATAAACAATATATACTATTATATGATAAACAATATATACTATTATATGATAAACAATATATACTATTATATGATGAACAATATATACTGTTATATGATAAACAATATATACTATTATATGATAAACAATATATACTATTGTATGATAAACAATATATACTATTATATGATAAACATCTTCGTTTGTGTTTTTCTGAGTTTATGTCTAATTGGTATCTTCTTCAGTCAAATTGAAGTTTAAAAAAGAGTACCAACCTGAGTATGATACCTAAGATAAAGTAACTGAAATAAATGTTATATCAAAAAACTTCTAAAATATTATTGTTTACAGGAAGATATTGATGAATGTCTAAGTTATCCTTGTGAACACTCTGGTACCTGTGAGAACCAGGAGAATGAGTTTACATGTAATTGTACTGAAGGATGGACTGGAAAAACATGCGACACCCCTATGGAGTTCTGTAACCCTTCACCTTGTGATAATGATGGTATTTGTTACAATCTGACTGATGGATATTTCTGCAAGTAAGTTATACAGTCAAACCTGTCTATAAAGGGCACTGAAGGGAGAACATGTAAGTGCCCTTTATAAAGAGGTTTGCCATTTTGAGTGGATTTTTTTCCCATATAAATACAAATGTACTCTACATGTATTGTATTTCAGGTAACATTAATAAACAACATGAATATGTGCAATCTTTGTTTGTTGTATCTTTAAATTGTAATGCAGAGTAGTCATTGGTCCATTTTGAAGACTGTTAAGACATCTATACATGTGCTCTTTTTGTAAGACTCAAAATTTTATTTTTATGGATCATTGTTTCATGGGCAAGTATTCCACATCTCAATCTTTGTCACACATGTTGTAAATTAGATGGTCTTAACTATTTTATTATTTACATTTATTGACAGAAACATACATGTATTGATCAGCACTATAATTCATAAATATCACACTATAAAATGTCCTGTTGAAAAAAATAAAGAAAAGTGTTACAAAAAGTCCTCTATTCTTGTCTGCTTTACAGATGAGATACGGAGATCAGATGTGTCATCTTCCATCTCAATAGCTGCGTTTAGCAAGCGTTGTCTCCCGTTGACAAGTGCGAAGTTCTTAATTTGCTGAATATAAAAGTCAAGTTCACTTACAGAGCACGCTTTAGGAGGTTTAGTTTCCTCATAGTCATCATTATCTGACACTGTTTACTGGTCATTGATGTCCGCCAAGATTTCATGTGCTGGTTTTTCCCAATTCATTACGGATGTGTCCGACGTTGCCAACTGTTTGTCCACATCGGAAAGTTTGTGGTACTCACAATTAAACAGCTCTCTAGCCAAGGAAATAAATTTCAAGGGAATGTCATCATCTTCTTCCTCCGAATCTGACATGTCATTAAATGCAGATTCATCACGTGAAAAGTCTCTAAATCCACATTTAGCGAAACATTTTTGAATGGTAGAAGTTTCAACTTCTTGCCATGAGCGATTTATCCAATAAATAGCCTGTAGGATGTTGATGTTTTTCAAAAGTTCTGACCCACATTTGGACTTGTCTTTTTCCATTTCACTTATGATGTGTCGTAGTTGATGTTTACTGAAATTTAAGCTTTTCAGTTTGTATGATGCCTTGATTCATAGGCTGGGATTTAGACGTTGTGTTTGCTAGTAAAAATTTCAATTTAACATTCGGAAATTCCAGATGAGGGTGAGAAGGAGCATTGTCAATAAAAAGCAACATCTTGCATTTCTGTCTTTTCATCTTAGCATTGAATTTGGACAGCCAAGATTCAAACAATGATCCGTTCATCCACGCTTTCTTATTGTGACTGTACATGACAGGAAGCGAATCAGGTTTAATTTTGCTAAAGCAACGTGGCTGTCTAGCTTTACCAATAACAAGTGGTGTGATTTTTTCACCAGTAACACTTGAACACAGAGCTAGCGTGATCCTTTCTTTAGAACATTTTCCCCCAGCACATTCATCACCTTTAACTTTCAATGTGTTCTTATTGACAGATCGATAAAATAAGCCCGTTTCATCCATGTTGAATATGTCCTTAGCATCGTAGCCATCACAAAGTGTGGGTAGCTTTTGTTTCCAATCATCTACCACAGTGTCATTTACATCCCCTCTTTCTCCGCTCATTGTCCCAAGAACAATATTGTGGCGTTTTTTTAACGATTCCAACCATCCATTCGACGCTTTAAATGATTCAACGTTTAGATCAGATGCAAATTGTATGGCTCTCTCCTGGATCAAAGGACCTGAAACATTAATCCTGCGGGAGGTGGCATCCTGAAACCATTCCCAAATAAGAACATTAATGTCTTCATTGCCTGTCGGCCTATGTTGTCATTTGCACTCAGGTCCCATGTTGTTTTCATAGTCCGTTAGTATGTCAGCTTTTCTTTTAAGGACATTATGAATCTGTGTTCGACCGACTCCCAATTGTTCAGCTATTTTTCTGTTCGACAATTTTTCTTTCTCAGATTTTCTGATCACCTCAATCCTCTGCTCGAGAGGTAGAGCCGTCCGTTTTTGTGGCATTTTTTACTTGAACTAAATCCTTATTTTCTATTTATGAGAAGTATTAAATCTTAGCACAAACTCATGTAATTTAAGGGCTTTATTTTCTATTTCTATTTAAGTTGTTTTATTTATTAATTAATGTAAACACACTTAAGCTTTCCCCAAGCAATAAACAATCTGTTTTTATTATGTTACAATTATTAAATATTAACCGATCGGAACCTTTAATCTTTTCATGGATCGATAACTCACCTGTTGATTGCATTGTGTCAATTAGATGGTTAAATCCTGAGTGCATCGAAAGACAATGTTTATCTTCCGAGTGAACTGATTGACAATTGCCCGTTATATGGAGGTTTCAGCGACGATTTGTATGAAAATACCATGCCCGCTGCCCGTGTTAGACAGTGCCTGTTATATAAGGAGTTATTTAATAGAGAAATGCATCGGGGGGATGTCAGCATGGCCGTTATAAGCAGGTGCCCGTTATACAGAGGTGCCCGTTAAGCCAGGTTTGACTATTTTTAAAACACAAATATTAAATGATATATAATTGCAGTTACCCTAATCCACCACCTTGGGGAAATGTTGGGCAGCTATGTAGGTTGAGCCATGAGAACCTTCACCAGTTCTGTGTGAATAGACAGTTATGTAATAGATGCTAAGCATATACGGTATAATGGGAATTTGTATGCCCCCACCTAAAAGTTGGGGGTATATAGTAGGGTTTAAGATGGAGTTTTTTTCCTTGCCTGAAGAAACATTTGAAGGAATTTTGATTGAAGGTCTAAGTAATTTCAATGTAATTTCAGAGAGCCAAAGAAATATTTAAAGGTATTGGACTTGGGACCTGTGGTAAATCATGAAGACTGATATAGGAATCATCTTTTATCTATCGATACAACATTATGAGATAACGTTTGTCAGTGACTTGCGGCAGATCTGTGGTTTTCTCTGGGTACACTCGTTTCCTCCACAAATAAAACTGACTGCTACAATATAACTAAAATATTGATGAAAGTGGCATTAAACACCATAACTTAGATAACACCTAACCCTCTTTTGTGTATCCTTCTTCCCTTCCATCTATCCATCAGTCACTGTTATTGGTGATTCACTTTTACTATTATATTGTTTGTTTAATTTGTCAATTTTTTAATGGATAGATCTTACTTTCTCCACTTTTGCTTTATACCATAATATACATAATTTATTATTTTTCTAGGTGTCAGAAAGGTACAACTGGTGATACATGTAATAATTTCCCTAAAGTTTGTAGTATTATTACACCCTGTATAAACAATGGAACCTGTAATGATGAGAGTGGCATGGCAAAATGCACCTGTAGTGATAGTATGTATATTTTAATTTGAAAATATATCTCAGACATGTGATCTGTAGTCAATCATTTTTTATTGTAGGTTAATGAAAAAATGTTAGGGGACAATCTAAAGCTAAAAATGGTGGAAGAAAATCTCTTGCTAGAGATATACCTACTTCAATTCATTACATATATATTCTAATTCTCATTTATTGTTTGTGAGAATTTAGATATTCTATTTGTATTAATCACCAGTGTTTGCAAGACAATATGTGATTAACATTGAATGTTGAAGGCAATGACATTGTACAGTACAATGCACATCCTTATTAAACACAAGCTGATGAAATTATTATTTAAAAACTAGAAATTAGACTGTTGTAGGAAATCTCAAGTCAAACACATTAACAAACATGAGAAAAATCTGGAAATGCAATAGTATATAACTGGAAACAAAACTAATGATAACGTTGAAATAACAATAAAATGTAAATAGACTAAAGCATCTGAATGTGTTAATCTGGTATGTTATGACATGTAATAGTTACTACAATATATTTCTGTCTACAGATTATGATGGTGGCAGCTGTCATTTGATCAATGATCAGTGTAATGATACTTCCACATGTAAACATTCTGGTACATGTGTCACAAAAGAGATGGGATACACATGTGATTGTAAAGATGGTGAGTGATAAATATGTTAGTGTAACACAAAACTCATGTGTCACAAAAGAGATGGGATACACATGTGATTGTAAAGATGGTGAGTGATAAATATGTTAGTGTAACACAAAACTCATGTGTCACAAAAGAGATGGGATACACATGTGATTGTAAAGATGGTGAGTGATAAATATGTTAGTGTAACACAAAACTCATGTGTCACAAAAAACATGGGATACAAATGTGATTGTAAAGATGGTGAGTGATAAATATGTTAGTGTAACACAAAACTCATGTGTCACAAAAAACATGGGATACAAATGTGATTGTAAAGATGGTGAGTGATAAATATGTTAGTGTAACACAAAACTCATGTGTCACAAAAACATGGGATACACGTGTGATTGTAAAGATGGTGAGAAATAAATATGTTAGTGTAATACAAAACTCATGTGTCACAAAAACATGGGATACACATGTGATTGTAAAGATGGTGAGAGATAAATATGTTAGTGTAACACAAAACTCATGTGTCACAAAAGACATGGGATACACATGTGATTGTAAAGATGGTGAGAGATAAATATGTTAGTGTAACACAAAACTCATGTGTCACAAAAACATGGGATACACGTGTGATTGTAAAGATGGTGAGTGATAAAATGTTAGTGTAATACAAAACTCATGTGTCACAAAATACATGGGATACACATGTGATTGTAAAGATGGTGAGAGATAAATATGTGAGTGTAATACAAAACTCATGTGTCACAAGACATGGGATACACATGTGATTGTAAAGATGGAGAGTGATAATATGTTAGTGTAACACAAAACTCACGTGTCACAAAGACATTGGATACACATGTGATTGTAAAGATGGTGAGTGATAAATATGTTAGTGTAATACAAAACTTGTGTGTCACAAAAGACGTGGGATACACATGTGATTGTAAAGATGGTGAGTGATAAATATGTTAGTGTAATACAAAACTCATGTGTCACAAAAGACGTAGGATACACATGTGATTGTAAAGATGATGAGAGATAAATATGTTAGTGTAACACAAAACTCATGTGTCACAACAGACATGGGATACACATATGATTGTAAAGATGGTGAGTGATAAATATGTTAGTGTAATACAAACTCATGTCACAAAAGACATGGGATACACATGTGATTGTAAAGATGGTGAGTGATAAATATGTTAGTGTAATACAAAACTCATGTGTCACAAAAGACATGGGATACACATGTGATTGTAAAGATGGTAAATGATAAATATGTTAGTGTAATACAAAACTCATGTGTCACAAATGTAAAGATGGTGAGTGATAAATATGTTAGTGTAATACAAAAGACATGGGATACACAGGTGATTGTAAAGATGGTGAGAGATAGATCTGTTAGTGTAATACAAAACTCACGTGTCACAAAAGACATGGGATACACATGTGATTGTAAAGATGGTGAGTGATAAATATGTTAGTGTAATACAAAATACACATGTGATTGTAAAGATGGTGAGTGATAAATATGTTAGTGTAATACAAAACTTGTGTGTCACAAAAGACATGGGATACACATGTGATTGTAAAGATGGTGAGTGATAAATATGTTAGTGTAATACAAAACTCATGTGTCACAAAAGACATGGGATACACATGTGATTGTAAAGATGGTGAGTGATAAATATGTTAGTGTAATACAAACTCATGTGTCACAAAAGACATGGGATACACATGTGATTGTAAAGATGGTGAGAGATAAATATGTTAGTGTAATACAAAAGACATGGGATACACATGTGATTGTAAAGATGGTGAGTGATAAATATGTTAGTGTAATACAAAATACACATGTGATTGTAAAGATGGTGAGAGATAAATATGTTAGTGTAATACAAAACTCGTGTGTCACAAAAGACATGGGATACACATGTGATTGTAAAGATGGTGAGTGATAAATATGTTAGTGTAATACAAAACTCATGTGTCACAAAAGACATGGGATACACATGTGATTGTAAAGATGGTGAGTGGTAAATATGTTAGTGTAATACACTCATGTGTCACAAAAGACATGGGATACACATGTCGAGGGGTTAGTGCCATACTGTCGTATCTTAATATTTCATCTTTTTGAGGAATTACAAAAAATAATCTTATGACTACGCCTGATAATGTAGTGTTACCAAAATGATTTTATAAGTAAATAACACAATAAATGTTATGATTATATATGCAATTTACTTCTAATAATCAGCATATTGATTTAATAACACTTTTTATCTATACACTAAGTAGACATGCACTATTTACATTGATAATTTCCAGATGTTAATACCATACTACAGTAACCACTGATAAGACTGTCTGCTGATTTGTTTATCTAAAAGATTAAACAGGTGTGTGCAAGGCATTTTGATAACATCTTAGGATACACTTTTCTGGCTCCCTAACATTAATATGAATAATGTTTCTTTCATCAACCAAATAAAAGTAAGCAAAAATACGTTATGGCAGCAAATGAAAAATTAATTTGAAATATCTTTTTATAATGACCGAATTGTAGTATTCATCAGTTAAAACATTCTATTAAAGTAAACATTGATTTTTTGAAAACCAAAATATTTCAGGATAATTTCCAATGAATCTAAAAGCAATTAAAATCAATTATTTAAGCTAAAACATCAATACTGTAATCATATATCACAGTAAAATTATATTTCAACCACAATAACTATTAGATGTCTGTCTGTATGAATGATATCATAAAATAGTTTAAAAAAAAATTTCAACAGCTCTTTTGAAAATTGAATTAGACAGTACATGTAGTAACATGATTTTGAACACTGAAATCTGAGGAATACCTTAATGGTTTCAAAATATCATTATGATAAAATTATGCTAAATCCTATTGAAATAATTCAATACTGTCTGTAAATCTCAAAAGAAAATTAGTATACAATCAAAGTACAAAATATATATCATATAACAGTCAAATTTGTATGCACTATATCTAATGCAGGAATATAATGTCTACAGTTCTAATACAATATATAGAAGAACCCCTAAACTAATCATGCAATCTAATTAAACCAGTCATTTATGTCACCACTGTTATTTTCTTAGTCTCATTCTTGATCAGAATCCTCTTCAGCATCGGTGTCAGCTAGTTTGTCATCTACTTTACTGCTTGAGGGCAATGATTTGTAATAATCGTGGTATTCAGATGGGATGATACCACTTCTGCATAAGCTGACAAGGTCTTTCGTTTTGGCTGCTGATATCTTCTGTCTCGATGTATATTTCCTTGTCAGTTCTTGTGGTTTGGCAGTGCGTCCTCGTTTGGCTGTACCACCTACTTTGAGAACTCTGAATTCATCTTCGAAATTGTACTTAAACATGATACAGTCCAGGTTTTCTTGGGTATACCAACATAATTTTCTGCTTTTTAAACTATGTGACCACATAATGATCTTCATAATTCTTGAACCGTGAGCAGGGAATGAATGTGTGGTAATGCTGACTGGAAGAAACAGTTCTCATCTGCAGGAACACATTTTCTAACTAATCCATTCATGAAGAGAAGATCATCAAGTCTCTGTTCATTGTGTGTGGTGACATAATTGTTGAAAGTGTCCTCCTGAACACTGATTTATTTTGCCTTTTCCATGTGCATGTCCTCAGTCTGGTCAATTGTTGGCCCTAAATTGTCATTTTGGATCTCTACTTGGTTCATCCTTGAGTTATCACTTTTAGGTAGTGAATTATCACTATTAAGCTTCTGATTTTTACTATCACTTTTCCTCTTTCTTTTTTTCGACTTTGATGTGGCTGCAGGTTTCTTATAAAATTCGGTTTTAATTGAATTGTCATTGCAATGGCAGGTTCGAGTCACTAGAATGATAATCATCTCTGCAAGGTTTGTACGAGTCCCTGCTGTCATAAACAGACTCTATTTCGCTATAACTCTCATCTTTTTGTCGTTTTATATCATTTTTTAACTCTTTTAATGTTATATTATCATCACTACCACTAAAGTCAGACTCAATAGCAGAGTGGCGTTTGAGCTGTTTTGTTGTGTCAGGTGTTGTTTTATTCTGTTTCTTTCTGTATTTTTTCTTCTTTTTCTGTCTTGCAGTAACCTTTAAGGCATTTGGCGACCCATTGGAATCAGTTGATGAAGTATCTTCTTTATAGGTACGAACAGCTGAATTGTCCTGAATTAATATTTGGTCTTGTGAATTTTTATTACCCGGGGTTTCATTCATATCAGCCATAGGTGTGTCATTGGTAATCGGTTTATCAGCCATAGGTGTGTCATTGGCAACTGGTTTATCAGCCGTAGATGTGTCATTGGTACCTGGTTCATCAGTGGTAGGTGTGTTATTGGTACCTGGTTCATCAACCATAGGTGTGTCATTGTGACCTGGTTGATCAGTGGTAGGTGTGTCATTCGTACCTGGCTCATCAGTGGTAGGTGTGTCATTGATACCTGGTTCATCAGTGGTAGGTGTGTCATTGATACCTGGTTCATCAACCATAGGTGTGTCAATGGTACCTGGTTCATCAGCCATAGGTGTCTCATTGGTACCTTGTTCATCAGTTATAGGTGTGTCATTGCTACCTGGTTCATCAACCGTAGGTGTGGCATTGGTACCTTGTGTATCATTACTACCTACTTGTTGCCTGTTTGTTACTGAGGAACCATCTTCTGTATCCCCTTCGACTGCATTAGAACCATTCTCTTGGGTATCACGTACCATAGATGCAATTGTCGTCCATTCCTCGTCTGAAGACCAACTAGATTCCGACATTTTATTACCTGAAACAAATGAATATGAAGCTTATTATTTTGATTAGCTAAAAGAATTGGCCAAATATAGGATTACCTCTCATATCATATTGCCAAACAAGTAAACTCACTACAAATTATACCTCTGACAACAAACTTTGACACCTAAGTTGCATAGCCTCCCCTTTCAGATATTGGACAGCAGCCATAGTCCATCATGCATATTTTCAAGTTGTAAACCACATTTTTTTACATCTAATTCCATTGAGGGGTTTAGGAGGAAATCTTCTTATCAAATAATTTGATCATTAAAATGTGATAATCTTTTCAATCTGGTTAAATAGAGTTCTTGTGAACAAATAAAAACTGAAACTTACCAATCGAAAACTGTAATTAATTAGTACTGTAGATGTTTCCATCACATTCACCATAACCAGCCTCTACTGAAAATATGGAAATAAATAACAATTAAAAGGCCATGCATTCTAAACAAAATGTCAATAATTTTAGCGAAGGGTATGTACAAATGTCATACTTGAGATAATAATAATTCAAGATTTTTAGCACAAACATGTACAATCCGTCTAAGAAAATTTATGAAGACTTAATACATATATTAAATTAAGTGAATACATAGTAAATTGATTAATATATCAAAGTATAGCAAGTGAATATCTAATTCTTACCTTTTAATCCATGGTTGTCTCAACTTTTCATTGCAGATACTATATTTCTTCCTGTTAATTCACTTTTTGTAAATGTAACACCAGCTCTAGAATGCATCAACTTTATTTACTCTCTCCTGCCTCTACAGAATACTGTTTATAAATAACATATGCAATGCGTTATCTGATATTGAGATAAGATGGCTAAACTTACTGGATTATTAGATTACTTTTCTGCAGTGCCAAAATGACTTATCTTTAAATAAGCTGTTTTGGCACTATTTTCTAAATAAAAAAATATGATATCATAAATGCAAAGTATATTATCTTTTTACAGCAATGTATCTTTTAATTAAAAAAATATACCTGGCATGCAATTATAGATTATCCAATATTACTGTTGTTTGGCGTTTCAAGAAGACGTATATAATATGATAATACTTTTGGGTTCTGGTCAATTTAAAATTAATGCATTATCCTTTTGCCCTGAAATTTACAGACACAACTAGATGCTAACTTATCAACATTTTAGTGCAAAAAAATGAAATTAGCAAAATTTTCAGATACGACTTTTTGGCTCTAACCCCTCGATGTGATTGTAAAGATGGTGAGAGATAAATATGTAAGTGTAATACAAAACTCATGTGTCACAAAAGACATGGGATACACATGTGATTGTAGATGGTAAGTGACAAACAAATAGTAGTAAAATTAAACCATCGCTGATACACTTATTAAGAGAAAAGGTCAAAATTTAGCACTCAACATTGTGTATCTCATGACTTCTACTAAATAGACAGATATATCAAATTAAATCACGTTTTAACAACTCATTCTAGAGTACTTTGTTTGTAAGTAAGCAACAATGAAATAACCATGTGCGCAAATTGTGTTGCCTTGCCTTACTCACAAAAAAACATGGAGAGTATCAAGGTTCCCAGTATTTATAAATAGGTATAGGTCACTGATTTGACCTCTAAGAATTGAATATATTGTTCCTTGCAGAACAATTCAGAAATATACTACATAATATAATGCCCAATAGTTCTACTAGGCGAATGAATAAGAATGGGTCATCACTAGCACTTTTATATCAAATATTTTATATAAATACACATGAATTGAGATTTATGGTTGAATTATATTTAAGGTCACACATGTGAAATACATGTATTAAAATGTATAAATTATTTAACACAATTATTACTTTATCATTGTAGCTTTTATGTTTTAGTCACTATAATAAAAACAATATCTAATAATCAATAAAGATTTTCATAAAGCAGTCGCTCATAGCCATACTAGAACACCTTGTTCATGGACCATATACCGGTACAATCATCACTGCTTTTTCAATATTATACCAAGCTGATCTGTCATAAAGTATGTTTATGTTTTTACTTACAGGGTATTCAGATGATAACTGTTTAACATATACAGACCCGTGCTCGTCCAACCCTTGTCATTCTACTTCAGCTTGTAAGTCAGAAGAGACAAGGTACATGTGTTATTGTACACATGGAGAAGTGCTCACAGATGCAGGATGTAAAGGTAATGGTAGAATATTACATATGTTTATCCTGCACTTCTTCTATTTGAGCAAGCAAGTTGCATTGACTGGATACATTTTTGTTATTTATTGTCACTGACCGAAATATAGCTTTTTCTGGTACCCCTTCCACATGTTACCTGTTGAGCATTGGGAACCTAATTGTAAATCCAGTTCACTTCCTGTTGACAGAAAATATCAAAAGGGACAATCGAGGGGCAATTATGTAATTTTATTATTTAATTCAAAATATAAACGTCAATGGATAAATAAGATTTTTCATCAGGATAAACACAATATCAATGCAGTGTCTTAAAATATAAAGTTTATGTGTATTTGGCACAAAACTGGGGAAAGGCTTGATGAACCTTGTCTTTATCCCAGTTTTTAAGCCTCATGCACACAAACTTTATATTTTAAGACACTGCACTAATAATGTCTATGTATATTTATTACTTGACAATCCAACCAATCAAAGCGATCATCAATCTACTCTGACCTCTCAACCACAACACGATTACAATAGGGGATGTAGAGTTGAATCAAGGAGAGGAGATTGTTAAAATGTACATCTCCCCCACCCCCATTTTATAAAAAGGAAGGTCACATTGAACACATTTTAGGGAAACACATAGAAACAAATCCTAATGAATTGTTCTTGTTTTTCATTACAAAGGGGATGGAAATCTATGGGAAAGGTAAAAAAATATAAAAGGGTTAAATTGTTTCTATGAGATTCCATTTCTGCTTCTTGAAAAATAGCATGGGCAATTTAAAAAAAAAGTAGAGACAGGGTCGAAAGCACAGTATATAATATATATTCTTTTACAAGATTAATACTATTCAATTTAACCGCATTGGTGGTGTAATGGTTAGCGTGCTCGCCTCGAGTGCTGTAGGTCGTGGGTTCGAGCCCCGGTTGGGTCAAACCAAAGACTATAAAATTGGTATTTGTTGCTTCTCCTCTAAGCACGCAGCATTTAGAAGAAAGAGCAAAGACTGGATGGCTCGAAATCAGAATAATATGTCTGAGTGGAGCAACATGTCTACCGCAGACTGTTGTTTCAGTGAGTTAGCACTATAAAAATCCAACTCAGCGTGTTTGTCTAGAACATCATCTCATTGAAAATTAACTTGTTCTCGTCATGATCTAGCTGAAAAATTGCCTTAAACAACAATCACTCACTCACTATTATTCAATTTCAGCCAAAACGTAGTCATAGATCTGAACAAATTTGAAACAGTCCTTTTCAAGGTCGACCATTATTCTTAATATTATCAGAGAAACAAACATTATATCAGCCAACAAAGGCAACATTTCAGTGGAACATTTGTTTTAAAAATATTGTGATTTCAGACTTGCCTTTAAAACACAACCAATGATTTAAATATTGGAAAATAATTAACGTTTGACATTTTATTTTTTAATTTCCATTAAAAATAACAGTATATTGATGATACTCATTCAAAGCTAAATGCTTTGAAAATCATGTTGTATTGTCAACTGCTTTATCACCCTTTGATGAAAATATTTATATCGGGTAATCGAATACACCATATTATACAGTAATATTCTCTTATCTTGACTGTATACAAATATGCAGAGTTGACTACTATCTATTCAAATTTTAGCTCATTCAAATAAACTAGAGGCTCACCTGAGCTTGTATTGCTCTTCTGGTTTTTCATACACAGTTTGTGTTCAATCAAGTCCAGATTGTTATACCCCCGCTCCCCGAAGGGGGAGGGGGGTATACTGTTTTACCTCTGTCCGTCCGTCCAAGATATTTTTCGTCGCATTTTTCTCAGTAACTTGATGGCAGAAATCTGATATTTGGTCACAAGCATCATATAGGTATACCATATTGTGGGTAGCGTTTTTGGACCCGTCAGATTCCTACTTCCTCTTTGCCGACTTAGTTGGTTTCTATACACATTGAACATATATGCACATTTTCTCAGCAACTATTGATGGCAGAGATCTGATATTTGGTCACAAGCTTCATATAGGTACCCCATATCGTGGGAAGCGTTTTTGGACCCATCAGATTCCTACTTCCTGTTTGCCGACTTTGTTGATTTTTATACACATTGAACATATATGCTCATTTTTCGTCGCATTTTTCTCAGCAACTATTGATGGAAGAAATCTGATATTTGGTCACAAGCTTCATATAGGTACCCCATATCGTGGGAAGCGTTTTTTGACCCATCAGATTCCTACTTCCTGTTTGCCGAAGAGCGGGGGTATCATAGGTGAGCATTAGCTCACAGTTCATCTTGTTCGAAAAATTATTTTACTCATTTCCAGCTTTACAATATTTACATCCTTGTTGTGTATTATCACTAAGACAGAAATCACGTCATTTTTAAACAAATGTTCCACCGAAAAGTTGCTTTTATTGGCTGTAATGTTTGTTAATGTTAAAAATCATGGTCAACCTTGAAATCGGCAGTTTTTAACTTTGAAACAGTGTATTGATTACACAATATTTCTGCTCTCACTGTGTGATGAACTCAACATGGTGACATGCCCCCATGATGACCTGAATATGACATGTTCAGACTTAATTTTTTTTTTTCAGTTAACCATTTTTAAGTGTTTCATTCTTGTAATTCATCAATTTCATTAGAGCAAAAATGCAATTTTCAAATAAAATGTTATATATTCCCAAAAAAGCTTGAATGCTTTAGACACTATTATGTATCCTATCATTGCAATGTCATCTAAAAAAAATGTCTGATATAAATAATGAGGAAGGTGATACAAAATACAACTAAACAAACATAAATTCATACTACATTGAAGGAATAATGACTGTATTTTATTTTGTAAAGGATAAATACAGCTTTTTATACATTTAAATTTCACTCTGAGATCAGTATCTGACTAAAATCATGCAATTTCAAGAAACTTTATGCATAATGATCAAAATGTGTGATGATGTGAAATAAAATTTAAATAAACATCTTTAGTAAACTTCAAGACCAAACAACTTTTTCTAATATTTTATTAGATAAAAATATAATGTTGCATCATGTAATCTCTACCAATTTTGCCATCATTAACTTCGAAGCTTCACTTCCTGCCTAAAATGTAAAAGAATATTCAATTATTACGATGTTAGCCAACTTTTTACTTAGATTTCTTCATCCAGCTGTTTGCTATAATTGTATATCAAATATAGAAATGACCTCAGGTTTTTTCCACTAAAATTTCAAGAAAAGATTTGGTGTTTTGAAAATATCCAATTATTCAAAATATTCTAAAATGCAATATTCAATTGTGGAATTGACTGTATTGTATATGGTGTTGAGTTGTTTAACATATATTTAGGGTTTTTCTCTCAAAGTTACAATTTTGTCAATTTTTGGCAAATATGCAAATTTTATAGAAATTCATTTGAAAATTTTAAGATTAAATTTTATACCAATAAATGACCCAGAGTCTATTGGGCTCAAGTTCTGGAAGATCAATATTGAGCATATGCTACAATATGCAATAGTTTCCTAAATCGTCTTTCTCAGGTTAGCGATACAGGCCTGTGAGCCTCAAGTTTTCAGTACATACAAGTTAAACACTGACAATTCACTGTGAAATGATCTTACACATAATATACATTGAATTGATTAAAATTGTGTATTTCTTTTAAAGTTACTGATGACAATTTTGACATCTTCGTGGATAGTATGATTCCTGATGCTCATGCATTCTTACGAAATCCACTTGTGTTGATGCCTAACTCAAGTGTGACGATAATGTTCTGGACCAGAGTGATCAAGACGACAGAAGCAAACTTCACTTTGCTGGCTCTTGAGCCTGTGTAAGTATGAAAACCATCCCAAGAGCCCATTAATAAGTGTCAGTTGCATGATGTAATGGTCCTTTTTTTTACAATCATTACGACGATTGAATATGTAGAAATGAGAAAGAAATTATTGATTGTTTGAAGGTAGTATTTTTTTTATTGTTTCTTAAAACTACACAGAAAAGAATGTTGGGAGTGCAAAAAATTATTTCATGGCATCAACATCTCACACTGATATGTCCAGCGTAGCACAAAATAATGTCCACCTAGAAATTGTGTCTAGGGGGATAGAATTTCATATTAGGAAGTGTCTTCTGGACATTTAATGTTGCATATAGTGTATTAGATAAAGATATGAGAATATTTTTAGACAGGACTCACAGGAGACTTTTAATTACTGTAATCACCATGTTACACCATGTTACACCTACATTTGTATACCAATACCTGACCAGTGTATCTAATAGTCTTAGTTCTTGGTCATTCCAGTTTAACAATTGCTCAGCTAATCTTACATTTTCTAATCCTATCAGAACTTCAACTTTTCAGTTATAAGAAATAAAGTATGTAAGTTATTTTCAATTTAGGTATTTCTTACTGTGACATGCTGTTTGTGTGACAGAAAGTGTTTGTTTAGAATACTCACTGTATAACACCACTATTTGATTTTTTTTTATAATCACAAAAATATTTGATTAAAAAATTTTATCTTTAAAAACACAATGACATATAGTTTCAGAAAGCTTCAGAAATTCGCCAATAATCTTTAATGTATATTCAAAACACAATGATTAAATGATTGTACCATTGTGATTGAAAACAATAGTAAATGATGACTTTGTTCAATAATGTGGATTATAAAATTCTGCTAATTCCAGAAATTTCAAGTAACTTCCCTTTGCCAAAAGTTGATTTTCATATTTTGAGAAGAGAAAGGGTCTTTTTTCTTATTTTATTGGATTATATTTTTTTCTCTTCTACATGATGTTATTTGTAAGAAGAAAAACTTCTATCATTCAGTCATACAATACATCTTGGCTGGATCAATAGTGACAGAATACTACCAGAGGTACCGATAGTTAGTTTTGATTTAATCCAATTGAATTGCAAGACTTAAATATTGATTGAACAATTGCAAATCTGTCACATTTTGATATAAGTAATAATTTTTTTATTAGAATAACGAAAATTTGAAATATCTTTTAAACTGTAAATTTTAAAGTAGAAGTGTAAACGAGAGTTTTGTAGAGAATCAAGGGTGCTAATTTAATTTGGAAGTTTGCAGACCAGAAAGTGAATGTATTTGGCCCTGCTCATATAGAAAAATCGCATTTTAAAGGAGTTTTTGGGTGTATATTTTGACAAAGTTTGATGAAATACAGAGGGAATAAGTCTATAAAAGAGAACAGCCTGCGGCCGTGGGTTTAAATCCCTGAGGACAATAGACACTCGACGGTCACCCGAAAGATTCCACTGTTCTCCGTAGAGCCCGTCACCATCTCCTACATGCACTATTGAGAACATTGATTTTTAGCTGTTAAATATTTTACCTGTAAAAATTGCTTACACTGGGAAATTTTTCATTATTTTTATTTTTTCACTAAATACAGTTTTTAGCACTTCTGTCTTTAATAGTGAAAAAATGAAGTCTTCATATATCATATAATATGAAGAATATATCATTGTCGTTTTTTCAATTCTGTATGACATTTTTAATTTATATACATGTAAGAAACGGAACGAAAAACCAGTTTTGAGATTGTGCAACTTCCTAATTAAAAAATGCTCGTAAAATTAGTACATTTTTAAATTATAGAGCATCAGAGATCAATTGGAGGATTTATTTTTTTTTGGGGTGGGGGGGAAGGGGTAGATTATGACATTGTGCACTGTCATTTTTTGAGCTATTTTTTACCAAACCTTCAACTTAACATTGATAAAAAAAAATACATAAAAACTGCAAATATTATTGATGAATCATTGATACTTGCAATTGTTTTACGTAACTATCCTGCTAAACCAAGTTATATCTTTCAACTCAAACGTGAGCTAAAAGTTTGGAAATATATATTTAACCTATTCCACTTCGAAATGATTATAAATCCAAAACAGGAATCCGAAGTTTCGACCTTTGTGTTTCTTTGTTTTGACTTTTCATGAACATGAGGCCCGTTTCGTGTTTGGTTTTCGGTTGGATTATAAACTGTCCCTGTTTATCTTTTTTTTTTTCTTGTGTCAAGTTGTTTTGTGTATTATTTATGTGTTATAATCAATATAAGTTAAATAATTCATCTGACCCCAGATAGTTTCACCAGTTTCAACTGTTCTTAAACGTTAATGAATTGGCAGACACATGTTCCAAATATTTTCGGCATTGGCTTTAACGTGACATTTATTCGATTTTTACATTTTTTCTCTGTCTAATATTCTTAATATGATTAGACTTTCAACCCGTGTCATCATCCGAGTCATCATCACAAAAATCAATGATAATAGGTTCTATGACACTTCTATCTATACAGTTTTCTTTGCAGTATTCTTTTTCAATTTTGACCACATGTTCTTCTGCATTTGTCCACACATCTTTTGTAATTTTTCCGAAAGCGGCGTACGTGAGTTCTTTTAATCGGAAGGTGTATTGTTTTTAGCCACGAAACCTTTGACTTGCGCCCATAATAATTCTATGGGGATAAGTTCACAGTGTCGAACGGGGGTATACTTCATGCCCGTGTAAATTAGAAATTTTATCTGTTTTATAAACTACTGGGGTCTTTTTTTGTTTTATTTTTTCATATAATACTTTTTTGGTATCAGTAGCAGAAAAAGGAATGTTGTGTTGTGTTAGATAGTTTTGGAGAACAGCTTTTTTCTGACTAAAATTTTGGCACACCGTATCTTCTGTTTTAACATTGTGATAACTTGCATTATATAGCACAACCAAGCTAGGATTTTACAGAGCAGGCATCAATTGATTTTCAAATCACTCAAGAAAGACAACACTATTCATCTCTTGGTGATAGTCACCATCCTTTGATTTGGCCAGAAACACTAAATCGCAGCCGTCAATCAAACCCTCACTTCGCGTACCTGTGTAGTGATTTTGGTTAACCCATGTTTCATCCATGTACACGATATCATACCCTGCTTCCCTAAAAGATTCGATCTTTCTCATATAATTACACCTATCATTGATAATAGACACTTGATCCCCTGATCGTACAGAACTCTTCGATTATCACCTATTTTTTTATAAGTATATCCAAGATCAATGAGAGTTAGAGTAAGTTTAGACTTTGATATTTTAATAGAATCTTTTATTTCCTTATGTATTATTGAGACGGTCGGAGCAATTTTCCATGAATATAAACCGTGGATTGTTCTTTTAATAACACAATGATCAAAGTCGTCCAAAATTTTAGCTCTTTCTTTGGATCTATTTGACTTACAAGGCCTCTTACCATTCATAATATGGTGCACTGAAGTGTCAGACACACCCAAAGCTTTAGATGTCCTTTGATATACCCTATCAAATGAGACAATTTGCTTCTTCGTTGCCTTTTCCTTACTAAAAAAGGCAAACAATTTTTTTACAAACTTTTGGCATTCTGGAGATAAGTCAGACTTTTTACCCATTTTACAAAAAATGCAAAATATAACAATAATTTATGAGAGAAATGTTTGTCAGGTTCGTCTAAAGTACATGTGGCTGAGAGAACGATTTTACAGGTAAGATACCTGACGTACAGATGGCTCTTCTATAAAGTACATCTACTCCCACCCGAAAAATGACAACAAAATAGGACCCAAGTACAAAATTTCATCCGAGTGCAGCCTCAGCCAAAACAATAAGAAGCATTACAATAACATTTTTAGTTAGCACTCCTAATTCTAAATAAAACTCACGTTTATTTTGCTGTTCAAAAATCTATAGTTTAAAAGATATTTGGATTTTTCGTTATTCTAATAAAAAAAATTATTACTTTAATGCCAACGATTTTAATAAACTGGTTAGCCAGTATAGGTATTGATGAGGGTATCAGGTGCTAGTTGTGGCACAATCATCATTGTTACATGAGTTCAGCCATCTCAAAATAAATTGATTAATGAGTTTTAGGAGCATCTGGTTGTGACTATGTTGTTTTCATAGCTTATTGTCCTTTTATTTTTTAGTGTCATTGGAACCACATTACCTCTCTACAATCCATTGTCATGGATAGTAACTATAAAGAACAATGAATTTATCCTGAATTCATTTGTTGCTAAGGAAACCATCCCTTTTAATATGGATGTGGCAGATGAAAAATGGCATTTTATAGCATTATCCTGGGAACTTACTGGACGTACAAGAATATTTATTGATGCTATTAAAATTGATGATAAAATGTTAGTTGGAACTGATGCAGTTCCAGAGACGTAAGTTGAATAGTTTTGACTTTTTTATGGACCAGTGAAATCTATGCTAATCCAATCATATCGTACAACATAGTACAGACAAGTGATAATGTTGTAATGGAAGAGCATTGTAATCTGTAATTTGATTGGATGACACCCAATCAGAGAGGTTTTATTTGTGTTTCAGTACTAGTCACAATGTCATTTGTCAGAACTTCAAATGATGTTGTTATTACGACCTTGCCAAGTTTCGTCATGCACCCTATTGTAATCACTAGCTGTTTGTGCGCCCTCCACAATTCCTAATGTCAGATAACTTGAGTCTGCTCTGACAGAATCATTTGAAATAATTAGGATTTATTAGAAGAAGCTCCCTTTTAAATCTGTAAATCAATGTTCTTCAGAATTTAATTTGTTTAAGATATCTGTTTTACTTTTTCGTTACAAAGTTTGTAAGATTAAGAGAATAAACTAATTTTAAAAAATGAGAAAATTTAGATAAATTTAATAAATATTTAATATGTGCTGAAATGATGAAAAAATGTAAAGCCACTGACTATTTTAAGTAACAATTTATTTGAGATAGACAACTAGTTTGGAAATCTACTAATTAGTCACACTTATTTCCTGATGTAGTCCCATACATTATCATCCACTACTTTGAATAGTATGATATCACTCCATTATTAATTACTACCATATCCCATGTCGATCCACTTGGTTCAATAACTTAAGATTCCTTTAGGAAATCATTCTGAAAACTATGCATTAAATGATGGACCATAATGAGAAGGCCAAATTCTGGAGTTATGTGCATTGATTTGTTGATAAATATAAATATTGGTTTTAGCTGGAATTCTCCTTTCATTTGAATTTATTAAGCAATGTTTTACACAATTCAATATTCCCTTGTGATTCTAGGGTTATGCCCCTAAAGTGATAAATAGAAATTTTGTTTGTTTGGTATGTTCTGTCTTTAGTTTCCATTTGTCAACTGTATTGATATATTTGTTTTACAAATTTGGACATCTGAGCAATTGGTTACAACAAATATATACTGGGATATATTCCAGAAATAATCCTATTTGCACACTCCTCAGCATGCCCGTACACATACAAAAACTATCATGCACATAGAATTTTTAAGAACTTTACAAGCATCCACATACAAATGACTGAACTGAACTGTAAGTGTTAATCATGTTACTGTTGTCTGCGGATACATGTGTGCTTTGCTGATTTACCAAAATCAGTGTTTACATACGAAGTATGTTTCTAGTGATATCAATGTTTTCATTGGTCGTTATTAACACCATCGTCTAATCGGAGGAAGCGTTCTTTAATCGTTATGACCTTGTGTCCTTAGCAGTCACTCTGTAAAACATGTGAAATGCAATGCTCTATATATGTCTTCTTCACTGGCAAATTTTCCAAACAAAGGAAGCACAATGAAATGGAGTCAACCACAGAAGATAAAAATGGTGACAATTCTGATAATTCATCAGAAAAATATAATGACGGAACATGTACCTGATATAAACAAACAATCTTTTATATTTCAATTGTACCCTAAAAAAATTTCATGTATCCCCAAATTGGAGGAGGTGGGGAGGCGGGTATGTGTACCCTCAAATGAAAAAAGCTATATGTATGCTGCTCCTGTCTTATATATACTTTCTATTTTATATATATTAATGTAAATGCTGGGCTATTTAGTCATATAAACAAGTATATAATCCATATACATTGTAAATTATGAAATTATCAATTATATATAATTTTTTGCAGGTTACAAGTTATATTAGGCTTAGGAGCCTATGGCAGAATATCCAAACTGAACATCTATAAAGAAGCTCTCTCTGATAGCGAAATGATACGAGCTTACGAAAGCTACGCACATTTACCATCCAGCCAATTGGTTCAAGGGTGGTCTAACATTGTACTGTCTGATTCGGTGACCAGGATTTTCCCAAGTTCTGTGGGTAATGAGGACATTTGTGACATTGGTATCAAACAAGGATGTCCTCCTGGTGAAGGTAAGACAATTATATGTGTGATAGATGTTTTGAAATCATTTGAACCATAGGTCTATACAGTTGATCCTTTCTTATCTAACCTTCAAGTCAAAATATGAAATAGGATCACTTAAGACAAGTGGTTCTTAAATACAGGTTTAATTGATATGAATTGCACAATGAAAGGAAATTAAAATTAAGGTCCCATAATACAAGTTATTGCTTATTACAGGTGGTCACTAAAGCAGGTTTGACAGTATATGATGAAGTTATCATCATCATCAACGTCATCATCCATTTACTTTTTAAATTTCAAAACTTGACAGGAATCTTCCTTGTATTGTATTTTCTTAATGTTACAATTTAACAATTCATCATGTCAATAGACACGAGTATATTATCTGTTAATAGTTTAATTTTATGTGAATACTGCAATCTGATTGGCTGATCCGGTTGGAGCAACATTGGTTATACTTGATAACCTGGGTTGTTATTGTGATGTCGCCAACATATTCATTTGCCAACGACAAATTCAAATAGTCCTATGAAATTATCAAAATTAAAATTGAGGAATCATTAAATTTTGTTGCGTGAAGTGCAATTTGGGGATAATTGGTCCTCGACAAGTAGACACATTCTTCCGTTTTTGTTTCTAAATTATCTTTATGATTTATATTATGAATATATTCTAAAAAATTGTGTTGCTTTACAGATAGGACCAACCCTACAGTAGAATGCCCTGTAGATCAATCCAAGACTGGTATCAGTAGATTCACATCTTTTACTGGTCTGAAAGCAAAAGGAAAGTACTCAGAAGATGTTACCAATAAATCATACTCCATACATACAGGTATGCTATACATTGCTTTGGTCTGTAGTTTGAGATTAACCAAGTCCAAAGAGATTTTGAAGCAAATGGAAAATCCAGCAAAACCAATATAGGTAAAACAAAACAACAGAACAAAAATGTAAACTCAAACAAAAACTAGATGTCATGCTCCAGAAGAGATGGAATATCTTATTCTTTTAATGCCACTCATCAAGTCCTAGCATGTAAAGCCATTCAGAGATACAGATTCTCAACTTCATATTTGAAACATGTCTATAATCAGTTGATATTAAGGAATTCTTTATGGAACTACATACAGACTGAAAATTGTGTAATTTGTATGTTTTAACCTAAAGTACTCTTTTGTTTATTTACATAGTGCTCAATATGTTTGTGTAAGTCTGTCATTTATCAAGGGTATCAAATATTTTTTAATCAATGACACATAAAATAGACCATTTGCACATTTCTGACTTTGATTCTAAAATTAGCCGTTTTACAGGAGTTATTTCCCTTTACAGTGGGAAAAAAGATCTCCTTTTGTGCGAAGTTCAATGAAAATAACATATATTTTTTCCCATAATCTTTTCAAAATTTATATTGTTGTAGCAACTTGTACATTTTCTATTTTCTGATTTTTTACAAGGTCCAAATATCTACAAGTTATGAGATAATTATACTCAAGTTCATTGTCCTCTCCAATTGCTCTGCTACACCAAGTACTATTTTGCACCTTGTAAGGGAAATAACTCATATAAAAAAGGGGATGAAAACATATAATTTTAGAATCAATTTAGGAACGAGCAAAAGGTGAGTTGTTAATGTTGCTTTATTTATAGATGAAGTCTATACCTATGGTAGTACTAATGAGGTATTGGTGGGTTATGATGAAGATCGTAACTATGGCATCTGTAGATTTAAAGTTTATGTCAAATGTAAGTAGATAATTACAAATTTGATGTGAAATAAAAAGTCAATTTATAAGAGTAATGGTTGACATTATATTGTAACCAACTGTAACAGGACAAAAAACTCTTCTAGCAAACTTCAAGCCTCAATTCATTAAAGATACAGACATGTTAACCAATAGAAATCAAGGTTCTGACTTTGTACAGACATGATAACCAATAGAAATCAAGGTTCTGACCTTGTACAGACATGTTAACCAATAGAAATCAAGGTTCTGACTTTGTACAGACATGTTAACCAATAGAAATCAAGGTTCTGACTTTGTACAGACATGTTAACCAATAGAAATCAAGGTTCTGACTTTGTACAGACATGTTAACCAATAGAAATCAAGGTTCTGACTTTGGACAGACATGTTAACCAATAGAAATCAAGGTTCTGACTTTGTACAGACATGATAATGCTGAGGGGTTAAACTGAGGATAGTTGCAATAATTTAGCATCAAATTGTTGGCTGTGATCTTGAAGTCAAATAAAAAAAAACACAAAAACGTTTCCGAATTTACAGTACCGGTACTTAGCAAATACATATAGAATATTAGCACTTATTAATGTCGAGACAGACATTATCACTAGTATCCTAATGACTCCAATATTCTGACTGAACCAACCTGTCTTTGCCCTTCTTCTTAATACTGCATGATTAGCGGAGAAGTGACAAATACCAATTTTATATTCTATGGTTTGTTCCGACCTGGGGTCAAACTCACAATTTGACGCAATGGAGCAAAACACTATTATTCTTATAATGGCCATCAAATAGTGGTCTGTGACTGAATAAAATCATATACAAAATGTATATGATTTCATGACCAGCAAAAATACATTGAATTAGAAATAATATCCATTTATTTCTGAAAAATACATGCTTTATTTGACACACATCAATAGTTTGTTAGACAATGCTTCTAAATATTATCTATGTTTACAGTATTATAATGTTATTAAGAGCAGATATCAAACATTAGTTTAACATGTCTGGTTAATATGAACAATATACAATTATTTACTCTTTGTGAGGTCAATAGCAGTAAATGTGGACCCGAGGCCTGTGACTTCATGTGACCTGAACTGACCGAGGCCAACAGTCGAGGATCTTCATTTCCTGCTATTGACCTCACAAAGATTAATTAATTGTTTTATTATAACTGTTTCTCTTAATGCTGTAAGTTAATTGGAGAACCATCAATTACCAAAATTTTGAAATTCAAGTGATGAAAGTAGCCATTTTGTTTTTAGATGGAGTCAATATTGCTAGGTCATATCTATCACTTGATCAATGTGACTCCATCACAAGTCATACTGTAAAAAATAATCGCAGGTCACATGATCAAAAAGAGCCAATAGGAAACATATTATGCTATACATATTAATAAGGTATAATAATAGATCTTATTATCCAGTAATATTCAGTTTAAAAAATAAATGTAAATGTTGCTATGATTTGTCTCTTCTTCAGATAATGATGACTGTCCAGCACCAAAAACTGATTCCACTGTTATCTATTGTTTTGGAAGCAGCAGCAACATATGTGACCTGAAGTGTCCTGATGGTTCAATACCCAGTATGATACACCCAGCATCATACAGCTGTGGAAAACTTGGTCTTTATGATAATAATCGACCAAACAAGAAATTTGTCTTGCCAACCTGTGGAGGTAATTAAATGATTATTGCTAATTAGTGGTAATTATCACTTTAAAAGAAAATCATGTGAAAAATGTATATGATGCAAGTTATGGTAGCTGTATATCCTTCGGTGTTTAGGTCAATCATTTTCCCCCTGAAAATTGTTTGGTCAACCTATACAGTGTTTTGAACTATATCTGTGTTCAAAAATTAAAATAAAATGCTTTAATGTGTCTTTAATTTATGTGTTGTAATTTTTTACAATTTTGGTCAAGAAAGAAGTGTGTGTTTCATAGGATTGAAAAAAGCTCATTTAGTTCTGATTGATCATACAAAATGGCTGCCAGAACAATAACCCGAATAATCCAGTCGTTATATTACTCTCCCGCTAGTCGCTGCATTAACGCCTGGATGCATTCATTGAAAAAATCCGTCAAACCGGAAATAGTAAATCGCTATGACTTATGGGTATTACGACATAAAATAGGAGGAGCTATAAAGTGTTTGTAAATAATGTCCAATGGAGCAATCAGATGATGTAATGTTGTATGCAATACACATATCCGGATAAATACAACCAAACATGAAATAAAACTTAAATGAATAATTACTATTTTTTAAATATTAAAACATAATCATTTTTATTTCAAAGTTGGAAAGTAAATAAAAGCTTGAATTGAATTCACTCTTATAATGATTTTTTTAATTTCATTTAAAATAAAGATTTAAAAAAAATGTATTTTATGATACTGATGGCTGATTAAAATTGTTTGTCATGCATTAGCTGTCAGTTGTAATATACAGGATGTAACCAATATACAGGAAGAGCTCCTACTGTGAAGCCATCTATTTTGAGTTGCCATTTAATGAAAATAACAACCTGACCATATTGTTACATAATAAGAATAAGAATTAGATAAGAAATTAAAATTGATAGAAGGCAAGGATTTATATAATTAGCACATTAAGTCACATTTCATTTATTTAGGCTAACTTGGGTCAGTTATCAATTAAAGACAAAATTGGGTTTAAAAAAATCAGTCTAATAAGTATTTACCTAAATAACGATATTGTGATGGGTATTTCTTTGTAAATTGTATTAAAAATCATTTTAATTTATGAAATAATCAACTTTCTGTTTACATATTTATTTTCAATAAAATTTCTTTATTATTTCATCCCATTTTCCTTAATTTAACTTGTGCATATCCATATTTATACAATCTTATGTTAACGGCAAGTTACGTGTATCGACCCTATTATCCACAATAAATTCACTTTTATTGTCCCACATACATTACAAAAATACATGTTAGATGTGTATTGTGACATTTTAGAAGCAAATTTAGATTAAAACATAAAAACTTAAAAAAATGATTACACAGTGTTTTATTTTTGTAAATCTTTAAAGATTTGTGAATCTATGGCAATTTAAATCATGATTATGAGAATAAAGGTGTAAGTTAGTTTTCTAAATATGCAAAGGTTTGAAAAGCTCTTGAGAGTTTTTGTTGTATTGTTAAAAAATGTACCGACTTTAAATAAAACTTTTTGATTTGATTTGATTTGGCACGTGCACAATCATTCTCCGTGTTTGTTTTGTCAATATTTACAAACGGAAGTAAAGGGAGTCACTAATGCGCATACTTGTTAATATCTGACCTTTGATTGGTCGGCTGTACCAGCCAGCAGCCTGATGGATTTTTACCACTAAGAGCGTTCAAGCCCTCGTCCAGCGAAAGTGCCGATAGAGGGCGCAGTATTATTCAAGTTACCAGAACAATTGAAGTTTCTGATTGTTAAAATCAGATATTATGTCTTATTAAGGATAATTTTGGTTTTTTGTCTATCATAATTCTGATTTTTGAATTCTCTTTTCTTTAGGAATTCAGATTTTTACACTTTTTCCTCATACTTATGTTTAAAACTAGAAAAGAACAAACATGATCTGATTGGACAGTAAGATCTATTAGTTTACACACAACCATTCAATCTCCCTATTGTAGCCCATGAGAATAAATTTTTATCCCTTGTGTTTCCTTCCCCGAGATTATAATAGCCCTGTCCACACATGCCTTCAAAAATAAGTGACAGTGATTATCATAATGACTATCACTTAACCTGGATGTGATACCAAAACAGTGGAGAAGAGTGAAAAACACTGATAAGCTGGATTAGCTGGAAAGAAACTGGATAAAACCTAATATGATTGTTTCCAATCATGTCAATTCTGATCATGTTCCGTCTTTTTCATGTCTTGACGTCTGAAATGTTAGGCAGACTACTTCCAGTGTTTACGCTATTACTGTGACAACATCAACATATCATAGTCGTAGATGCGGTAGATTATAAGTAATTGTAATATAGAGACGCCAAGAAAACGGCTGAGTAAATACTGGTGTTCGGTACCCCACTGTCTGTCTGATAACAGAAATATATCAAGACAGGTCGTTTTCCTTTCATGATGCTGTCAGCAGTAAATAAAGAAATAAAACAAATTTAATTTTAAAGAAGTAATGTCTGTCCATTGAAGTCTTTGATATAAATGAAATACATTGTAATTTAATTGATATCTGTCTTTTACAGAAAGTGTAAAAAATTCTTTAAGTTGAGTAACGTTAAAACACCACTTATCGATTGGAGTTTTCGTTGTGTGCGTTGGCAGGCTTATTTGAAAATGGAAATCGGAGGGGGCTATCTTTTTGTAAAATTTATTCCAGAGATAATAATTATGCCAGCCATGGATGGAGGTCTGCGAGCAGCATGCAATGAAGACGCTGTACATCAATAACAAATATGAGGAAAACTAATCATAGCTTTCTGCAGTGTGAATTTACATTTTTTTTTTATGATTTTTCTGTTGTTTTTTTTAGCTCAAACTCAAGGCAAGCTTGAGTTTTCCATTAAATGTATTACGATCCTAATTTGATAACTAGCCAATGATATTTTCAGTTTATATTGTGTTGATCATTAAACAATAAACACAATGGAGACCATTCACCCAAATTTACTCAACAGGTGTCGCTCGAGTACCAACGGTGGTTAGTGGAGCGTTTTATTATCGCTTAGACGTTTGTAACCTATGTAAACTATTATTTCAAACACAATTTCTATCTAATTATCCAACAATAATTATTTTTTATTTGTATAACAATATTCCTCAAGTTAACAACAAATGCATCATAAGTTGTAACCATCTTCTGACATGTTACTAAATTACTCAAGTGATCACGTCATTACGTTGAAATAAGACAAGGACAACGTTGCAATCATATCTGCGTCACGGGCACCTGTTAGTGTTACTAACTGAATGCGAATATAAAATAAAATTGAATACATTCTTATTAATTTTTTCTTATGTTCTCCATGAGCAAAAATCAATATTTTTGATAGTTTTGTAATTAGTAAATACGCATAGCATACGTACAATAACTGTTGAATGAGGAAACTATAGTACATGTGTACGTACGTTGTTAAACAGAGTTTGATATTTGTTCACATTCTTTGTATTTCCCTTTTTAAAAGATTTTCGTGTTGGTTTCCTAGTTTTGTTGTATCGTGATTTTCTACTTTCATGGTAAATAATCGTTTATTAATGGTTAGAATCAAATAATTTCGATCAATTTCACGTACATTAATTATTCTTGACGAATTTTATGTACTGTTCTGTTCCAGATTCCAACCACAGTGGCTTGTCTTTAATACATATAACTTTATTAATAAAAAAAATATGCACCCCTATATCATTTTTAAGATATATATATAATATAAAAAAAACCAACAACTAAGCGTGTTGGGACCTCATCTTCATCTCATTGAAAATTAACTTGTTCTTGTCGTGATATAGCTGAAAAATTGCCGTAAACAACAATTACTCACTGATCTCCAACATGATGTTAAAACATATTCTGTCTCAAACATAAATATCTACATTTATTAATCTACTATTTAAGTGGTTATTTTCGAAGGGGTGTTAATTTTGCGTTTTTTAGTCAAACTGTTCGCGTGGGCTCTAATTTTGCGAAAATTGAAAAAAGCAAAATTAAAAATTTTACGATTTCAGCTTTATCTTAAGCCATTCAAATAAAGGCATCAAACATTCTGAAGATTTTGATAAATAAAATTCAAACGTGAATACCTGGGTCGTATTATAGATAATGTTGATTTTTTTCATCAACAGTCATGTATGGATTTTATTTTTCATCAACAGTCGCTTGACTATTATGATTGGTAATAATACTAATGTGATTTCTATATGATAAAGTTTGCGGCAGGTCAGTGGTTTTTTCAGGGAATTTTGGTTTCCTCCACCAATAAAACGGGCCGAATAAAACTGGCCGTCACGAAACAAGAAGTGTACTGTTTCATTTCAACGGTAATACAAGCTATTTAACAACCTCTACACTAAATACAAAATATATTTGGGCGGTGTTGATTAAATTACATGATAGTGCTACATATGATGATAGAAGAAAAGCATATGAATGATTAAAGCATTAAAATGCAACTTATCTCTTTGAAGGTTTACTTTTTAAGGAATCAATCTTATCGGAACAAATCTGCGAATCAGAAGCAATAATTAAACTGTTGAACTTTCTTGCATAAGGTTCTTGAAATCCGGACACGTATTATACGAGTGATTGTTGTTGTTTAACGTCAATTCAGCAATTTTTCAGCTATATCATGACGAGAACAAGTTAATTTTCAATGAGATGATGATGAGGTCCCCTTTGTACTAGACCAACACACTTGAGTTGGATTTTTATAGTGCTAGCTCACTAAAGCAACAGTCCGCGGATAGACATGTCGCCCCACTCAGACACATTATCCTGATTCCGAGCCGACCAGTCTTTGCTCTTTTTCCTTAATGCTGCGTGCTTACCAGAGAAGCAAAAATAATAATTTGTATAGTCTTTGGTATGACTCGAACCCACGATCTACCGCACTCGAGGCGAGCACTCTAACCATTACGCCACCGATGCGGTTCGTATTATACGAAGCTACATGGACGCGGCCGAGACACACATTCATGTCATTAAGGGGACGACCATTTAACTTTTAGGATGTTTTTTTCTGAAAAAAAGAAAATATTAATTATGTGGTGAAATTTTAAAGAAACAAAATAAATTGACACGAAAGATGCAAAAATATCATTAATCCGGCCCTACAGTTCTCAACGAGAAGATGCAAAAATATCATTAATCCGGCCCTACAGTTCTCAACGAGAAATTTATGATAAAAATTTGAAGGGAAATTACTGATTTTTTTTTATGTCTAAAAAATAAAAATCTGATTTTTGTTTCCTGTGAAAAAAATATATCGCTGTGGGGGAAATGATAGTTTTCTGTGTAGTGTTTTGTAGATCAGTGATTGTCCTTTTTCTTCTGGCCATTGTATTGCCTGCCCTTGCGCTTGGGGATCTTAAAACTCTTCTTGCATTGTTTTTGAAGCAAAAGCGAGTACGCAAATTTACATTGTTAGACCCTATACAGTGTGAAAAAAATACGTGTACAATTTTCAATCGGGTTCAATTTAGTCTGAAAACTTGTGTGCAATTTTATGTCATTAGACAACAAATGAAGCAAAAAAAAACTTGTGTGCAATTTTACGTCATTAGACACCAAATGAAGTAAAAAAAAAAAAAACATGTACGTGCAATTTTACATTGCCATTGCAGGCATTGGGCCCTATAGGCTATGATTGTTACCGGTCACTGTGAAATAAACTAGAAAAAAAGGTATTGGAAATATCAAATTAAAATCTATTATGTTCACTTCCGTCCTCTCTATAGGCCATGCCTACCGTCATATTACGCAATGCTTCAGATCGAGGACACCGCGTATGTAATGATATTGCCATTTGATTACATTGGTTACAAGCGTTTATCGGAAAACAAACGGTTTCCCAAACACCGTTGGTACAGCGACGCCACCTGGGGGGAAAATGGGTGAATGGTCTCCATTCCTACAGTAGTTGTTTGTTTCTATGTCAAGTTCCTGTTAAATAGGTGCTATTTGAAATATAAGATGACTGTCCCTGTGGACATAATTTATTTTAGAAATCGGTTAGTAATATGGGGTTTCCAGATCTCTTCTTTAAAGATCAACTGTGCAAACAAATCTAAATATGGTGATTTTCTTCAAAATATAGGTGAAATCCAAATTTATATTTTTGTTTCTAAAATGTTAATGTTACGTGACCTCTCCCAACTGATTAAATTTATTACAAATGTTAACTAGGATTGTAGGCCTCTTGTTTTATTTTCTACAGTACAGTTTTACTATTATTAAGTACTTATATATATATATATATATTTATATCCACAGAGGAGATGAATCAAGCCTTAGCTTTAACAGTAAAGATGACTTATAAACTTCTGATAAATTGTCAGGAAGCTGCCACTAATGCCATTAGAGTAGCTGTAGTTAGCATGATCACAGGAGACGTAGCTACTAACTGGCCAGATTTATGTAAATCGTGTACACCAACTGTCATTTCTGAATGTCAATCTGGCAAATTCTTAGATGTTGAATTTACTATAACTAATCTTGGGTGAGTAAGATAATGAGGAATTGTTATTGCCACATTAGATTTTGTTCTTGTCTCACCTGTGCTGAAGACGAGACAGAGGTATTGCTTTTCCAGCAGCGGCCGAGATGGTGTTATGAATGTGAATTTTTGTGATATACATAACCTTACAACCTAGATAGTCATACATTAATGGTGGTGTCATATGTAGACATGTGCCATGTGTACCATGTGCTCTGGCTTGACCTCATTTTCATTGTCTACTGACTTTGTTAAATTTATGTCAAGTTTTCATGTTTAGGACAGTTTCTCCATTGCCATACAACCTATGTTCACCATCTTTGATACAAGCATTGAATATGGAGGGTACATGTCAGTCAAGCATATGTCATCTGACTATGACCTCATCTTCATGTCTATTGACCTTGTTAAGTTTATGTCAAGATTTCATGATTAGGTCATTTTCGCTATATTCATACAACCTAGCTTCTCGATATTTGCTATTGCTTTATGTCAAAATCAGCTCAAATTTAAAATGCAGCTGCATGTCAATGAGTAGTTCAATATATTCTGTTTTTCTTTGAAATTTTTCTTTCAGCTGATTTATACCTATTATGCAAATTTGCCATAGTTTGATAAAAAAAAATCACATTTAAATCTACTTCTCAGGACCTACTGAACCAAATTCAACCAAATTTGGCTGGAATGGTCTTTGGTAGGTCCATTTTCAAAATTGTGGCCAACAATCCCACCCTACATTCAAAATGGCTACTGTTACGAAGAATAGAAATTTCTTGAATTTTGAAAAGTCTTCAGAAACCGTCTAAGTTCAAAGTTTCAATGGTGGCAGGTAATTAGATGTTTTGCAATTTAATGAATTAGATAATTTCTTTTGTTAGATTGATAAATAACATAAAGTCTTTGTTTTTCTAGAACCACAACTAATAAAGATGGAGTCACATACAATATGAGAGAAGCTATTTTGATTGTTATACTACAAGAGAATAGATTTCACTTCCCAGTAAGTTTCATTTAAATATGTAAAATATTATACAGGACATGTTATTATTTAATATTGTTGAACCTGTAGTTGTGACTTGTAGTGCTTGTGTACTAGACATAATCGGACATATTATGACATAAATGAAAAGTGAAAGAACTTGAATTCGACAATATCAGTTTTGTATGGTGTGGGTCAAATAAATAGGGTTCTAATTATACCCTTGCAACCAGGTGCGAAGGCATTAAGTTTTACTCATGTATGCACACAAGTCCTGCATTTGGTTTCTGCTCAATAACTTCAGTTTCCCTTAAAGGGGAATTTGCGGTAGTGCCTACTGACAAAATTTGTGGGCGGAGCTTATCATAAAAAATTGTTGAAAGTGGCATTAAATACCATAACCCTAACCTTTAGCAGACCTCATCATCATATCATTGAAAATTAAGATGTTCTCGCCATGATATAGCTGAACAATTGCTGAGTTGGCATTAAACAACAATCACTCACCGAACTACATACAATGCCTTATTAATTTTAGTGAGGAAATAGCATCCAAGCCATACAACCATAATTAAGATTGTTTTATGCTGTATTTTTAACCAGATTATACTAGACATAAAAATTTACAAATACATTTTATTGTTTCTTTTCTTTTTATATGATCATTGAAAACTTGTGTAGACACAGTCTGACAGTCTAATTATACACTAAGTAATTGTGACACCTTTATGCATACACACACTGAATCTTATCGCCAATTGCAACATGAATGATTATTTTATGCACGCTTTGTCACTCTTTTAGATTTATTTTCTAAACATTTATAAAACACAATTTCTGATTTATCAATTCAAAGCTTTATTTAGAGTCGATATAAATCATACATATAACACAAGCTCTAATGAGCTTTTAAAATCGACTATTATTATTATTGATAGCAAAGATATTTAGATTGGATTGAGTGTATATAACTGTTGATATTTTTGTTCTGTAGGACATTGTTTCATCAGAATTACAAGATGATACTGTAATTGTCTTAGAAAATCCATTCTGTCCAACTGGTTATGTAGTTTTGGGTGATACATGTGGTGAGTTGAAAGTAGGGATATTTATTTTTAGATTGTGGGTATATGTAATCACTTATTTTTATTGGATTTGGAGTGTGTTATCAAGTGTCTTTTTACAAAGATAAAATATCTAGTAAACTTATAGTAATTTATGAACCTTATTACAATAATTTGTTGTGTGTATTATATATTGATGTATAACATGGATCTCTTCTATGATCGTCTAAATAATTGATTGTTATTGAGGTGAGTAACTGCCTTTCATTTTACTTTCAAATAATGTGAAACTGAGTGATTGATTTGATTTGATTTGATTTATTGTGTTTAACGTCACTTTCAGCAATATTTCAGCTATATCATGGCGACCAGTTTTAGTGGTGGAAGAAGCGGGAGTACCCGGAAAGAACCACCGACCATAGGCAAGCAACTGGTCAACTTTATCACTTGCGGCTGTGAGTCGAATGCACCCTTTTTATTAATTTAACAAAGCCGGGCACGAACCCACACTGTATTGGTGATAGGCTTGGATGAGTTGTTAGGTAATCCAACTACCTAACTCATTGAGTCACCCAGGCCCTTGAAACTGGGTGATAACACAGTATAGTTCATATGTTCTCTTCTACAAGCAAGATGCTGCTTTCTAGTTAAATTAAATATAACTGAACTAATCACGATAATACTTTTTTTGCCTATCTCATATCTCCTGTTTCCATGGATGAAGATGTGTCGGTTTCTCTGTTATTCCTGTCTACATTGTTATCTATTTTTTTCCAGTTCAGTGTGGTAAAGGAACATACAGAAATGACACCACAATGTCTTGCCAGTTCTGTCCTGTTGGAAAATATCAGGAAAGTCGTGGTGCAACGTCTTGTACTGATTGTGGATCAGGGAAGACAACTCAAACATTCGGATCTTATTCCATTTCTGATTGTAAAGGTCAGTACAAAACCAGAGATAGATGTTGATTTCACAATGAGTGTCAGTTGTGTATCACTAGATATTCTATAATAGTAAGTTCTATGATAATAGATTTCAACTAAAAGTCATTTTTTAACAACAAAAAAAACAAAACAAAACAGAAAACATATTCAATGCCTCAGATTTAATATTCACTGGCGTTAAATGTCACATGTTACTTTTTTTTAATGTTTTTTTATTCAAAATAATTGACTTGAAAAAAAATTATATTCACTTTGCCCTTCGAGCTCAATGAATATAATTTTTTTCAAAAGTCTATAAATCCACACATTTACCTCATCAAAAGACAGTAATTGTATATTATCGATAATTAGTAATTTTTTCTTTGATCTTTCCATACTGAGTACTGAGTATCAGTTATTGGTAAATTTTGGTAAATTAAACATTTTTCCTTTGATGTCAAAGAGTCATATTATCAGTATCAACAAACTTATACTGACAATTTTCAGTCAGTGTGACATCTAATTGTATTATGACTTTACAGATGAAAACAATAATGACAACTTCATACCTGCCAACCTCTGAAAGTCAAAAATCAGGTCATGACCTATATTGGACAAAGAAAACCTGGTCCTAACGTGTGACAGACGTTTATCAGCCTTTCTTCAAAACAAAGATAATATTTGACACTTTAATGTTATCAATAATAATCATGCATGGTGTAAAAATGCATAAAAAAGATTGACAATAAATGTCTTGTTGTTTCTTATTATTTTAACAAAATCCATTTGGTCCAACATCAAGTATCGATTGGAAATTATCCTTAAATTGTCATTTTCATTTTTTGTGTAGATCAGAAATCCAAGATGGCTGACTTCATAGGACATTGTTTAACTATGAAATTTTGAATGCAAAGTTTTTCATCAAAAGCCTTAAACTTATTTGAACACAAGTGTGCATGAAAAACAATTGGATGGTCCCAATACACTATGACAGTTAGAAATTGGTTAATGTTCCTTTTATGACTCCTGAGTTGTGTCCCTGTTTACTTTTAGCTGTCCATCTTTTTATATTCAAGTTGCAATGGTTTTGTAATAATTCCAATTGGTTGTTCCTTTGATCTTTGTTCCTATCACATTAGAGACATGTAACTAGTTGTGTGTCTCTGATTCTGATATAATTCAGAAATGGAATCTTTTAAATAACAGTGTCAACATAAAAAGTCAGTGTCAAAATAAAAGTCAATGTCAACATAAAAGTCAGTGTCAACATAAAAGTCAGTATCAACATAAAAGTCAGTGTCAACATAAAAGTCAGTGTCAAGTAATTTTATGGCTTGACCAATCATAGCACATGACTTTTACCAATAATGCTTTACTATAACTTTTTTTAAATAGGTGATTGTCCTGTTGGCCAGTATTATGAGGATTCAAATTTGCAATGTGAAGATTGCAAGAGACACTATTACCAAGACATGACTGGACAGGATTATTGCTTACCATGCCCTCTAGGTAGAAAGACGAGCAGCAAGGGATCTAACTCTTCAAGCAGCTGTTATGGTATATATAGTTATTTCTTCTGATATTACCTTGTGTATATAAATAAGATATATTTGAGAGGATTGACAGAGGCAAAGCCATGGTTGACAATGTATTTCAGGCAGGGGTTGAAAAAGTTTTTGGGCCAGCCCAATTTGTAGGATAAAATTTTTAAATTTTACTTGCTTGTCAACTAAAGTTTGTGCAATTGATGCAGCAAAAGTTTTACAACCATTAATATTTCTATAGTTTTCACCTAGGTCAAGTCCATTTTTAACTTGTATTTCACATATCAATTCATAATCTAAAAATATTTTTCCAGCTTTGACAACACCGTAGGCAGTATTAAACAAACTTTCAAGACGTTTTCTCTGACTTTCATCTAATTTCAATAATGACTGGCCTATTGGGGTGTCAGCAAAGGCCTGTGAAGGGCCGGCAGCTGCCTGGGGATCATCAAGTTCCTTAAACCAATGCTTGACACATAACAAGTGCTCCTGGTGTTTATCGTGTAACTTAAGTCCATCAATGCGTAAATTTTTAGTTCCCCGAGTAAGGGCATCTTTCCTATCTGACAAGTGTGGAAATTTTCTACAGTACTTGCAGTACATTTCCTGAGCATTCTCGTCAAAGACGACCCAAGGAAATTTATCTATCCATCAGTTTTGAAATGTTCTCGTTCGTTTCTCCCTATCATACTTAAGATCTTTATTTCTGTGAGTTTCAGGATCAGTTGGCTCGTCGTTCGCTTTCCGTTTTTCCGCTTTTTTGACTAAGATTAAAATTAAGCAACGCCATTTTTCTCAGAAGTTGTCAACATAAACATACGATTGATCAATGTTATTCTGACGCTTGACTTTACATAGGTATGTGGGAAGTGCATAGGTGATTCCGAACTCAATAATATTCATGAGGAATATCGATCCTTCCAGGATGTGTATTACCGTTCTTAAAATAACTTTTTAGTACTTATTTACAGTGAAAGGAGACGATTGACAAAAACTTACATGTGATTTGAATTGAAAAGAAGACGCTTAGGAAAAAGTGGAGTTTTTATTTTATTAAAGGCATGCCCGACAGGCTTTTTCCATGGAAAAACGGCAAGCCCGAAGTTTCAATTTTCTAGTCCCGGGCATCGGACTTGAGGAATTTTCAACCCCTGTTCAAGGGGTTACAATATCTCTGTCACCCTCTCAAATATATGTTATTTATTTTATTATAATGAATGTTCCTATCTGTCATGTTGTCTGCAAATAATCTGTTACCCTTCTGATTTTTTTTTAATTATATTTTGATTCTGTAAACTGTTAGGTGTCATAATAAATAAAATTGATAGTAAAAACACCAAGGCTCACGAGAGGCAGACAGACAAGCAAATTGTCACCCGTTCATGAGGGTGACAGACTAAAATGTCACCTTGTAAACCAATGAAAATGCAGGATTTCCATGCAAATTTACATAGAATTTCATATACATGTACAGTGGTTTGCTGATTCCATATTTTCAAGATTTCAAGGTATAAATATTATACCTAGGTTTATAATGATAAAATATGTTTATGAAAAAATAGATAATTGACATATTTTTCAAAATATACAGTATATAAAATTCAAGATTACAGCTAGTTAAATATTTAATAGGTTCATATGCATTGTATATATGGAAGGTAAAGATCATATTTTGTAATTGTAAACAAAATCTTAGTAACAAATGAAGAATTTCTCGCACAAATGGAAATTATATCCATCTCATAAATTGTTGTGCAGAATAAAAACCTATATTTTCTGTTAATTAAATAATGTCTAAAATTGTATTAAAAAGGGGGGATTTGTTACACTTTGTACAGTATTGTAAAGGCATGTTAATCTGAAAACACATGTTATTTTCAGTTGACTGTCTAGCTGGTACTGAGTTACAAGCAGATGGTTCTTGCAAAAAGTGTGAGAGAGGATACTATAGATCTCAGGCTAATGATAATTGTCTTAGCTGTGAGGGAGTACAGCCAGGAATGACAACTAATGGATTAGGAGCTGAAACATCTACTGACTGTAATATAAGTAGGTTTTGTCAATCAATAGTCTACCCTTTCTTTTATTAAAGTATTACACTACTGTCTTTGGGTGTACAAAGAACGCCTTTTTATACAGTATGCCCCTCTGACCCCCCCCCCCCCCCCCCCAAACGCTTTAATGATAATTTAGAAATTCTTTTTTGATAGTTTGCCTATTAAATTTCTCCTATATTTCTCAATAATGCATACCCTACAAAATTACATATTGCATTCTCGATCGATCTATATGTTATTCTGTCAATATGAATAGATCGCATTTATGTGAAGGCCTTTTCTAACTTTATTATCTTTTACCAGGTAATTAAGTCAAAACATTGATATTCAAACTGAGTTCACATATTCAAAACTTCATTGATGGATATAAATAATGGAAACCCTGTGGTAGATCATAAAAACTGAAAGTTTTTAGAATATTGAAATAAATCCAATTTTAGAAAGCCATAAATATTCCTACTTTTATTATTTACAAAATTTCACTGTTTGAATTAAAAAAAAAATACTTGAAATTTAATTTTGATGATAGATTTAATTATATTTAAATTAAATTTAAAATTTAACGATGGCTGGCATATAACCTTTAAAGGGCTGTTCCATTTACTACTGCAGCATCACATCAAAGATAAAGCCTGCAATTCCAGATGCAATGAGATGTTCATTTTATTTATGGGTTTGTGGGTTATGGTACTTAATGCCACTTTCAACAATATTTCAGTTATATCGTGGCGGTCAGTTGTATTGCTGGAGAAAATCACTGACCTGCCACAAGTCACTGACAAACTTTATCACATAATGTTGTATCGAGTACACCTCGCCTGGACGGTTTGTTTATGATATTCGTCTGGTTGCAATTTCCCCATCAATAAAAACTTTGCAAATATTTCCAAATTATACAGTACATATCACTGGGGTTTTAAATTCATTGATTGATTGAATCAAGATGTCTATCAGTATCAAAATGATAAATTAATTATTTCATTGTAAATATATAAAATCATTCATTCACTCTGATTACTTTTCAGAAATCTGTGACGCTGGAAATTTCCGCAATGCTACTTCCAATGACTGTCAGCCATGCCCTGTTGGGAAATATCAATCTGAAGACCTACAGGATTCCTGTGAGGAATGTCCTACTGATCATACAACTGATGGAGAGGGTAAAACACACGAGGACAATTGTACATGTAAGTTTGGTATAGATCAGGTTATCTACTTTTCATATGATGTGATATTCTCTGGTGTCAGGAGAACAAGTTTACTCAACCAAATTTTATTATATTTCTTTGTATAATCTACTGATATGGGTGTCCTATTTTATTCTTCCTAAAGACCCATCATTGTTTTTTTTAATAAACATTTACTATCACCTGTACATCGATCCACTTATTTATAATTATTATAAGTCAGAAGCCTTTCAAAATTTGACAATTTTTCAACAATATACAGAGATAAATAAATTACAAGTGAAAATTTTCTATTGATATAAAAACAAAACAGCTTCCTATATGATAGTACCATGATGGGCTGAAAAAGTCATTTGTTATGATAATGAACAAATGTAGGAATTGTTATACCCCTGTCCCTTGGTTTGTGTTTTCCATACTCTAGCTTCATTTTTCTTTGGACAAATGTTAGAAAATTTTTACAAATTGTGTTTGACCACAATACAGTCAGATCATGTATTCTTGATTAATTAAAAAAGGGCAAATATGTGATTTTCATGCCATAACTTTAGCTTCTATTGGCCGAATGTTTTGAATTTTTACGCAATTTTTGTTATTATTAATTTTTCCAGAGTTATGTCCCTTAATTAATTAATTGGGGAAAAAAAAAGTTACCGTAATTTACGGACGATAGGTCGATATTTTTTTTCCTCAACACGCTGGCTTCGACCTATCGTCCACATCGACCTATACAAGGATGAAGTTAAAAAAATCTGGAATCCCTAAAAAAAAAATCTCGATAAAAATGACGATTTTGTTTACAGTATACCTTGAATTTGCTGTAGGTTTTTTTTCTGAATAAGAAGACTGAAATCATCGATGTTCTTGGGGAATAAAAGTATAGTAACAAGGGGTGCAATTCCGGGGAAAAAATGTTCAACATCCGAAAAAATCAATAATATTCAATGATTGAAGTGTTAGCGAAAATCAGTTCAATATTGAATTGTATAATAAAATATATACTATAAAAAATGTATATTGTTGAAAAAAAATCACAGGGTGGATCGTTTTACAATATAAAATTATTGTCACAAAATATCTAAATATAGCTATATAGGTTTTCCATCTACCACGAGCATGCGCACAGGGTTTTAGTAAAAAATGGCGGTTGCATTACATCTCACAATAATTTGAATACACGTGGAGAACAAGCTTTTTATACTAAATATACTGGAAAATAATTATCGATTTCGTTAAACTAGAATGTTCTACACTTGAATTGGTCAATTAGGAACAAATAAAATAATCACCATGAGATAATCAACACAGGTGAACATCAGTCGGCACTTAATTATCCTGATCAGCTGATTGAAAATTTACTGGACCGAGACGATCACATAATTTGTGTACTACTAATTAAACACAGCTTAAAGGTATGTCAATAAAACTGCACAAGGTGATACATTGTTTTGACAGCTTGATTATTTTATTGTATGAACATCCGTTTACCATCTATTGTGACACCCACAGATGGCCTGATTTGAATGTCATCGATGTCTGGCTACCAGACTCCCCGTAAAAAACAAGTTTAAAAACAAAATTTTATTTAATTTAATTTTCATAATTATTTCGTTTATGACACATAAGAATAGTATTCTTGAGTTAATACTTACATATACTTACCGAAGAACATCTTTATAGGGCAAATGTTTACCAATGTAAAAAAAAAAACACAAACAAAGTTTGATGTGACGATACTTACCCAAGTTATCATCGGCATCCTCGACCTATGGAATGCTTCGACCTATCTTAGTATTTCCCAAAAAATTTAGCCGAAAAGCAGCAATTCGACCTATCGTCCCCATCGACCTATAGTCCGTAAATTACGGTAATTTATTTGTGTTCATGCTCTAACTTCATTTTCCATAGGCCAAACGATTTATCATTTTCACATTTCCATATAGTTACAGTGGGCATCTTGAAGAAAGTATAAAAAAAAAACAGGATAGCATCTAATTTTGTTGATATGCTCCACTTTTGAGGAAATTTTGTAAATATTTTTATCAATGCTCACTAGAAACAGCAGATATTGATGTCATTTTATTTTCCTGGCAAGAAAAACTATCAAGAAGCATACAGAAATTGATGAGTAAAGAAATGAAGAGAAATAAAACAATTGGTTACTCTTATATGCTGAAGTCAGCTTAAAAATATTGACCCAGCAAAATAAGGTTTGGTCCTGTAAAGACTCCCTCTACTTGAACAAATGTCCAGTAATAGTCAATAGTAATTGCAAAATTCACAAATCATATGGATTATAATGATTATGTTTTATGGAAATCAAATATATCAAGCCATGAGAAACAATAATCTGATATCTGTCCCAGTATAGAATAATTTTCTTTGGAATATGTTGATGTTAAATATTTTTAAGCTAATGAAATAAAAGGCAGAAACTGAAATAAAATCTTAGATATATATATATACATTTCTCTATTTAACAGTTTACTGTCCTCCAGGACGAGAGGTGTTGTCAGCAAAAGGTAAAACCTGTAGACTTTGTCCCAGAGGAACCTATCGTAGCAACAACGAGAATGAAATATTGAAACCTTGTCAGAATTGTACCGCTGGAAATACAACAGAAACTACAGAAAGAACCAGAGCAGATGAGTGTTCTATTCGTAAGAGATTTAAGAAATTACACCTATTCTAGTACAGCAGTTAATATAGTCTAAAAGTCTGACTGATCTGTAATTCTTTTTTTTACATTGACTTAGCATTGTGAAAACAATTTTATTATTAGACAAAACAATATTGACTTTTTTTCAATTAAATTTATGTATGATTTGTGTGATGGTATACATTTGGAAATTAGACATTAGACGCATGTGAAATACTTGTTGAATTAATAAATTGTGAATAATACAGGATTGACAAGCTCTTACATTTAAAAATTAGACTTATATTTTAGGAGATGCAAGGTTTATCAAATGCTTAAAAAAGAAGATAATTTTGACATTGATTATAAGTAGGATTTTAAATAGTTCTAAATTCAGTATGTTTATATTTTGAATGCACTCTGTCTTCCGATTGTTAGATTGATAGATTCACTTTGAAATTATTTTTTATGCGATTGATTTTTTAAGTTTGTAAAACCTCTCCTTATTAAACACAATAGAGACCACCACCATGTATTTTGTTCTATTTCTGTTTTCAGAAAAATGTGAAGCCGGACAGAAACTAGATGACAAAGGAGCTTGTGAAGACTGCCAGGTAGACTCTTATCAGGCAGAAGAATTGCCAGATTCTACTACACAATGTATGCCCTGTACTGTTGGAATGGGAACCATGAATCCTAAATCTTCTAAACAAGATAAATGTGTTGGTAAGTTATGTTTAAGAAATTCTTTCATGGAAGTCATAGTTTGGATCCAGTTTTAACATGGGTAACATTATTTTCGTAAATATTTTACTTTAAGCATATTTTATTGTTCAAAAAGACAAAAGGACAAGACACAAGTTAAACAAATTAGACAGTCTTCTCCCATTACATATATTTCAAAATACACAATTGAACTAATATTTTATAATGTATCCACTTAATGCATTATAATATGATGTCTTGATGATATGATAACATGTTATTTGTTGACACAAAGGAGGTAATAATTATTGTTATTAATTTAATTTACAGTGATATGTTCAGAAGGTGAACAGAATGATGGAAGTTCTTGTTCACCTTGTCCTCAAGGAACATGGAGTAATGGTAATATGACCATGAGATTTGAACAATGCTACAACTGTACACAGGATTATACAACCGTAGGAATGAGATCAACACATCCAGACAATTGTACACTGAGTAAGTTCATTAGATGGAATGATTTATAGAATACCTATGTACAGCTAATAGAAAATGACAATATTTAGCATGTAAAACATTTAGTTCTTTCCTTGGTGTAAATTGAGATTGACCGATTTAGTAAGAGTATGTTAGTTAGATTAACAACTATCTGTGCAATCAGTGTCTATCACCACTAACGTTGTGAGTTTGAATCCCGCTCATGGCGAGGTGTACTCAATACAACATTATGTAATAAAGTTTGTCAGTGACTTACTGCAGGTCAGTGGTTTTCTCTGGGTACTACGGAATCTCCATCGATAAAACTGACTGCCATGATATAGCTGAAATATTGTTGAAAGTGGCATTAACCCTTAACCTCCATTTAGTTAGAAAGGATGTGAATGTAAATGAACATGAAAGACTATCCTGCATCACACCATGAAATGGACCACTGAATATATACATACATATTAATACATGGCCTTTTCCATATCGTCCTGGATATCAACCAGAGATCTCTATGTCAGCCTTAGATGCTGTCAAGTGATGATAGGTGAGCAGATATGGAAAAGATCATGTGTTAATCTTTTTATCATATACTTCCGATAAATACACCATTTGCACATTTCCGATTTGATGCTAAAATTGTACGCCTTTACATGTTTTGATAGGAGTTATTTCCGTTTAAGATGGGCAAAAGATTCAAATTCATGCAAAGTCCAATGGAAATAAGATATAAATAACAAATAATCTGTTTAAAATTTTAATCTTGTAACACCTTGTTAATTTTCTAGTTCCCTGTAAAATTATCCTCTGTATTTTTATACCCCCGCTCCCCGAAGGGGGAGGGGGGTATACTGTTTTACGTCTGTCCGTCCGTCCATCCAAGATATTTTTCGTCGCATTTTTCTCAGTAACTGTTGATGGCAGAAATCTGATATTTGGTCACAAGCTTCATATAGGTACCCCATATCGTGGGAAGCGTTTTTGAACCCATCAGATTCCTACATCCTGTTTGCCGACTTTGTTGATTTTTATACACATTGAACATATATGCTCATTTTTCGTCGCATTTTTCTCAGCAACTATTGATGGCAGAAATCTGATATTTGGTCACCAGCTTCATATTTTTTTACAAAGTTCAAATATCTACAAATTGTATAATAATATCCTCAAATTCTCTGTCCTTTCCATTGCTCTAACTAGAACCAATATTATTTTGCCTGTCGTAAAGGAAATACTCGTAACTCCTATGAAAAAAACGTATAATTTGAATCAAATCCAGAATGTGGAAAATGTTTATTGGATTTTTTTTTGTGATCCAATGAATAACTTTATAAGAAAGTTAAATTATAAACTTTGTCTATGGCATCTTCTGCATGTTATTATTTTCTTTACCAGGAGACTGTGATCCAGGGTATTACATAAGTGGATCAAGTTGTCTGCCTTGTGGATATGGTCAATACCAACCAAACAGACACCAGAAAATGTGTTTGAATTGTTCAATCAATCAAAACACCAGTACCATAGCTTCTAAATCACAATCAGATTGTCAGAGTAAGACATTAATAGTTATCTCCCTTCTTTAGTATCATTACTCATACTTAATGGAGGTTAGAGTGTGATGTTATGTTGGCTATACAAAAAATACAAGATCTCAAGATAAAATACTACCTGAAACCTTGTAAGAGATTGAAGTGTTAATAATATACATTGTATACAGAACTGACAGGATATGTTTTATATCTAGTTTTCCCACGTAACTTAAAGTTATTTTATAAGTTGATAGAAACTGAATTCACAAACACAATAATGAATGTTGCTAGGGTTTCTATAAAAGTTCTTCATTTCATTTTAAACTGGCAATAGGCAATTCTTGTTTCTGATGGGCTGAAACTTCAAAAATCTTCTCCTCTGAAACTGCAAGTCCCCATGATTTGTAACTTTTGGCACAATGAGTGTGTAGGTTTTTCTACAAAGCTTCATCATAGTCAAACAAAAATAGTGTTCAAATAAGCATCTTGTGAGCTATCTGAGAACCACAGGAACGATACAGGCTCCTATGATCTTCTGGTTCCAGTTTACTGTCTCAAAGGTCAAGTGAAGAATGTTTCATGTGCTTTGTGTTAGAGAAATTACATCAAATTTTCAACAGAAATATCAGCCGGATTTGATCTTGGTTTTTTTTCTGTATCACATTCCCTCAAAAGTCAAGAGATGATTGTTTTTTGTGCCTCAAGTGTGGTAGATCGTTGGTTTGAGCCCCAGTCAGGTCAAACCAAAGACTATGAACTTGGTATTTGTCGCTTCTCAGCTAAGCACACAGCATTAAGGAGTAATATCAAAGACTGGTTGGCTCAGAATCAGAATAATATGAGTGGAGAGACATGTCTACTTGCGAACTTGTTTCAGTAAGCTAGCACTACAGATATTCAACTAACCGTGTAACATCTTCTTGCTCTGATATAGATGAAACATTGCTCACTTGGTCTTTATGCAACAATCACTCACTCAATAATAGATTACTCATAGTTGCAGCAGAAATATCAGAGTTTATGCTTTTTTTTTATTATAGTTTACTGTCCTAAAGGTCAGGAGGGGAATGTTTCTTGTACTATGTGTCAGATGAACTACATCAAGATTGTAGCAGGAATATCAGCTTGTTCTGCATGTAAAGGGAACTACACTGCTAATGCTGATAGAGATGATTGTAGTGAAAGTAGGTGAATCATTCACATTTAATTTGTCATCTGAACTTTTAGCCGAATTGCAACAATGTGCTCTCTGTTTATTGTTTTGTTCATTCCTAGCGTGTTGCTCGAGTACAGTTTCAAACCAAATTTGTGCACAAAACATAGTTATTTAATCAGGAATTTTAAGAGTTATGTCCTTTGACATTTCTATTTTATTTTTAATTATAATTGGCAAAAAGTAATATGTTTTTTGTAAATGTATATTATGTAAGTTTTTGTCTTTAAACCAACTGTTAGTTTTATTAAGAAAACATTATACTAGATGGCAGTTCTAAAAAGAAATATTGAATTGTCCTGTCTTCTGTATTATAGAGACTTTAGTGACGTTGAGGGGAAGCAGGTATGCCAATGATTTTAATTTCATGATGGAGCCTTGTTGATTGATTATATTACTTCATTTTTTACATTTATCATTCTCACAAACAGATTTAAAAACTTAATTTTTGACATTTATCATTTTTCAAAACAGATTTCAAAACTTCATTTATGCCAATGATTTTAATTTCATGATAGAGCCTTGTTGATAGATTATATTACTTCATTTTTGACATCTATCATTTTCATGAACAGATTTCAAAACTTTAATTTTGACATTTATCATTTTTATGAACAGATTTCAAAGTTAACATAGGCTTTTTAATATGATCATGGTTCTGTTTAGTTAGATTTTAATTCACTATGATTGTAGTTTACTGTGACCATGGATTTTATAACGACAATGACAATTGTACAGCGTGTCCTGTTGGAACATACAAGTATGTGCGTGGTAATGCCAACTCATGTATGACGTGTGATGCTGGATTTACCACATCAAGCATAGCCTCTAACGCTAAAACTCATTGTAGTGTGTGTAAGTATTAATAATATCTTCTATGATGGTCATGTGATGATGAATTTAAAGTTTCCACTAATATGATGTTTCAAAATGGATTTTGTTTTTCATTTTCGGAGGATAAATGATAATTTTGATTGTGTCATTTACTTGAAACCCCGTATTTCTTTGGTTTCTATCTTATAAAGATATATAATTTAATAAGTATGCACAACATGTTTCTTTAATCATGAAGAAAACAAAACTTGATCAAATCTGATAAAGTGAGTGAATTATTAATGAACAAGCCTTACAAAGATGTCAAAAAAAGATACCAATATCAGATTCATTTTATGATGTTAGGGTATTGGCTATTTATAGCCATTTTTTTGACAGGTATATATTTGATACAAAACAATAGTTGACACCTAAGAACTTATTGAAGTAAATATCTTTCAGTATACTGTGTTCCTGGAAAGTTTGAAAATACAACTTCAAATCAGTGTGAATTTTGTCCAAAGAAAACTTATAAACCTACGACTGGTAATGAAGCCTGTACAGACTGTATTTCAAACAAGACTACATCAGGGATAGGATCTACTAGTGATTCGGATTGCTCTGTTGGTTTGTATCAATATGTTTAATCCTGAACTCTTGTGTTGTTTCTACAAGTTTAACTCGTAGCATGTTCCATTGATCAGTAAAACATGCTGTGTCAGGCTGTTCTTCTGTGCGAGTAATTCAGACTTGTTAACATAAAAATTCACGCATCAAATTTTTGCTTGTAAGTGTCCATCACATAGTAATCATCAGCCCCTATTGATAAAGTGCAGATTCCACGTTTCATTTCTAGTGTTATTGCCCTTTGTTCACCATTTTGAACTTGACTTAGCAATATTCTGAGATGAGGTTTGTTTGATTATCTCCCTTAGTGACATGTATTCTATAAAACTATATAAGGTGGCTTCCTATGTGTACTCATGTTTCTTCCATCAATAAAATGACAAGCATTATATATTAACTGAAATACGGCTGAATTTGACATAGAACTCTCATGATCCTAATCCTCTGTATGTTTTATTTCTCTGATGTCCTTCTATAAATACCCTTTTCAGATATTTCTGACAATAATTTAGTTGATTGTAAAATTGTTGATTACTTCATTGGGAGATTGTGACAAGGACAAATGTTATGGAATATTGTCCAATGATATATTGAACCCCCTACTCATGGTATATCAAACCCCCTAACTAGGGTATATTGAACCCTCTACCCATGGTATATTGAACCCTCTGCCCATGGTATATTGAACTCCCTACCCATGGTATATTGAATAGGGGTGTAACGATCCACCGGTGCACCAATGCATCACAATATTTTCTTTTGCGATCCACGAATCGATACGTGCCCCTGGAATGATTCCAATCCGATACCGTATTTTACTTTAACAAGCGTGCCAAAAAGCGAGTTCTCCACAAGTGAGGTAGCAAACTAAACAAACATGGCGTTAAAAACAAAACTTTTGTTTCTGCAGGTTCACACAATTCTCCTGTGTGGAAATTCTTCGGTTTTAATGAAGCACAATCTGATTGAGATATGTCAATAAACAAGAGTATGACGGATTGTCGTATTTGTGATGCAAAAATGAAATATAATGGCAAAGCATATATTGCAAAACATCACGTGGATATAAACATCGAGAAAACACTGATTGTTTTCAATCATGTTGAACAGCCAACTTAAAGTCTAAGCTTATTCTAGGTAGGAGAAATGAGGAGGTTTCAGCATACAGTAAGGAAGAATCTGCATCACTTGAATTAAATCCATTATTGTGGTGACAGGCTAATGGTTATAAATACCCACATCTTTCTATGATGTCAATATTTTTTGGGGGATACCAGCTACTTCTGTACCAAACGAGAGAGTGTTTTCAACTGCAGGTGACATAGACACAACACAGAGGTCCTCCTTAAAGGGAAACTTTGCAAAAAAATATTTGTTTACATGTTTTTCCTTATGTATAAATATGGATGTTTATATGTATATTAGCGTTTTATTATGTTGGATAAGGGAATGAAATTGTTTTTAAAATTCGGTCAATGATAGATGGATGTCGCCATTTTGATAGCATCTCGATACCAATTATCACGTGATATCTAAATACCACCACGCCCCAAGACAAGCGTGACAAGCCGGGGTCCTCGTTCAGTGTCGATATGGCTTGTCAGGCGTACCGTAATTCTTTTTATTTTTCTCATTATTCTAAATATATGAATTTATTTGTACACAATCACTTTGCAGATTTACGTTTTGTTTCTATATACTTATGGCAAAACAAACGAATCGGAGAAAACGGTCCGTCTTTAATGAGACACATTTACAAAAGATTTTTTTTGAAAATTGAAGAACTACGAAATTATGTGAAAAAAAAAGAATGGACATCGGAACAATGCCATGAATTTGTAAAAAAAATAAAAATAGGCCTATACTGCGGGGCATAATTGTTTTAATGATATTATTTATAAGATCGCACTTTGTAATCGATCGTTCATGCACTACAATAAAGCTACACATAAGCTCTGCTTCTTAGCTAAAAGCACAGAAAGTTACAGGGTAGGAAGCCATAAAATTGAAAGGATTATGTAAACATATAATTTGTAATAGTTTTCATTTGACAATTACAGACGATAAGTATTATAAATACTTTTAAAGTTTATTATACAAAACTTCAGGGTACATCTCTTACGTAATATAATAATTTGTTTATGAAAATACAATATTCGTATTCGCCAACAGTAAAAAAGATTAATCTGTTTTCATAACCTTTTCTGATTTGAACAAAGCGTAACATATAATATGTCTCTGCACAAAGAAAACATGTTTTGTTTATTTTAATCACGTCTTTCGAACTGGCGGACCCTTCTGATTAATCTCAGAATAGTCATAAAAAATATGGTTGTTGTTTTTATAAGGAAAAATTGCATACAAATGGTTTTTGTCTATTTTGCTTTTTGGGGTTTGCAAGAAGAATTTTCTATCCTGCCCTATTCACCCTGCTTTACTTCATAACTTTGGTTGTTGCTATATCATTCACGGCCGTAGGCCGGGTCTGAATAAAGTGAGGCAAAGGGGGTGAATTTAGACAAATTTTGAGAAAAAAAAGATTTTATTTGCTTTCAAAAGGTTACACTTGCCGTTTCAAAAGTGAGGCATTTGCCTCCATTGCGTTACGGCCATGTCATTCTGATGAGGCACAAAAAAAATCAAGATAAAAATGAACAATTCAATATAACTTACAATCAATGTTAATCTTAAGATTTTTTGGGGAAAATAACCCCAGAATCATTGCTGCATCAGGTGCGGATCCAGCAGTTTTGAAAATCCGCCAGTGTGCATTAATATGCACCCATTCCTAATGTATACTTGATCAGGGTCGTGTATTTTGATCACCTATTAGAACCTTTAAAATGTGTATTGCATCTCTTATTCTAGTCACAGGTAGCGTTAACGGGTCACAAAATGTGTATTGCGTTTCTGATTATTGCCAAAGATTGTGACACATGTATTCAAGTATTTGGTTAGAGTCCCATCGACCGGATGTAAAATGACACTTGTATATTCTGCCTGGCGACTTCCTGTGTGGACTCATTACGCAATATTAGGTACCCTGCTGAGTGAACCGGTGTGAATGTACCTGTCGTTTTCAGAATGAAAATAAAAATAAGTAAATCCTACCTTTCACTTCTTATTTCAGGAATTATTTGCCTTAATTTATTGAAGAATAAAATATTTAAAATTAAAATATGGTCTCTCGCTTCTGAAAATACATGAAAAATATAAGAAATATATTTTCCGCATAATATTTTACGTTTCGCTAATCAAAAATGACAAACAAACAAAAAAAGGAAAAGAAATTAACATTTTTAAATTTACTCCAATGTTTTTAGCACAAAATCCGAAGAACAAGAAGTAAATCTGGTGTGGCCTAATCTCTGTATATTTTGACTGCTCTACATCTGTTTATACCACTCATGATCATTATCTCTTCCGAACTTTGTCTGAATGAATATCAGTGGATATCAAAATTATGACTTTTTGTCCTAGGAGTTTTGTGACTTTTTGTCCTGTGACTTTCTGTCCGTTTACCCAAAATTATAGATCAAGTTTGCTTACGGGGTTCTGAGCTGAAAGAAAATCATATATTAAGGTTTTGTGCCTACTGGGGATCACTGAGCAAATAGGTTTTTTTTCTTTAAACACTAACTTTGTAAATTCAGTTGCCACCCGATCTCCTAACCTTTAATTTTTAGTTTTTTAATTAAAATTAAAACATCTTTTATGAACATCGATCGTTAAAATTGTGAATACATATTAATTATGATGCGACAGTTATATATAGTTAGGCCAATTTGGCACCTCTAATAATGAAAACTTATAATTTCAAGGATGGTGTATATTTTTTTGTCATCTAAAACATAATTACAATTATAATTGTTCCTGTTATTTCAACATTATATTTATTCTAATGTCTTAAAAATATTTTATCTTTAATAAACAAGTGTGGACACAGAATTGTATTGTCCTAAAGGCAAGTGTGGATGTCAATATTTCATATTATTAACTTAAAAAAAAAAATTCATGGACACAGGGGTCCTGGATTTTTTTAATAAAAAACTAATCCTGGATTATTATTTTTGCTTTAAATCCGGTCCTGTGTTTTTATTTCAAATTTTCATCATAGCCCCCCTCCCCCTCCCAAGGGATATAAAATTGTATCATTAATAATAAATTAATAAATAATAAATTCAGATTTTCTATTTAAAATAAATCTCATTTACAAAACCACTGATATTTGTTCAATTTTTAACGCTGATTTAAGCTTTAGTCACAACAATTTTTAATTTTTCTCTTTAAACTGTCGAAACATAACATTTATTTAACTGTAAAATTCACTAATAAAATTCACCCCGCCCCCTTTTTTTTTCTTGTTTAAATCAATGATCAACAATATTCCAGAATCAAACAAATGAATAAATATAACATAGGTTTCTTTTACATGCATCTTTTTACCATGCGGTGTCAGTGTGTTTTAAATTGGTCATCCAATCAGGACGCTCATTATTCTTGTCCAAGATAAAAATACATCGCTTAAATTACCTGTGAGAAAGTCGCCGTCCAAACTCAAATCAATACCTGTGGGTGTTTCCCCATTTCAACTCATAAATTTACATAGAAATCGGAGATATTTCGTCATAAAACTTCACACATGGTTTTGTCTATCATATTTCTTGAAGACAAACATAAAATTTTATTGCATTTATCAATATTGTATGAGTATCAACAGTTTTTTCAACACCGTATCTGTTTCTCGATACAGTCGCCCAATTACAGTGACCCGTGACCCAGATTAGCACATCTCAGCAGTTTTTTTATTAATAAGGTTGTTTAATAATAAACGATCTACCAACTCGTCTTGGAAAGCAAATAGTGTGTATTCAAATTCCCATTTTATTAATCCGATCAATACACAAGTTACGCGTTGTCAAAATTATCCATTATATTTTTCAGCACTTTAGCAGTAAAACAAAATGAACATAATTGTAAAAGGGATCCTACATATAGTGAATATAGGTGACTGTTGTAAAACACTCTTTCCGTTGTAAATATAAAGGAAATGAAACATTTTGTTCATTTAAAATAGTTGTTTGTCAAAAAGGTACGTAGCTGTTCACTTCAGTATTTAATTTTCCAACGGTTATTAGATTTAAATTACAGTCCTCTGAGCACTTTAAATGAAGCGAATTTAACATCAGTGACCCAGACTTTAAATTTCAATCCCACAATGCATTATCAGGTTAAAACGTCACAGCCTGGTTGAAAAATTAGAAATTAAAATTACAAATTTGCGATTTGCTTCGTTATTTGTGGAAATATGTCGATAAAACTTTGTGAATATGTATTTTATATCACCGGGAACATATTTAACTAACATGTAAAAAATTGTGAAGTTTCCCTTTAAGATCATCCCAAGTAAATTTACTTACCGGTATATTTATTTAAAAGAACATTCATGGATGGTTCTTTGACAGACGCAGTTCAATTTTAGTATTTAATTTTAGAAAACTTTTTTTATGCCCCCGCGACGAAGAGTCAGGGGGGCATATTAATTTACCCCTGTTCGTCCGTTCGTCTGTCCGGATATAGATACATGGTTTGTCCGGCTATCTCCTACATAATGGAGGTGTGCATGTCCACAGGATTTTGATTTTTATCAAATATTCTCAAAATGACAGGTAGTTGGACTTAGTCATTTTGTTCGTCCGTCCGGATATAAATACATGGTTTGTCTGGCTATCTCCTCCTACAGTTTTGGAGCTACTGCTTTAATATTTTGTATGATGCTTATACACATAATGGAGGTGTGCATGTCCACAGGATTTTGATTTTCTTCAAATATTCTCAAAATGACAGGTAGTTGGACTTAGTCATTTTTTTCATACTAGCTGCATAAAGGGAACATGGTTTATCCGGCTAACTCCTCCTACAGTTTTAGAGCTACAGCTTTGATATTTTGCTGGATGTTTATACACATAATGGAGGTGTACATTTCCACAGGACTTTGATTTTCATCAAATATTCTCAAAATGACAGGTAGTTGGACTTAGTCATTTTGTTCGTCCGTCCGGATATAGATACATGGTTTGTCCGGCTATCTCCTCCTACAGTTTTGGAGCTACTGCTTTAATATTTAGTATGATGTTTATACACATAATGGAGGTGTGCATGTCCACCGGATTTTGATTTTCTTCAAATATTTGATAATGACAGGTAGTTGGACTTTTTTTATGCCCCCGCGACGAAAAGTCGGGGGGAGGGTTTGTCAAATATTCACAAAATGACAGGTAGTTGGACTTCATTTCCTTCTTACTAGCTACATAGAACATCATGCATAGTGTTAAAGAACTTTTGACTTGTTTATATTTCTTATGGTCGCGGGGGCATCATTTGTGTCTTACAGACGCACTTCATTTTTTAAAAATCACTCCTAACAAAACAACTTTGTCCATAATTATCAAGTGCAGGGGCATACTTCTTTTCTAGTTTATTACTATGCTTACTACTTTAATGCATTCTTGCAATAAGTGTGTTAGTTCTATAGTTCTAGTGAAACACAGTCTATTAAAACATGTTATATTTCTTTTTTCAATTAAATTTTGAAATATTATTATAAACAAAATAAAATACCAATAACCTACATTAAATGAAAATATTTTATAGCAACTGAACTAAAGAATAACACTGTACACTTCTTCATTAATAAGAAATGCATTTTCATTAGTTTTAAGTATCGTGAGAAAGTGGTATCATTACACCCCTAATATTGAACCCCTTAGCCATGATATATCAAACCCCCTACCTATTGTATTTTGAACCCTCTTCTGTCTCTTGATTATCATTAGGAATGAGATGGTTCAAACACCATGACAGTTTAATTTACTGTGATACAGGGTGGTGGTGGTTCATTTTTCAATAAGAGGGTTTAATATACCATGGGGTTCAAAATACCATATGACTCAGGCACACCATTAAATAATGACAATATGGATTATTAAATTGATAATTATTTTTTTTTAGAATATTGTGATCCAGGTGAGAAGAGAATAATCTCCAGTAATACATGTGTCAAGTGTACTGTAGGCTCCTATCAACCTGATTCTGGAAAAGATACTTGTATATCATGTGCTTCTGGCTACACAACTGCAAAGCCTGGTGAAAAATCTGAATTGGACTGTGTCCGTGAGTAGTTGTTACTTGTTATTGTCCAAACTGTGATGCCTGTATTGACCACATAATCCAGATATCAATTTGTACTAAAAGCCAAATAGTTTTTAGTTTTATCTATATTTGTCATTTAAATGAAACCAGACCTAATATGCCTGGCCAAAAACAAAGTACAGTCAAACCTGTCTATAGTGGTCACCTTCGGGAGATTGACAAAATGACCACTATATACAGGTGACCTTTAGATGAAGGGGTTTGATTATTCGACGAAATATGCTACATTAGTTGCAAATTAAAAAAAAAAATTGCATGTTATTTTATTCCTGTCCTAAAGTTACTCTTGTTTACATTTATTGTTGATGAAATTATCACAATATGATATGATTTGAATAAAACATACAAATAAGTAAAGAAAGATATTTAATAAAGCCAATCCCAGCATAATTTGTTCATGTTTTAATTTCCAGTAACACGATGTTGACGTTTTCTCAAACTGGGAACATTGTTTTCAAAATCGTCGAGAATCTCACGTTTTCTTTTAAGAATGTTCATTATCTAGGTACGTCCATCACCCATCTCCTCGACCACAACCTAGCAACTTTTCCCACCATCACACAGATTCATTGCTTTCCCCTTTTTGACTTATTTCATAGCTTTCATAGTTACACCTTACAGATGTTGATGATTGTGACATGATGCACTAGATACAGAATACGACGTTTTCCATATTTTTGGCGAGTTAATTTCTAATTTGATTATAATGAATAAAAATCTCAAATAACCCCCGGGTATAAACTGTCCTTTAAGTAATTTTCTATTAAAATGTATAGGGTTTGTTTATTTTAGTTAATTAAACTAATCAATATATTTTGTAACACTTGTAACACCTCGGAATTTTGAGTACATTTGAGAAAAATATTGATCTTCGAAGTCACTTCCGGTTTTATTTTTAAAAATAAATTTACCTTATACAAAGGTTTTAGGCTGAAAATTACTAATAAATGATGACCGCTGACCACATTGAACAGGTGACCACTATATCGAATTAAAATATATAGTAAAACGCACCGTGAGAGCACGAAAGTGACTGTTATGAGCAGGTGACCACTATACAAAGGTGACCGTTACGGCAGATTTGACTGTATTGTGTGTAAAATTGTATGCCTGGTCTCTTGTCTAGGCATAAGTTAACGAGGTGTAAACACATTAACCAGGAGTAGTAACATCAATGACACTTCAGATTTAGATTTAAGGGTTAGGTTTATGGTGTTTTTATTAAGTGCCACTTTCAATGATAATTCAGTTATATCATGGTTTATTGGTGGAAGAAACGAGAGTACTCAGAGAAAACCACCGACCTGCCACAAGTCACTGAAAAACTTTATCACATAATGTTGTATCGAGTAGACCTTGCCGGAATGAGGTTCGAACTCACAACGTTAGTGGTGATGGGCACTAATTGCATAGGTAGTTATAAATCCAACTACCATACGACGGACCCATGACCACGATGGACCCACACACTTCAGATTTACTGACCTAGATAAAATGAAAATAATAGTAGTGCTTTGTGTATATATGATTCTTTCTAAGTATTTTAGGTAGTGAAAGTTGTGTTTGTGTACAATATTTCATACTTACATATTGTGTGCAGGGACGAAGCTACATTATTAAATGGGGCTGTCGTACGGCCTCATCCCCCTCATGGAGGCCCTATTCCACATATTAAACAAAATAAAAATCCCCATGACTGTAAGTTCAGATATTTTTCATGATTATGTCTGGTATATGTCAAGTCCAAACCAATGCTGTATTTTATCTTATGGGAAATGAAAGTTTTCTTCATACTTTCAATTTGTCAATTATTTGTGTAACTAAACTTCAGTAGTATTGACATTGACATTGCAGTGTGTGATGAAAATATTGCGTCGCAACATTAGAGATGTAATTTTCTAAAATCTGAAGGAGTTCTGTTCAGTTACACCGAAGTAAAATAATGTTTAGGCACTGGCTACGATTATCTGGATTAGGTAATAATAATGAGAAATTAGGATTACCTGAGAGACTAAGTGCTGGAATACAATTCCGGTTCAGGAACCTATTTCACGGGAAAATATAGGGTAATCGTAATTTTATTTGTTAGAGTTATCTGGTCTTATTATTAACCGGAAGTTCTAGGGATTTCATTATTGGACATAAAGAATTGAAAGAATTATTATTATTATATATCAATTTGTAATTGATAATACATTTTAAATCAATACATCAAAAAGATATGAAATATACTTTATAAATATATTTACAAAGATGGAATTACATAAGAAATTATCAAGTTACTTTCCTTTGTTATAGCACTGTCTGCATAGCCAGTACGTGGATTTTGGTGGCGCTTTGAGGCCAACATATTTAAGATGGTTCCACTCTAAACATCCATCACAAACTATGGATGCATAAAGATGAACATCAATTTTACAGACTGAACAGTTCCATTCGGCTGTTTGTTTTGTTTTACTAATTTTGTTTTTTAGACATTTCTATCCATCAATCGTGAATTTTTTTTAAATTCTGTTTAAGTTAATGTTTTCATCTAAAATCTTTGTTGGCAAGTCTACAACCATCTGCTCGTCCGCCGAAATTTTTGTTGTCCCATCCATTACTTCCATGATATTTACTTCTGTTTTTAGTATCCAGTTTAACATAGCTGAAAATTAGCCTTGATATTGCACAACGTTTTCTGATTTGGTCTTGATCCTTTGGAATTGGAAACAAAATTTCGGCCTCTATGAATACATGTGTATTTAAGTTCACTGAAAATCAGATCATTGTTTGTAATTGTTTGCTTTGTCTTCGTTGACTCAATTTTGCAACTACTCCTTCTGTACATTTGTATAAACTTTGCATCTTGGTAATGTTTAAGTTGGCTCTCAAATTCCTTAAATGACTTAAACTTTTGTCCAACTTCAAAATTGAAGGACTTGACTCCCTCATTTCGCATCTATTTTAAGATTCCCAAATGAACTACATGTCTTGATAACATACACGATGAGCACTTTTGACCATATTTTTACACAAACAAATATAGTCAAATTAAATTCAAAATGAAATTTTATAATAAAATTGGTACTTATAAAAATAAATCAACAACAACAATAAATAAGATTTAATATTTTATTTACACACAACTATTCCAGGTAATAATAAGACCAGGTAATTCTAACAAATAAAAATACAATTACCCGATTTTTTTCCCATGAAATAGGTTCCTGAACCGGAATTGTATTCCGGTACTTAGTCTTTCAGGTAATCCTAATTTTTCGTTATTATTACCCAATCCAGGTAAATCCGGGTAATCGTAGCCAGTGCCTAATGTTTAATGTTGTGACTGTATAAACTTTGTCAGAATTGTCTACTTCATGAAAGAACGAAATAGTTAAGTTGTTGAATGTATGAGTACATAGGTGTCATTCTTGTGTATAGAATTCGTTTTGACTCGTTATTAAAATGTGTATTTTCAGAGAATTGTTCAGTAGGTTTCAAGTTTGATTCAGACAACAAAATATGTGTGGGTTGTATGCTTGGTTACTACAAGGATGTAGAAGGAAACAGTATGAACTGTGTTTCATGTCCTGTCAACAAAACAACAGTCAGTGTAAACTCTACCTCTGTTGATGCCTGTAGCATTGGTAAGTGATTGTATGTGTGTCATCTGTGACACTAAGTGACGGTATGTGTGTCATCTGTGACACTAAATGATGGTATGTGTATCATCTGTGACACAAGAAAAACTCTTACAAGATACCATTATCTCAAATAATGCTGTTTTATTTGAGCTTTAGTGACTTTCACTCACATTATCTACTAAACATTATCAGATTTACTCATGCATTAATCATTTATGCTATGAACATCCAGTCAATAACAGCCAGTGATAAATCTACCACTTGTTGAATGCCTGCAGCATTGATAAGATATTTGTTTGTTTGTATGCTATAAACACTTCAACTTATTCATTTCAGTGAAGGCAAGAAGAGTTTAATAACACCAAAGCTGTAATCAGAAGCCGTAAATCAAAGGACAATACAACGACCAAAAGAAAAAGGACAAAATGACAAACAACGATGTACAATACATTACACAAAAAACTGAAAAAAGATCGACCAGCACAAACCCCACTAAAAAACAGAGTGTTATACTCAGCTTTGCTAAACAAATTTCACAATTGTGTATTATATATTCTCCTATTCTTAACGTGTTTAAACAGTTTGTTAAATTTTTGTAATATTTTTAATCACCACAATGGTTAGATTTTTTAACAAGAATTCCTGCCAATTTCTCTTCAACAATCAGTAACGATGGAAATTAACAACTTAAGAATATTCTTAACCTTTTTGTCATAGGAGGAACAGATTCTTCCTCTGCTACCAGTGGATCACAATATTTCTCAAGTCTCTGCTACCATTGGATCACAGTATTTCTCAACTCTCTCTGCTACCAGTGGATCACAATATTTCTCAACTCTCTCTGCTACCAGTGGATCACAGTATTTCTCAACTCTCTCTGCTACCAGTGGATCACAATATTTCTCAACTCTCTCTGCTACCAGTGGATCACAATATTTCTCAACTCTCTATAGTTTTCAAATTTTAAAAAAAAGCTTGAGCTTTAAAGTTTTCAAATTTTGCTATCTCTAATAGAGAAATATCGTAATTCACTGGTAGCAGAAGGAGAGTTTATATCAATCCATTATGGTAGTTTTATTATGAGATTATTTTATTTTTAGATGATTGTCAACCTGGCTATAGAAGAAAGGCTGGAGGCTGTGCCGAGTGTGAGAAGGGGAAATATCAGACTAAAAGATCACAGCCATCATGTATAGACTGTCCTAGTACTAAAACAACAGAATCCACTATATCCACAAAACCAGAACAGTGTATAAGTATGAATCCACAACTGTAAAATAACTAGCATTCACAACACGTTAATTTACACTATCATTGCTGTAGCCAATATTCAGAGATTTTCTTTATGAAGCTAAAAATTTATGTCATGCACTCTAATTTTCCAGATTTCAACTGAATCACTTAAATAAAGATAGATACCTATAGATTAAATAATAATTTACATATCAGACCTTGTATATCATCTGGAGACTTCCATATTGCCACAGAGGGTTTTATAGAAGATAAATCTGTTCTGTGATAACTCCAATTTCCTGGTAATTGAAGATAAATCTGTTCTGTGATAAAAACCAACTTCTACTACTGAATTTACTGACTTCTACAATATAAATGATTTTGCATTAGTCTCCTAAAAACAAAGTTAGAAAATAAAAGTTTTATTTATATTTTTGTTTATTTCAGAGAAGTGTAATGATGGCATGGAATTTAATTATGGAACTGAGGCATGTGACAATTGTCCACAAGGCTTCAGAACAATCCGTCCTACAACAGAAAGATGTGTCCAGTGTCCGAATGGAAAAACAACATCTCATGCTGGAGATAACATTTGTTTTGTTATTTCAGGTTGGTTTGTCAGATTAGGGAATATGTCCACATACAGTTATAACATAATACAGGTAGAACAAGGAACAGGTACAAGGAGTGCATGTCACCATACACATAGTTGTGACATGATATAGGTAGAACCAGGAATGTTTTATTTAACAGATTTGTAGATTTACAAGTATTGTTACTTTTAACATTGAAAATTATATTGTGATGCAGTCATTGCATGTGGAACAAGTATGGTTATAGTATGGTCAATTACTAATACTCACTCGTAGTAATTTTTTTAAGATGAGTTATCTAACCCTTTTTAGGTCAAGCCAGCTTTTGCCATCACTTGGAATCTGTCGTTTTCCATCTGGCATTAACTATTTAAATCTTCTCCTCTGAAAACACTGGGAAAATTTAAACCATAGTTTATCTGAATCATCCTTATAGTGTCTACTTTCAAAATTATATCTGATGATCCCACCAGTCATCAAACATGGGTAAAGTACACCAACACACACAATAAAGCAGGGTTTTTTAGTTCACCTGGACCAAAGGTCCATGTGAACTATTGCCATCACTTGGCGTCCGTCGTCTGTTGTCTGTCGTCTGTAAACTTTTCACATTTCAAGCTTCTTCTCCGAAACCACTGGGCCGATTGGAACCAAACTTAGCAGGAATGTTCCTTGGATGGTCCTCTACAAAGTTACTGTTTTTCGTTCCAGTCGGATATTCAATATGGCTGCCAGGGCCAATAATATGCTCTGATTGGCTGAAATTTCAAAGATCTTCTTCTCTGAAACCAATGAACTGACTGAACCCAAACTGTAAATGAATGATCATTGGAATGTCCTTTACCAAGTTACTATGGGGAAAATGTTTCAAAACGCTTCTTCTCTGAAACCACTTGGACAATTGAAACCAAACTGCCCAGGAATGATCATTGGAAGGTCCTCTACAGAATTTCTGTTTTATATGCCGATCGGAAATCCAAGATGGCAGCCACCGCAATACATAAATTAACATTGAACCCTATGGGAAAATGTTCAAATGCCTTCTTCTCAGAAACTACACATATGATTAAAGCCAAACTGTATATGAATGTTCATTGGATGGTCCTCTACAAACCGTACGTTTTTTGTTCTGATATGAAATTCAAAATGGTGGCTACGGCAGAACTTAGTTTAACATTGGACCCTATGGGAAAAATGTTTCAAAATGCTTCTTCTCTGAAACCACTTGGACAGTTGAAACCATACTGCCCAGGAATGATCATTGGAAGGTCCTCTACAAAATTTTTGTTTTTTATGCCGATCGGAAATCCAAGATGGCCGCCACCGCAGGACATAGATTAACATTGAACCCTATGGGAAAATATTCAAATGCCTTCTTCTCAGAAACTACAAATATGATTAAAGCCAAACTGTACATGAATGTTCATTAGATGGTCCTCTACAAAGGTTTTTTGTTCCGGTATGAAATTCAAAATGGCGGCTACGGCAGGACTTAGTTTAACATTGGACCCTATGGGGAAAATGTTTCAAAACGCTTCTTCTCTGAAACCACTAGGACAGTTGAAACCAAACTTCCCAGGAATGATCATTGGAACGTCCTCTACAAATTTTATGTTTTTTATGCCGATCGGAAATCCAAGATGGCTGCCACCGCAATACATAGATTAACATTGGACCCTATGGGAAAATGTTCAAATGCCTTCTTCTCAGAAACTACAAATATGATTAAAGCCAAACTGTACATGAATGTTCATTGGATGGTCCTCTACAAATCTTACGTTTTTTGTTCCGATATGAAATTCAAAATGGCGGCTACGGTTAGTTTAACATTGGACCCTATGGGAAAAATGTTTCAAAACGCTTCTTCTCTGAAACCACTTGGATAATTGAAACCAAACTGCCCAGGAATGATCATTGGAAGGTCCTCTACAGAATTTCTGTTTTATATGCCGATCGGAAATCCAAGATGGCAGCCACCGCAATACATAAATTAACATTGAACCCTATGGGAAAATGTTCAAATGCCTTCTTCTCAGAAACTACAAATATGATTAAAGCCAAACTGTATATGAATGTTCATTGGATGGTCCTCTACAAACCGTACGTTTTTTGTTCTGATATGAAATTCAAAATGGCGGCTACGGCAGAACTTAGTTTAACATTGGACCCTATGGGAAAAATGTTTCAAAATGCTTCTTCTCTGAAACCACTTGGACAGTTGAAACCATACTGCCCAGGAATGATCATTGGAAGGTCCTCTACAAGGTGTGTGTTTTTTATGCCGATCGGAAATCCAAGATGGCCGCCACCGCAGGACATAGATTAACATTGGACCCTATGGGAAAATATTCAAATGCCTTCTTCTCAGAAACTACAAATATGATTAAAGCCAAACTGTACATGAATGTTCATTAGATGGTCCTCTACAAAGGTTTTTTGTTCCGGTATGAAATTCAAAATGGCGGCTACGGCAGGACTTAGTTTAACATTGGACCCTATGGGGAAAATGTTTCAAAACGCTTCTTCTCTGAAACCACTACGACAGTTGAAACCAAACTGCCCAGGAATGATCATTGGAACGTCCTCTACAAATTTTATGTTTTTTATGCCGATCGGAAATCCAAGATGGCTGCCACCGCAATACATAGATTAACATTGGACCCTATGGGAAAATGTTCAAATGCCTTCTTCTCAGAAACTACAAATATGATTAAAGCCAAACTGTACATGAATGTTCATTGGATGGTCCTCTACAAATCTTACGTTTTTTGTTCCGATATGAAATTCAAAATGGCGGCTACGGCAGGACTTAGTTTAACATTGGACCCTATGGGAAAAATGTTTCAAAACGCTTCTTCTCTGAAACCACTTGGACAATTGAAACCAAACTGCCCAGGAATGATCATTGGAAGGTCCTCTACAAAGTTTCTGTTTTTTTATGCCGATCGAAAATTCAAGATGGCCACCACCGCAGGACATAGATTAACATTGGACCCTATGGGAAAATGTTCAAATGCCTTCTTCTCAGAAACTACAAATATGATTAAAGCCAAACTGTACATGAATGTTCATTGGATGGTCCTCTACAAACTTTACGTTTTTTGTTCCGATATGAAATTCAAAATGGCGGCTACGGCAGGACTTAGTTTAACATTGGACCCTATGGGGAAAATGTTTCAAAACGCTTCTTCTCTGAAACCACTTGGATAATTGAAACAAAACTGCCCAGGAATGATCATTGGAAGGTCCTCTACAAGGTGTGTGTTTTTTATGCCGATCGGAAATCCAAGATGGCCACCCCCGCAGGACATAGATTAACATTGGACCCTATGGGAAAATGTTCAAATGCCTTCTTCTCAGAAACTACAAATATGATTAAAGCCAAACTGTACATGAATGTTCATTGGATGGTCCTCTACAAACTTTGCGTTTTTTGTTCTGATGTGAAATTCAAAATGGCGGCTACGGCAGGACTTAGTTTAACATTGGACCCTATGGGAAAAATGTTTCAAAACGCTTCTTCTCTGAAACCACTTGGACAGTTGAAACCAAACTGCCCAGGAATGATCATTGGAAGGTCCTCTGTTTTTTATGCCGATCGGAAATCCAAGATGGCTACCACCACAGGTCATAGTATTAACACAGGACCATATGGGGAAAATACAGAAATATATTCTTCTCTAAAGCTATTGCACTGATTGAACCTAAACTGTGCATCAATCATTGGAAGGTCCTTTACAAACTTTATGTTTTTTATGTTGATCGTAATTCCAAGATGACTACCACTGCAGGACATAGTTTTTACATAGGACCAATTGGTTTTTTTTATAACCAGGTGAACGATACAGGCTCTTGAGAGCCTCTGGTTTTCTCTCCAAATGAGTTGAAATTTGAACAACAGGTCAATTTCAATGAAAGGTATGACATATGTTACAAGATGGCTGAGTTACTAAAAATAGAAACTTCTTCAAATGGGAAAAATGCCAATGAATTGTTCGATATATATGAGTTTTTCCGTGACATGTTATTTTGACACTGAGTTTCAAATTTTTTTGTTCATTGCCTACTAGATTAACTTGACGGGTGCCACTAGTGGACTAGGAACTGCTTACCCTTCCTGAGCACCTGAGTTCACCCCCGGTGTTTAGTGGGGTTTGTGTTACTTGATCGTTAGTTTTGTAGATCGTTGTTTGTCCTTTTGTACTTTTTCTTTTGGCCATTGTGTTTTCTGTTCTTCTTTGATATACTGATTCTGATTACCCCTTTGGTATCTTTAAACTCTTCTTCCTACATGATCAGGTGAGCAATACAGGCTCTTGAGACCCCCTGGTTTATACTTTCAGTTAAAAGTTGACTATTCTGCTTCAAGTTCTTGTATTGAATTCAATCTAGGAAACTATTGGAACAATTTGAACCAAAATGATTCAATAATTGTATTATACCTATGTCTTTAGTCTGTCCCGAGATGCATGCTGCAGTGCAGTCTGAATGGGATGCAATTTGAACTCAATATGGTTTATAATGTTGTAAATAATGTTTTATTGGTATGATATTTTTTAAAGTCAATTTTTATCATGGTGGTTGCAACAGGCTCCGATTACCTTGTGTTCATTTTATAGGCAATACTGCAAAATAACTCTCTTTCATTTTACATGTGACAATAAAGCTACAAATTTATTTTTATCTTTTTCAGTTACAACACCTATTCCACCACTCACTACAATGAATTTGATGTTGATCTTCAACGTTCGATTTGACTGTCAAAATTCAGATACCGTAAACAATTTCAAGGAATTGCTACGAAATAAAGTAATTGCACAACTGACAGTGTTGACAGTTTTCTATCCACTTCTATGTTCTAGTAATACTTCCTGTACCAATATAAATAGTCTGGTGGTAATTGTTGATACATGTGTTCTTGTGTCAGCTGGAAGAAGACGAGCTGTTGCTGACAATAAAATAACTTTTACTGTGCAAGTTCCTGATATTCCGTAAGTTTAATTCATTGATTGTTGTTAAATTTTCCCTTTGATCAAGCATCAAGTGTGATGCGAAAAATAATGGTTGATTTCTATGTGTAATCGTGCAACATTATATTGATGCTATAGATGTCACCTTGACAAATCCTAAGTGAACATACTGCCGTTGATATGTTTGCTTGACATGGGCTTCTCATCGCATCTTGCATTTAGACTTCACCTGTGGTGCAAAATTGCTATAATAAATTTATTCCCCACAACACAAGTCGGCATTGATATATATTTATTTATAGAATTATGACAGTTGTAATGGAAGGGCATGTGTGTTTATCATGAGTTAGTGCCCCTGATACCCACCACAAGTAAGTGTTAAAGTTTCCAGACACTTACCTATGGCTGAGTGGTTCATCAGTCATTTAATTATAACTGGATGTCCAGGCGTTCCTCCCACATTAAGTCTGGTAGTCATGATTTAGCTGCAAAAAATGACGAAACATGATTGTAAATATCAAGAACCCAACCCGGTTGTACTAGTAGAAAAAATGTTAATAGTCTGATCAATATCTTTTTTTTTTGTCAGGACGTTTGTCAGAATAGTTAGTTGCATTGATATTATAATTTCCTGAAAATAATTAAGTCATGTTTACTAGTTGTATTAGATGGTAATTTGACAAGGGGAGTATATATTTGGAAACTGGTAAAAAAAAAATGCCATTAATTGACAAAAGTGTATGGTAATGAATAAGGCACAGTAATTGTTTATTTTATAGATCTGCTGTAACAAATACTCAATCTGATTTATCAAGGCCGACTAGAAGTGTACTACAAGAAGACTTAGCTGTAAAGGGAGATCAATATAATCCATTGGTAAGTTAATAGAGAAAGGCTAAGGTTATGGTATTTAATGCCACTTTCAACATGCAAAACTTCAAACCCCATTGTATAATTTCATCAAAATTATTTTGCTTCTCTGCTAAGCACACAGTATTAAGAGGTAAGAACATAAGAGCAAAGACTGGTTGACTTGGAATGAGGATAATGTGTCCGAGTGGAGCAACATGTCTTTCTGCGGATTGATTCAGTGAGCTAGCACTATAAAAATCATAACTAAAAGAGTTGGTCTAGTACAAAGCAGACCTCATCATTCATCTCATTGAAAATTAACTTGTTCTCACCATGATATAACTGAAAAATTGCTGAGTTGGTATTAAACAACAATCACTCGGAAAACAATGTTGATAATCTTAGATATGAATTATGAATATGAAAATAATAAAAACATATGATATATCCTGTTGATGGATCTACTTCTAACTATGCAATCAGTTCCTATCACCACTAAAATTATGAGTTTAATTCCTGCACATAGTGCATTGTACTTGATACAACATTATAAATTGTTTTAGTTTGGATCAAACACATAATAATGGATGAAAAAATCACACCTAATTACAAATACAGTCAAACCTGTCTTATCAGACCTTCCAAAGGGAAATTGAAGAACGGTCGCACAAGACAGGTTGTTGCTTAATACAGGTTTAATTATTATCCATCATCATTTGTATTTATTGTGTACATATTTTTTAACACCCTGCATAAGTTTTTTGGTTTTTTTTAAATAGATAAATATTTTCTCTGATGAGGTGTTATTATCTGTATTTTACCAAGTATAGATTCACTAATTGTCAGGAAACTTTGAGAAAAAAAGAAACATGCATTTCATTACATCATGTTCATACAATAAGTTATATAGCAATACACAATCGTGTATTTAAAAATTACAAGACTGTCAATAAAACAAACTTTCATAGAAATCTATATAAATACCACGTAATTGAACACTAATAAAAAATATTATTCTGTTGTAAAAGCTGATCTGCAACATCAAACGCTTTGAAATTTATCGTTAAATAATATTTCATTAATATGATTATCATGCTTCAATTAAGAAATCCAATTGTTTTCTTTACAAATGATAATTAAAACAGTTATCAAAATAAATCTCACCGGAGGCCATGCTGTTGACACCTTGACAGGTTTTATTAATTGATTTGATTTATAATTTTGACATTGAGAAAAAATTGAATGGGTTTGTCTATGAGGGGACTAGACAAAAAGTTACTTCGAGAAACCCGAAATTTCGACACATCAAAATTTGAGATAAGAGGAGTAAAATAAGTTGCAAAGCACTAAGTTTAAAACGGGACTTCAGAAAATTTTGAATTAACGGAGATTTCAAGTTAACCAAGTTTGACATAGCGAGATTCAACTGTATTTCTGAACCAATCCAATTAAGATAATGTGGATGCTTTTGATTATATTGTTTCAATGTTAAAATCTCAATAAGTTTTGTTTACAATATAAGCTTCTTCATTGTAGCCTTCTAAATTTGATTTAGTCTCTGCCACAGTTGGTGATCCAACACTACAGTGTCCAGCAGGATCTGTATCTGATTCTGTAACAAACAAGTGTGGTAAGTAAACTAGATAAACACCTGCAAAAGAATAAAATCTTATTTGAGAACATTTTGACGGTAGATGTTCTTCCACAAATGTGACTAATAAAATCTGTTTATTTTCCAAAACAGACCATTAATAACTATTACTGAGTCTCTGGTTTATATTTTTGTTTTTTACCTAAGCCACCAGCAGTGAGTGTAGGTCTAAGAACCACTTTCATTGTCCGTCCATTTGCCTGTCCGAAAACACTGAAAGGGTAATTAAGTTTGTGTAATATATAAGCTTTGCACAGTGATTTTACACATATTTAAGATGTGCGCCAACATTTTGGACAGATTTGAAAAACTTATAAAAAGAAAAATTCATGTGTGGAATTTAATCATTTTTGTCATGGCATGGCATAGAGGGTAGCTAATTTATGTAATTTGATTGATTGATTGATTGGTGTTTAACACCAACTTTAGCAATATTTCAGCTCTATCATGGCATGTATAATCTGAAACTGGAATAATTTACTGTTATTTTGAAAAGGATTAATTAGATTTTTAGTGTGTAAACCATAATCATTTCCTCCAAGTTTATGAAGTCTTTAACTCCAGTGATTTACCATACTATTCACATGTACTACATTCTTTATAGTAATATATTGTACACATGAAAACAATCTATTGATGCAATGGAACGTGTCTAATCCGACACACCAAGGGACTAGGGAAATGTGTCGGAATACTCAGGTTTTATTTTAGTTAACAGATATACTTTGGGACCATAAATTTTTGTCAGACGTCACAGGATGTCGGAAAACTCAGGTGTCAGATTGCTCAAGTTCCACTGAATATTAAAAGCTGAACCAAATTCTAACAAACATTGGTACACTTAGCACTATACCTGTTCAGAATCTTATTTATGTATTACTTAGATGAATGTCCAACTGGAACCATGTATGTTTCCAACACTAAACTATGTGAAAATTGTACCAAGAACACATATCAGTCTTCTACTGGTCAGACAACATGTACAGCTTGTCCAGGAACTGTCAAGAAATACACATTGGCAGTGGGTTCTAAAAGCTCTAGTGACTGTGTTTGTAAGTATTCATCTATGTAAGCTGTCCTAGAAGGTAAATACAAAGTCAGAAGAAGACAAATATGTGCCAAACATTTCCAATTTAACAACATGTACACATGAAGCTTGTTATTTCAAAAAATATAACTGTGGTAGTTCTAGTGACTTTGTTTGAAAGTTTGATTTGTCAACTAGGCAATGGATATATTTTCAAATGTTTCCTAGTCAGACATCAAGTTTCTATGGTTACTATATTTTGTGATTGGGTATTCACACAGCTAATAATTTCAGTTTGTGATAAATAAATAAATGAATAAATAAATATGGTAAAGATTTATCAAGAGAATTTCATATTTATATCCCCATCTTTTGTCGCCTTCATAGATTGAGTCACGATAATAGTTCAAGTAAGGGTCGAGGTGATTATTTTTAAGAATCTACAAGTTGGAGTGTATTCTCTTACATAATACATTTCCATCTTCAAAGGTGTTTTCATTTTATATTTTTACACTTTTAATGTTTAGAAAGCACAATAAGACAACAATTATAAAAAAATAAAACAATTAATTTAGCACAATAAAACAACAATTATAAAAAATGAAACAATTAATTTATCACAATAAGACAACAATTATAAAAAAATAAAACAGTTAATTTAGCACAATAAAACAACAATTATAAAAAATGAAACAATTACTTTAGCACAATAAAACAACAATTATAAAAAATAAAACAATTAATTTAGCACAATAAAACAACAATTATAAAAAATAAAACAATTAATTTAGCACAATAAAACAACAATTATAAAAAATAAAACAATTAATTTAGCACAATAAGACAACAATTATAAAAAAATAAAACAGTTAATTTAGCACAATAAAACAACAATTATAAAAAATAAAACAATTAATTTAGCACAATAAGACAACAATTATAAAAAATAAAACAATTTAGCACAATAAAACAACAATTATAAAAAATGAAACAATTAATTTAGCACAATAAAACAACAATTATAAAAAATAAAACAATTAATTTAGCACAATAAAACAACAATTATAAAAAATAAAACAATTAATTTAGCACAATAAAACAACAATTATAAAAAATAAAACAATTAATTTAGCACAATAAAACAACAATTATAAAAAATAAAACAATTAATTTAGCACAATAAAACAACAATTATAAAAAATAAAACAATTAATTTAGCACAATAAGACAACAATTATAAAAAAATAAAACAGTTAATTTAGCACAATAAAACAACAATTATAAAAAATAAAACAATTAATTTAGCACAATAAGACAACAATTATAAAAAATAAAACAATTAATTTAGTACAATAAAACAACAATTATAAAAAATGAAACAATTAATTTAGCACAATAAAATAACAATTATAAAAAAATAAAACAATTAATTTAGCACAATAAAACAACAATTATAAAAAATAAAACAATCAATTTAGCACAATAAAACAACAATTATAAAAATAAAACAATTAATTTAGCACAATAAGACAACAATTATAAAAAAATAAAACAGTTAATTTAGCACAATAAAACAATTAATTTAGCACAATAAGACAACAATTATAAAAAATAAAACAGTTAATTTAGCACAATAAAACAACAATTATAAAAAATGAAACATTTAATTTAGCACAATAAAACAATTATAAAAAATAAAACAATTAATTTAGCACAATAAAACAACAATTATAAAAAATAAAACAATTAATTTAGCACAATAAGACAACAATTATAAAAAAATAAAACAGTTAATTTAGCACAATAAAACAACAATTATAAAAAATAAAACAATTAATTTAGCACAATAAAACAACAATTATAAAAAATGAAACAATTAATTTAGCACAATAAGACAACAATTATAAAAAATAAAACAATTAATTTAGCACAATAAGACAACAATTATAAAAAATGAAACAATTAATTTAGCACAATAAGACAACAATTATAAAAAATGAAACAATTAATTTAGCACAATAAGACAAAAATTATAAAAAAATAAAACAATTAATTTAACACAACAAGACAACAATTATTATAAAAAAATAAAACAATTAATTTTTATCGGTATACGATGTACCTCGTTTATATTTAGATATTTAAAGGTCTTTCGAGTGTCTGAAATGTTCACCTATGGTCTGTTTGATTTGTAATTACTTACAGTCGGTTCGTTACTTTTTGTTTGTATTGCGAAAATATATTTTATAATTACACCTTATATTATAAGAATGGTGGATTCTGATTGGTTAATAGCGTGAATTTTTTTTACAAATTCAGGCCTTGCATTGTGAATTTGCAGAATTTTTACTTCATGTAGGTGTATTTGCATAAGATTTAACTTTTTTTCATGGTATTTGCAAAATCGTATTTGCCGTTTTTACCCTTCACCGAGACGCTTGTAACAAAATTTGTAAAATGTTATCAGTTGTGCGTTTTATGTAACATCATTCAGTAGAATTAAACAGATATATCATGTTAGGTCCTGAAAACTACAAACAAAAGGTATTATTTATTTAGCCAGTGTTCTAAATAATATTCGGTGTAATTAAACAGATATATCATGTTTGGGAGGGGTATTTGCGAAAAATAATAGTCTTAAGACAAAATTCCCTCGCAATTCGGCTCGGGAAATTGTTCGTCTCTCGACTGGTATTTTTCACAAATACCTCTCCCAAACATGATATATCTGTATAAATTTTCACATACTCGTCAGTTCTGAACATAAATTATGCCAGATTTGATATATTATTATTATTATACAATATTTATAAAGTGCCTATCTAATAAAACAATTACTCTAAGCGCTGTACAAAACACATAAAATGTTAATCCTATCAATAAAAGTAAAAGTAGCAATAAGAGTCAAGAATAAATAAAAAAAAATAAAAAATAATGATGAGTCTTTAAAGTTTCTAGAAAATGCCAACTGATTGCACATGTCCAAAAATAATTGTAATTAAAAAGAGAGTTTAAGATCATATATGTACAAGTCAAATACTGTCGCCATAAGCTGCTCTGAAAAAATAAGTCTTTAAAAGTTTCTTGAAAATGCCAACTGATTGCACATGTCGAATGTTTTGAGGAAGACTGTTCCATAAAGTTGTGGCAGATTTGTCCAATCGGCATTCACCGTAGGTTTTGGTGTGTATGCGTGGAGCCTTTAACAACTGCAAGTCTTCTGATCTTAATGCTCGAGTAGGTTGATATGCATTCACAAGTTCTTGTAGATAGACAGGTGCTAAGTTGTTGAGTGCCTTAAAAGTATATAACAGAATCTTATATTTAATTCGATACTGCACTGGTAGCCAATGTAAAGAGACGAGGACAGGCGTGATATGTTCATGTTTCCGTTTTCGTGATATTAATCGTGCAGCTGTGTTTTGTACCCGCTGAAGTTTAGAGAGAATGCTGGCATTCACCCCGTATAAGAACGCATTTCCATAATCTAAACGTGAAATCACTAGCGAATTGACCAACGTTTTGCAAGCATCATCAGTGATATAAGATCGTATACGTCCTATCTTGCGTATTTGGAGAAAACATGACTTAGAAACTGAACTTACTTGTTTCTCCATAGTCAGAGTTTTGTCGAAGAGGACATCTAAATATACTTGCATAGTGCTTTGTATATATTGATCAATTACTTATTTAAGCAAGTTGTTAATTATTTTTTTTTAACAAAGTTTACTATCAAGAGTTATAAACATTAATTATATAGTACAATAATGTGAACACCATAGCCGGGTGGTTAGACGGAAGTTTTGAAACTCAAAGGAGACTTTAAAAAACCCAGCAGGGGTTTGATGCCCACAAGTCCAAAGATATTTACAACACGTTTTTAAGCCTATAATCGTAAAAGGTTGAAGTTCATATACACAAGAACAAAAGAATAAACTAGATTCTTTTAAATAATTCACTGTTCGAACAATAGTGTGACGTAAGAGAAATGTATTATACAATCTTATTTTGTCGGGCATAACAAACCATAAACCTGCGGGTAAAATTAACTGAAGGGCCAGATACCTTGGCTATGGTAAATGTAAACCTACTGTTAAGAATATTTTATGCAAGAAAATGAATGAGAATATATCTTTAATGTTGCAGCGGATTGTGTGTTAACACCAACTTATTGTAACACTGGTACTTGTAATGAGGATCTATATTCTGTATACTGCACTTGTCCTGATAACTTTGAGGGAGTCAGATGTCAAGCCAAAAGTAAGATCATTTATTGTTTCTATAGGATTTCACACTATTATAATATAGAACTTGAAGATTTAACTGTTACAGTGAATATTAAGAAATGAAATATAATTTGTCTAAAGGACTATTCCGGAATGTTGTTTTTTTATTGAGGTTAGAAGACACTATTTTTTAACACCAACCACTTATACACATGTTATCAGAATATATCTTAACATTCATTTTTATTAAATGTGGTGTTTAAAATGTGTAAGATACAAACCGTGTACAATGTACCAGAAAATACAAAATGTACCAGTAGTGTACTATAGACACAAGGTATCATGACAATTCCTACTTCTGGAACTTTCATGATGGTACCAGAAAGGAATTCACTGTTTTAGAGATATGAGGGGACTGAAAGGGAACAATGTCTAATTTCTGTAAGTTTGATTATTTTAATGGGTTAAGTTTTAACATAGTACAGATCCTGGATCATTTAAGTTAACAGATATTTCATATCGTTTTTGTTCGTTTCGTTTTCCGTTCGTTTGCGTTTTTCGTTCGTTTCGTTTTCCGTTCGTTTGCATTTCGTTCGTGTAATTGGTTTCGTTCGTCAGTTTAATTAGACGAAAGCACAAAACGAAATACGAACGAACGATTCACGAAATGAATGCACGCTTCACCAGATCACGTGACACTTATAAATAAACACTGTTTGTAAACAAAAATGGTGACGGGCAAAGTTAACAGGTTATCGATATCAACACGGCATTTAATTATAGAGTATTCAAAGAAAGGTTTGTCTGCAAAGTTAGAGGGTGTGCGATGTTACCAGACTGGACTATTTTATTAATTGTTTTAAGGGAAAACATATTTAATAAATGCATTTTTTCTATAATTTACTCTACTGACAAATAAACAAGAAATCATCTACATGTATGTAAACAAACACCTCTGGCAGTTTCACCTGGGAAATACATGCACTGCAGGTGTGAAATGTCAACTCTTAATTTCATTCTACATGTAATTATCAATTATATGACCTTTTGAAGCCACACACCTCTCGGACAGCTTGACTGGGAAAATAACTGATACACCTATGTCTGGTTTGTCAATACAGAATTCGAATAATTATATAAATATAAATTCTGTATAATTATATAATTATATAAATATAAAGTCATATTTGGAAGTCAAATATATGAGATTTAAAATTTAATCATAAATATAATTATTAAACACATTGATAATATAAACTATTTAATATAAATTGTATTATCCTATTACTTTACTGACTAATTTATCATTTATATATATCAATTGCGTATAAAATATAAGATTAGTTAATTCTATAGAACCAGGATCATTTGTCATTGGATAATATATGGTTACGCTCCAATGATTCGTTCGTTCGTGTATCGTGCGTTCGTTCGTTTGTGTTTTCCGTATAGTTCGTTCGTTTCATTTCGTTCGTTCGTGTATCGAGCATTCATTTCGTGTATCGTGCATTTTTCGTATTGTTCGTGTGAAGCGTTCGTTCGTTTCGTTTGCGTTTTTCGTTCATTTGCGTTTGGTGCGTATTGTAAACTTATACGATCCAGGATCTGTACCTACCTTATGTGAAAAAGAACATCAATATTTTTCTCAAAATGTACACTGTATTGAACACAAATTCTGTATGAATAAGCAGGTGAGCAGTACAAGCTCAGGTTCTAAAAACCAGTGTTTTGGTCTCAATGTCAACCACCTCAAGGTATAGCCACACATGGGTTCCGATTGGAAAGTGAATATAAAGCTTTTTTTTTAATCAAATTACAAACTGAACCCAAACTATACATGAAGAGTCTCTTACAATGTTTACATTCTTCAATATGGCCACCACCACAGGACATAGTATAACACAGAACTCTATAAAAAGCTTTTTCTCAGAAACTACAAACTTGATTTAACATATACTGTCCATTGATAACCTCTAGTAATGTAATTTGAAGATTTGTTGAGGTCTTCATTTCACTTTGTGGTTTAATGAGTGAGTGATTGTTATATGATGATGATGTCCTCTTTGTACTAGACCAACATGCTTAGCTGGATTTTTATATTACTAGATCACTGACACAACAGTCTGCGGGTAGACATGTCACTTCACTCGAACATATTATTCTGATTTCATGCCAACCAGTCTTGGCTCTTATTCCTAAGTGGTGCATGCTTAGCAGAGAAGCAACAAATAGCAATTGTATATTCTTTGGTTTCATCTGAACAGGGTTCAAACCCACAATCTACTACACTCAGAGCAAGAACACTAACAATTATTCCACTGATAAGATTATTATACCACCCACAACGAAGTTGTAGGGGGTATACTGGTTTCACCATGTTTGTCTGTTCGTCCGTCCGTCTGTAGACAAATCCTATGTCGTACGATAACTTGAGTTGTGTTTCTTAGAATCTTTTAAAATTTTTATCAGCTGTTTACTGGTGAAGAGAGGAGGATCCTTTTCTTTTTTGACGATTTTCACTTTTGCCGTTCCAGAGTTATTGGACTTGATATGACGGAAAATAGGATTTTTACCCTATGTCGTATGATAACTTGAGTAGTGTTTCTCAGAATGTTTTGAAATTTTATCAGCAGCTTACCGGTGAAGAGAGGAGGGTCCCTTTCATTTTTGTTTTGTAGTTTTGTAGTGCCGAATGTAAGTATGAAGCACAACTTAAAGAAAGTTTCTAGAAGTTTCAATATCATCAAGCATGCACCAATTTTATGGAAACTACTTAATGAAATACATTGTAACTGTAATCCAAGAGAAGTAGATGTAAAAATATAGTTGTATTTAAATAGAGTCATTCACTGAATATGGGGCAAGATTAAAACAATTAAACAATCTACCGGTAGTCAAGTAGAAGATAAGTTTCTACTGGTAGTCAAGTAGAAGATAAGTTTCTACCGGTAGTCAAGTAGAAGATAAGTTTCTACCGGTAGTCAAGTAGAAGATAAGTTTCTACCGGTAGTCAAGTAGAAGATAAGTTTCTACCAGTAGTCAAGTAGAAGATAAGTTTCTACCAGTAGTCAAGTAGAAGATAAGTTTCTACCGGTAGTCAAGTAGAAGATAAGTTTCTACCGGTAGTCAAGTAGAAGATAAGTTTCTACCAGTAGTCAAGTAGAAGATAAGTTTCTACTGGTAGTCAAGTAGAAGATAAGTTTCTACCAGTAGTCAAGTAGAAGATAAGTTTCTACCGGTAGTCAAGTAGAAGATAAGTTTCTACCGGTAGACAAGTAGAAGATAAGTTTCTACCAGTAGTCAAGTAGAAGATAAGTTTCTACCGGTAGTCAAGTAGAAGATAAGTTTCTACCGGTAGTCAAGTAGAAGATAAGTTTCTACTGGTAGTCAAGTAGAAGATAACAATCTACCGGTAGTCAAGTAGAAGATAAGTTTCTACCAGTAGTCAAGTAGAAGATAAGTTTCTACCGGTAGTCAAGTAGAAGATAAGTTTCTACTGGTAGTCAAGTAGAAGATAACAATCTACCGGTAGTCAAGTAGAAGATAAGTTTCTACCAGTAGTCAAGTAGAAGATAAGTTTCTACCGGTAGTCAAGTAGAAGATAAGTTTCTACTGGTAGTCAAGTAGAAGATAAGTTTCTACCGGTAGTCAAGTAGAAGATAAGTTTCTACCGGTAGTCAAGTAGAAGATAAGTTTCTACTGGTAGTCAAGTAGAAGATAGGTTTCTACTGGTAGTCAAGTAGAAGATAAGTTTCTACCGGTAGTCAAGTAGAAGATAAGTTTCTACCAGTAGTCAAGTAGAAGATAAGTTTCTACCGGTAGTCAAGTAGAAGATAGGTTTCTACCGGTAGTCGAGTAGAAGATAAGTTTCTACCGGTAGTCGAGTAGAAGATAAGTTTCTACCAGTAGTCAAGTAGAAGATAAGTTTCTACTGGTAGTCAAGTAGAAGATAAGTTTCTACCAGTAGTCAAGTAGAAGATAAGTTTCTACCGGTAGTCAAGTAGAAGATAAGTTTCTACTGGTAGTCAAGTAGAAGATAACAATCTACCGGTAGTCAAGTAGAAGATAAGTTTCTACCGTTAGTCAAGTAGAAGATAAGTTTCTACCGGTAGTCAAGTAGAAGATAAGTTTCTACCAATAGTCAAGTAGAAGATAAGTTTCTACCGGTAGTCAAGTAGAAGATAAGTTTCTACTGGTAGTCAAGTAGAAGATAAGTTTCTACTGGTAGTCAAGTAGAAGTTAAGTTTCTACCAGTAGTCAAGTAGAAGATAAGTTTCTACTGGTAGTCAAGTAGAAGATAAGTTTCTACCGGTAGTCAAGTAGAAGATAAGTTTCTACCGGTAGTCAAGTAGAAGATAAGTTTCTACCGGTAGTCAAGTAGAAGATAAGTTTCTACCGGTAGACAAGTAGAAGATAAGTTTCTACCGGTAGTCAAGTAGAAGATAAGTTTCTACCGGTAGTCAAGTAGAAGATAAGTTTCTACCGGTAGTCAAGTAGAAGATAAGTTTCTACCAGTAGTCAAGTAGAAGATAAGTTTCTACTGGTAGTCAAGTAGAAGACAAGTTTCTACCAGTAGTCAAGTAGAAGATAAGTTTCTACTGGTAGTCAAGTAGAAGATAAGTTTCTACCGGTAGTCAAGTAGAAGATAAGTTTCTACCAGTAGTCAAGTAGAAGATAAGTTTCTACCGGTAGTCAAGTAGAAGATAGGTTTCTACCAGTAGTCAAGTAGAAGATAAGTTTCTACTGGTAGTCAAGTAGAAGATAAGTTTCTACCGGTAGTCAAGTAGAAGATAAGTTTCTACCAGTAGTCAAGTAGAAGATAAGTTTCTACCGGTAGTCAAGTAGAAGATAGGTTTCTACCGGTAGTCGAGTAGAAGATAAGTTTCTACCAGTAGTCAATGCAAGTAGAAGATAGGTTTCTACCGGTAGTCAAGTAGAAGATAAGTTTCTACTGGTAGTCAAGTAGAAGATAAGTTTCTACCGGTAGTCAAGTAGAAGATAAGTTTCTACTGGTAGTCAAGTAGAAGATAAGTTTCTACCGGTAGTCAAGTAGAAGATAAGTTTCTACCGGTAGTCAAGTAGAAGATAAGTTTCTACCAGTAGTTTTGAGCTTTGCTGTTCACATTAATCTGTACTAAGATAATGTCATGTTTTATTTATATATTTTACAGAAGTAATAGAATCAAAGAACACAGCCATAATTGGTGGTGCTGTTGGAGGTGGAGTTGGCCTGCTCATCTTTATTTTGATCATAGTTATTGTCTGTTCTAAACTTCGTTCAAGGTTTGTATACAGTATGACGAATTGCAAATTAAAATTTATGCTTTTTAAAGGAGTAGTTGGCATTTAATTTTAATTGATGCAAAAAAAAAAAAAAATGAACAGAAATTTGTTTTGGAGTTCAAAATGAGATGTCATTATAAGCCACCAATTAATTACACTTGTGAAAAACATCCTATAATTGCTAATTATTTTATCCTTTAGATACTTAGATGTGTAGGGCTGAAATATATAAATTTTGTTTCAAATCCATAATTCAGATGATATCCAAAGAATTATAGTAAAATTCTTTCCTATTGTCTCAAAGGCTTTTGGACCACATCACTTGAGTTATCCTTGACTCTTTAAGGACATATTGGACCATATCTCTTGAGTTGGCTGTGTCTCTTTAAGGGCCTATTGGACCATATCACTTGCATTATCTGTGTCTCTTTAAGGACCTATTGGACCGCATCACTTGAGTTGTCTGTCTCTTTAAAGACCAATTGGACCATATCACTTGAGTTATCTGTGTCTCATTAAGGGCCTATTGGACCACATCACTTGAGTTGTCTGTGTCTCTTTAAGGGCCTATTGGACCACATCACTTGAGTTGTCTGTGTCTCTAAGGACATATTGGACCATATCACTTGAGTTTTCTGTGTCTCTAAGGACCTATTGGACCATATCACTTGAGTTGTCTGTGTCTCTTTAAGGACCTATTGGACCGCATCACTTGAGTTGTCTGTCTCTTTAAAGACCAATTGGACCATATCACTTGAGTTATCTGTGTCTCATTAAGGGCCTATTGGACCACATCACTTGAGTTGTCTGTGTCTCTTTAAGGACCTATTGGACCACATCACTTGAGTTTTCTGTGTCTCTTTAAGGACCTATTGGACCACATCACTTGAGTTGTCTGTCTCTTTAAGGACCAATTGGACCATATCACTTGAGTTATCTGTGTCTCATTAAGGACCTATTGGACCATATCACTTGAGTTTTCTGTGTCTCTAAGGACATATTGGACCATATCACTTGAGTTGTCTGTGTCTCTTTAAGGGCCTATTGGACTACATCACTTGAGTTGTCTGTGTCTCTTTAAAGACCAATTGGACCATATCACTTGAGTTATCTGTGTCTCATTAAGGGCCTATTGGACCACATCACTTGAGTTGTCTGTGTCTTTTTACGGACCTATTGGACCACATCACTTGAGTTTTCTGTGTCTCTTTAAGGACCTATTGGACCACATCACTTGAGTTGTCTGTCTCTTTAAGGACCAATTGGACCATATCACTTGAGTTATCTGTGTCTCATTAAGGACCTATTGGACCATATCACTTGAGTTTTCTGTGTCTCTAAGGACCTATTGGACCATATCACTTGAGTTGTCTGTGTCTCTTTAAGGACCTATTGGACCATATCACTTGAGTTGTCTGTGTCTCTTTAAGGACCTATTGGACCATATCACTTGAGTTTTCTGTGTCTCTAAGGACATATTGGACCATATCACAATGAGTTGTCTGTGTCTCTAAGGACCTATTGGACCATATCACTTGAGTTTTCTGTGTCTCTTTAAGGACCTATTGGACCATATCACTTGGGTTTTCTGTGTCTCTAATGACATATTGGACCATATCACTTGAGTTATCTGTGTCTCTTTAAGGACCTATTGGACCACATCACTTGAGTTGTCTGTGTCTCTTTAAGGACCTATTGGACCATATCACTTGAGTTGTCTGTGTCTCTTTAAGGGCCTATTGGACCACATCACTTGAGTTGTCTGTGTCTCTTTAAGGACCTATTGGACCATATCACGAGTTATCTGTGTCTCTTTAAGGACCTATTGGACCATATCACTTGAGTTATCTGTGTCTCATTAAGGACCTATTGGACCATATCACTTGAGTTTTCTGTGTCTCTAAGGACATATTGGACCATATCACTTGAGTTGTCTGTATCTCTTTAAGGACCTATTGAACCATATAACTTGAGTTGTCTGTGTCTCTTTAAGGACCTATTGGACCATATCACTTGAGTTGTCTGTGTCTCTAAGGACATATTGGACCATATCACTTGAGTTGTCTATGTCTCTAAGGACCTATTGGACCATATCACTTGAGTTGTCTGTGTCTCTTTAAGGACCTATTGGACCATATCACTTGAGTTTTCTGTGTCTCTAAGGACATATTGGACCATATCACTTGAGTTGTCTGTGTCTCTTTAAGGACCTATTGGACCACATCACTTGAGTTGTCTGTGTCTCTTTAAGGACCTATTGGACCATATCACTTGAGTTGTCTGTGTCTCTTTAAGGACCTATTGGACCACATCACTTGAGTTGTCTGTGTCTCTTTAAGGACCTATTGGACCATATCACTTGAGTTGTCTGTGTCTCTTTAAGGGCCTATTGGACCACATCACTTGAGTTGTCTGTGTCTCTTTAAGGACCTATTGGACCATATCACGAGTTATCTGTGTCTCTTTAAGGACCTATTGGACCATATCACTTGAGTTATCCCTGTTTCTTTAAGGACCTATTGGACCACATCACTTGAGTTGTCTGTGTCTCTTTAAGGACCTATTGGACCATATCACTTGAGTTGTCTGTGTCTCTTTAAGGACCTATTGAACCATATCACTTGAGTTGTCTGTGTCTCTTTAAGGACCTATTGGACCACATCACTTGAGTTGTCTGTGTCTCTTTAAGGACATTTTGGACCATATCACGTGAGTTATCATTGTCTCTTTAAGAACCTATTGGACCACATCACTTGAGTTATATGTCTCTATATGGACCTTTTGGACCATATCACTTGAGTTATCCTTGTCTCTTTAAAGGCCTATTGGACCACATCACTTGAGTTGTCTGTCTCTTTAAGGACCAATTGGACCATATCACTTGAGTTATCTGTGTCTCATTAAGGACCTATTGGACCATATCACTTGAGTTTTCTGTGTCTCTAAGGACATATTGGACCATATCACTTGAGTTGTCTGTGTCTCTTTAAGGGCCTATTGGACCACATCACTTGAGGTGTCTGTGTCTCTTTAAGGACCTATTGGACCATATCACTTGAGTTGTCTGTGTCTCTAAGGACATATTGGACCATATCACTTGAGTTGTCTATGTCTCTAAGGACCTATTGGACCATATCACTTGAGTTGTCTGTGTCTCTTTAAGGACCTATTGGACCATATCACTTGAGTTTTCTGTGTCTCTTTAAGGACCTATTGGACCACATCACTTGAGTTGTCTGTGTCTCTTTAAGGACCTATTGGACCACATCACTTGAGTTGTCTGTGTCTCTTTAAGGACCTATTGGACCATATCACTTGAGTTGTCTGTTTCTCTTTAAGGGCCTATTGGACCACATCACTTGAGTTGTCTGTGTCTCTTTAAGGACCTATTGGACCATATCACTTGAGTTATCCTTGTCTCTTTAAGGACCTATTGGACCACATCACTTGAGTTGTCTTTCTCTCTTTAAGAACCTATTGGACCATAACACTTGAGTTATCCTTGTCTCTTTAAGGACCTATTGAACCATATCACTTGAGTTGTCTGTGTCTCTTTAAGGACCTATTGGACCACATCACTTGAGTTGTCTTTCTCTCTTTAAGAACCTATTGGACCAAATCACTTGAGTTGTCTGTGTCTCTTTAAGGACCTATTGGACCACATCACTTGAGTTATCCTTGTCTCTTTAAGGACCAATTGGACCATATCACTTGAGTTATCTGTGTCTCATTAAGGACCTATTGGACCACATCACTTGAGGTGTCTGTGTCTCTAAGGACATATTGGACCATATCACTTGAGTTGTCTGTGTCTCTTTAAGGGCCTATTGGACCACATCACTTGAGGTGTCTGTGTCTCTTTAAGGACATATTGGACCATATCACTTGAGTTATCTGTGTCTCATTAAGGACCTATTGGACCATATCACTTGAGTTGGCTGTGTCTCTTTAAGGGCCTATTGGACCATATCACTTGCATTATCTGTGTCTCTTTAAGGACCTATTGGACCGCATCACTTGAGTTGTCTGTCTCTTTAAAGACCAATTGGACCATATCACTTGAGTTATCTGTGTCTCATTAAGGGCCTATTGGACCACATCACTTGAGTTGTCTGTGTCTCTTTAAGGACCTATTGGACCACATCACTTGAGTTGTCTGTCTCTTTAAGGACCAATTGGACCATATCACTTGAGTTATCTGTGTCTCATTAAGGACCTATTGGACCATATCACTTGAGTTTTCTGTGTCTCTAAGGACATATTGGGCCATATTACTTGAGTTGTCTGTGTCTCTTTAAGGGCCTATTGGACCATATCACTTGCATTATCTGTGTCTCTTTAAGGACCTATTGGACCGCATCACTTGAGTTGTCTGTCTCTTTAAAGACCAATTGGACCATATCACTTGATTTATCTGTGTCTCATTAAGGGCCTATTGGACCACATCACTTGAGTTGTCTGTGTCTCTTTAAGGACCTATTGGACCACATCACTTGAGTTTTCTGTGTCTCTTTAAGGACCTATTGGACGACATCACTTGAGTTGTCTGTCTCTTTAAGGACCAATTGGACCATATCACTTGAGTTATCTGTGTCTCATTAAGGACCTATTGGACCATATCACTTGAGTTTTCTGTGTCTCTAAGGACATATTGGGCCATATTACTTGAATTGTCTGTGTCTCTTTAAGGGCCTATTGGACCACATCACTTGAGTTGTCTGTGTCTCTTTAAGGACCTATTGGACCATATCACTTGAGTTGTCTGTGTCTCTTTAAGGACCTATTGGACCATATCACTTGAGTTGTCTGTGTCTCTAAGGACATATTGGACCATATCACTTGAGTTGTCTGTGTCTCTAAGGACCTATTGGACCATATCACTTGAGTTGTCTGTGTCTCTTTAAGGACCTATTGGACCGCATCACTTGAGTTGTCTGTCTCTTTAAAGACCAATTGGACCATATCACTTGAGTTATCTGTGTCTCATTAAGGGCCTATTGGACCACATCACTTCAGTTTTCTGTGTCTCTTTAAGGACCTATTGGACCACATCACTTGAGTTGTCTGTCTCTTTAAGGACCAATTGGACCATATCACTTGAGTTATCTGTGTCTCATTAAGGACCTATTGGACCATATCACTTGAGTTTTCTGTGTCTCTAAGGACATATTGGACCATATCACTTGAGTTGTCTGTGTCTCTTTAAGGGCCTATTGGACTACATCACTTGAGTTGTCTGTGTCTCTTTAAAGACCAATTGGACCATATCACTTGAGTTATCTGTGTCTCATTAAGGGCCTATTGGACCACATCACTTGAGTTGTCTGTGTCTTTTTACGGACCTATTGGACCACATCACTTGAGTTTTCTGTGTCTCTTTAAGGACCTATTGGACCACATCACTTGAGTTGTCTGTCTCTTTAAGGACCAATTGGACCATATCACTTGAGTTATCTGTGTCTCATTAAGGACCTATTGGACCATATCACTTGAGTTTTCTGTGTCTCTAAGGACATATTGGGCCATATTACTTGAGTTGTCTGTGTCTCTTTAAGGGCCTATTGGACCATATCACTTGCATTATCTGTGTCTCTTTAAGGACCTATTGGACCGCATCACTTGAGTTGTCTGTCTCTTTAAAGACCAATTGGACCATATCACTTGAGTTATCTGTGTCTCATTAAGGGCCTATTGGACCACATCACTTGAGTTGTCTGTGTCTCTTTAAGGACCTATTGGACCACATCACTTGAGTTGTCTGTCTCTTTAAGGACCAATTGGACCATATCACTTGAGTTATCTGTGTCTCATTAAGGACCTATTGGACCATATCACTTGAGTTTTCTGTGTCTCTAAGGACATATTGGACCATATCACTTGAGTTGTCTGTGTCTCTTTAAGGGCCTATTGGACTACATCACTTGAGTTGTCTGTGTCTCTTTAAAGACCAATTGGACCATATCACTTGAGTTATCTGTGTCTCATTAAGGGCCTATTGGACCACATCACTTGAGTTGTCTGTGTCTTTTTACGGACCTATTGGACCACATCACTTGAGTTTTCTGTGTCTCTTTTAGGACCTATTGGACCACATCACTTGAGTTGTCTGTCTCTTTAAGGACCAATTGGACCATATCACTTGAGTTATCTGTGTCTCATTAAGGACCTATTGGACCATATCACTTGAGTTTTCTGTGTCTCTAAGGACCTATTGGACCATATCACTTGAGTTGTCTGTGTCTCTTTAAGGACCTATTGGACCATATCACTTGAGTTGTCTATGTCTCTTTAAGGACCTATTGGACCATATCACTTGAGTTGTCTGTGTCTCTAAGGACATATTGGACCATATCACAATGAGTTGTCTGTGTCTCTAAGGACCTATTGGACCATATCACTTGAGTTTTCTGTGTCTCTTTAAGGACCTATAGGACCATATCACTTGAGTTTTCTGTGTCTCTAATGACATATTGGACCATATCACTTGAGTTGTCTGTGTCTCTTTAAGGACCTATTGGACCATATCACTTGAGTTATCCTTGTCTCTTTAAGGACCTATTGAACCATATCACTTGAGTTGTCTGTGTCTCTTTAAGGACCTATTGGACCACATCACTTGAGTTGTCTGTGTCTCTTTAAGGACATTTTGGACCATATCACGTGAGTTATCATTGTCTCTTTAAGAACCTATTGGACCACATCACTTGAGTTATATGTCTCTATATGGACCTTTTGGACCATATCACTTGAGTTATCCTTGTCTCTTTAAAGGCCTATTGGACCACATCACTTGAGTTGTCTGTCTCTTTAAGGACCAATTGGACCATATCACTTGAGTTATTTGTGTCTCATTAAGGACCTATTGGACCATATCACTTGAGTTTTCTGTGTCTCTAAGGACATATTGGACCATATCACTTGAGTTGTCTGTGTCTCTTTAAGGGCCTATTGGACCACATCACTTGAGGTGTCTGTGTCTCTTTAAGGACCTATTGGACCATATCACTTGAGTTGTCTGTGTCTCTTTAAGGACCTATTGGACCATATCACTTGAGTTGTCTGTGTCTCTAAGGACATATTGGACCATATCACTTGAGTTGTCTATGTCTCTAAGGACCTATTGGACCATATCACTTGAGTTGTCTGTCTCTTTAAGGACCTATTGGACCATATCACTTGAGTTTTCTGTGTCTCTAAGGACATATTGGACCATATCACTTGAGTTGTCTGTGTCTCTTTAAGGACCTATTGGACCACATCACTTGAGTTGTCTGTGTCTCTTTAAGGACCTATTGAACCATATCACTTGAGTTGTCTGTGTCTCTTTAGGGCCTATTGGACCACATCACTTGAGTTGTCTGTGTCTCTTTAAGGACCTATTGGACCATATCACGAGTTATCTGTGTCTCTTTAAGGACCTATTGGACCATATCACTTGAGTTATCCTTGTCTCTTTAAGGACCTATTGGACCATATCACGAGTTGTCTGTGTCTCTTTAAGGACCTATTGGACCACATCACTTGAGTTGTCTTTCTCTCTTTAAGAACCTATTGGACCATAACACTTGAGTTATCCTTGTCTCTTTAAGGACCTATTGAACCATATCACTTGAGTTGTCTGTGTCTCTTTAAGGACCTATTGGACCACATCACTTGAGTTGTCTTTCTCTCTTTAAGAACCTATTGGACCAAATCACTTGAGTTGTCTGTGTCTCTTTAAGGACCTATTGGACCACATCACTTGAGTTATCCTTGTCTCTTTAAGGACCAATTGGACCATATCACTTGAGTTATCTGTGTCTCATTAAGGACCTATTGGACCACATCACTTGAGGTGTCTGTGTCTCTAAGGACATATTGGACCATATCACTTGAGTTGTCTGTGTCTCTTTAAGGGCCTATTGGACCACATCACTTGAGGTGTCTGTGTCTCTAAGGACATATTGGACCATATCACTTAAGTTGTCTGTGTCTCTTTAAGGGCCTATTGGACCACATCACTTGAGGTGTCTGTGTCTCTTTAAGGACATATTGGACCATATCACTTGAGTTATCTGTGTCTCATTAAGGACCTATTGGACCATATCACTTGAGTTTTCTGTGTCTCTAAGGACATATTGGACCATATCACTTGAGTTGTCTGTGTCTCTTTAAGGGCCTATTGGACCACATCACTTGAGGTGTCTGTGTCTCTTTAAGGACCAATTGGACCATATCACTTGAGTTATCTGTGTCTCATTAAGGACCTATTGGACCATATCACTTGAGTTTTCTGTGTCTCTAAGGACATATTGGACCATATCATTTGAGTTGTCTGTGTCTCTTTAAGGGCCTATTGGACCACATCACTTGAGGTGTCTGTGTCTCTTTAAGGACATTTTGGACCATATCACTTGAGTTATCCTTGTCTCTTTAAGGACCAATTGGACCATATCACTTGAGTTATCTGTGTCTCATTAAGGACCTATTGGACCATATCACTTGAGTTTTCTGTGTCTCTAAGGACATATTGGACCATATCACTTGAGTTGTCTGTGTCTCTTTAAGGACCTATTGGACCATATCACTTGAGTTGTCTGTGTCTCTTTAAGGACCTATTGGACCATATCACTTGAGTTGTCTGTGTCTCTAAGGACATATTGGACCATATCACTTGAGTTGTCTATGTCTCTAAGGACCTATTGGACCATATCACTTGAGTTGTCTGTGTCTCTTTAAGGACCTATTGGACCATATCACTTGAGTTTTCTGTGTCTCTAAGGACATATTGGACCATATCACTTGAGTTGTCTGTGTCTCTTTAAGGACCTATTGGACCACATCACTTGAGTTGTCTGTGTCTCTTTAAGGACCTATTGGACCATATCACTTGAGTTGTCTGTGTGTCTTTAAGGGCCTATTGGACCACATCACTTGAGTTGTCTGTGTCTCTTTGAGGACCTATTGGACCATATCACTTGAGTTATCCTTGTCACTTTAAGGAACTATTGGACCACATCACTTGAGTTGTCTTTCTCTCTTTAAGAACCTATTGGACCATAACACTTGAGTTATCCTTGTCTCTTTAAGGACCTATTGAACCATATCACTTGAGTTGTCTGTGTCTCTTTAAGGACCTATTGGACCACATCACTTGAGTTATCCTTGTCTCTTTAAGAACCTATTGGACCATATCACTTGAGTTATCTATGTCTCATTAAGGACCTATTGGACCATACCACTTGAGTTATCCTTGTCTCTTTAAGAACCTATTGGACCATATCACTTGAGTTATCCATGTCTCTTTAAGGACCTATTGGACCACATCACTTGAGTTATATGTGTCTCTATATGGACCTTTTGGACCATATCACTTGAGTTATCCTTATCTCTTTAAGGACCTATTGGACCACATCACTTGAGTTATATGTGTCTCTATATGGACCTTTTGGACCATATCACTTGAGTTATCCATGTCTCTTTAAGAACCTATTGGACCATACCACTTGAGTTATCCTTGTCTCTTTAAGAACCTATTGGACCATATCACTTGAGTTATCCATGTCTCTTTAAGGACCTATTGGACCACATCACTTGAGTTATATGTGTCTCTATATGGACCTTTTGGACCATATCACTTGAGTTATCCTTATCTCTTTAAGGACCTATTGGACCACATCACTTGAGTTATATGTGTCTCTATATGGACCTTTTGGACCATATCACTTGAGTTATCCATGTCTCATTAAGAACCTATTGGACCACACCACTTGAGTTATATATGTCTCTATATGGACCTTTTGGACCATATCACTTGAGTTATCCTTGTCACTTTAAGGTCCTATTGGACCACATCACTTGAGTTATCCATGTCTCTTTAAGGACCTATTGGACCATATCACTTGAGTTATCCATGTCTCTTTAAGGACCTATTGGACCACATCACTTGAGTTATCCTTGTCTCTTTAGGAACCTATTGGACCATATCACTTGAGTTATCCATGTCTCTTTAAGAACCTATTGGACCACATCATGTGAGTTGTCTGTGTCTCTTTAAGGACCTATTGGACCATATCACTTGAGTTATCCTTGTCTCATTAAGAACCTATTGGACCATATCACTTGAGTTATCCTTGTCTCATTAAGAACCTATTGGACCATATCACTTGAGTTATCCTTGTCTCTTTAAGGTCCTATTGGACCATATCACTTGAGTTATCCTTGTCTCTTTAAGGTCCTATTGGACCATATCACTTGAGTTATCCTTGTCTCTTTAAGGACCTATTGGACCATATCACTTGAGTTATCCTTGTCTCTTTAAGGACCTATTGGACCATATCACTTGAGTTATCCATGTCTCTTTAAGGTCCTATTGGACCATATCACTTGAGTTATCCTTGTCTCTTTAAGGTCCTATTGGACCATATCACTTGAGTTATCCTTGTCTCATTAAGAACCTATTGGACCACATCACTTGAGTTATCCTTATCTCTTTAAGGACCTATTGGACCATATCACTTGAGTTATCCTTGTCTCATTAAGAACCTATTGGACCATATCACTTGAGTTATCCTTATCTCTTTAAGGACCTATTGGACCATATCACTTGAGTTATCCTTATCTCTTTAAGGACCTATTGGACCATATCACTTGAGTTATCCTTGTCTCTTTAAGGACCTATTGGACCATATCACTTGAGTTATCCTTATCTCTTTAAGGACCTATTGGACCATATCACTTGAGTTATCCTTATCTCTTTAAGGACCTATTGGACCATATCACTTGAGTTATCCTTGTCTCTTTAAGAACCTATTGGACCATATCACTTGAGTTATCCTTATCTCTTTAAGGACCTATTGGACCATATCACTTGAGTTATCCTTATCTCTTTAAGGACCTATTGGACCATATCACTTGAGTTATCCTTGTCTCTTTAAGGACCTATTGGACCATATCACTTGAGTTATCCATGTCTCTTTAAGGGCCTATTGGACCACATCACTTGAGTTATCCTTGTCTCTTTAAGGACCTATTGGACCATATCACTTGAGTTATCCTTGTCTCTTTAAGAACCTATTGGACCATATCACTTGAGTTATCCATGTCTCTTTAAGGGCCTATTGGACCACATCACTTGAGTTATCCTTGTCTCTTTAAGGACCTATTGGACCATATCACTTGAGTTATCCTTGTCTCTTTAAGGACCTATTGGACCATATCACTTGAGTTATCCATGTCTCTTTAAGGGCCTATTGGACCACATCACTTGAGTTATCCTTGTCTCTTTAAGGACCTATTGGACCATATCACTTGAGTTATCCTTGTCTCTTTAAGGTCCTATTGGACCACATCACTTGAGTTATCCATGTCTCTTTAAGGGCCTATTGGACCACATCACTTGAGTTATCCTTGTCTCTTTAAGAACCTATTGGACCATATCACTTGAGTTATCCATGTCTCTTTAAGGGCCTATTGGACCACATCACTTGAGTTATCCTTGTCTCTTTAAGGGCCTATTGGACCACATCACTTGAGTTATCCTTGTCTCTTTAAGAACCTATTGGACCACATCACTTGAGTTATCCTTATCTCTTTAAGAACCTATTGGACCACATCACTTGAGTTATCCATGTCTCTTTAAGGGCCTATTGGACCACATCACTTGAGTTATCCATGTCTCTTTAAGGGCCTATTGGACCACATCACTTGAGTTATCCTTGTCTCTTTAAGAACCTATTGGACCATATCACTTGAGTTATCCATGTCTCTTTAAGGGCCTATTGGACCACATCACTTGAGTTATCCTTGTCTCTTTAAGGGCCTATTGGACCACATCACTTGAGTTATCCTTGTCTCTTTAAGAACCTATTGGACCACATCACTTGAGTTATCCTTGTCTCTTTAAGAACCTATTGGACCACATCACTTGAGTTATCCTTATCTCTTTAAGGGCCTATTGGACCATATCACTTGAGTTATCCATGTCTCTTTAAGGGCCTATTGGACCACATCACTTGAGTTATCCTTGTCTCTTTAAGGGCCTATTGGACCACATCACTTGAGTTATCCTTGTCTCTTTAAGAACCTATTGGACCACATCACTTGAGTTATCCTTGTCTCATTAAGAACCTATTGGACCATATCACTTGAGTTATTCTCATTGTCATTCTTGTATGGCAAGAACTAGTTGTCTTTTTTATCTTGTGCATATTTTTTTACAGAAATAAATCTGTTAATGGAAGCAATTCAAAGAAATTTAGTGGCAACTATAATGGAGATAGTGATTCCCTCTACAGAAATCCTATCTACGACAACAGAGCATATCAGGGATCATTGCACATTCCATATCCCAATAGTGGAGAATGGTCCAATGATAGATACCATCATGATCCACATGCCCAATACAGATACCCGAATATGAGAAATGGTGACAGTGAGAACGAAGCGTTTTATGATAATTTTGGAGGGTCTACAGGGGGAAACCAACATGAATGGAATGCAGCTTGAGTAGTTATGAACATTTAAATAGGAATTTCATTAGAAATATCTTCCAAGTTTAATTGTGCTGTATTTGAGAAAATTGGCTATACATGTATGTTAAAATTGCCTCTACATGTATGTTAAAATTTACTATACATGTATGTTAAAACTGCCTCTACATGTATGTTAAAATTTACTATACATGTATGTTAAAACTGCCTCTACATGTATGTTAAAATTTACTATACATGCATGTTAAAAAAAATTATACATGTATGTTAAAATTGGCTATACATGTATGTTAAAATTGGCTATACATGTATGTTAAAATTGGTTATACATGTATGTTATAATTGACTACATGTATGTTAAAAACAAACCAGATATAGTATAGAATATTCCTGTCTTTGTTTTATTTAAGTAAAACATTTCCAATCTGTTAATTTTGTGAGATTATTTTCCATGGCACTAGTGTTAAATTTTACATGTTAAAATTACTAACAGTAATAGTACAGTAATGTTCTGCCTTTGTTTTCTTTAAATATAACACGTTTCCATGGAGATATTATTATGGATGGAGTGATCAGACTTATAAACTTTCATCATGACAGGAATACAGTAATGTTCTGCCTTTGTTTTCTTTAAATATAACATGTTTCCATGGAGATATTATTATGGATGGAATGATCAGACTTATAAACTTTCATCATGACAGTAAATTTTATAGTTCAAAATAAAATAGAAACGACAATCAAGACCGTTTTATAATGTTTCCTTCTTATTATTAATTTTATAAAGGGTGCATTTGTTTCTTAACTGAAACAATATATTATATATTTATATATTATATAGTCTTTTATTTCATTTGTTTCTAACATGTTCTTGACATTGTTTACCTATAAGATCAAGATGTATGTAGTCCTTGATCATATGAACAACACATTTGTTTTCTAAATCTGTCGCATGAATGATGGTACATTTCTTTCCATTTTAATTTGAAACAGCTTGTTTTTTTTAAATGTCAAATAATGAATAAAATAATATTGCTTGCTGATCCTTTGTTTTTGTTCAATACTACGAGGTCAAAAAGGTCATTAAACAATGTGTTTTTTTCTGACCATGAGTCATTTGCTAAACAACTGTCATTACTGATTATAGTTTTAAATACACTTTTCCATTATATCATTGCTGACAGCGTCCTGTAAGTAAATGATATACAGTTTTAAAACAGTTGAACAAAAGCTAAATACAGTCAAACCGCTGTCCCTCGAACTCGGATGGGTAGAATACCATGGATGGCTCGAACTGATTTGAAAATCCCGTCAATTTTCCTTATATTTCTAAGTTAAAAAAAAAACTTTCGCTCAAACACCGATACCTCGAACAGTCGAAATCAATAAATGGTCCCGTCAATAATGAAATCACGAGTTTTACCATGCCAAACTCTAACATCCCAATTTAATTGATAGATGTTTGTTATGGTTTTTTCTAAAAAGAATATTCTGATTCCCAATGTTGCTGAAAATATATTCTGATTTTGGTGGAGGGAAAAAAATAATAATCTGATTCAGAGTTTTTGTCATAAAACCTAATGTTATATTCTGGAAAAAAAATTGCACTTTGCATGACAAAAAAAATAAATATTCTAACTTTTGTGTTGTCCAAAAAAAAAATTCTGAACGAAAAAAAAAAACCATAGTCCCCCCCCCTTGAAAGTTAAATGGTCTGTCCCTAACCATACACCAATGTGAAAATACAACCAATTTTATTCAATACTATTAAGGGGTGGTTGTCTCCTAGATACGATAACGTAACCCTCATTCCGCTTGTGCTCCAGTTATGGTTACGAATCGGTCCCATTCAACGTATGGGGAGCAAATTAAAATTAATATTTCAACTTTCTTTTTGCATATCTGGTCATAACTTATTATTCCCTACAATTTTTAAGTAATGGTGATACGAAATAAGTGTTACAATACCTGTTTCTACCTTCACGGTCGATTTCGTATTCGAAAATTCTTTCTTGTCCGCCATGACACCTTACGTAGACTCTCGCGATGGGCGAAGCCTATCCATATATGGATCTCAATGCCAAATATGGAAAACTTTTACTACGATTTTACGGCAATCAATCCAAATAAGGATATCTCCAAACGATGCAAATGCACGTGAAATAGCAACTTGTAAACAAAATGTCAAACAGAAAGAAGATTTCATGCATTCAAATTTTCAGATGGATATAAGTCTACCATGGATTGATGCAGCGTTTACTTAATACCTCAAGGTTTACCTAAATATATTTATCTTTCACCCCCATTAATTTTTCCAACCACTTACAACAGAATTAGGGACAAAAAACCGCTCGGAGTGAATCAATTCACTCCGGGCACTGCTCCCATACGTTGAATGGGACCGATTCATAACCCTCGCTGGGAGCAAAAGCAGACTGAGGGTTACGTTATCGTATCTAGTTGTCTCCAACACATTCCACATTTCAATGTTTATACGAGGACATAATGTAGGATAAATATCAAAACACCCATTGCATGATACTTTCAGTAACCATACACCAATCTGAAAAATACAACCTATTTAATTCAATACTATTAAGGGGCGGAATTTCAGGCATTTTAGGAATTGTAGAAACAGTGTCAGTGTCTGCTATTTTTTTGTTTATTGCTAAATGCGCACGCCCACTCCTGTATAAAGACCAGTTCGAAGCCGTATAAAGACCTGTATAAATACCACTTAAAGAATCTGTATTAACTGCCAACTGGTCAGTTTCCTGCGTATTTTGTTATATTGGTTAATAATTATACTATAACTAATTGACGAGTTTCATTATCAAAAATATGTCACGAATGACCAATAAAACGTAGTAATTCGCGAATTTTTTGGTCATGAGTGACATATTTATTATATAGATAAAAAAAAATGTTTCAAATCGAATTTAATATAAAATGAGTTTAATTGCACTATATACTATGATGTGTATCGCTTTAAAAAAACATGGCACCACCCACCCACGACAATAAAATAATTAAAATGCTTACCTTGAAATATTATTTTAGTTAAATTTGATCAAAATTGAAGCGTACACGAAGCCAAATAGCATCTAATTTTTACGTTTCAAACTGGAAGTCTTCATATGACGTCGACAACGAAATGGTGCGAAGTATAGCGAGAGTGAAATTAAAACCGATAATTTCACTGTGAAATTATCGTTTTTATTTAATTCGGAAAATTCTGTAATTCACAGCTATCTATATAATAAGATATTATATTTTGACTACTAAACCTCAGGTATATACTAATGTTTATATTTTGACTACTAACCCTCAGGTATATACTATGCAATTATTAACTTTTAATGAGGTCTACTCATGACTATATCCAACGGCCGAGGTTAATCAATCATTGACCAGGTCTGTATAGTAGACTGAAATTAAAAGTCAATAACTGCTTTATTTAATAATAAGGAATTTTTCAAACTTTTCAACAGTATATTCAACAATCATTTTTCAAGATTATTTCAATATTAAAATTTTGAAATCTTATGAAAGTTTTTTTAATTTTACGAAAATTTTAATTTTATGAAAATTTTGAAATTTTGAAAAGTGGGGAGAGAAACGCAGACGACAATTACCGAATGAGTCTAGTAAGACACAATTTGATTGGTCGACACAACTTGAATCTTGGCTTTGGTTGGTCGGTGGGCAAGCCTGAATATACCTCACGCGAGGTGTACTCACTCTGAGGTAGAGTTGAGAAAATGCTGTTTAGGCCAATCAGAAAAAAACGAAATTCCTTTTTATTTGATAATAATGTTTATATTTTGACTACTAAACCTCAGGTATAAATACTAATGTTTAAACGACAGTAGTCTCCCTCTTATAACGCCACCATATCAGGATTAGAAAAATGGCCTTATAAGAGGGGTGGCTTTACAAGAGGGGGACTAATGTAAATAATTTGAGCCTATAATCAAAAATTTCATAACAATCATGTATGTTATTGACATATATAGAAACTAATCTTTTAGTATACATCATTTTCTAATTCCTTGTGTAAATGTAAAAATTGTGATGTTTGAAAGATAAACGTTCTACTATTCCAATGGATTTCCATGTGCTACTTTCATTATTTCCAATACAACATTATGTGATAAAGTTTGTCAGTGACTTGTGACAGGTCGGTGGTTTTTTCTGAGTACTCCAGTTTTCTCCACCAATAAAACTGACAGCCTGAAATATTGTTGAAAGTGGCATTAAACACCCTAAACCAAAATTCATCAATAAGTGCTAATGTTGGAAAGCCAAAACTGTTCCAAGATATTTTGAAAATTCAATACCCAAGTACTAATAATATGTTAAATGAAATTAGTCTAAATGCTAACCCCTAAAATGTAAAAACTTTGTTAGCTAAGAGGGGGGAATTTTTTTAGTTAAAAATGAAATGTTCTAATATTATAAATTGATATTTTAAGATGCATGTATATTTTTATACCCCAGCTCGACGAGAGTCGGGGGTATATAGGGATCCTCCTGTCCATCCGTCCATCACACTTCTGGTTTCCGGATAATAATTAAAGTACCGCTCAACCAAATCTTTTCAAACTTTCACACATTGCTGTGTACCATAAAATACAGGTTAAGTTTGATTACAGTGTATTTCACATTTACCATTCATGTGTTATGACCCTTTTTCTCTTAAAAAATAGGGACTTTTTAGGTTTCTGGATGATATTTAAAGTTCCGCTCAACCAAATGTTTTCAAACTTTAACACAATGCTGTGGACCATTAAATACAGGTTAAGTGCATTTACGGTGCATTTTACATTTACCGTTCCTGAGTTATGGCCATTTTTCTCTTAGAAAATAGGGACTTTTTAGGTTTCCGGATGATATTTAAAGTATGGCTCAACCAAATCTTTTCAAACTGTAACACAATGCTGTGGACCACTAAATACAGGTTAAGTTCGATTACGGTGTATGTAACATTTACCGTTCCTGAGTTATGGCCCTTTTTCTCTTAGAAAATAGGGACTTTTTAGGTTTCCGAATGATATTTAAAGTACCACTCAACCAAATCTTTTCAAACTTTAACACAATGCTGTGGACCACTAAATACAGGTTAAGTTCGATTACAGTGTATTTCACATTTACCGTTCATAAGTTATGGTCCACCATTCATAAGTTATGGTCCTTTTTCTCTTAGAAAATAGGGATTTTCTAGGTTTCAGGATGATATTTAAGGTATGACTCAACCAAATCTTTTCAAACTTTAACACAATGCGATGTACCATAAAATACAGATTAAGTTCGATTATGGTGAAATTGACATTTACCGTTCATGAATCACAACATGTTTCATTCCTGTCATTGCCTCATTCAAAATTTGGAATGCGGGGGTATGTATCTGTGATCACCAGATCAACTTTCTCTAGTTCAATTAGGTGGTCATCAAGGAACATATTGCTGCATTGATAAGAAAACAATTTCCTCACCATCATGTAATTGTTAAAGATGACACTAGTTATCTTGCAATTTTCAGATCTCATAATTATTTTATTCTTCTTTTTTTTACATTCATATTACAAGATGAAGAACAGCAATTATAAACATGGTTACTATTGACTTTCAGATACATGTATATCATCTTTTCATATTATACTTTGTAAATGATTTGTTCATGATTTACTTTAATCAAATGGAAAGATGTACAACTAATATCTAGTTGTTGGCTAGGTTAAAGAATTATATTCTTGAATTTCAGTGAAATATATAAAAATAAACATGATAAAAAGCAGTTTCTGAAATATAATTACCTGCTACAAAGTATGATTTTATTTAAAAAACTTGGTGAATGAATGTTTAAATTTATTAATTTAGATTTAGTTCCTACTAATTAAATGAAATGGTTTTAACATTTTATCTGTTAAAAAGTTTTATTTAATATAATATTAATTATGTTGATGGATGAAGGATTTTTGTTTGTTGTATTTTTTTTTTGTCACATACACACACTTTGTTTGAACAAGTAGGGAAATTTTACATGACTCAAAATTATAGAAAATGTTTCCATATACTTATAAAAATCACATTTATGCAATATCTATATACTGGTATATCTATTTTTTGTATGTTATGTAAAGACATATATTATATATTTTTTTAAATAAAATGTATTTATATCTATATATGTGTATTTAGATTTGTATGCCATATATCAACAAGATAGTATATATGTTTTACTTACACCAATGGGGGTCGTCGTGATTGTATGGTAGTTGGATTTACAACTACCTGTGCAATCAGTGCCTATCACCACTAAAGCAATATCTAGCAGTCTGCAATGCTCATGATGTAATGCAAAGCACAGTCCTCTTGTAAGAGAATCAATTTCATGTATCAGTTCATCTGTTTGAAACCTCATTGAAAGAGTAGGGCTGGTGACATCCAGTATTAACTGAGTGAGTCTAATGTCATTTTTAGTTCACCTGGACCAAAGGTAGGTCCATGTGAACTATTGCCATCACTTGGCGTCCGTCGTCTGTCGTCTGTAAACTTTTCACATTTCAAGCTTCTTCTCCGAAACCACTGGGCCGATTGGAACCAAACTTAGCAGGAATGTTCCTTGGATGGTCCTCTACAAAGTTACTGTTTTTCGTTCCAGTCGCATATTCAATATGGCTGCCAAGGCCAATAATATGCTCTGATTGGCCGAAATTTCAAAGATCTTCTTCTCTGAAACTAATGAACTGACTGAACCCAAACTGTACAGGAATGATCATTGGAATGTCCTTTACCAAGTTACTGTTTTTTATGCCGATCGGAAATCCAAGATGGCCGCCATCGCAGGACATAGATTAACATTGGACCCTATGGGAAAATGTTCAAATGCCTTCTTCTCAGAAACTACAAATATGATTAAAGCCAAACTGTACATGAATGTTCATTGGATGGTCCTCTACAATCTTAAGGTTTTTTGTTCCGATATGAAATTCAAAATGGCGGCTACGGCAGGACTTAGTTTAACATTGGACCCTATGGGAAAAATGTTTCAAAATGCTTCTTCTCTGAAACCACTTGGACAGTTGAAACCAAACTGCCCAGGAATGATCTTGGAAGGTCCTCTACAAAGTTTATGTTTTTTATGCCGATCGGAAATCCAAGATGGCCACCACCGCAATACATAGATTAACATTGGACCCTATGGGAAAATATTCAAATGCCTTCTTCTCAGAAACTACAAATATGATTAAAGCCAAACTGTACATGAATGTTCATTGGATGGTCCTCTACAATCTTAAGGTTTTTTGTTCCGATATGAAATTCAAAATGGCGGCTACGGCAGGACTTAGTTTAACATTGGACCCTATGGGAAAAATGTTTCAAAATGCTTCTTCTCTGAAACCACTTGGACAGTTGAAACCAAACTGCCCAGGAATGATCATTGGAAGGTCCTCTACAAAGTTTCTGTTTTTTATGCCGATCGGAAATCCAAGATGGCCGCCACCGCAGGACATAGATTAACATTGGACCCTATGGGAAAATATTCAAATGCCTTCTTCTCAGAAACTACAAATATGATTAAAGCCAAACTGTACATGAATGTTCATTAGATGGCCCTCTACAAACTTTAGGTTTTTTGTTCCAGTATGAAATTCAAAATGGCGGCTACGGCAGGACTTAGTTTAACATTGGACCCTATGGGAAAAATGTTTCAAAATGCTTCTTCTCTGAAACCACTTGGACAGTTGAAACCAAACTGCCCAGGAATGATCATTAGAAGGTCCTCTACAAAGTTTCTGTTTTTTATGCCGATCGGAAATCCAAGATGGCCACCACCGCAGGACATAGATTAACATTGGACCCTATGGGAAAATATTCAAATGCCTTCTTCTCAGAAACTACAAATATGATTAAAGCCAAACTGTACATGAATGTTCATTGGATGGTCCTCTACAATCTAAAGGTTTTTTGTTCCGATATGAAATTCAAAATGGCGGCTACGGCAGGACTTAGTTTAACATTGGACCCTATGGGAAAAATGTTTCAAAATGCTTCTTCTCTGAAACCACTTGGACAGTTGAAACCAAACTGCCCAGGAATGATCATTGGAAGGTCCTCTACAAATTTTATGTTTTTTATGCCGATCGGAAATCCAAGATGGCCACCACCGCAGGACATAGATTAACATTGGACCCTATGGGAAAATATTCAAATGCCTTCTTCTCAGAAACTACAAATATGATTAAAGCCAAACTGTACATGAATGTTCATTGGATGGTCCTCTACAATCTTAAGGTTTTTTGTTCCGATATGAAATTCAAAATGACGGCTACGGCAGGACTTAGTTTAACATTGGACCCTATGGGAAAAATGTTTCAAAATGCTTCTTCTCTGAAACCACTTGGACAGTTGAAACCAAACTGCCCAGGAATGATCATTGGAAGGTCCTCTACAAAGTTTATGTTTTTTATGCCGATCGGAAATCCAAGATGGCCACCACCGCAATACATAGATTAACATTGGACCCTATGTGAAAATATTCAAATGCCTTCTTCTCAGAAACTACAAATATGATTAAAGCCAAACTGTACATGAATGTTCATTGGATGGTCCTCTACAATCTTAAGGTTTTTTGTTCCGATATGAAATTCAAAATGGCGGCTACGGCAGGACTTAGTTTAACATTGGACCCTATGGGAAAAATGTTTCAAAATGCTTCTTCTCTGAAACCACTTGGACAGTTGAAACCAAACTGCCCAGGAATGATCATTGGAAGGTCCTCTACAAAGTTTCTGTTTTTTATGCCGATCGGAAATCCAAGATGGCCGCCACCGCAGGACATAGATTAACATTGGACCCTATGGGAAAATATTCAAATGCCTTCTTCTCAGAAACTACAAATATGATTAAAGCCAAACTGTACATGAATGTTCATTAGATGGCCCTCTACAAACTTTAGGTTTTTTGTTCCAGTATGAAATTCAAAATGACGGCTACGGCAGGACTTAGTTTAACATTGGACCCTATGGGGAAAATGTTTCAAAATGCTTCTTCTCTGAAACCACTTGGACAGTTGAAACCAAACTGCCCAGGAATGATCATTGGAAGGTCCTCTACAAAGTTTATGTTTTTTATGCCGATCGGAAATCCAAGATGGCCACCACCGCAATACATAGATTAACATTGGACCCTATGGGAAAATATTCAAATGCCTTCTTCTCAGAAACTACAAATATGATTAAAGCCAAACTGTACATGAATGTTCATTGGATGGTCCTCTACAATCTTAAGGTTTTTTGTTCCGATATGAAATTCAAAATGGCGGCTACGGCAGGACTTAGTTTAACATTGGACCCTATGGGAAAAATGTTTCAAAATGCTTCTTCTCTGAAACCACTTGGACAGTTGAAACCAAACTGCCCAGGAATGATCATTGGAAGGTCCTCTACAAAGTTTCTGTTTTTTATGCCGATCGGAAATCCAAGATGGCCGCCACCGCAGGACATAGATTAACATTGGACCCTAAGGGAAAATATTCAAATGCCTTCTCAGAAACTACAAATATGATTAAAGCCAAACTGTACATGAATGTTCATTAGATGGCCCTCTACAAACTTTAGGTTTTTTGTTCCAGTATGAAATTCAAAATGGCGGCTACGGCAGGACTTAGTTTAACATTGGACCCTATGGGAAAAATGTTTCAAAATGCTTCTTCTCTGAAACCACTTGGACAGTTGAAACCAAACTGCCCAGGAATGATCATTGGAAGGTCCTCTACAAAGTTTCTGTTTTTTATGCCGATCGGAAATCCAAGATGGCCACCACCGCAGGACATAGATTAACATTGGACCCTATGGGAAAATATTCAAATGCCTTCTTCTCAGAAACTACAAATATGATTAAAGCCAAACTGTACATGAATGTTCATTGGATGGTCCTCTACAATCTTAAGGTTTTTTGTTCCGATATGAAATTCAAAATGGCGGCTACGGCAGGACTTAGTTTAACATTGGACCCTATGGGGAAAATGTTTCAAAATGCTTCTTCTCTGAAACCACTTGGACAGTTGAAACCAAACTGCCCAGGAATGATCATTGGAAGGTCCTCTACAAATTTTATGTTTTTTATGCCGATCGGAAATCCAAGATGGCCACCACCGCAGGACATAGATTAACATTGGACCCTAAGGGAAAATATTCAAATGCCTTCTTCTCAGAAACTACAAATATGATTAAAGCCAAACTGTACATGAATGTTCATTGGATGGTCCTCTACAATCTTAAGGTTTTTTGTTCCGATATGAAATTCAAAATGACGGCTATGGCAGGACTTAGTTTAACATTGGACCCTATGGGAAAAATGTTTCAAAATGCTTCTTCTCTGAAACCACTTGGACAGTTGAAACCAAACTGCCCAGGAATGATCATTGGAAGGTCCTCTACAAATTTTATGTTTTTTATGCCGATCGGAAATCCAAGATGGCCACCACCGCAGGACATAGATTAACATTGGACCCTATGGGAAAATATTCAAATGCCTTCTTCTCAGAAACTACAAATATGATTAAAGCCAAACTGTACATGAATGTTCATTGGATGGTCCTCTACAATCTTAAGGTTTTTTGTTCCGATATGAAATTCAAAATGATGGCTACGGCAGGACTTAGTTTAACATTGGACCCTATGGGAAAAATGTTTCAAAATGCTTCTTCTCTGAAACCACTTGGACAGTTGAAACCAAACTGCCCAGGAATGATCATTGGAAGGTCCTCTACAAATTTTATGTTTTTTATGCCGATCGGAAATCCAAGATGGCCACCACCGCAGGACATAGATTAACATTGGACCCTATGGGAAAATATTCAAATGCCTTCTTCTCAGAAACTACAAATATGATTAAAGCCAAACTGTACATGAATGTTCATTGGATGGTCCTCTACAATCTTAAGGTTTTTTGTTCCGATATGAAATTCAAAATGGCGGCTACGGCGGGACTTAGTTTAACATTGGACCCTATGGGAAAAATGTTTCAAAATGCTTCTTCTCTGAAACCACTTGGACAGTTGAAACCAAACTGCCCAGGAATGATCATTGGAAGGTCCTCTACAAAGTTTCTGTTTTTTGTGCCGATCGGAAATCCAAGATGGCTGCCACCGCAGGACATAGATTAACATTGGACCCTAAGGGAAAATATTCAAATGCCTTCTTCTCAGAAACTACAAATATGATTAAAGCCAAACTGTACATGAATGTTCATTAGATGGTCCTCTACAAACTTTAGGTTTTTTGTTCCGGTATGAAATTTAAAATGGCGGCTACGGCAGGACTTAGTTTAACATTGGACCCTATGGGAAAAATGTTTCAAAATGCTTCTTCTCTGAAACCACTTGGACAGTTGAAACCAAACTGCCCATGAATGATCATTGGAAGGTCCTCTACAAAGTTTCTGTTTTTTATGCCGATCGGAAATCCAAGATGGCCGCCACCACAGGACATAGATTAACATTGGACCCTATGGGAAAATATTCAAATGCCTTCTTCTCAGAAACTACAAATATGATTAAAGCCAAACTGTACATGAATGTTCATTGGATGGTCCTCTACAATCTTAAGGTTTTTTGTTCCGATATGAAATTCAAAATGGCGGCTACGGCAGGACTTAGTTTAACGTTGGACCCTATGGGAAAAATGTTTCAAAATGCTTCTTCTCTGAAACCACTTGGACAGTTGAAACCAAACTGCCCAGGAATGATCATTGGAAGGTCCTCTACAAAGTTTCTGTTTTTTATGCCGATCGGAAATCCAAGATGGCCACCACCGCAGGACATAGATTAACATTGGACCCTATGGGAAAATATTCAAATGCCTTCTTCTCAGAAACTACAAATATGATTAAAGCCAAACTGTACATGAATGTTCATTGGATGGTCCTCTACAATCTTAAGGTTTTTTGTTCCGATATGAAATTCAAAATGGCGGCTACGGCAGGACTTAGTTTAACATTGGACCCTATGGGAAAAATGTTTCAAAATGCTTCTTCTCTGAAACCACTTGGACAGTTGAAACCAAACTGCTCAGGAATGATCATTGGAAGGTCCTCTACAAAGTTTCTGTTTTTTATGCCGATCGGAAATCCAAGATGGCCACCACCGCAGGACATAGATTAACATTGGACCCTATGGGAAAATATTCAAATGCCTTCTTCTCAGAAACTACAAATATGATTAAAGCCAAACTGTACATGAATGTTCATTGGATGGTCCTCTACAATCTTAAGGTTTTTTGTTCCGATATGAAATTCAAAATGACGGCTACGGCAGGACTTAGTTTAACATTGGACCCTATGGGAAAAATGTTTCAAAATGCTTCTTCTCTGAAACCACTTGGACAGTTGAAACCAAACTGCCCAGGAATGATCATTGGAAGGTCCTCTACTACAAATTTTATGTTTTTTATGCCGATCGGAAATCCAAGATGGCCACCACCGCAGGACATAGATTAACATTGGACCCTATGGGAAAATATTCAAATGCCTTCTTCTCAGAAACTACAAATATGATTAAAGCCAAACTGTACATGAATGTTCATTGGATGGTCCTCTACAATCTTAAGGTTTTTTGTTCCGATATGAAATTCAAAATGGCGGCTACGGCAGGACTTAGTTTAACATTGGACCCTATGGGAAAAATGTTTCAAAATGCTTCTTCTCTGAAACCACTTGGACAGATGAAACCAAACTGCCCAGGAATGATCATTGGAAGGTCCTCTACAAATTTTATGTTTTTTATGCCGATCGGAAATCCAAGATGGCCACCACCGCAGGACATAGATTAACATTGGACCCTATGGGAAAATATTCAAATGCCTTCTTCTCAGAAACTACAAATATGATTAAAGCCAAACTGTACATGAATGTTCATTGGATGGTCCTCTACAATCTTAAGGTTTTTTGTTCCGATATGAAATTCAAAATGGCGGCTACGGCAGGACTTAGTTTAACATTGGACCCTAAGGGAAAAATGTTTCAAAATGCTTCTTCTCTGAAACCACTTGGACAGTTGAAACCAAACTGCCCAGGAATGATCATTGGAAGGTCCTCTACAAAGATTCTGTTTTTTGTGCCGATCGGAAATCCAAGATGGCTGCCACCGCAGGACATAGATTAACATTGGACCCTATGGGAAAATATTCAAATGCCTTCTTCTCAGAAACTACAAATATGATTAAAGCCAAACTGTACATGAATGTTCATTAGATGGTCCTCTACAAACTTTAGGTTTTTTGTTCCGGTATGAAATTTAAAATGGCGGCTACGGCAGGACTTAGTTTAACATTGGACCCTATGGGAAAAATGTTTCAAAATGCTTCTTCTCTGAAACCACCTGGACAGTTGAAACCAAACTGCCCATGAATGATCATTGGAAGGTCCTCTACAAAGTTTCTGTTTTTTATGCCGATCGGAAATCCAAGATGGCCGCCACCACAGGACATAGATTAACATTGGACCCTATGGGAAAATATTCAAATGCCTTCTTCTCAGAAACTACAAATATGATTAAAGCCAAACTGTACATGAATGTTCATTGGATGGTCCTCTACAATCTTAAGGTTTTTTGTTCCGATATGAAATTCAAAATGGCGGCTACGGCAGGACTTAGTTTAACATTGGACCCTATGGGAAAAATGTTTCAAAATGCTTCTTCTCTGAAACCACTTGGACAGTTGAAACCAAACTGCCCAGGAATGATCATTGGAAGGTCCTCTACAAATTTTATGTTTTTTATGCCGATCGGAAATCCAAGATGGCCACCACCGCAGGACATAGATTAACATTGGACCCTATGGGAAAATATTCAAATGCCTTCTTCTCAGAAACTACAAATATGATTAAAGCCAAACTGTACATGAATGTTCATTGGATGGTCCTCTACAATCTTAAGGTTTTTTGTTCCGATATGAAATTCAAAATGGCGGCTACGGCAGGACTTAGTTTAACATTGGACCCTATGGGAAAAATGTTTCAAAATGCTTCTTCTCTGAAACCACTTGGACAGTTGAAACCAAACTGCCCAGGAATGATCATTGGAAGGTCCTCTACAAATTTTATGTTTTTTATGCCGATCGGAAATCCAAGATGGCCACCACCGCAGGACATAGATTAACATTGGACCCTATGGGAAAATATTCAAATGCCTTCTTCTCAGAAACTACAAATATGATTAAAGCCAAACTATACATGAATGTTAATTGGATGGTCCTCTACAATTTTAAGGTTTTTTGTTCCGATATGAAATTCAAAATGGCGGCTACGGCAGGACTTAGTTTAACATTGGACCCTATGGGAAAAATGTTTCAAAATGCTTCTTCTCTGAAACCACTTGGACAGTTGAAACCAAACTGCCCAGGAATGATCATTGGAAGGTCCTCTACAAATTTTATGTTTTTTATGCCGATCGGAAATCCAAGATGGCCACCACCGCAGGACATAGATTAACATTGGACCCTATGGGAAAATATTCAAATGCCTTCTTCTCAGAAACTACAAATATGATTAAAGCCAAACTGTACATGAATGTTCATTGGATGGTCCTCTACAATCTTAAGGTTTTTTGTTCCGATATGAAATTCAAAATGGCGGCTACGGCAGGACTTAGTTTAACATTGGACCCTAAGGGAAAAATGTTTCAAAATGCTTCTTCTCTGAAACCACTTGGACAGTTGAAACCAAACTGCCCAGGAATGATCATTGGAAGGTCCTCTACAAAGATTCTGTTTTTTGTGCCGATCGGAAATCCAAGATGGCTGCCACTGCAGGACATAGATTAACATTGGACCCTATGGGAAAATATTCAAATGCCTTCTTCTCAGAAACTACAAATATGATTAAAGCCAAACTGTACATGAATGTTCATTAGATGGTTCTCTACAAATTTAGGTTTTTGTTCCGGTATGAAATTTAAAATGGCGGCTACGGCAGGACTTAGTTTAACATTGGACCCTATGGGAAAAATGTTTCAAAATGCTTCTTCTCTGAAACCACTTTGACAGTTGAAACCAAACTGCCCATGAATGATCATTGGAAGGTCCTCTACAAAGTTTCTGTTTTTTATGCCGATCGGAAATCCAAGATGGCTGCCACCACAGGACATAGATTAACATTGGACCCTATGGGAAAATATTCAAATGCCTTCTTCTCAGAAACTACAAATATGATTAAAGCCAAACTGTACATGAATGTTCATTGGATGGTCCTCTACAATCTTAAGGTTTTTTGTTCCGATATGAAATTCAAAATGGCGGCTACGGCAGGACTTAGTTTAACGTTGGACCCTATGGGGAAAATGTTTCAAAATGCTTCTTCTCTGAAACCACTTGGACAGTTGAAACCAAACTGCCCAGGAATGATCATTGGAAGGTCCTCTACAAAGTTTCTGTTTTTTATGCCGATCGGAAATCCAAGATGGCCACCACCGCAGGACATAGATTAACATTGGACCCTATGGGAAAATATTCAAATGCCTTCTTCTCAGAAACTACAAATATGATTAAAGCCAAACTGTACATGAATGTTCATTGGATCGTCCTCTACAATCTTAAGGTTTTTTGTTCCGATATGAAATTCAAAATGGCGGCTACGGCAGGACTTAGTTTAACATTGGACCCTATGGGAAAAATGTTTCAAAATGCTTCTTCTCTGAAACCACTTGGACAGTTGAAACCAAACTGCCCAGGAATGATCATTGGAAGGTCCTCTACAAATTTTATGTTTTTTATGCCGATCGGAAATCCAAGATGGCCACCACCGCAGGACATAGATTAACATTGGACCCTATGGGAAAATATTCAAATGCCTTCTTCTCAGAAACTACAAATATGATTAAAGCCAAACTGTACATGAATGTTCATTGGATGGTCCTCTACAATCTTAAGGTTTTTTGTTCCGATATGAAATTCAAAATGGCGGCTACGGCAGGACTTAGTTTAACATTTGACCCTATTGGAAAAATGTTTCAAAATGCTTCTTCTCTGAAACCACTTGGACAGTTGAAACCAAACTGCCCAGGAATGATCATTGGAAGGTCCTCTACAAAGTTTCTATTTTTTATGCCGATCGGAAATCCAAGATGGCTGCCACCGCAGGACATAGATTAACATTGGACCCAATGGGAAAATATTCAAATGCCTTCTTCTCAGAAACTACAAATATGATTAAAGCCAAACTATACATGAATGTTCATTGGATGGTCCTCTACAATTTTAAGGTTTTTTGTTCCGATATGAAATTCAAAATGGCGGCTACGGCAGGACTTAGTTTAACATTGGTTCCTATGGGAAAAATGTTTCAAAATGCTTCTTATCTGAAACCACTTGGACAGTTGAAACCAAACTGCCCAGGAATGATCATTGGAAGGTCCTCTACAAAGTTTCTGTTTTTTATGCCGATCGGAAATCCAAGATGGCCGCCACCGCAGGACATAGATTAACATTGGACCCTATGGGAAAATATTCAAATGCCTTCTTCTCAGAAACTACAAATATGATTAAAGCCAAACTGTACATGAATGTTCATTAGATGGCCCTCTACAAACTTTAGGTTTTTTGTTCCAGTATGAAATTCAAAATGACGGCTACGGCAGGACTTAGTTTAACATTGGA